>CM024470.2:50583508-55383508 GCA_014182885.2 Eucalyptus caleyi
CTGCTCAACTAAAGCATAAGAAATCCGCCTTGGAAGAATACATAGATTCCTTGGATGACTATGTCCGAAAGAATGGGCGTCACCCTCCAAGTAGCTAGCGAGGCTTAGTAGAGAAAGGAAATTTTAATGTTGTAAGTAAATACAAAATATCTTTTCTAAGGCCGAGTTTTTACTACGAAATAAATGATGTTGGAGGCGGGGTCAATTAACTGCCCTTAAAAAGGATGAAAATAGGCGTTTTAACGAAATGATTGGATCACGAGTTTGAGGTCATTTTGGTAAATAGAAAGAAGAAAATGGGATTGTTGCTCTTGAAAAGCGAGTACTATACTATTTCTTAGAAAACAGAATCCGAATCAACTAAGTCAAGCCTAATCAATCACTACGAAGAAGTGAGGAAAGCCCAATATCTCATTGGGGGGTGCTCCCGTGCCTTCCTCAGGGCATGGGTGATATATTGCTCGATCTATTTAGGAAAGAGAAAGAAAGAGCCCGCATAAGAATCGGAATATGGCGAGAAGCGCTGGGATGCGAGAAAATATGGGCTATAAAGAGGAAGATTGTGAGATAGCTCAACTAGAAAATACCGGTTTCAATGGATTAGGTAAGCTTGTCTTAGGAAGGGTCTTCAAGAAGAGGCTCTGTCTCCGGGTGAAAAAAAGAGAGTAGGCATTTCTAGAAACTGGGATTGCACATCGGGGCGGTAGGTATTGGTCTAAGCGGCTAAGAGGATAGGGATCGAAGAACATCCCGCTCGTCATAGGAAAATTCTATGTGAAAAGGCTAGCTTTTCTTTCTCGGGCGAGTAAAGATAGAATCAATTCGAATCGAAGCATGAAAAAGGGCCCTTTTTCTTGGTTTAAAGAGCACTTTCTTCATCGATCGTCCCCGATACCACCGACATTCACAATACGCTTTCTAAGCTTAAAGAGTGGCATTTCCTTTCATCTTTAGTTGTGAGGTGCTGGCTATTGATTTGAACTGGCTGGATTCCCGCCTTGGCCCCCTATGGGATTAGAGCTTTGTCTTGAACAGCCCTTTCTTTCCTGTTCGCCGGAGAGCCACTCTTTTATTTGGGTGGGCTTATCGGATCTTCTATCTATTTATTTGAAAAAAAAAAAAAAAGTCATTATGCTTCTCACTCTAGAACGACTCCAACCCTTTTGCATAGAGAAACTTATTTTCGAGTGATCGGGAATTGCTCATTGTGGGATGGAAAAACTTAAAAGAGAGTGAAAGAGATCACCTTAGTTAGTACACTATAATCCTCATCGAAGGAAAAAGCGAGAGGGCAGCCGCGCTCCTTACTTAGTCGATCTCAAGGGGCTTGCCTAAGCTTCAATCTAGGATTCCATTCCTGTAGAATCAACCTAGGTTCGTGCTGCTCTCTCAACGAGGTTTATTGCCGCGATGCTCGAAGACGAATCGGCTCTTTCCATCCTTGGAGGTGGAATAGTTGGTTAATAATTCACCTATTCTAGTTGGGGCTCCCGCTCCCGGCTCTTCATCCGCCTACTTGAGTCTCTCTTGTATGAACGCGAAAACTCTATCATGGCATTGTGGATCCTCAATTCATTGCTTATCATCGGGATCGGGTATGTCTTGGTCTAGAAGAAAGGGAGTATCGTATACTTTGTTTTCCCCCTCATTGGCTGCTCGTCCTAACGGACTCGATCAGTTATTAACATATTAGAGCTTTCTTTTGGTTCAATCCAAAGGTAAGATATAGCTACAAGAATACTCCAGTGTTCAAGGTAGAGAAAAATCAATTCCTACGCCTATACACGTGCTTAGGCCACTTCAATTGGTCGGAGAAGGGTTGCCGCGGGTGAGGCCGGGGATGGCGATTCTATAGAAAGATGCTTTTCCGTGTCCTCGTTAGTCCATTAAGGGGGAGTAGCCCTTTCTTCGAGTATGGATGGTTTAGTACATTCATTCTGGAGCAACCAAGTGATGGTAACATAAAGGGGCACTGGGATTCAATAGAGTATAGGTTCGAGATCTGATCTTGGGAAAAGAAGTAAAGACATGCTTTCTACAAGGGGCGAAAGCGATCGATAGAAAGAACTCTTCATTAGAGCAAAGCCTTAATGCCGAACTTGGTAAACGAACAAAAACAACTAAGAGGTCTCTTCCCTTCCCTCCTATGCTTGCTTGGATCGGGATGTAAGGCCTAGCTCGAGATACTTCCGCGCGGTTCAGTTAATTCTCATTCAAAAAGGGAAACTTGCGCTTATTCATATAGAAAGAGGAAGTCCTATTGACGTATAGAAAGTACTACGCTTTCACCCTCCTCCCGTTAACTCTTTAGTTGAAATGTCCGCTAGATTGCTAGCTAAACTCGAGTATGCCTTCCAATCCATTATTCTAGTGAAAGAGTATTCCTCTTTTTTTTATATAAGGTTCATTCCATTAATTCTCAGATATCCAATCAGCTGTGAACCTAAGCTAATTTTTTTCTATATTGTAGCTGAATCTCCAACCAAAAAGGGGGAGAAGCCACTCACGGCACACTTACTATATTCAGCGATTAACAGAGCATGGGCAAGGGCCACTGGAGATAGAGAAGAGTTTGTGAAGCTGCCCTCCACACAAATAGACTCAGATGGTATTCCCTTTGTTGAGTGGGAGGAGGAGAGGCTACTGCTAGCAAACAGCAGATAAAGATTTTCTTTGATAGCACGATTCCGTGGTAGGAGGCCTACTCTCCGGGAGATTAGAGAGTGGTGCTCCAAGGCATGGAGCTTGACCGGTAAGATCTCTCTTGCTGCTCTAAGAAAAGGTTTGATTTGGATTCATTTTTAATGTTAAGAAGACATGAACAATGTTTTGAAGAAGGGGCAATATCGGGTAGGGAAGACCGTGATGTTCTTGCATCGATGGTGCCCGGGGCTTGACTTGGACGAGTTGCTCTTATCGACATGGGTGGTTTGGTACGAAATGAGTGGGGTTCCTCTGGAACTCTACAATGCTTGGGGACTTAAAAGCTTAGTTTAGTGGGAATTGTGGGAAAATTGATAGCTTTTCATAATCAAACAAGAGCACTCAGCTGCCCCACATCGGTCCGAGCATGTTGCGAAATCAATGCTCGGAGAAAACGACCGGAAGAAATGTTGGTGAAGTTGAAATTGAGAGGGAAGGAGCAGGTCATTCCCATCAAAATTACCTAAAAAAAATCTGCCTATGATCTGCTTAAATTGTGATCAATTTGGACATTCTATGGAAAAGTGCAGATTTGAGTCCAATGAGGGTGACGTCTTTGGTGCCGGCTGGAGAAAGATCAGACTGCTCCCTCCCGGTAAGAATCTAGTCGAGAAGATGGGGTGCAGCAATAATGAAAATGGGGTCTCTTAAGAGGAAGAGAATGAACAAAGATATATGCGGGTGGAGGGAGATGTTGCTAATGAAAATGTTAGGGTCGGTGGTGGTCGGCGCAGGAGGAAAATCTGATTTTTGGAGAAGCAGGGAATGTAGCTATTAACAAGATATTAAGAGGGCAAGGGAATCGGCGGGATACCCAGCAAGGGAAAGGCAAGACTGCTGTCGAAGAAGAGAGAGAATGCAATGATGCGGCAGTCAGAATGTTAAATTACTGCAGCTTCTATGTCTTAACTAAATTCTGCTATGCAACGGGTGAAGGATGACAGAATTCAGACTGAAGCTAGTCCCAACTGAAAATGAAACCGGGAAGAGCCGGAGGAAAGACGTCAAGGAAACAGGGAATGCGGGGGCAGTTTTCAGCGATACGATCGGGGTGAATTTGCTGCTTAAACTATGGATAATGCAGAAAGAAGTATTTAAGTTCAGGCATTAACTAATAAAGTAAAGTGGGGGTCTCACCGGTTGGGGAAAGTGTTGATGTAGGGTTAGAGGAGGGTTCGAAGAATAGCTATCAACGGCGGAGGAGCCAGTCCTAGGTTTTAAAAAGAGGCTAGGCGGCTTTAAACACACTTTGTTGCTTGAATAGAAAAAAGAAAGACTCAACTAAGTACCGAAATGGCTTCTTTACAAGAAAGAATTACTTACCCTCCTTACGCCGAAATTGGCCCTTGTAAGGCCGACAAGAACTCTCCGAGGAAAAGAGAATTCGGGCTCTCGGAAAAAGAAAGGCAGAAGAGGAAGAAGAGAATCACATAAATAAAGGTACGTAAGTCGCTTGCTCATGGGTCACTCACTCCCTTTATTGCCTTAAGGGGTTATAAAAGAGTTATTGCTGCGTTCCTTCCACTCACGGTACACCTACTATATGATCGTCGACTCTTGCCTTCTCGCCGGGTATTGACTCGCGATGGAGGATAGGGTTGAAGGAGTGAATTTTTGTCAACTAGCTTGAGATGAAAGTAAGCTAGTAAGAGGATTAGGAATGAAGAGACTAGGGCAGGTCTTACTAGCAATGATTTTTTTTGATGCTATAGGATGCTTGGTGGGGGAGTGAAATCATCATCCCTTCATGTTCCGACGCATCCAACCTCGCTTGGCTTACTCTTCTTTGCCTTCTATATCCTGGAACGTGCCATTTGATGAAAACCCGAGAAAATGAAAGTTTCGATTTCACATTTCACTTATCACCTCGAATGGCATTGATGGCATTCATAGGCTTGAAGGGCAAATTCCACAGACGGAAGAGAAAAACCAGTCTTAGCAATAACCGTAGAGTTAGATCATCAACCCTAGCTATTTCATCGGACACACGAATCTCACTCTAGAAATGGAATTTCTTTCTCATAGACATCAACTATTCATTTGAAAACTAATGGCACATCCTCCTCCTCAATAGGAACTTCACTTCGACTTGCCTCCGGGTGCAGGACTGCATTGTCGTACTCTTTTGCTTTTTCGGGATAAAGGCTGGTGCTCTAATAGGCATAGGCATTCGCCTTTCGAGTTGTTGTCTCTTTCCCATTGTTTCGATCCAAATTTGGAATAAGCATAAGATCACTCAATGACTTCCTGAAATTCTTTCCCGAGCTCAACCAATCCCCAACACTAATAGATGCTAGTTGGGGGCCATCTCGCTAACCCACCCAGTCTAAGTAGTTGGGGTTGGGCTCCAGGCTCCAACTCGATCTTGTGGTAGACTGCCCTCCTAGGGGGCACTTGTCAACTCACTCGTGGGGCATGATATCCCAAAATTCCTACAGTACTTGCTGCACTTCCCGAGAAAGAAGTCTTCTTGGTATTGGATCCGCTCTTCTGTTAGCATAAAGATGAATTCTATTCTATTCGTCTTCTTTATTCTTAATAGAACCCCTACCCGAACCATTCTTAAGACCACCAAGCCCTCTCGAATGAGTTCTACTATAGAAGCTTTCAACGTAGACCCGGGGAAAAATCTTTCACTCACTGAGAAGTGAAACCCTATGACTAGATCGTCCTGAAGACGGGTGCGACGGGAAGAAGTGGCATTTGGAAGTGTTGCTGACTTAACATTTAGGTTTCGGCATAACAAAGCTTGCACTGTCTTTTTCGCACTTAGGCGCACAGCGTGCCATTGGTAATGATTCTAATACGGTCGCAAGCTGATCCTAAGTAATCGCTGTTCTTCATTGGATTCCGGAGGAACTACTTCGTTAGGATTGGGGAATTGATGCGATTCTTCTTGAATAGCCTGGATTCTCCCGTCGAGAGTCACTTTGAAAGTCTTAAGAATATTGGTGTGATTAAATTCCTCCTTTAGCTCCGTCCAAATTGATGAAAAAAAGGATGAGATGACATGACTTTATTTATCAATTTTTTTCTCTCTTACATGACCGTTTATTTAATTCATGATATCATGTGGACTATAATTATTCTTACACAGTCAACTCAAATTATTCTGTTTAATGGCAGCTTGACTTGAAACCGATGTGAGAATTTGTGGAACTATAATCGATTGTACTAAAATCTTAAATTGTTAGATAAAAGCGTTATTTATTATTTAAATATTCTAATAGACTTCATCTAACAAGACTCGTCAAACAAGACTCGTCAATTGGGACATGGGAGGAAGCCTCCCACATGACCAAAGTCTTGCAGACAGTTGGTGTTTTGGGTTTGAAAAAAAAAAAAAAAGAGTTTAAGAGGTGAGGAAATATGGAGTAAGGATACAAATGCTCAAGGAATGTATTTATGCTATTTGTTTGCAAGAGAGAAACAAAGAAATATGTGAAAGAATTAAGAATTAATTTGTCTCAAAAGAGGAATAAATTGCGAGGAAAACAAATATTTGTACATAAATGATATTTGTGCCCTTGAGTAAGAAAAAGTAAGTGCAATAAATATTTGGGAAAAGTGCACAAAAATTCACAAAACTTGTCCTGGAAGGGTAATTATGTACTAAAACTTTCGAATAGTGCAATACAGTCCTAGAATTTGTAATATTGGTGTGATTAAATTCCTCCCTTAGCTCCGTCCAAATTGATGAAAAAAAGGATGAGATGACATGACTTTATTTATCAATTTTTTTCTCTCTTACATGACCGTTTATTTAATTAAGTCATTCATAATAAATTAAAACAAATTCGTTTCTTCCCCTTTAACATTTGAAAACGGCATAGTCATGTAATTACATCTCCAAGTAGGATACCTAGGTCATCTTCTTCGTGCGAGCCCTAATTGCAGAGAATCGGCATGTAGAGGAAAAGAAATTGAGGGCATTGGAGGCAACGGAGGTTCCTTCATATAATGCACGTCGGGCATTTATTCCGTTGTCAATGCTGCATTTGGCCTTGGAATCCTACAAGTTGTGGTTGGTAATGGAGATTTGGATTATCCTCTAGGAAATTTGGTGGATGTGGCCTATGTGAGTAATAATGATGATTTTGAGCCAGTTGAAGCAAGGAGAAAGATAAAGGAATATTCAATGTGATATATAGGGGTGTCAAAAAAACCCGACCCGACCCGATCCGAACTGAACACGACCCAAACACGACCCGAACAGGAAACAAGTATTATACTTGTTTCGTGTTCGGGTCATGTTCGGATAACAAATATAAAACAAACAAAACAATGTGTTTTGGGTTGGGTCAGGGTTCGAACGTTGTTTGACCCAAAACACGTTAATTCTAAATTCCAAACACGCCAAAAACACAAACCCCAAACAGTCAAACACATACCTTGTCGGCTCCGCCTTCTTCTCTGATGAGTACGCCTTCTCGTGGAGTCCGCTGCCGTCCTCCGATTGACACTCATCTGCCTTGCCGTCGCCGTCGCCACCCCTCGCCTCCGCCTCGCCGATGCTGGAACCCTAGCCGCCACATGTGGCCGACCATCATCGACTGCTCGAGGACTAGGTTCACTCGGCGATCATGGCACTCGCGTCTCTTCTCATTTCCAAGTTTAGATGTATATTTGCTTGAGGCTTGAGCTAAGACACCAGATATACCGGTTGTTCCTTTTCTTTTCGAGCTGCGAGGGTGATTGTTCTTTCGCGTTGTGTGCAGACTCTGTGTTTGCTTCAATTCCTGAGTGAACTGCGGCGTACAGTTTTTGAGCGATCGTGACACTTAAGTTAGCGGGTTCCCATGTCGGCGTATCTCGCGAAGCTTGCTCGCATCTCCGTGAAACCATACTGAAGTGAGGATCATCCACAAGACATGATGGGTTCGGAGGTTGAAACGCTTGAGGAGAGATTGAAGTCTTCCTTGGTCCAGCTCCATGCGGAAGGTGCCATTCTTGAAAGGATGGTGTACAAAAACAAGAACCAGCATAGGCGTTGCTACTATTTCCAGTATCTTTTGAAGGTTCCTTTTTTCGCCCACCGTTTGACTGGTGTCATGACTCATGACCTACTTTTGAGCTTTTTAAAATTAGTCAAAAAGGCATTGGAATCTGAGAGATGTCTTATTTGAAAAAATGAGAGGGAAAGATTGAAGTTTAGATGAATAGCCGATGAAGGATTCGTGGATCTTAAGTGCTTACTGGTGGTTTTGTTTATACAGCCTAAAAGTTTTAAACCAGTGCAATCAGCAAAAGATTGCGTCATTTTTTTTGAGGTCGGCAAGCAGAAATTGGATTTGGCAAAATTTTATCCCTCTTTTGGAAATGTAAAAAATTTGGGGCCAGAGTGATTAAGGTGAAAGCTAGCCCTCTCAACTGATTGTTATTAGTGTTCTTTCTGGCACATTTTCTTTTTACCGTCGTATGTATGGCCTGGCCGAGGTTTTTCATCCCAGCGATTCCTGGGTTGGCAGGGAAGAGGTTCCTTTTGGGGCTCGTTCTATTTCAACTCAAGTGGGTAAGAGTCATGTTATCTTAATTTCTCACGAATTCATCTTTTGATGCTTTCTTATTCAAGTTTCCTTCCAGTGAGCTGAGAATTGACCATTTGTATTTGTGGAAATACCTGATCCTGTGTTTTTTCTCTGTGCAGTAAGGAACAAATAGAAAAAAAGGGAGGTGAAAAAAAAAAAAAAAGAGTGAAAACCCAGAACCCGACCCAATCCGACCCGACCCAAATTTCCAATGCGAGTCTAATGTGTTTCGTGTTCGGGTCAGGTTGGGTAATATCAAAACCCGACCCAACCCGACCCATTTACACCCCTAGTGATATATGCTCAACACTGGGCTAATACAAGATCAAGTGGGATCTTTGTCAAGCCCCAAACCCCGACCGCGTGCCCATCCCCCTCTAGTCAATAAAATTTTGTGACTTTTCAGGACGAGTTGCCGACCCATTTATTTTTAAGCACACGTGGAAGCGAAAATAAATCCCCTGACAATAATCATCTCGGGATAAAAAAAACATGACATCAATTCACAAAAGCACACTTTTATAAACAACGAGATTCAGGTACAAAACGAGTCTAGTCGAAAGTCTACAAAAAGGTCGATTCTCAAAAGAGGCTATCCTATGACATACTAATAGGACATATCCTCTGTACTCCTCCTCCTCAGACTTCGGGGCCTTGGTCCTCCACAACCACCTCCTAAGGATATGAAAATGGTTATTCAATAATCAGTGAGATAATGTTTCAGCAAATCCATATCCTAAACCCCAATTAAAAGGGTAATACGCCTAGAGGTGCCCTAACCACACAATCACGCATTTGGCATAGAAGACTTACCTCGCCTCAGTTCCACCTTGCAGGTGAGTACAATTTATACACATTATGTATAGAATCGATGCACACAACAATTGAAACACAATACTCAACTCAATAAATCACAGGGGTTCTGATTATAGGACAAAATCGTTATGATACATCCCATACTATATCACACAATTTTGTCCTATAATCTGACACATTTATTTCACTAAACACGCGTTCCAATTGATAATTACGCCTACTTTAAGGTCCAACCTACTTGAAGTTCGGCGGTCTACTGGCATAGCCAAGCATCATCTCACCCCATTGAGCATGCTATGTATCTCAAAGACAGCTTTCCCGAAGGAGTATGGGTCCAGAATCTACTGCGACCCAAAACCCAATGAGTGGGTAACCTGTATAGGGTAACGTCCATCCAACACAGTTCGGGGACAGGTTCTTTTAGCCAACACACGACTATTCAATTTCGGCCTAGGATATTGTGCATTGCATTCAAATGCCTATATTAAAATAGTGATCTTGGCTTATTTTCTTCGTATTAAAATACTTGATAAAAATAGTCGTGTGTGGTTACACGGTCAAATTGAACCCGAAAAATTCATAACATTCTTTTTAAAATCCCACAGTTTTATATAATTAAAAACTCGACACATTCGGGATTTTTGAATAACTATCAAGATTTACAATTTTTTGAATAATTGACCAAATTTCCAATTAGCACTCAAATTTTCACAATTTAACACTACACTAATCTAATCTTAATTTAATCTAAGCATCCCTTAAACGTCATTAGCCTACTAAGTAGAGTTTAGTGCATTAACTCACCGATTTAGAGCAAAAACCAGTTCACGGTGACAACGATGCAACAGCAACCAAAACTCGGGCCTACAGTGGCGCGGGAGGTTGGTGGCAGGTGGTGCGGCGACTGCAGGCACGGTCGAGACGGGTGAATCGGCACGGCGGTGGATGGCGGCTATGTGTGCACGGCGAAGGGAACAGTCCCTTTCTTTCCCTCGCTGCTTACTCTCTCGCTCACTATTCTCTCTCTCGCTTGCCGTTCTCTCTCTTTCTTGGTTTTCTATTTCCGTCACTAGTTTCGTTGACAAAAACCACTCAACAAAATGAAGGCTTAAGCGGCAGAAGGAGGCGAGGACGGGTGGATGGGAACGTGGCTTGCATGTTGTCCCGGACGCTCTCTCCGCTGGCCACCGAAGAGGGAGAGAGAATTTTGGCTTGCATTCGGTCTTCTCTCGCCAGCTCGAAGCCGTTGCTGCGTGTCTTCAGCTGCTCGAACGGCGTGGCTTCTCCTCGGTCAACTTCTCCATTTAGTTGACCCCGAATTTGTTACCGCTCGCCACCTCGCATGCTGCATGCGGACGTGGCCTTTGCTGGCCGCTCAAAGCAACTCACAGCTGCTTCCTTTGGTCAATAATTTCCTCAATTGTTGACCGTCCAAAGACGTGGACGTGGGCTTCATGGGTCAAAGGATGTGCATGGTTGACCGGCCAAAGAAATAAAAGAAAACGTGGCCGTTGGTGAGGCCATTCGCGGGGCTATCCAAGGAGAAAAATCGTGCATGAAGCTGTGCGGGTCTGCAGTCCTTTGCGGGGTAAACAGTTGGGAGGTCTTCGACAATTTTCATCGTAAACTTTCACGTACGCATGGCTGTTGCATGCACGGGTCTTCAACTCGGTTGATTTGCGAGGCTGCTCGGGAATAACAATTTCCTTCGTAGTTGGCAACATTGGACGTGTGCATGAAGACGTCGGGTGCTTGCATGAAAGGTTTGCTTTAGGAAGGTACAAATGTGGAAGGGGCTGGTCTCGCGAGTTACGTAAGAAGATTTTCGATGAGACGATAAGCTATACAAAAATCAGATTGTCTCTATGCGGCAAAGACGTGACTACGAGGGTATGTTATAAGACCATCACAAAACGTGATGTCTCGGTCTGGTGATGGAAATGATGAAATGGCGGCCGAAAGTGGCGCCAACGACGCAGTCCGACGACAAATTCGTCAACTTGTCACAAACCGTTATGTACTCGAGATCCGATGAAAATCCGGATGTCACAATCTCCCTATTGGAGGGTAACTCTCAAAGAGTTAGACAATGATCCTCAGCTTATAAATGCTTCTGGGTATCAAACAGAGTTCTATGATTCAAAAGAGGAAGAAAGCCTTCATTTAAGTTTAGATAATGAGGGTTAAAAGGAGGAAGATACTACTGTTTCAATTAGGAGAAATAGGTTGCCAACTGATCCTTGATTTGTGGATGCTTTTGCATTTCAAACAAAGTACCATAATTTAAAAGAGGAAGAAAGTTTTCATTCAAATTTAGATAATATGGAAATTTTTGTGGCCATAGTGATAGGTATAGCCGATGGGGCTGGGTTACAAAGCTGGGGTTAAATTAGTGACAGCGGTACCCAAAAGTCCATAGAAAGTCTATCTTGGACAAGAGTTGCCACCCCATACCCTGCAAATTACTACATATTCCAAGGATGAATTGCTATTGCATTCCAGTAATTAATGAAGTATTAAAACATGGTCATATGAGATTGCATGGGCATTAGTTCTCATTTGGGGGCCTCGCGAGGGCTTTGTTAACCTAGTGGCGAGATGCAACATTATGTTGCGTCATAATTCAAATATATGAGATTTTCTATTGTATCGGATGCATTAGGCTGCTATTTATTTCCAGTTCAGCAATGAGTTGGAGGATTACTACTCAGCACTTTTAAATTGGCGTAAGAAAATTAGAAGTGCTAAAAGTTTTTGATGTCCCAGGACTCGTCAACGACCATTCATTTTAATCTTTCATTATGCACAAGCGGAAAACGAACTATCCCCGACAAACAGACAATCAAGCAATCAAACGGGGATAGAGGGATGAACAGCAAGAACAACAGCAATTACTCGTATATATACATTTTCATTGGATTAACCAACGGAGGATCGTTCCGGTTTACAAGCCCAACAGAGGGACCAATTTGTCCTCTAAGCCATACCAAAAGAGAAACTAGGTAGGCTTATCCAACAATACAAAAAGAACCCTCGGGTACTGATAAGCTGTTCATTTTGTAGAGTATAGAGGCGAAGAACACCATGGCTCCCGATAAGCTGGCGGGGCTGTGGATGATTGATCCAAAGAGTGCTAAGAAGTTCTCTTTTTCAAGTTATGCATTGGCTGGATTTGATATACAAAATTTAGTCAAAAAGAAAGAAACAAAAAAGATGGATAGTAAAAGAAAAAGAACATGAACGGAAAAGGAAAAAAGAAAACAGAAAAAAAGTCTAAAAAATTCAAAAATTTACTTGAAATTATGTTGTTCTGAGCAAATTTGTTTGTCAAGTCGCTAACATGCTATGTAGAATGGACAACAATGACTAAATCGCTACATTAGCAATTCAAGATGAAAATTGGTTGGACAAACTATGTTGGAATTTCACACAAAAATTTAGAATTAAATTTAAAAATTTTAAAAAATGACTAAATTAATATTCTTTCAATAAATTTAGAACTAATTAAGTAATTTTTCCCACGCATCCATTAGCTATATGTCCCTTACCATGCATTTTCATTGCGAGACAAGTGTTTATCTATTTGACCAAACCCATTTCTTACACAGGTACTACCACTTCTCAACAGACTTTATACCTTCAATTTGCTAAGGTAAAAAAATAAAAATAAAAATTACACAGTTAATTCTCGCAATCAAAATATTGGTGGTCGTAGACATAGAACCAATATATATATACATACATACATATATATTTCAAAAGGAAACGTAATGAAAAACAATTATTCAATCACGAATATATATATATATATATATATATATATAAGTATATCTTCAGGCGAGCACTGTTATTTTTAATTCGTACACGTCATAAGTAGGCTAAATGAAACGGATTGAAGCTATAAGGAGAAGAATAAAAGTCTTAGCTTCACCTAGAAGCGTCCTAGTCTTGAAAAATGAAAAAGCGATCTTAAAGACATAATTATTTGTAGTATCGGACATAGAAAGGATTTCTTTCTTAAAGGCCGGCCTACACCTTGTTTCTACATATTTGTACCTTCATCTATCGAATATCGAAAGTGTTCAGCCAGGAACCTGCCACACTAGAGCCAAATTACAACTTCTTTCGTACTGCCTTCAAGCATTGAAATATGTTTACTTTGGATTCTTGATGCCCGACTGATTATATACGTACATCTTAGATTATAAGTGATTTTGTGTGAAAGCCTCTAACACAATATCAGTAAAGTTCTAAGATTGGAGTAGACTGCAAACCTATCTAACTGATCCTCTTCCTGGTCTATTTTGGTCTTCAGTTATTGCAATACGATGCAATTTGACTTGGTGAAAAGAGGAGGCATAAGCAATTACCAGTGCGAAATGGTAAATTGTAATCAAGAAAGTTTATTTTTTTTGCCAAGTAATCAACAAAAGGTATTACCTCAGCAAGTTCTGCTGAATGAAGTAGCTATTTTGTAATCTACTTTCTTGGGTCCATTTTAGTGAATGCAAAAGAGTATATTCGATCAATGAGTAAATGACTAAAAACCAATACGAACAAAGTAAATTGGAGATGAGATATTGAGACAGGCAAGGAGAGGCCATTGTTCGAACCCCGACAAAAGGAAAAAAAAAGAAAAATCCAAATGTTTTAAAGAGAGCAAAATTCTAGTCAATACTTCGATGTAATGGCAGATCTTAGGAACATCAGCAAAGTGGTCATACTCTCAGTTACTTCCATTGCTTCACGGAAAAGCAAATGATTCTACTTTGTGTGTATAGAAACATTTTAAGCAACAAAATGAACTCTTAAAAGCAAAATGCAGAGTCTACTCTATGATAATAAGGACAAATTCAAACAAGCCACGTGATTGAAATGGGAAAGTATTCTGGAATCATATGGAATTGACACACCCGTTGATAAAATGAATCTATATTTGTCACTATGACTTGTATTGAATGATCTTTCAGTGATATTTTTGAAAAAAAGATCGACAGGCGACCGGAAGCTCAAACAAGAACAACACACGCTGGAAAAAAGCATAGAGCAGGTTTAATCCATACACTATATGTTGCTTCACCAAAAACATTGATCACATCGCTTCTACACCATACCACATGTTCTTATCAACGATATATTCAGATGTAACTGATTACATGGTTAGGCCTTCTTTCCTCTGTCTTTTGCTCCTTAGTTTCTTGTACAACCACCATGAGTATCAGTCCATTCTGATCCACATCCATAGCAAAATTGAACTTGGCACCTGCAATTGCAAGCCACCAAGGAACAACAATGTAGCCAACAAAAAGTAGAAAAATATGAACAATTGAACATTCACAAACTCAGGTACCGCTAACTTTGCCAAATGATTCATAATAAAACACTAAGGGTGTGTTTGGTAACGATTTTGTTCCCGGAACCGATTCTGATCAAAAATAATTCTTTTTATTTGTTCCTAGGAACAATTTCTGAGTAAAAGAATGCATTTGGTAATTGTATAAAATTTCTAATTCTAGAATAGAATAAGTAGAGAAATGCGTTTGGTAACTACATAAAATTTCTATTTCAATTCTAAAATTTTATCAAATTATAGAAATTATATTGATTAATTATAGTGATATTAAGTAATAAACATATTAAATAATCAAATTTTTATTAAATAGTAAATAATAAATTAGACTATAAACTATAAATATAAATACCGAATAATAAATTAAAATATAAAATTAAATATGTATTCTATATATAGCAAAATTTCTATTCATACTTCAAATCATTTTTTTTACTTTTTAAATAATTTTATTTATTTTTTTTTTTTTCTTTTTTTTTTTTTTTTTTTTTTTTTTTTCTTTCTTCCTCCTCCTCCTTCTTCTTCTTCAAGGTGGCCGGTTGCCGGCCTTGGGACGACCGGCGACCGGCCAAATGATGGCCGGCGACCTCACCGGATCGTCTGTCCTGGACTTTGGTCTCCACATACCTGCTTATGCAGAGCAAGCAAAAGCTGTGAGAACACACGTTCCCGATCCTCAACATCTCGTTGGCCTCTTTTCTCTTTGCACAAATCTCACAGCAGCTCTCTGATGACTCACCACCATCACTCACCACCATCTTTCTGAACGCCTATCTCAACCGGGTCTATGATTTTCATTTGGCTTATGTTTGGGTTTGCTTCAGTTACAACCACGAAAGATAAAGAAGACCCAGTATTTCTTTCTTAAGGATTCGTATTCATCACAGACGAGACTTCTAAAACCTCCTGAAACTGCAACTCTTCAGCAAATTCTGATACTTGAGGAACATCGAACAATAATGACAAGAAGAGATTATCTTCCGAGAGAAGATCAAAGTGCCGCTATATTTCAAGATTCTTTTCTTTGAATGTGCCTTGTTTTGTGGCTTGTTGGCCTTTTGAAGGTCGCTTTGCTTGTTTTAATATATCAAGATGCAGTGCGCTGTAAACGAAACCTTAGCGGAGAAGTTGCTTTATATGATTAGGACCTCTTTCTCCAGTAGTTTTTCTTTTTAGATTTTACTTTTTGGATTGTGTTATCATTTTTGTAAAGAAAAGTTTTTACTAAGCTAGCTTTGCTTGGGTCAAGTCGAGACGGAGGATAAAGCTCTCACATTGAAACTTTGATTTTGTTGCATAATTTAGGAGAATATCAAAATAGGAGATCTTGAACTTTTACCTTATCAGATCTTTTATTTGCCTTTCAGTTAACCCTGGTCTAATTCCAATCTAACCATTATAAAAGGCGTAATTATGTTAATAAAGAAACATATTGGATCTATAATGTACATGAACGTGTGTATGCATAAGTAGACTAGATGATAGAGCCTATGTTCTTCCTAGAACTCAAAAAACTTCTCATTTTAGAAAGGTCAAGTCTTTTTTCCGTTGGAGGATGGTAGTATAAACACGGTTAAATGAAGTGATCAAAGATATATATGCTCCAAAAAGAAAAAAAAAATTTCTTTTAATTGTAATAGTTTATAATAAGGACTTTTATATGGTGTCAATTTATAAGAAATGAAAAACAAATTTGGATTAGGTCCCAAGAAGGAAAAATCTCCTAGTTAAATCCTAGTTAGTCTTTTACA
The DNA here is from genome assembly GCA_014182885.2 of Eucalyptus caleyi. NCBI lineage: Eukaryota > Viridiplantae > Streptophyta > Magnoliopsida > Myrtales > Myrtaceae > Eucalyptus > Eucalyptus caleyi. Next base: position 50,599,657 of record CM024470.2, read on the forward strand.
CTTGTTGTAAATCTCACAACATTGTAATGGTACGAAAAAATTGTCATTTTTTGTTTAATAATTAATTGAATTCATAGGAGAACAAGATTAAGGAAAAAAAATACCTTATTCTTTATTCAATAAACACTCACATATCTATATTTAAAGTGTGAGATACATACCTCAATCTTACTTTTGGATATTGTTGACACCTAAATATTGGCTAAATATTTTGATATAGAATTGATAAAAGAAAACCAAGGATCAATTTGGCCTTAACAAAAATGTTTTTCGCATCACCTAGGTATTAGTATCATTTGCTTTTACTAAGTTTTTTTTTTTTTTTTTATTCCCTTATTTTTTGGATAATTTTTTAAGAGAGAGAGAGAGAGAGAGAGAGAGGGCAAGGCCCACGCCCCAGCTCTTCTTCTTCTTCTTTGTCTTCCACATGGGCCGAGACCTATTTGGGTCCCTCCCCTTTGCGACCCAGCCCAGCCCCCCTCCTTTCTTTTTCTTCCTTCCTTCTTCCCCCCTCCGCCTCTGTGCCTCACGCGTAGAGACCGACAACGCACAAAGGACAATCTATGGAGAGAGAGAGAGAGAGAGAGAGAGAGAGAGCCCCCTTGCTGCGTGCAGCATCGGTCGCTTGGCGCGACACCATTGCTGCATCACCATCGATGACGCCATCTGCTCATGTCGTTCTCGTCGCCGCCCACATTTGGATCCACCAACGAACTCCAAGCGTTCGTTTGGATCCACCAACGAACTCCAAGCGTTCGTTGATTTGCCCGAGAAAATTGATGGTCGGGATTGGGGTTGCCGCGACTAGAGAGTGATGGTTAGCGATGGCGGCTAGCTGGGCAAAGACTGAGTTGACGGTCTGGGATGGCCAGGGTGACGCCGGAGGAGGCGCTCGGCCGTCTCTGTTGATCTTGCGAAAAGGGAGAACAGTGGCAACTGTGAACCAAGTCAATTCGTGGGTCTACCTAACCCGGTTTTCCTTGGTTCTGGGCTAGGGTTTTTGCTTCAATGGGTCAGACCTAGTTTGGTGTAAATCTTGGGCTGGGCATTTCTTTTAAAGGTAAGTGGGCCTGATTTGTTTGTTTTTAAAAAAAGAGGGGCTTGGAGTTGTTCTTTAAACAGAATTTCAGGCTGGGCCCGCGTAGGCTCGGCCCGGGTCGATGGCTTACGGATTTAGGTTGATCCCAACTCGGATCCCTTTTTAATAATATAGTATGTTATTATTTTTAATACTAATTTTTTTAATAATAGAAAAATAAAAAAAAGGAAAAAATAAAAAAAAGAGACTCATATTTCCATAAAAATCCTACCAAAAAAAAATCATATATAATTTCTTAGAAGCAAATATTGACTTATTTCCTGCATTCCAAATGTGCTTTCGTGTGTTGGAGAAATCTTTCAAGAATATTTTGAAGTTGACAAAACATTTCTATCAGTCTAGTCTGGAGCATTGCAGACCCTTCTATTTAGAGTCTGAAGACCTTCATTGGAGACCCTTCTATTTAGAGTCTGAAGACCTTCAGATCCCCAGACTCAGTACTCAAGACTCAAGACTATTCTCATTGACAGTTTTAAATCCAGTGACGAAGACAATCTAGAGCTAAAGTGTTTGGTTGAGGATTTGGTTTTGTCCACTGGAGTAGATCTCTTGGCTGGGTATGATATAACGGATTCTTTTATTCGAAATCAAGATCGTTTGAAGATCCGATGATTGACGAAATACTCTTGGAAGGTTCTATTCTTGGAAACCAAGATCCTGATTGTATGGGCGAACATGATTGATGGACTATCGACATGTTCCTTTAATAGCTCGAATGTTCTTCTTAATTGATTCTGTCCAACGGGAAGATTGGAAGAATTCATTTGGTAAGTACCAACGGGTATGATGGCATAAAGGAGTATAAAAGGAAGACGTTCTAACTGTTCAAGAAGATGTACGATAGAGAAATTTTAGAGTCTGAAGCTCCTTGATTATTAGTCGATTCATATTGAGCAAAACTGTATTCACAAAAGAGAGTCTATACTTAGTGATACCTTGAGGGAGTGTGGTAGATTTTCTACACCGTGAAATCAAGGGAGAACAGTGCTGTAACATCTCTTTGTTCATAGTGGAATTCAGCCAGTGGGCTGTCAGTGCAGAAGAGTGGATGTAGGCTTGAAATAAGCCGAACCACTATAAACCTTGCGTTCAATTTTCTCTTCCCTATTCTTAGTTTTATTTTGGTTGTTGTTTGACGAGAATCAATTGTCTCAATTCTATCAACTGTCTAGTATTGTGCAATTATTGTGAGAAATTACTCATTATACCTATTCACCCCCCTTTAGGTACTTTTACTAGCCATATCAATTGGTATCAGAGCTCGTGTACTCACTTTATTTGAAGTGTTTTACTTCAAAGTAAAAGATCCATGGCTAGTATACTAGCTTCAGGGCTGATGGAAGGTCAAAGAAATACCGACCTCCTTACTTTGATGGAAATGACTACAACATCTGGAAAAACAAAATGAAAGTATTTCTTCAATCAAAGGATCCTCTGAAATGGGACGTTGTAGAAAAAGGAATCACTCCTAAAGTTGCATTTGTCTCAGAAAGAGGGAAAGAAACCATTGAGACCAGTGGAATGACTCAGGAAGAGATAATCAAGAGACAAACTCTTGATGCGAAGGCTATTTATTCTTTATATTATGCCTTGTCACCTACTGAATATAACAGAATATCTTCTTGTCTTACAGCAAAAGAAGTCTGGTATAGGTTACATATCACCTATGAAGGAACTGATCGAGTGAAAGAGACCAGAATTAACATCCTTCTCGGTCAATATGAAGTCTTCAAAATGAAACCTGGAGAATCTATAACTGACATGTTTAGCCGTTTTACAAAGATTGTAAATGGTCTTGAAAATCAATGACAACCAATTTCTGATCCCATGAAGGTAAACAAGCTACTGCGTGGACTCTTCAAGAATTGGAATCACATAAAGACTTCAATAAGAGAGACGCAAAGAATCATGCCACTATCTGTCGACGAGCTGGTTGGAACTCTTCAGTCTTTGAAGTGGAACGAATTAATAAAGACGAAGATCCAAAAGGTAAGAAATCCATTGCATTAAAATCTATTGATGATTCTGATGTTACAGATTCTGAAGATGATATGGACGATGAGGAGCTTGCTCTCATGATAAGAAGATTCAGAAAACTGAATAGAAAAGGAAGAAGGTTCAACTCAAAGAAACAAAGTTTTCAAAGACAACAGACCAAGTCTGTTGATGATGATGAATCAAACAAAGATGTAGTTTGCTTTGAATGTAAGAAAAAAGGGACACATCAGACCCAACTGTTCTCTTCTGAAGAAGAAGTAAGGAAAAGCTGAAAAGTCTTGAAAGGCTCTCAAAGCCGAAACCTGGAGTGATACAGAGTATGAAGAAAGTGAAGATGAATATGCCAACTTATGTCTGATGGCGCAATCAGACTCAGACTCAAACTCTGGATCAGACTGAGACAGTGAATTTGAGGTAAGTAATTTTAAAATTCCTGTCAAGGTTTCTAAGTATACTTGATGAGTGTGTCTTAGTCTTAAGACTTCTCTCAAAAGGATTTCCGAACTTAAAAAAGAAAACTCTGCTAAAAAAAAAAAAAAAAAGGAAAACGTTTTAAAAGAAAGAGTTAAATGTTTAGACATGAATGTTTCCACTCTTAAAGAAAATGAAGATAGTCTTTTGAAAGAAAATGCTATTTTAAAAACTGACTCATCAAATATCTCAAAGAAATTTTCAATAGGGTTCGAGAAACTTGAAAAAATTCTTTCAGCTCCAAGACCTTACTTCAATAAGTCTGGTCTAGGTTTGATAGCAGAAACAAGTCCCTTGATTGATTTTCCTAAAGTAAAAGAAAGAATTAAGCAAAGACCTTCGAGAGAGGCTTAAAAAAATCATTTCAAGAAGGTTTTTGTAAAGTCTGTAGGTCGAAATGCCCTCAGGTGTTCAAAGTGCAATAGCCCAGATCACTTGGAAAAAGAGTGTCTTTTGGTTTGGAAACATGTTAAGAAAACATGGGCTAATACTGTTTATCTTACTAACACCATTGGACCCAAGAAAATATGGGTACCAAAGAAAGCTTGAGACTCTCTTTTAAATGCAGGTCTCCATCAAGAAAAAGGTAAAGTGGTATCTGGACAGTGGATGCTCAAGACATATGACAGGAGACTCAAATTGCTTTACAAAGATTGTTCAAGTAAATGGTGGAAAAGTCTCATTTGGAGGAAACAGCAAAGGAAGAATTATGGGATTTGGAACTGTGAAAATTGGAAATCTCACAATAAGTAATGTTTCCCTAGTGGAAGGACTCAATTACAATATTCTCAACATCAGCTAACTGTGTGATACTGGTTTTAAGATCTTTTTTCAAGAAGGAATATGTTCTGGAACCAGTAAAGACTCTACTCAGTCTTTCATGGGTCGAAGGCATGGAAATATCTATCTCTTGGATGTGAAACCGGATGAATTACAATGCTTAATCTCAATTCAAGACGAAGCAAGCTTATGGCACAGAAAGCTTGGTCACATCAATATGAAGCAATTAGCCAAAATCTCAACAAAGCAGCTTGTTCATGGTCTACCCAATTTATCATACCAAAAGTCTGATCTATGCAACACTTCATGTATACTGGGAAAGTAGGTAAGAAATTCATTTAAGCCAATAAATCATGTCTCTACTAATCATGTACAACAGCTGCTGCATATGGATCTCTTCGAACCAACTGAACCCAGAGCATTGGAGGTAAGAAATATTGCCTAGTAATTGTGGACGATTACTCCCGATTTACTTGGGTATATTTCCTTGCAAGTAAGTCCGAAACCTTATCGTATTTTGAAAAGTTTGCTAAAAAGGTTCAAAATGAAAAAGGATGTGTTATCTCAAGTATAAGAACAGATCATGGAGGTGAATTTGAAAATCAAGATTTTACAAAATTTTGTGATAAATCTGGCTTTAAGCATGTGTTCTCCTCTCCATATACTCCTCAGCAAAATGGAGTTGTTGAAAGAAAGAATAGATCTCTTCAAGAAATGGCTAGAACTCTTTTAATTGAAAGTAAGATTTCTTCACGATTTTGGGCTGAAACTGTTTCAACAGCGTGCTATATTATTAATAGAGTCTTTTTAAGACCTATTCTAGAGAAAACCCCTTATGACTTATTCAAAGGTAAGAAGCCTATTGTTTCATACTTTCATGTGTTCGGTTGCAAATGCTTTATACTGAAAAGTGCAAAAGATCGAGTTGGTAAGTTTGAAGAAAGATCGGATGAAGGCATCTTCCTTGTATATTCTACATCAAGCAAAGCCTACAGAGTCTACAACAAGAAGAGTCAATCTGTGGAGGAATCAATGAATGTCAAATTTCAAGACTCTATGCAAAATGAGTCTAGTCAGACTCATAATGAAGAATCTGAACCTGCTCCAAACTCTCCAAAGCTTACAACTCAAGAAGCATCTCAGACTCTGAAAGACCAACATCAAGCTGTTCGTGAAGATTCAAGTAAAGAAAGAGATCATCAACCTGACGAATCAACCAGTAACTTGAAGCATAAATCCAGTCATCCCAAAGATCTTATTATTGGCGACATTAATGAATGAATTCGCACAAGATCCAAAAGGCGCGAAGAGTCTAGTGCTGTGGCTCTCATTTCTGAAATTGAACAAAAAAGCATAGAAGAAGCTTTATCTGATGAAAGCTGGATTGAAGCTATACAAGAAGAGCTCAGACAGTTCAACATTAATGATGTTTGGGAATTGACATCTAAACTAAAAGGTAAAACTGTTATTAGAGCTAAATGGGTGTTCAGGAACAAGATGAATGAAAAAGGAAAAGTCGTAAGAAACAAAGTAAGACTTGTGGCCAAGGGTTATACGCAAGAAGAAGGAATAGACTATGATGAGACTTACGCACCAGTAGCAAGGTTAGAAGCTATTCGATTATTACTTGCGTTTGCTTGTTATAAAAATTTCAGGTTATTCCAAATGGACGTCAAAAGTGCCTTCCTAAATGGTTTTATCCATGAGGAAGTTTATGTGGAACAACCACCAGGGTTTGAAGACCCAAAGAAGCCGGACTCGCCTTGGTGAAAAGGCTTTGTATGGTTTAAAGCAAGCACCTCAAGCTTGGTACGACAGACTAAGTAAGTTCTTAATACATCATGGTTTTGTCAAAGGTAAAATAGATATTACTCTATTTATCAAAAATGAAAATAAAAGCTTTTTACTTGTTCAAATATATGTGGATGATATTATTTTTGGATCCTCTAATGAAAGTCTGTGCAAGAAATTCTCTAAGTCTATGGAGGATGAGTTTGAAATGAGTATGATGGGAGAGTTAACCTTCTTTCTTGGACTCCAAGTAAAACAATTGAAGTAAGGAACTTTTATTCATCAAGAAAAATATGCTAATGATCTTGTCAAAAAGTTTGGACTGGAAAAGTGCAAAAAGACCGACATACCGATGTCAAGTTCTTTGAAGATAGACAAAGATGGAGAATGGAAGAAAGTTGATCAAAAGCTGTACAGGAGTATCATCAGTTCACTTCTTTATCTTACTACCTCTAGACCTGACATTTTGTTGAGTGTTTGCATCTGTGCTAGGTTTCAATCAAATCCTAGAGAATCTCATCTCAGTGCTACGAAACGTATTATTAAATACGTTACTTCATCTTCAAGCATCGGTCTTTGGTATCCTAAAGAGGGAGACTTTAATCTTCTTGGATATTTAGACGCAGATCTAGCTGGTTGCAGAGTTGATAGAAAGAGCACCTCGGGAACTTGCCAGTTGCTTGGAAGCAGGACAGTATCTTGGTTTTCAATGAAACAAAATACTGTGGCTCTTTCTACAACAGAAGCAGAGTATGTAGCTCTTGGAAGTTGTTGTTTGCAAACTCTGTGGATAAAACAACAGCTACAAGACTTTGGAATTGAAGACTCATGCACTGAGATTAGATGTGACAATACCAGTGCAATCAATCTCACCAAAAATCCAATCCTTCACTCAAGAGCAAAGTATATAGAGATTCGACATCACTTCATTAGTGATCATGTTCAAAATGGAGAAATCTCGATTCAATTTGTTGATTCAAAAAGCCAACTAGCGGATATATTCACAAAACCTTTGGAGAAAAATCAATTCGATATTATCTGTTTTAGACTCAACATTTTGAAGCTTGAGGAAGTTAAAGTCTAGAGACCCTCAGACCCTCAGACTCAGACGTTCATGGCTATAGACTGTAAGTTGTTTCAATATTCAATCTCGAAAAGGTACGATCTTTCGTTCAGTTATGATTGATTTATATTATCTTTAAAAGATGGAATTTTGCCTTTTCAAAAAAGGATAACTTCTATTTAAAAATGGCAGTTTTATTTAAAAAAGGACGGTTATCGTTTTTTTAAAAAAAGGGACGACTATTCACTTGCCTTTATGTCGATTGGTTTTTCCTTTTTAAATTGGGTTATATATATACGGTCAGTTGTCTTCTTCACTCAATTCCAAAACCCTAAAAAGCATTCTCCTCCCAATCCTGTCTCGACTCCGTGTTCATTTTCGAGAAAGTTGTCATCTTTTCTTGGGAAAGCGAGTAAAGGAATCTTTCAACGACAAGAAACGATGTCTTCTTCGAGAAAGTCTTCAAGAATCGCGAGCAGGGGACCACAGAGAATGAGGAAGGGTCCTGCCCATTTCGATCTCACCGAAGAGGAAGAGTTACCGAGACAACAACAGAGCCCGATTCACTCTCAACCACGTCATTCTCCACCATCTACCCCACAGGGTGTGGGTCATCAATCGGAGGAAGAAATAATCGAGGAAGTAGACCTTGTAAGAGTCCAAAAACCCTCTTTTATTTACAAGCTCTATCGTGCTTTGAAAAGCACTGGTACTCCGCTGAAGTATGTAGATGATTTCCTTAAAGACAAGGGTTATGGAAATGAGTATGTCTTTTTGCGACGAATGGAGGATTTGGGAATTGCTCCCAAAGGAAAGGCTGAGGAAGCACTTGCGAACATTCCAAGTGACCCTCGTGTAGGAGGATTGAATCCCACTGACGGGAACGATGATGATAAACTGTTTAATGAATTTCAACCTAGGATGGGTGTTGCTGCGAAGGCTAAGGGAAAAAGAACGGAGTTGTTCAAATCAAAGGAACAGGAGAATCTGTTCTTCAAACTGTTGAAACGTGGGGTGATAAACCCCAGAAGTGTTGATTTCGACTTTCTGGATGCCATCAATGTGAACTTGAGGGAAAAGTTCAATCTGCTTCAACTTGAGCAATTTTGCTCCGACACCACAGACGGCTATGCACAATTGACAGCATATTTCTATTCAAATCTCAGCTTTTTAGATGCGAATAGAATATCCTTCAGTGTTCGAGACCAAGACTATGTGGTAGATGTGGACATGTCGAGATATAATTGGGGTTGAAAGAGGACGATATCAACCGGTCAAGGTTTCAATTGCTCGTACCTCACTGGAGCTTGTCAAAGACAGGAATGTAGAAGGGAGAATTACCTATGCAAGAATGCGTGCCATCAACATCATTCTTCACAAAATTGTGATCAACTGTCTCAGGCCAAAATCGACATCCAAGACTAACGTGTCCAACTCTGAGGCGAAATTGATGTACGCGATCAATTCAGGGAGAAAGTTCTCTCTCCCTCACACCATTCTCTTCCACATGTACAGAGGTGAAGGACAAGGGCCAGTTGCCTTAGTCAGGTCTTATGACTAAGATCTTCAGACACTTGAATATTGAAGCTCCACAAACTCTTTGTGTTTGACCATGTGACAAAATGGTGGTGGGTTTGAAAATGCTGACAAAAATGCGTCTGAAAGAACTTGATAAGGCAATGGAGAAGTTCAAGATGAAAACTCCGGTCAAATCTCATCCAGTATCTTCTGCATCAAAAAGGAAAGAGAAGGAGCCCATGGGTGCTCCATCCAAAAAGAAAAGAACTCTTATCTTAGAGGATGAATATGAAGAGGATGAACTCTCTATCTCTGCCTTGGCATTGAAAAGGCTCAGTCGTTCTGTATCTGAATCAACGGAACGATAGGAAAAGGGAAAAGAAGCAGAACAGAGAGAAGAAGAGGAAAAGGAAGAGACCAGAGAAGCATAAGAGAAAGAAAAAGAAGAAGAGGAGAAGGAAGTTGAAGAAGAAGAAGAAGCAGTCAAAGAACAGTCTGCAGATGAAGCAGGAGAGAAAGGCAATCAAGACGCTAACAAGCATGACCATCACTCTTCCCCAATTGAGGCCTTAGAAACAGGGGGAGATGGCGAGCAAGAAAGGACTACACCATATCCTGTCCACAGTGAAGGTGTAAGTCGCTCACCAGCAAATCCAAAAGATCTTCAGGCTTCTCAAATGCCTGAGGAAGGACATGATACCTCAACGCCAAATCTGCGCGATTACACCGAAGTTCCATCATCTGCCTTTACTCCATCCGATAGAGCAAATGCTAGCACGCAGACGGACACTACAGCAGATTTTCGTCGCATCCTTGATCTTCTTCTAGAAATGTAGGGTCAAATATATGCTTTGGAATGTGAGCTTCAAGTCTTGAAGAATGCTGGACAAGCGTCTTCTGTTACCTTGTCGGATCAAATGCAAGACCTCGCTCTTCAAATTCAAGCAAATGCCAAAGGGGAAGAGGTGGCACATCTACGGGAAGACTTGAAAGACTAACCTATTTTCTGTGGATGTAGAGTCTAGTTGAGTTGTTAATCTTTATGAGATATCCATATTGCTTGAGTAATGTTTTGCAGGTCAAAGCTGTTCAAATCTACAGGAAAGTTTTGTCACCATAAAAAAAGGGGGAGATTGTTGGAGAAATCTTTCAAGAATATTTTGAAGTTGACAAAACGTTTCTATCAGTCTAGTCTGGAGCATTGCAGACCCTTCTATATAGAGTCTGAAGACCTTCATTGTAGACCCTTCTATTTAGAGTCTGAAGATCTTCAGATCCCTAGACTCAGTACTCAAGACTCAAGACTATTCTCATTGACAGTTTTTAATCCAGTGACGAAGACGATCTAGAGCTAAAGTCTTTGGTTGAGGATTTGGTTTTGTCCACTGGAGTAGATCTCTTGGCTGGGTATGATATAACGGATTCTTTTATTCGAAATCAAGATCGTTTGAAGATCTGATGATTGACGAAATACTCTTGGAAGGTTCTATTCTTGGAAACCAAGATCCTGATTGTATGGGCGAACATGATTGATGGGCTATCGACATGTACCTTTAATAGCTCGAATGTTCTTCTTAATTGATTCTGTCCAACGGGAAGATTGGAAGAATTCCTTTGGTAAGTGCCAACGGGTATGATGGCATAAAGGAGTATAAAAGGAAGACGTTCTAACTGTTCAAGAAGATGTACGATAGAGAAATTCCAGAGTCTAAAGCTCATTGATTATTAGTCGATTCATATTGAGCAAAACTGTATTCGCAAAAGAGAGTCTATACTTAGTGATACCTTGAGGGAGTGTGGTAGATCTTCTACACCGTGAAATCAAGGGAGAACAGTGCTATAACATCTCTTTGTTCATAGTGGAATCCAGCCAATGGGCTGTCAGTGCAGAAGAGTGGATGTAGGCTTGAAATAAGCCGAACCACTATAAACCTTGCGTTCAATTTTCTCTTCCCTATTCTCAGTTTTATTTTGATTGTTGTTTGACAAGAATCAATTGTCTCAATTCTATCAACTGTCTAGTATTGTGCAATTATCGTGAGAAATTACTCTTTATACCTATTCACCCCCCTCTAGGTACTTTTACTAGCCATATCATCTTGATGCATGGATTTATATTCCTCAATCTGATTAGGAATTGAATCTTAGGGCTCGTGATTGGTACAAAATGCTATAAACAAGATTATGTACTAAAAGAGCATTAGTGATTAATTAGTGTAATCAATTCTCCGATCATAGTTTCTCTGGTTGCGCAAGAGTAAAGTATTTCTTTCGATATTTCACTTGGGTTTCTAATCGATCCACCCCAAATTGATTAGTGGCGACTCTTATTTGAAATTAACTTGCAACTTAAAAACTTGGACCAAGTTGTGAATTGGTAGGCCTGGAGAGCCTGGGCTAAGTTTAATATTTAGGGCGCACATGACAACATTTTTATTTCTCGATTTCTTCTGTTTTCTGTTCCTTGGAACAGTTTGGAACAAAAATATGTTTAATAACACAATTTAATTTTTCTATTTTTGAAACAAATTTCTATTCCAGAAATAAATTTGGAGTAGAAATTAGAAGTTAAAATTTTTAGCTTTTCTATTTTTGAAACAGAAATGATAAATCAAAATTTTTTAATCGTTCACTCTTATTACTGCCCATCGCCTACCAGCCGGCCGTGGGACGGTAGACACTCACTGTCATGATTCGAACCTCAAGCGCGCACACCCCCTTCCTTGATCAATAAAAATTTGTGACGTTCCTAGGACTCGTCGCTGACCCTTTCATTTTATTGCACATGCGGAAGTGAATTAACTAATCCCCTAACAACAACATACATGGGATAGAAAAGCAGGACAATTAATTTTACATCAAATACACTTTCATATACAACTCAAGCTTATACAGAAGGTCTATCTCATAAAAAGCTACTGAGCCACCTATGCTTCTGACCCTTCCGCTTCAAGCTCTGGATTCTTCATACTAGGGATCTGAAAATGGTTATACAATAACCAATGAGATATAAATCTCAGCGAGTCCTCCCACTACTCCCCCGAATAGAACACCAACTCAACTCGGGGTATCTCTTCAGAACCACCCCACAAACAAACCAAAGATCAACAACCAACAATCAATAGTTGTTTCGCATACAACCTTATTCGGTATGCCATACCCTGCACGACATCACTTAGGACGATACACGCAATGCACATGGCCATTAGATGATGCAGTTCATCAATCACATACGAATCGTGTTACAAGCGATCTCACCTAACCATTGCCACACCCTGCACGTTATTGATTCATACGTGTATGTCATAAACAATGTGCTTAACTCATGCATGACCGGAACTAACGATGTAATGATTCTCATGTGTTTTTGCACATTAGTGCACCACCTATCACACATCAATCTATCACACGCGTCTCAATTATAAGGTAAAACCGTTATGACACATCATATATCATGCCGCACAATTTTACCCCATAATAAGGCGCAACGATTTCAATCAATCATGCGTTCTAGTTGTTAATTTCGTCCCTTTAGGTCACAACCTACTCGCAAGTTTGGCGGTCTACTGGCATAACCAGGCATCGTCTCACCCCATTGAGCACGGCTTTGTCAGTACGTTGACGACATTCCCGAATAAGCATAAGTCCAGAATCTACTGCGATCGGCATCCATTGTGTGGGCATCCCATATAGGGGCATGTCCACTCGATTCATTTTGGGGACGGGTTCTCTTAACTAGCACATGACCATTCAATCTCGACCTAGGACACTTTGCATTACACTCAAATGCCTCAATTAAAATTGTGATCCTAGCCTATTTTCTTCATATTAAAAACATTCGCGAAAAATAGTCGTGTATGCGTACACGGTCAGATCGAATCTTCAAAAGTGATATCCTTCCATTTTAAAGTCTCACTATTTAATATAGTACATAAAACCATTTTCAGTGTCAAAACCTGACACTCGGTATTTTTCAATTAAATACCAAAATTTTCAATCACCACACAATTGCACAAATCATCACTCAATTCATGCGGATGCTCGTGCATTTACACATCCATTTACTTCATAAAATCAACACACATGAAATTAGACAACTTTTCATTCTCGAATGAATAGTGCACGTGAACAGTGTTTCATGAACAATGTCGCATGAACAGTAAATTTCCAGAATTAAATAACTAATAAATTAAATCCAAAAATCATTTAAAACACTAATTAAAGCAAGCAATCAATCAATTAGGGTTAACCTAGCTTAATGAGGCACATAAGCTACAATTAAGCAAATGGAGCAAGATTAAACTAAATTAATCTAATCCATTCATCTAACAACCTATCTTAGGATTAATACAACTTAATTAAATCTCCTAAACTAGAATTAACACTAACTAAACCAACCCTAAGCAAATTTAGGCATTAATCGATGGATTAGGAGCTAACTCACCTGTTAACTGGGGCAGAGACACGGACGCGGTGACAACGACGAAGGCAACGCTTGGGGACCTCAACCACGACGATCCAAGGTAGTCCCAGGGGTGAAACAACAACCACAACCTCTACCTCACTCTGAAACTCCGGAAGACTGACTTGCCGGAGGGGAAATAGAGTTGGGCGGCTAATTGGAGCTTCGACGAGGGGTTAGCTGGCAACCGGTGACACCTGGGGGGTCAAGGGGGAGTTGCTGGTGACTGGGATGGGCAGAGAAAGGGTCGGAATGTGAGAAAAATGGCTGAAAATGCGAAACAATGTAGGCGGCAGGCAGACCGACGGATCGGCAACCGGTTTCTTCTGGCCAACGTACGGGTCGGCCAGCGGCTTCGTTCGGCAAGTGGCCGAGTCCTCTTAAATGGTTTGGCCCTTCTAAGCATGATGGTGGGTGGCACAAAGGCTAATTCTCACGGGAAGACAACGAACAAGTCAAGTTTTCGGAGAAAGGTTAGCTGGAGCAAAACAAGGTTAGACGATCAGACTGGCGCTGGCTTTTGGCCGGCTGGTCAACCGATGGCTCCTACTGGCAAATGGCCAAGTCAGGGTGGACGGTCTAGATGTCTTGAGCACAGTGGTGGGAGGCACGAGCACTGATTCATCCGGGAAGGCAACAATCAACTCCTGTTTTCCCAAGAAGGTCTGCTGGAGCAGAAGGAAGAAGAAAGGGAAAAACGAGGAAGAGAGGGGTCTGGTCGAGATGGAGCTCAAGGATGAGAGAGAGATTGAAGTGAGGGCTGCTATCAAGGCCCCAAAAGCTGGCCCCAAGTCCCCATGCAAGTCACGTCATCTTCTCCCTCTTCTTTTGCCCTTATCTACATGCTTTTAGGGGCAAAATGATCATTTCCACATTGCACAAATTACCAATCTGTCTTTGGGTTGGAAATGATGGGTGGGCCTAAGAAATGGGCTTGGAAATGAATAAGAATGGGCTTCGGAATTGATTGGACTCAAAAAGGCTTAAGGCTTGGTAATGGGCTTGGAAGAAGAAATAGTGGTTTACGCCCAATGGGTTCACTTGCTTGTTTTGGGCCCATCATGGTGGCTGTCCCACCTTGGGCCTAAGGCCCACAATAGCTTGGCTCGGCCCACGTCCTCATGGGTTCGCTTCCTTGGTCCGAAAATCCCTTTTCCAAATACTCGGCTTAACTAGTGTGTCAACCATTGAAGTAGCTTCATCCAAAGTTCATCCTAGACGTTCCTAATAATTTGAAGTTCAATCTTTAGTTTTCATGCCATGTCAATTTTGCCCAATGTCATTTCGGGCACAACTCAGACTGATAGGCGACTCCGAGGATTCATGCATAACCAACTCGTGCCAAACCATGTTCAAGACATCTTGACACATGGATGTCCTTGACTACATGAAATTGCGAAGGATAGATTCTTATTTCAATGTACACAATTACTGAGGATCGACCTAGGTTCGTTCGCGGGCTCGATAATAGTAAACCGAATCACCCGTCGTTCTGTTATGTCCTGTCCGCAAATTAACTTCTAGTCATCCTTGAAACCAGCCTACCTATCTACAGGATCGTCCTCATGCAAGTCTCACGATCAAGTCGTTTTCCCAAGTCAAGTTCTTTAGTTGTACAAGTTCTATCCTCATTAGCATTTCCTCTCAAGGTCAGTATCTTAGGAGTGATCAATTTTGAGTAAGATCAACCAATAATGCATTGACGAAATTCACATTCATTCATCCCTCAGAGGGCTCGAATTTCAGGATGTCACACCCACCACTTGCCGCCACTTGCTGACTGCTCGCCACCGGCTGCTCGCCGTCGACTGCCGGCCATCAGACTCCGGTTGCTCATCGTCGATTGTCGGCTGTCGAATGCTCATCGATCGTTGGCTGTTGATCGCTAACTGCTGGACATCGGAGGCCTACCATTGATCACCGGATGTTCGCCGTTGACCGTTTGTCGCTTGCCACTGGCTGTTGGATGTCGGCTGCCCATCGCCGCCCGCCAAACTTCGACCGTTGACCATCAATTGTTGGCTGTCGGCTGTCGGACTTCAGACATCGAATGCCGAACTTCGAATGTTGGACGCCGGATGCTAAACTCCAGATGTTGGGTGCTGAATGCCAGCTGTTGATCGCCAGATGCCAGACTTCGAACGTCGGACTCTGGACTTTGGTTGCTCGTCGCCGATTGCCGGACGTTGAACTTCGGCCATGGGACGCCGGTCGTCCCCGCTCCTAGAAATATAAATTTTATTCTTTTACCAAACGAATTTTTATTCTAGAAATAGAAATTTTGAATCATTATCGAACGCGTTTCTTTGCTCAAAAACTTGTTTATGAAATAGAAATTGAAAAATCAATTTCTAGTCAGAAATTCATTTCTGTTCCAGAAATTTTGTCATGCGCGCCTTTAGTGAGCCATTAGCCTTCGCTTTCCCGTGCGTATGTGGACTCAAAAAAAAAGGGGTTGCGACAGATTCCACTTTACAACTTCACATTATTATTTTTATATTTCCTTGTTTACGAAAATGTCACTTTTTTTTTCCAAATAATGTTTATCCGCAAATCCTAAATTCTCACAACAACCCAAACACTTCAAAGCAACTAAAACTAAACCACGTAAAGCCTAAGCAAGATTCTAAAATGAGTATCCAAGAAGGGACAATTTGGTCTTTTCAAAGTAGGGTTTTATTTAGAGTTATGTAAATAGTATTTGAAAAGATAAATGTGAGTAGGTGGTCATTGGTTTAAAAATGAGCTATGTCTAAACGAACCTGCATTGTAAAATGTTTGTGTTTTACACTCTTTTTGACTTTCTCTTATACTTCCTACACAAACACATGTATGCTTTTTGGCTATAGCTACTAAAGACAAAAAAAGAAGAAGAAGGAAATTAAAACATAATTGACTAATCATACAATTAATGAACGCATCGACAAACACATGTTTGGCCACAGCAAAACCACAATACAAATACAGTCGTGGAAAATAGACTATAAGTCTGGAAAAAAAATTGAGATTGCGTCACACTTTTTTTATTAAGATCCTAATTTTTTCCTATGGGCATAACATATATACCTATCAATTTCTCCTAAGTAAAAGATCATTCTCATATTCAATTATATTTAAGTAGTGATTTGATAAAGTTGTCTTGTTCAAAGTGGTGATGATTATATAGGAACATTTTCAAAGTCTCATGAACAATCAACATATGAGCAATTGCTAGGCCTAGAGAAACTTAAATTGATAAAAAAAATTGAGGATCTGTGTCTCTAGAACTCGAGCTCCATGGTTTGATTCTAACTCAATTTAACTGCTTTGAGCCATGTTTTAAAAAATGTAATTCTTCACGAATCTCATAGCATCAATCATATATGTTTATGACAGCATGCCTTTGACTAAAAAGGACTTAGTTTGATGCATAAAAAATGGCTCAATATGTCACTTGAGCAGTACATAAAGATCATAATCGTTAAGAGTATATATAGTATGATTTGAACTGCTTTGAGCTATGTTTCAAAAAAAGTAATTTGTAACAAATCTCCTAGCATCGGTCTTATATGTATGTGACGGCATGCCTCTGAATGAATCGGAAAAGGACTTAGCTTGATGCATGAAAAACTGGCTGAATATATCACATGAGCAGTGCACAAAGATAGTAATCGCTAGGAGTATATATAGTATGATTTGAGCTAATTTATCAACTATTTTAAATCCAAACTCTAATAGTTTGGATTTTTGATTGGAAAAATGTAATATACTATCAATTTGTTTTGTTATGGGTTTGATTAAATAAATATAACCTTTAATCTTTCCCAACAATTATGCAAGAAGTTTAATATCTATATAATCTCAAAGTTTATATTTCCTATACCAAACAAGAAAGAAAACGCTTCTCCATAGATCCATAACAATTATTTAAACCAAAATAAGTATAGGATATTTTGAGTGGAAGTAGCGTAATTTTATTATGTTTCATCGCTCAAAATTCAAGTCTAAGCTCAAGGTCAAGCTCTTTAGCTCCAGTTTGTGTTAAACTCGAGCTATGTAGCAAGATTTAATATTGGTAATCAACCTAAGGAAAGTGAAGTTTTGGCTTCTAAAACATTTCATCAAGTAAAAGCTCTCAATCGATAGCTCATTTAAACTTGAGGTGAGTGTCGCTGTCTCAATTTATTAGAGCTAAGTCTTTGAATTTTAAGTCCTCTTGAGTCACATTGTCACGGCCTAAATTCTACAATTGTAGGGGTAATGATTTAGCTATCCTTCTACTCAAAGGATGAAGCCTCAATCCATGCCCAAAAAGTTGAGATCTCAAAAGTCCTTGTCGATAATACTCTCACTTTATTTGCCACTAATTAAGGAACCTAAAAAGATTGTGAAGGAATGGGATGGGCAACCACAGCCTAGTCAATAGTGCGTATCTTTTCAAAGCAGATCGAGCAACTATTATGCATGTATAAATCAATACTAGAAACTCGTAATCCAAAGTCATGATATAATACATATATCGAATCAAATGTGTATTGTTTCATTTCAACAAATCTTTATATAAATTAAAAATATTCATTAAATCCACCATTACAATACATAAATCAGCAGTCAAGTTCATTGATCAATCTCAAATCATGTGTTAATGGCCTATCCATCGACCAATATATTGCTCAATATCTTACCATACTCACGACACGACGCCTAGTGATAAGGCAATTAAGATTCTCCCTATTGCAAAGTCTCCACCTACAAAATTAGTGGCTCAGTCTAGAAGGATATCCTAAATCGGTATGCTCCCACAAACCTCTGACCGGGTTCACAATTATATTGAGCATTAGACAACTATCTTTCAAAACTAGAAATCCAATCTAGAATTAAATCTTATAAATCAAATAAATAACTTTTCACAATGTTGTCCATTCGCCATTTTTCAATCATTTTTTAAATCATTCATAAACCACTTTGCAAAGTAGTTAATATATTACTTCACAATCCCTTGCATAACATGCTTTCTAAAGATTCGTAAATATGAAGGAGTAGTAAACGCTTGATCTCGCTCTTTTTTTTTTTTTTTTTGATCTGGCTTTTTATACAACCATAATGCCATTTCTTAACTCGTAGTATATATAATCTATATTGTTTTTGAAATATGAATTTACAAACTCTAAGAATAAAAAGTACTATTCATCTCGGAATGCCTTTGATCAAACAACATAGTTATATGTGCTGAAAACCTCGTAATCTTAACAATTAAACAAGAATCGATATCAAAATTGACTAAAATATTACAACAACTATGGAATGGCCATACTAAACTTAAACATTAACGAAAGGAATCCTAGGCACTAACAAATCTCTTAACCATAGTAGATATTCAAAGTTATTTGCAGCGAAACTTGAATACAAAATAGAGGTACCATAATTCTCTCCATCAAATTCCATTTCAAGTGAGCTTACAGTTAGAAGGACGATCTTTTGAAGCATTGGAATACCCATAACTTGGTCGACCCAAGATCAAGCCAAAAACCATCGAAATTTGGCCCTACTCTTGAGGGTTAAGAGCATGCTATTAGATGCAAATTGTGCTTTATTGTTTCCATTCTCGCATTTACATTGTTTAGTAGTTTTTTGGAATTTGCTAAACTTGAAAGCCATTTTATTTAGTTCTTGAGCATTATTTTGAGAAATAAATGGAGTCTTTCGTTCGGCAAAAAAATAGTTGCAATTTATCAAATTGAATAAGACTTGATGTCACGAATTGAATAAGAATTGATAACCAAAACTTAATTTGTAATTTCTTCTAAAAAGATTCGTATTTCCTCAAACAATTTTTGGTAATTTCGTATGAAATTTATAGCCTGAAAACATTATTAAAATAAAAGCCCAAAAGCCACTGGTTGCACATTGTTCATCATTCATAGCCAACTTTTTTTTTTTTTCGAACAAACTATAAGTCTAAATTAAGTTTCGTTAAAATCCTACTATTTTACAACACCATAAACTATCATTTTTATATATATTCACAGCTCAATGACTCCTTAATCGAACTTTATAGTTCAAAATTCATAAAATTCCAAATTTGTGTCCTCACCCCAAATTTTACTCCAATTAGATGAGCAAAGGGTGTGAGCAATTACCAAAAGTTGTCATACATAGTTGAATAGGCTTGGTGAGACATCCGTGGCACAAAATCCTCATATTCTCTTTCCCTTTCTTCCTTTTCTTCCTTCTTTCCTCCTTTTATTTTCTCTCTCTTATTCTCTTTTTCTTGAGTGTGCTCTCACCCGTGCTCTCCTTTTCCCCTTTTCATTTTTTCTTTTTCTTTTTCTTTTTTTTGGGCCCTACGCATGTCGACCAAGCAAATAAAAATGCAACTTTTGCACACAATCCAATGAATCATTAAGCAATATGAGGCGTCGTAAGAAGATATGATGCTGCCAAGCTGAAGTGACATCATATATTAATAATCTCTCGGATAAATTACAATCAATAAATATTTTCAAATGAGAAATTTTTTTCTAAAATGCCATAAACATATAGCGCTTTTACCAATCCAACCTTAAGCATTTTAATGGTGCCAATTGGGTTTTAAATATTTTCATATTTTGCTAATTAAGTCTATTTAGGCAATTTTTACCATAAATCACTAATGCAAATGGTGGTTGTCCTACTTAATATGGTAGGCACTGAAATGGATAATTTTTAATAATATTTTAATTTTTTTTTCAAATTTTTTAGATTACTTTTGAATTTTTTCTTTTATGCTCTCTCCATATTTTTTTTTTAAACAACTCTAACTGGTAAGGGCTGGATGACCTCACCTCAATCTCGACGAGAGCGTGGAGGCCCTCGCCTTTGGCTTGCAAGGGTTGCAATGCCTCCTCTTCCCAACACCCCCCCCAAAAAAAAAAAAAAAAAAAAAGGAAAAGAAGAAGCCTAGGTTAGGGTTTGGCCTTGTGGATTGGGATGGTTGATTGATGACCTCACCAGCTAGAGTTGTAAAAAGAAAAGAAAAGAAAATGAATAAAAAGAAAAATTAAAATAAGTTAATAAAAAATAGAAAAATATTAAATATTATTAAAAATTATCTATGTTAACGCCAATTATGTTACACGGAATGATTGGCATTTGGGTCAGTGATTTATTGAAGAGTCAAATGCACCACTTATGGGACACGTACCAGTTGTGATGTCATTGCTTAAAAACTTAAGTTTTATATCAATAACTGAAATATTTAGATCTGAAAATTAGATATGCTTGACGGGAAGACTATACTGCGGTCAAACTATAAATAACACTGCATATGGGAACACGGAGGTTCGAATTGGTCTTTTCTCACCTAACCCATAAAATATGTTGTTAAGCTATAATGTATTGTGGCTATAGTCGGATGCACCACGAGAGTAAATCACCTGCCTAGTTTCTGTAATACACGGGATGGGAAGTCAACAAATTCAATTCATGAAACTTACGTGTATAAGAAAAAGGGTAAATAGATGATAAGATGAAAGTGGTTAACTATATAAAAATCATTCAACTGATGGAACCAATTTGACTAAGTAGATAATTGGAGACAAATTCTCATTATTATCTTGGCAGCTATAAACATTATGTGTATCTTATATATCTGTTTAAATCAAACTACTGACATGGAGCTCACCTAAAATCACGCCTAAAATGACCTAGTCTAACACGAATTCTGTAAGAGCAAGCTATTCTAGCTGCTCTTATCTTAACACAAGTAGTGTCGGACATGACTTTTTGTGAGTATCCTTCATTTCCAACATCCTACGAATCTGGATGTAATCCCAAACAATGAAGCCATATAAATCCTAAATAATCTAAGGAAGAAGTAAATCATGATAATGTAATTTGATGATCTGAAAACCATGACAAACACAAAAAGTAATGTGCAGGGCACACTGATCTCCCATTTTCTAAGGCTACCGTGGGTACAGCTCGGTCATAGAAACCTCATTTTTCAAGGACTGGTTCGATTTGCTTCTTGATTCCTCGACCTTAGCCACCCTCAAATTGTAATCTTGCATGGATGGCGTATCAGATTTGACGCCGCTGCGTATGTAGAATACGGGTCTTGATGGCACTTGGAGTGACCAAGTGGCTTTTAAGCATGAGAAGGACCGAGGCCATTGTTGGCCGGCTAATCATATTTTCTTGGACACATAGTAGACCAATGTGGATGCACCTCGCAATTTCAATACTTGAACCAGAAGTCATAGAGGGATCGATAATGTTTGATAATGATCCTTCCCTCCAATTCTTCTAGACCTGCAAACATTTGACAAACATTGAGCATATTGATATTTGGAATATTATGTGAAATGAGAAGGTATGTTCGTATACTCACATAGCTTATAAGGACTTCCATGTCATCGCCGATGCAGAAAAGAACGTTCCTTTGATCACTCACAATCTCCAAAAGCAGCACTCCAAAATTGAACACATCTGACTTGATTGAGAAAGTTCCGTGCATCGCATAAGTATGGCACCATATATCCACTGTCCATCACAATAAGTCCACCTTATCAGCTCTATAGTTTGCTTTTCTCTTTTGATAAGCATTAGATCTAGGAGATTGTGCCACTTACTAGGTCCCCATGATTCAGTTTGTCTTGGCCTGAGTTTGATCCAACTCAAACAGCCTCGCCATACTAAAATCCGATATCTTTGGATTCATTTTTGAGTCTAACAAGACGTTGCTGGCTTTGAGGTCCCGATGGATAATACGAAGTCGAGAGTCTTCATGTAGATAAAGCATCCCTTGGGCAACGCCCATTATTATCTTGTGACGCGTATCCCAATTGAGATTTGCACACTTTAGGGGATCTAAGCATTTTGGTGGAATCACATTCTATAAGATGTCTATTAATCATTTTGTGAGGATATGATTTCATGGACAGCAACCTAAGAAATATACTAAATATGAACTGATCAAGGCTCGAATCGGGCAGAAACTCGTAAATGAGAAGTCGTTCAACTCCTTCTAGACAAAAACCTAGGAGCTTGACCAAGCTCCTATGTTGTAGCCTAGCTAATAACATGAACTCGTTCTTGAACTCAACTTCCCCTTGGCTGGAATTTTGCAATAGCCGTTTCACCGCGGTTTCTTGTCCGTTGGAGAGCTGACCCTGAAATTTCAACAAATTAGATGTTTGTGAGTGTCGGAAATTGGTACATTGAAGCATTTCTAGGAGTATCGGATTGATATCATCTTTGACTATTTGGTGCTTGAATTTTGAATACAATAGAGTAGAGGATGTGCTTTGTTAATTATTACCACGTAGACAGCACTAAAACCGCCTTGTCCAAGCTTCTTGGAATCAGAGAAGTCATCCGTTGCCGCTCTGATAATCCTGAAATCAAATTGTAGTGACTCAACCATGCTAATTTCATGCACACTTCACCTAGAAAGACAAAAAATCTGTCATTCAGAGATCATTATCTTTTCATAGTTTTCATAATGAAAGTTTCACAAACTTTTAGTAAATGTAAACCCTAAAACTTTTAACCTTTATAAATTTTTTGGCCTAATTGTCGAAAGCGATGCAGCTCTTGGTACTTTGTAGGTGCAAAAGCATAGTCATTAGTCGACTTAATTATTTTCGTAATCTTTTTTAACCTCATGAACAGTCGTTGTTCCAATGCAAAAGGATAAACAATCGCCTTCAACACTTTCTCTGGGCTGCTTCTTCTTCCTTTTCACATTCAGGAGCACGATGACAATGCTGATGACAAGTAGCGCAGAAACACTTGTGATGACCATAATGATCACAGTCCTCATCGAATTACTCTTTCCCACTGCAAGAGGCAAAGGCACATTACGTTTATGATCATTGCTTGCTGCTTACTATGTGAAAGATACATCACGCAATTCTCTGATAACTCAGGGGAAAGTGTTTTGGATTTCTGGATTTTGTCATCCTACCAATTTTCATCTAATAAGATTTTGAATATATCACATTATTCCCTAAATTTTTAAGTTTTCGCGGATGCCTTTTTTACCTCAATTTCATTACTTTCATCAATTTCTTTCGAAAATCAGGGTAAAGACGGTAAAATGGTTTACGGAAATAGAGTGGAGCAAGGAACATCCAATGCAAGTTTGCAAAATTTTTGCAGAGTTATTAGAAGCTCCCAATGTGCACATATAGGACCAATATATACATGCGGATCACGGCTATGGATTGTAACCCTGGCTCAATTTAGATCTCTGTCTCTCTCTTAGATGACATGACTGTGATAGTTGACTAGTATCAATAAATTGACTGTGATAGTTCACTAGTATCTATGAAGATGCATCAATGTTTAAACATATATTCTTTTGCCAAAAATATGGATCAACCCGTACCTTCTGCCAAAAAGCATTTAAAAATTAAATGAGCTACTGAGCATATATCGATAAAAAGAATCATGTGGTTTAAGATAGCATGTAGATTAAGCTTATATGAAGAATTTGATTGGGTGAATCTCATGCGAAACCTGCATATTTTTATAGAAAAGAAAAGACTGAAACGCCGTGTACGTAACTCCTAAACAAGAGCCAACTTACCTGGTGGTGGAGGCATTACATCTCCCTCCTGCGATGGTGGTGGTGGAGGCGGCAGAAGTGGCCCATCGACTGGGTCGGAGAACCGATTACTGGCCCCGTACAGGATCAGGCAACTTGGCACCATGTACCGTCCTCCTGAGTACCTGACACAGCAGTACCTGATCTCCTGGGCGACTACAGCCAAGCAGTCTCTGCATTGCTGCTCCGTCAAGTCTGGTGTGCACTGCACCAACGCATAGATCATGTCAGCCCCCCACTGATTCGTTCCCTGATGCGTACTTTCTCAATGAGCCACCACATGCCGCCTCAGCCGACAGACTGTTCAGGAGCTTCATCCTTGCTGCGTCGTATGTGTCTGCGTTTGAGACATCGTCACCAGTGTTGGAGAAAACTTCCTTGAATGTTTTGAATTTGACAAAATGTTCCCATCAGTCTTGCCTGAAGACTTGAAGACTCTTCTATCAAAGTCTGAAAACCTCCGGACTACCAGACTCAAGACTCAAAGTCTGTCATCATTGATAGTATTTAGTCCGTCGAAGAAAGCTTATCCGAAACAAAGTATTTTGTTAAGGATTTGATTCTGTCAACTAAAGAAGATTTCTTGGCTGGATATAGCATGTCGGAATCCATTATTCAAATCAAGATTGATTCAGGGATTTCGGATCCGTTGATTGGCGAAGTATACTTGGAAGGTTCTACTTATGAAAACCTAGATTCTGTTTGTATGGGCGAGCAGAATTGGTGGGCTATTGTTATGTTCCTTAAATAGCTCAAATTTTTCCTAATTAATTCTATCCAACGGGTAGATTGGAAAAATTCCTTTGATAAGTGCCAATGGGTGTGATGGCATAAATGAGTATATAAGGAAGACGTTTCAGTTGTTTGAGTGCGTGCGCAATAGAAGAATTCCAAAGTCTGAAGCTCCTTGTTTTTAGTTAATTAAACTGTTGAGCGAAATCTTGTATGCAAAAGAGAGTCTATATTTTCGAGAGACCTTGAGAAAGTGTAGCAGAGTCTTTACATTGTGGAATCAAGGAAGAGCTTCACTATAACAACTCTTTTGTTTCATAGTGAAATCCAGCCAGTGGGCTGTCAGTGCGGAAGAGTGGACGTAGGCTTGGATTAAGCCGAACCACTATAAACTCTGTGTTCATATTCTCTTCTCTACGCTATTTTACTTTGATCGTAACTCATTTTATTTACGAGAGACGAATTTCCTTTTCATAATCTATTGATTGATTAGTGCTGCACACTTATCTCATAAAATTGTTTTTACACCTATTCACCCTCTTCTAGGTGCTCATACTAGCTTTCACAGTTGCTATAAGAGCTTGTGTACTCACTTAAGTTGAAGTGTTTTACTTTAGAGTTTAAGATCCATGTCTAGTATGTTGGCTCTAAGACTGGTTGAAGGGCAAAGCAATACCAGACCACCTTATTTTGATGGAAAGGAATACAACATATGGAAAAATAAGATGAAGGCATTCCTAAGATCAAAGGATCCTCTAGAATGGGATGTAGTAGACAAATGAATTATTCCTAAAGTTGCAACTGTCTCAGAAAGAGGAAAAGAAGCCGTTGAGTCGAGTGAAATGACTCAAGAAGAGATAACCAAGAGACAAGCTCTTGATGCAAAAGCAATTTATTTTTTATATTTTGTATTATCACCTACTGAATATAACAGAATATCTTCTTGTGATACAGCTAAAAAAGTCTGAGATAGATTACACATCACATATGAAGGTACTGATCAAGTGAAAGAAACCAGAATCAACATTCTGCTCAGTCAATACGAAGCATTCAAAATGAAATCAGGAGAATCTATCATTGACATGTTTAGTCGTTTTACAGAAATCGTGAATGGTCTTGAAAATCAAAGTCAACCAATTTCTGATCCAATGAAAGTAAACAAGCTACTGTGTGGACTCTCCAAGGATTGAAATCACATAAAGACTTCAATAAGGGAGACACAAAGAATTATGCCACTCTCTGTTGATGAATTGGTTGGGACTCTTCAATCTTATGAAGTGGAGCGAATCAATGAAGATGAAGATCCCAAAGGTAAGAAATCCATTACATTAAAATCTAATGATGATTCTGATGTCATAGATTCTGAAGACGATATGGATGATGAAGAGCTTGCTCTCATGATAAGAAGATTCAGAAAACTAAACAGAAAGGAGAGAAGATTCAATCCAAAGAAACAAAGTTTTCAAAAGCAACGGTCTAAGTCAGTTGAGGATGATGAATCCAATAAAGATGTAGTCTGCTTTGAATGTAAGAAAAATGGACACATTAGACCTAATTGTCCCATTCTGAGGAAAAAGAAAGGAAAAGCTGAGAATTATCGAAAGGCACTTAAAGCAGAAACTTGGAGTGATACAGAATGTGAAGAAAGTGATGATGATTATGCCAATATTTGTCTTATGGCACAATCAGATTCGGATTTAAACTCCGAGACAGATTCAGATTTAGACAGTGAATTCGAGGTAAGTAATTTGAATATCCCTACTAGAGTCTCTAGATACATTTATGAATTGTGTCTTAGTCTCAAAATCTCTCTCAAAAGGATTTCCGAACTTAAAAGAGAAAATTTTACATTAAAACAACAGGAAAATGTTTGGAAAGAAAAGGTTAAAAGTTTAGACAAAAATGTTACTACTTTAAAAGAAAATGCAGACAACCTTTCAAAAGAAAATATATTATTGAAAAATGATATCTCAAGTATTTCTAAAAGATTTTTATAAGATCGAGAAACTTGAAAAATTCTTTCAGCACAAAGAACTTATTTTAACAAATCAGGTTTAGGAATGATTGTTGAAACCATTCATCTAATTGATTGTCCTAAAGTAAAGGAAAGAATTAAGAAAAGACCTACAAGAGATGCTTACAAAAATCATTTCCAAATTTTTTTTTGTAAAACCAGTAGGTCGTAGTGCTCTTAAATGTTCTAAGTGCAATAGCTCAGATCATTTTGAGAAAGAATGTCCTATGGTTCGGAAACTTGTTAAGAAGGTATGGGCAAAGACTGTATATTGCACTAACACCAATGGACCCAAGAAATATGGGTACGAAAGAAAGCTTGAGTCTCTTTTCGAAATGCAGGTCACTATCAAGAAAAAATGTTAAATGGTACCTGGATAGTGGATGCTCAAAGCATATGACATGATATCCGAATTGCTTCATAAAGCTCGTTCAAGTTAATGGTGGAAAAGTTTCTTTTGGTGGAAACAGTAAAGGAAGAATTGTAGAATACGAAACTATAAAGATTGGAAGCCTTACTATCAGTAATGTTTCCTTAGTGGAAGGACTCAATTACAATTTGCTAAGTATCAGTCAGCTGTGCGACACCGGTTTTAAAATTAACTTTCAAGAAGGAATATGTTCAGGAACTAGTAAAGACTCCTCTCAGTCTTTCACGGGTCGAAGACATGTGAATATCTATCTTTTGGATGTCAGACCAAATGAAACTCAATATCTAATCTCAATTCAAGAAGAAGCTAACTTATGGCACAGAAAACTTGGGCACATCAACATGAAGCAAATAGCCAAAATCTCAGCAAAGAAGCTTGGTCGTGGACTGCCCAATCTGTCATATCAAAAGTCTGATCTATGCACACCATGTGTGTTGGGAAAACAGGTAAGAAACTTATTCAAACCAATAAATCAAGTTTCCACTAATCGTGTACTGCAGCTCTTGCACATGGATCTCTTTGGACCAACCAGAACTCAGAGCATTGGAGGTAAAAAATACTGTTTAGTGTTTGTGGATGATTATTCATGATTCACTTGGGTATATTTCCTAACAAGTAAGTCTGAAACCTTTTCCTATTTTACAAAGTTTGCTAAAAAGATCCAAAATGAGAAAGGATATGTTATTTCAAGTATACGGACAGACCATGGAGGTAAATTTGAAAATCAAGACTTTACAAAATTCTGTAATGAATCTAATTTTCAACATATGTTCTCTTCACCAAATACTTGAGCAAAATGGAGTCGTGGAAAGAAAGAATAGGTCACTTCAAGAAATGGCTAGAACTCTTTTAATTGAAAGTAACATCTCTTCTCGTTTTTGGGCTGAAGTAGTTTCTATAATATGTTATATTATTAATAGTCTTTTTAAGGCCTATTTTGGAGAAAACTTCCTATGAGTTATTCAAAGGAAAGAAGCCTATTGTTTCATATTTTCACGTGTTTGGATGTAAATGTTTTATATTGAAAAATGCAAATGATCGAGTTGGTAAGTTTGAAGAAAAATCAGATGAATGTATTTTCATTGGATATTCTATCACAAGCAAAGCTTATAGAGTTTACAACAAGAAGACTCAATCTGTGGAGGAATCGATGAATGTCAAATTTTAAGACTTTATGCAAAATCAATCGATTCACACTCATCTTGAAGAATCTGAACTTGCTCCAGACTCTACAAAGTCTAAATCTCCAGAAGTAGTTCAACCTTCAGAAGACGAGCAACAAATGATCAACGAAGATTCAAATGAAGAAAAAGATCAACGGTATGTTAAATCAACTAGCAACTAGAAGCATAAGTCCAGTCATCCCAAAGATCTCATTATTGGTGATATTAATGAGGGAATTCGCACAAGATCCAAAAGGCATGGAGAGTCTAGTGCAGTGGCTCTTATTTCTGAAATAGAACCCAAGAGCATAGAAGAAGCTTTAACTGATGAAAGCTGGATTGAAGCTATGCAAGAAGAACTCAGGCAGTTTAGCATCAATGATGTTTGGGAATTCACTCATAAACTTAAAGGTAAATCCATCATTGGAGCTAAATGGATTTTTAGGAATAAGAAGAACGAGAAATGAAAAGTCGTAAGAAACAAAGCAATACTCGTGGCCAAAGGATATACGCAAGAAGAAGGGATAGACTATGATGAGACTTACGCTTTAATAGCAAGGTTAGAAGCAATTAGATTATTACTTACTTTTGTTTGTTATAAAAATTCAAGGTTATTCCAAATGGACATCAAAAGTGTTTTCCTAAATGGATTGAAGTCTATGTGGAACAATCACCCGGTTTTGAAGACCCAAGGAAACTAGACTCTGTATTTAGATTGAAAAAGGCTTTATATGGTTTAAAACAAGCACCTCGAGCTTGGTACGACAAACTAAGTAAGTTTTGAATTCAAAAAGATTTTGTCAAAGGTAAAGTAGATACTACATTGTTTATCAAAAGAGAAAGCAAAATTTTTATACTTGTTCAAATTTATGTTGATGATATTATTTTTGGATCTTCTAATGAAAATCTGTGCAAGAAATTCTCTAAGTCTATGCGGTATGAGTTTGAAATGAGCATGATGGCTGAACTAACCTTCTTTCTCGGGCTTCAAGTGAAGCAACTAAAGGAGGGAATTTTTATTCATCAAGAACAATATGCTAAAGAACTTATTAAAAAGTTTGGACTTTAAAATTGTAAAAAGACTGATATACCAATGTCAAGTTCTTTGAAGCTGGACAAGGATGAAGAATGAAAGAAAGTTGACCAGAAGCTATATAGGAATATCATTGGTTCACTTCTTTATTTAACTGTTTCTAGACTTGACATTTTGTTTAGTGTTGGTATTTGTGCCATATTTCAATCAGACCCTAAATAATCTCATTTAAGTGCTGCAAAGCGTGTTATAAAATACATTGCCTCAACTTCAAATTTGGGTCTCTGGTATCCTAAAGAATGAGACTTTACTCTTCTTGGATACTCAAGACGCTGACCTAGCCAGATGTAGAGTTAATAGAAAAAGCACCTTGGACACCTGTCAACTACTTGGAAGCAGGACAGTATCTTGGTTTTCAAGGAAGCAAAGTACAGTAGCTCTTTCTATGACAGAAGCAGAGTATGTAGCTCTTGGAAGTTGTTCACAAATTCTGTGGATAAAACAACAGCTGAGAGACTTTGGAATTGAAGATTCATGCACTGAAATCAAATGTGACAACACCAGCACAATCAATCTCATCAAGAATCCGATTCTTCACTCAAGAGCAAAACATATAGATATTCGACATCATTTTATTAGAGATCATGTTCAAAATGGAGAAGTTTCAATTCAATATATTGATTCGAAGAATCAACTGGCGGATATATTTACAAAGCCTTTGGAGAAAAATCAATTTGAAGTCATTCGTTCGAGACTCAATATCTTAAAGTCTCGAAGAAGTTCAGACTCGGAACTGAAAGTCTAAAGGCACTCAGACTCAGACAATCAAGATCTATGACTGTAAGTTATTTTTATTTTAGAAATTTATCTCTCGGATCAAATCTTGAAAATGTACGATCATCTATCCGAAATTGATTAATGTTATTTCCCAGTTTTTGTGATTATTGCAATCATTTCTTTTAAAAAAAGAAGTTGTTTCTGAAATGACAGTTATCTAATTTTTTGAAAGGCAGTTATTTTTAAAAGGCATTTTTATATTTCCTTTTTACGACGTTCCGTATGCCTCGCTTTGACTGCCTTATATACTATTGGTTCTTCTTCTTTATTTTACTCACAAAAACCCTAAGAGAGCACCGATCTTCCACTTCTGTCTTCTTCTCTTGTTTAATCCTCGAAAATTTTCATCTTTCTTGGGAAAACAAGCTTGGAATCTCTCAAAGACTATGAAAGATATTGTCTCAAAGAAAGTATTCGAGGATCGCAAACAGGGGACCATAGCAAATGCGAGAGGGGCCTACACACTTTGATCTCACCGAGGAAGAAGAATCTCCTAGACAGCAGCAGAACCCACAACATTATCAGCAGCATCCATCTCCTCCATCTAGACCTCAGGATGTTGCACATCGAGAAGAAGAAGAAATCATCGAGGACGCAAAGCCCGTAAGTACTCATAAGCCCACTTTTACCTACAAGCTTTACCGTGCTTTGAAGAGGAGTGGTACTCCGTTGAACTACATTGATGAATTTCTTAAGGACAAAGGGTATAAAAATGAAACTTTCTTTCCACGCACAATGAAACAATTAGGAATTGCCCCTACGGGGTCGGTGGAAGAAGCTTTGGCAAATATCCCAAGCGATCCACGTGTTGGAGGGCTAAGTCAACTAGATGGGAATGATGATGATAAGATGTACAATTAGTTTAAACCTAGATTGGGTGTTGCGGCAAAAATCGGAAGCAAAAGGACAGACTTGTTTCGCTCGGAGGAACACAATCAACTGTACTCTAAGTTGCTAAAGCGTGGGGTGATGAACCCTAGAAGTGTGGATTTTGATATTCTTGACTTTGTGAATGTCAATCTGCGGGAAAAATTTAGTCTTCTTCAACTCAAACAGTTTTGTTCTGAATCGACAGAAGCTCATGCTGAACTTACTACTTATTTCTATTCAAATCTCAGTTTCTTGGATGCGAATAGATTCTCTTTTAGTGTTCGAGATCAGGACTATGTGGTTGACATGAATACATTAGCTGATGTGATTGGGGTTGAAAGAGGGAAATATCAACCTATCAGTGTGTCTATTGGTCGTGTGACGATCGAGCTTATTAAGGATAGAACAACGGAAGGAAAAATTCCTTATTTGAGGATTAATGCGTACAACATTTTGCTTCACAAGATAGTGATTAACTGCCTCAAACCAAAATCTACTTCAAAGACCGATGTTTCAAACTCGGAGGCAAAGCTGATGTATGCCATCAATGCTGGCAAAAAGTTCTCTCTTCCGCACACTATTATGTTCAACATGTACTGGACGATGGTGAAGGACAAGAGTCAACTTCCGTACTCAGCACTTGTGACCAAGTTATTTAGACATTTGAATGTTCAGCCTCCCCGAATTCTTTGTGTTCGAATGTGCGATCAAATGGTAGTGGGACTGAGAATGATCTCTAAAATGCATCTGAAGGAACTCAACAAGGCTTTGGAGCAGATCAAGGAGCAAACCCCTGTTAAGACTCATTTAGTCTCTTCGGCAGCAAAGCGAAAAGGGAAGGAGCCCATGGTTGCTCCGTCCAAGAAAAGAAGAGCACTCATCATTGAAGATGAAGAGGATGAGGATGATGTCACCATTTCTGCGATGGCATTGAAGAACTTGAGTCGTTTTGTTCCAGAATCAATGGAGAGACAGAGAAAAGACAAGGATGAGACAGAACAGAGGACTAGAGAGAGAGAAGATTTGGAGAAAGAAGCAGAGGAGGAAAGAATTGAGGAAGAAGAAGATGAGAGAGGAGATCAAGCAGAAGAAAAGCATAAGGAATACTCTTCTCCACCTGAAGGCATGGAAACAGGGGGAGATCTTGAGAAAAGAGGAACGTCCTCATTCCCTGCCACTAGTGAAGGAGTAAGTCATTCTCCAGCTGATCCAGAGAACATCTTCGACTCTCAATTTCCTAAGGAGAGACATGAGGTTTTATCACCCAATTTGCATAATCGTGCTGAATTGCCATCATCTGCCACTCTGTCTGATCGTGCAGAAGTCAGTACTCAGACAGATAATTCGGCGGACTTTCGCAGAATACTTGATTTTTTTTGGAGATGCGAGGACAAATTTATGCTCTGGGATGCGAAGTACAAAACTTGCAAATTGCTGGTCAGGCCTCTCCGGTTTATTTGCATGATCAGATCAATGCCCTTGCTATTCAAGTTCAAGCAAATATTAAGGGTGAAGATGTAGCGCAACTGAATGAGGATTTGAAAAAGCTAGAAGGGATTGTCTAGTCAATGGGAGATTTCCAGCTTGTTCGTGTTCCCAAGCAATCTTAAAGCCATTCTCTTTTCATCTCTACCTTTTTAATGATGAAAAAAAGGGGGAGAGATGTGGTGCAGATTTGATTTTGAACTTTGAACTCTTGACTTTTTAAACTTTTGTGACGATTATGTTTGATTAACTTGACTTTTGTGTTTGGTTGTTTGGATTTGGACTTGATTTGAATTTGACTGTTTGAACGTTTGTTTATCTTAAGCACTATTGATATCTCATGGCTTTACTCATTTACAGAACTAACATATTCTCTATGGATGCAGATTCTAATGATATCTTTATTAAGCCATTTATCTTTTGCGAGATATCCTTGTTTGTTTGAGTAATGTTTTGCAAGTCAAAGTTATCCAAATCTGCAAGAAAGTTTTGTCAACATCAAAAATTGGGAGATTGTTGGAGAAAGCTTCCTTGAGTGTTTTGAAGTTGACAAAACGTTTTCATCAGTCTTGTCTAAAAACTTGCAGACTCTTTTATCAAAGTCTGAAGACCTCTGGACTGCTAGACTCAAAACTCAAAGTCTATCCTCATTGACAGTATCTAGTTCGTCGAAGAAAGCTTATCCGAAACAAAGTATTTTGTTAAGGATTAGATTCTATCGACTAAAGAAGATCTCTTGGCTGGATATAGCATGTCGGAATCCATTATTCAAATCAAGATTGATTCAGGGATTTTGGATCCGTTGATTGGCGAAGTATACTTGGAAGGTTCTACTTATGAAAATCTAGATCCTGTTTGTATGGGCGAGCAAAATTGGTGGGCTATCGTCATATTCCTTAAATAGCTCGAAGATCTTCCTAATTGATTCTGTCTAACGGGTATATTGGAAGAATTCCTTTGGTAAGTGTCAACGGGTGTGATGGCATATAGGAGTATAGAAGGAAGACGTTCCAATTGTTTGAGTGCGTGCGCGATAGAAGAATTCCAAAGTCTGAAACTCCTTATTCTTAGTCAATTAAACTATTGAGCGAAATCTTATATGCAAAAGAGAATCTATATTTTTTAGAGACCTTGAGGAAGTGTAGTAGAGTCTCTACACTGTGGAATCAAGGAAGAGCTTCACTGTAACAACTCTTTTGTTTCATAGTGAAATCTAGCTAGTGGGCTGTCAGTGCGAAAGAGTGGACGTAAGCTTGGATTAAGCTGAACCACTATAAACTCTGTGTTCATATTCTCTTCTCTACGCTCTTTTACTTTGATCGTAACTTGTTTTGTTTACAAGAGATGAATCTCTTTTTCATAATCTATTGATTGATTAGTGCCGTACACTTATCTTGTAAAATTGTTTTTACACCTATTTACCCCATCTAGGTGCTCGTACTAGCTTTCACAATTGGTGTCTGCTACGTAGGCGGGTTGTATCACGACTACACCAAAGAACGAGGCGTCTGAGTACCTAATTATGTGGTTCTTGTTGTAGAGGATTGCCTCCTTTTGTAGGGGGCAAAGGCGGCGCACATCGGAGGCCAGGACATTGAGGTAGGCGCGGCAAGTTTTGGCAGTTAAGTCACCGTGGCAGAGGCCATAGACATAGAAGGTTTGGGAGGCGCGGGAGTTGGCAGCATAGGCATCGAAGAAACCGTAGGAGAGAAACAAGTCGCTGGTGGTAGAGATGGTGGAGAGGAGGACGGTGAGAGTGTTTTGGTAGGTGTTGTTGGCAATGAAGTTGCCGGTTGAACCACAGTAGGTCGCCGGGAATTGGGCATTTGTGGTGGAAGCAAACATGAGAAGAAGCAAGAGGAGGAGATTTACAAGATCCATTTTTTTCTCTTTGGGTGTCTCGGGTGTCTCTTTGATAGACCCGACATGAACGAAGGGTTTAATATTAAGAAATTAAATATGTTGAAATATCTAATGAAAATTTATCACGTCATCAATACCTCAGCAAAAAAACAAAAACAAAAATACATACACGCACACCACATCAAAGTGAGACCGAGACACCCAAAAAATAACAATGTGGGATCTTTACTAGTGAAACCATGAATAACAATATGATGTTTTTCAACAGATGATTAACTAGATGTCAAAGGAAATTTGCTCATCTCCTTGTCATTTTAGTTTCAAGTTTCATTTAGAGCACTCCAAGAATAAAATGCTGAATGCATCAATTGACATGGACAGTATATCCTAAAGATCGCACGGGGAAATGAATCACTTGAAATGTGCAAATGTTGATCTGAGTTGATCCAAACTTCACTTGCTCTGCTATACCCAAAATTATAGTTAGAAAAATAATGTTGACATGATATTTATTATATTACTTTGTTCGGTCACAGGAAACTTCCATTTAAATCTCCTATTCCTTAATTTAAAATTAGAATATTGGTATCAGAGCTTGGGGTTGGATTTCTTGATTGTGATTTGGAGCTTTTGCTTGTTTGATCATTATCTGAAAATTATGTTACTGCAATTATGTTTGAGAGGAAATCTGAGATTGAAAAGTTTAACGGGAGCAACAACTTTATGTTATGGAGCATAAAGATGCGAGCTTTATTGATAACACAAGGTTTGGCCAAGGCACTAGATGGTGAGGATGAGTTGCCGAAAGCCTCAGAGAGGGTAGAGCTGATGGAAAAAGCAAAGAGCATAATCCTGTTAAAGTTGACAGATGAGGTCTTAATAAAGGTTGTTGAGGAGAAGGATGCCGCAACGTTATGGGCAAAATTTCAAGCACTCTGTGTGAAGAAAGGTTTGAATAATCGCTTGTATATACTGAAGAAGATGTTTCAGTTTAGATATCCTGAATTTACGTCTATCAGAACCCACCTAGATGAATTTAATAAACTCATGTTGGATTTGAAAAACGTCGGTAAGATTCTTGATGATGAAGAATATGGCATGATGTTGTTAGCCTCTTTACTAGAGTCATGAGAGCACCTTACTAATTCGTTGTTGCAGGGGCGTACTACAATTACCTCAGAAGAGGTAAAGTCCACCTTATTCTCTAAGGAGTGGCAGAGAAAGTTGCAAGATGACGGTCTGGCAAAAAGAGCAGTGCAAGCACTAACAATTCGGGATAGAGAACAACATCGAGAGGCTAGTAGCAGCAGAGGTAAAAGCATATCAAAATCACGCCATAGAAAGTCCAAGGGATGCGTGAAGTGCTTTGAGTGTCACGAGGAGGGGCACATTAGAAGAGATTGTCCAAAGCGAATGAATAATATTGATAAGCAGAATGCCACAAGTAGTGTGGCGAATGTTGATGAGGGGAGCATTAGTGATGCAGAAGCTATTTTATGTGTGACTGCTACTTCGTCAAGAGACAAATGGGTGCTAGATTCGGGGTGTTCTTATCACACAATGCCTTATAAGAACTGGTTTACTACTTACCAGACTGCAGATGGTGGTAGGGTTCTTTTGGGGAATAATGCAGTCTGTAAGGCTGTGGGGATAGGGACAATTCGGATTTGGATGCACAATGGGGTGGTGCGCACATTAAGAGATGTGAGGCATGTACCGGAACTCAAGAAGAACCTTATTTCTCTGGGGACACTCGATGACATCGGGTGTAAGTACACCGATGAAGGTGGAGTACTGAAGATCTCTCGAGATGCCATGATAGTGATGAAGGGGAAGAAAGTGAATACTCTCTATCATCTACTGGGAGAGACCGTGACTAGAAGTACTGCTGTTTCATCAGGTGAGTCAAACTTTAACTTGACTCAGTTATGGCATATGCGTTTAGGGCACCTGAGTGAGGCAGGTATGACGATACTGAGTGAAAGGGGATTGTTGAAGGGTCAGAAAATAGGGAAGCTGGACTTATGTGAGCACTGCATCTATGGGAAGCAACACCGAGTTAAGTTTACTACAGCTATTCATTCGACCAAACGACCGGTTGAATATATTCATTCAGATGTTTGGGGCCCGTCTTCGGTTCCTTTGAAAGGAGGTGCCCAATATATGCTGACATTTATCGACGACTATTTGAGGAAGGTATGGGTATACTTTCCGAAGAACAAATATGATGTGTTTGATCGGTTCAAGAAATTTAAGGCATTGATTAAAAAGCAGTTAGATAAACAAATCAAGTGCCTAAGAACCGATAATGACATGGAGTTTTGTGGTAAAGATTTTACCGAATTCTGTGAGAAAGAATGTATTGTAAGACACCGCACAGTACCCAGGACATAACAGCAGAATGGTGTGGCAAAATGGAAGAACAGAACTTTGCTTGAGCGAGCTCGATGCATGCTTTCGCATGTAGGACTTGGTAAAGAATTTTGGGCTGAAACAGTGAACATATCATGTTACCTGGTTAATCGATCTTCATTGTCTGCTATCGAGTGGAAGACTCTTGAAGAAGTATGGTCGAGAAAACCTGTTGATTATTCTGGATTACGTATATTCGGATGCCTTGCGTAGCTCATGCAAGTAATGGTAAACTTGAGCCGAGGTCGAAGAAGTGCATATTTCTGGGTTATGCACATGGGGTGAAAGGCTACCGGCAGTGGTGCACCAATCCCAGATCACTCAGTTTTCTAATCAGTAGAGATGTGATCTTCAATGAAACTGCAATGCTTCAACAGAGGAGTTCTGAGACACAACCAGCAGAGAAGACAGATCATGGTGTCATTAGTGAGGTGGAGCTTCAGGTGAAGACTCCGAAGACCTC
The DNA here is from genome assembly GCA_014182885.2 of Eucalyptus caleyi. Taxonomy (NCBI): domain Eukaryota; kingdom Viridiplantae; phylum Streptophyta; class Magnoliopsida; order Myrtales; family Myrtaceae; genus Eucalyptus; species Eucalyptus caleyi. The sequence goes on from CM024470.2 coordinate 50,636,711, forward strand.
AAAGGTAACTGAAGTTGAGACTGCAGATGAAACCGCAGTTCTTGAAGTTGGTGATAGTGAACAACCAGCAAAGCCGCAGTAGACTATAGCCGCAGATAAATAGAGAAGGCAAATTAAACCACATGTATATTATGGTCATACAGATATTACTTATGCATTGACTGTAGGTGATGAGGTGGAGACAGATGAGCCTTCATTTTACTCTGAGGCGATGGCTAGTTCAGAGTCATTGTAGTGGTTAGGGGCTATGAGTGAAGAGATAGAATCACTCCATCGAAATCAAACACGGGAGCTGGTTAAAGTACCAAAGAGCTAAAAGATTGTTGGAAGTAAATGGGTCTTTAAACGGAAAGAGGGCATTCTTGGTGTCAAGGCAGCGATGTATAAGATGAGATTTGTGGCGAAGGGATATACACAGCATGAGGGCATTGACTACAATGAGGTGTTCTCTCCTATGATAAGACATACTTCTATTTGTATTTTACTTGCCTTAGTTGCTTCGTAGGATCTCGAGTTAGAGCAACTAGATGTGAAAACTGTGTTTCTTCATGGTGAGTTGGAGGAGCAGATTTACATGAGGCAACCAATGGAATTTGCTATTCCGGGTAAGGAAGATCATGTTTGCTTATTAAAGAAATCTTTATATGGGCTGAAACAGTCTCCTAGGCAGTGGTATAAACGTTTTGATAATTTCATGGCTAGTCAAGACTATTCAAAAAGTCAGATAGATAGTTGCGTTTACTATAGGAGATTGAATGATGGTTCTTTGATTTATCTACTCTTATATGTTGATGATATGTTGATAGCAGTTAATAATATATTTGATATTGATGTGCTGAAGAGGCAGTTAAATGCTGAATTTGATATGAAAGATTTAGGTGCTGCAAAGAAAATTTTGGATATGGAGATTTTGGATGACATGACTACAGGAGTTTTATGTCTATCTCAAAAGAAATATATTGAGAAGATTATGACACATTTTAACATGCAGTCGGCGAAATCTGTAAGTACACCTTTAGTGAAGCACTTTAAACTTTCAGATAAATTATTACCGCAGACTGAGAAGGAGGAGGAGTATATGTCCCATGTTCCTTATTCTAATGTCGTGGGTAGTATTATGTATGTTATGGTGTGCACTAGGCTTGATATTTCACAAGCTATGACTGTGGTTAGTCGTTATATGAAGCGTCTTGGAAAAGCTCATTGGGAAGCTGTGAAGTAGATCCTCAGATATTTGAAGGGGACAATAGACGTGGATATAGTATACCGAAGGGACAGCAATGGTAGTGAAACCACTAGTTTTGTGGATTCAGATCACGCCAGTGACTTGGATGATTGCAAGTCTTTAGCAGGATACGTATTTACGTTAGCGGGTAGTGCAGTTAGTTGGAAAGCGTCATTACAGGATCACATTACCTTGTCTTCGACTGAGGCAGAGTACATGGTACTAACCTTTATAGCAAAAGAGGCGATATGGTTACAAATTTTGCTCTCAGACTTTGGATTAGAACAGAAAAGTGTGGATATACACTGTGATAACCAATGTACGATATATTTGGCGTATAATCCAGTTTATCACGAGCGAACGAAGCATATCAACATTAGGTACTACTTCATCCAAGATGTCTTAGCTAAGGGTATTGTTATTGTCAAAAAGATTGCTACTGCAGATAACCTGGCATATATGATGACTAAGTCTGTTCCTTTGGTGAAGCTCAAGTTCTGCTTGAACTCTATTGGCGTTTGTGGAGAGTGAGCGCCCGTCGGGGTGTTGGGAGAGCAGCATGGATGATGAGCACTATAACTTGGCTTCAAATATCGAGCCAAGGTGGAGAATTGTTAAATTATGTCTCGAGTTTTCGCTGGAAAAGAAGAAATATAAAATTAAAATAGAGAGCAAGTTTTCTTCTTTGCTGCATAATCCGAAAAAGGCAATCGGTTTGTGGTTGGGCACACACGCACAGCTCTTTGGCGAAGAAAGAAGTTCCCTGCACGTGAAGTTCTAAAAGATAAATCGTGGTGGGCCCTTTTGGCATGAGGAACAAGTCTACGCGTGAAGCTCCTAGCCGAAACCCTTTTTGGACGAAGTCTTCTGCTTCGTAGAATTATAAATAAATAAAAAAAAAGAGGGAAGGTGGGGCCCAAGGTCAAAATTTTGACCTTGGGCACACACACGTATAAAAGCGATTTTTCATGTGCCGCTCAACATCCGCCAAAGCCCTACGTACGTGAGAAGACGTCCACTCTGCTTGAAGAGGATCTGCAAGATCTTGAAGCCTCTTGAAGCCATATGTAGAGAGTTTTATCACGCGGTAATTTTGTGCTGTGAGTTTATTCCCAAGTGAGTTGTTATTTATAAACACTTTGAGTTTGTGGTTAAATTTAGGTGTGGGAAACACTTGAGCGATTGAGCGATTGTAAACTCTGATTTTCCATTTTTAGTAGATTATTTGCTACTGGCTCTCCCCATGGATGTAGGTACCGATACTCGGACCAAACCACGTAAATTTCCGATGTCCTTATTTTTCTCGTTTATTTCTTTGGGGTGATTTCGCATTGACATAAATTGCAAGATTTTGTCATTTCCGCATATTATATCCCAACAAGCCTAGTGTGTAGTGCTAATGGGAATGGGAGAATCTGATATGGTACATTGAGGACGACCAAAAAGTCTCTTGAGCAATGGCTCAACGTAAAATATTTCGGAAATGAAAAAGAAAGAACTTGCAAACTGATTTATTGCTAATGAAGAGTGAACTGTACTTTGATCTCCTAACTGGAAGATTGACTCCAGATTTCAATTCCGAATTGACTATTAACCACTAATCATAAAAGTTTAGGGTTAAGGTACCGCTATATATGTAATCTTTAAGATGTGGATTTGTTTTGCTTCTAAGACGATTTTTACATATATTTAGAGTGCGCATGACAAAATTTCTGGAACAGAAATTGATTTTTAATAGAAATTGATTTCTCAATTTCTATTTCAGAAATTGAGAAATGAAAATTTTTAGCTTATCATTTCTTCTTCTAATCCATTTCTGGAATATAAATTTGTTCCAAAAATAGAAAAATCAAATTGCATTATTAAACGGATTTATATTCCAAACCTGTTCTGGGAATAGAAAAACAGAGAAATAGAGAAATAAAAATTTTATCATGTGCGCCCTTAATGGAGGTAATGGATCATGTGAAATTGTTTTCAAGTTTGAGCTGTGTACACTAGTCTCACTTTTTAATTCGAATCAAATCTAGATTCTAGGGGCGGCAGAAGGTGGTTTTCTAATCTGTGGGAGAAGGTTATCTTTGATCAATTTAACTTTTTGTACTTTCTTTATATCGTGTATAGTGGAGGCATATATATATATATATTATTTGTGTGTGTGTTTACACATGGGGCCTGTAAAAGTTAGAGATAAAAGAAAGGGTAAACTATTACCACTATTTATCGGTGTAGAGGATTGCCTCTTTCTGGAGGGGGCAGAGGCGGCTGATGTCGGAGGCTAAGACATTGACGTAGGCACGGCAGCTCACAGCGGTCAAGTCACCGCAGCAAAGGCCAAAAACATAGAGGGTTTGGGGGGCGCTAGAGACAGCAGCAGAGGCATTGAAGAAGCGATAGGAGAGGGATGAGGAGTTGGTGGTGGAGATGGAGGAAAGGAGGCTAGTGAGGGCGCCTTGGTAGATGCTCTTTGGCGGTGAAGTTGCCAGTTGAACCACAGTAGGTCGCTGGGAATTGGGCGTTTATGGTGGAAGTAAATAGGAGAAGAAGCACAAGAGAAGGAGATTTGGAGGATTTTTTTTTTTTTTTTTTTTTTTTTGGTGTTTTGGATCTCTCTTTGATGTAAGGATTACTCAATAGGCTTGAGCCCTAGATAATATAAATACCATGATGGATAGAGTGCAAAATAAAATGTGTTGATCAATTTTATATAGGGACAGCCACCGTATCTGGCACGCGAGGCCTTATACATTTTTAGTTTCAGTGCATATTATTTTACAAGATATTTAAAAAAATCTTTTATACTTTTCTATTTGGATTGACATTTTAGTTAAATGTTTAAAAGCTGTAAAGACCTTGAGTTTTAAATTTACATCGATGTAAGAATTCGTTCGAGATCACAAAAAGTTACATCTTGCAAAACCTGAAAGAATCAACGGCTAGAGCCATCACTCATGTCACTAATTTTGGCCTAAAAGATCCATTACTGGGTTGGGTGGATTTGAAAAGGGTAGCCATAATACCATTCTAAAGAGCATTTAATGACTTAAAGAATTTGAATTTAGTTAATATGAAACCACACCAAATAAACGAAGAATTTAATCTTAAGAAAGTATCTGACTAAAAAAAACTTAAGAAAGTAAATTTGTTGAAAGATCTAATGAAAATTTACCAAGTCATCAATGCCTCATCGAAAATAAAAAACAAAAATGACATCAACACGGATTGCCAAAGTTTTGCAACACGACAGAGCTGTCGTGTTTCTCAATGGGCAAAGTTTGAGTCTTGGAAAAGCAATGACTCCTTTTTTCTGAATTTGTCTTTTGCAAGTATAAAAGAAAAGCAAAGGAAACCGGGGATTTCAAGCAACGTGGGATTCGAGTCTCAAAGAAGCATTTACCCCTTTCACTCAGTAGAAAAGCGAAGAGAATGACGATTTCCAATCAAAGTGGAATCTTTGCTAAAAGTGATGTTTTCTCAATAGATGATGGCAAGGAAATATACTCATCTTCTTGTAATGTTAGTTTCTTGTTTTATTGAGAGCACTTCCAAGGAAAAATCTTGATTGTATCAATTTGATGTGAGATAATATGTCCTTAAGATCAAGCTGATCTGGGCTTCACTAGGATAAGTACACTATCAGTGCCATAAGTTGTGTACAGCGCTTACTTTTATGTCAAAAATTTCTATCGGATCACTTAAGTGCCAAAAAGTTTGAAAAATGATCATTTTAGTGCCAACTCCAATCTGGTTGGCCAGAAATCCGACGTGATACTTTTTTTTATTAATTTTTGAAGCTGATGTGGCTTGCCGAAGAGTACAGTCATCATTTAAACAACAAAATAATGCCGTTTGGTGTCTCTCCCCCAATTCAAAACCCTAAATCCCCAAATTGAGAGAGAGAGAGAGAGAGAGAGAGAGAGAAGATAAGCCAACGGCGATGGGCTAGTCGCCGTCCTCAACGGCCCCTGCACTCGGTAGCTGCGGCTCCGACCTCGACCTCAACCCCAACAATGGCCTCTTGACGGCCAAGTCAAAGGCCGTGATTTGGCCGGTGCTCGGGGAGGCTGCCGACGAGTGCGTTGCCCCCAATCGCTCCCTCTCCATCTTTGATCTCCCTGACAAGTGCCTGGCCTACGTCTTCTAGTACCTAGGCTCTGGTGACCTGGGTCGGTGCTCCCTCGTGTGCCGCCATTGGCTCGCAATTGAAGGCCAGAGCCGCTAGAGGCTCATCCTCCACACCCACTCAGAGCTGTTGGATGCGATCCCAGCTTGAAGAATTTGAGGATGCTGAAGGTGGTGAAATGTTATCGAGATTGGGACACGGTGCTACTACAACGGGGGCCGAGCGACGGAGGCCGAGCGATGGTGGCCGGCGTTGGGCGAGGATCGGACAAAAAAACCCTAATTTCAATCCCCAAATTATAAAAAAAAAAAAACCCAAATGACGGCAAAACGGCGACGTCGTTTTCTTGAGGCCATCCACTTAGGACGGCAAAACGACGTCATTTTCTTAAGGAGGACAAAAAACGACGTCGTTTAAAGGCCTTGTCGATTTTCTTTTAAAAAAAAAAATATATAAAAGCCACGTAATCATTTTGGTAGGAATCTCTCGCTGGTGGCACCAAAGTGATCGTTTTCCTCCGATTTGGCACTTAAGTGATCCGACGAAAACTTTTTGCACCAAAGTGAACGCCGTGTAGAACTTACTCGGGCTTCACCAAACCTATTGTATAAAAAAAGTTGAAAAATAATGTTGACACAGCATTTTTATCACTTCATTCGGTTGGAGACAACTTTCACTTAAATTTCTTGTTCCGTACTTTTGTAAATGGAACCCTGGTGTGTAGTGCCAATGGGAATGGGTGAATCTAATATTGTAAACCAAGGACAACCAAAAAGTCTCTTGAGCAATAATTCAACCTAATATTGACAATTTTTCTCGAAAATCGCTGATATGACAATTTTCCATATAAACAGCCAACAATAATTGGACCACATATTAACGATTTTTGGCGAAAATTGATCAAAATGCCTACATTAAAAATTACACAAAGATTTGAGACTATATTGAAAAAATTAAAAAAATTTATGACTGAATTAACATCCATACAATAAGTTTAGGACATATTGAATGAATTACATTATTGATGCTTATATCTGTGAATTTTCCAGCAATTAATTGCAATACATGATGCTTTGGTAAATTAAATGATTCATAACATTGGTTTATAAAGTAAGCTAGCATACTTTTGTAAGGTACTGAATATACTTTGTTTACCAAACGAAAAACCCTTAGAGACTAAATATTGTAATTCATAGTTCCGAATAAATTAATACGAATTATCGAGGTTTAGACTAAAACAATTTGCTCTCACAACTGTCATATCTTTTGTCTCTTTCAATTAGTTCAAATATTTAATTGAAAGAAAGGCGGAAATGTTCCAAACAAGACTTTAAAAAATAAAAGTAAAAAATGTCAACATGTAAAATATATTCAACACTATTCAAATAATTTAAGCTTGAGTATAGGATTACGCACTCAATTTCCGGTCATATGAATGAAGAAAATGCTTTATAAGATTGAAGTTAACTTTCTTATCGTTGTGACCTTGTTCCCGTAGACAAACCATCAAAAGGAAAAGCTAATGGATTACTAAGCTTACACTTAGCACAAACTCTTGATTATCCAATGAATGATCGATGAATCATTCAATTCTTTTAATATGGAAATTTGTTTTCATCAAAAAATGACTAACTTTTGATTATTATTGACATGCAAGACTTAATCAATGAGAGCATAATTTGGTCATCTATTAATAGAATTATTGATCACTTGAAGAATTGCCAACTTAAAGAATCAATAGCTTCAAGGACTTGACAAAAGGTAGAGTTGACAATTTCGGATGCAACTATAAAAAAAGTAATCGTCAACATAGTGGAACAAAGTAATCGTCAAAATGGTGAGGTCGAACAAACCGTCAAGATGGAGTAGATGAAACCATCAAGCTGGTAGAGTTACTAAAACTATCAATAATTGTTGATTATCGAAGTCTTTGGAAAGCCCCCACACCCACCCCCTCCCCAAAACAACACACAAGACCTGTTATTTGTTAGCCATATTTTGAATTCTTCAATGTAGTTATGGTTGTTGTTCCCAAATACTTTATCGTTGATTATATTTCGGCGTGTATCTTAGTTGTAGTTTTCAAATATATGCCGTTGATTAAATTTTGACGTTGCATCGTTATGTTCTCTAGTTTTGACGTCGATTAAATTTCTATTAAATTTATGTCCTTTCAGTTATGTTTGAAGTGAAATTACTAGTTTCCTTATGTAATTGTTTTATTTTCTGTTTAAAATTGCGGAACCTGCCTCCTTTAGTCAAAATCGAAGAACAACTTTTGGTGTAAGGTATTTTGTCATAGACACAAATTTCGGCAAAACACCCCATGACCAAAATTTCAAAGATATTGACTTTATTAATTCAAAATTTGATCAAGAATCAATCTTTCCTAATTTAGCAATCCTCATGTGCTTTTCACATATCAAATTCAGCTATAATAGATATCCAATGGGTTTGGCCTAATTTTATGCTCCCGTGGGCTTAACCTAATTAAGCTCAGAGCCTCCCTACTTAATTTAGTCCAATTATAATACAATCTACGTGGGCTTAAGTAAAATGCTCTTGACATCTAGATGCAATTTAATATGTTTTTGTTTTGGTAGGGGTCGACCCCTAATTTTCTATGTAATGGATGACAAAATAGATCGCTTAAAATTAGATGTCAATACTTATCCTTGAATAAAGACTTTTAATTGCTCTTGAAGCATGTAGTTCCTTCTACCCTTTTTATTTTATTTTATGCACTAGATATATTTAAAGATTTCTTTCACAGGTGACCACCACGACGGGGTCATGTCTTCCAGCCTATGGTTCTTCTTCTTTAGATATCTGAAGGATGGCGTCAATCAACCAAAATGATAGTGGTTGCCAACCCAAATTGCATGCTTGGGCGGCCTGAGATCACAACTGTCGAGTCTCCTAAGCGCGAGTTCAGGTGATGCTCATGTGATATTATCCAGGCCTCACTATTCTTATTCGACATTCAACCACCAACACTCGGTGATCACCGAACTCAAGTGGCCACCGTGTGGTGGTTGTTGGCCTCAGTGGGCCGCGACATAGTGGTCTGATCTCCATCACCTTTTTCTATCTACCAAGTCGATTACATGACCTTGTGTTCCTCCAAAGCTGAATAAAGTCGAGTGAGTTGGGCTATTTTGTTCTCAACCTCAAGCGGAGACTTGGGAAAGAAAATTCAAGGCTGTGAACTACCGTGGACTAGTTTGTTCCTCCACTGCTATCTTTCTTGGAAATTTCTTCATCCAAAGACGGTACATCCTCGAACGACATCTATCACTTCACTCATCTTTCTGTGAATTACCAACTTTAGATTTGCCCTCACCTCCCAATACTTAAGTCTTCGCCTACAGGTGTGTCACTTCTTCCTTTCCTTTTGCCATTCACCATTTTGATTAAACTTCTTAGCCCCTTATTATATCTCCTCTGACTAAAAAAACTTAAACTATTAGTTGAAAGTGTAATTCAACATTCTAATATTCTAACACTTTTCTTCATGTGTTGTCTCGATTTAGCCTAAGATTAAGTGCGAAAATATATAGTAAGAAAAACAAATAAGAGGTCCATAAATATTTGAACTTAAGAACTCATGCTCTATTCCATGTAGAATTTATGAAACCATTGCCAAGCATAGTTTAACATTTAAATATTCTAAGGGCGCATTTGGTGACGTTTTTGTTTTCTGTGAAACAATCTTTGAACATAAATAGTTTTTTTTTTCTTTTGTTTCTGTTTCCGAGAATAATTTCTAAGTATGAAAATGCACTTTGTAACTGCAAAAAATTTATACTCCAAGAATAGAAATGTGTTTGGTAAACTTGTATAATTTTGTTGTTTTTTTAGTTTTTCAATATTTTTTATTATATGTTTCCTTTTTTTTTCCTTCTTTCTCTTTGTGGCTGGTCACTGGCCACGGCAGTGGCGGCGACTGGTTGGACGAGGCTGAGCCTCGCCAGTGGCCTCGGTGGCTAGGTGAGCCTCACGCCGACCGGCGAGGCTTAGCCTCACCAGGCTAAGGCGAGGCCAACCTCGCGTCACCCGGGTGAGGTCGAGCCTTGTCGGTGGCCTCGCGAGGCTTGCCTAGCCACTGAGGCCATTGGCGAGGCTCAACCTCGCCCAAGTGGCGTGAGGTCGGCCTCACCCTAGCCTGGCTAGGCCGAGCCTCACTCTAGCTGGTGAGGCTCGGCCTCGCCTAGGCTGGGCAAGGTTGGTCTCACCAGATCTAGGCGAGGCCGAGCCTCGCCCAGCCATCGCAAGGCTTGGCTTGATGAGCCTTGTCCAGCCACGGCCAAGCTCGGCTCAACGAGCCTTGTTGTGGCTTGGTGTCTCTTGGGGCCGGCAATGCTTTGGCGAGGTCGCCGGCGCTAGCCATGGCCAAGGCTGGTGACCGACAAAAGGAAGAAGAGGAAAAGAAAGAGAAGAAAAAAGAGGAGAGAGAAAAATTGTTTCTCGGAATTGTTCCTGGGAACAAGAAACAGCTTTTTTCTACTTCTTGTTTCTGTTCCAAATCTGTGCCTAGAAACAATTATTTTTTTGTTCCCGGGAACAAAAGTTTTACCAAACGTGTTTCTGTTCTTTTTTTGTTCCCCGGAACAAAAGAACAAAAAATTTTGTTTCGGGGAACATAAACAAAAATAAACAAACAGGGCCTAAAAGTCAAAATGAGATGTTAATGTTGTTTGTAAAGAATTTGTATTTTCCATTTTAGTATATGTTTGATTGCCTTGAAATTGGCTGCATACCACATTGTTAATATTTATATACCCTTAATCGGAAAGCAGGCCTACTTTACAAAACAATAGACAATTCCGTAATACCTTTGCACTCAATCAAAATAAAAAACAAATTAGCATCAGTAATATTAAATTAACATACTTTATTTCAGCATAATTTATTAATACTTATATTAGTTTCAACCTTCAATACAACTATTGGAATAGATTTGAATCGTCATTATGACTCTGACTTATTTTAAGAATAAGTGAGAAGTTATTTGTTATGAGTATATCTATATCTATATATATATATATATAATATCAAAAGTATCTTGATTATATTTAAGCTCTCACATGGCTTGTGCTTGTATTGTTTCGTTTGAAGTAAAGTTGTTGATTTCTTTATTTACCTATGATCATGTTCTGAGTCACTACAGAACTTGTCTCCATTGATTAAAAATCAAAGAACAACTTTCAACGAAAGGTATTTCATCTTGGAAGAAATTCCAATGAAACAATAAGTCCATTTCAAACAACATGTTACATTCATTTTGTTTATATTAGGGTTAAGGGATGCTTGATAGGTATGCGCATAATTAGGTAATCATCTATACTATCACATAATCAAAGAATTCCTTCTATTTTAAGGGGATCACAATCCTTTTTCTTCCCGAAATACCCACAATATTTATTATAGAATTCTGTCAGTAGGGAAATGCATGAAATTATCACTTTTTTCTCTCTCACATTCTTCGATTTTAAAATTTAAAACTTTTCTATCTAATAAAAAACCTTACCAAAAAAGTTCACATTCATGTGCATAATTTTTTTTCATATTGTATAAAAAATCTCTTTAAGTTATTTAATAATTCACATAGTTCACAATAAAACTAGGAAAATTTCAAATAAGGATCCAAGTGAATCTATTTTCTCAAATAAGGACCAAAGTGAACTTTGTGTCAAATAAGGACCCGGAGTTGATCCATTGTTTCAAATAAGGACCCGAAGTGAATTTTGTGTCAAATAAAGACCCAAAGTGATTACGTTAATCTCTATTGAGGACCTTAGCTCGCCAATAAACATTTTCTGGCGATTAAAATAGGGGCAATTTTGTCAAAATTTTGTGATTGGAAAGAAAGGGAAAAATCTAAATTAATTAAGTTTAGGTTATTAATTTAGATGTTTACGTTTTCTTCTTTCTTCTCCCCCGCTTCTCGTCAACTAAATCGCTGCCCAATCATCTTCATGACTCGATTCTCATCACTCCTCGCCTTGCTCGACCGCGGAGAATTTGGGTCTCCACAAACAAAGAAGGAAGAATATGGTTTTGTTCTTGTTTTTGAATTCGTGCCTCAACCTGTAGAGAATGTGGGTCTTCAACTTTGTGGAGGATGGGTACAAAGAATGAGGAGAACTCTAGCCTTTGACTTTATAGAGGATGGGTACAAGGAACGGGGAGACCGTAGAAAACCTAGGGTTTTTTTGTTTATGTTTTAGGATTTGTTAATTTTCCCTAGGCTTTTTTTGGACAAAATTGCCCAAACTCTGGTCGTCGGAAATATCACATGCTTGATAGCTAGCGAATATTTAGCTAACCAGCAAGCTTGGGTCCTTATATAGAATTGATTCAACCATTCCGGGTCCTTATTTGAGACAATGGATTCACTTTAGGTCTTTATTTAACACAAAGTTTATTTTAGATCCTTATTTGAGAAAATTGGTGCACTTCGGGTCCTTATTTGTAATTTTCCCATAAAACTATGATACAAAATCTTTCAAATGTTCATTTTTGCAGACATACAAGATGTGCACACTTTTTCTAGTAGATATATAAATAGATAGATGAACTCTGTTATGTCGTAGCAATGTACAGAGATCCAGTTATCATGACCTCGTTATCTAAAGACGTGTTAAACTCATTCAATGCATCTATAAAGGGATCAGCGTTCTTTATATTTGAAAAATTCCAATTTCATTGGTGAAAATATCTATGATCGAAGAATAAATATTTGTACAGGCAAAAACTGACATAGATGGCAAGATAAGGAAAATTTCTGAAATATTAGTTGGACGGTGAGAAGGAAAATATCTAAATTTACCTAAAATTCCCTTAGTTACGATAAATTATTATTAGAAATTTCACTTGAGGACCCAGCCGGGAGGAGGACAGTCCAACGCGAGTCCCCTCCCATCTTGTCATTTTCTATTTTGCCCGGCAAGGAAATGATGCTCCCACTCGTCGTTTTCTGCATGCGCGTGCGAGCAATTTCTACACGCACTTGCAAAAGGAAATTTTACGTGTACGGCTAGGATTGGTCGGCTGCGTTTGGAAACTGCTTTGCAAAGGGCTTTGAATACCTAAAGTCCTTTGGGCTAAGTATGAGGTGTTTGAGAACAATTTTACAAGTCCCATTAGCCAAAAACCAGCCTTCTCAAGGCTGAAAGCCCAATACTGGTCTTGGGGTGCCTTGGGCTTTCAGCCTTCTACAAATGTAAAAATAACTACTCATCATCTTCGGCGTTCACTATTCATCTTCTTTGTTGAGGGAGGTCGGCGGGGTTGCACAGGGCTGAAAGGGGCCGGCGACTAGCTAGAGGGAGGCTAGCAACCCAAGCGACCGTCACCAGGGTGTCGTGGCGACCTCCACGCCATCTGGGTCACGGTAGCCTTTGAGGGGCGCCGCGCGATTTGCATCTCAGCGACCTCAGGTAAGGGTTGTGTGGCCCCGACGACAGCTGCTTAGGGTCGTGTGACCATTGGCGAGGTCGTGTGACCCAAGCGCAGCCCTCGTCGAGGTCCTCCGACCTTATGCGAGGCTTGCGTAGTCTTAGTGACGGCCAATCAGGGTCATGCGACCACCAATGAGGTCGTGTGACCAAGGTGCGGCCCTCGTCGAGGCCCCCCGACCTTAGGTAAGGGTCTCACCGGGGGTCGCACAACCCCCGCTAGTAGTCGCCCGACCTCAGGTGGCCCTTGCCGGTGGTTCCTAGGGGCCGCCTGAGGTCCAATGACCTCAGACGACGGTCCCTGCCGGCAATCCCATATCGCTGGTGGCCGCTACCCTTACTGGCCAAATATATATTTTTTTCTTTTTTTAATAATAAAGGTGCTTTGTAAATATAAGTCTTCTAAACACCATTTTGTTCAAAGATACTTCGTAATAGACTTTCGGATTATAATTTTTCAAATGCAATTTGTATTTTGAAAAACCCCTTTCACTTAAAGTCTTTTGCATTTTCTTAAAGATTTTTCCCAAAAGTCTAACTAAACGCACCTGTCATAAGACCCACTTTCCAGCTCAAGGATCAAGATTGTGCACGGCAAAGCCAGTCAAGGTTCCCTTGATCTCTCTACGATCAACTTTCCAGCTCAAGGATAGAAAAAAAATCATCTAGCTCTCTTTAAGAAGATTGAGATGCATGATTTATCCCTTCTCATTACTGGTTGAAAGCCCAATGCTGTCCCAGTTACCTATCGAATGCAATAAGCTTGTTTTATCGAGGTACTGAGGTATCAACATTGCTGTCACGACTACTCTTCATCCATTTCACATTGTCACATTCACGAGCATAACTCATGAACTTGAAAGACAATAATAACTGGCATTTCCTTGCTTTTGTGCTTCTCAGTGACTTCAATGAGAGATCAAAGTGGGTTGAGGCACATTATGATATTGCAAAGCCATATTGGGTTTATGAGAAATGATTTCTATTGACGTGCGGTTCATACTCTCTATCAATAGAATGTCATGGGGGTTCATATTCCCCATCTTTAGCTGGATGTAGCCCTAATTTAATTTAAGAGTGAATCAAGATAAAATTTTGCACTTCAAATATTTTTGCTCACTTTTACTCTCTAATTTTCTTTATAATTGTGTGGCTAATCCTAACAGTTCCTCCCGGCTCCAATCAAATACTTCCGTGTTCTAACGAATGTGATTCCGGGACTGATAATATTTCTAGAATGCTGTAATTTCATGGCAGCTATTTTGTAAGCACGTCAAAGTCAGATTCTACATTACATAACACGCATGTCCTATGAAATTTCAAATTTCTTGTAATTTGTAAACAAGAACCTATCGAAGTGTATTTTCTTCTTCCTTTTGTTCCAGTTACAGGCATGCAGATTGGGTTTAATTCGCATATCAAATTTTCAATCATGCACGGCCTTTGCTTTAGTGGTTTTGTACCTCCCAAGACTTTGTTCATCTACCACGAACTACCAAGACCAGCAGACTTCTAGATTAGATAAATCAAATGGACATATTTCCTGGTTGTCGTGATTAGTTCTGTTTGATTCTAATGATCGTAAGAATCGTGTTTTTTTTTTTTTTTTTACATTTCCATTTTGTCATATGCTGTAATTCCACTGCACGGTTTCGAATTTACAATTTGAATTTATGTTAAAAGAAACTATACGAACCGCATTTAGTTCTTGATGAGATATTCCTTTTCATTCAGAATAACTTCTGATGAACTTTTGACAATGCTTTAGTACTTCCCCCGAGCACTTCGCTCTCTCGTGCTCAGCAAATTGGGTTAAGCCTTCGACTTAAAAAAAAATGGGGTTAACCCGAGAAGAGTTCGTTTTGAAGGTAAGGCAAATTGCGAGGGACAGAATATTTTAGGACGTGATCAACTGCCCGGACAATGTAAGAATCGAAGAGCAAATACAATTACTTTCAATAGTCCAGAATATTTCAAAAATCTTAGTGACTTATAGGTGACCTAAAAATTTACCATTTTAGGGATGATTTTGTTGTCATTTCAAGTATAATGGCATATCAAGAAGGATTGTGTCTTATATTTCGTCTTTTGTAATATATATATATATATATATATATATATATATATATATATATATATATATATTAAATAAAGGTGCACTTTGCTAAGATTTGCTTGGTTCTACATAAAAACCACACCTAGTAACTATATGAATTATTTTTATTTGTTACGTTCACATAGCACTGGATGTCATATGCAATGTGACCCAAATAAGAATAATGCAGAAGAGAGATTTTGGTTGTGTTATAATCAAAAGCGCATAAGCCTTATTTATGAGCTTAATTATATAACTATCTAAGGTAATATATAAATCAAGAATGTACACAATCAAATAAAGATATGGAGAATCTCCAAGATTTATGTAACATTATGGGAGATATGGAACATCAAGGGAAATATCCTAAAGCTCTATCATCCCCTCAAACTCAAATGACATAAAAGAAATCAACTTGAGTTTAGATAAAATATCCAACCAAAAAACAAAACAAAACAAAACACTAGGATGGATAGCTGAAGCGGTTTGGAGCGCATTTGGTAATGATTCTATTCCTGGGAGTAGATTTTGATAAGAAATTATTCTTTTTGATTCTATTCCCGGGTGTTGACACCTAAATTTTGGCAACCCAGTCATTGATGTTTTTGCATAAAAATTAGGCTTTAATTTTAACCCATAAAAAAAAAAAGAAAAAAAATTGTATCGGAGTGACTAAAGGAAAATAAGGGGAGTATTGGTCTGATTTGATTATGAATGGAATGTGGAAATTCTAATTAGTCATCTCTGCTCCGACGAATATTCAAAAATCATAGTAAATGTGGAAACAAATTATTGATTAGAGAAATTAGGTGAATAAAAAAATAATGAGTTTGATAAAATTGAAGGAATCAAAACATTCAAGGAAAAATCAAATCGATTGCAAGATTTTGCTCCAATTTACAGACAATAAATTAAGGCAACAAAAAAGAGAAATCTCAAAAATTGCCATGGAAGATGGTGCTCGGAACCACTATAAAAGGTACCAAATTTTTTTGAAAAGGGGGGCCACACAATTGATACATACGGCCACATTGGGGTCTCTTTCGAGGGTTTGGCTTTCAAAAGAGAAAAAAAATTTCGGTGTGTTTTCTAGGAAAAAGAATGAGAGAGTGACGTGAGAGAAGCGTGTGCAGCAGAAGGGAGAGCACTGTTCATCGTCTCCTTCGTGCAGCCACCACCGCGACCCGCTTGCTGTGCCACGACTCTGTCCGACCTGTCCGCCGGCGGGTCCGAGCACCCCTGCTCGCCTTTGCCCGACGCCACTGGACCACACCGCCCCTGCTCCGCCCGTGAAGTCGCCGCCGCTGCCGAGCCGAGATCCAGACGCCGGAGCTCCTCGCCGGAGTCGCCCGAGTCCTCCGCCAGGCCCGTGATGCCAGTCCATGCCGATCTGCGACCCAGTCGCCCTCACTCCGCCTTCGCTGTCGCCGATTTGCAGCCCCCCGGCTCCCCGAAGCTCGCGCCGCCTCTACCTCCTCGTTCACTGCTCACAACCCCCGACAGTAGCCGATCCCGATCCGATTCCCTCGCCATGCCGTCCCGACGCCGTTGCTCCAGATCTGCCCGCCTTTGCCCAGATCTGCCTCTTCGGAACTCGACGAAGCCCCTACTCTGCCCGCGACGCTGCCCGCCGGTTTCGCTGTACCGCCCCGACGCCGCCTCCGCTTCACCTCCAGCCCGAGCAGACCCGCGATGCTCCTTGCTGCCTTAACCGCGATGCCCGCACCCTGACCCGCGACCGCTCCCTATTGCCTAGCCGCCGTCGCGCCGCTCCCGGTGTCCTCACCGGAAACCCTCGCCTAGCAATTCCCCCCAAAAACTAGCGGCCAAGATTTCCTTTTTTTCTTTTTTTAAAAAAAAAAAAAATTATTAGGTAATTTTGCTTTACTTCATTAGGCAAGTTTAGGTTTTTCTTTATTTTTTTTTTATTATTATCTCTTTATATGTTTTCTTTGGTTGAGATACCTATCTATGCGTAATTGGAATTTCAACACACCACTTGATTCGCTACTGCACTTGGATTTTTTATTTTATCAATAAGGCTTTAGATAAAATAATTAATCAATAGGAATAAAATTGATATTTTGATATTTAAGGCTTAAGATCAATTTATCGATTTTACTAGCGAAATATTACCTTTTGATCTAATGATGTGTGATATTTTCGATAATTTTGGATGATCTGTTTTGTCTTAATTGCTTTAATTATCTTGAAATATATTTGAGTTAGAATGTTGCATGCTTTAGGGTTATTTGCATATTTAGACTAAACATTTTATTTATCATGAATTTTCAAAAGAAATAAAAAAGACAAAAATTAGGATGTTAGATTTTTGTTTCATTAGCTTAAATTGTATGTTTAATTATTTGACATTTCTTAATTTTGAAATTAATAAAAAAATTATCATACATATTTCATGTAGAATTATGTCATATTTTACATCATTGCATATTAGGGTTATGGGTTTAATTGCAGTTAGTTTATTTTAGATAATATTTTTCTTAATTTATTATATGTTTAAGTATTTTTTTTTTGATATATTGCATTTTAGGATTATTTAGGTTAAGATAATATTTTAGTTTAAATTAGGATTTGGCTCAACCTATTTCCTAATGTAAATTAAATAAAACCTTAATCTAATTAGGTAATTTTCACATTTCACCAAACTTCGAATTTCATGAAAAATAGAAAAAATGTCATAGGTTAAATTAGTTTTATTATTTAGGACAAAATGCATTCTTTTAGGAAAAAGAAAAAAATGTCATATACACGTCATTAGGGTTAGATTCATTGAGATGCAAGTCATTTAGTATTTTTGCTAGGCCCACTTAATTAAAAATTACATGTCATTAAGCGTTAGGTCATTTAGTTAATATTGCATTGCATATTGCATGATTTTCATTGATTAATTGAAAAAAAAAATTTACGTGTTAATTAGAAACTATATCTAGGGTTGTTGATGTGGATTTTAATTTAACATTACAAATGCTTTCATTGCTTTGAGGTAAGTTTTTGCAATTTATTTATTGTTTATCCAAGTGTTAAATTGATGGTTTGTGCACTCGCATGATCACCTCACATGTTAGGGAAATAGATTTAAAATCAATCCAAACTGCCTGCGAAAAACATTTTTGAAAACAAAAAGAATAGTACCGAAAGGGCATTAGAGAAATCTAGTGTAACCAAGTCCCCGTATCCATAGTTTCTGGTTCGTAGAAGTAAAGTAAAACTCCCGTTACTTTACTTGGGTTTCTAATCAACTGACCAAAAATATATTAGTGGCGACTCCTAGATAAAATCTATCTGCATGTTAAGAATTTGAATTTAAGTCGCGAATTAGTATGGGCTCGGGAGAGGCCAAGTTAAGTCTAACTTAGTAATCCATTAGCCAAACTCTAAGTGGTTCACACCTGAAAATTTGGTTGCGACAGCGGAACAAATTCTAAGCTCTTTAAGCCATTTGGTAGCTGTCCAAAATTTCTGATTTTAAAATAAAATTGCGTTTAGTAATCTTGTGCTCATTAATTCTGTTCCAAATCAATTTCTTTTAATTTTTAAATAAATTTTATGCTTTTTCCTTTTTCTTTTTTTCTTTTTTCTCCTATTCTTCTTCTTCTTAAGGCCGGTCGCCGACCAGACGAGGGTCAGCGACCTCACCGGAGTGTTGTGGCCCTCGGCGAGGCCAGCCCTTGTTAGTCGAGCCTCGCCGGTAGCTGGGCAAGGCTCGCCCAGTCCTCGCCCAGCCTTGTCGAGCCTCGCCGGTGGCTAGGCCAGCCTCGCTGGGTCTAGGTGAGGCCTACCTAGCCACTGATGGGGCTGGGCGAGGCCCGCCTGGCCACCGGCAGGGCTAAGTGAGCCTTGTCGAGGCCAGGCAAGCCTCACTTAGCTTCGGCGAGGCTCGCTTACCCACTGGCAAGGCTCGACCTCGCTAGATCTAGCGAGGCTGAGCCTCGCCGATGGCTAGGCTTGCCTCCGGCGAGCTTGCCAGACCTCGCCCTGGCTTGGCGAGCCTCCGGCAAGCTCATTAGACCATTTGCTGGTGACCGGCGAACGGTGATGGCGGCGGCGGCTGCGGACGACAATCATGGATGACGGTAGATGAAGAAGAAGAAAAGAGAGGGAGAAGAAGAGAAAATGGAAGAAGACTTGATTCTCAAATTTGTTCCCGGAACAAGAATCAATTTTTTCCTTTTTTTATTCTTGATTCTACTTTAAATCTGTTCTCGGGAACAAGAAATCAGAATCAGTCACTGTTGGGATGGTTACCAAATAGCAACTTGGTGTGCTGAAGAGAGAACTGATCGATCTTGATGTGACTACTTACTTGGCTACTGTGTGTTGTCGTGATTGCTGTGCAGACTACGTAGCAAGAGGCTATCATTTGGACAAGATGCTGCTATAGAGGAGGCTGCCGTAACTAATGCAGCAAGAGCCCACTGTCGCAATAGGAGGCTATGTGGTTACTGTGCAAGCTACGCAGCTGAAGGCTTTCATGGGGCTGAAAGTTGTCACGGCTGCTTTGTAACAAGTTGATGTCCTTATGAACTAAACAAACAATGTCGATGATCAATATTAAAAGAGGGATATCAATAATACTAGAAAAAAATGACATGACATATAATCTGAGTACTATCGAGATCGGCACGTGACACGATACGACACGATACACTAACACGTCATTTTAAAAATTAAAAAAAAATAGAGAATTTCAACACATAGGAACATGTTTATTAAAATATATTTTTATATATACATAATAAATTATCATTTTTATGATTATTTCAATCAAATTAATTTAATTTAAATACATAAGTAAATAAAAAAATTTTAAAAATCTAGAATGAATTGGCACTAAAAATATTAATCATCATTTTTGAATAATATTTATTATTTCAATTTGACAAATTCAACTCCATTCTAATAATTTATAAAACTTGAAGAGAGAAAAAAAAAGTAATTCACATTTTAAACTTGCATGTTAGACGTGCAAAAGAGAAGAGGAAAAAAACTTGAAATATGAATTGTGTATCACGAGAAGTAAGAGTCGAAGAGAATAAAATCGAATATTAGGTTTTACTTCTTTTCCCATTTATTATTTCTATTATTTTTTTAATATTTTTCACATATATGCATTTTCACTCCTCATTTATTGAAATTTTTAAAATTAACCTCGCGGGTCGGAATTCCAACTCAAGTATCAAAGAATGTCAAGAAAGTTGACTAAGTGTCGGATTATCCGACATGTGTCGTTCAAGTGTTGGATACGTGTCGGAGTGTCTAATATGACATGAAGACTCTCGGAAAGTGTCAGTGTTTCCTAGCATACAGTATATGCTCTAGCGTTTGCACTTGAGTGTGCAACCGATGCACTCAAAGTTTATTGGGGATCGCCTAAACTAGATAAAGCGAAAACGAGAATTGAGTAATTTTTGTACATTTCTATATTATGTAATGAAGAGTACATACAATCAAAGTAAGATATGGAGAATCTCCCAGATATATACAACATCGTGAGAGATATGGACCATAAAGGGAAATATCCTATATATCTAAAATGTTGAAATACCTTGACTATGAGACTTATATGCTAATTATATCCTTATAGTCTCCCTATACCTATTAGTTTGACCTTTTAATGTAGACTTTCTAATGTAGTATCATAGCCAAATTCTACCTTAGTTTATTTGGTGCGTGTTTCTATCCCTTGTTTGCCAAATTCCAAGTGTCATTCCTAATATGGCTTGCACGTGAGAAGGGTATTCAAATATCCCACATTGCTTGACTATGAGTGTATGTGCTCTTTTTATGGGAAAATTATCAAGAAAGTCCTAAACTTATTGCAATTTTTCTAATTTAGTCATAATTTTTTTTTTTTTGCCAATTCAGTCATAAACCATTTACAATTGTGCAAATTCAGTCCATCTGGCCCATTTTGGCCTGTCGACATTGACATGGACAATATTTTAATAATATTTTATTTTTTCAATTTTTTTCTTCACTTCCTCCTCCTTCCTTCAGCTAGAAGCAAGGCCGATGACGGACCTCCTTAGCCTTGAGGAAGCCTAGTCAAGACTGGGCGACCTTGCCTAGGTTACTTACTGCTAGCCATGGACGAGGAACAACCTCACTAAAGGCCACAAGGTCAAAGGCTACAAACTTGCACAACCTCTAGCGAGGGCCACCAATGGTGGGGCGAGGCTCACCCTCACTGGATCTGGTGAGAGTCAAGCCTTGTTGGCCATGGGCAATGCCCATCCTCGCCAGATCTAGTAAGATGGTGCCTTGCGAGAGACTACAACCTTGCGCGGCCTCTTGCCTAGGCAAGACACGCTGGCCATGGGTAGGTCGTGGCCTTGCCATGGCTGGGTAAGGCCAAGCCTCACTAAATCTAGCGAAGTCTCATTGTCGCTGGTTGAGGCTGACCTCCCTAGCAGTTGCCTCTAGCTAGTCATAAGGAGGAAGGAGGAAGAAGAAAGGGGGAAAAAAAGAAGAAGAAAAAAAAAAAAATTCGAAAAAAAAAAAATAAAATATTATTAAAAAATTATTCATATCGGTATCAACCTAGGATGACCGATCAAAATTGCTGAATGAACTGAATGGCATAATTGCAAAGGTTTATGATTAAATTGAAAAATTCGCAATAAGTTTATGACTATTTTGATAATTTTCCTCTCTTTTTATGTATGTGGTTTCTCTCCACCTATAAGACCAAATTTTTTTATTAGACCTTTTAACATGGTATCAATAGCGAAATCATAGAATAAACGCAACTAATCTGAGTAAGAAATAAATGTAGAAAATAAACTTGACGTAGAGGATTTATGTGGCTAGGCTGGACATACTTACTCCATGGGAAGAGATTGATGAGAAGTTTTGCTAAATCAAAAAGAGGAGAGAGAAGCGAGTAAGTTAATGGAATAGTTTACAACATGGGTAGAAGTATAGCATAAGTGCCAAAACTTAGCACATGGGGTTAATTAAGTTACAAAAGTTACGAAAGGTATATATACGTGTCACTTTTTTTGAAAAATGGATAGCTGAGTGCCAAATCTAGTGACTTTGATCAGAAGTTTCACATGTTAATTTTTTAATAATATAACTCACCTACATTACTCGCCGAGAACTGAATTAGCAAGAAAAACCTAAAACGATGTCGTTTTGCCTCTTATTTTAATTTTAATATAAATATTAATTAAATTAAATTTAAAAATAAATAATCAATGAATAAATTTTAAAAAAGGGGGCGAAGATTGGGTTTGTAAAACGGCAGGGCTGAGTCCTCACTACCATCTTCTCACCGTTGCCGGGAAGCGCCGGCGATAGTGGGGGAAGGGTCGACCTAGGTGGCTAGGTCTAGGGGCTGGCGACCTTGGCCAACTAGCAAAGTTCTTGCAAGCCCTCGTCATCAGGTCATCGGCCCTTAGGCAAGGCCCAACAACCCCAACTGACCCTCCCCTATCGTCGCCGGCCCTTCCCGACAACGGTTGGGAGATGGCAACAAGGGCTAAGCTCTCACCATTTTGCAAACCCACATTCCCTTTTTTTTTTAAATTTGATTAATTATTTATTAAATTTATTTATTAAATTAAATTAAATTAATATTTATATTAAAATTCAAATAAGAGGCGAAACGAAGTCGTTTTTTGCTTCTTTTTTTTTGACGTCATCTAGCAAAATAATATTATTTTGCACTTGTCTTACCGAAAAACATCATGTTAGTATTTTGGTCGGATTTTCTTGCCGTTGGCTCTTAATTGATCTATTTTGCTTCGATTTTGCCGTTGGAACAACTGGAACGTCTTCCTTATATACTCCTTTATGCCATCATACCCGTTGGCACTTACCAAAGGAATTCCTCCAATCTACCCATTGGACGGAATCAATTAGGAAGATCATTTGAGCTATTAAAGGAACATATCGATAGCCCATCAATCATGTTCGCCCATACAATCAAGATCTCGGTTTCCATAAGTAGAACTTTCCAAGAATACTTCGCCAATCATCGGATTCTTAATCTTTGAATCAATCATGGTCAAATAAAGGATTCCGTTATGTCATATCCAGCCAAGAGATCTTCTCCAGTTGATAAGGTCACATCCTTAATGAAACATCCAGTTCTGGATAGACCTTCTTCAACGGATTAGGAACTGTCAATGAGGATAGAGTTTGAGTCTTGAGTCTGGCTGTCCTGAGGTCTTCAGATTTTAAATAGTAGAGTCTGCAAATCTTCAAACTAGACTGATGGAAACGTTTTGTCAGCTTCAAAACACTTCAAAAAGATTTCTCCAACACAAAGCAACATGCATAGACCAAAGGTGTGAAGTTAACTGTTTAGTGTGGTTTGTAGAATGTTTCATGAATTTTTAGGTGGCCGGTTCATTGCCCAAAGAGGTAGAGTTTCCATTCTATTTTCACCCTTCCACTGCATATTTTCAGGCTAGATTTCTAATGAACTTACTAAGAGTTTCGACCTTTTGAAAGCATATACTTATCTGAGCGGCCTGAATTGTCTTGCTATTGAATTCAGCTTCGATCCTTTGGCAATGATATCATCTAGGGTGTGGATCAGTCATCAAAGCTTTGTTTATTGATGTCGGTGTTGATCCATTAATAGATGAAGTTGACATTTCTCTACCACTGGCATCTGCCAAATATGCAGAATACGCAGGCCGTTCGGCATTGGGATGGTTGCGCTTTGGCTCTCAAGCATTAAATCCACTGAACCCGTGGTAGGCCATCTTGCTACATTCTCTTGAACACATCACAATGCAATGTGGATACATTTTAACATTTCGCTTCTCGAACTGCCATTTGACATGGGATCTATAAGGCGAAAAGGTGTTCTTTTTCTCCAATTTTTCCACGCCTGCAGTGCAGAGTCACAAAAGAAGGTTAACAGGTTTTGTAACTTCACATGTGAATGGAGAAGTAATGTAGATTTTCACTAGCTAAATTGTTGGATGAACTCTGCAATTTCGTACTCACATAGCTCAGTAGGTGCTCTGAATTCCTTAACTGCTGAATTATGGATTCTTCTTGCGACTGATGATCTTTAATACCACTCCCCTGAAACTATACACATCAGTCTTCCCAAAGATCTCTCCATGCCCTACATATTCAGGAGCCATATAGCTACTGCAACACATAAAACAAATGCACATCAATCAAGAGATTGAAATTGGAGTATGTTTTCATTGTGTACTTTTTTAGAAAGATTGAAACAGACAACAAAGCTTCAGAAAAATATTTTCTAACTTAAAAAGTTCGTGTGATTCGTGCAGTATTTTCTCTACTTTGGTCCAAAATGAATAGCCTGGCTATGCCAAAATCGGATACCTTAGGATTTATGTTCTCATCCAGCAGAAGATTGCCAGCCTTCACATCACGAGGTATGATCCTAAGGCGCGAATCCTTATGCAGATAAAGAAGTCCTCGAGCGATTCCTCTGATTATACTCAAACGCCTCTCCCGACTTAACGATGTACGTTTGACTGAATCTGCAATATAGATATCATATTGGTTCTTTATTTTTATCGTATAATGCAAAGAACTGCCAAATAGTTTGAGGCACACGTCTCTCCGATTGATAGATTACTGGCAAACAACTTATCAGTGAAATGGAAGCAACAAATTTTCACGTCCAAGTTCGTACCAGAAATGAATCCTTCAAGGCTTGCATTGGCTGTGAACTCAAGTATAAGAATTCTTTCCCCTTCTTCCAAGCAATACTCATGGAGCTTAATCAGATTTTTGTGATGAAGCCTGGCCATCACAGTGGGCTCATTCTTAAACTGTTGTTGACCTTTATTAGAACACCCTTCAAGCCTCTTCACAACTACGTATTGTCCATTTTCAAGCTCGCCCTACAGTCGAATTTTCATACACAAGAAACAATGTTCATCTCCATGTAGAGATATAATTCTTAAATAAACATTGAATAAACTAGCCGATACACTTTCCGGAATCTCCCTTTTCCAAGCTTGTTGGTTTCTGAAAAGAAACCTGTGGCAGTCCTGATCTCGCTTATTTTGAACCTTAAGCTTTCAGTAGTTCCGATCTCGTCTCTTGCAGAAGAAATGCAGAGCAATCAACATGAGATATCCAGAATCCGAACCGAAAAAAGTAATTTGATCTCAACATGCCATTTGGTCTCTCAGAAAAGGAATATAGGCCAAAATTGCAGCGTTGTCCCTCCCACACTATTCAAACCTTGTGATAAGCTTGATAAGAAGTCATTCAATCAACTCAAGTGCAGAAGACAAACAACGGATAAATCCACTAACCAGATGAGACCTCCCATGGATTACTTCTTCTCCTTCTAAGAAAGCAACACGCAGAGACAATAACCATCAGGAAGAGAACTATCAAACCTACCGCAGCAATGTCTATGTGTAATGACTTCAACGTATTACCTGCCAACACCAAACGACATGTTTATCCAATTTGAAATTGAGACTCATCATTGCTGACATTTTAGATTTGAATGGTTCCTTCTATAGCTCAGACATCCGAAAATTTGGCTCGACTAATCCCCATTAATACATGAACTGGAAAATTTCATGTATATCAGATAACTCAAGTAGCAGGCCTGGACTCTGAATGAGAATTGTAACTCATGAATTTTAAGTCACCAGTAACAGTAAAATTGAACCAACCATCGGTTAATTGCGCATCTGGAGGCAGAGGAGTAGGAGGGTCAGTCTTGGCGGCTGCAGTCGGCGGAGATGGCGGCGGATTGCCAGGATCAGACTCTAGAAACTGGTACAGGTCCCCTTGGAAAATGCAGCTAGGCTTCTCAACAGTCCTACCTAGTCTTCCATGGCAACAATTTTGATAATCATTAATGCATTCCCCTAAGCAACCATCGCAATCAACCCTACACAAATCAGGGCTGCACTGCAACAGTGCATACACAGCCTGCAGGTTTGGCAACACTGAGCTCCCTCTTGCGAACTTGCGCTTCAACGTCCCCATCGAAGCCTGTGGTGCTGCCAGCACCTACGTCAAGTTCCTCCATATCCAATCGAACTGATCCTGATCCATCGGGATGTTGCCGATGCGATAAAGCTTCAAGGTCGGAAATGTCTGCTTCACGCCATACATTGGAGCATCAGAGTAACGGATGGAGCACGGAGGATCTCCTATACCCCATGAGTACGCAGCTTTCCACTTTGAACACTTACCCCTCAATTCTTCAGCAGCAGAGCTTATGCACTTCAAGCAAGTGCTGTTCGAAGAGTCGCCTCTGCAGAAACTGAGCACGTAAATGACATCCGAGCCTTTCCAAACTTTCCTGGAGTAGAACCCCTAATTCAAAGCCACGTCGCCAGGGAGGGAAGAGAGGATGAGCTCGCAGTTTTTGGCGTAGTCACCAGCGGCAAAGTTGCCTACATCGTAGCAGTAATAAGCATCGAAGAGGTCGAACAATAGGATGTGAAGACAAAGAAGGACAGGAGGAAGACGACGCAGAATTGGAGGGATGGAAGGAGGCTGTACAAGCATGGTGGTTGCAGAATGCTACGGCTTCATTGTTGAAGACGAGAAGTATGAGTCGTCCTCTGTGACCTTGGAGTGAAAAGGTGAATTGCAAGGTCATGGTTGGAGTATGGTGAATTTCTGGAGAAAAAAATTGGTGGACAGAGATAGAAGTAGACGAGGACAATAAAGGAGGAAGACCATTATGAGATCTTTAAATGAGTTGGTATATTTATCCAACACAGGGCATTCGTGGTCCATGTCGACCCTTGACATACCTAAGGCGATAAAAATTATTAATTTTGCCACATTATCATTACGACAAACAACTTAAAACTTCTCTCCTTGAAATATGCTTGTTTGGTAACTAGTCAATTTTGGCTATTTCTATTCTTTTGTTCTCGAAATCAAAATAAAAAAAAGGAACATAAATCTGTTTGATAATGTCAACTAATTTTTTTATCCTCGGGAATAGATTTGTTTTCGAGAATGGATTTGGAATAGAATCAAGAAATTAAAAAAAAAATTACTTTTTTATTCCCACAAATAATTTTAAAATCAAGCCATTTCCTTTTCTTTTCTTCTTTCTCTTTCTCTCTTCTTCCTCCTGCAGTTGGTTGCCGAGCTTGGCAATTAGCTAGAAACAAGGTCTAGCGACCTTGCCGAAGCCTCGCCCAGCCACGGTGAGGCCGACCTCGCCGGGGACCGAGGAGGTCGCTGTCTTTCATCTCTAGCCAATCATCGGCCATTGTTGAGGCCTAGTGACCGGTTAGAGGAGGAAGACAAAGAGAAGGAAAAATAAAATAAAAAAGAAAATTACTAAAAAGTTAAAAGAAATTCTACGTCCCAAAAAAAAAAAATTGAGGGTCATACCAAATGCATTTATGATCTTTTCTATTTTAAGAATTGAAATTTTGTATAGTTACCAAATGCATTCGAATATTCAGAAACTTGTTCGAGGAACATAATTTAAAAAAAATATATATATATATATATATATATATATATATATATATATATATATTTCTAATTAGAAACTCGATAATAGAATAGCTACCAAACAGGCCAATCTGTACAACCACAATTCCTTCTTCCAATGACGGAACCAATTACTTTGTCAGACATATACATGTGTAAAAATATTCTCACTTGCGCATGTCACTAGCACAAAATTTTTCGCTATAGTCATGATCACCTAATGCACAGTTTCAAAATATGTGCTTATTAGTTTGAGATTTTGTAGAGACTAGCTACCACAACCTAAATTAAATATGAAAAGCTGGGTTAACGTTAACTTTTTTTCTGTATAGATGTTTAATATTGTGCTAAATGATAAGATTCTGTTTTTTGTTATTTTTTTAAAAGTTAGCTTTTTAGTTTTGTGGCATAAGTGCCAATTTTGGCAATTGATTTTGGAAGCTTTATATTCCGATAGCCAAAGATGAGTCCCACAAGAGCATCGTTACAAATATAGCATAACAATATTGCTAGGCTACCTGGACTCTTATTACAAAGTTTTTTCTTCTCTAATGTTTGTCTTTGGGGAAAATCTCAATGCGATGTAAATAGTTTTGGACTTTTGTTCACGACAAGGACATAAAGGTTTTTGGTGGTCTTATTGGCGCATACCACAAGGGGGTCTTCGAGTGGGGTGAAATTGTAACAAGGTAGCCGTGAGTGAACCTATAATTGGATTGAAATATTCAAAATGGAAATGCCCTCTTCCTGCGCAAGCAACTACTCCTAACAAAATGAAAAGAAGTGAACTCCCCCAAACAAATTCAGAGCTAGTTGGTTCCCCCGAAATGCATTGACGCACGGCAATTGACTAGAAAACTAGGTGTAAAGCACTGTTTCTGTGTAGGATGGAATAATATAAATAAGTTTTTATTGGGGGTGTTGATTGTATAAGGTATGGTGGTTGTGGTACATTGCTGGAGATGGCATTCGTACTCTTTGACCGACCTAACTTAAGCCATTGGAGGAAGGACTTGCTATCAACATCAGTTCCAACTTCTCAAATGCTGGCCCAATATAAAAGGCAAAACAAAACTTTCCAACGAAGGTTCTTGGCAGGAAACTCTAGCTGACTTGCTATATCGAGTGGTACTTGAACTCGTGGTCAACAATGAGAACAATTTTTCAGACGATTCTCCGTATTGATTCAACAAAACTGTTTATTGATCAGAAGATGAATAATACGTTGAAAAGTTAAAACCTTAAACCATAGGTTTAGATCTATTAAAACTAGTCTATAAAGCTGTTTTTCTAGGGGATATGTTAAATTGCAAGTGATCCTCTAATTTTGACAGTTTTATACCAAAATCAATTATAGCCCTATCTATCATTTAAGATGTTGATTGGGTAAACTAAACCTTAGTAAGTCTAGTATTTCTCTAAAACAAAACTCTATGATGTTATCTCAGTAGTTTAGAATTTGACTTCTGCATAAGAATTAGACGGATAGAAACAACTTGGCTCCTGCTAGATTTATTAATTCACATGAATCAATGGATCTTTTCGTCATTAAAAAAAAAAAATCTCAAAACCAACGAAATAAGGATTCAATGATGTGACTGACTTTGGATAAAGTCGGATCTATTTTTAAATGAAGCTGTACATAATTTTCTATGAGGAGATAGTGGAAAGGAAAAAAAGGCGACTTGAGAGACCATAATACTCTTGCATTCTTTCATCCAAAACGATTCCCAGCACGACCCGTTGTGTAGAGATGCAAAGTCGGATTTTTGTACGTTGTTGAATGAATTGGTCGGCTTCTTTTGTCTTTAAGCTACTTTTCTAGGGGAATAATTTGACTTAAAATTTAAGAAAAAAAAATGTATTTTGAAGCCGAGTCAGGACGGGTGATGCTGATTTAAGTAATCGAGAAGTTGCACGAGTTTTATGAGGAGATATCGTCAGGGGTGTAAACCATTAGATAAGTTCTATAAAGTCGACTCGGGCCATCTTAAACCAGTACTAGATTTACTAAAACTGATATTTAATTTGGTATCTTTTAAAGGGTCAACCAAAATCATATGCACGTCCATGGTTTTGTCCCATATATTTAGTAGATGTGTCAAAAACCAAACTGAAAATCAAATCGAACTAAAATCCGAATTGAACCGAACTGAAAAATTCGGTTTTCTTCGGTTCGGTTCTCATTAAAAACCAAAAACTTTTTAACTGGTTCAATTTTTATTGGTTCGGTTAACCGCGTTGGAGAAAACTCCTCTAAGATTTTGAAGCTGACAAAACTTTGATTTTGAAAATACATCAGACTTTTGTGTAAAGTCTATCTTACATAAGAAGTCTGCCCACTCTGACAAGTTTCAGATTAAACGCAAGTGAAGAATGAAGACTTAATTAGACTCAAGATTATTTTTCTTCAAAGCTTTAGTACGTATGAGATATATGGCTTTCTAGTTGGAAATATCACCTACCATATTGATTATCTTTATTGAAATCAATTTGGAAGCACCGAATCATCTTGAAAGGCAAGCTTATTTGGGAAGAATCTACTTATGGAAATCAAGATCTTGATTATATGGACGACCATGATTAATGGGCTTTCATCTCGATCTTCAAACAACTTGATATCTTTTTGATTGATTATGTCCAACGGGTTGATTGGAAGAATTCATTTGAAAAGTGCTAACGGCTGAAAAGGCATAGAAGAGTATTTAAGGAGGTTCATCAAGTCATTCGAAACAAGGCGCAAAAGAAAAATTCCAAAGTCTAAATCTTCCGATTTACTTGTTCTTTCTTTTACAGTGCTCAAATTTGTATTCAAAAGAAAGAAACTCAAGAGTACGACTTTGTGAGAGAAGCATAATCTCTTCATTGAGAATTCACAATCATAAGGCTGTAATTCTTCTTTGATTTATAATGAAAACCAGCCAGAAGACTGTTAATGTGGGAGAGTAGACGTAGGCTTGATTTAAGTCGAACCACTATAAATCTTGTGTTCATTTTCTCTTCCCTAAACTCCTTTACTTTATCCGATGTGATATCTTTTAGTATTTTGAATTAGTTGCTAAAGTGTGAATACTTTTAAAGTCTGTCGTTTACCAGACTCGCTTTAAAAGCAAAATATTTTTACTGTATTTCAAAAAATTGTCTTCATACCTAGCTGTTTATACTAGCACTTTCAAATCGAACCAAATCAATAAAATATAAGAGTTTTCCTTCTTTTATTTAAAAAAAAATCTTTTTAAAATTTTTTTCTTTTATTTTCTTCTTCATTGGCTAGCGACCGACCAATGAAGAAGAAGAAGAAAGAAAGAAAGAAAGAAAGAAAAATAAAAAAAATAAAAAGAAAGAAAAGGAAAAAGAAAAGAAAATTAATAAAAATAATTAAATAATCGATTTTTTAAAAAATAAAAAGATCTATAGAAAGTGGTGTATGTAGAGAAAAAAATACAAAAGTAAAAACCGAAAAGCCAAACTGAATTGAACCGGGATTTCGGTTTGGTTCGGTTCGGTTTGGATTGGATTTGGTTCGGTTTAATAAATTTTCTTATTGGTTCGTTTCGGTTTGTTTTTTTCAAAAAAATTGAACCGAACTAAACCATTTACACCTCTAATATCTAGGCCAGCAATCGTCTTCTGAATGTACACGGCAGTTTAGCCATGTGATGTCAAGTCACATTTCCAGCTCACTTATCAGATCAACGTATTACTCAAATGAGATGAACTCATCTGCAAGGCGTCATCCTCTTGTTGAATCTGAATACGCAAACACAAAGTCCATGATGAGAAATCAGCCGATAGGGATGAACCAAAAAAGTCATTGCTTATGAATTGATAGCTTTCCATTCTCGTTCACAACATGGAAATAGGAAAGTCAAAACTAGCTTTTGAAATGCTGGCTCCAAAATAAAATAATACAAAAAACAAAACAAACCAAAACAAAATTTTCTACCCCAAGTTATTGGCAGGAGACTCTTGCTAACAGGCTATATCAAATCCAAATATAATTCTCAGAATTCCGGGTCCAACTAGATTTAGGAGAGTCCAGGAATCTTAGACTGAGACTCTCTAAGATATTGAAGAAAATAAGTGTTTTGAAGTTGACAAAACGTTTCCATCAGTCTAGTCTGAAGACTTGCAGACTCTACTATCAAAGTCTGAAAACCTCCGTACTGCCAGACTCAAGACTCAAAATCTATCATCATTGACAGTTTCTAAGGTCGTTAGAGAAGGCTTATCCCAAACGAAGAATTTCACTAAGGATTTAATTTTGTCGACTGAAAAAGATCTCTTGGCTAGATATGGCATGTCGGAATCCATTATTCAAATCAAGATAGATTTAGGGATTTTGGATCCGTTGATTGACGAAGTATACTTAGAAGGTTCTACTTATGGAAACCTAGATCCTGATTGTATGGGTGAGCATGATCGATGGGCTATCGTCATGTTCCTTAAATAACTCGAAGATCTTCCTAATAAATGAGTATATAAGGAAGACGTTCCAGTTGTTCGAGTGGGTGCACGATAGAAGAATTCAAAAGTCTGAAGCTCTTTGTTCTTTGTCAATTAAACTGTTCATCGAAATTTTGTACACAAAAGAGAGTTTATATCTTTGAGAGACCTTGAGAAAGTGTAGTAGAGTCTCTACACTATGGAATCAAGGAGGAGCTTTTCTGTAACAACTCTTTTGTTCATAGTGAAATACAACTGGTGAGCTATCAGTGCGGAAGAGTAGACGTAAGCTTGGATTAAGCTGAACCACTATAATCTCTGTGTTCATATTCTCTTCTCAACGTTTTTTTACTTTGATCATAACTCGTTTTGTTTACAAGAGATGAATTTCCTTTTCATATTCTATTGTTGATTAGTGCTGCACACTTATCTCGTAAAATTGTTTTAACACCTATTCACCCCCCTCTAGGTGCTCATACTAGCTTTCACATAAGATAATAATTATGGTCCTAGAAAATACAACCCTAATAACGGAAAAAAATCACCAAATTGATGATCATTGTGATATCTTGAAATTTGACCATATTTCAAAGTATATGAAATAGTTGTTTCATCGACGTACTTATGGTCATTTTATTATGAAATAATCATTCACGAGTTAATTAATCTATTGAGTGAGGCCGTAGAGGGTTAAAAACCCGAAAGACTAGAGAATTCGATCAGAGATCGATCGCTTGACCATAAAAATTGACAATGGTCAAATACTATATTATCATAAGTCAATTAACAAATGGATATAAAATGATTCGACGGAAGTACGTAGTCGATTCGTGGGTGGCTCTGCATGATTACGATATTCGCGTCGACCAATGATACACTGATTTTTCTATTGATAATATATTCATGGTACGTAATTGAACTCTCACGATTATATGACAACTGAGGATCATCGACGATTCAAAGAGGCACAAACGTGGATCGCAAATTATCGATCACGGGTCAACGACAAGAAAATCCTGAAAAGCCACCCGATAGTTTAAGTCGTACCAAAGGTCATGTGCAATTGATTTTTAACTATGAAATTTAATTCGATTTCGGGTATTGAACTTTCGAGGATTTCAAGACTAATTTATTGTATGTCATCTCATCATTTGTTGAATTATCTACAAGTTGGAAATTTTCAGAAAATGAATTATCGGACGAAAAATTGGAGACCTGGAAAAAGGGAAAATTTGGATCAGTGGCAAGGTTAAAATTTTTGGACCAAAAACCTTGTTTTTAAGAAAAAGAAAATTAAAAAGAGGAGGGGAGACAAAATACTTGGTACGGAGGATTTTATGGAGAGTTGGTGTGATGAAATGAGTGAACTTTGGGAAAAATCTTTAAAAAATCTTCTTCCTTTTTTTATTTTTTCCCGTTCTCTCTCCCTCTCTTCTTCTTCCCTCGCGTTTCTTTTTCCCACACTCCTCTGCAGACGCCCATTCTCCTCTCTCCTTTCTCTCCTCCTCTTTTCCTTCCCCCCTTCTTCTCTTCTTCTGCTCACGCCCATTTCTCCTCACCCCATCATCATCCTCTCACCCCAGCATCTTCATCGTCCCCTCGCCACCATCCTCCATTTTCACTGCCACTGCCACCTCCACCTCCACCATCACTCACTACCTCACCACCACCACCGTTGATCACCACCTCCATCACTGCCACCTTGCCGATGTTGAGCCGTCTGTTTGACCACCGCACGTCCGCTTGCGTCTCTCACGCCGTCCCTCAAACCGCCACAAGCCACCACCGCCAGTTCACCATCACCCAAGCTAAGCTTGGCCGTGAGCTTGAGAAGTTGCCATTGCTGTCAAGTTTCCATTCGAATTGAGAGCGTCATGTTCTCGACGCCATTGCGCCACCGTCGCCGCGAGCTCACCGTCACTGGAAACCTATAAGTTAACTTCTTAATAGTAAATTAGGACGTTAATTACGTTTAGGGGTAGATTAATTTAATATTAATTACGGTTAGTATTATTTAATTTTAGTTTAGTCTTAATTATAATTAAGGGAGGTTTAAATTACATTTAAGTGTGATTATTTTAAGCAATTACGATTAAATTAATTAATAATGATTAGATTAATTAATTGAGTTTAGTTTAATTAATCGTAATATATTTGATTAATTGAAATTAGTTTAATAAACCTCGATTAATTTTTAATTAATTATAATTTGTCTCATTAATCGAGTTTAGCCTTATTAATCACGATTAACTTAATTGGTCGTGATTAGTTTAATTAATCACGATTAGTGTAATTAATGGCGGATTAGCCGTTAAGTAGAATTTTATGCTTGATTTTCCGGATGAGATTGTGCTTAATTTCAATCGTTTCAACTTGCAATGCTAGGTAATTAATTGCTCAATTATAGGTTTTATTTATTATTTTTGAAAAAAAGGTTTTATGGGCAAGAAAATGTAGAATTTTGAGGTGTCAAGTTTGAACGCCAAGTTTTACATGCCAAATAAAACCATGAGGTTTGAAAGAGAAAGTGTACAAATTTTGACAAGTTGATTCCAAATACGTGACCACGTATGAATATTTTTTTGGAATTTTTAAGTGTGAAAAATTACCAAAATTGATTATTTGAAAATGAACTCATTGTTCTAGGCTAATCGATGACAATAAAAATTGGCTTGATTGTTGGTGTGCTTGAGTGGTCATTTAATTGAACCCGTCATGCAACGGGAGTTTAGGGACGATGTTTGATTTTTATCAAATGCCCGATGGGGGTTCGGATGCTGAGTCACGGCTGAGGCCACACCAATGCTCATTTATAGAATGCTGTCTAGGTAGGAGTTCTAAACGATGCCATGCTCGATGGGGCGAGATGATGCTCGATCGTGTTAGAAGACCGCCAACTCTTGTGTTGGCCGTGGCCCGATGGGTTGTAATACTTGGAACATGTGTGTTGGCAATGTGCATGGAATTTTTAGAATGTGTTGTTAATTATTTTCAGAGTCGTAGTATGGAGAATTGCCAGGAGCGGTTGTGGTGGGCATGAGTTGCTACACCTTTTTGGCTAGCCCTACCGTTAATGAAGTTTACGTTAATCCTAACCTCTGAAGATTTTTGAGTTTGTTGGTAAGAAGTCGCCCTTTGGGATGGGCTTATAATTATTAAACTTCTTAAGGTTAATAAGTTAATAAATAAATATTGTGTCTTTGAAAATGTTGTGATGTTTACTACTGGGTGTTGTTTATATTATGTTTCTGCTTGCATTTAATTAAAAGATAAAAAGAATGGGTTGATGATGCATCATGAGATGTCACAAATTTAGTCCACTATCAAGGGATGTTCGCGCACTTGGAGTTTGGAGCGTGACAATCATTTTGTCCTTATGGTCACCCAAAATCTTTGGACTGCAGGCAAAAAAAAGAAGAAAATTCAAGCATGATCACACCGCGTAAAAGAAGAGGCAAATTTCATGTGCTGGTGATTTTGGTGCTTCAAATGGTTTTGGGGAATAAGAAGCTCGTTTTTTCATGTACCTTCATCTGTTTGATTTTTCTCTATAATTTTAGGGAAAATAGAATAGCATTACTAGCAGATATGTCAGAAAATTAAGATAAGGAACTCTCTATTCTATGATACATCTTGAGAAAATTGGTTGACAGATCTTGTCTTCAGTACGTCATTAATAGGCGGTCTATCTATTTGAAACGGTAATAAATAGATCAATTCTTAAACCTTTTTTATCTTTCCATTTTCTATTTTACAATAAAGTTCCCGTGTTTAGGAATTAGACTGATAACTTTTTACAGAATAGCAAGAATGCAAACCGTTAAAATAAGAGACGAAAACGCGCCTAACTCTATGTAAAATCGTATATAATTTTCTATGTGAAAATGCCATAAAGCAAAAGAAGGTAACGGGAGGGATCATACTACTCCTGCATTCTTTTGTCCAAAATGACGCCGAACATGATACATTGCCTAGAGATGCAAAGCTGGCAATGTACCACTTGTTGATCGATTGAATTGGTCGACTTCTTCGTCTTTGAGTTATTGTACTCTGTCTCAAACGATTTTTCATTGAGGCTCCTTTTACTTCATCAAGGAAAAATGATTTGTAAAGTATTGTACAAAACATGATCCATGAAATAATTAATCAATGGAAAATATTATCATTATTAATAATAATACATGTCTATATATTTTCATAAATAAAGAAAAAATTTATTATTTATTCATTATTGTAAGCAATATAGTGTTTGTTTTTAAGAAAATATTTTTGAATAATTCATTTTTGTAAAATAAACAGAATTTCTTATATGAGGATAATTTGGGCCTCCACGCATTTTCTAAGGCTTTTTAAAGGAATTTTTTTCTAAAAAGTCCTAAACATTTCAATTGTGTCATTTTAATTCTAAACATTTTGACAATTTGCCTATTTAGTCATAAATTTTTTAAAATTTACCAATATAACCCTTTCAGCTAAATGTCCAAATAATAAATTTAGGATTAAATTGATACAAAATCGAAATATTTAAAATTAAATTGACATAATTGAAAAGAACCGAGTTGGTCATTGTATAATAAGTTTATGATTTTTTGGATAATTTTTTCACATTTTCTATGAAGTAAAATATATATTTTGAAGCGGGGCAGGCTGGGCGATGTTGTGGGGGCGTCACGTGGTGATATTAATCGGAGAAATATAGATTCTGTAATGCCTAAATAAGTAGTGCCAACCATGTTTAATTAATTGTCACTTTGACTCAGTCAAATATTCTGAGCTTTGAGCTGATTACTGCTGTGATGAAAAAGTGAGGGACCACGACATCTCCCTTGGTGAAAAGGCTCCATAAGTTTATTTCTACAAATAGCCAAGTTGCATTAATTTTCTAAAAATCTTTGCTTATATATATATATATATATGAGTAAAGGTCATGAAATTGGGCCATATGGCACGCTCACATAGGAGCTTTACCCTGGAATTGACTTTTATAATCACTTTAGCAAATCCTAATTCTAGCAAATTCTTAATTCTGCATCTCTAACTCTCATACATATTTTGATAATAAATCTCTAATTGATGCCCAAAAAATAATATTTTGGTAGTAAATATTTAAAAATAATCATCCACTAATGGATTCTATTGTGTATTAGGATGTGAATTTGAAAGAGATTAACAATGTAGGATACCTATTACGATATAATATCCAATTTTTTACTCATATTTGAAAAATAATAATATTAAGAGATGAATAAAAAAATAATCATCACAAAAACAAGATTATGCAATATAATTATTAAATGAATATAATAAAGTTACCCATCAATATAAATAGAAGAAAAGAACATATGTTCAGAGGGTTTTGTCACAAAACTTCACATACTAAAAAAATGTGATAACTTGTGTGATTGAGAACTTCTGTGCTACACATTATGACTTCACATTTGGTCGTATTTCATGAGTAAACAACGAAAAGTAGTATCAGTCGACAAGTTAAAACCCTAAACCACGGAGCTAAATTTATTAAAACTAGTTTAAAAGCTGTTTTACTAGGAGATATGTGAGATTCTGAGCGATCATCTTAATAATTGGTCATATAAAAAAATTAACAAGAGCCTGACATAGCATTTAATAAATTTATTGTATGAAATATTCTTAATAAATCTATTATTTTCCTAAAACAAACCCCCATGACGTTAGCTTTGCGATTTAAAATTTGGGTTGTGCATATGAATTAGAAGTATAGAACAAACTTGATTCCTTGCACAGACTATTGATCCACAGTATTAAAATAGGTCTTTTCGTACTTGAATAAGAAAATATTAAAGCGGAAGAGATAATACCAGGAATGAGAGTCCCCAAACATGGCGGAAGCCCGTCAAAGTTTTCAGATTGATTGTGCACTTGTAACATAAAAAATGAAAATCGTGCTTCAAAGTCTCGGAGAGACTTTTGGGTTGTTTAGAAGGACAAGTTAGCTTATTTGCCAAATCAATTAATAAAATATGATTTTTTTTTAATTATCTTCCATTAAAAAGATCTCAGCTTAATGTTTTGTTTTCTAATTGATTGAGTGTATTTTGGTTTAGCAGTTATGGAGTGGACATATGTATGAAGAGTTGGACGACTCAAGTTCGGTAATTCCTTATAACAATTTTAAGTGACAAAAAAAAAGTTTCTAGGTTCGATTTCCTAGTGACATGTTTCTTCCCAAAAAGGAAAAAAATAGACAAGAAAAATAAAACCTTCATCATAATTGATTAGTGGATTTTTAAAAACTTTTGTATTAGGTTACTCTAAATATTACCATCTCAAGTATTATGTTCGAAGCCATATAACTCCTCTCTATCACGCATGCACTTGGTTAAATATAGAATGGTGTCCGCTGGATAAATTATTCTTCACAATAATGATTGGAGTTACCCAAGAAAAGAAGTTAGAGCTGTAGTTCCCTAAACGAGCTAACGCTACTAGAAAAAACCTTACCAAAACATCAAAATCGATCCTAAACTCTCATTATAGATGACCCGTAGATCATCAACTATCCTTGGTGAGGGTTTTGCGGAACCTATCGTCGTGACGGAGACGGTTTTACTTCCCTTATATGCTTGTACTTTTTGAACGAAGGATGGCTCAAAAGGGTTGAGGTGGGTTAGACAACCATTTACAAAGGGAGGGCTTCAATTCTCTGGGTCTTGACAACCCAGTCAGCTAACTAATTAGCCTCACGATAATGGTGAACAACTTGGATTTTCCAAAGATAGGATAGACGAGATTTGCATTCCGCAATAAAGACCTGCAAATCCCAATCCCATCCATGTTGATTAGCGCCTTAGAAAGAGCCTATAAGAGATGGAACCTACGGCTTATAGGTATAGTTTTAACAACACCGAAAACCAACTAGTTTCACAGGTGAAATTATGTACAGTTGTCACGATCTAACATTTTCGTCCGGAGGAAAACGGACGATAGGTTTAGGGGTATTGCCTGAAGGTGGGTCTGCAGCCCTCAATTAGGCGTGAGCTCTCCCAAGCTCATATATCATGTGACATTGGAGTATTTGATGTTAAGTCAAATTGGCACTATAAGGATTTTCAAATAAGGACCGACCATTATAGGGTTGCTAGAAACCAAGCGAGGCACGAGAGTATACTTCATTATGCAATAAGAAAATCTAGCGCCGATGATTTTGTTACATTATTTGATCAACTAGTACCTTTTTGGTACCTAATCTTATTCATTTCAAGAAAATGTATTGATTTTTAACTGATCCACTAATATGTGACATGATTATGTGGGTGCGCAATCATTAAAATAACAATTAACAATCAATGAAAAACTAAATAAATTGCAATGAGAGGCAAAAATCTAATGCAACAAAATAGGAAGCATGCCATTCCTAACTAGGCTAAAGGAAAACCACAATCAACATATTGAAAGTGCGCAATCAAGAGCATTGATCTTAAAAAACTAAAAATAAATAAACCTTATTGCAAAGCCCTAAAATTTGTTCAATTTTAAACACAATTTCTTATCAAAGATTTTCGCTCATTTTAAGAGAAAACTACTAAAAAACTAATATTTAAGCTTTTTCCTAATTTATGAAAAATATAAAAAATTTCAGAATTTTTTTTTTTATTTTTTATTTTTAAAATTTTTAAAATATTTTATAAACAATAATTTTGTATTCTGAAAATCGGGACCAGGGCCGAGCCTTGGGGCCAAGCCAGAAAATGGGCTGTCGCATGTCACACTTATTTGGGCTGAATGATGCGAAATGGGCTTCACACATTAAGAGGCTTTAATTGATTGAAAAACGAATTGGGCTCGCCTCATAGAATTAAGCCTGATTCCTCCAGCATTTGACTAAGCCCAATCCCAACAGACCAAGTTCGGGCCAAATCTAATTTAACAAGCCCATCTAACCTATCCAGTACCCAAAACACACTAAGCTCAAATAAGCCCAAATTTGACAAAATCCAACTTCAGCCCCTAGTAGGGGTGAGTGGTTCCTGGTTAACCTGAAACCTACCATTGGGTATAGGTTCCTAATTTTTTGGAACTTGAAACCTATCTTGTCACGGGTTTCAAGGTCAATTCCAAGTTCCAACATGTTCTTTTTTTTCTTTTTTCTTTTTTTGTTTCATTTTTAGTTTTAAAAAAACGAAAATGAACATGGTACACATTTACACAAATGATTGGCAAAATTAGGATCCCTTGGTTAGGAAAATTGTCTAAATAATATACAAAATTGACTAGGTGAAGCATACCATGCAGCAACAAGGAGAAGTTGCCTCCTGTTATATAGTCATATCTAAGGAGCTTCTCATCTTTTGAGTAGTAATATGCACGAAGTGGAATGACATTTGGATACTGTCCTACCCTCTGCACGATCTCCATTTGCTGCTCAAACTCTCGTTTCTCCGCCACCACTTCCTTCAGCCTTTTCATCACCAACAGCTGATAGTGAGGGCTACACTTGAAAAGCTCCCAACATACTTGCGTATTCGGCAGGGCATTCTCGCCAAAGAAGATGGCAAGATAACAGAGGTTAATATCGAGAATCTCAGGTTGATAGAGAGGAGCAACTTGTTGGAGAGGTTGCTGAAGACAACTGAGGAAGACAATGATAAGTTCTTGTTGAAGCTTAAGCGAATGATTGAGATGGTTAGGAATTGGAATACCCCAATCAACTTATGCGCGAGAAATGGAAAAATATTTTAACCCACTTCTAATCCAACTTTGCACCTACAGAGAAGTTAAAATAAATGAGGTTCAGTGGATTAACTTTAAAGGAAAAAGTAGTAACAAATTGTAAAACTATCAAAAAACAATTGTTCTTTGCATTGGCACTCAAAAGTAGATACTTTTGAGTTCTTAGAATGGTTATAGCTGATGTTGATGGACTCTTGGCCCTGCAAAAAATGCTCAATTATGTTTTCACCTTTATTAGTAGAAAAAGAAGGCTTTACGGATAATATGAACTAAACCACCTTATTCATGTTAATTGAACAAGCAAGCTACTCAGCTTCACTCTATCCTAAGTGAGGTGGCATGAAAACATGCCTTACAAACCTCTTCCACTGATTGTGATACATATGAAAGCCAATAAGAACACCAAATAATAGATACTGCAACTCATCACTGAACGGCCACTTCCATTGATTTTTGAGTTATGCTATAGCAAACCTTCCGTTTTTATGACTGATTTCATCATAAGACCCCAAGTTTGCTCATTATCTCCTCTCCTAAATAGTAACTTGAGAATTCTAAAAGCAGTAGCAGTAACCCCTCGTGTTTGAAAAGTTTCAAAACACGGTCCAATACAGATTATGGCACTGTCTAGTAAGATGATCTTTGTTTTAAAGCCTTTCATGTCAATGAAAATATTCTCCTAATTATCCAACAC
Source organism: Eucalyptus caleyi (assembly GCA_014182885.2). Classification (NCBI taxonomy): domain Eukaryota; kingdom Viridiplantae; phylum Streptophyta; class Magnoliopsida; order Myrtales; family Myrtaceae; genus Eucalyptus; species Eucalyptus caleyi. The sequence continues at coordinate 50,677,916 of CM024470.2, forward strand.
ACTCCTCAAATAGCAATCATCTATTATGGAAGAAACAAAATAGCAATCACCCATGGTTAAGGAGGAGGCCAAATGTGCTTCATTTCCTTTCTTTTCCACAAAACTTTATTCTTTCTAGTCAACTGAAAAACTCAAGTAACATATCGAGCTTGCCTACAAATTTGTATAAACACTACAAATTTGTATAAATAGAAATCGCAGAAGGAAGACATTTGTCTGAAGATGTTACCACAGTTATCCAACTTTTATTAAAGCGTTGCTCACTATTCTAAAAAGCAATGCCCAACTCACATCAAGTGCATATAAAAAGATTAATTCAGCTGAAAGAATACAACAATGGAACATTGCCTTTCTTAAATAAAGAGGTTAGACATTGTCTCACCGCATTTAAACGAAATGATGCTTATATGAATTCTGGATTCTCTTCCAAAATTTCTTCCAAGGATTTCTGATACTTTGATAAGGCAAAAAAATAGTTATCCTCCTTTCTGCGAGCACAGGGCTTCAGATGCATAGGACAACAGTTATTATCCAGCAGATCTTTCTCATCCTAGAAAACATGCAGAGCCAACAACATTATTCTACGGCTTCTAATAAACTAGAAAGATCTTTTGTATTCTTTTTTTCTGGAAAGAATTAGCAAAGGTAATAGCACTAATTGCACTGGAACAATAACACCGATGGTCACAACCTATAGATCTGTGACACCTAGAACAACATTGACAACTGTGACCCCCAGAACAACATTGACAATGTAAGGTTTAAGGTCTTACCTTGTACTCTTCATAGTTGATGCAATATAGACCTTTGTAATCAGCTCAGTACACAAGCATCACAATCCCACATCTCATAAATCAACCAAATAAAGCAGCTAAAATGTTAAATTAAATCTAACAGTTAAGAGTAGAAACGGCAAGAGATTGGACTTGCGATTGAGGCTAGCAGAGGCAAGTTTCTTTGATATCAAGGGCCACGAGTGGTATCAAGGGACATCGGGCAGTGTTGAGGGGGTTGAGTGGGTGTCGAGGGGGCCATGCGGTGTCTAGGGGGCGTCGAGGGGCTGAGAGGCCTCGAGCGAGCATCGAGGGCGTTGAGGGGGTTGAGCGGGCGTCGAGCGAGCGTCGAGGGGGCAAGCAGCACTGCAATTGAGTGGGGGGGGGGCGTTGAGAGTAGCGAGCTGCGTCGAGTCGTCGAAAGGAGCGAGTTGAGTCGGCGTCAAGGGAGTCGAGACACAGGAGAGGGAGAGAGTGAAGTGAACGAACTCTGAAACTGAAACTGAGGGAAGTCGCGAGAAGAGAGAGGGGGAAGAACAAAAGGGGGAAGAAAAAAGTGAAAACCAATTAGGGCTTTTTGGTTCCGGTTCCGATTCCTGGTCTAGGAACCGAGAACTGAACCAAGAACCGAAACCTCCCTCCTTGGAACCTGGAATCGAACCGGACCCTGGTGCGGTTCTCTGGTTCCCGGTTCTACCCGGAAACCATGCTCACCCCTAGCCCCCATAACATGAATACGTGAATTTTTAATTATCAAAACTTGGGATCAACAAGAGAAAGCGTCGCTTATGGACCGCCATCTGGAGCATTATATGAAACCACACCGTCGTTTTCCACCAGCTTGTCACTAGACCAACGCCTCCGAACATTACAATCACATCTCCAAGAATACTCAGAAGGACAATATCAAAGCACCAGGTAAAGGCAATGGAAAGTTTGAAGAGATCCTAACTCCTATGGAAACAAAATTTTTAATTGAAAAAACACTAAATAATCAAGAACAATCTTGCACTGAACATAACAAATTTGAATGCCTCTCAAACAAGTCGGAATTTGAGACTAAATTGGTTGGACTTTTTTCAGGCATTTCTTCGAACATGTAGTGGGCAGCGAGTTGGATAGCAAATATGGACCTACTCGTAGCTCAAATTCACACACAAACTCAAGAGAAATCAGTAAGCAACATTCAAACTTAAAAAAAGCCGAACGAAAAAAAAAAAAAAACCGACTCGTTCGGTATCTAATCTTGTTCATTTCATACAGATGTTTGTCAGGTGTTCTAGATTGATTTTAAACCTATCCACTAACATATGAGGCAATTATGCGGTTGCGCAATCATTAAGATAACAATCAGCAATTAAAGAAGCATTGAATAAATTGCAAGGCAAAACAATAATCTAGCACTAAGAAATAAGAAAAATGTCATTCCTAGCCAAGCTAAAACAGAAAGCAAATTGATATATTGAGAGCATGCAATCAATTAATAATTGAAATAGCAAAGTGCGAACAACCTAGCACTCATCTTTAAAAACATTTATGCCTTATTATAAAGCCCTAAGGGCTTCAATTTTGGGCAAAAAAATTTCAAGGATATTCACCCACTTTAAGAGAAAACTATCCAAAAAAATATTTTTTAATCTTTTTCTATTTTAGAAAAATAATAAAATTTTGGAATTTTTAATTAAAAATAATTTTTAGTCTAAAAATAGGGACCGGGGCCAGGCCCTTGGGCCTAGCCCAATGTGGACTGCAATTGGTCTCATGAAACTAGGCTCATGGCACAATTGGACTTTCAAATTGAGCCATCCTTTCAAAAGACCTAAGCCTAGCTCATTAAAGAACTAACTCAGCTAGACCAAATCACACTAAGCTAAGCCCAAGCTCACCAAGGGCCATAATGAACCCAAATTCGAAATCATTAAAAGTCCAAATTTTGGGTGAAGAACACTCCTAGTGTTAAAACTTGACACGAGTGGATACATAAGTACTAAAACTCTTAAAAGGTACATTTAAGTGTCAAAATCGAAAAATAGAGGAACACTTAAGTGGCAACGATTAGAATTTTTGGCCAAATAGCTTACGTGGAATTTTCCATCAAGAATTTAAGATGATGTGGCATTGTTAAAAAAATAAATATCCATGTGATGCCGACGTGGTTAGATAAGCCCAAAATGACATCATTTTAATCCAAATTTGATTTTTAATAGAACTTCTAATTAAATTGAATTAAAAAAACTAAATTAAAAAATGAAATTAGAGAGGGCCTCTGCAGCCCTCACTGCCACCACCTCACCATCGCTGCAAAGGGTCAGCGATGGTGGAGTGAGGGTCAACTGGGGTCACTAGGCCTCGACCTATGGCCGGCAACCCAACTCCTGCCAACAACAAGGACCCCTCTAGGCAACGGCTGGCAACTCTCATCTGATCTAGGGGAAGGCCATGACCCCTTGCCTTAGATCTATGTGATGGCGTATAGGTCATCATTAGCGATCAACCAAGGTTGTCGACCCTTTCTAGCTATCGTCCCTCACTAATTTCCCCTTCTTTTAATTTATTCTTTTTAAGTTAATTTAATTAATATTTATATTAAAAATCAAATTTCGAGGGCAAAATGACGTCATTTTGGGACAAGGATTGTTGAGTGAATATTTTGGCAAGTGATAAAGACAACTTTCCATTTCGTCTCTCGCCTCACTCGTCTTGCGGCCTCATCTCCATCTCCCACTCTTATTCTTAGCGGCCTTTGGCCTCATTGCTCCCTTTGTCACTCTCGCTCTCAGTCGCCTCTGACCTTTGACCTTATTGCTCGCTCTCAAGTCTCACACCTCTTCTGAACTGTGGATAAATCGATCGGTTCTATGGACCCACTCGTGAATTGAACCGGATTGGCGGTCCAGTCTTGGGGTGGCTCCTTAGAACCAATGGGCAGTTCTCAGTTCCAATTTATCGAACCAGTCCTTAGTAGGTGGTTCTTTGACCATCCACCTAGGATCCGATCACCCATACCCTATTCTAATCAACAAGTTAATTCCTATTTGAGTTTACGAAATATTACATTTGTAAAAAATAAAAGATAATTGACATTGACAAAATGAGGAGTTTGGTGTGAATTCTTATTGTGGAAACAATAAAATTTGAATCCGTCGAAAAGTTCAATTAAAAGAATAGAGAGAAAATCTGTTGATGACTTTTTTCCTTCATACCAGTAGGCTCTTTCTCTAAATACATGGGGAGATCATCAAGAGAAGGGGGAAGTCCGAGCCCATCGACCACTGGTATTGGCAAAATGGGTCCCCTAACCCATTTTTCTACTGATATATGAGGTTCGGAATTAAAATGAGTCACTCCCAATTTATGGAAAGGTTCAAATGAATTGTAAAGAACGAAGACCAATTAAAAAATGGGTTCAAATATGCTTTAATTCAAATCGATCTTCAACCTATTTTAATCAAGTTGATCTAGAGATATATTGGCCGTTTTATTTTTTTTTTCCATTTTTTGAGCCATAACAAGTTGTTGTCTCCTTTATTGCGAATCTGTGAACGATATTTCAAAGTGATGATATTAGACTTAACATCGACTTGATGCTAAATAAGTAGACAATTACTATGGTAGTTTGTTTTGCTCAAACGTCTATTTCGTTGTAGACATTATAATAGTTGCGTATGTAGATCAAACGCTAGAAGACATCATTTTCGCTGACCTTTGCTCGTATTAAAGTCAATATCTAAAACAACTTTATCGTGTTGGAAGGAGTCTTACGAAAGGGATGATTCTCTTTGGGCCCAAAAAAATAGATGAGAAATATTAATCCTTAACATACATTATAAGGTTGTGAAAAGAATTTCGTTTCGGTTTGTGAGAAAAAAACTCAATTTGCATCTCAAGAAAAATAATACAAATAAAAATAACCTCTTAGAGTTGGGCCACATGAAAATACATCACCTCTTATTTAATGGCAACAATTGTTTTAAGAGTTTGAGCCTGAATTGGAATAGGTATGTGTTGGGTTTGGTTTGGATATGAGTCGTGAATGTTGTATGACATAAAAATGAGTTAATGTGGATAGGAACCATTTTGCACCCACTTACCACCCAAATTCAACTTCACCCACCCGTTTGGCAAAGAAAATGACACCACAAGTACTATAACTTCCGTGCAACACTTACTTGAGTGTCAACATTCTTTTCGATCACTTAACTGTCATAACTTATGTACAACATTTACTTAGGTATCGTAATTTTTTTTTCCTATTACTTGAGCGCCATAACTTTTTTAAAATGTTTGTCATAAGTATTATAGTACGTTGGATTTCTTACACTTATGTGAACATTTTAGGAATTTTTTGGACACTTAGGTGTCCTTATCCATCATTTGGTCAAATCTACCATGTTTAACTAGTATGAGATGGAGATAATTGCCAGATCCGCTTGGGAAAGTTGCACTTGAAATGCGTCTCGACTCTCGGTGACGGGAGACCTGTCATTGAAGTTCGGAAAACATTTATAAGAAAGCACTCCTTGAAAAGAAAAAGAAAATAAGAAAAGAATGTAAAACATGCACATAAACATTTGAGAAAGACAATCCCGTTTTCTTTACGTTACATGGATCTTACATTGTCGTGCTTATGGAAGACTCAATTCAACTACTTCTCGTCTAGACTAAATAATCAAATTGGGGTGTTAGTTAAATTACCAATATATATACTCTTGTTTATCAAAGGTAGCTCGTGAAAAATCTATATATTGTTAAAAGACCAAAAACCAAAAAATTCAAGTTAACCACAACTAGTGAAAGCTTGAACATATGATTTCTTGCAAATGGTACTTTCTGCACATAAGAAGGTTAAACTGCAACATACCAAATAAGAAGTAATCAAGACTTTTATTTGACACAAACTTGTAGGTGAGTAAGTTTTCCATCTCCCTCAAGCAAAATCTAAGCAGCCATACAAGGTTTCTGTGTTGAAGCTTCGTGACCAATAGAGCTTCGTTCTTGAATTCTTCATCACCCTGTCTTGAGCTTTGAGATAACCTCTTCACTGCGATTTATTGTCCATTAGAATGTCTACCCTAAAGTGTTTTGTATTTAGCATTTATTTCCTAATCACAGAGTCTTATAAGAAAACATAAAAAGCTTTGCATATTTCTTTTCTTCGACATCATTTTGTTTAATTCAAATGTAAAGCATTCTTATTATTTCTAACTAATATGTAATTTGCACCTAAAATTTTTTCACCAAATCCACCTTTACCTAACTTCTTTTCATGAGAAAAATTATTTGTTGTAGCTAGTATTGCAACTAAGTCATATTGCAAGGACTCCATGGTATTAAGTTCGTTTGCACCAACATTACCAAACAACTCAATTTGATTATAAAATTACATCGACAATGTTGATTTTGATCTATAGTAATGGATATAGGTGGGGGTAAGTGGTTTTCAATTCCTACCATTTCGGTCTTCAAGCTCTCAATTCTATCTCGAAATCATGCTCACCTCTAGATATAAGGTTGCCAGTGCTTCAAGACATTATCACAAGGAAGAACACTAATTAAATTGGCATGTTGTGTATCCCTATCGTAAAGCAATCTTTCCTGTCTTGATCGGTCATGAAGAAAAGCAAAAAGAAACAAAATCATCAATACTATAAGAAAGAAATGGGAGTAATCTTGTATCATGATCACTTCTTCATGCTGAGGGAAGTGTTCATTGTGGTGCAGGTGTTACCTATTCTTGGAGGGATTCCATAAAGTTTAAGAGTATTTTGAGGCCTCATTATGTGGTTAGTGACAGTGAATTTATATCATGCTGGCATGTTGGGGTGTCTGAAACGTGCCCACGTGAAAAAGGATCAGCCCCAACTAATTATTTATATGTCTTTTCCCCTTTTGAGTAAGGGGCAGTCCATGAACACCCATTTTTTGAATAATTCTCTGTGTTCGAAACTTGACACATTTATATGGATAGTTTTGCTTCCCTATGTTTTTAATAATAAAAACTCTGTCATGCTTAAGGTGCGCATGACAAAATTTTTGGAACAGAAATTGATTTCTCAATTTCTATTCCCCGGACAAGTTTTTGAGTAAAGAAACCCATTTGATAACGACTCAAAATTTATATTTCTGGAACAGAAATCCGTTTGATAACATAATAAAATTTTGGCAAGAGAGGCGTAGCCAACGGCGAATTGCTAACCGGCGTCAGAGAACGACGCATGGGTTCAGAGATTCACAGGAAGGGCCGCGGGTTCTGATCTCGAAGACGAACCCAAGATGGGTTCGATGCAATCGAATCCGACGGAGTCGTCGATTACAGGGAGGACGAAGTCAGAGTCAACGGCGAGGTGAGTGACGATGTCACTGGCGAGAGGACGGAGTTGGAGTCGACGGCGAGGACGGACAGAGTTGGAGTCAACGACACTAGGGTTTTTGGTTGAAGCGTTAAGGAGAAGGAACACCCAATAGAAAAGCCCGTATGGTGAATGAAGAAGGATGCCCAAATTGGAGAAAAGAAGAAATAATTTATGTTTCTATTTCAGAAACTAAGAAGCTAAAAATTTCAGCTTTTGATTTATTCGATTTCTCTATTTCTAGAATAGAAATCTGTTTTAGAAATAGAGAAATCAAATTGTGTTACCAAACGGATTTCTGTTCCAAACCTGTTCCGAGGAACAGAGAAACAGAGAAATCGAGAAACATAAATTTTGTCATGCACGCCCTTAAAATGCTCCATGTCTTTTCAAAATAAATTATGCATGATGATTTTGTCTATCTAAATCACTTATTCCACCAAGGATTATCAAAGTAGATAGTTGAATGAATAATGTGGGATCGATCGAGCATGCTAAATGAGGTGCATCAGGATGATGAAATGCAAGCTATAGCCCACTCATAGTTCCCTATCTATACACTTGTGACATGAGCTTAGAAAGTTCCATGTCTTTAGGGTAAATGGTTCTCTCGTGAATGGTATGATAACCAAAGTAATGAGGGGCATCTCATTTCTCTACCCTAAACACTATAAGTTATCCATTGCTTACCCCCTTTCAGTCCCATACACTATGAAGTTTCTTTCATATTACCCTTGTAAAGAGCCACCCCACATGGGGCAGATTGAAGGTTGGGCAACATCAATGTGAGAAAGTAAATAAAAATTCTCTTGATCGCACTTGCATCAATTTTTGGGTGTCTTTATTGCATATGAACAGTCACGATAATTTAAGTACCCTAATAATGCACTTGTATCCATTTTACAGCCCAATTGAGTCAATAATTTTATTTAGTATGAACCTAGCTAATAATCACCCCTCACATTGAGGTAAGGCAAATGTTATTGTCATTCAAGTAGCATGATCTAGAGCACCAAAGGAAGATGAAGACCCCAAGAATCTAATAACAGTGTTTTGTTCAAACTTGTCTAGGCCAGTCCTAAAACAACAAATGAAAATGAAAAAATTAGGGGCATGAAAAAGTAGTGTGCTTAGTAAAAGTAAGGCCAATGCCCATAGATGTAAAAATTGGATTAAAAACTAGGAGCGTGAAAAAGCAATATGTCTAGTAAAAGCAAGGCCTATGTCTTTAGACAAAAATAAAAGAAGTGAATTTTAGCCATTTATATTCCCAAGGAAAGCTATTGTCGTGGTATAATTAATGGAGCCTCCACGAAGATAATCCCCAGCGGTGAGAAGAAAGATCAGTGACAATGCCAATAGAATCACCAAGCCTACATTATGTCCCTTTTGTAAAAGTCTCTTCAGACTATGACACTTAAATTAACGTAAGACTTCATATGTTTATAAGTATCACTTGAAGAAGCACAAGCAAGATTATTTCTATCTCTTTTCGCAAGATTCCTCATTTGTAAACCATGAGATGATCATGCTGCATTTCTTTCATAAGCCTTGACCTTGATGGTCCCCTTTGATAAGCCTTTGACCAAGCCTACATTACGGTCCTAACAAAGACTTTTCAGATTAGTAAAGCCGTACTGCTTACCCTTGCCGACATGATAACCGTGAGAAGGTGTGCTTCTTGTAAATCTTGCATTAATGGTCGAGATAAAACAACATTTTCAATGAGAGTGAGTTGAAAGCCCTTTCAGACTTAAAGTCCCTCATTTGACATGTTCAAGTCATCTATATTCTGAATGAAGGTTTTCTTTCTAAATTTTTCCCAATCGAACTTTGGTGATGTAATACTGATAAAATTGTCATGCATAAACCCCATTTGAACTCATGAATTTATAGCGTGTATAATCATGTGTGCGTATTGCATGTTGTCTGATAGGAGACATATCACTAGGTAAGTTTATCTCCCCTCATATTTTCAAGAAACCTTATGTTCAACCAAGTGTTTCACATCCCTGAGAAAGGTCAAGTACTCAACCGGTTGCTACAATAGACAACTGAAAAAAGGTTCGGGCCCTGAAAAAGCAATCCTTCATCAAGATGATCGAAAAATGGTTCAGATCCAAGACAAATAACTTATTGCTCTAATAGGCAACCAAAGAAAGATTCGGATCCTTGAAAATCAATCATTCGTCAAGCCGATTGAAAAAATATTCAGATTTTAGACAAACAACTTATTGCTCTACCAGGTGACCAAATAAAGGTTCGGGTTCTGGAAAAGTAATTTTCCATCAAGGCAATCGAAGAAAAGTTCCGATCCTGGACAAACAACTTATTGCTACAACAGGTGATTGAAGAATGGTTTGAGTCATGAAAAAGCAATTTCTCGTCAAAGTGACCAAAGAAAAGTTTAGGTCCTGAAAAAGCAATTTCTCATTAAGGCGATTGAAAAAAGGTTTGAGTCCTAGACAAAAACAATATGTTGCTCTCGCAAGCGACCGAAGAATGGTTCGAGTCATGAAAAAATAATTTTCATTAAGGTGATTGAAGAAAGGTTTGGCTCCGAGACTTAGATAATTTGTCCAAAAAATAATTTCCACTCGAATTCATGCAAGATGAACATTGGCCAAAAAAATCTTAGCATTTATCCTCCTTAATCGGGCCTTCCACACATGTCCAACCCACATGCCTTATTCACGGTCCACCATCCTCTCTCTAGTCCAAACTTAGCCCAAAATTAGGCCCACTAGACCATCACATGCCTAGCCCACATGCAAAGCCCGTCAGATGATCCACCTATCCCGATTCCATTTACGTCGACGAGAACAAGCTTAAGTAGAATTCTAAGGTCGAAATTTCATGATGTCACAGCTTAACCTCGTGCCACACCAATTTGTGGCCTGGTGCTTTTAGGTGAGGGGCGAGAGCCATGGTCCTATTCGCAGCTTCAACGGTCTACCGGGTGCCGAAGGCTCTGGGAGTGGCATTAGCTAGGATGCCAAGGATGGAGACATTCCCGATGGGAAGGTGTCCGACCTTGAGATTGATCCCGTGTTGATCGCAAAGTCAAAAGCCTAGATCCTGGAGGCCATAGCGGCTTAGGTAGTTATGGAATTGTTAGCACTTTTTAGACCACCCTTATAGTATTAGAGGCGTAGGTGTACACCTAGGCCCTTTTTGAAGGGGATCGTGGCGAAGTGGTTAGGCATATCGAAGGTGAAGAAGTTAGTTGATTTTACTCTTGAACTTGTGTTGTATGAGATGTTGACTCGTAATGCTTTTCTATTTATAGGAATATGTTTTTAACCATCCCTGCTGTATGATAGTTGGAGATTTTTTTACGTTTTTGCTTGTGCATTTTAATGTTATTACGAATTGGGTTGGTGATGTCTCCTAGGACGTCACAATCGAATGACCAAAGGATAAGTAAAGGCTCAATGGGTGTGGGTTGTTATGCGGCCGTAAAGGTTCGGGATGTGACATTGCCTCACATTGATTAGGATTAAGATGAGGTTTGTAATTTATATGTGATAAGATCGAACATGCAAATGCCTAATGGAAGCCAAATCCGAGTACTTAACTGTGTGCCATAAAAAGCGAGCTAATATAGCACTCGAGCTAAACATATATATGTGAGAAGCATGTGGCTATATTTAGGCTAAAATCCATATAGTGGATATGTTTAATAAATGACGTACGCTCTTATAGAAGAGAAATTCACTATAACATGTTATTCATATTACATGTGCTTTATTTGACTAATAGGGGAAATGATTGAAATAATTCATATTTACTCACCGTGTGACTTCTTGAGGTAATGTATAAATTAATGGTGCATTTGGTAACATTTCTGTTCAAAAATTGTTCTAGGGAACAGAAATATAAAAAATTATTTCTGCTCCGAGGAACAATTTTTGAATAGAAGAAGGCATTTAGTAAACTTGTTTCGGGAATAAAAAATGAACAGAAACACATTTGGTAAATTTGTGTTTTTTTTTTTGTTTTTTATTTAAATTTTAAATTTTCCTTTTTTTCTTTTTTTTTTTTTTTTTTTTTTTCTTCTTTTGGCCGGTCGCCGGCCATGGCCAAGGCCGACGACTAGCGACGAGGGCCGGCAGCCTCGCCCAGCCACGGCAAGACTCGCCGGCTCCCGGTGAGGCCGAGCCTCGCCGTGGTTGGGCAAGGCTTGGCCTCGCTTTGGCTGGGCGAGCCCGAGCTCGCCTAGCCTTGCCTTGCGCCAGTGAGGCTCGGCCTTGCCAGGGTCCAGCGACGCTCCGGCGAGGTCGCGACCTCGCCGGAGCGTCGCCGGCCCTCAATGGCCGGTCGCTGGCCATGGCCGAGGCCGGCGACTGGCCAAAGAAAAAAGAAAAAGAAAAAAAGAAAAAAAAGAGAAGAAAAAGAGAGGCGAGAGAAAATTTGTTCTTAAAATTTGTTCTAGAAATAAGAAATATGTTTTTCTTATTTCTCGTTTACATTCCAAATGTGTTCTTGGGAACAAAAAAATAGATTTGGAACAAAAATACAAACAAATGCGTTTCTATTCTTTTTTTTGTTCCTTGGAACAAAAAAATAGAAAATTTGTTCATAAAAAAAAAAAAAATGTTAACAAACACCCCTAAGTATCCTCAATCTGTGCATGTTTTACTATGTTTTCAAAGTAACAAATCAACATTGCTACTTTAACATGCTATTGATGGTCATAAATAAACATGACTTTATGGGACATGTTTTGAAAAATAGTTGTTCTAAAATGGAGTGACATGAGTGTAAAAGAATGACTCTTGTTGTTGTACATCTAGCACATGTATTTACTAGTCAACTAATTATATTATCTTTGATGGCTTTGGATGTAATTGTGGATATATGGTGATTTGATGATAGTCAAGTATAGTCTTTAAGAGATATGTATATTTAGACTAATGTAGCAAAATATGTCTAGGGTGTGAGATGTTATTTATTTTTAGGATAGTAGCTGCTATGTTATCCCTAATCGATGCATAGTTTGAGCTCCCAAATGCAAGTGTATATTTAGACTACTCACATAGATAAATGTTGGATGGCCTACATGTCGCAACTTACCCCTCGAGGGAGGGAATAGGATTAGAGGTACTGCTTAAAGATCGGGCCTACGACTCATGATCAGGCACGGGCTCTCCTAAGCCTATACCTCGAGTGACATTAGGTGTTCAAATTGAAGACATTAAAATTTTCTAAAGAATAAGTCGCCGCTAACTTATTGGGATCAACTAGAAATCAAGTGAGGTATGTGAGTGTATCTCACTTCCTACACAACTAAATAATTTAAGAACTGAAACTTGATTACACTAATTAACCAATTAATGCCCTTTCGGTATATAATCTTGTTCATTTAAAAATATATATATCTTTCTTTCCAAACGGTTTGGATTGATTTTAGGCCTATCCACTAACATGTGGGGTGATTATGCAGGTGTACAGTTATCAACATAATAATCAACAATCAAGGAAATCATTAAAAACATATCATGGGATAACAAAGATTTAACACTAAGGAAAAGATAAATACTAATCTTAACTAAACTAAATGGAAGCCAAACTCAAAGTGTCAATATTGTGCATTCAAAAGCATTTGTCCCTAAGGATAATTGAAACCCTAAAGTAGAGCCTTGAGGGCTTAGTTAATCTTGAGCATAATTCGAAATTGAAAGGCTTCCTATTTTTAAGAGAAAATTATTTCAAAGATTAATTCAAAGATTAATTTTAACCTTTTCGAGGAAATTTAATTTTTTTAGAATTTTCTGGGATTTTTTCGATTTTTATGAAAAAAAAAATGAATTTTCGAATTTTCCCCCAAAAATTGATTTTACAATTTTTTTTGAAATTTTATAAAAAATTCGAGTTTTTTAATGTTTTCTAAATTTTTTAACTTTCGGAATTTTTTTGAATTTTTATTATTTTTTCAAAATTTTTGATTTTTTGAAATTTTTTGAACTTTTAAAATTTTTAATATATTTTTAATATTTAATATTATTATATTTGGGAAAACTAGTTCGGACCAGATAAACCCGATTCGACTTTCTAGCCGGATCCAACGATCGGAACTCACCCTAGAAAGGACAAAACCTATTTCAAAAAAACCTATTTTGTTTTCCTTTTTTAATTAATAATAATATTAGTTTTTAATTTTTTTTTGTCTTTTTCCTATATTGTCTTTTCTACTGCACTCTCTTCTTCCTTCATGCCTTCTTCACGAAACGTCTCCCCACTTTTGTCTTTTCCTTTTATATTTTTCTTCCCCTTCTCTGGTCTTCTTCTTCCTGGTGTTCTCCTGCATGCCCAAAGCCTCCCCTTGTCATGCCCAAATCTTAACAAATCTACGTACTTGCTGATCCTAAGCAGAACCCGGGAAGATTAAGATCAAACTTCCATTGTGCTAATTAACGACGTAGAACTAACATTTCTCCCTCGTCCATCATCCGCCCTCACCCTTGGCAAAATCCACGGTTAGCCACCATTCATCAGTAAAACAAAAACCGCAAAGCACGCCACGCGTATACACACAACCATAACGAAGAAAAGAAGTGAGTAATCATGACAATGACATATAAAAACCAGCAAAGGTGGACTAAGGGGTCTATGGTTTCAGCAAGACCAACGCGACTTTTACTAACATCACAGAGACATTTCGTCGAACACCCAGTGGACGTTGATTGAAGGGTAGACGATAACTCGACCGGACATCAAACCGAGACCGAGATAGCTATAGGCAACAAAGCAAGGTCCAATAGGCAACAAAACGCAGCACCGCCGGGGGCAGTAGAACCGCGAACCCCAGTCTGACAAGCTAAAAAATAGAGCAACATGGAGCGTGCTAGTGCACTTAGGTAACGGAGCCCTACTCGACTCGCTGACGGTGGCCGGCTGGCGGGCCTGAGATGGATCGAGCCATGGTCGGCTGCCCTGGTGTCATCGAGACGAGATCCTTGGGTCAAAGGGGTTTGAACACACAAAAAAAAATAATAATAAATAAATAAATAACTTACCCAAAAGAAGGGCGTCGCGGAACCCGTGCACAGTTGAGCTTCTCTCTTGCTCTCCACTCTCTCTCGAGCACTTCTCTCCCTCAAGCTCTCTCTCCGATCTCATCTCTTGAGCTCCTCTTTGAGCGGCTCTCCTTTTCTTCAGCTAGCTGTCTCTCCTAAAACCAGAAGCCCCCTTCTCGCTTTTAAGCTCGGCCAGCAAGCGCGCATGGCTCCTGCCACCGCCAGTTGCCTTGCCGGCCTGACTCCGATCCTGCGATCATGCTGCGAGATCCGCTGCCTCCTCTGCTCCCTCATCATCCCTGTCTCCTCTGGCTCACACTTTGCTTTTCCTTCTTTCTGTAGAGAGCGTGGGGGAGAGAGAGAGAGAGAGAGAGAGAGGAAGAAGAGAGAAGATTGGCCGGTGAAGGAAAGGGAAAATGGAGGAGGCTGGGCCAAGCCCAGCCAATGGAAATGGATAAAGAGCTCGCTTTTTTTTTTTTTTTTTTTACTTTCGAATTTTTTTAAATTAATTATATATATATATATATATATATATATATTTAATAATTAGTGATAGTCATGTAAATGCTCCTAATGTCTACGCGTAACGGATTATAATAAAAATATATATGATGCATTTTAATGAAAGTTATTTACTTTACTCTTTACTTCTTTTGTTAGCGATTAATTTCTAATTTTGTATGCGATTAAGCCCTAAATTAAATGGTACAATTTAGGTGTCAATACTACATATTCTTGAAAAGGCATTATCAAGTTCATCATATTAAAGTGGAAAATGTGTTATTTGGGCAGGTCGCCCATGATGGGCTAACAACCCATTAGCCTCATGTATGGGCATAGGTAAATTCGAAGAGGTGCAAGTAGGTTTTCTTTTCTAACACTCCACCATTTCATTCAAATAAACTTCCCATATGAAATATCTTCTATATAGCATGGGTTTTCGTCTGTAAAACAAGTAGAAGATAGAATTCATTGTATGAAGGCTTCCATTGTTGTTGAACAATAATACTTTCCTTGCGATCATATTCAGACCATTGTGGTGTTGTCAATTCATCCATTAAGTACTGGTGACTCGACCTACATTTTTGGATAAGATCTCGATTTTTAGAAGAGGTAAGTCATTTTTCTGAGAATCTAGACTATGTAATATATTCCAACATCTGGTCACCGGAGTAGGAGGCGGAGGCGTAGGCGAAGCCAAATGCACTGGAGTGGGAGTTGAAGGGGCTGGTGCTGGAAGGGCCGAGGCATCATAAAAGAGGTAGAACTCGGACCTCACGTTGTAGCTTGGGTAAGCGCCCTCTCGCCTTGCTTTCTGTGAACCAAATTATCGATCCCCAACTGGAGGCACGAGTTATAGTCCCATGCCATCAAGTCCGATGTACACTGCGTGAATGTGTACAGCTTCTGCAAGCTCGTAAATCCACCTTTACTACGGCAACCTTCTTCCTTGGCTCGCCAGCTGAAGCCCTTATAGTGTTGTCTCTCATGGTTCTAGCGGGACCTCCTTCAACCACGTTCTGTTGGTAACTGTCAGAAAACATAGTGGAGGCGAGAAGAATATCGAGAATAGAGAGAAATGTATTCTATGCACTTCATTTATTGTTTCAATGTACAAAGAGAATAAAATAATACAGAGGATGTTCAATAAATAAGAAAGTATATCGGATCTAATCCTAGTATATCAGATCTAATCCTAGATTGATACAAAATAATCAATTACAATTTGGAAAATATATCCATCATAATCTGGTAGATCTTCGGCATATCTTCCAACACTCCCCCTCAAGCTGGTGGCTTCTATATGTCTAAGACACCTAGCTTGCTTAGGAGATATACATGTTGCCATTGACATAAAGGCTTGGTGAATATATCCGCAGGCTATTCGGTAGTCCCGATTCCTCTTGTTTTGATTATCCCTTCTTGAATTTTCACTCAAGTAAAGTGACAATCGACCTTTATGTGTTTGTTCTTTCATGTACTATTATATTTGCCGCAAGTTTAAGTGCGGAATCATTATCACAGAACAGTAAGGTTGGTCCCTTGACTTGTACTCCGAGATCCAAAAGTAAGCCTTGTAACCAAACTACTTCACACACAGTCTTGGCCATGGATCGATACTCAGCATCAGCTGATGATAGAGAGAGAGTGGACTATTTCTTTGTCTTCCATGAAAGTAACAATTCCCCAAGTTTGTTGTAGAAACCAATGATAGATCTTCGACTCATAGGACAAGTTGCATAATCAACATCACAATAAGCCATCATTTCCATGTTGCAATCATGAGAAAGAAGAATCCCAAGTCCTAGGCATTTCTTCAAATATTTCACAACTTTCAATGCAGCGTTCATATAGGACTGTTTTGGATTATACATGAACTAACTCAATGTCTGGACCATATAACATATATTTGGTCTGGTTACAGTGAGATAGATGAGTTTCCCAACCAGTCTCTAATAGCTTAATGGATCTTTGAGCAACAAGTCATTATCTATAGATTG
Source organism: Eucalyptus caleyi (assembly GCA_014182885.2). Classification (NCBI taxonomy): domain Eukaryota; kingdom Viridiplantae; phylum Streptophyta; class Magnoliopsida; order Myrtales; family Myrtaceae; genus Eucalyptus; species Eucalyptus caleyi. Next base: position 50,694,559 of record CM024470.2, read on the forward strand.
TAGACTTGCATCATAATCAACAGTGGTCAACTTGACATTTTGCTCAATAGGAATAACTGCTAGTTTGCATCCCGATAGACCTGCTTTAAATATAATTTCTAACACAAATTTCCGTTGGCTAAGTGAGATCCCTTGCTTTGAACGAGCTATCTCAATTCCAAGGAAGTATTTGGGCGGTCCCAAATCTTTAATATGGAAAGTGGAATGCAAATATTTCTTAAGACTTGTCATGGCAGATTCATCATTTCCCATAATAAGTATGTCATCGACATATATCATCAAGTACATAGATGACATACCTTTTATCCATGTGAATAAGGCATAATCATGTCTGGACTGTTTGTATCATATTCCCATAAGTGCATCCATAAATTTAACATACCACTGTCGAGAAACCTGTTTGAGACCATATAAGGATTTGCGGAGATGATATACTCTAGACTCCCCATGTCTCCGTAATTCCGGTGGAATGTCCATATAAATTTCCTCATCCAAGCCACCATGAAGAAAGGCATTGTGGACATTCATTTGGTGCAATGACCAATCACAAAATGCAGCAATTGCCAAGAAAGTGTGAATTGTAACATCTTTCGCTACCGGAGAAAAAGTGTTGACACCTAAATTTCGCCTAAATTAATTAACTAAAAATAGCATTAAAGTTTTTTCAAAAATATTATTATTTAAAAAAAAAATTGTCAAGTCAGACCAAATCCGACTTGGGCCCGACCCGCCTCTTTTCTTTTTCTCTTCCCCCGCACGATGGGTCCGACCTAGCCCCTTTTTCCCTTTCAACCCATGAGCGAGGGTCTTCCACCCTCTGTGTCGGTCTTCAAAGACCTGCAAAAAAAAGAGGAAGAAACAGAACAGAGGGAGCGGCAGAAGATAGAGCAGAAGAAGTGGAAGCAATGACACACGGCTGCAGCATGGTGACGCCTGCGGTTGTCAAAACCCAAAAGAACCTGCTACCATCTTAGCCGAAAATGCCATTAACTTGCCCCAACCGAAATAGCTACAGGCGCATACACGGGCAGGGAGAGGAGGTTGATTAATGACGGTCTTGAGATGGAGATGGAAGGAAAAGGCAGTTGGCTTCGCTGGCCATCCGGAACCGCTTTGGAGGGATGCCAAAAGGGGGCAACCTACGGCAGATTTATAGGGAGAAGAGAGAGAATGGCCGCAGGGAGAAACATGGAAAACACCAGCACAAAACAGAGAGCGGAGGAGACAGAACGAGGAAGGACGGGAATTTGGCCGAGAGAGATTTGAGACGGCCTTTGATGGAGCGAGCTTGAGAGAAGGAGACGATTAGGGAGAAAGCTAGAAGCTACTTGGGTGGAGCGTTGCTTGCCCCTCCTCGAGGCCAATCGCTGACTTCTAGCCAACGCCCTCGAGAGCAAGACTTTTCATTCCCAAATCTTGGCATTTCCGGTGAGTTTCCTTTTGGTCCAAATTGTTCGTTCCCGAGGATCTCGGCTCGGAGATATCGCGAGGTGGTTGACTGAAGTTCGATTTGTCTTGAACTGGCCTTTGCACTGCCGTCTTCGAGCCGAGTAGGGGTTTATGACTGAAACTCATCCCCATGAACTCTCTGGGCGCTACCCTGTTTTGGTGATGGAAAAGCCAAACAAGTTTTCTCTTGATTCTTGAGTTTATTGTGTCCAGCTAAGTCAATTTGTTTGATGTTAGAGCGTTTCCATGTGTTCACTCGGGTCAAGGTCCGAGTTCGAGTCCTAAGAAGTGGCCAGCGTTGTTTTCCTCACTTCTTGCCTACTATATGCTCGATGAAACGCTTGAACGAAAATTATGTAAAGCTGTCTCTGTGCTGTGCATTCTAGCCGACTGCCATGTGTTTATAATAACGCCTAAATGAAGCCGTGTCCTCGTTCGAAGAGGGCCTTTCAAATCAAAACATCTGATTATTTTAGAAGAGTCATAACTTTTGACTTTAGTTCATTCAGTATATGTTTGTTTCCCTGAGATTTAAGTTTACGGCCATGTATTTTTGCTGTTTGAAAATCGAATGTGTTGGTTTGTAAATCCATGGGTGTTCTCCTTTACTGGAGAAAGTGTGTGCAAATGTTCATAAGAGGAGAAGTTGGCGTTGAAATGGCCATGAGTTGTGAGCAATGGGCTTGATAGGTTTAACGAGATTTGGGAGCTAGTTTAGCCAAATCCAAAAATGTATTTGCATGTCGTCATGTTATTAATCGACTTGTTAGTCTTGTAGTGTGGTATTTCTTGGGTTTACAGCCATAGTTTTCCTTCTCCAGTCCATCTTTTTGCTTGCGGGGCGGTTCGAAATGTTAGCTCGAAAGATTTGGTGGAGTTGGTCCAGTGATGGTGATCGGGGATTGTCGATGATGTGTATATCATTCTCGTGTGTATATGAGTTGTTGAAAGTTGGGGCGTTTGAAGTTGAATAGTTTAGTATTCTGTACGTTGGAAAAAGTTGTAAGCACCCTAGAGAAAGACGGAGCCGTGGGGCAGAGTAAAAGAAAATTAATAAAAAAGAAAAGAGAAAAGAGAAAAATCAGAAAATTAAAAAAAATAAAAAATTCTCAGCAAATTTCAAAATTCAGAAAAGTCTAAAATTTCCAGTAGTAATTAGAAAGACACCAAAAAGATCAATCAAAAGGTCATGGAAAATTCAAAAAAAAAAAAATCAATTTTTCCACAAAAAAAACTTTAAAAAATAATTAAAAAATTGAAAAAAAATTCAAAAAGGTTAAAATCAATCTCTTAGCTTACTTCCTCCTAAAAAAATGCAAGTCTTTCAATTTAGAATCTTGCTCAAGAGGTTTTAGTTGTCCTTAAAGACGAATACCCTCGATTGTGCAATTTTGATATGTTATTTTTCTTTGGCTTCCCTTTAAGCTCAGTTAGGATTAGTATTGATCTTTTTTTTTATGTTAAAATTTTGCTCTTTCATGCAATTTATTTAATCGCTTTCCTTGGTCGCTAATTGTTATTTTAATGATTATGCACCCGCATGATCACCTCACATGTTAGTGGATATGTGTAAAATCAATTCAAACTGCTTGACAAAAATCTTTACTCTTAAAGTGAACAAGATTAGGTACCGAAAGGACACTAATTGGTCAATTAGTGTAATCAAGTCCCTGACCCTAGATTCTCTAGTTACGTAGGAAGTGATGTACACTCCCATACCTCACTTGGTTTCTAGCCGACCCCAATAGGCTAGTGATGACTCCTTTTGTGCAAGATTCCTAAATATCTCAATGTCACGTAGGGTATGGGCTTGGGAGAGCTCGCGCCTAATCATGGGCCTTAGGCCCGTCCTTTAAGCAATACCCCTAAACCTACTCCCCCCCGAGGGTAGGTCGTGACAAAAAGTTTCATGGTAATCGAAACATTCTCGTTGAGTGAAGCCTTTGGTTACCAACTAAACCTTATATCTTTATACAAAGCCGTCGGCTTTATATTTAATCTTGTAGACCCACTTGCAACCAATCGGTTTTCGATGAGACAGTAAAGGAACAATGTCCCATGTATGATTCTCCATTAATGCATGCAACTCTATCTCTATAGCTTTTTGCCATCATGGATCATTTACTACCTCATTATAATTGGACGATTCTATTTCCTTAGACACATGATTGATACAGCACATATGATCCGATGATAACTGATGAAAAGAGACATATGAGGAGATAGGTAACGAGTACCTTGAGAATTTGAAGTAGCACAAACATAGTCCTTTGTCCATGTGGGTAGACGCGTAGCACGCTCAGACCGCCGTGGTGGGTTATTCTATGGTGTTGGCTATGAAGGTATTGAAGAAACTTGTGACTCCTCAATTGATGCTGGAGATGTTGTTAGTGGTGAAGAAGTATGCTCCTCCTCATTCAGTGTATCTGAAGTATCCATGGCTACTGTTGGAGAGGAAACTGTACCTTGTGGCAGATATGATGGAGGTGCAATGATGTATGATTGTCTAGGAGATAGGTCTTCTTCAAATAAAAAACGATGAGTATCCATGCCCCTATTAGACTCATCATGTAAAGATAAATCTTCACCAAAAGGAAATATATTCTCATGGAAAATAACATCCTTGCTAACAAAGAAATCCCCAGTGGACAGATCGAAAACCCGATATCCCTTTGTGAGACTCGAATATCCCATAAATATGCATCGTCTAGCTCATGGACTCAACTTATCCTGTGGCCCCACCGTAGTCACATAGCACAAACAACCAAAAACTCTCAAGTGTTGAAGTTTTGGTTTCTTTCCATGTAGCATCTCAACAGGTGTCTTCTTGTTGAGAACACGACTTGGCATTCAATTGATCAGGTAAGCTGTAGTGACCACACGATCTCCCCAAAAAGTCTCGGGAATGGAAGCTTGGAATTTAAGAGTATGGGCTACCTCCAAGAGATGACGGCGTTTACGCTCGACAATACCATTTTGTTGTGGGGGTGTAGGTGTAAGAACTCTCATGCAAAATTCCATTTGAAGAAAGAAAGGATGCACATTCACTATTGAAGAATTCCCTTCCATTGTTAGTACGAATACGTTGAATTGATTTTCCAAATTGATTTTTGTAGAGGGAGAAAAAAGTTCTTAGATTAGAAAGAACTTGACTTTTTGATTGCATAAAAAATATCCATGTGGCACGAGAAAAATCATCGACAAGTGTTAGAAAGAAATGAGAACCATCACGATTGGGTGTGTGATAGGGCCCCCAAACATTAGCATGGATTAAGGAAAAAGGGCCTCTTGCACAAGATTTGTTATTGTCAAAAGGTACATGAGCTTGTTTTGCCAGAGGACAAATTGAACATTGAGGGTAAGGAAAAGTAGCAGGATGACCCAATCTTCGATAATTAAGAAAAAGCTTATCATTGGTAGTAATGTTACACAATAATTGTTTATTCAATTCAATACAAGATGAATTGAAATTACTGGAAAAACTGGTCCAAAAATATAGCCCTTGCCAAATTCTATACATTACTCCGCTGAAATTACTCTAGGACATAAATAGTTTTTCAGCCGTTATCCTGCCATTACAGGATTTAAATTTTGCACAATATTAGAATTTACCCAAATTAATGCTAGCGTAGCCCAAAGTCATGCTGATCTAGCAATTATACTAGTGCCAAGTGGAGATCACGGTTCCTGTCTATGAATAGTCATGTTTTTGAATGAATAATCTTGTCCTCATGTACTCGCCTGTCTTATTTTCTCGTTATGGCTAAACGGAAATAACGAATGCACTTGACGGTACTATTGCTAGATAGCAGGTGTGACATGGGGCGGAATTCGGTTTCAAAACCAACTATTGTAATCGTTTTTCTCTTCTCGCGGGGAGTGCAAATATCCTTTACACAAGCAGCGAACCTGATAGTCGGTGTACTCGTGTTTGTTCCTTGATGGGAGAAGCCACTATGTACTTCATGCATATGATCCCATGGCAACTAGCAGCCTATTTTCAAAAAACATAGGTTCTTGTTAATTGTTCATTAATGATCTTTGCAGAAGGCCAACGATCGCAAGGTCTCTGTGAGACTATTGTGAAGAAAGACTTTCGCTCACGTCACAATTCACCAAGGATACGCCACAGTAACCAATATTTCATTGGTCGACCACGGCATAGACCTACTGGTGGATTCGTCCAACTCGGGCTCTTTCGACTGTCTCTCCGTGCTCCTTCGCAGGAAGAAGGCCAGTTGTCAAGGCTGTGGAAGCTTAACAAAGTGACTGCTCAAAATAAGGACTATGCTTGCCATGGTGGATCTATCCGCTAGATCTTTCTAAACACCTAGTAAACCAATGTGGAGGCATATAAGCACTTCATCTATTGAATTTGAGTTGCCAATGAGCAGATCTGCGGATCTAACACTTAGAGTGGTGTACCGGCTCTCCAATGCTTCCACCCCTATAAAAATTATATTGGTGGAGGAACTTCAACGTAATTAAATCGGTGCAATGTAATATATGTCGTCATAGCACAAATACCACCTATATAGCAGGCGACATTTTCATCCCTGTTTGATTGGTAGAAGCAGCTATTCTTCTTGCCATCAATGATCTCTAGGATTAGGACACCAAAACTATAGACATCGGACTTTGCTGAGATTTGCCTACATATTGAATATTTATTAGACAAGTTACCACTACAAACCATATAGAGGGGCTTTAGTATCCATCATATCATCATATGTTGATAAAATAAGCAAGTCGCAAATGACATAGAGTCTGATGAATATGTCGGAGGATTAGCATGTATATGGGCATGGTGTTGTTTCCAATTCATAGATCAACCATAAGATAGATCATATAAAAAGGAAATTAGCAGTCATATAAGAAAGAGTTTGAGGTTTACAAGGTCCCCACGATTTTCTTAGTGTTTTCCCAAGTTTGATCAACTTTGAAAATCCTAGCTATGCTGAAATTTGAAATGTTCGGGTCCATGTCATTTGTCACAATTGCCACCAGTCGCCGGTCACCAGCCATCACCGTAGTCGCTTGCCATCACCACTTATCGCCCCCACCGCCCACCGTCACCAACGGTCGCTACCCTCTGCTGTGGCCAATCATTGACTGCCATCGCTCGCCTGTTGCCGCTCACCGGAAAGGAGAAATTTTGTGTCATTATTAAACGAATTTCTATTTCGAGAACAAAATTTTTGTGTTGTTATCAAAAGTGTATTTTTTCTTATATACTCATCCAAAATGGAAATAGAAAAATCTATTTCTCTTCCCAAAATCTATTTCTAGTTAGAATGGTTATCATTCCACAGTGTTAAAGCAACAAGAATTGGGTTGTGTTACGCCATTCATATTCATTTGGACAGAGTACCAAGATGGATGGTGAGGATGGAAGAAAGCAATTGCCCTCTTACGTGGTCATTGATTGAAGTCAATTTATATGGGTTTGCATTCTCACTTTCTGCGACGTGGGAGACTACAAGAAGAAAAGCACAGACACTCTTGTTTGTAGAGGAACATATGGGCCCACTTCATTTCAGTTATTAAATGTTAAGAGTCATAAGTAAGACTTATATGATTTAATGGCCAAGATAGAGTGAGCTCACATGTTTAGATGAGTACTAAACTTGTTGTAGAGAGAGAAAGGAAGGGGGAAACCAATAAGGTGCTAGCTTAGATGACGAGAATTTTTCACCTCTTCTAGTGATCTATGGTTCAAGCCAGGTTAGAAACACACTTTACAGTAAAATTTAGAATGCACCAGGCCGATATAAGATTGTGCGCTCTAAAGATCACTCGGGGAGGTGAACAAATTGATATTTGCGAAAACTAGTGTAGATACCACCTTAGATACCACCTTATAACTAAAATAAAAATAAATAAATAAATAAAAAGATAGGGTGAAGATGAAAGGGATATTGATTTTTTTCTTTATATTGTGGAGGACGGCCTTAATTGACCACCGTGATAGTGGTCGCCAACCGCATTGCGGACTTGGGTGACCACGGCCTAACAGCACAACAGCTACGTCTACTGAGCGAGGTCAGGTGGTGCTCGCTTGTGGTTGTTGCTAGCATTAGGCGGCCATGACATAGTGGTCTGATCAAGTGGCTTCAATTGATAGTGAGATTCTTTTTATAATTTTCTTTTCCTCTTAATTTAATCTTGAATTACAGAATAATTTGCCCCGTCTTATTCGAGATTTACCAAAGAAGAGATTGGCCCATGTCATGCAAACGTATCCTCCTTCTCCTCCTGGCAATAGAAGCATGGGCCTCGGGATTAATGGTCCATCATTAAAGCTAGTCAATTACGTTATCTTAGGTTTTTCCAAAGCAGAATAATGCCGACTTAGTTCGACTATTTGGTACTCACCCTCAAGCGGAGACTTGGGAAAGAAGTCTAAGGATGTAGACGGTTTCATGTCAAATAAAAACGTAAGGTTGTTTCCGATTTTTGGAGTGTCTCCGATTCCTTTTTCCAACGAAAGACGTGCCTCTTCTGAGGAAAGGTTGTCCAGTGCTTTGGAATTTACTCATGTGAAATCCACATTATACCATAAGGGACAGCATATTCACATTTTACCAACATTCTTTTTTTTTTTCCAAACTGAGATAATTAACCACGTCAATTGCAAACCCTTATAGTTCCACCAAACCATCCATACATAGTTCTTTTTACAGAGCTGTCAGATAATATTTTTTCAGTGAATTTTTGCGCGCCGATCGAAGTTATTTCCGTTCCGGGAAAAGACCGGTCATCAGTGCCAACGTTAGGGGATTGACAAGGCAAAACTTCCTTATTGTCATGGTCTAAGTTCTTGCATCACATGAGAATAAGACATCATGTTTCTTACTAATCAAAATCTTTATTGTTTTATTACCCAACCCTGTTTTTAACGAAAACAGGAGTGAACAGAAGACAGAATTTTACTCTCAAGAAAATTCTAGATAAATAGCTTGCCTGCCTTTATTACACACAGTCGATGGCACAAAAATGAAGATTCCGACAAACTGAGGAACCAAAAGAGGACGATTTATATTCTCACTTTATGCTTTCATGTGCTTCATATTCTCTTCTTCCTTGCCAAGCACCTTCTCCCGACCATGTACAGCACCCGAACAAGCACGTGTGCCAGCAAGTTACCACCGCATAGGGCCAACAGCAGCATACTGCCATGCAGTCCATGACCATGCTGGTTGTTATAATATGTCTCGAGTTTGAGCCCCATAAAATTCTATCTGAAATAAATTATAAAGAAGCCCGTTTGATTAAAAGAAAGTCTGAAATGAAATATATGAGGATCTTCGCCGTGGAATATGAGATAGCTAGTATAATCACCTAGAGGGGGGTGAATAGGTGTATAATAATTTTTCGTGATATGCAAGCAATATTAAGCAGATAATGGAAAGGAAGTTCTCATTAGATTAACAAAACGAATTACGATCAAAGTAAAACAGAGAGTAGGGAAAAGAAAATTGAACACAAGGTTTATAGTGGTTCAGCTTATTCCAAGCTTACGTCCACTCTTCCGCATTGATAGCCCACCGGCTGGATTTCACTATGAACAAAAGAGATGTTACAGCAAAGTTCTCCCTTGATTCCACAGTGTAGATACTCTGCCACACTTCCTCAAGGTTTCTCACGAATATATACTCTCTTTTGCGTACAAGATTTCGCTCAACAAATGAATTGACTAAGAACAAGGAGCTTCAGACTTTGGAATTCTTCTATCGCATACCTTCTCAAACAACTGAAACATCTTCATTATATACTCCTTTATGCCATCATACCCGTTAGCACTTACCAAAAGAATTCTTCCAATCTACCCGTTGGACGGAATTAATTAGGAAGATCATTCGAGCTATTAAAGGAACATGTCGATAGCTCATCAATCATGTTCGCCCATACAATCAGGATATCGGTTTCCATAAGTAGAACCTTCCAAGTATACTTCGCCAATCATCATATCCTTAACCTTCGAATCAATAATGATCAAATAAAGGATTCCGTTATGTCATATCCAGCCAAGAGATCTTCTCTAGTCGATAAGGTCACATCCTTAATGAAACACCCAGTTCTGGATAGCTCTTATTCAACGGATTAGAAACTGTAAATGAGAACAGACTTTGAGTCTTGAGTCTGGCAGTCCGAAAGTCTTCAGACTTTAAATAGTAGAGTCTGCAAATCTTCAGACTAGACTGATGGAAACGTTTTGTCAGCTTCAAAATACTTCACGAAGATTTCTCCAACAATTTCCCCCTTTTTTATGGTGACAAAACTTTTCTGCAGATTTGGATAACTTTGACCTGCAAAATATTACTCAAACAAATATGGATATCTTATAAAGATAAATGGCTTAATGATAACACTAGAATCTGCAACCACAGAAAATAGGTTAGTCTTTCATGTGAGTAAAGCCATTCATAAGATATCAAAAGTACTTAATATAAGTAGTCAAATCCAAATCCCAAATTCAGTCCACATCCAGACACAAAAGTCAAGTCAAACATCAAAACAATCCAAAAGTTCAAAAAGTTTAAGGTTCAAAGTTTTCAAATCTCGCATCTCTTCTCCTTTTTGTCAGCATAAAAAAGGTTGAGATGGAAACGGAATAGAGTCAAGATTGCTTGGGAACACGAACAAGTTGGAAATCTCCCATTGACTGGACAATGCCTTCCAGCTTTTTCAATTCCTCCTTTAGTTGTGCAACATCCTCACCCTTAGCATTAGCTTGAATCTGAAGAGAAAGGGCTTAGATCTGATCATTCAAGGATCCTAAAGAAGCTTGACCTGCATTCTGCAAATTCTGAACTTCGCATCCCAAAGCATATATCTGACCTCGCATTTCTAAGAGAACATCCAGAATTCTACGAAAATCTACTGAATTATCGGTCTGCGTACTGGCTTCGGCATAATCTAATGGAGTAAAGGCAGACGATAGCAGCTCAGCATAATCACGCAGATTGGGCGATGAAACATCATGTGCCTCCTCAGGAAATTGAGAGGCATAGATGTCCTTTGGATCTACTGGAGAACGACTGACTCCTTCACTGGTTGTAGGATATGAGGGCATTCCTCTTTTCTCACGATCTCCCCCTGTTTCCATGCCTTCGGGTGGAGAAGAATGTTCCTCATGCTCTCCTTCCTCTTGATTTTCTCTTTCCTCTTATTCTTCTTTTTCAATTCTTTCCTCCTCAGCATTTGTTTCTTCTTCTTCTCTCTCCTCTGCTTCTTTTTCCTCTGCATCTTTCTCTTCTCTTTCTCCAGTCCTCTGTTCTGCGTCTTTCTCTTGTCGTTCTGTTGATTCTAGAACAGAATGACTCAGGTTCTTCAATGCCATTGCAGAAATGGTGATATCTTCCTCATCATCTTCATCTTCAACAATGAGAGCTCTTCTTTTCTTAGATGGAGCAACCATGGGCTCCTTCCCTTTTCTTTTTGCTGCCGAAGAGATTTGATGATTTTTTACAGGGGTTTTCTCCTTGAATTTCTCCAACGCTTTGCTGAGTTCCTTCAGATGCATTTTAGTCACCATTTTCAGTCTTACCACCATATGATCACAAGATCGTTTACAGAGAATTCATGGAGGCTGAACATTCAAATGTCTGAATAACTTTGTTACAAGACTTAGATAAGGAAGTTGACATTTGTCCTTCACCACTGCTCTATACATGTGGAACATAATAGTGTGAGGAAGAGAAAACCTTTTCCCAGTAATGATGGCATATATCATCTTTGCCTCTGAGTTTGAAACATCAGTCTTTGAAGTAGATTTTGGTTTGAGGCAATTGATGACAATCTTGTAAAGCAGAATGTTAAATGCACTCATCCTCAAGTAGGAAATCTTTTCCTCTATCCTTCTATCCTTAACAAGTTTCAACGTAGCACGAGCAATTGAGACATTAATAGGTTGATATCTCCTTTTCTCAACCCCAATGACATCAGCCAACATATCTACATCCACCACATAGTCCTGATCTCGGACACTAAAGGAGAATCTATTCGCATCTAGGAAACTGAGATTCGAATAGAAATATGCAGTGAGTTCAGCATAGGCTTCTGTAGAATCATAATAGAACTGTTCAAGTTGAAGAAGACTAAATTTTTCCCTTAAATTTACGTTCACAACATCAAGGAAATCAAAATCCACGCTTCTAGGGTTTATCACCCCACGCTTCAACAACTTAGAGTAGAGATGCTTTTGTTCCTCCGAACGAAACAAGTCAGTCATTTTTCCCCGAATTTTTGCCGCAACACCTATTCTCGGTTGAAACTGACTGTACAACTTATCATCATCATTCCCATTTGGCTGATTCAGCCCTCCAACACGTTGATCACTTGGGATATTGGCAAGGGTTTCTTCTGCCAACCCCGCAGGGGCAATTCCCAAACGCTCCATATTTCGTAAAAAGATATACTCATTGTCCATACCCTTTGTCCTTAAGAAACTCATCAATGTAGTTGAATGGAGTTCCACCTCTTTTCAAAGCACGATAAAGCTTGTAAATAAAAGAGGGCTTTTGAATTCTTACAGGATCTGTGCCTTCGATGATTTCTTCATTTTCTTGATGAGCAACATCTTGTGGACTAGATGGAGGAGAATGACGATGCTGAGAATGTTGTGAGCTCTGCTGCTGACTAAGAGATTCTTCTTCCTCGGTGAGATCAAAGTGCGTAGGCCCCTCACGCATTTGCGATCCCCTGCTTGCAATCCTCGAAGATTTCCTTTGAGACGACATTTTTCACAGTCTTTGAAAGATTCCAAATTTGACTTTCCCAAGAAAGATAATAACTTTTTCGAAGATTAAAAAAGAGAAGAAAATAGAAATGGAAGATCGGTGCCCTCTTAGGGTTTTTGAGAGTAAAGCGAAGAAGAAACAGTAGTATATAGGATCGTCGAAGAGAGGCAAACGGAACGTCAAAAAAAGGAAAGTGAAAAGGTGCCTTTTAAAAAATAACTGCCCTTTTCGAGAAATTAGTTAATAGTCATTTCAAAAAATAACTCTTTTTTCGAAAAGGAAACGTTGCAATAATCACGTCAATTAAAGATAGCAATAATCAAACACAGTTGATGATCGTACCTTTTCAAGATAAGATTCGAGATATAGGATAAAATAACTTACTAAAGAAAGACTTGATCGTCTGAGACTGGGTGTCTTTAGACTTTCAGTCCTGAGTCTGAATTTCCTCAGACTTTAAGATTTTGAGTCTAAAACGAATAGCTTCAAATTGATTTTTCTCTAAAGGCTTTGTGAATATATCTGTCAGTTGGTTCTTTGAGTCAACAAACTGAATCGAGACTTCTCCATTCTAAACATGAGCTCTAATGAAGTGATGTCGAATCTTTATATGCTTTGCTCTTGAGTGAAGAATTGGATTTTTGGTGAGATTGATTGCGCTGGTGTTATCACATTTAATTTCCGTGCATGAATCTTCAATTCTAAAATCTCGTAGCTGTTGTTTTATCCACAGAATTTGTGAACAACAACTTCCAAGACCTACATACTTTGCTTCTGCTGTAGAGAGAGCTGCTATACTTTGCTTCCTTGAAAACCAAGACACTGTCCTACCTCTAAGTAGTTGACAGGTACCCTAGGTGCTCTTTCTATCAACTCTGCATTCGGCTAGGTCTGCGTCTAAGTATCCAAGAAGAGTAAAGTCTCCTTTGTTAGGATACCAAAGACCAAAGCTTGATGTTGATGCAATATATTTGATAATACGCTTTGCAACACTTAGATGAGATTCTTTAGGGTCTACTTGAAATCTGGCACAAATGCAAACACTAAACAAAATGTCAGGTCTTGAAGCAGTAAGATAAAGAAGTGAGCCAATGATACTCCTGTATAGCTACTGATCGACTTTCTTTCCTCCTCCATCTTTGTCTATCTTCAAGGAACTTGACATTGGTATATCAGCCTTTTTGCAATTCTCTAGTCCAAACTTTTTGACAAGATCATTAGCATATTTTTCTTGATGAATAAAAGTTCCTTCCTTTAGTTGTTTTACTTGAAGCCCGAGAAAGAAGGTTAACTCACCCATCATGCTCATTTCAAATTCATCTTGCATAAACTTAGAGAATTTCTTACACAGAATTTCGTTAGGGGATCCAAAAATAATATCATCTACATATATTTGAACAAGTAGAAAACTTTTGCTTTCTCTTTTTATAAATAGAGTAGTATCTACTTTACCTTTAACAAAGCCGTTTTGAATTAAAAACTTACTCAACTTGTCGTACCAAGCTCGGGAGCTTGTTTTAGACCATATAAAGCCTTTTTGAGTCTGAACACTGAGTCTGGTTTCCTTGGGTCTTCAAACCCAGGTGGTTGTTCCACATAGACTTCCTCATGGATAAATCTATTCAGGAAAGCACTTTTGACGTCAATTTGGAATAACCTGAAATTCTTATAACAAGCAAAATCAAGTAATAATCGAATTGCTTCTAACCTTGCTACCAGTGCGTAAGTCTCGTCATAGTCTATCCCTTCTTCTTGCGTATATCCCTTGGCCACGAGTTTTGACTTGTTTCTTATGACCTTTCCTTTCTCGTTCATCTTGTTCCTGAAAACCCATTTAACACCAATAATAGATTAACCTTTCGATTTAGGAGTTAATTCCTAGACATCATTAAACCTGAATTGCCTAAGCTCTTCTTGCATAGCTTCAATCCAGCTTTCATCAGATAAAGCTTCTTCTATGCTTTTGGGTTCTATTTCAGAAATAAGAGCCATAGCACTAGACTCTTCGCGCCTTTTGGATCTTGTGCGAATTCCTTCATTAATGTCGCCAATTATAAAATCTTTGGGATGACTGGACTTATGCTTCCAGTTGCTGGTTAATTTGTCAGGTTGATGATCACTTCCTTTATTTGAATCTTCAACAATCATTTGATGCTGGTCTTTCAAAGTTTGAGCTGCTTCCTGAGATTTAGACTTTGTAGAGTCTAGAGCAGGTTCAGATTCTTCAAGATGAGTCTGAATAGATTCATTTTGCATAGAATCTTGGAATCTAACATTCATTGATTCCTCCACAGATTGAGTCTTCTTGTTATAGACTCTGTACGCTTTGCTTGAGGTTAAATATCCAAGGAAGATGCATTCATAAGATTTTTCTTCAAACTTGCCAACTCGATCATTTGTATTTTTTAATATAAAGCATTTGCATCCAAACACATGAAAATATGAAACAATAGGCTTCTTTTCTTTGAATAACTCATAGGGGGTTTTTTTTCTAGAATAGGCCTTAGAAAAACTCTATTAATGATATAACATGCTGTATAAACTGCTTCAACCCAAAAACGTGAAGAGATATTGCTTTCGATTAAAAGAGTTCTCACTACTTCTTGAAGCGACCTATTCTTTTTTTTTCCACAACTCCGTTTTGCTCTGGAGTATATGTAGAGGAGAACAAGTGCTGAAAACCAGATTCATCACAAAATTTTCTAAAATCTTGATTTTCAAATTCACATCTATTCTTATACTTGAAATAATATACCCTTTTTCATTTTGAACATTTTTAGCAAATTTTTCAAAGTAAAAGAAAGTTTCAAACTTACTTGCCAAGAAATCCACAATTACTAGGCAATATTTCTTACCTCCAATGCTCTGTGTTCTGGTTGGTCCAAAGAGATCCATATACAGAAGCTGCAGTACATGGTTAGTGGAAACTTGATTTATTGGTGTAAAGGAATTTCTTACCTGTTTTCCCAATATGCATGGTGTACATAGATCAGACTTTTGGTATGAAAGATTAGATAGACCACGAACAAGCTTCTTTGCTGAAATTTTGGCTATCTGCTTCATATTTATGTGCCCAAGCCTTCTGTGCCATAAGTTCGCTTCGTCTTGAATTGAAATTAGACATTGCGATTATCTAGTTTCACATCCAAGAGGTAGATATTTCCATGTCTTCGACCCATGAATGACTGAGTAGAATCTTTACTAATTCCTGAACATATTCCCTCTTGAAAGTTGATTTTGAAACCAGTGTCACACAGCTGACTGATACTGAGCAGATTGTAGTTGAGTCCTTCCACTAAGGAAACATTGCTTATTGTGAGGTTTTCAATCTTTACAGTTCCAAATCCCACAATTTTTCCTTTGCTGTTTCCTCCAAATGAAACTTTTCCACCATTTACTCGAACGAGCTTTATGAAGCAATTTGAGTCTCTTGTCATGTGTCTTAAGCATCCACTATCCAGATACCATTTTACCTTTTTCTTGATAGTGACCTGCATTTAAAAAAGAAACTCAAACTTTATTTGGTACCCATATTTTCTTGGGTTCATTGGTGTTAGTATGATATACGGTTTTTGCCCATACTTTCTTAACAGGTTTCCAAACCATAGGGCATTCTTTTTCAAAATGATCTGCACTATTGCACTTTGAACATCTGAGAGCATTGCGACCTACCGACTTTACAAAGATCTTTTTAAATGATTTTTGTAAGCATCTTTTGTGGGTCTTTGTTTAATTCTTTCCTTCACTTTAGGAAAATCAATTAAATGAATGGTTTCAGTAGTCATTCCCATACCAGATTTATTGAAATAAGGTCTTTGAACATAAAATATTTTTTTCAGTTTCTCGGATCCTATAGAAATTTTTTTAGAAATATTTGAAATATCATTTTTTTCAAGAACACATTTTCTTTTAAAAGATTATCTTCGCTTTCTTTAAGAGAAGAAACATTCTTGTCTAAACATTTCACATTTTCTTTCAAAACATTTTCTTCTTGTGTTAGAGCAGAAATTTCTTTTGAGTTCAGAAATTCTTTTAAGAGAAGTCTTAAGACTAAAACACAATTCATCAATGTATTTAGAAACTTTAATAGGGATTTTGAAGTTACTCACCTCAAATTCACTTTCGAATCTGAGTTTTTCTCGAAGTTCGAATCTAAATCCGATTGTGTCATTAGACATACATTGGCATAATCATCATTACTTTTTCACACTATGTATCACTCCAGGTTCTGCTTTAAGAGCCTTTTGATACTTTTCAGCTTTTCCTTTATTCTTCCTTAGAAGAGGACTGTTGGGTCCGATGTGTTCATTTTTCTTACATTCAAAGCAGACTACATCTTTGTTTGATTCATCATCCTCAACAGACTTAGTTTGTTGCTTTTGAAAACTCTGTTTCTTTGGATTGAATCTTCTTCCTTTTCTGTTCAGCTTTCTGAATTTTCTTATCATGAGAGCAAGCTCCTCATCATCCATATCATCTTCAGAATCTGTAACATCAGAATCATCATTGGATTTTAATGCAATGGATTTCTTACCTTTAGGGTCTTCGTCTTCATTGATTTGTTCCACTTCATAAGACTGAAGAGTTCCAACCAACTTATCAACTGATAGTGGCATGATTCTTTGTGTCTCTCTGATTGAGGTCTTTATGTGATTCCAATCTTTGGAGAGTCCACGCACCAGCTTGTTTACCTTCATGGAATCAGAAATTGGTTGACCTTAATTTTCAAGACCATTCACGATTTCTGTAAAACGACTAAACATGTCAGTTATAGATTCTCATGATTTCATTTTGAAGGCTTCATATTGACCGAGGAGAATGTTGATTCTTGTCTCTTTCACTCGATTGGTTCCTTCATAGGTGGTTGTTCCACATAGACTTCCTCATGGATAAATCCATTTAGGAAAGCACTTTTGACGTACATTTGAAATAACCTAAAATTATTATAGCAAGCAAAAGCAAGTAATAATCTAATTGCTTCTAACCTCACTACTGGTGCGTAAGTCTCGTCATAGTCCATCCCTTCTTCTTGCGTATATCCCTTGGCCACGAGTCTTGCTTTGTTTCTTACGACCTTTCCTTTCTCGTCCATCTTGTTCCTGAAAACCCATTTAGCTCCAATAATAGATTTACCTTTTGGTTTAGAAGTTAACTCCCAGACATTATTAATGTTGAATTGCCTCGGTTCTTCTTGCATGGCTTCAATTCAGCTTTCATCAGATAAAGCTTCTTCTATGCTTTTGGGTTCTATTTCATAAATAAGAGCTACAGCACTAGACTCTTCTCACCTTTTGGATCTTGTGCGAATTCCTTCATTAATGTCGCCAATAATAAGATCTTTGGGATGATTGGACTTATGCTTTCAGTTGCTGGTTAATTTGTCAGGTTGATGATCACTTCCTTCATTTGAATCTTCAACAATCATTTGTTGCTAGTCTTTCGAAGTTTGAGCTACTTCCTGAGATTTAGATTTGTTAGAGTCTGGAGTAGGTTCAGGTTGTTCAAGATGAATCTGAATAGATTTATTTTGCATAGAATCTTGGAATTTGACATTCATTGATTCCTCCACAGATTGAGTCTTCTTGTTGTAGACTCTGTACGCTTTGCTTGTGGTTGAATATCCAAGGAAGATGCATTCGTTTGATTTTTCTTCAAACTTGCCAACTCGATCATTTGCATTTTTCAATATAAAGCATTTACATCCAAACACATGAAAATATGAAACAATAGGCTTATTTTCTTTGAATAACTCATAGGGGTTTTTTTCTAGAATAGGCCTTAGAAAAACTCTATTAATGATATAACATGCTGTAGAAACTGCTTTAGCCCAAAAACGTGAAGAGATGTTGCTTTCTATTAAAAGAGTTCTAGCCATTTCTTGAAGGGACCTATTCTTTCTTTCCACAACTCCGTTTTGTTCTAGAGTATATGGAGAGGAGAATAAATGCTAAAAACCATATTTATCACAAAATTTTGTAAAATCTTGATTTTCAAATTCACCTCTATGGTCCGTTCTTATACTTGAAATAACATACCCTTTTTCGTTTTGAACATTTTTAGCAAATTTTTCAAAGTAAGAAAAAGTTTCAGGCTTACTTGCCAGGAAATATACCCAAGTAAATCGTGAGTAGTCATCCATAATTACTAGGCAATATTTCTTACCTCCAATGCTCTGAGTTCTGGTTGGTCCAAAGAGATCCATATGCAGAAGTTGCAGTATACGGTTAGTAGAAACTTGATTTATTGGTTTAAAGGAATTTCTTACATGTTTTCCTAATATGCATGGTGTACATAAATCAGACTTTTGGCATGATAGATTGGGTAAACCACGAACAAGCTTCTTTGCTGAAATTTTGGCTATCTGCTTCATATTTATGTGCCTAAGCTTTCTGTGCCATAAGTTCGCTTCGTCTTGAATTGAGATTAGACATTGCGATTCATCTGGTTTCACATCCAAGAGGTAGATATTTCCATGTCTTCGACCTATGAATGACTAAGTAGAATCTTTACTGGTTCTTGAACATATTCCTTCTTGAAAGTTGATTTTGAAACCAGTATCACACAGCTGACTGATACTGAGTAGATTGTAGTTGAGTCATTCCACTAAAGAAACATTGCTTTTTGTGAGTTTTCCAATCTTTACAGTTCCAAATCCCACAATTTTCCATTTGCTGTTTCCTCCAAATGAGACTTTTCCACCATTTACTTGAACGAGCTTTATGAAGCAATTTGAATCTCCTGTCATGTGTCTTGAGCATCCACTATCCATATACCATTTTACCTTTTCCTTGATAGTGACCTCAAATTCACTGTCTGAATCTGAGTCTTTCTCGGAGTTTGAATTTGAATCCGATTGTACCATCAGACATATATTGGCATAATCATCATCACTTTCTTCACACTCTGTATCACTCCAGGTTTCTGCAGTAAGAGCCTTTCGATACTTTTCAGCTTTTCAGCTTTTCCTTTCTTCTTCCTCAGAAGAGGACAGTTGGGTCTGATGTGTCCATTTTTCTTACATTCAAAGCAAACTACATCTTTCTTTGATTCATCATCCTCAACAGACTTAATATGTTGCTTTTGAAAACTCTATTTCTTTGGATTGAATCTTCTTCATTTTCTGTTTAGCTTTCTGAATCTTCTTATCATGAGAGCAAGCTCCTCATCATCCAAATTGTCTTCAGAATAACATCAAAATCATCATTGGATTTTAGTGCAATGGATTTCTTACCTTTAGGATCTTCGTCTTCATTGATTCGCTCCACTTCATAAGACTGAAGAGTCCCAACCAACTCATCAATAGATAGTGACATAATTCTTTGTGTCTCTCTTATTGAGGTCTTTATGTGATTCCAATCTTTGGAGAGTCCACGCAATAGCTTATTTACCTTCATGGGATCAGAAATTGGTTGACCTTGATTTTCAAGACCATTCACGATTTCTGTAAAACGACTAAACATGTCAGTTATAAATTCTCCTGATTTCATTTTGAAGGCTTCGTATTGACCGAGAAGAATGTTGATTCTGGTCTCTTTCACTCAATCGGTTCCTTCATATGTAATATGTAATCTATTCCAGACTTCTTTCGCTGTAACACAAGAAAATATTCTGTTATATTCAGTAGGTGACAAAGCACAATATAAGGAATAAATTGCTTTTGCATCAAGAGCTTATCTCTTGGTTATCTCTTCCTGAGTCATTTCACTAGACTCAATAGTATTTTTTCCTCTTTCTGAGACAGGTGCAGCTTTATGAACGATTCCTTTGTCTACAACATCCCATTCCAGAGGATCCTTTTATCTTAAGAACGCCTTCATCTTGTTTTTTCATATGTTGTAATCATTTCCATCAAAGTAAGGCGGTCTGGTATTGCTTTGCCCTTCTACCAGCCCTGGAACTAACATACTAGCCATGGATCTTTAACTCTGAAGTAAAACAATTCAAACAAAGTGAGTACACAGGCTCTGATACCAATTGAGATAACTAGTATAAGCGCCTAGAGGGAGATGAATAGGTGTATAATAATGTCTCATGATAAGTGAGCAATACGAGATAAACAATAGAAAGGAAGTTCTCATTTGGTTAACAAAACGAATTATGATCAAAGTAAAGCAGAGAGTAGGGAAGAGAAAATTGAACATAAGGTTTATAGTGGTTCGGCTTATTCCAAGCCTACGTCCACTCTTCCACACTGACAACCCACCAACTGGATTTTACTATGAACAACAGAGATGTTACAGCAAAGTTCTCCTTTGATTCCACAGTGTAGATACTTTACTACACTTCCTCAGGGTTTCTCATAATATAGACTCTCTTTTGCGTACAAGATTTCGCTCAACAAATGAATTGACTAAGAACAAGGAGTTTCAGACTTTGGAATTCTTCTATCGCGCACTCACTGGAACAACTGGAATGTCTTCCTTATATACTCCTTTATGCCATCATACCCATTGGCACTTACCAAAGGAATTCCTCCAATTTACCCGTTGGACAGAATCAATTAGGAAGATCATTTGAGTTATTAAAGGAACATGTCGATAGCCCATCAATCATGTTCGCCCATACAATCAGGATCTCGGTTTCCATAAGTAGAACCTTCCAAGTATACTTCGCCAATCATTGGATCCTTAATCTTTGAATCAATCATGATCAAATAAAGGATTCTATTATTTCATATCCAGCCAAGAGATCTTCTCCAGTCGATAAGGTCACATCATTAATGAAACACCTAGTTCTGGATAGCCCTTCTTCAACGGATTAGAAACTGTCAATGAGAATAGACTTTGAATCTTAAGTCTGGCAGTCCGGAGGTCTTCAGACTTTAAATAGTAGAGTCTGCAAATCTTTAGACTAGAATGATGGAAACGTTTTGTCAGCTTCAAAATACTTCACGAAAATTTCTCCAACAGATGAGACCTCCCATGGATTACTTCTTCTCCTTCTAATAAAGCAAAACACACAGACAATAACCACCACGAAGAGAACTGTCGAACCTACTGCAGCAATGACAATGCGCAAGTACTTCGACATATTACCTGCCAAAACCAAACAACGCATTTCATCCAATTTGAAATGGAAACCAATCATTGCTAACATTTCAGATTCAAATGATTCTTCTTATAGCACGGACATCAGAAATTTAGCTCGGCTAATCCCAATTGATACATGCAAACTGGCAAATTCATGTATATCAGATGAGGTAGGCATTGACCCTGTATGAAAATTGTAATTCATGAATTCTAAATCACCAGTTCATGTAAAATTGAGCCAACCATTCTTGACTTGGGCACTTGGAGGCCGAAGAAAAGGAGGATCGATCATGGCGGCTGCAATCGGCGGCGGCAAATTGCTGGTATTTGACTTGAGAAATGAGTACAAGTCCCATCAGAAAATGCAGCTCGGCTTCTCAATAGTCCCACCTAGTCTTCTGTCACAACATTCTTGAAAATCATTAATGCATTCTCCCAAGCAACTATCGCAATCAACTCGAGAAAAATCAGGGCTGCACTGCAATAATGCGAACACAGTCCGCAGATTTGGCAACGTTGTGCTCCCTGCTGCGAACTTGAGTTCCCACGTCCCCATCAAAGCCCTCACCGCCAGCGCTTCCGTCAAGTTCCTCCATATGCGATCGAACTAATCCAGATCCATCTGGATGTTACCATTGCGATAAAGCTTTATGTCGGAATTGTCTGCTTCACGCCATACATCGGAGCATCAGAGTAACGAATGAAGCACGGAGGATCTCCTGTCCCCCATGAGTACGCAGCTTTCTGGTTCGGACAGTTGACCATCAATTCTTCAGCAGCAGAGCTTATGCACTTGAAGCAAGTGTCGTTCGAAGAGTCACCTCTGCAGAAACTGAGCACGTAAATGATCTCTGAGCCTGTCCCGACGTTCCCAGAGTAGAACCCACCGTTCGAAGCCATGTTGTTGGGCAGAGAAGAGAGGATGAGCTCACGATTCTTGGGATAGTCGCTGGCTGTCGTGAAGTTGCCCGTGTTGTTGCAGTAATAAGCTTCGGAGAGGTCGAACGTTAGGATGTGAAGGCAGAAAGTACAGAAGGTAGACGACAAAGAAGTGGAGGGATAGAAGGAGGTTGTGCAGACACGGTGGTTGCAGAATGCATCAGCTTCATTGTTGAAGATGAGACGTATGAGTCGTCCTCTCCGACCGCGTGGTAGAATTATGAGTAAAAGAGCGATAGCAATGATAAATCACGCAGATGTAGTGGAATGACATGTTTTAAGAGTAGCTCTCTCTAAATTATTTTCTATGTGGAGAACAAAATAATTATCTCAACGATGGTCGTTGCTTGGAATGTATTCAATGTACAAAAGCCAGCTTTACTAATATATATTAGTATATAGTAACGCTATTCCTTGTCCAAGATTAATTTAAAAAGTGTAATGAGTTTAGAGAACCTTCCAACTTGTCAACTAACAACAATTTGAAAGCGTCTTCTGTTGAAATTTACTCAAATAAACTCCGAGAAGAAAACACACAAGAGAGTTGCACACACAAGAGAGTTGCTGCCGTAACTCTCGTCACAATATTCAACAGAACAAAGCCTATAAAAAATAGGCAGACATACAAACCACTTTGCAGGAAAATAGCTACAGAACAACAACAACAAAGACCCACTAACATACCCCACTAACCAGAACATGTGCAGAAACTAACTCCTAAAAACAAGCCACTTCCTATTGACTAGGACTCCACTATTGACACATAAAAAACTGAAAGTTAACTACTTCAACACCCTCCCTTAAACTGATGTTGCAGACAACAGTTTAAAGGAATAAAACAAACCCTCCCTTATTCTGGAACATCCAACGAACAAACACCAAGTAGCTTTCTCAACTTCTGAAATGTAGACACTTTGAGAGGCTTGGTGAATAAATCAGCAAGTTGATCTTCACTTCTGCAGAAAACAAGATCTATCACTTTATCTTTTGTGAGATCCCTCAAGAAATGATATTTCACATTTATATGTTTGCTCCTTCCATGTAGAACTGGATTCTTTGAAAGTTTAATGGCTGAGTTGTAGTCACAATATATTGTTGTCGCTTCTTGTTGTTTAAACTGAAGTTCTCCAAGAATCTTTCTTAACCAGATAGCATGACAAGCACTTGAAGTGGCAACTACAAACTCAGCTTCAGTTGTTGATAGAGTAACAATTGGCTGTTTCTTTGAAGACCATGAGACAGCCTCTGAACCAAACACAAACACATAACCAAAAGTGCTTTTTCAATCATCCATATCTCCAGCAAAATCACTGTCAGTGAAGCCAAACAAATCTGATTTTTCTCCTTTTTTTGTAAAAAAGCCCAAAAGTTGCAGTCCCTTGCAAGTAGCGAAAAATTCTCTTTGTAGCTTGCAAGTGTATTTCTGCTGGATGTTCCATATACCTGCTTATGAGGCTCACACCATGCATGATATCTGGCCTAGTTACTGTCACATACATTAAACTTCCAACAATTTGCTTGAAAAGTGTGCTATTCACCTTTTTCCCATCAGAATCTTTCAATAGCTTCAATCCAACCTCAGTTGGTGTGGTCACAGAGTTGCAATTCTTCATTTGAAATTTGTCTAAAATTTCTTGAACATATTTCTTTTGGGAAAGAAAGATTCCAGCTGCAGATTGGATTACTTCTATGCCCAAAAAATAATGCATCAATCCAAGATCAGTCATCTCAAATTCATCCATCATAGACTTCTTAAATATGTTGATCAAGACACTATTATTCCCTATGAAGATGAGATCATCCACATACAAACATACCAGAAGCAGTTTTCCACCATGATCAACTTTAATAAATAACATATGCTCATATGGACATTTTCTAAATCCTTCCTTCAAAAAATAAGCTTCAATGCAACTATACCAAGCTCGAGGAGCTTGTTTTAACCCATATAGTGCCTTTCTCAGTCTATAAACTTTATGTTCACTACCATGCTTCACATAACCAGAAGGTTGATCAACAAATACCTTTTCTTGGATGTCACCATGCAAGAATGCTGACTTCACATCCAATTGGAAGATAGGCCATGAATTCTGTGCTGCTAATGCAATCACCAATCTGATTGTGTCAAGTTTTGCCAAGGGAGCAAACACCTCCTTATAATCCACTCCAAATTCTTGCTTGGA
Source organism: Eucalyptus caleyi (assembly GCA_014182885.2). Taxonomy (NCBI): domain Eukaryota; kingdom Viridiplantae; phylum Streptophyta; class Magnoliopsida; order Myrtales; family Myrtaceae; genus Eucalyptus; species Eucalyptus caleyi. The sequence goes on from CM024470.2 coordinate 50,718,901, forward strand.
ACCTTTTGCGACCAAGCGTGCCTTGGACTTGTCAACTTCGCCATCTTTATTCAACTTCGTCTTGTACACCCATTTGACCCCGATTGATTTGTGTCCTCTTGGAAGTTCTATTAACTCCCAAGTATTATTCTTCTCAATGGCTGCAATTTCTGCATCCATAGCAATTCTCCAATTTTCTTTTTGCACAGCTTCATCATAGGTTGTAGGATCACAATATGAAAATAAAGCAAAATAGGTAAGTGGATCTTCAGATTGGTCAACCCCTGTTACTTCATAATCACTCATCCAAGCGGGTCTTTTTCGAACTTGATGTGGCCGTTCTTCAATTTCTGCAATAGCATTTTGACTTTGTGAACTTTCTGTGATGGTTCGACTGGTTGTGGGCACTTCATCATCTTCAAAATTCATTGGAATTTGTCCTTCAACACCTTTCTCACTCCATGGCCAGAATTGTTCTTCATCAAATATCACATCACGACTTATGATGATTTTCTTAGTTATAGGATCATAAAGCTTGTAGGCTTTTGATTGATCACTAATGCCAAGAAAAACACATTTAGCTCCCTTGTCGTCTAGCTTTTTTCTCTTCTGATCTGGAACATGAGCATAGGCTATACACCCAAAAATTATGAAGTGATCTACTGCTGGTTTTTGTCTGCTCCAAGCTTCTTCAGGTGTCATATTCAAAACAGCAAGAGTCGAGCTTCTGTTCAAAAGATGAATACTCCAATTAACAGCTTCGGGCCAAAAGCTCTTGGGAATTCCACTTGCTGTCAATAAACTCCGCACCATATTCAAAATAATGCGATTCTTCCGTTCACAAACTCCATTTTGCTGTGGTGAATAAGCTGTAGTGAGTTGTCTCTTAATGCCATGCTTCCCACAAAAATCTACAAATGCACCCAAGTTGTATTCACCACCACAATCTGTGCGAAGGACTTTTATTGGATTCCCACTATCTTTTTCAGCAAGTGTTTTGAAGCTCTTGAATGCTTCAAAAGCTTCAAATTTTTCATGCAAAAAATAAACCCAAATCTTCCGGCTATAATCATCAATGAAAGTGATAATATACCGTTTACCTCCATTGGAAACTGGAGATATTGGCCCATAAATATCTGAATGGACTAGCGCCAACGGTTTCTTTGCTCTCCATGCTTTTCCTTGTGGAAATTGAGCATGGTGTTGTTTGCTAACGACACAGTCTTCACATATATCGGACAGAGTAGTGATTGGGGGCAGTCCCTCCACCATCTTCTTTTGATGTAATGTCCGTAGTCCACCAAAGCTGAGATGATCGTATCTGAAATGCCATACCCAAGCTTCCTCTTTTAATCTTGCAGAGAAGCATGAGTGGGAAGTGCTATGAAGATGTAGTGGGAACATCCGATTGGCAGTCATTGTAACTCGAGCAATTAGACCCAATTTCTCATCATGGATTCTACAAATACCTCCTTTGAGTGTAATTTCATAGCCCTTCTCTTGTAATTGGCCAACACTTAGGAGGTTGGTTTTTAATTCTGGAACATAAAACACTTCTTTGATCGTATGTACTCAAGTCCCTTTAGGAACAATTGCAACCGTCCCTTTCCCCATGACTAGCTCGGTAGAGTCGTCTCCGAATTTTACTGTGGTGCGGAACGACTCGTCTAATGTAGAGAATGCTTTCTTGTCTCCACACATGTGGTTGCTGCAACTAGTATCAAGATACCACAAGTTTGAAGAAGTTTTCTCCTTTTCCTAACACGCCAATAGGAGAATTTCTGCTTCTTCCTTTTCTGCTACAAAGTTAGTCCTTTCCATACTTTGTGTATTTAAATTAGTTCGACATTCAGATTTGTAATGCCCATACCTGTGGCATCGAAAGCACTCCACTTTGGATTTGTCTACTGACTTTGGTCTGAAATCTGTTGAGTGTCGACCTCCACATCCTCGTCCTCTGCCTTGAGAATCACGAGAAAAATAACCATCGAATTTTTGATTGAAATTGCGGCGATCATTGGTTCCCCTTCCTCTGCTTCTGCCACTATTCATTCTTGCTGTTGATGAAAAATAATTTGCAATTAAGGCCTTCAACGATCCTTGCAACTCATCAATTGAGAGTTCTTCAACATCTTTGGCTTCTTGAATAGAACAGACAACAAAGTTAAAGTTTGGTGTCAAAGATCGAAGAATCTTCTCGACTATTGTGACATATTCCGTCTTATCTCCATGGATTCGCATCTTATTGACAATCGCCATTGTCCGGGAAAAGAAATCCGTGATTGTTTCTCCCGATTTCATTCTTAGCAATTCAAACTCCCCACGAAGCATTTGGAGTTGCTGCCTTTTTGCCCTTGCCGAGCCTTGATATTTCTTTTTCATGGAATCCCATATATGTTTGGAGGTGTCCTTGCAGAGAATTGTCTCTAAGATGGATCTGTCAATGGCCTGAAACAGATAGTTTTTGGCTTTAAGATCCTTCAATTTTGCTGCTTCCAGAGCTGTCTCACAGTTGTCTGCCGCTGTCAATCGAGCTCCTTCGTCCGGTTCGACAATACCAGACGTAACAACGTGCCAATACTCCTTAGACTTGAGGAAATTCTCCATCAACATACTCCAATGGTCATAATGACCATCAAAGCGAGGTATAGCAGGCTGTACGAAGTTCTTTGTGGCCATCACTGCTGCTGCTGAGAAGAACCACTACTGCTCTCGTGTTTGACCACTCAAGACAAACACTTTTTTTTTTTTGTGGCTCTGATACCACTGTTGAAATTTACTCAAATAAACTTCGAGAAGAAAACACACAAGAGAGTTGCACACACAAGAGAGTTGTTGCCGTAACTCTCGTCACAATATTCAACAGAACAAAGCCTATAAAAAAATAGGCAGAACATACAAACCACTTTGCAGGAAAATAGCTATAGAACAACAACAACAAAGACCCACTAACATACCCCACTAACCAAAACATGTGCAGAAACTAACTCCTAAAAACAAGCCACTTCCTATTGACTAGGACTCCACTATTGACACATAAAAAACTGAAAGTTAACTACTTCAACACTTTAGAGATTCTATCGTTACCCTTATCTTTATAGATTTTATCGTTAGGTTGAAAAACTTGTGTATGAACGAATCGAAGCGGTTTTCCAGAAGCGAAGTATAGATTTGAGTTAACATCAACATTTAATATTAACATCAAATTATTTAAATAGGCTTATTCTATCACAACCGCTTGAAATATTTTATTATACATCTAACTCTTCTTGGTATCATGCCCATGTAATTAAGAAAGTATATGGGCAAGATTAGCCGTCCCCAAAGTAGTTTTTAGACACAATAAATTGGTGCATAGGTTCGGAGTATATCATATAGCATAAGCTTATAGAGGATGATAGGGTATTGAAGTAGGCAAGGAAAATCGGTCAAAGTGCCTTTGCGTGACTAGCCTGAACTGTGTGCTGCATTTTATATAAATTTTTTTATTTCTCCAATTTAAAAAATATATCAAATTTTTGGGACAGTGAAAAATGCTTTTTAATTAAAAAAACTCCGTCCGAGTATGATCTTTAGGATGGATAATATCTTTCTTATCATCTAGTAAATTTATTCTTCTGGATAGACTACATTGGAATTATTAATCATTATTGCTGAGATAAACCAAAAAAAAAAAAAAAAAGTGGTAAATATTTCTGAATTAAGAGAGATTGACCAAGCGCAAAGAAGACTAGCGGGCAAGGCTAGCTGGCATGGGATAATATAATATGGCAAACCAAGGCCGATTATAAAGTCTCTCAAGCAATAATTCAACATAAAATAACCCTGCAGATTAAAAAGTACATGATATCTTGGTATGAGTGCACCGAGAGTTTTAACATTGTAATAGAAGCGGTGTTGACCAGTCAAAAAGGTCGACAGAAAAACAAAAAATCACCGCCTTATAAACAAGAAAGCGCAGCGCATGACCGAGGCTAAACGAAAGGGAGGCCTCGTAAAGTCAAAGGAAAGCAATATAAAAAACGAATGACAGAGAGAAAAATTCGTTCAAAGGATTCAAGCCCTCAGTATAATTAAAGTAACTTTCGGAGTTAAAGTGATATATTAGAAGTTATGTGAATTTTGAACAGCAAAGCCTGATTTAGGAGTTGTTAAACTATGAAATTATATAGAAATAATAATTTAAGGTTGTGGGGAATTACAATGGTTAAAAAAATCAATTCCATAATGCAATATAATCAGAATGAATTTTTGAAATTTTGCACTTAAGTTCTGCATAGCAAACATTTTGTAAGCGAGTAGACATTGTTTTGTTAGTGAATAAGCTTGACTTAGTTGATTGATAATTATGATAGGTTTTACTTGGTTTTGATATTATTTTCCACTAAATTGATAGGATTTCAAGTTCATGGACTCGAAATAACTTTTAAGGTTTGGCTTAGACTTTTCCAAGTGAGTGGTGCATGTCTTTTCTCTATATTATGAGATCATGTCTTGAAAATGATTGATTCTCGATATATTATGATTATTGAAAGCATGTTTATTACACAAAATCTGGATTGGATATTTATTGCATTTTGATATTTGTGAATGGTTTGAGAAGTTTTTAGGAAAAGTGTTGTGAAATATTATACACACACACATATATGTAAATATGTACATTTAGTATTTGTGAACTTGGTTTATGAAATAGTTTGTGAAATGTATTTTGAGTTATGAAATGGATTCTAGATTTAATTTGTGGATTATTGGAGGTTGGTGGTTTGATACCCATACCGTTGGTGTTTATGGGTATGTAAATTGGTTTCAAGAAGGATAATAGGTGAGGACTTTGCCAATGAAGGAATCTTAGCCGCATTATCATCAAATGTTATGTCACCGCAGTGGACGGATAATGAGCATGAGATTGATCAATAAACTAGAGTATTGATGTATGGTTCTAATATTTGCTAATTAAAGAAATATTTCTTATATGTAAATGATCAAGTTAAAGTGATATATCTCATTTTGATCTTGTATGTGTATTACATACTAGATATGAGATAAGAGTTATGGTAATGTTTTGCAAATGTGCACAGTAAATGCTCAATTTGTTTATAAGCAACATGCACCATTCACTTATATGTGATTGCTCATTTTATTCTTCTTACATTAGGATGAGAACGTTATTGACGAGGACTTTTGGGAGTGTGTGTGTGCACGCGCGTGTGTTGACAGTTGTTGGATAGTTGTTGGATTTAGCTGATTTCTGAGATGCATATATTCTTTTTGGGATTGTAGAAACTCTTATACTGTAACCAACTTTTTATTTTATCATATATTTAGATTGATATATATATTTTGATAGCGGGTTTAAGTTGGTTTCTGTTTGAGACAGCTTTCTTCACGTATTGTCATGTTATTTCCTCTATTGTAGGATTCGGACGTGACAAATATAACATCCCAAATTCCACTTAGTTTCTGTTAAGCTATTCCGAACTTCGAATTTCTGTTCTCCCTAATCTAGATGAACTCCCATATCCTGTTGGTGAATCATTTTCAACAACGTTGAGTAAATACATCATTGACTGCGCAAGATATCCAATGCTTCTTCTAGAAACCATAAATGTTAATAATAATATATCATACACATACTATCAGATGATGTACATCATATAGTTTGTCTCATCGATATATCTAGATGGTCGCACGAGTATGATTCTTGAGGTGGCCCTCACAGTTCAAGAAGAGGCCCCCATAGTGTATGATTCTTGAGGTGGCCCTCACAGTTCAAGAAGAGGCCCCCATAGTGTAACACTTCGTCCCAGGTAGCATTTTGTTCCGTTGTTTACACATATCGGCCAATGTTACATATACCTACTAATAATCGATATAACAAATGAAGATACATTAAATATCCGATCCGGTTTTACGTATAAAATATAAAATACAGTTACACAAAGAATAGGATGGAATGAATTTGTTATCCTTAAAATTTCTTTCAAATATTTTTGTTTTCCCAACCTTGGCTAAGATCTTTCTTCTCCTCGTTGATTCTCTATGTCAATCACTCCTTTAATTTCAAGAAGACAAGCTAATTTTAATTTGATTGTCAAATGGAGGATAATACAAGAAGCAATCTCTAAGGATGTGTTCACTTCATGAAAAATTTGATGACAAAGGAAAATACTTATTGTGGAAATCATTTTCAGTTATTTGGTGATATGCTAGAAAGTGTGACTAGAAACATTAAGGCGTAGTAGGTGAAAAGCTACAGCGCGTCAGTCGTAAGAGACTTGTCATGCTTGGGAAAGTGATTTCCACTATTTGCTATCAGGACTTCGTTTTCTTAATATGAAGTGCGTGTGCTTTTTTTGACCGTAGATATTTTTCCGTTGATTAATCATTTTCAACAAATCCAATACGTGAAGAGTCCAGAAAAAATTATTTGCAAAAATTTTTTGACACCTTCAATTTGCTAAGGTATAAAAAGAAATTATACAGTCAATCCTAATCAAACAAGGGCTGTCATAACATTTTGACCCTATTGGAAATGCTCAATCAAGTCTTAAGTTTTTCATAAAGTACAATCAGGTACTAAAATTTATTCAATATATATATATTGAGTGCTTCATTTAGAGGAAAGAGAAGCTAATGAATTATTTGAATTGCTTGATTGGTACATCATGTTAGATGATAAAGTAATACCCACGATCCTGAAATGTTTTCTTCAAATACCTGAGTCTTTTAGAGCTACCTGGATAGATCAAAAGCTTGAATTTAATGGTTTTGTATGGCTTGTAAGGCATCCTATGAACTTTTAAGTAGCTGGATTCATGGGTTCATATGATTAAAAAAAAAAAAGATGGTGTATTCATTTTATTTTCCACGTGGGCATATTCCCACGTGGATGTCTGATGAACTTACCGAGAGTGTCGACCTTTAAAAAGCAATAACTTATCTGAACAGAATTTCGTATCGTCTTGCTTCCGAATTCAACTTCCATCCTTTGGTAATAATACCACCTAGGGTGTGGATCCACCGTGGAAGCTTCTTTTATTGATGTCAGTGATGACCCATGTAACAGAGGGATAAGGACATTATAAGTACCATAACTTTTATACAACCTTCACTTGAATATCATAATATATATATCACTTGAGTACCATTATTTCTAAACAACGTTCACTTGAGTAACATAACTTTCAATGAATAACCTGAATGCCATAAATTTTTTAAAAACGTTTACCTAAATGCCAAAAATTCAACATGATATGGCACTTGTGGTGAACATTTAAAAAAATATATATATATATATATATATATATATATATATATATATATATATATATATGTCACTCAAAGGATCAATCGAAAAGTCATATGATACTCTAGTGATTGGAAAAAAATTTATGGCACTCAGGTGAGTACATAAGCTTTTTTTTTTTTTTTTTTTTTGATAACCGAGGACTCTACCACGAGCCCCCCGTGCCTAAAAGGCTCCTAAGAGCCGGGCTCTTATACCTCGAGGGAGACTGGCCTAGCAACCCATTGTCAGGGCCCTCACTTAAATCGCTAGCAATTGCGGGTTTCGAATTCTCGACCTCAACGATGAGAGAGGGACTCTCAACCAATGCAACTACTCACGGATGGGTGTACATAAGCTATCGTAGTCAAGTGATTTAAAAAAGAAAAAAAAAACAACTATACCACTTAAATGAACGCTATATAAAAGTTATAATACTTGTGATACTCTTTTCCCCAATGAATAGATACAATTGACATTTCCCTACCATTGGCATTTGTTAAATATGTAGGTCATGTTGTTATTGGGAGGGTCATGCTATGGCTTCGGAGCATTAAGACAATTGATGCCACGGCAAGTCGTCTCACTACGTTCTCTTGAACACATAACAATGCAATGTGAATACATTTAAAACATTTCGCTTCTCAAGCTGCCATTTAACATCACATCTATAAGGCGAAAAAGTGTTCCCTATCTCCAATTTTTTCTATGCCTGCAGCGCACATTCACCAGAGCAAGCGAACATTTTTTTTTTTTTTTTTTGTAATATCACATGCGCACAGAGTAGTATCAGAGAGTTTGTTTTACTAAATTGTTCGATGAACAAGTAAATAAATTTTGTTGGATGAACTTCGCAGTTTTGTACTCACATAGCCAAGTGGGTGCTGCAAATTCCCCGAAGTGCTGAAGTGTGAATCCTTCTTGCCACTCCTTATCTCTCATACCACCATGCCGAAACTAAGCACATCAGTCTTCGTAAATATTTGGGAGCCGTATAGCCACTGCAACACATAAAACAAATAGATTCAAGAATCATCAATTGGGAAATTGAAATTGGTGTACGATTTCTTTGTATACTTTCTTAGAAAGGTTGAAATAGATAAAGGAGATTTAGATGTGCCCTTTCCTGGAAAGGTTGAAACAGATCAAGGAGATTTACATAAGTCTATTTGAAACTTACAGAGTGTGAGACTTTATAGGATTACGACCGACTATTCTAAAAAATTTAAGCTATTAGATGAAAGTGTGGTTTGATGTTTAAATATTCTATCACTCTTCCTCATGCTTAATATAGTATTTTTGCGTAGTATTAAGCATGGACATAATTGATTGGGGAGGCAAATGGTGTCCAAAAAGATTTGAACTCAAGATCTCCTGCTCAGATGACATGTAATGTTTTATGGGACTACAGCTCACTGTTCTAAAATTTTAAACCGTTAGATGGATGTTGGTTTAATATTTAAATTAATTATCACAAAGTTCCTATGATCCGTGTAGTATTTTCTCTGCTTAAAATTGGATATCTTAGGATTCATGTTCTCATCCAAAAGAATATTGCCGCGCTTTAAATCATGGGGAATGATCCTAGCACATGAATCCTCATACAGACAAAGAGGTCCTCAAGCGATTCGACTTATTATACTGAAGCACCTCTCCTAACTTAACAACACACGTTTGATTAACTCTGCAAAATAGAGATGTTTTAGGTTCTTAATTGTTCTACATATAATACATAGCATTGGCAATGTATACATTACTAGCAAAATTATCAATGATGTTAGAGATATAAATATATTTAGGCTATACGTAGGAGGTTTTGTGTATTTCCCTTAATTGATTCTAATTAATATTTAATTACGTTAGATAGTTGTCTTATAAAGTATATTAAAAGGCTTGTGTACTTTTCATTTATTAAGGACCAGTTCATTACATTTTTCTACTACACACGCTTTTCAACTTGATATCAAAGTCATCATAATCTGAGAAGAGTAACCATCGAATCTGTTTCTAACAATGTGGATAGGCCATGTTTCTCCGCCGCGGTGTCACACGATGCAGCCCGCCAATCGTATACATTGCATTTCTCCTTGTCGTTATCACGACACCAGCTATATAGGGCATGTCGCCTCCATTTCTCCGCCAAACTCACGACTTTAGTTGCCATTCAAGAATCTTTCGCTACTTGTTTTGGGCAATAAACACCACCACCGGACTCATTGCCCTCAGAAGTATCAGATCCTAAACTTTCACAGCAAAAGAACGCTTAAATCCGCCACATGCGCCACCACCTCTCGGGCCCACCGAAGTCCGTCGCTTGCAAGTAATTTTCTAATTTTTTTTTTTTTTTGGTAAAGGCAAGTATAATTAAATAGAGGAAGTCAAGATACAGAGAATCCAGCGCCAAATACTTTCACTCATAATGCGAACATGCAGAATGAGTGGAAGGGAGCCGAAGTAAAAGCAAAGAAAAGGAAACACAGCTGAACACCCAGCAGCACAAGCCTAGGCAAAAAACGCCACAAGGCAGAGAAAACAACTTAGCAAACCACCTAACTAGATGAGATGAGTGCTGATTCCATCAAAAATAAAAGGGTCGAAGCCCTATCCACACTGAAACTGCCTGTTCCTAGGGTTGTCCGGCAAGTTGCTGAAGGTAAGAACTTTATCCTTAATGACTTTAATAAGATGCTTCTTCAAAGCAAAGATATGAAGCGCTTCACCCCGAAAGATGATATTGTTCATTTTCTTCCAGATTAAGTGGCACATGGTCCCAAAAGAAAACCGGGCAATGAAGTGAAAAAAATCCTTGCCAGAGAGAAACCTCATATATGCTTCCAGGTTGCCCATCTCCCAAGGAGTCCCGCATGACAAACACCGCCGCAAAAAGACGCTACACACGCCTTCACACGCTGCTCAGATATACTTCGCGTGAAACCCACGTGCCCACGTGCAACGTATGTGCCAAAGCTCTAGCGCTATTTGCTGACGTCATGGTCACATTACTGCTTATGTCATCAAGCCACGTCACCTGCCAACCACTGGCCACGTCTTCCGCCACGACATCATTGACCATTGACCTGTACGATTATTCATGTCCAACCGGTTCGATCAAATCGGCCCATCCAATTTAATCAAACTGGTCCGATCAGTTCTTGGGAGATATTCTGACTAGCTCGGGCACTTTTGAACCGGTTATTGGCCATCTCATATCGGTTTTCTAGGTATATGGACGTCGAGTCTGTTTTTCGCTTTATTTGCTTCATATTGACTTTCCAGATATTGATTTCTTCACAGTTTTTGTCTAATCTACTATATTGAAACTGGCAAGACGTATTTATGGAAAAATTTGAAGTTTTGATGTCCAATTGCCATCAAGTAGGACCTAAACAACTTATAGTGACAGCTAACTGACTTTGAAATCAAAGCTTCGCATGCACGTTCATCTACCAATGCTACTACCATAGTAACTTTTGCTATTGTCTATCGCTCTTTCATTAGAGGATCTTCATTCTATTCTTCGAGAATTTGGTACTCCTAACCCCCCTATTCCTTCTATTATATTTGTCGCGTTACATATTTTTTATTCGTGAGTTTTTAACTCCGCCTATTGCAATCATATGATTTCAAATTCTCATTTGTTTCAATCAAAGTCACTTACTTCACATGGCCCTAATGCTTACATTGATAATTTACAAACAAGAATCAACCATACAGTAAACATCTTGATATCTGCATTGTTCTTGCCTACCACATTGTAGGGAATTACTGATTCCCTAAAACGGATTCAACACTAAATCGAACTCTTAAAACGAATGCGGAAGACGAGCCCAAAAACAAACATGTATCATCGATCAAAGACACACCACAAAATCGAGCGTACCTTATTGTCCACAGATTAAACACTAATGTTGAAGATTGAGGAAGGATTCTGATCATGTCCTACCAAGGAGCGTCCTGTTGCTTCAAGGGAGAGAAACTTACGTTGTTTTTTGGGAAAGGGAGAAAAGAAAAACGTACGTACATCTAAAAGGTGCGTTCTATTTTTATTCTCCCCTTAAATACGTCTTCTCCAAAAGACACATTACATCAACATAACACATCTTTATATCTCAACCCTTCATCCATGGGCCCTTATCTTGCGGGCTGGGCTTTTAGGCCCAACATAGGCAGACGGGCCCTCTAAGGCCCATCAACATAAATAAATAAAACCATCATCTCCCACTCGCACATGGTAGGCCGAATATGATCATCTTTACCTCTCTACAACATTCATACCAGTGAATAATCCGTGCGACCAGCATACTTTGATAGCTCATTGCCATACATCTGTTAGGAATATATAGTAACTCATAATGGGCATCATACTTTGAGTAGATTTAATATGCAATACCCTAGATCGATCGATCACATTTATATCTCTCTCTTGATCTCTTTTTAATCATTGATATATTATATTCACAATTATGATTATCCCAAAGACAGTCATAATTAGTCGACCAATGAACACAAAACTAATATGTGATTTTCCAAATTCGATCTTCCTCTTTTCTTCAAATTCTCAATTTCAGTTCAGTTTGCTTTTCTAGAAATGTCCCATTAGATCGAATCAATTCATGATCATTGACAATATCCTAAGATAGCAAACACTAAATAGAAATTTTGAGAATACGTAAGAGTCATGAAGGCACTAAATTGAGAAACTTTTTTCCTCAAGAGTCTCACACGGCATGAAAATTGAGATCAAACTTTTGCCACTTTTATTGATCGTTTCATGCATACGTAGTATGAAATACGTATTACGGTATTTAACTCTTTTCCCATTGAGCGTATATCTACACCTTTAATATCGTACATATGATAGTTTAGACATATATAATGTCTAACTTGAGTTCACATATCTACTCATTCACAGAATTTATCAGAACTCACATCTAGCATCATAGACAGATAAAGTAAAATATGTGGGTTATTTTACTTTCGGACATAGTAAATATTATGTCATCATCTTAACACCTAGTTAAGGCGACATATATATTTTAAGCTTGAGCTCTCGATTATCTCCTAGATAATAAGCTTAAAAACCGTCTCATCTTTATTTGTCGCACAGTAAATAGAGGCGATTACCCGTGTAAGTGGGTTAATATTTTATCTGTCCGACATACTTTCTCAATTTAATATAGTGCACTGAGCATGAAGATGCATAAACGTCAAACAAAGATTCATAGGCATTAATGATGAAAAACACAAATTCATTAAATGTGAATACTTCAAGAAAATTACAATATTCAGTACATTAGCCTCTACACAATCCTAGAGATTTTACATTACCACAAAATACATCTTTAGGTATTGGCTTTGTCATAGGATCTGCTACCATTCTATGCGTAGATATGTACTGTAAGTTCACATCTTTTCGTGCAACTATATCCTTGGCAAAATTACACTTTGTATCTGTATGTTTGGTCTTGCCATTATATTTTGGATCTTTGATGTACGCTATAACTGCTTGGCTATCACAGTTAACCAATAATAGATTTGCAGCATACCCAATAACACCTAAATGATTCAAAAATTTCTTAAGCCAAACACCTTCTTGTACTACTGTTGATAATGCCATAAACTCAACTTCCATCGTGGACAATACTATACACGTTTGCTTCTTACTGCTCCAAGATATGGCGCCATTATTCAGTAAGAAAGCAAAACTAGAGGTAGATTATCTTTCATCTAAATCTCCTCCCCAATCAGCATCTGAATAGCCTTCAAGTCACAGATCCTTTCCTTAGTAATTCAGCTTGTAATCAGCAGTTCCCTTTAGATACCTCAGTATTCTTTTAATGGCCTTCCAATGTGCTTGACATGAATTGGATTGGTATCTACTCACCATTCCAACTGCAAAATATATGTCAGGTCTTGTACACATCATAGCGTGCATCAAGCTCCCAACAGCACTAGCATAAGGAACATGTGTCATTTGTTCCTTATTTTGTAGAGTCCTTGCACACAGTCTATGGCTCAATCATTCACCTTTTGCAATAGGAGTATCAATGGGTTTACAATCTTGCAAATGAAATCGTTCAAGAACCTTATTTATGTAAGAGATAATAATATCTTCGAACGATCTCTTGAAATCTTAACTTCAAGAATATACGCAGCCTCACCCATATTTTTCATCTCAAAGTTGGAAGATAACCAACTCTTCACAGTATTAACAAACTCCATATTGCTTCCGGCAATTAGTATATCATCAACATATAATGATATGATCACAAATTGATCTTTGGATATTTTGATATATACACAATGATTCTCATCTATCATTGTAAAATCATATGCCATTATGGCATTATGAAAACGTATATACCATTGTCTCGACGACTGCTTAAAGCCGTATATCGATCTCAAAAGTCGACATATTTTTCATTATTGGCCTTCTATAACGAAACCATCAGGTTATTCCATATATATTTCTTCCTCTAATTCTCCATTGAGGAAAGCAGTATTTACATCCATTTGATATAACTCAAGATCCATATTAGCCACTATTGCCAAAATAATGCGAATCGAGGTAAATCTCACTATAGGAGAAAATGTTTCTTCATAATCAATTTCTTCTTGTTGATTATACCTCTTCGCCACAAGGTGAGTCTTATGCATTTTCTATCGAGCCATTAGCTTTACGCTTTATTTTGAAAACCCACTTATTCCCAATAGCTTTGCGCCCTTTTGGAAGATCAACCAGTTCCCAAGCTTGGTTTGACTTCATTGACTCAATCTCCTCTTCCATTGCATGCATCCATTTTTCCTTACTAGGGCAATTTAGAGCCTCATTAACATTTATTGGCTCATCCTCATTTAGTGGAGCAACCATGTCAGTTTTCCCTTTAATGTCAAAACGTCGACGGAGAATACTTTTGCGACTTGTTCACCGTATGGGAGATTATACAATTTTCACATCATTCCCCATCATGCTCCCACTCGGATTAGATAATGACGATATCATCTCATCATGTGATTGTAATTGAGAGTGATTTAAATTAAATTCATCATTTCTCATGTTACTCCCACTTGGACAAACTCTATTAAGTTTATTATCTTGATCCAAGGTTTCAAATATGGAGTAATCATCACCTATTTCGCCCTTTTTAGGAAATTTATTTTCTAAGAATGTGACATCCTGTTATTTGAATCCAATTATACTTCCACTTTTCTATTCATCTATGAACACATACCCTTTCGAGTGTTCAGAGTATCTTATGAAAATACTCTTCTTTCCTCTGGGATCCAATTTCCAAACTTGTGAGAGGGCTCATGAGTATAGGCAACATAACCCCATGGCTTAAAGAAATTTAAGTCCGGTTTTCTATTTGTCCATAACTCATATGGAGTGGAAGTAACTGATTTGGAAGGCACTATGTTAAGTATTTAGGCAGCAATTAACAACGCATCACTTCAAAAAGTGATAGGTAAGTTAGCATGCGCCATCATGGACCTAACCATTTCCAATAGGGTTCTGTTTCTTCTCTCCGCAACACCATTTTGCTGAAGAGTATATGGAATAGACAACTGTCTTTTTATTCCTTTTTCATCACATAATTTTCTGAACTCATCAGATAAATATTTTCGACCTCAATCGGATCGCAATACTTTTATATTCTTGTCTAATTGATTTTCTACCAAGTTCATAAACCTTTTGAAACAATTCAATACTTCAGATTTATGATAAATCAAATAGACATATCCGAATCGAGTATAATCATCTATAAATATGATAAAATAAACAGCACCATGCCTTCTTCTCACATTCATCGGACCACATACGTCAGAATGGATTACTTGCAAAGGAAATTCAACTCTTTTACCTTTTCCAAATAGTTTTCTTGTCATTTTTCCTGCTAGATAATGCTGACATATGGGCAAATCGACTTTTTCAATATTGCCTGACAAGCCCTCTTTGGCCAATGTGACCAAGTCTAGCATGCCACACACTCACATCATTATCATATGAATTAGGAGACATGAAAAGGGAATAACAAACATTGGTATTACTATAGTCAACATTTAATAAATAAAATCATCTAGAAAATAACCACAACCATAGTAATTTGTATCCAAATATAAATCCACACCACTATTATGGAAGTTCATATTAAAACCAAGTTTAACAAACACTAAAACAGACACTAAATTCTGACGAATCTCCGGAGCATACAACATATCATGTAGGAGTAGAGTGCGTCCACCACGCATGTTCTATTAACAGTTGCTAATTCCTTTTACTTATGCTCTGGAGTTATTTCCTACATAAATCCACTTAATTCCAGTCAGTATTCATCGGAATTCCACAAAGGATTCTCTATCCTTCGCTACGTGGTCTGCCGCTCCCGAATCCATAGTCCACAAAGGATTAGACTCAGTTAAGAATATAGAACTTGACACATAAGCAAAGTTCTGAAAATTACAAGGGGTGTATACCTTCTTTGGCTCATGACAGTCACGAGGATAGTGACCATTCTTGTCACAATTGTAACACTTCACCCTTATAAGCTTCTTCATTCGAGGACGCTTTCCTTTTTCATGTTGGTCAAGCTTAGGTTTCTTCCTTGGATGACCTGTTTCCTTGCCTTTCCCTTTATCGAACTAGTTAGGACGTTTTCGCTTAGAGCTCGATACTCCATGTGAGCTAGAACCAACATGATAAATTTCAACTTCCGACTTAACTGCCAAGAGGCAATCCTCTTCTAGCTTGAGATGACACACTGCATCCTCAAAGGTTTTAATATTCTCATTATGGGTCAGGTGCACCTTCATATGCTCCCAACTCTAAGGTAAAGAACGGATCACTGCTTGCACTTGCTGCTCATCAGTCAGAACATGGCCAGTATCTTTCAACTCATTAATCATGTTTGACATCTTTCTAAGGTGTTGCTTCATGGTCTGACCATGAGGATTCTTATAAGAGTCAAACCTAATAGTGAGTTGTCTCAATCTGGTCACCGAAGTATGACCAAATTTTGCTGCCAACGGTTCCCACATTTCTTTGGCATTTTCAAAACGCCTAAACTCTCGCATGACGTCATTTTTCATACTACTTAGCAACGTAATGCGAACAAGGGAGTTCTTTCTTTTCCATGTAACAAATGCATCCTTTTTTCTCTTATGCTGCGCAGTGTTTCCTTCTTTAGGTTCTACCATGGTTAGGTTAAGAGCTTCTAGTACCTCTTGCTTTTCCAACACATATTGAATTTTCATGTGCCATATTTCATAGTTATCGCAATTCAGCTTCTCACCTTTGTTTAGCTCAGCAACTACGCTCTTTGTGGCTGAAGCCATTAATATAAACATATAAAACATATATGCGCGAATTATTAATGTTTATCATTTATGCATCCATTTTGCACAAAACCATCATATTAATGAATAATTTCAAATAATGTTTCATGTAGCATCCTAGAATTTCATAAAAATCCCTAAATATGCCATGAGCCATGGATAGGCGATGGAAGTACCGTTATTGTATTTTGTAGCCTTGTATGGCCAAGTCTTTAATGGATGAATTTTGGAAAAGGAAGTTTTATCTTTGGCCATATGTATGATAAATTGGAACTTATGAATTTATAATTTCAAGTGTATAGTTATCTTAATTTGCAATTTAGTACTTTAATTTAATAGGGATTTAATTAGTTTTTAAAAGGGTTAATCTTAGGTTAATTAAGCTTGGTCTTAGGCCCAAGAGGGATGGGCCTAAGATGGGCCAAGCTGGCCGGCCCATAAGCCCATGAGGGGCTGTCGACCGTGCAAAGGGGAGGGGAAGAGACCGGTTGCATGCCCTCCCCCACTTGTCCTTTGAAGTGTGCCAAGTGTCCTCCATGCATACCTAATGATAGCTAATGGTTGAGGGGAAGAAATTAGGGGATGATGGTGCCGGTTTAAGCGAGAATGAGAGGGAGAGAGAGAGGTTTAACCGAGAGAGAAAGAGAGGAGAGAAAGAGAAGAAAGAAAGGAAGAAATGAAGAAGAGGGGAAAGGAGGAGAGCTGTCCGTCGACCGTCCGCCGTGCGTCCGTCGTTCGTCGCCGTGTGCTTGCTGTTTGCTCGGTTTAGAGGCAAGTTGGGATCCTTAATCTACTCTTGCATGTTGTGCCTAGAATGTATGAGTGAGTGATGATAAATTTCGGATTGTTTAGGGTGTGAAAAACGGATGTTTTAAGAGTGGTATTCCAAAACTAGTAAACTGTTCTTGAGAAAACAGCTTGACCTTCAGTGTTTTAGTAGCTTGCATGTGATGTTCGAGTTGGATTTTGGCTTTGACTTCTAAATAAAATTTGTTAAGGACTTCTTGGAGTATAACATACTCAAATTTGAGACAAAAAAAAACAAGTACAAGTGGGTGAAATATTTATTCTTCGGAGAGATTGGATCTGGAGATTTTGGTAACTACCTTTGATGAATGCATGGACTGTAAGGTTATCTTTTTGTTGAAATTTCACTTCAATTTCTTAACAAAAGATGTAAAGGACATCCTGAGGTTTAACATATCAAACATTTGGACAAAAATAACAAGAATAGATAGATGAAATCGTGATTTTTCGGAAGTAGTCAGATCTGGAAACTTCGGTATTGAAACAGAAGTTTTAACCGCCTATATTTAATTACCTAGAACGAATTTGACTTTTATTTCTTCATGAAAAACCTACCTTAGGATCTTGACTATGACATAGTCGAATTTCATGAATTTTGAAGGTCATTAGAGTATTTAATCGGAAATATTTCTAAAACCGTGTAATCTGACGCGTTCGGACTTAGTCAGTCTCAATGCCTGGGCCATATCATTTTGTATGAAGTTCTTGCGGCAAAGTGTCCTCCATGAAGTATCTTTCCTTATGTCTTCCCTGCAACATATTCAAATTTCATAATTTTTGAAGTTCACTTTCCTATTTAACTGAAAATGTTTCGAAAACTGTGCAAGTTAAGTGGTTATGATAATGGTGCTGTGATGTTCGGTCTATACCGCATGATATGAGGGTCTTTTGGTGCAGTGTTCTTCACGAAATGTCTGCCTTTATGTCTTGACTATCACATGTTTGAATTTCATAATTTTTTAAAGTCATTTGGGTATTTAAATAAAATATTTTCTAAAACTGTGCAAGTTGGATTGA
Source organism: Eucalyptus caleyi (assembly GCA_014182885.2). Classification (NCBI taxonomy): domain Eukaryota; kingdom Viridiplantae; phylum Streptophyta; class Magnoliopsida; order Myrtales; family Myrtaceae; genus Eucalyptus; species Eucalyptus caleyi. Next base: position 50,737,322 of record CM024470.2, read on the forward strand.
GTGAATTTCAAAATACTGTAATTTATGACTATTTTGTTTTGGATAAGCCCCATGAATTATATTGGTTTACGTGATTAAATCTTGCTACACATGTGATGATATTTGGCATTGCATATAGAATCAAATGTTGAATTTGACTTTGTTGCCATTACATCATGTGCCATGTTGATTGTGAGACATAAATTGGTGAATATGAATTATGATGAATGAGGAAATTGTCGGAGGTGAGCCGATAATGCCCGGGATGGGGGGTGCCGGATGCCTAGTTATATTACGATACATGTCCGGATGTCCTCGGGAGTTTCGAGATGCCCGGAATGGTTGGGTGCCGAAAGCCTTGGAGGTTTGTGCCCGGGGGATGCCTCGTGATGCCAGTTGGGATACGAGATGCTCGGAATGTGCGGGTGCTGGATGCCCGGTGGTGTGTGTCGGAGGTTTCTCGCGATGCCAGATTAGGGTGCAAATGATAGAATGTGGGATGCAATTACTGATCCCGAGAAAGAAAGATGTGGTGATCAAATTGAAAGATAAAAAGTGAAAAATTGAATCATGCATGGTATGGTGACATGTATGCATGGCCGTATGATATGATGTGTACATGAGATATGGTATATGTGTGAATGCTTGATGATGAGTACAAGGTTGTATGTGCACTTATGGCATGATGGTATATGTATGAACGCTTGGTGATGAGTGCATGATGATGTATGCACATATGGTATGATGACATATGCATGACTGTAAGGTAAGTTATGCTTGAATGCATAAAAGATATGTACCCTACTATGGTGTTGTGATTGTATTGTGTGATGCATTGAGTAATTGATGGATCTTTTACCTGTTGAGTGGCTGCTCTCTCCGGTCACGTGGGGTACCTTTTACGACCTCCCATCTAACGTGGAGGTAGAGTGTTCAGAGATTGATTGCGTTACCATCCCTGGTCTGACGTTTGTACGAGTTCGTGTGTTGGTCATGTATGATGTGGGCCTAGCTGGGGGCTCGATCATCCAGGAGTTTTTGTCGGTCCACGTCCGCTGAGATGGAGTGATTTGGGGGATGTTGCCGCCACCACCGTCTGATGCGCCGGGATGGGTGTGATGGCCGCGTGAGGAGTAGAGAGCTAACATTTCTTTTTTAGAGTAGTTGATGCTAGTAGATGGAGGATGACATGTGATCGATATAGGGGTCAAAATATCTTTTGAGCTGTGGCCATGTGTAGTTAAAAGTCTTGGCTTTTCTTTTTGGTTGTACCGACCCGAGAAATCCATCATGAAAATATATAAATAAAAGTGGCTCGGCTTCATCTTTTCATATGATGTGTAGTTGGTGTGCATTGCATTATGGTTATTGGAGGGACAGATGGTGAGACTCAATTATGCTTCCGCTAATAAGTTGCGCTGGGACCGTTTTCAAAAAGAAAAAAATGCCTGAGGACCTTGGTCCTCCTTTAAACCCTTTATGTAAAAGATAAAGAAATTGGCAGCTGTGGCGACCCTATCGGATCGAGGGACGTCGAGGGGTGCCACATTTTAGAAGTAAAAGGTCACTATGTTTCCAATCATCATCCAAAATCCTAACTTTGAGTTATTATTAATATAACATTCTATGCAAAATAAATTCTTTGAAATTATAAAAATTTCTATGAACTACCCACAACAGTTAATAATAACATAAAGCAAATAATATTTGATATCAAACAATGATATAATAATAATACTTTCACATAATACAACTAACATATCAGTTGTCACACCAACAACAACTAGGTAAAAAACATTACATAAGATGTTCACAAAGCACACTAAATAAAAACCAGCTAAAACATCTAACACCAAGTCAATATACGAACTGGGAAACGTCCTCTTTTGTTCAACTTCTTGATATTTTCTTTTTGTAACAATCCAATAATATTCATATATAAAAGCCATCACAATTTTTCTATACGAAGCAATTCTGTTGACTTCCCACAAGTGATTTAACACTCTTTGCAATTCTTGTGGAAGAGTGTTCATGAAAAATCGCACCATCTCAAACTGTGGCATGGGATGACCATTCCATACGACCTTTTGTATTTTCCCATTAACTTCAAGAACATAATCGATTAGGTCACCTCTCTCCCATCGATAATCAGTCAACTCGGCTATCAACCTAGAAAGCCTTTCCTTTTGTTCATCGTTAATTGCGCGAATAGGTGTGCGCAACTTAAGGAGAAGCATTGTTCCTGCAACAAATGCAGAACAAATAAGAAATTACATATAATCCACATAAACTTAATTGGAAAAAGAAACACAATCTTTTTTTCTTTTTTTTTTTTGGTCAACGGTCAAAGTCAACGATCAAAGTCAACGATCAACGATTAACGGTCGCAGTCAACGGTCAGCCGAGTCGGAGTCAACAGGCGATTAGGTCGGACCAGACGAGCCGGGTCAAACCGGTAGGGCCGATTGGACAAACCGACCGACACGTGCCACACGCGTGCCTAGCTGACGTCACGATAATGTCAGCCGGCGCATGCGTGGCACGCACCTAGGCTGAAACGGCACTTGCGACGCATGCGCATGCGGGGGACGAAATCGGCGCGTGCGACCCCCGTTCGTTTCGATTGCGCGAGGCGGCGCGTCCGGCGGCAATTTGCCACTCGTTTTTCTCGTATTGACGAGAGCTTCGTTCTTGCGCTATCAAAAACGAATTTCAACTTGCAAAAAATCACAAAACAGGGCGAACGGTACGCGGGTGTCGGGTTTTTCCGTCCCCGATCGACCAGCAGCGGCTTTTCTCGAATTTCGACCATAAAAAATAATTCAATAACATAAAAAGGGGATGGGAAACATGAACTATGGTTCTGATACCAATGTCAGGAATTACTGATTCCCTAAAATGGATTCGACACTAAATTGAACCCCTAAAACGAATGCAGAACACGAGCCCAAAAACAAACATGTATCACCGATCAAAGACACACCACGAAATCGAGCATACCTTATTATCCACAAATTAAACACCAATGTTGAAGATCGAGAAAGGATTCTAATCATGTTCTACTGAGGAGTGTCCTATTGCTTCAAGGGGGAGAAACTTACGTTGGTTTTTGGGAGAGGGAGAAAAGAAAAACGTACGTACATCCAAAAGGTGCGTTCTCTTTTTCTTTTCTCCCCTTAAATACGTCTTCTCCAAAAGACACATCCCATCAACATAACACTTCTTCATATCTCAACCCTTCATCCATGGGCCCTTATCTTGCGGGCCGGGCTTTTAGGCCCAACATGGGCGGATAGGCCCTCTAAGGCCCATCAACATAAATAAATAAAACCATCACACATTTATAATTCCCAAATATTCGTTAAATATGATACCGGTAGGGTAATTGTGTGAACTTGGCTTTGATGTTCATTTCTCTTCTCATGGTTGTCATGTGCAAGATTCATGAACAGGACAAACTATTGGTATCGGTCATAGAGTGAGATGCCTACTTGAGCTTGTTTCCTTGAATAATCCTAACTCCTTTAGCTGGTTGTGCTGCTATAGTGTCATTTGAAATGTGGCATTCTCTATTAGGTCATGCCTCTTCTTCTAGATTACAATCCTTGATTCCAAGTGATCATATGGGCACTATTGATAATAAACATTTTGATTGTCTTCCCTATCATTAGGTAAAACATCATGCCTTGCCATTTGATCTTGGTGAATCTATCTTTCATGCTCCTTTCGATCTTATTCACTCTTATTTTTGGGGACCATCTCCAACTCCCACAATAGGAGGCTCTTACTATTTTGTGATCTTTTTGGATGATCATTTTCATTTTACATGACTTTATCTTATAAAAAAATCCATACAAACTGACTTATATTTACTATGATTCTATTGCTATGACAAGAACACAATTTTCTCAAGATATCAAGGTTTTTCATATCAATAATGCCATGGAATTTAGAGACTCCAGATTTCGTATAAGTCCCTCCAAAAATGGTATTATTATTCATCATCCTTATCCATGAACTTCCCAACAAAATGATCGAGCATTACATAAATAGAGGCATATTTTAGATATTACATGCACTCTTCTAGTCTTTGCTTCTTGTCCGAAATAGTTTTGGGGAGAGGGAGAGGCCTGTCATATAGCTACATACACCATCAGCCATACTTTTTTTTTTTGGTAATTTTTTTTTTTTTTGGGTAAAGACCATCAGCCATACTTTGTCGCCTATAATAGGTAATATTTCTTGTTATGAGCATTTGTATGGTAGTGTCCTCATTATAGTCCTCTTCGAGAAGATTCAAATGATTATTTTTATAGCTTGGACGTCCGAACATTTGGCTTGACCAATCCCCATTGATGCATACAAACTAGCCATTTAATGCTTATCGGATAAGGCTTTATCCCTTGTAATAGGCGCAGACTTTGAATTAGATTTGTAATTCATGAATTGTAAATTACCAGTAACTGTAAAATTGAACCAACCATTGGCGACTTGGGCATTAGGAGGCGGAGGAGCAGGAGGGTCGATCTCGGCAGCTGCAGTGAGCGGCTGCGGAGATGGCAGTGGATTGCTGGGATTGGACTTGAGAATCAAGTACAAATCCCACCAGAAAATGCAGCTTGGCTTGTAAACAGACCCGCCTAGTCTTCCATAGCCACATCCTTGTAATTATCAATACATTCCCACAAGCAACTCTAGCAATCAACCTGAGCCAAGTCGAGGCTGCATTGCAACAGTACAAACACGGTCTGGAAGTTTGGCAACGCTATGGTCCCTGCCACAAACTTGAGCCTTAACATATCCGTCAAAGGCCTTCCCACCGGTGCCTCCACCAAGTTCCTCTGTATCCAATCAAACTGATCCTGATCCATTGTGATGTCCATGAGGCGATAAAAATTTAACATCAGAAATGTCTGCTTCACGCATACATTGGACTACAGAGTAATGAATGAAGCACGGAGGATTAAATGCCTCCTTTGAGTACACAGCTTTCTGGTTTGGACACTTGATCATTAAACCTTCAGCAGTAGCGCTTATGCACTTGATCAAGAGATTATGCCAATGCAAATGATGGTGCTCCAGTGTGGCAGTGGCAACATTAGGCAAGGGGTAGTGATGGTTAAAGGAGGAATTTCCTTGGTAAAAGAAAAAAAAAACATTAAAAAGGTCTTGGATTGATAGAAAAGGAAGGAGATAGTGATGTGGCAACATCCCCACCAGCAACCCTTGTCGGTCACTAGGTGAGGACTACTAAGCCCTCCTCCAGCCGCTGGTGAGGATCGTGGCCCTCATCATATCCAAGCAAGGGCTCTCTCATCTGTGGCCAATGAGGCTGTGAAGGACTTAGGCGAGGGTCTTCACAACCTCACCATCATTAGCATGAGGGCCCTAGCTAGCGAGGCTGTGAAGGACCATTGCAGACTCATCAGCCACAGGTAAGACGACTCTTACCTGGATCTGGCGAGGGCCACCCTCATCAGCCAAAATGAAAGGGAAAAAAAAAAAGAAAAAAAAAAAAGTAATTAAAAATTCATTTTTAAAAAAAATTGTAAAAATTGTATCGGCACCCTCAAAAGATGACTAACATCCATGTCAACAATTTTTCGGCCAAAATTGTGGAGGTGGATTCAATTGGAAAAATGCAAAAAGACATAGGATTAACTTGATTTAATTGAAGGGTTTATAACCGAATACACATCAACAAAATATGTTTAGGGCTTTCTTAGTAATTTTCCCTTTATATTGTTTGTGCCAGATCTTGAGAGGCTTGCATGATGAGACTGGTACAACAAATATGCAATAAAAACCAATACAGTGGAGGTGATGATTGCAATTACTGTGTATGCAGACTTCTTCTAGATTTACGTATTAATACGGCAGATTCTGGATTACTACTAGAGCCATGACAGTATCTTTAGTTCTGAGGCTACTTGGAGCATGTCTGTGATAGGCTGCTTTCGGAATGTTACGGAATTGTGGCCCATCAACTTAAGGATTGCAAAATGAGATATGGACCTACTTGGGAGCTGGACCACCTAGAACTGAGATTGGGAACCATCCACTATCCGTGAAATCGGTCTACAAAGACGAAGGAAGTGGACAGTCTAGAACTTTCAGTGAACAACACAATTAATCTCCTTCCGACGAACTATCTCAAAACTACAAAGAACACACCGTCCATGAAATTGATCTACGAAGACGAAGGAAGTGAACAATCTAGAACTTTCAGTGAACAACACAGTTAATCTCCTTCCAACGAACTATCTCAAAACTACAAAGAACACAAAAATAGAAGTACCAAGACGACCTAAACTGTAAGGACCTTGGGCTTGCCAATATATATATATATATTATTGTATGTTTTAGACACTAAGTTCTCATGGTTTTTTTCTTCTCAAGATAGCCTATACTCCCTCACACGTTATGGGAGTCAACTCTAATACTATCTATAAGGACCTTGGGCTCGCCACTATATATATTATTCTCTTTGGACACTAAGTCTTCATAATTTTATTTGGGGCAGCCTATACTACCTCAAGAAAATGCATATATATAATTAGAGAAACTCAAACCTTGTAAGATAGCCCAGGACTCCTCCCCTAAGCGATGTGGGACAAGAGACATGCACTTAACCATGCCTGCGTACTATCAAGGTGATCTTAGTTCGACCCTATGTACTACCTCGGCTCTAGGTCGTTACATAAACAAAATAAAAGACCCCAGCAGCCTCATATTCGATAGAGTCTTGCCAAGATAAAGTAAGTCAACCAATGAGACAAACCCATCAAGCAAGCCAAGAAATCCAACTATTGCAGCATTTTGGCAATCAAATCAAAAGCCCGAACACTATTAAGCTCAGAGAGAGAGAGAGAGAGAGAGAGAGAGAGAGAGAGAGAGAGAGAGAGAGAGAGGAGGCTAATTTGGGAGATGAAGAGGTGAAGCGACATTTTGAACTTACAAGAAAGGGAACAACGAGGCCAAAGATGAGAGAGAGAGAGAGAGAGAGAGAGAGAGAGAGAGAGAGAGAGTGACTGCGAGGAAGAGCCATGACTGAATTGAGACTAAGAGCAAGATGAGGCGATAGAACGAGATGAGAGGTGATTGAGTTGAGGGCCTTGAGACCAAGAGCGAGATGAGGGAATTAGGGTTTTGGTTTTGAAAACCTAAAAATCAATATAATATATACCAATCCAATTTGGGTTGGCAATTCTATCCCAGAAACTAGAATTAGACTAGTACTCACTAGTTCGTATTAAAACCATAACAGTTCCTATGGGAACTATCAAAATTGGCTGATTCAATCCAGTTCAGTCGATTCTCAGTTCTTTTGCATTCTTAATAGGAATTATAGTTGGGCTATAGTGTTCATTTCCAAAATGGCCCTTGATCTTTTCATCCTCTCACATTGTCATTCATAGATAAGATTCCTAAAGTATTTAAATAATAAATCACGCATTCACTTTTTAGTTTACACTTTTAGAGCAGTTGACAATAGTACAAAAATTTACATGATATTAGAGCAGAGGTTTCGAGTACAAATCTTCCAAGCCCCTGATTGCCTTCCCATTTTCAAATTTCGATGTCTTAGGCTTAGGTCTTACATAATCTATCAAATATTAATTGCAAGTTAAAAACTTGAAGTCAATCCAACTAGAAATTGCTTGCCCCTTTAGTACAAACCAAAAAAGGAAACCACCACTTTTCTTATTAGTGACTACAACACTTAATCAAATAGTTCATGCAAAACTAAATAGTTCCTCCGGACACAATAGACACATAATCATATCCTCCACATGGAAATAAAATCATGTTCAGGCATTTCATCAAGGGTCGACTTCAATAATAGACACTTCATTGACTGACAAAGGCGTAGAGCAACTTGTAAATTGATTCCGTCTTTCATTCCCTATGGCTTTATTTGGCGTTCTCCAACTTTGGAGGAAAAAGGCGGGTTCTCGAGGCAATGGCAGAGTAAGAGTTTGGCTGCTCAGCGCAAGAACTATGTTCGCCATGGTCGGTCTATTAAACGGATCTTCTTGAATGCATAGTAAGCTGATATGCATGCATCTGAGCACTTGGCTTCTAGAATAACATTCTCCCAATGCCAGGTCCAATATTTCCAGTGGCACATCGTCTCTCCAGTGTTTCAAAGCCTAGAGTAGCTCAATTGCACACAACAAGTGAACTGGTGAACAATATTGTTGATTGAGAGTGTAAAGAACAAATTAATCATACAAAAAACTCACATGGCTTGCGAGATCTTCACCTCCATCAGATTGGTTGTCACACCCCGATCTTCGGGCATGCACCCATCCCTCATTTTTTCAATTAAATAGCGACATTCCATAATGCATCGCCGACCATTTCATTTTAATACGCATACGGAAGCATATAATTAATCTCCAGACAATAAAACAATAGGATAGGAAAGTAGGGCCATATTTTTCAAACCTGAAAAATCACAACCACACTTTTATACAATGTAACCATCTAGTATATATTACAATACTATTAACAAAAGTCGGGTCCTTCACAACATAGGGTTTGCAAGACAGGGGGTGAGGTTTCAATCCTCACCTGGATCCTCCTCTGGGTCTTCCTCAACAATCTCTCCTTCTTCCATGCTCCAACTGCAGTCCACTGTTGAGCACTCCAGAGAGTCAGGATCATCACCAAGTTTGGGATCCTTCGCATCCACCAACAATCCGCCCTTAGGATTTGTTGTCCCCATCCCGAACGCTACCTCTAAAACGTACAAAGGTACATCAGATTTCGGTACAAGACCTACCCTTCATCCATCATTGTAATGGCAATACCATGACCAGTATTTGTGGAGCACATTTTGGGGTTCACCCACATCAACCCAGACGGTGGATTTCACTAGTACATATTCCAAGTATTCAGGGTGATGGTATATCGGAATGTGATAACCTATCTCAGTGATTTCCTCTGGTATACCAAAATGCTCGGTAGGAGGTGGAGGTGCTGCCATCTAAGGACCTGAAATGTTATCCCACAACGAGGTGAGACTATGTCTCAGCGAGTTCTACTCTCCTAAGACCTTATTAGGAAGTAAATATGCCTTAAGGGCTACCTAAGCACACCATGGGTTAGAGGACTTACCTTAGCCTCAGTTTCATCCTGTAAATCAATATCATTTACAGATGCCTCAAATCACATCAATCAATCAATTCATAACATCAAATCAAATCATTGATCAATCGACTTAGTCGATTACATGTTATCACGATAATCTCATGATCGGCCCATTCAATACTATCTATAAGTCCACCTATAATATGACAGCTCGCTCTAAGCTAATAAATAGATAATATAGCTCATGTTAAGCTAATAAATAGTATACTACTCTCACTAAGATGACATATCGCTCGCAGGCTGATATAGCATACTAATAATGCTCTCTCTAAGTTGATCATATTGCTCTTGCTAAGCTGATTAGGTATACTACTCTCGCTAAGCTGACATATCAGTACCCATAAGTTGATATAGTATACCAGTATACTACTCGCAATCTAAGCTGACATATCACTCATAGGTTGATATAGTATATCACCCCAACCATTTAATCAATTCATCATTTTTATCATACCCAATAAAAATAGTTCTGTGTGGGTACACGGTCGGCCTTAGCCAAAATATAATAATTTCACTTTTTAAACATCCCACAAGTTTCAACAGCCCATAACATATTTTTAGCGCTATAAACCGACGCCCGGTAATTTTCCAATTAATTACCAAATTAAAGTAATTTAGGAATAAAATCCTCAAATCACAATCTGGCAAAATTAGCACAAATTAAAGCTTAAATAAATGAACAGATTGCACCACAATAATCAACATAAAATTCCGGCCACCGGCTATCCGATCTAATTTCCGAAAAATAATTAATTAATTAAATTACGGAAAATATTAAATAAATGTCAATAAATCCAACTTATGCCCGTAATGCCTAATTGGCCGAAACGGACCCGAAAATTTTTTGAGATTCGTTAAATAAATACTAGAATGTGTTTACTTGCTAATTGCACTAACTAACCACCTAACATGCATCGGCAATTAATCAAATTCACTAATCTAATCTAATCTAACCACCTAATCCATCTTAACCTAAAATAATCAATCCTTAAACGTGATTAACCTACTAAGCAATGATTAGTGAGTTAAACTCACTTGCTCGGCAATTTGATCGGTGCAAAACGACGGGGACGCGACAGGGCTCACTTTTCTCCAAAGTGGGCCTAACTTTCGGGCCCAGGAAAGTCTTCAAAATGGGCCTAAAGCACTGTTGGAAACTCACACTTTTATGTTCAGTTTTTGGTTGAAACAGAGGGCAACAAGCTTGGTTAAGGTGGGAATGGATCGAGGAAGGTGGAAAGGACTAAACCGGGTTCAAGTGAGGACTCATGGCGATCGGAGGAAGCTCCAACAGTGGCTCATGGTCTTAGACAACCTCTTGGAACGGCGAGCTAGGCGGGATGGAGCAGTGAGGACGCCGGGATCAAGCAGGCGAGCGCAAGGCAGTAGCAGCACATGCGAAGGGTTGGGAGAGGCGAACAATGGCAACGAGCAGTCCTAGCGGCATGTGGGCTTACTCCAGTGGCTTCTCCTTGGCTGCTGGCATTATGGGCTGTTCAACAGACTTTTGTTGGGCACAAACTCATATACGAGTAGCTTATTTCTCCTTCCAATCAAAATCCAAGCAATCTCACTAGATTCTGATGTTGAAGCTTAGCCACCAACACAATCTTTTTCTTAAATTCTTTAACACTTTGTCCTGAGCTTTGGGATAGCCTCTTCACTACTATCTCTCGTCCATTGGGAAGCCTACTTCGTAAAAACTTGTGAAAAGGTGACAAGACCTCATGAACTCTTCACTTTTTTTTTTTTATTATAATTTTAGGATAATTACTTTCCAAACTTTTAACCGATATTCAATGTTATTGAACTATCTTCTGATTCAATCGCATATAACATTCACACAATAGTGCCGGGGACACTTTCTACAATAATAAGTAGGTGTTGGGCTCAAGTCACTATCATGGTTAGAGAACATAATTAGAAAACATCGTTCTAACAATTCTTCCACGAGAGAGAGAGAGAGAGAGAGAGAGAGAGAGAGAGAGAGAGAGAGAATATAGCCCATTTAACGTCCATTTCGAAGTGGCTTGATACATGACATGGAATTGGTTCAATATGGTCGAGTTTTTAACGGACCAGTAATATAGCCCATTTAACGTCCATTTCGAAGTGGCTTGATACATGACATGGAATTGGTTCAATATGGTCGAGTTTTTAACGGACCTATTGAATATACGCTACATCTGCCTCTGTTAGCAAAAAAGCACTTTTAACAAAATTCAGGTACCCTATTGGATCGAAATAAAGTAAAAGAACGATATTATTTACCATCATCATTTCGATTTCGATTTCAAATCCAAACTGACCCTCAAGCGACGTCCAGAAGTATAACAACGTTTTATGATCACTGATGTACCCAATAAATCTCTCCAAATCCACCTTCGCCAAGGACTCTAAGGAGGTGATCTCGCTTACACCTTCATGAGTGAACAACAAAAGTGTTTAGATTATACTTGTTATTTACGGGAAATTATTAAAAAAAGTCATAAACATACTGTAATTGTAGTCAATTCAATCTTAAATTTTTTTTTTTTTTTGACTAATGCAATCATAAACCTTTGTAATTATGTCAATTCAATTTATCTAGTCAAATTTGTTCGACAAGCACCGACGTAGACACCTATTGACACAATTTTTTAATTTTTTTTAAAATTTTTTCTTTTTCTTTTTTTCCCTTTTTTTTTTTTTTTTCTTCTTCCTTCATTTGGCTTCTTTTCTTTGTATTGGCCGATGAGGCTCCAGTGAAGCTCATTGTCCATTGGGTGAGGGCCACGAAGGGGTTGCGGCCCTCACTTGGCCTCTCCTACCCTTACCAATGGCCTCGCCCAGATTTGGGCAAGGTAGCTTTGCCAAGATTTGGACAAGGGCAAGGCCCTATAGTGAGGGCTTCTCGGGTCTTTGCAGTGGCTGGTGAGCCTCGCCAAAGCCTCATCGGCCATTGTAAAGAAAAGAAGCCAAAGAAGGAACAAGAGGAAAAAATAAAAACATAAAAATTTAAAAATTTAAAAATATATATTATTAAAAATTACCATGTCAATGTTGATGGGCCAAATTTGTCTAGATGGACTTAATTGGCACAATTGAAAAATATTTAGAACTAAATTGACAAAAAAAAAAAAGACCTGAATTGGCACAATTGTAATAGGTTAATGACTTTTTTGGTAATTTCTTCATTTTTCATGTCTTACGGTCATAGCTTTACAATGGTTCTAATTCTCAATTGAAAGTTTCAATCTTTTGTTTGTATTTCTTTTTGATTTTTTGAAAACGACAATAATTACCACTTTCTTCGTCTACTGCCTCATCTTTTGTCTCTACAAGCCTCCTCCGAAGGTAACAACAACCGATGAAGAGAAGCATCACAAATATGGCGATTGAACTGATAATTGCAACCAAGATACCTGATCAGATAATTGTTTTCTTAGCACATTTAAAACTATTGAAATATCTAATTAATAAACCCTACTATCATCTAATAATTTAAATTTTTAGAATAGCTACTCGGGGTCTCAAAAAATTCTCACATCTATCAAGGCAGGAGGTCATGGCGTATGCATGAGGGCAGCATTAAAATAATTAAATAATAACTCACGTTGTAATCTATTATCTTAAGCTTTTAGAACTGTTAATAGTAGTTCATCAAAATCTTACAGTTTGCTTGTTTTATTACTAAATATTCTAACAAAACCAACCCTTCAATTGCAATTTTAGAAAGTATTAGGGATTGCTCCAGTGGCTACTCTTCTCACTTGAGAAGGAAGAGGTGAAGAGCTCAATTTCTCACTTTCTCAAGAGCTAGGGATAGGGACGTGTGAGTGAGGGAGTAGAGTTTCACAACTTGCACATAGTACATAGAACACAATGACTTGTAAAATAGATATAGGACAAGACTAGACAAAAAAAAAAAAATTGTAATCCTAAAGGAATGAATGCTCAGCATACCTAATAGGGAAAGTAAGGATTTCCGAAGTACTGATTACCTATAAAAAGGGAAAATTAAAGTAGGAAAACTGCAAACTTATGTTCAATGGCTTGTTAACAAGTTCCTCGATTGCATTTATTAACAAAATTCATTAGCTATTACTCTACTCAAATAATTGATGAAGGTTTACATATGCTTTTGAGCCTCATGCTTAAAATTTCATTCAAGTTCTCATACTTTTTTCCCTTGCAATGCACAGATTGATCAGAAAAAGATGAGTTAGCGGGGGATTTTTCTCAAAAATATCAAAACAAATTAAAAACTCATGAAACAATAGGCAAAATAGAAAAATGTTTTTTTGTAGCCCCGTTGACACCAAGGGCACCAGTCGCCGTTGTCCCGCTTATTGCCATCCCCCTCACTGCCTTGAGCGCGAGTCTCTGTGGCCATGACCTCGAAGCCTGAGTATCCATGGATGCAGAGCTCGAGTGTCCCTGGTCCCGGCTCAAGATATGGCTGCCACGGCTGATAGCTCAAGTTCGAGCTCCACGTCCATGGGGACAGAGAGTTCAGATCAAGCATACATGGCCACAAGACTCTGGATCTAGTGACGCAGCCACAAGCTTGAAGCTCTTGCAGCATGGTTTTTTCAAGCTTGAGCTCAAGCATCCATGGCCACACAACGCCAAAACTCTGGTCACCATGGCTGCAAGCTCGAGATATGGCAGCCATGGTCGTGAGTTCACGCTCGAGCAGCTCCTTGCTATTTTGCAATTGCTTTTCTTCTTTCTCCCATGGCCACCATGGCTACAGAGCTTGAGCTTCAGCACAAAGCTTGTGGCTACTATGGCCATAGAGGTCGTAGCCATGAGGATGCTGGAGCTTCGATCTCCCAACCACGGCCACTCTCCACTTTTCCATCTATTGTGCCAGATCGCGTCATCCATGGCCTTTTTTCTCTCTTCTATTCTCTCCATCATCTTCTCTCTGTCCACCTCAAGCTTGCAGCCATGACAGCTTGAGTTTCAAGCTCGTGACCATGATCGCTCGAGCTTCGAATTACCTTCCATGGCCACAAGATCCAGAGACCCCTGGCTAAAGACGCCGCATCCGGATTTTAGATTTTATACTTACTAAATTTTAGTTAATTGCATTAGAAAAAATCCTAAGTTTTGCCGTGTAGGACAAAAATTAAAAGACTTATAATTAGTTATGGCCTCCTACTTTTTATCGACTTTGGGTGCACGTGTCGCATTTTGATCGGTTAATAGAGGCGGTACACTCGGTGGATGCAATATTTTATCATGAACTTGAACGAAAAGTACCTTTGGCGATATTTCCATCGGAAGCCGGCGGAGCAGCTGGAGATGGCGGAAAAGACGACGGCTGACTGGGGCTTTACTCGAAAAAGTTGTGCAATTCCCATCGGAAAATACAGCTGGGCTTGTCAACATAGCCGCCTTGCCATCCACGGCGACAATCATCAGAATGATTATTGGCTTCTCCCAAGGAAGTCCCGCAATCATTCGGTAACAAGTCGGGACTACACTGTCCAACGAGTAGAACGTGTTGTTGTCCGACAAGTCGGCCTGCCCCCTCTTGAACTTGAGCCTCGAAGAGCCATCCACGGCTATACTCACTAGTCTTTGTGTCAAGTGTATAAAATTATTCACATGACTATAAAACACTGAAATCGATAAATACAGTAGAATTAAAACATACTTGTTTGAAATTGTTTACAGTGGAATTAAAATAAATTTATTTGAAATCAAATATTTCATTGAAGAAAAATAAATCAATATGATCCCTATGATCTATTTCAGTATAATAGCTTTCAATGAAATTAAGCAAATAACCTATTCTTTTATAAGCTAGAGAGGAGACCTAGTAAATTCTAATCAATAGCGTGTCAACTGGGCTCCTCTCATCACAGGTTTCAGTTAAATACAATTGCCTACACCTTACTACTCAACTAAGCCCGTTATTAATAGATGCCAATACCCAATTCAATAAGATCACTCTAGGGTTTAACAAATATTAGAATATCCATTAACCCAATTATTTAAAATAAAAAATTAATTAATTAATGTAAACCCATATTATAGGAAATTTCCAACATCAAGTTCCTCAATATCTCATCGAATTGGTCTTGGTCCGTGGTGATGGTGTTGCCTTGGTTGACAATTGTAAGGGTAGGTTGCATTTGCAGTTTGCCGTGGATCGGGGTGTCCAAGTATCGGATAAAGCATGGCGGGTGTCTGGTTACCCATGAGTAAGCCACCTTCTGGTTAGGACACTTCACGACCAAATCTTGGACTGCAGAGCTCACGCAGCTCGCGCAGATAGCTGCCAACGTATCCCCTCGGCACAAAGCGATGGTGTAGATGGTGTTTGGATTCTCCCCCATGTGGCGTAGGACTCATTGTGTGCAAACACGCTGGAGGAAAGAGAGCTGAGGACCGCATCGCGGTTCTTTGAGTAGGCGCTGTTCGACGTGAAGTTTCCAGCGGTGTTGTTTCAGATTGGTGGGTCGTATGAGTAGGTTCGGATCAGAACAGTCAGAGAAACGAGGAAATAAAGAGTGGATGATAAGCGAGTCATCTTAGGGTTTGGTGTCTTTTTGGTGCTTTCAAGGGTTCTGCTTGATGCAGAGTCGGAGATTCTCAGGCTAAATATTGCAGACGTCTCAGTTCGTGCGTGTCGTGTGGGTCGTGTCGGCCAATGGAAATACTTGCCACATCAATCAAGTTAAGGATGTGGACTAGTTTATTAGGCATGGAGAAGGACGTAAAGAGATATCACAAGGCAATTTTACCTTGCCGGTTATCCCGCAATAAGCGTGTAATGACCGACTACAAGTGATGGGGCGTTGGATGTCTTGATCCGAGGGATTCCCAATCCTTTTTATCCGTTTTTAAGTGCATGATAACTCATAGACCAGGATGGTCAGTGAGACAATGGTATAATTTAGGTAAGTGACATGGTGTAAGTATGTTAGAATATTTAAATATTAAATAATGCCTCTTTTAACACTAGTCTCGCAATATTTCACATGACATTAGAATATGAGATCTGAAATTTAAATCTTTCCAATCCCTAGTTACATATTTCGGTAATCCTAATTATGAAGGAAATTGTTAGAATATTTAAATAATAAATTACGTTTCTTCAAACAACTTAAATTTTAAGAACAATAACAGTAGTTCCACAAAATCTAAATTAAGATGATGAATTCCTTTTATGATGATTAAATTAATTACGGATGTATGCATGAGGACCAGCCTATTTTGACGTTTTGTATAGTGCGTCTATTTTGGTTTTTTTTTTTTTTTTGTGCATACCCCCAGGTGACACAAAAGTATAGTGAACCAATCTTTTCGTCGAATCTATGGTCTGGTTTATTCGTATGCATGAATGCTACTAATCTCCAAGTTAGAGTGCAGAGCAGTTGTCCTTCCCCTTAATTATCAAGTTAGAACTGAATAGCAACTTATCGTAACCATCACAAAATAGAAAATCTATATCTCTAAATCAGAACGCAACACATCTTGCCACCAGCACGATTGATTCAACTTATCGTAACCGGCACAATCCGAACCCACCGGCTGTACCGAAGTCGAAGTCAAAGTCGAAAAGTCATCTCCGTGGTTACTGCTAAGTTGTAGGAGTAACATGTTGGCTTCTTTTTTAGCACTATAAAAAGCATGTTTACGAAATGAATAATTTCATTTCTGTTGGGATGTAATATCTTCTATTTTCCTCCTTTTTTTTTTGCTTTTATTTATTTTTCTCTTTTTTCCCTCTAGTAACCTACTACTCCCTCCCTTAGGGCATGGCATGGCTGTCGTTGCTGCCCAGTTTTGGGATCTAATTACATTTGCGTGCCAAGTTTTACAGCTTTTGGTGGGTGAATGGGTATATATTTCAAACAAATGTTTTTTTTTCCCGCTCTATTATGCCAGACTTTGAGATTTTGCATGCAAGACTGCAAGACTTAGGTCATGACATAGGCATCCTCCCACTTGTAGTTATCTGTCAGGTATATTAGGCTATGTTTAGTAAAGTTTCTGTTCTCAGAATAATTTATTTTCAAAAACTTTTTTTTTTATTTTTGTTCCCAAAAACAGTTTTTGAGTATTTTAAAGCATTTGGTAACTATATAAAATTTCTATTTCTGGAACATAAATACATCTGGTACAACGCAAAATATTTTTGTGACTTAGAAGTTATTTTAATCTATTAATAATTTTATTACAAATTTTTTTTTTTTTTTTCCCTTTTCTTCTCCCTCCTCTAGCCAATTGCCGGCCTTAACCATGGCCAGCTGGCGACTAGCCAGATGAGGACTAGCAAGGTAGCCAGTCCCTTGGAGCCTCGCCGAGCACCGGCATGGTCTCAAGCCTTGCCATGGCTCGGCAAGGCTTGGCCTCGCCCTGGCTACGCGAGGCAACCTCTCCAAATCTAACAGGCCGATCCTCGCCTAGCCACTAGCAAGACTCAACCTTGCCCAACCACCGCGAGGTCAGCCTGGCCCACCTATGCGATGCCAACCTCGCGGTGGTCAAGCGAGATCGAGCTTCACTGTGGCCGGGTGAGGCTCGACCTCGCCTTGGCTGTGCGATGCCAACCTTATGGTGGCCAAGTGAGTTCAAGCCTCTCCCAGCCACGGCAAGGCTCGAGGGGCCTCGTTGATGGCTAGCAAGCTTGGGGCAACCTCACTGGGGGCTAGCGAGGCTCCGACAAGATCACTGGGCCTTGTCTAGCCAGCCTTCGACCATCGCCAAGGTTGGCAACCAACTGGGAGAAGAAGAAAAGAAGAGAAAAAAGATGGGTTGGGCGGGCCCCAGATAAGAAAAAGAAAAGGATGGAAACAAGCAAAAGGCTAGGCTAGCTTGCCCCTAGCCCAGTCTCATTTTTCTTTATTTTTTTTGAATAATTAATAAAAAAAAATTTATAAAAAATTTATAATTATAATTTTTATATATATTTTTTATAAATTTTAATACTAGTAATGCAAATGCTTCTAATGTTTATATGCCATGCAATTTTAAAAATAAAAAAATTAATCCCCAATTTTTGTTAGAGGTTTTTTAAAAATTAATGGTCCCCAATTGTTTATGCAATTGATTAATGATTAAATGGGCCCAATAATAATTTTAGGTGCCAACTATACTCAATTAACGATGGTCCAATTGAATTCAATTTAATTAGTTACTGAATGAGAATCAATGAAGACCTTGCTAGTAGAGAATAAACTAATTGATAGTGACATTTAGAAAACCGTGGATGGACTTTCTAATTTTTTTTTTTTGAACAGACAAATAAAATATTATTACTCGGTACCGGTCTTAGCAAATACAACAATAGCATCAACACATAATAAATCTAAAAGAGCAGACGGGGGTTGGTAAACCCAATTCCTAGAGCTTTTGCTAGCCAATCGGCCACCTTGTTTGTACTTCGACTACAGTGGGTTAAAGTGAGGGCCGAGTTCTCTTTTAGCTTGCGTTTGGCCCGGTCCACTAGAGGCTGCAATTCCCAACTGAGGGTATTGGAAGTGAGGACCCCATTCACCAGCGTACTACAATCCGAGTGAATATAGTATCTCTTTCTCAAATCTAATTAGGGCGAGTTTAAAGGAAATAAACTCTAGGGTTTCAACCAAAGCTTGTGCCTCCACTTGCTCAGCCGATTTCACCTCTATAAATTTAGTAAACCCATCAACAATTCTACCCAGAGCATCCCTGCATATACAAGCTACAGCTCCTTGCAAATTGGGGGGTAGCTATTGAGAACCGAGAGAGCATACCTCTTCCTCTCTGTGCAGATCTGGCGTTGCGCGTTGCTCGTGTCCACCAGCAGCTTGTCTTTGTAGCCGAACTGACGTTCCCCTGTTATCAGCGACGGGGCTGTTAGGTGTCCGAGGGAGCTGTGAAGGCGCAGATGAGTTGTTGTGAAGATCACAGGTAGTGACATTCCTCCCTCTTACTGGAAAACTTGACAGATCTGACAGGTGTATATTCTGGTTTTGGTGAATAGAGCAATCTTTTGGGCTGGTATCCCTGCAGAGGCGCATCGTGGTCAGATCTGGGATTTCTTGTTGATTACATCCGCCTTCTCCCTCTCCTCTTAGCAGATCTGGTCGTGCCCCGTATCCGGCATTGTTGCTGTTGTACGTACATGGGCCTGTCGACGCATCGGAGGAGTTGAAGGTTGGCTCGAATTGGGATGGACTTTCTAATTTAATTCTCGAATTGGGATGGACTTTCTAATTTAATTAGTTAAGTGTTCAACAACTACTGATTCAAGGAGGATCAATGTGGGAATTCGTAACTAGATAGTCTAATTTTGGTGATTCTTGATTTTGCCTGTTCTATTATAGGGGTCTGTAGAAGAATAAGGAATTGCCCGGAACCGAATTGGCCCAGAACTAGCAGTTCCCATGGGGATCGATTTGGTTCCTAATTTTAGGTGTAAAACCACTCACCCACCCACTCTAACTGAACTAGTACATATATACAATTTTTTTTTTTTAAAAATTAAGTTTTAAGTTTCAAATCAAAACATTAGTTTCCTATTCATCACTCATCTTACTCATCTCACGACCTCGCCTCCCTCTCTCACTCTTGTTCTTAGTGGCCTTTGGCCTCATTGCTCCCTTTGTCACTCTTGTCACTCTCAATCGCCTCCGGCCTCGGACCTTATCCCTCGCTCTCAACTCTCACACCTCCTCCGAAGTGGGGATATTTCGATTGATGCAATAGGCTCTCCCGAGAATTGGACCAAACTGGCAATCTAGTTCCAGGGTGGTTCTGTGGAACCAATGGGCAATTCTCGATCCTTGTTCCGACGTGGAAGCCACCCGTCCTATATCCAATCACCCCTACTCTATTCTAATCAACAAGTTAATTCCCATTTGAGTTTATAACTTATTACATTGGAAAAAATAAAAGATAAATGACATGAACAAAATGAGGAGTTTGGTGTGAATTCTTATTGAGGAAACAATAAAATTTGAACCCGTCAAAAAGTTCAATCAAAAGAGTAGAGAGAAAATCTGCCAATAATTTTTTTTTTCCTTCATACGAGTAGGCTCTCTCTCTCTCTAGATACATGGGGAGATCATCAAGAGAAGGGCGAAGTCGAAGCCCATCGACCACTGGGATTAGCAAAATGGGTTCCCTAATCCATTTTTCTACTGATATCTGAGGGTTGGAATTAAAATGAGTCGCTCCAATTTATGAAAGGTTCAGATGAGTTGTAAAGAACGAAGACCAATTAAAAATGGGTTCGAATACGTTTGATTCAAATCCATCTTTAAGCTATTTTATTCAAGTTGATCTAGAGATATATTGACCGTTTTTTATGTTTCCATTTTTTGAGCCGTAACAAGTCGCTTTCTCCTTTTATTGCGAATTAATGCCCGATATTTCAAAGTGATGATATAAGAGTTAACATCGACTTAATGCTAACATAAGTAGACAGTTACTATGGTAGTTTGTTTTGCTTAAATGTCTCTTTCGGTGTAGACATTATATTAGTTGCGTGTGTAGATCAAACGCTAGAAGACATCATTTTCGCTGACCTTTGCTCGCATTATGGTCAATATCTAAAACAACTTCATCGTGTTGGAAGAAATCTTGTGAAAGGGATGATTCTCTTTGAGCCAAAAAAAAATAGAGGAGAAATTTAAACCTTAACATACCTTATCAGGTTATGGAAAGAATGTCATTTAGATTTGTGAGAAAAAAAAAACTTAATCTGCATCTCAAGAAAAATAATACAAATAAAAATAACCTCTTAGAGTTGGGCCACATGAAAATTACATCACCTCCTATTTAATGGCGATAATTGTTAAGAGTTAGAGCCCGAATTGGAATAGATATGTGTTGGGCTTGGTTTGGATATAAATTGTTAATGCTGTATAACATAAAAATGGGTCAATTTGGATAGAACCCATTTTTCACACACTTTTTTTTTTTATCAAATTTTTTTCACACACTTATTCACCTAGATTCAACCCCACCCATCTGTTTGGCAAAAAAGAGGATATCACAAGTGTCATAACTTCATATGACTCTCACTTTTAAAGGTTTAACTTTCTTTTTGATCACTTAACTGTCATGACTTATATATGATGTTCACTTAAGTACCATAACTTTTTTTCCTAATCACTTAAGTGCTTTAACTTTTTTAAAATGTTCATCACAAGTATTACACCACGTTGGATTTCTAATGCTTTGGTGAATGTTTTTGAAATTTTTTGGTATTTAAGTGACCGACTAAAAGTTATGGCACTTAAGTGAACATCTTTTTAAAAGTTATAGTAATTAAGTGGTCGAAAAAAGAATTATGACACTCAAGTGAACGCTATGCGAAAGTTATAACAGTGTTCTTATCTATGATTTGGAAAAATCTACCATGTTTAAATATTATGAGATTGAGATGCACTTGGGAAAGTTGCACCTCAAATGTTCCCATGTTGACTATGTGTGACGTAAGACCTGTCATTGAAGTTCGGAAAACATAGATAAGAAGGCACTCCTTGAAAAGAAAAAGAAAATAAGAAAAGAATGTAAAACATGTACATAAACATTTGAGAAAGACAATCCCGTTTTCTTTATGTTAACATGCATCATGGATGGAGCACCTAAAGGTATAGAATTAAAAACAGCATAACCCAACGACTTGCAAAGGAGAAGATATGTGTAGTCTAGTGGGTAATTTAACTAACACTCCAATTTGATTATTTAGTCTAGAGGAGAAGTAGTTGGATTGAGTCTTACAGAAGCACCACAATGTTCAAATGCGGCACCTATTCAAAAACTCACGGCGAAGCTCATCACACACAAAATGTATTTACTCTCATTCATCAAAGATAGCACAAGAAAAACCTATAATCAATTGAAAGAACAAAAACCAAAAGTTTCAATTTTTCCATGGCTAAAGCTTGAAAATATGATTTTTGCAAATGGTACATTATGCACATAAGAAGATGAAACTGCAAAATACCAAATAAGAAGTGACCATGGCTTTAATTTGGCCCAAACTTGTAGTTAGTAGCTTTTCATCTTCCTCTTAAGTAAAATCCAAGCATCCATATGATGTTTTTGTGCTGAAGTTTTGCTTGTCTTGAGCTTTCAGATAACCTCTTCACAACGATTTGTTCACCATTAGGAAGTCTACCCTAAAATGTATTGTATTTAGCATTTAATTCCTCATCACAACTTCTATAACCAAACATAAAGAAGCTTTACATGTTTCTTTTTCTTTGATGTCATTATGTTTAATTTAGATGTAAAGCATTCTTATTATTTCTAAGCAATATGTAATTCGTACCTAGAAAATTTCATTAGATCCACCTTCACCCAACTTGCTTTCATGAGAGAAATCATTTGTTGATCATAGCCAAGTCATATTGCAAGCACTCCAAATATTAAGTTCATTTGGACCTACAATACAAAACAACTTTTGATTAAAAAAATTATTTTGATTTTGATCAATAGAAAAGAATATAGATTTTTCAAATTCTGGGGTTCCATAATAAACCAACTTTTGGAAAAAAAATGTTGACGCAAAAATTAGACAAAGTTTTGTTTGATTTTTGGATAATAAACCAAAAAACCAACAACAAAAACAAAGCAAAAGAAAAAAAGCAAAAGAAGAGCAGCCCCTCCATGGGCTCTCAGCCCATTTCCGCCAAGCCCGGCCCCACCGCATCTTCTTCTTCCTCGCGCCTCTGTAGCGCACGCGCAGAGGGCGCGACGGAGAGGAAGGGGGTGGACGGACGGCAGTCGCGTGCGGAGCAGAGGGGCAGGTGGCGTCGATGGGACGTGACCGGAGGAGGTGATGATGGTGGATGGGACGGCGGTCCAACCGGCGGGTCGAGGCCTCGCCGACCAGCCGCTCCCGCGCCTATAAATAGAGGGGGGCCACCGTCGATGAAGAGGGGACGGAAACACGGAGATCACAGAGAGGGAGAGAAAGAAAGAGAGAGAGGCCACCAGAGCTTGGGGTCCCTTGAGAGACTTCGGGGAGCTCGAGTTCTGGCCGGCCGTGGAGTGGTGAGCTCAGAGGGTCCCCGAGAGACTTCGGGGAGCTCGAAGGGCGAGTCCGAGGGAGAGAGAAGGTAACTCGGCGCCGGATCTGACCGTCCAGGACCCACCGACGCCGTCGTCGTCCGCCGCGATCGTCGTCATCAGTCTGCCCTCGCCGTGGCCGCCACCATCATAGATCAACTCCTGTCGTCGCCGTCCTCGCCTCCGTTCAAGAAAAGGTAAAAACCGTCGCCGTCGTCGTGGTTCCCACCGTCGTCGCTGTCACCGCCGTGGCCATCGTCGCCGTCGTATCGCTTCGGTCTCCTCCCCGGCGCCGCGGATTCGCAAACCCTAGGGTTTGCGATTTTCCGGGTCGCGAAGCGAATCCGGACCCGGAAAATCGGGTAAGGTTTGCGATCCGGGGGGCGGCTGCGAGTCGGGTCATGCACCGGATCCGGGTCGGGTAGGGTTCCGAAGGAACCGGGTTGTGAGCCGGAGCGGGTCAGCGAACCGGGTCATGGAGTGAGTGATGGATTCGGGTTGTCGGGCCGGGCCGGGCGCCCCCAAATGCCCGGCCACGGCGTCGTTTCGTAAAAAAAAAATAAATAAAAAAGATGAAAAAATCCGAGTCAGGCCCGTCCTCGTTCGAGTCGCCGGCCCGGGTCGGGCACAGCCCGTGGATCCGACCGGGTCGGTTTTTATTTTAATATAATATTTTAATAATAAATAAATAATTTATTTTCAAAAAAAAAAAAAAAATATTTTCTTTTCAAAATATATATATATATATTTAAAAAAGCATTTTAATTTCCAAAAAACAAAAAAAAAAATATAAAAAAAATATTTTATTTTCCAAAAAAAATTAAAAAATGTTTTAATTTCCAGAAAAATCGAAAAATAATAAAAAATGATAAAAATATTTTATTTTCCGAAAAATCAAAAATATTTCATATTTTCCAAAAAATGTCAAAAATCCAAAAAAAGCCAAAAATTCATGAAAAAGCCAAAAAATTCAGAAAAAGCCAAAAATACTTGTATTTTTCCAAAAAAATACCAAAAATCCTTTTGTGTCCAAAAATTAGAAAATGACTCAAAAAATGTTTTTCCTCCCAAAAATTCATGGAAAACCCCTCAAACATCCAAAAAACCTCAGGGTTTAAACAAGATTAGGTACCGAAAGGGCATTAGTGATTAACTAGTGTAATCAAGTCCCCGATCCTAATTTCTCTAGTTGCGCAGGAGTGAGTATTTCTCCCGATACTTCACTTGGGTTTCTAATCAACCCACCCCAAATCAATTAGTGGCGACTCCAATTTAAAATTTGATTTACAGGTTAAAAACTTGAACCATTAAGTCGTGAATTGGTGGACTTGGGAGAGTCCGAGTTTAATAAATTCAGCCGAGCCATTAGCCTCCTTAGGCACCCGTACGCGATTGCGGGCGCCCAAAAATGGAGGTCACGACAGCTTGGCGACTCCGCTGGGGACTTTGAGGACTTAGGCCATTTTTGTCTTTGTTTAAATTCTTTGCTGACTTATTTATTTTTTTTTTTTTTTTTCTTTATGCGAAAGTCTTTTAGAAAATTATTTTAATTTTGCTTAAAATAGATTATCTTGTGATTATAAACTGTTATGCATGCTTTACTTTTTTAAACACTACACATGGCACACACAACCCGGCCGCCGGACCTGGGCCGCCATAGGATTTTTAGGATGGTGTTAAGAAAGATACGACCTCGAACGCGAGACTGCGATGTAGAGGTTGCCTTTCTTTTCCCCGAATTTCTTAGCCAAGGTTAAGGGGGTATGCTGCTAACGCGAGACTGCGACGGGCGGATACCCTTTTAATTTCATCAAGCCTTCTGAGTTAGAAATCGAGCTGCACATCCCATCTGTATGTCTTTGCCCTTGCCATTTTATTTAGAAGCAAAGTAATTTATTTACTTTTACTTAATCTTTTATGGCTCATGGCAAAATAGGGTCAGGTTGTGTAGCCTCTTTTTTAATGCGATGGGAAGAATCGATATCAAGTTCATTCCTGCCCCAAAGAAAGAACTCCTCAGGTGATGGAATCAGTTAGATCAGCTCGGCCAAGAGTGTGTCAAAATGAGGATTGGTCATCTCCTCCCATTGCTCCAAATCAATATTCACTCTGGGATCATGCAAGCCCTGCCACATTTCTGGTGTCTGGAAACATCCACTTTCGTGTTTGGCAAATTTGAACTGACTCCCACTTTGGAGGAATACAGTCTCGCCATAGGAATGCCCCTGGGAGCAGAGCTTGCTAAGCCACAAATTGGCATTGACCCCATAGTCAATCTATCATGTTTTTTAAAAAATCATTCAGTAAGAGAAATTGTTAGAACTAACAACAATGCTTTCCCGCTATCATCCTTAACCGAATGCTTTGAAAAACAGTCAATGTCCCAAAAAACCAAGATCTTCCTTTTGGCGTTCTTTGGATTTATTATCTTTCCCCATAGAAAGAATGCCATAAATCCTTCAATCGTGGGGATAATAAATCAAATCACTTTTGGAGCGGGATATGTAAACATGGTTTTAGCCGAAACATTTTTATCCCTTAATCGTTTCAAAGATCAAAAAGAAAAGATCATGAGAGCTGCCCCAGAAATTTTACAAATGTGGTTCTTTTCTCATATCAAAAGATTTGGGCACCTCATGCAAATATTTGAAATCAATGAGTTCAAGCACCCACTGCAAAAATTCCAAAGCTTGGAGAAATATTCTCCCAATGAAGAATATTCTCGATGGATTAACTTATTAAAAAACCCAGTCCCAGAGACATTCATATGGCGAACTAAGTGGTTCCTTGCGAGCGAGGCACGTTTCGCGCTTGATTATTACGATCCCATCCCACTGTTGGGCCTCTCCGGAGCTACCTCATACTATCCATATAGGGTAGCTCGCCAGTACAGGATCCTTCAAGAAGTCCCGCCACCACTCAAGACAGAACTGTTTCGGGTTTCTTTGAACCCCACCGGTTATGACTACTCAGAGGAAATCAACATAATTCAGAATGCATGGGATAGATGCCACCCAGAGAGGATTATCGTACCCAGAAGATTGAAGGGACAGGAAAAAGCCCATCATGCATCCACCTTTTACATCCTCAACCATGGGATTCCTGAGGAGTTGCAGCCGGTAATCCCTGATGTAAGCAGCAAACTTACCAAGCAAGAAATGATCAAGTCTCTTGAAGAAAGTTTGGAGACCAGCAAGAGTCGCATATCAAAGTTATCTCAAAAGAGCAAACGGCGTCGCAAGATCGAGACTTCCCATCGCATATAAAAATGGACATCGTGGCTTTTTGATGTGTGTTTTAATGTGAATGTCTAGGGTCGTCCTGACTTGTGTCAAAAATCCTTTTGGCATTGTATAAATCTCTTGTTAATAAATAAGAATGACTCGACCCTTGCCATGAGCCAGTGTTCCATGTGTTTCCTTTATTTACGTTTTCTCCATTTCCTGTGTTAGCAGGTAATCACAACATAGCCATATTCACCAAATCCAAAAGCTTAGATGGCTGAAGAAAATGTACCAAGCCATGTCGAGATTATGGAAAGAGAATTGAAGCAGGTCTTTAATGTGCTTCAACAACTCTCAAAGCAAGTAGATTCCATTCAGGGCAAATTGACTCCTACCCCAGCCTCAATCGAAGTAGTATTACCGCAATCATCCACCCGAGGAGAACAAGGAAGAGAAATCGATGATAGCATGCCTGAATTGGAGGACGACGCACACCAAATCATGGTTGAGAAAGTAAAACCCAACATTTCGTCTAAGACCGAGCATGATAAGCGTCTAGAGAAGCTTGAAGAAAGGCTAAAGCAACTGCAAGGCCTACAGGATCCTACTCCAACAGACCTCTCCATCTACTCCAAAGTCAAAATGCCCGAAAAGTTTAAGATGCCTGAATTTGAGAAATACGATGGCACAACCTGCCCAAGGGCTCATTTGCAAATGTACTTGGTTCAAATGACCCAGTACGTTAATAATGTGCCTTTAATGATCCAGTTGTTCCAGTCAAGTCTAGTAGGTCCTGCTTTGAGGTGGTACATCAAGAAAAACATAAACCTCATCGAAACATGGAGTGAAGCAAGCGAGGCATTCCTCAAGCAGTACAAATTCATAATGGACATTACCCCTTCTCGTGAGGATCTCGATCGCACGGAAAAGAAGAAGCAGGAATCTTTCAAAGAATATGCTATCAGGTGGAGGAATCTCGCCGCCCAGATCAGTCCCGAACCAACTGACTTTGAATTAAGAAAAATGTTCATCAAAACCTTCCCTTATGAATACCGCAACCGGATGGTGACTACGATCGCTGAATCATTCAATCAACTCCTTCCAGTGGGAGAGCAGATAGAGATAGGGTTAAGAGATGGCTGGTTCACCGAGCCTACACCTGTCGACAGACGATTCAGCATGAAAAAGGATAAAGAGCCCCTGAGCGATGTCAATGCCACCTACACCGCAAATACTAGTCACCTCCCGACTGTTCAGACAAGCACAGGCCAACAGCAAACCAATAGCCGTCAGCCTCAATGCTACAACAACCGAAGACAATTCACTCCGCTTCCTGGATCTCCTTCCCAGGTTTTGGCAATCCTCCGGAACAAGAATCTCCTCTCGATTGAGCCGAGACGACCCAATGCTGAAAGCTTTGCCAGCTACGACCCGTCCAAAAAATGCGATTATCACATGGGAGAAGTAGGCCATTCAACTGATGATTGCTTCATCCTTAAACATCGGATCCAGAACCTACTGGATACTAAAGCCTTCTCATTCCAGACAACGAAGCCAAATGTCCAAAGCAATCCGCTCCCTGATCATGCTGACAAAGTAAATGCGATATTCGGTTCTGAAGCTAGTCAAATCAGAAATGTTAGTACCCCTATTGTTGACATCTATCGAGGGCTAGTGGAAACCGGGTATTATTCCAATGACGAAATACCACCTTTTGCGACAATGAAAGCAAGGGTATCAAGAATGATAGAAGCCGGAGTAATCATGCATGTTGGTCACACCGGCATAGTTTCCACTATATCGCAAGTCCTCATCAACTGGGATGAGGAATGTGCCGCGCTAAATGCAAAAAGGAAGAAGAAAGATTCCACCCCACCAGAGGATATAATCGAAGCATCGATAGCGGAAGCAGCTATAATCATTGAAATCCCCCAGCCTTACAAATATGAACGTAACAATGTGGTACCATGGTCTTATGACCTCGATGTGGGTTTAGTCACAAGATTTGGGCGAACCTATGCTCACGCAAATACGCAGTCTGCTAAGCCCGTCACCGACGAAGAAGCCAAGGAGTTTTTGGCCGTAGTTAAGGCAAGCGAATATAATGTGGTGGAGCAATTACGAAAATCACCAGCACAGATCTCTCTACTGGAATTGCTTCAGACATCTGTCAAGCACCAAAAATCCCTTATGAAGGTATTAAGTGAGGTACATGTCCCTGAAACAATTGAACATGACAAACTCGAGGAATTTGTTAGCACCATCTTACTGAAGGATCAAATGGCATTCTCTGATGAAGAAATCCCTGAGGAGGGTAGAGGACACACCAAAGGCCTCTACATATCAGTCAAATGCAACGCATCTCACGTTGCTCGAGTGCTGATTGACAATGGATCTGCTCTTAACATATGTCCACTAGCGACACTCTGTCGCCTTCAAATAGACAGATCACGGATCCAAGTACCCAAGACTTCCGTTTGAGCATTTGATGGAACAAAGAAGGAAACAGTAGGAGAGATTGAGCTCGACGTTCAAATTGGCCCAACTATATTCAAAATTTTGTTCCAAGTAATGGATATCTCCACTGCGTTCAATTTCCTCTTAGGGCGCCCATGGATCCACGTCGCAGGAGCAGTACCTTCAAGCCTCCACCAAAGTGTAAAGTTCGTGGTTGGAGGAAAGCTAATCACAGTCCGAGGAGAAGAAGACCACCGTATCTACCACGAGATAGCCATTCCTTATGTTGAGCCTGGTGACAAAAATGAAGCTAGCTATCAATTGTTCGAGCTCGTGTCTACTGTACACGAAACTCGAGGGACCTTGCCCCTCGTCCCCGAAGTATCAAGTGCTGCGATCATGGTAGGAAAAATCATGGTTGGACACGGTTTCATTCCAGGACAAGGACTTGGTAAGGAAGGCCAGGGCATCTGTCAACCTATTGAAGCCTTGAGGAGACCCTACACTGTCGGTTTAGGATACCTCTCGAATAGAAAAGCAAAGAAAAAAGTCGGCCTTTTATACCCCCGTCTCGAGGAAACTTTCCCAGGCCCAGCCCGGATGATGCGTGAAGAGGAAGGAGTGATCAATACTCCAAATTAGTTCAACCCCGAGAGCTCAAACTTGCCCGTAATCCGGGAGGGCACAACTTGGCCCTCAAAGAAAGAGGGGCCGGATAACATGACCACCATGTTTGGAGACATTTCTATATGTGCTATTGAGGAAGAGCAATTAGAAGGAGCAGGCGATAACTTCTCATTCATCCAGCTTCAACGCCAAGTTGATGAACTACGCGAGACAGTACACCACTTGACGGAAAACTTCGCTCAAGCTACCCGCGCATTCCGCTCTCGTCATAATGAGGATTTGGTAGTAAATGAAGAAGACCCTACTGATGCGATCTGGCAAGGGGTCCGGCTATCTCAGTCCTCAAAAAGCATGAGGCAATATTCGCCTCTTCCTAAATCGATGACCATCGTTTTTCCCATCCTCCTAGAGCAAGGGCTAATCACCAGGGAACTGAGTCATCCTACTCCCGAGTACTTCCTTGATTATGATCCATCCAAGCAATGCGATTATCATTCGGGGGAATTAGGACACTCGTTAGATGGCTGTACCATTCTAAAAGACAAGGTTCAGGATCTTTTAGATGCTGGGGTATTCACGTTCCGCTCTCCGTGGCTGTGTTTTGGCAAAGATCACCTCCTCGTGGTACCCAGCACTCGTACCATGTTCCCCGAGCATGCTAAGGAAGCACGTAGAGGAGAGATGATCATGGACACTTTGGGTTAGCCAAGTGGTAAATTTGACTACTATGTCAATTATTCAATCCCCCAAAGTTTCTATGATCATCATCACCACATCGTCCCTGATGGATGGGAAGGCATGGATGATCTGGAATCTGCAAAGCCGCAAGCACAGGGAGACGTGGCTGGCAGCTGGTATGAAGACTTCTTCGTGGGCGCTATCAATGAAGGACCGCCAGGGGAAATGGGCGCAGACCCGCTCGAGTAGAATCCTTTTTATTTCCTTCGCATACTCCCCTACGTGGGAGCCTGTACATATTTTTTAAGAGTTTGGCTTGTTTTGTTTTCAACATCAGTTCCACCCAGGGAACCATTTTTTGAAATCACTTTGTAAATCCATCTACTAATAAATAAAGTTGAAAACATTTTGAGGGCATGGGGAGACACACCAAACCGGCCCGTTGATGATAGCCAGCCATCAAAAGAAAGAAGAAATCTGAGGCCCGAGTCTCCTCATGTTTCCTTATCCTAAATCTTCAAGAGAAATTGATCACATTTCCAAAAAAAAGAGCATGCATACTACTAACCTTATTTTTCCTCTTAGCCTATCTACTCTATGACACAGGAATAATCTAACGGTAGGCAAGGGTATGGGAGCGGTCCAAACCAACATCGTGGATAGCCATGATAGCAATTCTGATAGCTCAGATGATGACTTTGATAATTCCGATGAAATTCAACGAGATTGGGAGCGTCATGAAGAAACAAGGCCCTCTACCATTGAAGACACCGTCACTGTCAATTTAGGCAGCACAGAAGGTCCAAGAGAGATAAAGATTGGCGCCAGCCTTCTTGAAGAAGAAGCTGCGGACCTGATTGATCTTTTAAAGAGGTATCAAGACGTATTCGCATGGTCATACGCGGATATGCCAGGCCTTGATCCAATGATCGTGGAGCATAGTTTGCCAACCAACCCTGATATAGCCCCCAAGAAGCAACGGCTAAGAAGAACCAAGCCAGAATTGTCAAAAAAGATTGAAGAAGAGGTGATGAAGCTCCTTGAAGTGGGTTTCCTCGAAGTCTCGCGATACCCCAGCTGGGTAGCAAACATTGTGCCAATGAAAAAGAAGGATGGTCGAATACGTGTTTGTGTCGACTATCGTGACTTGAACAAAGCAAGCCCGAAAGATGATTTCCCATTACCCCACATAGACGTTCTGGTAGACAATACTGCAGGGTTCAAACTGTTCTCTTTTATGGATGGATTCTCGGGATACAACCAAATAAAGATGAAGGAGGAAGACAAGGAAAAAACGGCGTTCATTACTCCATGGGGAACTTTCCATTATAAGGTCATGCCTTTTGGCTTGAAAAATGCGGGAGCAACTTACCAGCGAGCCATGGTCACCCTTTTCCATGACATGATGCATAAAGAAATTGAAGTGTATGTCGATGACATGATCGCTAAAACCAAACATGGAGAAAACCATGTGAAGACCCTGGAGAAACTATTTGAGCGACTTCGCCGCTTTAAGTTGCGCTTGAATCCAGCAAATGTGTGTTTGGGGCAACTTCGGCAAATTACTTGGATTCATTGTAAGCTGTAAAGGGATAGAAGTAGATCCATCAAAAACCAAGGCGATATTTGAGATGCCTCCTCCCTCGACTGTAAAAGAAGTCCGGAGCCTCCTGGGGAGATTAAATTACATTGCTCAATTCATTCCCAGCTTTCTGAAACTACAAAACCTTTCTTTAAACTTCTTAGGAAAGACGCACAAATTAAATGGGATGATGATTGCCGACTGGCATTTGAAGACCTAAAGCAATACTTGATGAAACCCCCGATTCTAGTACCTCCAGTACCGGGGCACCCTTTAATTCTCTACCTTACAATCAGCAGTGAGTCCTTAGGTGCAATGCTGGCACAAAAGGAGCCCCATGACCAGAAGGAGCGAGCCATCTACTATTTGAGCAAAAAGTTCATCATGTCAGAGCAAAACTACTCTAAATCAGAAAAAACATGCGCCGCATTAGTATGGGTGTTGCATAGACTCCGACAGTATACCTTGCATTACCAAACTTTCCTCGTAACCGAAAGTGATCCGATTAAGTATTTGCTCAGTCGCCCAGCATTGGTAGGAAAATTGGCCAAGTGGCAAATCCTGATCTCAGAATTTGACATTCAAGTCATGTCACAAAAATAAGTTAAAGGGCGGGTGATTGCTGATATGTTAGCAGATTGTCCTAAAGAAGTATGCAAGGATAATCCCCCGAACGATCGAATTTCCGCGGTAGAAGAAGACACGTGGAATATGTTCTTTGACGGAGCTGTAAATTTGTCAGGCTCCGGCACTGGGGCAGTCTTGATATCCCCAAATGGACAGTATTATCCTGTGGCTGCAAAATTGATGTTTCCATGTACCAACAATATAGCCGAATATGAAGCATGCATCCTCGGCCTGCAAGCGGCTATTGAAATGGGAGTGACGAAGCTAAAGGTGTTCGGTGATTCTACCTTAATAATCCTCCAGACATTGGGCGAATGGAAGACAAAAGACGCCAAACTTGTGCCTTATCATGGTTACTTAGAAAAGTTGGCGGGAAAATTCCAAGACATCTCGTTTGAATACCTACCTAGAATTCATAATCAGTTCGCTGATGCACTAGCAACGCTATCATCTATGTTGCAAGCAACGAGAGGGTTAGAAGTTGAGCCTTTAAAAATCGAAGTCCTGGCAAGACAGGCCTACTGCATGGCCATAACTGAAGAGCCCGATGGGAGACCTTGGTATTACGACATCATGAAATACGTCCAGAAGCAGGAGTTCCCTGAACAAAGCACTCCCTCTGATCGAAAATTCCTAATGAAAATGGCTTCAAAGTTTTTCGTCAGCGGTGAAAATCTATACAAAAGATCGTATGACTCAGTCCTGCTAAGATGTGTGGATGCGGCAGAAGCCACACGAATAATGCAAGAAATACATGAGGGAGTATGTGGCCCTCACATGAATGGATGTATGTTGGCCAAGAAGATAATGAGACTGGGTTATTACTGGCTCCCCTTAGAGAATGATTGTGGTCAGCATGTACGAAGTTGTCATCGTTGTCAAATTCACGGAGATAAGATAAATGTCCCTCCAACTGAACTGCATCAGTTATCTGAGTCATGGCCGTTTTCAATGTGGGGCATCGATGTAATCGGCCTAATTAACCCAAAGGCGTCAAACGGGCATCGGTTCATCTTGGTTGCAATTGATTACTTTTCGAAATGGATCGAGGCCACATCATATGCAAGTGTAACTACACGGAATGTTATGAAGTTTATCAAACGTGACATAATCGCCCGATATGGCGTGCCAGATTCCATCATCACCGATAACGGGACAAATCTGAACAACAAGCTGATTGATCAACTATTTTCTAAGTTCAAGATCCAGCATCTGAAATCATCCCCTTATCGCCCGCAAATGAATGGGGCTGTAGAGGCTGCCAACAAGAACATCAAGAGAATCCTAGCCAGGACGGCTGAAAATTACCGCAACTGGCACGAGAGGCTACCCTTCGCACTAACAGCATATCGAACTTCGATTCGAACTTCTACTGGGGCAACCCCTTTTTCCCTGGTTTACGGTATGGAGGCAGTTTTACCCGTGGAAATAGAAATCCCTTCCCTACGAATTTTATCCCAGGCTGGATTATCTAAGGAGGAATGGACACAACAAAGGCTCGAGCAGCTGAACATGATCGATGAAAAGCGACTGAAAGCCCTCTGTCACGGTCAGTGTTATCAACAGAAGGTAGCTCGATCATTTAATCAAAGCGTGCGACCCAGGCACTTCGAGGTAGATGAGCTAGTCTTGAGAAAGACGCTGCCAATCTTTCCAGAGCCTGGAGGCAAGTTCGCCCCAAATTACAAGGGTCCTTATGTAATAAAGAAGATACTCCCCGGAGGAGCCTTGATCCTAACTGAGATGGATGGGCGAGAGTTTTCTAAACCGGTTAATTCCGATGCTGTAAAAAAGTACTACCCTTGAATGATGTTCATTGTCTGGCATTGCCAAACACTTCTCTATCATATT
The DNA here is from genome assembly GCA_014182885.2 of Eucalyptus caleyi. Taxonomy (NCBI): domain Eukaryota; kingdom Viridiplantae; phylum Streptophyta; class Magnoliopsida; order Myrtales; family Myrtaceae; genus Eucalyptus; species Eucalyptus caleyi. The sequence continues at coordinate 50,771,507 of CM024470.2, forward strand.
GAAGATGCCTATGCACCTTTTATATATGAGTGATGTATTTACACCGTCATGAAAATCGTGTATTTGGAGAAAAATGAATGGTAATCACCAGCATTTAAGGAAGTGTCGAAAATCAAGTAGCAAACTCGATGGCATAACTTGAGCAAATTGACATTACCCAGGCAGACGCATAAGAGTAATCCATGTCAATTTCGCCTAGCTTGGTGTAAAAGATGCGTCGTTCAAGAGCCAGCCTGGTTAGAAGGAACCTTCGTCCCAAATCAACAATTTTAGAATCTGGAAACCTCACTTCTTGTTCCAGACTCATGCCCTTGCAAGAAGCAATTGCTATTGGAAAGGTGGAAATTTTAATTGTCCATCTCAAAATTCCATAGAAACCTGAGATACATGACTTTGCCCAATGCTGCTAATCAAAGACAAAAGGGGAAGTTCCACAAAAGGAAGGCGTTGAAAGTAAATCAACAGCTAGCAATCATGCCTACATGGCCACAAGTAAGAAAAGCCGGTCGAAAGAAGCATGGAACTGCAAAGAGACCATCATCGACATTCAAGTATCCCTAGAAGCCAGCTCATATAAACTCGGGGGAAATGCAACTTGGTGTCATTTCTAACACTCACTCTCTGAACTTATATTGACAGGAAGCATTAGGATTCAAGGGCCAGGCTTAATGGTTAAATGGGGCAAACCAAGTGATCCAAACCCGGGACAAGAGCAGAGACACCCGATCAAATTCTCAACCTTTAGCTGATTATTCACTCGTCATATCCCTAATCAATAGGGACATCCATTGACACTCATTCGTGAATAACCCTTTGTAAATAACTCTTTCAAAATTCAACACATTTGTGAATACCGTTCCACCAAATAAACACCCCTATAACTGTTAATAAGTTCTTCTTGAGTAAAAAGCCTTTCATTTATTTTGAGAATACAAGCCCCATCACATCATACACTGCATGCATTTTTCTAGGTGAATTCTGCATGATGATTTTGTCTGTCTAAATCATTGATTCCACTGAGAATTATTAGAATAGACAGCCAATTGAAGAATACAAGATTGATTGAGCATGTTGGAAGAGGCGCGTCAGAATGATGACAGGCAAGCCATATCCTACACACAATCCCCCATCTATACACTTGTGAGATGAGTGCAGAAAATTCCATGACTACAGGGTAAAGAGTTCTCTCGCGAATGGTACGATGATCAAAGCAGTGAGAGGCATTCCATCACTCACTTTGAGCCCCATACACTGACAAATTTCTGCTATACTCCCAAAGAACCACCCCACATGGGGCAAGTCGAAAGCAAATCAGCATCACAAGGTGAGAAAGGGGATAGAAATTTTCTTGCTTGCACTTGCATCAATCTTCGAGTGTCTTTATTGCATATGAACACTCGCGTTAATTTAAGTACCCTAGAGTCGTGAAGAGCAATTCTTTATTTACGCACTTGTATCCATTGTACAACTCAATTGAGTCTAAGAATTCACCCTCACATGGAGGCAAAGCAGAAGCCACTATCGTTTGAGCAGCATAATCAAAAGTGCCAACAAAAGATGAAGACTCCATAGTCTAACAAAGGCGTTTGCTTGAACTTGCCAAGATCAATTCCTCAAGCAAACAAGAACAAAAATGGGCATAAAATAGCAGTGTACCTGGTAAAAGCAAGGTCAATGCCCATGAATGAAAAATTGAGATAAGAAATAGGGGCATGAAAAAAGCAGTGTGCCTGATAAAAGCAAAGCCAATGCCCCAAACAAAAATACAGCCATTTGTATTCCCAAGAGAAATTGTTGTTCAATTGATACAACCTCCATCTGACCGTGAAGAAAGACTAGTGACAAATGCCAAGACTATCACCAACTCTCACCCTCTTACATGTGAGCCAAGACTACGTTACATTCCCATTGTAAAAGTCTCTTCAGACTAGGGGCACTTCAATTAACGTAGGATTTCATGTGTACATAAGCATCGCTTGAAGAAGTACAAGCAAGATTACTCTATCTCTTTTCGCAGGGTTCTTGACTTGTAAATCCGGAGATGATCGTGCAGCATTTTTATCCATCGACTTCGACCTCGATGATCCCACTTGATGAGCCGTTGACCAAGTCTTCATCACAATTTCAACAAAGACCTCTCACATTGGTAAAGTCGTACCGTTTGCGAGAACACTCGGACCCCTGCTGACATGATGATAGTGAGATAGTGTGGTCCTTATAAATCCTGCATCAATGGTCAGGATAGCCTTCTCCATGAGAATGAGTGAAAAGTCCTTTCAGACTGAAAGTCCCTCATCTGGCATGCTCAAAACATCTATATTCCGAGTAAATGTTGTCTTTCAAAATCTTCCCCAATGGAATTCGAATGATACGAAATTGATAAAATTATCATGCATAAATCACATTTGAATTTATGAATTTACAGTATATATAATCATGTGTGCATATTGTGCAAATAGCAGATATACTCTCAAAAATCAGAGATATTGTTAGGTAAGTATATCGCTATCCCCATTTGTCTTGAAGTACCTATCACTATCCAGGTACTCTCTTATTGACACTTGACCTATTCGAGTTGTCCCTTGGGTTTAGGTGCTTATTGCTGTCTAAGTACCCCCTTGTTTTTGAGTACCCACCACTTGCCGAGTGCTCCCTCTGTTGACACTCAACCTATTCGAGTCGTCCCTTGAGTTTGGATGCTTGCAACTGTCTCAGCATCCCATTGCCTTTGAATGCCGGTCATGGTTCGGATGCTCCCTTTTCTTGACACTCGACCTGTTCGAGTCGTCCTTGGAGTATTAATGCTTGTGATCGACCAAGTATCCCTTTATTATTGAATACCTACTGCTGTTTAGGTATTCACATATCGTCAAGTACCCACCGTTGTCCAGGTACTTCCTTTTCATGACGCTCAGCCTGCCCGAGTTGTCCCCAAATAATATAGCAGCTGTTCAAGCATTCCATTGCTTTGCTTGGCACCACCATCCAAGTATGTTTTCTAGCACTTGGACCAGCCTGATTGGTCCCAGATGATATCATTAAATACTTGTGTTCATCCAAGTATTCCCCAAGATTCTCGGTACGTCCTCGATATTCCCCTTGTACACCTTCATGAATATGGCTATATTCCAATTACCGGAGGTGAGAGACCTGTCCCACCCTTTTTTCAAATGCCCAACTAAAGAGGTGGGAGACCTTCAATCCAAGTAAGCCCATCATGACCTTCACAATATCCAAGGTACGTTTATAATACCAGGAGGTGAGAGACCTTCACGAATATGCGGGGCACGTCCTTGATATTCACAATTACCAGGAGGTGAGAGACCTTCATGAATATGCGAGGCACATCCTCAATATTCCCACTACCAGGAGGTGAGAGACCTTCATGAATATCCCAATAATCAAGTACCCCTTCGATACTTGAATGTCTAAGTATCCCTCAAGAATTTATACTTGCAATCGTATCCTCCCGTGAGTTTATGCTTATGATCAATCAAATGCCCCTTTTGAATGCCCGTGAAGGCCCAAATATCCTTCCCCTTTTGACGCCCGTAGGTTAGTGCTTGTGAATATCCAGGTACTCTTTGATATGCTTGTGAATGTCCAGGTATCTTCCAGAATTGATGCCCTGAGAAAGGTCGGCGTATCCTCCCGAAAAAGGTCGGGTTCCAACTGGTGTCTTCGATAGAAGTCAGACGCCCCACAAAACAGATGCCCTGAGAAAGGTCGGCGTATCTCCCGAGAAAGGTCGGGTACCAGCTGTTGTCTTTGACAGAGGTCAAACACCTCCCACAAAACAGATGCCCTGAGAAAGGTCGGCGTATCTCCCGAGAAAGGTCGGGTACCAGCTGTTGTCTTTGACAGAGGTCAAACACCTCCCACAAAACAGATGCCCTGAGAAAGGTCGGCATATCTCCCGAGAAAGGTCGGGTACCAACTGGTGTCCTCGATACAAATCAGGCACCCACAAATGAGATGCCCTGAGAAAGGTCGGTGCATCTCCCGTCAAGGCAACCGAAGAAAGGTTCGGGTCCCAGACAAATCACTAATTGTTTTAACAGGCGACCGAAGAATGGTTCGGGTCCGAGACAAACCACTGATTACTCCAACAGGCGACCGAAGAATGGTTCGAGTCCTGGAGGAGCAATCTCCCGTCAAGGCGACCGAAGAAAGGTTCGGGTCCTAGACAAATCATTGATTGTTTTAACAGGCGACCGAAGAATGGTTCGGGTCCGAGACAAACCACTAATTGCTCCAACAGGCGACCGAAGAATGGTTCGGGTCCTGGAGAAGCAATTTCCCGTCACGGCGACCGAAGAATGGTTCGGGTCCGAGACAAACCACTGATTGCTCCAACAGGCGACCAAAGAATGGTTCGGATCCTGGAGGAGCAATTTCCCGTCAAGGCGACCGAAGAAAAGTTCGGGTCCTAGACAAATCATTGATTGTTTTGACAGGCGACCGAAAAATGGTTCGAGCCCTGGAAAAGCAATCTCCTCATATCACCAGGTAAGATGACGCCTTGATACTTGCCAAACTCGGGGCTCACACCCTATCCCACTCACTCCCGGTAAGTAACTACAAGTATCTTCTTATCTCGTCTTAGAATATGTAATATTATATTGCTCTTTTTACATAGGATAATAAGTCTCAAATAAAATATAATCCGCTACGCATATATGACCAAATTTTAGGCATCATTTTGTCTTTGAATGCAACCTCTGCGAGCTCACCTTCAAAAAGGGGCAGCTGTTGACGCCTAAAAATTAGACTTTATTATTATGTTTTATTTGATTTTCGGATAATAAACCAAAGAAAAAACAACAAAAACAAAGCAAAAGAAAAAAACAAAAAGAGGAGCAGCCCCTCCATGGGCTCTCAGCCCATTTCCGCCAAGCCCGGCCCCACCGCATCTTCTTCTTCCTCGCGCCTCTGTAGCGCACGCGCAGAGGGCAAGATGGAGAGGAAGGGGGTGGACGGACGGCGATCGCGTGCGGAGCAGAGGAGCAGGTGGCGTCGACGGGACGTGACCGGAGGAGGTGATGATGGTGGATGGGACGGCGGTCCAACCGGCGGGTCGAAGCCTCGCCGACCGGCTGCTCCCGCACCTATAAATAGAGGGGGGCCACCGTCGACGAAGGGCAGACCGAAACACAGAGATCATAGAGAGGGAGAGAAAGAAAGAGAGAGAGAGAGGCCACCGGAGCTTGGGGTCCCTTGAGAGACTTCGGGGAGCTCGAGTTCTGGCCGGCCGTGGCGTGGTGAGCTCGGAGGGGTCCCCGAGAGACTTCGGGGAGCTCGAAGGGTGAGCCCGAGGGAGAGAGAAGGTAACTCGGCGCCGGATCTGACCGTCCAGGACCCACCAACGCCATCGTCGTCCGCCGCGATCGTCGTCATCAGTTTGCCCTCGCTGTGGCCGCCACCGTCGTAGATCAACTCCTGTCGTCGCCGTCCTCGCCTCCGTTCAAGAAAAGGTAAAAACCGTCGCCGTCGTCGTGGTTCCCACCGTCGTCGCCGTCACCGCCGTGGCCATCATCGCCGTCGTATCGCTTCGGTCTCCTCCCCAGCGCCGCGGATTCACAAACCCTAGGGTTTGTGATTTTCCGGGTCGCGAAGCGGATCCAGACCCGGAAAATCGGGTAAGGTTTGCGATCCGGGGGGCGGCTGCGAGTCGGGTCATGCACCGGATCCGGGTCGGGTAGGGTTCCGAAGGAACCGGGTTGTGAGCCGGAGCGGGTCAGCGAACCGGGTCATGGAGTGAGTGATGGATTCGGGTCGTTGGGCCGGGCCGAGCGCCCCCAAATGCCCGACCACGGCGTCGTTTTCGAAAAAAAAAAAAATATGAAAAAATCCGAGTCCGGGCCCGCAACGCGGGCCCGTCCTCGGTCGGGCGCCGACCCCGACCCGGGGGTCGGTTTTCATTTTAATATAATATTTTAATAATAAATAAATAATTTATTTTCAAAAAAAAAAAATATTTTCTTTTCAAAATATATATTTTTTAAAAAAGCATTTTAATTTCCAAAAAAAAAAAAATATCCAAAAAAATTATTTTCCAAAAAAAAAAATTAAAAAATGTATTAATTTCCAGAAAATCGAAAATTAATAAAAAATGATAAAAATATTTTATTTTCCGAAAAATCAAAAAATCAAAAAAATTTCATATTTTCCAAAAAATGTCAAAAAACCAAAAAAAGCCAAAAATTCATGAAAAAGCCAAAAAAATTCAGAAAAAGCCAAAAAGACTTGTATTTTCCAAAAAATACCAAAAATCCTTTTGTGTCCAAAAATTAGAAAATGACTCAAAAATGTTTTTCCTCCCAAAAATTCATGGAAAACCCTCAAACATCCAAAAAACCTCAGGGTTTAAACAAGATTAGGTACCGAAAGGGAATTAGTGATTAACTAGGGTAATCAAGTCCCCGATCCTAATTTCTATGGTTGCGCAGGAGTGGGTATTTCTCCCGATACTTCACTTGGGTTTCTAATCAACCCACCCCAAATCGATTAGTGGCGACTCCAATTTAAAATTTGATTTACAGGTTAAAAACTTGAACCATTAAGTCGTGAATTGGTGGACTTGGGAGAGTCCGGGTTCAATAAATTCAGCCGAGCCATTAGCCTCCTTAGGCGCCCGTACGCGATTGCGGGCGCCGAAAAAAGGAGGTCGCGACAATGCATATCCAGGAACTTGGAATCTACATTGTCATAGGTTCTAGGGTCGGTTCCAAGGTATATCCAAGTTCCACCTGTACTTTTAATTAAATGATTGTAATGAATCATTACCTCTAATGACCACCATTTGCTACGGTTCACTATTTGCAACTCATATCTAGATACATGAATATTATATAATATTAACAAAGTAAAAGTCTCAATAATGGATATCGTTAGAATTGAAAACCTAGATTAGTAGTTTAAGATTACGCACTCATCATTGGATGCCCTGGAATGTCGTAGGATTATGTGAAGACATAGAACAAGAAAAATATAAAAATTTGTTCCAAGTTTTAGGTTCTCGCTTCCACTTGGAACCTACCCATTGGAATAGGTTCCCTAATTTTTGAAACCTAGAACCTACCCTACATTTATTAAAACTCATAATTGAACCAAATCCCATCAATTTGATTTTTAAATTTCCAATTCTATTTTAGAACCATGCTCACCTCTAGATATAGGGTTGCCAGTGCTTTAGGACATTATCACAATGAAGAGCACCAGTGAAACTAGCATGTTGTGTCTCCCTACCCTAAAGCAATCTTTCCTCTCTTAATCGGTCATGAAGAAAAACAAAAAGAAACAAAATCATCAATATTAAAGGAAACATACGGGATGAATCTCGTATCACAATCACTTCTTCATGCTAAGGGTAGTGTTCATTGCGGTGCAAATGCTACCCATCCCTGGGGGAATCCTAAACTTTTAGGACTATTTTGAGGACTCATTATGTGGTTAGTCATGGTGAATTTACATTGCACTAGTATGTTGGGGCATCCAAAATGTGCACGCAAGAAAATTTCTCCCTCTTTTCTTCGTTTTCTCATTTCCTTCACAGATGAGCTCACTTTCTCTTTTTTCTTGCATTCGTCACCGCCTTCGTTGACTTCATGTGCATATTTGGGGAAGCAACTTTGAAAGTGGCTGAATTGTGGCTATTGAAGCATGGGTTTGGGCTTTAGGAAGTATGGGCTGGCCCATCTATAACTAATGCATATTCAATTGGATTTATCTCAACTTTTGTGATGACATGCACCCTAAGAAAATATTAGGTGGGATTGTTTTTTCGTGTCATCAAGGAGACACTCCGTTAATTGGGTGCCACATACCCTAGTGAACCTATTAAATTCAATTTTTTTCTCATATCTATTATTTCTCTCTGCTCCATTACCCTCTCTCTCCCTTCCCTTCTTCCTTCTACATCACACCATAAATTAAGAAATGCTTATACTTCATTAACAAGCTCCACAAACAAAGATGTGCACAATAAGATGATTGAATTTACGAGGAAAATTCACAAGCAAAATCCCTCAAGCTTTTTTACAATTCATTAGGAATCACAGTTGAAATTAAAGCTTAATTAAATTTCTTGATAGTTCTCTGTTTTTTTTTTTTTTTTTTTTTTTTTTTTTTTTTTGCAAACAAATCTCAAGGTTATTGAATGAAACAAAAGGTGAATTTGCTTCAAGTTGCAGAAACCTTCATAAACTCACACCCAAAATCAAAAAAACACAAACACAAACCCTAAGCTTGAGCCTTCCTCCCTCTCATTGTTGTTCCTAAGAACATGAAGTGCAACGACACGATTGCTAGGTTCAACGACCTTGATCAAAGCTCATGTTCACAGCTCCTTGCTCTGACAAGCTCAATGCCAACCACCACCATTTGGTCTCCATGAACTTTGGTTGGAGGCTCTATTGGAGCAACCTTGACTAAATCAGTACAACTTTGACACCATGATTGAGAGAAGAGAGAGAGAAAGTAATGGAGGAGAGCGGTTGACGGAAGAAAATTGAGATTAATGGGTCTTATTTGGACACATGGTATACAATTAATGGAGTGTCTCATTGATGACTTAAAAAGATGGTCCCACTTAATATTCGCTAGATTCTTTGTCAAAGTCTAGTCCACTAAACAATTGGTACAAATTTCCACAAGATATTGTACAGTATTATCTTATAAACGACAAAAGAGAATGGAGTAGATAAGATGACAACGAAAGTTAAAGATACAGGGTTCAAAGTTGGTAATTTTTTCCAACATGGAAAGTTATGGCCAAGGTCAAAGCAAGTCAAGAATGTTGACGAGCGAAGATAATATATTCAATTGCTCGCAATGAGTGTGAACGCTAAAAAAAACAATTTTAAGTGTTTCCAATTCCTTTTTCCAACGATAGATGTGACTCGTTTTTAGAATAATTATTAGGGACTTTGAATTATACTCCTTGAAATCCACAATTATGTAAGAAAGGGAAGCATATCCAAATTTCACCCAATAGCAATACTTTGCCCAAACCCAGAAGATTAGTCACAATTATTGCAAATCCTTATAGTTCCACTAACCATCCATATACAGTTCTTTTATTGAAGCCGTCAAATAAAGAAAAGAGTTGTCTGAATTTTTGGTCTTTCCTTTTCTTCCGCAAGTTCTTATTATCCTTTTCCCATCTTTCGCTTCTTCCTCAATTCAACGAGTAATGCCACCACCCTCCTCCTTATGTGATAAGGAGGTGAGCTCGAGCAAAGATGGGCCGATGCAACGCTGAACCGAAATGCTGACAGTGGTGAGGCACGGAAATAAGGCGAAGGCCGTGTGAGCCATGGTGGGGGAGGGGGCGGCGCGGTGGCGTGGGAGAGAGAGATGGTAAGGATGATCCCAGATTTTTTGTAATTTGCTGTTGATGAGGCCATCAATTCAGGTGTGTGAAAGAGAATAAGATAAATAATGAGGGCATCAATTCAAGGGTGAAAGAGAATAAGATAAATGGTGACCGGTGAGGATGGTCCCCCATTGTCCTAGTATAGGGGTCATTCACAAGGTCAATTGCGTGAGTTGCATTCTCATGTTTACCGAACACGGTCAAAGACAGCACTCCGTGGGCCTTTGAACTCTGAACGTTTCGTAGGGATTAAGGAAATATGCGTGTAAGGTCGCTTTGCCTTACCATCATAATCAACCACTAACAATTATAACCGAGTAAAGAAGCCAGAGATGCAAAGGAATATAGAGATGACGTTCAGGACGTCGATTTCCAATGGATGTGATGGAAATAAAGCAGTGCAGATCATATTATCTCATATCGTGAAAAGTACTATAGAAAATCATGACAGTGAAGCGAAACTCTAATCCTTTCTAATTAGTCATTTCTACATATGAGGAAGAACTTTCATTCCTCTATCCAGTAAAACCACATATACATATAACCACATATACACATGAATAGATTAATATAGACGACCTATCTCATCGAGAGAATCAAAACATGATTAGCCTCAACGAGAAGACACCATGTTTGCTCATTGTTCATTGATGATCACCGAAGTTCAGCCACGGTGATAGACCTCTCGGTGGATATGTCCGATTCCAATCTCCCTGTCCTGCCGTGGCTGAAGGCCGGTTGTTGGGGCAGTTCAAGAGTAATAGGGTGGCTGCTCAACTCATGGACTATGTCCGCCATTGTGGGTCTACGATTTGGATCTTGCTGAGCACACAGCAAACCAATTTTGAGGCATCTAGCAACTTCGTCCATTGAATACGCCTCTCCAATGGTGGGATCTAACACCAACAATGGCGTATCGTCTCTCCAGTTTTTCCAGGCCTGAAAACAGTTCATTGAAAATCATTTCTCAAGATATCAAATTTGCTTAGTTTAACTATTTTCATTTTAGCTAAGGAGTCAATTTGTGCAACTTACGTAGCAAGCAATGCCTTCGCCCTGGTCTACCTGATTGAAAAAACTATTCTTCTTACCAACAATAAGCTCTAGAAGTAGGATACCAAAACTATAGACATCAGACTTCACTGAGAATTGCCCATTCATTGCATACTCAGGTGACATGTACCCAATACAAACCATTATATATCAGCAATATAAGCTCACATAAGCAAAAAAGCAAAGAACAAATCACAACAACACTTACTAAGTCCCCGCAATTCTTTCGGTCATTGCCAGTGTTTGGTCAATCCTGAAAATCCTTGCCATGCCGAAATCAGAAATCTTGGGGTTCATTTCCCTATCTAACAATATATTACTTGATTTCAAATCACGATGGATAATCCGAATTTGAGAGTCCTCATGTAGATAGCGCATTCCTCGAGCAATCCTACATGCTATGTTATAACGTGTTGACCAATTCAAGTGCTTGCTTTTTTCATGATCTGCATGCATGCACAATTGAAATGCAGGTTATTTTTTGTTGATAAATCCTTGTGAATGTATTTTATGGAAGGAACTAACTTTAGGTTCCAAAAGATAGGAAACATCCAACGTAATCTGAGGTAATCACATATTCGCCTCAACGTAAAAAGTAATAGCTTAATAATATATCGAAAAGATTGACGTACCAAATAAAAAGTAGTCAAGACTTTTATTCTGCACAAACTCATAGACAAGTAGTTTTTCTTCACCCTCCAAGCAGAACCCAAGCAGCTGCACAACGTTTCGATGTTGAAGCTTCGGTAGCAACATGACTTCGTTCTTAAATTCTTCGAAACCTTGCCCGGAGCTTTGAGATAGTCTTTTCACAGCTATTAGTAGTACATTAAGAAGCGTACCCTGGAAGGTTAGTATTTTGATGTTTAAGTACACCTGAGTAGCTTTTGATCAACACTTCTCAAAATGGCCAAATCAAAGATCTTTGAGTTTTTTTTAACACAAAAGATCTTTCAAGTGTGATAACTAGCCGCACCAGGAAAACTTCACCAAATCCGCCGTTACCCAACTTGTTTTGATGAGAGAAATTGTTTGTGGCGGCTAGTATGGTGGCTAAACTGTACAGCATGGAGTGGGAGTTCGTAATTTCAGCTAGGCCTACGCAACGAAACAATACGAGATGGTCATTTCATTAAGAGCGTAGAATAGTACATCGCGCCTACACAGTTCTATCATTCTATCCGAGTAGAAGGAAGCAGTACGTATTTCTTACCGATTTGATCTCCTTGGACGACTGCATGTGCGTTGGTCGCATTCCTCCGACTGGAACACCAAGCGAGGAAGAGAACCACCGCCGTTGAGATGACAAAAGGGGCAATTACGATGATTATCACAATAAATATATTGCTTTCGACTGCGTATGAGCAACATATTTCAATAGCATCAGTATATGAGATTATGACTGGATGAGATTTCATAATTGCCAGAGCAAACGTGAAAAATGGAGAAAAAGAGAAAAGAGTATGCTTTATGAGCAAATGTCCAGAGCAAATGATGTTGAGAGAATGTATAAGAATAACCATTGATCGAGTAAAAGTCACCTTTTACCAATTGTGATTTAAATAATATAATCTCACAAGTAGATGTGAGACCCACCATGTTCAATGGATGAAATATCAAATATTTCCATCATCCATCCTATAAAGATTTTTTTTCCCGAAAAATCATGTTGACACTATGTGTAAGAATAAGATCCAAATCTATATTATTCGTGGAGAAAGAAATTTTCTTACTTTCTGCATTTAATTTTGTGCGTTAATTATTTACATTTTTAAGGATATTTTCACTTGTCAATGTAATTTAATAATACTCTATACTTGTTTGTGGGTGTCCTTGTTCGGATTTTAAGCGAGAGAGGAAGACGAAAGGAGTATTCAATTAACATGATAGTCTTCAATTAGAATAAAGTTAGATTTGCCTATGGAGTAAATAAATAAATAAATTTCATTGATGAATTTGATGAACAAAAAGTGTAGAAAATTTATTCACATATACAACTAATCAATCAAGAAAAACGGATCCATATATGATTGTAAAACACCGAGATCAATAAATACAGCGGAATTAAAGCGTACTGTTTGAGCCATTGCTTCACTTGCAGAAAAGTAGATCACTCGATAATCGGATATATCGAATACCGCATCTTCCTCTCTATGACCTATTTCGATATAGCAGCTTTCAATGGGATTAAAGCAATCGATAGGTATAACCTACCCTTTTATAGGCTAGAGAGGGGACCTAGAAACCCTAATCAATAGCGTGTCAACCTGCCCTTCCCATTACTGCCTACCAAACACAATTGCCTACACTTTGCTGCTCAACTGGCCCGTTAACAATAGATGCCAATACCCAATTCAATCGATCACTTTAGGGTTCAACAAATATTGGAATATCCATTAACCCAATTATTTAAAATAGAAAATCAATTAATTAATGTAAGCTCATATTATAGGAAATTTTCAACATTCTCCCACTTGGGCTACATTAATTAACTTATTTTATTTTGAAAAAGATTTTATATTAAAAACGACACTATCGGGTTAATAACTAAAATTTTGTTTTATGTGGCCACAACTTTTTAAAAATAATATTCCAATAATGGCATCTCAATACCAATACAATCCTATATAACCTCAATATAGGACTATGGAGATCAATGTGTTAAGAAAATACCACAACACACGACCTTCCATAATCACATATAATAAGCATTATATTTTCATGGATCATGGGCCTAGTAGTGTAGTAAGAAATAGTGCCAACATGTGATCAAAATTTACACTATTTCTTATCGGTCCTCAATGCAATTTCTCAACGACATGAAACTGCATTAGCGCAATTTCTAAACAACATGAAATTGCCTCAGTGCGATTTCTAAACAACATGAAATTGCACAATTATGTCACAATCCAACATGAGATCTCATAATCAGTGACATCCAGTCATCTTTAAACTAAAATTTGTTTAAAGATACTGTTTTATACTTCCATTTCTCAATCAACAGGAGAAAAAATAACGATAGAGTCAATAACAGCAATCATGAAAATAAATGCTTTAATAGATATCATAAAAGCATTATCAGTCTGCACATAACTATAATATCCAAAAGTACAAACTATATAACTCCCACTAACAAAAGAAATCAAAAGAATCTAAAACACACATATTCTTTACAAGTTCTTTAAATAAAATGGGTCGTAAGCCTTTTGTTAGAGGATCAGCCAAAATGGACTTAGTTCTAATATTCTCAATTACAATGTCTCCCTTTTTGACCAAGTCCTTAATAGTATAATGTTTGATCCAATTAACATTTCAACCATGGCATTGTTGTTATTTATAGCAAAAATAACTTTTTGTCACACATAATAAGCAACTCAACAAAAAAAAATTAGTACATCATAAACTCCCCTTTGGGCAAAGTGTATAATGCACCATTATTTTTCCCAGCATGAAAATTTATAAAGCAACAAGGAGAATTACATATAATTGTCAAGGATCCATCCCCTTTGGGCAGACAAATCCTTTAAATCATACATCTCCATAATATCAACATAGAGGGGAATTACATATAATTTTCAAAACATTTATCCCCTTTGGGCAGATAAATATTTTTCAATTATACATCCCCATCTTTTAAATATGGGAATAAACTTCATGCTATTTTTCCAAATTAATATACACAATAACTCCCTTTGGGCGAGTAATTGTATATATTAATCTTCTATCAATAGGGAACTCCAAAATTTATGCCCAAAATTCATCAAACAATATGAAACACTTCACAACATGTGTTTCTAAAGATCATATTGCATTCTTTCAAACAACAATTTTTGCCACAAATTTTTTTTTTAAAATTTTATTATTATATATATTTTTATTTTTTTTAAATTTTAATATTATTATATTAATATTATTTTAATAATACGGACCCAACCCGCGGGCCCTTACTTGCGCCCGGCCCGCACGCAAGCCACTTAAAACGGGCGGGCCGCGAATAAAATTGGCCCACAAATTCAAAACATACAAATTCATAAAAAATAGCTAAGCCCATTAATTTTGGGCTCTTGGTTCTGGGCGTGAGCCCAAAACCTTTATGTTTCTTTAATAAAGGTCCTGGGCTACGCCCAGAACCTTAAACATAAAAAAAAACAAAGAATGGATGGGCTACGCCCATCCATTGGTCCCGCCCGGCTGGAGGGTCTTCTTCAACCTCCAGACGGCTCCCGAAGTTGCAGAAAACCGGGTCGTACGACCCGGTTTCAACCCAAAGCTCCAAAATACCATAGAAACACTTATTTTTTATGAAATTTGTCCATGGATATTGCATATAACATCAATAGTATTGATTATAATGAATTAAACGGAGAAAAAACTAACTAAATCTACCACATGCAAGCTTCGAAGTTTCGGATTAAAGCTCCCATGGCCGAATTTCGAATTTCCTAAATTTAAACCCTAATAACTCAATTTAATACAACAAAAGATACTAAAACAAATATATAACAATACCCATGCAACGTTTTACATCAAACATCAATCGATTGCAAGTAATTTGCAAATTCTAGAACTTTTTCACATATAAACCCTAGAATTTCAAATCTAAAATTCTCTCTCAATTCTCAACAAAATTATGCAAAATATATATGGTTGGAAAGATCTCGACATGTAGAACAAAAGCCTTATGGTTATGGGATTAATCACGCAAAAATCAAAACGAAAAAATAATGCCCATATTCGGCTCAAAGAGGAGGATTTCGAATTTGTCCATAAAAAAAATTTTGGGTTCTACAATCATATACGATCGGCTCTGATACCACATGTAGAATATTATTCTCATAAACAATTAATCAATTAACAACAAACGGATCCATATATGATTGTAAAACACCGAGATCAATAAAAACAATGAATTAAAGCGTCACTGTTTGAGCACGCTTTCACTTTGCGAGAAAAGTAGATCACTCGATAATCGGGGATCTATCGGAATACCAGATCTTCCTCTCTATGACCTATTTCGATATAGCAGCTTTTTCAATGGGATTAAAGAACTAATAGGTATAACCTACCCTTTTATAGCGCTAGAGAGGGCCTGAAACCCTAATCAATAGCGTGTCGGTGGGCCTTCCCATTACGAGCAGTCAAACACAATTGCCTACATTTTGCTGCTCAATTACTGTCGTTAACAATAGATGCGCCAATACCCAATTCAATCGTATCACTTTAAGGTTCAACAAATATTGGAATATCCATTAACCCGATTATTTAAAATAGAAAATCAATTAATTAATGTAAGCCCATATTATAGGAAATTTCTAACAAAAAGGTCATTTATTTTTTCAAATTATATGAAGGTTCCATTTTTTTTTTGTGAAAATTAAAAAACTCCAAAAATATTTTTCCAAAAGAGATCAATTACATCTCTTAAAATAATTATTTAATGAAAATTGTTTTGATTTTCGACAACAATTTATATTTAAATAGTTTCGTGAATGATGAAAATATTTTCATTCGTTAATTTGTATAAATGATATAAGTAATTTTTTTAAAATATATTTTTGAAAATAAATATAGCCTATAGTAAAGGACGTTTTTCTATCAAACAGAAGGGCAAAAAAAAAAGAAGAAGAGGAAGAGAACAGAAAAGAAAGGAGATTAGAAATGAACTCAATGGGTGCACCTCATGGGCATTATGTGATTCTCAAATACCATAACCTCATGAATTCAATCAATCAATCACGTCATTTTCTTCGAAGAATAATTTATATAATTTTATGATGATTGACCTGCGATGACCAAATCGATGGATACGGAACATTGACATGTCCGACATCAAAATCTTGATGCAAATGGAAGCCAAAAAAGTTGTGAAAAAGACATATGTCAAGTTGAACAGTGATCATTAGAGAAATCGGTTCTATTTGGTGAACTATTGAATAAATTTGATTTTTCATGTGAGCGATTTGGACAGGTCTCACCTGTCATAATTTTTTTAAGGCCGCCAATAGGATGACTGTCCACTACTAAATGACAGTGGAAGGGTCACTGGACAGCCACAAAATCATTTTGTGGAAACCGGTAGACTTCTTAAACCGGTTTCAATTTTAGACCCCATTTCCTTTCTTTCTTTTTTTTTTGGGACTTCGAGACAAAGTTCAAAAGGGAACCCACTGAATTAATGTTCTTGAATATGAAGAAAGAGAAAATAAATTAAATACCAAAATATGAATAATTATAAGTAGAAAAAAATTATCACTTATTAAAAAGAAATCATTAATGTTATTCTAAATATTTTTATTAAATTTAAAAGATGAAAAAACACTTGAAACGTTAACTTTACAAGTAATAATGAAAATTATCAACCCAAAAAAATAATAACAAAATTAATGTGCAATAGAATGGCTCCTCATTCCTTTTGCTCGAATCAAATTGTTTTAAAAGAACTCTTTAATGACCAAAAATTATGACCAATGATATCGGTTATGCATAAAACAAGAATGATTTTTTAGTCTTATGTAAAGAAACAAATCAAAGTTATAACATTTAAAAACATTGATTTAGTTGGCTCTCTTTTGATTTTTGTCTCCATACTTAAGTTTGTAATAAGGAAATATAGAAGCGAAAAAAACAAAATCATAAAAGGAAACAGAGTCAAAAAAATCGAAACCAAATTAAGCAGTCCACCGGTTTCCACAAAATGAATTTGTGGCTGTGGCTGTCTTGTGATCGTTTCACTGTCCCTCTCTCTTCACCCTACTTCACCTTCTATCATCTTTCTTCTCTCCCTCTCTCTCTCTCTCTCTCTCTCTCTCTCTCTCTCTCTCTCTCTCTCTCTTTTCCTTTACAAGTAAAATTCCTCGGGAGCTCCCATGGCGAGGCCGGTCGCCCAGACCGTCGTGGCCATGGGCGAGGCCGCCTTCACCCATGGCCAGTGAGGCCATGGCAAAATCAGACTTAATATTATGAAAAAGGAGAGTCTGGACGGAGGAAGACAAGCTATACACACACATGCAATTTCAGGTCCGGTCACCGGAGCGGGAGGCGGAGGTGCCGGAACGGGAGGTGGAGGGGCCGGCGACGGCGACGGCAGGGCTGAGGCATCATAAAAGGGGTAGAGCTCATATCTCAAGTTGCAGCTTGGAGCGAGCAACCTCCCGCCTTGCTTTCCCTGTGGCAGATTAGCGATCGCAAACTGGAGGCACTTGACACAGTCTGACGCCGTCAAGTCCGGCGTACACTGTGCGAGTGCGTACAACTTCTGTGAGCTAGTGAAGTTTGCCTCCGCTGCTGCAACCTTCTTCCCTGGCCCGCCAGCTGAAGCCCTTGTGGCGATATCGTTCAGGGTTTCAACGAGAAGCTGCATGAAACGGGTTGGGTCGGTGACGTTCCCAACGTCATACAAAACATGATCCAACGATCGCTCTATGGCAGAGAGGATGGACCGGTTCGAGTACCGCAACATGCACTGGTCGTACCATATTGTGGAGACTCGCTGGTTCGGGCATCTACGGAGGATATCCCGTTCTCCGGTGGCCACGCAGCGGCTGCACTCGGTGCTGTTGAGGTCGCCGCGGCAGAGGAAGAGCCCATAGGCCCGTTCTAGAGGGTTTTGGCCGGCGGTGGCATTGGCTAAGCCGTCGGTGCTGCCGGCGGCAGCGGAGGAGAGGGAAGAGAGGAGGGCGTGGAGGTTGGATCGGTAGGTGGAGTTGGGAGTGAAGAGGGTGGTGTTCGGGCAATCATGAAACAGATAATCGGGTGCAGCCTCAATGCTTAAAACGTCCACGAAGGAGGAGGAGGAGAGACAGAGGGAGATGATGAAGCAAGAATTCATTTTTGGCTTGGCTGATGAATGGATGGGGACTTCATGATTTATAGTAGCAGGATCCCAATTTTGTTCTTGCCTCACGTTGAATATATTTTTTTAACCTTTTCTCCTATTATATTAGCGGTACGACTGCCGGAAATAATAAGGAAGAGTGGGAGTGAACTATTTGGGGAAAAAAACAAAAAGGAAGAGAGAGAGTGTGTTTCATCGTTATTCATGAAAGGGAAACTAAGACGAGAGCATGACGGCACTTGTACTCATTTGAGAGTAACGGCCCTGCGTGCACCACATATTTTCCCAAGGAAACTGGTGACCTTGGGAAAATCATAAATCTTAACTGGAGGGGTTGCTAGCCCACCGAAATAGCAATAAGGGAATAGAAAAGAAACTTTTAGACATCGTTTCTTGAGAAATTCGTGAATACCACTTCATGGGGATTTTTTAAATTAGGAAAAAAAAAATCAACCAAAACAAATATAAGGGAATCGAAAAGACACTCATAAGAAACATCATCAATATAGAATAATTCTAATTCAATATAATAAGAAGGATTCAAACAACTTTATAACGAGACAAATAAATGTACAATTTCTATTAGCAAACGTTACCATGATAAAACATTTTTCGTACTTGCAATCACGAAAGTAAAATAATCCTTGGAGCATTGTAATCCAAGTGCGATTAGTCATGTCCTTTCACCTATACAAATGGCTTTAACTTTGGATAGTTTATATATAATTGATGAAATTTGAATGGGTAACTTATCATTTGTAAGCTGGAAATTTCTCAATACTCCAAATACACTGAAAGAGAGACTAATTTGTATTTAATACACTAACAGGGAAAAGAGAGACTAATTTGTATTTAATTGAGTAATGAAAGAATTTTTGTTGTTATGTATGTTAATATATCATAATTTTTAGGATTTTTGCGGCATTCTTTGAACAGAATATTTTGCTAAGTTTGCAGTTCAATGGCCACTCTCTCCATTCCTGAACTTGCCGTTTACAAATTACGAGAGCACCTGTAGTCCAGAATTCATTGTCATCCTCTAAAAACGACAGGACCGTTAGCTTAGCAGCATCAGGAAACAAAAGGAGTTAGCAACACTCCCTCTTGCTGGTAGCCAGCTATCATTTGATGGCAAACCACTAGAATTCCAAGCCCTCCTAGCGCACGAACCCCACAAAGACAAACAAGAAAGTGGTCATGTCCTATTCTGCGATTGCTCGAGTCGGACCTT
Organism: Eucalyptus caleyi; assembly: GCA_014182885.2. NCBI lineage: Eukaryota > Viridiplantae > Streptophyta > Magnoliopsida > Myrtales > Myrtaceae > Eucalyptus > Eucalyptus caleyi. The sequence continues at coordinate 50,791,001 of CM024470.2, forward strand.
TAGTCTTTTCAGACCAAGAAAATTCGCTACCAAATATAGCATATTTTATTTGCATGACGTTACATCCCCAACGCCGAACGGAAGCGTACTTTTCGAGCCAGATAAAAATATGGATTTGTGTACTATGAGACAGTGATGCTGAAAGCAATTTTTGTGCGTTTGGTTGACGTTGGGAAAATGCGAAGTCATTTCCTCGAAGCTCTTTGCCTCAAGTGTATTTTGCTCAAAGCAAATGGCATTTTATTAGTGACTTTCGGTGCAATGTTTCGCAAACTAATTTGAAATTATAAAGAAAAAAAGAAAAGAAAAAATAAAGGGCACCGTTTGTCTTCTTCGTTGAAGAGAGGTACATGAGATTGATTGCAAATCTATCTTCCATCCACCATTTCTCTACAAATCATTAATCAAAAAGTCTCAATCCGTCAAACCCCTAAGACTTTATGTAATAGCCAGAATAAAATTTATAATAAGATAAAACTATCATATCCCACATTTGGTACTTACTCAAGATAAAATAAAATCTGATATAAAGGGATATATGCCAAATCAAATTATCACATTGAGAATGCAAAATAAAAGTGGAAAGGAATTCTAAAATTTATAATATGAATTTTTTTCAAATAAAAAATTTCTTAAATTAGCAAAATTGAAAGTATATTTCAATATAAATAATATTTTAATTTTAATATAAGAAATTCAAAACCACAAAAAAAATAGTAATTTAATTTTTTTAGTTTAATCTTATTTTATTTATATATTCGATTTTAATATATCTTATAATATAAATTCAATATATAAATATAAATATATATTTATATTTATTACAAATTTTAGGTATATCAACAGTTTACTAATTATTAAAATTATTAGAGAATGATGAAGGGAAAAATAAATAAAAAGAAAATAATTAAAAAATAGAGGAAACATAAAATAAAATAAAAAATACACAAGAGTATCACAAAAGATTTTTATCATCTCTGTTTGTGAACTTTGAAGTTCATTTACAGTTATATGTCGTTTATACTAAGAAAATCTATATGATATGATATGAATAAATCCAACTTCATTATTATAATTCACCAAATAATGAATATGATATTATAAAATCCTTGGATTTTATATTCTAAATTAGAAATTTAAACAACCAAATGTAGCTTAACTCTTTCGCATTGGCTATTGTGCAATAGCTAAGATTGATTACACCACATCGAACTATAGGCCGCCATGGTCATGTGAACTCAGGCCAACCTAGATTTGGCCCTTCGATAGTTGGCTCTTTAACAGTTGGTGAGACCAAAGCGAGGGCCACAGAGGATGCGTGCCGGTAGGCAAGGCAACGTTGAGGTCCTACAGCCTCGGCAATTGCTGTCAAAGGGTTGCATAAGATAGATGATGATGGGGTTTAAGAAGATGGTGGGTCGACCACTGACCTTTGCAACTTCAACATCGACACTCGCTTGCATGATCTCGATCTCGGCGATTGGTGACTAGCTAGCATAAAGATGGGGGGTTAAAGGAAATGGGAGACAAACATTTGAAGAAGATGAATGGTATTTTTTTAGGGCAAAAGTGAAACATACAATAAACGCTAAGGGTAATGTTAAAAAGAAAAAAAAATCATTAAACCCTACAATAACGGTCCGAAGATAACCATGGCGATTGGAAAAGCATCGTCCAAAGCTGGAGGGAGGGAAGGTCTGCTTTGCTTTACTTCCATATCATCCAAGTTAAATCTCTTCATTGGACAACCACGTCAAACTTTATGAAATCTTGTCGGCAAGGACGAAAGCAGAAAAAATTTAAAAAAAAAAAAAAACTCCGTCAAGTTTACAAAGGCCCTTTCAATGTTGACGACGTGGATTAAAAGCGTCGTCAAGTTGATTGAGTATTCAAATTTTCCACTCCGGCCCAGCTCAACTGCGATCGATTTATGAAAGAACTTGAAGCTCGATCCTAAATAAGGGAAATGGACGATATGGTCATATTATTAAACATCAAGAGATGTTCATGCCTATTTTGAAGCTAATAAATATATGTTCAAAAATGTAATAAAATTTCAATTGGGTCCACGAGCACTGAGTAGACAGCAATAGAAATACATACTATACGTAACTGCAGAATTATACGAATGTGGATATGCACACACATGGATTTGCCAAGACATTTTTTGCCTCATTTGGTTAAGGAAAATGTACAGTACCCGTGAATAGTAATGGGACATGTTCCGAAGATGTAGTTTTTCAAAGTAGGTCCTTGTAGCCATTTGGAGATGTGATTGCATTCTATCAAACTCCTTCAAAAAATTAAACTAAACATATTTGCATTTGACCAAAATCTGCTTTGAGCCCATAAACCTTCCAATGGCTAACCAAACGGAGCCAAAGTTCCTCTTGCTAATAGCTAGCTATTATTTGATGGTAGACCCCTAGAATTCTAAGCCCCCTAATAAAGACAAAGAAAATTCGCTACCTTTTGTCTTTTCTTTTTTCCTTTCTTACCAAGAAAATTCTTTACCAGATATAGTATATTTTATTTGCATAACATCACATTTCTCTAGCATAATGCACACGCTCTCTTTAGTCAAAAGCATGTTGTCCACTTAAGGCCTAGAGTTTTTACTATTAATGAAACCCTAAACTCCTGCTATATTTTTAAGGCGATATATGTTGTAGTTGTAAACTTATAACCTGAAACTGGAAATTCTGATATTGATGCTAATATTGAAGAGATTGACTAGTTACAACATCGTGGTTTTTTTTCCCTTTCTGATTTAGTACAAAATCTATGTGTGTTTGTTTCTATATATATATATTCATTTTGAATATTCGCATTCCCAAAAACATATTAGACAACCCTATACGTTAAGAACATATATTAAGTTTGTGATGTTTTTGAGGGACTTTTTGTATGCATCGGTTGTACAGTTGATATGGTATAGTGGATTGATTACTCTATCTATGTAATAAATTTATCAATCAATTTTCACCTTTTTAATTTTGTCACGTGCCTTTTTCTTGTTGATAGACCCATACCCGTCCGTTGCAGACACGGTACTAAGCCAAAGTCCAATATTTCATCTTGTCCGGTCAAATTTAAAATGAGAAGACCGTCCCATCACACGATAAAAAGTGCTGGTCAACTCCTGACCACGAAAACTTACTTTATCGGGACTTAAAGAAATATTGTTTTGCTTAATGTTTGTTAGATTATAATTCCTGAAGTTTGTCCCGTTTATGTATTATTGCTTGTATATTATATACAACGACATATAATCATTCACGTGACTACCTTTACAAAATAGTGTGTAAATTTCCTCACTTGAGCACATCACTAGCACAAAATTTTTTTACTATAGTCATGATCACCTAATACATGGTTCGAATATATGTGCTATTAGTTTGAGATTTTGAAGAGACTAGCTACCACAAGCTACATTAAATATGAAAAGCTGGGAATTCCTTAACTTTTGTTTCCTATAGGTGTTTAATAATGTGCTAAATAATAAGATTCTGTTTTTCGTTACCCTTTTAAAGGGTTTAGCTTTTGTGGTTTTACGAGGCAAGTGCCAATTTTGGCAATTAATTTTGGAAGCTTTATATTCCGATTGCCAAAGATGAGTCCCACAAGAGCACCATTACAAATATAGCATAACAATAACGTTAGGCTAGCTGGACTCTTATTACAAGATTTCTCTTTTCTAATTTTCGTCTTCAGGAAAAAATCTCAATGCAATGTAAATAGCTTTGGATTTTCGTTCACAACAAGGAAATAAAGGCTTGCGGTGGTCTTATTGGCGCATACGACAATGGTGTCCTTGAGTGGAGTGAAGTTGCAACAGGTAGCTATAGGTAAACCTGTAATTGGATTGAATCATTTGAAATGGAAATGCCCTCTTCCCCCACAAGCGCCTACTCCTAACAAAATGAAAAGAAGTGAACTCCGCTAATGAACCCAGAGCTAGTTGGTTCCCGCTTGAAATATGTTGACGCACAGCAATTGACAGGAAAATTAGGTGTAAAGCACTGTTTCGGTGCGGGATTGGAATCTTATAAATAAAGTTCTCTTGGGGCTGGGGGTTGTATACATTACAGTGGTTATGGCATATTGCTAGAGCTGGTATCTGTACACTTTGACTGACTTAACTCAAGACATTGGATGATGTTGAATAAAGTGCTAATTGAGGGACTGAAGGAAAGACTTTCTATCAATATCAGTTCCAAATTCTTAAATGCTGGCCCAAAATAAAAAGCAAAACAAAACTTTCCAAGGAGGGTTCTTGGCAGGAAACTCTGGCTGACTCGCCATATCGAGTGGAAACATAATTCTTGAATTCATGGTTCAACAATGAGAACAATTTTTCAGACGATTCTCTAAATTGATTCAACAAAACTGTTTATTGATCAGAAGATGAATAATATGTCAAAAAGTTAAAACTTTGAACCATTGAATTAGGTTTATTAAAACTAGTCTACAAAACTGTTTTACTAGGAGATGTGTTAAATTTCAGGTGATCCTGTATATAATGGGTTATATAACAAAATCAATTAGACATATAAATCATTTAAGAAGTTGATCATGTAAACTAAATCTTAGTAAGTCTAGCATTTTAATAAAACAAAACTCCATGATGTTATCTTAGCAATTTAGAATTTGGTTTGTGCATAAGAATTAGATGAATAGAACCAACTTGGTTCCCGCAATGGTTATTGATTCACATAATATAAATGGATCTTTATGACATTAAAAAAGAAAATCTCAGAACTGAAAAAATAAGGATTCAATAATGTCACTAACTCTAGATAAAGTCGGATCTAATTTTAAATGGAGCCGTACATAGTTTTCTAGGTGGGAATCATGGAAAGGAAAAGAAGGTGACGTGAGAGATCATAATACTCTTGCATTCTTTTGTCCAAAACGATTCCGAGCACGACCCGTTGTGTAGAGATGCAAAGTCGGCAATTTTAACGCTTTTGAATGAATTTATCGACTTCTTTTGTCTCTGAGCTACTTTTCTAGGGGAATAATTTGACTTAAAGTGTGTATATATATATATAAGTTGCATGAGGAGAAATCATCTTGGGGGATAAGCCATGAGAAAAGTTCCATAAAGTCGACTTGGGCCATCTTAAACTAAAGAGCTAGAATTACTAAAACTGATTTCTAATATGGTATCTTTTAAAGGGTCAACCAAAACCATGAGCGCGTCAATGGTTTTGGCCCGTAAATTCAGGCCAGCAATCGTCTTCTGAATGTATATGGCAGTTTAGTCATGTGATGTCAAATCACATTTCTAAGTTAACTTCTCACTTCAACGAGTCCCTAAGAACACACATTTAACCGCTTCATTTCGATTTTAGAACTGTTTTTCTATCCTATACTTGTTTCAAAAATAGATATTCATTTGGTAAAACTATTTCATTTTTCTTTTTCTGAAATAAATTTTTACTCCAAAAATAGATTTGAAACAGAAACTCAAAGTAAAAATTCTTTTACTTATTTATTTTTTAAACAAAATGAGAAATAAAAATTCTTTTTATCGTTTGTCTTTGCTACTAGCCGGCTGCCATTTGCCTGATTGCTGACCGCTGTCCGTTGACTGCGCCCCCGTTATTCACCGCCATTGCTGGTGGCCACCGTCATCCGCTGCTTGCCATTCACCATTGCCAAAAGCCGTCCATTAGCCGCTGCCACAATCTGCCACTATCGTCTGCTATTCGCCTCCACTGGCCATTTGGGAAGGAGAAATTTTATGTCATTATCAAACACATATTTTTACATAGAGAGATGAACCCTTTTGCATGGAAGTAAGACACCGTCTGTACCAATCAAAAAGTAGGATGAGATGAGGCCGTCTGCAAGACGGCATCCTCTTGCTGAATACGCAAAGATAAAGTTCACGTTGAGAAACTAGCCGATAAGGATGAACCAAAAAAAGTCATCGCTTGTGAATTGATAGCTTCGATTCACGTTGACAACATGGAAATAGGAAAGTCGGGAACAGCCTTTCAAATGCTGGCCCCAAAATAAAATAATACAAAAAAAGAAACAAACCAAAGCAAAATTTTCCACCCCAGGTTCTTGGCTGGAACAGCCTTCAAATGCTGGCCCCAAAATAAAATAATACAAAAAAACAAACAAACCAAAACAAAATTTTCCACCCCAGGTTCTTGGCTGGAGACTCTTGCTAACTGGCTATATCAAGTCGAAATATAATACTCAGAATTCGTGGTCCAACTGGATAAAGGAGAGTCCAGCACTCTTAGACTAAGGGCGTGCATGGAAACGTTTCTAAGAAACGTTTCCGCACACTTCTGTACGGAAAGTGTGCCCGGGAACAAAAAAGGAACAGAAACGCGTTTGGTTGCGTTTCTGTTCCTTTTTTTTTTTTTTTTTTGTTTCTGAAACGAAATAAGAACAGAAAAAAGAAACGGAAAAAAGTTATTTCTTTCGAAAAGAAACACTTCTTCGACGGAACAAAAGAACAAAAACGAAAGAAACAAAAGAACAAATTCGGAACAAAGCGAAGAACTCTTCGTGCGTGCTCGTCGTCGCTCCTCTCGGCTGAAGCTTCGTTCTTCCGTTTCCGGCGTGTCTTCCATCTCTCCGACGGCTCCCACTCGGCTGACTCTCCGGCGACTCGAGGTACGTTTCCGGTCAGCGTTGCTCTCCGTTCGGCCCTCCTCCTCCGGTCAGCGTCGCTCCCCCTTCGGCGCTCCTTCTCCGGTCGGCACTGCTCCCCCTTCGGCGCGGCGAGCCGTCCCTCGAGCGAGCGTTGCTCGGCCAGATCTGCCGCAGATCTGGGCGAGCATTGGCGAGCATTGCTCGCTCAAGGCTTGAGCGAGCGTTGCTCGCCCAGATCTGCCGCGCCGAAGGGGAGCAACGCTCGCTCGAGAGCGAGCTCGAGCTGCAGCTCGATCTGCAGCTGCTCGAGCTCCCCCTTCGCTCGAGCAGCAGCTCCAGTGATGCGGCGGCGCAGCTCGGAGACTGACCGAGGCGGCGGCGCGGGATCGAGGGAGGGAAGTGGGAGCGGCGGGAGTGATGCAGCGGAAGGCGGAAACTTGGGCGCCGAAAAGTCGGCGCAGTCCGGTGTGGAAGAGGAGGAGGTGCTCCTAAGCGGCGACGGCGGTGATGCCAGCGTCGCGTTGAGGAGCGAAGAGGAATCAGAGAGTAAATTGAGGGCGAGGGGTGGGCGACAGGTGATGAGGCGATCGAGCATGGTGGCGAAGCTAGTGATCAGCATCGAATCTGCTCTTGGCTTGGGGTTCGTCTCTCAGCTCTGGGTGGATACCCTCTCGGTAAGTGACGGAATTCTTCATCTTGGTTCGTGTAGCAAAACCTCGCGTGCCTGCAGAAGATTGTCCATTGAAAAATTTAGGTGGGTTGTGCTATAGCAGGTGACTTTGAACGGTAAGGAAGGCTTAAAAGTGTTGTCCTTATAACAACTCCTGGAGTTTACTAGTATTCGTCTTGGTTCTTGTAGTTTTCTGTTGTCTTTGTGGGAAGCAAAAGTCGAAGTTATCTCTAGAAGTGTCGACGCTTTCGGGTAAGGTTCCGTCCGACCACCCCATCTGTCTCGATCGCGCTCGACACTTGGCCGTCCTTCTTCGTTTGGTTCTCTGTCGTTGCTGCGTGCTGTTTCCGTTTAGTTTGATTCCCTGGTCAATTTGGTCGCTGCGCTGCGGGCTCTTGTTGTGAACTTGATCGTGCTTGCGCGCGTTGACTTCAGGGGTCTTGAGTTGGGGTTGGAGTGTTGGAGCGGGGCGTGGCGGTTCAGTTCTGCATGTCATCCGGTCGGTCCGAACCTCTTTCGACCGTGTGGTCTAGACCGTTCTTGATCGCCTCGTGAAGTTCTTCGTTGGAATTCCTTGCTGTATTGATGGCTGAATTAGAAGTGGCGGGACCCGTTTTGGCCCTTTCTTGAACCGTCAATACCGTTCTAAGCACGACAGAGTTGGTGTGAGTTCGTTGTGTGTATTTGTTAACCGAATCGGGAATACTTCCTTTATTCTAATCGAGACTTCTTGATGAAATTGAGGACAGTTTGAGCAAGACTTATATTGCGGGGAAGAGTTCAGCATAGCGATGGGTTGAGCAAGACGGCTTATATTGCGGGGAAGAGTTCAGCATGGCATACGTAATGTTCATTCCAAAGTGCTAGCTCGTTTGGCACTCATGAATTTGGAAGACGAGTATATAAACGAAGGCCAAACATGGCCAAATACTGGAGTTTGGTTCAGCAAAGGCCTTCCTACAAAAAAGTGATAGGAAGATACTTTGGCGGCCGGAGGAAGTACAGGACCCTGGCTAAAACTTGGTGCTTCATTCGGGTGAGGAACACGCTGAAGAAGTATTAACTTCTTGACGCTGTAGGAATATCTCAAAACCGTAAAAGGAGGGTGGGGAAAGTTTTGGCTGTGAAAAGTCTTTAGGCAAAATTTACCTTTTGAATTGCTGTAAATAGGTTCGTAGTGTTTCCTCTCTTAGTGTTGAAAGAGCGGCGGTTGAATTTTTCATGTACTTGGACCGCTTTACGTTCGTATTCCCTTTAAGGTTGAAATAATTATGTAGAAAACAAGCATGTTATGAAAATAAAAAATTGTAAAGGTTTGATTATTTTGATTGCAAGCAAAGGTGAACTTCATTGAGTTTGCGATCTTAGAGCACAGTTCATCCGTATTCTAGATCTTTAAGATTCCCGATCTTTAGTAAAAGTTGGTGCAAGTTAGTATATCATAAGGCAGAGTAATGCTGCTGTGATTAGATGTCAAGAGTTATGAGCAAAAGAGAGTTGATTGAAGCACTCCCTTGGCGAACCGCAACGATTCCATATCGAGTCCCGGATGAGGGACCAGGCCACACATCTTGTGAATAGCTTGGACCGACGGACAGGCAAGGATTGGAGAGAGAGCACTTCCTCCGGCGTCTCTATAAAGTGGCTCTACTTCCTGAAAGCTTTTCAGATAGCAGTCCGCATCAGCTGCCCCGGCATAATTTTGGGAAGCAAGGTCTTCGCACATGGCCAGTGAACGACATTTCACTGGAGGGATCTGCCATTCTTTCCCTAACCTGAACACCTGACCCTTGTTCTGGCATTACTTTCCAGATTACAATGAATTGCACAAGTGAATAATTCCATATTGTTGCTAATTGCTGTCGCAACAGCCACATTGCGCATCTCGCGAAGCAACTCAAGGTGGCGTATGTTTCAAGAACAATTTCATGATTAAAGAAAATAATTTTTTTCGAAATAATTTTCCAAGAAAATGTCCATTTTCAAGTTAGAAAATTTATTTTTTTAACTTTGAGTATACATGTATCTTTGACCATAATCATTTTTAGCCAACTAAACAAATGAAATTTCAGAAAACTAGTTGGCAACAAATATTTTTACTTGAGTAAAAGCAAAAAGAACAATTATTTGATTGGCTGCGTTGCCTAGAAAAATAAAAAAAGGTAACTAGTTCATGTTGAGATGTATGAAATTTTCGTTAAAGGGCGCACATATGAGCATGTTGAAAAAATTTGATACAAACTTTAATTACAACATTTTCTACGAAATATGCTATATGATCATGCTAAAAATGTTTGTCTTCACTAACCATGAACAAAATAAAATTAATGAGCATTTCATAAGAATTAGAATTCAATATCAATTTTAAACTTTATTAAAAAATTTAAAAATAAATAATAAATAATAAAAATAAAAAATAAAATAGAAATTTTTTTTTTTGTCGTTTACCAAACGTGTTTTTGTTCTTTTTCTATTCTAGGAACAGAAATTGATTGCAGTTACCAAACATGTTTCTGTTCTTTTTTATTCCAAGAACAGTTTTTTTTACACTTACCAAACGCGTTCTTTTGTTCGAAACTGTTCTCTAACATAAACACTTTTTTTTTTATTTCTGTTCCCAGGAACAAAAAAGAAACAAGTGTTTCCATGCGCACCCTAAGACTCTCTAAGATAATAATGCTGGTCCAAGAAAATACAGCCCTTGTAACGGAAAAAAATCACCAAATTCAGGACCAATGTGTCCTTGTGGTCGCCCAAAACTTTGGACTGCATTTTCAACCACGACCAGAAACCTACGCATAATAAAGAAAAAAAAAATTCAAGTATAAGCACACCGCGGAGAAGAAGGAAAAGAAGGGCAAGTATCATGTGCTGGTGGCTTTTGGTGCTTTGAATGGTTCTGGGGAATAAGACGCCCGTTTTTTCATGTACCTTCATCTGTTTTTTTTTTTTTCCTCTATAATTTTAGGGAAAAAAAAGATTAGCATTATTAGTTGATATGTCAGACAATTAAGATAAGGGACCCTCTGTTCTATAATACATTGTGACAAAATTAGTTCAAGGGTTTTGTCTTCAGTAGGTCATTAATAGGCGGTCTATTTATTTGAAACGGTAATAAGTAGATCAATTCTCATTGCTTTTTTTTTTCCTTTCTATTTTCTATATTATAATAAAGTTCCCCAGTTTAGGACTTGGATTGATAACTTTTTACAGAATAGCAAGAATTCAAACCATTAAATTAAGAGACGAAAATGCGCCTAACTCTATATAAAATAGTATACAATTTTCTATGTGGATATCCCATAAAGCAAAAGAAGGGAACGCGAGAGATCATACTACTCCTGCATTCTTTTATCCAAAACAGGGCCAAACGTGACACGTTGCCTAGAGATGCAAAGCTGGCAATGTCCGCTCGTTGACCGAATTGAATGAATCAATGGACTTCATTTGTCTTTGAGCTATTGTATTCTCTCCAAAACGATTTTTCATTTACGCTAGGTTTATCTCACGAAAGAAGAATGATTTGAAAAGTATCTTTCTAAACATGATTTATTATATAAATTAATTAATCAATAAAAAATATTTTTATTATCAATAATAATTTATGTACAAATTTTCATTAAAAATGACAATATATCTCATTCATTCATTATTATCAGCAATATAAGTGATCATTTCTGAAAAATATTTTCAAATCATTTATTTTTCATAAAATAAACAAATTTTTTTATATTTGAATAGTTTAAGCCCCTAGACATATTCTAAAGCTTTTTAAAAGGAAAATTGTCTAAAAAATCTAACACTTGTTCGGTCATAAACCTTTCAATTGTGCCAATTTAATCCTAAATATTTTGATGATTTATCAATTTAGTTATAAATCTTTTGACGAATTGCCAATATAATCCCTCCAGTAAATATCAAAATAATAAATTTTAAACAAAATTGATAAATCATCAAAATGTTTAGAACTATATTTACACTTTTAGGACTAAATTGACAAATCATCAAAAGATTTAGAATTAAATGATATAATTAAGAATTTTAAAACTGAATTGATCAGTATATAATAAATTTATGATTTTTGGAATAATTTTTCGCTTTTTAAATAAACAAAAATGAACGTTATGGGTGGAGGCAGGCTGGGTCACGTTGTGGGGGCCTCACGTGGTGATACTAATTTGAGAAATAAAGATTCTGTAATGCCTAAATAAGTAGTGCCGTCAAGTTGAATTGATTGTCACTTTGTCAGTCAAATATTCTGCGCTTTTGGCCGATTACTATAGTGAGGAAAAAGTTAGGAACTACTACATCTTCTATGATATAAAGGCTCCATGTACGAGCTTTACAAATAAATTTACTTTTATAATCACCTTAGCCAATTCTAATTCTTGCAAATTTCTTATTCTGCATCTCTAATTCTTATACATATTTTGATAATAAATCTCCAACTGATGTGCAAGAAATAATATTTTGGTAATAATTATTTAAACTAATATCCATTTACAAATGGATTCTATTGTGTATTATGATGTGACTTAGAAAAGGATTAATAATTTAGGATACCTATTATGATATAAAATCTATTTTTTCACTCATATTTGACAAATAACAATATTAAGAGATGAATAAAAAAATCTATCATCACGAAAAACAAGATTATGCTACATAATTCATAAATGAATATAATAAAGTTACCCATGGAAGGAAAGAACGTAAATATCTCCTAGAGGGGGTAAATAGGTGATTGTGTGGAAATGAAAAAATTTAAACAAATATTGGAGCAAGACAACTTCTAATGAAGTGGTTAGATTTTATGGGTGTACAATTCTATCACAATAAATAAAAGGAGTGAGGGATAGAGAATTGTACACAAAAGATTATAGTGATTCGGCTTTTGTAAGCCTACATCCACTCTCTCTCACTACAACCTTTTGGTTATAATCCACTAATAAGAACCAATCGGAGGTTACAAGAACTAAGCCAAGAACCCTCAGGTTTATGTGACCCACTTCTCACTCACTCTCAACCTCTAATAGGTTATACAATTTCACTCATAGAAATGAAAATATAAGGTCTCAAAACACTCTTCAAACTTTGGAATTAAAAGCTTCAATTCTTGTAAATACAAATTCTTAATCCTATCAATTTCGAAACCTATTTTATACTACTTTTAGTCCAAGTTGTCCGTTGGACATATCTCTAGGAGGATTGACCAACAAATCTACCCCTTGGCCTGAATCTAGTCGAGAAGATTTGACTACTTTAGAATCGCTGAGGGTGAAGCTTCCCATATGTTCTGTTGCCTATATGGCAATTTGAGTTTCCAAATGTTGAGTGTTTAGAATTGGAAAGAATGTTTCGCCTCTTAAAAGATATTCCGGGAAAGTTAAATCTTCAATGGGTATTAGGAAGGCTTTTCTTTTGGAACTCCTTATAAATATGGCAAAGAATCTAACCAATTGCCACTAGCCGTTACATGAGTATTTGACTCCTTCCTAGCCATTGGACAAATTCTGTAAGGAAGGAAAAATGAGCCACAACTCAAATCCTGAATTTCCACCTGAAAATAATTTATATCAGAATCAAAGTCTCTAAATTTTGTCAATCATCAAAATCACTTAGGGAATGTTTTCTCAACACATATTATTAAGAGGGTTTTGCCACATGACTGCACATACTATAAAAACCTGATGACTTGTGATTGACAAGTTGTGTGCTACACATTTTGACATAATCTTTGGTCATTCTTCATGAGTACACAACAAAAAGTAGCATATGTCGACAAGTTAAAACCCAAAACAATGGAGTTAGATTTATTAAAGCTAGTTTAGAAAGCTATTTTATTGAGGGATACGTGAGATTAAGAGCAATTAACTTATGAAATGGTCTTAAAAAAAATCATCAATAGCCTACAAATGATTTAATAAATTAATTGTATAAAATAGTCTTAATAAATCTATTATTTTCCTAAATCAAACCCCATGACATTGGCTTTGCAATTTAATATCTAGGTTGTGCATATGAATTAGATGTATAGAGCAAACTTATTCCTTGCAAAGACCATCGATTCACATTATTAAAATGGATCTTTTCGTACTAAAAAAAGAAAATACGAAAGCCATAGAGATAATATCAGGAATGAGAGGAGTCCACTAGACATGGGGGAAGCTCGTCAAAGATTCCAGTCCTGGGGAGACTTTTGGGTAAATTAGGAGGACAAGAAAAAAAAAAAAAAAAAACCTTCATCATAATTGATTGATGGATTTTAAAAAAATTGTGTATTATGTTACTCTAACTTTTACCATCTCAAGTATTATGTTCAAAGCCATATAGCTCTTCTTCTCTCTCTCATGCGCACACACACACTTGGTTAAATATAGGATGGTGTCTGCTGTATAAATTCTTCTTTACAATAATGATTGGAGTTACCCAAAAAAAGCTCAATGAAGTTAAAGATTAGTTCCCTAATCGAGCTAAAGCTACTAGAAAATACAGTACCAAATGTCAAAATCGGTCCTAAAATCTCATTATAGACAGCTTGTAGATCATCGACTGTCCTTGGTGAGGGTTTTGCAAACCCTATCACCAAAAACGACAAAGACTGTTTGACTTCCTATTCCCAGAGGATATCAATTACGTGCTCATCCCGTCAACTTCATGATCAAAAGATTAATGGAGGTAATCTAATTAAATACCAGGACAACTAACTAAAAAGTTACATCAATCAATCAAGAACTAAGAAGACACACCTGCAATAAATTTATTCCTAATTTTTACAAGAGGAAGTACATTCACAAAGCAAGTAGATAACCTCTATCTTGAGTTACAAATACTGTCCAAGAATACAATGACTTTTGTTTTGTTTCTTTTTTTTTTTTTTTGAACAAATCGCTTTTTCTTCAACTAATGATCTCCAAACAACAAAGAATTGCTTTTGAATGAAGGATGGCTCAAAAGAGTTGAGGTGGGTTAGACAACCAATTACAATGGGAGGGCTTCAATTCTTTGGGTCCTAATGCCCTAGTCTATTAATTGATCAGCCTCAAGATAACAATGGACAACTTGGATTTCCTAGAGATGGGATAAACAAGATTTTCATTCTACAATAACAGTCAATATTTACACTTAAATTTTGGCTAACTATTGCATCATTCATTAATTGTATATAAAATTAAAAATTAATTTTTAATCACTAGCAAAAATAATCATCATTAAATTGCATAGAATATAGATGTTAGGAGCATTTGCATTAACATTCATAGAATTCATTAGAAAAATATTTTTTTAAAAAGGAAAAAGGAAAAAGGAAAAAGAAAAAGAAAAATTAACTAATTAATTTTTGTTTTATTTTTTAAACCCGGCCCCTCTTCTCCTTTCCAGCCCAGGCTCTTTCTTTTCCTCTTGTCCTTCATTCATTTGGGCCGGCCCAGCCCACCTCTTTCCCTCTTTCTGGCCCAGCCTTCTTCCCCTCTTTCTTTCCTTCTTCCTCGCGCGCTGCTACAGGGAAGGATGAAAGAAAGGACGAGGGTACAAGGTACAGGAGACAAGGCCGGGGGTGTGTTCTTTGAGTTCTTGAGTTCACGATCTCATTTTCTCCGGATCCAGAGTGTTCTTGAGTTCAACTAAGTCGAAGTCGCTGGTGTCGAACATTTCCTGACTATTGTTTGGGTCTGGGCCTTAGTCCCGGTCCTCAAAGCATTGAATATCTTCTTTCCATAGACGGTCACTACATGTTTGTTAAAATGCCTCCCAGACAAGTCTGAGAGAGCAGTGCGCATTTTGTTCCGATCCGAAGATTTGTTGACGTAAATTGATTGTGATCACTTGATATCATACGAGTTTAGATGTTCAGTGATGTCCGCGTCCTGTTTCTTATCACATTGTTTTTCTTTTGCGCTTGTTCTTCCTTGAATCTGCGAAGTAGTGGCTGGTGATGGCGGCAAAGATCTGGTCGAGCGGGCGCTTGTGGTGTGGTTGTGAGCATAAGTCTTGGGTGGACGGTGTTGTTCAAATTTGGTGGCAGCGATGTTGGTGCGACGACCGGAGATGGTTGGACATGAGCTGCTACAGAGCTGTTCGTTCCCGTTCTTTGGCTGTCCCAGTATGTCTAAAGGTGGATGGCTGGCTTGGAGGAGATGATATTAAGAGACATAAGGACATGAACGATAACTATTATGGCTGGAGATTGATTTTTGGAACAAAAATATATTCATTTCTATTCCTAGATGAGTCTTTGAGTAAACATGTGTGTTTGATAACAACGCAGAAATTTTATTTTCGGACTAGGAATTCATTTGATAATGACACAAAATTTATTTCTCTCAAATAGCGATGGATGGTAGCAGGCAACAACTGGTGAGCGGCGATCGTCGAATGGCGGCTACGATTAGTATTAGGGTATGGCGATCGACCACAACAGTGGACGATGGTAGGTAGGCAGCCGCCTAATATAGAGGACATGCGATGAGAAGAATTTTTATTTCTCAATTTTATTTTAGACATAGAAAAGTAAAAAAAAAATTATTTCTCATTTATGCGTAGAAATTTTTTACTTTTCATTTTTGTTTCAAGCCTATTTTTAAACTAAAAACTTGTTCCGAAAATAAAAAAAATAATATTGCGTTATCAAATGAATTTCATTGAACACTTATTTCTAAAATAATAAAATAGTTCTGAAACAGAGATAAAAATAATTATTATGCGCACCATAAATGTTTAAAAGAGATAGCTAAATGAGTTTAATTGGTTTAGTTAGGTTAGGCCCGGTTTAGTCTAGTGGGCTAGGTTATTCATGGTGATTTGGGCTTATTCCATCTTTAATATATTGGGTTTTGACTAAGATGGGCTTGGACTGAATTATGGGTTATATTTAAAAAGGGGCTTGAGAGTTTTAGTCTACGTGGGCTTGATTGATAAGCCCACTTGTTGTGTGACCTTTGTGTGGCCCGAACTTGGCAATTTTCATGTGGACGGGACCTGGAAATTTGACCCACTTTGTTTTACATGAGCCAACAAAATTAGGCTCGAGTCTTCTGGCGGAGCCTGAATTTGGCCCATATTTGAACTTGGCATTAGGGCTCGGCCCGGGTCACTATTTTCATATTAAAAGTTAATTAAATTTTAAAAATTGGAAAAAATATTTATTTTCTAAAAACTAGGGAAAAGCTAACAAAATTAGTTTTTGAGTAGTTTTCTCTTAATATGTTTGAAAATCTTTGATAAAAAAATTGTACTCAAAATTAAACAAGCTTTTAGTGCTTTACCATAGGATTTAGGTGTTCTTAGAGACAAATGCTAAGTTGTCATTTGCACATTCCTATCTCAATTATCAATTGATTGCGTGCTTTCAATATGTTGATCATGGTTTCCCAAGCATAGTTAGAAATAACATTTATCTTATTTCTTAATGTTATATCATTTCTTTTCCTTGCAATTTATTTAATACCCTTTCCATTGCAAATTGTTATTTTAATAATTGCGCACCCACATGATCATTTCAAACGTTAGTGGATATATTCAAAAAAAAAAAAAAAAAAAAAAAGAGTGCCTAACAAACATTTTTATGAAATAAACGATATTAGGAACTAAAAGGGCACTAGTTGATCAATTAGTATAATCAAGCCTAGGGATGTACAAAAGAACTAGGACCTATCCAGACCGCCCAAAACTGGACTGAAACCGCCTGGAATTGGTGGTTCTTAAGGGAACCAGTCTGGTTCCCGATTCTAATTTATGGGAATCGGTGGGGACCAGTCCAGTTCCCGGTTCCATGGGCGAATATGCCCGCCCGCCCACCTGGACCGGACCGGTTATGGACCATTCTCTTTTAATCCCCTTGAACAACATATCACTAGGCCATCCTCCACACCTTTTTTTTTTTTTCATTTTTCCCCTTGGCATAGTTGTTTATTCTCTCTGATACTTCTATTAGGAATATTATCTCGTGGAGCCGACAATGCAATCTTTCTTAATTAGCAAAAAGAAACTACACATCTTTCTTTGAAGCATTCTGGTATTTGAAGTAGGCTCTCTCTTTCTCTCCTGCAAATCACTGAATCACTCGCTCTTTTCTAGCTCAACTTTGTAGACATACACACACGCACGTGCACGCTTGCGCACACAGAGGTTACAAAATGAAAACGAAGCTTCTTGTGTGGTTGTTTTTCATAGTGTCTGCTCAAACCATTCTGATCTTGGCTGTTGAATGCTTCTTCAAGCCATCCAACTCTACCGAAAATACACAAGGACTGAAAGTTCCAAGTAGTGTTTATGTCCTCTTCATTCTTCATTGCCACTCATTAGTGTCATATAAATTGCCAGAAGCTACCTTTACTTTAGTGGAAAATGCTGCAGCAAGTTATTCAGGTTTGAACAAGACCAGTAAATCTTTAGAAAACGTTGATGGAAGGCTGGTGAATTCCGTTATGAGAAAAGTTTCAAAAGGGAAGGGATCTGTTGGTGGTTGGGATGGAAGGGGCGCGATGGTCGCAACCGCCACCGCCACCACGCTAGTACTCGAGGAGAATAAAGTTACCATATTCGGGAGAGCTAGAATAAGTAGATGTGGGGAGGGCGAAAAGGGGAAGGCGCAGAGGTTGGATTGGTTCTATGGATCTACCTAGGAATCGAACCAGACTGGTGGTCCTGTTCCCGGATGGATCCATGTAACTAGCGGGCGGTTCCCGATTCCAATTTTTCGGAACTGGTTTTTCACGGGCATTCCCGGTTCTAGATTGGGAACCATCCACTCGAACCATGCACACCCCTAATCAAGCCCCCAACCTTAGATTTTCTGGTTGTGTAGAAAGTGAAATATATTCTCGTACTTCACTTGGTTTCTAGCCAATCCTTATAGGCTAGTGACGACTTCTCATTAGAACATTTTTATAGTGTCAATTTAAGCTAAAATTGAATACCCCAACACTACGTGAGATATGTGCTGGGATAGCTCCTGCCTAATCAAGGGTTGTAGACCCGCCTTTTAGGTAATATCCCTAAAGTCATGTCCTTTCCTCTTCGAATGGAAAATTTATGTCTTGACAGTTGGCAAATCCCACCTATGTTGATTTAGCGCCCCAAAGAAAGCCCATTAGATCCTACAACCAATAAGTATAGTTTAACAACATTGAAGCCCAACTAGTTTTACAAGTGAAGAAATGTACGGTCCAGTGGGTTAGTTAACAAACAATTCAATTTTATTATAGACAAGAGAAGTAGTATTGAGCCTTATAGAAGCACCATAATGTACAAATGCATCGAATTATAGTGGATCGGTGTATGATTTAGCCTCAATTAATAACATAATTAAGAAGAATCATAATAACTATGATGGATAATATGTGCAGAGTCTTCTTTTAAGTGCACACTACCCCATTTGATCAATTAAGAACGTATTATCCAAATACATAGATTTTTGCTTATGGTTAATGAAAAATCACGACGAAACACCAAGCTATTTCATTGCAAGACAATCCTTGAAGAAGGATTTGAGTCACACCACCATTCACTAAGGGTACAATTCAATAATTGACATGCTACTTGTGGATTCCTTCTATTCAAGCTTGTTCATTGGGGGCAAGCTTACTTTAGATGAAGAAAGCTGGATGGTGAGGCAATGGCGGGGTAATGGAATTACTGCTGAGCATGAGAATTACTGTGGCCATGGTGGGTCTAATAGTTAGATCTCCTTGAATGCATAGTAAGAAAATGTGCAAGCATCGAAGCGCTTGAATATGGAACTATGATAGATGCGTCCAACACTTGCAAGGGTGTGCCCTCCCTCCATTGATTCCACACCTGCAAGAATAAGTTCAGAAAATCGTCATAGGATTGTTGCATTGATTCAATGACTCATCATGCAAGACATCTGAATTTTGTAGAAAATCACATATGAACAAGGAACATAACAAAAACCATAAGTATTTTTATAGGATAAAATGACTAAGTTTTTACATAGGAATTTCAATTTCACTTGACCAAAATTAAAGAGAGTGCGGCGCCAATATTTGTCGCAGTAGCATGGTAAAACTCAAATAACTAGCAAGATATTCATCCCCATCCAATTGGTGGTGGAAGTTACTCCTCTTGTTTCTATCTCTAGTAGAATGCCGAAGTTATAAACATCGGATTTCGTTAAGAACTCTCAATGCATTGCATATTTTGGAGACATGTAAAAACTGCAAAAATGGACATTAGTCACATGTAAATTAGGATTTAGATTCAAATCGTGTAGCATCCTTAAATAGATCAAATGAGCAAGTCCAGCATCCAATCACAAAGTCAAATTTATTCAAACACTAAGACTTACAAAGTCACTACAATTTTATTTGTGTTAGTTTGAGTTTAATCAACTCCAAAAATTCTATGCCATACCAAAATATGAAATCTTTAGGTTCCTTTCACTGTCTAACAAGATATTGCTATATTTTAAGTCATGATGGATGATCTAGAGATGAGAATCTTCATGTCGATAGAGTATTTATGGAGCAATCCCATATAACATTTTATAACATAATGACCAATCCAATTGTCCCCCGTTTTTCGAGATTTGCATCATTCACCAAAATTCGTTAATGTTTTAGGATGTGGCACCTATTCAAAAACTCAAGGTGAACCTCATCACACAATACCAAAATATATTTAGGGTTCATTTGGTTGGACTTTTAAGAAAAGCCATTGGAAAAAAATGCAAAGGACTTTAAGTTGAAGGGCCTTTTTAGAATGCAAATTGTATTTATTAAATTATAATTTGAAAGTCCATTGTGAAATACCTTTGAGAAAAATAGTGTTTGGAGAGATTATATTTACAACGGACATTTTTATTAATAAAAAAGAAAAAAATTCATCAAAAGAAAATTAAAAAAATTGGCCGATGATCAAAATCTATCGTCGGTGGCCGACATCTAACTTAAGCTGCCTCGAAGACAACAGGGGAGGGCCACTTGGGGTTGGGTGACCCCGGTGAGGGTCGCTGGAAGTTGGTCAACCCAGATTTGGGGCAACGAGGTTGCGCGACCTCTAGCAACCCCACCACGACCTAGATCTAGGGCAGTGAGGTTGTGTGATCTCTAGCGACCTAACCACGACGTGACTAGGTCCTTAAAGGTTGTGCGACCCAAATCTAGGGCAGTGAGATCGCACAACCTCCCACAACCTAGATCTAGGTTGTGGCGAGGTCTTTGGTGACCTAGATTTGGGTCACGGCGAGGTCAGTGACCTAGACCTCACTGCGATCCAGATGGCACTATGGTCGCACCACCCCTTGGCGACGGTTACTTGCACTACGATCATGCCGTCCTCTTTCTAGCCGTCGCTTGTCACTCACAGCCATACGCAACACGTCAGCTGACCTCAATGAAGAAGAAGATGAACAGTCCAATGACAAGAGCAAAACTAGAAAAATAGAGAGTGAGTGAGGATAGTTTTAGAAGAAAATAAAAATATGAACAATACCCCTACTTGTATGCCAACAAAGCTGAAAGCCTAATGCACCCTCAAACTTACCTAGGGCTTTCAACCTTTAGAAGGCCAACTTTGGCTTAATAGGGATTTCAAATTTGTTCCTAAATACTCAATACTTGGCCCAAAGGGCTTTGAGTGTCCAAAGTGCCTTATAAATGGCACTTCCAAACACACCCTTACTCTCATTCATCAAATGTAGCTCAAGAAAAATCAATAATCAGTTGAAAGAACAAAAACCAAAATTTTCAAAATTTCTGTAGCTAGTGAAATTTTCAACATTTTATTTCAAGCAAATTGTACATTAAGCACATAAGAAGGTTAAACTGCAACGTACCAAATAAGAAGTAATCAAAGCTTATATTTGGCACAAACTCGTAGGCAAGTAGTTTTCATTTCCCTCCAAGCAAGATTAGAGTTGTTGAACAAGGTTTCAATGTTGAAGCTTTGTAACTAATAGAACTCTATTCTTAAATTTTTCATCATCTCGTCTTGAGATTTAAGATAGCCTCTTCATTGCAATTTTTTGTCCACTAGGAAGTCTACCCTAAATGATTTTGTATCTTCATTTAATTCCTTATCACAACTTCTTAGAAGCTAACATAAGAAGGCTTTACATGTTTTTTCTTCAACATCATTATGTTCAATACAATTTATATGTAACGCATTTTGAATTGTTTCTAACAGTTTATAATATGTACCTGGAAAACTTCACCAAATCCACTTTCACCCAACTTTTTCATGAGAGAAATCATTTGTTGCAGCTTGTGTTGTAGCCAAATCAAACTGCAAGGGCTCCACGATGGTAAGTTCATTTGCACCAACATTACAAGACAATTCAATTTAATTAAAAATTAAAATAATAATGTTGCTTTTTATAAATAGTAATGGATATAGAGTTGCCAGTGCTTGGGGACATTTACCACAATGAAGAGCATCGGTTAAACCGGCATATTGTGTCTCCCTACCCTAGGCGATCTTTCCTCTCTAGATCGGTCATGAAGAAAAGCAAAAAGAAATAAAATCATCAATACTAAAGGAAACAAATGAGAAGAATCTTATATCATGATCACTTCTTCATGCTAAGGGTGGTGTTCATTGTGGTGCAAATGCTACCCATTCTTGGTAGGAATCTTTAATGGTTAGGACTACCTTGAGGCCTCATTCTAAGGTTAGTAATGGTGACTTTATATGGCGTTGGTATGTCGGGGTGTCCAAAATGTGCGCACGTGAAAATTTCTCCCTCTTTTCTTTGCTTTCTCATTTTTTTGCAGACGAGCTCACTTTCTCTTTTTCCTTGCATTTGTTACCGTCTTCACTAACTTTTTGCCCATATATGGGGAGGCAACTTTGAATGTAACCGAATTGTGGCTATTGTGTGGCACCTCCGACACAACCCTCGATCCGCTAGGGTCACCACAGATTACTTACCTTTCCTTTGTCCTAATAACATGTCACTCTAATACATTGAATTATAGTGGGTCCATATATCCTGGGGGTTCATATATATATATATATATTTATAATATTAAATCAGTTCTAGCGTAGTTCATATAATAGAAGCATATTCCAATCTCCCTATCCCTTACTCCAACAAAATAGTGTGATGCACACCAACTACACATCATATATAAGTTAGAGTCGAACCACTTTTATTTACATAACTATGATGGACATCACGAATCAGTACAACAAAAAGCCAAGGCTACTAAGCTCAACTATAACCCAAAAGTACCCGACCCCCACATCAGACATGTATATCAATCCATCATCTAGTGACAGCTATCCAAACAGTGTCATCCTCTACCAGTCACACGCTCTAATCACACCAAGCCCAGTGCATCAGCCGGTGGCAGCGGCGGCATCCCCATCATCATCCCATCGCGTCGAACATGCATGGACAGGAACTCCTGGACTATGGGGCCATTAGGTAAACTCACATCATACATAACCAAAACACGAACACGGATAAACACTAGACCACAAACACCAACACAAGGGTGCTCCAAGCACTCAACCTCAACATCGAACGGTAAGGCATAAAATGTACCACGTGTGACAGGTGATAGAGGCATCTTTCAATCTGAAATGTTAGTCCCAAAAGAGGTGAGTACAACCACTTAACAGTAAAGATCTATCAAACTACACAATGCAACAGGCAAGACAACCACAATTTTGTGTGAAATGCACATGTCATCCGTATAATCATGCTCGTATATCCACAAAATTCATTCATCAAGGCAATTTATGTTCCATACCATATGCATATACATTCACATGATCCATATCACCCATACAATCATATATACATATTCCCATGAGATCTATTCAATGCCTTCATGATCGCATTCTCAATGTCATATAGTATCAACTCAATTTCATAGGCAATCATACCCCATGCCATATGCTCACACACGTGCGCATGATTCAATTCCCAATTTTAGTTCTCTAAAGGATCTCATTTTTCTTCTAGGGACTAGTGTTCGCATCCCTCATATATCGCTTGCAGCCAACTTGGCATCGCGAGGAACCTCCGGCACACACCTCCGGGCATCCCACACTCCAATTAGCGTCACGAGGCCATCCAGCACACACCTCCGGGCATTCGGCACACACACTCTTGGTATTTTGAAACTCTCGAGAACATTTGGCACACACCTCCGGGCATCCGGCACACACCTCCGGGCATCTCAACACTCCCGGGGCATCATCGACTCAAGAGTCCGACGGTATCATCAACATCACAATGTATATTCACATATATGTCTCACTTTCAACATAGCATTTGATGCAATAATGTCAAAGGTCTAAACTAGCTTCTTGATATTACATGACATGCTAAATGTCACCACATATGCAGTACACATAACCACCTAAGATATCACGTCTCATAGAGCAATTCATTTGTTCTTGAAATAAAACAATTTTTCGGATAAAACAGAATGCACTCCTTTAATTAAAATTTTGGAAAAATTAGTAAAAAATATTAATAAATTATGAAAATTTAACATGTTATAAAAGAGATCTAGAAAAAAAGGTTTCATGAAGAACACCATGTCAAAAGAGCTTCATACGAGTCGCTACGGTCCATGCATCACAGCCTTAAAATTTCAGAACATCACCATTGCACAGTTTTATTCATAAATTCGGTATAAACCCTAAATCAACTCATAAAATTCTGAAAATTTGATATGTTATATTTAAGACCTAGAGAAACAAGTTTTATGAAGAACTCGAAGTCATATTCATTATAGATCGTGAGCTACATTCATTGTAACTCCCCCTAACCCTCGGTAACGACTTCCAGATTTAACACTTTCAAAGAAAAATTATTTCACCGACCAATACTTGTCCATTTATTTTTAAATTTTAGTATGTTACTCCTCAAGATGTCATCTACAACTTTTATCAAGAACACAAAATCAAATTTTTATTGGATAATTTTATAAAATTCACGGAATCACAAAGAGTCGGACTGTCCTTACATGCAACAGCTTGCTCGTTCTAGGAAGACTACCACCATTCACTTGAATTTCAGCATTCAACATCACAACTCAAGTATCTCCAACACCCATTACACTTCACACACAACCACAGCAAGCAAAATGTAGGCTAACGGACTTTACTTGCATCAAGTTCACGAAAATGAGTAAGCAAACGACGACTTGGGGCTTCGGCGGGCTCAATTGATGGTGGTGCTAGGTAGCGTCGACGGTGGCGGCTGCTAGTGCACGCACAGCAGGGCTGGTTTCCTTCCTCCCTCACCAAAACACCCTCACGAACAACCCTTTTTCTCTCAGCTCTCTCTCTCTCTCTCTCTCTCTCTCTCTCTCTCTCTCTCTCTCCCTCGCTCACTCCGCTCCTCATCTTTTCTTCCTCCTTCATGATTAGCAATCATTAGCTTTGCATGGCATTGGACACTTGAAGAACCCTTCACGCCACTTGTAAATTTCCATGCAAGAGGTGGGCTTCATTCAGCTAGGCTTGGGCTAGCCTTGGTCGACCAAATGGGGGAAACGGTGGGCTGGTTTTGGGCAGTTTTGGGCCTCAAGAAATCAGCCTACTCCTTCTCTTAATAATCCATCCTAAATCCCCACTTATATAAATACCTAAGTACAATTCATATGGCCATAAAACTTTGTAACATAAATCAATAAAAATCCAACTTATAAAGTTCATGGCCAAGAACAAACTTTCCTTATTAATTCATCCTCCAATACAATCCTTAATCACACATGGACATAGGGTACATTTCCAACAAAATAATTGTCCATTAAATGCTCGACCTTGATTAATTGAAATCCATTGACCTAATGACTATAATATAGTCCGATGGCGCTTCTATCACCTATTCATGATTCATGGTATATCCAGGGGTTGTCATGAAATTTTAAGATGCCACATATTGAAACATAGGCTTGGGCTTTTGGAAACATGGGTTGAACCCATCTATAACTATAGTATATTCAATTAGGTTGATCTCAACTTCTACGATGACACGGGCTACAAGAAAAATATTAGGTGGGATCATTTTTCCATGTCATCAACAAGACACTCCATTAATTGGCTACCATATATCCTAGTGAACCTATTAATTTCAATTCTTTTCTCACCTCCTTTATTTCTCTCTACTTCGTTACCCTATCTCTCATTTCCCTTCTTCCTTTTGCATCACACCATAAATCAAGAAATGCTTACACTTCATTAACAAGCTATGCAAACAAAAATATGCACAACAAGATGACCGAATTTACAAGGAAAATTCACAAGCAAAATCCCTTGAGCTTTTGTACAATTCATTAGGAATCAAAGTTGAAATTAAGGCTCCGTTCATTTCATGGAAGATAATTTCCGGGAAAATGTTTTTCATGAAAGGAGAAAAAAAAGTCTTCTAAATTAGGGAAAAATATTTTTCACTTTTGAAAAGTGGAAAATATTTTCCTCACTTGATCTTTTTATTTCACACCTCTACAAATCCTCACTTCCTCCTCCTTTTTTTTTTTTTTTTGTCTTTTCTTTTTTTTTTATTCGGATTATTTTTTAATTTTCTTTTCATTTTTAATTCGAATTATTTTTAATTTCCTTTTCTTTTCTTTTTTTTTTCTATTTGTTTTCTTTGTTTCCCATCTTTTTCTTTCTTGGCTAGTCGTTGGCCATTACTAGGCGAACCTCAAGCTCATCGATCTCAAGCTCGTGCTCTGCACTCTTGTTTATCATTTTCTTTATTTACTCTACTCTATAATTGTACATTGCTCAAACAAATGGCTCTATATGATTTGCTTCTTTTTTCTTTTATTTATTAGAACACAAAAGACAAAAGGGGAGAACAGGCCACTCAACTAAAAGATTCTCATGAAAGCTATACATGCTTTGCTTCTTTTCTCTTTTGCTTCTTTTAAAAATCCATACGAACATTTTTTGGAGTAGATGAGTATTTGGCGACAATGAGGGAACAAAGATATGAAGTAAATTTGCCTGGATTAAAAGGCAAGTTCATATTTGATGGATTTATAGATTGGTAAGTGATGCATGCCTAAGTGGTGAGGTTTAAAAAATATTTTTCTTACTAAACACCGGAAAATATTTTCCGAAACATTTTTAGGTTTTAGTCAAACACTATAAAATATTGTCATTTTCCTGAAAAATGACTTTTGGGAAAATATTTTCTAGAAATGGCCAATTTTCTATGAAACGAACGGACCCTAAAACTTAATTAAATTTCTTTTCCAATTCTCTGTTTCTTTTGTAGACAAAATCTCAAGGTTATTAAATGAAACGGAAGGTGAACATGCTTCAACTTGCAGAAACCTTCATAAACTCATAGCTGACCTCGAAAAACACAAACACCTACACTTCATAAAAACCTTAAGCCTGAGCCTTCCTCTCACTCGTTGTTGTTTCTGAGAACATGAAGCGCAACGACGCGATTGCTAGGTTCAACAACCCTTATAGAAGCGCACGTCAGCAACTCGTTGCTCTATGACCTTGACTCCAACCATCACTGTCTGGTCTCCATGAACTTCGATTGGAGGCTCTACGGTGGCGATTTTGATTAGAGTGATAAAACTTTGATGCCATGAGAGAGAGAGGGGTTAACGAAGGTAAGAAGAAAATTGGGTCCTACTTGGACATGTCGCATATTATTAATGGAGTGTCTCATTAACGGTGTGGAAAGACGGTCTCACTTAATGTTCTCACCACTTGTCTTTATCAAAGACTAGTCCACTAAACAATTGGTACAAATTTCCAGAGGATATTGTACAATATTATCTAATAAACGACGAAAGAGAATGGAGTTGATAAATACAGTGTTCAAAGTCGGTGTTCTTTTCCAACGTGGAAAGTTATGGCCAAGGTCAAAGCAAGTCAAGAATATTGACAAGACAATCTTTTGAATTGCTCGCAATGAGTGTGAATGTTAAAAATATTCCGAGTGTTTCCAATTCCTTTTTTCCACGAAAGACATGCCGCTTTTTCAGAACAATTGTTAGGGACTTTGAATTATACTCCTCGAAATCCGCATTTATATAAGAAAAGAAAGCACATCCACATTTCAATACTTTGTTCAAACCCAGATGATTAATCACATTTATTGCAAATCCTTATAGTTCCATCAACCATCTACGCACAGTTCTTCTGTTGAAGCCGTCAAATAAAGAAAAGAGTTGTCTGAACTTTTGTTATTTCCTTTTCTTCCACAAATTCTTCTTTTCCTTTTCTTATCTTTCGCTTCTTCTCAATTCCATGAGTAATGCCACTGCCCTCCTCCTTATGTGATAAGAAGGCGAGCTTGAGCAAAGATGGGCTGATGCAATGCAGAATCGAAATGTCGATAATGGTGAGGCACGGAAATAAGGCGAGGGTCGTGTAAGTCGTGTTGGAGGGGGGAGGGGGAGAGAGAAAGAGGATGATCCCAAAATACTTTGGATAAGTTGCTGTTAATTAAGCCATGAATTCAGGTGTGAAAGAGAATGAGATAAATGGTGACCAGTGAGGATGGTCCCCCATTGGCGTAGTATGGGGGTCATTTACATGGTCAATTGCGTGAGTTGCACTCTCATGTTCAGCGATCACGTTGGTCAAAGACAGTACTTGATGGCCCTTCAAACTCTGAACTTTCTGT
Source organism: Eucalyptus caleyi (assembly GCA_014182885.2). NCBI lineage: Eukaryota > Viridiplantae > Streptophyta > Magnoliopsida > Myrtales > Myrtaceae > Eucalyptus > Eucalyptus caleyi. The sequence goes on from CM024470.2 coordinate 50,818,873, forward strand.
GGCCCTTTAGAGATCGAGGAATTAAGGAAATATGCATGTAAAGTCGCTTTGCCTGATCATTATAACAACCACCAACCATCATAATCGAGTAAAGAAGTCGGAGATGCAAAGGAATATATTTGGAGATGACATTCAAGACCTCGATTTCTAATGAATGTGATGGATATAAAGCGTGCAGATTATATTATCACATATCATGAAAATACTATGAGAAAATCATGACAATGAAGTGAAACTCTAGCCCTTTCTAATTAATCATTTCTTCAGATAAGGAAGAACTTCCATTCGTCTATCCAATAAAACCACATATACATATGGATAGATTAATATAGACGACCATCCTTATTGAGAGGATCAAAACATAATTAGCCTCAACGAGAAGACACCATGTTTACTCGTTGTTCATTGATGATCACCCAAATTCAGCCCCAATGATAGACCTCCCGGTGGATTTGTTCGATTTCAGTCTCCCAGTCCTACCGGAGCAGAAAGCCGGTTGTTGGGGCAATTCAAGAGTAACGGAGTAGCTGTTCAACTCGTGGACTATGTCCGCCATTGTGGGTCTACGATTTGGATCTTCCTGAGCACATAGCAAACCAATTCTGAGGCATCTAGCAACTTCGGCAACTGAATACGTCTCTCCAATGGCGGGATCTAACACCAACAATGGCGTACCGTCTCTCCAGTTTTTCCAGGCCTGAAAATAATTCATTGAAAAAATTTCTCAAGACATCGAATTTGCTTAGTTTAACCATTTTCATTTTAGTTAAGGAGTTGATTCGTGCAACTTACATAGCAAGCAATACCTCCGCCTTTGTCTTTTTGGTCGAAAAAACTATTCTTCTTACCAATAATGAGCTCTAGAAGTAGGACACCGAAACTATAAACATCGGACTTCACTGAGAATTGCCCATTCATTGCATACTCAGGTGACATGTAGCCACTGCAAACCATTATATATTAGTAATATAAGCATAAATAAGCATAAAAAGCAAAGAACAAAGCACAACAACACTTACTAAGTCCCCCAATTCTTTCGGTCATTGCTAGTGTTTGGTCGATCCCAAAATCCTTGCTATGCCAAAATCGGAAATCTTGGGATTCATTTCACTATCCAACAATATATTGCTTGATTTCATATCACGATGGATGATCCGAATTCGAGAGTCCTCATGTAGATAGCGCATTCCTCGAGCAATCCCACATGCTATGTTGTAACGTGTCGACCAATTCAAGTGCTTGCTTTTTTCAGGATCTGCATGATTGCACAATTGAAATGCAGGTTATTTTTGGTTGATAAATCCTCCTGAATGTATTCTATGCAAGGAACTAACTTTAGGTTGCAAAAGATAGGAAACATTCAACATAATCTGAGGCTAATCACATATTCACCTCAACAGAAAAAGCAATAGCTTAGTAAAATCTCAAAAAGATGATGTACCAAATAAAAAGTAGTCAAGACTTTTATTCTGCACAAACTCATAGACAAGCAGTTTTTCTTCACCCTCTAAGCAGAACCCGAGCAGCTGCACGATGTTTCGATGTTGAAGCTTCGGTAGCAATGTGACTTCGTTCTTAAATTCTTCGAAACCTTGTCTAGAGCTTTGAGATAGCCGCTTCACGGCTATTAGTAGTCCATTAAGAAGCGTGCCCTGGAAGGTTAGTATTTTTATGTTTAAGTACACGTGAGTAGCTTCTGACCACAACTTTTCCAAGTGGCGAAATCAAAGATCGTTAACTTTTTTTAACAAAAAAGATCTTTCAAGTGTGATAACTAGCTATACCAGGAAAACTTCACCGAATCCGCCATGACCCAACTTGTTTTGATAAGAGAAATTGTTTGTGGCGGCTAGTATGGTGGCTAAATCGTACATCATGGACTGGGAGTTCGTAATTTCTGTTAGGCCTACGCAAAGAAATAACACCAGATTGTCATTTCATTAAAAGAATAGAAAAGTACATCCTGCCTACACAGTTTTATCATTCTGTCCAAGTAGACGGCGGCAGTACATATTTCTTACCGATTCGATCTCCTTGGATGACTCCATGGCTGTTGGTCGCATTCCTCCGACTGAAACGCCAAGCGAGGAAGAGAACCACCGTGGTTGAGATGACAGAAAGGGCGACCACGATGATTATCACAGTAAATATATTGCTTTCGACTGCATATGAGCAACCATATCTCAATGGCATCAGTTTATGGGATATGACTGGATGAGATTTCAAAATTACCATAAAGCCAGAGCAAACGTGAAAAATGGAGAAAAAGAAAAAAGAGTACACTATGTGAGCAAATGTCGATAATAAATTATGTTGAGAGAATGTATAAGAATATGCATTGATCAAGTAAAATCAACCTTTTACGAATTGTGATCTAAATAATCTATTTTCACAAGCGGATACGAGACCCACCATGTTCAATAGGACAAATATTGAATTTTTTTTCTTCGTCCATCCTATAACGAATTATTTTTTTTTTTCCAAAAAATCATGTTGACAGAATGTGTAAGTATTCGTGGAGAAAGATTTGAGGAAGGATATTTAAAAATTCAGCATCATAATCTCAATCTTTCTTACCTTCTACATTTTATTTTATGCGTTAATTATTTACATTATTAAGGTTATTTTTTCACTTGTCAATGTAATTTAAAAATACTCTATACTTGTTTGTGGATGTCCTTGTTCGGATTTTAAGAGAGAGAGGAAGACAAAAAGAGAGTATCTAATGAAACCGAAAGTATTTAATTAGAATAAGGTTAGATTTTCCTATGAAGTAAAATAAAATAAAATCTCATAGAGGAACAAAAATGATCACTTATTTTTTTAAAACATATTAAGGCTCCATTTGTTTCATAGAAATTGAAAAGCTTAGAAAACATTTTTCTAAAAGTGGTTGTTTGCATCTCTTAAAATAATTAGTCAATGGAAATTGCTTTCCACTTTTGTGGATGATTTGTTCATTTTTTTATAAACAACGCAACCACTTTTGTGGATGATTTGTTTTTTTATAAAGATTCTTTTATAAAGAAGTTTTTCCAAAAATAAAATAAATGGAGTCTTAAGTAAAATGGTTTTTCTATAAAATGAAAGAAGAAGAAGAAGAAGAAGAGAAATGAAAGGAAAGAAGGTGAGAAATGGACTCGAAGGGTACACCTAGGGAATTGTGTGATTGTCGAATATCACCTCAAGGAATTCAATCAATCAATCTCGCCATTTTCTTTGAAAAATAATTACATAATTTTAGGGTGGTTGTGACCCTCTAGGGTCAAATTGATGGATCCGGACATCGATACGTGCTGCGTCAAAATCTTGATGCAAGTGGAAGCCAAAAGAATTGTGAGAAAGACATACGTCAAGTCGATAAGTGATCATTAGAGAAATCGGTTACATCCAGTAAAATATGAATAGATCTGATTTTCCCTGTTAACATTTTGGACAGATCTCACTTTTCTCTCGCCCTCTCTCTCCCCCTCTCCCCCCGTTACCTTTCCATTTCCATTTACCGTCTTTCACTCCACTTTACCTTTTTATTTTCTCTCTTTCCTGTTTTTCTCTTTCTCCTTCAGAGTGCCGCCCGACACAATTCGAGGGCCCACGACCCTGCCAGCCTAGGGCGAGGGCCACAAAGCCCTTGCCGGCCACAAGCGAAGGTCAGGGCGCTCTCGCCAGATGTGGCGAAGCGATGCAACTTCAAAGCTCAAACTCCTTGGAAGCGAGCTTCATCGCGAAGCCACAGACACTGGTCCTCGCACCATGCACTTCCCAATCCCACTTCCTCTCTCCCATGGTGAGGCCGGCCTTGCCCAAATCATGGCAGCCGTGGGCGAGGCTACCTTTGCCCGCGGCTGGTGAGGCCATGGCGAGGCTGGCCAGTCTCTTTTCTGAGATCGAAGGAGAAGAAGTATTGGGGAAGAGAGAGTCTTTTACTGTCAGTAACGGAAGGGAGGAGAGAAAGTAACGGTGAGAGAGAAGATCGAGTAATTTGATACGTGTCGACCTACCTTGCCACATGTCAGACTAATGAATGGAGCATACATGAAAAATCAGACCTAATATAATGAAAAAGGAGAGTCTGGACGGGGGAAGACAAGCTAGACACTCACATGTAACTTCAAGTCCAGTCACCGGAGCGGGAAGCGAAGGTGCCAGAGAAGGACGTGGAGTGGCCGGCGACGGCAGGGCCGAGGCATTATAAAAGGGGTAGAGCTCGTATCTCAAGTTGCAACTCGGAGCGAGCAACCTCCCGCCTTGCTTCCCCTGTGGCAGATGAGCGCTCGCAAACTGGAGGCACTTGACACAGTCTGACGCTGTCAAGTCCGGCGTACACTGCGCGAGTGCGTACAGCTTCTGCGAGCTAGTGAAGTTTGCCTCCGCTGCCGCAACCTTCTTCTCTGACCCTCCAGCTGAAGCCCTCATGGCGATGTCTCTCAGGGTTTCTCTGAGAAGCTGCATGAACCGGGTTGGCTCAATGACGTTCCCGATGTCGTACAAAACCCGATCTGGCGATTGCTCCATGACGGAGAGGATGGACCAGTTTGAGTACCGCAACATGCACTGGTCGTACCATATTATGGAGACTCGCTGGTTCGGGCATCTTTGGAGGATATCTCGTTCTCCGGCGGCCACGCAGTGGCCGCACGTGGTGCTGTTGAGGTCGCCACGGCAGAGGAAGAGCCCGTAGGCCCGTTCTGGAGGGTTTTGGCCAACGGTGGCATTGGCGAAGCCGTTGGTGCTGCCTGGGGCGGCAGTGGAGAGGGAAGAGAGGAGGGCGTGGAGGTTGGATCTGTAGATGGAGTTGGGAGTGAAGAGGGTGTTGTTTGGGCAATCGTGATATAGATATTCGGGTGCAGCCTCAGTACCAAAGACGTGGACGAAGAAGGAGGAGAGACAGAGGGAGATGATGAAGCTTGAATTCATTTTTGGCTTGGCTGATGAATGGATGGGACTTCATGATTTATAGAACCATTTAACTCGCAAGATCCCAATTTTGGTCTTGCCGCACGTTGACTATCTTTTTCTTAACTTTTCTGCCTATTATGTTGGCGGTACGACGGACGGAGAAAATAAGGAAGAGAGGGAGTAAATTTCGGGGCAAAAAACAAAAATGAAGAGGAAGAGAGAGAGAGAGAGAGAGAGAGAGAGAGAGAGAGAGAGAGAGAGAGAGAGAGAGAGAGAGCGTGTCTTCTTTATTCATGAAAGGGGAAGGAAAGGAAAATGAGAGCATGACCATGTAAAACATTTTTCACATGCAATAATGAAATGTAAAATAATCCATAGAGCGTTGCAATTCAAGTGCAATAAGTCATGACCTTTTAATTGTACAAATGACTTTGACTCCAAATAATTTGGATATAGTTAATAAGATTTGAATAGGTGACTTTTCAATAACTTAGTAATGTCCTCCATAAAAAGAGTGAGCAACAATCCTTTAGTATTTGATAGAAAAATGATTCGGTAATAATTTTAAATCTACTATGAGAATAACAGTCTATTATAAAAAAAAAAAATCAATTAATAAATTATTATAGGATATATTTTTTCAATAATATGTGACTCTAATAAATTATTATTTTTACAATATGTCAAAGAAAAACATTACTATGCTTGCAAAATCTTATTTGATATTAAACCATTAGAATTCTAAGCCCTTCTAGCGCGCGCACTAAGACAAACGAGAATGTGGGTCTTGTCCTACTTGTCTTCTCCTTTTTTGTGACTGCTCGAGTCGGACCTTTGGTCTTCTCAGACCAAGAAAATTCGCTAGCAAAGATAGTATATTTTATTTGCATGACGTTACCCCCGAAAGGAAGCGTTCTTATCGAGCCAGATAAAAATATAGATTTGTGTACTGGGAGACGGTGACGGGTATAGCTAGTTTGTGCGTTTCGTTCACTTCGGGAAATGCAAAGTCATTTCCCCAAAACTTCTTGGCTCAAGTGTATTTTGCTCAAATCAATTGGCATTTGGCTAGTGACTTTTGGTGCAGTGCTTTTCAAAGTAATTTGAAATTTAAAAAAAAAAAATGGAAAGGAAAGGTAAAGGGCACTGTTTGTCTTCTTCGTTGAAGAGAGATACATGAGATTGATTGCAAATCTATCTCCCATCCACCATTTCCATGCAAATCCTTAATCCGAAAGCTCTAATCGGTCAAAACCATAACTTTCTCATGTTGGCTACTATGTGGTAGTTAAGATTGATCGCATCACACTAGACGATAGGACCGCCAAGGTTGCACGACCTCAAAGGCAACCTAGAACTAGCCCTTTGATAGAAAATTGTCCAAATAGTCATAAATATGTTGCACTTTTGCCAATTTAATTTTAAACTTTTCAATTTTGTCCAATTTAATTCTAAACATTTTCACATTTTACTAATTCAGCCCTAAACCCTTTCATTTTTTATCAATCGAGTCTATTTAACTAATTTTAATCAAAAATTGTTAACGTGGATGGGCAGTGCTGATGTGACATTCTTTAAATAATATTTTAATAATATGTTATTTTTATGGTTTTTTTTTTTTTGGGGGTTTTGGATCTAGCCGGCAAGGGCGTCGTGCCCCTCACCAGATTTGGCTAGGCAAGGGCGTGCGTGTCCTCATCCAGAAATGGGGAGGGCTTGGCGGCCCTAGCCGGCCCAAGGTGAGGGCCCCACATAAGGGCCACCAATCCCTCGCATGGCTAGATTTTGTGAGGGTGTCATAGCCCTCTTCTAGAACTAACGAGGTGTGACGCTCTCGCCTAGGGCCCATGAGGTCGTCGGCCTTCACTTGTGGCTAGTGAGGGTAATCGGCAACTCTTGCCAACTAGATCCAACCCCCCCGATAAAAAGCAAAAAAAAAAAAAAAAAAAAGAAAAACTATAATAAAATTGAAAATATTATTAAAAAAGTACCACATCGGCGTCGGTCATCCACGTCAGTAATTTTTAATCAAAATTAGTTGGATGGACTAAATTAGCAAGAAGTGAAAGTGTTTAGGATTACGTTTGAAAGATTTATGACTGAATTAGCAAAAGTACAATAAGTTTAGGATTTCTTGAATAGTTTTTCCCCACGACGCTAGGCGAGGTAACGTTGAGGTTGTGCGACCTTGGCGACCATCGTAGAAGGGTTGTAGAGATAGATGATGATAGGGTTTAAGAAGATGAAGGGTCGATTCTTGACTTACGCAACTTCGACATCGACCCTCGACCTCGACCTGCGGGATCTCAATCTCTGGCATGTTTTAATTGCATGACATCGCATCTCTCTAGCATGTTGCACACTCTCTCTTTTTTTAGGACAAAAGCATGTTGTCTACTTGGGTTGGTGATAGTAGATACACGTGATGGAGTCGTAGAGTCTCGTGGAGAAAAGTAATACCAAGGCTCAGAACTTTTCCTGTTAACGGAACCCTCATTCGTATTATATTCGGAAGGCAATAACTGTTGTAGTTGTGAACTTGTAACTTGAAGCTTGTAATTTTAATATTGATGCTGATGCTAAAGAGATTGACTAATTGCAACATCGCGGTTTTTTTTTTCCCTTTCTGATTTTGAAAGCGTCTAGTACATAAAAAATCAGTGTATTTTCTTTTCTATATTTTTTCACTTTGAACATTCGCATTCCTAACAACATATTAGATGACGCTATGCATGAGGACGACATATATTAAGTTTGTAATGTTTTCAAGGGACCTTTCATATAAGAAAGAGTTCTTTACGCATCGGTTATACACGATTGACTTGGTGTAATAGATTGGTTACAATATTCATGTGATATATTTATCAATCAATTTTCACCACGTTCCTTTTTCTTGTTGATAAACAAATACCCGTCCGTTGCAGACACGGGAAAAAGTGTCGGTCAACTCCTGACCACATAAACTTACTCTATTGGGAGTTAAAGATATATTGTTTTGCTCAATGTTTGTTAGATTAGAATTCTCAAGGTTTGTTCCGTTTATGTATTATTGCTATAACTGTATATTATACGAAACAACGCATATCTTTTACATGACTAATATTACAAAATAATGTGTAAAATTTCCTCACCCGAGCATACCACTAGCACTAAATTTTTCGCTATAGTCATGATCACCTAATGCACAGTTTCAAAATATGTGCTTATTAGCTTGAGATTTTGGAGAGACTAGCTACCACAACCTAAATTAAATATGAAAAGCTGTGTTTATGTTAACTTTTGTTCTGTATAGATGTTTAATATTGTACCAAATAATGAGGTTCTTTGTTTTTTTTTTTTTTTTTTTTTTTTAAGTTAGCTTTTATGGCTTTGCGGCATAAGTGCCAATTTTGGCAATTAATTTTGGAAGCTTTATATTTCGATTGCCAAAGATGAGATCCACAAGAGCACCGTTACAAATATAGCGTAAGAATAGCGCTAGACTAGCTGGACTCTTATTACAAAGATTTTTCTTCTCTAATGAAATCTCAATGCGATGTAAATAATTTTGGATTTTCGTTCACAAGGACATAAAGGCTTTCAGTGGTCTTATTGGTGCATACTACAATGGGGTCTTCGAGTGGGGTGAAATTGTAACAAGGTAGCCATAGGCGAACCTATAATTGAATCGAATCATTCAAAATGGAAATGTCCTCTTCCGCCACAAGCACCTACTCCTAACAAAATGAAAAGAAGTGAACTCCCCAAACAAATTCAGAGCTAGTTGGTCCTCCCAAAATGCATTGACGCACAGCAATTGACTGGAAAACTTGGTGTAAAGCACTACTTCTGTGCGGGATGGAATAATATAAATAAGGTTTTCTTGGGGGTGGCAGTTGTATACAGTACGGTGGTTATGACATATTGCTAGAGATGGTATTCGTACTCTTTGACTGACCTAACTTAAGGCACTGGATGATGCTGAATGCAGTGCTGATTGAGGGACTAAATGAAGAACTTTCTATCAACATCAGTTCCAACTTCTCAAATGCCAGCCCAAAATAGAAGGCAAAACAAAACTTTCCAAGGGAGGTTCTTGGCAGGAAACTCTTGCTGACTTGCTATATCGAGTGGAAATATAATACTCGAATTCGTGGTCAACAATGAGAACAATTTTTCAGACGATTCTCCCTTTTGATTCAACAAAACTGTTTTTTGATCAGAAGATGAATAATATGTCAAAAAGTTAAAACCTTAAACCCTAGGTTTAGATTTATTAAAACTAGTCTACGAAGCTGTTTTACTAGGAGATATGTTAATTTGCAAGTGATCTTTTATATAATCGGTTATATAACAAAATCAATCATAGTATATATCATTTAGGAAGTTGATTGTATAAACTAAACCTTAGTAAGTCTAGTATTTTTCTAAAACAACACTCTATCATGTTATATTAGCAGTTTAGAATTTGGCTTGTGCATAAGAATCAGACAGATAGAATCAACTCAGTTCCTGCAAGATTTATTGATTCACATAATATAAATGGATTTTACGTCGTTAAAAATGAAAATTTCAAAACCAATGAAATAAGGATTTAACGATGTCACTGACTCTAAATAAAGTCGGATCTATTTTTAAATGAAGCTGTACATAATTTTCTATGAGGGCATAGTGGAAAGGAAAAGAAAGTGACGTGAGAGTTCTTTCATCCAAAACGATTCCGAGCACGACCCGTTGTTTAGAGATGCAAAGTCGGATTTTTGCACGCTGTTGAATGAATTGGTCGACTTCTTTTGTCTTTAAGCTACCTTTCTAGGGGAATAATTTGACTTGAAGTAAAAAAAGAAAAAAGAAAAATGTATTTTGAAGCCGAGTCAGGACTGGTGATGCTGATTTAGGTAATCGAGAAGTTGCACGAGTTTTATGAGGAGATATTGTCAGGGGCATAAACCATTAGAACCAGTGCTAGATTTACTAAAACTGATATTAAATTTGGTATCTTTTAAAGGGTCAACCGAAACCATGCGCGCGTCCATGGTTTTGTCCTGTATATTCAGGCCAGCAATCTTCTTCTGAATGTACATGGCAGTTTAGTCATGTGATGTCAAGTCACATTTCCAGCTACCTTATCAGATCAACGAATTACTCAAATGAGATGAGCTCATCTGCAAGACGTCATCCTCTTGCTGAATCTGAATACGCAAACACAAAGTTCATGATGAGAAATCAGCCGATAAGGATGAACCAAAAAAGTCATTGCTTATGAATTGATAGCTTTCGATTCTCGTTTACAGCATGGAAATAGGAAAGTCGAGACCAGCTTTTCAAATGCTGGCCCCGAAATTAAATAATACAAAAAAACAAAACAAACCAAAACAAAATTTTCTACCTCAGGTTCTTGGCAGGAGACTTTTGCTAACAGGGTATATCAAGTCGAAATATAATACTCAGAGTTCAGGGTCCAACTGGATTAAGGAGAGTCCAGGAATCTTAGACTGAGACTCTCTGAGATAATTATTTTGGTCCAAGAAAATACAGCCCTAATAACGGAAAAAAAAAAAAGACCAAATTCAGGACCAATATTCCTTATGGTCGCCCAAAAACTTCGGACTGCATTTTCAACCACGACCAGAAACCTACGCATAATAAAGAAAAAAAAATCAAGTATGAGCACACCGCGGAAAAGAAGAGGCAAATTTCATGTGCTGGTGATTTTTGGTTCTTTGAATGGTTTTAGAGAATAAGAAGCTTGTTTTTTTATCTACCTACATCTGGTTTTTCTTCCCTCCATAATTTTAGGGGAAAAAATAGCATTATTAATTGATATGCGAAACAATTAAGATAAGGTTAGGAATTAGAATGATAGCTATTTGCCTCTTTCTATTAAAATAAAATTCCCGAGTTTAGGAATTAGAATGATAACTTTTTTACAGAAAAGCAAGAATGCAGACCATTAAAATAAGAGACGTAAATGCATCTAACTCTAAATAAAATCGTGTATGGTTTTCCATGTGGATATGCCATAAAGCAAAAGAAGGTAATGTGAGGGGATCATACTACTCCCAAGCGACACCGAATGTGACACATCACCTAGGGATGCAAAGTGTGCAACCTAGTGTATTTATTAATATCTCAATACAAAGTTTTTAGATGTCGCTACTTTATGTCTTACATTACAGAGAACATGTATATATTAATTATTTATATTAATTTATTATATTAATATATTAATTATTTTTATTGATATTATTTATTATTCTATATTTTATTCTAAATTCCATGGACAGGTATTGGTCATTTCATTACTAAGGAAATATTCTGGCAATGCACAACTTTTTGATTGATTGAATTGATCGACTTCATTCGTTATTGAGTTACTGCACTTTGTCCAATACAAATTTTCATTTAGGTTTTGTTTGCTTCATGAAAGAAGAATGATTTGCAAAGCATTTTTACTAAAATGATTCATTTTATCACTTGAAATAATTAATTAATGAAAAATATTTTCATTATTGATAATAATTTATGCCTAAATATTTTCATAAACAATGTAAATATTTATTGTTCATTCATTATTGTAAGCAATATGAACAATTGTTTTCAGGAAAATAATTTCAAATTCATTCTTCGTGAAATAAATAAAAATTTTATATTAGGATACTTTTAGCCCCAAGCGTAATCTAAAGCTTTCTAAAAGGAAAATCGTCTAAAAGTCATAAATCTATTTGGTCCTAAACCTTTTAATCATATCAATTTTTTATTAAATTTTTTTATTAATTTAATCATAAATAGTTTGATGATTTGTCAATCTAATCATTCTGGCTAAATATCAAATAACAAGTTTATGAAAAAATTAACAAATTATCAAAAGATTTAACATTATATTTGCACCTTATGATTAAATTGACAAATCATTATAATGTTCAAAATTAAATTGACATAAAAATTTTAGAGCTCATATAATAAATGTAGGATTTTTTGGATAATTATTTCACTTTTTAGATGAGGTTAAATCAATATTTTGAAGGAGGGGCAGGCTGGGTGACGCTGTGGGGCGCGTCACGTGGTGATACTAATTGGAGAAATAAAGATTCTGGAATGCCTAAATAAGTAGTGCCAATCATATTTAATTGATTGGCGCTTTGATTCAGTCAAATATTCTGAGCTTCTGGCGGATTGCTGTTGTGATGAAAAAGGGAGGAATCACGACATCTACTTTGATATTAAGGCTCTATAAGTTTATTTCTACAAGTTGCATTAATTTGCTAAAATATCTTTGCTCAAAAAATATATATGTATATTACATATATCAAAAGTGAGTAAAGGTCGCGAAATTGAGCCACATGGCACACTCACATAGGCACTTTACGCTCACTTTTGCAAATCCTAATCCTAACAAATTTTTAATACTGCATCTCTAATTTTAATACATATTTTGTTAATAAATCTCTAATTGATCGGCAAGAAACAATATTTTGATAATAAATATTTAAAAATAATCATCCATTTACAAATCAATTCTATTGTGTATTATGATGTGACTTTGAAAGAGATTAACAATGTCGGACACCTAGTATGATATAATATCTAATTCTTTATTCATATTTGACAAATAATAATATTAAGAGATGTATAAAAAAATCCATCATCACGAAAAACAAGATTATGCAACATAATTATTAAATGAATAAAATAAAAGTTACCCATCAGTATATATAGAAGGAAAGAACATATGTTTAGAGGGCTTTGTCACATAACTGCACATACTTAAAAAATGTGGTGACTTTTTGTGATCGATAAGTTCTGTGCTACACAATATGACATAGTATATGGTCGTATTTCATGAGTAAACAACAAAAAGTAGTATATGTTGGCAAGTTAAAACCCTAAATCATGGAGCTAAATTTATTAAAACTAGTTTACAAAGCTACTATAAAATATATCAGATTCTTAGCGATCATTTGGTTATATAAAAAAAAAAAAAAAAAATACTAATAGCTTGACATATAATTTAATAAATTAATTGTATAAAATAGTCTTAAGAAACTATTGTTTTCCTAAAACAAACCCCATGACATTGGCTTTGCGATTTAAAATTTGGGATGTGCATTTGAATTAGACGTATTGAGCAAACTCAATTCCTTGCACAGACTTTTGAATGACATTATCATAAATGATCTTTTCATACTCGAAAAGGAAAAATCAAAACCAAAGAGATAATATCAGGAATGAGAGGAGTCCTTAGACACGGGAGAAGCCCGTCAAAGATTCCAGAATAATTGTGCACTTGTAACATAAAAGATGAAAATCGTGCTTCAAATCTTGGGGAGACTTTTGCGTAGTTTAGGAGGACAAGTTAGCTTATTTGTCAAATCAATTATTAAAATATGAATTTCCTTTCGTTATCTTCCATTAAAAAGACTTTTGGGTAGTTTAGGAAGCCACAATCAAGATATTGAAATTGTGCAATCGAGAACATTGAACTAGAAAAAAAATTCCAAACTTTATTGCAAAAACCTAAGAGTTTGTTCAATTTTAAACAAGATTTTTTTATCAAAGATTTTTGCACATTTGAAGAGAAAACTACTCAAAAACTAATTTTTAAGCTTTTTCTTAATTCTGAAAAAGACAAACCTAGAAAGCATTTTTGACTTTTTGATTTTTTAAACTTTTTTTCAAAATTTTTTAAAATAATTTTTATACTGAAAATAGGGACGAGGGCCGGGTCTTGGGGTCCAGCCCCAAAATGGGCTGTCGCAGGTCACACTAATCTGGGCTGAAGGATGCGAATGGGCTTCACACATTAAGAGGTTTTAATTGATTAAAAACGAATTGGGCTCAACTCATAGAATTAAGCCCGATTCCTCCAGCATTTGACTAAGCCCAATCCCAACGGACCAAGTTCGGGCCAAATCTAATATAACAAGCCCATCTAACCTATCCAGAACCCAAAACACACTAAGCTCAAATAAGCCCAAATTCGACAAAATCCAACTTCAGCCCCCAGAACATGAATACGTGAATTTTTAATTATCAAAACTTAGGATCAACAAAAGAAAGCGCCGCTTATGGACCGCCATCTAAAGCATTATACGGAACCTCACCGTCGTTTACCACCAGCTTGTCACCAGACCAACGCCTCCGAACATTACAATCACAGCTCCAAGAATACTTAGAAGGACAATATCAAAGCACCAGGCAAAGGCAATGGAAAGTTTTAAGAAATCTGAACTCTTATGGAAACAAAATTTTTAACTGAAAACACACTAAATAATCAAGAACAATCTTGCATTGAACAGAACAAATTTGAATGCCTCTCAGAATTCGAGACTAAATTGGATGGACTTTGTTTAGGCATTTCTTCGAACATGTAGTGGGCAGCGAGTTGGATAGCAAATATGTACCTACCCCTAGCTCAATTCACACCCAAACTCAAGTGAAATCAGCAAGCAACATTCAAACTTAGAAAAAGCCAAACTAAGAAAAACCAACTTGTTCGGTATCTAATCTTGTTCATTTCATAAAGATGTTTGTCAGGTGTTCTAGATTGATTTTAAACTTATTCACTAATATATGAGGTGATTATGTGGTTGCGTAATCATTAAGATAACAATCAGCAATTAAGGAAGCATTGAATAAATTGCAAGGCAAAACAATAATCTAGCACTAAGAAATAAGAAAAATGTCATTCCTAGCCAAGCTAAAACAGAAAGCAAATCGATATATTGAGAGCATGCAATCAATTAATATTTGAAATAGCAAAGCGCGAACAACCTAGCACTCATCTTTAAAAACATTTACGCCTTATTATAAAGCCCTAAGGGCTTGTTCAAGTTTGGGCAAAAAAACTTTCAAGGATATTCACACATTTTAAGAGAAAAATATTCAAAAAAATATTTTTTAAGCTTTTCTATTTTAGAAAAATAATAAATTTTTGGAATTTTTAGTCTAAAAATAGGGACCAAGGCCGGGCCCTTGGGCCCAGCCCAATGTGGACTGCAATTAGTCTCATGAAACTAGGCTCATGGCACAACTGGACTTTCAAATTGAGTCATCCTTTCAAAAGACCTAAGCCCAGCTCATTAAAGAACTAACTTAGCCAAACCAAATCATACTAAGCTAAGCCCAAGCTCACCAAGGGCCACAATAAACCCAAATTCGAAATCATTAAAAGTCCAAATTTTGGTAAAGAACACTCTTAGACTATATTTGATCGTCCGAATTTCTAATTGGGATAGGATTGAATAGGATATGATATGAAATCCTGAGATTTTTTTATATCATATCCATCGTTTGGTGAATCGTAGTATTAAAGTCAAATTATGTACATTTTTTTGATATAGACAATATATCATTATAAATGAACATAAATGTTCATAAACGTAGATGGTAAAATTTCTCGTAACACTATTGTTTAATTTATTTTTATTTTATTTTTCCTCATTATTATATTATTTTCTTTATTATTTCTTTTTTCCGCTTTCATCATTCTTTAATAAAATTTTATCAAATAGTAAATTGTACTAACATACCTAAAATACAAAATTACCTAAAATATAGAAAATAAATATTTAATTTATGATTGAATGTTTATTATAAGATAGAATTAAAGTTGAATATATAAATTAAAATATGATTAATTAAAAATTATTTTTTATTTTTTATTTTTAATTTCTTAAATTAGAATTCAAATGTTATTTATCTTGAAATATAATTTCAATTTTTCTAATTTAATAAGTTTTTATTCAAGAAAAATAACTTTATTATTATGAACATTAAAAATCCTATCCACATTTATCCCACCTCCCCATGGGATAATTTTATTCTTTCTATATCCTCCTTATATCAGAGTTTATCCTATCCTGAATGAGCACCAAACGTAGGATAGGATAAATCATATCATATCCCGAATTTTATCCTGATTAGCAAACGCAGTTTAGTGTTAAAACTTGGCACGAGTGCTAAAACTTTTAAAATGTACACTTAAGTATCAAAATTGAAAAATAAAGGAACACTTAGGCTCCATTCGTTTTGCGGAAAATAATTTCCAAGAAAACGTTTTCCGGATTTTCCAGCGTTCGTTTCACAGAAAATGAATTCTTGGAGAAAATGTTTTTCATGAAAGGAAAAAAGTATTCTAAATTAGGGGAAAATGTTTTCCACTTTTGAAAAATGGAAAACATTTTTCTCTCTTGATTCTCTCATCTCATACCTCTACAAATCCTCACTTTCTCCTCCCTTTTTTCTTATTCTTTTCTTTTTTTTTATTCAAATTATTTTTTAATTTCCTTTTTCTTTTTAATTCAATTATTTTTAATTTCCTTTTTCTTTTCTTTTCTTTTTTTCTTTTCTATTTCTTTTCTTTGTTTCTCATTTTCTTCTTTCTTAGCTAGTCGTTGGCCATCACCTGGTGAACCTCAAGCTTGTCGATCTCAAGCTCACGCTCGTCGATGTGGCGAGCCTCGAGCTTGACACTTGCACTCGCCAACTGGGAGCAAAAAATATTTTTCTTATTGAACATCGAAAAATATTTTTTGAAACATTTTCAAGTTTTAGCCAAACACCAGAAAATATTGTCATTTTCCTGGAAAATGACTTATGGGAAAATATTTTCCAAAAATAGCCCATTTTTCGCGAAACGAACGAACCCTAAGTGGCAGCGATTAGAATTTTTGGTCAAATAGCTAACATGGAATTTTCTGTAGAGAATTTTAGATGATGTGGTATTCGTTCGAAAAAAATTATCCATGTGATGCCAACGTGGTTAGATAAGCCCAAAATGACGTCATTTTAATTCAAATTTCATTTTTAATATAACTCCTAATTAAATTAAATTTAAAAAACTAAATTAAAAAAAAAAAGGAAATTAGAGAGGGCCTCTGTAGCTCTCATTGTCGCCACCTCACCATCATTGCAAAGGGTTAGCGACGGTGGAGAGAGGGTCAACTGGGGTCACTAGGCCTCGACCTATGGCCGGTGACCCCAATCTTGCCAGCAACGATGGCCCCTTTAGGCAACGGCTGGCAACCCTCATCTGATCTAGGGGAAGGCCGCAACCCCTCGCCTTAGATCTATGCGATGGCGTATGGGCCATCACCTGCGATCAGCCAAGGTTGTCGACCCTTTCTGGCTATGGTCCCTCGCTAATTTCCCCTTTTTTTTTTTAATGTATTCTTTTAAAGTTAATTTAATTAATATTTGTATTAAAAATCAAATTTTAGGGCAAAACAACGTCATTTTGGGACAAAGATTGTTGAGTGAATATTCTGGCAAGTAATAAAGACAACTTCCATTTCGTCTCTCACCTCACTCTTCTTGCGGCCTCACCTCCATCTCTCACTCTCATTCTTAGTGGCCTTTGGCCTCATTGCTCCCTTTGTCATTCTTGCTCTCAGTCAACTCTAACCTCTGACCTTATTGCTCGCTTTCAAGTCTCACACCTCTTCTGAAGTGTGGATAAATCAATCGGTTCTATGGACCCACTTGTGAATCAAACCAGATTGGCGGTCCAATCCTAGGGGTGGGTCTTTAGAATCAATGGGCAATTCTTAGTTCCCATTTATCAAAACCAATCCTTAGTAGGTGGTTCTTTGACCATCCACCTAGGATCCGATCACCCATACCCTATTCTAATCAACAAATTAATTCCTATTTGAGTTTACAACATATTACATTTGTAAAAAATAAAAGATAATTGACATTGACAAAATGAGGAGTTTGGTGTGAATTCTTATTGTTGAAACAATAAAATTTGAATCCGTCGAAATGTTCAATTAAAAGAATAGAGAGAAAATCTGTTGATAATTTTTTTCCTTCATACCAGTAGGCTCTTTCTCTAAATACATGGGGAGATCATCAAGAGAAGGGCGAAGTCCAAGCCCATCGACCACTGGTATTGCAAAAATGACGGTTGGAATTAAAATGAGTCGCTCCCAATTTATGGAAAGGTTCAAATGAATTGTAAAGAACGAAGACCAATAAAAAAAATGGGTTCTAATATGTTTTAATTCAAAACCATCTTTAACCTATTTTAAACAAGTTGATCTTGAGATATATTGGCCGTTTTTTATTTTTCCATTTTTTGAGCCGTAACAAGTTGTTGTCTCCTTAATTGCGAATCTGTGCTGGATATTTCAAAGTGATGATATAAGAATTAACATCGACTTAATGCTAAATAAGCAGACAATAAGTGTGGTAGTTTGTTTTTCTCAAACGTCTATTTCGTTGTAGACATTATATTAGTTGCGGGTGTAGATCAAACGCTAGAAGACATCATTTTCGCTGACCTTTGCTCGTACTACAGTCAATATCTAAAACAACTTTTTCGTGTTGGAAGGAGTCTTGCGAAAGGGATGATTCTCTTTGGGCCCAAAAAAATAGATGGGAAACATTAATCCTTAACATATCTTATAAGGTTGTTGAAAGAATTTCATTTCAGTTTGTGAGAAAAAAACTCAACTTGCATCTCGAGAAAAATAATACAAATAAAAATAGCCTCTTAGAGTTGGGCCACATGAAAATTACATGACCTCTTATTTAATGGCAACAATTGTTAAGAGTTTGAGCCCGAACTGAAATAGATATGTGTTGGGTTTGGTTTGGATATGAGTTGTTAATGTTGTATGACGTAAAAATGAGTTAATGCAGATAGAAACCATCTTGCACCCACTTACCACCCGAATTCAACCTTATCCACCTGTTTAGCAAAGAAAAGGACATGACAAGTGATATAATTTTCATGCAGCACTCACTTGAGTGCCATAACATTTTTTTTTTCAATTATTTGACTATCATAACTTATGTACAACATTTATTTAGGTATCATAATTTTTTTTTCCGATTATTTGAGTACCATAACTTTTTAAAAACATTCATCATAAGTATTATAATACGGTGGATTTTTGACACTTAAGTGAATGTTTTTCAAATTTTTTGACACTTAGGTGTCCTTATCCATCGTTTGGCAAAATTTACCATGTTTAACTAGTATGAGATTGAGATAATTGCCAGATCCGCTTGGGAAAGTTGCACCTGAAATGTGCCTCGATTCTTGGTGATGGGAGACCTGTCATTGAAGTTCGGAAAACATTAATAAGAAAGCACTCCGTGAAAAGAAAAAGAAATAAGAAAAGAATGTAAAACATGTACATAAACATTTGAGAAAGACAATCCCGTTTTCTTTATGTTACATGGATCGTACATTGTCGTGCTTCTGGAAGACTCAATTCAACTCCTTCTCGTCTAGACTAAATAATCAAATGGGAGTGTTAGTTAAATTACCAATATATTTACTCTCATTCATCAAAGGTTGCTCATGAAAAATCTATATTCAGTTAAAAGAACAAAAACCAAAAAATTCAAATTTTCCACAACTAGTGAAAGCTTGAACGTATGATTTCTTGCAAATGGTACTTTCTTCACATTAGAAGGTTAAACTGCAACAAACCAAATAAGAACAAACCAAATAAGAAGTAATCAAGACTTTTATTTGGCACAAACTCATAGGTGAGTAGTTTTCCATCTCCCTCTAAGCAAAATCCGAGCAGCCATACAAGGTTTCTGTATTGAGGCTTTGCGACCAATAGAACTTCATTCTTGAATTCTTCATCACCCTGTCTTGAGCTTTGAGATAACCTCTTCACTGCGATTTGTTGTCCATTAGAATGTCTACCCTAAAGTGTTTTGTATTTAGCGTTTATTTCCTAATCACAACGTCTTATAAGCAAACATAAAAAAGCTTTACATGTTTCTTTTTATTCGACATCATTATGTTTAATTCAAATGTAAAGCATTCTTATTATTTCTAACTAATATGTAATTTGCACCTAAAAAATTTCACCGGGTCCACCTTTACCTAACTTGTTTTCACGAGAAAAATTATTTGCTGTGGCTAGTATTGCAGCCAAGTCATATTGCAAGGACTCCATATGAAATTAAGTTTGTTTGCACCAAAATTACAAAACAACTCAAATTGATTATAAAATTACATCAATAATGTTGATTTTGATCTATAATAATGGATATAGGGAGGGGTGAGTGGTTTCCAATTCCTACTGTTTAGGTCCTTAGGCTCCTAATTTTATCTCGGAACCATACTCACCTCTAGATATAAGGTTGCCAGTGCTTCGGGACATTATTAGAAGGAAGAGTATTAGTTAAATTGGCATGTTGTGTCTCCTCACTGTAAAGCAATCTTTCCTGTCTTGATCGGTCATGAAGAAAAGCAAAAAGAAACAAAATCATCAAATACTATAAGAAAGAAATGGGATTAATATTGTATCACCATCACTTCTTCATGCTAAGGGAAATGTTCATTGTGGTGCAGGTGTTACCTATTCTTAGCAGAATCCATAAAGGTTAGGAATATTTTGAGGCCTCATAGTGTGGTTGGTGACGGTGAATTTATATTACGTTGGCATGTTGGGGCGTCTGAAACGCGCCCACGTGAACGTTTATCTTTCTTTTCTTCGTTTTCTCATTTCCTCCACGGACAAGCTCACTTTCACTTTGTCCTTGCATGAAATGTCACCACCTTCACTGACTTCATGCACATATTTAGGGAAGCAACTCTGAAAGTGGCTGAATCGTGGCTATTGAACCATGGAATTGGGCTTTAAGAAACATGAGCTGTGCCCATCTGTAACAAATGTATATTCAATTGGGCCGATTTCGACTTCAATGATGACACGCACCTTGAGAAAATATTAAGTAGGGTCATCATTCCACGTCATCAACAAGAGACTCCATTAATTGGCTGCCACTTCTACTAGTGAATTCATTAATTTCAATTTTTTTTGTCAACTCCGATTTTTCTCTCTGCTCTTCTTACTTTTGTACCACACCATAAATCAAGAAATGCTTACACTTCATTAACAGGCTCTGCAAACAAAGATGTGCACAACAAGATGACTGAATTTACGAGGAAAATTCACATGCAAAATCCCTTGAGCCTTTTTACAATTCATTAGGAATCAAAGTCGAAATAAAGCTTAGTTAAATTTCTTTTCCAATTCTCTATTTCTTTTGCACACAAATCTCAAGGTTATTGAATGAAACGGAAGGTGAACCTACTTTAAGTTGTAGAAACCTTCGTAAACTCACACCCAACCTTGAAAAACACAAACACCTACACCTCATAGAAACCCTAAGTCCGAGCCTTCCTTTCTCTTACTATCATTCTTGCGAACATGAAGTGCAATGACGCAATCGCCAAGTTCGATGACCTTGACCAAAAAGCACGTCAGCAGCTCCCTACTCTGCAAGCTCAACGCCAACCACCACCGCCTGGGCTCCATGAACTTCAACTGGAGGCTCTACGACGACGCCCTTAATTAAAGCAGTACTACTTTGATGCCATGAGTGAGAGAAGAGAGAGAGAAAGTAACGGAGGATAGGGGTTGACAAAAGTGAGAAGAAAATTGAGACTAATGGGTCCTTTTTGGACACATAGCATACAATTAATGGAGCATCTCATTGATAACGTAGAAAGAAGGTCCCAATTGATATTCTCTCCGCTTGTCTTGACAAAGACTAATCCACTAAACAATTGGTACAAATTTCCAGAGGATATTGTACAATATTATCTTATGTGTTGGGTTTTACTGATTCCCTAAAAATGGATTCGATACTAAATCGAACCTCTAAAATGAATGCGGAAGACAAGCCCAAAAATAAACATGTATCACCGATCAAAGACACATCACGGAATCGAGCGTACCTTATTGTTCACAGATTAAATACCAACGTTGAAGTTCAAGGAAGAATCTGATCCCAGTCTACCAAGGAGTGTACTGTTGGTTCAAGGGGGGAGAAAAGTTACGTTGATTTTTGGGAGAGGGAGAAAAGAAAAGCGTACATTCATCCAAAAGGTGTGTTATTTTTTTCTTTTCTTTCCTTAAATACGTCTTCTCCAAAAGACACATCTCCTCAACGTAACATCCCTTTATATCTCAACCCTTCATCCATGGGCTCTTATCTTGCGGGCTAGGCTTTTAGGCCCAACATGGGCGGACGGGCCCTTTAAGGCCCATCAACATAAATAAATAAAACCATCATCTCCCACTCGCATGTGGTGGGCCGAACAAGATCCTCTTTACCTCTCTGCAGCATTCATACCGGTGAATAATCCGTATGACCAGCATACTTTGAGAGCTCGTTGCTATACATCTGTTAGGAATATATATATCAGCTCATAATGGGCATCACACTCTGAGTAGATTTAGTATGCAGTACCTTGGATTAATCGATCACATTTATATCTCTCTTGATCTCTTTTTAAATAATGATATATTGTATTCACAATTACAATTATCCCAAAGACAGTCATAATTAGTTGACCAGTGAATACAAAACCTAATATGTGATTCTTCAAATTTGATATTCCTCTTTTCTTCAAACTCACAACTTCAGTTTAGCTTGCTTTTCTAGAAATGTCCCATTAGATCGAATCAATTCATGATCATTGGCAATATTCTAAGATAGCAATTATTGAATAAAAATTTTGAGAATAAGTAAGAGTCATGAGGGCACTAAATTGAGGAACTCTTATCCTCAAAAATCTCACACGGCATAAAAGTTAAGATTAAACTTTTGCCACTTTTATTGATCATCTCATATATATGTAGTATGAAATACGTATTACGATATTTAACTCATTTCCCATGGAGCGTATGTCTATACCATCAATACCGTACAGATGATAGTTCAGACATACTTAATGTCTAACTTGAGTTCACGTATCTACTCATTCACATAATTAATCAGAACTTACATCTGGCATCATAGATAAATAAAGTAAAATATATTGGTTATTTTACTTTGAACATAATAAATATTATGTCATCATCTTAACCCTCAGTTAAGGTGACATATGTATTTTAAGCTTAAGCTCTCAATTATCACCTAAATAATAAGCTTAAAAACTGTCGCATCTCTATTTATTACACAGTAAATAGAGACGATTACCCGTATGAATGGACTAATCTCTTATCTATCCGACATACTTTTTTAACTTAATATAATGCACTGAGCATTAAGATGCATAAATGTCAAACAAATATTCATAAGCATTAATGATGAAAAAAAACACAAATTCATTAAATGTGAACACTTCAGGGAAATTACAATATTCAGTACATCAGTCCCTATGTAGTCCTAGAGATTTTATATGACCACAAAACACATTTCTAGGTATTGGTTTTGTCATAGGATCTGCTACCATTCTATGCGTAGATATGTACTGTAAGTTCACATCCTTTCGTGCAACCATATTCTTGACAAAATTATACTTGGTATCTATATGTTTGGTTTTGCCACGATATTTTGGATCTTTAGTGTACACTATCGCTGCTTGGCTATCATAGTTAACCAATAATGGATTTGCAGCATACCTAATAACACCTAAATGATCCAAAAATCTCTTAAACCAAACACCTTCTTGTACTATTGTTGATAGTGCCACAAACTTAGCTTCCATTGTGGACAATGCTATACACGTTTGTTTCTTACTGCTCCAATATATGGCGCCATTGTTCAGTAAGAAAGCAAAACAGAGGTAAATTTCCTTTCATCTAAATCTCCTCCCCAATCAGCATCTGAATAGCCTTCAAGTTGCAGATCATTTTCTTGGTAATTCAGCTTGTAATTAACATTTGCCTTTAAATATCTCAGTATTCTTTTAATGGCTTTCCAATGTGCTTGACCTATGTTGGATTGGTATTTACTCATAATTCCAACTGCAAAACACATGTTAGGTCTTGTACACATCATAGCGTACATCAAGCTCCCAACATCACTAGCATAAGGAACATGTTTCATTTGTTCCTTCTCTTGTAGAGTCCTTAGACACAGTCTATGGCTCAATCCTTCACCTTTTGCAATAGGAGTATCAATAGGTTTACAATCTTGTATACGAAATCGTTCAAGAACCTTATTTATGTATGTTTCTTGCGAAAGAGATAATGATCTCTTTGAACAATCTCTTAAAATCTTAACTCCAAGAATGTATGTAGCCTCATCCATGTCTTTCATCTCAAAGTTGGAAGACAACCAACTCTTGACAGTATTAACAAACTCAATATTGCTTCCGGCAATTAGTATATCATCAACATATAATGATATGATCACAAATTGATCTTTGGATCTTTTGATATATATACAATGATCCTCTTCTATCATTGTAAAATCATATGCCATTATGGTATTATGAAAACGTATATACCATTGTCTTGACAACTGTTTAAGGCCATATATCGATCTCATAAGTCGACATACTTTTTCTTCTTCTCATTTCATTATGAAACCAGCAGGTTGTTCCATATATATTTCTTTCTCTAATTCTCCATTGAGGAAAGCAGTATTTATATTCATTTGATATAACTCAAAATTCATACTAGCCACTATTGCCAGAATAATGCGAATCGAGGTAAATCTCACTATAGGAGAAAATGTTTCTTCATAATCAATTCCATCATGTTGATTATACCCCTTCACCACAAGGCAAGCCTTATGCCTTTCTATCGAGCCATCAGCTTTACGCTTTATTTTGAAAACTTGTTCCCAAATAGCTTTGCGTCCTTTTGAAATATCAACCAGTTCCCAAACTTGGTTTGACTTCATTGACTCAATCTCCTCTTTCATTGCATGAATCAATTTTTCCTTACTAGGGTAATTTAGAGCATCATTAATATTTCTAAGCTCATCCTCATCTTGTGGATCAACCATGAAAGTTTCCCCTTCGATATCAAAACGTCGACAAGGAATGCTTTTATGACTTGTTCGTCGTATGGGAGATTGTACACTTTGCACATCATTCCCCATTATGCTCACACTCGGATTAGATAATGACGATATCATCTCATCATGTGGTTGTAATTGAGAGTGAGTTGAATTAAATTCATCACTTCTCATGTTACTCCCACTTGGATGAACTTCATTAAGTTCATTATCTTAATCAAAGGTTTCAAATAGGGAGTAATCCTCACATATTTCGTCTTTCTTATGAAATTCATTCTTTAAGAATGTGACATCCCGTGATTCAAATTCAGTTATACTTCCACTTTTCTGCTCACCTATGAACACATACCATTTCGAGTGTTCAGAGTATCTTATAAAAATACTCTTATTTCCTCTATGACCCAATTTTCCAAACTTGTGAGAGAGCTCATGAGTATAGGTAGCACAACCCCATGGCTTAAGAAAAACTTAAGTCCGATTTTCTGCTTATCCATAACTCATATGGAGTGGAAGTAACTGATTTGGAAGGCACACAGTTAAGTATATAGGCAGCAATTAACAAAGCATCACTCCAAAAAGTAATAGGTAAGTTAGCATGCGCCATCATTGACCTAACCATTTCTAATAATGTTTTGTTCCTTCTTTCCGCAACACCATTTTGTTGAGGAGTATATGGAATAGACAATTGTCTTTCTATTCCTTTTTCATCATATAATTTTCTGAACTCATCAGACAAATATTCTTAACCTCGATCTGATCTCAATACTTTTATTTTCTTGTCTAATTGATTTTCTACCAAGTTCATAAACCTTTTGAAATAACTCAATACTTCAGATTTATGATAAATCAAATAAACATATTCGAATCGAGTATAATCATCTATAAATTTGATGAAATAAACAGCATTATGCCTCCCTCTCACATTCATCGGACCACAGACACTAGAATGAATTAATTGCAAAGGAAATTAAGCTATTTTACCTTTTTCCAAATGGTTTTCTTGTCGTTTTCCCTACTAGGCAATACTCACATATGTGCAAATCGACTTTTCCAATATTACCTAATAAGCTCTCTTTAGCTAGTCTATTCATACATTATTAGCCAATGTGACCAAGTCTAGCATGCCACACACCCACATCATTATCATATGAATTAGAAAACGTGAAAAGGGAATAACAAATACTGGTATTACTATAGTCAACATTTAATACAATAAAACCATCTAGAAAATAACCACAATCATAGTAATTTGTATCCAAATACAAGTACACACCACTATTATGGAAGTTCATATTAAAATCAAGTTTAACCAACACTAAAACAGACACTAAATTCCGACGAGTCTCCGGAATATACAACACATCATGTAGGAACAAAGTGCATCCATTACGCATGTTCAATTGACAGATGTCAATTCCTTTTACTTCTACTCTAGAGTTGTTTCTTACATAGATCCACTTAGTTCCAGTCGGTACTTGTCGGAATTCCACGAAGAATTCTCTATCCTTCGCTACGTGGTTTGTCGCTCCTGAATCCACAGTCCACAAATAATTAGACTTAGTTAAAAATACAGAATTCGACACATAAGTAAAGTTCTGAAAAGTACAAGGGGTGTATACCTTCTTTAGTTTACGACAGTCGTGAGCATAGTGACCCTTCTTGTCACAATTGTAACACTTCACCCTTGTAAGATTCTTCATTCGAGGACACTTTCCTCTTTCATGTTGGTCAAGCTTAGGTTTTTTCCCTGAAGGACCTGCTTCCTTACATTTCCTTTTACCGAATCAGTCAGGACGTTTGCATTTGGAGCTCGAAGCTCCATGTGAGTTAGAACTAGCATTTCAGCTTCCGGCTTAGCCACCAAGAGGCGGTCCTCTTCCAGCTCAAGATGACGCACTGCATCCTCAAAAATTTTGATATTTTCATTATGGGTTAGGTGCACCTTCATATACTCCCAACTCTAAGGCAAGGGATAAATCACTACTTACACTTGCTGCTCATCAGTTAGGACATAGCCAGCATCTTTCAGCTCATTAATCATGTTTGACATATTTCTAAGGTGTTGTTTCATGGTTTGACCATGAGGCTTCTTATAAGAGTCAAACCTAATAGTGAGCTATCTCAGTCTGGTCATCGAAGGATGACCAAATCTTGCTGCCAATGCTTCCCACATTTCCTTGGCATTATCAAAACGCCTGAACTCTCGCATGACGTCATTTTCCATGCTACTCAGCAACGTAATGCGAGCAAGAGAGTTCTTTCTTTTCCATGCAACAAATGCATCCTTATCTCTCTTGTACTGTGCAGTGTTTCCTTCTTTAAGTTCTACCATGGTCATGTTAAGAGCTTCTAGTGCCTCTTGCTCTTCCAACATATATTGGATTTTCATGTGCCATATTTCATAGTTATTACCATTGAGCTTCTCACCTTTGTTTAGCTTAGCGGCTATGCTTTTTGTGGCTGAAGCCATTAATCTGAACATATCGAACATATATGCACGAATTATTAATGCCTATCATTTATGCATCTATTTTGCACAAAACCATCATATTAATGAATAATTTCAAGTGATGTTTCAGAATCAAAATGCCACTATGTTTCCAATCATTATCCAAAAACCTAACTTGGAGTTATTTTTAATATAACATTCTATGCAAAATAAATTCTTTGAAATTACAAAAATTTCTATGAACTACCCACAACAGTTAATAATAACAGAAAACAAATGATATTTGATATCAAACAATAATATAATAATAATGATTTCACATAATACAACTAACATATCAGTTGTCACACCAACAATAACTAGGTAGAAAAAATTACATAAGATGTCCACAAAACACACTAAATAAAGACCAGCCAAAACATCTAATACCAAGTCAATATACGAATTGGAAAAGATCCTCTTTTGTTTAATTTCTTGATCTTTTCCCTTGTAACAATCTAGTAATAATCATCTATAAAAGCCATCACAATTCTCCTATACGAAGCAGCTTTGTTGACTTCCCATATGCGATTCAACACTCCTTGCCATTCTTATAGAAGAATGTTTATGAAAAATCGCATTATCTCATACTGTGGCATGGGACAACCATTCCATATGACCTTTTGTATTTTCCTGTTGACTTCAAGAACTTGATCAATTAAGTCGCCACTCTCCCATCGATGATCAGTTAGCTCAGTTATCAACTTAGAAAGCATTTCCTTTTATTCATCAGTAATTGCGGAATAGGTGTGCGCAACTTAAGGGGAGCCATTGTTCCTGCAACAAATGTAGAATAAATAAGGGATTACATATAATCCACATAGACTTAATTGGAAAAAGAAACACATTTTTTTTTGGGTCAACGGTCAATAATTAAAGTCAACGGTCAACGATCGATGTCAACGGTCAACGGTCAGCCGAATCGAAGTCAATAGGCGATCAGGTCGGATTGGACGAATCGGTCGGCCCGGTCAGATCGGTTGGACAAACCGACCGGCACGTGCCACGCTTGTGCCTGGCTTATGTCACGATGATGTCAACCGGCATGTGCGTGGCACGCGCCCGCACCTTGCACGTGCGTCGCACGCACCTGAGGTTGAAAAGGTGCGTGTGACGCACGCGCCTGTGGGGGACCGAATCGACGCCTGCGTTGCACGCGCCAATGACTCCCGTTCATTTTGGCCGCGTGTGGCAGTGCGTCCGACGGCCTTTGGCGGCGATCCGCTACTCATTTTTATCATATCGACGAGAGCTTCATCCTTGCACTATCAAAAACAAATTTTGACTTGTAGAAAATCACAAAACAGGGCGAACGGTACGCGGGTGTTAGGTTTTACCGTTCCCAATCGACCGGCAGCGGCTTTTCTCAAATTTCGACCACAAAAGTAATTCAATAACATAAAAAGGGGATCGAGAAACATTAATTATGGCTCTGATACCAATGTCGGGTTTTATTGATTTCCTAAAAATGGATTCGACACTAAATCGAACCCCTAAAACAAATGCGGAAGATGTGCCCAAAAACAAACATGTATCACCGATCAAAGTCACACCACGGAATCGAGCGTACCTTATTGTCCACAGATTAAATACCAACGTTGAAGTTCGAGGAAGAATCTGATTCCGGTCTACCAAGGAGCGTACTGTTGGTTCAAGGGGGGGAGAAAAGTTACGTTGATTTTTGGGAGAGGGAGAAAAGAAAAGTGTACGTTCATCCAAAATGTGCGTTCTCTTTTTCTTTTCTTCCCTTAAATACATCTTCTCCAAAATACACATCCCTTCAACGTAACACCCCTTCATATCTCAACCCTTCATCCATGGGCCCTTATCTTGTGGGCCGGGCTTTTAGGGCCAACATGGGCGGACGGGCCCTCTAAGGCCCATCTACATAAATAAATAAAACCATCATTATGTATGACAAAGGAGAATGGAGTAGATAAGACTCCAGCAAAAGTTCAAAATAAAGAGTTCAAAGTCGGTGTTTTTTTCCAACATGGAAAGTTATGACCGAGGTCAAAGCAAGTCAAGAATGTTGACGGGTGAAGATAGTATACTCAATCGCTCGCAATGAGTGTGAACGTTAAAAAAAAAATTGTAAGTGATTCTAATTCCTTTTTCCAACGAAAGACATGCCTCTTTTTTAGAACAATCGTTATGGGCTTTGAATTATACTTTCGAAATCCGCACATTTATATAACAAAAGAAAGCGTATCCACATTTCACCCAATAGCAATACTTTGTCCAAATCCATATGATAAATCACATTTATCGTAATTCCTTATAGTTCCACCAACCATTCATACACAGTTCTTTTATTGCAGTCATCAAATAAAGAAAAGAGTTGTCTGAATTTTTGTTCTTTCCTTTTCTTTTACAAATTCTTCTTTTTCTTTTCTCATCTTTTTGCTTCTTCCTCAATTCCACGAGTAATGCCACCGCCCTCCTCCTTATGATAAGAAGGCGAGCTTGAGCAAAGATGGGCCAATGCAATGCAGAACCGAAATGCCGATAATGGTGAGGCACGGAAATAAGGCGAGGGCCATGCGAGCCGCAGTGGAGGGGAGAGAGAGAGAGAGAGAAATAAATGGTGAGGATGATCCCAGAAAATACTAATAAGTTGCTATTGATTACGCCATCAATTCAGGTGTGAAAGAGAATAAGATAAATGGTGACCGGTGAGGATGGTCCCCATTGGCCTAGTACAAGGGTCATTTGCAAGGTCAATTGTGTGAGTTGCATTCTCATGTTTAGCGATGATGTTGGTTAGAGACACCATTTGTTGGCTCTTGAAACTCTAAACTTTCCGTGGCCCTTTGAAGATCGAGGGATTAAGAAAATATGTGTAAAGTCGCTTTGCCTTACAATCATAATCAACCACTAACCATTATAATCGAGTAAAGAAGTCAGAGATGTGAAGGAACATATTTGGAGATGATATTCATGACCTTGATTTCTAATGAATGTGATGGAAATAAAGCGGTGCATATTATATCATCACATATCATGAAAATACTATGAGAAAATCATGACAATGAAGTGAAACTCTAGTCCTTTCTTATTAATCATTTCTTCGGATGAGGAAGAACCTGCATTCCTCTATCCAATAAGACCACATATACATATGAATAGATTATAATAGATTACCTTCCTTATCGAGAGGATCAAAACATGATTAGCCTCAACGAGAACACGTCATATTTGCATATTGTTCATTGATGATCGCCAAAGTTCAGCCCCAGTGACAGACCTCCCAGTGGAATTTCTTATCACAACTTCTTAGAAGCTAACATAAAGAGTTTTACATCAACATCATTATGTTAAATTCAATTCATATGTAAAGCATTTTGGATTGTTTCTAACAAATATGTAATAAGTACCTACAAAACTTCACCAAATCCACCTTCACCCAAATTTTTTTCACGAGAGAAATCATTTGTTGCAACTTGTGTTGTAGCCAAGTCAAATTACAAGGACTCCACAGTGGTAAGTTCATTTGCACCAACATTACAAAACAACGCAATTTGATCAAAAAATTTCATCAATAGTATTGATTTTGATCAAAAGTAATAGGGTTGCTAGTGCTTGGGGACATTTATTACAACGAAGAGCACCAGCTAAACTAGCATGTCATGTCTCCCAACCCTCAAGCAATCTTTCCTCTCTTGATCGGTCATGAAGAAAAGCAAAAAGAAATAAATTCATCAATACTATAGGAAACAAATGGGATGTATCTTGTATCACAATCACTTCTTCATGCTAGAGGAAGTGTTCATTACGAGACAGATGCTACCCATGCTTGGAGAGAATCCTCAGAGATTAGGAGTATTTTGAGGCCTCATTATGTAGTTGGTAATGGTGAATTTATATCATGCTGGCATGTTAGGCTACCCAAAATGTACACACGTGAAAATTTCTCTCTCTTTTCTTAGTTTTCTCATTTCCTTCACGGACGAGCTCACTCTCTTTTTTCCTTGCATTTCTCACCACCTTCACTAACTTCATGCGCATATCTAGGGAAGCAACTTTGAAAGTGGCTGCATTGTGGCTATCATTTCGACCAAAAAGAAGAAAAAAAAAAAAAGAGAACTGCGGCTATTGAAACATGGGTTTGGGCTTTATGAAACATGGGCTGGGCCCATCTATAACAAATGTATATTCAATAAGGCTGAGCTCAACTTTTGTGATGACACACTGCTTCAGAAAATATTAGTTGAGACCGTTTTGCCATGTTGTCAATGAGACACTCCGTTAATTGGCTGCCATGTGTCCTAGTGGACCCATTAATTTCAATTTTTTCTCACCTCCGTCACTTCTCTCGGCTCTGTTACCCTCTCTCTCTCCCTTCCGTTCGGTCTTCTTCCTCGGCACCACACCATAAGTCCAAAAATGCTTAAACTTCATTAAAAAGCTCCACAAACAAAGATGTGCATAACAAGATGACCAAATTTATAGGGAAAATTCACAAGCAAAATCCCTTGAGTTTTTGTAGTTCATTAGGAATCAAAGTTGAAATTAAAGCTCATTTAAATTTTTCAATTCTCTATTTCTTTTGCAGACTAATCTCAAGTTTGTTAAATGAAACCAAAGGTGAACCTACTTCAATTTGCAGAATCCTTCATGTATTACACACCCAACCTCGAAAAACACAAACACCTACACCTCTTAGAAACCTAAGCCCAAGCCTTCTTTTCTCTCACTATCGTTCATGAGAACATGAAGCATGTCGACGTGATCATGGGGTTCGGCGACCTTGACCAAAGTGCACGTCAGGAGCTCCTTGCTCTATGAGCTTGACACCAACCACCACCATCCGGTCTCTAGGAAATTCAGTTCGAGGCTCTACAGTGGCGACCTTGGCCATAGCAGTCCAACTTTGACACCATGAGAGAGAGAGAGAGAGTAACGGTGGAGAGGGGTTAACGGAGGAGAGAAGAACATTGAGATTAATGGGTCTCACTTCGACACGTCGCATCTAATTAATGGAGTGTCTCGTTGACAGTGGGAAAAGACGGTCCCACTTAATATTTTCTCGGCTTATCTTTGTCAAAGACCGGTCCACTAGACAATTGGTAGAAATTTCCAGAGGATATTGTGTAATGGCATCTTATAAAAGACGATATAGATTGGAGTAGATAAGCATAACAACGAAAGTAAAAAATAAAGTGTTCAAAGTCAGTGTTTCTTTCCAACACGAAAAGTAATGGCCAAGGTCAAGGCAAGTCAAGAATGTTGACGAATGAAGATAATGTATTCAATTGCTCGCAATGAGTGTGAATGTTATAAAAAAATTCTAAGTGCTCCCAAGTCCTTTCTTCAATGAAAGACATGCCTCTTCTATGGAGCAATTGTTGGGGGCTTTGGATTATACTCCTTGAAATCCACATTTATATGACAAGAGGACACATATTCATATTTCACCCAATAGTAATACTTTGTCCAAACCCAGATGATTAATCACATTTTTTTTTTTTTTTGTAAATCCTTGTAGTTCCACGAACCAACCATACACAGTTATCCGAATTTTCGTTCTTTCCTTTTCTTCCACATATTCTTCTTTTCCTTTTCTCATCTTTCGCTTCTTCCTCAATTCCATGAGTAATGACACCGCCCTCCTCCTTGTGTGACAAGGAGGTGAGCACAAGCAAAGATGGGCCGATGCAATGCGGAACTGTAATGCCGATATTGATGAGGCACGGAAATAAAGGCGAGGGCAATGTGAGCCATGGTGGAGGTGAGAGAGAGAGAGAGAGAGAGAGATAAATGGTGAGGATTATCCCAAAAAAAATTTAATATTGCCATTGATTAGGCCATCAACATTCAAGTGTGAAAGAGAATAGGGTAAATGGTGACTGGTGAGGATGTACCCCCATTGGCCTCGTACATGGGTCTTTTTTTTTGGTCGAAATGTACAGGGGTCACTTACAAGGTCAATTGCGTGAGTTGCCTTCTCTTGTTTAGCGATGATGATGGTCAGAGTCAGCACTCCAAGGCCCTTCGAACTCTCAACTTTCCGCGGCCCTTTGGAGATCGAGGGATTAAGGAAATATGTCTGTAAAGTCGCTTTGCCTTACCATCACGATCAACCACCAACCATTATAATCGAGTAAAGAAGCCGGAGATGCAAAGGTCATATATGGAGATGACCTTCATGACCTCGATTTCTAATGAATTTGATGGAAATAAAGTGGCGCAGATTATGTTTTGACACATCGTGAAAAGTACTTTAAGAAAATCATGACCATGAAGTGAAACTCTAGTCCTTTCTAAGTAATCATTTATTCAAATGAGGAAGAATCTGCATTCCTCTATCCAATAAAACCACATATACATATGAATAGACTAATATAGACGATCTTCCTTGTCGAGAGGATCAAAACATGATTAGCCTCAACGAGAAGACACCATGTTTGCTCATTGTTCATTGATGATCACCGAAGTTCAGCCCCAGTGATAGACCTCCCAGGGGATTTGTCCGATTCCAGTCTCCCTGTCCTGCCATGGCAGAAGGCCGGCTGTCGGGGCAGTTCAAAGTAACAGGGTGGCTGCTCAACTCACGGACTATGTCCGCCATTGTGGGTCTATGATTTGGATCTTCCTGAGCACACAACAAACCGATTTTGAGGCATTTAGCAACTTCGTTCACTGAATATGTCCCTCCTAGGGCGGGATCTAACACCAACAACGGCGTACCGTCTCTCCAGTTTTTCCAAGCCTGACAACAGTTCATTGAAAAGCATTTCTGAAGACATCAAATTTGCTTAGTTGAACCATTTTCATTTTAGTTAAGGAGTTGATTTGTGCAACTTACGTAGCAAGCAATACCTTCGCTCCCATCTACCTGGTTGAAAAAACCATTCTTCTTACCAATAATGAGCTCTAGAAGTAGGATACCAAAACTATAGACATCGGACTTTCACCGAGAATTGCCCATTCATTGCATACTCAGGTGACATATAGCCACTGCAAACCATTATACATAAGTAATATAAGCATACGTAAGCATAAAAAGCAGAGAACAGAGCACAACAACACTTACTAAGTTCCCGCAATTCTTTCAGTCATTGCTAGTGTTTGGTCAATCCCGAAAATCCTTGCCATGCCAAAATCGGAAATCTTGGGGTTCATTTCACTATCCAACAATATATTGCTTGATTTCAAATCACGATGGATGATCCGAATTCGAGAGTCCTCGTGTAGATAGCGCATTCCTTGAGCAATCCCACATGCTATGTTGTAACGTGTTGACCAATTCAAGTGCTTGTTTTTTTCAGGATCTACATGTATGCACAATTGGAATGTAGGTTATTTTTGGTTGATAAATCTTGGTGAATGTATTCTATGCAAGGAACTAACTTTAGGTTCCAAAAGATAGGAAACATTCAACATAATCTGAGGCCAATCACATATTCGCATCAACATAAAAAGCAATAGCTTAGTAATATATGGAAAAGATGACATACCAAATAAAAAGTAGTCAAGACTTTTATTCTGCACAAACTCATAGACAAGCAGTTTTTCTTCACCCTCTAAGCAAAACCGAGCAGTTGCACAACATTTCGATGTTGAAGCTTCGGTAGCAACATGACTTCGTTCTTAAATTCTTCAAAACCTTGCCCAGAGCTTTGGGATAGTCTCTTCACAGCTATTGGTAGTCCATTAAGAAGCGTACCCTGGAAGGTTAATATTTTGATGTTTAAGCACACCTGAGTAGTTTCTTATCACAACTTTTCAAAATGGCCAAATCAAAGATCTTCAAGGGTTTTTAACACAAAGAATCTTTCAAGTGTGATAACTAGCCGTACCAGGAAAACTTCACCAAATCCGCCGTTACCCAACTTGTTTTGACAAGAGAAATTGCTTGTGGCGGCTAGTATGGTGGTTAAATCGTACAACATGGACTGGGAGTTTGTAATTTCAGTAAGGCCTACGCAACAAAACAAAACGGGATGGTCATTTCTTTTAAAGCATAGAATAGTACATCCTGCCTACACAGTTTTATCATTCTATCCAGGTAGACGGCAGCAGTACGTATTTCTTACCGATTTGACCTCCTTGGACGACTGCATGTGTGTTGGTCGCACTCCTACTGAAACACCGAGCGAGGAAGAGAACCACCACAGTTGAGACGACAGAAACGGCGATTACGATGATTATCAGAGTAAATATGTTGCTTTCGACTGCATATGGGCAACCATATCTCCATAGCATCAGTAATGAGATTATGACTGGATGAGATTTCATAATAACCATAAGCCAGAGCAAACGTGAAAAATGAAGAGAAAAGAGTATGCTTTATGAGTAAATGTCCAGAACAAATGATGTCGAGAGAATGTATAAGAACAACCATTGATCGAGTAAAAGCCACATTTTACCAATTTTGATCTAAACAATCTAATCTAATAGGCAGATGTGAGACCCACCATGTTCAACGGGATGAAATATTAAATATTTCCATCGTCCATCACATAAATAATTTTTTTTCCCGAAAAATCATGCTGACAGAATGTGTAAGAATAAGATGCAAATCTATATTATTCGTGGAGAAAGAAATTTATCTTAATTTCTACATTTCATTTTATGCGTTAATTATTTACTTAAGGATATTTTCACTTGTCAATGTAAAAATAAATAAATTTTATTGATGAATAAGATAAAAGGAGCATTCAATTAACATGATAGTCTTCAATTAGAATAAAGTTAGATTTTCCTATGGAGTAAATAAATTAATAAATTTCATTGATGAATTTGATGAACAAAAATGGTCACTTATTTTTTCAAATTATAAAAGGTTCTGATTATTTTGTGGAAATTGAAAAGCCCAAAAATATTTTCTTAAAAGCGATCGTTGGCATGTCTTAAAATAATTAGTTAATGAAAATTATTTTCATTCTCGACAAAAATTTATATTTAAATAATTTAATGGACGACAAAAATATTTTCATTTGTTAATTTTTATAAATGATATAAGTAATTATTTTTAGAAAGATATTTTTGAAAATAAATAGAGCCTAAAGTAAAGAAGGTTTTTCTATCAAACAGGAAAAAAAAAAATTAAGAAAGTAGGAAAGAAAAGCGATTGGAAACGGACTCCATGGGTACCACCTCGTAGGCACTCTGTGATCCTCAATTGTCATCACCTCATGAATTTAATCAATCAATCACGGTCGTTTTCTTCGAAGAATAATTACATAATTTTATGATGGCTGACCCACGATGACCAAATTGATGGATACAGAACATTGATACGTTCAACATCAAAATCTTGATAATAAAAAAAAAAAAAACATCAAAATCTTGATGCAAAAGGAAGCCAAAAACGTTGCAAAAAAGACATACGTCAAGTCGAAAAGTGATTATTAGATGAATCGGATATATTTGGTGAAATCGGTTATATTTGGTGAAATATTGAATATATCTGATTTTGACAGGTCCCATGTCATAATTTTTTGATGTGCCCTCCCTCTTCATCCCCACTTCACCTTCATCTTTCTTCTCCTTTTTTATATATATATATATATATTTTATTTTTTTTTTTTTCTTTTTTCCTTCAGAAGTAAAATTCCTCGGGAGCTCCCACGGCGAGGCCGGTCGCCCAGACCGTCGTGGCCATGGGCGAGGCCGCCTTCACCCACGGCCAGTGAGGCCATGGCAAAATCAGACTTAATATTATGAAAAAGGAGAGTCTGGACGGAGGGAGACAAGCTATACACACACATGCAATTTTAGGTCCGGTCACCGGAGCGGGAGGCGGAGGTGCCGGAACGGGAGGTGGAGGGGCTGGCGACGGCAGGGCTGAGGCATCATAAAAGGGGTAGAGCTCATATCTCAAGTTGCAGCTTGGAGCGAGCAACCTCCCGCCTTGCTTCCCCTGTGGCAGATTAGCGATCGCAAACTGGAGGCACTTGACACAGTCCGACGCCGTCAAGTCCGGCGTACACTGTGCGAGTGCGTACAACTTCTGTGAGCTAGTGAAGTTTGCCTCCGCTGCTGCAACCTTCTTCCCTGACCCGCCAGCTGAAGCCCTTGTGGCGATATCGTTCAGGGTTTCACCGAGAAGCTGCATGAAACGGGTTGGGTCGGTGACGTTCCCAACGTCATACAAAACACGATCCAACGATCGCTCCATGGCAGAGAGTATGGACCGGTTCGAGTACCGCAACATGCACTGGTCGTACCATATTGTGGAGACTCGCTGGTTCGGGCATCTTTGGAGGATATCCCATTCTCCAGTGGCCACGCAGCGGCTGCACTCGGTGCTGTTGAGGTCGCCGCGGCAGAGGAAGAGCCCATAGGCCCGTTCTAGAGGGTTTTGGCCGGCAGTGGCATTGGCGAAGCCGTCGGTGCTGCTGGCCGGCAGAGGAGAGGGAAGAGAGGAGGGCGTGGAGGTTGGATCGGTAGGTGGAGTTGGGAGTGAAG
Source organism: Eucalyptus caleyi (assembly GCA_014182885.2). Taxonomy (NCBI): domain Eukaryota; kingdom Viridiplantae; phylum Streptophyta; class Magnoliopsida; order Myrtales; family Myrtaceae; genus Eucalyptus; species Eucalyptus caleyi. Next base: position 50,856,389 of record CM024470.2, read on the forward strand.
AGGGTGGTGTTCGGGCAATCATGAAACAGATATTCGGGTGCAGCCTCAATGCTTAAAATGTCGATGAAGAAGAAGGAGGAGGAGAGACAGAGGGAGATGATGAAGCAAGAATTCATTTTTGGCTTGGTTGATGAATGAATGGGGACTTCATGATTTATAGTAGCCATTACTGTTGCTCCACTGGCAAGATCCCAATTTTAGTCTTGCCGCACGTTATTGGCGGCACGACGGATGGAGAAAATAAGGAAGAGGGGGTGTGAAATTTGGGGAAAAAACAGAAAGGAAGAGAGAGAGAGAGAGAGAGAGAGAGAGAGAGAGAGAGAGCGTGTGTCTTCGCTATTCATGAATGGAAAGGGAAAGGGAAAGGGATATGAGAGCATGACCATCGCAAAACATTTTTCACACGGGCAATAATGAAAGTAAAATAATCCATGGAGCATTGCAATTCAAGTGGAATACGTCATGACTTTTCACCTATACAAATCACTTTGACTCCAAATAGTTTATATATAGTTAATGAGATTTGAATGGGCGACTTTTTGTTTGTGAACTAAAAATATCTCAATACCTAAATATATTAACAATAGAAAGAGAGACTAATTTGTATTTAATTGAGTAATGAAGAATTTTTATTGTTTTGTACATAAATATATCATAAATTTTTAGGATTTTTGGCAACCTTCATCGAATAGAATATTTTGCTAAATTTACTTCTCAATGGTCACCCTCCATATTTCTAAACTTTTCGATTCCAAATTATCTACAAAAGAGCACTTATGGTAGAATTCACCATTATCCTCTAGGAAGGATGGCGCTGTTAGCTTAGCAATGTCCTTCATGAAAAGAGTCAACAACACTCCTTTAATATTTTTGATAGAGAAATGATTAAATAATAATTTTTAATTTACTGTAAGAATAATAGTCTATCATGGATTACAAAAAATTAATTAACAAATAATTATAAATTATTATGGAGTTTGGTCCTTCAATAATATGTAGTCATAACAAATTATTATTTTTATAGTAATCCAAAATTTGTTATACTAACGAAATTATATTTGATATTAAATCATTAGAATTCTAAGCCCTCCAGCGCACACAAAAAGACAAACAAGAATGTGGGTCTTGTCCTTTTTTGGGAATGCTCGAGTCCGACCTTTTGTCCTTTCAGACCAAGAAAATTCGCTACCAAAATAGCGCGTTTTATTTGAATGACGTTACAAGCCAGATAAAAATGTAAGTTGTGTACTAAGAGACAGCGACGCTTATAGCCTTTTTCTGCGTTTGGTTCACTTCAAGAAAATGCATAGTCATATTCTAAGCCCTCCAGCGCACACAAAAAGACAAACAAGAATGTGGGTCTTGTCAATTTTTGGGAATGCCAGAGTCAGACCTTTTGTCCTTTCAGATCAAGAAAGTTCGCTACCAAAATAGCGCGTTTTATTTGCATGACGTTACATCCTTAACCCCGAAGGGAAGCGTACCTTTCAAGCCAGGTAAAAATATAGAGTTGTGTACTAGGAGACAGCGACGCTTATAGCTTGTTTCTGCGTTTGGTTCACTTCAGGAAAATGCATAGTCATTTCGCCAAAGCTTCTTGGCTCAAGTGTACTTTGCTCAGAGCAGTTGGCGTTTGACTAGTGACTTTTGGTGCAGTGTTTTGCAAAGTAATTTGAAATTAAAAATATAGAAAAGAAAAATAAAGGGCGCTGTTTTTCTTCTTCGTTGAAGAGAGGTACATGAGATTGATTGCAGGCGTATCTCCCATCCACCATTTCTCTGCAAATCCTTAATCCTAAAGCGCCAATCAATTAAAACCATAACTTTATCACGTTGGCTACTGTGCAGTAGTTAAGACTGATTGCACCACATTGGATGATGGGCTGCCGAGGTTGCACAACCTTAGGGCAACCTAGAATTGTCCCTTAGACGATTGACACAAACTAGGCAAGGGCTACAAAGGATGCGCGATGCTTGGTGAGGCAACGCTGAGGTCACACAACCTCAGCAACCACTGTTGAAGGTTTGCAGAGATAGATAAAAATGGAGTCTAGAAAAATGAAGGGTCGACCCTCACCGTACATGACTTCGACATCGACCATTGACCTCGACCAACGGGGTCTCGATCTCGGCAATCGGCGACCCCAACGATTGCATCTCTCTAGCATGTTTTACTTGCATGACATCGCATCTCTCTAGCATGTTGCACACTCTCTCTTTTAGGACAAAAGCATGTTGTCCACTTGGGTTGGTGACAGTAGATACGCGTGATAAAGTTGTGGAGTCTTGTAGAGAAAAGTGATATCAAGACTAAGAACTTTTACTATAAGTGGAATCCTAAACTCCTATTATATTCGTAAGGCAATATCTGTTGTAGTCGTAAACTTGCAACTTGAAGCTTGTAATTTTGATATTGATGCTGATACTAAAGAGTTTGAATAGTTGCAACATTGCGGTTTTTTTCCCTTTTGGATTTGGAAAGTGTTTTCTTGTTAAAAATCCATGTATTTCTTTTCTATATCTTTTCACTTTGAAGATTTGCATTCCTAACAATATATTAGATGACTCTATGCATGAGGACGGCATATATTAAGTTTGTAACATTTTCGGGGCACTTTCCATATAAGAAAGAGTATTCTATGCATCAGTTTTACACGTGATTAACTTGATGCAACTGATTTGGTTACGCTATTTGTGTGATAAGTTTATCAATCAATTTTCACCTTTTTAATTTTGTCACGTTTCTTTTTCTTGTTGATAAACCTATACCCGTCCGTTGCAGACGCGGAACTAAGCCAAAGTCCAATTTTTCATCTTCTCCGGTAAAATTCAAAATGAGAAGACTGTCCTATCACTTGATAAAAAGTTTCTGTCAACTCTTGACCACAGAAACTTACTCTATTGGGAGTTAAAGGTATATCGTTTTGCTCAATGTTTGTTAGATTAGAATTCCCAAGGTTTGTTCTGTTTATGTATTATTGCTATAAATGTATATCATATGAAACGACATATAATCATTCATATGACTACCATTACAAAATAGTGTAAAATTTCCTCACTTGAGCATGTCACTAGCCCAAAATTTTTCGCTCTAGTCATGATCACCTAATGCATAGTTCCAAAATATTTGCTTATTAGTTTGAGATTTTGGAGAGACTAGCTACCGCAACCTAAATTAAATATGGAAAGCTAGGTTTATGTTAACTTTTGTTCCGTATAGGTGTTTAATATTGTGCTAAATGACAAGATTCTGATTTATGTTATTCTTTTAAAGTTAGCTTTTGTGGTTTTGCGGCATAAGTGCCAATTTTGGCAATTAATTTTGGAAGCTTTATATTCTGATTGCCAGAAATGAGTCCCACAAGAGCGTCGTTACAAATATAGCATAACATACTGCTAGGCTAGTTGAACTCACATTACAAAAAAAAAAAACTCTCTTCTTTGATTATCGTCTTTAGGAAAAAATCTCAATGTGATGTAAATAGCTTTGGATTTTCACAACAAGGACATAAAGACTTCCGGTGGTCTCATTGGCGCATACCACAATGGGTCTTCAAATGGGGTGAAGTTGTAATAAGGTAGTCGTAGGTGAACCGATAGTTGGGTCAAATCATTTGAAATGGAAAAGCCCTCTTCCCCCACGAGCACCTACTTCTAACAAAATGAAAAGAAGTGAACTCCCCAAACGAATTCAGAGCTAGTTGGTCTTCCCCACAACCCAACCCCCCCTTGTTACGAAATCTCACGTCGATTCCAGAAAAATAACGCTCGCAAACAATTTACCAGACAAAATATAGTAATAAAAGAGCAGAATCAGATGAACACGCCAGAAAATTTGTTATCGAAGTTCACCCAAACCTGGGCTACGTCTCCGCGCAGAGGCACTCTGCGAATCCACTAGACTTCGGAAAAAGTTGGAATACAACGACGATCTTTTCTCAAGATCAGGGCACAAAGAGATTGAGAACACTCATCAAGAAAAAACTCACTTTTTTCTTCTCTCTTTTTCTTGCTTCTCTATTTCCTTTTTCAGCGTCTTGACGGCTAGGGTTTTGCCATCGCTAATATATAAGGTACCACTTTTAACCTAAAAGGAAATCTAATAGAAAAGACAAAAAAACCTCTAAAAACAAATATTTGGCTTTATCTATAACAATCTCCCATTTGAAGACAAATATATCCAAGCACCAAGCAACTTTGCATCCATCTTCTTCAAAAAATAGTAGTTGAAAAACTTGTGCCTCTGCGTTACTCCTCATCAATCAACATGGAGTAATACCAATGATAGTAGTACAGAAAATATGCTTCTCTCTGTCTACTACCTTGGTCATCATGTCAGCTGGATTCTTCGAGCCATCAATCTTTTGTAGCTTTAATTCATTATCTTTCAATGCTGACCTGATAAAGTGATAACGCTTCTTGATATGTCTAGTTTTTGAGTGATAAGCTGCATTCTTTGCTAAGTGCACTGCACTTTGACTATCACTCCACAGTGTACTGACTGGTTGTTTTCGATGTAACTCCTCCATATAATCTTGTAACCACATGATTTCCTTGGAGGCTTCTATAATCGCTACATATTCTGCCTCTGTTGTCGATAAAGCAACTACTTTTTGTAGTTGAGATACCCAACTCACTGCTGTACCCCGCAACTCAGTAAAGACATATCCAAAGTGGTACTCTTATCACTATCTCGATCACCCGAATGATCTGCATCTACATAACCCTGCAACTCTAGAGATGTACCACCATAACAAAGTGAGTAATTGGAAGTACCTGCTAGATATCTCAATATCTATTTAACTGCATTCCAATGCTCTCTACCTGGGTTCTGCATATATCGACTCACAACTCCCACTGCTTGTGCAATGTCTAGTCTTGTGCTCACCATGGCATACATCAAACTCCCCACTGCTGATGCATATGGAACTACCGCCATCTCATCTTTCAAAGCCTGAGTGCTTGGACACATATCCTTGGAAAGTTTGAAGTGATTCGCTAGAGGAGTTGCAACCGGTTTTGCCTTGTCCATGTTAAATCTCTTTAACACCTTGTTCACATAGTCTTCTTACGACAACCATAATTTCTTATTTTTCCTGTCCCTGATAATTTTCATGCCTAAAATATTCTTGGCCTCTCCCAAGTCTTTCATAGCAAACTGTGATGATAACATCTTTTTCACTTCTACGATTCTCTTCATATTGGAACTAGCCACCAGCATATCATCCACATATAAAGATAGATACACAATGTCACCATCATCATATTTGCGAAAATAAACACAGTGATCAGACTCACAGTGTGCAAATCTTTTTTCTTGCATGAAACCATCAAATTTTAAGTACCATTGTCGCGGAGCTTGTTTCAAGCCATACAAGCTTTTCTTCAAGCGACATACCATGTGCTCCTTACCTTTGACTTCAAAACCCTTAGGTTGTGCCATGTATAATTCTTCATCTAAGTCACCATGTAAAAACGCTGTTTTTACGTCTAACTGCTCAAGATGAAGATCCTCCACTGCAACTATACTTAGCAGAACTCTAATTGATGTCATTTTCACTACAAGTGAAAATATCTCGGAGTAGTCGATCCCTTCTTTTTGAGAAAAGCCCTTGACTACAAGTCTCGCCTTGTATCTAATACTACCATCTGCTTCATTCTTAATCCTGTACACCCATTTGTTTAATAAAGCTTTTTTACCTATGGGCAACTTGGTCAACTCCCAAGTTTTGTTCTGAAGTAATGAGCTCATCTCGTCTTTCATAGCACACTCCCACTGCAAGTGAGACGTGTCTGCCTTTGCCTCATCATAAGTCTCCGGTTCCCCCGAATCTGTATATAAGACATGGCTCAGAACAGTATTAGCTGATGGATCAAAAATTACCTTTGGCTTTCTCACACGTGTAGACCTTCTCAAGACAGTACTTCGGGGTCATTCGTTTGCTCAATCACTGCGTTCTTCTTGAACTACCTCTTCACCGATAATAGGCTCATCTTGAACCTCTCTTTCAGGTGAACTTTGATCTACTGGAAACATCTTCACGGGCATTATGTCTAATTCAACATACTCTGGTTGTACTACCTTCTCATGCTCTGTCTCTGTCTGACGATCCTTGTACATCTTTTCTTCATGGAATACCACATTGCGACTGCAAATGACTTTGTTATTCTCATAATCCCAAAGTCTATAGCCATACTCGTCGCCACCGTATCCGATAAAGACGCACTTCTGGGACTTAGCATCAAGCTTTTTCCTATCCTCCCTGTCAATCAAAGCATATGCAATACAACCAAACACCTTTAGATGTGAATAATTAATCTTCTTACTTGACCACCGCTCTTGTGGTATTTCTCCATCCAACGCACTAGATGGACTTCTGTTGATAAGATAAACAGCTGTATCAACCGTGGCAGCCCATAAGTGTAGCGGGAGACCCGCGTGTAGTCTCATGCATCTCGCACGTTCTAGAATAGTCCTATTCATCCTTTCAGCTACACCGTTCTCTTGAGGAGTTTTAGGAACAGTCTTTAACCCATGTATGCCTTCTCGACTCAGATAATTTGCAAATTCTTTACTTGTGTATTCACCACCATTATCAGATTTCAAAGCTTTAATCTGATAACCTGTTTCTTTTTCTACCATGGTCTTCCACATTCTGAACATCCCGAATACTTCTGATTTTTCTTTAAGAGCATAGACCCAAGTCTTTCTTGTTGCATCATCAATGAATGTGACAAAATATCTCTTACCACCATAAGAGAGTTCTTGAGCAGGTCCCCATACATCAGTATGAACCAACTCTAGCTTCTGGCCTTTATTTTGTCGCCCATTCAATTGAAAACTAACAGCCTTCTGTTTTCCATAAATGCAACTCTCACAAAAATCTAACTCAACTTTTTGTAAACCCTGAAGTAATTTTCTCGAGTGTAACTGCTTTACACCTTTTTCACCAAGATGTCTTAAACGATAATGCCAAAGAGTAGATAAATTACCTGTAGCCATTGTAGTTGCAACCATATCACTGATATTGTCTCCTTGGAGAAGGTAAAGTGTACCCATATGCTTTCCCTTTGCTACTACTCTTACCCCTGATGTTATCTTCCACTCTCCGCAACCAAAGGTTATTACCAAACCTTCTTGGTCAAGTTTACTGGTTGAAATAAGATTTTTCTTTAATTCTGGAATATGCCTAGTTTCACGCAAAACTAGACGTCCTCCACCTGAGATGTTCACAGTCACGGTTCCTTTCCCAACAATTGGACACATGTGGCCGTTTCCCACAACCACTTGTCCAAAATCTCCACTGGCATAATCATCAAATATGTCTCTTTACGAGGTGCAATGAAAAGAAGCGCCAGAATCAATAAACCATTTATCTGTTGTTAAGTCAAACCCTGCAGACAAATACAAGTTATCTAGCAAAGATTTATCGCTAACTACATTAGCTCCTTGATTCTCATCTTGCTGCTTCTTTTTGTAGGCTTCACACTGAAAACCTCCGGTGTCCGGTTTTGTGACAAAACCAACACTCATCTTTTGCAACCTGTCTCTTACCCCTTGATTGTGATCTGCCACGACCGCTGAAATTTCCTCTACTCTTACTTCTTCCACGGTTCTCCACTTTGCAAGTGCCGTTGAAGATGTAGATGCAGAAAAATTATCTCCACCGAGACTTTCCTTCGCATCTCTTCATCCATGATACTACTCACAGCATCATCAAGAGTTAAATCATCCTTCATGGTGCTTGAAATTCCCTGCACCGCGGTATTGTAGCTTTATGGAAGAGAACATAAAAATAATAAAGCTTGAAGCTTCATATCTAAATTTATGCCTGCAGATTCCAATTGACCCGTGACCAAATGAAACTATTAATATGCTCTGCCACAGAACCTCTATCAGATAACTTCATATTAACCAGTTTCTTCAGCAAAAATACCTGATTTGATGTGGATGGCTTCTCAAAAATATTCGTTAGAATATCCATGGCTTCTTTTGCAGTTTTTGCTTTCGCGATGTGGTACCCTGTCTTTTTCGTCAACCCTAGACGAATCGCACCTAACGCCTTTCGATCAAGAATTTTCCATCCGGCTTCTGCTGTTGGATCCACTTCTGCCATCTCGGGTTTCCAACCCTCAAGTGGTGCATAGAGATCTTTTTGATAAAGATAATCCTCTATTTATAGTTTCCACCATCCGAAATCCTCTCCATTGAACTTATCGATTCTGATTTTATCTTCTGCCATCCTGTTTGCTTTCAATTGAACGTCACTGAAAACCCTCAATGTTCTCGATTAGCCAACCCAGGCTCTGATACCAGTTGTTACGAAATCTCACGTCGATTCCAGAAAAATAACGCTCGCAAACAATTTACCAGACATAATATAGTAATAAAAGAGCAGAATCAGATGAACACGCCAGAAAACTTGTTATCGAAGTTCACCCAAACCTGGGCTACGTCTCCGCGCAGAGGCACTCTGCGAATCCACTAGACTTCGGAAAAAGTTGGAATACAACAACGATCTTCTCTCAAGATCAGGGCACAAAGAGATTGAGAACACTTATCAAGAAAAAACTCACTTTTTTCTTCTCTCTTTTTCTTGCTTCTCTATTTCCTTTTTCAGCGTCTTGACGGCTAGGGTTTTGCCATCGCTAATATATAAGGTACCACTTTTAACCTAAAAGGAAATCTAATAGAAAAGACAAAAAAACCCCTAAAAACAAATATTTGGCTTTATCTATAACACCCTCCCCCCCCCGTGCCCGCGGGCACTAATGCACAGTAGTTGACTGGAAAATTAGGAGTAAACCACTGTTTCTGTGCGGGTCGAAATAATATAAATAAGGTTTTCTTGGGGGTGAGGGCTATATACATACAGTGGTTATGGTATATGGGATTGCTAGAGCTGGTATTCGTACCCTTTGACTGACCTCCAACTTCTCAAATGCTGGTCCAAAATAAAAGGCAAAACAAAAATTTCCAAGGGAGGTTCTTGGCAGGAAACTCTTGCTGACTTGCTATATCGAGTGGAAATGTAATACTCGCATTCGTGGTCAACAATGAGAACAATTCTTCAGACAATTTAAAACCTTAAACCAAAGGTTTAGATTTATTAAAACTAATCTACGAAGCTGTTTTACTAGGAGATATGTTAAATTGCAAGTGACCCTCTATATAATCGGTTATATACCAAAATCAATTATAGCCCTATATATCATTTAAGAAGTTGATCGTATAAACTAAACAAGCCCAGTATTTTTCTAAAACATAACTCTATGATGTTATCTTAGTAGTTTAGAATTTGGCTTGTGCATAAGAATTACACGGATAGAACCAACACGGTTCCCACTAGGCTTATTGATTCACATAATATAAATGGATCTTTATGTCATTAGAAAAAAAAATCTCAAAACCAAAGAAATAAGGATTCAACAATGTCACTGAGTATGGATAAAGTCAGATGTATTTTTTTAAATGAAGCCGTACATAATTTTCTATGTGGGGATAGTGGAAAGGAAAAGAAGGTGACGTGAGAGATCATAATACTCTTGCATTCTTTCATCCAAAACAATTCCGAGCACGACCCGTTGTGTAGAGATGCAAAGTCAGATTTTTGCACGCTGTTGAATGAATTGGTCGGCTTTCTTTGTCTTTGAGCTACTCGTCTAGGGGAATAATTTGACTTAAAGGTGTTTGGATTGAAGTACTATATCAGATAATAAAGAAATATAAGAGATTGGCAAATCTATGAGTATGAGAAAAGCTAAAGTTAAACTTAATCTAAACGTCCACGTTTCTTTGATCTATTTATTACATGGAAAAATTCTAAAGGTTCTATGTCTCTTAAATAATCAAAGAACTCTGAGAGTTTTGTGAAAGTTTGTATGATACGGTATTCAAAGGTTAAAGTAATTATAGAAAGAAAATAAACTAAGTAAAGGAATGATGTATATATGAAGTTTAAATTAAATAAAATCTCGAACACTATAAATAATATGAAGAGCAAAAGCAATGTATAAGATATAAAGTAAGAGTATGCAAAAACGAAAATCAACCATGTAGGTGGTATGAACTTATATTATAAAACTGCAAATTACAAGTATTGAAAAGTGTAGAAACTAAAATATCAAGTCATCCACTAGGGCGATATCCATACTCCAAGAAGTATTGATATTTGTATTACAAAAAAAAGGTTAATCAACTATGATGCAAGTTGGTAACCCTTTATAAACTACACTAAATGTATTTGAAAAACAAACTTACTTTGTAACAAGGGATATAAGGTAAGAAAGCTTGAGGCTTGAAGGGATGAGGGATTACAAGAGGGAGTGAAGAGGAAGAAGAGAGAAATCTGAGATCTAGGTCATGCCCCCTTCTTCCATGCTAAAAAAGCTATTTATAGATGGTGCTACAGTAAAAGTGCTACAATGCTGAACAATGTAAAGTGAATAGTATTTGCTATAGTATGTCTGCCATTTGCTATAGTGTATTGCTTTTCCCCCGTTGCAACAGTGTTAGCATGTGATATTCTATCTTATTTCTAGGGAAGATTGATCCCGTAGCAATCATTTTCATTAGTGTTTTCATTGTAATATGACTATGAGGATCCATCTTGGTTGTCTTGTAATTTGGAAGATCCACATTGTGATTTTTCCGCTTCTAAAAGTATTGTTTTGAGGACATTGAAGTATTTCTCTCTATTATGAATTGAAGTGAGTGTTACACTTGTAATGGATTTTTTTAGCAAAAATATTGTATTGGATGGGAATGTAGTTATCTAGGTATTTTGGCTATTTAGCCAAGTCCTAACCGCAGCTTCGGATCCCTATTCATGATATTTGAATCCATCCCACCATTTTGTTTTGTATCTTCAAACAAGTATAGGTACACCAGATTTGGTGGGAGATGTATTATAATCAAATTCCCATGCTATTACCCATGAGATTATAAATATTATGAAAAAGTGCATAAGGCATGGGAACCTTGTATTATGTTACGTTGGTGTAAAGTATTCATGGAATATTTGGTATTCTTGTTTGACTATAGGGTGTAGTATTACATCCAAAGGACCAAAGAGATCCTACTAGAAATCAAACCACTTCGGTAGGTTTTCCCTTGGGAAATTACCTTTGAAGAATACTAGCCAAGTGTGTTGAAATTTATATTTTGACATAAGAAAAAATTCCACCAGGCTTGGTCATAGTCCCAATATGTGTATGGAGTAGAGTATGGTAGGTTTTCGATAACCCTAGCTTGGAATTTTCTAAGTGTATGAGGTGAGATTTCCCATTGTGAGGGGTGTATGACCTTACTGATAGAAATAGTGGAGTATAGGATACTATCTGTATCAGACTTATCAACAAAGTGGGTGAACTTTGCTAATTTTGTTTCCACTAAAATTTGCTCATAAAAAGCAATAGTTTTATTTATATTGTATGGTTTGAAAAACCAATATTTTGAAAATATATTTTTTACAAATTTGATTGGATATTTATCAAAAAATTCATCTTCTATAGTTAGTATTTTTTGAAATGAGGTTTTTGGAAATAATTTGATTTTTGAGAATGAGGGGTTTGCTTGTGACCTAATGACCACTTCATTCAAAATTCTTTTATATTCGGCTTGTTTTTGTGTGGCAAGCAAGGAGTGATCGTTGCTTACCTCAATGGCACTAGACGGTTCTTTTTTTAATGTATTTGTAAAGATTGAGCAAGTATTTCTAGTGTTTCTTTGGGCAATATGACAGCTAGCTGGCTAGAGTTGGTATGGTTTTTTTCTTTGAAGGGGTATTTGGTATTGGATGTTGTTGATTTTTTACTATTTGAAACCATAACTTAATTGGTGTCAAGCCTTTTGGCTTTGGTGGTGTATTGGAGGCTTCAGCAATGCTTTATTTTTGTCTTTTTTTGGGTCTTGACATAATTGTATTCCTTGTAAAAATTCTCTTATGAGAAAATCGAGTAATGAATTTGAAGAATCATTTATAAATTCAATGTGTGTGTGTGTGGAGCTAGATTTACTAAAACTGATTTTTAATATGGTATCTTTTAAAGGGTCAACCAAAAACAAGCGCGCGTCCATGGTTTTGTCCCGTAAATTTAGGCCAGCAATCGTCTTCTGAATGTACATGGCACTTAAGTCATGTGATGTCACGTCACATTTCCAGCTAACTTCTCAGATCAACAAATTACTCAAATGAGATGAGCTCATCTGCAAGACGTCATCCTCTTGCTGAATCTGAATACGCAGACACAAAGGTCATGATGAGAAATCAGCCGATAAGGATGAACCAAAAAAGTCATTGCTTATCAATTGGTAGCTTTCGATTCTCGTTTACAACATGGAAATAGGAAAGTCGAGACCAGCTTTTCAAATGCTGGCCCCAAAATAGAATAGTATAAAAAATCAAAACAAAGCAAAACAAAATTTTCTACCCCAGGTTCTTGGCAGGAGACTCTTGGTAACAGGCTATATCAAGTTGAAGTATAATACTCAGAATTCGTGGTCCAACTGGATTAAGGAGGTTCCAGGAATCTTAGACTAGGACTCTCTAAGATAATGATTCTGGTCCAAGAAAATACAGCCCTAATAACGGAAAAAAAAAAAAAAACACCAAATTCAGGACCAATGTATCCTTGTGGTAGCCCAAAAACTTTGGACTGCATTTTCAACCACGACCAGAAACCTACGCATGATAAAGAAAAAAAAAAAAAATTCAAGTATGAGCACACCGCGGAAAAGAAGAGGCAAATTTCATGTGCTGGTAATTTTGGTCTTTGAATGGTTTAGGAGAATAAGAAGCTTGTTTTTTCATGTACCTACATCTGGTTTTTCTTCCCTCTGTAATTTTAGGGAAAATAAATAGCATTACTAGTTGATATGTGAGACAATTAAGATAAGGTTAGGAATTAGAATGATAGCTATTTGCCTCTTTCTACTAAAATAAAATTCCCGAGTTTAGGAATTAGAATGATAACTTTTTCCAGAATAGCAAGAATGCGGACCATTAAAATAAGAGACGAAAATGCATCTAACTCTATATAAAATCGTGTATGGTTTTCCATGTAGATATAAAGCAAAAGAAGGTAATGTGAGGGGATCATACCACTCCCAAACGACACCGAATGTGACAAATTGCCTAGGGATGCAAAGTGTGCAACCTAGTGTATTTATTAATATCTCAATACAAAATTTTTTAGATGTCGCTACTTTATGTCTTACATTATAGAGAACATGTATATATTTAATTATTTATATTAATTATTATTTTAATTATTTTATATTAATATATTAATTATTTTTATTAATATCTAATTATTATTCTATATTCTATTCTAAATTCCACGGACAAGTATTGGTCATTTCATTACTAAAGAAATATTCCGGCAATTTACAGCTTTTTGATTGATTAAATTAATCGACTTCATTCATCTTTGAGTTATTGCACTTTGCCAATACAAATTTTTATTTAGGTTTTGTTTGCTTCATGAAAGAAGAATGATTTGCAAAGCATTTTTACTAAATATGATCCATTTTATCACTTGAAATAATTAATCAATGGAAAATATATTCATTATCAATAATAATTTATGCCTAAATATTTTCATAAACAATGCAAATATTTATTATTAATTCATTATTGTAAGCAATATGAACAATTGTTTTCAGGAAAATATTTTTGAATCATTCATTCTTCATGAAATAAATGGAATTTTTTATATTAGGATACTTTTAGCCCCAAGTATAATCTAAAGCTTTTTAAAAGGAAAATTGTCTGAAGAGTCATAAATCTATTCAATCAATTCATAAACCTTTTAATCATATCAAATTTTTTTACTAATTTCTTTTTGTCAATTTAATCCTAAATAGTTTGATGATTTGTCAATCTAATCATTTCGGAGTTAACAGGTTTACGAAAAAATTAACAAATTATCAAAATATTTAACACTATATTTGCACCTAAGGATTAAATTGACAAATCATTATAATGATCAGATTAAATTGACATAAAAAGTTTAGAGCTCGTATAATAAGTGTATGATTTTTGGATAATTATTTTGCTTTTTAGATGAGGTTAAATCAATATTTTGAAGAAGGGGCAGGCTGGGTGACGTTGTGGGGCGCGTCACGTGGTGATACTAATTGGAGAAAAAAAGATTCTGTTATGCCTAAATGAGTATTGCCAATCATATTTAATTGATTGTCGCTTTGACTCAGTCAAATATTCCGAGCTTATGGCGGATTGCTGTTGTGATGAAAAAGGGTGGAATCACATCTACTTTGAATTAAAAAAAAAAGTTTTTTTTCTTTTGATAAAATTAAGGCTCTATAAGTTTTTTTCTACAAATTAATTTGCTAAAATATCTTTGCTCATAATTTATTTCTACAAGTTGCATTAATTTGCTAAAATATCTTTCAAAAGTCAGTAAAGGTCACGAAATTGAGCCACATGGCACACTCACATAGGAGCTTTACACAGAAATTTACCTTTACACTCACTTTTGCAAATCTTAATCCTAACAAATTTTAATACTGCATCTCTAATTTTTATACATATTTTGTAAATAAATCTCTAATTGATCGGCAAGAAATAATATTTTGATAATAAATATTTAAAAATAATCATAAATTTACAAATCAATTCTATTGTGTATTATGATGTGACTTTGAAAGAGATTAACAACGTTGGACACCTAGTATGATATGATATCTAATTCTTTATTCATATTTGACAAATAATAATATTAAGAGATGAATAAAAAAATCCATCATCACGAAAAACAATATTATGCAACATAATTATTAAATGAATATAATAAAGTTACCCATCAGTATATATAGAAGGAAAGAACATATGTTTGGAGGGCTTTGTCACATAATTGCACATACTTAAAAAATGTGATGACTTTTTGTGATTGAGAAGTTTTGTGCTACACATTATGACATAGTATATGATCGTATTTCATGAGTAAACAATGAAAAGTAGTATATGTTGGCAAGTTAAAATCCTAAATCAAGGAGCTAAATTTATTAAAACTAGTTTACAAAGCTACTAGAAAATATATCAAATTCTCAGTGATCATTTGGTTATATAAAAAAATACTAATAGCATGACATATCATTTAATAAATTAATTGTATAAAATAGTCTTAAGAAACCTATTGTTTTCCTAAAACAAACCCCATGACATTGGCTTTGCGATTTAAAATTTGGGCCGTGCATTTGAATTAGACATATCGAGCAAACTCGATTCCTTGCATAGACTTTTGAATGACATTATCATAAAGGATCTTTTCGAACTCGAAAAATGAAAAATCAAAACCAAAGAGATAATATCAAGAATGAGAGGAGTCTTTAGACACGGGAGAAGCCCGTCAAAGATTCCAGAATAATTGTGCACTTGTAACATAAAAAAAATGAAAATCGTGCTTCAAATCTTGGGGAGACTTTTGCGTAGTTTAGGAGGACAAGTTAGCTTATTTGTCAAATCAATTATTAAAATATGAATTTCCTTTCGTTATCTTCCATTAAAAAGACTTTTGGGCAGTTTAGGAAGCCACAATCACAATATTGAAATTGTGCAATCGAGAACATTGAACTAGAAAAAAATTCCAAACTTTATTGCAAAAACCTAAGAGTTTGTTCAATTTTAAACAATATTTTTTTCAAAGATTTTTGCACATTTGAAGAGAAAACTACTCAAGAACTAATTTTTAAGCTTTTTCTTAATTCTGAAAAAGACAAACCTAGAAAGCATTTTTGACTTTTTGATTTTTTAAAAAAAATTTCAAAATTTTTAAAATAATTTTTTATACTGAAAATAGGGACTGAGGGCTGGGCCTTGGGGTCCAGCCCGAAAATGGGCTGCCGCAGGTCACACTAATCTGGGCTGAAGGACGCGAATGGGCTTCACACATTAAGAGGCTTTAATTGATTGAAAAACGAATTGGGCTCAACTCATAGAATTAAGCCCGATTCCTCCAGCATTTGACTAAGCCCAATCCCAACGGATCAATTTCGGGCCAAATGTAATTTAACAAGCCCATCTAACCTATCCAGAACCCAAAACACACTAAAGCTCAAATAAGCCCAAATTCGACAAAATCCAACTTCAGCCCCAGAACATGAATACGTGAATTTTTAATTATCAAAACTTGGGATCAACAAAGAAAGTGCCGCTTATGGACCGCCATCTGGAGCATTATACGAAACCTCACCGTTGTTTACCACCAGCTTGTCACTAGACCAACGCCTCCGAACATTACAATCACAGCTCCAAGAATACTCAGAAGGACAATATCAAAGCACCAAGCAAAGGTGACGCAAAGTTTTAAGAGATCCAAACTCTTATAGAAAGGAAATTTTTAACTGAAAAAGCACTAAATAATCAAGAACAATCTTGCACTGAACAGAAAAAATTCGAATGCCTCTTAAACAAGTCATAATTTGAGACTAAATTGGATGGACTTTGTTCAGGCATTTCTTCGAACATGTAGTGGGCAGTGAGTTGGATAGCAAATATGGACCTACCCGTAGCTCAAACTCACCCAAACTCAAGAGAAATCAGCGAGCAACATTCAAACCTAAGAAAAAATGACTCATTCGGCTCCGACGTGGGTGAGGACTAAAGAAATTGAGCTTGCTTTGCTCTTTTAAAATCAAGCGGGATGCAGAAAAAAAAAAAGAAGAAGAAAAAAAGAAGGAACGAGCACTCAATCATGGGGGCCCTGCCTGGTTTGGTGGTGATGTCCAGAAGCCAGTCTTAACACACATTGAGCTATAGCAAAAGAGAAAATGGGCCGGCCCACAAGGGAAATAGAAGAAGGAAAAGAAAGAGCCGGGCTAGCCTAGACATGGCCCAGTCTTGCTTCCACTAGTTAATAATAATGATAATTTTTAAATTTTCGAAATGCCTATTTAGAAAAATTATATTACTATCAATGCAAAACATGTTATGCAATTTAATTAAAATTATTTTTGTTTAGGGTTAAAAATTATTCTCCAATTTTCTATAAAATTAAATCCTAAATAAACAGATAAAATTTAAGTGTCAACAATAATATAGTGGGTTAGTTAACAAACACTTCAATTTGATTACAAACATGAGAAGTAATATTGACCCTTATAGAAGCACAATAGTGTACAAATGTGCTGAATTACAGTAGATTGATGTATGATTTAGCCTCAATTAGTAACACAATTAAGAAGAATTATAATAATTAAGATGGATAACATGTGCAGTCCTCTTTCAAATGCACATGATCCCATTTGAGCAATTAAAATCTTATTCTCCAAATACATAGATTTTTGCTTATGGTTAGTTAAAAAATCATGGTGGAAGGCCAAACAAATCTCACTGTGAATCCATGAGAACTATTGTGGCCAAGTTGGGTCTAATAGCCGGATCTTCTTGAATGCATAGTAAGCAAATGTGCAGGCATCAAACGGACTAAGTTTTTACAAAGAAATTTCAATTTCTCTTGACCAAAATAACAAAGAGTATGGTGCCAATATTTGTCACAGTAGCATGATAAAATTCACAAAACTAGCAAGATACTAGCCCCCTCCAATTGGTGGTAGAAGTTATTCTTCTCGGCACAAATGATCTCTAGAAGTAGCATGCCAAAGTTCTAATCGGATTTCATTGGGAACTCTATATGCATTTCATATCCTGGAGACATGTAACCACTGCAAAAATAAGCATTAGCCACATTTATTGCAATTTTAGATTCGTATCATGTAGCATCCTTGAATAGATAACATGAGAAAGTCCAGCAATTAATCACAAAGTCATCTATTAAAAAATTAAGACTTACAAAGTCCTCACAATTTTATTTGTGTTAACCTAAATTTGATCATCTCCAAAAATTCTTGCCACGCCAAAATCCAAAATCTTGGGTTTATTTCACTATCTATCAAGATATAATTATGCTTTAGGTCATGATGGATGATCAGGACACAAGAATCTTGAGCATTTCTCTAGTGATCCCAAATACTATTTTGCAATAGAATGGCCAATTGAATTGTCCTCATTTTTTGGGATTTGCATCATACAATAAATTCATTAATGTACTGGGATGTGGCACCTATTCAAAAACTCAAGGCCAAGTTCATCACACAATACCAAAATAGATTTATTTTCATCAATCAAAGGTAGCTTAACAAAAAACTATAATAAGTTGAAAGAATGGAAAACCTTTTAATTTCAAGGCTTTTTAGCCAATGGAAGCTCGAGCATATGATTTCAAGCAAATTATAAATTCTCCATGTATGAAAGTTAAACTGCAACTTACCAAATAAGAAGTTATCAAGGCTTTTATTTGGCACAAACTCATAGACTAGTCGTTTTTCATCTCCCTCCAAGCAGCTGTACAAGGTATCTATGTTGAAGCTTTGCAATTAATAGAACTTCACTCTTGATTTCTTCTTCACCCTATCTTGAGTTTTGAGATAGCCTCTTCACCATGATTTGTTCTTCATTAGGAAATCCACCTTCAAATGTTTTGTGTTTAGCATTTGATTCCTTACTACATGCATCTTGTTTCCATATTATCCGATTGCACAGATATATGTACCATATGCATCTCATTTCCATATTATTTGTGAATATTAAATTTACACCTTTGTTCTCCACAGAAACGAATCCTTTTTGCGATGGAATATTCTCTTTCAAAAGTTTGCCTCCTAAAACTTCTTGGAATGGAAAATGTGACAGAAAAGTGCTCCAATAATTTTATTTTCAAATGGTTTCGTATATACGTGAAAATTCTTTTGGAAAAGTTATGCAAAGTCGAAAAAAATGATGATAATCAAGCTATTGATTGACAAATTACAGAAACCAGGCATCGCGGCAAAAGTCAAACTACGATACGAAGGCCACGTCGGCTTTGAGAGCAGGTGAGGGGCGAGTACTCGTTAAGCATAAATTCTTTCTCTCTAATCATGATCACCTAATGCACAGTTTGAAAACGTGAATAATTTGAGATTTCAGTGAGACTAGCTACCGAAACCTAAATTGCATATGAAAACCTAAGTTTACGTTGATTTTTTGTTCTCTATAGGTGTTTAATATTGAGCTAAATGAAAAGATTCCGTTATTTTTCTTGAAAGGTTTGGCTTTTGTGGTTATACAGCATAAGTGCCAATTTTGACGATTAACTTTGGAAGTTTTATATTCCGATTGCCAAAGATGAGTCCCACAAGAGCACTGTTACAAATATAGCATAACAGTACCGCTAGTCTAGCAGACTCTTATTACAAAGATCTCTTTTCTAATTTTCGTCTTTATGGCAAAATCTCAATGCAATGCAAAATGGCTTTCGATTTTCATTTACAACAAGGAAATGGAAATGTCAGTATCACCTCTTCAAATGATGGCCCAAAATGAAGAGGAAAACAAAATTATCTAACGAAGGTTCTTGACAGGAACGTCCAACTAACCAGGTCTATCAAGTAGAAAAATAATTCTTGAATCCGTGGTGCCACAACGAAAACAAATTTTCAAACGATTGTCCGTATTGACCAAACAAAATCAAAAGATGAAAAGTAATATGTATCGACAAGTTGAAACCTTAAACCGGAGTTAGATTTATTAAAATTAATTTACAATACTGTTTTACTAGGAGATAGGTAAGGTTGTGAGTGATTCTCTAAATAATCCATTATATACAAGAATCAATAATTGCTGAATACCTCATTTAATAAATTAATTGTATAAACTAACCTTAGTAAGTCTAGTATTTTCCTAAAACAAAACCCGATGACATTGGCTCAGTGATTTAGAATTTGGAGACGTATAGAGCCATCTCTGTTTGCGCAAGGGTTATTGATTTGCATAATCAAAAGGGATCTTCTTGTCGTTAAAAAGGAAAATCTCAAAACCGAAGAATTAAAAATTCGACAAGGCTTACATCAGTATTACCAACTCTGTCTAAAATCGGGTCTATCGTTAAAGAAAAAAGCCTAGCTAACCGCACTATTAGCTTGGAAAATAGATGGTGAATTCATACATTTTTCATGAGAGAGGAGGAGATCTTTTTTTTTTTTTTTTTTTTTTTTTTTGGGGGGAACTTCGACGTGCTTTTATTTGAGAAAGGAAACTGCTGTGGCCATCCTTCCCTTCACATAATTTTCTACGTGGAGACCATGTCGAGTGACGCCGTGCGTGACCTGTTGCGTAGAGATGCAAAGCTGGCAATAAGGAATAATTTGACTCTTATGTATTTTGAAGGCGGTTGGTTGAGGTTGTGGGTGTCACGCGGTGATATAGATTTGAGTGTTTGACTTTTTAACTTTAGCCACGCAATTGAAAATAATCTTCTTTCTATCAAAATAGAAGTTGTAATTTAATGTGTAGGCCCAAACAAGAAGCATAGACACTATTGATTGACCATGTCACACCCCGAACCTGAAGCACGCCAACATCCCGCCATGGTCATGCAAATGCGACATTCTTAGGTAGTGTTGTCAACCCCATTAATTTATTATTGCGTAAGCGGAATGTATTATAAAACCCTTGACAAAAACTCACGGGATAGAAAAGCAAGAAACCGACTCATTCATAAACAAACATGCTTTCAAAGGTAACCACACTAGGGTTTACACATATACCAAAAAGGGCAGTCTACAAAAGGGATTGGTCATATGACCACTAGTCGGACTCGTTCTTTGATCCCACTTCTGATTGATCAGCCTCGGGGGTTCCACCATCTACAATCTTGAAATTTTGGCCTACAACGGGGTGAGACATTGTCTCAGCAAATTCAACCCCCTAAACTCCTATTAGAAAGAAAATACGCCTAATGGTGACCTAGCCATACCACATAGAGAACTTACCTCGCCTCAGTTCCTTCCTACAGGTTAGCACAATTCAAATCACTAAATCATAGATAGTAATATGAACTTAAACTATTGGAACGCCAACAATATCATTTCGAACGACCACAAAAGTCCGGATTATATGACCAAATCATTTTGACATGTCCCATACCATGCCACACGATTCCATCCCGATAATCCGACCCGTCAATAACACTCAACATGCAATCAAATTGTTATTCATTGCCACATAAGGGTATAGCCTAATCGCAATTCGACTATCTACTGACATTAATGCCAGGCATCGCCTCCCCCTTGGAGCGCGGCTTCGTCACTACGTTGATTGCATTCTTGAAGGAGCATGGTCTTGTTGGCTTAGCCTCTACTGCGACCCGCATCCATTGTAAGGGGCATCCCATATAGGGGCAAGTCCGGCTCAACAGCCCCAGACAACTTCCTCTTAATTATCACACCACAAAATCATACTTTGTCCTAGGACACTTTGCATTTCAATCAATGCTTCCACTTAAAATAGTATCCCGACCATTTTTCTTCATATTAAAAAAATCTGAGAAAGGAGTTGTGTGCATAGATAAACAATCAAATTCGAACCAGAAAAACTAACACCATTCTTTTTCAAACCCCATTGCTTGATATAATACTTAAAATCCATTTTCGGTATCAAACCCGACACTCGGGATTTTCTAAAGAAATTATATATTTTTCATAATCATCACTCAGTTTCACAATTCAGCAATCAATTGCACAAATCATCACTCAATTTGCAATATCCACTCATCAAATTAATAATCTGAATACACAAGTAGCGATCAGCACGAAATTCTAAGAAAATAAGGTCCTGACGAAATTTTCGGAATTTAATAAATAATTAAATTTATTCCGAAAATAATTAAATAATATTATTTTAATAATTTTAATAATATATTTATTATTTAATTTTCAAATAATTTCGAAATATTCTAATTAAATCAAAATTCCCTCATTTAAGTGAACTCACCATTAAACTAATATAAATAACAATTTGGCCTTAATTAAACCTACTTTTAATTTAATCATACTCTTAATCTAATTAACATTTAAATAAACTAAACTAACCATCTAAGCTTAATTAACTTAAGCTAAGCACAACTAAAGCATAATTAACCCTCTAATAAAGGTTTAGTGAGTTAAACTCACATGATTAACGAATCGATCAGACCAAAACGACGGGAAAGCTACGGGGAACAACTTTCATCAAAGCGGGCCAAGCATCCGGGGTTGGGAAGCCAGCCAAAACGAGCCAAAATTGAGCTGGAATACCCATTTTTCCAGCTACTGTTTTGGGGCCGAAAAGGGCGAAGCCGGCATCGGTTTGGGTCAAAACGGGTGGAGGAGAGGGGCGGCAGCTCTGGCGGTGGCTAGCAAGGCTCGGCGGTCTCCCGGTGGCCTTGGTGACAACGGTAGAACCTGAACGGAAGTGCTGGACGGTTGAACAAGCGGGCTGAGGCTCGACCAGAGGAGGACCGGCGGACGGCAACTACGGCTTGCACGGGTCTCCAACGAGCTGGACGGGACCTCGGCAGGTCTTCGCTGGTTCCGACAGTGGTTGGCGACCTAGAGCAGCGACCGACGGAGGCGGAGCTACGTGTTGGGTCGGCGGGCTAGCGAAGGTGGAGTGGCAAGCTAGCTGGTCGCGCAACAAGTAGGTGTGAATGGGCAGCGATGGCGGCGATGGACTTCGTTGACGGGCATGTAGGTGGCCGAGCGGGCGGTTGAGCGGACGCAACTCCTCCTTCAAATTTGCACAGCTTTTTCCCTCTCTCTCCTCTCTCCAACTCCAAGAAGACTTAAGCTTGAAGATGATGGTGATGGGTCACCATTTTGGAGAACAAATCTCCACTTTACACTGGTCAACATCCTAGCCACTCTTGCCCCACACCATGACATCACTTATGATGTCACAATCCACTATCTCAATCCTCCACAATCTCTTCCAATAGGTTCAATTTCATTTTCCGCTGAGGCATGAAATCTTGTACATTAATTTCTTCAATTCCATTTAATTCTTTTCCAATTGATTCCAATTGAAGTCCATAAAATTAATTCATTGTCAGCACACTTCAATTCACATGTTTACTTGACCATAGAACCATCTTGATCTAAAAAATACCACCAAAAGCGGGCCTACCAATTTTACTAACAAAATTAACCATACTTTGATTATTTTGCTAAAAACTCAGCTTGCATGAAAAATCTTCTAAAGATGAGTTAGTGTTCCTAAAATGATTTGTGACACATTAGGACTTTCAATTTCTGAATTCGATCTTAATTTCTCGGTTGATTTCACTCTGACACAATATTAGCACGTCCTAATCTACCGGGTAGTTTTTAGAAATTTTCATGCATTTGACCTATGGTTGATCAAGCCACAATGTACCTCTTTGACACATTGGTGACTCTTGGTTGTCGAGGTAATCTTAATATTTCAAATATGGACACAAGGTATCCAATCGACAAAAAATTCAGTCCAGTGCTAATTGACAAGAATTGTGCGATCTGGTGGAATCACTCACACTTGATCACATGCCTCTGTCAACTCAACCTATCTCCGGTCTCTAATCGATTTTTAATTGTACCGTAATGACCCTTGTAGATTAGCTCGGTCGAAAGGTCTCTTCTCGATCAAATTCTCGAGTGTGATGCTTTATAATCTCTTAACGGCTTCACTTGATATATTAGTTTTCACATGAGTGGCCAACTCAAGGAAAAGAACTATATGCGTGCCAACGAAATGCCCGTCTCAATTTATTGAAAATAGAATTGGAAAATCGGGATGTCACAGACCACATAACGAACATGAAGGGGAGGGTTTTCTACGATAGCATGAACATGATCAAAGTTTAGCAGATCATTGTGTTGAATGAAAATAGGAAATGAGTTTGTTTGTTCATTTCCACTCAATTGATTAGTTAAAGTTTTCCAAAAAGATGAGATCGAGAAGTTGCAGAGGTTTCCAGTAGGGAAAATTGTCCAAAAAATCTTAAATTTATTGCACTTATACAAATCAGTTCTAAATCTTTTAATTTTGCCAATTCACTCCTAAACCTTTTCACCTTTTTGTCAATTGAACCAATTTGATCAAATTTGGCTAGAATTTACTTATGTCAACATTGGCGACGCTAGGTGGTATGATTGTCGTTGACATGGACAATTTTTAATAATATTTTAATTTTTTTGAAATTCTTATAATTTTTTTTTCCTTTTTACTCTTTCTTTTTCATTTTCTTCTTCTTTTTTTGCCAGTGCCCAGCCACTGGTGAGCCCCGACTATTGCCCTTGTCAAGCCGAGACCTAGCAAAGGTCGGCCTCGTTGGGCATCAATCGGGCAAAGGTGATGCCGGGTGAGGCCGCCTTGGCCTAGGTGAGGGATGGCCTCACTAGATCTAGCTTGGGCAAGGCTGATCCCCGAAGAGGGCTCCCACGCTAGTGTGGGCAGAGGCGATGTCTGATGAGGTAGCTTTGGCCTGGGCAAAGTCGAGCTCTCCTAGTCTAGGTGAGGCCAACCCTTTCTAGGGCTCTCCCTCCCCCAGTTAGGCCTTGCCTATGGTGGATGGGCTACCTCGATGGCCATGGCTGATGGCTGGACATGGGTAAGCTCGCGTCGAATTGATTAGCACTAGACCGGTTGAGATTCTAGACCTGTCATCTACGTGTAGCATGAAATCTGGGTTGACCTTCTAGAAGTTTGGGAGGACCACTTACTGTCTTTACCAAATCAATCATTACAATATAAAATCACCACTTAATGGTTTGCTATCTAATTTATAGGGTAAATTTTGGTTCAAAGGTTAAGGAGAGGAGACATGTATGAATAAATGCGATTTGACTGAATTCTTGTGCTAATTTATCGAACAGGACAAGAACAAAACAATGGGTAAACCGACCAACACTCGGACCGTCTTCTTGCCCCTATTTCTCCAAAAGTCCTTGGGGCTTTCCGGCTTCAAGCTGCCCAAAACTTACTGTCATCACTAGCTGGTATGGTCATTCCATAGGTGATTTTTAATGTTTGAATACTTAAACGTTTTGTCAAGTGGGTGCTAGGAAATTCGAAAATGGATAGCTTATTAAATTAATGGATACTATGAGAAGACAACTGTATTTGTTATAAATTGATTCCCAATAATCTTATGCTTGAAATAGGTATGTACTAACACTCGAACACAACACGTCCACAATGTGAGTTGACTTGATTCATGTCTTCCTAAAAAAGGTATTGTTATAGTTACATGGATGAGCTAACATTACTAGAAGAAACCGATAGCCGATGGGCAAAACAGTACAAAAAAAAGAAGTCAAAATTGATTTAAAACTCTCATTATAGATGGCTTGTAGATTAGTGACCATCATTGGTGGGGGTTTTGCAAACCTGTCGCCAAGAATCGTTGGGAAAGGATAACAATTAGACACTCGTCCAGTCAACTCCATGACAAGATATTGATAGAGCTAATATAATTTAAATACCGTGACGGTAAATGAAAATGTTATATCAATCAATGAAAGAACTAAGAAAACACAATTGCAACCAATTTATTCCTAATTTTGTAAGAGAAAGTGCATTCACAAAGCATATAGATAATCTTCGTCTCGAGCTATAAATATTGTCAAAGAGTACAAACACTTTTGGTTTGTTTTTTTCCTGATTGAAGGGATTGCTTTAGTTTCTTCAACTAACAATTTCTAAACACAAAGAACACTTTTGAAGAAAGGATCGCTCAAAAGAGCTGAGATGGGCTAGGCAACCAATTACAAGGGAGGGCTTCAAGTTTGCTAACTGATTGGCCTCACAATAATGGTGAACAACTTGGATTTCATAGAGATGGGCTAGACAAAATTGGCATTTGGCAATAAGGGCTCACAAAGTCCCCCAAGGTTGATCAATGCCCAAGAGAAAGCCTATCGGATATTGAGCACCTATAACCTATAGGTATAGTTTTAACAACACCAAAGCCCACTAGTTTCACAAGTGAAGAAATGTATAGTCTAGCAAGTACTATTTTGTCTAAAAAAGAGAAGTTATATTCATCCTAATAGATGCACAATAATTTACAAATGTGCAATATTTCAAAGGATTGATGTATGATTGAGCTTCAAATGATAATAACAACTTAGAAATAACTATGATGAATAACATGTGTAGAGTATTCTCTTTAAATGCACACTACCCCCTTAAGCAATCAATAGCTTATTATCCAAATACATTGATTTTTTCTTATGATTCATAACAAAATCACGGTTGAAGGTCAAGCAATCTCATCATGAGACCATCCATGAAGAATAATTTTCACTTACATAGCCATTCATCGGGGGTACAATTCGGTGTCATTGGTCGATGAAGGCAAGGTCCTACTAGTAGATTGATTCAATCCAAGCTCTTCCATTGGGATGCTCAATCCCCTTGATCTACTTCTAACAAAGAAGGCTGGATGTCGAGGCAATGGCGGGTTAAAGTAATTACTACTGAGCATGAGAACTATGGTTGACATGGTGGGTCTAATGGCTGGATCTTCTTGAATGCATAGTAAGCCAATGTGTAAGCAGCGAAGGACTTCATCCCTTGAATATGAATCAACAATAGCTGGGTCCAACACTTTCAAGGGTGTGCCATTCCTCCATTTATTCCATACCTGCAAGAATAATTCAAGAAAATCTTCACAAAATTGTGGCATTAATTCAACGACTCATCATGCAAGACATCCGAATCTTGCAAATAATCATATATGACTAAGGAAAAGAACCACAAGTGTTTTTTTAGGCTAAAGGACTAAGTTTTTACAAAGGAATTTCAATTTCACTTGATCAAAATTATAGAGAGTGCAATGTGAATATTTCCTAATCTAGTGCAACGAAACTTACATAACTAGCAAGATATTCTCCCCCATCCAATTGGTGGTAGAAGTTATTCTTCTTGCCGCAAATGATCTCTATAAGTAGTACGCCAAAACTATAAACATCAGATTTCACAGAGAACTCTCCATGCATTGCATATTCAGGAGACATGTAACCACTGCAAAACCAAACATTAGCCACATGTATATTGCAAAATTAGATGTAGATCAATGAGCATCCTTAAATAGATAAAATGAACATGTTTGGCATCCAAGTACAAAGTCATCTACTCAAGATCTAAGACTTACAAAGTCCCCACGATTTTATTTGTGCTAGCCTGAATTTGATCGACTCCAAAAATCCTTGCCATGCCAAAATCTGAAATCTTCGGGTTCATTTCACTGTCTAACAAGATATTACTACATTTTAGGTCACGATGAATGATTCGGAGACGAGAATCTTCATGTAGATAGAGCATTCCTCGAGCGATCCCAGATACTATTTTATAACGTACTGACCAATTCAATTGACTGCTTTTTTGAGGATCTGCATTATTACACCAAAACTCATTATGTGCTAGCATGTGGCACCTATTCAAAAACTCAAGGTAAATATATTCTCTTATCGATTAAAGGTAGCTTAAATAAAAAACTATAATCAGTTGAAAGAACAAAAAACCTCTTAATTTCAAGTTTTCCATAGCTAGTGAATGCTAGAACATTTGATTTTAAGCAATTGTACATAAGAAGGTTAAATTGCAACATACCAAATAAGAAGTAATCAAGGCTTTTATTTGGCACAAACTCGTAGGCGAGTAGTTTTTCGTCCCCCTCCAAGCAAAATCCAAGTAGTCGTACAAGGTTTCTATGTTGAAGCTTTGCAACTAATAGAACTTCATTTTTGAATTCTTCATCACCTTGTCTAGAGCTTTGAGATAGCCTCTTCACGGCGATTTGCTGTCCATCCGGAAGTCTACCCTAAAGTGTGTTGAATTTACCGTTTAATTCCTTATTGCAACTTTTTAAAAACTAAACTAAAAGAATGTTACATGTTTCTTTTCTTCTTCTTCTTCTTTTTTTTTTTTTCCAGCACCATTATCTTTCATATGTAAAGCATCCTTCATTGTTTCTAACTTATATGTAATATGTACCTGGAAAACTTCACCAAATCCACCTTCACCCAACTTGTTTTCGGGAGAGAAATCATTTGTTGCTGCTTGCATTGTAGCTAAGTCAAATTGCAAGGACTCCACAGTGGTAAGTTCATTTGCACCTGCATTACCAAAAAATGCAATTTGATTATCAAATTGTATCGACATTGGCTCCTAGTGGAGTTTATTGGTTGCCAGTACTTGGGAACATTATCACAATGAACAGCACCGGATTGGGCTGGCATGGTTATCCCCTTCCCCAATGAAATCTTTCCCCTCTTGATTGGTTATGAAGAAAAAAATTACAACATCATCAATACTATGGGTAACAAAGTAATGAAATGAATCTTGTCTCATGATCACTTCTTCATGCTGAAGGTACTGCTAGGTCTGTTAATTGTGGTGCAGATGCTACCTATGCTTGGATGGAATTGACAAATGTTAGGAGCATTTTGAGGCCTCGTTTTGTGGTTGGTCATGTCGAATCTATATCCCTCTAGAATGACTCATGGCATCCAAATGGGATCTTGCTGTACCTATTCCCAAGGAGAATAATTTACTGTTCTGCTCATCTCTGATTTATACTCTAAATGGAAAAGGCCCAATGTGAGATCTGAAGACAAGGTATCATTCTAGGCAGCTATTTGTGGTGTAATTTGTCCGAACGCTTCTTCGGAACACCAAGATTCTTGCACCGCTACTTCTTGTGACATTCTCACCTCTACTTCAACTTTGGAGATTGTGAGGAAAAGAGCCATGAGTTAAATGGTATCGGCTGATTTGATTTTCAACTAATTTGCTAAGGCTTGGATTCATATTTTGTTTGCAATATAAGATAAGCTCCTATATTTCAAGGAATTGACAGATAGTCTTCTAAGCAAGGCCGAACTCTCTACTTTTTGTGTCATGAAAGCACTGAGATTGTTTAAATTTTCTTGATGCAGCAGGCTATAAAAATGAGAGATTTTCATTGGTGTTTGGGAAAATTTTTGCAGACTTGCTACATCTATTTATCTTTAAGGCTAGAAATGAGATGTTACATTTCCAAACTTATTGATGGCATTATGATTGTCTGTGCAGTCAAGTGTAGTTTTCAAGGTTGAAAGAACATGAAGAATCTGATCTTTGTCCTTGATCATTTCCATTATATGTGCTCCATTTATATCAAACGGATTCTTAATTCATCTAATTAACATATATGATTCTTTAGGAAAAATAAAGAAATATCATAATATGCTCATTTATTTGGCATAGACAGCTTACAAAAAAATAAAGGCAATTAGTCAATTTACCGTCTTTTCCTTTGACGACTTCATGTGTCTTCTTTCTCTTTCTTCGAAGCAAACAACAAATAGAAATGACAAGGACCATAACACCTCCAATAGGAACGGTAATGGCGATGGTTATCATGGTAGATTTGTTGCTTTTTCCTGCACAATTTCCATATTGTATATGAGACAACTGTCCAATAAATCTAAAAATTTTTTAGATGAAAGCGTGTATAATATATAAACATTCCAATACTGTGCTTTTTCTTCTTCTTCTTCTTCTTCTTTTTTTTTTTTTTTTTTGTCAGAAACACTGTGCTTCACTAGGTAGGAATATGGCCTAAGACTGACGCGAGAAGATTGGCAATTACACACACAAGAAGGGGCTTGAGAAATCTGAATAGAGAGGCTCAAACAGAAAGTCTGAACTTCTATTGCAATTCTAGCATTTATAAGTTTCAGTTTTTGGTAAATTGACGGAGACGAATAAATGAAGAATATTAAGAAGCAAAATAAAATTCGGATTAACAACCCACGTTTGATCACCTACGAAGTCCGGCAATAGGGAATTATTGCTGCTGCTGCAGCACACGAGCACTTGGGTCTAAATCCCTCTAAAAAACCCTATTCACATTAACATATGAATATATCAACCACCGCCACAAGAAGTCCAATTTTGGTCTTCTTTATGAACCCCACACACCAAATTAGAGGGAAAATTATCCAACAAGTCCTAATTCTATTGTATGGATACTAATTTACTTTTGAAATTTTGAAATTTACCCAATTTAATACTAGATCTTGATGAAAAATTCGAATGTAATATTTCTAATCAATTATTGCAAGAAAATAGATGACAAGACAATCCATTAATTTCCAATTGTCCTATATGACATACTGCCATGGCAGGGATTTCTAGCAAAAAGTGGCCAGAAGGACTACATTAAAATCTTACACAAAAGTTTGACATCCATAAAATAGGTTTAAGGATAATTGAACCATAAATTGCCTTGTTGTTGCCGGCACAGCTTTTAGGCATATGTTTCGCATATGGTATTTCTTGCTTGGCTGATTTTTTTTTTTTGGGTCAAAAATACGGATGAGATGCATTAATTAACCGAGTTATTTGTGAATACATCAAGAGCATCAGCACATAACAGATCTAAAAGGGCAAATGGGGGTTGAGTAACTTGCTTGGATGATCTAAGCTTGACAATTTGTCTTACCATTTTTAATTTTTTTTTTTGGACGATTAGCAATGATCACCATCAACAGTGTGACCCTAAAGATGGTTGATATGATTCTAACCCTAGATTGATATAGATGTCGATCTACGTCTCTTATTGTTGAAATCCTTTCGTGTTTATATCAATACACAAACGGTGGTGACTGAATGAGGAGAATTAATGAACATCTGCTAATGATTCATTACCCTTGGCCTAAACTCACTTTATTATTAATTTAAAGATCTCACATGACCGCTTGTGAGCAATGATTGCTATAACTTTTATTCAATGAACTCACCATGATAGCTGAGTATTAGCCATGTCCATGCGCCAAAGATTGAGACATGGACCCTAGCTTCTTTTGCTGAAAATATGGAATTATTCTGTACCTTCTTTTCGGCAAAACTGTATTTATCCAACGCACTGACCCAAATATTAATTAGATGGTCTATGGAGCATATAGATTAAACTTATTTGAACAATTAATCATACAAATCTCACGTGGAACTCGTATAATTAATAACCAGATGATCTTAATCCATTCGGATTAAAAGAGGACAAAAAACAAAAAGCCATGTGCCTAATGCCTGAACAAGAGCCAACGTACCTGGAGGCGGCGACGGTGGCGGAGGCGGTGGCGGAGGCGGAAGTGGCTCGGCAACTGGGCTAAAGAACGAATAGGTCTCGTAATGGAACTGGCAACTCGGCGCCAGGGTCCTCAATCCTTTCCTCCCGACACAACATTCCTCGAAGGTCCCGACGATTTTCTTTTGGCACTTGATGCATTGCTCCTTCGTCAAGTCTGGCGTGCACTGCGCCATTGTGTAAACCGTGTCAGACCCGTCGGACATGGTCTTCGTAGCATACTTCCTCAGTGAGCCACTGCCGGCTGCCTCGCGCTGCAGACCTTCCATCTCTCTCCCCAGCTTGTACATGACCTGGCTTGCGACGTTGCCCGTGTTGGACAAAGTGTAATTGGGTTCAGTCTTAACTATGCCGAAGATCGAGGCGTCAGAGTATCTGACGTTGCAGAACTCGCTGTAGAGGACCGCCTCCTTCTGGAGGGGGCAGAGGCGGCGTATGTCGGAGGCCGAGGTGTTGAGGCAGGTGCGGCAGCTTTCGGCAGCGAGGTCACCACGGCAGGAGCCGATGACGTAGAGGGTTTGGGAGGTGCCGGAGACGGCGGAGGAGGCATTGAAGAAGCCGTAGTTGAGCAACGAGGAGTTGGTGGAGATGGAGGTGAGGAGGTTGGTGAGGGTGGTTTGGTAGGCGCTGTCGGCCGTAAAGTTGCCGGTCGAACCACAGTAGTTCGCCAGGAGTTGGGCGTCAATGGTGGAAACACAGGTGAGAAGAAGCAAGAGGAGGAGATTCGGAGGATCCATTCTTCTTAGTGTTTTTGTTTTTTTTTTTTTTTTTTTGGGCGTTTCGGGTGTTTCTTTGATTAGTGTCGAGAGGCTAATAATGTATATGCACAGATATTTGGTGCAGCTCCTACACAAGTTGCGTCATCAAATATCTACTTCGTCGACGTCTTCTACAAGTTGCCAGAAAACCGACCGAACGCGTCGAAAAATATTAGGTAGTCCTGCACGATTCAGCGGCCGACACGTGGTGCGACACGGCACGTGTGGGTCCCTTGGACGAAGCCTCTCTCCCTCTCTCCCTCCCTCCATCCCTCCCCAACGTTCATTCTCTCTAACACTCAACTTCTTGTCACGGTAAAACACTGTTCAGATCTTGGGAAATAGGAAGGAAAAGAAAATAGAAATGTCAGTATCAATGATGGCCCAAAATAAACAGGAAAACAAAATTATCTAATGAAGCTTCTTGACAGGAACGTCTTGCCAACTTGCTATGTCAATTGGGAATATAATACTTGAATCCGTAGTGCCACAATAAAAACAAATTTTCCAACGATTGTCCGCATTGACCAAATAAAATCAAAAGTTGAAAAGTAATATGTGTTGACTAGTTAAATTAGTTTACAAAATTTATCAAAATTAAAAAAAACCAAAAAAATTAGTTTACAAAACTGTTTTTTCTAGGAGATAGGTAAGATCGTGAGTGATTATCTAAATAATCCGTTATATACAAGAATCAATAATGGCCGGATACCTCATTTAATAAATTAATTGTATAAACTAATCTTAGTAAGTCTAGTATTTTCCTAAAACAAAACCCCATGATGTTGGCACGCGGGTGACCCGTTGCATAGAGATGCAAAGCTGGCAATAAGGAATAGTTTGACTCAATATGTATTTTGAAGGCGGTTGGTTGAGGTTGTGGGTGTCGGTGTGTCGAGCGGTGATACTGATTTGAGTGCTGACTTTTTAACTTTGGCCACGTAATTGAAAATAATCTTCTTTCTATCAAAATAGAATTTGTAATTCAATGTGTAAGCCCAAACTAGAAACATAGGCACTGTTGATTGCCCCCATAATGGACATGAAACATGATCAAAATAGTTATTTCAAGTTTAGAAGATCATCGTGTTGAATGATAATAGGAAACGAATTTGCTTGTTCATTTCCACTCAATTGATTAGTAAAAGTCTATCAAAAATATGAGATTGAGAAGTTGCAAAGGTTCTGAGAGGGCAAAGAGTTTAAAAAATCCTAAATCTATTGCATTTTTTCAATTCAGTTTTAAACCTTTTAATTTTATTATTTTAGTCGTAAACCTTTGTCACTTTTTATCAATTGAGTCCATCTGACCAATTTTGGTAGGAGTTCGCTGACGTGGATACCGATCACTCTACGTGACATGATTGGTGCTGACGTGGATAATTTTTAATAATATTCTAATTCTTGAAATTTTTTATACATTTTTTATTTCGTTTTTCTTTTTTCCTTTTTCCTTCTTTCTTTCTTTTCACTTTGTTCTTCATTCTACCGGTGGTCGGCCATTAGCCACGGTGGTTGGGCTAGCCTCACTTGCCACAAGCAAGGCTAAGTCAGGTGAGGGTGAGCCCCAACGAGGCGAGACTCTGTGAAGGTCTTCCTCACCTAGGCTAAGGCAACCTCGCCAAGCATCGGCCATCAGCCGAGCAAAGGTGACACTGGGTGAGGCCGCCCTGGCTTGGGCAAGGTCGACCTTCATTGAGTCTTGCCTCAGCAAGGCCGACACTACCCTAAGCGAGGGCAAGCCAAAGCGAGAGCTACCCTCACTAACTTGGGCGAAGGCAATACTTGGCAAAGTTGCCCCGGCTTGGGCAAGGGTTGAGCTTGCCTAGTATGGGTAAGGCCAACCCTTACCAAGGCTCGCCATTGGCTAGTCAAGCCTCGCCTATGGCAGGCAAGACTAGCTCGGTGGCTATGGCTAGTGGCCGGCCACTGACAAAAGGAACAAGAAAGTGAAAAAGAAAGAAAGAGGGAAAATGAAAAAGAAAAAAATGTATAAAAAATTTCAAAAAAAATCAAACTATCATTAAAAATTGTTGACATCAATGCTGACTATACTACATGGCACCACTAGTGTCCATGTCGGCAAATTCCAGCAAAAATTGGCCGGATGAACTTAATTGGCAAGAAGTCAAAATGTTTAGGATTGAATTGACAAAATTGAAAGGTTTATGACTAAATTAACAAAAGTGCAATAAATTTATGACTTTTCAGACAATTTTCCCAATTTTAGGAGGAGAAACTATCTAAGGTAGGAAGAGATATCTCCATAGGTGTAGACCATTAGAGAAGGTTCATAAAGTCGACTAGGACCATCTTAAACCGAAGAGCTAGATTAATTGAAAATAGTTTACAAAATTATTTTAATAGGAGATATGTCAAATTGTGAGTAATCCTCTAAATAATTGGTTATATTCAAAAATTAATAATAGGCCGACATATCATTTAATAAATTAATTATGTAAATTAGACGTAATAAGTCTAATATTTTGCTGAAACAAAAACTCATGACATATTTTTAATGGTTTAGAATTTGGCTAGTGCATAAGAATTAGACGTGTAGAACCAGCTCAGTTCTCCATATAGATTATCAATTCCATTAGTAAAATGGATCTTTTTCATCACTAAAAAGAAAACCTTAAAACAGAAGAAATAAATCCAAAAAAAGGTGTGCTTGGACATGGGGGAAGTTCACGTTGAATTGATTATCACTAGACCGGTCGAGATTCTAGGCTGGTCACATGCATTTAACATGAAATCTGGGTTAACCTTCTGGAAGTTTAGGAGAATCACTTACTGTCTTTACCTAATCGATCATTAGAACATGAAATCCCCACTTGATGTTTGGCTATCTAATTGATGGCGCAAATTTTGGTACAAAGGCTAAGGAGAGGAGACATGTATGAATAAATGTGATTTGACCAGATTCTTGCTGCTTATTTATCGAATGGGAGACAAACAAAATAGTGGGTAAACCGCCCAATACACTCGGACCATCTTCTTGGCCCTATTTCTCCAAAAGTCCTTGGGGCTTTTTGGCTTCAAGCTACCCAAAAACTTACTGTCTTCACCAGCTGGTATGGTCATTCCAAAGGTGATTTTTAATGTATGAATACTTAAACGTTTTGTCAAGTGGGTGCTCGGTAACTCAGAAATGGATAGCTTATTAAATTAATGGATACTGTGAGAAGATAACTATATTTGGTATAAATTGATTCCCAATAATCTCTTGCTTGAAAAAGTTATTTATTAACACTCGAACACAAAACATCCACAACATGAGCCAACTTACTTCATTGTCTTCCTTTCAAAGTCTTTCTTAAAAAAAAGGTATTGTTGTAGTTACGTAGATGAGCCAAACTACTAGAAGAAATCAGTAGGCGATGGGAAAAACCGTGCAAAAAAGAAGAAGAAGAAGTCAAAATTGATTTAAATTTCTCATTATAGAGGGCTTGTAGATTAGTCACCGTCGTTGGCAAGGGTTCTGCAAAACCTGTCACCAAGAATCATTGGGAAATGATAACAATTAGACACTTGTCCAGTCAACTCCATGACAAGATATTGATAAAGCTAATATAATTTAAATGCCATGATAGCTAACAAAAATTTACATAAATCAACGAAAGAACTAAGAAGACACAATTGCAACCACTTTATTCCTGATTTTGTAAGAGAAAGTGCATTCACAAAGCATATAGATAATCTTTGTCTCGAGCTATAAATACTGTCAAAGAATACAAACACTTTTGTTTTATTTTCCTGGTTGAAGGGATCCCTTTAATTTCTTCAACTAATGATTTTCGAACAACAAAGAACGCTTTTGAACAACGGATCACTCAAGAAGGTTGAGATGGGCTAGGCAACCATCTACAAGGGAGGCCTTTAAGTTTGCTAATTGATTGGCCTCATGGTAATGGTGGACAAGTTGGATTTCATGTAGATGGGCCGGACAAAATTGGCATTTTACAATAAGGGTCCGCAAATCCCATTGAGGTTGATCAGTGCCCAAGAGAAAGCCTATTGAATCTTAAGCGCCTATAGCCTATATGTATAATTTAAACAACCCCAAAGCCCAACTAGTTTCACAAGTGAAGAAATGTATAGCCTAGTGGGCATTATTTAATCTAGACAAGACAAGTAGTATTCATCCTAATAGATGCACAATACTTTACAAATGTGCAAAATTATAGAGGATCAATGTATGATTTAGCTTCAAATAGAAATAACAACTTAGAAGAATTTTAATAACTATGATGAGTAACAAGTGTAGAGTATTCTTTTAAATGCACACTACCCCCTTAAGCAATCAATAGCTTATTATCCAAATACATTGATTTTTTCTTATGATTCACAAAAAATCACTATGGAAGGTCAAGCAATCTCATCATGAGACTTTCTAT
This sequence comes from Eucalyptus caleyi, assembly GCA_014182885.2. Taxonomy (NCBI): domain Eukaryota; kingdom Viridiplantae; phylum Streptophyta; class Magnoliopsida; order Myrtales; family Myrtaceae; genus Eucalyptus; species Eucalyptus caleyi. The sequence continues at coordinate 50,892,537 of CM024470.2, forward strand.
GAAGAATAATTTTGCTTATACAACCATTCACCGGGGGTACAATTCAATATCCAAAATATCACCGGTTGATGAAGGCATGGTCTTACTAGTAAATTGATTAGATCCAAGCTCTTTCATTGGGGTGCTCAATCCCTCTGATCTACTTTGGATGAAGAAGGCTGGATGTTGAGGTGATGGTGGGTTAAAGGAATTGCTGTTGAGCATGAGAACTATGGTTGCCATGGTGGGTCTAATAACTGGATCTTCCTGAATGCATAGCAAGCCAATGTGCAAGCAGCAAAGGACTTCATCCCTTGAATATGAATCCAAGATAACGGGGTCCAACACTTTCAAGGGCGTGCCATTCCTCCATTTATTCCATACCTGCAAGAATAATTCTAGAAAGTCTTCACAAAATTGTGGCATTAATTCGATGACTCATCATGCAAGACATCCGAATCTTGCAAATAACCATATATGACTAAGGAAAAGAACATCAAGTGTTTTTTTAGACTAAAGGACTAAGTTTTTACAAAGGAATTTCAATTTCACTTGACCGAAATTATAGAGAGTGCAATGTGAATATTTGCTGCTCTAGTGCAACGAAACTTACATAACTAGCAAGATATTCGCCCCCATCCAATTGGTGGTAGAAGTTATTCTTCTTGCCGCAAATTATCTCTAAAAGTAGTATGCCGAAACTATAAACATCGGATTTCACGGAGAACTCTCCATACATTGCATATTCAGGTGACATGTAACCACTGCAAGACCGAACATTAGCCACATGTATATTGCAAAATTAGATGTAAATCAATGAGCATATTTAAATAGATAAAATGAACATGTTTGGCATCCAATTACAAAGTCATCTACTCAAGATCTAAGACTTACAAAGTCCCCACGATTTTATTTGTGCTAGCTTGAATTTGATCGACTCCAAAAATCCTTGCCATGCCAAAATCTGAAATCTTCGGGTTCATTTCATTGTCTAACAAGATATTGCTACAGTTTAGGTCACGATGGATGATTCGGAGACGAGAATCTTCATGTAGATAGAGCATTCCTCGAGCGATCCCAGATACTATTTTATAACGTACTGACCAATTCAATTGACTGCTTTTTTGAGGATCTGCACTATTACACCAAAACTCATTATGTGCTAGCATGTGGCACCTATTCAAAAACTCAAGGTAAATATATTCTCTCATCGATTAAAGGTAGCTTAAATAAAAAACTATAATCAATTGAAAGAACAAAAAACCTCTTAATTTCAAGTTTTCCATAGCTAGTGAATGCTAGAATATTTGATTTTAAGCAATTGCACATAAGAAGGTTAAATTGCAACATACCAAATAAGAAGTAATCAAGGCTTTTATTTGGCACAAACTCATAGGCGAGTAGTTTTTCTTCTCCCTCCAAGCAAAATCCGAGTAGTCGTACAAGGTTTCTGTGTTGAAGCTTTGCAACTAATAGAACTTCATTTTTGAATTCTTCATCACCTTGTCTAGAGCTTCGAGATAGCCTCTTCACTGCGATTTGCTGTCCATTCGGAAGTCTACCCTAAAGTGTGTTGAATTTATTGTTTAATTCCTTATCGCAACTTTTTAAAAACTAAACTAAAAGAGTGTTACATGTTTCTTTTCTTCTTCTATTTTTCAGCACCATTATCTTTAATTCATATGTAAAGCATCTGTCATGTTTCTAATTTATATGTAATATGTACCTGGAAAACTTCACCAAATCCACCTTCACCCAACTTGTTTTCAGGAGAGAAATCATTTGTTGCTGCTTGCATTGTAGCCAAGTCAAATTGCAAGGACTCCATAGTGGTAAGTTCATTTGCACCTGCATTACCAAAAAATGCATTTTGATTATCAAATTGTATCAACAATGGCTCCTAGTGGAGTTTATTGGTTGCTAGTACTTAGGAACATTATCACAATGAAGAGCACCAGATTGGGCTAGCATGGTGGTATATCCCCTTCCCCAATGAAATCTTTCCCCTCTTGATTGGTTATGAAGACAAAAATTACAATATCATCAGTACTATGGATAACAAAGTAATGAAATGAATCTTGTATCATGATCAATTCTTCAAGTTGAAGGTACTACTAGGTCTGTTAATTGTGGTGCAGATGCTACCTATACTTGGATGGAATTGATAAACGTTAGGAGCATTTTGAGGCCTCGTTTTGTGGTTGGTCATATCGAATCTATATCCCTCTAGAATGACTCATGGCATCCGAATGGGATCTTGCTGGACCTATTCCCAAGGAGAATACTTTACTATTCTGCTCATCTTTGAACTCCAAAAGCAGCTGATATGATTTATACTCTAAATGGAAAAGGCCCAATGTGAGGTCTGAAGACAAGGTATCATTCCAGGCAGCTGTTCATGGTGTAATTTGTCCAAACGCTTCTTCGGAAGACCAAGATTCTTGCAGTGCTGCTTCTTGTGACATTCTCACCTCTACTTCAGCTTTGGAGATTGTGAGGAAAAGAGCCACGAGTTAAATGGTATCGGCTGATTTGATTTTCATCTAATTTGCTGAGGTTTGGATTCATATTTTAGTTTGCAATATAAGATAAGCTGCCTATATTTCAAGGAATTGATAGATAGTCTTCTAATCAAGGCCAAACTCTCTACTTTTTGTGTCATGAAAGCACTGAGATTGTTTGAATGTTCTTGATGTATTAGGCTATAAAAAGGAGAGATTTTTATTGGTGTTTGGGAAAATTTTTGTAGACTTGCTGCATCTATTTATCTTTAAGACCAGAAATGAGATGTTACATTTCCAAACTTATTGATGGCATTATGATTGCCTATGCAGTCAAGTGTAGTTTTCAAGGTTGAAAGAGCATGAACAATCTGATCTTTGTCCTTGATCATTTCCATTATATGTGCTACATTTATATCAAACAGACTCTTAATTCATCTAATTAACATATATGATTCTTTACAAAAAATAAAGAAATATCATAATATGCTCATTTATTTGGCATAGACAGCTTACGAAAAAATAAAGGCAATTAGTCAATTTACCGTCTTTTCCTTTGACGACTTCATGTGACTTCTTTCTCTTTCTTCGAAGCAAACAACAAATAGAAACGACAAGGACCATAACACCTCCGATAGGAACGGTAGTGGCGATGGTTATCATGGTAGATTTGTTGCTTTTTCCTGCACAATTTCCGTATTGTTTATGAGACAACCGCCAAATAAATCTAAAAACATTTTAGATGAAATTGTGTATAATATATAAACATTCCAATACTGTGCTTTTTCTTTTTCTTCTTCTTCTTCTTTTTTTTTTTGTCAGAAACACTGTGCTTCACTAGGTAGGAATATGGCCTAAGACTGACGTGTGAAGATTGGCAATTACCACACAAGAAGGGGCTTGAGAAATCTGAATAGAGAGGCTCAAACAGAAAGTCTGAACTTCTATTGCAATTCTAGTATTTATAAGTTTCAGTTTTTGGTAAATTGACGGAGACGAATAAATGAAGAATATTAAGAAGCAAAAAAATTTCTGGATTAACAACCCACGTTTGATCACCTACGAAGTCCGGCAATAGGGAATTATTGCCGCCGCTGCAGCACACGAACACTTGGGTCTAAATCCCTCTAAAAAATCCTATTCACATTAACCTTATGAATATATCAATCACCGCCACAAGAAGTCCAATTTTGGTCTTCTTTATGAACCCCACACACCAAATTAGAGGGAAAATTACCCAATGAGTCCTAATTCTATTGTATGGATACTAATTCACTTTTGAAAATTTTGAAATTTACCCAATTTAATACTAGATCTTGATGAAAAATTTGTAGGTAATCTTTTTTTTTTTTTTGGTAACCCAGGAAACCAATAAGCAAGAAAACCCTAAGGGAGCGGCTGCAGGACCCACCACCACAATGCTCCAGAAAAGAATCCCTAATGACGCCTCTGGAATTCGAACTTCTCCTCTTTGTTAGGAGGAGAGAGCCCGAGCCAGCTGTGCCGCTACGGGCGGTGGTAATTCGAATGTAATCTTTTTGATCAATTATTGCAAGAAAATCAATGACAAGACAATCCATTATTTTCCAATTGTTCTATATGACATACTGCCATGGCAGGGATTTTTAGCAAAAAGTGGCCAGAAGGACTACATTAAAATCTTACGCAAAAGTTTGACATCCATAAAGTAGGTTTAAGGGTAATTGAACCATAAATTGCCTTGTTGTTGCCAGAATAGCTTTTAGGCATATGTTTCCCATACGGTATTCCTTGCTTGGCTGATTTTTTTTTTTTTAGGCCGAAAATACGGATGAGATACATTAATTAACCAAGTTCTTTGTGAATACATCAAGAGCATAAGCACATAGCAGATCTAAAAGTGCAAACGGGGGTTGAGTAACTTGCTTGGATGATTTAAGCTCGACAATTTGTCTTACCATTTTTTTTTTTTTTGGACGATTAGCCGTGATCACCACTAGCAATGTGACCCTAAAGATGGTTGATATGGATTCTAACCCTAGATCAATTTAGATGTCGAACTACTTCTCTTATTGTTGAAACCCTTTTGTGTTTATATCAATACACAAACGGTGGTGACTGAATGAGGAGAATTAATGAACATCTGCTAATGATTGATTACCCTTGGCCTAACTCACTTTATTATTAATTTAAAGATCTCACATGACCGCTTGTGAGCAATGATTGCTATAACTTTTGATTCAGTGAACTCAACATAATAGCTGCTACTATTAGCCATGTCCATGCACCAAAGATTGAGACATGGACCCTAGCTTCTTTTGCTGAAAATATGGAGTTATTCCGTACCTTCTTTTTGGCAAAACTGTATTTATCCAATGCGCTAACCCTAAAATTAATTAGATGGTCTATGGAGCATATAGATTAAACTTATTTGAACAATTAATCGTAGGAACTCGTATAATTAATAATTAGATGATCTTAATCCACCCGGATTAAAAGAGGACAAAAAACAAAAGGCCACGTGCCTAATGCCTGAACAAGAGCCAACATACCTGGAGGCGGCAGCGGCAGCGGTGGCGGAGGTGGCGGAGGTGGCGGCGGCGGAGGCAGAAGTGGCTCGGCAGCTGGGTCAAGGAACTGATTGGTCTCGTAACGGAACTGGCAACTTGGCGCCAGGGCCATCATTCCCGCCTTCTCGAGACAACAGTCCTCCATGTTCCCAACGATTTTCTCTTGGCAGTCGATGCATTGCTCCTCCGTCAAATCTGGTGTGCACTGCGCCATCACGTAAACCATGTCAGACCCTACAGACACGTTCCTTGTAGCAAACTTTCTCAGCGAGCCACCGCCGGCTGCCTCACCCCGCAGACCCTCCATCTGTGTCCCCAGCTTGTACGTGACCTCGACTGAGACGTCGTTCACGTTGTACATAATGTAGTTGGGTTCAGTCTCAACTGTGCTGAAGATCGAGGCATCAGAGTAACGGATGATGCAGTTCTCGCTGAAGAGGAACGCCTCCTTCTGGAGGGGACAGAGGCGGCGTATGTCTGAGGCCGAGGCTTCGAGGCAGGTGCGGCACTTCTTCGCAGTGAGGTCGCCACGGCAGGAGCCGATGACGTAGAGGGTTTGGGAGGTGCCGAAGACAGCGGAGGAGGCATTGAAGAAGCCGTAGGTGAGGGACAAGGAGTTTGTGGTAGAGATGGAAGAGAGGAGGTTGGTGAGGGTGGTTTGGTAGGCGCTGTTGGCCGTGAAGTTGGTCGAACCACAAAAGGGCTCTGGGAAATATTGGGCGTGAATGGTGGAAGCAAAGGTGAGAAGAAGCAAGAGGAGGAGATTCGGAGGATCCATTCTTCTTAGTGTTTTTGTGTTTTTTGGGCGTTTCGGGTGTTTCTTTGATTAGTGTCGAGAGGCTAATAATGTATGAACACAAATAGCTGGTGCAGCTCCTACACAAGTTGCTTCATTTCTGTCCAAAAAAAAAAAAGGTTGCTTCATCAAAGTATCTACTTTGTCCACGTTCTATCTCAGGGTGAGGGTTGTTAATTGTCGCGACCAAAATTTTGGGTGAACCACCTAGGCTTTGGTTAATGAATTGTTAAGATTAAACTTAACTTAGGCTCTCCCAAGCCCATACTAATTCGCGACTTAGGTTCAAGTTATTAACATGCTATTGATTTTTCAATTAGGAGTCGTCACTAATTTATTTTTGATGAGTCGATTAGAAACCAATAAAGTAACGGAGATTTACTTTACTCATACAAACCAGAGATTGTGATTTTTGGGACTTGAGAGATTGTGATTTTTGGGACTTGATTGATTTCTTTAACGCCCTTTTGGTACATTTTTCTTTATTTAAAAAAAAAAAAAGTTTGGCAAGCAGCTTGAATTGATTTTAAATTTATTTTCATAACAATCACCAATTTAACATCCAAGAAAGCACATAAAAAACTTACCTTATAGTAACGAAAACATCTGCAATGTTAAATCACAATTCACATCATTGATCTCAAATATGATTTCTAATTAACACACAATTTCTCTTTTTTTTTTTTTTTCATTTATTTAATGAGAGTCATGCAATGACTGCTTCTAATTCAACATGAAATGATATGACATGGTAGTATAGTCTATAAACTATATGAATGAGTAAAACATGCAATAATTAAATATGCATTCTAAATTAACCAAAATGACCTAATTTTACTGACGGGCAATTTCTAATTAAATGCACTTAGCAACAATTACTAAATGATGTGCATTTAATGAACCTATTTTCTTAATAAGCATGCAATATATCCTAATATGCAATGACGTGCAAAAATACCTAATTCTAATTTTTCTTTTTCTTTCATGAAATTTGAAATTAAAATTGACAAATAATTAAACGTGCAATTCAATTTTTTTTAAAAAAAAAAAACTAACATCCTAAATGAATGCATTTTTTTGATTTTATATTTCTCAAAATTCGAAATAATAAACCCTCTGATTCTAGATATGCAATATAACCCTAAGACAAGGAATATTCTAAAACGAACTTAATCCTAATTCAAATACCTTTTGGATTTTCTCTTTTACGAAAATAAAATTGATTCAACCAACACGACAACAAATCAGACAAGATAAGATTGATATCTATAAATTGACAAACCATATCTCATGCATAAGATCGGGTTAGTCAATTTTTAAATAAACCGCGAATCGAATCTCAGGCGTAAAATCAGATTGGCGATTTTCCAAGCGATTGCAAGTGGAATTTCGGGCACGAAAATTGGACTATCAATCGTATGCACGTTATGAAATTAGGGATTATTCCCTAGTCCATGAGGGATCAAGAGATCTCTTGGATATGGCAATATTGAACAAACATTCAAAGAAAGATTGCGATACTACGAATTAGGCAACGACATATATGAAAGTCAGATTAATCAAGAGTCTTACCTAATTCAATGATATTTTTTCCAAATTTGGACCAAGCGCAATTGGACCGGGATCGCAACCAGCTCCTTGACGGTGAAAGGTGACGGATGGTGGCGAGCGGCGGCACTGAGATTCACGATCGAAGCTGGCACAGTTCGATGAGCCTGCAAAAATGGAAACTTCGAAGGTCGACTTGGCTCATGGCTGCTTGAATCACGAACGTTGTATGCTGTAACGGTGGTGTTCCTTTGACAACGAATCTCCCGCCGCCGGTGGAGATCAGGGTTGGACGAAGACGCTCGCGGATGATTTGTAGGCGCGGCAGAACAGGTGGCCTTTTTTCAGTCAAAGTCAGTGGATCTTCTTCATGCAGCAAGTGGAATTGTCTTCGTGCAGCATATGGAATATTCAACGTGAGTGCTTTCGGCAAAAGAACCACACCTGGAATTGCTGGAACTTAACGGCGAGCGTAGAGCTCGTGGCGTATCGGGTCAGGGGCTTAGTCGTTGAGGTTGGGGCTCGCGGCAACAGGTGCTTAACGTTGCCGGGCTCCGTAGCAAAGGGATTGCACAAGCGGTGTTTCGACCAAGCCTTGGCCGAAGGACCCCTGTTCTCTCTCTCGCGTGTTTTGATCAACGTGCTCTGAGAACTCTGAATTGCCGACCTCCGATTTTTGTGTGTGCTGTGCTGTGACCGTCTCAATCTTCGCGTGTGGAGGGTACTGCAGAGAAGAAAGCCAAGTGTTGCAGATTGACTGCACCAACTTATTTGCCGATGGAGGGGATTCGTCGTCGTTGTGGATTCTAGTCAGGTCAGCCCTCGTCAATGCAATGTACAACAGGAGCAGCGACGTCCATGGGCGGTGGACTGCAACATCGTCAAGGTCGGCATCGATCTAGCAGGGGCAAATCAGATGAACTTGCCCTTCGGAAGCTGCAGCTCGTCACGAGGCTACTGGTGGTATCGATGGGCTTGGCGAACCTGGCTTTTCATATGGGACTCCTCAATCGGCAATAGGAGGTGTTGCGATTCCTGATGCTTCACGGGCACTCTGTACAGAAGCTCCCCCACACTATTTTTCCCTCAATTCAGTGTATGGCCATGTCTTCAATTGTGCGGCCTCCTTTTTTTCGTCTATCGTGAGCTTGCTTTTATATCGTCCGACTCTGCACTTCAAAACAGGAAATATGAAAATACCCAAGAAAGCCACCTACCGACTTCCTTCTTTTGTGAGGTTTTATTCTTTTTTTTCTTTCCCTTTGTATGCATCGTGATCCATGCGTCCTCATTGAAGAATATTTCTTTTTAAACATTTCTTCCCATCAACTAATCCTCTCTTGCCTTTTTCTAATGTCTTTGTCCGCAAGTTTACATTCACACAATCAGCAAGAAATCCTTTTTTTCCCATTAGGTCGTCCATTGATTTTATTATTTTTAATAACTCACCAAAGATTGATCGAACATTTGCCAAACTTCCTTGATTGTATTCGAATTTTTCCAGATTCCGAATCTCACAAGAATGATCTCGCATTATTTCCTTGAAAATACTAAAACAGTCCACTGCCAATTCTCCATAACCGGCTTGGGCCAATTTGCTCTCTTTGTGCACTTAGCTTGACTCATCAAATTAAAGTTTCTAAGCCAGCAATTTGAACCCATTTGTCACCAACCCAATATAAATGCAAATTAAAAATAAATACACCTAAAACTATATGCTATGCAATTAATTAATAATTTTTTTTTCAGGGATAAAATTAACCCATAATTTTTAACGTGATGAATGACTAAATGGATCACCAAAATTTAGGTGTCAACATTGATTGAATCATTTTCTGTTACTTTGCCAAAAAAACCAGTGATTGACCGAACGCACGTGGAGAAAATATCAGGTAGTCTTGCACCATTCAGCACACGACACATGGTGCCCCGTGGCACTTGTGGGCCCCTCGGACGAAGCCGCCCACAAGTGGACATAGCTACACTACCTCGGCTTGCCTGACTAACCTACATACTCTTTTTTATGACAATTGTGCTCTATGTCATCACATATGTCATGTCCCATCATTTGAAATAAGTGCAAAAGTTTACCGATGCTATTTATGCACTGCATGATAGCCTTGGTCTCAGATTTCTTTAATCTTGAATGGGTCTTATATTCCAATGCCTCTTCCTCTTGGTCAACTATCCGAATAAGGTAAATTGATGTTCAAACGGGCCATATGTTCTCTGGCCGGATTGGTGACGTGAAGTGTAAGAGTTTCTGAAGTTGCAAATGTCGATTGACAAGAGGTTTGTGAATTGTGATTACTGAATGCCTCATGCAGAATCGATGCTTCACTCATAGGCTGATTGTGTGGGTATATATATATATAATGTGTAGTCGTTGTTCACCGGCTAGAAAATATAGCCATTAGTCACTAGCTATCGGTCAATGGAGATTTTATTTAAACTAAAAAAATAATTCAATTAATGTAGGAAAATTAACAAAAAGACAATTATTCAAATAAGGATGAATAAATACAAGTACATCTTCAAATTTTGGGAAAAAAAAAATACACGTACAAGTGCTCTGATAATGATTAAAAACAAATTATATTGAAGAAGACGCCTAATTTATTTGGCGTATTCAGTGATGTGTCCCTCTCTATGATTTATATGATAAAATGTCATGTTTGTCCTCTTCTTTGCTTTGGGCATCTGCACAAGATTAATTTTTTTGCTAAATCGATTATGCTTGCAAACAGTCATTATTTACAGTCAACTTGTACCTACTTTCTTTTTTTATTATCCATCGACTAGTATTGAACGTGGATTCTTATGGGACTCTAGACCTTGTGGAGAGTAAGTCACAAGCCATGGTGGAAAGAATCGGGGAACATGAGACTCTACTCTACCACCACCTTAGAATGTTGATATTTTCTTCACCAACTCTTGAATGTACTCGGAGTAGTTCATTGTCAAATACGTCTCGATTTCATTTGTAGATGAAAATGAAGAGCTAGCAAAAGCTGGTGGGTATTCATCTTTTTGTGAAGCGATAGCCGTATAGATTTGCAAGCATTTCTCCTTTTTACATCTTATACATGAAATTTCACTCCTTTTTACGTTTAGTCTAATATGTGATGGTGCCCCTTTGGGATTTGCTTTATTTGGATGCCATGCCAATGAGTCTTTTGTTTAAGAACTCTTAAGTATTAATAATATCGTCATGTTTTTGACCCCCAAAAAAAAAAAGTGATGGTGCCAACATTACTTTAAAACTAGTGATGTTGCCCATGTTTTGCTTGTGTTTATTATAGAAGTCGCTAAAGTTACAAATAAGATAAATAACTTTAGGTAATATGATTAAACGAAGGCATAAACTTAGAAAAAAGAATAGATCCATTTTATCAAAACCATGTTTGATCTTGGCTAAAGATGGCACCAAGTACGAGGAACCAAAATGAACACATCAATAAGAGTAATATAATTACATTAAATAATTTTTTATTGTTAATATAGTGTTGCGATGATGAAAATGAGTTATGGCCGATGCCAGCCTTTGCCCAGACCCCGACCACCAACATAGAAGAAAATAAACAGTAGAATAGGGGAAAAAAAAGAAGAAAGAAAAACAAAAAAAAAAAAAAAAAACAGCATTATTCTAAGTCCTATTGGCTAGGTTATAGGACAATTGGCACTAACTAGATCGGCACAATAGCGATTTCTAGGCTAAATTGATCAAAATGATTACATTGGAAAATTGTTATAAGCTTTGTGATTATATTGGCCAATTTGGAAAGTTTATGGCTGATTTATTGGTCGTATAATAAGTTTAAGATTTTTTAGATAATTTTCTCTCTTTTCCACTCCTACCATATAATTAACAATTTTTTTGCTTGAAACATCAAGCCTGTGTACATAAAAAAAAAAAGTATCTCAAATTGTTTATTTATGGGATTTTCATGTTTTACAAATACATGCGATCCCTCTCTATTTATTAAATTTATGTTTTTTGAATTGGATATTTTAATATGGTGTTAAAATCATATTCCACCTCAGTTTATTTGGTGTGTACAACCCTATTCGTCAATTATTATGACCAAAGTTGTCTTAGACATAATTAATTTTGTCCCAATATTTGACCTTCACTTCCATGATAACACCTTGATCATCATCTAAACAATTGGTACGAAGGTAAAGGATGATAGAGACTGGAGTAGAATAGGGAAAAAGCCACGAAAAACCCTGAACTTTGCCCAAAGTGACACATTTACCCCAAAAGTTTTTTTAGTGACGTGAAAAACCCCAAAATTTTCAAATCGTGACACATTTACCCCATTAAGGGCAATTTTGTCTTTTTATTCTGTTTTTTTCCTTTTTCTTTTTTTTTTCTTTTTTTCTTCTTCTTCCCTTTGCTGGCCATGGCGGAGCCGGCGGTGGAAAGCCGGCGTCCGGCAAGGGTCACCCTCGCCGGCGTCGGGTGAGGGCGGCCCTCGCCGGCGTCGGGTGAGGGCGGCCCTCGCCGGCGTCGGGCGAGGATGACCCTTGCCAAATCTGGTGAGGGCACCCCTCGTCTGACGCAAGCAAGGGCGACCCTTGCCCGACGCTAGCGAGGGCCACCCTAGCTCGAGGCCAGCGAGGGTGACCCTCGCCGATGCCGGCGAGGGCAGCCCTCGCCCAATGCCGGCTTCCCTTCACCGGCCAGCCGGTAGAGGGAAGAGAGAAGAAAAAAAAAATTTTTTAAAAAAACAAAAATTAAAAAATTAAAAGACCAAAATGCCTTATAATTTTGGGGTAAATGTGTCACATAACGAAAGTTCAAGGTTTTTTGTGTCACAAAAAAAAGTTTGGGGTAAATTTGTCATAATTGGCAAAGTTTAGGATTTTTCACATCACAAAAAAAGTTTGGGGTAAATGTGTCACTTTGAGCAAAATTCAGAGTTTTTCGTGGCTTTTTCCTAGTAGAATATTCAAAGTCGATTTTTTCCAACTCATGTCCCAGGTCAAAGTGCTTTTGTCCGACAAGATTGAATCGCGTGCTATGGTTCTTTATTATATTCACCCACCAATCAGTGTCCCGATTGGACAGACGACCATAAAATCTCTAGAGCAACGATTCAACATAAATGAATAGGAAAAGACTTAAGAATTGAGTGATTGCTAATGAATAATGGATCGACCATATTTTGATCTCTTAAGTCTAACATTGACCACTAATGATAAATGTCTAGGTTTATGGCATGGCTATTTACGTAGTCTTTTCAACATTTTCGAGATAAATATAGTACGAATATCATTATTTCCATATGGCACTAATTTAAGTATTATATCTTTTTTTTCGATCATTTAAGTATAATAATTTTAAAGAAAAAATGCTCATCTAAGTGTTATAATTTTCAATCAATGAATGTTTTAAAAAATTTATAGCACTCAAATGATTAATTGAAATGTTAAAGTAATTGGAAAAAAAATTTAAACCACTCGAATAAGTGTCATACAAAAGTTATGATACTTGTATTATCTCTTTCTCCACAATTTTATCATACATGGCCAAGAAGTTGGCTTAGAAAGTTTTACTTGGAGAAAGTTACAATTGTGATATATTAAAACTTCTATTGTATATCAAAAGTCAAAAACCTTGTAGATAGTGATTGAATTCTAGGTATAGGGTTACATAGATTTTTAGGGCAAAAGTACACCTCAAGTGCCAAAACTTGGCATGTGTGGATACTTAAATGCCAAAACTTCTAAAATGTATACTTTTTTTTTTTTTTTTGGTAAGGTAAGAATTGTATTAACTTTCAACCAAAACGATGTACAACAACAGTAACAAGGCACCAACATGCATTCAATATGACAAACAAGTCAAAAGAGTAAAGGGTGTTGAGCTAAAAGGAACGAGAAAAGGGAAAACTACAAAGCAGCAACCCTCAACACATAAAATACAAAGGGCACACCCTCGGCAAAGGTAAATAAAATAGAAGCAAAAGCATGTTTCAATCTTAAAAAATAGATGGGATAAGGCTCTAGCTCTATTGCAATCTTTTGTTGGTAGGGGTATCAGGTACCTAATGGAATGTCAAAGCCTTATCTCTAACAACCTTGTCAATGCATTTCTTCATAGCCGACACGAAGGGAGTCTGATCACGGAAAATGATATTTTTCATTGTCCTTCCAAATGATATTATATAAGGCTCCAAAAGCGAACCGAGTGAGAATGATGTGGAAGGAATATCCAGATAAATACTTGATAGCCCACTAAAGGTTATCCATCCACAAACTATTTTGCCAAGCGAAATTACATCTAGAAGCCCAAAAAATAGCTAGAGCCTCAGTAGTACGACACCGAAAGAAAAGGTGATTGATGGAGTCAGGATGACAAGAACAAAAAGCACAATTTGCATCAGAGATTCTGCCATAGGTAAGAAGCATAACCTGAGTGGGCAATCTATTTTTGGTGATCGGCCACAAAAGAAACTGGTATTGGGGGATCAGTGACCTATTCCAAATCAGAGAGGCCCAAGGCATGGACTACCCTCTCGGCTGAATGACGTCCCAGGCCAAAGCAGTAGAGAAGACCCCAGATGGGTGGCCCAGCCAATAGAAATGGTCGGAGTCATGATTAAGAAACGGTAGGGGTTCATTCCAAGAAGCAATCTCGTCCAAAACTCCGGATGCCAGACCAGAGAAAGACAAGTAATAAGCTATTGAAGCTTGCCTAGGTAATCCAAAGTGTTAGATGTCTACATTAGAGAAAAGAAGATTTAAAGGGTCCCTCGGATGCCAATTATCAAAGTAGAAGGATATAGAGTGTCCATTTCCCACACGCCAACAGAAAAACTAGCAAAAGTCATGTCGAAGGTCCAACAATTTCTTTCATGACCAGGAGCAAAAAATTGGTTTAACAACTAACCAAAAGTTCTTATTCTTCAAAAAGATAGAGTGAATCCATATGCACCACAAGGATTCTTTATTCGTGAATAAGAACAATATGTGTTTAAGCATAGCTGCTTTGTTGCTTTCTGCAATCTTCTAATACCCAAGCCTCCTTCAACCTTCGGGAGGCACACATCATTCCAAGCGACTTTAGCACCTCCCGTACCTAGATCCGGACCCTTCCAAAGGAATTTCCGCAAGATCTATTCAATTTTATCAAGTACCGACCTCGGCAAGATAAATAAGTTTGCCTAAAAGACCTAGATGGAATGGAGCACTAACTTGATAAGTTGCAGCTGGCCTACAAAGGAGAGAAAACATTGTGTCCATAGTTACACCCTTGACGTGATTGTATTAACCAAAGAAGAGCAATCAACCTTCCATAGCCTAGATGAAATTATGGGCACTCCTAAATACCGAAACGACAGTGAGCCCTCCTGATAACCAAGGAACTCTTTAAAGAGGTTATGAGATTCAGGGGAAACTCGAGAAAAGAAAATCTCACTCTTGTGCAGTTTCGGAACTAGGCCACACTAGTGAGAAAACCTATTAATACCGACCTTGATAAGAGATAAGGAAGGCATATTTGCTTCAACTAAGAGCAAGACGTCATCCACAAAGAATAAATGGGATAGCCGAGTCGGTTTGCACCTCCAAAAAAACTTGAAAGTAGGCTAGCTAGTTTGTAGGTTAAGAATACTTGTGAAAATCTCCATCACATATGTCATGTCCCATCATTTGGAATTTATGCAAAATCTTGTTGACCCTGATTATGCACTACATGATAGCCCTAATCTCAATTTTTTTAATCTTGAATGAGTCTTATATTGCGATGCCTTTTCCTCTCAGTCAACTAATCAGTTTATGGTGAATTATGGTGAGTTGATTAGATATCCAAAAAAAGTAATTAGAGAATTATTTTACTCCTATAAACCAGATATTTAGGGACTTGGGGACGTGATCTTGACCTAAGATCACAATGGCTAGTGCTTGCATGATTCCTTCCTGACCTCCCTAGCTTATCCAGAATTTTTTTTTTTTTTTTTCTTACTCGACTCCTATTCTAACTCTCACTCTCAGACTTTTTCCCTACTTCATTGCAGGGTGTGGGAGCCAAAACTCACTCCTAAAATTAATTCGTCCTCACCCCAACCCCACCTTAAATGGTGGGGATTTTAACTAGAGTTTAAGCATTGGGCAACAACACACTGAGATCATTGAGCAACACCGTGCGGTTGTCGTTGGCCTTAGGCAATCACGCCATAGTAGTCAAATCGCAAGTGGCTTCGATTGATAGTGATATTCTTTTTATAACTTTATTTTCCTCTTTATTTGATCTTAAATTACAAAATAATTTGCCCTGTCTTATTCGAGATTTACCAAATAAGAAATACGCCATTTCAAGCAAACGTATCCTCCTTCTCCTGGCGAAGGAAGCACGAGCCTTGGGATCAATGGTCCCGTCATTGAAGCAAGTCAATTACGTTATCTTACGTTTTTCCAAAGCAGAATAATGCCCACTGAGTTGGACTCTTTGGTCCTCATCCCAAGCGGAGACTTGGGAAAGAAAAGTCTGAGGATGGAGACGTAATTGGAAATGAGAGAGAGAGAGAGAGGAATCTTCATTCTAATCTTCCTACAAAAAAAAAAGTAGGGACTCTTGTTTCCGATAGAGAGAGAGAGAGAGAGAGAGAGAAATCTTCATTCTAATCTTCGTACAAAAAAAAAAAAATGTAGGGACTCTTGTTTCCGATTCCTTTTCCAACGGACGTGCCTTTTCTAAGGAAAGGTTGTTAGGTGCCTAGGAATTTACGGATTAAGATCCTCTGATTGCCCAGGCATCTTGCTAATTTTTATTTATGAATAAACTTCACATGCAACTAAATTTTATTACAGATTAAGATTCTCTGAAATTAAAGTAAATTGACATTATTTTTTTCTTTTCTGATGAGTGTAATTTGACGTTTTGAGTTTACTATATTGAGAAGATGACATATTAACATAAAAAGAAAGGTCTGAACTTAATCTTCCCATTTATACCTTTTTTTCTTCATTTCCTTTTCTTTCCTGTTTGTTTATATATATAGCTTCTTCCTTTGTTCCATGGGTAATATCACCGCCCTCCTTCTTTTGTGATAGAGAGGCAAGCTCGGGGAAAGATAGGCCGATCCAATGGGATGTAATTGCCGCTAGTGGCGAGGCACGAACAATGAGGTGAGGGCCGTGTGACCCACGGTTGAGGTGGAGAGAGAGATGGGGATCTAAGATTTTGTGTCGATTTTCTTGCATTCATTGATCGAAAAACTTTGGATCAACCAAAAAAAAAATTAGTTTACAAAACTGTTTTTCTAGGAGATATGTACGATTGTGAGTGATCCTCTAAATAATTTGTTGTATAAAAGAATCAATAGTGGCCTAATACCTCATTTAAAAAATTAATTGTATAAACTAATCTTAGTAAGTCTAATATTTTCCTAAAACAAAACCCCATGTTGTTGGCTCAGTGGTTTAGAATTTGGAGATGTATAGAGCCAACTTGGTTCCCACAAGGGTTATTGATTTGCAAAATCAAAAGGGATCTTATTGTCGTTAAAAAGGAAAATCTCAAAACCAAAGAATTAAAGATTCTACGTGGCTTACATCAGTGCGACCAACTCTCTATAAATTTGAATCTATCTTTGAAGTAAAATACTTGGCTAACTGTATGGTTAGCTTGAGAAAGAGAATGTCAATCCCGAGCTCATACATTTTCCACGAGAGGGAGAGAGATCTATGTTTATCTTGGAAACTTCTTCGTGCTTGTGTTTGAGAAAGGAAACTGCTGTGGGTGTAAAAGGAAAGAGAAGGTAATGTAAGACATCATCTCACTCCTGCGTTCGTTTTTTCTAGGAGACACCGTGCGGGACCCATTGCGTAGAAATGCAAAGCCGGCAATAAGGAATAATTTGACTTAATATGTAATTTGACTTTTGGGACCACCTTCTTGGCCCTAAAAGTCCTTGGGGCTTTTCGGCTTCAAGCTGCCTTTTTGACTTCAAGCCGCCCAAAAAACTGACTATCATCACTAGCTGGTATAATCATACCATGTGACTTTTAATGTTTGGATACTTGAAAGTTTTGTCAGATGGCTGCTAGGAAATTCAAAAACATATAGCTTATTAAATTAATGGATACCTGGAGAAGATAACTGTATTGGATGTAAATTGATTACTAATAATTTTATTCTTGAACAAGTTATGTACCGACACACAAACACAGCATATCCACAACATGAGCCAACTTGCTTCGCCATTTTCCTTGCAAAGTCTTTCTAAGAAAAGGTATTGTTGTAGTTACGTAACTGAGCTAACACTACTAGAAGAAATCGATAGGCGATGGGCAAAACTGTACAAAAAAAGAGAGCCAAAATTTGTTTGAAACTCTCTTTATAGATGGCTTGTAGATCAGTAGCCATTGTTGGTGAGGGTTTTGCAAAACCCATCAGCCGAAAATCGTTGGAGAAAGATAACAATCAAACGCTTATCCTAGTCAACTCCATGATAAGATATGAGCTAATATAATTTAAATACCATGACAATTAACTAAAAAGTTACATCAATTGATCAAAGAACTTAGAAGACACGATTGCAATGAACTTATTCCTGATTTCATTAGAGAAAGTGCATTCACAAAGAAAATAGATAATCTTTGTCTCCATCTTGAACTATAAACACTGGCAAAGAATACAAAAACTTTCGATTTTTTTTTTTGTTTTTTTGGGGAGGGGGATGGATCACTCTCATTTCTTCAACTAAGGATTTCCAAACAACAAGGAAGGATTATGAATGAAGGATTGCTTAAAAGGGTTGAGATGGGGTGGGCAACCATTACAAGGGAGCGCTTCAAGTCTGCTAACTGATTGGCCTCACGGTAACGGTGGACAACTTGGATTTCATGGAGATGGGCTAGACAAGATTTGCATTTTACAGTAAGGGCTTGCAAATCCCACCCAAGTTGATCAGTGCCCAAGAAGAAACCTATTTGAGATGGGACACCTACTACCTACAAATATAGTCTAGTGGGATAGTCAACGAACACTTCATTATTTAGTCTAGACAAGAGTAGTATTAAGCCTTATAGAAGCACAATAACATATAAATGTAGAAGATTACAGTGGATCAATGTATGATTTAGCTTCAAATAGTAACAAAAACTTAGAAATATCATAATAACTATGATGGAGAACATGTGTAGGGTCTTTTTTTAAATGCACACGATCCCATTTGAGCAATTAAGAGCTTATTCTCCAAATACATAGACTTCTGCTTATGGTTCATAAAAAATCATGGTGCAAGGCCATACAATCTCACCATGAGACCATCCATGAAGAAATATTTTGCTTATGCCCCGTTACTGGTGGTATAATTCCGTAAATAACATGCCATTGGTTGATGAAGGCATCATCCTATTGGTGAATTCCTCCGATTGAAGCTCTCGTTGGGATGCTCAATCTATGAGATCTACTTCGGATGAAGAAAGCTGGATGTCAAGGTGATAGCTAGGTGCATAGTAAGCAAATATGTAGGCATCGAAGCACTTGATCTCTTGAATCTGAATCCATGATAGCCGGGTCCACTACTTCCAAGGGCATGCCTTCTCTCCATTGATTCCACATCCACAAGAATAAGTTTGGAAAATCTTCATAGAATCGTGGCATTAATTCAATGACTCATCATGCAAGACATCCAACTCTAGTAAAGAACCATATATGACCAAGGAACAAAAGTAATCGTAGGTGTTCTGTAGGCTAAGGGTGTACATGATAAAATTTCTAGAACAAAATCAATTTCTATTCCTTGGACAAGTTTTTGAACAAAGAAACGTGTTTAATAGCAACTTAGAAAATAAAATCTCTATTTCTAGGGGTGGCAATGGTCGGCGGTCGGTAGCAGCAATTCAGCATTCAGTGTTTGGTGGCCAACAACAAGTGTCCTGCGGTTAGTGGCAGGCATCCGGTGTCGTAGTGTCCAATGTCTAGTGGCCGACATCTGGTGGTAGGTGGCTGACGTCTAGTGACCGGCAATGAGTGTTTGGCTTCTTGTGGGTGGCAAGTGAGTAGTGGGCAATGATGAGAGTGAATGTTGAGAAGAGTTTTCATTTCTTACTTTATTCTAGAAATAGAATAGTTAAAAATTTTAGCTTATGATTTTTGTTCCAAATTTATTTCTAGAATAAAAATCTACTCCATAAAAAAAAAATGAAATTATGTTACTAGACAGATTTTTGCTCAAAACTAATTCTGGGAAATAGAGAAACAAATAAATAGAGAAACATAAATTTTGTCATGCGCACCCTAAAAGACTTAGTTTTTGCAAAGGAATTTCTATTTCACTTTACCAGAGTTATAGAAGGTGCATTGTCTCGTGGTAGCATGGTGAAACTTACATAACTAGCAAGATATTTACCCCCTTCTAGTTGGTAGTAGAAGTTATTCCTCTTTCCGCAAATGATCTCTAGAAGTAGTACCCCAAAACTATAAAAATCGGATTTCACTGAAAACTCTCCATGCATTGGATATTCTAGAAACATGTAACCAATGCAAAAACAAACATTAGCCATAGGTATATTGCAAATTTAGATTCAAATCACGTAGCATCCTTGAATAGATAACTGTGACTTAAGGCAAAAAATTATAAAAGAAACTGTAAATGCTTCTTCCAGTATTGGAGGGTAATTTCTAAAAAGGGTGTGGTTATTTCCAATGACTAAATCCATTCCTATTTTCATTGAAGAGATAACATTTCTCTTAATCCTCAAATAGAAATTTAAAGCGGTGGATCCTGAGTTTATTCACAAATTTTCTTTGTTTTTCCTTTCCTACATCTATGTAGAAACTAGGAAGTGAATCTGACCTTGTATTATGAAGTAAATTTTAGGCTCATATCACATGCTTCCGTGTTTTAGTTTCCAATAAGTGGGTATTATCATGAAAAATCCAAAATAACTTGACAAAATTAACTTTTTATTAACACAGTGAGCTGTTTTTAAATATTTAGTTTTGTTGCTCATATAATCATTAAACTTTTTCCTTTGGTTGTCCGTTATACACATATAATGAGTTGACCGGATGAAAAAAAAAAAGCCCTCATTAAAAATATGATTAAATAAAATTATAGTTACATCTCCCAATACTAAAATCCAATTATGATATTTTAATTAAATCAAAACATGATAAAATTCCAAATAAGGACCCGAAGTTAACCAATTTTCTCAAATAAGGACCCGAAATGAACTTTGTATCAGATTAAGACCTAAAGTGGACCTATTGTCTCAAATAAGGACCCAAAGTGGTTGAATCAATTTCAAATAAGAACCCGAGCTTGCTGATCAGCCAAATATTTGCCGGCTATCAAGCATGTGACATTTCCGACCACCGGAGTTTGGGCAATTTTGTCCAAAAAATATATAGGGAAAATTAAAAAATCCTAAAACAAAAAAAACAAAAAACAAAAAAAACTTAGGTTTTCTATTATCTCCCCATTCCTTATATCCATTCTCTGCAAAGTCAAAGACCGAAGTTCTCCCCATTCCTTGTACCCATCCTTTACAAGGTCAAAGACCCAAATTCTCTGCTAGTTGAGGCACGAATTCAAAAATGAGAAGAAAACCATATGTTTCTTTCTTTGTTTGCGGAGACCCAAATTCTCCACCAGTCAAGCAAGGTGAGGAGCAACGAGAATTGAGTCGTGACGATCATTGGGTAGTGATTTCGTTGAGGAGCAACAAGGGAGAAGAAAGAAGAAAATGTAAACATCTAAATTAATAACCTATACTTAATTAATTTAGAATTTTCTCTTTTTTTTTTTTTCCAATCACAAATTTTTAACAAAATTGCCCCTATTTTAATTGCCGAAAAATGTCTATCGGTGAACTAAGGTTCTCAATAGAGATTAACTTGATTACTTTGCGTACTTATTTGACACAAAATTCACTTTTTGAGTTCTTATTTGAAATAATTGGTCCACTTCGAGTCCTTATATGACACAATGTTCACTTTGAATCATTATTTGAGAAAATAGATTTATTTCGAATCCTTATTGAAATTTTCCCTCAAAACATTGCATAAAATAAGAAAGGGTTATAAAATGACAGTTCAATATTAGTCATTTTATATTGATAAAAGTTAATATCACTCACGATAATTACAAAAAAAATAACAATGTGTCTCAACAGGGAATTTTTTTTGTCACTGTTTATAGTGTACTTTTAGATATTCCTATATTTTTTATGTACTCTACATAAAAGTATTTCTTTTTTTTTTGGATGATTAAATAAAATTATAGTTACATCTCCCAATACTAAAATCCAATTATGATATTTTAATTAAATCAAAACATGATAAAATTCCAAATAAGGACCCGAAGTTAACCAATTTTCTCAAATAAGGACCTGAAATGCTTTGTATTAGATTAAGACCTAAAGTGGATCTATTGTCTCAAATAAGGACCCAAAGTGGTTGAATCAATTTCAAATAAGAACCCGAGCTTGTTGATCAGCCAAATATTTGCCGGCTATCAAGCATGTGACATTTCCGACCACCGGAGTTTGGGCAATTTTGTCCAAAATTAAATATAGGGAAAATAAACAAATCCTAAAACAAAAACAAAAAAACCCTAGGTTTTCTATAGTCTCCCATTTCCTTGTATCCATTCTCTGCAAAGTCAAAGACCGAAGTTCTCCCCATTCCTTGTACCCATCCTCTACAAAGTCAAAGACCCAAATTCTCTGCTAGTTGAGGCACGAATTCAAAAACAAGAAGAAAACCATATGTTTCTTTGTTTGTTTGTAGAGACCCAAATTCTCCACCAGTCAAGCAAGGCGAGGAGCAACGAGAATTGAGTCGTGACGATCATTGGGCAGTGATTTTGTTGAGAAGCAACAAGGAGAAGAAAAAAAAAACGTAAACATCTAAATTAATAACCTATACTTAATTAATTTAGAATTTTCTCTTTTTTTTTTTCAATCACAAATTTTTAACAAAATTGCCCCTATTTTAATTGCCGAAAAATGTCTATCGGTGAACTAAGGTTCTCAATAGAGATTAACTTGATTACTTTGCGTACTTATTTGACACAAAATTCACTTTGGGTCATTCTTTGAAATAATTGGTCCACTTCGAGTCCTTATTTGACACAACTTTCACTTTGAGTCCTTATTTGAGAAAATAGATTTATTTCGAATCCTTATTGAAATTTTCCCTCAAAACATTGCATAAAATAAGAAAGGGTTATAAAATGACAGTTCAATATTAGTCATTTTATATTGATAAAAGTTAATATCACTCATGATAATTACAAAAAAAACAATGTGTCTCAACAGGGAATTTTTTTGTCACTGTTTATAGTGTACTTTTAGATATTCCTATATTTTTTATGTACTCTGCATAAAAGTATTTCTTTTTTTTTTTTTTTTGGACAATTGCATAAAAGTATTTCATTAATAGTAAAATAAAATCGCTGATACTTTGATATCTTAATCAGAGACTTCATATTGTTTCAGACAAAGCAAATAATAAATAACACATGCACCAAAAAAGTGTTTGGGATAAAAGTGACAAAGTATGGGTAGGTTGCTATAAGAGTAACGATGAAGAAGAGGCTGTTTTTTTTTTTTTTAAGCAATAAGGTTAAATTTGCAAGAAATCCACAATTGATAAGTAAATAAATCGAGGAAACCTGCAAAAATGAATGGATGTAGTCATATACAGGATGGATGAAGCCTAACCCTTTCCAGACTGAGCAAGACTTCCAATCATTCACCAGTCAGTTTCATTGGATTTTTTCCCTTTCTAAAAGGTTTTTGCGAACATAAAATTAAGGCCGAGTGTATAGTGCTATTAGCAAACCAAGACAAAATTGCCTTACGATCGGGAGGCTAACAAGACACACGATCCAAAAGTCGACTGCTGTCTTATGTTTCAAAAATTAAAAGACTCGTCCCATCTCTCTCCGTCCGAAAAGCAAGAACCTTGGACAAGCAGAACAAATCATATATAGACTCGAAAGCAGGAAGAAGGCCCGGGAAGGTGGGGGGCGGGGTCTTGGTCGACATTCTAACGAGCAAGGAGCGCTTTTTTTTTTTTCTTAATCATTTTGGAATGAGAACTCCAACTATAATAGTGCGAATGAGAATAATTATGTTTCAAAAATCAATTTCTAATCTTAAATTGATTTTTTTATTTCTATTCTTTAGACGAGTTTTTAAATAAAAATACAAATTTGATAACGACACAAATCCAAAATAGAAATCAATTTGATAATGACATAAAATTTTTGCTTCTTAGACAGTCGGGATGGGAGGTAGGGGTGGCGGATGGCAATAGGTGGGGGGGAGCGAACAGTAGTTAGTGGGTGGGCAATGAGTGGGCGGCCGGCTAGTAGTGATGGTGAGCGATAAGAAAAATTTCTATCTCTTTTTTTTTTTTTTGAAAATAGGAAAGTAAAAAAAAAAAATGCTTTTGATTTCGATTCTAAAATTATTTTTGAAGTCAACATTTGTTTACCAACCAAAAAAAGTCAACATTTGTTTTGAAAATAGAAAAATAAAATTACATTACCAAACAAATTTCTACTCCAATATTCACTTTTAAAAATAGAAAAATAGAAAAATATGGTAACAAGATAATTATTATGGGTGTTTTTTTTTTTTTGGTCGAATTATAATGCGTGTTAACCGACTTGTTTCGTGGCGTTAAAGCAGTGGGAGAGAGAGACAAAAGGAAAGTTCCATATACCTTCGGGAGGAGGAGGTGGGCCCGGCGCGGGGCCCTCATTATAAAAGAGGTGAATGTCAAACGTCACGTTGCAGCACGGGATGAATATCCTCTCTCCTGGCCTCCCCAGGGGAACACGCGGAATCACTGATCGGAGCCACGTGTTACAATCCCACGTCGTCAAGTCCGGCGTGCACTGCGCTATCGTGTACAGCTTCTCAGACGTGGTAACATTGGCTTCCGCAGTTGCGAATCTGTTTCCCGAACCCCTCCAGGCGACATCTTTGATGGTGTCACCGGGTACTTGCAAGAACTTGGCTGGGTTAGCGATGTTCCCGGCAACCTGTGTGACATGACTCCATCGGAAAGTCTCGTACAACTATATGGTGGATGTCTAGTTTCTGGACCAATGATGTTCGAATTATCGTCCCATTGATTTGGTGCGTCTGTCCTACAAGTTCCACGTGCTTGCACAACATTACTCCATTGGAAAGTCTTGTACTTCATGATGGATATGTAGTTTCTGGACCCCTCGTATTCGATAAATTAATTAACTAAATTGACAGCAACAGTTTGAGATGCTTTACCACTGACCGTGGTGGCTCTGTTGGGTAGGCTCCTGCCTTTGAAAGGAAATGTTAGGTGTTCAAAGCCCCTACAACGCAAGTTGCAAGGAGGTTGACGAACCATTAGGTGTATTACGCACGGCGCCATGGTGGTGTGTCCTGGGCTAATGTCACCTGGAGATTTATGTGGCGGTTATAGGTCAAAGCAGTTCCTCCAGCACCAAAAAAAAAAAAAAAAAACCAGTTTGAGATGCTTTGTGGTGTGGAGGATCAATCCCACTTCACTCCTTACTAAAATCCTGGCCGTTGCTCACTCAATTGCGAAGGTCTGGTTGAGTTTGATTTAGTTAGTTCTTGAAAGAGAAATCAAAGATTACCCTTTGAAAACCCAACTTATTGAGAGTGACCTTTGAAGACTATAGATCGACTTTCTGGTGATGACCAAACCATGGAGGACCAAGGTGGGATTTCGCTTTCGGGGCGACTTCGCTAATAAGCCTAATCTTGGCAATTCTCAATTTTGCAAGCTTTGTTCTAAATAATGTTATGATTTCTTTTGAGTTTATAACATACCAGGCTGGCGAAAAGTAGATAAATGAGACTGATGAAATGAAGAGTTTGGTGTGAATTCTTATTGAGAAAACAATGGACTTGAATCTATGGAAAATTTCGGGCAAAGAACAAAACTAAGAGAGAAAGTCGGTTGATAAGTTTTTTTTTTTTTTTTTTGGTAAAGGTAATGGATATATAGCTAAGGACAAAATACAAAAGCGGCACCAAAGACTTACACTCTAACTACAATAAGTAGAAAGAGTGGAAGGGAGCCAAAGAAAGAGCCAAAGGCAAAGAGAAACAAAAACAAGAAAAACAGAAAGCGACCAACATAGTCACTAAAACAGAAGTCACGACAGCCAACACGAAACCTTGGCAATTCAAAAAACGAAGAGACCAAGAATGGAGAGCTAAAGTAACTTGCAGCAGGAACGCGATCCAAGCAACCTATAGAGTCGAAGTACGGCCTGAGAAAATGGAGGGATGAAAGCCCCAGTTCCTCTGAAGATGCCCGTTTCTCGGGATATCCGGAACATTTGAGAAGGTAAGCGCTTTCTCCTTTACAACTTTGATCAGGTGATTTTTCAATGCAGAGACGGCCAAGGCCTTCCCACGGAGTATAATATCATTCCTTTTTTTCCAAATCAAGTAACATAAGGCAGCAAAAGAAGATCTAGCAATACAGTAGAAGAACCCTTTACCGAATAAGAATTTAATAGCAAGATAGGTTATCCACCCATAGTCTCTTTCTCCAAAAATACAAAGATTGTCAAGAGAGAGGGAGAATCAAGAAAATTACTAAAACATTCTTAAACCTATTACAATTGTATTAATTTAGTCATAATTTTTTTTATTACTTAAATCCTAAACTTTTTGTAATTGCATCGGTTTATTCTATCGACTAAAATTGGCGACACTAATGTGGCTATTGACCAGTAACGAAGATAATTTTTAAATAATATTTTATTTTTTCAATATATTTTATTAATTTTTTTATCCTTTTCTTTCCTTTTTCTTTTTCTATTTTTTTCCTCCTCCCTCCTCCTTCCTTTGGCTCCAACAACCAACCAAAGGGGAGGGCTAGCCAGTCGCTGAATTGAAGCAGTTGGGTGAGCCCTCATCAAATTTGGGGAGGGCTTGCGAAGCTAGTGGATAGGTGAGCTCGCCCTCTCCCAGCAACAACAAGGTGAGTCCTTGCACAAACTATTGATTCACATTATTAAAATGGATCTTCTCATACTTGAAAAAGAAAATATCAAAACCAAAGAGATAATATCAAGAATGAGAGTCCCTAAACATGGGGAAGCCCGTCAAAGATTTCAGAATGATTGTGCGCTTGTAACATAAAAAATGAAAATCGTGCTTCAAAGTCTATGGGAGACTTTTGGGTTGTTTAGGAGGACGAGTTAGCTTATTTGTCAAATCAATTAATAAATATGAATTTCCTTTTATTATGTTCCATTAAAAAGATATCAGCTTATTGTTTTGTTTTTTAATTGATTGAATGCATTTTGGTTTAGCAGTTACGGAGTGGACATATGTATGAAGAGGTGGATGACTGAAGTTCGGTGATTCCTTACAACAATTTAAAATGGAAAAAATATATATATATTCTAGGTTCCATTTCCTCGTGACGTGTTTCTTCCCAAAAAG
Source organism: Eucalyptus caleyi (assembly GCA_014182885.2). Classification (NCBI taxonomy): domain Eukaryota; kingdom Viridiplantae; phylum Streptophyta; class Magnoliopsida; order Myrtales; family Myrtaceae; genus Eucalyptus; species Eucalyptus caleyi. The sequence goes on from CM024470.2 coordinate 50,919,353, forward strand.
GAAAAAAAAAAAAAAGGAAAAAAAAAAAATAGACCAGAAAAATAAAACCATCATCATAATTGATTAGTGGATTTTTAAAAACTTTTGTATTAGGTTACTCTAAATATTACCATCTCAAGTAAGCCATATAACTCCTCTCTATCACGCATGCACTTGGTTAAATATAGAATGGTGTCCGCTGGATAAATTATTCTTTACTATAATGATTGGAGTTACCCAAGAAAAGCTCAATGAAGTTAGATCTGTAGTTCCCTAAACGAGCTAACGCTACTAGAAAAAACCTTACCAAAACGTCAAAATCGGTCCTAAACTCCTATTATAGACGACTCGTAGATCATCAACTATCCTTGGTGAGGGTTTTGCGGAACCTATCGTCGTGACGGAGACGGTTTTACTTCCCATTCCTAGAGGATATCAATTATATGCTCGTCCCACCAACTCCATGATAAAAAAGATTGATGGAGGTAATCTAATTCAATACAATGTTTTATCAAAGATTTTTGTACATTTTAAGAGGAAACTACCCAAAAACTAATTTTTAAAGCTTTTTCCTAATTTCTGAAAAATATAAAAAATTTCGGAATTTTTATTTTTATTTTTGATTGTTTAATTTTTTTAAGATATTTTATAAAAAATAATTTTTTATTCAGAAAATAGGGACGAGGGCCGGGCCTTTGGGCCCAGCCAGAATATGGGCTTCCGCAGGTCACACTAATCTGGACGCGAAATGGGCTTCACACATTAAGAGGCTTTAATTGATTGAAAAACGAATTGGGCTCAACTCATAGAACTAAGCCCGATTCCTCCAGCATTTGACTAAGCCCAATACCAACGGACCAAGTTCGGGCCAAATCTAATTTAACGAGCCCATCTAACCTATCCAAAACCCAAAACACACTAAGCTCAAATAAGCCCAAATTTGACAAAATATAACTTCAGCTCCCAGAACATGAATACGTGAATTTTTAATTATCAAAACTTGGGATGAACAAAAGAAAGCACCGCTTATGGACCGCCATTTGGAGCATTATACGAAACCTCACCATCCTTTACCACCAGCTTGTCACTAGACCAACGCCTCCGAACACTACAATCACAGCTCTAAGAATACTCAAAAAGGACAATATCAAAGCACCAGGCAAAGGCAATGGAAAGTTTTAATAGATCCGAACTATTATGGAAACTAAATTTTTAACTGAAAAAGCACTAAATAATCAAGAACGATCTTGCACTGAACAGAACAAATTCGAATGCCTCTTAAACAAGTTAGAATTGAGACTAAATTGGATGGACTTTGTTCAGGCATTTCTTCGAACATGTAGTGGGCAGTGAGTTGGATAGCGAATATGGACCTACTCATAGCTCAAACTCACACCCAAACTCAAGAGAAATCAGCAAGCAACATTCAAACTTTAAAAAAAAAAAGCCGAACAAAGAGAAATCAACTCGTTCAGCTCCGACGTGGGTGAGGACTAAAGAATCGAGCTTGCTTTGCTCTTTTAAAATCAGGTGGGATGCAGCAAATAAAAGAAGGAACCAGCACCCAATTGTGGGGGCCCTACCTGGCTTGGTGATGACCTCCGAAAGCTAGTCTTAACACACAGTGAGCTATAACAAGAGAGAAAACGAGCCGGCCTGTGCGGAAAGAGAAGAGGGAATGTAAAGAGTCGGGCCAACCTGGACTTGGCCCGGTCTTGCTTCCATTCATTAATAATAATGGTAAGTTTTAATTTTTTTTTTTAGAAAAATTATATTATTATCAACTCAAAACATGTTGTCAAATTTAATAAAAATTATTTTTCTTTAAGGTTAAAAATTAATCTCCAATTTTTTATGCACTTAAACCCTAAATGAATAGACAAAATTCAAGTATCAACAACAATCTAGTGTTTAGTAACAAACACTTCAATTTGGTTGACAAGAGATGCTATATTGAGCCTCATAGAACCACAATAATGTACAAATGCACTGAATTATAGAGAATTTATGTAAACCACCGGGGTTTACCTCAGTAGCCACTCTTCTCACATGGGAATGAGGGGGGGCTTCAAATTCCCATTTTCTCAGGGGGTTGGGGTGTGAATGATTTAAATTTGCGTTAGGTTTCAACTCCCATGCCTTGCAAAGAGAAACGCTAAAAAAACTAAGAATGAGAGATAAAATAGAAATAGAGTATGACTGACTGAAAAAGAAAAATAGTGGATCGATGTATGATTTAGCCTTAATTAGTAACACAATTAAGAAGAATTATAATAAATATGATGGATAACATGTGCAGAGTCCTCTTTAAATGCACACGATCCCATTTGAGTAGTTTAGAGCTCATTCTCCAAATAGATAGATTTTTGCTTACGGTTAATAGAAAATAAATGTGGAAGGCCAAGCAATCTCATGCCCAATACACTCGGACCATCTTCCTAGCCCTACTTCTCTCAAAATCCTTGAGGCTTTTCAGCTTCAAGCTGCCCAAAAATCTGTCATCACTAGTTGGTATGATCATACCACAAGTGATTTTTACTGTTTAAATACTTGAACGTTTAGTCAAGTGGGTACTAGGAAATATAGAAACGGATAGCTGATTAAATTAATAAATACTATGGGAAGATAAGTGTATTTGATGTAAATTGATTCTTAATTATCTTATGCTTGAACAAGTTCTGTACCAACACTTCAACACAACACGTTCACATGAGCAAACTTGCTTCACCGTCTTCCTTTCAAAGTCCTTTTTAAAAAAGGTATTGTTGCAGTTACGTAAATTAGCTAACACTACTACAAGAAACCGATAGGTGATTGGAAAAATTGTACAAAAAAGAGAGAGTGTCAAAATCGGTTTAAAACTCTCGTTAGATGGCTTGTAGATAAATGACCAACGTTGGTGAGGATTTTGCAAAACCCGTTGCCAAGAATTGTTGGGCAAGGATAACAATTAGACACTTGTCTAGTTAATTCCATGATAAGATATTGATAGAGCTAATATAATTAAATACCATGATGACCAACAAAAAAGTTACATCAATCAATCAAAGAGGTAATAAAACACAATTGCAATAAATTATTCATAATTTTGTAAGAGAAAGTGCATTTAGAAAGCAAATAGATAATCCCCGTCTTTGTCTTGAACTTTAAACACTATCAAAGAGTACAAAGACTTTCGGTTTTTTTTTGAAAATGGATCGCTTTCATTTTGAATTAACGATTTTTGAACAACAAAGAAGGCTTATGAATGAAGGATTGCTAAAAGGGCTGAGATGGGGTGGGCAACCAATTATAAGGGAGGGTCAAGTCTGCTAAGTAATTGACCTCACAGTAATGGTGGACAACTTAGATTTCATGGAGATGGGCCAGACAAGATTTGCATTTGCAAATCCCACCCAACTTGATTAGTGCCCAAGAAAAAACCTATTTGCAAATCCCACCCAAGTTGATCAGTGCCCAAGAAAAAACCTATCGTAGATGGAGCACCTATAGCCTACGGATGTAGTTTTAACAACACAAAGCCTAAATAGCTTCATAAGTGAAGAAATATACAATCTAGTGGGTCAATCAACGAACGCTTCATTATTTAGTCTAGACTAGAGGAGTAGAATTGAGCCTTATAGAGCACAATAATGTATAAATGCACAAAATTATTGGGGATCGATGTATGATTTAGCTTCAAATAGTGACAAAAACATAGAAGAATCATAATAACCATGATGGATAACATGTGTAGGGTCTTCTTTTTAATGCACATGGCCCCATTTGAGCAATAAAGAGCTTATTCTCCAAATACATAGATTTTTGCTTATGGTTCATAAAAAATCACAGTGCAAGGCCACACAATCTCATTGTGAGACCATCCATGAAGAAAGATTTTGCTTATGCCGCCATTCATCGGGGGTACAATTCAGTAACTAACATGCCATTGGTCGATGAAGGCATAGTCCTATTAGCAAATTTGTCTGATTCAAGCTCTCTCATTGGGATGCTCAATATCTGTGATCTACTTTGAATGAAGAAGGCTGGATGTCAAGGCGATGGCAGAGTAATGGAATTACTGCTGAGCATGAGAACTATAGTTGCCATGGTGGGTCTAATAGCCGGATCTTCCTAAATACATAGTAAGCAAATGTGTAGGCATCAAAGCACTTGATCTCTTGAATTTGAATCCACGATAGCCGGGTCCAACACTTTCAAGGGCATGCTTTTTCTCCATTGATTCCATGCCTGCAAGCATAAGTTTGGAAAATCTTCATAGGATTGTCGCATTAATTTGATGACTCATCATGCAAGACATTTGAATCTTGCATAAAACCATATATGACTAAGGAATAAGAGAATAGTCTTATGGGTTTATGTAGGTTAAAGTGCTAGGTTTTTACAAAGGAATTTCAATTTCACTTTACCAAAATTGCAAAGCATGGTGTAATTATTTGTCACAGGAGAATGGTGAAACTTACATAACTAGCAAGATATTCACCCCCATCCAATTGGTGGTAGTAGTTATTCCTCTTGCCGCAAATCATCTCTAGAAGTATTATGCCGAAACTATAAACATCAGATTTCACTGAGAACTCCCCATGCATTGCATATTCTGGAGACATGTAACCACTGTAAAAATGAGCATTAGCCACATGTATATTGCAGATATAGATGCAGTCATGTAGCATCCTTGAATAGATAAATGAGCAAGTCCATCATCCAATCACAAAGGCATTTATAAGACTTACAAAGTCCCCACAATTTTATCCGTGTTAGCCTGAGTTTGATCAACTCCAAAAATTCTTGCCATGCCAAAATCTGAAATCTTCGGGTTCATTTCACTATCTAACAAGATATTGCTACATTTGAGGTCACGATGGATGATCCGAAGACGAGAACCTTCATGTAAATAGAGCATTCCTCGAGCAATCCCAAACACTATTTTATAACGTAATGGCCAATCCAATTGTCCCCTTTTTTTGAGATCTGCATCATTGCACTAATATTCATGAATATGCTAGGATGGAGCACCTATTAAAAAAACTCAAGGCGAAACTCATCACACAATACCAAAATATATTTAATCTCATTCATCAAAGGTAGCCAAGAAAAACCTACAATCAATTGAAAGAACACAAATCAAAGGTCTCCAAAGCTAGTGAAAGCTTGAACATTTGATTTCAAGCAAATTATACATTTTGCACATAAGAAAATTAAACTGTAACGTACCAAATAAGAAATAATCAAGGCTTTTATTTGGCACAAACTCGTAGGCGAGTAGCTTTTCATCTTCCTCCAAGCAAAATCCGAGTAGTCGTACAAGGTTTCTGTGTTGAAGCTTTGCGACTAATAGAACTTCATTCTTAAATTCATCATCAACCTGTCTTGAGCTTTGAGATAGTCTCTTCACCGCAATTGGTTGTCCATTAGGAAGTCCACCCTTTATATTTATCATTTAACTCCTTGTTACAACTTCTTAAAAATTAACTTTAAAAAGCTTTAAATGTCTCTTTTTCTTTGACATCATTATTTTCAATCCACATGTAAAGCATTCTTGATTGTTTCTAACTATTATGTAATACGTACCTTAAAAACTTGACCAAATCCACCTTCACCCAACTTGCTTTCATGAGAGAAATCATTTGTTGCGGCTTGTATGGTAGCCAAGTCAAATTGCAAGGACTCCATGGTAATAAGTTCATTTGCACCTGCATTACCAACAACTCAAGTTGAATATCAAATTACATCGACAATGGCTCTTAGTGGAATCAATGCTTGGGAACACTGTCACAATGAAGAGGACTAGATTAGACTACCATGGTTGCGTCCCCCTACCCCAAAGCAATCTTCACTCTCTTGATTGGTCATGGAGAGGGAAAAAACAAACAAAATTATCAATGCTATAGGAAACAAAGTAATAAGATGAATCTTGTTTCATGATCACTTCTTACAGCTAAGGGTAGTGATAGTTCTATTTGTAGTGCATATGCTACCTTAGCTTGGAGGCAATTTTTAACAGAATAGGAGTATTTTGAGGCCTCATTATGTGGCATGTAATGGTAAATCTATGTCACTCTGGTATGACTCATGGCCTCCTAATGGCATATTGTTGGATGTATACCCAAGTAGAGTAGTTCATGATTCCGTTCTTCTCTAAACTACAGAAGTGGCCATCTAAAATTTAACTCCATCTGGAAATGGCTTAATAATAGGTTTGAAGACTTGGTATCATCTAGGCAGCTGTTTGTGGTGAATTTTTTCTAGGTCGTCTTAGGAAGACAAGAGATACTTGCACTATTACTTCAAGTAATATCCTTATCTCTACTCAGCTTGGTAGATTGTTAGGAATAGAGAAACAAGAGTTGGATGGCATCAAATAATTTGGCTTTCACTCGGTGTGCTGAGGTTTGGATTCATATTATGGTTAGCTATACAAATAAACTACCTATATTTCAAGGAATTGATAGATAGTCTTCTAACCATGGCCAAACTTCTTGTTTGTCTATCACGCAAGCACTAAGATTAGATCCCATGTGTTCTTTGGACGCCTTTCTTCCAAAGCTTCAAAGCCAATTGAGAAACTATTCGATTCATGGATAGGCATGGATAAAGGGTACTAGGTTGAAGACGAACCAACCAGGCCGTTTTGGCCAGTTCCTTATTGATTATGATAAAACTTTAGTCATATAATACTAACAAAAGTTGATACTAGTTGTCATTTAATTGATTATGATATCCGGTGTATGTTGGCATCTAGTAATAAGTTTAAAAGAAAAACTATCGATACTTATGGTGTTGATAAATATAGATACAATGTTGTTAAATCTTTTAATAAGGTTTAGTAGCTCCACTCGTTTGATTTGATATGGGTTGCTGACTAATGAAAAAGGGCATGGACCCAGTTTAATGTTTAGCCAACATGTCATTGTTGTAGTAGCTTAATTTAAGCTTATAGAGTTGTCTCGTCCAATTTTCAGATATTGCAGTTTTGGAGTTTGTATAACTTGTTACGACCCACCTTTTTCATCATGAGGGAAAAAGACATAAGTTTTAGGGGTATTGCCTAAAATGCAGGTCTATAACCCTTGTCTTAGATGTGGGCTCTCCTAAGTCCATACTTCAAGTGAGTTGGGGTATTCAAATTGACACTATAAGGATTTTCTAAAATAAGGAGTCGACACTAGTTATTGGGATTGGCTAAGAAAAAAGGTTAAGGCACGGGAGCAAACCTTATTTCCTACTTAACCAAAGAATTTATGATCGGAGACTTGATTACATCAATTAATTAATCAATGCCTTTTGGCACCTATGTTTGTCAGGTAGTTTAGATTGATTTTCAATCTATTCACTAATATGTGGGGTAATCATGTGAATGCACAATCATTAAAATAATAATTAGCAACTAATTAAAGCATTACAAAAATTGAAAAGTAAAGCGAAAATCTAATGCTAATAGAAATGCTAATTCTAACTAGGCCAAGGGGAAACCTTAAGAGTGCATAGTCTTATAACAATCGAAATAGAAATGCACAAACAACGATCTAGCATTTGTCTCTAAGAATACTCAAGCCCTATAATAAAGCCCTAAGAGCTTATTCAACCGTGCGCACAATTTTATCAATGATTTTCACTCATTTTAAGAGAAGAATTACTTGAAAACGAATTTCAAAGATTTTTCATGACTCTTAGAAAAAAAAATTCTGGAAAATTTTAATTTTTAATGATTTTTTTTTTAATAAAAAATATTTTTTTTTTTTTTTTTAAAGATCCAAGTCGTGCTGGGCCTGGACTTGCTGGCCAGGGTTTGCAGGTTGGGCCGCGATAGCGTTTGTGCTCAAGAGTCCAATCCTTTCAATGCCTAGACTCCCATATAAGGAATACAGGCCCACAAGTTCACCTTTCTAATTGCCTATTCTTTAGTCCAGCCCAACCAGCGAGCCCAATTATAGTTACCTAGCCTAAAATATGACCGGCTCAGCTCCCTCCTCGGCTGAACTAAGCCTAATGTCTCCTAAACAAAAGCCCTAAGCCCAACTCCAAATCTCCTCCTCCCGAACGTCCACACAAGGCATACTCTCCAGCCTTTATTATTATTATTTTCTTTTCTTTTCTTTTATTATTTTTTATTTCTTTCCCATTCTCATTCTTCTTCACCGAGAACCCACTATTCTTACCAACAACACACCAATGGAAGAGAAAGAAAAAGAGGGAAGGAGGCTGGGCCGGCCCATCCCCAGCCTAGTTTCGCTTCTCCTTTTCTTTTTTTTTTTTAATAATAATTTTTAAATAATAAAGTATAATAATAATAAACTTTAAAATTAATTTTTCTTAATTTTTAATCTTAGTAGTGAAAATATTACTAATGTCCATATGCCTAGTTTTGTTAGGGGCTAAAAATTAATCCATAATTTTTATGTGATTAATGAATGGTTAAATGAGTCATTAAAATTTAAGTGTCGGCATAACTCAATTTACAAGTTGTAATATTTGACAGAAAATTTCTAGCACAACATAGTTACAATTATATTAAACAAACTCTTAATTTGTGTGATTTATATATCTAATTCCTTGCAAAAAAAAAAGAAGTATCATAATTTGATCAATTCTAAAATAATTTGAAAAAAATAATAAAAAATAAAGGCAAAATATCAATTTACCACTTTTTCCTTTGACGACTTCATATGTCACCTTTCCTCTTCTTCAAAGCAAACAAGCTAGAAAGATAAGTATCGTTACACCTCCAGTAGGAATGACAATGACAATAGTTATCACGGTGAATTTGTTGCTTTTTCCTGCACACGTGCCATTACATATATGAGACAATTACCAAACTAATAAAAAAAAGCCTTTTAGATGAAGGCATGGTTAAAATTTAAACATTCTAATGCCTTGCTTAACTATATTGGAATTAGACCTAAGATTGAAGTGTGAAGATTGGTAATTTGACACAAACAAAGGGCCTTGGGATACTTGAATGGAGAGGCTTAATCAAGAAACTCTAAACTTCAGTTGCAATTCTAGCATCTATAAACATTTGGTTACAGTAAAATGATGGGGTTGAAGGAAAAATAAATTCTAGGATGGACAAATCCCGTTTGATAACCTATCAATATGTAAATTAAATTTGAAGGAAGAGCATACTGAACTATCATTTGTTATAATAACTACATTATCATCACCTCATACTCCACCTTAACTCATTTACCCTTGCACTTTGAACCGTGATTCCTATAGTTCCTCACCTCATTGCAACAACCACATGTACAATTCTTGATTTTGGACTTTATTTAGAATGGCTCTTCCATTTGCTACTTCAAAATTCTCTTTGTTTTTCTATTTCTTAGATAGCCAAACCTTGCATCATATCATATGCCATGTTATATTATCATTGCTTCTTTATCACTCCATAGAGAACAAGACAGACTTTATCATTTCTAGGGAACTTATCGTGTGCCAGATTAGAAGAGTATTAGTGATGTTCTCAAAAGAATCCATCTATAGCATTATGCCTTGTTTCTCATTGATTAGAAGAGTAACATCCCGGGTCCCATTTGTGTTAGTGATGTTCTCAAAAGAATCCATCTATAGCATTATGCCTTGTTTCTCATTGGAAATTGTCCTCTTTGGGCTTCTTTGTCATTTTCCAAGTCCATCTTAAATTTGTTAAACTCATCCCAACTGAGCTTTGATTGATATACCTTCGACCATGCTAAATTGAAACATCATTTTGAGTTAATATATAAGAAATTATTCAAAACCTTCATCAGTGTAGGGACTCAAGTTTTTCCCATAATGCTGTCACAAACCACTTCAATCAACACCTTCTCTCACTGAACCAACAAGATTATGCTCTTTTCCTTCTTCATCAATTGTACTTCATTAGCATCTTTCATTTCATTCAATAACTCATCCTTACTATCCAACTCCTCCACTGATTTTTGGATTGTTGAGAGGACACATCTTATTGCTCCATTACTTGCTCCTCTAATTGGCCTTCTCACTCTCAGCTCTTGCTCCGACCATGATCCCAAATACATTATTACATACAATGATCAGATAACAAAGATGAAATTTCTAGAAATACTAAACTTAGGTTTGGTATCAATTGTCGTGAAATAACATTGACGCCAATGAATATTACAATTAAATACTTGGCAGATACTAAGACATTAATTTTTTAGAGAAATCAACCAAATAATAAAAACACCAAATACCTACATGACTCAATTGTTGGTATTTATTTTATAGGGAGAACAAACATTAAAGAAATTTACCATGAATTCGTAGAATTAAAGAGCTTCAATTATTGAACCACTCAAGTGTTTTCACGCTTAGATTACACTCAAGGAATTCACAATTGTGTTTACTCACAACCTCTCGTGGTCTCACTAAGAAAATTCAAAAAGGAAATAACTAGACCCTTCGAGCTCTATCCGTATTTGAATTGATGAACTCCACTTGTAATTATGGCCGCTGCCGGAGCACATGGGCTTAAATCTCTCTGAAAAACCGAGCTCACATTAACCCCATGAGCCGCACGATGAGTTGGACTTGCTGGAATTCCTCGGCCAGACTTAAACATGGACTTTGACTCCAACTGGAATTATGGTGTTCATTTTGCCTTTCAATTCGATCCAGACTTAAGTCTGCAACCAAGTTCTAATAGCGCGAAAATTTGTGTTTTCACACAATATGAGCTGGACTTCAATTGGGTCAGGTTTTCAATCAATGGGTACAAGCTCAACACTTAATTTTGAGAACTCAATCACAAGTTCAAGTTCGAGACATAATTTAACATACACATTCTCTCTCTCAGCAGACTCTATCATGCATAATCAAGCTTTGCACTTGGGGACAAATCAAGCCCCACCGCAGCCCTTCCTCGATTAACGGCTAGATGGCTATTTGGTTACCTCTTTCTTCGTTGAAAGAGGCCCCCAGTGTCCAAACATATATATCTTCCTATTAATATTGAATAAACTTAAATCTAATAAGAATAAAGTTCAAAATAATTAAGGGAAAAAAAAAAAGCACTCACGATGGATAACATGTTTTTATCGATGATAATTCCTCATCTGCATCTGTAACTAGAGGCAAATCTATTCACCATTTGCCAACTTTTTGATATAGTAAAAAGAGACTTGATTATGGACCAAGAAAAAAACAACAGAGACTTCATTTTCTATTAAGACAAAAAAGAATAACAAATAACAAATTTACCACAAAAAAGTGAATCTTTGAGATAAAAGTGACCAAAGAATGGGCAGGTAGCTAAAAGAGCCATGATGGAGATAGGACTAGTTTTTACTCTCAAAATAGCAATAAATTTAAATTTGAAGGAAGTAGGAAGGAAAGTAGGGGTATGTTTGGTAATATTTTTATTATGGAAAATAATTTCTTTTAAAATATAATATTTTTCTATTTCTATTTCTTAGAACAACTTCTGATTAAAATAACACATTTAGTAACCACAAAGAACATATATTCTTTGACAAGAAGAAGAACATGAATGTATGTGGTATGATCCACAATTTGTAATGTATAATTTCTTTCAATTTTTTGAGATTTTTATTCTTTTTTATTCTTTATTCTTTTCTTCTCATGGCAACAGGGCGGCGGATTAGCGATGGTGGAGGGCAATGAACGGCAAGGAAGAAGAAAATAAAAAGAAAACAAAAAAAAAATTATTTCTAGAAATTATTCTTAAAAATAAAAACTATTTTTTTCTATTTTTGTTTCTATTCTAAATCTACTCCTCGGTCACTTTTTCTATTTTATGGAATAAAAAATTAATTGACATTAATAAATGGATTTTTGTTCATTTTCCTACTTCAAGGAGCAAATGAACAAAAAATAAAAAAAAATAAAAGTGACACCATGCGTGCCCTAAATAAATCGAACGAAACTACATTAATATGGAAATTGTTAAGGGCAATATTGTCAATTTAGTGAAAAGGCGCAGATTTTTTTTTTTTTCTCTCTTTTCGGGTCGGCAAAAGGTGCAGATTCAGCCGGCGGATAGAGTCACACCCTTTCTAAAATCTACAGACTTCTACGCAACAACTATTTTCATACCTTGACAAGCTTCAGATCATACGGTCGACGAGGCCATGCACAAAGTCACGGGAGGACAGACTCAGCTTAAAATTGATTATATCCCGGATTTTGATGTTTCAAAAGTTGAAGACTCGTCCCTTCTGTGTCCCATCCGAAGAAAGGCGAGAGGAAACTTCCACAAACCTTCAGGTGTTGTCACGGGAGGAGGAAGGGGAGGCGGAAGGGGGCCTTCAGATGTCGCAAGCGGAGGAGGAGGTGGGGCGCGCACGGCGGTGACGTTGTAAAAGGGGTACAACTCGTACCTCACGTTGCAGCTCGGGGTCAATGTCCTCGCTCCTTGCTTCCCCTTGAGAATATCAATCGCTGACAGGAGGCATCTATTACACTCCCACTCCATCAAGTCCGGCGTGCACTGCGAAATCATGTACAGCGTCTGTGAGCTCGTGAACTTCATCTCTGCCTCCGCGAATTTCTTCCCCGACGCGCTGCCCGAAGCCCTATAGGCGATGTCCCTGATGCCCTTTCCAAGTGCTTGCCTGAACCTGGCCCGTTCAGAGATGTTCCAGAGGTTGAGCAGCGTGAAGGAAGGCGTCACTTCCATGACGGAGAAGATGGACTTGTTCGAGTACCTCAGCATGCACTTTTCGTACCAGATCACTGAGACTCGCTGGTTGGGCATACCTGGCGGATATCCCGTTTTCCAGTGGCGACGCAGTCGCTGCACGTGGTGGTGCTGACGTCGCTGCGGCAGAGGAAGAGCCCGTAGGCCTGGTCAAGAGGGTTTTGGCCAGCAGTGGCGTTGGCAAAGCCATCGGTGTTGTTGGTGGCGGCGGAGGAGAGGGAAGAGAGGAGGGTGTTGAGGTTGGACTGGTAGGTGGAGTTGGGAGTGAAGAGGGTGGTGTTTGGGCATTCATAATCCAGCAATTCGGGCGACAATCCAGTACTGAAAGTTTTGAAGAAGAAGAAGTAGAGAGAGAGGGAGACCGCGAAGCAAGATTTCATGGTTGGATCGATGATTGTTTTGGCTATGGCTAGATCGGCATGAAATTATAGGAACAACAATATTTGCATTGTCAATTCTATTCGTTCCATGCACTTGCATGCCACGAGTCCATCGGCAAGTCTTGTATAACTTTATGATGGATGTGAAGTTTGTAGACCCCTTCTATTCTGAATCCATCGACAAGTCTTGTATAACTTTGGAGGATGATGGATTTTACTTTAGGAAGTTGAATATAAACAAACTTGTAGACCCCAATTTACTATTCTAGTTAATTTGATATAGAAAGCAAAAGATCTAAGATCACTTGTGGTTTGCAGGGATCGGTCCCCCCCACTCCTGACTGAAATCTTTGCCCCGCTAGTGGAACAGGGCGATGAGCCAACCATGGAGGATGAAGGTGGGATTTTACTTTAAATTGGGCGGAATTAATATAGGAAATTTATTGAAGTTATTGGGAATATAATATTGGAATCAAATAATAAAATATTTTAAATATTTTAACAGCAACTTCGCAATTCTCTTGTTTTTTTGCAAGCTCTTGTTTTAAATGATGTTTCGGTTCCTTTTTGAGTTTATAATATATTAGACCTTCGAAAAATAAAAGATAAATAAGATTGATAAAATGAAGATGGTGTGAATTTTTATTGAGAAAACAATCGATTTCAATTCGTGGAAAATTTCAAGCAAAAAAGCCAAAATAAAGAGAGAGAGTCCGTTGATAATTTTCTCCTTTGTTCCAACTAGGCTCTTTCTCTAATATATGGACCAAACATCAAGGGAGTGGTGAAATCCAACCCATCAATGGCATAACCACTCAGATCCATCTTCATTTATAAGTATAAGTTAATGAGTTATGGAGTCTCTGAATTAATTAAGATAATATAAATTTTGTTGAGGAAACAAAATGATCAAATAGTAAGATAAACTAAACAAGAAAATAAATCGAAAACCAAATTTATATAATTCGATCGATTTGACCTATCTATACGGGGAGAGTAATAAAGAATTTTACCATACATCAAGCGACACAATAAAAATCACAACTACACTCAAGTTACTCAAATATTGTCAATATTTCCCAAGTCTCAATTATACCCAAAACTTAGATAGTGTTTAATCTCACAATTTTTCACGAAATAATCTCTCAATCGTACAAAAAAACTATATAAATTTTTCTATGAGGGAAAGTATATTCCTTGTTCGAAGTTGTCAAAGTTGTGGACAAATAGCAGGGGAGCAAAAAAAAAAAAAAACAATCCTCTCTCTCTCTTATCTCTCTTTTCCCACCATCTTCTTCAATCTTAAGTCATGGGAAGGGTTTGAGCTAGTCTCACCTTACCCTCTCTCTTTTGTTGATTTTGTTTGCATTTTATTGTTCTTTTTTACATTTTCTTCTCTCCCGATTTAGATTTGGGAGCTCTCTTCTCCTGATCTAACTTTCGATTTGAGAGTTTAAAATCTCTTGATCTAATTCTAGATTTTGATGATATCCTTTCCCGATCTAAATTTGGGAGTTCAATAAATATACTTGTTGAGATTCAATACCGCTCTACTCTGTTTGTGTATAGGTTTTGCCTCTAGTCTCAATGATGATTGCAAGATTTTTGGCATTTCATTGAATTATGAAGATTTTCTTTCCACATGTTAAATTTGTGTTTGTTTAATCTATTATGTTCTAAGCACGTAAACTTCTTTCACCAACTCAACAAGCCCACACTTTCCTTTAGAAAACAAACACTTTTGGACTTAAACATGGATATAAGAAGCCAACTCTAATTTGTGAAAACAAAGTGACACGTGTTGCACATAGTTGCACTAGGCCATTCAACAAGCGACACATGTCACTCAAGGGCCAACTTGCCAAAAAATATACAACCCTCTCTCTTCTCTCTTCACATGTCGCTCGATCCTTCCTCCCATCCTCTCGCACTTTCTCTTCCTCTTGATCTTCTTCGTGCTCTTCTTCCTTGCCAAGTACCTCCTCTCGATCATGTATAACACTTGGATGAGTGCAAGCGCTAGCAAGTTCATTACCCCATAGGGGCAACAGCAGCACATCGCCATGCAACACACGACCACACCGGCTGTGCACAACTTGCACTGCTTGCTAGAGCACTCGTTTTTAGAAATTTTTAGAAATTTGTAATTTTCTTTATTTTCTTTTTTTAATTCATCTTCTGATTTCCTACTGACAAGGTCATTGGGTCTTGGCGAATGGCCACCAAAGAAGTAAATAGCAGAATAGGAAAAAAGGAAGAAAGTAAAAGGAAAGGAAAGATGAGGGAAAAAAATAAGTATAGAAATTACAAAATGACATTGTTTTCAATCTCATCGAACACATTTCACGTAGGATAATTAGCATTGACTACACCGCCATATCAGCGATCTCCAACCTAAATTGGCCAGAATGACTATATTGGGAAACATAAAAAAGTTTAGTACTACAATGATCAAATTGAAAAGCTTATCATTAACTTGGCAGTTATACAATGGGTTTACAACTTTCTGAATAATTTTTCCACTTTTCCACTTCTTTCGTATTGTTGACCATTTTTTTACATTGTTAGTTTATAGGACTTATATGCTTTCAATAAACATGGGGTATCTTTCCGTCATTGACTTTAAGTTTTTTTTTAATTGGTTATTCTAATGGAATCATATTCAACTTTAGTTTATTTTGTGTGTTTAACCCATTTGTCAATTATTTGCCCATAATTATCTTAGACATGATGAATTTTGTCACAATCTTTAATCTTCACTTTTGCGTTAACACGATGATCTTTGTCTATATAATTGGTACATAGGTAAAGGATGATAGAGATCGGAGTAGGAAAAGGAAATGGTAGGGTATTCTTTTTATATTCTAAGAATGTATTTCAAAGTGATTTTGTCCAACGAGACTGAACCGCGTGCTGGAGTTTTTTTTTCATACTCCAAACCCCTACCGTTTCAAAGTGCTTTTGTCCGACGCGACTGGACCGCGTGCAGGGGTTTCTTTTTATATTCACCCACCAATCGGTGTCCGGATTGGACGGATGACCGTAAAGTCTCCACAGCAACAATTAAACATAAAATAAAAGGAAAATACTTAAGATTGAATGATTGCTAATGAATAATGATCAACCGTACTTTGACCTCTCAAGTCTAACATTAACCATTAATGATAAAAATCCAAAAATTGTCCAAAAATCTTAAATATATTGTATTTTTGTAAATTTAATCATAAATCTTTTTACATTTTGCTAATTGAGTTCATTTGGCCAATTTTAATCGAAAATTGTTGACGTGGGCAACCATCGTTGACGTGGCATTTTGTAAATAATATCTTAGTGATATTTTGAATATTTCTTGATTTTTTCTATTTTACTTTTCATTGCCTTTTTTTTTTCCTGTTTTTTCGATTAGGGCTGATAACCTTTGCCACCTACAAGAAGGGCTGGCCAACCCTCACTGGCCCTAGGTGAGAGCGTCAAGCCCCTCGCTAACTTTGGGTGAAAGCCGCAATGCCCTTGCTGACTAAAGTGAGGGCTCGCAAGCCCTCACCCAAAATTTGTGAGGGTTGTGGTGAAGGTTCGTAAGCCCTCGCCGACGTTCACCCAAAAAAAGCAACCAAAAAAAAAAAAGCAAAGAAAAGTAAAAAAGAAAGAAAAAGAAATCAAAATAACATTAAAATATTATTAGAAAAGTGTCATATCAGTGCTAGCTATCCATGTTAGCAATTTTTGGTTAGAAGTGTCCAGATTGATTCAATTGGCAAAATTTGTAAAAGTTATGACTAAATTGACAAAATTAAAAAGTTTAGAATTGAATTGGTAAAATCGAAAGATTTATAATTAAATTGACAAAAGTGCAATAAGTTTATGACTTTTGATAATTTCCCGATAAAATTGTAGGGTTATGCCACAGCTATATACGTTGTATTTCCAATGTTTTCAATATAAGCATTTTACAAATGTCAAAAATTTTGTACAATAATCATTCAAGTGTTATAACTTTTTATTCAATCATTTGAGTATCATAATTTTTAAAGAAAAAACACTTATATAAGTGTTATAACTTTCAATTGATGAATGTTATCAAAAGGTTATATCACTCAAATGATTGATTGAAAAGTTAAACAACATTTAAATGGTCAAAAAAATTATGACATTCAAATTATTGAAAAAAAGTTGTACTACTTGAATAAACACTATATGGAAGTTATGACACTTATGGTATCAATTTTTTCCAACATTTTCCCATACATGGCTAATAAGCTAGCTTAGAAAGCTTTATTTGGAGAAAGTTACTAATGCGAAAAACTTAGTTTTTAAGATATATTGAAACTTTCTATTGTATGTCAAAAGTTAGAAACCCTGTGGATAGTGATTGAATTCTAGGTATAGGTTCATAGAGTTGTTGTGACCTACCCCTCAGTAGGGAAGAAAATAGGTTTAGAGGTACTTGCTTATGAGATGAGTCAATGATTAATTCAAATGACAATCTCAAATGGACCATCATTTGCTAACACCATAAAAGAATTGTCGATCACAAACCCATATCTTGTGTTACATTGGACATTTGATTTTCATTCAATTAATCCTATGCAAATTTCTACATAAGGAGTTGCCACTAACCTATTGGGATTAGTTGAAAACCAAGTGAAGTATGGGAGTATACTTTACTTTTTACGTAACTAGGAAATTTAGGGTCAGAGACTTAATTACACTAATAATCAATTAGTGCCCTTTTTGTATTTAATCTTGTTTATTTCAAGAAGATTTTAGTTCGACGGTCTTGATGATTTTATATCTATTTACTAACATATGCGATGATCATACGAGTGCGCATTTATTAAAATAGTAATTAGCAACTAAATAAAGCATTAAATAAATTATGAGGGAAAGCAAGCATTTAACACTAAGAAATAAATAATGTCAATCCTAACTAGGTAAAAGAGAAGCCATAATCATTAATCATCATATATAAAGTGTGCAATTAAGAGCATTATTCTTTTGGACAATTCAAACTCTATGGTAAAGTTAACCACTGGGATTCGCCCCAGTGGCCACCCTTCCAACTTGGAAGGGGAGGTGAGGGGTTCAAATCCTCATCTTCTTAGGGGGATGGAGTGGGGACGCGTAAGTTTTAGGAGTGGGTTTCGACTTCCACGCCTTGCAAGCGGTAGGGCAAAAGTCTAAGAGTGAGTGTAGAGTAGGAATAGAGTAGGACTGACCAAAAAAAAAAAAAAAACTCTATGGTAAAGTCATAAGAGCTTGTTCAATTTTTTAGCGCAATTTTCTATATTAATGATTTTCCCATAACTTTAAGAGAAGGCTACCCAAAAGGACTATCTTTAAGCATCCTGGAGGGGTTCTAATTTTTTGGAATTTTTAAAGTTTTCTGGAATTTTCTAAATTTTTTTAATGAAATTTTGAATTTTCCAAAGTGTTTTAATGGTTTTCTGAATTTTTATATATTTTTTATCTTTTGTATTTTCTAAATTTTTAATATTTTCTGATTTTTAATATTTTTATTAATTTTAAAAAATTGATTCATACACCAGATGGTAACTCTATTTTGCAAGTCAAAATTCCTTTCGCAGTAATCGAAGTAGAAGCTAAATCAGGAGCTTGGTTACTCGATACCATGAAAGGAAGCAAGAACAAGCGAGGAAAGAAGACAAAACTTGAGAGGAGATAAATAGTTTAGGGAAAAAATTGTATTTTTCATTTGTATTTGCCTAATGTACAAGCCTATGTAATTATAGTACTAAAAAGGTACAATAAATGGCAATGATATATCCTATAAATCAATCTTAATCTCAATCTAATTCCTAATTGATTTTGTCCATGATTATAATAAAAATGGATTCTCGAACATATCTTGATAATCTCAAGCGTATCTTCCAACATAGATAATATCATAAGCACAGATATTCAATACGTTCTCACCCCCCTCAAAGTGATAGGCCGGCATGGTCAATAACCGCACTGAGTGTAAATTGACGTTTTAAGTTTATTACACTAAGAGAGGATGACATATTAACATAAAAAGAAAGGTCTGAACGTGATCTTCCCATTTATACCTTCTTCTTTTTTTCTTCTTTTCCTTTTCTCTCCCATTCAGATTTTCCTTTGCTTCTTCCTCAGTTCCACGGTAATATCACCGCCCTCCTCCTTTTGTGATAGAGAGGCGAGCTCAAGGAAGGATGGGTCAATCCAATGGGCAAGCGATTGCCGCTAGTGGCGAGGCATGACAATGAGGTGAGGGCCGTGTGAGCCACGGTGGAGGTGGAGAGAGAGATGGGGTTCTAAGATTTTGTGTTGATTTGCTGCATTCATTGATTGAAAAATACTTTGGAAGACAAAATGACACTTTGTGAAATCTAGGACGCAAAATTATGAATACACTTTGGATGTTGGTCTATGCTCACACCTTATTGGATTCTTCAAAAAATTGTGAATAAATTGTTGTTGGTTAGGCCATCAATAGCCAGGTGGGGGAAAGAAAAGAAGATGAAGATGAACGGTGAGGATGATCACCTTTTTGGCCTCGTGAAAGGGTCACTGACAAGGTCAATTGCGGGGGCAAGCCTCGCCCAGCGACGACGAGGCCGCTGTCGCCCAGCCAAAGCGACGCTCAGCCTCACCCAGCCATGGCAAGGTCGAGCCTCGTCAGTGGTCGACGAGGCCGCCGTCACTGGGCGACCTTGCCAGCCATTGGCAAGGCTGCCGTCGACAGATCTAGTGAGGCTCGACCTCGCCATGGCTAGGCGAGGCCGAGCCTCGGCTTGGCTGGGCGACGGCGGCCTCGGCTTGGCTGGGCGACGACGGCCTCGCCGTCGCTAGGCAAGGCTCGCCTTCGCCAGTGGCTGGCGGGGGCAAGCCTCACCCTCATCGGCCCTCACCTCTGGCCAGAGAAGAAGAAGGTGGGAAAAAAAAAATTTTAAAATTTGAAAAAAATAAAATAAAATTTTAAAAAATTGTTCGCCGGCTATCTATCCCCGACCGGCGTCCACGTCAGTGTTGCCGGCCAATTTTTGTCGGATGGACTGAATTTGTTCAATTGTAAAAGTTTTAGGACTAAATTGGCCAAAAAAAAAAAAAGTTTAGGACTGAATTGACACAATTGCAATATATTTAAGACTTTTTTGGTAATTCTCCCGTCAATTGCATGATTTGCATTCTCTTGTTTAGTGGGGAGACTTGACCAACAAAAGTCGAGATAACATGTAACTCCAATTTCCCAGTTTAAAGTGATGGCAATGGCGACGGAGAGTGCTTTGGACTAGGTTCATATATACTCGTTACCATAGGAACTACTCGAAATGTATTGATACCGATTGGATAAGTTTGTTGACCTAGTACAACTCCGTGTAGGTCATGGCTAAAATCTCCGACAGAGGGAGATATCAATGCATTTGTGTGTCTATAAGTGATTTGCACGAAAATTTGCCGAACAACTTTCGCAAGTAGTCCCCTCCCGATGCCAATGGAAACTCTTGTAACATCAATTGACTTAAGGATGTGAACTAGTTTGTTCAGCTTCGAAAAGGACATAATGAAAAATTACTACAAAATGTTACGATGTTTTTAGCTTACAATTAGCACGAAATGACTGAACACTCATGTGCAGGTTTCAAATTATCCGCTCTGAGGGACATAGAATTACATCATCATAGAGTAGCTCCCGGTCATTTATGATCCTTTTCTAAGTAGATAGTAATTCGTAGACCAGGGTGGTAAATGAGAACAATGGTGTAATTTAGGTGAATGACCCAACGTAGTGTAGATGATCCCCAGGGGAGAGTGTTAAATTATAACTGAGAAGAGGAAAGGTTGCAACCAAGCAGCCCATTTTAAAAGCCCGGCGTATTCCGATATGCAGACATAATTCGGATTCTCTAGTGAAACAGCAAAGAAAACACGACGACGCAGAAAGAAACAAAGGCATACATAAACGAATATGGCTTATTTTCAGAGAATTGGCCGCCATTATCGGTCTTCATTGCATATGGCAGATTGGGAGAGACGTGCCAGACGAGACTGTGGTGCAGCAAATATGCAGCAGAGACAAAAACGACGAGGGAGATGGTTACTGTTTTTATTTATACGGAATCCTGAGAGATTTTCACATCACCGCCGCCGGATCTGGGTATAACTATTATGGACATAATAGAGCTTTCCATATCCAGTGCTATGGTCATGCGGCTTGCAATGATGCCCTTGCAACATCATGCTCACGACGTGCTCCTAACGGAATGCTTAGGAATTGGGGCTCAGCTCCATTCGAAGATTGTGGAATGAGATAAGAGGTGTACATGATTAAACTCTTCCCTCTTTTAAAAATTGCTGTGTGTGGTTATTACCATATGAGAATTCTCCAATCTTCACGGTATTACTATTAGAAACTTTGTGAAGACCTAAAGCGACATGATAATGTTAGTGTAAGGAACGTACAATGAAAACCTCATACAAAAACGTTCGGAAACTAAAAGCATACTATATTTCGTTAAATGAATAAAGGCGATATATTCTTGCAAATCCAAGAATTTATTATTGCTCTATCATCAGAATTTATTGAGTACATGATTAAACTCTTGCTACATAAAACCAAGGATCACAATATTAGAAAGGCATGCTATTCTTTCATCATACAACACCTCCACTACATGAGCCGACTTGCTTCATCGTTTTCCCTTCTTTATCTTCCAAAAATCATGCTATTCCTGGAGTTCCCTAAACTTGCTAAGACTACTAGATAATCGATAGGTGATGGGCAAAACTGTACGCGCAAGTCAAAATTGGTCCTAGACTCTCATTAGTGACGACTCATAGACCATCGGCTACCGTCGGTGAAGGTTTCTTGAAACCTGTCGCCAAAATTTTTATGGACGGCTTAATTCCCTGTCCCCGAATGATAACAATGATACACTCATCCTGTCAAGTCCATGATGAGAAGATTGATAGAGTTAATAATTTAAATACCGGAACAACTAACTGAAAAGATGCACCAATCAATCAAAGAAATAAGAAGACAAACAAATTTGTGAGTATTAGAATAAGGGAAAACATATAGATGTCACATAGTCATATAAGTAGCGACCCAAATCGGAGAAACCTTTCATGGCAAAACATCTCTGAATGTTGAATGAGTAGCATGGAAACAAGTAGATGGTCTATAATCAACACCGTCAAAGGAATTTCCAACGTTAAGATCAGCAACTTCTTTAACTTTGGAAAGAAAATTAGATGTCCACAAGAGGAGAATAGAAGTCCGTTGAAACAGTGACGAAAACAATATAGCAACCTCTTTGAAATTGTCTGATTGAAAAGAAATAATGAAAATTACTTATAATGTTTGAAAGACAAGGGCTGTAACCTTGGAGTAAATGTTAGGTTCTTACTTTATAAAATTAAGAAGGGTATATTTGGAAATGAAAAGCGGAGAACACTTTACTCTTTCTAATGGTAACGTACTTTCCAGAAGAGCAAAAATGCGTAATTCTGAGCACAGAATAAATGAATTCTGTCAGATTTGAGATATTCTTTTGTACCAAAATATCAGACACAACCGGAACAAATTTGTCCATGATTTCACAAGAGAAAGTACGTTGACGATACAAATAGATAATCTTTGTCTCAGACTATACTACTGAGAAAGAATATAAAGACTCAAAATACTTTGATTTATTAACAACACCGGAACCCAACTAGTTTCAATGGTAAAGAAATGTGTAGTCTACTAGGTCACCTAACGAACACTTGAATTTGATTATTTAGTCTACACGAGAAGTAGCTGGATTGAGTCATATAGAAGCACAATATGTACAAATGCACTAAATTACAAAGGATCGGTGTATGATTTAGCCTTGAATAGTAACATAGTCTTAGACGAATCATAATAATATGAATAGACTCTTCTTTTAGAACTCCAGCCTCCAGAGCAATTAAAATCTTATTATGTAATTACATAGATTTTTGCTTATTGTTAATAAATAATCTTGGTGGAAAGCCAAGTAATCTCACTAGAAGACCATCCACAAAGAAAGATTTCACTCACACCACCATTCACCGGGGGTAGAATTCGGTAATTGACATACCACCGGTCGAGGAAGGCATAGTACTACTAGTGGATTGGTCTGACTGAAGCTCTTTCATTGGGATGCTTAGCCCTCGGGATCGACTTCGGACAAAGAAGGCTGGATGTCGAGGCGACAGCGGGTTAAAGTAATTGCTACTAAGCATGAGAACTACGGTTGCCATGGTGGGTCTAATAGCTGGATCTTCCTGGATGCATAGTAAGCAAATGTGCAGGCATCGAAGTACTTCATCTTCTAAATATGAATCCATGATAGCCAAGTCCAACACTTTGAAGGGTGTGCCATCTCTCCATTGATTCCATGCCTACAAGAATAATTCTGGAAAATCTTCACAAAATTGCAGCATTAATTCAACGACTCATCATGCAAGACATCTAAATCTTGCAAAAGATCATATGTGGCTAAGGAATTGAATCGGAAGTGTTTCCACAAGCTAAATGATTAAGTTTTTACGAAGGAATTTCAATTTCACTTTACTAAAATTACAAGGAGTGTAGTGTAAAGAGTACCACAGTTAAACTTACATAAATAGCAAGGTATTCACCCCCATCCAATTGGTGGTAGAAGTTATTTTTCTTACCGCAAATGATCTCTAAAAGTAGTATGCCGAAACTATAAACATCAGATTTAACCGAGAACTCTCCATGCAATGCATACTCTGGAGACATGTAACCACTGCAAAATTGAACATTAGCCATATGTATATTGCTGAAATAGATAAAATGAGCAAGTATGGCATCCAATTATAAAGTCATCCATTCTAAAACTAAGACTTACAAAGTCCCCACGATTTTATTTGTGCTAGCTTGAGTTTGATCACCTCCAAAAATCCTTGCCATGCCAAAATCCGAAATCTTTGGGTTCATTTCACTGTCTAACAAGATATTGCTACATTTTAAGTCACGATGGATTATTCGAGACGAGAATCTTCATGTAGGTAGAGCAATCCTCGAGCAATCCCAGATATTATTTTATATCGTAATGGCCAATTCAATTGACCGCTTTTTTGGGGATCTGCATCATTGCACCCAAACTCATTTATGTGCTAGAATGTGTCACCTATTGAAAACTCAAAGCGAATATATTTACTCTCATCAATCAAAGGTAGCTTAAGAAAAAAACTATAATCAATTGAAAGAACATAAAACCTTTTAATTTATGGTTTCCAGAGCTAGCGAAAGCTCAAACATTTGCTGTCAAGCAAATTATGCATTCTTAAGATAAGAAAGATTAAGTTGCAACATACCAAATAAGAAAAAATCAAGGCTTTTATTTGGCACAAACTCGTATGCTAGTAGCTTTTCGCTTCCCTCCAAGCAAAATCCAAGTAGTCGTACAAGATTTCTGTGTTGAAGCTTTGCAACTAATAGAACTTCATTCTTGAATTCCTCATCACCCTGTCTTGAGCTTTGAGATAGCCTCTTTACCGCGGTTTGTTGTCCATTAGGAAGTATACCCTAAAGTGTTTTGTATTTATCATTTAATTTCATATAACCACTCCTTAAAATACAACATAAAAAAGTGCTACATTTTTTTTTTTTTTTTTTTTTTTTGGCACTATTATGTTCAATTCATATATAAAGAATTCTTGATTGTTTTTAACTAATATGTAATACCTACCTGGAAAACTTCACCAAATCCATCACCCAACTTATTTTCGGGAGAGAAATCATTTGTCGCGGCTTGTATTGTAGTGAAGTCAAATTGCAAAGACTCCATAGTGGTAAGTTCGCTTGCACCTACATTAAAAAAGAAAAAAAAAAAAAAAGGCAATTTGATTGTCAATTATATTGACATTGGCTCCTAGTGGTGTTTATATGACTACCGGTGCTTGGGAACGTTAGCACAATGTAGACCACTGGATTATATAGGTATAATTGTCCCACTACCCCCAAAGAAATCTTTCCTCTCTTGACTGGTCATTAAAAAAAATCATGAATACTATAGGAAACAAAGTAATCAAATGAATCTTTTATCATGATTGCTTTTTCATGCTCAGGGTGGTGTTAGGTCTACTAATTGCGGTGTAGATGCTACTATGGTTGGATTGATAATGGTGAATCTATATCACTCTAACATACCTCATGGCATACTAATGGGATCTTGTTGGATGTATACCCAAGGAGAGTAGTTTATAATTTTATTCTTCTAAGTTTATAATTTTAATCTTCTAATGGCGGCTGATATAATTCGTAACTCTAAATGGAAATGGCCTAAAAAAATGTCTGAAGACTTGATATCAATCTAGGTAGCTGTTTGTATTGGGTGGTTTCGGGCTTTTCTCACTCCAAAAGCTAGCTAAAAGTGTAAAGTTTTTTCTTTTGCTTATAAACCAACTACTAACCCATTTTGCGACAAATGTGGGACAACCTCAATAATCTCCCCTTAGACACCAGGCTTGAGTCAAAGCTACAATAACTTGTAAACACGTGTGAATATTATATCTAGACTTGTTGGCAACCTATTTGATACCAATGTTAGGTGGTCTTAGGCCTCTCTCGCCCCAAAAACTATCTCAAGGTTTTTCCTTATATTTATCAATCGACTACTGGCTGTTACCACAACAAATGTGAGATAACTTTAATAATCCCCTCCTAACACACCAAGTCTAGGTTGAAGCCGCAATAACCCGTAACCTTCTTGCATGATTGTTGGGTTTGGACTCATTGGCAACCTAGGCTCTAACACTAGTGTTGGGTGGTCCTAGTCTTCTCTCACCCTAAAAGCTCGCTTAAAGAATGGGACTTTCCCTTACACTTATATACTGACCACTAGCTCTTTTCATGACCAATGTGGGACAACCTTAACAATCTCCCCCTTACACAAGAAGCCTTGGGTCAAAGTCACAACAACCATAACTCTTTTGTGTGACTATTGGGTATAGACATGTTGGCAACATGGATTCTAATACTAGTGGTGGAAAAATCTTAGGCTACTCTCACCCAAAGCTAGCTTAAAGGGTGAGGTTTTCCCTCACACTTAAAAATCAACCATGAGCCCTTTCCACAACCGATGTGTGACAACCTCAACAATCTCCCCCTCACATATTGAGCCTATGTCGAAGCCACAACAAATCATAACTCTCCCGTGTGATTGTTGATTCCACACTTGTTGGCAACTCAGACTTTAATACCAATATTAGGTGATCTTGGTCTTCTCTCATCTCAAAAGTTAGTTTAAAAGATGAGACTTTTCCTTACACTTATAAATTGATTACTAGCCCCAATCACAATAAATGTGGGACAACCTCAACAATCTCTTCCTTACACATTGGGCCTAGGTTGAAGCTACAACAACCCGTAACTTTCCCATGTAACTATTTTGTCCAGACTTGTTGGCAACCTAAACTCTGATATTAGTGTTGCGTGGTCTTTGGACTGTCTCACCCTAAAACTAGCTCAATTGGTGAGACTTTCCCTCGTAACTCTCTCATGCGACTGTTGGATCCAAACTTATTGGTAACCTAAGCTCTGGTACCGGCGTTAGGTGGTCTTGGATTTCTCTCAAAAGGTGAGACTTTTCCTCACACTTATATACTGACCACTAGTTCCCTTCACAACTAATGCGAGACAACCTCAACAATTTGTGGTAAGATTTTTTCCACATCTTCTTTGTAACACCACGATACTAGTATTGTTGCTTCTAGTGACATTCTTGCCTCTACTTTAGCTAGGGAGATTGTCAGGAAAAGCAATGCAAGAAAAATTGAGATTAGATCCCATTTGTTTGGCCATACAAGATAAGCAACCTATATTTCTAAGAATTGACAGAGAATCATCTAATCATGGCCAGACTCTGTTTTTTGTGTAATGAAAATGCTGATATTAGATTGGTTTGTTCTTTGACTCATCCTAGTTTGATCACCTTCAGCTTTGTTGTACTAATAATGACCATTGGTTAGAAAACAATCAACAACAATCAAGATTCAAGAGATAGTATTCCATAAATGGAGGATTCCAATTCTTCTTCTTCATGCACTTCCAACCTTCGAAGTGTAATTGACTCCACCAGCAATTATAGTGCTATCAATAGAAGGAGAATAGTTTTTATGGAAAGTCTCTTGAATCTTGATTCTAGATTGTTTTCTGATTAAATAGCAGTGCACTTCTACAAAAATTTCACTGAACTCGATGAAAATTTCTCCCTTCAGCTTTGTTATACTAATAATGATATTGGTTATTGAGAGTTTGAATTGTTTTGATGCAGCAGCCATGTTTAAGTGTCACGTGGTTACTTTCCATATCGAGGACATATTTAAGTTGGAGGTACCGGCTCGAAACCAAACGAACATGGATCGGGTCGGTTCCCAAGTTGGAATAGATCCAATGCTCATTCCTAGTTGTATACCAGCAGTTATAGGAGTTCCTGATATATTTGTTTGCTGCGGTATATCTCGTACTAAAGTCAATATGGGGTTCTGGGGGAACTAGTCCTGAACTCTTCTTGGTCGATGGACAAGCTCTATCGTTTATTGACCAAAAACATTCTATTGGTTAAGATGTCTTGGCATGGTTTTCCAGATCAAATCTTGAAAATGAGGAACCTTGAATTGCACCAAACTTATTCACATATTTGATGTTGATACCTCTCTATCAGTATGATCCTCGTTCTTTTACTTAAAATACATGTATGTCCATGATTTTGAATAAAACTTCTGTTTATTTCACGTTTGCTGAACTTACGGAAAAGTATTCGTTTTGTGGGGTGATCCAGATTGTAAAAGTATTATACTAGGGTAAAGTATTTTAATTTTGAATTTGTTTCATATCTTTTTTCAGGTCAATTAATGATGTTACTTGTCTGGAATCATTTTATGCTTAAAATATGGCTAATTTTGTTTCATATTTATAGAAATCAAATAGTATTCTTGTGATTTTTCATTTGATAACACAAACTGGTGACAAATTAAATTACTACATTTGATGAGTCTATAGAATCTGTAAGTAGTCCTACTATAATATGTAAGCTGTTCTTTTTTAAATCTACTTGCTGTAAAATCATAATAGCATTTTTTACCCCCCAAAAAAAAAAATCATAATAGCATTATTTTACAATTTTATTACAGTGACACAGAACTTTTTCGATATATAGGTAAGGGAAGCGACAATATGTACCGGTGCGTATCCTAAATCATATTATTTCTGCCCCATATATCAAATGCAGGCATTGAGAAATAAGGAAAACTACTGATATTTAGGCATTGAGAAATACAAATTCGATTTTTTTAAAGCTTGTAACAAGGATTAGCTCGACTTATTTGACTCGGCAGGGCTTGCCAGACCAGCTTGAGTTATGAAAGAAGGGGTTCGTAAAATGTTGAGCCAACATTTCACTGCTATAGTAGCTTAAATTAACTTTATGGAGCCGTCTCATCCAATTCTAAGGTATTACAATTGTAGAGTTTGTATTACCAAATTCACACGTTACTGTTATGTCAAATGGACTCTTAATCTGTATGATTAGTATTTTTGAGTCCTTATGAATAATAATGAAGTTTTATGATATAGATCCTTTAAGAAAAATAAAGGCTAATGGTTTTTACCAAATAAAATAAAATAAAATAAAATAAAGGCTAAAGGTCAATTTACCGCTTATTCCTTCGACGGCTTCATTCTCGTCTTCTTTCCTTTTCTTCGAAGGAAACAAGAAGTGAGAAAAAGAAGCACCAAAGCACCTCCAACAGGAACAGTAATGGCCACAGCTATCACGGCCGATTTGTTGCTTTTTCCTGCTTTGTCGCTTTTGCCTGTTTATAGGAGCTTTTTAAATTAGGCTTCGTTTATTTGACGAAAATGAATGATTTATAAAAATATATTTTTAAATTTAATTTTTGTATCAAAAATAATTAATCGATAAAAATGTTTCTATTAATAATAATAATATATGTCTAAATATTTTTGTGGACGATGATAATATTTTTCGTTGACTTATTTTTATAATCAATACAGCCGATCATTAATAAGAAAATGTTATCCAAATTATTTATCTTCGCGAAACAAGTGTATCCTTAGATATTTCCTATATTTTTTTACACGCTCTAAGATAAAGTATCTCATCCATAGCAAAATAAAACCACTAGATATAGTAAATAGAGACGAGACATTATTTTGGACAAATCAAATGCCAATTAAGAATGCGCCACAAAAGTGAGTCTTTGAGATAAAACTGACAGAGAATGGGCAGGTTGCTATAAGATCAATGATGAAAAAGAGGCTAATTTTCATTCTTTAAATAGCAATAAGATTAAATTTTGAAGGAAATCCATGATAGAAAAGTAACTAAAATAAACCATTGAAGGCGATATTGTCTATTTAGTAAAAATGAGTGGATATAGCCTCATCCTTTCTAAATTCAGCAAGACTTCCAATCACAAGTTATTGTCATTTGATTTTTATCCTTTCCAAAAGCATCTTGTGAAATAAAATTAAAGTTGAGCCTATAGTGCCATTAAGCAAAACCAAGGCAAATTTCTCGTGTTCAGATCTGAAGATTAACATTGACAAGCTTCAAATTGACAAAGCACACGATGCAATAGCCGACTAATGGCTAACAAAGCCATCGGCAACTTTTCAGTTTGCAAGGTCACAGAAGGATAGGCTCAACTTAAAACCCAAATTAATATCAACTCCAAATTAATTTGCGCCTCATAAAATTATTTAGTGAAAACGGACCTGCTCAATTTAGTGAGTAGAAGTTTCTTTTCAGTTTTTTGGAATTAGAATTCCAAGTCTAATAGAGGTGGCCTAAAAGGAGTGGAAGAGAGGCAAAAGAAAAGTTCGATATACCTTCAGGTTGTAACCGGAGGAAGAGGGCCTTCGGGTGTTGTTACCGGAGGAGGAGGTGGGGCCAACAGGGCGGAGGCGTTATAGAAGGGGTACAACTCGAACCTCACGGTGCAGCTAGGAGTAAATATCCTCCCTCCTTGTGTGACATCCCGATTTTTCTCAAGTTTATTTTCAGTCAATTGAGTCGGGCAATTCATCTGTGCATATAGTTCGTTTCTCAGAGTTGGCCACTCACGAGAGAACTAGTCTATTGAGTGAAGTAATTAAGGAATTTTATCGCGTCAGACTTGGGGACTGATCACCCTCGGGTCGGACGCAAGAAAATTTCCCTAAAAGCTACTCAGTGGACTAGGCGCGCTAAAATCGCACCGGAGTGAAATTAACCGTGAAATTGAAATTTAATCCTGTAATTTGAAAGTCGAAGGGTGTTGCAAATCTTATTAGGAACATTGGATTAATTCATGGACTTTAATTTGGACTCAATTGGAAGAGAATTGATGGAAATTGAAATAATTAAATGTGCAAGAACTTGGACCCCGGCGGAAAACGAATTGGACCTATTGGAAGATGTCATGGAGAATTTGAGTTAGTGGAGAGTGACATCAGCAGGTGATGTCATGGTGGAGGCCAAAATTAAGGAGAGCTTGACAAGTGTCACAAACCGATTGACCCACCAAAAGTGGGGGTGTCCCATCCACTTCATCTTCAACCTCTAGCACTTTGGGAAGAGGGATTCAAAAATTTGGAGAGGGAGAGAGGATCCGGCAAGCTGCAGCAGTCCGTCCGCCCTTGTCGCCCGCTCGTCGCCCGCCGTCGCCGCCTCGCCTGCCGTCGCACGTCGCCGCCGTCCGCCGCTCGTCCGCGTGTGAGGCCCCGGGTGTAAGCACGTCGCGTCTTCGTCGCCACCGTCTCCTCGCCCGAGCTGCTGGTCGCCGTTCGTCCCCGCCTCACCTGCTATCGCCGTCTCGCCCGCCCGTCGCACGCCGTCGCCGTCTCGCCCGCCGTCGCACGCCGCCACCGTTCGCCGCCGTTCAGCCGCCCCTTCAAGCCGGTTAGTTGTTGGAAAGAAAACCAGCAAGATCTAGTATCTTCGAAGCTCCTTCTGGTCCCCTATAAGTGCTCATTTGGTCTTGATCCGTGTAGGTTTATCGTCGGCGTCGTCGTGCTCTTCGCCGGAGACCCGTCGGAAAGTGATTCCGGTGAGTTTACCTCACTAATTCGCGATTAGCGAGTTAATGATGCCTTAAGTATGTTTAACTTAAGTTGATTGTGATTAGGTGGATAGATTGGCTTAATTAGTTGTGGATTATATTAAGAGGATTTATTAAGGTAAATGGTGTTTAGTTTAATGGTTAAGTATGTTTATTTTTAAATAAACCTTGATGTGACTTAAAGGAGTTTATTTATGATTTAAATAAATGCTTGAAATTGTTGGTTTATTTAATAATATATCTTATTCCGAAATTCATTAAAATATTAAAAAAAAAAAAAAAAGCTCGAAAAATTTATTTTGACCCTAGTTGCTCAGAATTTCATACCGACCGTTGCTGTGCTTGTAGAATTTGAAATTGATGATTGGTTGTGGCAAATTGAATGTGATTTCGATTTATGAGGGTTCTTTACAAAATCCTAAATGTTGAATTTGAGGGGTGATCGGCCGCGAATACCACCTATTAGAGGTCGTGCCCGATGAGGCCGTGAATACCACCTATTAGAGGTCGTGCCCGATGAGGCCGTGAATACCACCTATTAGAGGTCGTGCCCAATGAGGCCGTGAATACCACCTATTAGAGGTCGTGCCCGATGAGGCCGTGAATACCACCTATTAGAGGTCGTGCCCGATGAGGCCGTGAATACCACCTATTAGAGGTCGTGCCTGATGAGGCCGTGAATTACCACCTGATTACAGGTCGTGCCGAGTGGGGCCGGGATTACCATTGGTTATTAAACCTTCCTATAGGGCTGTAATTGAAAGCGTTGATTGATTTTCTAGAGTGACATGTAATTGGCCAAGCCGATTGATCGCTGAGACGATCCAGATGGTTGAATTTTCCTGATGATGTGATTGTACTTCCATTGTTGAATTATTAGACTTGCACATGGTTGAATTATATAAACTGTGCTAACTTGCAGCTGAGGGCTAAGACGAGGACCATAGATGGCGAGACCCCCGGAGATGAGTGGCCTACCGACGGAGATCGACCAGACGACGGAGAGTGCTCCTGACCCTGGGAGTCCTTGGGTCTACCAGTTGATTAGGACCCTCATCTGGGTCCAGGTGAACGTGCATGACAGAGTACCATACATGTTTAGGGCTTGGTTTCGTACTGGAGCAGATGGTGTTAGGGTCGGCCCTCTAGATAGCATGGATATTCCGCTGGCAGTCTTAAATGCCATCCTGGGTGAAGGTGTGGCGGACCTTCCTACCGGTGGAGTGATCAACGCCTCGCCCCCGCAATCTTGGGTGTCAGATCCTGAGGACGTGGGATCGTCCAATGGGGCTGACCTGTAGTTCTAGGGTGGTTGATTGTCTTTTGGGCGGACTGATCCTTGCTATGTAGGCTGACTCCTTTTTGATGCACATAAACTCTAACCCATTTTTGGTGCATATAGCCTCTGGATCCTGTTGATGTATGTAAGACTTGGATTGTCGATGATGTATGGAATTATGCTCGTTTGATTTTGAATTAATTCTTCCTACTGTCCTATCCCGTGAGTATCTGTCAGGGGTTTCTTAAAACGTTCCGCATGCGCATAATAATTTTAAATATTGGGGTCGGTGACACTACCTGGGAATGTCGCGTTTGCATGACTATGGCGGGTTGTTCCACATGTCTCGGGGTTCGGGGCGTGACACCTTGCTTCCCCTGGGGAAGATTCGGAATCACCCACCGGAGACACGTGTTACAGTTCCACTTGGACAAGTCCGGCGTGCACTGCGCAAACGTGTACAGCTTCTGCAGGCTCGTGAAATTGGCCGTAGCGACTGTGACTTTCTTCCGAGAGTCGCCGTCCGAAGCGTTCCAGGCAGCGTCTGTGATGGTGTTACCGAGCACTTGCACGAACTCGGCCGGGTCACTGATGTTCCCAGTGTTGTACATCGTCAAAGCAGGAATCTCTTCCATGACAGAGAAGATGGACTCGTTCGAGTACCTCAACATGCACTCATCGTACCAGATCACGGAGACTCGCTAGTTGGGGCATCTCTGGAGGATATCCTGTTTTCCAGTGGCGACGCAGTCGCTGCACGTGGCGGTGCTGACGTCACCACGGCAGAGGAAGAGCCCATAGGCCTGGTCAGGAGGGTTTTGACCGGCAGTGGCGCTGGCAAAGCCAAAGGTGCTGTTGGTGGCGGCGGAGGAGAGGGAAGAGAGGAGGGTGTCGAGGTTGGATCGGTAGGTGGAATTGGGAGTGAAGAGGGTGGAGTTGCAGTACTTCCATAGATATGTAGGTGCCGACTCAGAACTTCGAGTGAAGAGGGTGGAGTTGCAGTACTTCCATAGATATGTAGGTGCCGACTCAGAACTTCGAGTATAAACACTGAGAAATTTGAGGAAGAAGAAAAGAGAGATGGAGACGGTGAAGCAAGACTTCATGGTTGGTTTGATGATAGCATGCGCTTGCGAGATCGGCAAGCAATTATAGGAACAATAATGTTTGAATTGTCGTCTCTCAAGTCTTGTCCATTCTACACGTTCCATGCACTTGCACGCCATGGCTTCATCGAAAAGTCTTGTATGACTTTATGATGGATGTGTAGTTTGTAGATGATTTGTACTGCAGAGGATCAGTCTCACCCACTCTTGAACCAAATCCCGGCCGTTGCTCACCCAATCGCGATGGTCCGGTCCGAATTGATTTAGTTAGTTCCGAAATGAAAATTCAAGATCACCTCGGCACGCAGTCCGCGACCACACCAGCTTCTCAGAGCACTCGGTTCTAGAAATTTCTAGAAATTTGTAATTTTCTTTATTTTCTTTTTTTAATTCATCTTTCTGATTTCCTACCGACAAGGTCATAGGGGTCTCGGCGAATGGCCACCAAAGAAGATAAATATTAGAATAGGAGAAAAGGAAGAAAGAAAAATAAAAAAAAATAAAAAAAGGAAAGAAGAGGGAAAAAAAGCATAGAAATTACAAAATGACATTATTTTGAATCTCATTGAACACATCAAATCACCAACCATTCCATAGGATAATTAGCGTTGACTAAACCGCCACATCAGCGATTTCCAACTTAAATTAGCCGAAATAACTCCTTTAGAAAACATCAAAAAGTTTGGTACTATAATGGCCAAATGAAAAGCTTATCATTTGGTAGCTATACAATAGGTATATAACTTTTTAAATAATTTTTTCACTTTTTCATTCCTTTCGTATTGTTAACAAATTTTTTTTTTTAAACGTACAATATATATATCTCACATCATTTGTTTATGGGACATACGCTTAATATACACATGTAGTCCCTCTCCATCTATCGACTTAAGTTTTTTTTTTTAATTGAATATATTAAAGGAATCATATTCTACTTCAGTTTATTTTGTGTATGTAGCCCATTTGTCGATCATATGCCCATAATTGTCTTAGACATGATTAATTTTGTCACAACCTTTGATCTTCACTTCTATATTAACACAATCACTGGGGTTTGCCCCAATGGCCACCCTTTCAACATGGAAGAGAGAGGTGGTGGTTGGCCTCCGGAGGTCACGACATAGTGCTCCAATCTCAAGCAACTGCTGTTTAGTGGCTTTGATTGATGGTGACCACCTTTTTCCTTTTATAAATTTTCTTTCCCCACTCGAGATTTACCAAGTAAGAGATTGGCCATCTCCCAACAATGGAAGCACGTGCCTTGGCATCGACAGTCGGGGCATTAAGGCCAAGTCCATTACGGAATCTTTGTGTTCCTCTAGAGCGGAATGATGTCGAGTGAGTGGGACCATTTTGTCGTCAAGAAAAAAATGCGATAAAATAAAATTGAATTTTTCCAATTCATTTGAGGCTTCGGAGTACACTCCCTGAAGTCCCCATTCATATGAGAAGGCAAAGCATATCCACATTTCACCCAATACTTCGCCCAAACTCAGATGATGAATCACAGTTATTGCAAATCCTTTTAGTTCCACCAACCATCCACACACAGTTCTTTTTATTGAAACTGTCAAATAATGTTTTCGATGAATTTTCTTAACACCAATCAAAGTTATATATTTATTGAGTTAACCTAAAACCATCCATCTACTTTTTTTAGAAAGATGGTTCATTCTTCTCAGTCTTCGCTCCTCCTAAATTTTGCAGGTAATGACTCCACTCCTCTCCGTGTATGATAGAGATGCGAAGGTGAAGTGATTGCCGATTGTGGTGAGGCACGACAATGAGGTGAGGGTTGTGTAAGCCGTGATGGAGAGGGAGAGAGAGAGGTGTTTACTCACAGGTGGACATATGAAAACATAAGCGCGTGAGAAGTTGCTTGCCTTTCCATTATAACCAGCCGCCAACAACTATAATCGAGTGAAGAGGCACATGATGCAAAGGAATATATCTAAAGGTGAAATTTATGGCCTCGATTTCTAATAAATGTGACGGAAACAAAGCGGTGCAGAGTATATACAAACGGATATATATGATCGTATATCATGAAAAGCACTATACATAGAAATCACGAAAATCAAGCGAAACTCTAGTCCTTGTCAATAATTTATTTCTTTAGCTGGTCGATTCCAGCTCTTCCATTAGTCTTTGTCTTATTAGGCTACGTTTGGACATCCGAATTTCTAATTGGGATAAGACTGGATAAGATAGGATATGAAATCCTGGGATTTTTTTAATATCATGTCCATTGTTTGGTGCATCGCAGATTTTAAAGTTAGATATATTCACATCATATCATGTAACAACATATAATTATAAATAGAGATGGTAAAAATATCTCGTAATACATTTCTTAATTTATTTTTTAATTTATTTTTATCTTATTTTTCCTCTTTTTTATATTGTTTTCTTTATTATTTCTTTAATCCCCTTTCATCATTCTTTAATAAAATTTTATCAACTAGTAAACTGTACTAACATACCTAAAATACAAAAATACCTACAATACATAATAAGTATAAATATATAATTTGTAGATTGAATGTTTATTATAAGATATAATTAAAGTTGAATATATAAATTAAAATAAGATTAATTAAAAATATTTTTTAATTTTTAATTTCTTAAATTATAATTCAAATATTATTTATATTGAAATATAATTTCAATTTTGTTAATTTAATAAGTTTGTTATTCAAGAAAAATAATTTTCCTATTATGGACATTAGAAATCCTATCCCCATTTATCCCATTTCCCCCATGGGATAATTTTATCCGGCTTATATCCTCCTTATATCCGACTTTATCCTGTCCTAAGTGAGTACAGTACTGAAAGTTTTGAAGAAGAAGAAGAAGAAGAAAACGTAGGGAGAGAGGGAGACGGTGAAGCAAGATTTCATGGTTGGATCGATGATTGTATGGCTATAGGTAGATCGGCATGGAATTATAGGAACAACAATGTTTGAATTGTCAATTCTACACGTTCTATGCACTTGCTCGCCACGTCTCCATCGACAAGTCTTGTATAACTTTACGATGGATGTGAAGTTGGGAGACCCCTCGTATTTTAATTAATTAGATAAATAGAAAGCAAAAAATCTAAGACCACTTGTGGTACGGAGGATCGGTCCCACACCATCCCGACTGAAATCTCTGCGCTGCCAATGGGACAGGGTGATGAGCCAACCATGGAGGATCAAGGTAGGATTTTACCTTTGGGGGCGACTTCACAAATAGTCTAATCTCGGCGATTCTGAATTTTGTAAGCTCTTGTTCTAAATGATTTATGGTTCCTTTTTGAGTTTATAACATATTAGATTGGCAAAAAATAAAAGATAAATGAGATTGATAAGATGAGAATTGTAATGTGAATTTTTATTAAGAAAACAATTGATTTGAATCTGTAGAAAATTTCAAGCCAAAAACAAAATAGAACGAGAAAATCTATCAATAATTTTGTCCTTTGTTCCAACCACGCTCTCTTTCTAAATATATGTGGTTGTCGTTTGCCTTAGGTAGTCACGACATAGTGCTCAGATCGCAAGTGACTTTGATTGATAGTGAGATTCTTTTTATAACTTTCTTTTCCTCTTTATTTAATCTTAAATTACTAAATAATTTGCCCTGTCTTATTCGAGATTTACCGAATAAGAAATACGCCATTTCAAGCAAACGTATCCTCCTTCTCCACTCTTGTTTCCGATTCCTTTTTCCAACAAAGGACGTGCCTTTTCTAAGGAAAAGTTGTTAGGTGCCTGGGAATTTACGAATCAAGATCCTCTGATTGCCCGGGCATTTTGCTAATTTTTATTTATGAATAAACTTCACATGCAACTAAATTTTATTACGGATTAAGATTCTCTGAAATGAAAGTAAATTGACATTATTTTTTCTTTCTTCATGATTGTAATTTGACGTTTTGAGTTTACTACATTGAGAAGATGACATATTAACACAAAAAAGAAAGGTCTGAACTTAATCTTCCCATTTACACCCTTTTTTCTTCATTTCCTTTTCTTTCTCGTTTATGTTTTTCTTCGCTTCTTCCTCAGTTCCACGGGTAATATCACCGCCTTCCTCCTTTTGTGATACAGAGGCAAGCTCGGCGAAAGATAGGCCGATCCAATGGGAAGCGATTGCCGCTAGTGGCAAGGCACGACAATGAGGTGAGGGCCGTGTGACCCACGGTTTCACCGAAAAAATTGTGAATACTTTGTTATTGGTTAGGCCATCAATACTCAGGTGGGAAAAAGAGAAGAGAAGAAGATGAACGGTGAGGATGGTCAGCTTTTTGGGCTCCTACAGGGCTCACTGACAAGGTCAATTGCGTGATTTGCATTCTCTTGTTGCCGGGGGGAGGGGAGACTTGACCAACAAAAGTCGAGATAACATGCAACTCCAATATCTCAGTTTCAAGTGATGGCGACGGCAATGGAGAGCGCTTTGGACTAGGTTCCTATGTACTCGTTGCCATGGAAACTATTCGAACTTTCCTTGATCTTACATGAGGAAAAGTATTGATCCAATTGGACAAGTTTGTTGACCTGGTACAACTCCTTGTAGGCCACGGCTAAAATCTCCGACGGAGGTACACATTACTGCTGCTTCACGTAATGCATTTGCATGTGTATAAGTGATTTGCATGAAAAATTGCCGAACAACTTTTACAGGTAGTCACCTCCTGATGCCAATGGAAATACTTGCAACATCGATTGAGTTAAGGACGTCTATTAGCTTGTTCGGCTCGGAAAAAGACTTATGAAAAATTACAATGAAATGTGACGATGTTTTTACCCTAAAATTAGCATGAAATGACAGAACACTTGTATGCAGGTTTCGGATCATCCGCTCTGAGGGACATAGAATTACTTCATAGTAGAGTAGCTCCCAGTCACTTACAATCATTTTCTAAGTATGTAGTAATTCGTAGACCAGTGCAGTGTAGACGATCCCCAGGGACATGAAGTTCTTTTATGAGTGACAGGAAAAGGTGACGGAAAAGTGCTCTAATAATTTGATTTTCAAATGGTTTCGTATATACGAGAAATTTCCTTTGGTGAAGTTATTAAAAGTTGACAAAATACGATAATAATGAAGCTACCGATTGACAAATTACAAAAGCCAGGCATCGCAGCAAAAGTCAAACTACGATGCGAAGGCCACGTTGGCACTGAGAGCAGGTGAGAAGAGAGTGCTCGTTAAGCATTAATTCTTTTGCTCTAGTCAATAGTCATGATCACCTAATGCCCAGTTCGAAAACGTGTGCTACTTATTTGAGACCTTGGTGAGACTAGCAACCGAAACCTAAATTAAATGTGAAAACCTAGGTTTACATTGATTTTTTGTTCCCTGTAGGTTTTTAATACTGAGATAAATGATAAGATTCTGTTTTTTGTTATTCTTTTAAAGGGTTTGGCTTTTGTGGTTTTACAGCAATAAATGCCAATTTTGGCAATTAACTTTGGAAGCTTTATATTCCGATTGCAAAAAGATAAGTCCCACAAGTGCCCCGTTACAAATATAGCATAACAGTGCCACTAGGTTAACAGGCTCTTATTACAAAGAGTTCTCTTTTCTAATTTTCATCTTTTAAGGCAAAATCTCAATGCAAAGTAAAATAGCTTTCAATTTTCGTTTACAACAAGGAAATAGAAATGTCAGTATTAATGATGGCTCAAAATAAACAGGAAAACAAAATTATCTAATGAAGGTTCTTGACACGAACGTCTTGCTAACTTGCTATGTCAATTGGAAATATAATACTTGAATCCATAGTGCCACAATGAAAAAAAAATTTCCAACGATTGTCCGTATTGAGCAAATAAAATCAAAAGTTGAAAAGTAATGTGTATCGACTAGTTAAAACCTCAAGCCACAGAGTTAGATTTATTAAAATTAGGTTACAAAACTTTGACAAAAAAAAAAAAAAAAAAAAGAGCTTATGCTACTGTTTTTCTATGAGATATGTACGATTGTGAGTGATCCTCTAAATAATCTGTTGTATACAAGAATCAATAATGGACCGGAGACGTTCCCGGTGTCTGGTATCGTGTATCCAGGTATAATATCCACCACCGAGTAAATGGACCGGTCTGAGTACTTCAACATGCACTCGTCGTACCAGATCACAGAGATTCTCCTGTCCGGGCATCGCCGAAGGATGTCTTTTGATCCGGTAGCCACACACTCGTTGCACGTGGCAGTGCTGACATCGCCGCGGCAGAGGAAGAGCCCATACGCACGGCCGGGAGCGTCCTTCCCAGCGGTGCTATTAGTGAAACCCTCGCCGCTGTTGGTGGCGGCAGAGGAAAGGGAAGAGAGGAGGGTGTTGAGGTTGGATTGGTAGGTGGATTTGGGAGCGTAGAGCGTGGTGTTCGAGCAGTCATACTGTAGATAAGTTGGTGCGGCTTCGGTAGTGTGGCAGTGATGATCGCTGAGAAAA
This sequence comes from Eucalyptus caleyi, assembly GCA_014182885.2. NCBI lineage: Eukaryota > Viridiplantae > Streptophyta > Magnoliopsida > Myrtales > Myrtaceae > Eucalyptus > Eucalyptus caleyi. The sequence goes on from CM024470.2 coordinate 50,959,284, forward strand.
TTGAGAAAGAAGAAGAGGGCGAGGGAGATGATGAAGCGAAACTTCATGGTCGGATTATCTTTATTTGCCTGCGGGACTGGGGGTAGAATTATCGAAAGAAGAAGAGTATGTTCAGTTCTCTGGGGAAAGAGTTTAAAAAATGTTAAAAGTAAAGTCATCGTACTAGTGAGATGAAGATTTTCGTGGCCCAAAAGAATCGTGAGATGAGGGTTTCAATTGTAGGGTTAAAGAAGTGCCACCTGTAAATTGAATAACCGACTTTTTTTAATTACTTAATAGAAAATTATCACGTCATTTGATAAGTATAAATTTTAATAAAGTTTCTTAATATATGAATCTTTGCTCTACACACACATATATATGTATATCTTGTAACCAGCTGCCTTCATTTCTTTGTACTAGGTCCAGGTTCCTGCGTCTTGGTGACTGCATGCCTGGCGCCAGCATCGCGGAGATCCGGCCCGGGGGACCAATAAGTTGGTTACAAGCCCCCGGCAGTTTATCATTACTCTCATTTTACGTTTGAGGGTTGACTCCGAGAGAAACGGCTCCATTTAAGGTCTCCAGCTCGACCGAAAAATGGAATGAGTTTGTGCAAGATTTAACTTTGTAGCAGACATCTTTACAAGCTTTACCCGATAGTTTGCCTTTGATAATGACTTTACCAGATGTCAAATTCTTAGCATGTAATAAAATGGTGAAGAGGAGGAGAACATTTTACTCTCAAGGAATAATTTGACTTAATATGTAATTTGACTTTTAGGACTACCTTCTTGGCCCTAAAAGTCCTTGGGGCTCTTCGGCTTCAAGCTGCCCAAAAAACTGACTGTCATCACCAGTGGTATAGTCATACCTTGGGACTTTTAATGTTTGAATACTTGAACGTTTTGTCAAGTGGGTGCTAGGAAATTTAGAAACAAATAGCTTATTAAATTGATGGATACTGGGAGAAGATTACTGTATTTGATGTAAATTGATTCTCAATAATATTATGCTTGAACAAGTTATGTACCGACACTCGAACACGACACATTCACAGCATGAGCTGACTCGCTTTGCCATCTTCCTTTCAAAGTCTTTCTAAAAATGGTATTGTTGTAGTTTTGTAATTGAGCTAACACTACTAGAAGAAACCAATAAGTGATGGGCAGTATTGTACAAAAAAAGAGAGAGCCAAAATCGGTTTGAAACTCTCATTATAGATGGCTTGTAGATTAGTGGCCATCATTGATGAGGGTTTTGCAAAACCCATCAGCCATAAATCATTGGAGAAAGATAACAATCAAACGCTTATCCAGGTCAACTCCATGATAAGATATTGATCGAGCTAATATAATTTAAATACCGTGACAATTAACTAAAAGTTACATCAATTGATCAAAGAACTCAGAAGACACAATTGCAATAAATTTATTCTTGATTTCGTTAGAGAAAGTGCATTCACAAAGCAAATAGATAATATTTGTCTTCGTCTTGAACTATAAACACTAGCAAATAACACAAAAACTTTCGATGTTTTTTTTTTTTTTTTTTTTTTTGGGGGGTGTTGGGGGTGGGGATGGATCGCTTTCATTTCTTCAACCAAGGATTTCCAAGCAACAAAGAAGGTTTATGAATGAAGGATTGCTTAAAAGGGTTGATGTGGGGTAGGTAACCAATTACAAGGGAGAGCTTCAAGTTTGCTAACTGACTAGCCTCACGGTAATGGTGGACAACTTGGATTTCATGGAGATGGGCCAAAAAAGATTTGCATTTTATAATAAGGGCCCACAAATCACACCCAAGGTGATATTGCCCAAGAAAAAACCTATTCAAGATGGGACACCTACTGCCTACGGATATAATTTTAACAATACCAAAGCCCAACTAGTTTCACAAGGGAAGAAATGTACAATCTAGTGGGTCAGTCAACGAACACTTCATTATTTAGTCTAGAAAAGAGTAGTATTAAGCCTTATAGAAGCACAATAACATGCAAATGCAGAAGATTACAATGGATTGATTTATGATTTAGCTTCAAATAGTAACAAAAACTTAGAAGAATAATAATAACTATGATGGATAACATGTGTAGGGTCTTCTTTTTAAATGCACACAACCCCATTTGAGCAATTAAGAGCTTATTCTTCAAATACATAGACTTTTGCTCATGGTTCATAAAAAATCATGGTGCAAGGCCACACATGGTTCACCATGAGACCATTCATGAAGAAAGATTTCGCTTATGCCGCCATTATAGGGGGTACAATTTGGTAACTAACATGCCATTAGTTGATGAAGGCATCATCCTATTGGCGAATTCCTCCGATTCAAGCTCTCATTGGGATGCTCAATCTGTGTGATCTACTTCAGATGAAGAAAGCTGGATGTCGAGGTGATAGCTGGGTGCATAGTAAGCAAATATGTAGGCAACAAAACATTTGATCTCTTGAATATGAATCCATGATAGCTGGGTCCACTACTTCCAGGGCATGCCTTCTCTCTATTGATTCCACACCTGCAAGAATAAGTTGGGAAAACCTTCATAGAACCACGGCATTAATTCAATGACTCATCATGCAAGCCATTTGACTCTAGTAAAGAACCATATATGACCCAGGAACAAAAATAATAATAAGTGTTGTGTAGGCTAAGGATGCACATAACAAAATTTATGGAACAAAAATCAATTTATATTCCTTGGACAAGTTTATGAGTAAAGAAACGCATTTTATAGCAACTCAAAATTTTTGTTTCTAGAATAGAGAATCGTTTGATAAAAAATAAAGTTTCTATTTCTTGAGGTGGTAGTGGTTGGCGACCGGTGATAGTTGACCAACATCCGGTGTCTGGCCAACAACAAGTGTCCTGTGGTGGGTGGTAGGCATTTGGTGTCGTGGCATTTGACGTCTAGCGGCCAGTGTCCAGTGGCGGCAACCAGCGGGTGTGGTGGGCAGTGATGAGAGTGAACGATGAGAAAATATTTCATTTCTTACTTTTTGTAACATCCCGAATTTTGACCCCGTCTCAAATATATGAAATGGGCATTTCGCCGGCGCGCCTATGGTCATTTTTCTCTGAGCTGATCACTCACTCACTAACCAATCTATTGGGTGAAGCCGTTAAGGGATATGACCGTGGTAAATTCCTAAAAGCTACTTAATTAGTTGGATTGGACTAAAATCGTGTTCAATCAATTTTAATCACGAAACTGTATTCGGTTTCGGAAATCGGATGTTCGAGCATGTCATGATTCATTTTTAGGATGTCATCTTATCTTTTGGAGAAATTCTGTCGAGTTCAGGATTTTTACGAAAAATCACTTCGGACGTTGCGGAAAATTAGCGGAAATTCGGATGGGCTCAATTTAAAAGAATTCTGACTTCCAAACTGAGCTACTTGACGATAGGAAAGTGTGGAAATTTTATGGGCTTTTTCCATGACAAAATTGGACATTGATTCAAGAAATTTCATGAAGAAAGTGGAGCCAAAATTTAAGAAAATTCGGAATTGGATTTTGGGGCAGCATAATTTGCTTCAATTTAGTTAAATTGTGGAAATTATTGCTAGAAAGAAATTGAGGAACCAAAGTGGATAGACATGAGGACTTTAGGGGACAAGACTTTAATGAAATTGGATATTTTATCTTGACTTTTCAGCAACTTCTCCAGCACGCCAAGGCCACCGCTCCTCTCCTTTGGCTTTTCTCTCTCGCACGCCAAGCTGTTTCTCTTCCTCTTTCGTGCAGCGAGCTCCTTCTCTCTCGGCCAAGTCTTGCTTTTGCTTCTTTTTAATCTTCCTTCGAAGACTGCCAGCCGTCCTCCTTCGGTCTCTGCCGCCTGCTCCACTACATCCACTCGGAGCCTTCCACCGAGGCTGACTTCATGTTCTGTTGACCGAAGCAACTCGACACTAGCGAAGCCTCCCCGCGTGCAACCTCTGCAGTCGCTGTCTCCCCTCGTCCGCGTGTCTTCGGCCCAAAATCCCAGCAGGAAGTCCAGGAATTCGGTCTAGCTTGCTTGTGTCTTCATCTCCACCGAGCAAGCTTCAGCCCTTCCCACGTGCTTCTCCATTGCTTCTGCCGCGTGAAATTAGGCCGACCGAAGCTAGCTCGCCATCTCAACCGGTTTGTCGTCCTTCGGTCAGCGCCCAGCAACGAAGACCGCCCCTCCTCGACGCCAGCTCAGCCATTTCGACTTCACAAGTAGTAGTTCGGCCAGCAAAGTCTTCCCGCGTGAAGCCGCCCACCTGTTTCCTCACTTGCGGTCCATCCTCAGCCTTTGGGCCCAGCAAAGCCCATCTTCACAGTAGCAGCTCAGCCCACAGTTGGTGGCAATCAACTCAGCCCAGGTTTCGGCCCAATTCCAGTTCATTTGGGCCCGCAAAGTAGGCCCAATCTGCAGCCAAGCCCCAAGCCCAAGAGCGAGCCCAGTCCAGTGCAAGAACAAATCTCAGTTGGGCTGAGATTTGTTGGGCCCAAGTTTAAGGAGCAATCCAAGCCCGCCGTCGCGCCGTCGTGTCACCATCGCAGTGTTCCGGTCTTCGCTTTGCCAAGTGAGTAATCTCACTAATCCTTGCTTAGTAGACTAATGATACTTAAGGGTTGATTAGATTTAATTAAGTGCAATTAAGTGGTTAGATTAGCATGGATTAATAATTATTAGTTAATTACATTGCATATTAGTTAGGTGGTTAGTGTAATTAGCTCGAGAATAGTCTGTAGCATTTATTAAATGCATCTCGGGATTTGTCCCGACCCTTATCGGGCTTCAATTAGGCATTACGGGCCTAAATTGGATTTTTAGTATTATTTATTTATTTATTTTCCGGAAATTAGGTAGGGATAGACGACAACCAGAATTTTATGCTGATTGTTGTGGCGCAGTTCGTTTATTTAATTGAGCCTTATTTTGTGCTGAATTGAATTATCTGTGAATTTGAGGTTTATTCATAAATTGAATAATCCTTGGTTATTAATTGAAAAATAACTGGGCATCGGTTGATAATGCCAAAAATGTTTTAGTAGACTACAGAAAATGGTGGGATTTATAGAAAGGAAACTATTTTATTTTGGCTAAGGTTGATCGTGTACCCACACACGATATTTTATCGAGTATCTTTGATACTAACAAATTAGGCCAAGATATTATGAAATTGAGGAATTTAATTACGAGGTGCAATATCGTTGGCCGCAGTTGAAAGGGTCGGGTGGGACCATAAAGCCATTGAATATTGAAAATGTCGGGTGGGACCATAAAGCCATTGAATCTTAAAAGGGTCGGGTGGGACCATAAAGCCATTGAATATTGAAAAGGTCAAGTGGGGCCATAAAGCCATTGAATCTTGAAAAGGTGGGATGGGACTATAAAGCCATTGAATCTTGAAAAGGTCGGGTGGGACCTGTCGCGACCCGACCTCGCCGCCCTCGAATCTCGCATTATCGCGAGGAGAGAAAATGGGGAAAGGTCGGATTTAGGGGTACTTGATCACGAAAGTTCACTCACGGCTTGCATTTCAAAAGACGTCATCACCTTGCCTTTCGGATCAAACCTCTCATGAGTTCCCTCCACGAGATCGCGAGCTCTCCCAAGCTCATACCCCGTGTGACAGCGGAATGTCACGATCCATACCCACATAAGCGACCCACCTAAAAAAGGGAGTCGAATGTGGATATCGAATTTAATGGTACTTTTACCATGGTAGCCCTCTTGATAGTACGCTTCACCCATTAGGATGGCATCACTTCATCCTTTGGGTTATTCCCATATCAAGTATACTAAACCATAGTGAGTTTCATCGAAACTCATACCCCGCGTGACAGCAGATTTATTTATACGATCTACTTATTTATGACAACCTAAAAATAGACAGGAGTCGCCACTAGCCTCATTTTCGGGGGTCGACTAGAAACCTAATCAAGAGTCGGGAGTGTTCTCTCGATTTCTACGCAACCAGATATCTAGGTTCGGGGACTTGGGTTACGCTTATATTGCTATTAGCGCCCTTTCGGTACCTAAACAGTATGTTGTGTTTTTCCTAACATGTCCATGTGTTTCTTTTTACATTTTTGGGATCATCAATTCCTAGGCTAAGTGATCATGCGTGGTTGATTGTTTTCATGTTATTCTATTTCTAAAAAAAAATGAAAAGAAAACAATCAATGAAATTGAAAGTGCAAGACATAAATTAAACAATCAAGAGAAAGCAATAAACCTAATCATGCAATTCTAAAAAATATATAAGAGAAAACACAATTAAGAGAAAGAAAAAAGAAAAAAAAGAGAAGGAAAAAAGGAAAACCCGCAACTCGTCGGGTATTATACAACACAAGGAACCCAAGACATATGTCGGGAGAAAAACGAATATTATAGAATAGCGGTCGGAGTGGACATCGACCTCCACCATCTTCACTTCTTTTCCACTTTTTGGATCCTATTCTAAACCTAATCTAAGAAATTTATGACTAGATGCATACAAATAAAACGAACAGTCAAACACATCAAGCAACCAAAAACGATACATTATATCAAAATCAACTGTTTAAAAAGAAGTACAATGCGAAGTCATGTTTCAAGCGATATCCTAAAATTCAGCATTAATATGTGTCGCACTAAAATCATTCATCAAATGATCACATGCAAAGCATATGATATGGTATACATCCAAGTCATATAACCTTGGTTCTCAGTTAACCAAACAAGTGAATTTATTGACAAAAGATCATTCACCAAACGATATGCATCATCGGGCGTGTTCATGCTACATGTATGTTCATCTAATCAATGCTTAATCCACAACTTCCAGCATGCAATCAATGTTGTAACAGAACACGTGAGACTATAAATTGTAATCGTTTGATGACAAATTGCCATGAAATTGAAGTCCTGTCTTGCCACAAGCACGTATGAATTTTCTTGATCAAAAATGGCATCAATTATTAACCAAACTAACCTCAAGTTAGAATCAAATGCACATCCAATCATGGTAACAATTTTCGTGGAAAAAGTTTTTAACTTGAGCTATATAGAAGTTAAAGAAAATTCAAGAATGCACAATATCACGTCGGAATTGCTACAAAATATCGGGATGTCATGACACATTAATAGTGATTTGACCTAAAAGAAAATCCGAAGAATATGAAATTTTACCATAGCGCGAATAAAAGAGAGACGAACAAATTTTGTTAAGAATCCAATTTTCGAGTTTCTTAATAAGAGAATCATAGCAAAGTAACAAAATCAGCTTTGATAAGGGCAAAATAAGGGTCATGTATTTTATTTTTTTATGACAAACTTCTATCATGCGAATCACAAGAGAAGTTGAGTCCAATTGATACACAAATCATGTGAAATCAGCATCATAAGAACAATTTTCACGAGGAAGCTTCTCAAAATTTTAACACGTGAATTTCTAAAAATTCAAGAGCATGAAGAGGCCAATCAAAAAATAGAACATGATAGCATGTCACACGGTCACTCTACAACAATATTAAAGCAATTGGAAAAATCTACTATCTTATCTTTAAAACTAACAGCAATTAGCCACATAAAAGACAGCGTTTCTAATCAAATCAAAAAAAATCAACTTACCAAAAAAACAGCATTTCTAATCAAATAACAAAAAAAAATGTAACCAAAAGGCATTTCATAAAGCACCAATCTATGATTTAAATTTTACTCCATTAGAAGTTAGTTCCTCACCAAGCATGATGAACATCTTATCAAGACAACCAGCTTTTTGTGTTAATTGGATTTTCGCCATACGAAAGTACAATTCAAGAGAAAGACAAGCAAGAGAATCTTAACACAATACTTCAGCAGAAAACCAAAGAGAACCACAAAATCTGAAGTTTGTAAACCCTGTGAACCCCAATGCTTTTTTTATATTCACTTGATCCATCAGAAAGTATACAGCAGATACTATAACCAACTTCAAAGAAAACAACATTATCAAACTCAGCATGCATATTTTCCTAAAAAATCAAGAGCAGAGATACATCAATCCAAAACAATCTATACAAGAATAGAGTATCTAATATCTAATGTCTGTTTAATAGAAGCATGACCTATGATCTATTCATCCTAACAAAAAATCAAGTCCTCATCAAACATGATTGAATCTTTGTTTGCACTAGTAACATCATATCAAGACCATCCGCTTTTTTTTTTAAGATAATAGAGTGCTAGAGTCAACCGGACATTACACTTTTCAGCTCTAGCAATACAGATCTCAAGTTGTGAATCAAAATTTTCACGTTTGACAGATGAGTGAACACTTGGGAATTAAGATAGTCGACGGTCTAGAGAAACTTGTTTAAAGGTGATGTGACAAATGGTAAATAAGCATTTACACTACTAGGTCATGTTCAGCAATCAAATTGATTTTGTCGCTCAAACATATTTGGCAAGCAAGCCTTTATATGTATAGTAATTGCTCATCACAGAAAGCAACTCAGTGCAACAAATACCACATCATGCAGATTGAGTAAGTGAACACAACACTTCCAATAGAGAAAACTAAGAAAACAGTGACTACGGAGGTCAAACCTTAGTTCAAAGAAGCCACCGAAGTCGTCGTATGAGAACTAAGACCAAGCCAAAGTTGGTCTTAGAGATGACGCTCTTCGACCGGCCGTTTCAGCGAGTCAGATCCGGTGCGCGAAAGAGAGCCGAAAGAAAATCGTTCGAGTCAGAAACGGCGAACGAGAAATCGGAGACCAAAACCCTAACGGATCAAAAGAGAGAGAGAGAGAGCTCATCGATCCGGTGAGCCCGATCCAAAGAGAAGATCGGTTAAGCGTCGTTGTCGTCGCCGCCACTGCCACCGTCTTCGCCGATGACGACGCGGTTGAGCAAACCAGAGAGAATCGAAGAGAGAGAGTCCAGAGGAGAAGAAACCCCAGTCAATCTCAAAGATCTCGCCTCCAATCTTCGATCCCTCGCTAATGGAGGAAAAACCCTAGCTGATCGAACCGTAAAGAGGGAGAATACTCGATCGAGAGAGTCCCCCCGCCGAGAGTTTCCTTCGAGGAGAGAGAGACGAAACCAATAGGAGAGTTGTTCAACACCGATCTTCAGATCCTCCTTTGCGGATCAATTTTCTTCACAAAAATGCAGAATCGCTAGCCTCCATTGTCTTTCGGCGAGAAGACATCCATGGATTACTCGCACCGGGGAGAATAACTGGATTTCTTCTTGAAATCCTCGCTCGAATCAATCAAAACCAGAAAAAGAAAACCCTAATGGAGAGAATTGCAGAGAGGATTTTTGTGAAAAATTCTGCTGGAGAGAGAATCGGTGGGCGGAGAGGGAGAGTCCGTGCGAAAATGTGGAAAGTGAGAGCGTTCGTGTCTTCCGTCCCTTCCTTTTTATTTTTATATTTTTTTTTCTTTTTCTTTTATTTTTTTTTCTTTTTCTTTTTTTTTTTCTTTTCATTTTCATTTTCATTTCATTTTTTTTATGTTTTCCTTCATCCATTTTTTTTTTTTTTTTAATCTTTTGGGCTCTTTATTCTTTTTCTCTCTTTTTTTTTTTTTTTTTCTTTTCTTATTTCTATATTTTTTTTTATCTTTTCATTTCAAACAATTTTTTTTTTAACTTTTGCGAATTGAATGTTTAAAATGTTGACAAAAATTTCGGTGTCAACAAATTGCCCCTCTTTGAGTGGGAGTTCGAAGAGGTTCCACTCAAAGACAAAATTGATACCTGCAATTTTTAGTCGACCCAAAAAAATATGGAAAATGACAAAAGCAATGATACTTGGTTAGAGACATACCTGACACTTACCTTTGCTCATGAGGGTATATGAACTCTTACTGGGGTTTGTTCGCTTTATCTTTGCTTCTTTCTCTCGTGGAATGGAATGAAGACAATGAAATCACTAAATGGAAAATGAATGGTTTAAGGATAACCTAAAACCTAAAACAAGGTTTAAGGATGGACCCACAAACCATATGGTTTAGACTGGGAGAAAGGTCTCACTGTGTAAAAACAGGTTTTGACTGGGTGTGATGTCTCACCGTGTAAAAAACAGATGTTGACTGGATGTGATGTCTCACCGTGTAAAAACGGGTTTCAACTGGAAGAAAAGTCTCACCATGTAAAAACGGGTTTCGACTGGGAAGTGATGTCTCACCGTGTAAAAACGGGTTTCGACTGGAAGAAAAGTCTCACCGTGTAAAAACGGGTTTCAACTAGAATGTGATGTCTCACCATGTAAAAACAGGTTTTGACTGGAAGAATGTCTCATCGTGTAAAAACGGGTATTGACTGGAAGAAAAGTCTCACCGTGTAAAACGGGCTTTGACCGGGAGAAAGGTCTTTTCGACCAATTATGAGTTTCGAAATTGCTGGAGAACCAAACTTGCAATAACATTGATTACCAAATTCTTTCAGAGGAGATTTTAACAAAAATGAGATTTGATTAACCATCTAAGGGTTAAATCAAATATGCCAAGTGGAAATATTCTAATCAAAAGAGGTCTTTCACACTAGCTCTCAAAAAGGGCTTTTGTTCCCAACCATTGATATGGAAAAACTGTTTAAATCTCACTGGAGGAGTCTCACTCAACCTATATCTAAGGTTTTCGGAAACGTTCACAGTGAATACAATCCATTGATCAAAAGGTCTTTTAAAGGGACCGTAATGATGGCTTGGTCATAGGCTTATACAAAGGGTATGCACTTTGAGGCCAAGAAATGAACATTCGGTCAATATCTTCATTAGGTTTACAAGTCAAGAACCTTGAAGATATGATAACATAGGATTGCTTCTACTCCTTCTAGCGGTAGCTCCTATGTGATATTCTCATTTCAACTCGAACCATCCCAATCGGAAGAGACTTCGGATAAGGGTTGTAGTGTTGGTTTGGGTGAGGCTTAGAAAGGCTTGAAAGACTTTCAAATATCAAAGGGTTAAAAGGGAGTGATTATCTTGGCATCATTACCATCACACGACTTCTCAAAAATTCGACTCTTGAAATTTAACCTATCTCGAGAGTCCTTTTGGTAATTTGTCTTGAGACATGAGAGCTTCGCTCTTTGTTCTAATAACATTGCTTGCAATACATGTTTTCTCTTGCAAGATATTCCTTTTGTTTTTCAATTAATGATCTTTTGCATGATCATGGATTTTGGTTTTTTATTTTTATTTTTTTTATGGGCATTGGCCTTGCTTTTACCAGGTACACTGCTTTTTCATGCCCCTTAGTTTTATTTTCTTTTGAGTATCTAGGACCCTCGAGTGGCATTTACCAATTTTCTCAATTTTGTTGGTAAATCATGTGCCTTGCCCCAGTGTGGGGAGATAATCATCACCTGGGGTTATTAAATAATTGCATAAGGCTCAAATTGGTTAAGCAATGGATAATTGTGTTTATGGTAGTGAACGGAATGCTTTTCGTCACTTTGGGATGCTTCGAGTTTCAACAAGAAATCACCTGAAGCTAACACAAGAAGATTGATGCAAGTGAAAGCAATAAAATCTTTCTTAATCTTTTGCTCCATGATTTTCAACCAAGACCCCCTATTTTGCCCCAATATGGGGTTGTTCTTGACAGGGTTATTTTGGAAATGCTCCCTATTTGGCTCAAAGTGGCTTGCAAGGGATATCAATAGTATTTGGGGATTGAGAAATGAAATGCCTTAATCATTTCAAATCATGTATTCACTGTGAATGAATCCTATGCCCTAAGACATGGTTCTTTCCACTCAATTCTCTCAAAGAGTGTATGAGGACATGTTTGGTAAAGGGGTTGCCTCTCATCATTTTAGGCACTACCACTTGGCATATTTAAACAATCATTTTTCAGGTTTTTCAAAACCCACTTTAGTTAAATTCAACTCCTTGGGGAAATGAAAATATTTTGTCTAATGAAATTTTGTCCCTGAAAAGAGATATTTTTTTTTTTTTTGACCCTATTGGGGAGATTTTTTTTTTTTTGAAGTAAGATTGGACAAGATTTGTAGACAGAACAGGCTTTGCTTAGCACATGGGTTTATTTCTAGAGTTTTAACTGTACTTCTAGAATTCTAACCAACTCTTTTGGCATTCTTAAAGGATAAGGTCACTTCTAAGTTCTAAAGAAGAATGGACACATTTGAAAATTTTGCATTCTTGAGATGAACCTCTTGCAGATAGGTAGAATCTTTTATTAGAGATCCTGCAAAATGAACAAATATACATATGCAATATGTATGCATGAAAATGCATGATGCAAACATCCTAAAATGGCTCAAATTCGATCCAAAAAATGGCTCAAAGGCCTTTCACTTTATTCATGGATAATACTTCTTAACAGCATCAGCATTTACAGGTCTTGGCAATTCATGACCATCCATTTCTACAAGGATTAGTGCTCCACCAGGTAGCATTTTCTTTACAATATATGGGCCTTCATAGTTTGGAGTAAACTTCCCACGAGGATCTGGAATGATAGGTAAAACCTTCCTCAAGACAAGATCGTTAATCTCAAAATGTCTTGGTCTAACCTTGCGGTTGAATGATTTAGCTACCCTCTTTTGATAGCTTTGTCCATGGCATAAGGCTTTTACCCTCTTTTCATCAATCATATTAAGTTGTTCAAATCTTTGCTGAACCCATTCAGCTTCGAGAGTTTGATTTGAGAAAGTACCCTCGGTGAAGGAATTTCCACTTCCACGGGTAATACAGCTTCCATCCCATAAACCAATGAGAACGGTGTTGCCCCGGTAGAGTACGAATTGAAGTTCGATAAGCAAACAAAGCATATGGCCACCTATCATGCCGGTCACGATAGTTCTTAGCCATTTTAGCCAGAATCTTCTTGATATTCTTGTTTGGCACTTCCACATCTCCATTCATATTGTGGGCGGTATGGAGAAGAATTCAAATGGTGAATGTGGAATTCTCCAAGTAAATCATCCACCACTTTATTATTCAAGTTTGATCCATTATCTGTGATGATCGCTTCAGGAACTCCATATCGGGCGATGATATCACGACGGATGAATTTTGCCACATTCTTTGCAGTAACATGGGCATAAGAATTGGCTTCAATCCATTTGGTGAAGTAATCAATTGCTACTAAGATAAAACGATGCCCATTCGATGCTTTAGGATTAATCGGTCCGATGATGTCGATGCCCCACATTGAAAAAGGCCAGGATTCGGACATTTGATGTAGTTCATTAGGAGGAGCATTGATCTTGTCCCCATAGACTTGGCATTGATGACAACACCTCACATGCTGAATACAATCGGCTTCCATGGTCAACCAATAGTAACCGAGCCTCATAATTTTTCTAGCCAAGAGATGACCATTCATATGTGGACCACACTCTCCTTCATGTATTTCTTTCATCAGGAGTCTAGCTTCTTGTGTGTCCACACATTTTAATAAAACTGAATCAAAAGACCTTTTATAGAGGGCTCCTCCACTAAGGAAGAATTTGGATGCCAACTTCATCAAGTATTTTCGATCATTGGTTTGACTACCTTAGGGGAATTTGCCTTCTCGAAGGTAATTCATGATGTCATAATACCAGGGTTGACCATCGGGTTCTTCTTCTATCATCAAGCAATAAGCAGGCTTTTTCAAAACGTTGATTTGCAAAGGATCGACGCTCAAACCATCAATTACTTGCAACATCGAAGATAAAGTTGCCAAGGCATCGGCAAACTGATTTTGTGATCTCGGCAGATAATCAAAAGAGATCTCATCAAATTCCTTGACCAAGTCTTCGAGATATTCATGGTAAGGGATTAATTTTACATCCCGTGTTTGCCATTCACCTTCCGTTTGGTGGATGATGAGTGCAGAATCACCATAAACTTGAAGCTTTCTGACTTTCATATCGATGGCTAATTGCAAGCCAATGATGCACGCTTCATATTCAGAAATATTGTTGGTACAAGGGAATACCAACTTTGCAGCTACTGGATAATGTTGACCTTCCGGGGATATTAAAAGTGCCCCGGTGCCAGAACCAGAAAGGTTAACTGCACCATCAAAGTACATGGTCCATTTATCAGGTGAGACCAAATAAATCCGTTCATCGATTTCATCCCAATCATTAGATTTCCCGGGATTTTCGGCTAACATATCAGCTATAGCTCGCCCTTTAATGGACTTTTGTGTCATGCTTTGAATATCAAACTCAGAGAGTAATATCTGCCATTTAGCTAGCCTTCCAACCAATGCTGGCTTTTCCAAAAGATATTTGATCGGGTCATTCTCAGTCACCAAAAGGATGTGGTGATGCAGAGTATATTGTCTCAGTCGGTGTAAAACCCAAATCAAGGCTACACAGGTCTTTTCCACCTTAAGATATTGAATCTCGGAAGTAGTAAACTTCTTACTGAGGTAATATACGGCACGTTCTATTCCATCCCTTGGTCCCTTTTGTGCTAATATGGCTCCTAAAGACTCCTCATGAATGGTGAGATACAAGATCAGAGGAACACCTTGGATAGGTGGTACAAGTACAAGAGATTGCGAAAGATATTGCTTTAGTTCTTCAAATGATTTTTGACATTCTTCATCCCAGTTGACCTTAGCGTTCTTCTTTAATAGCTTGAAGAATGGCTTAGCAGTTTCTGACAATTGAGAGATAAATCTTGCAACATAATTCAATCTTCCCAATAAGCTTCGGACTTCTTTAAAGAGAAGGAGGTTTCAAATCGCATATGGCCTTCACCTTAGAGGGATCTATCTCGATACCTTTGTTACTAACCATAAATCCAAGAAGCTTCCCAGACTTTGCCCCAAATATGCATTTTGCGGGGTTAAGTCTCAGCTTGAATTTCCTCAATCGATCAAATAATCTTCTTAAGATTTCAACATGATCTTCACCTTGTCTTGACTTTGCAATCATGTCATCAACATAAACTTCAATCTCCTTATGCATCATGTCATGGAATAGTGTCACCATGGCTCTTTGATATGTTGCCCCTGCATTTTTTAAGCCAAAGGGCATAACTTTGTAGCAAAATGTTCCCCACGGTGTGATGAATGAAGTTTTAGTCTTATCATCCTTTTTCATTCGAATCTGATTATAACCAGAAAATCCATCCATGAAGGAGAACAATTCAAATCCAGCAGTACCATCAACTAAAACATCAATGTGCGGCAGAGGAAAATCATCCTTAGGGCTTGCCTTATTTAGATCACGATAATCAACACATACTCGGACTCGTCCATCCTTCTTCATAACTGGGACTATATTAGCAATCCAATCCGCATATTGAGTGACTTCAATAAAACCAACATTTAAGAGCTTCATGACTTCTTCTTCAATCTTCTTCGACAATTCAGGTTTTGTTCTTCTAAGCTTTTGCTTCTTCGGCAGAATATTAAGATCAAGTGGTAACGCATGTTCCACGATCTCAGGATCTAAACCCGGCATATCGGCATACGACCAAGCAAAAATATCTCGATATTCTTTCAAAAGCCCAATTAGTCTATTGGTATCTGCTTGAGAGAGACCTGCCACAATCTTGGTTTCTTTAGGGTTGTCTGAATCTCCCAAATTTACAGTCACCGGTTGTTCGGTGGTAGGAGGTTTAGACTCTTCATGTCTGAGCCATTCTTTTTCAATACTTCGAGGATCATCTTCATTCTCTGAGTCGGAATAATCTGGTTCAAAATCTTTTGAATGCGAATCCGAGCCATGTAAATGACTATCGTGATGTGAAATGTCATGCCTGAGATGTGATTGAAAAATGGTTAGTATATATACATATAAACGAATGCAATGAATGCAAATGTCATGAGAAACTTGTTTTCAAATTCAAGTTGTTTTTTGAAAAATTAATTGGGAACTAATCCTCATGTCATTGGACGTCTTAGTTCCACTAAAAATTTTGAAATTATAGATCGTGTGGAGGCTCAGGCCTCAAAGCATCATCATAGGACTGATTTGGGCCTCACACATCTATTAACAAAACATGAATTTTATTGATATATGAAAATTGCATTACAACGTATATCATCTTGGATCTAGAAAGTTTATGATCCAGATCATTACAAACATAGACGGATGAAATGAATGGAATTCCCTCGCAGGGGAGAAAATGAATGAAATTCCCTCGCAGGGGAAAAATGAATAGAATTCCCTCGTAGGGGAGAAATGAATCGAATACAACTAAAAATATTAAATGCAAGAACTAGGAACATCCCTTACACAGTGGGAATTGTAGGCTCTTCATCTTCACTAATAGTGCCAACCAGACCATCTTCAAACAAATCAGCAAAGTGATAGACATTGGCTTCTTCTTCTTGCAAGAGCTTAGGTGGACCAGGAAAGAAATCTTTCAAAGGTAGAGGCAAGAGACGTTGGTAACTTTTACCCTTGATGCTTGGGCCTTTGCGATTACCTTGACCTTTATGATCGCCTTGATAACCCAGGCCTTCACGCTTGTTGATTTTAACCACTTTAATAGGATCCGGTATGCCTTGGGCTGACTTACCCAACCCTTTCCCCATAGCAAAACCATTTTTGAGCAATTCTTTACTTGCCATCAGGGAGGCCTCTGAGAACCGAGGCTTTCTAATAATCGACCCAACAGGCACATGAGTGACAGACACCATCTCAAACGAGTGATAGCTCAACTCTCCCTTGACTTCAGGCTCAATGAAAGGTATGGCCGTGTTATGGAAAGTCTCCACATCTCTTTCACGTCGAATAGTCACAATCTTTCCATCGATGGGAAGCTTCATCATTTGATGAAGACTAGAAGGAATGATTCCTGCAGCATGGATCCAAGGCCGCCCCAATAGCAGGCTAAAATTGCTCGGGATATCCAATACTTGAAACTTTTGAGTCATGGTAATAGGGCCAATCGTCAGTGGTAAATCGATTTCCCCTATTGTTTCTCTCTTCATCCCATCAAAGGCTCGAACAGGAATCGTTGGAGAAGAGACATTTTCCATTCCCATCCCTAATTTACGAAGGGTGGACAAAGGACAAATGTTCAAGGCAGAGCCATTATCGATCAGGACCTTCGAAAT
Organism: Eucalyptus caleyi; assembly: GCA_014182885.2. Classification (NCBI taxonomy): domain Eukaryota; kingdom Viridiplantae; phylum Streptophyta; class Magnoliopsida; order Myrtales; family Myrtaceae; genus Eucalyptus; species Eucalyptus caleyi. The sequence goes on from CM024470.2 coordinate 50,976,250, forward strand.
CTTTGTCTCAAAATGTTGAGCGGACACGTATAACGCCTTGGTGTGTGCTTGGCCCTCAGGGGGGAGGTCTCTATCAGAGAAAGTAATTTGATCTCTTAAAAGTATAGCACCCACGAACTCCTCCAACTGTACTTCTCCAATGGCCTCGGGTACATGAACTTCATTTAAAATTTTGAGGAGAGCATTTCTATGCTTTTCGAAGGTCTTGAAAAGCTCCAATAGAGAAATCTGCGCAGGCATCTTGCGCAATTGGTCAATCACTTCAGCCTCACTTGTCTTGAGTGTTTTGAGGAGTTGTTCAGCTTCCTCATCAGTTACGGCCTTTTTTTCTTCACCTTCACGTGGTGAGTAGATTCGACCCGATCGAGTGACGGCGTCGATTTCATTTGTATTATAATTCCAAGGGACCGCCCTAGTGTCAAAAGTAGGAATCACTTTAGTGTTGGAACATTCACCTAATTATGGTGGTAACTCGATCACAACAGGACCAAAATCCATGTTTGAGATCTTCATGGCTCCAAAATTATCGACCAATGGGCCGACTTCGATGACACTCTTAGCAGTTGTATCACTCCCACATGGGATTTTTCCTTTGGTCAGATCAATCACAATAGGTTCAATCATAGCCATGAAGTCATCCTTGAATTCCTCTCCCCATCCACTAGGGACAATGTCTTTAGAGCTTTGGAAATAACTTGGAGGAGGAGTATATTTGACTATAAAGTCGTATTTCCCACTTGGTTGTCCCAAGGTGTCTACCACTTCACCCTTCTCATGGGCTTTCCTCACAAATTCACGGTCTGAATGGGAAGTTTTGTATTCATCCTCTTCTTCGCTATAGGAGTAGACCTCTTTATCCTTTGGCAAAATTGAAATAAGGTCTTCTTCATCATGAACGATGTGATCTTTCAACTGGTGATCATCAAATGGCATGCTCTGTTTCATCTCCTGGATATCCATCAGGGGTACATCTTCGTCAACATCCCCATAAATCATGTTGACATTTTCAGAATGCTTTGGAAGAGGATTTTGTTGGACATTCGGTGCTGAATCCTTAAAGGCGAGCAACTTTTTATCCAGCAAATTCTGGATCTTATAACGGAGCACAAAACAATTATCTACATGGTGACCTTTTTCACCCATATGATACTCACATGTTTTGTTAAGGTCAAATCCAGCAAACTTTGGCGGATTATTCCTTGGGATTTCTTTTGCAACAAGATGATTTTCAATCAGCATTGGAAGTAGTTGGGACATGGGCCTAGGCAATGGAGTAAATTGCCTTTGAGGGGCCTTTCCTTTATGCTCAAAGTTCCTAGAAGAACCCCCTACCTCCATGGAGGGTTTATGAATATGAGGATTATACGGCCTTCGAGAAGAGGAATTTTGTACATAGGCGATCTCCACAGTCGATTCTTTATCCCTCTTTGGAGTATACCGACGATTTGTGTTATCAGACAACCTTCCTTCTCGCATGATTCCCTCGATGCGTTCTCCCAACTCTACAAATGTAGCAAAGTTCATACATGTATGATTGTACATCTTCTCAAAAAAATCACGGGGCATAGCCTGAAGTAGCAACAATTTCATGGTCTCTTTCTCGATAATGGTGGTTTTACTTGAGACGCAGTGACCCTCCATCTTTGAGCGTAGGCCCTAAATGACTCGGTTCTTCTTTTCTCAACTCGAACCAATTCTTCTCGAGTTGGAGCAATTTCAGTATTGAATTTGTATTGCTGAAGAAATTCATCAACGAGATCTTCCTAAGTACGGATTTTCTCCATGTCCAACTCTATAAACCAAGTTTACGCAGGACCAACGAGGCTGTCCTGAAATGAATTGATCAAGAGTGGGGGATTATCTGAATAACGGGCCATCTTGCCCAGATAGTATTTCAAGTGAGTCTTCGGACATCCGATGCCATCGTATTTTCTTGTGAACTCTGGCTCTTTATAGAATTCAGGGACCGTAACTTTGGCGAAGGGTGACAGTTTATCAAGCCCCTGCAACTGATAGCCTTGCAACATGCAAAGGCGTTCTTCGATCTTTGCTAGGCGCCTTGAATTCTCCTCATCGAAGTGTGGAGTCGGAATCTCTTTAGATGAAGGCTCTGGACCGATAACTATCGGGATTGCAGTGGGGATCTCTTCCACAGGCCCTTTTGCCCTGGGCTCTGCTACCGACACTTCAGGGGGTGCGGTAGGAATATTTGTGGTAGAAGAAGTAGATGTCAAGCTTTTGACTTGGCTAGAGAGATCGGCCAAAAATGTCACCAGCTGGGCCATTTGATTTTCCATATTAATGACACGAGCTCGGGTATCTTCATTTTCCATCTTTGTTTGGCGGCAAGTTCGTATAAGAAATCTTTCTTCAGCCATTTTTTTTTTTTCAAAACTTCCTGTAAAAGAAAATGACTCGAATTAGTACCAATCAAAAGAAACCATTAAAGTACAAATCCTAGTCAATTTTATATTTTCTTGAGATAAAATAATCATAAGAAGTGTATATGATCCCAGTATCATATAACATCCTCTTATCAAAATTTCCTCAAAAGAAATTATACAATTGAAAAGGAACGACGACAAATATTTAATCAGAATGCCCCTTTTCTAAAAGTTACATGAAAATGTTCATGAATTTCATTCATTTCAGTTGAACAATTACAAAGGAAACAGAACCTTGCTTTCTTGAAGCTTACAAAGTAGTTCAACTTTACATGTGATTTTTACATGGAAGATGAAAATGAATACAAGTAAATCTTAATAGAAATGAGGGAAACACAAAGGAAATCCCTTTACAAGAAAAGCATATGAAATGGAAACCTAAGTACTAGGTGGGATCGTGCGGAGACGCTTGTTTTCATGGGCCAAGCGTTCCTCATCGATTAGGACATTGTCTTCTTGCTCCTGAATATGAACTCGCCAAGAACCTTGAGGTTCGGGAATATCCGGCAACTGAACCTCGAGTTCAGGTTCTACTTGACGGTGTATGTAATCTATGGTAGCTCGATGAGTCTTCATCTCTCCTTCCAAATAATCTTCATCGATGGCAACGACGTTATGCAAGGAATGGGAGTACCAAATCCCAATAGCAGCTTGAATTGTTGCCTTGATGTGGTCAATTTGGTTTTCCTTGATGACTTTGTCGTGATAATCAATACGATATAACCCCAGCTTGAGGATTGGCGGGATCGTTTGAAGCGCGCGATATTGGCGGAGTACCCTTAAAGGGTAATATGACGTTAAACCCGTTAGTCCCACGAGGGGAAGCGGATCGTCAACTCCACTAAAAAGGCGCACCTCGGGATTCCCAAGCCACCGAACATGCCATTGAATTAAGCTATGGTTGAGATTTTTGAGGAAATGGAACCACATAGAGAAAGACCATGATGGAAAGGATTCGTTTCTTTGGGAAAATCTAAGAATTGGATGATGATGTTTTGTGACATCAATAATCTTCATGTGAGGGGCAAACTCTTTGATATGTGAAAAGAGCCAAATTTGGAGAAGTCCTAATGGGGCTCTAAGAGTGCCTCGACCATTTGCTTTAAACCGATTAAGAGACATAAAAGTTTCGGCAATGATCATATGTGTGAAACTATTAAATGCACACACTTAGTTGACAATGTGTGTGACTAAAGGATCCATTGTTTTTTGGGTATATGGGAACATCACAAAACCAAAGAACATAAGTAGGAAGACACGAGGAATTTGGTTCCCAGATTTTGGCTCAAGGCTACGGAAATATTTTTCGAGGAAACTATAAGGCATGGCAAGAGAGTTTCAATTAAGAATAGCTTCAATTTTATCATAAGGGATATTGAGGAATTGACTTAGAAGAGATATTGGATTTTGGCCAATAGGAGGAGTGACAAAACCTAAAGAAGCTTTACCTAATTTAATGGCTTTTTGGAACTCCTCAATTGTAGGGGTCAATTCGCATTGATTAAACACGAAAGTAGAAGTCACAGGATTTCAAAAATGAGCCAATGCTTTGACCATTGTAATACGTGGTTCGACTTTTAATAAAGTCAGGAGGAAGCCTATGCGTTTTTCCACGTAGTCTTGATGTCTTGGTTCGAGATTCTTCCATAAAGTCTTGAGATTCCCGGGCACAGGGATCACGTCCACTTCAGGTCTACCCATCTAATCTAGACCTAAAAGGGGCATACATGATTAAAACATATCATCGTTGAAATATAAAATTGCATAATTGAAATATGGAAAGTAAAAAATAAGCACGATGAAGAAGGAACGATATCTTACCCACCAGACATATGACAAGCACAAATCACATGTCGCATGAAACTGTGAGGTTTTGACGTCTAAGGTGAGAGTGCTAAAGGCTTAAGGTCCTCATCCCAAAGGATAAAAATAGTTTACCCACCGCTACTATCTTCTGTCAGTGCTATTTTTATCGGTTGGGATGAGCGGGTTTATGTAAGTAGTGGATTACCACGAGCATCCACTCGCAGATTCCACCCATAAACCCTCCTAAGGTCCTAAATTGGGCGATCGGGGTTTTAGACCGCGGTTGTGTGTGCGGTGTCGTGCTAAAGCTGGTAAACATGCATTTTAATTAAAACATCCAACACTTCAATATAAACCCACATACATTCATACAACCTCACACCACCTGCAAAACAAATGGTTTACAAACACGCCTCCCCTTATAACTCCAACCTACAAAACCATTTAACACAAGATAAGTGACTAACCTGATTTTCCACGTGACTTTGACATGCAGGCGATCCTACATAAGACATGTTAGTTAAAACACAACAACCATTTTTAAACGGCTTCAAGTCCTCTTAATCTAGTAACCAGTCCCCAGCGGAGTCGCCAAGCCTGTCGCGACCCGACCTCTCTGCCCTCGAATCTCTCATTATCACGAGGAGAGAAAATGGGGAAAGGTCGGATTTAGGGGTACTTGATCACGAAAGTTCACTCACGGCTTGCATTCCAAAAGACGTCATCACCTTGCCTTTTGGATCAAACCTCTCATGAGTTCCCTCCACGAGATCGCGAGCTCTCCCAAGCTCGTACCCCGCGTGACAACGGAATGTCACGATCCATACCCACATAAGCGACACACCTAAAAAAAAGGAGTCGAATGTGGACATCGAATTTAAGGGTACTTTTACCATGGTAGCCCTCTTGATAGTACGCTTCACCCATTAGGATGGCATCACTTCATCATTTGGGTTATTCCCATATCAAGTATGCTAAACCATAGTGAGTTTCATCGAAACTTATACCCCGCGTGACAGCAGATTTATTTATACGATCTACTTATTTATGACAACCTAAAAATAGACGGGAGTCGCCACTAGCCTCATTTTCGGGGATTGACTAGAAACCCAATCGAGAGTCGGGAGTGTTCCCTCGATTTCTACGCAACCAGATATCTAGGTTCGGGGACTTGGGTTACGCTTATATTGCTATTAGTGCCCTTTCGGTACCTAAACAGTATGTTGTGTTTTTCCTAACATGTCCATGCGTTTCTTTTTATATTTTCGGGATCATCAATTCCTAGGCTAAGTGATCATGCGTGGTTGATCGTTTTCATGCTATTCTATTTCTAAAAAAAAAAATGAAAAGAAAACAATCAATGAAATTGAAAGTGCAAGACATGAAGTAAACAATCAAGAGAAAGCAATAAACCTAATCATGCAATTCTAAAAATATAAAAGAGAAAACACAATTAAGAGAAAGAAAAAAAGAAAAAAAAAGAAGGAAAAAAAGGAAAACCCGCAACTCGTCGGGTTTTTATACAACACAAGGAACCCGAGACATATGTCGGGAGAAAAATGAATATTACAGAATAACGGTCGGAGTGGACATCGACCTCCCCCATCTTCACTTCTTCTCCACTTTTTTGGATCCTATTCTAAACCTAATCTAAGAAATTTATGACTGGATGCATACAAATAAAAGAAACAGTCAAACACATTAAGCAACCAAAGAAACAATACATCATATCAAAATCAACTGTTTAAAAAGAAGTACAATGCGAAGTCAACTTTCGAGCGATATCCTAAAATTCAGCATTAATATGTGTCGCACTAAAATCATTCATCAAATGATCACATGCAAAGCATATGATATGACATACATCCAAGTCATATAACCTTGGTTCTCAGTTAACCAAACAAGTGAATTTGTTGACAAAAGATCATTCACCAAACAATATGCATCATCGACGTGTTCGTGCTACATGTATGTCCATCTAATCAATGCTTAATCCACAACTTCCAGCATGCAATCAATGTTGTAGCAGAACACGTGAGACTATAAATTGTAATTGTTTGATGACAAATTGCCATGAAATTGAAGTCATGTCTTGCCACAAGCACGTATGAATTTTCTTGATAAAAAATGGCATCAATTATTAACCAAACTAACCTCAAGTTAGAATCAAATGCACATCCAATCATGGTAACAATTTTCGTGGAAAAAGTTTTTAACGTGAGCTATATAGAAGTTAAAGAAAATTCAAGAATGCACAATATCACGTCGGAATTGCTGCAAAATATCGGGATGTCATGACACATTAATTGTGATTTGACCTAAAAGAAAATCCGAAGAATATGAAATTTTACCACAACGCGAATAAAAGAGAGATGAACAAATTTTGTTAAGAACCCAATTTTTGAGTTTCTTAATAAGAGAATCATAGCAATGTAACAAAATCAGCTTTGATAAGGGCAAAATAAGGGTCATGAATTTCATTTTTTATGACAAATTTCTATCATGCGAATCACAAGAGAAGTCGAGTTCAATTGATACACAAATCATGTGAAATCAGCACCATAAGAACAATTTTCACGAGAAAGCTTCTCAAAATTTTAACACGTGAATTTCTAAAAATTCAAGAGCATGAAGAGGTCGATCAAAAAATAGAACATGATAGCATGTCACACCGTCACTCTACAACAATATTAAAAGCAATTGGACAAATCTACTATCTTATCTTTAAAACTAACAGCAATTAGCCACAGAAAAGACAGCGTTTCTAATCAAATCAACTCAAAAAAAAATTCTATATATTGTAACCAAAGGCATTTCATAAAGCACCAATCTATGATTTAAATTTTACTCCATTAGAAGTCAGTTCCTCACCAAGCATGATTAACATCTTATCAAGACAACCAGCTTTTTGTGTTACTTGGATTTTCGCCATACGAAAGTACAATTCAAGAGAAAGACAAGCAAGAGAATCTTAACACAATACTTCAGCAGAAAACCAAAGAGAACCACAAAATCTGAAGCTTGTAAACCCTGTGAACCCCTATGCTTTTTTTATATTCACTTGGTCCATCAGAAAGTATACAGCATATACCATAATCAACTTCAAAGAAAACAACATTATCAAACTCAGCATGCATATTTTTCTAAAAAAAAAAAATCAAGAGCAGAGATACATCAATCAACCAAAACAATCTATACAAGAACCGAGTATCTAATATCTAATGTCTGTTTAATAGAAGCATGACCTATGATCTATTCAACCCAACAAAAAAAATCAATTCCTCATCAAGCATGATTAAATCGCTGTTTGCACTAGTAACATCATATCAAGACCATCAGTTTTTTTAAGATAGTAGAGGGCTAGATTCAACCGGACATTACACTTTTCAGCTCTAGCAATACAGATCTCAAGTTGCAAATCAAAATTTTCACGTTTGACAGATGAGTGAACACTTTGGAATTAAGATAGTCGACGGTCTAGAGAAACTTGTTTAAAGGTGATGTGACAAATGGTAAATAAGCATTTACACTAATAGGTCATGTTCGGCAATCAAATTGATTCTGTCGCTCAAACATATTTGGCAAGCAAGCCTTTATATGCGTAGTAATTGCTCATCACAGAAAGCAACTCAGTGCAACAAATACCATATCATGCAGGTTGAGTAAGTGAACACAACACTTCCAATAGAGAAAACTAAGAAAACAGTGACAAACCTCAGTTCAAAGAAGCCACCGAAGTTGTCGTATGAGAACTAAGACCAAGCCAAAGTTGGTCTTAGAGATGACGCTCTTCGACCGGCCGTTTCAACGAGTCAGATCCGGTGCGCGAGAGAGAGAGAGCCGAAAGAAAATCGTTCGAGTCAGAAACGGCGAACGAGAAATCGGAGACCAAAACCCTAACGGATCAAAAGAGAGAAAGAGAGCTCACCGGATCCAAAGAGAAAATCGGTTAAGCGTCGTTGTCGTCGCCGCCACTGCCACCGTCTTCGCCGATGACGACGCGGTTGAGCAAACCAGAGAGAATCAGAGAGAGAGAGTCCAGAGGAGAAGAAACCCCAGTCAATCTCAAAGATCTCGCCTCCAATCTTCGATCCCTCGCTAATGGAGGAAAAACCCTAGCAGATCGAACCGTAAAGAGGGAGAATACTCGATCGAGAGAGTCCCCCCGCAGAGAGTTTCCTTCGAGGAGAGAGAGACGAAACCGATAGGAGAGTTGTTCAACGCCGATCTTTAGATCCTCCTTTGCGGATCAATTTTCTTCACACAAATGCAGAATTGCTAGCCTCCATTGTCTTTCGGCGAGAAGAAATCCATGGATTACTCGCACTAGAGGGAGAATAACTGGATTTCTTCTTGAAATCCTCGCTCGAATCCATCAAAACCAGAAAAAGAAAACCCTAATGGAGAGAATTGCAGAGAGGATTTTTTTGTGAAGAAATTCTGCTGGAGAGAGAATCAGTGGGCGGAGAGGGAGAGTCCGTGCGAAAATGTGGAGAGTGAGAGCGTTCGTGTCTCGAGAGAGAGAGTTTTTTTTTTATATTTTTATATATATTTTTTCTCCTTTTTCTTTTCATTTTTTATTTCTTATATTCTTTTTTTTTCTTTTTGTTTTCTTTTCATTTTCATTTTTTTTTGTGTTTTCCCTTCATCCATTTTTTTTAATCTTTTGGGCTCTTTATTCTTTTGGGCTTTTTTTTTTCTTTTTTTTCCTTATTTCTTATTTTTTTTTTTTGTCTTTTCATTTCAAACAATTTTTTAACTTTTGCGAATTGAATTTTTGTCTCTTTGCATTTGAAAAGGTCAAACAATTTTTTTTTTTTTTTGAACTTTTTGCCATTGAATGTTTAAAATGTCGACAAAAACCGTAAAGCCATTCGGAAGTGTCCACTAAATCTAAGAAAGTTGCTTGGTGGGGCCGTGATTACCACCTATAGATAAGTTGTGTCATAAGGACTGTGATTCATAATTGGGAATTGAGTTGGAATAGTCGAAATGACCGGAAATGGTCTTGATGATATGTAATCAACTGGGTCGATTGATCATTGCTTTGATATGATGTTGTGAATTGATTGATTGAATGGAAATGACCAGTGAGTGGTCTTGTTGACATGAAATCGACTAGGTCAATTGATCGAGATATCGATCTGTGATGTGATTGCTTGGGTGCCTATTGAACTGTGCTAATATGCAAGTGGAATCTGAGGCCAAGGTAAGTCTTCTAACCCGTGCGTGTATAGGCAGCGTGGTTAGCATATTGGTTTCCTAATTGAGTCTTAGTGGGGTAGAACTTGTTGAGACATAGTCTCATCCCGGTTGTGAGACAACATTTCAGGCTTGTAAATGAGCCTATGAGAAGGAACCGGAAGAGGATGATGAGCCGGTAAAAGATGAAGAACTGGAAGGATGTGAGCTTAGTGAAGAAGAGTCAAAAGAGGATTAGGTTGATCCTGAGTACGACCCAAATGAGGATTGAGATCCCATCATCTTTTGTGAACCTTGTGTTGTGTATGAAGAGTGTGACTAGAATTTTATGAATAGTCTTGTGAATAGACTTTGAGTTATGCTATGTATAAAGGTTTGGTTGTGGATTTCAATATAAAAAATATGGCATTGTTTTTCTATCCCATTGTGTTATTATCTGGAGATTTATAACCGCTTCCGCATGTGCTATTAAGAATGAAAGGGTCCACGATACGTAGTCCTGGGATATCACATTATAAAATTGACCAAGTAGAAGGATGTGTACGTGCCCGAGGATCGAGCCGTGACACTTTTATTCCAAAAATGAAATAATTAAAAATTTTAGCTTTTGATTTTTTTTTTTTTCCAAATGTATTTCTAGGATATAAATATGTTCCAAAAATAAGAAAATGAAATTACGTTACCAAACAGATTTCTATTCCAAACTTATTATGGGGAACAGAGAAACAAAAACATAAAGAAACATAAATAGTGTCATGCACACCCTAAATGGACTTAGTTTTCGCAAAGGCATCTCTATTTCACTCGACTAGAGTTACAAAAGGTGCGGTGTCTCACGGTAGCACGATGAAACTTACATAACTAGCAAGATATTTACCCCCTTCTAGTTGGTGGTAGAAGTTATTCTTCTTTCCACAAACGATCTCTAGAAGTAGTACTCCAAAACTATATACATCGGATTTCACTGAGAACTCTCCATGCATTGGATATTCTGGAGACATGTAACCATTGTAAAATGAGCATTAGCCACATGTATATTGCAAATTTAGATTCAAATCACATAGCATCCTTGAATAGATAAAATGAGCAAGTCTGGCATCCAATCACAAGGTCATCTATTCAAAAAAGACTTACAAAGTCCCCACAATTTTATTTGTGTTAGCTTGAGTTTGATCACCTCCAAAAATTCTTGCCATGCCAAAATCCGAAATCTTCGCATTCATTTCACTATCTGACAAGATATTGCTACACTTTAGGTCACAATGAAAGATTTAGAGACAAGAATTTTCATGTAAATAGAGCATCCCTTGAGTGATCCTAGAGACTATTTTATAACATAGAGGCCAATCCAATTGTCCTTATTTTTTCGGGATCTGCATCATTGTACCAAAATTCATTAATGTGCTAGGATGTGACACCTCTCAAAAACTTAAGGTGAAGCTCATCACACGATACCAAAATATATTTACTCTCATTCATCAAAGATAGTTCGAGAAAAACCTATAATCAATTAAAAGAACAAAACCCAAAATTTTCAAGGTTTCTACAGCTAGTGAAAGCTTGATCATTTGATTTTAAGCAAATGGTGCATTTTGCAAATAAGAAGGTTAAAGTGCAACATACCAAATAAGAAATAATCAAGGCTTTTATTTGGCACAAACTTGTAGGCAAGTAGCTTTTTGACTCCCTCCAAGCAAAATCTAAGTAGTCATACAAGGTTTATGTGTTGAAGCTTCACAACTAATAGAACTTCATTCTTAAATTCTTCATCACCCTATCTTGAGCTTTGAGATAGCCTCTTCACAGCAATTTGTTGTCCATTAGGAAGTCTACCTTATAGTGTTTTGTATCTATCATTTAATTTGTTATCACAACTACTTGGAAGCTAACATAAAAAAGCTTTACATGTTTCTTTTTCTTCAACATCATTATGTTCAATTGAATTCATATATAAAGCAATTTTGGATTATTTCTAACTAATATGTAATATGTAATTGGAAAACTTCACCAAACCACCTTCACCCAACTTGTTTTTAGGATAGAAATCATTTGTTGTGGCTTGTATTGTAGCCAAGTCCAATTGTGAGGACTCTATGGCAGTAAGTTCATTTGCACCTACATTGCCGAACAAATCAATTTGATTATCAAATTAAATCAACAATGGCTCCTAGTTGCACTTGTAGGGTTGCCACTGCTTGAGAAATTATTATAATGAAAAGCTTCGGATTAGACTGGCATGGTTGTGTCCCCCCCTACCCCAAAGAAATCTTTCTTCACTTGATTGGTCATGAAGAAAAGGGAAAAAAAAATATCATCATTACTATAGGAAATAAAATAATGAGATGAATTTCGTATAATGATCACTTCTTCATGCTGAAGGTAGTGTTAGGTCTATTAAATGCGGTGCAGACACTACCTATGCTTGAAGAGAATTGCTATAGGTTAAGATCATTTTGAGGCCTCGTTATCTTGTTTGTCATATCGAATCTCTTTCCCTCTAGCATGACTCATGGCATCCCAAAAAGAGTAGTTTAAGACGCCACTCTTCTTTGAAGTGCAAAAGCAACTGATTTAAGGCCCAATGCAGTCTGAAGACTCAGTATCAACCTACGCAATTGTTTGAGTAGTAATTTGTCCAAATTCTCCTTTGGAAAACCAAGATACTAGCACTTCTTCTTCTAGCGACATTCCTACCTCTGCTTCAGCTTGAAAGATTGTCAGGAAAAGAGGCACAAGAGTTGAATAGTATTGGCTAATTTGATTTTCACCTAATTTGTCGAGGTTTGGATTCATATCATGGTTGGCCGTGCAAGATAAGCTGCTTGTATTTCTAGGGAGATAATTTTCCAATCATGGCAAAACTCTCTATTTTCTGTGTCATGAAAGCATTGAGATTAGATCCCATTTACTCCTTGGATGCAGTTTCTCTAAGCAAGTCTGAAAAGTGCCTTTCAGCTCTATTTTCTTAATAATGATATTGGTAATTTGGGAGTTTGAATTGTCCTAATGCAACGGGCTATGAAAGGGAGACATTTTCATAGGTTTTGGTGAGATTTTTGTGGAATGGCTGCAACTATTTCATCAAGGAGGCCAGAAATGAGTTGTTACATTCCCAAACTCTTCTTCTGTTGATGGCATTATATGTGCTTGTACATAGTTTTGAAGGTTTTTGTTTTTTTAATCTTTTTTTTGGGTCAAAAATAGTTATGAAGGTTGAAAGAGCATAAAGAATCAGATCTTTCCATTACGGAATATTATCTGTGACTCTTGATTATTGTTGAGTGTCATAGGGTGGTGGTTGTTGTATAAAGAGGTGATTCGTCTTGGGATGGACTGGTTCCCAATCTAGCATTGGAAACCAAATTTGTCATTTCCGAACGTGCTTGGTCCACCGGCTCATTTCTACATTATATTTATTATAACAAAATGTAAAAGTTGCATTATTTTATTTTGGTCAAGTGGGTTATGTGATTATTTGTCCATACTGAAGACATGGTTCCAATCTTGTTGAGTGCAATTTTTTTTTCCAAATAGAGGCTTCAAAATCGTTTTGGAATCATTTAGCTCAAAAACTAGCCTAATTGGGTGATTAGCTCAGAATTGAACCAAGCAGGCCGGTTCTCGCCGGTTCCCAAGTCGAAATGAGCCCGATGCTCACCCTAAGTTGTGCAGCAGCAACTAGGAGTTTCTGAGATATATCCCTGCCGTGGAACATCTTGTACGAAAGTCAATATAGGGTTGTAGTGGCACTAGTCCTCCACTCTTTTTGGTGGATGAACAAGCTTAACTTACCCATCGGAAAGTGGAATTCAAAATCCTATTTCATTGCAGATGGAGTTTAAGTTGCGAATAAATTTAAACGGATGTACACCCAGCTCTATCGTTTCATTGGCCAAAAACATTCTATGGATTTAGATTTGTAGGCATGGTTTTCCTATCACATCTTGAAAATGAAGAATTTCGAATTGCAGCAACAAAATTTACATATTTGATGTTGATACCTCTATTAGTAAATTACATTTACTTGCGTGATTTTGTATAAAACTTCCGTTTCTCGCATATTTGCCAAACTTACGGGAAAAAGGAAACGATATTTCTTTTAGTAAGCCAAATTATAGACACACAAAAAAGCCACAGTATACTCGGGTAGAGTACTTCAATTTTGAACTCGTTTCATGTCTTTTCTGAAATCGATTATTGTTGTAACATTCTGGAATTGTTTCATATGATTAATTTTATTTCATGTTCATAGAAATGAAATATTATTCTTGTAATTTCTTATTTGATAACGTGAATTAGTAACACAATCAAATTACTAGATTCAATGTTTCTACAAAATCTTTATACATTCCTACTAACTTATCTAAGTTTTTCTTAGAAAAATAATTGATGAAAAATCATGATAGCATCATTTTATGATTCCATTACAATGACACAAAACTTTTTTTGAGGTACATATAATGAAACATCTATATGTACCCGTGCATATCCTAAAGCTTATAACTTTAGTTTCGTCTGTTATCAACAAAAGTTGATAGTAGTTTTTCAATCAATTGTTTCTACAAAATCTTTATATATTCCTACTAACTTATGTAAGTTTTTCTTAAAAATATAATTGATGAAAAATCATGGTAGCATCATTTTACATTCTATTACAAGGACACAAATTTTTTTGAGGTACATATAATGAAACATCTATATGTACCCGGAAATATCCTAAAGCTTATAACTTTAGTTCCGTATGTTAATAACAAAAGTCGATAGTGGTTTTTCAATCAATAGTACCTTAATATATTTGATTCCTTAGAACAATAAAGAAGTTTCATAATATGCTCAATTATACGGCATTAAGTAGTTTACGAAATATAAAGGAAAATTAGTCAATTTACGGCTTTTATCATCGACGACTTCATACGTCTTCTTTCCTTTTCTTCGAAGCAAACCACAATTGAGAAGAAGTACCATAACACCTCCAACAGGAACGATAATGCTGATAGTTATCACGGCTGATTTGTTGTTTTTTCCTGATTTGTTGCTTTTTCCTGCACATATTCCATTACGTGAATTGAAGCCTGAATTTTGATCTATTTGTTTGCTTCTCATAAAAGAACTGCCATGGAATTATGAAGGGTTAACTTAGTTTTGATACGATGTTTCAATTTAGCAAACGGTGACTTAAGGCAAAAAATTATAAAAGAAACTGTAAATGCTTCTTCCAGTATTGGAGGGTAATTTCTAAAAGGGTGTGGTTATTTCCAATGACTAAATCCATTCCTATTTTCATTGAAGAGATAAAATTTCTCTTAATACTCAAATAGAAATTTAAAGCGGTGGATCCTGAGTTTATTCACAAATTTTCTTTGTTTTTCCTTTCCTATATCTATGAAGAAACTAGGAAGTGAATCTGACCTTGTATTATGAAGTAAATTTTAGGGTCATATCACATGCTTCCATGTTTTAGTTTCCAATAAGTGGGTATTACCATGAAAAAATCCAAAATAACTTGGACAAGATTAACTTTTTATTAACACAGTCAACTGTTTTCAAATATTTAGTTTTGTTGGGCATATAATCATTAAACTTTTTCCTGTTGGTTGTCCGTTATACACATATAATGAGTTGACCGGATGAAACAAAAAAAAAAACCCTCATTAAACATATGATTAAATAAAATTATAGTTACATCTCCCAATACTAAAATCCAATAATGATATTTTAATTAAATCAAAACATTGCATAAAATAAGAAATGGTTTTAAAATGACAGTTCAATATTAGTCATTTTATATTGATAAAGGTTAATATCATTCTTGATAATTACAAAAAATAACAATGTGTCTCAACAAGGAATTTTTTTATGTCACTGTTTCTAGTGTACTTCAAGATGTTCCTATATCTTTTACGTACTTTATAAAGGTATTTCATCAATAGTAAAGTAAATTCGTTAATACTGTGATATCTTAATCAGAGACTTCATATTGTTTCAGACAAAGCAAATAATAAATAACATATGCACCACAAAAGTGAGTGCTTGGGATAAAAGTGACAAAGAATGGGTAGGTTGCTATAAGAGTAACGATGAAGAAGAGGCTTTTTTTTTTTTTTTATTAAAAAAAGCAATAACAATAAATTTGCAAGAAATCCACAATTGAAAAGTAAATTAATCGAAAAAAACCTGCAAAAATGAATGGATTTAGTCAGGATGGATAAAGCCTAACCCTTTCCAGACTGAGCAAGACTTCCAGCCACCCACCAATCAGTTTCATTGGATTTTTTTACCTTTCTAAAAGGATTTTCCGAACATAAAATTAAGGCCGAGTGTATAGTGCTATTAGCAAATCAAGACAAACTTGCCTTCCGAGTGGGAGGCTAACAAGACACAACAGTCGACTGCCGTCGGCAACTTTTCTGTGCACAAGGCCATGGGAGGATAGCCTCGGCTTAAAGTTTATTTTATTTTTAACTTATGTTTCAGAAATTAAAAGACTCGTACCATCTCTGTCCGTCCGAAAAGCAAGAACCTTGGACGAGCAGAACAATCCGGTAGATAGACGTGAAAGCAGGAAAAAAGGAGCTGTTTTTTTTTTTTTTTTTTTTTTTTATAATTATAAATCCTTTTGGAATGAGAACTCCAACTATAATAGTGCAAATAATAATCATTTTGTTCCAGAAGTCATGACTGTTGGTCAGAAATTAATTTTTCTATTTATATTCCTCGGACAAGCTTCTAAATAAAAATATGCATTCGATAATGGTACAAATCCAAAATAGAAATTCATTTGATCATGACATAAAATTTCTCCTTCTTGGGAGGCCCGTGGTGGGAGGTAGGGGGAGGCGATGGCAATAGGTGGGGGTGACGAGCGGCGGCAAACAGTGACAACAGGGTGGGCAATGAGTGGATGGCTGGCTAGTAGTGATGGTGAGCGATAAGAAGAATTTGTATTTCTTATTTTTTTCAAAAATAGAAAAGTAAAAAAAAATTACTTTTGATTTTATTTCAAAATTCTTTGTGAAGTAAAAATTTATTTCAAAAAATAGAAAATGAAATTTTCCTTACCAAACAAATTTCTATTCTAAAATTTACTTCTAAAAATAGAAAAATAGAAAAATATAGTAACAAAATAATTATTATGCGCTTTACCAAAAAAAAATAATTATTATTATGCGCGTCAACCGACTTGTTTCGTGGCGTTAAAGTAGTGGGAGAGAGAGGCAAAAGGAAAGTTCCATATCCCTTCGGGAGGAGGAGGGGAGGAGGGGGTGGCCCGGCGCGGGGCCCTCATTATAAAAGAGATGAATGTCGAACCTCACGTTGCAGCACGGGGTGAATATCCTCCCTCCTGGCCTCCCCAGGGGAACACGTGGAATCATTGATCGAAGGCACGTGTTACAGTCCCACCGCGTCAAGTCCGGCATGCACTGCGCTATCATGTACAGCTTCTCAGACGTGGTAACATTGGCTTCCGCAGTTGCGAATCTGTTTCCCGAACTCCTCCAGGCGACGTCTTTGATGGTGTCACCGAGTACTTGCAAGAACTTGGCTGAGTTAGCGATGTTCCCGGCATAGGACATCGTAAAAACAGGCTCCTCTTCCATGACCGAGAACACGAACTCGTTCGAGTACTGTAACATGCACTCATCGTACCAGATCATAGAGACTCGCTGGTTGGGGCATTTCTGGAGGATATCCCGTTTACCAGTGGCGACGCAGTTGCTGCACATGGTGGTGCTAACGTCGCTGCGATAGAGGAAGAGCCCCTAGGCCTGGTCAGGAGGGTTTTGGCCAGCAGTGGCATTGGCAAAGCCATCCTCGTTGTTGGTGGCAGCGGAGGAGAGGGAAGAGAGGAGGGTGTTGAGGTTGGATCGGTAGGTGGAGTTGGGAGTGAAGAGGGTGGTGTCTGTGCAATTATGATACAAATATGCGGGTGTGGCTTCAGTAATGAAAATTCTGATGATGAAGAAGAAGGAGAGAGATAGGGAGACGGCGAAGGAAGACTTCATGGTTGGATTGATGATTGAATGGCCTAGCGAGATCGGCCTGGAATTGTAGGAACAATGATGTTTGAATTGTCATCCCATAAATTTGTTCTCATGCAATTTGTGCGACACGACACCATCAAAAAGTTTCGTACAACTTTGTGATGGATATGTAGTTTTTGGACCAATGATGTTTGAATTGTCGTCCCATTGATTTGGTGCGTCCATCCTACAAGTTCCACACGCTTGCACAACATTACTCCATCGGAAAGTCTTGTACAACTACACGATGGATGTGTAGTTTCTGGACCCCTCGTATTCGATAAATTAATTAACTAAATAGAGAACAATAGTCTAAGATGATTTGTGGTGCAAAGGATCAGTCCCACCCCACTCCTTACTAAAATCCCAGCCGTTGCTCACTCAATTACGATGGTCCGGTTTAGTTTGATTTGGTTAGTTCCTATCGCGACCTACCCTCGGGGGAGGGAGCAAGTTTGGGGGTATTGCCTAAAGGACGGGCCTAAGGCCCATGATTAGGCATGAGCTCTCCCAAGCCCATACCCCACGTGACATTTGGATATTTCATATGAATTTTGCACAAAGGAGTCGCCACTAGCCTATTGGGGTCGGCTAGAAACCAAGTAAGGCATGGAAGTGTACCTCACTTCCTACGCAACCAATGAATCTAGGGTCGGGGGCTTGATTACACTAATTGGTCAATTAATGCCCTTTCGGTACCTAATCTTGCTCATTTTAACAAAATGACGTTTTGTCAAGCAGTTTGAATTGATTTTACTCATCCACAAACATATTAAAGTGATCACACGGGTGCACTCTAAACACGTACTATTAAACATACCATATAACTACACACATACCATTAAACATATCCACCAATAATCATAGCTAACAATGTCCTAATCACACATACCATTGAACATGACAAGATATACAATTTAAACATGTGATGTAATCAAAATTAATGCATAATTACACTTAAAACAACAATAGCTAGCAATTCCTAACAAAACTCTTTCATTTTTTGAATTTTCGAAAATTTTTAATTTTTTTAATTTAATTTTTTTAACTTTTTTTAATTTTTTTTAAATTTTCTCAAAAAATTTTAAATTTTCGATTTTTATTTTTAAATTTAATTTTTTAAAGAAAAATAATTTTTATTTGAAAATGGGCGAACCGGGTCGGGTCCGGTTTGACCCAACCTAGTTTGGCCCAGTCTGCAGATTCGACCACACCCGGGTTCGGTCCAGCCTGGGTCAACGGGCCGGTCGGCCCGCTCGAAAGAAACTAGGCCCGGCCAAAGGTGGCGGGGCCGTTTCTCAAATGGGGTTGGGCCCGTCAGGCCCAATCCCATTTCGCGGAGGAAACTCCCCTCGTAGGCCCAATCCAAATCCTAAGTCACCCATTGATTTTTTTACTTCAACCCACCTGAGGGTCCATTTTCTAATTTTTGTTTCTGGCCCAACCTAATCAGCCCACGAACTAAGTAAAAAAAAAAAAGGCCCAACATGAAACCCATCTCTCTTTTTTCCATTTTTTATCTTTTTGTGTTTTCTTTTATCTTTTTCTTTTTTTTTACCCCTTTTGGTCGTCTTCTTCGTCTCTCCTTCTCTTGCAGCCATAGCGTGCTGAAGCTTTTGCAGCTCCTCCGCTGGTCCAACGCTGACAATGCCACGAGTGCTGGCTGTCCTAAAAAAGGTTGCCGGACCACTGCCACCCACCGGTCATCCTCTCGACCGGCGCCGACCCTCGCCGACTACCTATTCCGGCAACAACTACCCTATTCCCGACGGAATGAGTCGTCGACTCAAATACATGCCAAATCTCGCGCAAACTATTTGAAAACGCAACAAATACAGACAAAGCAACAAGGATTCAACAAGCACAGGGGCAAAAACGGGTGGGTCTGGCGTTAAATAGTAGGCCACCCTTTGGTTTTCCTTGAGGAATTTTATTGAACACGTGGTCTGCACTACTAAACCCGAAGGATTCCGGCTCCACCGAATGCCAATCATGCTTTGGGGGTTTTAAAATATGACATAAGAGGACATGGGAGCAAAGTGCAAAGGCAACGTGGACCGGAGCTCACGCGAACCGGTCGGCCGTGAGCTCTGGCCCAACGTTTTCCAAAAACGAGGCTACGGGATTCAAGAGACCTACCTCGTCCGGTGGTGGGCTATGGCGAACAACGGCGAACGAACGGACCTCTGGCGACGACGAGCTGCTTCCTCGAGCTCCTGCCTCTGGTTTAGCCTCTTCACCCCTCGGTGTTTCTCTCTCTCTCGCTCTCGGCTTGGTCTTTTCGGCTTTTTTTTTTTTTTTGTCATGTCTCCTCCTTCTGATTCTATCTCTCTTCTAGTTTTTATGGCCGGCCAGCAAGCGCGCATGGCCTCTGCAGCTGCCAGCTTGCCAGCCGAACTGCCCCCCAACCCACGGATCACGCCGCTCACCTACCACCGATCCCCCTACTCCCTCTGTTGTTGCTCTATTTATGTTTTCTCTTTGCAGGTCTTGTAGTGAAGACTGGTTTGGGGGAGACGACCAGCTCGCTCGCGAGCTGGGCTGAAGGAGGAAATGGGCTGGGCTGGGCGCAAGAAAAAGAAAGAGGAAAGGGGCGAGTCGGGCCAAGGCTGGATTCGACCCGACTCGACCGATTTCATTCGTTTTTTTTTTTCTTTTTTTAATAACTTAATTAAACAATATATATTTTTAAAATTTTCTTTTGTGACTAATTCCCAACATTTAATACTATTTTAAATTAATTAATTTAGTTGAAAAATTAGGTGTCAACAGTTCCTATAATGAGAAATCAAAGATCACCCATTGAAAACCAAGAGCGACCTTTGAAGACTGTAGATGGACTTTTTGTCGATGACCAAACCATGGAGGACCAAGGTGGGATTTCGCTTTTGGGGCGACTTCACTAAGCCTAATCTTGGCAATTCTCAATTTTGCAAGCTTTGTTCTAAATAATATCATGATTTCTTTTTAAGTTTATAACATACCAGGCTAGCGAAAAGTAAAAGATAAATGAGACTGACGAAATGAAGAGTTTGGTGTGAATTCTTATTGAGAAAACAATGAACTTGAATCTATGGAAAATTTCGGGCAAAGAACAAAACTAAGAGAGAAAGTCAGTTGATAAGTTTTTTCTTTGTTTTGACTAGGCTCTTTCTCCAAAAATAAAGAGATTGTTAAGAGAGAGGGAAAATCAGGAAAATTACTAAAAAAATCTTAAACCTATTACAATTGTATTAATTTAGTCATAATCATTTTTTTGTTACTTAAATCCTAAACGTTTTGTAATTGTGTCGCTTTAGTCTATCTAACCAAAATTGGCGACACTAATGTGGCTACTAACCAGTACCAGAGATAATTTTTTAATAATATTTTATATTTTGAATTATTTTATTAATTTTTTATCATTTTTTTCCTCCTCCCTCCTCCTTCCTTTGGCTCGACGACCAGCCGGAGGGGAGGGCTAGCCAGTCGCTGAATTGGAGCAGCTGGGTGACCCCTCATCAGATTTGGCGAGGGCTTGCTTGCTAGTGGATAGGTAAGCTCACCCTCTCCCAGCAACAACGAGGTGAGTCCTTGCACAAACTATTGATTCACATTATTAAAATGGATCTTTTCGTACTTGAAAAAGAAAATATCAAAATCAAAGAGATAATATCAGGCATGAGAATCCCTAAACATGGGGCAAGCCCGTCAAAGATTTCAGAATGATTGTGCACTTGTAACACAAAAAATGAAAATCGTGCTTCAAAGTCTATGGGAGACTTTTGGGTTGTTTAGGAGGACAAGTTAGCTTATTTGCCAAATCAATTAATAAATATGAATTTCCTTTTCTTATCTTCCATTAAAAAGATCTCAGCTTATTGTTTTGTTTTTTAATTGATTGAATGCATTTTGGTTTAGCAGTTACGGAGTGGACATATGTATGAAGAGGTGGATGACTCAAGTTCGGTAATTCCTTACAACAATTTAAAACGAAAAAAAAAATTCTAGGTTCGATTTCCTCGTGACGTGTTTCTCCCCAAAAAGGAAAAAAAAAATAGACAAGAAAAATAAAACCTTCATCATAATTGATTAGTGGATTTTTAAAAACTTTTGTATTAGGTTACTCTAAATATTATGTTCGAAGCCATATAATTCCTATCTATCACGCATGCACTTGGTTATATATAGAATGGTGTCTGTTGGATAAATTATTCTTTACAATAATGATTGGAGTTACCCAAGAAAAGCTCAATGAAGTTAGAGCTGTAGTTCCCTAAATGAGCTAACGCTACTAGAAAAAACCTTACCAAAACGTCAAAATCGGTCCTAAACTCCCATTATAGACGACTCGTAGATCATCAACTATCCTTTGTGAGGGTTTTGCGGAACCTATCGTTGTGATGGAGACGGTTTTACTTCCCATTCCCAGAGGATATCAATTATATGCTCATCCCACCAACTCCATGATAAAAAAGATTGATGGAGGTAATCTAATTTAATACTAGGACAACTAACTAAAAAGTTAAATCAATTAATCAAAGAACTATGAAGACACAACTACAACAAATTTATTCATTATTTTCACAAGAGGAAGTGCATTCACAAAGCAAGTAGATAACCTCTATCTCGAGCTATAGAATACTATCAAAGAATACAAAGACTCTCTCCATTTATTTTGGGGGGGGGAGATCGAATAATGTGCTTTCATTTCTTCAACAAACGATTTCCAAACAACAAAGAAGTACTTTTTGAATGAAGGATGGTTCAAAAGGGTTGAGGAGGGTTAGACAACCAATTACAAAGGGAGGGTTTCAATTCTCTGGGTCTTGACAACCCAGTCGGCTAACTAATTAGCCTCATGATAACGGTGGACAACTTGGATTTCCCAAAGATGGGATAGACGAGATTTGCATTCTGCAATAAAGGCCTGCAAATCCCAATCTCATCCATGTTGATTAGCGCCTTAGAAAAAGCCTATAAGAGATGGAGCACCTACGGCTTATAGGTATAGTTTTAACAACACTGAAAACCAACTAGTTTCACAGGTGAAAATATGTACACTTGTTGCGATCTAACATTTTCGTTTGGAGGGAAACGGACGATGGGTTTAGGGATATTGCCTAAAGGCAAGTCTACGACTCTTGATTAGGTGCGAGCTCTCCCAAGCTCATACCTCATATGATATTGGAGTATTTGATGTTAAGTCAAATTGGCACTATAAGGATTTTCAAAATAAGGAGTGACCATTATACGGTCTGCTAGAAATTGAGCAATGCACGAGAGTATACTTCACTACGCAACTAGAAAATCTAGCACCAATGACCATGTTACATCATTTGATCAACTAGTGCCCTTTTGGTACATAATCTTATTCATTTCATGAAAATGTTTGTCAAGCAATATGAATTGATTTTTAACTAATCTACTAATATATGACACGACTATGCGGGTGTGTAATCATTAAAATAACAATCAACAATCAAGGAAAAACTAAATAAATTACAATGAAAGGAAAAAATCTAATGCAACAAAATAGGAAGCATGGCATTCCTAACTAGGCTAAAGGAAAGCCACAATCAACATATTGAACGTGTGCAATCAAGAGCATTGATCTTTAAAAAAAAAAATTAAACCTTATTGCAAAGCCCTAAAAATTTGTTCAATTTTAAACACAATGTTTTATCAAAGATTTTCATACATTTTAAGAGGAAACTACTCAAAAACTAATTTTTAAGCTTTTTTTCCTAATTTTTGACAAATATAATTTTTTTTTCGGAATTTTTATTTTTATTTTTGATTTTTTAATTTTTTAAAGATATTTTATAAACAATAATTTTTTATTCCAAAAATAGGGACGAGGGCCGGGCCTTGGGGCCCAGCCAGAATATGGGCTTCCGCAGGTCACATTAATCTGGGCTGAAGGACGCGAAATGGGCTTCACACATTAAGAGGCTTTAATTGATTGAAAAACGAATTGGGCTCAACTCATAGAACTAAGCCCGATTCCTCCAGCATTTGACTAAGCCCAATCCCAACGGACCAAGTTTGGGCCAAATCTAATTTAACAAGCCCATATAACCTATCCAGAACCCAAATTACACTAAGCTCAAATAAGCTCAAATTCGACAAAATCCAACTTCAGTCCCCAGAACATGAATACGTGAATTTTTATTTATCAAAACTTGGGATCAACAAAAGAAAGCGCCGCTTATGGACCTCCATCGGGAGCATTATACGAAACCTCACCTCACCGTCGTTTACCACCAGCTTGTCACCAGACAAACTTCAAACATTACAATCACAGCTCCAAGAATCAGATGGACAATATCAAAGCACCAAGCAAAGGCAACGGAAAGTTTTAAGAGATCCGAACTCTTATGGAAACGAAATTTTTAACTGAAAAAGCACTAAATAATCAAGAACAATCTTGCACTGAATTCGAATGCCTCTTAAACGAGTCAGAATTCGACACTAAATTGGATGGACTTTGTTCAGGCATTTCTTTAAACATGTAGTGAGCAGCGAGTTGGATAGCAAATATGGACCTACCCGTAGCTCAAACTCACCCAAACTCAAGAGAAATCAACGAGCAACATTCAAACCTAAGAAAAACCGACTCATTCGGCTCCGACACGGGTGAGGACTAAAGAAATCAAGCTTGCTTTGCTCTTTTAAAATCAAGTGGGATGCAGAAAAAAAAAAAAAAAAGAAGGAACGAGCTCAATCGTGGGGCCCTACCCGGTTTGGTGGTGACGTCCAGAAGCTAGTCTTAACACACATTGAGCTATAGCAAAAGAGAAAATGGGCCGGCCCACACGGGAAAGAGAAGAAGGAAAATAAAGGGCTAGGCTAGCCTGGACCTGGCCTGGTCTTGCTTCCACTAGTTAATAATAATGATAATTTTTAAATTTTTGAAATGCCTATTTAGAAAAATTATATTACTATCAATGCAAAACATGTTATGCAATTTAATTAAAATTATTTTTGTTTAGGGTTAAAAATTATTCTCCAATTTTCTATGCAATTAAATCCTAAATGAACAGGTAAAATTTAAGTGTCAACAATAGTATAGTAGGTTAGTTAACAAACACTTCAATTTGATTATAGACAGGAGAAGTAATATTGAGCCATATAGAAGCACAATAATGTACAAATGCGCTAAATTACAATGGATTGATGTTTGATTTAGCCTCAATTAGTAACACAATTAAGAAGAATTATAATAATTAAGATGGATAACATGTGTAGTCCTCTTTCAAATGCACACGATTCCATTTGAGCAATTAAAAGCTTATTCTCCAAATACATAGATTTTTGCTTATGGTTAGTTAAAAAAATCATGGTGGAAGGCCAAGCAAATCTCACTGTGAATCCATGAGAACTATTGTGGCCAAGTTGGGTCTAATAGCCGGATCTTCTTGAATGCCTAGTAAGCAAATGTGCAGGCATCAAAAGGACTAAGTTTTTACAAAGAAAATTTCAATTTCTCTTGACCAAAATAACAAAGAATATGGTGCCAATATTTGTCACAGTAGCATGATAAAACTTACGAAACTAGCAAGATACTAGCCCCCTCCAATTGGTGGTAGAAGTTATTCCTCTTGGCACAAATTATCTCTAGAAGTAGTATACCAAAGTTATAATTAGATTTCATTGGAAACTCTATATGCCTTTCATATCTTGGAGACATGTAACCATTGCAAAGATAAGCATTAGCCACATTTATATTGCAATTTTAGGTTTGTATCATGTAGCATCCTTGAATAGATAAAATGAGAAAGTCCAGTAGTTAATCACAAAGTCATCTATTCAAAAGCTAAGACTCACAAAGTCCTCACAATTTTATTTGTGTTAACCTAAATTTGATCATCTCCAAAAATTCTTGCCACGCCAAAATCCGAAATCTTGGGGTTTATTTCACTGTCTATCAGGATATTATTACGCTTTAGGTCACGATGGATGATTAGGACACAAGAATCTTGAGTATTTCTCTAGTGATCCCAAATACTATTTTGCAATAGAATGGCCAATTGAATTGTCCTCATTTTTTGGGATCTGCATCATACAATAAAATTCATTAATGTATTGGGATGTGGCACCTATTCAAAAACTCAAGGCCAAGTTCATCACACAATTCCAAAATATATTTACTTTCATCAATCAAAGGTAGCTTAACAAAAAACTATAATAAGTTGAAAGAACGGAAAACCTTTTAATTTCAAGGTTTTTTAGCCAATGGAAGCTCGAGCATATGATTTCAAGCAAATTATACATTCTCCACGTATAAAAGTTAAACTACAACTTACCAAATAAGAAGTTATTAAGGCTTTTATGTGGCACAAACTCATAGAATAGTCGTTTTTTTAATCTCTATTGGGAATGTCGGATTCCCAAAAATCAGATTCGACACTAAATCGAACCCCTAAAACGAATACGGAAGATAAGCCCAGGACATACATGTATCACTGATCATAAAGCACACCACGGAATTGAGCGTACCTTGTTAGCCACAGATTAAACACCAATGCTGATAAGAGGAAGAGAAAACCGATCCCATTCGATCCGATGACGTCGATTGGCCTTGAAGGGAAGACAACGTCGCCGTTTGCGCTCATTTTTCTTTTTGGAGGGAGAGAGGGAGAGAAAACATATGTTATTATGCCAAAAGGTGTGCTCGTCCATCTCTTTCCTCCCTTATATACGTTCCCTCAAAAATAGAAACGTACCTGTCGCGAACAATTTTTTCGGGGTTTAAACCCACCTAGGGTTTGGTTAATGGATTGTTAAGCCTAGACTTAACTCGGGCTCTCCCAAGCCCATACCAATTCGCGACTTAAGTTTATAACATGCAAATGATTTTTCAATTAGGAGTCGCCACTAATCTATTTTTGGTGGGTCGATTAGAAACCCAAGTAAAGTAACGGGAGATTCATTTTACTCCTACGAACTAGAAACTATGGATACGGGGACTTGGTTACACTAGATTCCTCTAATGCCCTTTCGGTACCTTTCTTTTTATTTTGAAAAATGTTTGGCAATCAGTTTTGATTGATTTTAAATTTATTTTTCTAACATGCAAGGCGATCGTGCGGGTGCGCAGTCCATCAATTTAACACCCAAGAAATAAAATAGAAAATGTAGGACTTACCTCGTAGCAACGAAAGCATCTGCAATGTTAATTCAAAATCCACATCAACAACCTTGGATATGGTTTCTAATTAACACGCAAATTCTCTTTTTTTTTGTTTTCACTTATTTAATGAAAATTATGCAATATGCGATGCAATATTAACTAAATAACCTAACTCTAATGACATGTAACTTCTAGTTGAATGGGTCTAGCAACAACTACCACATGACATGCATTTAAATGAATCTAATCCTAATGATGTGCATGTGACATTTTCCTTTTCTTTCCTTTCTTTCTTTTTCCTAAAAGAATGCAATCTATCCTAGAAAATAAAACTAATTCAACCGATGGCATTTTTTATTTTTCATGAAATTGAAATTAGGTGAAATGTGAAAATTACCTAATTAGATTAAGATCCTAATTAGTTTATATTAGGAGTTAGGTTGAGCCAAATCCTAATTTGAACTAAAATATTATCTTAACCTAAATAATCCTAAAATGCAATCTATTTGATAAAATACCTACACTTATAATAAATTTAAAAAACTATTATCTAAAATTAAACTAAGTGCAATTTTAATCCTAATATATAAATATGTCCTAATTCTACATGACATATGCATGATGATTTTTTTTTGCTTTTTTATTAATTTTCGAAATTAATAATTGCCAGGTAATTAAGCATGCAACGTAAATTAAAATCTAGCAACCTAAATTGATTTATTTGAATTTTTTTATTTTTATGAAATTCGAAATTAAAATTCCTATTCTAAATATGCAAACCCTAAAACAAGTAACATCCTAACGTGCATCTAATCTAACCCAATTTTTTATTTCCGAAATTCATGATAAATAAAATGCTTTGCCTAAATATGCAAATAACCCTAAACATGTGATATTCTATCTCAAACATATCTCAAGATAAATAAAAACGATCATATCCATTCAAAATTACCCCAAAAAGGACATCACATATCGCTCAGATCAAGGGATAATATTTCGCTAGTAAAATCGATAATTTGATCTTAAGCCTTAAAGATCAAAACATCAATTTTATTCCCGCTTAATTAATTATTTCATCTAAAGCCTTATAGATGAAATAAAAAAACCCTGGCGCGGTTGCGAATCGGGTGATACATTGAGATTTTCAATTATGCATAGAGAAATAAACAAAGAAACCAGGATATAAAAATAAAATAAGATAAAATAAACCAGCCTAATAAAATAAAGCAAATCTACCTAATTCGATTTTTTTTTTTTTTTAATAAAAGAAAATCTTGACCACCGGTTTGGGGCTCTGACGAGGGGGAAGATCGCCGGCTAGGGTTCCGGCGAGGGCTCAGCAGGCACCAGCAGCAAACGAGCAGTGAGCGCGTCGCGGATCGGCACAGGGCGGCGTCGAATCTGGAAGCGGGCGTCACGAGCGAGGGACTCTGAGCGCGGACTGAAGCAGGGCGGAGATGGCGTCGGGGCGGCAATGTAGCATGGAGCGTCGCGGGCGGCACGGCGAGATCAGCGAGCAGGGTCGTGGGCGGAGCAGGAGGTTCAGATCTCCTGGTGTCGGTCACGCAGGTTGCGAAGGGATCTCGGATCTGCAGGTGGCGAGCGTAGGCGGCATCAGGGCGGAGGCGAGCAGGGGCGTTGGGACTCCGGTTCTACAGATCGGCAATAGGGCGGTGCGAGCTTCGGCAAAGCGGCGGTGCTGCTCGTGGAGGCGGTGCAGCGTCGGGGAGAGGTTGCAGGCGGAGCGGCGTGCAGCTGACCGGCGTCGGGGCTCGAATGCCGGCACGAGCGAGTGAGAATGGCACGGTCGGACACCGGAGGGAGCGGACGGTGATGGCGCCGGCGGAAACCCCGCGCGCACGAGGAATATGAACAGTCACGTGGGGGGCTTTTCTTTTCCTTTTTTTTTTTCTCACGTCACTTCTTTTCTCTGCTCTCTCTCTCACCTCACGTCTACTCTCTGCTTTCTCTCTCTTCTGCTGCACTTTTCACCTTTTGTCTTTTTGTGTTTTTTCTTTCACTTGACGGAATGGAACCCCCATTTTCCAACTGTACGCAACTCTTTTATACACCCAAAAGAATGTATCTTTGCGGTATTTTTTTTTCCTTTTTTTTGCTTGCACACGATACCTCTAAATATGTCATTGAAACATATATACTCCACGCAATATTCCCTTTTGTATTTCTCGCATATTCTATCCAGAAAAATTCCCTTTTTGCATAAAATACACCCCTAGTGTCTATTACTTAAAAATATGAAAAATCTAAATGGAATATGTGAAAAATCTTCCCTTCACCGGTGGCCTAAAATAAAGTAAAACAAAAATAAAGATAAAAAGTTTCTAAATTATATGCCATGTGTGTGCGTTTTTTTTTTTTTTTTTTTAAATCAACCCCAAAAATTTAGGTGTCAACAATACCCCTTCATCGTTTCCCTCCATCCATGGGCCCTAATCCTATGGGCTGGGCTTTTAGGCCCAACATGGGTGAACGGGCCTTAAGCCCATCAAATAAAACCATCATCTCCCACTCGCACATGGTGGGCCGAACAGGATTCTCTTTACCTCTCTTCAGCATTCATACCGGTGAATAATCTGTGCGACCAGTATACTTTGAGAGCTCATTGTCATACATCTGTTAGGAATATATAGCAGCTTATAATGTGCATCACATTCTGAGTAGATTTAGTATGCAGTACCCTAGATCGATCGATCACATTTATATCTCTCTTGATCTCTTTTAAATAATGATATATATTGTATTCACAATTATGATTATCCCAAAGACAGTCATAATTGGTTAACCAGTGAATACAAAACTATAATGTGATTCTCAAAATTCGATCTTCCTCTTTCCTTCAAACTCTCAATTTCAGTTCAGCTTGCTTTTCTAGAAATGCCCCATTAGATCGAATCAACTCATGACCATTGGCAACATCCTAAGATAGCAAACACTAAATAGAAATCTTGAGAATAAGTAAGAGTCATGAGGGGACTAAAAATTGAGGAACTCTTTTCCTCAAGAGTCTCACACGACATAAAAGTTGAGATCAAACTTTTTGTCACTCTTATTGGTCGTCTCATGCATACGTAATATGAAATACGTCTTACGGTATTAACTTTTTTCCCATGAAGCGTATGTCTACACCTTTCAATACCGTACAGATGATAGTTCAGACATACCCAATGTCTAACTTGAGTTCACGTATCTACTCATTCACAAAATTCATCAGAACTCACATCTAGCATCTTAGACAAATAAAGTAAAATATGTGGTGTGACATCCCGATTTTTCAATTCTATTTTCAATAAATTGAGACGGGCATTTCGTTGGCACGCATATAGTTCTTTTCCTTGAGTCGGCCACTCATGTGAAAACTAGTCTATCAGGTGAAGCTATTAGGAAATTCTAATGCATCAGACTCGAGAATTTGACCAGGAAGCGATTTTTCGACAGAGCTAATCTGCAAGGGTCAGTACGGCACAATTAAAAATCGATTAGAGACCGGAGATAGGTCGACTTGATAGAGGCATGTGATCAAGTATGTGTGATTCCACCAGATCGCACAATTCTGGTCGATCGGCACTGGACCGACTTTTCTGTCGATTAGGTACCATGTGTTCGTATTTGAAACCTTGAGATTACCCCGACAACCGAAAGTCGCCAATGTTTCAAAGATGTATGTTGTGGCTTGAGATGATCAACCACAGGTCAAATGCATGAAAATTTCTAAAGGCTACCCGGTAGGTTGGGTCGCACTAGTATCGTGCCAAAGTGAAATTAACCGTGGAATTGAGATCGAATTCAGAAATTGGAAGTCTGGGTGTGTCACAAATCATTTTAGAAATATTAACTAACCTTCGGAAGATTTTTCATGCAAGCCGAGTTTTTCAGCAAAATAATCAGAGAATGGCTAATTTGGCTCGAGAAATTAGTAGGCTCGTTTTTTGTCGTACTTTTGGGACTTAAGTTGATTCTATGGACAAGTGAAGATGTGAATTGAAGTGTGGTGACATCGGATTAATTATATGGACTTCAATTTGATTCAATTGGAAGAGAATCAATTGGAATTAAAGGAATTGATGTACAAAGTTTTATGCCCCGGCGGAAAATGGAATTGCAACCATTGGAATAAGATTGTGGGAGATAGTGGAGTGTGATGTCATCCTAGGTCATGGTGGGCCATTTTTGTTGCATAAAAGAAAGAGAAAAAGAAAATAAAAAGGGCCCCCTCCTTCTCTCTCCTCCCTGTCTTCTTCCTCTCTCCCGTGCGACTCCTCCATGGGCATCTTCTTCTTCTTCTTCGAACGTCACCAGAGCAGCAGCAACCGTTGCAGCCACTGCTAGAGTGAGATCCGCCGTCGCTCGTCACCATCGCCGGAGTCGTCGCCGTCACGCCCACTCTCCCACGCGACCGACCAGCTCGCCGCTCCGCCTCAACCCATTTCCCCAGCAGATCTGAGATCTCATGTAGCAGCTGACCGGGACCAGCCGAGCTCGCCGCCGCAGCAGGCAACCGGAGCTGAAGTCATCGCCGTCGAGTGCCACCCGCGCGTCTTCGCCTTCAGCCGCGTCGTCCCTGGTTTGGCCGACATCCCGAGCTGTTGTCCAGCTCGTGCAAGAATCGCCAGAGCTCCCTCCGCCACGTCTAGCCACCGTGAGACCCCGCCGTTGGCCGCCCGAGCTACCGCCCCTCTCCCTCGCCGTTCCTCCGCCCGATTAGGCTCGGATCTGCCGTCCTTCGGCCCCAAATCAATGGCTGGAAAAATGGGCATTCTAACTCGATCTTGGCCCCTTTAGGCCGCCTTCCTGAGCCCGGATGGTCGGCCCGCCTTGAGGAAAGTCGATCCTCGCGTCGTCCCCATCGTTTTGGTCCGCTCGGCTCGCTAATCCAGTGAGTTTAACTCACTAAACCTCGCTTAGAGGGTTAATGATGCTTTAGGTGTGTTTAGTTTATGTTAAGTGTTATTAGGTGGTTAGTTTAATTTATGTATGTGTAGATTATATTAATGTGCTTGATTAACTGAAAGTGTGATTAAATTAAGGTTAAGTGAATGTTTACATTAATATAAACATTGATGTGACATAAAGGAATTTACTTTTGATTTATTTAAATGTCTCGAAATTATTTAATAATTTAATAATATATTATTATTCAAAATTAATAAAATATTATTATTTAATTATTTTCGGAATAAGTTTAATTATTTATTAAATTCCGAAAATTTTGTCGGGACCCTAAATTCTCATAATTTTGTGCCGGTCGATGCTGTGTAGTCAGATTATGAAATTGATGATTGGATATTATAAATTGAGTGTGGATCGTGGAAGATATGGATATTATTATTTAATTATTTTTTTGGAATAAATTTAATTATTTAATAAATTCTGAAAATTATTTTGGAACCTTATTTGCTCAGAATTTCGTTCCGATCGCTGCTATACATTTAGAATTTGAAATTGATGATTGGTTGTGGCAAATTGAGTGTGATTACGATATATAAGGATTCTTTATAAAATCCTAAGTATGGAAATTGATGGGCGATTAGCCATGATATGCCACCTATTAGAGATCGCGCCTAGTGGGGCCGTGATATGCCACCTATTAGAGGTCGCCCCCAGTGGGGCCGTGATATGCCACCTGATAAAGGTCGCACCCAGTAGGGCCGTGATATGCCACCTATTAGAGGTCGCGCCCAGTGGGGACGTGAATTGCCACCTGATAAAGGTCGCGCTCAGTGGGGCCGTGAATTGCCACTTTTTAAAGGTCGCGCCAAGTGGGGCCGTGATGCCACTGATTCTAATTTGGCCGAGTGGGGCCGTGATTGAGAGCAATAATTAATTTGCTAGAATGACATGTAATCGACAAAGTCGATGGATCGCTGAGACGATCCGAGTGGTTGAATTGTTCTGATGATGTGATTGTGCCATGGTTGTTTGGTTATTATAATTGCACGTGGTTGAATTATATGAACTGTGCTAACCTGTAGATGAAGACTAATGCGAGGTAAGTCTTTGTGTGATGTGGCTAGGCCACCCGAGGCGTATTTTCTTTCTAATATGGGTTTAGGGGTTGAACTTGCTGAGACATTGTCTCATCCTGGTTTGGGGATTAAAATTTCAAGTCCCTGGTGGACGAAGCGGCTAGATAGTTGTGGTTGGCCTTGAGGAGTTGAAGAGGTGAAGTCATGAGGATTGGAGAATATGTCCGACTTGTAGATCGTAGGATAATTCCTTTTTAAG
This sequence comes from Eucalyptus caleyi, assembly GCA_014182885.2. NCBI lineage: Eukaryota > Viridiplantae > Streptophyta > Magnoliopsida > Myrtales > Myrtaceae > Eucalyptus > Eucalyptus caleyi. Next base: position 51,009,081 of record CM024470.2, read on the forward strand.
AGCCGGTCTTTTGTAGACTGTTGGCCATAGACCTCTGTTTGTAATTCTGTTGAATTATAAAAGTGTTATGTTGTGATTTGGTTTCCTGCTTTTTCTATCCCTTAGTTTATTGTCAGGGGTTTTATAATATGCTTCCGCATGTGCATTAAAGATTGAATTGGGTCGGTGACTTAACTTGGGAACGTCGCATTTGAATGACCATGGTGGGATGTTGGCGCGCTCGAGGTTCGGGGCGTGACATGTGGGGTATTTTACTTTCGGACATAGTAAGTATTATGTCATCATCTTAACACTCAGTTAAGGCGACATACGTATTTTAAGCTTGAGCTCTCGATTATCACCTAGATAATAAGCTTTAAAACAGTCTCATCTCTATTTATGACACAGTAAATAGAGGCGATTACCCATGTGAGTGGGCTAATCTTATATCTGTCCGACATACTTTCTCAACTTAAAGTAATGCACTGAGTATTAAGATGCATAAAGATCAAACAAAGATTCATAGGCATTAATGATGAAAACACAAATTCATCAAATGTGAACACTTAGGGAAATTACAATATTCAGTACATCAGCCTCTACGCAATCCTAGAGATTTCATATGGCCACAAAACACATCTCTAGGTATTGGTTTTTTCATAGGATCTGTTACCATTCTATGCGTAGTATGTACTCTAAGTTCACATATTTTCGTGCAACCATATCCTTGACAAAATTATACCCGGTATCTATATGTTTGGTCTTACCATGATATTTTGGATATTTGGTGTACGTTTTTGCTGCTTGGCTTTCACAGTTAACCAACAATGAATCTGCAGCACTTCCAATAACATCTAAATGAACAAAAAATCTCTTAAGCCAAACACATTCTTATACTACTGCTGATAATGCCATAAACTCAGTTTTCATTGTGGACAAGGCTATACACTTTTGTTTTTTACTGCTCCAATATATGGTGCCATTATTCGGTAAGAGAACAAATCTAGAGGTAGATTTTCTTTCATTTAAATTTCCTCTCCAATCAGCATCTGAATAGCCTTCGAGTTGCAGATCCTTTCCTTAATAACTCAACGTATAATTAGCAGCTCTCTTTATATACATCAGTATTCTCTTAACGGCCTTCCAATGTGCTGGACCTGGGTTGGATTGGTATCTACTCACCATTCCAACTGCAAAACATGTGTTGGGTCTTGTACACATCATAGCGTACATCAAGCTCCCAACAGCACTAGCATAAGGAACATGTTTCATTTGTTCCTTTTCTTGTGGAGTCCTTGGACACAATCTATTGCTCAATCATTCACCTTTTGCAATAGGAGTGTCTATGCGTTTTCAATCTTGAAATCTTAACTCCAAGAATGTATGCAACATCACCCATGTCTTTCATCTCAAAGTTGGAAGACAACCAACTCTTGACAGTATTAACAAACTCCATATTGCTTCCGGCAGTCAGTATATCATCAACATATAATGATATGATCACAAATTGATTATTAGATCTTTTGATATATATACAATGATCCTCATCAATAATTGTAAAATCATATGTCATTATGGCATTATGAAAAACGTATATACCATTGTCTCGATGGCTGCTTGAGGCCATATATCAATCTCAAAAGTCGACATACCTTTTCTTTTTGGCCTTTCATTATGAAACCGGTAGGTTGTTCTATATATATTTCCTCCTCTAATTCTCCATTGAGGAAAGCAATCTTTACATTCATCTGATGTAACTCAAGATTCATACTAGCCACTATTGCTAGAATAATGCGAATCGAGGTAAATCTCACTACAGGAGAAAATATTTCTTCATAATCAATTATTTCCTGTTGATTATACCCTTTCGCCACAAGGCGAGCCTTATGCCTCTCTATTGAACCATCAGCCTTTCGCTTTATTTTGAGAACCCACTTGTTCTCAATAGCTTTGTGTCCTTTTGGAAGATCAACCAATTCCCAAACTTGATTTGACTTCATTGACTCCACTTCCTCTTCCATTGCATGAATCCATTTTTCCTTACTAGGGCCATTTAAAACCTCCTTAATATTTCTTGACTCATCCTTATCTTGTGGAGCAACCATAAAAGTTTCCCCTTCAATGTCAAAACATCGACGGGGAACACTTTGGCGACTTGTTCGCCGCATGGGAGATTGTACACTTAGCACATCATTTTCCATTATGCTCCCACTAGGATTAGATAATGATGACGTCGTCTTATCATGTGGTTGTAATTGAGAATGAGTTGAATTCAATTCATCACTTCTCATATTACTCCCACTTGGACGAACTCCAGTAATATCATTATTTTGATCCAAGATTACAAATAGGGAGTAATCTTCCCCTCTTTCGCCCTTCTTAGGAAATTCATCCTCTAAGAATGTGACATCTCGTGATTCAAATTCAGTTATACTCCCACTTTCCTGCTCACCTATGAACACATACACTTTCGAGTGTTCGGAGTATCTCATGAAAATATTCTTATTTCCTTTGAGACCAAATTTTCCAAACTTGTGAGAGGACTCATGAGTATAGGCAGCACAACCCCATGGCTTAAGAAAACTTAAGTCTGGTTTTCTACCTGTCCATAACTCATATGGAGTGGAAGTAACTGATTTGGAAGGCACCCGATTAAGTATATAGGCAGCAGTTAACAACACATCACTCCAAAAAGTGATAGGTAAGTTAGCATGCGCCATCATGGACCTAACCATTTCCAGTAAGGTTCTGTTTCTTCTCTCTGTAACACCATTTTGTTGATGAGTATATGGAATAGACAACTGTCTTTATATTCCTTTTTCATCACATAATTTTCTGAACTTATTAGATAAATATTCTCGACCTCGATTGGATCTTCATACTTTTATTTTCTTGTCTAATTGATTTTCTACCAAGTTCATAAATCTTTTGAAACAACTTAATGCTTCAGATTTATGAGAAATTAAAGAGACATTTTCGAATCGAGTATAATCATCTATAAAAGTGATGAAATAAACAGCCCCTAATCTTCCTTTCACATTCATTGGACCATAGACGTCCGAATGGATTAAATGCAGAGGAAATTCAGCTCTTTTACATTTTCCAAATGGTTTCCTTGTCATTTTCCCTATTAGGCAATGCTCACATATGGGCAAATCGACATTTTCAATATCGCCCAACAAGCCCTCTTTGGCCAGTCTATTAATACGTTATTGGCCAATATGACCAAATCTAGTATGCCACACACTCACATCATTATCATATGAAATAGAAGACGTGAAACAAGAGAATAACAAATATTGACATCATTACAGTCAACATTTAGTATAATAAAACCATCTAGAAAGTGACAACAATCATAGTAGTTTATATCCAAATACAAATCTACACGGCTATTATGGAAGTTCACACTAAAACCAAGCTTAACCAACACCAAAAACAGACACTTAAATTTCGACGAATCTCTGGGCATATAGAACATCATATAAGAACAAGGTACGTCCACCACACATGTTCAATTGGCAGGTGCCAATCCATTTAACTTCAGCTCTGAAGTTATTTCTTACATAGATCCACTTAATTCAGTTGGTATCGTCGAAATTCCACGAAGGATCCTTTATCCTTCGTTACATGGTCTGTCGCTTATGAATCTACAGTCCACAAAGGATTGGATTCAAACAATAATACAAAAGTTGACACATAAGCAAAGTTCTCAAATGTACAAGAGGTGTTTACCTTTTTCGGCTCACAACAATTGCGAGCGTAGTGACCCTTCTTGTCACAATTGTAACACCTCACCCTTGACATTTTCTTCACTTGAGGTCGTTTTCCTCCCTTGTGTTGGTTAACTCTTGATTTCTTGCAACAAGGACTTGATCCTTTGCAATCCTACATATTGAACAAATCAATACGCTTGCGCTTAGAGCTCAAAGCCCTTTCTGAGCTAGAACCAGCATTGCAAATGTCTATTTTCGACTCAAATGCCGTTAGGCGGTCTTTTACTAGCTCAAGGTGGCGCACGACATCCTCAAGATCTTCCATAATATGGTCAAGAGCTTCTAGTGCTTTTTGCTTTTCCAGCACATATTGAATCTTCATATTCAATATTTCACAATCGTTGCCATTTATATCAGCAACTACGTTCTTAGTTACTGAAATCATCGGTCTGAACACATCAGACATATATGCACGAATAATTAATGCCTATCATTTATGCATCCACTTTGCATAGACCCATCATATCAATGAATAATTTCAAGTAATGTTTCAGAATCAAAATGTCACTATGTTTCCAATCATCCTCCAAAAATCCTAACTCAAAAATATTATTAATATAATTGTCTATGAAGTTACAAAAACTTCTATGAACTACCCACAACAGTCAACAATAATAGAAAGAAAATAATATTTGGCATCCAAAAGAATAACAATGCTTTCACATAATACAACTATTCATTACACTAAGTAATATATACAGAGAAAAATATCAACATAGAAAGAGATATTCATTCACATTCAAAAATATCTCAAACTAATCTAAGAAATAAATAGGGAATGTCCTTTCTAATCTATCAGTCAAAATATCTGAGAAATTTGAAAGCACATTTGCCAATCATGGATAAACTTTTGGAGAGCTTTCATGTCGCCTCCAAGGCGCATTCACTCTACGCCATGTGGCACTCAATATAAGGGTTGAAGTTTTGGTTAACTCAATCCTATAGTGTTTTCTTACAAAAGCTTCCAGTAGTCTCCTATAAGCCGGGACCACGTTGACCTCCCATAGCCGATCTAACACTGCTTGCCATTCAGGTGGAAGAGTGTTCATCAAAGCCGGCACCTTCTCAAAATCCAGCATAAGATAACTATTCCAGATGATTTCCTGTATCATCTAATTGACCTTGACCACATGTGATACTAAATCACCGTCATGCCACCAATAATTAGCTAACTCTATCATCAGCCTTTTAAGTCTTGCATTTCCCTCGTCCGTTCTCGGGATTGCAAGTATCCTTGCATAACGCATCATAATTCCTGCAACAAATGCAGAACTAAAAATGGATCACTTATAATCCATAATGAACATAAGGGAAAATACATAATTTTCCATGATTCATGCAACAAATGCAGAATAAATAATGGATTACTTATAACCTATATAGGCATGATTGAAAAAGAAACAAATCCTTCTTTTTTTTTGTCAACGGTCAACGGTCAACGGTCGTCGGTCAATGGTCAACGGGTCAATGGGCGGCGGGTCGGGCCGGTTGGACCGGCCAGGGCGGTCGAACCGGTCGGGTCAATCGGGCGGTCGGGCCAGGCCGGACGAACCGACCAACACGTGCCGCGTGTGTGCGTGGGCTGACGTCACGCAGACCTCAGCCGGCATGTGCCGCGCGCGTGCCAGGCTTCCATGCGGGTCGAGTCGGGTCGAGTCGCCGGCCGGTGACCGGCCGGCCAACGGTCGTCGACGATGACGTCATCGATGACGTCATCTCGGCGGTTACCGTGACGTTACGGTGACGTCAACACACGTCGGTTTGCCGACCGGCGCGTGCCGGCTCGCTGGCGACGGCGCGCATGTGCCGGTTTGCCGACCGGTGCGTGTGGCGGGCGTGTTGGCCGAGCCAGCGCTTTGGGAGCGTCGCACCCACGCACAGCGACTTCTGGCCTCGCATGTAGGCGCGTCCGGTGTCTCCTGGCGATACACGACATGTCAACGGACTCGTCTCGACGAGCTCTTTCACCCTATGTGTTTAGAAATTGATTTCGACTTATGGAAATTCGAAAAAATGGATGAACAATGCTCAGGTGTCGGGATTTCTCGCCCCAATCCGTGTCGGCCGAATATTTTCGCAAAAAATCAATCATAAAAACATCAAAGGGGTCGAGAAAACATGAACTAGGGCTCTGATACCAATGTTGGGAATGTCGAATTCCCAAAAACCAAATTCGACACTAAATTGAACCCCTAAAACGAATGTGAAAGATAAGCCCAGGAAATACATGTATCACCGATCATAAAGCACACCACAGAATCGAGCGTACCTTGTTAGCCACAAATTAAACACCAATGTTGATAAGAGGAAGAGAAAACCGATCCCGTTCGATCCGATGACGTTGATTGGCCTTGAAGGGAAGACGGCGTCACTGTTTGCTCTCGTTTTTCTTTTTGGAGGGAGAGAGGGAGAGAAAACATATGTTATTATGCCAAAAGGTGTGTTCGTCCCTCTCTTTCGTCCCTTATATACGTTCCCTCAAAAATAGAAACATGCCCCTTCATCGTATCCCTCCATACATGGGCCCTAATCCTGTGGGCCGGGCTTTTAGGCCCAACATGGGCAGACGGGCCTTAAGCCCATCACATAAAACCATCAATCTCCCTCCGAGCAGCTGTATGAGGTATCTATGTTGAAGCTTCACAATTAATAGAACTCCATTCTTGATTTCTTCTTCACTCTATCTTGAGTTTTGAGATAGCCTCTTCACCATGATTTGTTCATCATTAGGAAATCCACCTTCAAATATTTTGTGTTTAGCATTTGATTCCTTACCACATGCATCTTGTTTCCATATTATCCGATTGCACAGATATCTGTACCATATGCATCTTATTTCCATATTATTTGTGAATATTAAATTTACACATGTTGTTCTCCACAGAAACGATTCCTTTTGCGATGGAATATTCTCTTTCAAAAGTTTGCCTCCTAAAACTTCTTGGAATGGAAAATGTGACGGGAAAAGTGCTCCAATAACTTTATGTTCAAATGGTTTCGTATATACGTGAAAATTCTTTCGGAAAAGTTATGCAAAGTCAAAAAAAAATAAAAAATGATGATGATAATCATGCTATTGATTGATAAATTACAGAGACAAGGCATTGCAGCAAAAGTCAAACTACAAGGAAATAGAAATGTTAGTACTCGTTAAGCATAAATTCTTTCGCTCTAGTCATGAGCACCTAATGCACAGTTTGAAAACGTGAATAATTTGGGATCTTAGTGAGACTAGCTACCGAAACCTAAATTGCATATGAAAACCTAAGTTTACGTTGATTTTTTGTTCTCTGTAGGTGTTTAATATTGAGCTAAATGATAAGATTTGGCTTTTGTGGTTACACAGCATAAGTGCCAATTTTGACAATTAACTTTGGAAGTTTTATATTCCGATTGCAAAAGATGAGTCCCACAAGAGCACCGTTACAAATATAGCATAACAGTACTCTAGTCTAGCAGACTCTTATTACAAAGAATTCTCTTTTCTGATTTTCGTCTTTATGGCAAAATCTCAATGCAATGTAAAATGGCTTTCGATTTTCGTTTACAACGAGGAAATAGAAATGTTAGTATCAACTCTTCAAATGATGGCCCAAAATGAAGAGGAAAACAAAATTATCTAACGAAGGTTCTTGACAGGAACGTCCAGCTAACTAGGTATATCAAGTAGAAAAATAATTCTTGAATCCGTGGTGCCACAATGAAAACAAATTTTCAAACGATTGTCCATATTAACAAACAAAATCAAAAGATGAAAAGTAATATGTATCGACAAGTTGAAACCTTAAACCGGAGTTAGATTTATTAAAATTAATTTACAAGACTGTTTTACTAGGAGATAGGTAAGATTGTGAGTGATTCTCTAAATAATCCATTATATATAAGAATCAATAATTGCCGAATACCTCATTTGATAAACTAATTGAATAAACTAATCTTAGTAAGTCTAGTATTTTCCTAAAACAAAACCCCATGACATTGGCTCAGTGATTTAGAATTTGGAGAAGTATAGAGCCATCTCTGTTCGCGCAAATCAAAAGGGATCTTCTTGTCGTTAAAAAGGAAAATCTCAAAACCGAAGAATTAAAAATTCTACAAGGCTTACATCAGTGTTACCAACTCTGTATAAAATCAGGTCTATCGTTAAAGAAAAAAGCCTAGCTAACCGCACTGTTAGCTTGGAAAATAGATGATGAGTTCGTCCATTTTTCATGAGACAGGGGGAGATCTTTTTTTTTTTTTTTTTTTTTTTTTTTTTTTTTTTGGGGGGGGGACTTCGACGTGCTTTTATTTGAGAAAGGAAACTGCTGTGGTCATCCTTACCTTTAAATGAAGACATATAATTTTCTACGTGGAGATCATGTAAAGGGGAAAAGAAGGTACAGGGAGAGACATCATTTCACTCCTACTTTCGTTTATCTAGAGTGAAGCCGTGCGTGACCCGTTGCGTAGAGATGCAAAGCTGGCAATAAGGAATAGTTTGACTCAATATGTATTTTGAAGGCGGCTGGTTGAGGTTGTGGGTGTCACGCGCTGATACAAATTTGAGTGTCCGACATTTTAACTTTAGCCACGCATTTGAAAATAATCTTCTTTCTATCAAAATAGAAGTTGTAATTTAATGTGTAAGCCCAAACAAGAAGCATAGGCACTATTGATTGACCACATAACGGACATGAACGGGGAGGGTTTTTTGAGATATCGTGAACATGATCAAAAAAGTCATTTGAAGTTTAGAAGATCATCATGTTGAATGAAAATAGGAAACGAGTTTATTTGTTCATTTCCACTCAATTGATTAGTTAAAGTTTGCCAAAAAGATGAGATCGAGAAGTTGCAGACATTTCTAGTAGGAAAAATTGTCCAAAAATCTTAAATTTATTGCATTTATACTAATTCAGTCATAAATATTTTAATTTTGCCAATTTACCTCTAAACATTTTTACTTGTTTTTGGTCAATTGAGTCCATTTGGTCAATTTTGGTTAAAAATCACTGACGTCGACATTAGTGGCACTACGTGGCATGATCGGTGTGCGACGTGGATAATTTTTAATAATATTTTAATATTTTTGAAATTTTTATAATTTTTCTTTTTACTATTTCTTTTCATTTTCTTCTTCTTTTGCCGGTGCCCAACCACCGGCGAGCTCCGACTAGGCTTGCCCTTGTCAAGGCGAGACCTAGCGAAGGTCGGTTTCACTGGGCGTCGGCTGAGCAAAGGCAACGCTAGGCGAGGCCACCTTGGCCTGGGTGAGGGCCGGCCTCATTAGATCTAGCTTGGGTGAGGCCGAGCCCTGGAGAGGGCTCCCACACCAGTGTGGGCATAGGCAACACTTGACGAGGTAGCCTTGGCTTGGGCAAGGGTCGGGCTCACCTAGTCTAGGCAAGGCCAACCCTTGCCAGGGCTCGCCCTCCCCCAATTGGGCCTTGCCTATGGTTTATGGGCAAGCCAAATGGCCATGGCCGGTGGCTGGCCACCGATAAAAAGGAAGAAAAATTGAAAAGAAAGAAAGAGAGAAAAAGAAAAAGATATATAAAAAATTTCAAAAAATATTAAATATTAATAAAAAAATTCATGTTAGTGTCAACCGTGCCACGTGGCACCGCCGGTGTCCATGTCAACGAATTCCAATAAAAATTGACTAGATGGACTCTGCTGGCATGAAGTAAAAAGGTTTAGACTAAATTGGTAAAATTATAAGGTTTAGGATTGAAGTGGCAAAAGTGCAATAGGTTTAGAACTTTTTGGATAATTTTCCTGATTTTGGGAGTAGATATTGGCTAAGGTAGGAAGAGATATCTCCATAGGCGTAGACCATTAGAGAAGATTCATAAAGTCGACTAGGACCATCTTAAACCAAAGAGCTAGATTTATTAAAATAGTTTACAAAATTCTTTTCATAGGAGATACGTCAAATTGTGAGTAATCCTCTAAATAATTAGTTATATTCAAAAATTAATAATAGCCCAACATATCATTTAATAAATTAATTATATAAATTAGACATAATAAGTCTAATATTTTGCTAAAACAAAAATTCATGACATATTTTTAATGGTTTAGAATTTGGCTTGTACATAAGAATTAGATGTATAGAACCAGCTCGAGTTCCCCATACAGATTATCAATTCGCATTAGTAAAATGGATCTTTTTCATCACTAAAAAAGAAAACCTTAAAACAGAAGAAATAAATCCAGAAAAAGGTGTGCCTGGACATGGGGGAAGCTCGTGTTGAATTGATTATCACTGGACCGGTCGAGATTCTAGATTGGTCATTTGCATGTAACATGAAATCTGGGTTGACCTTCTAGAAGTTTGGGAGGACCACTTCCTGTCTTTACCATATTGATCATTAGAATATAAAATCGCCACTTGATGTTTTGCTATTTATGTCACGCCCCGATCCTCAGGCACGCGTACATCCTTTACCTTTGGTCGATTTTGAAAACGATATTCCAAGAAATATCGCCGACCCTTTTCATTTTAATATGCACATGCGAAAGCAGTTATAAATCTCCAGACAATAAAACAATGGGATAGAAAAGTATGGCCATATTTTTCATACTGAAATTCACAACTACTCTTTTATACAAGCACCTCATAAAGGGGCATGATCTAACATCTATCCACATATAATCAAGGTCTGACAAAACAGGATGGGATCTCAGCCCTCATCCAGGTCGTACTCAAGATCCTCCTCATGGTCATCTTCTTCTCCAAAATCTTCATTCTCATATGGTTCCACATTAGGGTTCTCCTCTTCAAATTTCTCTTCCTCAGGCTCCTCATCAGGGTCTTGAAATGGTTATTCAATAACCATTGAGACCACATCTCAGCAAGTTCTACCCCCTAAGACCCGATTAGTAAACTAATACACCTTAAGGCTACCTATTCACAACATAAGTCAGAGGACTTACCTTGACCTCAGATTCCACCTACATATTAGCATAGATCAAATAGGCACCCAAGCAATCACATCACTGATCGAAGTATCGATCAAATTGACCTAGTTGATTACACACCAATAAGACCACTCACGATCATTTCCATTCGATTAATCAATTCACAACAGCAGATCAAAGCAATGAATCATATCAAATCATACTTAGATCGAATCATCGATCAATCGACTTAATCGATTACATGTCATCACGACCCATTCTTGGTCGACTCATTCAATACTATCTATAAGTCTGACCATAGTCTAGGATTGCTCACTCTAAGCTGATATATAGATAGTATAGCTCACACTAAGCTAATAGGGTTAAGGTATACTGCTTTCACTAAATTGACATATCGTCTGTAGGCTAATATAGTATACCGGTATACTACTCTCGCTAAGCTGACATATCGCCCGTAGGCTGATATAGTATACCCTCGATGCTTACTCTAAGCTGATAAAGTGTACTGCTCGCGTTAAGCTGACATATCGCCCGTAGGCCGATATAGTACACCAGTATACTGCTCCCGTTAAGCTGACATATCAGAGCCCATAGGATAATATAGTATACTATCCGACCATTCAATCCATTCCATCTTTTATCATTCTCGATAAAATAGCCATGTGTGGGGACACGGTTGACCTTTAGCCAAAATATTATAATTTTCTTTTCATAAATCCCACCATTTTTTTTAGTCCACTAAAATATTTTTGACACTGTCAACCGATACCCGGTTATTTTTCAATTAATAACCAAAGATTATTCAATTAAAGAATAATTCTCACTTTCACAAATAATTCAATTTAGCACAAAATACAACTCAATTAAATAAACGAACTGCGCCACGACAATCAGCATAAAATCTCGGTCACTTTGGCCATCCTAGTTGAATTTTCAGAAAATAAATAATTAAATAATTAATTTCGAAATTTAATATTTAATTCCTAAAAATTCCACTTATGCCCATATTGCCTAATTAACATCCGATAAGGGTCAGAAAAATCTCAAGAAGCATTCAATAAATAGTATTACGTGCCTACTCGCTAATTGCACAATCCAATTGACTAACATGCATCACAATTATCTAATAATCACTAATCTACTCTAATCTAACCACCTAATTGCACTTAATTAACTCTAATCAACATTTAAGTATAATTAGCAAACTAAGAAAGCATTAGTGAGCAAAACTCACTTGGTTAAAAGTGAAGATTGAGACACTGCAACGGCGACGCGACGACGGCCGAACTTGGGCTCGTGACAAACTTGGACCGGGCCAAGAACCTTGCAAGCCTGCAGAAATTCTGGGCTTGGGCCTACTGAAATTCTTGGGCTGAATTGAGGCTTGAAGAACTCAATCAATGGGCTGTTCTCTTGGACTGAAATAAGCTAAATTTGCTGGGCTTCAAATCCAATTGATGATGGGCTGGCTGATGGAGGAGATGGATTGCTGGGCCCGAGTAAAGAAGCAACAAGGGTTGCTAGGCCGAGGAGTCCCTTCGCTGGGCCAGAGATTTGCTGCTTCGGTGGACTGAGGTTTCTGGAATTGAATTGTGAAGATGGGCTCGGTCTAGCTGGCATGAGCGAAGGGAGACTGGAGTTGCTGGCGTCGCTCGAGCGTGGAGAAGACCACGCGTGGAGATGAGAGTTCGATGGTCTTCGGTGGCCGCTTGAACTATGCACGAGGATGGCTGAAGCTCGAGTGGGCTTGCGGGGTCAACCGCATGGCACCGATTGAAGACGTCCTGGGGAGATTGACCGAACTAGAGGCAGGCGCGGCCAAGTGGCAGCAAGGCACGGCTACTCGGTGAACTTAGGAGTCTCGGTGGCCTCGTTGTTGACCGAAGTAGATGGAGAAGCTAGCAGATTAAAGAGGAATCACGGGCTTCGGTCATCACGCGGATGGGCAGGCGTCGCTGACAGAAGCTGGAACGTCTGGCAGCAGCAACGTGGTCTGGCGCGGCTCGCGAAGGAAGCATCAAGGAGGAAGTGAAGCAGCTGCGTTGGTGGTGTCTCGGACGCGTGGAGGAGCAGAAAGCTTAGTTCAACACCTGGGAAGTCACGAAGGTGATGATGGCAGGTGGAACTCGCTGGCAGAAGCGGTGGAGCAGGGGGGTTTGGTCTTCGCTGGCGTTGATGAGTTCGGTGGAGGTTGCTTCGGCATGGCAGCAAGGGTTCGTGGAGTTGGGGCCGAGTAGAAAGAAGACACGGCAGCAACTTGCAAGCGTGAAGGCCAAAGGGAAAGGCAGCAAAGGAAACGGGAACAGCTTCGAACGCCTGGCGTTGCTGGTAGGCGGAAATTCAGGTGAAACAATCAAAAGAGGGCAGAGACAGGGGACTTCGGCTTCGCTGCACGCGATGGAGGGGATGGGATAAACTTCAAATGAAAAGATGTAAGCGACGTGGAGCAGCTGGCAAGGATTGTTGAGGAAGCCACCGTTGGGGGGAAAAGAAGTCAACAAAGCTAATCCATTTAATTGAATGCATTCCCCCCCCCTTATTACTTTCCAACAAGTAATTTCAACAATACTATCCAAATTCATGCCAAAATCACGCTGCCCTTGCCTATTCCGAATTTCACAATTTTTTTTTTGTCTTCAATTTCTTCGACAATTAACCAACTTCAACGTCCAATTTTTGATGTTGAAAAAGTCCACAAGTTTCTACAAGTCCCCCTTGCCATATAGCTCAGTCTAAAATCCAATTTCCCTTCAATTAAGCCCATCTGAATTTCCGTTAATTTTCCGCAACGTCCGACACCGTTTTCCGTAAAAATCTTGGAATCTCTGAAAAATCTTCTGAGACTAATTCGACGTTCTCAAAATGACCTGTGATATGATAGAACTTTCAATTTCTGAAATCGAACATGAATTCACAGTTAATTTCCATTCGACGCGTTTTTAACGTGACCTAGACTACCAAGTAGTTTTCAGAATTTTTTAGGAGAAATGACTCGTGGTTGATTTTCTTCGAGCCACAACGAACCCACTCGACACATTGGCGATTTTCGATTGTCATGAAAATCCCTAGAATTCAAATACGGACACAGGGTACCAAAACGACAGTAAAATCAAATTAGTGTCGGTCGACAAGAGTTTTCCAATTTAGTGGAGTCACCCACGATTGGTCACACATCTCAGTCGAACCGACCTATCTCTGATCTTAATTCGATTTTTTAAATGTGTCGTAATGATTTCTAAAGATGAGCACGGTCGAGAAATCGATTCCTAGTCGAATTCTCAGTCTATCTGCCTTAAAGTCCCTAATAGCTTACTCAGCTAGTTTAGTTATCTCGTGAGTGGCCAACTTAGAGAAAAATACTGTTGTCGCGTCGATGAAATGCCCAATTTATCCCATCGAAGTCATATCCTAAAGATTTGGATGTCACAATCTAACTGATTGGAAAATTTTGGTTCAAAGGTTAAGGAGAGGAGACATGTATGAATAAATGCGATTTGACTAAATTCTTGTGCTAATTTATCGAACAGGAGAAGAACAAAACAGTGGGTAAATCGACCAATACATTCGGACCATCTTCTTGGCCCTATTTCTCCAAAAGTCCCTGGGGCTTTCCGACTTCAAGCTATCCAAAAGGTTACTATCATCACTAGCTGGTATGGTCATTCCACAGGTGATTTTTTATGTTTAGATACTTAAACGTTTTGTCAAGTGGGTGCTAGGAAATTCGGAAATGGATAGCTTATTAAATTAATGGATACTGTGAGAAGACTACTGTATTTGTTATAAATTGATTCCCAATAATCTTATGCTTGAAAGAGATATGTACTAACACTCAAACACAACATGTCCACAACGTGAGTTGACTTGCTTCATGTCTTCCTTTCAAAGTCTTCTTAAAAAAGGTATTGTTATAGTTACATAGATGAGCTAACACTACTAGAAGAAACCGATAGCCGATGGGCAAAACTGTACAAAAAAAGAAGTTGAAATTGATTTAAAACTCTCATTATAGATGGCTTGTGGATCAGAGACTGTCACGCCCCGATTCTCAAGCACGCACACATCTTTCTACTTGGTCGATTTTATAATACGATATCCCAAGACTAAGTATCGCCGACCCTTTCGTTTATTAAGCACATGCAAAAACAGTTATAAATCTCCAGATAATAAAATAATGGGATAGAAAAGCAATGCCATATTTTTCATATTGAAATCTACAACCGAACCTTTATACATGGCATAACTCAAAGTCTATTCACAAGACTACTCATAACATTCTAGTCACATTATTCACATTTAGACATGAGTCACAAAAGATGATGGGATCTCAGTCCTCATCCGGGTTGTACTCAGGATTATCCTGATCCTCTTCTGACTCTTCTTCACTAAGCTCACATCCTTCAAGCTCTTCATCTTTTATCGGCTCATCGTCCTCTTCTGGTTCCTTCTTCACAAGCTCATCTACAAGCTTGAAATGTTGTCCCACAACCGGGATGAGACTACCTATACAGCAAGTTCTACCCCACTAAGACTTGATTAGGAAACCAATACGCTATCCGGGCTACCTATACACGCACGGGTCAGAGGACTTACCTTGGCCTCAGATTCCACCTACATATTAGCACAATTCGATAGGCACCCTAGCAATCACATCACAAATAGATATCTCGATCAATCGACCTAGTCGATTACATGTCAATTTGACCATTCAAAGTCACTTCCATTCAATCGGTCAATTCACGACAATGGATCAAATCATTGATCAATCGACCCAGTCGATTACATGTCAGTCAAATCATTTCTAGGTCAAATCACTTCTCAATATAAAACCTCTCATTTGCATTCTCAGTCACAGAGCTATAGCAATGCTCTCGGGCGTCGTTTTCGCCAAGATGACATATGTACTAGACAGCACTCGTGCGTTCTTTAAGGCGCCGTTTTCACCAGTGATATTCTTAATTACTGAACCACATATGTCCGTAATGAGGCATGCAGTAGATAGCAGTCGTGCGTTCTTTAAGGCACCATTTTCACCAGTGATTTCCTTATCACTGAACCATGTATGTCTATACTGATGCAGGTAATAGACAGCATTCGTTCGTTCTTTAAGGCGCCATTTTCACCAGTGATTTCTTTATCACCGAACCACGTATGTCTATACCTCGTACTTGATCGGTCTCAGCCAAGAGTATTCTTAGTTCAAACTCCCAATTCCTTCCGATTTACAACTCATCAAAGCATTATAAATGCTCAATAACCATACTCGGCTATCTACTGATCAATCATTCAATTTCACTCAATTTCAATCAATTTAGGAATAATTCCTCAAATTGCACAATTAATTCAATTTAGCACAACGTAGAGCTCAAATAAATAAATAGACTACACCACGACAATCATCACGAAATTTCGGTCGTCAGCTATCTTAGCCTAATTTTCGAAAAATAAATAATTAAATAATTAATTTCGAAAATTAATAAATAAATACTAAAAACCAATTTAGGCCCGTAATGCCTAATTGAAGGCCAATAAAGGTCGGGAAAAATCCCAAGATGCATTCAATAAATAGAATAGGCAGTTCTCTAGCTAAGTACACTAATCACCTAACTAATATGTAATGCAATTAACTAATAATCACTAATCCATTATAATCTAACCACCTAATTGCACTTAATTAAATCTAATCAACCCTTAAGCATCATTAGTCTACTAAGCAAGGATTAGTGAGATTACTCACTTGATTAAAAGCGGGGATCGGGACACCGCGACGACGACGACGCGACGGCAGCCGATTTCCAAATTTTCGGCGCCGTTGACGGACTCTCGGGCCAGGCCCAAAAGCTTTGCAAGCCCACAGCAAAGTGATGGGCTTGGTTGATGGGCTTGGGCTTGCTGAAATCTTGGGCTTTTCTGTTTTGAAAATGGGCTGATTTGGGCTTGAAGATTTCGCTTGATCCGTGGGCTTGGCTGAATTTCACATGGGCTGAAGGTCTTCGTGGTTGCTCGCAAGACACGAACGAGATGATGGACTGCTTCAGTGCTGCAGAACGCGTGGGGATGTGGACTGTGGCTGCTTGAGCAGAAAACCCAGTGGATGATGGAGCTCGGTGGTTTTTGCTAGGGAAGGAGCAGAGAGTGAAAATAAAACTAAAACAGCAAGGGAGTCTGGTTCGAAGAAGGGAAGACGGAGGGGAACGTGCGATGGAAGTTTTTGGGGGAGAGAGAGAATAGTCAAAGACTAATCCATCTAATTTAATGCTTGTCTCCCCAAAGGTGTTCAATCATATCCTATATGTCCCCTTAATACTTTCCAATAATAATCCATCAAAATAACCAAATTTTGATATTAAAAATCCAGCTCCAAACCATTGCTCCGAATTTCACCACTTTAGGTTTAACTTCCTCACTCGATTTCCCACATTGATGTCCAATTTAGTTGAAGAAAAATCTTGAACAATTTTCTGTACATCCTTGACACTCAAAGGCTCAACTTGAAAGTCAGAACTCGCTTAAATTCGACCCACACAAATTTCCGTTAATTTTCCACGACGTCCGTACAATTTTCCGTAAAAATCTTAGAATCTCTGAAAAATCTTCTGAGATTGAGTCGACGTTCCTAAAATTTATTGTGACATGACAGAGTCTTCAATTTCTGAAATCAGACTTGAATTCACGGTTAATTTCCATTCGACACGTTTTTACGTGACTCAGGCTACCGGGTAACTTTCAGAGATTTTTAATGCAAATGACCCGTGGTTGATTTTCTTTGAGCCACAATGAACCAACTCGACTCAATGACGACTCTCAATTGTCGTGAAAATCTTGAGGATTCAAATACGGACATAGGGTACCAAAACGATAGTAAAATCAGTCTAGTAATGGTCGACAAGAGTTTTCCAATTTAGTGGTATCACCTACGATTAGCCACACATCTCAGTCGAACCGACCTATCTCTGATCTCAGATCGATTTATATATGTGCCATAATGACCTCTAAAGATGAGCACGATCGTGTAGCCGATTCCTAGTCGAATTCTCAAGTCTATTTGCCTAAAAATTCTTAATGATTTTCCCAGATAGTCTAGTTATCTCTAGAATGATTAGTTCTGAGAACAACCCTCTAGACGTGTCAATGAAATGCCTGATTTATTCAATAGAAAACATGACTGAAAATCTGTGATGTCACAGTGACCGTCGTTGGTGAGGCTTTTGCAAACCTGTTGCCAAGAATCATTGGAAAAGGATAAAAATCAGTCGTCCAATCAACTCCATGACAAGATATTGATAGAGCTCATATAATTTAAATGTTGTGACAACTAACGAAAAGTTATATCAATCAATGAAAGAACTAAGAAGACACAATTGCAAGCAATTTATTCCTGATTTTGTAAGAGAAAGTGCATTCACAAAGCATATAAGATAGTCTTCGTCTCGAGCTATAAATACTATCAAATAGTACAAAACTTTTGGTTTGTTTTTTTCCTGATTGAAGGGATCGCTTTAATTTCTTCATCTAACAATTTCCGAACAACAAAGAACGCTTTTGAAGAAAGGATTGCTCAAAAGGGTTGAGATGGGCTAGGCAACCAATTACAAGGGAGGGCTTCAAGTTTGCTAACTGATTGGCCTCACGGTAACAGTGGACAACTTGGATTTCATGGAGATGGGCTAGACAAAATTGACATTTTGCAATAAGGGCTTGCAAATCCCACCAAGGTTGATTAGTGCCCAAGAGAAAGCCTATCGGACATTGAGCACCTACAGCCTATTGGTATAGTTTTAACAACACCAAAGCCCAACTAGTTTCACAAGTAAAGAAATGTATAGTCTAGCAGGCATTATTTAGTTGAGAAAAGAGAAGTAATATTCATCCTAATAGATGCACAATAATTTACAAATGTGCAATATTACAAAGGATCGATGTATGATTTAGCTTCAAATGGTAACAACAACTTAGAACAATCTTAATAACTATGATGAATAACATGTGCAGAGTATTCTTTTTAAATGCACATAGACCCTTTAAGCAGTCAACACCTTATTTTCCAAATACATTGATTTTTTCTATGGTTCATAAAAAATCAAGGTGGAAGGCCAAGCAATCTCACCGTGAGACTATCCATGAAGAATAATTTCGCTTATGCAGCCATTCATCGAGGGTACAATTCGGTAACCGACATATCATTGGTCGATGAAGGCAAGGTCCTACTAGTAGATTGGTTTGATCCAAGCTCTTTCATTGGGATGCTCAATCTCCCTGATCTACTTCTAATGAAGAAGGCTGGATGTTGTGGCGACGGCGGTTTAAAGTAATTGCTGCTGAGCATGAGAACTACAGTTGCCATGGTGGGTCTAATGGCTGGATTTTCTTGAATGCATAGTAAGCCAATGTGTAAGCAGCGAAGGACTTCATCCATTGAATATGAATCCACAATAGCTGGGTCCAACACTTTCAAGGGTGTGCCATCCCTCCATTTATTCCATACCTACAAGAATGATTTTGGAAAATCTTCAAAAATTGTGGCATTAATTCAATGACTCATCATGGAAGACATTTGAATCTTGCAAATAACCATATATGACTAAGGAAAAGAACTATAAGTGTTTCTTTAGGCTAAAGGACTTAGTTTTTACAAAGGAATTTCAATTTCATTTGACCAAAATTACAAAGAGTGCGGTATGAATATTTGTTGTTGTAGCACATCGAAACTTACATAACTAGCAAGATATCCGCCCCCATCCAATTGATGGTAGAAGTTATTCTTCTTGCCGCAAATGATCTCTATAAGTAGTATGCCGAAACTATAAACATCAGATTTCACTGAGAACTCTCCATGCATTGCATATTCAGGAGACATGTAACCACTGCAAAACCAAACATTAGCCACACGTATATTGCAAAATTAGATGCATATCAACGAGCATCCTCAAATAGATAAAATGAGCATGTCTGGCATCCAATTAGAAAGTCATCTACTCAAGACCTAAGACTTACAAAGTCCCCACGATTTTATTTGTGCTAGCTTGAGTTTGATTGACTCCAAAAATCCTTGCCATGCCAAAATCTGAAATCTTCGGGTTCATTTCACTGTCTAACAAGATATTGCTACATTTTAGGTCACGATGGATGATCCGAGACGAGAATCTTCATGTAGATAGAGCATTCCTCGAGCGATCCCAGATACTATTTTATAACGTAATGACCAATTCAATTGGTTGCTCTTTTGGGGATCTGCATTGTTGCACCAAAACTCATTATGTGCTAGCATGTGGCACCTATTCAAAAACTCAAGGTGAATATATTTACTCTCATCAATCAAAGGTAGCTTAACAAAAAACTATAATTAGTTGAAAGAATAGAAAACCTCTTAATTTTAAGTTTCCCACAGCTAGTGAAAGTTGGAACATTTGATTTTAAGCAAATATACATAAGGTTAAATTGCAACATACCAAATAAGAAGTAATCAAGGCTTTTATTTGGCACAAACTCGTAGATGAGTAGTTTTTCATCTCCCTCCAAGCAAAATCCGAGCAGCCGTACAAGATTTCTGTGTTGAAGCTTTGCAACTAATAGAACTTCATTTTTGAATTCTTCATCACCTTGTCTAGAGCTTCGAGATAGCCTTTTCACTGCAATTTGTTGTCCATCCAAAAGTCTACCCTAAAGTGTGTTGAATTTGATGTTTAATTCCTTATCACAACTTTTTTAAAAATAACCTAAAAAAGCATTACACGTTTCTTTTTTGTTTTTTTTTTTTGTTTCTTTTTGCATTATTATCTTTAACTCATATGTAAAGCATTCTTCTTTGTTTCTAACTTTATGTAATATGTACCTGGAAAACTTCACCAAATCCACCTTCACCCAACTTGTTTTCAGGAGAGAAATCATTTGTTGCAGCTTGTATTGTAGCCAAGTCAAATTGCAAGGACTCCATAGTGGTAAGTTCATTTGCACCTGCATTACCAAAAAATGCAATTTGCTTATCAAATTGTATCGACATTGGCTCCTAGTGGCGTTAATATGGTTGCTAGTGCTTGGGAACATTATCACAATGAAGAGCACCGAATTGGGCTGGCACGGTTGTCCCCTTACCCCCAAAGAAATCTTCCCCTCTTGATTGGTCATGAAGGAAAAAATTACAATATCATCAATACTATTGGTAACAAAGTAATGAAATGAATCTTGTATTATGATCACTTTTTCATGCTGAATGTATTGCTAGGTTTGTTAATTGTGGTGCAGATGCTACCTATACTTAGAGGGAATTGCGAAACGTTAGGAGCATTTTGAGGCCTCGTTCTATGGTTGGTCATGTCAAATCTATATCCCTCTAGAATGACTTATGGCATCCGAATGGCATCTTACCAGATGTATTCCCAAGAAGAGTACTATACGATTCTGCTCTTCTTTGAATTATAAAAGCAGCTGATATGATTTATGCTCTAAATGGAAAAGGCCCATTGGGAGGTCTGAAGACAAGGTATCATTGTAGGCAGTTGTTCGTGGTGTACTTTGTTAAGGCTTCTTTGGAAGACCAAAATTCTTGCATTGCTGCTTCTTGTGACATGCTTACCTCTGCTTCAGCTTTGGAGATTGTGAGGAAAAGAGCCACAAGAGTTGAATGGTATCGGCTGATTTGATTTTCATCTAATTTGCTAAGGTTTGGATTCATATTTTGGTTTGTAATACAAGATAAGCTACCTATAATTCAAGGAATTGACAGATAGTTTTCTAATCAAGGCCGAAATCTCTGCTTTTTGTGTCATGAAAGCACTGACATTAGATCCAATTTGTTCTTTAGATGCACTTTCTCTAAGCGAGTCTGGAAGAGTGCCCGTCAGCTTTGTTTTCCTAATAATGTTATTGGTGATTGGGAGTTTGAATTGTCCTGATGCAGCATGCTATAAAAAGGGGAGATTTTCATTGGTGTTTGGTAAAATTTTTGTAGAATTGCTGCATATATTTATCTTGAAGGCCAGAAATGAGCCGTTTCATTTCCAAACTTTAGATGGCATTATGATTTGCTTGTGCAGTCAAGTATACTTTTGATGGTTGAAAGAGTAGGAAGAATCGGATCTTTGTCCTCGATCTTTTCCATTTTATTACTATATTTATATCAAATGGACTCTTAATTTGTATGATTAATATATCTGATTCCTTATAGAAAATAACGAAGTTAAATAACATGCTCAACTATATGACACAGATAGTCTACGAAAAATAAAGGCAAATAGTTGATTTACCGTTATTTCGTTCGACGACTTCATCCATCTTTTTTCCTCCAAGCAAACAACAAGTGAGAAAAAGAAGTACCATAACAACTCCAACAGGAATGGTAATGGCGATGGCTATAATGGTAGATTTGTTGCTTTTTCCTGCACAAGACCATTTTGTATACGAGACAATAGCCAAACTAATCAAAAAACATTTTAGATGAAAGCATGTTAATATTTAAACATTCTAACACTTCACTTTACTAGGTTGGAATATGCCCTAAGACTGATGCGTGAAGACTGGCAGTTTGTCAGCAAGAAGTGGCCTTGAGAGATATGAATAGAGAGGCTTAAAGGAGAAAGTCTAGACTTCAATTGCTGTTGTAGCATTTGTAAGTTTTGTTTATGATAAAATGACGTGGCTGAATCCGAATAAGTGAAAATATGAAGAAGCAAAAAAATTCTAGGGTGAACAACCCCTATTTCATCACCTATTAATAAGGAAATAAAATCCAAAGGAAGAGCATACTTAAGAGAAACTTGCACACTGTTTGATCACTGGAAGTATCATATGTTATATTAACAAAACTACTATCACCTATAGACTCCACCATAACTCATTTACTCTAATATTTTGGCCCGTCTCTCTTGTAGTGCCTTACCTCATCATAACATCAATATTTCTGGACATTGGACCTCTAATTAAAACAACTTTTCCATATGCCACTTTTAGACTCTATGCTTTGCGTCATATCATTTGCCAAAATCATCTTTTTTGTAACTTATTTTGTCATTCCTTAGAAATAAGGTGGACTTCATCTCTTCAAAGAAAATTTTAATGAGCCCCCCTTAGAAGAGTATCAGTAAAGTTTTAGAGATGCCAATGACAGCATGCCTTGTTTTTCATTGGGAAAGGCTTCATTGCCATTCTTCAAGTCCATCACAAATTTCTTTAACTCATCTGAATGGGCTCCAATTGATGTGCCTTCAACCACCCGGAAGTGAAACATCCTTTTTAGCATATATAAAGCTTTCATAAGATAAAGTGAGGATAATTGTCCAAAACGTGCTAAACTTATTGTACAACGTTCAATTTAATCATATATCTTTCAATTATGTCAGTTTAGTCCTAAACATTTTAACAATTTGCCAATTTGATCACAAATTTTTCAATTGTGTCAATTTAGTTCTAAACCTATTATTTAGATATTTGGCGGGAAGGATTATATAGGCAAATGATGAAAAGATTTCAAAATAAATTAATATAATTAAAAGATATATAATTAAATTGATTTTACAAAAAAAAAAAAAAAAGGGTACTGTGTGTTGTAACTGGAGGAGAGAACTTCCTACTCCTTTAGGTGTTGTAATCGGAGGAGGAAGTGGGGCCGACAGGGCAGAGTTATTATAAAAGGGTTATAGTGTGACATCTTTGATGGTATCTCCGAGTACTTGTCAAGTTGGCTCTCTGATGTTCCTGGTGTTGTACAATGTGACATCAGGTGATTTTTCCATGACCGAGAAAATGCCCAGGTTCAAGTAGCTCAACGTGCACTCGACATTCCAAATCACAAAGAGTTGTTGGTTAGGACATCTTTGCAGGATATCCTGTTTTCCAAGTGCCACACAATTACTGCACCTGGCGATGTTGAGGTCGCCACGGCAAAATAAGAGCTCGTTAGCGTGGCTTGGAAGGTTTTGGTTGGCATTGGCACGGGCAAAGCCATTGGTGCTATCGGTGACGGTGGAGGAGAGGAAACAAAGGAGGACGTTGAGGTTGGATTGGTAGATGCAGTTGGGAGTAAAGAGGGTGATGTTTTGGCAGTAATGCAACAGATAAGTTATTGATGATTCAGAACTTTGGTATTAAGTGCTAGTATGCCACATAAGATGGTCGGCGTTAACTAAATCGTCATGTTAGTGTTTTCTAGTCAAAATTGACCAAAATGACTACTTGGCAAATTGCAAAAGAATTATGACTGAATTGGTATAATTAAAAAGTTTATGATTGAATTAGCACAAATGCAATAGTTTTAGAATTTTTCGATAATTTTCCCCAAGCAAAACCCTTAACCAATTCTAGAAACCCTAATTTGAGCTTCGATACAAATTGTTGAGAAATTACACAGAGCACAGAGCTTTGCTTATTGTGGGATGGACTCTCGAGCGTCCGTTTTCCTCCTTCAGAATGAACTCCCTTTCTCAATTTTGATGGCATTTTCCCTTTTCTTATTGGGAAACTAGTAGAATACTTTTAATGGATTAAAGTTACACGTAGTTTTAGGGAAGGAAATTTATGTGTAGATTAGCTAACAAATTGAGTATTTCAATCCTATTATTTAAATGCACTTTAGTTTTAGATAGGTCACTGAGAGGTATACTTTCTTTGTTGATAGAAGATCAAATTGGATAAGGTTTTATGAGGAGAGTAACAGCGTAAAACTCAACGTTTTCCCCTTTTCTTACCCAAAATATATAAATAAATAAACTTAAGTCTACAAGAAACAAGTTCAAAATAACTGAGGATAAAAAAAAAAAAAACCGAGCATATTGTTCCACAATATAGAACATGTCTTTATCGATAAAACTAGTGGGTAAACGATGTAAAGTTTAGGCTCATATCATATGTTTCCATTTTTTAATTTTTAATAAGTGGATATTACCATGATAGAATCCATAAAAATGTGATCATGAACAACTTTTATTAACATGGTCAAATGCTTACAAATTTTTATTTTTGTTGTGCAAATCGCCCTTAAACTATTTCTTATGATATGTCTTTGATATACAAACAATGGGCTGACCAGATGAAACAGAAAAGGACCTCATTAAAAATTTGCCAAATTAAAATCACAATTACATTTCTCAATGTGAAAATTTAAAAGATGAAATTTAATTAAATATAACTATTGCGTAAATTAAAGAAAAATTTAAAGTGATAGTTAAATTTCATTTATTTCAGATTGATAAAAATTAATATCATTCCTAAAGTGTTTACGGAAAAAATAAAAAGCATGCCTCGACGTGCATTCATTTTTTATATCACTTTTTTATCGTATTTTTAGATACTCCTATATCATTAAACACTAACTTCGTGGATAGGTAACATTGTTACGTCCTAAATCAAGATCTTGCTTCAAGATAAAGCGAAAAGAATTTGTAAAAAGAGCATAGGTTAACTCGAAAAGTAATTATGCTGGAAATTAACAGTAGAAGAGAAAAACACGAGCATAGCTTCAGTAATGAAAATTCTGATGATGAAGAAGGAGAGAGAGAGGGAGACGGCGAAGCAAGACTGCATGGTTAGATTGATGATTGTTTTGTCTATAGCTCTCGATCAGCACGAAATTATAGGAACGCCAATGTTTGAATTGTCGTCCCATAAGTTTTGTCCATTCCTGAGATTTCATGGTTCTGGATTGCCTTTACCACCCACGCCTTGTCTTGTCATGCCAGCTATTTCCTACTACCGAGATACCGTACGCTGTTACTCCATCAAAAAGTCTTGTACAATTTTATGATGGATGTGCCGTTTAGCACGGACAGGTTGTTAGAATTTCCGTATCGTATTGGGCACGCTCAAACACGTGTCATGACTGCGATGCCGCAATGGAGGGCTGGCGGTGAGGTTACGACTGTGGAGGAGGAAGCATCGGACGCAAGGCGGAGACGCGAGAGGGTGATTTCTTCTTTCTGCAAGGTAGGTGGACGAGAGGGTGACTTGAATTTATAATAAAGGAAGTGAAGCCTGACGGGTGGAGGGGGTGGCGAGGGAAGGAAGAAACGAGTGAAATAAATTTGGGACGTGAGGGCTGGGGTGGAGTGGCGGGGGATTTTGGTATTGCATTTTTTTATCAGAAAAATAAATAAAAGAGATTATAAAGTGATTTTGAAAAATAAAAATACTAAATGTTGAATAATGATAAATTTTGATTATTGTAAAAGATCATAAGTTTATTTAAATAAGTTAATTTTAATTTCTTGTTAGTCATTAATTTGTCATTAATTTCATCAATAACTTTTGTTAGAGTTAGAAACATGTCCCCAAATATAAATCTGCATTAATTATGAATATATCTTTCGAATTTCCTATGAATAGATTTACTAATATTATTAATATGAATTCATTGTAGGCTCTTTTGTTATTAAAGAATTTGAATCAAATTAATTAAAAATAAAAAATATTCATTTAATATGCAACGTGTCTCAACGTGTCGAAATTCTCTATTTTTGAGAAATGACACGTCGGCGTGTCATGTTGTGTTGTATCGCGTGTCCGTATTGTGTGTCGGTGCTACCTAGGTCCTATTTAGTTTGATTTAGTAATTTCCTAAATTTTTAAAAGTGACTTTTGGAAACTATAGGTGGACTTTCTGGCGATGAGCAAATTATGGAGGACCAAGGTTGGATTTCGCTTTTCGGGTGACTTCGCTAATAGTTTAATCTTGGCGATTCTTGATTTTGCTAACTCGTTCTAAATGTTTCAATTTCTTTTGAGTTTATAACATATTCGACTGAGGAAAAAATAAAAATAAAAACAAATGAGATTGACGAAATGAGAAGTGTGGTGCAAATTCTTATTGAGAAAACAATCAATTTGAATCCGTGGAAAATTTCTAGCGAAGATCAAAATAGAGAGAGAGGAAGAGAATCGGTTGATAAGTTTTTCTTTTGTTCCGACTAGGCTCTTTCTCTAAAGAGAGAAGCTAAATCCGAGCCCGTCAATGACACATCCACACGAATTCAACTTCACTCAGAGCTTAAGCCAATAATATGTGAAGCTGGTAGGCCAATTAATATACTATCAATTGCTCCACGCTCTCAAGAACAGAAACACAAATAATACGTTGTGCTGCTGAAATTATTCTAGCACATAAACATTTTTCAGCTTAAGTCTTATCCATTCTCCACTTGCACCTTCCCTCGGTACGCAGTCCGCGACCCCACCGGCCGGCTTGCACCGCTTGCCAGAGAGCACCTATTTTCAAAAAATTTAGAAATTTGTAATCTTCTTTATTTTTATTTTTTTTAATTCATCTTTCTGATTTCCTACCGACAAGGTCATGGGGTCTCGGCGAATGGCCGCCGAAGAAGATAAATAGCAGAATAGGAAAAAAAGAAGAAAGAAGAATGAAAAAAGAAAGGAAAGAAGAGGGAAAAAAAAAATAAGCATAGATATTACAAAACCACATTGTTTCGAATATCATTGAACACATCAGATCGCCAACCATTCTATGTGGAATAATTAGTGTTAACTAGACCACCACATTAACAATCTCCAACCTAAATTAGCCAAAATAACTACATTGGAAAACATCAAAAAGTTTAGTACTACAATGATGAAATGAAAAGCTTATCACTGACTTAGTAGCTATATAATAGATTTATAACTTTTTGAACAATTTTTCTACTTTTCCACTTCTTTTGTATTGTTAACAATTTTTTTTTACATACAAAAAAAGGTATCTCACGTCATTTGTTTATGGGACATATGCTTGATATATACATGTGGTCTCACTCCATTTATTGACTTAAGTTTTTTGAATTAGATATTCTAATGGAATCATATTCTACTTCAGATTATTTTGTGTGTAGCCCGTTTGTCAATTATCATGCCCATAATTGTCTTAGACATGATGAATTTTGTCACAATCTTTGATCTTCACTTTTGTGTTAATACGTTGATCTTCGTCTAAATAATCGGTACATAGGTAAAGGATGATAGAGATTGGAATAGACAAAAACAAAAAGGAAACGGTAGGGGTTTCTTTTTATATCCAAAGATTGTTTTCTCCAACACGGCTCCCGTGGCTCAGGTCAAAGTGCTTTTGTCGGAAGAGACTGAACCACGTGTTGGGTTTTTTAGGCAACCGCGCCATACTGATCAGATTGCAAGTGCCTTCAATTGATAGTGAGATTCTTTTTATAATTTTCTTTTCCTCTTTATTTGATCTTAAATTACCAAATATTTTGCCCCGTTTTATTCGAGATTTACCAAATAAGAAATACGCCATTTCAAGCAAACGTATCCTCCTTCTCCTCCTGGCGAAGGAAGTATGGGGGGGGGTGGGGGAGAATCTTCGATCTAATCTTCGTACTAAAAAAATGTAGGAACTCTTGTTTTCGATTCCTTTTTCCAATGAAGGACGTGCCTTTTCTGAGGAAAAGTTGTTGGGTGCCCTAGAATTTACGGATTAAGATCCTCCGATTCCCAGGCATATTGCCAATTTTTATATCTGAATAAACTTCACATGCAACTAAATTTTATTACGAATAAAGATTCTCTGAAATTAAAGTAAATTGACATTATTATTTTGTTCCTTTTCTGATGAGTGTAATTTGACGTTTTGAGTTTATTACATTAAGAAGATGACATATTAACATAAAAAAAAAAAGTCTCAACTTAATCTTCCCATTTATACCTTTTCTTCTTCATTTCCTTTTCTTTCCTGTTTATATTTTTCTTTGCTTCTTCCTGAGTTCCACGGGTAATATCACCAGCCTCCTTCTTTTGTGACAGAGAGGCAAGCTTGTGGAAAGATAGGCCGATCCAATGGGGCAGCAGTTGCCGGTAGTTGCAAGGCACGACAATGATGTTAGGGTGTGTGACCCGCGGTTCAGGTGGAGAAAAAGATGGGGATCTAAGATTTTGTGTTGATTTTGCTACATTCATTGATCGAAAAACTTTGGCAGATAAAAGTGACGCTTTTTGAAATCTAGGACACAAAATTGTGAACACACTCTGGATGTTGGTCTATGCTCACATCGTATTAAATTCACCGAAAAATCGTGATTACTTTGCTATTGGTTAGGCTATCAATACTCAGCCGGGGGAAAGAGAAGAAGATGAACGGTGCGGAAGGTCACCTTTTTGGCCTCGTACATGGCTCACTGACAAGGTCAATTGTGTGATTTGCATTCTCTTGTTGAGTGGGGGGGAGACTTGACCAACAAAAGTCGAGATAACATGCAACTCCAATATCTTAGTTTCAAGTGATGGCAAAGGCGACGGAGAGCGCTTTGGACTAGATTCATACGTACTCATTGCCATGGAAACTATTCGTACTTTCCTTGATTTTATGTGAGGAAATGTATTGGATCCAATTGGACAAGTTTGTTGACCTAGTACAACTCCTTGTAGGCCACGGCTAAAATCTTCGACAGAAGTACACATTACTGCTGCTTCACGTAATGCATTTGCGTGTGTATAAGTGATTTACACGAAAAATTGGCGAACAACTTTTAAAGCTAGTCACCTCCTGATGCCAATGGAAATACTTGCAACGCCAATTGAGTTAAGAATGTGAACCAAAAAGACTAAAGAAAAATTAATGCAAACTGTGATGATGTTTTTACCCTACAATTAGCATGAAATGACAGAACACTCATGTGCAGGTTTTAGATTATCCGCTCTGAGGGACATAGAATTACTTCATACTAGAGTAGCTCCCTGTCATTTACTATCCTTTTCTAAGTATGTAATTTCGTAGACCAGCGCAGTGTAGAGGATCCCCAGGGGCATGAAGTTCTTTTATGAGTGACAGGAAAAAGTGACAGAAAAGTGCTCTAATAATTTGATTTTCAAATGGTTTCATATATACGAGAAAATTCTTTAGGAAAAGTTATGCAAAGTCGACAAAATACGATAATAATCAAGCTATTGATTGACAAATTATAAAAACCAGGCATCGCAGCAAAGTCAAACTACGATACGAAGGCCACGTCAGTTGGAGGCGGCGAAGTTGAGGAAGAGCGGAGGGCGTCGAGGTTGGACTGGTAGGCGGAGTTGGGAGTGAAGAGGGTGGTGTTTGGGCAATAATGATACGGATATTCGGCCGCCAGTCCAGTACTGAAAGTTTTGAAGAAGAAGAAGAAAAAAAAGTAGGGAGAGAGGGAGACGGCGAAGCAAGATTTCATGGTTGGATCGATGATTGTACGGGCCATAGCTAGATCGGCATGGAATTATAGGACCAATAATGTTTGAATTGTCGATTCTACACGTTCTATGCACTTGCTCGCCACGTCTACATCAACAAGTCTTGTATAACTTCACGATGAATGTGAAGTTGGGAGACCCCTCGTATTTTAATAATTAGATAAATAGAAAGCAAAAATTCTAAGACCACTTGTGGTGCGGAGGATCGGTCCCACACCGTCCCGACTAAAATCTCTGCGCTGCCAATGGGACAGGGCGATGAGCCAACCATGGAGGATCAAGGTGGGATTTTACTTTTGGGGGCGACTTTGCAAATAGTCTCATCTTGGCGATTCTGGATTTTGCAAGCTCTTGTTCTAAATGATTTATGGTTCCTTTTTGACTTTATAACATATTAGCTTGGCAAAAAATAAAAGATAAATGAGATTGATAAGATGAGAATTGTAATGTGAATTTTTATCAAAAAAACAATCAATTTGAATTTGTAGAAAATTTCAAGTAGAAAACAAAATAAAGAGAGAAAATCTATCAATAATTTTGCCCTTCGTTCCAACTACGCTCTTTCTCTAAATATATGGAGAGATCTTGGAGAGAGTGGGAAATCCAATCCCATCAATGACATATCCACTCAGATCCACCTTCACATGTAAGTTTAAGTCAATGAGCTAGTGGCGACCTTTCCAACATGGAAGGGGGAGGTGGGGGATTTAAATCCCCACCTTGATAGGGGAGTTGTAATGGGCACGATTTAGTTTCACATGTGAGTTTCAACTCCCACGCCCTAAAAGGAGGTAAGGGTAAAAGTCTTAGAGTAAGAGTTAGAGTAGGAATAGAGTACGATCGACAAAAAAGAAGAAGAAGAAATCAATGAGCTATAAAGTCTGTAAATTAATTAAGATAATATAAATTTTGTTGAGGAAACAAACAATTAGCTAGTAAGATAAACTAAATAAGAAATAAATTGAATATTAAATTTATGTAATTCGATAGATATGACCTATGTGTATGAGGAGAGCAATAAAGCATTTTACTATACATTAAGCGATATAATGAAAATTATAACTACACTCAAGTCACTTAAATACTATAAGTATTTCTCAAGTCTCAATTATATACAGTAGGTCAAATAGTCTTTAATCTCACAATATCTAACGAAATAATCTCTTGATCATACAAATAAACTAGATAAATCTTTAGCATGGGGGAAATTATATTCCTTTTTGAACTTGTCAAAGTTGTAGACAAATAGCGGGAGAGCAAAAAAGTATCATCTCTCTCTTCTCTCACTTTTCTCATCATCTTCTTCAATCTTAGCCACCCTACTCTCTCTTTTGTTGATTTTGTTTGCGTTTTATTGTTCTTTTCTTACATTTTCTTCTCTCCCGATTTAGATTTGAGAGCTATTTTCTCCCGATTTGATTCCTGATTTGAGAGTTTGAACTCTTCGGATCTAGCTCTAGATTTGGATGTTATCTTCTCCCAATCTAGATCTAGGAGTTTAATAAATATGCTCTTGGGGATTCGATGCCCCTTTACTCTCTCTGTATAGGTTTTCCCTCTAATCTCAATGATGATTGTAGGAATTTTGGCATTTCATTAAATTATAATGAATTGCTCCTTCACATGTTAAGTTTGTGTTTGTTTAATCTATTCGCCAACTTAGCAAGCCCACACTTTCCTTTCAAAGTCCAACAAACACTTTTTGGACTTAAACATGGAAATAAGAAGCCGACTGCAATTCGTGAAAACAAAGTGAGACGTCTTGCACACAATTGCACTAGCCTATTAAACAAGCGACACATGTCGCTCAAGGCCAATTTGTGAAAAAACATACAATTGTCTCTCCTCTCTCTTCACATGTCGCTCGATCCTCCTCCTCCTGTCCTCTCGCAATTCCTCTTCCTCTTCATCTTCTTGGTGCTCTTCTTCCTCGCCAAGCACCTGCTATGGTCTTGCGGCTTGCAATGGTGCCCTTGCAGATATGATCGTACCAGGTGCTGGGACCATCATGGTCCCGACGTGCTCCTAACGGAATGCACAGGAATCAGAGCTCAGCTCCATCTCGAAGATTGTAGAATGAGATAAGAGGTGTGCTTATTTACCGAATAAATCTTCCGTCTCTGAAAAATTGCTCTTTGTTCGTGGTTATTACTATATGAGAATCCTCCAATCTTCATGGTGTTACTGTTAGAATCTTTGCGAAGACTTAAAGCGATATGATAATGTTAAGTGTCATAGGGCATCGGCTATTGTCGTTGAAGATTTTTTGAAAAGCGTCACCAAAAATTTTAGGGACTGCTCAATTGCCTGTCCCCAAAGGATAACAAAGATACGCTCTTCCCTTCAAGTTCATGATGAGAAGATTGATAGAGTTAAGAATTTAAATACCGTGACAACTAATTGAAAAGATACACCGATCAATCAAAGAAATAGGAAGACAAACAGATTTGTAAGTACTAGAATTTTGGAAAATATTGAGATGTCTCCATAATCATCTAAGTAGCGACCCAATGCTGAATGTTGAATGAGTAGTATCGAAAGAAGTAGATGGTCTATAATCAACACCATCAAAGGAATTCGCAACGTTAAGATCAACAACTTCTTAACTTTCGAAAGAAAATTAGACGTCTTAAATGGAGAATAAAAGTTGTTTGAAGCAGTGACGAAGCCACCATAGCGACCTCTTTGAAATTGTCAGATTGATGAGAAACAATGAAAACTACATATAATGTTTGGAAGACAGGGGCTGTAACATTTGGGTAAAAGTTAGGTCTAAATGATTTTTTTATAAAACTAAGAAGGGTCTTTTTGGAAATGAAAAGTGGAGATACACTTTACTCTTTCTAATAGTAATGTATTTTTCAGAAGAGCCAAAAGGCGTAATTCTGAGCACAAAATAATAGAATTATGCTAGATTTGAGAATTCTTTTGTGCCAAGATATCAGACATGACTGCAATAAATTTATTCATGATTTCACAAGAGAAATTACATTGACAATACAAATAGATAATCTTTGTCTGGAGCTATACTACTGACAAAGAATATAAAGACTCAAAATACTTGGATTTATAAACAACGCCAAAACCCAACTAGTTTTAACAGTAAAGAAATGAGTAGTCTACTAGGTCAGCTAACGAACACTTGAATTTGATTATTTAGTCTACACAAGAGAAGTAACTAGATTGAGTCGTATAGAAGCACAATAATGTACAAATGCAAGATCGACTTATGATTTAACCTCAAATAGTAACAAAGTCTTAGACGAACCATACTGACATGTATAGACTCTTCTTTTAGCACTTTACCCCCCAAAGCAATTAATAGCTCATTCTCCAATTACATAGATGTTTGCTTATTATTAATAAATAATCTCAGTGGGAAGCCAAGCAATCTCACTATGAGACCACCTATAAGGAAAGATTTCACTTCCACCACCATTCACCGGGGGTACAATTCCGTAACCGACATGCCATTAGTCGACGAAGGCATAGCCCTCCTAGGGGATTGGTCCAATTCAAGCTCTTTCATTGGAATGATTAATCTCTGCATTCTACTTCGGATGAAGAAGGCTGGATGTCGAGGCGATGGTGGAGTAATAGAATTGCTGCTAAGCATGAGAACTACAGTGGCCATGGTGGGTCTAATAGCCGGATCTTCTTGAATGCATAGTAAGCAAATGTGCAAGCATCGAAGTGCTTCATCTCTTGAATATGAATCCATGATAGCCGGGTCCAACACTTCTAGGGGCTTGCTGTCTCTCCATTGATTCCACGCCTATAAGAATAATTCCGGAAAATTTTCATAGAATTGCAGCATTAATTCGATTACTCATCATGCAAGACATGTGAATCTTGCAAAAAACCATATTATGACCAAGGAACAAAATAATAATCATAAGTGTTTCTATAGGTTAAAGGACTAAATTTTTTACCTAGGAATTAGAATTTGAATTTACAAAGCTACAAATAGTGCGGTGTAAATATTTGTTGAAGTAGCATAGTGAAACTTACATAACTAGCAAGATATTCACCCCCATCCAATTGGTGGTAATAGTTATTTCTCTTGCCGCAAATGATTTCTAGAAGTAGTATGCCAAAGCTATAAACATCGGATTTCACTGAGAACTCTCCATGCATTGCATATTCTGGAGACATGTAACCACTGCAAAAACAAGTATTGACCACATGTAAATTGCAGCTTTAGATTCATATCAAGTAGTATCCTTAAATAGATCAAATGAGCAAGTCTGGCACCCAATGACAAAGTCATCTATTCAAAAACTAAGACTTACAAAGTCCCCACAATTTTATTTGTGCTAGCTTGAGTTTGATTAACTCCAAAAATTCTTGCCATGCCAAAATCCGAAATCTTTGGGATCGTTTCACTGTCTAACAAGATATTGCTACATTTTAAGTCACGATGAATGATCCGGAGACGAGAATCTTCGTGTAAATAGAGCAATCCTCGAGCGATCCCAAATATTATTTTGTATCGTAATGGCCAATTCAATTGACCACTTTTTTGAGGATCTGCATCATTGCACCAAAACTCATTATGTGCAAGCATGTGGCATCTACTAACAAAAATGAAGGCGAATATATTTACTGTCATCAATCAAAGGTAGCTTAACAAAAAAAAAAAAAAACTACAATCATTTGAAAGAACAAAAACATTTTAATTTCAAGGTTTCCATAGCTAGTGAAAGCTCAAATAGTTGATTTCAAGCATTATACATTCTCCATATAAGAAGGTTAACTGCAACATACCAAATAATAAGTAATCAAGGCTTTTATTTGGCACAAACTCGTAGGTGAGTAGTTTTTCATCTCCCTCCAAGCAAAATCCAAGCAATCGTACAAGGTTTCTGTGTTGAAGCTTTGCAACTAATAGAACTTCGTTTTTGAATTCTTCATCACCTTGTCTAGAGCTTCGAGACAGCCTCTTCACCGCAATTTGTTGTCCATCCAAAAGTCTACCCTAAAGTGTGTTGAATTTATAATTTAATTCCTTATCACAAATTTTTAAAAAATAACCTAAAAAAGCGTTACATGTTTCTTTTTTTTTTTTTTTTTTTTGCACCATTATCTTTAATTCATATGTAAAGCATTCTTCTCCGTTTCTAACTTATATGTAATATGTACCTGGAAAACTTCACCAAATCCACCTTCACCCAACTTGTTTTCAGGAGAGAAATCATTTGTTGCCGCTTGTATTGTAGCCAAGTCAAATTGCAAGGACTCCACGGTGGTAAGTTCATGTGCACCTGCATTATCAAAAAATGCAATTTGATTATCAAATTGTACCGACATTGGCTCCTATTGTCATTAATATGGTTGCCAATGCTTGGGAACATTATCACAATGAAGAGCATCGGATTGGGCTAGCATGGTTGTCCACTTACCCCCAATGAAATCTTTCCCCTCTTTTTAGGCCATGAAGAAAAAAATTACAATATCATCAATACTATCAGTAATAAAGTAATGAAATGAATCTTGTATTATGATCACTTTTTCATGTTGAAGGTATTGCTAGGTTTGTTAATTGTGGTGCAGATGCTACCTATGCTTAAAGGGAACTGCCAAATGTTAGGAGCATTTTGAGGCCCCGCTCTATGGTTGGTCATGTCGAATCTATATCCCTCTGGAATGTCTTATGGCATCCAAATGGGATCTTGCTAGATGTATTCCCAAGGAGAGTACTATACGAATCTACTCTTCTTTGAATTGTAAAAGCGGTTGATATGATTTATGCTCTAAATGGAAAAGGCCTAATGGGAGGTCTGAAGACAAGGTATCATTCTAGGCAGCTGTTTGTGGTGTAATTTGTTGAAGGCTTCTTTGGAAAACCAAAATTCTTGCACTGCTGCTTCTTGTGACATTCTTACCTCTGCTTCAGCTTTGGAGATTGTGAGGAAAAGAGCCACAAGAGTTTAATGGTATCGGCTAATTTGATTTTCATCTAATTTGCTAAGGTTTGGATTCATATTTTGGTTTGCAATACAAGATAAGCTGCCTATATTTCAAGGAAGTGACATATAGTCTTCTCATCAAGGCCGAACTCTTTACTTTTTGTGTCATGAAAGCACTGACATTAGATCACATTTGTTCTTTGGATGTAGTTTCTCTAAGTGAGTTTTGAAGAGTGCCCATCAGTTTTGTTTTCCTAATAATGTTATTGGTGAGTGGGAGTTTGAATTGTCCTGATGCAGCATGCTATAAAAAGGGGAGATTTTCATTGGTGTTTGGTAAAATTTTTGTAGAATTGCTGCATCTATTTATCTTGAAGGCCAGAAATGAGCTGTCTCGTTTCCAGACTTATTGATGGCATTATGATTTGCTTGTGCAGTCAAGTATAGTTTTGAAGGTTGAAAGAGCATGAAGAATCGGATCTTTGTCCTCGATCTTTTCCATTATATATACTATATTTATATGAAATGGACTCTTAATTTGTATGATTAATATATCCGATTCCTTCATGGAAAATAAAGAAGTTTCATAACATGCTCAACTATATGACGCAGATAGTTTATGAAAAATAAAGGCAAATAGTTGATTTACCACTATTTCGTTTGACGACTTCATCCGTCTTTTTTCCTCCAAGCAAACAACAAGTGAGAAAAAGAAGTACCATACCAACTCCAATAGGAACGGTAATGGTGATGGCTATAACGGTAGATTTGCTGCCTTTTCCTGCATAAGACCATTTTGTATATGAGACAAAAGTCAAATAAATCTAAAACATTTTAAACGAAAGCATGTTGATATTTAAATATTCTAACACTTTACTTTACTAGGTTGGAATATGACCTGAGACTGATGTGTGAAGATTGGCAATTTGACACGCAAGAAGTGGCCTTGAGAGATAGAATAGAGAGGCTTAAACGAGAAAGTCTTCACTTCAATTGTTGTTGTAGCATTTGTAAGTTTTGTTTATGATAATGATGAGGCTGAATCCGAATAAGTGAAAATATGAAGAAGCAAAAAAATTCTAGGATGAACAACCCCTATTTCATCACCTATTAATTAGGAAATAAAATCCAAAGACAGAGCATACTTAAGAGAAACTTGTACACTGTTTGATCACTGGAACCATCAAATGTTATATTAACAAAACTACTATCACCTATAGACTTCACCATAACTCATTTTCTCTTATATTTTGGCCAGTCTCTCTTGTAGTGCCTTACCTCATCATAACATCAACAATTCTGGACATTGGACCTCTAATTAAAACAACTTTTCCATATGCCACTTTTAGACTCTATGCTTTGCGTCATATCATTTGCCAAATGATCGTTTTTGCAACTTCTTTTGTCATTCCTTAGAAATAAGGTGGACTTCATCTCTTCAAAGAAAATTTTAATGAGCCCCCCTTAAAAGAGTATCAATGAAGTTTTAGAGATGCCAATGACAGCATGCCTTGTTCCTCATTGGGAAAGGCTTCATTGCGATTCTTCAAGTCCATCACGATTTTCTTTAACTCATTCGAATGGGCTCTAATTGATATGCCTTCAGCCACCCAGAAGTGAAACATCCGTTTTAGCATATATAAGTGACTATTCAAAGCTTTCATAAGATAAAGTGAGGATAATTGTCCAAAACGTGCTAAACTTATTATACAATGATCAATTTAATCATATATCTTTCAATTATATCAATTTAGTCCTAAACCTTTTGTCAATTTGCCAATTTGATCACAAATTTTTCAATTGTGTCAATTTAGTTCTAAACCTATTATTTGGATATATGGCTGGAATGATTATATGGGCAAATCATTAAAATGTTTAAGAATAAATTAATACAATTAAAAGATATATGATTGAATTGATATTATAAAAAAGGGTACAATGTGTTGTAATTGGAGGAGAGACCTTCCTACTCCTTTAGGTGTTATAATCTAAGTAGCACTACGGATACATGACACGTGACACGTGACACAACATGACACGTCGACACGTCGTTTCTCAAAATACAAAGAATTCCGACACGTTGAGATACATTATATATTAAATGTATATTTTTATATGTACATAATAAATTATCATTTTTATAATTATTTTAATCAAATTAATTTGATTCAAATTCACTAATAAATAAATAAACCTTGAATGAATTTACACTAAAAATATTAATCCACAATTTATTAATATCATTCATTGTTTTAATTTGACAAATTCAACTTCATTCTAGTAAT
Source organism: Eucalyptus caleyi (assembly GCA_014182885.2). Taxonomy (NCBI): domain Eukaryota; kingdom Viridiplantae; phylum Streptophyta; class Magnoliopsida; order Myrtales; family Myrtaceae; genus Eucalyptus; species Eucalyptus caleyi. The sequence goes on from CM024470.2 coordinate 51,047,085, forward strand.
CCATAAAATTTGGAGAAAAAACAAACAACTCACATTCTGAACTTGCGTGTCCAATGTGTTGGAAGAGAAGAGGAAAAAAAACTTGGGAGTTGAATTGTGTATCGGGGAAGCAAAAGTCAAAAGAGAAGATTATATTTTTCTTCTTTCCCCATTTATTGTTTTTATTTTTTTTCATTTTTTTTCACATATACATTTTGACCTCACATTTATTGAAAATTTTTAAAATTGACATCGCATATCGGAATCACATGTCGGAAACTCACATGTCGAAATTCTAACTTGAGTGTTGGAGAGTGTTAGGAAAGTTGATCAGGTATCGGATTTTCCGATACATGTTGACCGAGTGTTGAAAAGTGCCCGAGAGTGACAGAAAGTGTCGGACACGTGTCGGAGTGTCAAACACGTGTTAGATTGTCCGACACCGAAGGCTTTTAAAAGTGTTGGTGCTTCCTAGGTTATAATCGGACGAGGAAGTGGGGCCGGCAGAGGGCAAAGTTATTATAAAAGGGTTATAGTGTGACATCTTTGATGGTATCTCCGAGTACTTGTCAAGTTGGCTCTCTGATGTTCCTGGTGTCCTACAATGTGACATCAGGTGATTTTTCCATAACCGAGAAGATGCCCAGGTTCAAGTAGCTCAACGTGCACTCGACACTCCAAATCACAAAGAGTTGTTGGTTAGGACATCCTTGCAGGATATCCCGTTTTCCAGTGCCACGCAATTACTGCACCTGGTGATGTTGAGGTCGCCACGGCAAAAGAAGAGCTCGGTAGCCTGGCCTGGAAGGTTTTGGTTGGCATCGGCACGGGCAAAGCCATTGGTGCTATCGGTGACGGCGGAGGAGAGGAAACAAAGGAGGACGTTGAGGTTGGATTGGCAGATGGAGTTGGGAGTAAAGAGGGTGATGTTTTGGCAGTAATGCAATGGATAAGTAATTGATGATTCAGAACTTTGGTATTAAGTGCTAGTATGACACATAAGATGGTCGTGCTAACTAAATCGTCATGTTAGCGTTTTCTAGTCAAAATTGACCAAAATGACTACTTGGCAAATTGAAAAAAATTATCATTGAATTGGTATAATTAAAAAGTTTATGATTGAATTGACACAAATGCAATAGTTTTAGAACTTTTTCGATAATTTTCCCCAAGCAAAAACCCTTAACCAATTCTAGAAACCCTAATCTGAGCTTCGATACAAATTATTGAGAAATTACACAGAGCTTTGCTTATTGTGGGATGGACTCTCGAGCGTCCATTTTCCTCCTTCAGAATGAACTCCCTTTCTCAATTTTGATGGCATTTTCCTTTTCTTATTGGGAAACTAGTAGAATACTTTTAATGGATTAAAGTTACACATAGTTTTAGGGAAGGAAATTTATGTGTAGATTAGCTAACAAATTGGGTATTTCAATCCTATGATTTAAATGCACTTTAGTTTTAGATAGGTCACTGAGAGGTATACTTTCTTTGTTGATAGAAGATCAAATTGGATAAGGTTTTATGAGGAGAGTAACAGCGTAAAACTCAACTTTGTCCCCTTTTCATACCCAAAATATATAAATAAATAAACTTAAGTCTACAAGAAACAAGTTCAAAATAACTGAGGATAAAAAATAAAAATAAAAAACCGAGTGTATTGTTCCACAATATAGAACATGTTTTTATCGATTAAAACTAGTGGGTAAACGATGTAAAGTTTAGGTTCATATCACATGTTTCCATTTTTTTAAAATTTTTAATAAGTGGACATTACCATGATAGAATCCATAAAAATTTGATCATGAGCAACTTTTATTAACATAGTCAAATGCTTACAAATTTTTATTCTTGTTGTGCAAATCGCCCTTAAACTATTTCTTATGATTTGTCTTTGATATACAAACAATGGGGTGACCAGATGAAACAGAAAAGGACCTCATTAAAAATTTGCCAAATTAAAATCACAATTACATTTCTCAATGTGAAAATTTAAAAGATGAAATTTAATTAAATATAACTATTGCGTAAATTAAAGAAAAATTTAAAATGATAGTTAAATTTTATTTATTTCAGATTGATAAAAATTAATATCATTCCTAAAGTGTTTATGGAAAAAAAAAAGAATGCCTCGATGTGCATTCATTTTTATATCACTTTTTTTTTTTTTATCGTATTTTTAGATACTCCTATATCATTAAACACTAACTTCGTGGATAGGTAACATTGTTACGTCCTAAATGAAGATCTTGCTTCAAGATAAAGCGAAAAGAATTTGTAAAAAGAGCATAGGTTAACTCGAAAGGTAATTATGCTGGAAATTAACAGTAGAAGAGAAAAACACGAGCAGAAGCAAGACTATTCTTCGGTGCAACATGAAAATTCATCTGGACTCTCTGAAAAGCCCCTTGAATTTTAATTCACAATATAAATACTACGAACTAAATGATCAAATTAAAATTCAAACACAAATGTACCTTTAGATCCGGTCACCAGAGGGAGAGGCGGAGGCGCTGGCACCAGCAGGGCTGAGGTATTATAAAAGGGGTAGAACTCGTACCTCACGTTGCAGCTCGGTGTGAGCGCCCTCCCACCTTGCTTCCCTGAACCAGATAACCGCTTGCGTACTGGAGGCACGTGTTACAGTCCCATGCTGTCAAGTCCGGCGTGCACTGCGAGAGTGCGAACAGCTCCTCCAAGCTCGTGAAGTTCGCCGCCGCTGCGGCAAACTTCTTTCCTGACCCGCCAGCTGAAGCGTTTGCGATGATGTCTCTCATGGTTTTTAATAGGACATCCATGAGCTGGGTTGTATCGGTGACGTTCCCGGTGTTGTACAAGATGAAATACGGCTCTCGCTCCATGACCGAGAAGATGGACTGGTCCGAGAACCGCAACATGCACTCGTCGTACCAGATTACAGAGACTCGCTGGTTGGGGCATCTTTGGAGGATCTCCTGTTTTCCGGTGGCCACACAGTCGCTGCACGTGGCGGTGTCAACGTCCCCACGGCAGAGGAAGAGCCCGTAGGCCTGATTGGGAGTATTTTGGCCGGCGGTGGTGTTGGCGAAGCCATCGGTGCTGTTGTTGGCGGCGGAGGAGAGGGAAGAGAGGAGCGTGTCGAGGTTGGATCGGTAGGTGGAGTTGGGAGTGAAGAGGGTGGTGTCTGTGCAATTATGATACATATAGTTGGGGGTGGCTTCAGTAATGAAAATTCTGATGATGAAGAAGGAGAGAGAGAGGGAGACGGCGAAGCAAGACTGCATGGTTAGATTGATGATTGTTTTGTCTATAGCTCTCGATCAGCACGAAATTATAGGAACGCCAATGTTTGAATTGTCGTCCCATAAGTTTTGTCCATTCCTGAGATTTCATGGTTCTGGATTGCCTTTACTACCCACGCCTTGTCTTGTCATGCCGGCTGTTTCCTACTACTGAGATGCTCTACGCCGTTACTCCATCAAAAAGTCTTGTACAATTTTATGATGGATGTGCCGTTTAGCACGGACAGGTTGTTAGAATTTCCGTATCGTATTGGACACGCTCAAACACGTGTCATGACTGCGATGCCGCAATGGAGGGCTGGCGGTGAGGTTACGACTGTGGAGGAGGAAGCATCGGACGCAAGGCGGAGACGCGAGAGGGTGATTTCTTCTTTCTGCAAGGTAGGTGGACGAGAGGGTGACTTGAATTTATAATAAAGGAAGTGAAGCCTGACGGGTGGAGGGGGTGGCGAGGGAAGGAAGAAACGAGTGAAATAAATTTGGGACGTGAGGGCTGGGGTGGAGTGGCGGGGGGGGATTTTGGTATTGCATTTTTTTATCAGAAAAATAAATAAAAGAGATTATAAAGTGATTTTGAAAATAAAAATACTAAATGTTGAATAATGATAAATTTTGATTATTGTAAAAGATCATAAGTTTATTTAAATAAGTTAATTTTAATTTCTTGTTAGTCATTAATTTGTCATTAATTTCATCAATAACTTTTGTTAGAGTTAGAAACATGTCCCCAAATATAAATATGCATTAATTATGAATATATCTTTCGAATTTCCTATGAATAGATTTACTAATATTATTAATATGAATTCATTGTAGGCTCTTTTGTTATTATTTCTTTAATTATGAATTTGAATCAAATTAATTAAAAATAAAACAATATTCATTTAATATGCAACGTGTCTCAACGTGTCGAAATTCTCTATTTTTGAGAAATGACACGTCGGGCGTGTCATGTTGTGTTGTATCGCGTGTCCGTATTGTGTGTTGGTGCTACCTAAGTCCTATTTAGTTTGATTTAGTAATTTCCTAAATTTTTAAAAGTGACTTTTGGAAACTGTAGGTGGACTTTCTGGCGATGAGCAAATTATGGAGGACCAAGGTTGGATTTCGCTTTCGGGGTGACTTTGCTAATAGTTTAATCTTGGCGATTCTTGATTTTGCTAACTCTGTTCTAAATGTTTCAATTTCTTTTGAGTTTATAACATATTCGACTGAGGAAAAAATAAAAATAAAAACAAATGAGATTGACGAAATGAGGAGTGTGGTGCAAATTCTTATTGAGAAAACAATCAATTTGAATTCGTGAAAATTTCTGGCGAAGATCAAAATAGAGAGAGAGAAAGAGAATCGGTTAATAAGTTTTTCTTTTGTTCCAACTAGGCTCTTTCTCTAAAGAGAGAGGCTAAATCCGACCCGTCAATGACACATCCACGCGGATTCAACATCACTCAGAGCTTAAGCCAATAATCTGTGAAGCTGGTAGGCCAATTAATATACTATCAACTGCTCCACGCTCTCAGGAACAGAAACGAGAATAATACGTCGCTCTGCTGAAATTATTCTAGCACATAAACATTTTTCAGCTTAAGTCTTATCCATTCTCCACTTGCACCTTCCCTCGGTACGCAGTCCGCGACCCCACCGGCCGGGCACAACTTGCACCGCTTGCCAGAGCACTCATTTTCAGAAATTTTTAGAAATTTGTAATCTTCTTTATTTTATTTTTTTTTAATTCATCTTTCTGATTTCCTACCGACAAGGTCATGGGGGTCTCGGCGAATGGCCGCCGAAGAAGATAAATAGTAGAATAGGAAAAAGGAAGAAAGAAAAAGGAAAGGAAAGAAGAGGAAAAAAATAAGCATAGAAATTATAAAATCACATTGTTTTGAATAACATCGAACACAGCAAATCGCCAACCATTTTATGTAGGATAATTAGCATGAAATAGACCGCCACATTAACAATCTCCGACCTAAATTAGCCGAAGTAACTACATTGGAAAACATCAAAAATTTAGTACTACAATGGCAAAATGAAAAGCTTATCACTGACCTGGAAGCTATACAATAGATTTATAACTTTTAGAACAATTTTTCCATTTTTCCACTCGTTTCGTATTGTTAACAATTTTTTTTTTTTTTACATACAAAAAAAGGTATCTCACGTCGTTTGTTTGTGGGACATACGCTTGATATATACATGTGGTTTCTTTCCATTTATTGACTTAAGTTTTTTTGAATTAGATATTCTAATGGAATCATATTTTACTTCAGATTATTTTGTGTGCATAGCCCATTTGTCAATTATATGCCCATAATTGTCTTAGACATGATGAATTTTGTCACAATCTTTGATCTTCACTTCTGTGTTAATACGTTGATCTTCGTCTAAATAATCGGTACATAGTTAAAGGATGATAGAGATTGGAGTAGACAATAACGAAAAGGAAATGGTAGGGGTTTCTTTCTACATTCAAAGATTGTTTTCTCCAACACGGCTCTTGTGGCTCAAGTCAAAGTGCTTTTGTCGGACAAGACTGAACCACGTACTGGGTTTCTTAGGCAACCCCGCCATACTGGTCAGATCGCAAGTGCCTTCAATTGATATTGAGATTCTTTTTATAATTTTCTTTTCCTCTTTATTTGATCTTAAATCACCAAATATTTTGCCCTGTTTTATTCGAGATTTACCAAATAAGAAATACGCCATTTCAAGCAAACGTATCCTCCTTCTCCTCCTGGCGAAGGAAGCATGAGCCTCGGGATCAATGGTCACATCATTGAAGCAAGTCAATTACGTTATCTTACTTTTTTTCCAAAGCAGAATAATGCCCACCGAGTTGGACTCTTTGGTCCTCATCCCAAGCGGAGACTTGGGAAAGATAAGTCTGAGGATGTAGACGTAACTGGAAATGAGAAAGATAAGTCTGAGGATGTAGACATAACTGGAAATGAGAGAGAGAGAGAGAGAGAGAGAGAGAGAGAGAGAGAGAGAGAGAGAGAGAATCTTCATTCTAATCTTTGTACTAAAAAAATGTAGGAACTCTTGTTTCCGATTCCTTTTTCCAACGAAGGACGTGCCTTTTCTAAGGAAAAGTTGTTAGGTGCTTGGGAATATACGGATCAAGATCCTCTGATTGCTAGAGCATTTTGCTAATTTTTATTTATGAATAAACTTAACATGCAACTAAATTTTACTACGGATTAAGATTCTCTAAAATTAAAGTAAATTGACATTTTTTTTTTCCTAATGAGTGTTATTTGACGTTTTGAGTTTACTACATTGAGAAGATGACATATTAACACAAAAATAAAGGTCTGAACTTAATCTTCTCATTTATACCTTTTTTCTTCATTTCCTTTTCTTTCCCGTTTATCTATATATATGGCTTATATATATATATGGCTTCTTCCTTTGTTCCACGGGTAATATCACCGCCCTCCTCCTTTTGTGATAGAGAGGCAAGCTCGGGGAAAGATAGGCCAATCCAATGGGAAGTGATTGCCGCTAGTGGCAAGGCATGACAATGAGGTGAGGGCCGTGTGACCTATGGTTTCACCGAAAAATTGTGAATACTTTGTTATTGGTTAGGCCATCAATACTCAGATGGGAAAAAGAGAAGAGAAGAAGATGAACGGTGAGGATGGTCAGCTTTTTGGGCTCCTACAGGGCTCACTGACAGGGTCAATTGCCTGATTTGCATTCTCTTGTTGCCCGGGGGGGTGGGGGTGGCGAGATGACATGCAACTCCAATATCTCAGTTTCAAGTGATGGCGATGGCAACGGAGAGCGCTTTGGACTAGGTTCCTATGTACTCGTTGCCATGGAAACTATTCAAACTTTCCTTGATCTTACATGAGGAAAAGTATTGATCCAATTGGACAAGTTTGTTGACCTGGTACAGCTCCTTGTAGGCCACGGCTAAAATCTCCGATGAAGGTATACATTACTGCTGCTTCACGTAATGCATTTGCGTGTGTATAAGTGATTTGCAGGAAAAATTGCCGAACAACTTTTACAGGTAGTCACCTCCTGATGCCAATGGAAATACTTGCAACATTGATTGAGTTAAAGGACGTCTATTAGCTTGTTCGGCTCAGAAAAAGACTTATGAAAAATTATAATGAAATGTGACGATGTTTCTACCCTACAATTAGCACGAAATGACAGAATACTTGTATGCAGGTTTCGGATCATCCGCTCCGAGGGACATAGAATTACTTCATAGTAGAGTAGCTCCCAGTCATTTACAATCATTTTCTAAGTATGTAGTAATTCGTAGACCAGTGTAGTGTAGACGATCCCCAGGGACATGAAGTTCTTTTATGAGTGACAGGAAAAAGTGACGGAAAAGTGCTCTAATAATTTGATTTTCAAATGGTTTCGTATATACGAGAAAATTCTTTTGGAAAAGTTATGCAAAGTTGACAAAATACGATAATAATCAAGCTATTGATTGACAAATTACAAAAGCCAGGCATCGCAGCAAAAGTCAAACTACGATGCGAAGGCCACGTCGGCATTGAGAGCAGGTGATGAGCGAGTGCTCGTTTAGCATTAATTCTTTTGCTCTAGTCAATAGTCATGATCAACTAATGCGCAGTTCGAAAACGTGTGCTACTCATTTGAGACCTTGGTGAGACTAGCAACCGAAACCTAAATTAAATGTGAAAACCTAGGTTTACATTGATTTTTTGTTCTCTATAGGTTTTTAATACTGTCCTAAATGATAAGATTCTGTTTTTTGTTATTCTTTTAAAGGGTTTGGCTTTTGTGGTTTTACAGCAATAAATGCCAATTTTGGCAATTAACTTTGGAAGCTTCATATTCCGATTGCAAAAGATGAGTCCCACAAATGCGCCGTTACAAATATAGCATAACAGTACCACTAGGCTAACAGGCTCTTATTACAAAGAGTCTTTTTCTAATTTTCATCTTTAAGGCAAAATCTCAATGCTATGTAAAAAGCTTTCAATTTTCGTTTACAACAAGGAAATATAAATGTCAGTATCAATGATGGCCCAAAATAAACAGGAAAACAAAATTATCTAATGAAGGTTCTTGACAGGAATGTCTTGCTAACTTGCTATGTCAATTGGAAATATAATACTTGAATCCGTAGTGCCACAGTGAAAACAAATTTTCCAACGATTGTCCGTATTGACCAAATATAATCAAAAGTTGAAAAGTAATATGTGTCGACTAGTTAAAACCTCAAGCCACAGAGTTAGATTTATTAAAATTAGGTGACAAAACTTCAAGAACAAAAAAAAAAATTAGTTTACAAAACTGTTTTTCTAGGAGATATGTACGATTGTGAGTGATCCTCTAAATAATCTTATGTACGATTGTGAGTGATCCTCTAAATAATCTGTTGTATACAAGAATCAATAGTGGCCCGATGCCTCATTTAAAAATTAATTGTATAAACTAATCCTAGTAAGTCTAATATTTTCCTAAAACAAAACCCCATAACGTTGGCTCAGTGGTTTAGAATTTGGAGATGTATAGAGCCAACTTGGTTCCCACAAGGGTTATTGATTTGCAAATTCAAAAGGGATCTTCTTGTTGTTAAAAAGGAAAATCTTAAAACCAAAGAATTAAAGATTCTACAAGGTTTACATCAGTGCGACCAACTCTGTATAAATTTGAATCTATCTTTAAAGTAAAATACTTGGCTAACTCTACGGTTAGCTTGAAAAAAAGAATGTCAATCCTGAGCTCACACATTTTCCACGAGAGGGAGAGAGATCTATGTTTATCTTGGAAACTTCTTCATGCTTGTGTTTGAGAAAGGAAACTGTTGTGGGTGTAAAAGGAAAGAGAAGGTAACGTAAGGCATCGTCTCACTCCTGCATTCGTTTTGTCTAGGAGACACCGTGCGGGACCCGTTGCGTAGAAATGCAAAGCCAGCAATAAGGAATAATTTGACTTAATATGTAATTTGACTTTGGGACCACCTTCTTGGCCCTAAAAGTCCTTGGGACTTTTCAGCTTCAAGCCGCCCAAAAAACTGACTGTCATCACTAGCTGGTATAGTCATACCACGTGACTTTTAATGTTTGAATACTTGAACATTTTGTCAGGTGGGTGCTAGGAAGTTCAGAAACAGATAGCTTATTAAATTAATGGATACCAGGAGAAGATAACTGTATCAGATGTAAATTGATTCCCAATAATCTTATTCTTGAACAAGTTATGTACTGACACTTGAACACAGCACGTCCGCAACATGAGCCGACTTGCTTCACCATCTTCCTTTTAGAGTCTTTCTAAAAAAAGGTATTGTTGTAGTTACGTAACTGAGCTAACACTACTAGAAGAAATCAATAGGCGACGGGCAAAACTATACAAAAAGAGAGCCAAAATCGGTTTGAAACTCTCATTATAGATGGCTTGTAGATCAGTAGCCATTGTTGGTGAGGGTTTTGCAAAACCCATCAACCAAAAATCGTTGGAGAAAGATAACAATCAAACGCTTATCCTGGTCAACTCCATGATAAGATATTGATAAAGCTAATATAATTTAAATACCGTGACAATTAACTAAAAAGTTACATCAATTGATCAAAGAACTCAGAAGACACAATTGCAATAAATTTATTCTTGATTTCGTTAGAGAAAGTGCATTCACAAAGCAAATAAGCAAATAGATAATATTTGTCTTCGTCTTGAACTATAAACACTGGCAAAGAACACAAAGACTTTTGATTTTTCTTTTTTTGGGGGGGGATTTCCAAACAACAAAGAAGGCGAAGGAAGACTTGCGGGTGTGGCTTTAGTAATGAAAATTCTGACGATGAAGAAGAAGGAGAGAGATAGGAAGACAGCGAAGGAAGACTTCATGGTTGGATTGATTGTATTGGCCTAGCGAGATCGGCTCGGAATTGTAGGAACGATGATGTTTGAATTGTCATCCCATAAATTTGGTCCCATGCAACTTGCGCAACACGACCCCACCGGCCGGCTTGCACCGCTTGCCAGAGCACCTATTTTCAAAAAAATTTAGAAATTTGTAATCTTCTTTATTTTTATTTTTTAATTCATCTTTCTGATTTCCTACCGACAAGGTCATGGGGTCTCGGCGAATGGCCGCCGAAGAAGATAAATAGCAGAATAGGAAAAAAAGAAGAAAGAAGAATGAAAAAAGAAAGGAAAGAAGAGGGAAAAAAATAAGCATAGAAATTACAAAACCACATTGTTTTGAATATCATTGAACACATCAGATCGCCAACCATTCTATGTGGAATAATTAGTGTTAACTAGACCACCGCATTAACAATCTCCAACCTAAATTAGCTTAAATAACTACATTGGAAAACATCAAAAAGTTTAGTACTACAATGATGAAATGAAAAGCTTATCACTGACTTAGCAGCTATATAATAGATTTATAACTTTTTGAACAATTTTTCTACTTTTCCACTTCTTTCGTATTGTTAACAATTTTTTTTGACATACAAAAAAAGGTATCTCACGTCATTTGTTTATGGGACGTACGCTTGATATATACATGTGGTCTCACTCCATTTATTGACTTAAGTTTTTTTGAATTAGATATTCTAATGGAATCATATTTTACTTCAGATTATTTTGTGTGCATAGCCCGTTTGTCAATTATATGCCCATAATTGTCTTAGACATGATGAATTTTGTCACAATCTTTGATCTTCACTTTTGTGTTAATACGTTGATCTTCGTCTAAATAATCGGTACATAGGTAAAGGATGATAGAGATTGGAATAGACAATAACAAAAAGGAAACGGCAGGGGTTTCTTTTTATATCCAAAGATTGTTTTCTCCAACACGGCTCCTGTGGCTCAGGTCAAAGTGCTTTTGTCGGAAGAGACTGAACCACGTGTTGGGTTTTTTAGGCAACCGCGCCATACTGATCAGATTGCAAGTGCCTTCAATTGATAGTGAGATTCTTTTTATAATTTTCTTTTCCTCTTTATTTGATCTTAAATTACCAAATATCTTGCCCTGTTTTATTCGAGATTTACCAAATAAGAAATACGCCATTTCAAGCAAACGTATCCTCCTTCTCCTCCTGGCGAAGGAAGTATGGGGGGGAGAATCTTCGATCTAATCTTCGTACTAAAAAAATGTAGGAACTCTTGTTTTCGATTCCTTTTTCCAATGAAGGACGTGCCTTTTCTGAGGAAAAGTTGTTAGGTGCCCTGGAATTTACGGATTAAGATCCTCCGATTCCCCGGGCATCTTGCCAATTTTTATATCTAAATAAACTTCACATGCAACTAAATTTTATTACGAATAAAGATTCTCTGAAATTAAAGTAAATTGACATTATTATTTTGTTCCTTTTCTGATGAGTGTAATTTGACGTTTTGAGTTTATTACATTAAGAAGATGACATATTAACATAAAAAAAAAGGTCTCAACTTAATCTTCCCATTTATACCTTTTCTTCTTCATTTCCTTTTCTTTCCCGTTTATATTTTTCTTTGCTTCTTCCTGAGTTCCACGGGTAATATCACCACCCTCCTTCTTTTGTGATAGAGAGGCAAGCTTGTGGAAAGATAGGCCGATCCAATGGGGCAGCAGTTGCCGGTAGTTGCAAGGCACGACAATGATGTTAGGGTGTGTGACCCGCGGTTCAGGTGGAGAAAAAGATGGGGATCTAAGATTTTGTGTTGATTTTGCTACATTCATTGATCGAAAAACTTTGGCAGATAAAAGTGACACTTTTTGAAATCTAGGACACAAAATTGTGAACACACTCTGGATGTTGGTCTATGCTCACATCGTATTAAATTCACCGAAAAATCGTGATTACTTTGCTATTGGTTAGGCTATCAATACTCAGCCGGGGGAAAGAGAAGAAGATGAACGGTGCGGAAGGTCACCTTTTTGGCCTCGTACATGGCTCACTGACAAGGTCAATTGTGTGATTTGCATTCTCTTGTTGAGTGGGGAGACTTGACCAACAAAAGTCGAGATAACATGCAACTCCAATATCTTAGTTTCAAGTGATGGCGAAGGCGACGGAGAGCGCTTTGGACTAGATTCATACGTACTCATTGCCATGGAAACTATTCGTACTTTCCTTGATTTTATGTGAGGAAGTGTATTGGATCCAATTGGACAAGTTTGTTGACCTAGTACAACGCCTTGTAGGCCACGGCTAAAATCTTCGACAGAAGTACACATTACTGCTGCTTCACATAATGCATTTGCGTTTGTATAAGTGATTTACACGAAAAATTGGCGAACAACTTTTAAAGCTAGTCACCTCCTAATGCCAATGGAAATACTTGCAACGTCAATTGAGTTAAGGATGTGAACCAAAGAGACTAACGAAAAATTAATGCAAAATGTGGTGATGTTTTTACCTACAATTAGCATGAAATGACAGAACACTCATGTGCAGGTTTTAGATTATCCGCTCTGAGGGACATAGAATTACTTCATACTAGAGTAGCTCCCTGTCATTTACTATCTTTTTCTAAGTATGTAGTAATTCGTAGACCAGCGAAGTGTAGAGGATCCCCAGGGGCATGAAGTTCTTTTATGAGTGACAGGAAAAAGTGACAGAAAAGTGCTCTAATAATTTGATTTTCAAATGGTTTTGTATATACGAGAAAATTCTTTTGAAAAAGTTATGCGAAGTCGACAAAATACGATAATAATCAAGTTATTGATTGACAAATTATAAAAACCAGGCATCGCAGCAAAGTCAAACTACGATCCGAAGGCCACGTCAGTTGGAGGCGGCGAAGGTGAGGGAAGAGCGGAGGGCGTCGAGGTTGGACTGGTAGGCGGAGTTCGGAGTGAAGAGGGTGCTGTTTGGGCAATAATGATACAGATATTCGGCCGCCAGTCTAGTACTGAAAGTTTCGAAGAAGAAGAAGAAAAAAAAAAGTAGGGAGAGAGGGAGACGGCGAAGCAAGATTTCATGGTTGGATCGATGATTGTACGAGCCATAGCTAGATCGGCATGGAATTATAGGAACAATAATGTTTGAATTGTCAATTCTACACGTTCTATGCACTTGCTCGCCACGTCTACATCAACCATAAATCATTTAGGTTCTAAATGATTTATGGTTCCTTTTTGAGTTTATAACATATTAGATTGGCAAAAAATAAAAGATAAATGAGATTGATAAGATGAGAATTGTAATGTGAATTTTTATTAAAAAAATAATCAATTTGAATTTGCAGAAAATTTCAAGCATAAAACAAAATAAAGAGAGAAAATCCATCAATAATTTTGTCCTTTGTTCCAACTACGCTCTTTCTCTAAATATATGGAGAGATCTTGGAGAGAGTGGGAAATCCAATCCCATCAATGACATATCCACTCATATCCACCTTCACATGTAAGTTTAAGTCAATGAGCTAGTGGCGACCTTTCTAACATGGAAGAGGGAGGTAAGAGGTTCAAATTCCCACCTTGATAGGGGAGTTGTAGTGGGACGATTTAGTTTCACATGTGGGTTTCAACTTCCACACCCTAAAAGGAGGTAAGGGTAAAAGTCTGAGAGTGAGAGTTAGAGTAGGAATAAAGTACGATCGACCAAAAAAAAGAAGTCAATGAGCTATAAAGTTGTTGGAGAAATCTTTCCAGAATATTTTGAAGCTGACAAAATGTTTTTATCAGTCTAAGTCTGGATGTTCGGAGACCGACAGTTTAAAGTCTGAAGACTTTGTATTCTCAAGACTCAAGACTCAAGACTCAAGACTCAAGACTCAAGACTCAAGCCTCAAGACTTAAGAATCAAGACTCAAGACTTAAGTCTATTCTCACTGACAGTCTTTCAAATCCAGTGGCGAAGGAAATCCAAAGCCGAAGTATATGGTTGAGGATTCGATCCTATCCTCTGGAAAAGTTTCTTTGGTTGGATAATCATTTCGGATTCTTTGATTCTTATCTAAGATCGATTGAAGATCCGATGGTCGACGAAATATTCTTGGAATGTTCTATTCTTGGAAACCAAGATCCTGATTGTATGGGCGAACAGGATTGATGGGCTATCATCATATTCCTTAAATAAGCTCGGATGATCTTCTTGATTGATTCCGTCCAACGGGTAGATTGGAGGAATTCCTTTGGTAAGTGCCAACGGCTATGATGGCATAAAGGAGTATAAAAGGAAGACGTTCTAGTTGTTTTAAGTGAGTGATTGATAGAAAAATTCCAGAGTCTGAAGAACCTTGATTGTTAGTCGATACAGTTCGAGCGAAATTGTATACACAGAGAGTGTTTATACTTGGTGATACCTTGAGCGAGTGTAGTAGATCATCTACATCGAGAGATCAAGGAAGAACAACACTGTAACATCTCTTTGTTCATAGTGGAATCCAGTCAAATTGGCTGTCAGTGCAGAAGAGTGGACGTAGGCTTGGATCAAGCCGAACCACTATCAACCGCGTGTTTAATTCTCTCTTTCCTTACTCAGTCTTACATTGATTGTTATCTTTCGCTAATCCTTGAACTGTCTAAGTATTGCGCAAGTATACAGAAATTATCAAGAAAAATCTTTGTATACCTATTCACCCCCCTCTAGGTACTCATACTAGCTACATCAATTGGTATCAGAGCTCGTGTTCTTACTTTGTTTGAAGTGTTTTACTTCAGAGTAAAAGATCCATGGCTGGTATGCTAGCACCAGGGCTGATGGAAGGGCAAAGCAATACAAGACCACCCTACTTTGATGGGAAGGATTACAACATCTGGAAGAACAAGATAAAAGCCTTCCTACGATCCAAGGATCCTCTGGAATGGGACGTTGTGGAAAGAGGAATCACTCCTACTGCTGCATCAATCTCTGAAAGAGGGAAAGAAACTGTTGAAGACAGTGGAATGTCTCAAGAAGAGATAAACAAGAGACAAGCATTCGATGCTAAAGCAATTTATTCTTTATATTGTGCTTTGTCACCAACTGAATATAACAGAATATCTTCTTGTGTTACAACAAAAGAAGTTTGGGATAGATTACATATCACTTATGAAGGGACAGACCAAGTGAAGGAGACCAGAATTAACATTCTCCTTGGTCAATATGAAGCCTTCAAAATGAAACCAGGAGAATCTATAACTGACATGTTTAGCCGTTTTACAGATATTGTCAATGGTCTTGAGAATCAAGGACAGAAAATTTCTGATCCTATGAAGGTGAACAAGCTACTGCGTGGACTCTCCAAGGATTGGAATCATATAAAGACTTCAATAAGAGAGACGCAAAGAATTATGCCATTATCTCGTAGACGAGCTGATTGGAACTCTTCGATCTTACGAAGTGGAACGAATTAATGAAGACGAAGATCCAAGAGGTAAGAAATCCATTGCATTAAGAACTAATGATGATTCTGATGATACAGATTCTGAAGAAGATCTGGACGATGAGGAGCTTGCTCTTATGATTAGAAGGTTCAGAAAGCTGAATAGAAAAGGAAGAAGGTTCAACTCAAAGAAACAAAGTTTTCAGAAACAGCAAACCAAGTTTGTTGATAATGAGGAACCAAGCAAAGAAGTAGTTTGCTTCGAATGTAAGAAAAAGGGACACATAAGACCCAATTGTCCTCTCCTGAAGAAGAAGAGAGGAAAAGATGAAAAGTCTCGAAAGGCTCTCAAAGCCGAAACCTGGAGCGATACAGAGTGTGAAGAAAGTGACGAGGAATATGCCAACCCGTGTCCGATGGCACATTCGCACTCGCACTCGATTCCGGATCGACTCGATGCAAGAATTTGAGGTAAGTGATTTTAAAATCCCTGTCAAAGTCTCTAAATATATTGATGAACTGTGTTTCAGTCTTAAGACTTCTCTCAAAAAGATTTCCGAACTTAAAAAGGAAAACTCAGTTTTAAAACAAAAGGAAAATATTTTAGAAGAAAAAGTGAAAAGTTTAAACTTGAATGTTTCTACTCTTAAAGAGAATGAAGATAAACTTTCAAAAGAAAATGCTTTCTTAAAAACTGATTTATCAAATATTTCAAAGAAACTTTCAATAGGGTCGGAAAACTTGAAAAAGTTCTTTCAGTCAAAGACCTTACTTTAATAAGTCTGGTCTAGGTATGACAGCAGAAACAATCCCCTTGATTGATTTTCCAAAAGTAAAAGAAAGAATTAAGAAAAGACCGTCAAAAGAGGCTTACAAAAATCATTTCAAGAAAGTCTTTGTAAAGTCTGTAGGTCGAAATGCTCTAAGATGTTCAAAGTGTAACGGTCAAGATCATTTTGAAAAAGAGTGTCCAATGGTTTGGAAGCCTGTTAAGAAAGTATGGCCCAATAATGCTTATCCTACTAACACCAAAGGACCCAAGAAAATATGGGTACCAAAGAAAGCTTGAGACTCTCTTTTGAATGCAGTCTCAAAAAGAAGGTAAAGTGGTATCTTGACAGCGGATGCTCAAGACACATGACAGAGAGACTCAAATTGTTTCACAAAGCTTATTCAAGTAAATGGTGGAAAAGTTTCATTTGGAGGAAATAGCAAAGGAAGCATTGTGGGATTCGGAACTGTGAAAATTGGAAATCTCACAATAAGCAATGTCTCTCTAGTGGATGGACTCAATTACAATCTTCTCAGCATTAGCCAATTGTGTGATACCGGTTTCAAGATCTCCTTTCAAGAAGGCATATGTTCTGGAATTAGTAAAGATTCGACTCAGTCTTTCATGGGTCGAAGGCATGGAAACATCTACCTCCTTGATGTAAAACCAAATGAAGCACAATGCCTAATCTCAATTCAAGATGAAGCAGTCTTATGGCACAGAAAGCTTGGCCATATTAACATGAAGCAATTAGCCAAAATCTCATCAAAGAAGCTTGTTCGAGGACTACCTAAAGTGCCATACCAAAAGTCTGACTTATGCACTCCATGCATTCCGGGAAAGCAGGTAAGAAATTCATTTAAGTCAATAAATCATGTCTCTACTAATCATGTACTACGCTTTGCTTCATATGGATCTCTTCGGACCAACAAGAACCCAAAGCATTGGAGGTAAAAAGTATTGTCTAGTAACCGTAGACGATTACTCTCGCTTTACCTGGGTATATTTTCTTGCAAGTAAGTCAGAAACCTTTTCGTTCTTTGAGAAGTTTGCTAAAAAGGTTCAAAATGAAAAAAGATGTGCTATTTCAAGTATAAGAACAGATCATGGAAGTGAATTTGAAAATCAAGATTTTACGAAATTCTGTGATAAATCTGGTTTTAATCACATGTTTTCCTCTCCGTATACTCCAGAGCAAAATGGAGTTGTGGAAAGAAAGAATAGATCTCTTCAAGAAATGGTTAGAACACTTTTAATTGAAAGTAAAATCTCTTCACGATTTTGGGCTGAAGCTGTTTCAACAGCATGCTATATCATAAATAGAGTCTTCCTAAGACCTATTCTAGAGAAAACCCCTATGAATTGTTCAAAGGTAAGAAGCCTATTGTTTCATACTTTCATGTGTTTGGTTGCAAATGCTTTATTTTGAAAAATGCAAATGATCGGGTTGGTAAGTTTGAAGAAAGATCGATGAAGGCATCTTCCTTGGATATTCTACATCAAGCAAAGCCTACGAGTTTATAACAAGAAAAGCCAGTCAGGAGGAATCAATGAATGTCAAATTCCAAGACTCAACGCAAGATGAATCCAGCCGGACTCGCATGAAGAGTCTAAACCCGCTCTAGACCTTCCAATGTCTTCAACTCAAGAAGCATCTCGACTGGAAGTCCAACATCAAGATACTCATGAAGATTCAAATTAAGAAAGAGATCATCAACCAGCAAATCAACTAGTAACTGGAAGCACAAATCCAGTCATCCCAAAGATCTCATTATTGGCGAAATCAATGAAGGAATCCGCACTGCATCAAAAAGGCATGAAGAATCTAGTGCTGTAGCTCTCATTTCTGATATTGAACCAAAAAGCATAGAAGAAGCTTTATCTGATGAAAGTTGGATCGAAGCTATGCAAGAAGAACTCAGACAGTTCAACATCAATGATGTCTGGGAATTGACATCTAAACTAAAAGGTAAAACTGTCATTGGAGCAAAATGGGTATTCAGGAATAAGATGAATGAAGAAGGAAAAGTCGTTCGAAACAAGGCAAGACTCGTGGCCAAAGGATACACGCAAGAAGAAGGAATAGACTATGACGAGACTTACGCACCGGTAGCAAGGTTAGAAGCTATTCGTCTATTACTTGCGTTTGCGTGTTATAAAAATTTCAGGTTATTCCAAATGGACGTCAAAAGTGCATTCCTAAATGGATTTATCCATGAGGAAGTTTATGTGGAACAACCTCCTGGGTTTGAAGACCCAAAGAAGCCAAACTCGCCTTCGACCGAAAAGGCCTTGTATGGTTTAAAGCAAGCACCTCGAGCTTGGTACGACGACTAAGTAAGTTTTTATTACAGAATGGTTTTGTCAAAGGTAAAGTAGATACTACTTTGTTTATCAAAAAGGAAAACAAAAGCTTTTTACTTGTTCAAATATATGTGGACGATATTATTTTTGGATCATCTAATGAAAGTCTATGCAAGAAATTTTCTAAGTCTATGCAGGATGAGTTTGAAATGAGTATGATGGGAGAGTTAACATTCTTTCTTGGACTCCAAGTAAAACAAATGAAGGAAGGAACTTTCATTCATCAAGAAAAATATGTGAATGATCTTGTCAAAAGGTTTGGATTGGGAAAATGCAAAAAGACCGACATACCAATGTCATGTTCTCAGAAGATAGACAAGGATGAAGAAGGGAAGAAAGTAGATCAAAAGCTGTACAGAAGCATGATCGGTTCACTTCTTTATCTTACTGCTTCTAGACCTGATATTTTGTTGAGTGTTTGCATCTGTGCTAGGTTTCAATCGATCCTAGAGAATCACATCTCATTGCCGTGAAACGTATTATCAAATACGTTGCCTCATCTTCAAGCATCGGTCTTTGGTATCCAAAGAGGGGAGACTTTAATCTTCTAGGATACTCGATGCAGATCTGGCCGGTTGCGAGTCGATAGAAAGAGCACTTCCGAACTTGTCAACGCTTGGAAACAAGACAAAGGTCTTGGTTTTCAAGGAAGCAAAGCACTCGTAGCTCTCTCAACGACGTAAGCGTAGTATGTAGCTCTTGGAAGCTCGCTGTTCGCAAATACTATGGATAAAACAACAGCTACAAGACTTTGGCATTGAAGACTCATGCACAGAAATCAGATGTGACAACACCAGCGCGATCAATCTCACCAAAAATCCAATCCTTCATTCAAGAGCAAAGCATATTGAGATTCGACATCACTTCATTAGAGATCATATTCAAAATGGAGAAATCTCGATTCAATTTGTTGATTCAAAGAGTCAACTAGCGGATATATTCACAAAGCCTTTGGAGAAAAATCAATTCGATTTTATCCGTTCAAGACTCAACATTTCGAAGCTTGAAGAAGTTAAAGTCTAGAGACTCACCAACTCTAAGACTCTGATCTCTCAGACTTTAAATCATGAGACTCAAACATTCTTGGCTAAAGACTGTAAGTTGCTATTCGAAAAGGTACGAATTCTCGTTTAGTTATCTAAACTCGAAAAGGTACGATCTTTCGTTCGATTATAATCCGTGTGAAATTCGAAAACTTGTCTTTTTAAAAGGGATTAATTTTGGCAGTTATTGATTTTTGAAAAGAAGTGTTCGTACACTTTCCTTGTACCTATTGATCTTCCTTTTTCAAAAACTGAGTTATATATATACAGTTTCTCTTCGCCCAATCTTCAAAACCCTAAAAAGCACTCTCCTCCCGATACTGTTCTTCTACTTCTTGTTCGTCGTCGAGAAAGTAGTCATTTTTCTTGGGAAAAGCAAGTGAAGGAATCTTCCAATAGACAAAGAAAGATGTCGTCTTCGAGGAAATCATCAAGAATAGCAAGCAGGGGACCACAAAGAATGGAGAAGGGACCGACTCACTTCGATCTTACTGAGGAAGAAGACTTATCAAGTCAGCGACAAAGTCCGATTCGCTCTCCTCCACGTCATTCAACATCTCCTGCCCCACAAGATGCAAGTCAACATCTGGAAGAAGAGATAATCGAGGAAGCCGACCCAAATTGGGAGTTGCTCCTAAAGGAAGGGCAGAGGAGGCACTAGCGAACATTCCCAGTGACCCTCGTTTGCCAGGACAAAATCTGATTGAAGGGAATGATGATGACAAAATGTTCCTTGAATTTCAACCTAGAATGGGTGTGGCAGCAAAGGTGAAAGGAAATCGGATGGATTTGTTTAAATCCAAGGATCAAGAAAAAGTGTATTTCAGGCCATTGAAAAGAGGGGTGATAAACCCTAGAAGTGTTGATTTTGACTTCCTGGACGCCATCAACATGAACTTAAGAGAGAAGTTGAATTTGCTTCAACTTGAGACTTTTTGCTCTGACTCTACGGATGGGTATGCTCAACTGACCGCTTATTTCTATTCAAATCTTAGCTTTTTGGATGCGAATAGAATTTCATTCAGTGTTCGAGACAAAGTCTACGTGGTAGATGTGAATATGTTGGCGGACATAGTTGGAGTTGAACGAGGACGCTATATTCCAATCAAAGTCTCACCTGCTCGTACTACTCTGGATCTTGTCAAAGATATGGATGCAGAGAAGAAAATTACCTACTCAAGGATGAAGGCCATCAACATCGTGCTTCATAAGATTGTGATCAACTGTCTCAGACCAAAGTCTACGTCAAAGACTTCTATGTCTCTTTCTGAAGCAAAGTTGATGTACGCGATCAACTCAGGACGGAAGTTTTCTCTCCCGCACACTATTCTCTTCCATATGTATAGAGCAATGTCAAAAGACAAAGGACAATTGCCTTATCCTGGTCTGGTGACCAAGATCTTCAGACACATGAATATTGAACCACCACAAACATTTTGTGTTCGACCGTGTGATAAGATGGTGGTAGGTTTGAAGATGTTAACAAAGATGCGTCTGCAAGAACTTTCCAAGGCAATGGAGAAATTCAGAGTGAAATCTCCAGTTCAGTCTGCCTCAAAGAGAAAAGGAAAAGAGGCCATTGGTGCTCCATTGAAAAAGAAGAAAAGAACTCTCATCCTGGAGGATGAAGATGAAGATGAAGAGGATGAAGATCCTACTATCCAAGCACTGACAAGAACCAGACGTTCTATGTCTCAACCGACAGAACTTCAGCAAAACAGAGAAGAAGAAGAGCAGAGAAAGAAGGAGAAAGAAGTTGAAGAAGAAGGAGAAGGAGAAAAAGAAAAGTCTGCTGATAAATCTGGAGAGAAGGGAAATCAAGAGCATGATCATCACTCTTCCTCTTTCGATGTCCTAGAGACAGGGGGAGTTGGCCAGCAAGAGAGGTCTACACCTCATGCTGCTGTCAGTGAAGATCTAAGACAATCTCCAGAAGACCCAGAAGAAGTTCAGGTCTCTCAATTGCCTGAAGAAGGTCACGATACGTCAGAGCCAAATCTGCAAGACTTAACAGAAGCGCCATCGTCTGCATACACACCTTCTGAGAAAGCCAATGCTAGTACACAAACGGACGATTCTGCAGATTTTCGCCGTATCATGGATATTCTTCTGGAAATGCGTGGCCAGATATATGCTCTGGACTGTGAAATCCAAGCCATGAAGAATGCTGGACAAGCATCTTCAGTCTCTTTGGAGGATAAATTCAAAGACCTCGCTCTGCAACTTCAAGCCAATGCTAAGGGAGAAGAGGTAGCTCAACTGAGGGAAGACCTGAAGAAGCTCGAAGGAGTAGTCCAGTCCATTGGGGATTTCCAGATCGTGCGCATTCCCAAGCAGACATGACTCCTTTCTCACCCTTTTTAATGATGACAAAAATGGGGAGAATCAATTTGAACCATCATCGCATTCATCTCATCTTTCAACATTCTTTCAACATTTTTAAACTTTTGTGGTTATGATTGAGTATGACTTGAGAACTTGAACTTGGGTGTGAAATTAAATTTGACTGAATTGGCTGTGGATTCTAATGCTTGACTGGTTGCATTTATTTCAAGTGTTGTTTTATGGTGTTACTCATGAAAAACTAACCAATTTTCTGTGGATGCAGAGTCTGGTTGTTTTATTAATCTTTATGAGTTAGCCATATTGCTTGAGAAATGTTTTTGCAGGTCAAAGTTGTTCAAATCTACAAGAAAGTTTTGTCACCATCAAAAAGGGGGAGATTGTTGGAGAAATCTTTCCAGAATATTTTGAAGCTGACAAAACGGTTTTATCAGTCTAAGTCTGGATGTTCGGAGACCGACAGTTTAAAGTCTGAAGACTTTGTATTCTCAAGACTCAAGACTTAAGACTCAAGACTCAAGACTCAAGACTCAAGACTCAAGACTCAAGACTCAAGCCTCAAGACTTAAGAATCAAGACTCAAGACTTAAGTCTATTCTCACTGACAGTCTTTCAAATCCAGTGGCGAAGGAAATCCAAAGCCGAAGTATATGGTTGAGGATTCGATCCTATCCTCTGGAAAAGTTTCTTTGGTTGGATAATCATTTCGGATTCTTTGATTCTTATCTAAGATCGATTGAAGATCCGATGGTCGACGAAATATTCTTGGAATGTTCTATTCTTGGAAACCAAGATCCCGATTGTATGGGCGAACAGATTGATGGGCTATCATCAGATTCCTTAAATAGCTCGGATGATCTTCTTGATTGATTCCGTCCAACGGGTAGATTGGAGGAATTCCTTTGGTAAGTGCCAACGGCTATGATGGCATAAAGGAGTATAAAAGGAAGACGTTCTAGTTGTTTTAAGGGAGTGATCGATAGAAAAATTCCAGAGTCTGAAGAACCTTGATTGTTAGTCGATACAGCTTGAGCGAAATTGTATACACAGAGAGTGTTTATACTTGGTGATACCTTGAGCGAGTGTGGTAGATCATCTACATCGAGAGATCAAGGAAGAACAACACCGTAACATCTCTTTGTTCATAGTGGAATCCAGCCAAGTTGGCTGTCGCCGCGTAAGAGTGGACGTAGGCTTGGATCAAGCCGAACCACTATAAACCGCGTGTTTAATTCTCTCTTTCCTTACTCAGTCTTACATTGATTGTTATCTTTCGCTAATCCTTGAACTGTCTAAGTATTGCGTAAGTATACGGAAATTATCAAGAAAAATCTTTGTATACCTATTCACCCCCCTCTAGGTACTCATACTAGCTACATCAAAAGTCTGTAAATTAATTAAGATAATATAAATTTTGTTGAGGAAACAAACAATTAGCTAGTAAGATAAACTAAATAAGAAATAAATCGAATATTAAATTTATGTAATTTGGTAGATCTGACCTATGTGTATGAGGAGAGCAATAAAGCATTTTACTACACATTAAGCGATATAATGAAAATTATAACTACAGTCAAGTCACTTAAATACTATAAGTATTTCTCAAGTTTCAATTATATACAGTAGGTCAAACAGTCTTTAATCTCACAATATCTAACGAAATAATCTATCAATCGTACAAATAAACTAGATAAATCTTTAGCATGGGGAAATTATATTCCTTTTTTGAACTTGTCAAAGTTGTGGACAAATAGCGGGAGAGCAAAAAAGTCTCATCTCTCTCTTCTCTCTATTTTCCCATCAATCTTCTTCAATCTTAGCCATGAGGGAGGGTTTGAGCTAGTCTCACCCTACTCTCTTTTGTTGATTTTGTTTGCATTTTATTGTTCTTTTCTTACATTTTCTTCTCTCCCGATTTAGATTTGAGAGCTATTTTCTCCCGATTTGATTCTTGATTTGAGAGTTTGAACTCTTTGGATCTAGCTCTAGATTTGGATGTTATCCTCTCCCAATCTAGATCTAGGAGTTTAATAAATATGCTCTTGAGGATTTGATGACCCTTAACTTTCTTTGTGTATAGGTTTTCTCTCCAATCTCAATGATGATCGCAAGAATTTTGGCGTTTTATTAAATTATAAAGAATTGCTCCTTCACATGTTAAGTTTGTGTTTGTTTAATCTATTCTCTTACATAAACTCCTTTCGCCAACTTAGCAAGCCCACACTTTCCTTTCAAAGTCCAACAAACACTTTTGGACTTAAACATGGAAATAAGAAGCCGACTGCAATTCGTGAAAACAAAGTGACACGTCTTGCACACAATTGCACTAGCCTATTAAACAAGCGACACACGTCGCTCAAGGCCAATTTGTGAAAAAGCATACAACCCTCTCTCCTCTCTCTTCACACGTCGCTCGATCCTCCTCCTCCTGTCCTCTCGCAATTCCTCTTCCTCTTCATCTTCTTCGTGCTTTTCTTCCTCGCCAAGCACCTGCTCCTCACCAAGTCTAAACAATTGGTACATAGGTAAAGGATGACAGAGACTGGGGTAGACAAAGACAACAACGAAAGGGCACGGTAGAATATTCAAAGATGATTTTTTTCAACATGGCTCTTGCGGCTCAAGTCAAAGTGCTTTTGTCCGACAAGAGTAAACCACGCGCTGGGGTTTCTTTTTCTATTTACCCACCGACGCGGTTTCTTTTTCTATTCAGCAATTGGTGTCCGGATTGGACGGATGACCATAAAGTCTCCAGAGCAATAATTCAACATAAAAAAAAAAAAGGAAAAGAATTAGGATCCGTTCGTTTCGCAAAAGATGACTTTCGGAAAAAAGTTTTCCGGATTTTCTGGTGTTCGTTTCACGGAAAATTAACTAGTGAAGGAAAATGTTTTCCATCATTGGAGAAAACAACATTTAAAGTGAGGAAAACGTTTTCCACTTTTGAAAAGTGGAAAACGTTTTCTTTTCTATTCAGCAATTGGTGTCCGGATTGGACGGATGACCATAAAGTCTCCAGAGCAATAATTCAACATAAGAAAAAGAAAAAGGAAAAGACTTAGGGTCCGTTCGTTTCGCGGAAAATGACTTCCGGAAAAATGTTTTTCGGATTTTCTGATATTCGTTTCATGGAAAATGAACTAGTCAAGGAAAATATTTTCTATCATTGGAAAAAACAACATTTAAAGTGAGGAAAAGTTTTCCACTTTTGAAAAGTGGAAAACGTTTTCCATGACTTCTTCCCTCTTAATTCTTTTTATTAGTACATTTTCATTTTATTTTTATGCTTTCTTTTCTTTTTTTTTTTTTTTTTTTTAAATCGAGTTTTTAATTTCTTTTCTTTCTTTTTTTTTTCTTTCTTTCCTTTTCATCTTCTTCTTTGGCAGTGGCCGACGACTGGCCACGGCGGCGTCCGGCGACCGGCCACAAGCTAGTGGCTGACGACCTTGCCGGCCTCGCCCTAGGCTTGCAAGGCTCCGCCTAGCCCGATCTGGCGAAGCCAAGATCGGGCGAGGTAGAGCTCTCGCTAGCCTGGGTGAAGCTCGCGGCTCGCTAGAGCCCAGCGAAGCTTGCGGCAAGCTCGAGCGAGATCGGCTAAGCCTCGAGCTCGCCGGATCTGGCCACCGGGTCTTGGTTGGTTGCTGGGTAGCCGGCCATTGTCAAGCAAGAAGGAGGCGGTGGCGGTGGAAGGAGAAGGAAGAAGGAGGAGGAAGGAGGAAGAAGGAAGGACAAGAAAAAGAAAAAATAGAAAAAAATAAATAAAATAAAACTTTCGATTTTTTAAAAATATAAATAATTAAAAATTCATTTTTTAAAATAAAAATAAAAATATATTTTTGGTCAATTAAAAATATTAAAATTTAATTTTTGATAATTTTTCCCACACAATTAAATAAACTAATGAACGGTACAAAATATTTTCCACTCAAATTTTAGGTTTTGGCCGAACACCGGAAAATGTAGTCATTTTCCTAGAAAATGACTTCCAGGAAAATGTTTTCTGGAAACATAATATTTTTCGCGAAACGAATGAACCCTTAAGATTGAATGATTGCCGGTGAATAATGAATCAACCGTATTTTGATCTCTTAAGTCTAGCATAGACCACTAATGATAAAAAAAAAAAAAAATATCCCAAAATCATAAATCTTAACAATTGAGTTTATCTGACAAATTTAAGCGGAAATTACTGATGTAGACGGTCGGTGCTGACGTGGCATTTTTAAATAATATTTTAATGATATTTTGAATTTTTATGATTTTTTTCTTTTTACTTCTTTTTTTTTTTTTTTTTTTTCCTTTTCCCTACTTTTGGGTTAGGGCCAATGACCCTCACCAATCACAAGTGAGGGGGAACGTTGTACCCCTCACCAACTTTGGGAGAGGGCCATGACATTCTCATTAGCAAAAGCAAGGGCTCGCGAGCCCTCACCCAAAATCGGTGAGTGCCGTGAATCTTGCCAATTCCGGGTAAGGGCTCTTGAACCCTTGTAGGCCCCTCTGCCAAAAATAGAAAAAAAAAAAAGCAAAGAAAAGTAAAATAAAAAAAGAAAAGAAAAAAACATAAATTGGCAAAATTGACCGAATGAACTCAATTAGCAAAATATGAAAAAAAAATTAGGATTGAATTGGCAAAAATATTTCAAATTAAAAATTTTAAGACTGAATTGGCAAAATTGAAATGTTTAAGACTAAGTGGGAAAAAGTATAATTGATTTATAAGTTTTTGGATAATTTTCATGATAAAAGTCTAGGGTTATGGCATAGCTATATACGTAGTATTTCCAACATTTTTGGGATAATTATTGTACAAATGCCATAATTTTTGTACAATAGTCATTTAAGTGTCATAACATTTTCTTTTTCAACATTTGAGTACCGTAACTTTAAAGAAAAAACACTCATCTAAGTGTTATAATTTTCAATTGATGAATGTTCTCAAAAGCTTATATTACTCAAATGATCGATTAAAAAGTTAAATGACAAGTGATCAAAAATTATTATGACACTCAAGTTATCAAAAAAAAAAAAAGTTGTACTACTTGAATAGACACCGTACGAAAGCTTTGACACTTGTGGTATCATTTTTTCCAACATTTTCCCGTACATGGCCAAGAAGCTGGCTTAGGAAGCTTTATTTAGAGAAAGTTACTAATGCGAAAAACTTAGTTTTTAAGATATATTGAAACTTTCTATTGTATATCAAAAGTTAGAAACCTCATAGGTAGTGATTGAATTCTTGGTATAGGTTCATAAAGAGTTATTGTGACCTACCCCTTGGTGTAGAAGAAAATAGGTTTAGAGGTACTTGCTTATAAGATGAGTCAAATGATTAATTCAAATGATAATCTTGAATGGACCATCATTTGCTAACATCGCAAATGAATTGTTGATCACAAATGTGGACTCTCCTAAGTCCATACCTCGCGTGATATTGGACATGTGATTTTCATTCAAATAATTCTATGCGAATTTCTACATAAGAAGTCATCATTAGCCTATTGAAGCTAGTTAGAAACTAAGTGAAGTATATGAGTATACTTTGCTTCCTACACAACTCAATTAGTACCTTTTCGATACCCTCATTTAGGAAGACTTTTGTCAAGTAGTCTAGATTGATTTTAGATCTATTCACTAATATGTGAGGTGATAATGCAAATGCGTAGTCATTAAGATAGCAATTAGCAACCAAAGAAAGCATTAAATAAATTACAAAGGAAAGCAAGCATCTAACGATAAGAAAAAAAAATATCAATCCTAGTTAGGCAAAAGATAAACCATAATCATCATATAGAAAGTACGCAATCAAGAGTATTCTTCTTTATGGACAATTAGAACTTGATGGTAAAGCCGAAAGAGCTTGATCAAATTTTTTTAGCGCGATTTCCTATATCAATGATTTTTCCATAAATTTAAGAGAAGGCTACCCAAAAGGACTATCTTTAAGCATTTAAGAGAGATTCTAGTTTTTTGGAATTTTCTAAATTTTAATATGAATTTTCAAATTTTCCAAAATTTTTCTGATGATTTTCTAAATTCTAATTTTTTATTTTTCTGAATTTCAAAAGTTTTCTGATTTTTAAATTTTTTAATTAATTAAATTAATTATAATAATTTTTTAATATTAAAATAATATAGCTTAGAACGGACATCTGACCTGAATCGCGATGGATCAGGTCCACGAATGGACTGGGCTCGCCGATAAGGCCCAATCCTTCAACCCCACAAAAACAAAGGGCAAAACAAAAGAAAAGCCCCCAGCCTAAAACCCATATAATAGGCCAAACCCAAATCCTTTAGAAGAAACGAGCCCAGACCTGCTGAATCAACTAAGACCGAAATTTGCTAGTTCTAATTAAGCCCAAACTTACTAAATCTCACTTAATCTCACCTAATCACTTTCTCTCTTTTCCCTTTTGCATTTAGTCTTCCTGAAGCCTTCTTCCCCGAAAGTCTTCTTCCTTGTCGCAACCTTTTTTTTTTTCGGCGCCCGCAATCGGGTGCGAGCGCCTAAATGAGGCTAATGGTTTGGCTATGTCTATTTTAGCCTAGACTCTCCTAAGTCCACCAGTTCACGACTTTAATAGTCCAAATTTTTAACCTGTAGGTCAATTTTAAAATGGAGTCGCCACTAATCGGTTTAGGGTGGGTCGATTAGAAACCCAAGCAAAGTATCGGGAGAAATACTTGCTCCCGCGCAATCAAAGAAATTAGGATCAGGGACTTGATTATACTAGTTAATTACTAATTCCCTTTCAAGATCTAATCTTGTTTAAACCCTAAGGCTTTTTGGATTTTTGAGGGATTTTTCCATGTAATTTGGGGAGGAAAAACATTTTTTGAGTCTTTTTCTATTTTTTTTACACGAATGAGATTTTTTTGGGATTTTTTGGTATTTTTTTGCAAAATACAAGTCTTTTGGCTTTTTCATGAATTTTTGGCTTTTTTTTTGGATTTTTGGCATTTTTTGGAAAATATGAAATATTTTTCATATTTTTGATTTTTTCAGAAAAATTTTTTAAAATATTTTTCTGTTTTCTGAAATAAAATATTTTTTCGAAAATAAATTATTTTGATTTTTTAAATTAAAATATTATATAAAATAATATAAAAGCCGACCCGGTTGGATTCGTGAGTTGGGTCTGACCTGGGCTGGTGACTCGGATTTTTTTTTATTTTTGCGAAGGGGCCCAAGCCCACAACAAAATTGGGCCCTTTCGCGTAGAATAGGCCCATGCACAAATGGGCCCAGCTGACCCGGGCCCACAAAAAAACCCACTTGGTTTGCAAACTAGGCCAGTCCCGACCCAAGCGACTAAAACCCTAGGGGAATCGGGTCATCCGCTTGACCCGATTCCACCCAACTTCGCGACTCCCTCTCCCTCTCCTCTCAACTCGTGGCACTGAGGGAGGGGCTAGGGCGGCAGTTCGTGTTGTCAATGACAGCGACGCAGAGGATGGCGGTGGCCGATCGTTCATCAGACTAGAGAGCCGCCGCAACAACAGCAACCGAGATCTATTTGGCCGGTTGGGACTGGAGATTAGGGCTTCACGGATGGGGTGGTGACAGCAACAATGCGGTAGACAGAGATGGCGAGGGGTGGCGAGCGGAAATGACGATGTCCAAGAGGGGCTGATACCTACTTGTGGAGAGGATATGGTGCAGCAGCGTGGGAAATGGCAACGACCCAGCACAGGGGGAACTCCGCGACGGGGGCTCCGAGTCATGGCGGTTCTTTAAGCTCCGAAGCAGCAGCGGATTTGCTGGGGTGCAGGTGTGTGTGACGACGACGGGGCAGCTACGGCGGTCTGTTAGCTTCCAGATCTGGTCTTCCACCCTCTGATTCCTCTCTCGCTCAGCCTCCACCCACTTGGATGTCTCCCCCTTGAGCTCGCTTGCCGCCGGCCTCCCCTGAAGTCTCTCGGAGGGAGGTCGTTCGATCTTCGCGACTCGATCTCTCGCGCGCTCGCTCTTTGATTCTCCCCTAAAGTCTCTCAAGGGAAGATCTCCGAGTTCGCCGTGTCTCTCGATGGAGCTTGTGGCCTGCTATTTATAGGCGAGGGGGGTGGCCAGTCGACGAAGCTTCGACCG
The DNA here is from genome assembly GCA_014182885.2 of Eucalyptus caleyi. Lineage (NCBI taxonomy): Eukaryota > Viridiplantae > Streptophyta > Magnoliopsida > Myrtales > Myrtaceae > Eucalyptus > Eucalyptus caleyi. Next base: position 51,077,205 of record CM024470.2, read on the forward strand.
CCGGTCTACGCGCACCGAACGGCCTCCGCTGGCCAAACTGGCGTTCCATCCAGGCTTATCCAGCGAAGCGTGCTCGGCATTGAAGGCAGCCATTAATGGCGCCTGAGATCTGTCATCTCCGGCCGACATCGGCCTACCGTCCTCGGCCGTAGATTGTCTTCGAGCGTGTGAGTTGCAGAGGCGTAGGGGGAAGAAGGGAGAAGAAGGAAGAAGAAGAGGAGACGGGGGCGGGCTTTGGGGAAAAAGGCTGGGCTTGGGCCTGGGTGGAAAAGAAGAAGAGGGGCTGGGCTAGCTTTTTTTTTTTTGTTTTTTTACTATTTTTTTGTTGTTTTTATTATTTATTCTTATCCGAAAGAAAAACAAAAATTAAAAGAGACTAAGGCTTAATTTAATAAAACCTAATCAAAATTTAGGTGTCAAATTCCTTAGGTGGTCTTCCTCAATGAGCTACACCTTCATCGGTTGTCCACTTTGACGACCACCACTCGTCCGCTGACCTCTCCGCCAATTTCCTCTTGTCATCGGACAGCCATTGTCAGCCACAAAGCACGAAACGCAGAACCACATAAGTGATGACAGTGGTGGAGGCAATGAAACGATCGAACAACCAACACTGGGGAATGCTAATCACAAAAACGACACCTTAACAGGTCGGATCAACACAAGGACGCTCGGTTTTGGCCAAAAAGGGCCAAGCGAAACTCGATCTCGAGGAAGCATTTCATCAAGCGGTTTGTGTGTGCCATCGAACAAGTGGTTTCCAGCTCAACCGTGATTGGAACTAGGGCTACAAATCCTTAGCAAACGACGAGCAACACGGAACGACCTAGCTAAAGACCTACAGGGGCCAGAGCTCGCGTGAGCGAACGGCCACGACCACTGGCCCGGCGTACCCAAGAAAGTAGCAAACGGAGGGAAAGAACAAAGGCCTACTGGTTCGGGCTTGAGGACTTTTACCGGGAGAGGTCGTCAGACGAAGCACGTGTGTGGCCGAGGTATTGGCCGAGGCTTTCTCTCTCGCTCTCAATTCAACCTCAGCGTTCCCTCTCTCAGCTCAAAACTCGCCCCCTTCAGCTCCCAATGACGCTCTCTTTCTCTCTTGTTTTCTTCTCTGCATCCTCCTCCAGGCGAGCAATGGCCTCCTTCAATCTCCGCTCTCCCCACACCACCACCACCCACCCCCTCCCCCCTTCTGTTGATTTCTTCCTCTTTTCTCCGCGAGCCCCCCAGTCCTTTTTGCCTCTGCCTCTGCTGTCCTCTCCGTCCCCTTCTATTGTCGTTTAGCCATCCTCCAAAGATGAAGTGGGTTGGGCCAGTCCAAGCGTGGAAGAAATAGGAAATGAAAAGAAGAGAGGGCCGGGCTGACCTGCCTCTGGATCGATCTCGCTTCTACCCTTCTTTTTTAAATAATTTTAAAAATAAGATAAAAGAATAATGATAATAATTTTTATTTTTATTTTTATTTTTTATACTAGTAATGCCAATGCCCACCTAATGTCTATATGTGGTAAAATTTAATGAAAATTATTTTGCTAGGGGTTAAAAATTAATATGTAATTTTTTTATGTAATTACGTAGAATGATTAAATGAGTTACCAAAATTTATGTGTTAATGAAAGTTCTAATATAATAATCCAAATTCCACTTAACTTTGGCTGTGCACTCTAATTCTAGAATGTCATTCTCCTATTTTCGCCAATCTAGATGAACCCGCATATACTTTTAGTGAATTGGCCTCGAAGACGTTAGAGTAAACCCATCGTCCATTGTGCAAGCAGCCCACCACTTCTTCTAGAGATTAGAATTGCTAACAATAATAGAAATTCCATTCTATTTTCTACCTTGTCACCATATACTCTCCGATTAGACTTCTAGTGAACTTACCTAGAATTTAGACCTTTCAAAAGCATTAATTTATCTTAACAACATCTCACATTGTCTTCCAAATTCAACGTTGATCCTTAGGTGATTTTATCATCTAGGGTGTGGATTCATCATCGAAGCTTCATTTATCGATGTTGCTGCTGAGCCATTAATAGATGTAGTTGACACTTCTCTACCACTAGTGTAAGTCAAATATACAAGCTGTGTTAGTGTTGGAAGGGTCACCCTTTCGCTTACCAGCACTAAAACCACCCATGATATGGTTGGCTATCTCGATACATTCTCTTCAACACATAGCAATGCAATGTGGATGCATCTTAATATTTTATTTCTTGAATTGCCCTCTAATATCGAATCAACAAGGTGATAATGGGTCTATAAGATTAAATATAAGACATATGGTTCTATTGAGCATTACAAAGCTTGATTAACTATCAAGGGTTTCACAAAGCGGAAATGTTTTAAATTATCAGGAAAAATTTTCCTTAGTAACTAAGGAAATCATTATTCATTCTTTTCTCTCCATCGTTGCTTTACTGTCATTGGTCCCCACGCTAGACGTCCACAATGCCTTTTTCCATAGTGATTAAGAGGAGGAAATTTACATGGATTTTCCGTCCTAAGGAGAATTTCAGATATATCATCTTCATAAATCCATTAAAGGCAGCTTGTATTGTTAAAAATGGCATGTAATGACTAAAAATTAGAATCAACATGTCTTTATTTATTTTTTAATCCATAAAAAATTAAAAAGATATTAGGAAAGAATTATGGAATCATATGTGTAAAACATTATGTATGATCATGTTTGTTTGAGAATGTAACAGAATATGAGAATTAATGACCAAAACAAATGAGACTTATTGAAAAAGAACTAACAAAAATGATGAGAGATAAGAAATAGACATATAGAGACCTATACTTCTCACTTTGACCAGCAACGATAAATCAAGAAAAATGTTTACCTTCTTGTTAGAAGGAGAAATCGTTTACCACAATCTAATTTCTTGTTTTGAGTCCATGGAAAATGCTCATCATAGATTGACTGGGTTTTCATTATCCAAACACTTAAAAGTTGAAAAACAATCTCCCAAAAATGATTTTTCTTCAAACAAACGGACCCTAAGCTGTAATCCATAATCTGTCCTTCATAGAAAAAAAACAATTTTTTCCCCTAATACCTGTGTAAGCACATTGATTGTTTATTGGGGGATTAACCATTGATTGATTAAAAGCAACCTTTTACCAATAGTCATATAAGTGAGCTATCCACCTTAGAAAAAGTTGTTACCTAATATGTATTTCATCTTGACTCTGTAGCATTAAAGAATTGAAAGAAGCATTAATTTCAAGAACTTATAATATCAGTATAACTTTTTTTTTGGTAAAAAATACTTATAATATTTGTCCAGCCCAGCCACATTTTTCTTAACGAAATGTTGCAGCATAAACACCGGAGTCCCCGCTTAAACTAAAGCCCAGGACCAACAAGCGCACTACGACGAGGAATTTTTTTTATGATCCTCCAATATCACCTCATATCTTTAGTCAACCGATCACGTCTTTTTATTTTAGGAAAAATTCTATAATTACTCACGATGGATACGGGCTAAATCGAGATCTTGATTCCGATTAAAGCGAAAAAAGTTAGGACAGACGAAGATAAGCAATACAAACACACATTTACCTTTAGGTCCAGTCGCCGGAGCAGGACTAGGAGGTGCTGTTGCTGGTGCTGGTGCCGGCAGAGCTGAGGTGTTATAAAAGGCATAGAGCTGGTACCTCACATTGCAGCTCGGAGTGAGCAAGCTACCCCCTTGCTTCCCCTGAGGTAGATTAGCGATACCGAACTGGAGGCATGTGCCAGAGTCTGATGCCGTCAAGTCAGGCGTGCACTGTGCAAGTGCGTACAGCTTCTGCATGCTCGTGATGTTTGCCTCCGCCACCGCGATCTTCTTCCCTGACCCACCAGCTGAAGCCCTCACCGCGACGTTGTTGAGGGTTTCTAATAGGACCTGCATGATCCGGATTGGGTCCATGACGTTCTCGTCGTACAAAAGGGGAGATGGCGATTCCTCCATGACTGAGAAAATGGACGGGTTCAAGTACCGCAACATGCACTCGTCGTACCAGATAACAGAGACCCGCCGGTTGGGGCATCTTCTGAAGAATAATTGCGGCATGACCAATACCAGGTGCTTAAAAATTGTAATGGTAAAAGCAATCTGAATATGGGATTAGACTTCCGACCAAAAAAAAAATGGGATTAGGCTATCATCCTTTATTGGCTTTTATGCAAGCAAGGTCCTGTTTAAGTGGATTCATGGGATTAAGCTAATTACTTGGACATCATCATATAACACAAATTTCTTTTATTAATACTGTAGAAAAGTATCAGAATATACCGACTCATTCAATATTTAGGCATGTGGTAAAAACTTGTATTTTTTATGTGAGGTTCGTTCTTTTCACTTTTTCTTAATCTGTGATTAACTAAATCAATTAGACTAAGCCTACGCAATAAATTCTCATGTCACACGTAGTCTACACAACAACATGTGATGGATGATCCATAGTATAGATTATTGGGAAAAGTACCAAAAAAGTCAAAAGCTTATTGCATTGGTACCAATTCAATCCTAAACTTTTCAATTTGACCAATTCAGTTCTAAACCTTTTAATATTGATACCAATTCAGTCCCTCCAACCATTTTTGACCGGCCGGCACTAACGTGGATGTCACCGGTAGCCGACGCCGATGTGGCAATTTTTATGATTTTTTAATGATGCTTTCGAATTTTTTAATTATTTTAATTATTTTTTTATTTTATTTTTCCTTTTATTTTTTGCTTTCTTCCTAGCAAAGTGGCCATCGAGCCTTTGGTGAGGCTCGCTAACAACAGGTGAGGGCTTAGCAGAGGCTCGCCAACCACTGGGTGAGGGCCGCTAAGCCCTCACCTGTTGTCAGCAAGGGCCACAGCCCTCAACTGACCTCTCCCAAGTCTGCCGGCAAGGCCATGGCAGCCATCGCCAGGGTGAAGGCGAGGGCTGCGAAGCCCTCGCCAATTGCCTGCGAGGGTTCTGACCCTTGCTCGACCTCGCCTAAGGTTGCAAGTGAGGCGGCTTAGCCCAGATTTGGGCGAGGCCAGCCTCGCCCTGGCCTTGCCGCGAGAGGAGGGAGAGGAGGAAGGATGGGGAGCGGGCGAGGGATGGATTGTGGGACTGGCACCATCGGAAGAAGGAGATGAGGGTGTTAGGGAGGCGGGCTAGGGTTTCAGAGGTGAAGATAGGGCGGAGGAGCGGTGGCGTGAGGCGTGGGAGGTGGGGGACCAGGGCTTTGGATTGGGATTTCGTGGAGGTGAGGGCAGCAGTGACGAGGTCGAGAAGCTTTAGGGTCAACAGTAGAGGAGGCGTTGGGGACTCAACAACAAGGCTTAGGCGAGGCTGGCCTGGCCTAGATTTGGGCTAAGCCGCCTTGCCCACAGCCCTGGGCGAGGCTGAGCGAGGGTTGCAACCTTCGTCGGCGGCTGGCGAGGGCTTTGTGGCCCTTGCTTGCACCCTGGCGATGGCTGCCATGGCCTTGCTAGCCATGGGCGAGGCTAACCTCGCCTAGATCCGGGTGAAGCCGCCTCGCTGGCGGCCCTAAGAGAGGCCTGGTGAGGGCCGCGACCCTTGTCGGCAACAGGTCCAGTGGCCGGCGAGCCTCATTAGAGGCTTGTTGGCCACCGCCAAGAAGAAAGTAGAAAAGAAAAGGAAAAATAAAAGAAAAATTAATAAAAATTCGAAAAAATAATAAAAAAATAATAAAAATTACTACGTCAATGTCCGGTCAACATCAATGTCAAGTGCCAACCGGCCAAAATTGGCCAAATGGACTGAATTGGTACCAATATTAAAAGGTTTAGGATTGAATTGATCCAATTGAAAAGTTTAGGATTGAATTGGTACAAATGCAATAGGTTTATGACTTTTTTGGTACATTTCCTATAGATTATTAGACTGGGGTTACCAAAGCAAAATTTGAGCAATTTTATCATCATATACTTGCTATATTGAAAATGCAACTGAGATTAGGTTCAACAGCACAACCGAAAGATTGGGGGCGAACTATCTATTTTCCTTCTTGTTTTTGATAGTTAATACAAGGCGCACCATTGCAAATTGAAATTCGAGGATCATTAAAGATTTTGATATTTTATTCCATGTGACATATCTAAACGTTTTAAACCATATAGAAATTGATCTTAAATCATGAAAAACTATAATATAATTTTTTTCTTTATACAGGAAGGTCGAAGAGATTTATGACAAGTCAAGACAATCCGGTGGGAGATTTTCCCTAAAGTCAAATACAGTTAAATCGATAGGAATTTCAGTGTGTTAGGCCATTCAAATTCATGTGGACAGAAGAATAAGATGCATTGTGAGGATGGAAGACAACAATTGCCCTTGTACGAGGTCATTGACTAAAGTCAATTTATGTGAGTTTGCACTCTCATTTGCTCCAACGTGGAGACTGCGACAAGAAAAGTATGAACACCTTTGAATTGGAGTATCTGAGCCAATTACATCTTAGTCATTAAACGTTAAGAGTCATAAGTGGAACCTATATGATTTAATGATCAAGATGGAGTGGGCTCACCTGTTTAGATGAGTAAAGACTTGCTTGTTGTAGAGAGAGAGAGAAAGGAAGGGAAAACCAGTAAGGCGCTAACTTAGATGGTAAGAGAATTTTTCAGCTTGTTTAGTGATCTTGGTTCAACCTTGGTTAGAAACACAGTTTAAGGTAAAATTCAGAATGCACCAAGCTAATATAAGATGGTGTACTCTGATGATCACTTGAGGAGGTGAATAAATTGATATGTGAGAAAACTAGTGGAAACACCACCTTATAACTATATTAAAAAAAAAAAAAAAAAAATGGGGTGAAAAAGTGTTATTGGTCCTTTTCTTTTTTTTTTCTTTTTTTTTTTGGTAAAATGTAAGAAGTATATAGACTTTTGCACAAAAAGTTATACAGTTGTACAGCAAGGGGACCTCGGCACCATCTTACACTCAGAAAGACATGAAGTCCAAACGAGTGGAAGGGGGCCCGGGGGGAGAAAAGGGGAGGGAAGAGCTGCGAGAGAGATACAATGCAAATAAAAATAGTAGTAAAAGAAGGCCAAAAAAATGGCCAACAAAGGAGACAAGGGGGAAGAGCACACAACACTGTGGCCCGCACAAGGAAAAGACATAAAGAGGAATAGAACAGGAGGGACACCAAGCTAGAAACATAAGCCACACCATCAAGGAAGACCTGAGAGAGTTCCATCAGAAGCATCACCCAACAACAGCGAGATGGGTAGCAATGTAGCAAAGGAGGCGAGGAGCAGGATGATGTAGCAGCTTCACCAACCATCAAGCCGAGGAACAGGGGGGGAGGAGACCCTCCAAGGAAAAAGAAGAAGGGGCGACCTCAAATAATCCCCAATGAATAGGCAAGTGCGAAACCCCTAGGTAGGAACATCAAAGGCAGCAAGTAGCCAACAGTCAGCATAATCAATTAAAGATGGAGGGGTGGATAACCTAGCTAAGTTGAAGTCTTCTATTACAAGGGTTGTCCGGGACCTTGGGGAAGGTTAAAGCCCTATCATTGACAGCTTTACGAAGGTGGTCCTTTAAAGTCGGGAGGAATATCTTTGATTGCGAAAGATAATGTTATTTCCCACTTTCCAAATGAGATAACATACGGCACCAAAGGCAAAGTGAGCCAAGGATTGGTGGAAGCTTGCATCAGAAAGGTGTTCGATAACCCACAAAAGATTGTCCTTCCAAGCATGATTCCGCCAAGATGGGTTACACTTAGCCACCCAAAAGGATGCAAGGTGACCAGTGATAGAACATTTAAAGAATAGGTGGTCAACCAAGTTTGGCATAGAAGAGCAGAAAGCACAAGAAACATCTGGGATTCTCTCATAAGCAAGCAACAATACCTAGGTTGGTAGTCGATTGTGGGAGATTAACCATAAATGGGTATGATACTGAGGAGATAATGAGGGGTTCCATATAAATCTCGACTAGGGGACCACAAGACCCCTCGGCCTTAGAAGGCTCCAAGCTGAGGCAGTAGAAAACACCCCTAAGGAATTTTGAAGCCATAGAAGACGGTCACTAGCATCATTGAGGTTTGGAAGGGGATCATCCCAACTCATTATGGAGGTCACAACAGCAGAAGGGAGGGGCAAGGCAGTTAAAGTAGAAGCTACCGAAGCGAGCCTTGGTATAACAGAGCAATAGATTTCTTGGTTAGAGAATAGCTTGTAGAGCGGACCACTTGGGTGCTAGTTGTCACGCCCCGATCCTCAGGCACGCACACATCCTTCTCTCTTGGTTGATTTTATAATGCGATATCCCAGAACTATGTATCGCCGACCCTTTCTTTTATTAAGCACATGTGGAAGCAGTTAAAATCCCCAGACAATAAAACGATGGGATAGAAAAGCAGGGCTATATTTTTCATAATGAAATTTATAACCAAACTTTTATACAAAACACAAACCGCTTCATAACTATTCACTTCAAAAGGAATTCTCAAAAGAAGATAGACTCTCAGTCCATCTAGGCCACACTGAAGACCCCTCTCGGGATTATCTTCTTCTTCCAAAATCCTTCTCCTCAGGTTTTACCTCCGAGTCCTCCTTCCCAGACTTCTCCTCCTCAACTTCTCATCGGGGTCCTGAAATGTTTTCCCCAAACTGGGATGAGACTATATCTCAGCGAGTTCTACCCTACTAAGCCCGATTAGTAAACCATTATACTATAGGCTGCCTATATACGCATAAGGCAGACGATGTACCTTTGCCTCAGATCCCACCTGCATGTTAGCACAGGTCAAATAGACACTTAAGCAATCACATCACAGATCAAAGCATCGCTCAAATCGACCTAGTCGATTATATGCCAACAAGACCACTCACGGTCATTCCCAATTAGTCAATCAATTCACGACGTCAAATCAAAGCAATGATCAATCGACCTAGTCGATTACATGTCAGCCGGACCATCTCTAGGTCATTCTAGTCATTACTATACAGCCATAACTAATAGAACCAATCACCGAGCCACGTGCATTCTTTGAGGCGATATCTCTTATCACCGAGCTACGTGCATTCTCTGAGGTGATGGAACCGATCATCGAGCCACGTGCATTCTCCGAGGTAATGCATTAATTTACCGAGCCCACGTGCCCTTTAAAATGCCATTCTGAATCAGCGAGCCCACGTGCATTCTCCGAGGCGATGCATCAAGTCACCAAGCCCACGTGTCTCTTCAAGATGCCAAATTTACTCATTGAGACCACGTGCATTCTCCGAGGTAATGCATCAAATTGCCGAGCCCATGTGTCTCTTTCAAGATGCCACACTTAATCACCGAGCCACATGCATTCTCCAAGGCGACATACTTCGTCACCGAGCCATGTGCATTCTCCGAGGTGATATATCTAATCATCAAGCCCTGTGCATTCTCCAAGGCGACATACTAATCATCGAGCCACGTGCATTCTCCGAAGCGATATACCAAATCACCGAGCCACGTGCATTCTCCGAGATGATGTACTATTCACCGAGCCACGTGCCTTTCATGATGATTCATCCCATTTCTAAAGTAATTATCCACAACCTTAATTCATACTCAATTTACCCAAATAATAAATTTAGGAACATATCCTAAATATCCACAATTAAATCAATTCAACACAATTCAAAGCTCAAATAAATAAACGGACTACGCCAAGACAATCAGCACGAGATTTCGGTTGTCAGCCATCTCAAACTTAATTTCCGAAAAATAAATAAATAATTAATTAATTTCGATAATTAATTATTAAATATTAAAAATTCCATTTAGCTCAAAATAAGACCCAATTAAATAAACAAACTTCACCACGATCATCAGCTTAATATTCCGATCACGGGCCATCCTAGTTGAATTTTCCGAAAATAAATAAATAATTAATTAATTTCGAAAATTAAATAATTAATCTTAAAAATTGATTTAGCTTAAATTAAAGCCCATTTAAATAAATGGACTTCACCACGGCCATCAGCATAATATTCCGATCTCGGGCCATCAAGTTGAATTTTCGGACAATAAATAATTATTTAATTTAATTCCGAAAATTACTATTTAAATACTAAAAATTCCACTTAGGCCCGAATCGTCAAATTGAAGCCCGATTAGGGGTTGGAAAATTCCCAAGATACTCCCAATAAATAGTAGACCATGGCTACTTGTTAATTGCACAATCAATTTATCTAAATCGCATCACAATTGACTAATAATTGCTAATTTATTCTAATCTAACAACCTAAATATAATTAATTAAAACTAAACCAACCTTAAGCATAATTAGCCAACTAATCCAGGATTAGTGAGATTACTCACCAAATTGCGCGCAAATTGGATCAATCCGACGGGGGCGACGCGAGGAACAAAACTTTCCAAAGCACGGCTCGGGTTCGGGGCCGGAAACAGCCTAAAACGGGCCTTGAACAGGGCTGGAAACCCATTTTTCCAGCCACTATTCTTGGCTGGACGAAGCTCGTCTGGCGGCTAGGGCGGTGAGGGGAGGCCGGCGGAGGGTGAGGGGGACGCAGGGGAGGCCAAGCGGTGACCGGACGGGGCTGGGCGGTGGCCGGAGGCGCCGGACCAAGCTAGGCAACGGCTAGAATCACACGGGGAAGGGATGGCAGTGAGCGGCGGGTGCGGGGCGTGCGCGGACGGCGGGATAGCGGCGAGCGGTGGGCGTGCGAGCGGCGGTGCGGCTGCAGGACGGGCAACTGGTCCAGTCTTCGGTGAGCTGCTGTCTTCGTGCGGCTTCCGCTTCTGCTTGCTTCTCTTTTCGTTCGAACCAGAGGGGAGAGAGAGAAGAGTGCCGAGTGAGAGAGAGGAAGAGATAAGAGAGAGAAGAGAGAAAGGATAAGTGTTGAATAGTCAAAAGGTGAAAAGTGAAGGAGGGAAAGTAAAAAACAGCAAGGCATTCGGTGGGGGGGGGGGCTTTCACGCACGAGAGAAAAGAAAAGAGAGAGAGAGAAGGAGAGAGAGAAAAAGAGAGAAAAGAAATAAAATAAGTCTTATTCTTATTTTTCTTTTCTCTTTCCCTTTCCCTTTCTATTTTCTTTTGATCTTCAATTTTCCTTCTGATAATTTCTTTATTGAAATTTCGGACTTGTCAACAATTTGACGGACGATGAGACAGGATCCTATGACGCGCTTAAAATTCGATTTTTGAAATCGAGTTCAATTTCGTGGTTAAAAATCGATCGACGTGATTTTAGTCTAATCCAACAAATTGAGTAGCTTTTAGGGGTTTTACTGCAGATACGTCTCTTAACGGCTTCACCCAATAGGTTAGTTAACTCGTGAGTGATTAGCTCAGAGAAAAAGGACTATAAGCACGTCGACGAAATGCCCATTTCACTTTATCGAAACGGGATCGAATTTCAGGATGTCACACTAGTGATCAAACCAGAAAGAGACAGATAGCCCATTACCAACGGCCACTTAAAATGATGTTGGATCAAATCACAGAGGCCAAGCAACTTCTTCCAAGCCCAAGAGCAATAGGTAGGTCTCAGGACAATCCAGAGACCTCATTCGACTACCGTGATAGTGGTTGCCAACCTGCATTGTGGACTTGGGTGCCCACGGCCTGAGAGCACAATGGCTAAGTCTCCTAAGCACGAGTTTAGGTGATGCTCACATGATTCCTTCCTCACCTCCCTATCCTTATCCAGTGTTGAGCGTCAGGCAACCACCACGCCGGGTTGTCGTTGGCCTTAGGCAGCCACAACATAGTGGTCAGATCGCAAGTGCCTTCGATTGATAGTGGGATTCTTTATTTAATTTTCTTTTCCTCTTAATTTTATCTCAAATTACCAAATAATTTGCGCTGTCTCATTCGAGATTTACCAAATAAGAAATAGGCCCATGTCATGCAAACGTATCCTCCTCCTCCTGCCAACGGAAGCATGAACCTCAAGATTAATGGTCTTGTCATTTAAGCAAGTCAATAACGTTAACTTACGTTTTCTCAAAGCAAGACCGAGTGGGACTCTTTGGTCCTCATCCTCAAGGGGAGACTTGGGAAAGAAAAGTCTAAGGATGTCAACCAAACTGGATATGAGAGAGAGAGCAAGAGGGGGGGGAGAGGAATCTTCATTCTCGTCTTCGTACTAAAAAATGTAGGAACTCTTGTTTTATGTAGCATAATACCTCACTCTCGTTTCTGATTCCTTTTTCCAACGAAGGACCTGCCTTTTCTAAGGAAAAGTTGTTAAGTGCTTTGGAATTTATAGCTCGGGCATCTTACTGGTATTTTTATATATGAATAAACTTCACATCCAACTAAATTTTATGACAGATTAAGATTCTTTGTTATTGGAGCAAGTCGAAATTATTATTTTTCTTTTCTGATGAGTGTAACTTGACATTTTGAGTTTGCTAAATTGAGAAGATGATATATTAACATAAAATGATAGCGGTCTGAACTCTTTTTTATTTTTATTTTTTTGTCAATCCTACTTTACTCATACTCTAACTCTTACTTTAGACTTTTGCCCTGCCTCCTTGTAAGGTATGGGAGTCGAAACCCACACTTGAAACTAAATTGTCCCTACCCCAACCCCCCTTGAAAATGTGGGGATTCGAACCCCCCATCTCCTCCTTCCATGTTGGAAGAGTGGTCCAATGGTTAAAGTAGTTTGAGCTTAATCTTCCACTTTATACTTTTTTTTCTTCATTTCCTTCTCTTTCCTGTTTATATTTTCCTTCGCTTCTTCCTTAGTTCCACTGGTAATATCAGCACCCTCCTCCTTTTGTGATAGATCGGCGAGCTTGTGGAAGGATAGGCCAATCCAATGGGGAAGTGATTTCTGCTAGTGGCAAGTGTAACTTGACCTTTTGAATTTGCTAAATTGAGAAGATAACATATTAACATAAAAAGATAGTGATCTAAACTTTTTTTTTTCCTACTTTACTCTTACTCTAACTCTCACTTTTAGACTTTTGGCCCGCCTCCTTATATGGCGGAGGAGTTGAAACCCACACTTGAAACTAAATTGTCCCCACCTCAACCCCCTTTGAGAAGGTGGGGATTCGAACTCCCCACTTCTCCCTTCCATGTCGGAAGAGTGGCCCAGTGGTTAAAGTGGTTTGAACTTAATTTTCCAATTTGTACATTTTTTCTTCATTTCCTTTTCTTTCCTGTTTATATATTCCTTCGCTTCTTCCTTAGTTCCACGAGTAATATCACCGCCCTCCTCCTTTTGTGATAGATCGGTGAGTTCGTGGAAGGATAGGCCAATCCAATGGGGCAAGTGATTGTTGCTAGTGCGAGGCATGACAATGAGATGAGGGCCGTGTGAGCCGCAGTGGAGGTGGAGAGAGAGAGAGAGAGAGAGAGAGAGAGAGAGAGAGAGAGAGAGAGAGAGAGAGAGAGAGAGAGATGTGGACTTAAGATTATGTGTTGATTTTACTGCATCCATTGATCGAAAAGTTTAGAAGATAAAATGACAATTTTTGAAATCTAGGACGCAAAATTGTGAACACACTTTGGATGTCGGTCTATGCTCACACTGTATTGGATTCAAAGAAAAATTGTGAATACTTTACTATTGATTAGGCCATCAATACTCAAGTCGGGGCAAGAGAAGAAGATGAATAGTGAGGATGGTCACCTTTTTGGCCTTGTACGGGGCTTACTGACAAGATCGATTGCGCAATTTGCATTCTTTTGTTGAGTGGGGAGACTTGACCAACAAAAGTCGAGATAACATGTAACCCAATGTCTCAGTTTCAAGTGATGGCGATGACAATGGCGACGAAGAGCGCTTTGAACTAGGTTCATATGTACTCGTTGCCATGGAAACTATTCGAACTTTCCTTGATTTTACTTGAGGAAATGTATTGGACCCAATTGGACAAGTTTGTTGACCTGGTACAACTCCTTGTAGGCCACGGCTAAAATCTTCAGCAAAGGTACACATTACTGCTGCTTCTGAAATGCATTTGCATGTGTATAATTGATTTGCATGAAAAATTACCGAACAACTTTTTCGGGTTGTCACCTCCCAATGCCAATGGAAATACTTGCAATGCTGATTGAGTTAAGGATGTGAACTAGTTTGTTCGGCTTGGAAAAAGACTAATGAAAAATTACTACAAAATGTGACAATGTTTTTACCCTATAATTAGCATGAAATGACACAACTTGTGAAAAAATTTCGGATTATTCGCTCTGAGGGATATAGAGTTACTTCATCGTAGAGTAGCTCCCAGTCAATTACGATCCTTTTCTAAGTATGTAGTAATTAGCAAACCAGTGTAGTGTAGACAATTCCCAGAGGCCTGAAGTTCTTTTACGAGTGACGGGAAAAAGTGACGGAAAAAGTGACGGAAAAAGTTCTCTAATAATTTGATTTTTAGATGGTTTCGTATATACAGGAAAATTCTTTTGGAAAAGTCATGCAAAAGTCGAAAAAATATGATAATAATCAAGCTATTGATTGACAAAGTACAAACACCAGGTATCGTAGCAAAAGTCAAACTATGATACGAAGGCCACGTCGGCATTGAGAGCAGGTGAGGGGCGAGTGCTCGTTTAGCATTAATTCTTTTCCTCTAGTAATGATCACCTAATGCCCAGTTCGAAAACGTGTGGTACTAATTTGAGATTTTGGTGAGACTAGCAACCAAAACCTAAATTAAATATAAAACCTACGTTTACATTGATTTTTTGTTCCCTATAGGTGTTTAATATTGAGCTAAAGGGAAAATCTCAAATAAGGATCCAAAGTGAGCTTATTTTCTCAAATAAGGACTCGGAATGGCCGTTGTTTCAAATAATGACCTAAAGTGGCTAACAAGTCTCAAATAAGGACCCCAAATGGCCCTATATAGATAGAAATTAACAAACCTTAAAACCAACCCCCCAAAACTCTTTACGTTCTTTTGACCTAAAAAGAAAAACTCTTCATGTTCTCACGTTTTTCTTCTTTTGCTCTTCATCTTCTTCGTTCTTTGTCCTCTATCACTTGGAGCACGGAAATTTTCTGTTAATGGAACACGAATTGAAACACAACAAGAAACCCCTACCTTCGTTTCTTCACATCTTCTTCTTTTGTTTTCTGTCTTTGTTTCTTTTCAATGAAGAAGACAAATCTTGAGTAGAGTCACATTTTCATTATTGAGACACTCGTGTGTAACACGAGGGCCTCGATTCTTCATTATATTTTCCTAGATTCGCCATACACTCTGATTCACATTCTTGTTCAACCGAGGTCAGTTTCATTCAAATTGAGAGAGAGAGAGAGAGGGAGGGAGGGAGGGAGGGAGGGAGGGAGGGAGGGCACGTACCTTTGGAACTCAGGAAGACAAGGATGCTGTTCCATCAACAGAGAATTTGGGTTTTCCAAATGAGAGGGGACAAAGAATGTAAAAGATGAAGAGCAAAAGAAAAAGAACGTGAAGAGTTTGGGGGTTTTGTTTTTAGGGTTTGTTAATTTCTATCTATAATTTTTTTTATGACAAAATTGCCCATATTCTAGCCATCGAAAATGTCACACACTTGTCGACCAGTGAACATTTTGGCCGGCCGGCGGGTTCAGGTCCTTATTTGAGACTTGTTAGCCACTCGGGTCCTTATTTGGAACAACGATCACTTCGGGTCCTTATTTGAGAAAGTAAGCTTACTTTGGGTCCGTAATCTTGGCGGAAGCTCCATATATATTTCTTCATCCAGATTACCATGTAAGAAAGCATTATGGACATCCATTTGGTGTAATGGCCAATCATGAAGAGCAGCAATAGACAAAAAAGTACGAACCGTGACATCCTTTGCTACAGGAGAAAAGGTTTCGTGATAGTCAAAACCTTCTCGCTGGGTGAAGCCTTTTGCCACCAACCGTGCTTTGTATCTTTCCACAGAACCATCTGCTTTGTATTTTATTTTATATACCCATTTACATCCAATAGGTTTGCGATGATCAGGAATGGAGACAACATCCCAAGTGTGGTTTTCCATCAATGCATGCAATTCAGATTCCATGGCCTTTAGCCAACGAGGATCATCTTTGGCTTCATTATAACTAGAAGGTTCTTGACCTTCGGAAATACGACTTATGCAACATATATGGTCTGCCGACAATCTATCAAAGGAGACATAAGAAGAGATGGGGTATCGAGTACCTGATGAATGTGAAGAACCGCATATATAATCCTTCGTCCAAGTTGGTGGTCGAGTGATTCGATGAGAACACCTCTGTGGCTCCTGTGGTGTGGTGGATAATTCTTCAGTAGTGGTTGTTTCTGAAGTATCCTCCAACTGTGCTGGTTCTCCTTGCAGCGATTCTTCTATATATGACTGCTCAATGGAATTTTCAGCGGGACTTGCAAGAGGTGTTGTAGGCAAGACATCAACTTCTCTTGGAGGAGGAGGAATAATAAATGTTCCTCTAGTTGATGAATCTTCCTCCAATAAGAATTGGCGATTTGTCTTCTCTTCTTCAGGTAAAGATGTTAATGAAAAAGGAAAAACATCTTCATGAAAAACAACATCCCTATTGATAAAGAAATTTCCTGTAGAGGTTGCATAAAGCCTATATCCCTTTTGCAAAGTTGGATAGCCCATGAAAATGCATTGAGTAGCTCGTGGCGCCATTTTATCTCTATGGCCCACTGTAGTGACATAGCACAGACACCCAAAGACTCTGAGATGAGATAAATCCGGCTTTCTCCCATATAATAATTCAAAAGGTGCCTTTCCCTTTAAGATGCGTGATGGCATACGATTGATCAGGTATGCTACAGTAATTACACAATCTCCCCAAAATTTTTTAGGAATAGAGGCTTGAAATTTAAGTGCACGTGCCACTTCTAAAAGATGGCGATGTTTTCTCTTAACAACTCCATTCTGCTGGGGGGTGTAAACACAAGAGCTCTCATGCAATATCCCATGTAAAGTGAATAAGGAATTACATTCAGCATTAAAAAATTATTTTCCATTATCAGTACGTATCCTATGGATTGGTTTTTGAAATTGAGTTTTGGATAAGGAAAGAAATGTCTTTAAATGAGAAAAGACCTGGTTTTTTAATTGCATGAGGAAAATCCATGTGGCATGAGAATAGTCATCCACAATAGTGAGGAAGAACCTAGAGCCGTCATGATTTAAAGTATGATA
Organism: Eucalyptus caleyi; assembly: GCA_014182885.2. Lineage (NCBI taxonomy): Eukaryota > Viridiplantae > Streptophyta > Magnoliopsida > Myrtales > Myrtaceae > Eucalyptus > Eucalyptus caleyi. Next base: position 51,094,312 of record CM024470.2, read on the forward strand.
AGGCCCCAAAACATCAGCATGGATAAGAGAAAAAATATCTGCTGCTCGAGAATTGCTATTCTGGAAAGGAGCACATGTTTGTTTTGCCATGGGACAAATGGGACATTTTGGATAGGGAAATAATGCACTATGGCCCAAACGTTTATGATTAAGGAAATTAATGCCATTGGCAGTAGCATTACATAGAGATTTATTGAATTCAACAGGAGATAACTTAAAAGGGTGTGGAAAATCCAACCAAAAATATAATCCATGGCTGACTCTACCTAAGCCCATTAGTGTGCCAGTCGAACGGGCCTGAAAGAAACATTTATCAGAATGGAAAAGAATATGGCATGAATTTTCTTCACAGGCTCGAGCGACTGAGATCAGATTGAAACGGAAATTGGGTACGTAAAGCACGTTTTTAATAGTAACAAGAGAGCTAAGCTTTACAGTCCCAGTCATTGTGACTTTGGTGGTATTTCCATTTGGGAGTTGTACTGATATAGGAAAAGATAATTTTGTAATATCTGAAAGTAAATTCCTATCACAGACTATGTGATCACTAGCACCTGAATCGATAATCCATGCATCTTTTGAAATCGAGTTTATCAAACAATAGGATGTACCTGTGAAGCTGCCTCCTTTATCCGAGAGATCCAATTTCTTCAAAGTTTCCATCATCTCGTGATATTGTTCATGGGTAATTGATTTTCCCATGTGCTGGCCTGACACCTGAAAAACTGAGGAAAATTTCCCTTTTTCTTTTTCTCCTGGCTTTCCATGCAATTTCCAGCAATTCTCAATTGTATGGTGCGGGCGCTTACAATAATCACAGTACATCTTACCTCTTCCTTTTGGCCCAGTATTTTTTGCATTTGAATTGGGCCTAATGCTGGATTGAAAAGCTTGGGCCGAAATAGGCCCATATGAGCCGTCGGATCCTCCAAAAAGTGGGCCGCACGAGCCATCCAGCCCATTGGTGCCAGTTGATCGGTAGCCGTCTGATCTGATTAAATAACCGCTGTGGGAGCCGTCGGATGGACTTAAAAGAATAGAACGTGAGTCGTCGAATGAAGCGGAGATGATGCCACGCGGGCCGTCCGATCCTGTCGCCCCCTAGAATGATCGTGAACCGTCCGATTGATAGTGGAAGTGATCTCCACCGTCCGCGCTTCTCTTTATAAGGGCCCTAGGGTTTTTGCTCTCGAAGATTAACCCTAGATCCGCCTCTCTCCTCCCCAAGCCTCTCTGTGTCGAAGAGAAATGTGTCTTCGCGGCCAGAGCAATTCCATCTCCTCCTTTGCTGTGGTCTGCCGATCTCTGTTGGCTCTCCTCCTGTATGGCGAGTTGATAGATCCGGCCGAGACTTGGTAGAGGCTCCATGGTGAGTATATGGGATCAGAAAGGCATGTAAGTTTCGTTGAGAATGAGACGGCATCTCGTTGCTTTCTCCCTTTCTCGCATCTGCTTGTATTATTGTTGGATGTGATCGGGCCAGTCGAATTTTTCCTCGGCTACCTCCAACTCATTCCATAGACTCGAGAGCTTGTTGTATATTGTTGCGATGCTCATGTTCCCTTGTTTCAGATCTGAAATTTGCTGTGTTAGATAAATTTTTTTCACTTGATCGAGTTTTCCATACATCTCCCTAATGTTTTCCCACATTTTCTTCGGATCCTCCGTCGGGGGAAGCCCGGCCGCGACCTCGGGCGCGATGCAGTTTCCAATCCAGGTTCTTACCAGTTGGCTGCATCGCCTCTAGATTCGTGCCATTCTCTCGTCGGACGGAATCAGGAATGATCTGTCGATGAAAACTTCCTTGTCTTTTGTTATAAGTGCCCGCCAGAACTCGCGTGACCAACTTGAATAATTATCTGCACCTGTCAATTGTTGACTTATAATTTTCAATTCTGGGCCGTCGCCGTTTGTTGTATATAATGGATCGCCAGGTTCCAGCCGGCCACTGGTAGTAAGGAACTGATACGGGAAGAAACTCGGTGTAGGAGTCAGGTAGGGATTTGTTCCCTGACCCGAACTCCCGAGGCCAAATCCGTAATCCACATTCTGAAATCCCTGACTTGGTACAGGTGATCTGCCCGTCTGCTCCGGGTTGATGCTAGGGTTTGCCCCGTCACTGGTTGGTGGACCTGCTTCAGCCCGCGCGTTGCTATGGTAGCCAGGCAATGATGTGTTGGGGATAGGCCCAGGATACCATGGATATGGCATCCATTGGTAAGGGTGACCTGCGAATGGTTGCCCTGTAATTGCCTGAGCTTGTTGTTGCCATGGCACGTGCGGAGGTTGGCCCTGAATTTGTTGTTGCCGTTCTGATGCAGGGACTATAGCGGTTGGATCTCGGTCTCCCAAGGCTCGCGTCGAAGCATTTGATGAAGATTCATCAACGGGAGTAAAGGTGCGATCTGGTGGTATAGACATGTTGAAAAAAGAATTTTGATTCCTCTGTTATCTCCTCTTTGCAGATGCAGTTCCTTCAGGCAATCAAGGATTTTGATTCCTTTCGCAACACTTTTTCTGAAAATTCGAGGTTGGTGTATGAGGCAATCAAAAGCGGAAGCAAATCAATTCAGAACCGGAATGGCTCTGATACCATGTCAGAAAAAGAAGAAGAAGGTGTTCGGAAGGCAGAGGAAATGCGAAGAAGCAATTGTCTTCTTTTTCATTGATTGATTCTGTACATGTAATTCTGTATTTAATTACAATGAAGAAAATTAACAAAGGAAATTCTATATTTGCCTATCTTCTTCTATCCTAAAGTATATTTGATTTCCTATCAAAAGAGATTACAAAATCATATCTTCTAACAGGCTTGACCAACAAAAGTCGAGATAACATGCAACTATAATATCTCAGTTTCAAGTGATGGCGATGGCAATGGAGAGCGCTTTGGACTAGGTTCATATGTACTTGTTGCCATGGAAACTATTCGAACTTTCCTTGATCTTACATGAGAAAAAGTATTGATCCAATTGGACAAGTTTGTTGACCTGGTACAGCTCCTTGTAGGCCACGGCTAAAATCTCCAACGGAGGTACACATTACTGCTGCTTCACGTAATGCATTTGCGTGTGTATAAGTGATTTGCATGAAAAATTGCCGAACAACTTTTACAGGTAGTCACCTCCTGATGCCAATGGAAATACTTGCAACATCGATTGAGTTAAGGACGTCTATTAGCTTGTTCGGCTCGGAAAAAGACTTATAAAAATTACAATGAAATGTGACGATGTTTTTACCCTACAATTAGCACGAAATGACAGAACACTTGTATGCAGGTTTCGGATCATCCGCTCTGAGGGACATAGAATTACTTCATAGTAGAGTAGCTCCCAGTCACTTACAATCATTTTCTAAGTATGTAGTAATTTGTAGACCAGTGTAGTGTAGACGATCCCCAGGGACATGAAGTTCTTTTATGAGTGACAGGAAAAAGGTGACGGAAAAGTGCTCTAATAATTTGATTTTCAAATGGTTTCGTATATACGAGAAATTTCTTTTGGAAAAGTTATGCAAAGTTGACAAAATACGATAATAATCAAGCTACTGATTGACAAATTACAAAAGCCAGGCATCGCAGCAAAAGTCAAACTACGATGCGAAGGCCACGTCGGCATTGAGAGCAGGTGAGAAGAGAGTGCTCGTTAAGCATTAATTCTTTTGCTCTAGTGAATAGTCATGATCACCTAATGCCCAGTTCGAAAACGTGTGCTACTTATTTGAGACCTTGGCGAGACTAGCAACCGAAACCTAAATTAAATGTGAAAACCTAGATTTACATTGATTTTTTGTTCCCTATAGGATTTTAATACTGAGCTAAATGATAAGATTCTGTTTTTTGTTATTCTTTTAAAGGGTTTAGCTTTTGTGGTTTTACAGCAATAAATGCCAATTTTGGCAATTAACTTTGGAAGCTTTATATTCCGATTGCAAAAGATGAGTCCCACAAGTGCCCCGTTACAAATATAGCATAACAGTGCCACTAGGTTAACAGGCTCTTATTACAAAGAGTTCTCTTTTCTAATTTTCATCTTTTAAGGCAAAATCTCAATGCAAAGTAAAATAGCTTTCAATTTTCGTTTACAACAATAAAATAGAAATGTCAGTATTAATGATGGCTCAAAATAAACAGGAAAAGAAAATTATCTAATGAAGGTTCTTGACAGGAACTTGCTAACTTGCTATGTCAATTGGAAATATAATACTTGAATCAGTAGTGCCACAATGAAAATTTTTTTTTCCAACAATTGTCCGTATTGAGCAAATAAAATCAAAAGTTGAAAAGTAATATGTGTCGACTAGTTAAAACCTCAAGCCACAGAGTTAGATTTATTAAAATTAGGTTATAAAAATTCGACCAAAAAAAAAAAAAAAGGCTTACGAAACTGTTTTTCTAGGAGATATGTACGATTGTGAGTGATCCTCTAAATAATCTGTTGTTAATGGCCCGATACCTCATTTAAAAATTAATTGTATAAACTAATCTTAGTAAGTCTAATATTTTCCTAAAACAAAACCATATAATGTTGGCTCAGTGGTTTAGAATTTGGAGATGTATAGGGCCAACTTGGTTCCCACAAGGGTTTTTGATTTGCAAAATCAAAAGGGAGCTTCTTGTCGTTAAAAAGGAAAATCTCAAAACCAAAGAATTAAAGATTCTACAAGGCTTACATCAGTGTCACCAACTCTATATAAAATTGAATCCATATTTAAAGTAAAATACTTGGCTAACTGTACCGTTAGCTAGGAAAAAAGACAGTCAATCCTGAGCTCACACATTTTCCACGAGAGAGAGAGAGATCTATGTTTATCTTGGAAACTTCTTCGTGCTTGTGTTTGAGAAAGGAAACTGTTGTGGGTGTAAAAGGAAAGAGAAGGTAACGTAAGACATCATCTCACTCCTGCATTCGTTTTGTCTAGGAGACACCGTATGGGACCCATTGTGTAGAAATGCAAAGCCGGCATAAGAAATAATTTGACTTAATATGTAATTTGACTTTTGGAACCACCTTCTTGGCCCTAGAAGTTTTTTGGGGTTTTTCGGCTTCAAGCCACCCAAAAAACTGACTGTCATCACTAGTTGGTATAATCATACCACGTGACTTTTAATGTTTGAATACTTGAACGTTTTGTCAGGTGAGTGCTAGGAAATTCAGAAACAAATAGCTTATTAAATTAATGGATATCAGGAGAAGATAACTGTATACGATGTAAATTGATTCCCAATAATCTTATTCTTGAACGAGTTATTTACCGAGACTCGAACACAGCACGTCCACAACATGAGCCAACTTGCTTCATCGTCTTCCTTGCAAAGTCTTTCTAAAAAAAGGTACTGTTGTAGTTACGTAACTGAGCTAACACTACTAGAAGAAATCAATAGGTGATGGGCAAAACTATACAAAAAAAGAGAGCCAAAATCAGTTTGGAACTCTCATTATAGATGGCTTGTAGATCAGTAGCCATTGTTGGTGAGGGTTTTGCAAAACCCATCAGCCAAAAATCGTTGGAGAAAGATAACAATCAAACGCTTATCCTGGTCAACTCCATGATAAGATATTGATAAAGCTAATATAATTTAAATACCGTGACAATTAACTAAAAAGTCACATCAATTGATCAAAGAACTCGGAAGACATAATTGCAATAAATTTATTCTTGATTTCGTTAGAGAAAGTGCATTCACAAAGCAAATAGATAATTTTTGTCTTTGTCTTGAACTATAAACACTGGCAAAGAACACAAAGACTTTCGATTTTTTATTTTTTTTTTAATTTTCGGGGGGTGGGGGATGGATCGCTTTCATTTCTTCAACTAAGGATTTCCAAACAACAAAGAAGGCGAAGGAAGACTTGCGGGTGTGGCTTCAGTAATGAAAATTCTGATGATGAAGAAGAAGGAGAGAGATAGGGAGACAGCGAAGGAAGACTTCATGGTTGGATTGATGATTGTATTGGCCTAGCGAGATCGGCCTGGAATTGTAGGAACGATGATGTTTGAATTGTCGTCCCTTAAATTTGGTCCCATGCAACTTGCGCGACACGACTCCATCGAAAAGTCTCGTACAACTTTATGATGGATGTGTTGTTTTTGGACCAATGATGTTTGAATTGTCGTCCCATTGATTTGGTGCGCCTGTCCTACAAGTTACACGCGCTTGCATGACATTACACCATCAGAAAGTCTCATACAACTTCATGATGGATGTGTAGTTTCAAGACCCCTTGTATTCGATAAATTAATTAACTAAATAGAGAGCAACGATCTAAGATGATTTGTGGTGCAAAGGATCAGTCCCACCCCACTCCTTACTAAAATCCCGGCCGTTGCTCACTCAATTACGATGGTCCGGTTCAGTTTGATTTGGTTAGTTCCTCTAATGAGAAATCAAAGATCACCCATTGAAAACCGAGAGTGACCTTTGAAGACTGTAGATGGACTTTCTGGCGATGACCAAACCATGGAGGACCAAGGTGGGATTTCGCTTTCGGGGCAACTTCGCTGATGGTCTAATCTTGGCAATTATCGATTTTGCAAGCTCTACTCTAAATGATGTTTCTATTTCTATTTGAGTTTATAACATATTAGACTGGTGAAAAAGAAAAGATAAATCAGACTAACGAAATGAGGAGTTTGGTGCGGCTTCTTATTGAGAAAACAATCAACTTGAATCCGTGGAAAATTTCTGGCAAAGAACAAAATTGAGAGAGAAAGTTGGCTGATAAGTTTTTCCTTTGCTCCAATTAGGCTCTTTCTCTAAATATACAGACATCGTTGAAAGAGGGGAGATCCGAGCCCATCAATCCCATGTCCACTCATCCACTCGGATCCAAATTCACTCAAAGTTTAAGCCAATGATCTGTGAAGCCTGTAGGCCAACTAATATAATATCAATTGCTCCACGACCCAGCTAAAATTATCCTAGGACATAAGTATTTTTCAGCCGTTGTTCCACCAGGACAGATTTTAAATTTTCCAAAAAATTGGAATTTACCCAAATTAATGCTAGCATACCCCAAAGTCACGCTGGTCTAGGAATTATGCTCATGCGAAGTGGAGATCAATAATCATGTTTTTATATGAATAATCTTTGTCCTCATGTCCTCGCCGTCTTATTTTCTTGTCATGGCCAAACGGAAATAAAGGATACACTTGACTTTACTATGGCTAGATAGCAGTGCATTACTAGACTGTTCAAGAATAAGTGTCACATGCGGCGGAATTCGGTTTCAAAACCAACTCCTGTAATCGTTTTACTCATCTAGCGGAAAGTGCAAACATCCTTTACACAAGTGAGGAACTTGAAAATTCGGTATAGTTGTGTTTGTTCCTTGATAGGAAAAGCCACTATGTACCATGCGCATGATCCCATGGCAACTAGCAGCCTATTTTCAAAAAGCATAGGTGCTTGTTGATTGTTCAGTAATGATCCCTGTGGAAGGCCAAGGATCTCAAGGTCTCTGTGAGACTAGCATGAAGAGAGACTTTCACTCATGTCACGATTCACCGAGGGTGCACTTCACTAACCGACATTTCATTGATCGACCACGGCTTAGACCCACTGGTCGATTCGTCCGACTTGAGCTCTGTCAGCTGTCTTTCTGTGCTCCTTCGAAGGAAGAAGGCCGGTCTTCGAGGCTGTGGAAGCTTAGCAGAGTGGCTGCTGAACATAAGGACTATGCTTGCCATTGTAGGTCTATCAGCTGGATCTTCTTGAACACCCAGTAAACCAATGTGGAGGCATCTAAGCACTTCATCGATTGAATATGAGTCGCCAATGAACGGATCTAACACTTCGAGTGGTGTACCGGCTCTCCAATGCTTCCACGCCTGTAAAAATTATTCAGTGGAGGATATTCCACTTAATTAGATGGGTGCAACACAATAAGTGTCGTAATAGCATGGATGCAACTTACATAGCTGGCAAGATTTTCACCCCCGTCTGATTGGGAGAAGCCGCTATTCTTCTTGTCACTAATGATTTCTAGGATTAGGACACTGAAACTATAGACATCGGACTTCGCTGAGATTTGCCCACGCATTGCATACTCAGGAGACAAGTAACCACTGCAAACCAAATACAAGAGCTATAGCATCCATTATGTTATTGTAAATTGCTAAAATAAGCAAGTTGCGAATGACCCACATTCAAGGACTAGCATGTATATGAGCATGGTGTTGTTTCTAATTTACAGATCAACCACAAGATAGCATCATACAAACAAGAAATTATCAGTCATCTAAGAAAGAATTTGAGACTTACAAGGTCCCCACGATTCTATTAGTTTTTGCCCGAGTTTGATCAACTCCGAAAATCCTAGCCATGCCAACATCTGAAATCTTCGGGTTCATATCACTATCTAACAGAATATTGCTTGGTTTTAGGTCACGATGAATGATACATAGCCTAGAATCTTCATGCAGATAGAGCATTCCTCGAGCAATTCCAGATATTATCTTATAACGTCTTGACCAATTTAATTGCCTTCTCTTATCAGAATCTGCATATTTACACAATTAGAAACCAATAATTATGAGTTGGTAAATCCTCAAAGAACTTTCAGCATGTTCCCTAGAAGCTAGTGAGAGTTTAAACTCTAAGTTTCTGCTAATCACGCGTACAGTTTCTTTAACATGGAAAAATGACAACTTAAGAGTCTATTAAAGGTGCGATGTACCAAATAAAAAGTAGTCAAGACTTTTTTTTGGAACAAACTCATAGACAAGTATCTTCTCTTCTCCCTCTAAGCAAAACCCGAGTAGCCGCACAAGGTTTCGATGTTGCAGCTTAACTACCAAAACAACCTCATTCTTGAATTCTCCAACACCTTGTCCTGAGCTTTTAGATAGCCTCTTCACAGCTATTTCTTGTCCATTCGGAAGCCTACCCTGAAATTTGATGTGGTTTTTTGAGTAGAAATGAATAGCTTCTAACCTCACCATCACATAACAAACATACACGACATTCAAAGATTTTCACAAAGCACTATCACTGTTTCTAACTGACAATACCCGGAAAACTTCACCAAATCCACCCTATCCCAACTTGCTTTGATGAGAGAAATTGTTTGTGGCAGCTTGTATATTAGCTCAATGGTATTGCAAGGACTCTGCAGTTGTAATTTCACTTGAAACTACATGACGAAACAACAGGAGATGGTTATTCACTAAAAGCATAGAACTGTGTATCTCGGATACACAGTTTCAAAATTCTCTCTGAGAATAAGGCATAAACATGCGTGCATTTAAGTACCGCCTCTGCATGGACGACTTCATACGTCTTTGTTGTTTTACTTCGGGGCAAATAACAAGCAACAAAGAGAACTATTATAGCAACGCCAACCGGAATGGCCACAGCAACAATTATCCTGGTAGATTTATTGCGTTTGCCTGCATATGTGCAACCATATCATAGTGGTGTATGATATTTTAGGAATTTGCTACTACATCCAGAAGCAAATATTAAAAAATAGATATTACAGACTCGTTCAAATAAGTGATTCTACTATTTTTCCCACTCTAATCATGTTCTTTAAGCTCTTCATGCATGAGATTTTATTACGTTAAAATTGTCCGGCATAAAGAGCAAATGTCTAAAAGAAGCATGTTCTATCCCATAATATGTCCATCTCATTATACCTTTCATGATCAAAGCTACCTGGATCCTTTTAGGGTGAGGCTTTAAGTACAGTTGTGCATGTATTAAATCTTACTCCATGCGTTCTTTTAGAGTTTTATGTTCCTAATAGAGTTTAGACAAGCAAAAATGGTTTTTATGATTATTTGCGTGTCTTTGGGTGCAAAACATTTGTGCATATTCCCAAAGATGAGAGGTCTAAACTTGATATGAAAACACGATGGTGCATATTTATTGGTTATAGACAAGATATGTTTGGCTACAAATTTTATGATCCGGTTGAAAATAAAATTGTAAGAAGTAGAGACGTTGTGTTTATTGAAGATCAAACAATAGAGGATATTGAGAAAACAGAGATGATTTCAGCACCACAGGTTAGTGATAATTTGGTTGATTTGGATTCAGTTCCTCTTACAAATATTCCAACACAGGTTAATGAAGAGCAGCAAGAAGTCAATGTCCCAAATAATGCACATGTTCCTAAACATGTTGAAACAAATAATACTATTCCTAAACCAGAGGTTCAATTAGATATTCCACCGGATGTTCCAGTCCGGAGATCTGTTAGAGACTGACGATCTTCCACCAGGTATTCTAAAGATGAGTATGTATTATTGACCGATGCAGGTGAACCAGAGTGCTATGCAGAAGCAATAAAAGATGAGTACAAAAACAATTGGTTTGATGCTATACGAGATGAGATGTAGTCACTTTATGATAATCATACTTTTGAGTTAATGAAATTACCTAAAGGTAAAAGAGCTTTGAAGAACAAGTGGGTATATAGGTTGAAGCAAGATGAACATACTTCACAACCACAGTACAAAGCTAGATTAGTTGTTAAGAGATTCGGTCAGAGAAAGGGTATTGATTTTGATGATATATTTTTTGCGGTAGTGAAAATGTCTTCTATCCGTGTGGTACTAGGCTTGACAGCTACCCTAGATTTGAAAATTAAGCAAATGGATGTTAAAACAGTCTTCCTACATGGTGACTTAGAGGAAGAGATATACATGGAACAACCTGAGGGTTTCAAAGTGAAAGGAAAAGAGGATCATGTGTGCAAATTGAAGAAAAATCTCTATGGCCTAAAATAAGCATCGAGGCAATGGTACAAAAAGTTTGTGTCAGTTATGACAAAACAGGGCTATAAGAAGACTTTCTCGGATAACTGTGTGTTTGTCAAAAAATTTTCTGATGATGACTTTATTATTCTCTTACTTTATGTTGATGATATGTTGATTGATGGCAAGAATGCTTCAAGAATTGAGTTATTGAAGAAACAATTGAGCAAGTCTTTTGCCATGAAAGACTTGGGCTCGGCAAAGCAGATTATTGGCATTAGAATTACCCGAGATAGAGATGCTAAGAAGTTATTTTTGTCGCAAGAGAAATATATCGATAAAATACTTCATAAATTTTACATGGACAAGGCTAAAGTGGTTAATGCTCATCTTGCTACCCACTTTAAGTTAATTATGAAGCAAAGTCCTACGACTGATAAAGAAAAAAAAGATATGGAAGGTGTTCCATATGCTTTAGCTGTATGAAGCTTAATGTATGCGATGGTATGTACACGCTCAGACTTGGCGCACGCAGTTGGTATTGTTAGTCACTATTTGTCAAATATAGGCAAAGAGCACTGGAATACAGTGAAGTGGATTATGAGGTATCTTCAGGGAACTTCAAATTTGAAACTCAGTTTTGGGACCGGGAAACTTGAGTTAGTTGGATACACAGATTCTGACTTGGCATGAGATATTGATATTCACAAATCTACTTCTAGTTATTTAATTTCTTTTACGGGTGGAACTGTGTCATGGAAGTCAAGATTGCAGAAGTGTATTGCACTTTCTGCAACCGAAGCTAAATTTATTGCAACGACTGAAGCTTGTAAATAGATGTTATGGATAAAAAAGTTCTTAAAAGAACTTGGGTTCAAGCAAAAGAGGTATATGTTATTTTGTGATAATTAAAGGGCAATTCATTTTGGTAAGAATTCATCTTTTCATTCTAAATCGAAACATATTGATATTAGATATCATTGGATAAGGGATGTTCTAGATGAAAAGTTATTGAAACTTGAGAAAATTCATACGGATCATAATGGCTTTAATATGATGACGAAGACTCTACCAAGAGAGAAGCTTGAATATTGCCAATTGATATCAAGGATGGTGAATCCCTCCACATTTTCCTGAGGGGGTGATTTGTTAGCTGGGTTCACCCATATGTGAAGGAAGCCCAAAGAGTTGCAAGTTCAAAAAGGGCTTGAGTCCATGTAAATCCTGAAATTCGATCCCGTTTCGATAAAGTGAAATGTGCATATCGTCGGCGTGCCTATGGTCCTTTTTCTATGAACTAATCACTCATGAGTTAGCTAACCTATTGGGTGAAGCCATTAAGGGATATAACCGCGGTAAAATCCCTAGAAGCTACCTAATCGGTTGGGTTGGACTAAAATCGTGTCCGGTCAATTTTAATCACGGAATTTAATTCGATTTTGGGAATCGAATATTCGAGCGTGTCACAATTCAATTTTAGGACCGTCTCATCGCTTGTCAAATTATCAACGAGTCCGAAATTTCAATAAAGAAATTATCGGAGGATTAATTGAAGACTAAGAGAAAATAGAAAGGAAAAGGGGAAGAGAAAAGGAAAATATGAATAATGATATTAAGCATTTTCTTTCTCTCTCTCTCTCCTTTTCTCTCTTTTCTTTCTTTTTCTCTCTCTCTCTTCTCTCTCCTCTCCCCTCCCCCTCGTGCGATTCCACCCCCCACCGACTTCTCTCTCTCTCTCTCTCTCTCTCTTTCTTTTCTTTTGAATAGTCAAAGCCTTATCTCCTCTCTCTTATCTTTTCTTCTCTCTCCTCTCTCTTCTCCTCCATTCTCTCCCACATGATCGAACCCCCCCTCTTTCTTCTTCGTGGAAACGGCGAACCAGAAGCTGAAGAAGCTGAGACAGCAGCAGCCACGCCGGATCGTCGTCGCTGCCCGTGCTCCGCCACCGTCCCGCCCGCCTTCGCCTCTCCTTCGCCCTCCCCGACCACTGTCGACACCCCCCTCTCTCTCTCGGTACTCTCTCTCTCCTCTGGTTTGAACGAGCCAGCAAGACAAAAGAAGTAGCTCGCCGCCGTCACCGCTTGCCGCCGTCTTGCCGTCCACGCCCGTGCCCACTCGTCCGCCGTTTGTCGCGCGCTCCGCCAGCCCTCATTTCCTTGCACCCAGGCCTCCCCCGTGCGTCTCTCACCCTTGTTCCGTCTCGTCCAGCCACCGTGAGTGGCCGAGCAAGCCGCCGGAGCCACCGTGTGGCCTCACCGGACTGCCTCTTGCTTTCCCGACCCCTCTCCGCCTCTAACCATCTCTGTTTTCCTCTGTTTTGCAGCTAATCTAGCAACCCACGAAGTGGGTTTTCAGCCGGCTCTTGGGCTGTTTTGGGCCATTTCCAGGCCCCGAACCCGAGCCGTGCTTTGGGAAGAATCGTTCCTCGTGTCGTTCCTCGTGTCGTCCCCATCGGATTGATCCAATTTGCACGCAATTTGGTGAGTAATCTCACTAATCCTGGATTAGTGAGCTAATTATGCTTAAGGTTGGTTTATTTTTAATTAATTATGTTTGGGTTGTTAGATTAGAATAAATTAGCAATTATTAGTCAATTGTGATGCGATTTAGATAAATTGATTGCGCAATTAGCAAGTAGACGTGATCTACTAATTATCGGAAGTGCATTGGGATTTTTCCCGACCTTTAGTGGGCTTCAATTAGGCTTTTCGGGCCTAAGTGGAATTTTTGTATTCAAATATTATTTTCGGAATTATATTAATTATTTATTTATTTTCCGAAAATTCAAGTGGGGTGGCCAGTGACCGGAATATTATGCTAATGACCGTGGTGAAGTCCGTTTATTTAATCGGGCTTTATTTTGAGCAAAATTGAATTTTAATGTTAATTGTTTAATTTTCTAAATTTATTATTTAATTATTTATTTTTCGGAAATTAAGGTTGAGATGGCCAGTGACCGGAATATTATGCTGATGATCATGGTGCAGCCCGTTTATTTAAATTGGCTTTATTTCGAGCTAAATGGAATTTTTAATATTTATTAATTAATTTTCGAAATTAATTATTTATTTATTTATTTTTCGGAAATTAAGAATTTGATGGCCGACAACCGAAGTTTCGTGCTGATCGTTGTGGTGCAGTCCGTTTATTTAATTGAGCTTTATTTTGTGCTAAAGTGAATCAATTGTGATTATAAGATTATTTTCCTGGATTAATTAATTTGGAAAATTAATTGGAAAATAACCGAGTGTCGGTTGACAGCACCAAAAGTGTTTTGGTGGACGCTAATAATGGTGGGAATTGTGGAATTGAAATCATTATATTTTGGCTAAGGCCAATCGTGTACTAATGCACGATATTTTATTAATGATGATAAAAGATGAAAAGAAATACTGTGTGAAGAAATGCTGTGTGATGTGGCTCGGCGATTATTACATCGCTTTGGCATGTAGGATGCCTTAGAGAATGCATGTAAATTGTTGAATATTGATCATGCCTGTGTGGCGATAGTTGATCATGCCTGTGTGACGATAGTTGATTATGCCTATGTGACGATAGTTGATCATGCTTGTGCGGCGTAGATTGTGCCTGCGTGGTCGTATTTCTGTGTATCGAGTATTGGTTGCCAGTGATAAAGGTATTGTGGTAGACTACCATCATACTGGAAATTGTGGAAATGAAAGTGAGTATGTAAGATGTATGCTGACCTGATGACTTGGCATGTCATTTAGAAATTTGGTCATGTGTATCGTGGCTCGATGATCGGTCTCATCACCTCAGAGAGTGCACGTGGCTCGGTGATTGGTTTTATCAGTTGAGACTGTATAGCAATGACTGGAATGACCTAAAGATGGTCCCGCTGACATGTAATCGACTAAGTCGATTGATCTTTGCCTTGAGTATGATATTGTAAATTGATTGATTGAATGGGAATGACCGTGAGTGGTTTTGTTGGCGTGTGATCCACTAGGTCGATTTGATCGATGCCTCGATCTGTGATGTGATTACTTACGTGCGTATTGTGAACTGTGCTAATATGCAGGTGGAATCTGAGGCCAAGGTAAGTCCTCTGCCCTGTGCGTGTTTAGGCAGCCTATAGTATAATAGTTTACTAATCGGGCTTAGTGGGGGTAGAACTCGCTGAGACATAGTCTCATCCCAGTTTGGGGAAAACATTTCAGGATCCTGACGAGGAGTTGAGGAGGAGGAATTTGTGAAGGAGAACTCTGAGGTGAAATTGAGGAAGTGAATGATCTGAGTGAAGAGGAATCAGAAAAGGATCAAGATGATCCCGAGTATGACTTAGACGAGGATTGAAATCCCATCTCTTTGTGAACCCTTTTGTATATGTGTAGATAGAGTGAGACTCTGAAGTTGCGAATAGTTTGTGAAGTGCTCTGTCTAATGCCATGTATAAAGGTTTGGTTGTAAATTTCAATATGAAAAATATAGCCTGCTTTTCTATCCCATTGTTTTATTGTTTGGGGATTTATTATTGCTTCCGCATGTGCTTAATAAATGAAAGGGTTGGCGATATATAGTCTTGGGATATCGCATATTAAAGTCAACCAAGAGAAGGATGTGTGCGTGCCTAAGGATCCGGGCGTGACATCCAGTTTAAGGGGTATCGGAGCGAAGTTGAAGATTGGAGTGATAAGGAGCGTTGACCATAGGATAGTTAGTAGGAAAGGCCTTTAAATTCATGCTGGTGCATGTCTGTGTTAGCTGTGTGCTAAAATTGTTTGTTGTTTGGATCGCTCTGTTTCTAATTTGGTGTTGAATTGGAAACAGGTGTTAGTTGAGTAAAACTACACCATGAGCAATCAGGAGCCGAGAACTCATGCAAAGAGGATCAGTAGGGCCGTTATTCGGGGTAGAGCTTCGACTCATGTTGGAACCCGAGGCGGACGTGGTCGAGCGCTAGCACAGGCTAGCGCGAGTGGAATGATTCCACCTGTCGTAGATGTCGGGGTAGCAGCCCCTAATGATCCTAGGTTGGATGGGATCTTGCGTGTTCTAGAAGCAATGGGTGCTAGAATGGATCAGCAAGCTGCTACCGTTGAAGCCGCTGCTCAGGCCGTTGCAACTGCCACTGCTGCCGCCGCCACCGGAGTTGCCCCTACTGCTGCACCTACAATTGCACCTGCCGTTGCTCCAGCCGCTATGAATGTTGAAAATCCACCGGAGATAGTGGTCGCTGCAAGGCCAATCCATAAGCTGGTGGAACATTTCCTAAGGCTAAATCCACCGTTGTTCACTGGGTATGGAGATCCCGAAGCTGCTTCTTCATGGGTTCAGAAGCTTGAGAAGGCGTTTGCACTGTTGATGTGCAACGAGACTGAGAAGGTAATGTTAGCAACTTACCAGCTAGAGGGAGTTGCAGACACTTGGTCGATGACAACTCGTGAAACAATCTTTCCAGAAGGCACTGCTCAGGACTGGAACACTTTTCGTGAAGCCTTCAATGATAAGTTTTTCTCTGAGACTGCCAGAGAGGTGAAGATGGCAGAATTTCAACGTCTTCGCCAGGGTTCCTTAACTGTTGATGAATATGAGGCGAAGTTCGCTGAACTTTCGCGGTATGCCCCCGAGCTAATTGAGAATCCTGTGAACCGAGCGAGGAGGTTCAGAGATGGATTCAGAGCGGACATAAGGAGTGCCTTAGTCCTTCTAGATCTAAAGACTTATAATGATCTATATCGAAGAGCTCAGAAGATTGAGAAGGATCAGAATGAACGAGCCGTCGCATTTGGATCGCGGTTTGGTTCGAACCAAGACAGAAATTGGTTTGAGAAAAGACCGATGATTGGAGGTAGATCTCATGTTTCGCCCAGTAAAGAGGGTGGAATTGGAAAGTCGGAACCCAATTGGATTGGTATGTGTCGTTTCTACGGAAGACAACATGGATCGGCTCCGTGCTTTCCTAGGACAAGAGTTTGCTACGAGTGTCGCCAGCACGGCCACCTAGCCAAAGATTGTCCCCAAAGAAAGATGGGACAACAGCAGCTGCCACCACTGCCACAGATGGGTCAGAACCGAGGACTGCCGCCATTAATTGCACAACAAGGTAGACTATTCGGACCTCCAGCTCAAGGACGGACATATGCCATCACTAATGGGTAGGACAAAGGGAAAGCACCGCAAATAGAGCATCACTAGAATAGTGAAGGGGACAGGAACGAACCGACTATGCACCTATCAAAGGAAGAATGTTTTTGGAGTGACTTTATGGAAGTAGCACAATGAAATTTTGATTAAGTTTATAGAATTTCAGTTTATGAAAATGAAGTTGTAAAGAGGAGAATCACTGACTAGAGTGGTACCTGAATATTTTATTTATGTATAACTTGATGTTCTATATAAAAAGGTTGGGCTTATGGAAAAGCTGACTTTTTGAGTTATGACAATGGGACACTAAGGTTCTGTGGACGTTTAGTTGTGCTTAACGATGTAGAGCCTAGAGAGGATGTTTTGTCTGAAGTGCATCGTGGCAGTTATAGCGTTCATCCTGGAAGTATCAAAATGTATCAGAATCTGCGTCAATACTACTGTTGGTCAGGTATAAAGGTGGACATTGCCAAGCATGTGGCCAAGTGTTTGACCTATCAGCAAGTAAAAGCCTAACATTGCAAACTGGGAGGACTTCTACAACCTCTTGCGACCCCAGAGTGGAAATGGGAGCATATCACGATGGATTTCGTAACTGGACTACCAATGAGTCAAAGAAGAAATGATTTGATTTGGGTATTAGTCGATAGGCTAACAAAGTCGGCTCACTTCATTGTAGTTTGAAAGGACCTCAGTCTTGATAGGCACGTAGACCTGAATGTGCGTCAGGTGGTTTGAATGCATGGAGTGCCAGTTACGATAACATCTAATAGAGACCCGAGGTTTACTGCTGCTTTTTGGAAGAGCTTGCAGAGTGCTTTAGGTACAAAGCTTCAGTATAATACGGCATATCATCCTTAGACGGATGACCAGTCGGAGAGGACAATTCAGACTCTCGAGGACATGTTGAGAGCATGTGTAATAGACTTCAAAGGAAGTTGGGAAGATCAGCTTCATCTATTGGAATTCGCCTACAACAGTTATCCGCAGAGCATTAAGATGGCTCCTTTTGAAGTATTGTTGGCAGAGCATGCAGAACTCCAGTGTGTTAAGATGAAGTCGGAGAAAGGAAGATAACAGGCCCAGAGTTAGTTCAGCAATCAGTAGATGCCATGGCAGTGATTAGAGACAGATTAAAGACCGCGTAGAGCAGGCAGAAAAGTTATGCAGATAAGCGTCGAAGGTCTTTGGAATTCCAAGTTGGTGATCACGTTTTTTTGAAAGTGTCACCAATGAGAGGAACTTCGCACTTTGGTAAGAAAGGCAAGCTGAGTCCGAGGTACGTAGGTCCGTTTGAGATTCTTGAGAGAATTGGGACCTTAGCGTATCGTCTTGCATTGCCGCCAAGATTGGTGCAAGTGCATGATGTCTTTCATATGTCGATGTTAAGAAAGTGCGAGCCTGACCTGACCCACGTGTTCAATTTCGAGGAATTGGACGTGGATGACTGTGTGTCATACGTTGAAAGCCCGATTCAAATTGTTGATCACAAAGAGAGCAAGTTCTGCATATAAAGACCATTCCGTTGGTCAAAGTGGTCTCGCAACACCACTGTACTGAAGAAGCGACTTGGGAGACTGAAGAATCGATGAGACAATTGTACCCCCGCCTTTTTTTAGCAAAGTGTATAAGGGTTTAAATTTCGAGGATGAAATTTTTATAAGAGGGGAAGAGTTGTGACATCCTGAAATTCGACCCCGTTTCGATAAAGTGAAATGTGCATATCGTTGGCGTGCCTATGGTCCTTTTTCTCTAAACTAATCACTCACTAGTTAGCTAACCTATTGGGTGAAGCCGTTAAGGGATATAACTGCGGTAAAATCCCTAGAAGCTACCTAATTGGTTGGGTTGAACTAAACTCTCGCCCGGTCGATTTTAATCATGGAATTTAATTCGATTTTGGGAATCGAATATTCGAGTGTGTCACAATTCAATTTTAGGACCGTCTCATCGCTCGTCAAATTATGGATGAGTCTGAAATTTCAATAAAGAAATTATCGGAGGATTAATTGAAGACCAAGAGAAAATATAAAGGAAAAGGGGAAGAGAAAAGGAAAATATGAATAATGATATTAAGCATATTCTTTTTCTCTCTCTCTCCCTTTTCTCTATTTTTCTTTCTTTTTCTCTCTCTCTCTTCTCTCTCCTCTCCCCCTCCCCCACCGACTTCTCTCTCTCTCTCTCTCTCTCTCTCTTCTCTTTTCTTTTGAATAGTCAAAGCCTTATCTCCTCTCTCTTATCTTTTCTTCTCTCTCCTCTCTCTTCTCCTCCATTCTCTTCCACGTGACCAAACCCCCCCCCCTCTTTCTTCTTCTCCTTCTTTCTTCTTCGTGGAGACGGCGAACGAGAAGCTGAAGAAATCGAGACAGCAACAGCCACGCCGGATTGTTGTCGCTACCCGTGCTCCGCCGCAGTCCCGCCCGCCTTCGCCTCTCCTTCGCCCTCCTCGGCCATCGTCGACGCCCCCCTCTCTCTCTCGGTACTCTCTCTCTCCTCTGGTTCGAACAAGCCAGCAAGACAGAAGAAGCAGCTCGCCTTCGTCACCACTTGCCGCCGTCCCGCCGTCCACGCCCGTGCCCACTCGTCCGCCGTTTGTGGCGCGCTCCACCAGCCCTCGTTTCCTCGCGCCTAGGCCTCCCCCGTGCGTCTCTTGCCCATGTTCCGTCTCGTCCAACCACCGTGAATGGCTGAGCAAGCCGCCGAAGTCGCCGTGTGGCCTCACCGGACCGCCTCTTGCTTTCCCAACCCCTCTCCGCCTCTAACCATCTCTCTTTTCCTCTGTTTTGCAGCTAATCTTGCAACCCACGAAGTGGGTTTTCAGCCGGCTCTTGGGCCGTTTTGGGCAATTTCCGGGCCCCGAACCCGAGCCGTGCTTTGGGAAGAATCGTTCCTCATGTTGTCCCGGTCGGATTGATCTGATTTGCGCGCGATTTGGTGAGTAATCTCACTAATCTTGGATGAGTGAGCTAATTATGCTTAAGGTTGGTTTAGTTTTAATTAATTATGTTTAGTTTGTTAGATTAGAATAAATTAGCAATTATTAGTCAATTGTGATGCGATTTAGATAAATTGATTGCGCAATTAGTAAGTAGACATGATCTACTAATTATTGGAAATGCATTGGGATTTTTCCGACCCTTAGTGGGCTTCAATTAGGCTTTTTGGGCCTAAGTGGAATTTTTGGTATTTTAATATTATTTTCGGAATTAAATTAATTAATTATTTATTTTCTGAAAATTCAAGTGGGGTGGCCAGTAACCAGAATATTATGCTGATGACCATGGTGAAGTTCGTTTATTTAATCGGGCTTTATTTTGAGCTAAATTGAATTTTAATGTTAATTGTTTAATTTTCGAAATTTATTATTTAATTATTTATTTTTCGGAAATTAAGGTTGAGAT
This sequence comes from Eucalyptus caleyi, assembly GCA_014182885.2. NCBI lineage: Eukaryota > Viridiplantae > Streptophyta > Magnoliopsida > Myrtales > Myrtaceae > Eucalyptus > Eucalyptus caleyi. The sequence goes on from CM024470.2 coordinate 51,114,522, forward strand.
GGACAGTGATCGGAATATTATGCTGATGATCATGGTGTGGCCCGTTTATTTAAATTGGCTTTATTTCGAGCTAAATGGAATTTTTAATATTTATTACTTAATTTTCGAAATTAATTAATTATTTATTTATTTTTCGGAAATTAAGAAGTTGATGGCCGACAACTGAATTTTCGTGTTGATCGTCAGTGGGCAATCCGTTTATTTAATTGAGCTTTATTTTGTGCTAAAGTGAATCAATTGTGATTATAAGATTATTTTCCTGGATTAATTAATTTGGAAAATTAATTGGAAAATAACTGTGTGTCGGTTGATAGCACCAAAAGTGTTTTGGTGGACGCTAATAATGGTGGGAATTGTGGAATCGAAATCATTATATTTTGGCTAAGGCCAATCGTGTACTAATGCACGATATTTTATTAATGATGATAAAAGATGAAAAGAAATGCTGTGTGAAGAAATGCTGTGTGATGTGGCTCGGCGATTATTACATCGCTTTGGCATGTAGGATGCCTTAGAGAATGCACGTAAATTGTTGAATATTGATCATGCCTGTGTGGCGATAGTTGATCATACATGTGTAACGATAGTTGATCATGCCTGTGTGGCGATAGTTGATCATGCCTGTGTGACGATAGTTGTGTGGTGTAGATTGTGCCTGCGTGGCGTAGATTGTGCCTGCGTGGCCGTATTTCTGTGTATCGAGTATCGGTTGCCAGTGATAAAGGTATTGTGGTAGACTACCGATCATACTGGAAATTGTGGAAATGAAAGTGAGTATGTAAGATGTATGTTGACCTGATGATTTGGCATGTCATTTAGAAATTTGGTCATGTGTATCGTGGCTTGATGATCGGTCCCATGACCTCAGAGAATGCACGTGGCTCGGTGATTGGTTTTATCAGTTGAGACCGTATAGCAATGACTGGAATAACCTAAAGATGGTTCGGCTGACATGTAATCGACTAAGTCGATTGATCTTTGCCTTGAGTTTGATATTGTAAATTGATTGATTGAATGGGAATGACCGTGAGTGGTTTTGTTGGCGTGTGATCCACTAGGTCGATTTGATCGATGCCTCGATCTATGATGTGATTACTTACGTGCGTATTGTGAACTGTGCTAATATACCGGTGGAATCTGAGGCCAAGGTAAGTCCTCTGCCCTGTGCGTGTTTAGGCAGCCTATAGTATAATAGTTTACTAATCGGGCTTAGTGGGGTAGAACTCGCTGAGACGTAGTCTCATCCTAGTTTGGGGAAAACATTTCAGGATCCCGATGAGGAGCTGAGGAGGAGGAATTTGTAAAGGAGAACTCTGAGGTGAAATTGAGGAAGAGAATGTCTGAGTGAAGAGGAATCAGAAGAGGATCAGGATGATCCTGAGTATGACTTAGACGAGGATTGAAATCACATCTCTTTGTGAACCCCTTTGTATATGTTTAGATAGAGTGAGAATCTAAAGTTGCAAATAGTTTGTGAAGTGCTCTGTCTAATGCCATGTATAAAGGTTTGGTTGTAAATTTCAATATGAAAAATATAGCCTGCTTTTCTATCCCATTGTTTTATTGTTTGGGGATTTATAATTGCTTCCGCATGTGCTTAATAAATGAAAGGGTCGGCGATATATAGTCTTGGGATATCGCATATTAAAGTCGACCAAGAGAAGGATGTGTGCGTGCCCAAGGATCGGGGCGTGACAGTCCACATGCTAAGTTATATATAGAAATAGGGTTTCTCACTATTTATATAAAAAGGTAGTCGCAAAAAAGGAAATTGTAACAAGAGAAAAAGAGAAAGTAGAAAATCTAGGGGTTGGGGCAATATCTGATTTACATCAAGCTAGCATCGTAGATTGATTTGTGGTCCGATTGAGCTGAAATTCTGCCAGCATGTGCATGGCGCAATTTTCTCGAATTTGAACGGTTTGATTTTCGTTTGAAACTCCCTACATAAGGTTTTTTGTGAATTGATCAAAACCTATGTTTTTTATTAGATTTATCCTTGATCTCTTGTGAAATTCATGTGTATTGCCAAGAATTATGTTATTGAGGTTTTTGCTGCTATGTATCTCTAGTATTTGCCAGAGAAGAACAATATTGTTGACATTGAAGAATTTCGGGTGGATTCCGGTCTCGTGGTTTTTGATCTCCTCACATCGAGGAGGTTTTCCACTTAAAAAAAAATCGTCTTGTGTTCGCGTGCTTGATATTTATTTAGTCTATTATATCGATTCCTATTAGGTTTACACAAGAGGGGAGATTATTTTATTCCGTTACGTTGATTCGATATTGTTCGAATTGTTACTGTTCTCCCATTACTATTGTTGTTGAAGATTTTTTGAATACCGTCACCAAAAATTTTAGGGATTGCTCAATTGCCTGTCCCCAAAGGATAACAAAGATATGCTCATCCCTTGAAGTCCATGATGAGAAGATTGATAGAGTTAAGTGTCATGCCCTGATCCTCGGGCACACACACACATCCTTCTACTTGGTCGATTTTAAAATGCGATATCTCAAGACTAAGTATTGCCAACCCTTTCGTTTATTAAGCACATGTGGAAGCAGTTATAAATCCCCAAACAATAACACAATGTGATAGAAAAGTAAGGCCATATTATTCATATTGAAATTCACAACCAAACTTTTATACATGGCATAACTCAAAGTTTATTCACAAGACTATTCATAACATTCTAGTTTTGCACTATTCACATTTAGACAAGATTCACAAAAGAGAATGGGATCTTAGTCTTCATCCAGGTCCTAATCCTCTTCTGACTCTTCTTCACTAAGCTCACATCCTTCAAGCTCTTCATCTTTTACCGGCTCATCGTCCATTTCTAGTTCCTTCTTCAGAGGCTCATCTACGGGCCTAAAATATTGTCCACAATCAGGATGAGACTATGTATCAACAAGTTCTATCCCACTAAGACTCAATTAGGGAACCAATACATTACTCGGTTGCCTAAGCATAGCACGATTCAGAGGACTTACATATCAGTTGGACCATTCCTAGGTCATTCATTTCATCCTATATAACCTCCAATAGTACACTTAGTTATAGAGCTCCATTAATGCTCTCAGGCGTCATTTTCAGCAAGGTGACTTAAGTATCAAACGGTCTACGTGCGTTCTTTAATGTGTCGTTTTCGCATAGTGATCTCCCTAATCACCAAACCACACCCGTCATAGGTCACAGATCACTGACAGTCTTCGTACGTTCTTTAAGGTACCGTTTTCGCACAGTGATGTCCTTCATCACCGAACCACGCCTAACACAATTTATAGGCAATCTACGTGCATTCTTTAAGGCGCCGTTTTCACACAGTGATATCCTTAATCACCGAACCCTGCCTGCCATAAGTCATAGACAGTCTAAGTGCATTCTTTAAGGTGCCGTTTTTGCACAGTGATGTACTTTATCACCGAACCATGCCTATCTATACTTCGTACTTGATCGGTCTCAGCCAATAGGATTCTCAGTTAGCTCTCACCACTTTCTTCACTTACAGCTCAACAAGGCATTACAAATGCTAACTAGCCATACTTGGCCATCTACCAATCAATAATTCAATTTAACTCAATTTCAATCAATTTAGGGTAAATCCCTAAAATATCACAATTTATTTAATTCCATACAAAGTATAGCTCAAATAAATAAACGGACTGCGCCATGACAATCAGCATGAGATTTCGGTTGTTGGCCATCTCAAGCTTAATTCACGAAAAATAAATAAATAATTAATTAATTTCAAAAATTAAATAATTAATATTAAAATTCAATTTAGCTCAAAAGAAAGCCCAATTAAATAAACGGACTTCACCATGGTCATCAGCATAATATTCCAGTCACTGGCCATCCTAGTTGAATTTTCAGAAAATAATTAATTAATTAATTAATTTCGAAAAATAATATTTAAATACCAAAATTCCACTTAAGCCCAAAATGTCAAATTGAAGCCTAATTAGGGTTGGGAAAAATTCGGACTACCCTCAATAAATAGTAGACCACGTTTAATTGCTAAATGTACACTCAATTTGTCTAATTCGCATCACAATTGATTAATAAACACTAATCCATACTAATCTAACCATCTAAACCTAATTAATTAAAATTAAACAATCCATAAGTGTAATTAGTCTACTAAGCAAGGATTAGTGAGATTACTCACCGGAATCGTGCTCAAATCGGATCAATCTGACGGGGACAGTGCGAGGAACGATAAACTCCAAAGCACGGTTCGGGTTCGGGGCCCGGAAACGGCCCAAAGCGGGCCTTGAACAGTGTTGGAAACCCACTTTTCTAGCCACTGTTCTTGGCTGGATGAAGCTCATCCAATGGCTGAGCTGGCAAGGCGAGGCCGGTGAAAGGTGAGGGGAGCTTCGGTGAGGTCAGACGGAGCTGGATGATGGCCGGAGGTGGCTGAACACAGCTGGACAAAGGTGAGGCAGAGGCAGCAGCTCCACTGGACAGGGCTAGACGGCGCACGAGCAGGTGAGCATGAGGCGAACGGCGACGAGGCAACGCTCTGGCCTGACGACATGACGGCGACGGCAGCTCCAACGAGGCTGTAGCTCCTTCGAGCGTCGCCAGTCGCTGCTTCTACTTCTGCTGATCGGGCTTGCTCGAACCGGAGGAGGAGAAGGAGAGTGTCGACGGCATCTGAAGGAGGTGTGAGGGAAAGGTGGAGGTGAATGGCAAGAGGCGAAGTGCACGGGCGATGTGTGGGTGGCAGAGTGCTGCTCCTGTCTTCGTGCGCTTGCAGCTTCTGCTTGTGCTTTTGTTTTCGCACGAACGGAGAGGGAGGGCAAGGAGAGAGAAGAGAGAAGAGAGAGAAGAAGAGATAAGAGTGAAGACGTTTGAATGGTCAAAGAAGAAAAGCAAAGTGGAAGCCAGCCAAGCATTTGATGGAAGGGAGAGGGGCTGCGCACGAGGGAAAATAAAAAGAGAGGGAGAGAGAGAGAAAAAGAAAAAGAAAGAAAGAAAGAGGGAGAGAGAAAGGGGAAAATGTGTTTGGCTAAAAATGGAAAAGAAATGGGAAGATTACAAAAATAAAAGAATTTCCTCAAATAGGAAATTCTAATCCCAATTTCTTTTAAATAAACTCATAGATTCTCAAAAGAATTTCAACTTAGAATTCTTGGTCCCCACTTGCATTTTGCATCCAAATTCCCTCTTAAATTTCTCTCAAATAACTCTCCCAAAAATCAATTGATATTTCCTTTATTAAATTGATTATTTTCTTTATCCAAGAATCCCTCATGCTCCTCTATTTCACCAACAAAATAATTCCTGACTTTAATCGAACGAAAATGGCCACACGACAACTTTTTCCCAAAAAGTGTCGAGTGTCAGAAAAATCTTCCCAGACTGAGTCAACACTCCTAGAATTTATTGTGACATGACAAAAATTTCAATTTCTAAAATCGAACTTGAATTCATAGTTAATTTCACTTGGCGCGTTTTTAGTGTGACATAGGCTACCAGGTAACTTTCATGCATTTTTAGTGCAATTAACTCGTAGTCGATTTTCTTCGAGCCACTATGAACCCACTCGACTCATTGACGACTTTCGATTGTCGTGAAAATCTCGAGGATCCAAATACGGACACAGGGTCCCAAAACAATAGGAAAATCAGTCTAGTGCTGGTCGACGAGAATTTTCTAATTTAGTGGTGTCACCCATGATTAGCCACACATCTCAGTCGAACCAGCCTATCTCTGATTTCGAATCGATTTTATATTGTGCCGTATTGACCTCTAAAGATGAACATGGTCGAGAAGCCGATTCCTAGTCGAATTCTCAAGTCTATTTGCCTTAAAATCCTTAATGGCTTCCCCAGGTAGTCTAGTTATCTCGAGAGTGATCAGCTCTGAGAACAGCCCTATAGGTGCGTCAATGAAATGCCCGATTTATTCAGTGGAAAACGGAGTTGAAATTCTAGGATGTCACATTAAGAATTTAAATACCGTGACAACTGATTGAAAAGATACACCGATCAATCAAAGAAATAAGAAGACAAACAGATTTGTAAGTACTAGAATGATGGAAATATATAGATGTCTCCATAATCATATAAGTAGCGACCTAAAGCTGAACGTTGAATGAGTAGTATCGAAAGAAGTAGATGGTCTATAATCAACACCATCAAAGGAATTCCCAACGTTAAGATCAGCAACTTCTTTAACTTTGGAAAGAAAATTAGACGTCTTAAATGGAGAATAAAAGTTGTTTAAAGCAGTGACGAAGCCACCATAGCGACCTCTTTGAAATTGTCAGATTGATGAGAGACAATGAAAACTACATATAATGTTTGGAAGACAAGGGCTGTAACATTTGGGTAAATCTTAGGTCTAAATGATTTTTTTATAAAATTAAGAAGGGTCTTTTTGGAAATGAAAAGTGGAGATACACTTTACTCTTTCTAATAGTAATGTATTTTTCAGAAGAGCAAAAAAGGCGTAATTCTGAGCACAAAATTATAGAATTATGCTAGATTTGAGAATTCTTTTGTGCCAAGATATCAGACATGACTGCAACAAATGTATTCATGATTTCACAAGAGAAATTACATTGACAACACAAATAGATACTCTTTGTCTGGAGCTACGCTATTGACAAAGAATATAAAGACTCAAAATACTTGGATTTGTAAACAACACCAAAACCCAACTAGTTTTAATAGTAAAGAAATGATAGTTTATTAGGTCAGCTAACGAACACTTGAATTTGATTATTTAGTCTACACAAGAGAAGTAATTGGATTGAGTTGTATAGAAGCACAATAATGTACAAATGTAGGATCGACTTATGATTTAACCTCAAATAGTAACAAAGTCTTAGACGAACCATACTGACATGTATAGACTCTTCTTTTAGCACTTCACCCCCCAAAGCAATTAATAGCTTATTCTCCAATTACATAGATGTTTGCTTATTATTAATAAATAATCTCAGTGGGAAGCCAAGCAATCTCACTATAAGACCACCCATAAGGAAAGATTTCACTTCCTCCGCCATTCACCAGGGGTACAATTCCGTAACCGACATGCCATTAGTCAACGAAGGCATAGCCCTCCTAGGGGATTGGTCCAATTCAAGCTCTTTCATTGGAATGATCAATCTCTGCATTCTACTTCGGACGAAGAAGGCTGGATGTTGAGGCGATGGTGGAGTAATGGAATTGCTGTTGAGCATGAGAACTACAGTGGCCATGGTGGGTTTAACAACCGGATCTTCTTGAATGCATAGTAAGCAAATGTGCAAGCATTAAAGTGCTTCGTCTCTTGAATATGAATCCATGATAGCCAGGTCCAACACTTCTAAGGGCTTGCCGTCTCTCCATTGATTCCATGCCTATAAGAATAATTCCGGAAAATTTTCATAGAATTGCAGCATTAATTCAATTACTCATCACGCAAGACATGTGAATCTTGCAAAAAACCATATTATGACCAAGGAACAGAATAATAATTATAAGTGTTTCTATTAGGGGTGAGCAGCGGTCTAGGGTTGACCCTGGACCGACCCTGGACCGACCCAACCCTGTCAGTCCTGGTCTGGTTCCCAAGGGGACTAGGTCGGTCCTCGGTCCTGAAATTCCAGGACCAACACTATGCGGGTAGGTTCTTGGTCCTAAGAGTTTTGGGTCGGTCCAATCCTGGACCAACCCTATATATTATATTATATTATGTATAATTCTTTTATATATTCAAACTTAAATAAAATGTCTGTTATATTATATTATATTGAAATGTTCTATCAATAACACTAATAGTAATTTCAATTTAAAATTTTTGTTAAGTATTAATTATGTGTCGTTTGTTTTGTTTTCAAGTGTTTAGAAGTTCAAGTGAATTAACAAGATGTGAAGTTATATATTCATGATTTATATTAAGTATTTTGAACTTTTTATAGTTTAATTGTATTTTACTAATAAATTTCAGCTGCACTTTGCTTTTCAATTTGTGTCAAATGGTAGAAGTTTTTGAAGAGTAGAGTAGTATTGTAATTGCTATGGTGATTTGCTAGTCAAGTGGTGTGAAGCTCATTTTTGGTTGAGTGGACTCTACATGATCAAATGCAGGAAAACACTTTTGCATATGATGTTATGAATATTAAAGATAGATGATTACAAGAACTTTCCATCTTGTCCCATATCTCGATGAGCGGTTAGCAAGTACGAAATTTCTATTGTGTCATCTTAAAGTTGCTAAATATGTATTGGTATTTATAATTTAGTTGCACAATGCCGCATTGTCAATGGATGTGTAATTTGAATTTATAGGTTTGCTTTTTTAGGGAGTATAAAAAATAAGACGAAAAAAATTATCGATCAGTCCCGGGTTGACCCTGGAACCGGACCGAACCCATTGGGTCGGTCCAGTCCTTGGTCCCAGACTCAATAGGGTCGGTCCTCGTTCCTAAAAGTTGAGGACCGACACTGTATGGGTTGGTCTTAGGGTTAGGGGGTGGCCCGGACCAACCCGGACCATGCTCACCCCTAGTTTCTATAGGTTAAAGGACTAAATTTTTTTACCGTGGAATTAGAATTTGAATTTACAAAGCTACAAAGAGTGCGGTGTAAATATTTGTTGAAGTAGCACATTGAAACTTACATAACTAGCAAGATATTCACCCCCATCCAATTGCTGGTAATAATTATTTCTCTTGCCGCAAATGATTTCTAGAAGTAGTATGCCAAAGCTATAAACATCGGATTTCACTGAGAACTCTCCATGCATTGCATATTCTGGAGACATGTAACCATTGCAAAAACAAACATTGATCACATGAAAATTGCAGATTTAGATTCATATAAAGTAGCATCCTTAAATAGATAAAATGATCAAGTCCAAAATCCAATGACAAAGTCATCTATTCAAAAACTAAGACTTACAAAGTCCCCACAATTTTATTTTTGTTAGCTTGAGTTTGATTAACACCAAAAATTCTTGCCATGCCAAAATCCGAAATCTTTGGGATCATTTCACTGTCTAAAAAGATATTGCTACATTTTAAGTCACGATGAATGATCTGGAGACAAGAATCTTCGTGTAAATAGAGCAATCCTCGAGCGATCCCAAATATTATTTTGTATCGTAATGGCCAATTCAATTGACCACTTTTTTGAGGATCTGCATCATTGCACCAAAACTCATTATGTTCAAGCATGTGGTAAAAAAATGAAGGCAAATATATTTATTGTCATTAATCAAAGGTAGAAAAAAAAAAAACTACAATCATTTGAAAGAACGAAAAATGTTTTAATTTCAAGGTTTACATAGCTAGTGAAAGCTCAAATAGTTGATTTCGAGCATTATACATTCTCCATATAAGAAGGTTAATTGCAACATACCAAATAAGAAGTAATCAAGGCTTTTATTTGGCATAAACTCATAGGCCAGTAGCTTTTCGTATCCCTCCAAGCAAAATCCGAGCAATCGTACAAGGTTTCGTGTTGGAGTTTCGCAACTAACATAACTTCATTCTTAAATTCTTCATCACCTTGTCTTGAGGTTTGAGATAACCTCTTCACCGCAATTTGTTGTCCATCGAGAAGTCTACCCTAAAGATTTTGAATATATTGTATCACAAATTCTTGAAACTAACATATAAATGTTTTACATCTTTCTATTTTTCTTTGTTGGCACCATTATGTTCAATTCATGTGTAAAGCATTCTTGATTATTTCTATTATGTAATACATACCTGAAAAACCTCGCCAAATCCACCTTCACCCAACTTATTTGCAGGAGAGAAATAATTTGTCGCGGATTGTATTGTAGCCAAGTCAAATTGCAAGGACTCCATAGTGATAAGTGATATTGCTAGTACGAGTACCTAGAGGGGGGGTGAATAGGTATACAAAGATTTTTCTTGATAATTTATGTATACTTGCGCAATACTTAGACAGTTGAAGGATTTGCGGAAAATAATAATCAATGTATGACTAAGTAAGGAAAGAGAGAATTAAACACGCGGTTTATAGTGGTTTGGCTTGATTCAAGCCTACGTCCACTCTTCTGCACTGACAGCCAATTTGGCTGGATTCCACTATGAACAAAGAGATGTTACAGTGTTGATCTTCCTTGATTTCTCGGTGTAGATGATCTACCACACTCGCTCAAGGTATCACCAAGTATAAACACTCTCTATGTATACAATTTCGCTCGATCGTATCGACTAATAATCAAGATGCTTCAGACTCTGGAATTTTTCTATCAATCACGTACTCAAACAACTAGAACGTCTTCCTTTTTATACTCCTTTATGCCATCATACCATTGGCACTTACCAAAGGAATTCCTCCAATCTACCCGTTGGACGGAATCAATCAAGAAGATAATTCGAGCTATAAAAGGAACTTGACGATAGCCCATCAATCATGTTCGCCCATACAATCAGGATCTTGGTTTCCAAGAATAGAACATTCCAAGAATACTTCGTCGACCATCGGATCTTCAATTGATCTAGATACGAACAAAAGAATCTGTTATATTCATCCAACAAAAAGATCTTTTCCAGACGATAGGATTAAATCCTCAACCTTATACTTAGGCTATGGATTTCCTTCGTCATTGGATCAGAAAGATTGTCAATGAGAATAATCTTGAGTCTTGAGTCTTAAGTTTCGAATCTTGAGTCTTGAATCTTGAGTTTGGTAGTCAGAAAGTCTTCAGACTTTAAACTGCAGATACCCAGACTAGACTAAAGGAAACATTTTGTCAGCTTCAAAATATTCTGGAACAATTTCTTCAACAATCTCCCCTTTTTGATGGTGACAAAACTTTCCTGTAGATTTGAACCACTTTGACCTGCAAAAACATTTCTCAAGCAATATGGCAATCTCATAAAGATTAACAAAGCAACCAGACTCTGCATCCACAGAAAATTGGTTAGTCGTTCATGAGTAATACCATATAACAACACTTGATATAAATGCAAACAGTCAAGTATTAAAATCCACAGCCAATTCAGTCAAGTTCAAGTTCACACCCAAGATTGCTCAAGTCATAAACAAACATATTAAAAAACTTAAAGTCAAAGAAAGTTGAAAGTTGGTTGGTTGGTTCAAATTGCTTCTCCCCCTTTTTGTTAACATTAAAAAGGTAAGAAAGAAGTCATGTCTGCTTGGGAATGCGCACAATCTGGAAATCTCCCATGGACTGGACTACTCCTTCTAGCCTTTTCAAGTCTTCCCTTAGTTGAGCTACCTCTTCTCCCTTGGCATTGGTTTGAAGTTGCAGAGTGAGGTCTTTCATTTTATCCTCCAAAGTGACTGAAGATGCTTGTCCAGCATTCTTCAAGGCTTGAATTTCACAGTCCAGAGCATAGATTTGGCCACGCATTTCCAGAAGAATATCCATAATACGACGAAAATCTGCAGAATTGTCCGTCTGAGTACTTGCATTTGCTCTTTCCGATGGAGTGAATGCAGACGATGGCGCTTCTGTATAGTCTTGCAGATTTGGTGTTGATGTATCGTGTCCTTCTTCAGGCATTTGAGAAGCCTGAATTTCTTCTGGTTCTGCTGGAGATTGTCTTAGACCTTCACTATTGGCAGCATGAGGTGTGGACCTTTCTTGCTTGCCAACTCCCCCTGTCTCTAGGACATCAAGAGGGGAAGAGTGATGATCATGCTCTTCTGTATCTTGATTCTCCTTCTCTCCAGATTTAGCTGCAGACTTTTCTTGCTCTTCTTCTCCTTTTTCTTCAGCTTCTTTCTCCTTCTCTCGCTGCTCTTCTTCTTCTCTCTGTTTCTTCTGCTGTTCTGTTGATTGAGGAACAGAACGTCTTGTCTTTATCAAGGCAGAGATTGTGAGATCTTCCTCCTCATCTTCATCTTCATCCTCCAAGATGAGAGTTCTCTTCTTTTTGGATGGGGCATCAATGGCTTCCTTTCCCTTTCTGTCACGCCCCGATCCTCAGGCACGCACACATCCCTTACTTTTGGTCGATTTTAAAATGCGATATCCCAGGACTATGTATCGCCGACCCTTTAATTTATATATGCACATGCGGAAACAGTTATAGTTCCCCAGACAATAAAGCAATGGGATAGAAAAGCAGGCCATATATTTCCTTTACTGAAAATTCACAACTACATCTTTTTACATGCATCTCATAGTATTCTACAATACTATATATATGCAACTCTGGTCTAACGTCTATTCACATGCAAACAAGGTCTGACAAGACAGGACGGGATCTCAGTCCTCATCCGGGTCGTACTCGAGGTCCTCCTCCATGTACTCCTCTTCAGGTTCCTCAACAGGGATCTCCTCATCAGATTCATGCTCCTTAAGCTCCTCATCCAGGTCCTGAAATGGTTATTCAATAACCACTGAGACAACGTCTCAGCAAGTTCTACTCCCTAAGACCCGATTAGTAAACTAATACACCTTAGGGCTGCCTATACACAACATGAGACAGAGGACTTACCTTGGCCTCTGATTCCACCTGCATATTAGCACAAATCAAATAGGCACCCAAGCAATAACATCACAGATCGAAGCATCGATCTAATCGACTTAATCAATTACACGTCAACAAGACCACTCACGGTCATTTCCATTCAGTCAATCAATTGATATCATACGATCCACACATCTATCAATTCATATCATCTATTAAACCATACCATCTATTCATCCATCAATACAATTACGGCTCACACAAGCTGAAATGGATGCAATGCTCTCACAAGCTGCTATAGATGGTAGCTCGCACAAGCTGATATATACATAGATGATAGCTCGCACAAGCTAATATATGGATCGTTGCTCTCACAAGCTGATAAATATATAAACCAATTGCTCACCAAAGTTGATAATTCAATAATAACCCAACTCATACCTCAATTCAATCAATCAATCAATCCAATCGATTCAAACTGGTCATACAAACCAATTACGGTGCTAAAAGCCCAACACCGGGTATTTTCAAGTTAAATACCACAACTTCATCAATTTCACACAATTCCACACTTTTGGAATTATTAATCATAATCACCAATCACTCAATTTCTCAATTTAAACATACAATTAACACAAACCTACCGCACCGCTTTGCGATCGGCTCAAAATTCTAACGACCGCCATCTACCAATCAATCATTTAATCTCAATAAATTCCAAATCAAATTAGGGTAAATCCCTAAAACATCACAATTTATTTAATTCCATGCAACGTAGAGCTCAAATAAATAAACGAACTGCGCCACGATGATCGCACGAGATTTCGGTCGTCGGCCATCTCAATCTTAATTTCCGAAAAATAATTAATTAATAAATATTAAAAATTCAATTTAGCACAAAATAAAGCCCAATTAAATAAACGGACTTCACCACGGTCATCAGCATAATATTCCGGTCACTGGCCATCCCAGTTGAATTTTCAGAAAAATAAATAATTAATTAATTTAATTCCGAAAAATAAATAAATAAACACAATAATTCCAGTTTAGCACAATATGAAGCTCAATTAAAGAAACGGTCTGCGCCACGATTATCAGCATAAAATCTCTATCACTAGCCATCCTAGTTGAATTTTCGGAAAATAAATAATTAAATAATTAATTTCGAAAATAAATATTTAATTCCTAAAAATTTCCACTTAGGCTCGAATTGCTTAATTAACACCCGATAAGGGACGGAAAAATCCCAAGAAGCGCCCAATAAATACTATAGGCAATTCTCTATCTAATTACACTAATCACACAACTAATATGCAAAGCAATTAACTAAAAATCACTAATCAATTGTAATCTAACCACCTAATTACACTTAATTAACACTAATCAACCTTTAAGTATAATTAGCGCACTAAGGCGTTAGTGAGTAAAACTCACTCAAAACGACGGGCTCGACGCGAGGATCGACTTTCCTCAAAGCGGGCCGAGCATCCGAGCTCGGGAAGGCGGCCAAAACGGGCCAAAACCCACTGCGATACCCATTTTCTGCACTCTCAGTGCGCGGCTGGTTGGGGGCGGATCCGGGCTCGGATTGAAGCAACTACAGACCTAGATGAATGGAGAGGCTGAACAAGACTTAGGCGAGGCTTCACGGTGGCCGGAGGTGGGGTGGACGGCTCCGGCGGAGCTCCACCAGATCTGAAACGTCGCTGGAACAGAGGGCTGAGCGAGGGGGTGGCCGAGGCAAGCGAAGCACGGGACGGCGAACGGCGAGGCGACGCGGGCCGGGAACGGCGTGTGGCGTGCGACGGTGACGGGAGAGCTGCTGCTTCGAACCCAGGCGAGCTGCTTTCGTCTTCATCTTCTCTGGTTCGCAAGGTGAGAGGGAAGAGGGTGAGGCGGAGCTGCGCGAGGCAGCGGGACGGCGGACGGCGGCGACCCTAGCTCCGGTTGCTTGCTGTGACAACGCCGAGAGGAATCGCTGCTTCAGCCTGCTGGTCTTCCGTTGCTGCTGAAGAAGAAAGCCAAAGAAAAGAGGAAGAAGATGGAGATGCTCGACGGAAGAGAGAGGGGAGGAAGAAAAACCAATTTTTCTTTCTTTTCTCTCACACTCTCTCTCTCTTAGGTCAGCCACACGTGGGCCACCACCAGCTATCTCCCACTCTTCAATTTTTGACAAATATGCCCCCTTCTAGAAGCATTTAGGTAGTTCAAAGAGTTGGGTTTATGGGCATACGAATTTTGCTAGGTTTTCTTCCCAAATTGAACCTTAATCCCACTTGAATCAAATCAATTTGACTCCCATAATTTCATTCAATATTTCATCGTTCCAATTGGTATTTTTCCTTACCAATGTAGCCTACTTGCATCCCAATTTCACAATCCCTGGCTTCAATTGAACGAAAACGGCCCTATTTATCCAGTCGAAATTAGAACCCGAAAATTTGGATGTCACACTTTCTCTTTGAAGCAGACAGAACTGGAGTCTTCACTCTGAATTTCTCCATTGCCTTAGAAAGTTCTTTCAGACGCATCTTTGTCAACATCTTTAAACCTACCACCATCTTATCGCACGGTCGAACACAAAGTGTATGTGGCGGTTCAATATTCATGTGTCTGAAGATCTTGGTCACCAGACCTGGATAAGGCAATTGTCCCTTATCTTTCAACATTGCTCTGTACATGTGAAAGAGAATAGTGTGAGGAAGAGAGAATTTCTTTCCTGAGTTGATTGCGTACATCAATTTTACTTCTGAGTTAGACACATCAGTCTTTGATGTAGACTTGGGCCTAATGCAATTGATCGCAATTTTGTGCAGCACAATATTGATGGCACGCATCCTTGAATAGATGATTTTTCCCTCGATATCTCTGTCTTCGACAAGGTCTATTGTGGCACGAGCAACTGAGACTTTTATTGGTTGATAACGTCCTCGTTCAACTCCAATTATGTCCACCAACATGTCCGCGTCTAACACATAATCCTCATCTCGAACACTGAAAGATATTTTATTCGCATCGATAAAGCTAAGATTTGAATAGAAATATTCTATCAGTTGTGCATATCCGTCCGTGGTGTCAGTGCAAAAACGTTCCAGTTGAAGCTGACTGAACTTCTCTCTCAAGTTCACATTCACAGCATCCAAGAAATCGAAATCGACACTTCTAGGGTTTATCACCCCTCGTTTCAACAGTCTGAAAAACAAATTTTCCAGTTCTTTTGATTTGAACAACTCCATCCTGTTTCCCTTCACCTTTGCAGCAACACCCATTCTTGGTTGAAAATCAATGAACATTTTGTCATTGTCATTCCCATCAGTTAAATTTGGGCCCGACATGCGAGGGTCACTCGGAATATTTGCAAGCGCTTCCTCTGCTTTACCCTTCGGAGCAATTCCCAAATCCTCCATTTTCTTAAGAAATATATACTCATTCCCATAATCTTTTTCTTTAAGAAAGTCATCCACGTATTTCAACGGAGTCCCGGTACTTTTCAAAGAACGGTAAAGTTTGTAAATATAAGAGAGTTTTTGGACTCTTACAGGATCTGCGTCCTCGATTATCTCTTCTTCTGGATGATGACCCGCACCTTGTGGGGTAGAAGGCGTTGAGTGACGTGGTGGAGAATGAGTCGGGTTATGATGCTGACTCGATAATTCTTCCTCTTCTGTGAGATCGAAATGGGTAGGTCCCTCCTTCATCCTCTCCGTGGTCCCCACGGTCGCGATTCTTGAGGACTTCCTCGAAGACGACATCCTTCTTGTCGCTAAAAGATTTCTTTGCTTGCTTTCCCAAGAAAAGATGACAACTTTCTCGAGGATGAACTCGAAGTAGAAACCAGTTTGAGAGGAGAATGCTTTTAGGGTTTTGAAGATTGAAGGTGAAAACGTATATATATAACTCGTTTTGAAAATGGGAAGTTCAATCGGTACAAGGAAAGTGTACGAATACCTCTTTTTTCGAAATCGATAATTGCCAAAATTAATCCTTTTGAAAAGACAAGTTTTCAATTTTCACGACTATAAAATAACCGAACGAAAGATCATACCTTTTCGAGTTTAGATAACAACTTACGTCTATAGTCATCAACGTCTGAGTCTGAGATATTTGAGTCTGAGAGATTTGAGTCTGACGATCATCAACTTTTTGAGTTTGAAAGTTGGAGAGTCTCTAGACTTTAACTTCTTCGAGCTTCAAAATGTTGAATCTGGAACGGATAAAATCAAATTGATTTTTCTCCAAAGGTTTTGTGAATATATCCGCTAGTTGACTTTTTGAATCAACAAATTGAATCGAGATTTCTCCACTTTGAATATGATCTCTAATAAAGTGATGTCTAATTTCTATATGTTTTGCTCTTGACTGAAGAATTGGATTTTTGATGAGATTGATTGCGCTGGTGTTGTCACATCTGATTTCTGTGCATGAGTCTTCAATCCCAAAGTCTTGTAGCTGTTGTTTTATCCATAGAATTTGCGAACAGCAGCTTCCAAGGGCTATATACTCTGCTTCTGTTGTTGAGAGAGCTACAGTGCTTTGTTTCCTTGAAAACCAAGACACTGTCCTGCTTCCAAGCAACTGGCAAGTTCCTGAAGTACTCTTTCTATCGACTCTACAGCCAGCCAGATCTGCGTCTAAATATCCCAGAAGATTAAAGTCTCCCTTCTTAGGATACCAAAGACCCATGCTTGAAGATGAAGCAACGTATTTAATGATACGTTTTGCAGCACTGAGATGAGATTCTCTAGGATCTGATTGAAACCTAGCACAGATACAAACACTCAACAAAATGTCAGGCCTAGAAGCAGTAAGATAAAGAAGTGAACCGATGATGCTCCTGCATGCAGCTTTTGATCAACTTTCTTCCCTTCCTCATCTTTGTCTATCTTCAAAGAACTTGACATTGGTATATCAATCTTCTTGCAATTTTCCAATCCAAATCTTTTGACAAGATCGTTAGCATATTTTTCTTGGTAAATGAAAGTTCCTTCCTTCAATTGCTTTATTTGAAGACCAAGAAAGAATGTTAATTCTCCCATCATACTCATTTCAAACTCATCCTGCATAGACTTAGAAGATTTCTTGCGTAGACTTTCATTAGGAGATCCAAAAATAATATCATCCACATATATTTGAACGAGTAAAAAGCTTTTGTTTTCCTTTTTGATAAATAGAGTAGTATCTACTTTACCTTTAACAAAACCATTCTGTAATAAGAACTTACTTAGTCTCGTCGTACCAAGCTCGAGGTGCTTGCTTTAGACCATACGAGCTTTTTCGGTCAAGACGAGTCCGCTTCTTTGGGTCTTCAAATCCAGGCGGTTGTTCCACATAAACTTCCTCTTGGATAAATCCATTTAGGAAAGCACTTTTGACATCCATTTGGAATAACCTGAAATTTTGAAACAAGCAAACGCAAGTAATAGACGAATAGCTTCTAACCTTGCTACAGGAGCGTAAGTCTCATCATAGTCTATTCCTTCTTCTTGCGTGTATCCCTTGGCCACGAGTCTTGCTTTATTCCGTACGACTTTTCCCTTTTCGTTCATCTTGTTTCTGAACACCCATTTGGCTCCAATAACAGTTTTACCTTTTGGTTTAGACGTCAATTCCCAGACATCGTTAATGTTGAACTGTCTGAGCTCTTCTTGCATAGCTTCGATCCAGCTTTCATCAGATAAAGCTTCTTCTATGCTTTTTGGTTCAATTTCAGAGATGAGAGCCACAGCACTAGACTCTTCACGTCTTTTGGATTTGGTGCGAATACCTTCATTGATTTCGTCGATAATGAGATCTTTAGGATGACTGGACTTGTGTTTCCAGTTACTAGTTGATTTCTCTGGATGATCTCTTTCTTTATTTGAATCTTCATGAACATCTTGACGCTGGTCTTCCAGAGTCTGAGATACTTTTTGAGTTGTAAGCTTTGGAAGGTCTGGAGCAGGTTCAGACTCTTCATATTGAGTCTGACTGGATTCATCTTGCGTAGAGTCTTGAAATTTGACATTCATTGACTCCTCCACAGACTGGCTCTTCTTATTGTAGACTCTGTAGGCTTTACTTGATGTAGAATATCCAAGGAAGATGCCTTCATCTGATCTTTCTTCAAACTTACCAACTCGATCTTTTGCATTTTTCAATATAAAGCATTTGCAACCGAACACATGAAAGTATGAAACAATAGGCTTCTTACCTTTGAATAATTCATAAGGGGTTTTCTCAAGAATAGGTCTTAGGAAGACTCTGTTGAATTTCTTACCTGTTTTCCCAGAATACAAGGTGTGCATGGATCGGACTTTTGATATGGTAATTTGGGTAGACCTCGAACAAGCTGCTTTGATGAGATTTTGGCTAATTGCTTCATATTGACATGGCCAAGCTTTCTGTGCCAGAAGCTTGCTTCATCTTGAATTGAGATTAGACATTGTGATTCATTTAATTTCATGTCTAAGAGGTAGATGTTTCCATGTCTTCAACCCATGAAAGACTGAGTAGAGTCTTTACTAATTCCATAGCAAATTCCTTCTTGAAAGGAGATTTTGAAACCAATCACACACAGTTGGCTAATCTTTGAGGAGGTTATAGTTGAGTCCTTTCACTAGAGAAACATTGCTTATTGTGAGATTTCCAATTTTCACAGTTCCAAATCCCACAATGCTTCCTTTGCCGTTTCCTCCAAATGAAACATTTCCACCGTTTACTTGAACAAGCTTTACGAAGCACTTTGAGTCTCCTGTCATGTGTCTTGAACATCCGCTGTCAAGATACTATTTTATCTTTTTCTTGACGGAGACCTGCATTTAAAAGAGAGTCTCAAGTTTTCTTTGGTACCCAAATTTTCTTAGGTCCTTTAGTGTTAGTAGGATAAGCATTATTAGGCCATACTTTTTTAACAGGCTTCCAAACCATGGGACACTCTTTTTCAAAGTGATCCTTACTATTACACTTTGAACACCTTAGAGCATTTCGACCTATAGACTTTACAAAAACTTTCTTGAAATGATTTTTGTAAGCCTCTCTCGACGGTCTTTTCTTAATTCTTTATTTAACTTTAGGAAAATCAATCAAGGGAATTGTTTCCGCTGTCATGCCTAGACCAGACTTATTGAAGTAAGGTCTTTGAACTGAAAGAACATTTTCAAGCTTTTCGGATCCTATCGAAAATTTCTTTGAAATATTTGATAAGTCCGTTTTTAAGAAAACATTTTCTTTCAAAAGGTCATCTTCTTTTTCTTTAAGAGCATAAACATTTAGGTCTAGACTTTTAACTTTTTCTTCTAAAATGACTTCCTTTTGTTTTAGAGCTGAGTTTTCCTTTTTAAGTTCGGAAATCCTTTTGAGAGAAGTCTTAAGACTGAAACACAGTTCATCAATATATTTAGAGACTTTGACAAGAATTTTAAAATTACTTACCTCAAATTCACTGTCTGAGTCTGATCCAGAATCTGAGTCTAAGTCTGAATGTGCCATCAAATATATGTTGGCATATTCATTATCACTTTCTTCACATTCTGTATCACTCCAGGTTTCGGCTTTGAGAGCTTTTCGAAACTTCTCAGCTTTTCCTCTTTTCTTCTTCGGAAGAGGACAGGTTGGGTCGATGTGTCCCTTCTTCTTACATTCGAAGCGGACTACATTTTTGTTTGGTTCCTCATCATCAACAGAGACTTGGTCTGCTGTCTCTGGAAACTTTGTTTCTTTGAGTTGAACCTTCTGCCTTTTCTATTCAGTTTTCTGAATCTTCTTATCATGAGGGCGAGCTCCTCATCGTCCATATCATCTTCAGAATCTGCATCATCAGAATCTTTGTTTGATTTTAATGCAATATATTTCTTACCTCTTGGATCTTCGTCTTCATTAATTCGTTCCACTTCATATGATTGAAGAGTTCCAATCAGCTCGTCGACAGATAGAGGCATAATTCTTTGCGTCTCTCTTATTGAAGTTTTTATATGATTCCACTCCTTGGAGAGTCCACGCAGAGCTTGTTCACCTTCATGGGATCAGAAATTTTTTGTCCTTGGTTCTCAAGACCATTGACAATATCTGTAAAACGACTAAACATGTCAGTTATAGATTCTCCTGGTTTCATTTTGAAGGCTTCATATTGACCGAGGAGAATGTTGATTCTGGTCTCCTTCACTCGATCTGTTCCTTCATAGGTGATGTGTAATCTATCCCATACTTCTTTTGTTGTAACACAAGAAGATATTCTGTTATATTCAGTTGGAGATAAGGCACAATATAAAGAGTAAATTGCTTTTGCATCGAGTGCTTGTCTCTTGTTTATTTCTTCCTGAGTCATTCCACTGACATCAACAGTTTCTTTTCCTCTTTCGGAGATTGATGCAGCAGTAGGAGTGATTCCTCTTTCCACAACGTCCCATTCCAGAGGATCCTTGGATCGTGGGAAAGCTTTCATCTTGTTCTTTCAGATGTTGTAATCCTTTCCGTCAAAGTAGGGTGGTCTGGTATTGCTTTGCCCTTCCATCAGCCCTGGTGCTAGCATACTAGCCATGGATCTTTTACTCTGAAGTAAAACACTTCAAACAAAGTAAGAACACAGGCTCTGATACCAATTGATATTGCTAGTACGAGTACTTAGAGGGGGGTGAATAGGTATACAAAGATTTTTCTTGATAATTTATGTATACTTGCGCAATACTTAGACAGTTGAAGGATTTGCGGAAAAATAATAATCAATGTATGACTAATTAAGGAAAGAGAGAATTAAAAACGCGGTTTATAGTGGTTCGGCTTGATTCAAGCCTACGTCCACTCTTCTGCACTGACAGCCAATTTGGCTGGATTCCACTATGAACAAAGAGATGTTACAGTGTTGATCTTCCTTGATTTCTCGGTGTAGATGATCTACCACACTCGCTCAAGGTATCACCAAGTATAAACACTCTCTGTGTATACAATTTCGCTCGACTCGTATCGACTAATAATCAAGGTGCTTCGGACTGAATTTTTCTATCAATCACGTACTCAAACAACTAGAACGTCTTCCTTTTTATACTCCTTTATGCCATTATACCGTTGGCACTTACCAAAGGAATTTCTCCAATCTACCCGTTGGACGGAATCAATCAAGAAGATAATTCGAGCTATAAAAGGAACCTGACAATAGCCCATCAATCATGTTCGCCCGTACAATCAGGATCTTGGTTTCCAAGAATAGAACATTCCAAGAATACTTCGTCGACCATCGGATCTTCAATTGATCTAGATACGAACAAAAGAATCCGTTATATTCATCTAACCAAAAAGATCTTCTCTAGACGATAGGATTAAATCCTCAACCATATACTTAGGCTCTGGATTTCATTCGTCATTGGATCAGAAAGACTGTCAATGAGAATAGTCTTGAGTCTTGAGTCTTAAGTCTCGAATCTTGAGTCTTGAATCTTGAGTCTGGTAGTCAGAAAGTCTTCAGACTTTAAACTGCAGATACCCAGACTAGACTGAAGGAAACGTTTTGTCAGCTTCAAAATATTCTGGAACGATTTCTCCAACAATAAGTTCATTTGCACCTGCATTACCAAAAAATGCAATTTGATTATCAAATTAGATCAACATTGGCTCCTAGTAGCATTTATACTATTTCTAGTGTTTAAGAATATTATCACAATGAAGAGCCCCATAGTAGATTGGCAGGATTGTCCCTTTAACTTTCCCCTCTTGATTGGTCATGAAAGAAAAAAAGACACAATATCGTTAATATTGTCGGTAACAAAGCAATGAGATAAATCTCATGTCATGATCACTTCTTCATGTTGAATGTAGTGCTAATATGTTAATTACGGTGCATATACTATCTATGCTTGGAGGGAATTGCTAAATGATGGGAGCATTTTGAGACCTCGTCACGAGGTGTTGGGGTTTATTTCACATATGTGTGGAAAGGCTAGTAATCGGTTTATAAGCCTGAGGGAAAACTTCACCCTTTGAGCTAATTTTTTGGCTAAGAGAAACCCAAGACCACTTAACATTGGTATCAAAACCAATGGTTGGTGGCCCATTCCCAATATATATTGATGTTTAATGAATATTTCAAAGAATGAATCTGGTGACCAACTCGTTTTCCAAACATATAGGGATTGTGGTGTAAAAACATGGGCTTCGTGGCAGACTTCATGGTTCGGTTTGGAAATAGAGACCAAGGGTGAAGTTAGGCGTTAGAGATTCAAATTAAGATAAGTTGATGCTGAAGGATACCTAAATTGAGGGGGAGCAAACCTAACACTGGAGCTCACATGTCAATGAGAGATTATTAAGATACACATGTGAGTTGTGTTAGAGAAGTCCCACATTAGATAATTGATGTGGTGTTGAGAGTTAATATATCCTAGTTGGCTTATGCCTCAATGCTTCCATTAAATATGCTCATTTATATGATCTAGATAATTTACGAAAAAATAAAGGCAGACAATTGATTCACCGCTTTTTCCTTTGAGGGCTTCATATGTCTTCATTCCCTTTCTTCGAAGCAGACAACAAGCGAGATAAAGAAGTACCATAACACTTCCGACAGAAACGGTAATGGCGATGGTCGTCACGGTCGACTTGTTGCTTTTTCCTGCACACATACCATTACATATGTGAGACAACTAATTTGAGACAACTAATTTAAAAAACATTTAAGATGAAAGTGTCCTTAATATTTAAACATTCTAGGACTCTACTTCACTAGATTGGAATTAGACCTAAGACTGACTCGTGGAGGTTGACAATTTGACACGCAATAAGGGGCCTTGAGAGATCTGAATAGAGAGGTTAAACGAAAAAAAAGATCTACGGTGAAGAACCCCTATTTCATCACCTATTAATGGGGAAATTAAATTCGAAGGAGGAGCAGACTTAACAAAAACATGTAAACAGTTTGATCACCGGAACTATTATATGTTATAACAACTACATTACCATCACCTGCAAACTCCACCGTAGCTCATTGACTCTGGTACTTGAGATGGTCTCTCTGTAGTGGCTTACCTAGATATCGGACCTCTATATAGAATGACTCTTACATATGTTATTTTCAGACTTTATTTTTTTCTCTATCTTAGATAACCAAACCTTGCATCATATGATGTGCCAAATCATATTTTTCGCGGCTTCTTTTGTCACTCCCTAGAAACAAGGAAATCGTAGTGCGCCCCCTTAGAAGGATATCAGTGAAATTTTGGCAGAGATGCCAATAACTTCTTGCATTGTTGCTCATCAGAAAGGGCTTCATTTTTATTCTTCAAGACCATCATGAATTTGTTAAACTCATCTAGATGAGCTTTGATTGATGTGCCTTTGGCCACCCATAATCGAAACATGCTTTTTATGTGACATCCAAAATATTCGGTATTAATTCCAATTGAATTAATCAGGTCATTTCTATGCAATTTGAGTCGGGGATTAAAATGGAATACAAAATTGAGATGCGAGATGAGCTATTGGATGAGGAGAATATTTAATGGAAGCATTGAGGCATCACTTGGATTTATTGAGATCTTATGAGGCCAATTGAGATGGATTTAAAGTAAATCAAGTGATTAATAGAAGCCAATTGTTTCAAAATTCGTATGCCACACTTACCCCCATACTTTGGCCTACCTAAATGCTTCTAGAAGGGGTATAATTGTCAAGAAATGGTGAGTGGAAGGTGACATCACATGATGTCATGGTGGCCCATGTGTGATGACCTAAGAGAGAGAGTGTGTGAGAGGAAGAGGGGAAATTGATTTTTTCTTCCTCCCCTCTCTCCTCCGTCGACGGATCCTCCCCCATCCCCATCTTCTTTTTCTTCAAAACTCCATGGGAGTCGAAGACCAGCGAAGACTGAGCTGCAATCGTCGCCTCTCGCCGCCGTCGCTGCCCGCCGAAGCCGGAGCCACCGCCACCGCTCCGCGACCGTCCGCGCGCCCTCCGCCCCCCCTCTCTCTCTCTCTCCCTCCTCTTGCTAGTGCAAACCAGAAGACAACAGAAAGTGAAGCAGCGTCCAGCGTCGCCGGAAGGAGCCGCGACCAGCTGCCTGGACACCGCCGCACCGGAGCTGCTGCTGTTGGAGAAATCGTTCCAGAATATTTTGAAGCTGACAAAACGTTTCCTTCAGTCTAGTCTGGGTATCTGCAGATCGTCTAGTTTAAAGTCTGAAGACTTTCTGACTACCAGACTCAAGATTCAAGACTCAAGATTCGAGACTTAAGACTCAAGACTCAAGACTATTCTCATTGACAGTCTTTTTGATCCAAAGTGAAGGAAATCCGTGAGCCGAAGTATATGGTTGAGGATTTAATCTTATCGTCTGGAAGATCTTTTTGGCTGGATGACTATAACGGATTCTTTTGATCTAAATCAATCGAAGATCCGATGGTCGACGAAGTATTCTTGGAATGTTCTATTCTTGGAAACCAAGATCCTCATTGTATGGGCGACCAGGATTGATGGGCTATCGTCAGGTTCCTTTTATAGCTCGAATGATCTTCTTGATTGATTCCGTCCAACGGGTAGATTGGAGGAATTCCTTTGGTAAATGCCAACGGTATGATGGCATAAAGGAGTATAAAAAGGAAGACATTCTAGTTGTTTTAAGAGCGTGATTTGATAGAAAAATTCCAGAGTCTGAAGCACCTTGATTATTAGTCGATACAGTCCGAGCCAAAATTGTATACACAGAGAGTGTTTATACTTGGTGATACCTTGAGCGAGTGTGGTAGATCATCTACACCGAGAAATCAAGGAAGAACAACACTGTAACATCTCTTTGTTCATAGTGGAATCCAGCCAAATTGGCTGTCAGTGCAGAAGAGTGGACATAGGCTTGAATCAAGCCGAACCACTATAAACCGCGTGTTTAATTCTCTCTTTCCTTACTCAGTCTTACGTTGATTATTATCTTTCGCTAATCCTTGAACTGTCTAAGTATTGCGCAAGTATTCAGAAATTATCAAGAAAAATCTTTGAATACCTATTCACCCCCCCTCTAGGTACTCGTACTAGCAACATCAATTGGTATCAGAGCCCGTGTTCTTACTTTGTTTGAAGTGTTTTACTTCAGAGTAAAAGATCCATGGCTAGTATGCTAGCACCAGGGCTAATGGAAGGGCAAAGCAATACAAGACCACCCTACTTTGACGGAAAGGATTACAACATGTGGAAGAACAAGATGAAAGCTTTCCTACGATCCAAGGATCCTCTGGAATGGGACGTTGTGGAAAGAGGAATCACTTCTACTGCTGCATCAATCTCTGAAAGAGGAAAAGAAACTGTTGATGCCAGCGGAATGACTCAGGAAGAAATAAACAAGAGACAAGCACTCGATGCAAAAGCAATTTACTCTTTATATTGTGCCTTATCTCCAACTGAATATAACAGAATATGTTCTTGTGTTACAGCAAAAGAAGTATGGGATGGATTACACATCACCTATGAAGAGATAGATCGAGTGAAGGAGACCAGAATTAATATTCTCCTCGGTCAATATGAAGCCTTCAAAATGAAACCAGGAGAATCTATAACTGGCATGTTTAGTCGTTTTACAGATATTGTCAATGGTCTTGAGAACCAAGGACAAAAAATTTATGATCCCATGAAGGTGAACAAGCTACTACGTGGACTCTCCAAGGACTGGAATCAAATAAAGACTTCAATAAGAGAGACGCAAAGAATCATGCCTCTATCCGTCGACGAGCTGATTGGAACTCTTCAGTCATATGAAGTGGAACGAATTAATGAAGACGAAGATCCAAGAGGTAAGAAATCTATTGCATTAAAATCAAATGATGACTCTGATGATGCAGATTCTGAAGATGATATGGACGATGAGGAGCTCGCCCTCATGATAAGAAGATTCAGAAAACTGAATAGAAAAGGCAGTTCAACTCAAAGAAACAAAGTTTCCGAGACAGCAGACCAAGTCTGTTGATGATGAGGAACCAAATAAAGATGTAGTCTGCTTCGAATGTAAGAAGAAGGGACACATCAGACCCAACCGTCCTCTTCGAAGAAGAAAAGAGGAAAAGCTGAGAAGTTTCGAAAAGCTCTCAAAGCTGAAACACAGGTGATACAGAATGTGAAGAAAGTGATAATGAATATGCCAACATATGTTTGATGGCACATTCAGACTCACTTCTCAGACTCGGACTCGGATTGGGATCGGACTCGAACAGTGAATTTGAGGTAAGTGATTTTAAAATTCCTGTCAAAGTCTCTAAATATATTGATGAACTGTGTTTCGGTCTTAAGACTTCTCTCAAAAGGATTTCCGAACTTAAAAGGAAAACTCAGCTCTAAAACAAAAGAAGACATTTTAGAAGAAAGAGTTAAAAGTCTAGACCTAAATGTTTTTGCTCTTAAAGAAAAAGAAGATGATCTTTTGAAAGAAAATGTTTTCTTAAAAACGGACTTATCAAATATTTCAAAGAAGTTTTCAATAGGATCTAAAAAGCTTGAAAAAGTTCTTTCTGTTCAAAGACCTTACTTCAATAAGTCTGGTCTAGGCATGACAGTGGAAACAATTCCCTTGATTGATTTTCCTAAAGTTAAAGAAAGAATAAAGAAAAGACCGTCGAGAGAGGCTTACAAAAATCATTTCAAGAAAGTTTTTGTAAAGTCTGTTGGTCGAAATGCTCTAAGGTGTTCAAAGTGTAATAGTAAGGATCACTTTGAAAAAGAGTGTCCCATGGTTTGGAAGCCTGTTAAGAAAGTATGGCCTAATAATGCTTATCCTACTAACACCAAAGGACCCAAGAAAATTTGGGTACCAAAGAAAACTTGAGACTCTCTTTTAAATGCAGGTCTCCGTCAAAGAAAAGATAAAATGGTATCTTGACAGCGGATGTTCAAGACACATGACAGGAGATTCAAAGTGCTTCGTAAAGCTCGTTCAAGTAAACGGCGGAAATGTTTCATTTGGAGGAAATGGCAAAGGAAGCATTGTGGGATTTGGAACTGTGAAAATTGGAAATCTCA
This sequence comes from Eucalyptus caleyi, assembly GCA_014182885.2. Classification (NCBI taxonomy): domain Eukaryota; kingdom Viridiplantae; phylum Streptophyta; class Magnoliopsida; order Myrtales; family Myrtaceae; genus Eucalyptus; species Eucalyptus caleyi. Next base: position 51,141,902 of record CM024470.2, read on the forward strand.
CAATAAGCAATGTTTCTTTAGTGGAAGGACTCAACTATAATCTCCTCAGCATTAGTCAACTGTGTGATACTGGTTTCAAGATCTCCTTTCAAGAAGGAATTTGCTATGGAATTAGTAAATACTCTACTCAGTCTTTCATGGGTCGAAGACATGGAAACATCTACCTCTTAGACATGAAATTAAATGAATCACAATGTCTAATCTCAATTCAAGATGAAGCAAGCTTATGGCACGAAAGCTTGGCCATGTCAATATGAAGCAATTAGCCAAAATCTCATCAAAGCAGCTTGTTCGAGGTCTACCCAAATTACCATATCAAAAGTCCGATCCATGCACACCCCAGTATTCTGGAAAACAGGTAAGAAATTCATTTAAGCAAATAAATCATGTCTCTACTAATCATGTACTACATTGCTGCATATGGATCTCTTCGGACCAACCGGGCTCGAGTATTGGAGGTAAGAAATACTGCCTAGTAATTGTGGATGATTTCTCTCGCTTTACTTGGGTATATTTCCTTGCAAGTAAATCGAAACCTTTTCGTATTTTGAAAAATTTGCTAAAAGGTTCAAAATGAAAAAGGATGTGTTATCTCATGTATAAAAACAGATCATGGAAGTGAATTCGAAAATCAAGATTTCACAAAATTATGTGATGAATCTGGTTTTAAGCATGTATTCTCCTCTCCATACACTCCTCAAGAAAATGGAGTTGTGGAAAGAAAGAACAGATCTCTTCAAGAAATGGCTACAACTCTTTAATTGAAAGCAAAATTTCTTCATGGTTTTGGGCTGAAGTCGTTTCAACAAAGCATGCTATATTATCAACAGAGTCTTCCTAAGACCTATTCTTGAGAAAACCCCTTATGAATTATTCAAAGGTAAGAAGCCTATTGTTTCATACTTTCATGTGTTCGGTTGCAAATGCTTTATATTGAAAAATGCAAAAGATCGAGTTGGTAAGTTTGAAGAAAGATCATATGAAGGCATCTTTCTTGGATATTCTACATCAAGCAAAGCCTACAGAGTCTATAACAAGAAGAGCCAGACGGTGGAGGAGTCAATGAATGTCAAATTTCAAGAGTCTACGCAAGATGAATCCAGTTAGACTCAATATGAAGAGTCTGAACCTGCTCCAGACCTTCCTAAGCTTACAACTAAAAAAGTATCTCAAACTCTGGAAGACCAGCGTCAAGATGTTCATGAAGATTCAAATAAAGAAAGAGATCATCATCTAGACAAATCAACCAGTAACTGGAAGCACAAGTCCAGTCATCCTAAAGATCTCATTATAGGCGAAATTAATGAAGGAATTCGCACCAGATCCAAAAGACATGAAGAGTCTAGTGCTGTGGCTCTCATCTCTGAAATTGAACCAAAAAGCATAGAATAAGCTTTATCTGATGAAAGCTGGATCGAAGCTATGCAAGAGGAGCTCAGACGGTTCAACATTAACGATGTCTGGGAATTGACGTCTAAACCAAAAGGTAAAACTGTTATTGGAGCCAAATGGGTGTTCAGAAACAAGATGAACGAAAAGGAAAAAGTCGTACGGAATAAAGCAAGACTCGTGGCCAAAGGATACACGCAAGAAGAAGGAATAGACTATGATGAGACTTACGCTCCTGTAGTAAGGTTAGAAGCTATTCGTCTATTACTTGCGTTTGCTTGTTTAAAAATTTTCAGGTTATTCCAAATGGATGTCAAAAGTGCTTTCCTAAATGGAATTATCCAAGAGGAAGTTTATGTGGAACAACCGCCTGGATTTGAAGACCCAAAGAAGCCGACTCGGTCTTGATTGAAAAAGGCCCCGTATGGTCTAAAGCAAGCACCTCGAGCTTGGTACGACGGACTAAGTAAGTTCTTATTACAGAATGGTTTTGTCAAAGGTAAAGTAGATACTACTTTATTTATCAAAAAGGAAAACAAAAGCTTTTTACTCGTTCAAATATATGTGGATGATATTATTTTTGGATCTCCTAATGAAAGTCTATGCAAGAAATTTTCTAAGTCTATGTGGGATGAGTTTGAAATGAGTATGATGGGAGAATTAACATTCTTTCTTGGCCTTCAAATAAAGCAATTGAATGAAGGAACTTTCATTTATCAAGAAAAATATGCTAATGATCTTGTCAAAAGATTTGGATTGGAAAATTGCAATAAGACTGATATACCAATGTCAAGTTCTTTGAAGATAGACAAAGATGAGGAAGGGAAGAAAGTTTATCAAAAACTGTACAGGAGCATCATCGGTTCACTTCTTTATCTTACTGCTTCTAGACCTGACATTTTGTTAAGTGTTTACATCTGTGCTAGGTTTCAATCAGATCCTAGAGAACCCATCTCAGTGCCGCAAAACATATTATTAAATACGTTGCTTCATCTTCAAGCATTGGTCTTTGGTATCCTAAAAATGGAGACTTTAATCTTCTGAGATATTCAGACGCAGATCTGGCCGGCTGCAGAGTCGATAGAAAGAGTACTTCAAGAACTTGCCGCTGCTTGAAGCGGGACAGTGTCTTGGTTTTCAAGGAAACAAAACACCGTAGCTCTCTCAACAACGAAGCGAGTATGTAGCTCTTGGAAGCCGCTGTTCGCAAATTTTATGGATAAAACAACAGCTACAAGACTTTGGGATTGAAGACTTATGCACAGAAATCAGATGTGACAACACCAGCGCAATCAATCTCACCAAAAATCCAATTCTTCATTCAAGAGCAAAGCATATAGAAATTCGACATCACTTTATTAGAGATCATATTCAAAGTGGAGAAATCGCTATTCAATTTGTTGATTAAAAAAGTCAACTAGCGGATATATTCACAAAGCCTTTGGAGAAAAATCAATTCGATTTTATCCGTTCCAGACTCAACATTTTGAAGCTCGAAGAAGTTAAAGTCTATAGACTCTCCAACCTTCAGACTCAAAAAGCTGATGACCGTCAGACTCAAATCTCTCAGACTCAAATATCTCAGACTCAGACGCTGATGACTATAGACTGTAAGTTGTTATCTAAACTCGAAAAGGTATGATCTTTCATTCAGTTATTTTGTAGTCGTGGAAATTGAAAAACTTGTCTTTTCAAAAGGATTAATTTTGGCAATTATCGATTTCGAAAAGAGGTATTCGTACACTTTCCTTGTACCGATTGAACTTCCCCTTTTCAAAACTAAGTTATATATATATATATATATATATATATATATATATATATATATATATATATATATACAGTTTTCACCTTCAATCTTCAAAACCCTAAAAGCATTCTCTTCTCAAACTGGTTTCTACTTCGAGTTCATCCTCGAGAAAGTTGTCATATTTTCTTGGGAAAGCAATCAAAGAAATCTTTTAGAGACAAGAAGAATGTCGTCCTCGAGAAAGTCCTCAAGAATCGCGACAAAGGGACCACAAAGGATGAAGGAGGGACCTACCCACTTCGATCTCACAGAAGAGGAAGAATTATCGAGTCAGCATCAGCACCCGACTCATTCTCCACCACGTCACTCAACGCCTTCTACCCCACAAGGTGCGGGTCAACATCCAGAAGAAGAGATAATCGAGGACGCAGACCCAAGCAATGTTGAAAGACAAAGGACAATTGCCTTATCCAGGTCTGGTGACCAAGATCTTCAGACACATGAATATTGAACCGCCACACACTCTTTGTGTTCGACCGTGCGATAAGATAGTGGTAGGTTTAAAGATGTTGACCAAGATGCGTCTGAAAGAACTTTCTAAGGCAATGGAGAAATTCAGAGTTAAGACTCCAGTTCCGTCTGCTTCAAAGAGAAAGGGAAAGGAAGCCATTGGTGCCCCATCCAAAAAGAAGAGAACTCTCATCTTGGAGGATGAAGATGAAGATGAAGAGGAAGATCTCACAATCTCTGCCTTGATAAGAACAAGACGTTCTGTTCCCCAAACAATAGAACAACAGAAGAAACAGAGAGAAGAAGAGGAGCAAGCCAAGAACAGAGAAGAAGAAGAGCAGCAAGAGAAGGAGAAAGAAGCTGAAGGAGAAACAGAAGAAGAGCAAGAAAAGTCTGTCGCTGAATCTGGAGAGAAGGAGAATCAAGATACAGAAGAGCATGATCATCACTCTTCTCCTCTTGATGTCCTAGAGACAGGGGGAGTTGGCGAGCAAGAAAGGTCCACACCTCATGCTGCCAATAGTGAAGGTCTAAAACAATCTCCAGCAGAACCAGAAGAAATTCAGGCTGAAGAAGGACACGATACGTCAACACCAAATCTGCAAGACTATACAGAAGCGCCATCGTCTGCAAATGCAAGTACTCAGACGGACAATTCTGCAGATTTTCGTCATATCATGGATATTCTTCTGGAAATGCGTGGCCAAATCTATGCTCTGGACTGTGAAATTCAAGCCATGAAGAATGCTGGACAAGCATCTTCAGTTACCCTAGAGGACAAATTGAAAGACCTCGCTCTGCAACTTCAAACCAATGCCAAGGGAGAAGACGTAGCTCAACTAAGGGAAGACCTGAAGAAGCTAGAAGGAATAGTCCAGTCCATGGGAGATTTCCAGATTGTGCGCATTCCCAAGCAGACATGACATCTTTCTCACCTTTTTAATGTTGACAAAAAGGGGGAGAAGCAATTTGAACCAACCAATTCTTTCAACTTTCTTTGACTATAAGTTTTTTTTTTTTTTTTTTTTTTGTTTATGACTTGAGCAATCTTGGGTGTGAACTTGAACTTGACTGAATTGGCTGTGGATTTTAATGCTTGACTGATTGCATTCATATCAAGTGTTGTTATATGGTATTACTCATGAAAGACTAACCAATTTTCTGTGGATGCAGAGTCTGGTTGCTTTGTTAATCTTTATGAGATTGCCATATTACTTGAAGAATGTTTTTGCAGGTCAAAGTGGTTCAAATCTACAGGAAAGTTTTGTCACCATCAAAAAGGGGGAGATTGTTGGAGAAATCGTTCCAGAATATTTTGAAGCTGACAAAACGTTTCCTTCAGTCTAGTCTGGGTATCTGCAGATCGTCTAGTTTAAAGTCTGAAGACTTTCTGACTACCAGACTCGATATTCAAGACTCAAGATTCGAGACTTAAGACTCAAGACTCAAGACTATTCTCATTGACAGTCTTTTTGATCCAGTGACGAAGGAAATCCAAAGCCGAAGTATATGGTTGAGGATTTAATCTTATCGTCTGGAGAAGATCTTTTTGGCTGGATGACTATAACGGATTCTTTTGATCTAAATCAATCGAAGATCCGATGGTCGACGAAGTATTCTTGGAATGTTCTATTCTTGGAAACCAAGATCCTCATTGTATGGGCGAACAGGATTGATGGGCTATCGTCAGGTTCCTTTTATAGCTCGAATGATCTTCTTGATTGATTCCGTCCAACGGGTAGATTGGAGGAATTCCTTTGGTAAATGTCAACGGTATGATGGCATAAAGGAGTATAAAAAGGAAGACATTCTAGTTGTTTTAAGAGCCTGATTTGATAGAAAAATTCCAGAGTCTGAAGCACCTTGATTATTAGTCGATACAGTCCGAGCGAAATTGTATACACAGAGAGTGTTTATACTTGGTGATACCTTGAGCGAGTGTGGTAGATCATCTACACCGAGAAATCAAGGAAGAACAACACTGTAACATCTCTTTGTTCATAGTGGAATCCAGCCAAATTGGCTGTCAGTGCAGAAGAGTGGACGTAGGCTTGAATTAAGCCGAACCACTATAAACCGCGTGTTTAATTCTCTCTTTCCTTACTCAGTCTTACGTTGATTATTATCTTTCGCTAATCCTTGAACTGTCTAAGTATTGCGCAAGTATTCAGAAATTATCAAGAAAAATCTTTGAATACCTATTCACCCCCCCTCTAGGTACTCGTACTAGCAACATCAGCTGCACCGCCGCCCGCGCGACGCCGCGCGCTCCGCCGCCTCACAATCGCACCTGCCGTCCTCGCTGTCCGACCCAGCCCCTGCTCCGCCTCTGTTTAGTCCCGTTCAGCTGCCTCCGGCCACCACCCGACCTCCTCCGGCCACCATGAAGCCCCACCTAGGTCTTGTTCAGCTCCTTCACCCATTCCCGACCCCAACCAGCCCCGGATTCGCCCTCCTTCGCCCCCAACCAGCAGTGCACAGAGAAGAAGAAAATGGGTATGGCAGCCCCTTCGTGGCCCATTTTGGCCGCCTTCCCGAGCCCGGATGCTCGACCCGCTTTGAGGAAAGTCGATCCTCGCGTCGAGCCCGTCGTTTTGGGTGAGTTTTACTCACTAATGCCTTCTTAGTGCGCTAATTATACTTAAAGGTTGATTAGTGTTAATTAAGTGTAATTAGGTTGTTAGATTAGAATTGATTAGTGATTATTAGTTAATTGCTTTGCATATTAGTTGTGTGATTAGTGTAATTAGATAGAGAATTGCCTGTAGTATTTATTGGATGCTTCTTGGGACTTTTACCGTCCCTTATCGGGTGTTAATTAGGCGATTCAGGCTTAATTGGAATTTTTAAGAATTAAATATTAATTTTCGAAATTAATTATTTAATTATTTATTTTCCGGAAATTCAACCTGGGATGGCCAGTGACCGGGATTTTATGCTGATGATGGTGGTGCAAAACCATTTATTTAATTGAGCTTCATATTGTGCTAAATTGGAATTATTGTGTTTATTTATTTATTTTTCGAAATTAAATTAATTAATTATTTGTTTTCCAAAAATTCAACTTGGATGGCCAGTGACCAGAATATTATGCTGATGACCGTGGTGAAGTCCGTTTATTTAATCGGGCTTTATTTTGAGCTAAATTAAATTTTAATATTTATTAATTAATTTTCGAAATTAATTAATTATTTAATTATTTTTCGGAAATTAATGCTAAGGTGATTGACGACCAGAATTTCGTGCTGATTGTCATGGCGCAGTCTATTTATTTATTTGAGCTCTATGTTGTGTGAAATTAAATAAATGGTGATATTTTAGGGATTTACCCTAAATTGATTGAAATTGAGTGAAATTGAATTATTGATTGATAGATGGCCGAGTATGGCTAGTTAGCAATTGTAATGCCTTGTTGAGCTGTAAGTGGAGAGGGTGATGAGAACTAACTGAGAATTCTATTGGCTGAGACCGATCAAGTACGAAGTATAGACAGGCGTGGTTCGGTGATAAAGTACATTACTGTGCAAAAACGGCGCCTTAAAGAACGCGCGTAGACTGTCTATGACTTATGGTAGGCGTGGTTCGGTGATTAAGGATATCACTGTGTGAAAACGGCGCTTTAAAAAATGCACGTAGACTACCTATGAATCATGACAGGCGTGGTTCGGTGATGAAAGATATCACTGTGCGAAAACGGTGCATTAAAGAACGCACGTAGACTGTCAGTGATTTGTGACCTGTGACGGGCGTGGTTCGGTGATGAGGAATATCACTGTGCGAAAACGGCGCCTTAAAGAACGCACGTAGACCGTCTGATACTTATGTCACCTTGGCAAAAACGACGCCCGAGAGCATTGATGGAACTCTGTGACTAAGTTTACTATTGGAGGTTATGTGGGATGGAGTGAATGACCTAGAAATGATTTGACTGACTTGTAATTGACTAGGTCGATTGATCGATGATTCGATATGAGTGTGATTCAATGTGACTGATCATTGCCTTGATTTGATGTTGCGAACTGATTGATTGAATGGAAATGACCGTGAGTGGTCTTGTTGGCGTGTAACCGATTAAGTCGATTAGATCGATGCTTCGATCTGTGATGTTATTGCTTGGATGTCTATTTGATTTGTGCTAATATGTAGGTGGAATCTGAGGCCAAGGTAAGTCATCTAACTCATGTTGTGCATAGGCAGCCCTAAGGTGTATTAGTTTACTAATCGGGTCTTAGGGGGTAGAACTTGCTGAGACGTTGTCTCAATGGTTACTGAATAACCATTTCAGGACCTGGATGAGGAGCCTAAGGAGCATGAATCTGATGAGGAGATCCCTGTTGAGGAACCTGAAGAGGAGTACGTGGAGGAGGACCCCGAGGATAACCCCGAGTACGACCCGGATGAGGATTGAGATCCCATCCTGTCTTGTCAAACCTTGTGTGCATGTGAATAGATGTTAGACCTGAAGTGTATATATGTACATAAGGATGTGGTTTTCAGGTTCAAGTTTGTAGTCCTACTTGCATATCCCATTACTTTATTGTCTAGGGATTTTTATAACTGCTTCCACATGTGCTATTAAAAAGGACAGGGTCGGCGATATGTTGTCCTGGGGATATCGCATAATAAAATCGACCAAGCTTGAAGGATGGTCACGTGACCGAGAGTCGGGGCGTGACATTTTAGCATATCCAAAAGACTATTCAAACCTTTCATAAGATAAAGTGACCCGAATTTTACTAATAATGTTACCACGTCCTTCTCTTTCCACTTCAATCAACACCTCATCTGACACATTCAATAGGATTATGCTCTTCTACTTCTCCATCAACTCTCGACCACTTTCATCACTTCTGGTAACTTAACCTTGCCATCCAACAGATTCTCCAAACTTTGGATTGTTAACATGGCACACATCTTAATGCTCCACAACCCAAAATTATTCTTTCTAATGAGCTTCTCAATCTCACATCTTGCTCAGACATAATTATAAATAAAGTATTCCAAACAATGATCATGCAAAAGCCCTAAATCGATCGTAGAAATCCTAACTTTGATACCAATTGACGTGAAATGACACAGTGGTTAATGGATCTTGCAGTTTAATATCAACCTGAGATAATGAAATCTTTGAAAAGCTCCCCGTGTATTTTGATGATTCGAAAACTATCCTTAGTTTAATATCTACTAGATAAATGAAAATATTTAATGTGGTTAAGTCGTGATAATTTTTGGAAGGCTTTGACAGTATCGTTGTTCTCCTTGTAGTTCAATTAAAGACGTTTACAAGGATGACGACCTTGACAAAAGCAAAAAAAAGAATTAATAAGTGGATATTACCATGATAGAATCCAGAAAAAATTGATCATGAATGACTCATGAATGACTTTTTTTAACACTGTCAAATGTTTACAAATTTTTATTTTTGTGGTGATATCACCGTTAAACTATTTCTTATAAATTTTTTTTTCTATATACTAGCAATGGAATAACCACATGAAACCCATACAAAAGAAGAAAGAACTTATTAAAGATTTGCAAAAAAAAAAAAAAAAAAAAAAAAAAAAATCACAATTACATTTCTCAATGCAAAAATTAAAAAAGATGAAATTTAATTAAATCACAATTACATTTCTCAATATGATTTTTTTAAATGATAGTTATTTTATTTATTTTAGATTGATAAAAATTAATATCATTCATGAAGTGTCTGCGGAAAAAACAACAACTTGCTTCGATGTGCATACATTTTTTATGTCACATTTTTTTTTTAATTGTGCTTTTAGATATTCCTATAGCATTAAACACAAACTTGGTGGATAGGTAGCGTTGTTATTTCCTAAGTCAAGATCTTGCTTCATGATAAAGAGAAAAGAGTTACGAAAAGCAATTATGCTAGAAATAAAGAGAAGAGAAGACAAACAAGAACATAAGTAAGACTATTCTTCGGTGCAACATGGAAAATTCGTTTAGACTCTATGCGCCAAATATATCACAATTTGAGTTATAACGGGCTTATTGAAGTCACAATGCGACATATGTGGGATCATCATTATCAATGGATCAACACAAGTTCACAGGTTGTTATTGTTGGAGAAATTTAGATGAATCTAAAGAATGTGTAAAAGAAAATATATACAAGTGGTTTGATCCACTCTTAATTTAAGGATTATAATTACTGGCTATCTCAAATCAACGTTGTGTATAGCCACTTGTGCAAAATATTATTTATATAGAGTTTGAGTAATTACTTTGGCCCACTGGATTCGATCTAATAAAAAGGAGAGTTGGCGCAGAGGAAGACAAGCAGTACAAACGCAAATGTACCCGTAGGTCTAGTCATCGGAGCGGCAGGCAGAGGCGCCGGAGCGGGAGGCGGAGGCGGAGGAGCCCGAAGGGCTGAGGCGTCATAAAAGGGGTAGAACTCGTACCTCACGCGGCAGCTCGGAGTGAGCACCCCCCCGCCTTGGTTTCCCGAAGGCAGTCCATCAATCCCGTACTGGAGACACGTGTCACAGTCTGAAGCTGTCACGTCCGGAGTACATTGGGCGAATGAGTACAACTTCAGCGAGCTCGAGAGGTCCCCCTGTGCCACCGCGACCTTCTTCCATGACCCGCCAGTTGAAGCCCTCGTGGCGACGTCATTCAGGGTTGAATTCAGGAGCTCCATGAACAGGGTTACGTCGGTGACGTTCCTGGGGACGTTCGATAGGTTGTAATAATCGATAGTCGGTTGTAGCTCCACGACTGAGAAGATGTAGTAGTTCGAATACCTCAGCATGCACTCATCGTACCATATCCCAGAGACTCGCTGGTTGGGGCATCTTTCGAGGATCTCCCGTGTTCCAGTGGCCACGCAGTCACTGCACATGACGGCGCCAACGTCACCGTTGCAGAGGAAGAGCCCGTAGACCTGGTCGGGAGAATTTTGGCCTGTGGTGGCGTTGGCGAAGCCGTTGGTGCTGTTGGAGGCGGCGAAGGCGAGGGAAGAGAGGAGGGCGTCGAGGTTGGTGAGGGCCGTGTGATCCGCGGTTGAGTTGGAGAGAGAGAGAGAGAGAGAGAGAGAGAGAGAGAGAAGGGGATCTAAGATTTTGTGTTGATTTTGCAGCATTTATTGATCGAAAAACTTCAGAAGATAATAGTGACACTTCTTGAAATCTAGGACGCAAAATTGTGAACACACTCTGAATGTTGGTCTACAGTCACACTACATTGGATTCACCGAAAAATCGTCAATACTTTGCTATTGGTTTGGCCATCAATACTCAGGCGAGGCAAAGAGAAGATGAACGGTGAGGATGGTCACCTTTTTGGCCTTGTACAGCGCTCACTGACAAGGTCGATTGCGTGATTTGCATTATCTTATTGACTGAGGAGACTTGACCAACAAAAGTCAAGATAACATGTAACTCCAATATCTCAGTTTCAAGTGATGGCGATGGCGATGGAGAGCGCTTTGGACTAGGTTCATATGTACTTGTTGCCATGGAAACTATTCGAACTTTCCTTGATTTTACGTGAGGAAAAGTATTGGATCCAATTGGACAAGTTTGTTGACCTAGTACAGCTCCTTGTAGGCCACAGCTAAAATCTCCGACGGAGGTACACATTGCTGCTGCTTCACGTAATGCATTTGTGTGTGTATAAGTGATTTGCATGAAAAATTGCCGAACAACTTTTACAGGTAGTCACCTCCTGATGCCAATGGAAATACTTGCAACGCTGGTTGAGTTAAGGACGTGAACTAGCTTGTTTGGCTTGGAAAAAAACTTACGAAAAATTACAATTAAATGTGACAATCTTTTTACCCTACAATTAGCACGAAATGACAAAACACTTGTGTGCAGGTTTCGGATTATCCGCTCTGAGGGACATAGAATTACTTCATAGTAGAGTAGCTCCTAGTCATTTACGATCATTTTCTAGTTTGTAGTAATTCGTAGACCAGTGTAGTGTAGACGATCCCCAAGGACATGAAGTTCTTTTATGAGTGACAGGAAAAAGTGATGGAAAAGTGCTCTAATAATTTGATTTTCAAATGGTTTCGTATATACGAGAAAATTCTTTTGGAAAAGTTATGCAAAGTTGACAAAATACGATAATAATCAGGCTATTGATTGAGAAATTACAAAAGCCAGGCATCGCAGCAAAAGTCAAACTACGATGCGAAGGCCACGTCGGCATTGAGAGCAGGACAGGAGCGAGTGCTCGTTTAGCATTAATTTGCTCTAGTCAATAGTCATGATCACCTAATGCCCAGTTCGAAAGCGTGTGCTACTAATTTGAGACCTTGGTGAGACTAGCAACCGAAACCTAAATTAAATGTGAAAACCTAGGTTTACATTGATTTTTTGTTCCCTATAGGTTTTTAATACTGAACTAAATGATAAGATTCAGTTTTTTGTTATTCTTTTAAAGGGTTCGGCTTTTGTGGTTTTACAGCAATAATGCGAATTTTGGCAATTAACTTTGGAAGCTTTATATTCCGATTGCAAAAGATGAGTCCCACAAGTGCGCCATTACAAATATAGCATAACAGTACCACTAGGTTAACAGGCTCTTATTACAAACAGTTCTCTTTTCTAATTTTCATCTTTAAGGCAAAATCTCAATGCAATGTAAAATAGCTTTCAATTTTAGTTTACAACAAGGAAATAGAAATGTCAGTATCAATGATGGCCCAAAATAAACAAGAAAACAAAATTATCTAATGAAGTTTCTTGACAGGAACGTCTTGCTAACTTGCTATGTCAATTGGGAATGTAATACTTGAATTTGTAGTGCCACAATGAAAACAAATTTTCCAACGATTGTCTGTATTGACCAAATAAAATCAAAAGTTGAAAAGTAATATGTGTCAACAAGTTAAAACCTCAAGCCACAGAGTTAGATTTATTAAAATTAGGTTACAAAACTTCGACCAAAAAAAAAAAAAAAAAAAAAAAAAAAGCTTACAAAACTGTTTTTCTAGGAGATATGTACGATCGTGATCCTCTAAATAATCTGTTGAATACAACAATCAATAATGGCCTGATACCTTATGTAAAAAATTAATTGTATAAACTACTCTTTGTAAGTCTAATATTTTCCTAAAACAAAACCCCATAATGTTGGCTCAGTGGTTTAGAATTTGGAGATGTATAGAGCCAACTTGGTTCCCACAAGGGTTTTTGATTTGCAAAATCAAAAGGGAGCTTCTTGTCGTTAAAAAGGAACATCTCAAAACCAAAGAATTAAAGATTCTATAAGGCTTACATCAGTGTCACCAACTCTGTATAAAATTGAATCCATATTTAAAGTAAAATACTTGGCTAACTGTACCGTCAGCGTGGAAAAAGGACGGTCAATCCTGAGTTTCACATGTTTTCCACAAGAGGGAGAGAGATCTATGTTTACCTTGGAAACTTCCCTATGCTTGTGTTTGAGAAAGGAAACTATTGTGGGTGTAAAGAGAAAGAGAAGGTAACGGAAGACATCATCTCACTCCTGCATTCGTTTTGTCTAGGAGACACCGTGCGTGACCCGTTGCATAGAAATGCAAAGCTGGCAATAAGGAATAATTTGACTTAATATGTAATTTGACTTTTAGGGCCAAGACTTTTAGGACCACCTTCTTGGCCCTAAAAGTCCTTGGGGCTCTTTGGTTTCAATTTGCCCAAAAAACTGACTGTCATCAACAGTGGTATAGTCATACCACGAGACTTTTAATGTTTGAATACCTGAACGTTTTGTCAAGTGGGTGCTAGGAAATTCAGAAATAGATAGCTTATTAAATTAATGGATACCGGGAGAAGATTACTATATTTGATATAAATTGATTCCCAATAAAATTATGCTTGAACAAATTATGTACCGATACTCGAACACAACATGTCCACAACATGAGCCGACTTGCTTCGCCATCTTCCTTTCAAATTCTTTCTTAAAAAGGTATTTTTGTAGTTACGTAATTGAGCTAACACTACTAGAAGAAACCGATAGGTGATGGACAAAACTGTACCAAAAAAGGGAGAGCCAAAATCGGTTTGAAACTCTCATTATAGATAACTTGTAGATTAGTGGCCATCATTGGTGAGGGTTTTGCAAAACCCATCAGCCAAAAGTCGTTGGAGAAAGACAATTATCAAACGTTTATCCTGGTCAACTCCATGATAAGATATTGATAGAGCTAATATAATTTAAATACCATGACAATTAACTAAAAGTTACATCAATTGATCAAAGAACTCAGAAGACACAATTGCAATAAATTTATTCCTGATTTCATTAGAGAAAGTGCATTCACGAGGCAAATAGATAATCTTTGTCTTCATCTTGAATTATAAACACAGTCAAAGAATACAAAGACTTTCGGTTTTCGTTTTTGGGGGGGTGGTGGTGGTGATGGATCGCTCTTCAACCAAGGATTTCCAAGCAACAAAGAAGGCTTATGAACAAAGGATTGCTTAAAATGGTTGATGTGGGGTAGGCAACAAACTACAAGGGAGTGCTTCAAGTCTACTAACTAACCGGCCTCACAGTAATGGTGGACAACTTGGATTTCATGGAGATGGGCCAAACAAGATTTGCATTTTACAATAAAGGCCCACAAATTGCACCCAAGGTGATCAGTGCCCAAGAAAAAACCTATTCAAGATGGGACACTTAGGGTGCGTATGACAAAATTTATAGAACAGAAATTGATTTTTTGCCAAAATTGATTTCTCAATTTCTATTTTAGAAATTGAGAAGTTAAAAAATTTAGCTTCTAATTTCCTCTTCAAATCTATTTCTGAAATAGAGATCTGTTCTAGAAATAGAAAATCAAATTGCGTTACCAAATGAATTTCTGTTCCAAAACTATTCTAGGGAACAGAGAAATTGAGAAATAGAGAAGTAGAAATTTTATCATGCGCGTCCTTACTACCTACGAATATAGTTTTAACAACACCAAAGCCCAACTAGTTTCACAAGGGAAGAAATGTACAATCTAGTGGGTCAGTCAACGAACACTTCATTATTTAGTCTAGACAATTATTTAGTCTAGACAAGAGTAGTATTAAGCCTTATAGAAGCACAATAACATACAAATGCGGAAGATTACAATGGATTGATTTATGATTTAGCTTCAAATAGTAACAAAAACTTAAAAGAATCATAATAACTATGATGGATGACATGTGTATGGTCTATTTTTAAATGCACATGACCCCATTTGAGCAATTAAGAGCTTATTCTCCAAATACATTGACTTCTGCTCATGGTTCATAAAAAATCATGGTGCTAGGCCACACAATCTCACCATGAGACCATCCATGAAGAAAGATTTCGCTTATGCCGCCATTACCGGGGGTCCAATTTGGTAACTACCATGCTATTAGTTGATGAAGGCATCATCCTATTGGCAAATTCCTCCAATTTAAGCTCTCATCGGGATGCTCAATTTGCACAATCTACTTTGGATGAAGAAAGGTGGATGTCGAGGTGATAGCTAGGTGCATAGTAAGCAAATATGTGGGCATCAAAGCACTTGATCTCTTGAATATGAATCCATGATAGCTAGGTCCACTACTTCCGAGGTTATGCCTTCTCTCCATTGATTCCACACCTGCAAGAATAAGTTGGGAAAATCTTCATAGAATCGCGGCATTAATTCAATGACTCATCTTGGAAGACGTATGACTCTAGTAAAGAACCTTATATGACCAAGGAACAAAAATAATCATAAGTGTTCAGTAGGTTAAGGATGCACATAACAAAATTTCTGGAATAAAAATCAATTTATAATCCTTGGACAAGTTTATGAGTAAAGAAACGCGTATGATAATAACTCAAAATTTTTGTTTTTGGAATAGAGATTCGTTTGATAAAACATAAAATTTCTATTTCTAGAGGTGGTAGTAGCCGACAACTAATGACAATCGACCAAAATCTAATGTTTGGCCGACAATAAGCGTCCTACGATGGGTGGTAGGCATCCGGCATCGTGGCGTTCGATGTCTAGTGTCCGATGTTTGATAGCGGCGGCCAGCGTTCAATGATCGGGGGCGAATGTCTGGCCTTTCGTGGGCGGTGAGCAGTGATGAAAGTGAACGATGATAAGAGTTTTCATTTCTTACTTTTATTCCAAAAATATAATAGTTGAAAAATTTAACTTCTGATTTATGTTCCAAATCTGTTTTTAGGATATAAATATGTTCTAAAAATAAAAAATAAAATTATGTTACCAAACATATTTTCTATTCCAAACTTGTTCTAGGGAACATAGAAGCATAAATTTTGTCACGCACACCCTAAAAAGACTTAGTTTTTGCAAAGGAATTTCTATTTCACTTGACTAGAGTTATAGAAGGTGCAGTGTCTCACGGTAGCACGGTAAAACTAACATAACTAGCAAGATATTTACCCCCTTCTAGCTGGAGGTAGAAGTTATTCTTCTTTCCGCAAATGATCTCTAGAAGTAGTATTTCAAAACTATAAACATCAGATTTCACCAAGAACTCTCCATGCATTGGATATTTTGGAGACAGGTAACCACTGCAAAATGACATTAGCCACATGTATATTGCAAATTTAGATTCAAATCACGTATGTTCCTTGAATAGATAAAATGAGGAAGTTTGGCATATAATCACAAGGTCATCTATTCAAAAACTAAGACTTACAAAGTCCCCACAATTTTATTTGTGTTAGCCTGAGTTTGATCACCTCCAAAAATTCTTGCCATGTCAAAATCCAAAATCTTCGCATTCATTTCACTATCTAAAAAGATATTGCTATGCTTTAGGTCACGATGAATGATTTAGAGACGAGAATTTTCATGTAAATAGAGCATCCCTTGAGTGATCCTAGAGACTATTTTATAACATAGAGGCCAATCCAATTGTCCTTGTTTTTCGGGATCTGCTTCACTATACCAAAATTCATTAATGTGCTAGGATGTGACACCTCTCAAAAACTTAAGGTGAAGCTCATCACACAATACCAAAATATATTTACTCTCATTCATAAAAAAATAGTTCAAGAAAAACCTATAATAAAAACAAAACCCAAAATTTTCAAGGTTTCCACAGCTAGTGAAAGCTTGACCAGCAATGCCATGGAATTATGAAGGGTTAACTTTGTTTTGATACGATATTTCAATTTAGCAAACTGTGACTCATGGCAAAAAATTATAAAAGAAACTGTAAAGGCTTCTTCCAGTATTGGAGGGTAATTTCTAAAAGGTTGTGGTTATTTCCAATGACTAAATCCATTCCTATTTTCATTGAAGAGATAAAATTTCTCTTAATACTCAAAATAGAAGCGGTGGATCCTGAGTTTATTCACAAATTTTCTTTGTTTTTCCTTTCCTATATCTATGTAGAAACTAGGAAGTGAATCTGACCTTGTATTATGAAGTAAATTTTAGGCTCATATCACGTGCTTCCATCTTTTAGTTTCCAATAAGTGGGTATTACCATGAAAAAAATCCAAAATAACTTGGACAAAATTAACTTTTTATTAACACAGTCAACTTTTTTTTTTTAAATATTTAGTTTTGTTGCGCATATAATCATTAAACTTTTTCCTGTTGGTTGTCCGTTATACACATATAATGAGTTGACCGGATGAAACAAAAAAGAAAAAGAAAAAAAGCCCTCATTAAACATATGATTAAATAAAATTATAGTTACATCTCCCAATACTAAAATCCAATAATGATATTTTAATTAAATCAAAAATTGCATAAAATAAGAAAGGGTTTTAAAATGACAGTTCAATGTTAGTCATTTTATATTGATAAAAGTTAATATTATTCATGATAATTACAAAAAAAAATAATAACAATGTGTCTCAACAAGGAATTTTTTTTTTATGTCACTGATTTTAGTGTACTTTTAGATTTTATTATATCTTTTTACCTAGCAGTATTTCATCAATAGTAAAATAAAATCGCTAATACCTTGATATCCTGATCAGAGACTTCATATTGTTTCAGACAAAGCAAATAATAAATAACATATGCACCACAAAAGTGAGTGCTTGGGATAAAAGTGACAAAGAATGGGTAGGTTGCTATAAGAGTAATGATGAAGAAGAGGCTTTTTTAAAATAAAAAAACAATAAGATTAAATTTGCAAGAAACTCACAATTGAAAAGTAAATTAATCGAAAAAACCTGCAAAAATGAATGGATTTAGTCATATACAGGATGGATAAAGCCTAACCCTTTCCGGACTGAGCAAGACTTCCATCCACCCACCAGTCAGTTTCATTGGATTTTTTCCCTTTCTAAAATGATTTTCCGGACATAAAATTAAGGCCGAGTGTATAATGCTATTAGCAAATCAAGACAAACTTGCCTTCCGAGCGGAAGGCTAACAAGACACAACAGTCGACGGCCGTCGGCAACTTTTCTGTGCACAAGGCCATGGGAGGATAGCCTCGGCTTAAAGCTTATTTTATTTTTAACTTATGTTTCAGAAATTAAAAGACTCGTACCATCTCTGTCCCTCCGAAAAGCAAGAACCTTGGACGAGCAGAACAATCCGCAGATAGACTTGAAAGCAGGAAAAAAAGGACCTGTTTTTTTTTTTTTAATTATAAATCCTTTTGGAATGAGAACTCCAACTATAATAGTGCAAATAATAATCATTCTATTCTGGTCATAAATTAATTTTTCTATTTATATTCCTCAGATAAGCTTCTAAATAAAAATACACATTCGATAATGGCACAAATCCAAAATAGAAATTCATTTGATCATGACATAAAATTTCTCCTTCTTACGGGGTGCCGGTGGGCGGTAGGGGAGGCGGATGGCAATAGGTGGGGGGGTGACAAGTGGTGGCAAACAGTGGACAATAGGTGGGCAATGAGTGGGTGGCCAGCTCATAGTGATGGCAAGCAATAAGAAAAAATTTTATTTTTATTTTTGTTTCAAAAATAGAAAAGTAAAAGAAAACTTTACTTTCGATTTTTATTTCAAAATTCTTTGTGAAGTAAAAGTTTATTTCAAAAATATAAAAATGAAATTTATCTTACCAAATAAATTTCTGTTCTAAAATTTACTTTTAAAAATAGAAAAATAAAAAAATATAGTAACAAGATAATTATTATGCGCGTTAACCGACTTGTTTCGTGGCGTTAAAGCAGTGGAAGAGAGAGGCAAAAGGAAAGTTCCATATACGTTCGAGAGGAGGGCCCGGCGCGGGCCCCTCATTATAAAAGAGGTGAATGTCGAACGTCACGTTGCAGCACGAGGTGAATATCCTCCCTCCTGGCCTCCCCAGGGGAACACGCGGAATCACTGATCGGAGGCACGTGTTACAATCCCACGTCGTCAAGTCCGGCGTGCACTGCGCTATCGTGGACAGCTTCTCAGACGTGGTAACATTGGCTTCCACAGTTGCGAATCTATTTCCCGAAGCCCTCCAGGCGACGTCTTTGATTGTGTCACCGTGTACTTGCAAGAACTTTGGCTGGGTTAGCGATGTCCCCGGCGTAGGAAATCGTAAAACCAGGCTCCTCTTCCATAACCGAGAACACGGACTCGTTCGAGTACCGTAACATGCACTCATCATACCCGATCACAAAGGCTCGCTGGTTGGGGCATTTCTGGAGGATATCCCGTTTACCAGTGGCGACGCAGTCGCTGCACGAGGCGGTGCTAACGTTGCTGCGACAGAGGAAGAGCCCCTAGGCCTGGTCAGGAGGGTTTTGGCCGGCAGGGGCATCGGCAAAGCCATCCTTGCTGTTGGTGGCAGCGGAGGAGAGGGAAGAGAGGAGGATGTCGAGGTTTTATCGGTAAGTGGAGTTGGGAGTGAAGAGGGTGGTGTCTGTGCAATTATGATACAGATATGCGGGTGTGGCTTCAGTAATGAAAATTCTGATGATGAAGAAGGAGGAGAGAGATAGGGAGACGACGAAGGAAGACCTCATGGCTGGATTGATGATTGTATTGGCCTAACAAGACCCGCTTGGAATTGTAGGAACAACGATGTTTGAATTGTCGTCCCATAAATTTGGTCCCATGCAACTTGTGTGACACGACTCCATCGAAAAGTCTCGTACAACTTTATGATGGATGCGTAGTTTCTGGATCAATGATGTTCGAATTGTCATCCTATTGATTTTGTGCGTCCGTCCTACAAGTTCCATGTGCTTGCATGACATTTCTCCATCGGAAAGTCTTGTACAACTTCACAACGGATGTGTAGTTTCTGGACCTCTCATATTCGATAAATTAATTAACTAAATCGATAGGAATAGTTTGAGATGATTTGTGGTGCGGAGGATCAGTCCCACTCCACTCTTTACTAAAATCCCGGCTGTTGCTCACTCAATTGCGACAGCCCAGTTCAGTTTGATTTAGTTAGTTCCTGAAAGAGAAATCAAAGATTACCCTTTGAAAACCCAGCTTATTGAGAGTGACCTTTGAAGATTGTAGATGGACTTTCTGGCGATGACCAAACCATGGAGGACCAAGGTGGGATTTCGCTTTCAGGGCTACTTCGCTAATAAGCCTAATCTCGGCAATTCTCAATTTTGCAAGCTTTGTTCTAAATAATGTTTTGATTTCTTTTTGAGTTTATGACATATCAGGCTTGCGAAAAGTAAAAGATAAATGAGACTGACGAAATGAAGAGTTTGGTGTGAATTCTTATTGAGAAAACAATCAACTTGAATCTGTAGAAAATTTCGGGCAAAGAACAAAACTAAGGGTGCGTTTGTTTTGTGGAATACATTTTCAGAGAAAACATTTTCCTCATTTTCTGGCATTTGGGTCGCTCAAGAAAATGAGTCAACGGAAAACGTTTTTCTAATCAACAAAAAACATTGTCCTAGCAAAGCTTAAATTCAGGAAAATAATTTCCCCTTTGAAAGGACCGGAAAACATTTTCCGAATTTACCAAAGCTTAGATTTGATGCTTGGTTTACAAACAATTATTCTTATAAAAATATATTTAAAAACATTGAATTTGATTTTTTTATTTAAAAAATTAAAATTTGGATAACATTTTAAAAATAAAAATAAAAATTTCAGAATTTGCTTCTTTTTCTTTTGCTTTTCTTCCTTTTTCTATTTTGCTTCTTCTTCACCCATCACCGCCCACAAGGACGGCCAGTG
Organism: Eucalyptus caleyi; assembly: GCA_014182885.2. Taxonomy (NCBI): domain Eukaryota; kingdom Viridiplantae; phylum Streptophyta; class Magnoliopsida; order Myrtales; family Myrtaceae; genus Eucalyptus; species Eucalyptus caleyi. The sequence continues at coordinate 51,162,639 of CM024470.2, forward strand.
AGCTCTAGTCTCACCAGATTGAGCGATCTCATGGCCTTCGATAACAAGGCTTGAGCTTGCCCGAGGCCGATGAGTCTCAAGCCTCGCTAAATCGGGTGAGCTTGTGGCCTCCAACGATGAGGCTCAAGCCTCGCTAGATTGGGTGAGCTTGTAGCCTCTAGCGACTAGCTGGCAAGCTTGCCGCCTTTGGCGACAACTAGAGCTCACCCCTTGTCAGGCAAATGGGAACAAACTACCAGAGGAAGTAAAAGGGATGGCGTGAGGAAGTTGAGAAGTGAAGGACAAGAAGAAGGAAAAAGAAAAAAGGAAATAAAAATAAAGAAAATAAAAGTAAATAAAAAACAACAATATTAAAAATTTGAAGTTTTTTAAACTGAAATTCATTTTTTTCCCGTGATGAAATGTGAAATTATTTTTTAATGGGATCCAAACGGTAAAAAATCATTTTCAATTATACATCACCAAACAAAGGAAAATAAACCGTATTCTTGGAAAATGCTTTCCCAAAAAGCATTTTCCTTTATCATTGAGTTTTCGGTGAAACAAACGCACCATAAGAGAGAAAGTCGGTTGATAATTATTTTCTTTGTTTTGACTAAGCTCTTTCTCCAAAAATACAGAGATCGTCAACAGAGGGAAAATCAGGAATATTACTACTATTGGAGGTTATGTGGGATGGAGTGAATGACCTAGAAATGATTCGACTGAGTTGTAATCGACTAGGTCGATTGATCGATGATTCGATCTGAGTGTGATTCAATGTGATTGATCATTGCCTTGATTTGATGTTGCGAACTGATTGATTGGATGGAAATGACCGTGAGGGGTCTTGTTGGCGTGTAATCGATTAAGTCAATTAGATCGATGCTTCGATCTGTGATGTTATTGCTTGAGTGCCTATTTGATTTGTGCTAATATGCATGTGGAATCTGAGGCCAAGGTAAGTCCTCTGACTCATTTTGTGCATAGGCAGCCCTAAGGTGTATTAGTTTACTAATCGGGTCTTAGGGGGTAGAACTTACTGAGACGTTGTCTCAGTGGTTATTGAATAACCATTTCAGGACTCGGATGAGGAGCTTAAGGAGGAGGAACTTGATGAGGAAAATCCTGATGAGGAACCCGAAGAGGAGTATCAGAAGGAGAACCCCGAGAATGATCCAGAGAAGGATCCTAATGACGTTTGCTATAGAATCAATTTGAATAGAAACCAGTTGTTTTAGTATGGCTTGTATATGATCATAAGGATGTGGTTTTCAAGTTTAGGTTTCTAGTCCTACCTGTATATCCCATTGCTTTATTGTCTGGGGATTTTTGTAACTGCTTCCGCATGTGCTATTAAAAAGGACAGGGTCAGCGATATGTAGTCCTGGGGATATCGCATAATAAAAGCGACCAAAGGTAAGGGATGTGCGCGTGCCTGAGGATCGGGGCGTGACAAATAGTTTGTGCAAGGACTCACCTTGTTGTTGCTGGGAGAGGGCGAGCTCACCTATCCACTAGCGAGGCGAGCTCTTGCCAAATCTGATGAGGGCTAACCTAGCCGCTCCAATTCAGTGACCGGCCAGCCTTCTTCTCTGGTTGGTCGTCGGAGCCAAAGGAAGGAGGAGGGAGGAGGAAAAAAAATAGAAAAAAAAAAAGATAAAAAAATTCAAAAAATTCAAAAAAATAAAATATTATTAAAAAATTATCTCCGGTACTGGTTAGTGGCCACATTAGTGTCGCCAATTTTGGTCAGATAGACAAAACTGACACAATTGCAAAACATTTAGGACTTAAGGTACGAAGGTAAAGGATGATGGAGACTGGAGTAGAATATTCAAAGTTGATTTTTTCCAACACGGCTCTCGTGGCTCAGGTCAAAGTGCTTTTGTCCGAAAAGGCTGAACCGCGTGCTGTGTTTCTTTATTATATTGACCCACCAATCGGTGTCTCGATTGGACGGACGGCCATAAAGTCTCTGGAGCAACAATTCAACATAAAATGAAAAGGAAAAGACTTAAGAATTGAGTTTTTTACCAAAAAAAAAAAAAAAAAAAAGACTTAAGAATTGACTGATTGCTAATGAATAATGGATCAACCGTATTTTGATCTCTTCAGTCTAACATTGATTGCTAACGAGATAAATATCTAGGGTTATGGCATGGCTATTTACGTAGTCTTTTCAACATTTTCGAGATAAATATAGTACAAATATCATTATTTTCATACGGCATTTATTTAAGTATTTAACTTTTTCTGATCATTTAAGTATCATAATTTTAAAGAAAAATGCTCATCTAAGTGTTATAATTTTTATTTGATGAATGTGTTGAAAATGTTATATCACTCAAATGATGAATGTGTTGAAAATGTTATATCACTCAAATGATAAGTTGAAAAGTTAAACTACTTAAAAAATAAAAAGTTATATCACTCGAATAAGTGCCATACAAAAGTTATAATACTTAGATTATTTTTTTCTCCAAAATTTTCTCATACGTGGCCAAGAAGTTGGCTTAGAAAGTTTTACTTGGAGAAAGTTACAATTGTGATATATTAAAACTTTCTATTGTATATCAAAAGTCAAAAACCCTGTAGATAGTGATTGAATTCTTGGTATAGGGTCACATAGAGTTTTAGGGTGAAAGTATACTCAAATATCAAAACTTGACAAGCGTAGACACTTAAATGCCAAAATTTCTAAAATATATACTTAAGTGCCACTTTTTTTTTGAAAATTGGACACTTAAGTGTCAACTTCGACGAGACTTGCCAAAAATCCGACGTTGCATTATTTTAATAATAAAACTAATCTATGTGGCTTGTTGAAATATCTACTTAGCAATGCTTGTCCCAAAACGACATCTTGCCCCCAAACTTTTTAGTTTATAAATTTAATTTAATTAATATTTATATTAAAAATCATATTTGGACCATTTTGGACTTATCTAGCCATGTTAGTGCCACATGGATAATTTTTTCTTTAAGAAATGTCACGTCATTTAAATCCTCCACGTTAGTAATTTGGCCATAAATTCTCGCCGTTGGCACTTAAGCATTAATTTATTATCCGATTTTGGCACTTAAATATATCTTTTGGAAGTTTTGGCACTAAATGTCCACTGTGTCAAAACTCGTGCCAAGTTTTGACACTCGAGGTGTCGGGCACTCAAGTTCCAGTATGATATTCCAAAATCCACTTAACTTTGTTAAGGTGAAAAGTGCCAAAAAAGTCCTAAACCTTTTGCCTTTGTGCCGATTTAGTCCTAAACCTTTTTTTGGTGCCGATTCAGTCCTAAAGCTTTTTAAGTTGTGCCAATTCAGTCCTTTCCGGCCAATTTTGGCCGGATCTTGCTGACTGGACGCCGACCGGCTGACGTGGCCTGATCGGCGCTGACATGAACAACATTTAATAATTTTTTAATTTTTTAATTTTAAAAATATATATTTTAAATATTTTAAATATTTTTTTGTCTTTTTCCTCCAGCCGGTCGCTAAGGTCCGGCGACCGGTCGGAGGCGACCTTCGGTTAGGGCGAGGGCCGGCGAGGCCCTCGCCGGATCTGGCGAGGCGAGCCTCATTTATGGCCTGATCTGGCGAGGCAGCCATGGGCGAGGCTCGCCCTCGTCGGATCTGGCGAGGTCGAGCCTCGCCGGCCCTCGCCAGATCCGGCGAGGGTGAGCCTCGCCCATGGCCGCCTCGCTAGATCAAGCCATGGGTGAGCCTCGCCTCGCCAGATTTGGCAAGGGTGAGCGACGAGGCGAGCCTCGCCCATGGCCGGCGAGATCTGGCGAGGGCGAGCCTCGCCCGACCTCGCCGAGATCGAGGCCATGGGCGAGGCTTGACCTCGCCGGTCCGGCGAGGTTGGCCTCGCCCTCGCCGGAGGTCGCCTCGGCCGGTCGCCGGACCTCGGCGATCGGCTGGAGGAAAAAGACATAAATAAAAATAAAATATTTAAAATATATATTTTTAAAAATATAAATATTAAAATATTATTAAAAGTTGTCCACGTCAGCGCCAATCAAGTCACGTCAGCTGGCCGGCGTCCAGTCAGCAAGATCTGGCCAAAATTAGCCGAAAAGGACTGAATTGGCACAACTTAAAAAGGTTTAGGACTGAATTGGCACCAAAAAAAGGTCTAGGACTAAATCGGAACTAAGGCAAAAGATTTAGGACTTTTTTGGCACTTTTCCCCTTTGTTCATTGCCCTCTAATTTCAGGGCATCATTCTCATATTTTCGCCAATCTATATGAACCAGTACGTACTGTTAGTGAATTAGCGTCGATGACGTTGAGTAAACCCATCGTGCACTACGCAAGGAGTGCACAACTTTCCTTAGAGATCAGAATTGCTATAAATAATATAATTTCCATTCTATTTTCCACCTTTCCACCACATATTCTCCGGTTTGATTTCTAATAAACTTAACTAGAATTTAGACCTTTCAAAAGCATGAACTTAAGTAAACAACAACCTGCATCGTCTTACTTCTAAATTCAGCGTTGATCCTTTCAGTGATTTTATCTCCTAGGTTGTGGATCCGTCATCAAAGCTTTATTTGTTGATGTTGTTGTTGAGCCATTAATAGATATAGTCGACACTTCTCTACCACTGTTATCTGTCATACATGCAGGCTGTGTCAAAGTTGGGAGGGTTGGCCTTTGGCTCACCAACACTAAAACCACCAATATTATGTTTGGTTGTCTCAATACGCTCTCTTTAACACGTAGCAACACAATGTGGATGCATCTTAAGACGCATTTGATAATGTTTCTATCCTTGGAAATAATTTAAGTTTAGAAATAATTTTTTTTTATGTTCCCTAGATGAGTTTCTGAGTGTTTAAACGTGTTTGATAACAGTAAAAAAAATTTATTCACGGAATAAAAAAAAAAAAAAAAAAACAAGAATGTGTTTGGCACGACTTTCAAACTTTTTTTCTGACATATCTTTTAATTTTTGAGACTTTTCTATTTTTCTTGTCTATTTTTTTTTCCTCTTTTCTTGTTCCTCCTCTAGCTGGTTGCTAGGTTTGGTGATGGTTGGTGATTGGCCAAGGACAAGATTGGCGATCTCATTGGCCTCGAGGGAGCCTCACCTCACCCAACCGCGGCAAGATCGGCTTTGCCCAGCCACAACGAGTCTCGACCTCGCCCAGTCAAGGGAGGCCGACCTCACCAAGCTACGATGAGGTCGCTAGATCTCGTCTTTGGCCGGTCATTGACCATTGCTAAGGCCTAGCAACTAGCTAGAGTAGGAGGAAGAAGAAAAGAAAAGAAGAAAAATGATTTGTTTCAGAAATTATTCCTGGGAATAAAGAAATGACTTTTTATTACCTCTTATTTTTATTCCAAATATATTCCCTAGCCACCGGTCTATTCTGGGAAAAAGAAAAATTAGTGATCCAGCACACATGCTGAACTTCAAAGAAATCGAAGTAGACAACCGAGTGTCGTATGTTGAGAAACCAATGCGAATCGTGAATCAAAAAGAGTGTGTCTTGCGTAACGAAGTCATTCCCTTAGTTAAGGTCCTATGACGATACCATGGCATGAAAGAAGCAACTTGGAAAAAGGAAGAAATTATAAAGTGTCAATATCCACATCTTTTTTTATGCTTAGGTACTAGGAGTGAGCGGTTTCGGGTTTCTTACAGGTTCCGCTTGGAACCTGAAACCTACCTTGTCACAGGTTCCAGGTTTCAATAGGTTCTTTTTTTTTTTAAATTTCATTTTTAGTTTAAAAAAAATTGAAATAAACGTAACAATAATAAACAAGCTTGTCATTAATAAAAAAGAATACAAAACGAAGAAAACTATCAATAGAGGAAAAATAATTCTTGACATAGAATTTAACTAGATAAAAGAGAATACTAGCATCGATCGATTATTTTTCTTAACCCGGAAAAGAAGAATTATGATCTGACGGAACAAAGAATCAATCAATGCATTTGAAGTTTCAGCGGACCCATGCTTTTTGGCTATAAGGATGCCGGAAAAAGTCATAGAGCCACGGCCATTCCAATTATTTGCCCCTTTCTTATACACAGCAACATAAGAATTTGGAAACAATCAAGCAGCAATAGACAAGGCCTTTTAACATTTTGTCCAACATGACATGTATAGATTCGCGGCTATTTTCATCTGTGTACATAATTCTCTTCCCCAGAAGTTTCATTAGCTCATTTTTGATGACTCATTCCAGCTTCATGATTGCTAATTTGTTGACGGGACGAATTAGACACGGATCTTAAGCTATGTAGCTCTTAGGTCAATTGGCTTGTATTTGCCCAAATCATTTTCATGAAGTATGCCATTTGGAGACAACAAGCGTTGGAGAGTGAGGAAAAACCGAGCCTAACATCATCACGTGAATAAGCCGAGTCCTAATAAGGACACGTTTCACAATAAAAATTCAGTCTCCAAGCAAGTGGCTAATGCTGGAAAAAGAAGCCAACAAGAAAGAATTTAGCCATACCTATTGAAGTCCAACAAGTGCGCACCAGCAACTTGGCAATCCATACCCTTTACTACTCAAGAGCTACTAGAAAGGATAACAGCAATGTTAGGACAATCAAATAACCAAAAACTTTCAAGACATCATGCAATTTGATGGTAGGAATGTAAGCTCTAGACCCCTACCAAGAGTAATAAAGAACCCAAAAGAAAAGCATCCCCTCATTGACAAACTTATGAATTTGAGATCTCGTCCGGCCTGCATTGTGCAGACAAGCGCAGATCTGTTAGGAGCTCAATTTGTGAAGAAGTTAGCTCTTTTGATGACAAATAGAGCAATTCAGCACGTAATTGGATATGAGAACTACTTAATTTCCTTTTCTTTCTCTATCTTTCAATCCTATTGTTTTTGCCTCAAACTCTCAGCAATTTGGCATGATATGATATTAGTGCACGTAGTTTCAAGAGTTTACTAAGGTTTGAAAGTAGATGTACAAACAACTAATGCAAAACTAGAGTTGCAAATGCAAATGCTAATGATCCTAATCCATTATATATTGTGAGTTATTCAAAAGTATCAGCTCAAAGGGGGTAATAAGTACACTATCACTGTCAAAACTTATGTACAGTGCTCACTTTGGTGCCAAAACTTTATTTTGGATTACTTAAGTGCCAAAACTTTTGAAAAACGATCATTTCAGTGCCAACGCCAATCTAGTTGGCCGGAAATTCGACGTGACGTTTTTTTTTTTTTTTAAAATTTTTGAAGCTGATGTGACTTGCTGAAGAGTACAGTTAGCATTTAAACAACAAAACAACGCTGTTTGGTGTCTTTCCCCAATTCAAAACCTTAAATCCCCAAATTGAGAGAGAGAGAGAGAGAGAGAGAGAGAGAGAGAGAAGGCATGGCATGGGCTTCTTGTTGTCTTCTTCCCCGAAGAACAACACCAGCACCAATCAATAGTGACACCAGCAGCATATCAACACCAGCACCGGCACAACTCCGCCTCCGGTTCGTCCGACAATGTTGACAAGTCCAAGCTCTTGTCCTCCTCCTCTCCTCCTTCGTCTCCTTCCCCATTCAGAAGGACCCACTTCAGCTGCTCCTTGAGCAGAGCCCAATCTGCCATCTCCATCTGTGCCCTCCTTGTTTCCCTCGCCCTCCTCCTCTTCTCTCTCTCCACCTTCAACCCCCCTTCTTCCTCTTGCTCCTCCGCCCTTGCCTCCTATTCTTCCCATCGCTTCTTGCCCGAGCAACAACCTCAGCCTCTCCTCGCTCGCCTAGTCGAGCATCTATGACGGAGGCCGAGCGATGGTGGCGAGCAACTACGACGGCGACTAATCGAGCTAGATTGGTGTGGGCAAGGATCAGACAAAAAAACCCCAATTTCAATCCCCAAATAAAAAAATAAAAAAATTCCACAAATGAGTTGTACGGCGTCATTTTTGTGAAGCCATCCACTTAGGACTGCAAAATGACGTCATTTCATTAAGGAGGATGGAAAATGACGTCATTTAAAAGCCATGTCGATTTTTTCTTTAATATAAAAGCCACGTAATCATTTTGGCTGGAATCTCTCGCTGATGGCACCAAAGTGATCGTTTTTCATCCGATTTGGCACTTAAGTGATCTAAAATAAAGTTTTGGCACCAAAGTGAGCGCCATACACAAGTTTTGGCACCAAAGTGATTGTTTTTCATCCGATTTGGCACTTAAGTGATCTAAAATAAAGTTTTGGCACCAAAGTGAGCGCCATACACAAGTTTTGGCACTGATAGTGTACTTACCATCAACTCAAAGATGGATTTGCCAAGAGTAAGGAGGGACAGAATGTGGAATTAGTAAGTTGGGCTGAAATGAATTTTTAGAAAAGCGAGATATTGTACTTATTTCCCTTTATTTGAGGGAGAAGGACAAACTACAAACATATATAAAAGCACTGAATACATGCATTGCATCAAAAAAATCTCTATGATTTGCTGGTGCTCCCATAGAGCCCATTTGAAAAAACAAGGAATAAAAGTGGTTGGAAAATGATAATAGAAGTTTGGATCAATCATAGTTCAAGTGTATTATACTAATAGAATTCACATTAGTTACTACTTGCAGAGGTTTGAGAGAAAATTATTGCTAGAATAATGAACAAAATTTCTGGAAGAATGCCAATTCTTCCTTTTAACACAATCAACAACACTAATCAACAACACTAAACTGTTGTAGGGATAGCTAAACAAGGGATTTAATCTACCATACACTATATGTAGCACAGTTCCTTTGCATAACATATCAAATCAACAATGACATAGGACAAGCTTGTTCTTTAAGCCCTAAAGACTCAATTATTTGCTAGTTCAAGAGCAACTAATCTAGTTTCCCAAACTAAGCTTGTTTATCTTCCTAGTTCCCTCCTAACGTGGCACCTAACTCCCCTTGTAATGCCACTAAAGTTTGTCTTCTCTCAATTAAATCTCAAGAAGCTAAATAGGTTTAACCTCTAGGGCTATTAGAGTCTATATCCCTAATTTAGCACATGTTTCCACTTAATGCACTTATGGACTATCCTCCAAAATTCTAAGGATAGGTTTAAGCCTTGCTAGACAACTTGTCCCACAAGTTCACTCTTAATTAATCCAAATTCAAGAGAATAAAGTATAAATAAGAGGACTATTGAATTACTATCTTAACTGGGCAGGAATATCTTGAGATCGCTCGCGATTGACACCTGTGTTTTGATTGGAATTGGCCTTGATGTGACCTATGCTAATTAAGTGGCATCGGTGGTGCTTGCGTGGCCAGACCCTAATTGAGTTCAGCGCCTATTCGGGGTTTCGCACGTGACCCATGGTTTAGCTTGGTTGATCCATAAATAACCCTTAGTTATCTTGTAATCATTTAGGATCGATCAACTTGACTTGGCTCACAGTCACGTGGAATCGGATTAGGGTTGTTCACAAACGATATAGTAACCATGCAAAGTCACTCACGACTAGTATATATACTCGAGCTGAATCGATCTATATCCATCCATTGATCGACTCATGATGGCACGTGATTGTCCACATTGATCCTTGTTGTCGAATAGTCTTTTCATGGTCGAACGCTCTGGTTGAATGTAATCCTAATCCAAAGTCACCTTACTCCTAATCAGCTAGTTGGCTCATGAACAATCCCTAGGATTGACTCACAGTCTAATCTCATTATAAGCGTATTGATCATTAGTCCATTCCTTGCGCTTGAGATATAGGTCCAAATTGAGGATGTCGCAGGACATATAGAGTTAGTGCATTAATTTACCAAGGGTTTTGTTCAAAGCTTATATCACTTCTCCTTCCGCCTTCTACCCAGTAGGGAATGCTTTTGTCTTGAATCATTATCCCTTATGAGATCTCCTATCTTGTCGGAAAACCTCTGCCAACTCCCAGGTAGGCTCTGTCAACCGCTGACACCAAGTCGGTTTCCATGCCTCTGGCTATGCCTTGCTTGGTCCCCCTGTATATTGAAGGTTTTTTTAGCACGTCGTCATGAGCACTCAAGAGAACCATTAACTTAAAGAAGAAAACAAAGACTTGAGAAGAAAAAAGTCATCCATAGGATTTCCAGTTAAATAGAACCTGCCCATTGTTCACTAATGTTATCCACGGAAGGCCAAGCAGATCAAGGCCTGTGAAGGTATTATATAAAACAATTACTTGTATCATCGGGCGTATGATTCTGTAATTGTCACTCCATTGAACGATTGTTGTATTGATCTACTAATGGATTGGTCTATACTTCAAGGGAAGAAGGTCGGACCTCAAGGCTGCGGCGTAATGACAGGTCGGCTGCTGAGCATGTGACGCACTATCGCCACGGTGGGTCTATCAACTGTATCTTCCTGAACACAAAGTAAGCTAAGGTGTAGGCATCTCAACACTTCCATCTCTTGAATGCAATTCTAGGATGGCCGGGTCTAAAATTTCCAATAGCATCCCGCTTCTCCAGTGTCTCCATGCCTGTTTACAATCCATTTGAAAGAAAACGCCCTTGGTAAATTGTAGCATTAATTCAATGAATCATATAATTAGTATTACACAAGTTATGTTAACCAAAGTTGCGATACTGAAGTTATGTTCGTTTGGACGAGGCAAAGTGCAGATGTACTTCCTCTATCGGAGTTCGGCCCAACTCAATCAAAATACTAGAGTGTTGTGTGACATTTGCATCCATAACCTGGTCAATGACCATAATACAAGCAACTTACATAGCTAGCTTAATCTTCACCTCCATCTAATTGACATAAATGATCATTTTTCTTCCTAGTAATAATATCTAGAGGTAGGAGCCAAAACTATAGACATTGGATTTAACCGAGAATTTCCCACTTCTTACATACTCCAGAGGCATGTAACCCTTGCAAATGAAAAAATCACATCGATTATAACACACACGTACCTAAAATAGAGGATATAACAATTCAATCTAAGTGTGCTTGAATTGATTCCACATACGAAGTCACATTTAAGAAGAACACATCTCTTGACATGACCAAATCATTAGCCAATGTAATCAGAATTTGAAACTTACAGAGTCCCCACAATTTTTTTAGGGCTTCCATGAGTTTGATCAACTCCAAAAATCCTAGTCGTGCTGAAATCTGAAATATTTAGGTTCGTGCTATAGTCTAACAAAATATTACTTGCTTTCAGGTCACGATGAATAGTTTTGAATCGGGAATCTTCATGTAGATGGTGCATTCCACGAGCTATTCCCCATGTTATCTTATAACGTTTTAACCAATCCAATTGCATACTCTTCTCAGGATATGCACAATTAGAGAGTTGTCTTGCAATTTAGTAATTGCTCTAGCTTGCTAGATCAGATACCTATTTTCAAATGCGATTTCATTGTATTATGAGCAAGAGGACGACATTACAAGAGAAGACAGTTGCACTCTCAAGTCATACTTACCTTACAAAAAGTAGTCTAGGCTTTTGTTAGGCACAAATTTATTAACAAGAAGCTTTTCTTCTCCCTCCAGACAATATTCAAATAGTTGCACGAGGTTTCAATGTTGAAGCTTTGCAACCAACGTAACTTCATTCTTAAATTCTTTGGCACCTTGTCTTGAGCTCAGAGATAACTTCTTCATGGCTATACCCTGCCCATTGGGAAGCCTCCCTTGAAATGATTGTTTTAGTTGTTTCTTTTTCTTTTGACAATAGTCTTTCTAATAAACATAAGCGGTTCTTGATGTATCCAACTAGTAATGACTGGAAAACTTCACCAAATTTGCCTTCTGCCAACTTGTTTTGATGAGAGAAATTGTTTGTAGCAGCTTGTATTATAGCTAAATCATTTTGCAAGGATCCCTCGTTTGTAATTTCATTTACACCTACTTGACGAAACAACACGAGACTGGTCATTTCAATGAAGGCATAGAACTTGTCCAAGCCACGGACACAATGCTTTCAACACGAACCTAGTCAATTATCGGCTTCTTCTCAGACGAGCTCATGGTTCTTGGTCGCTTTCCTCTGAATGAAAGAACAAGCAAGGCAGAGAAACACCATAAGTACGCCAACTGGAAATGCTACTGCAGTGATTATCATCACAATGGATTTATTGCTTCTTCCTGCATATGGAAGATCGTGCTTTCAGCTGGGGAAAATTATTAAAAAATGCTCTAAACTTATTGCAATTATGTCAATCTAGCCGTAAATTATATATATATATATTTGTCAATGGACTCCTAAACCTAATTGCATTTATGCTAGTTCAATCCATTGGGCCAATTTTGACCAACCAATATTGACATGGATATTGGCTATCCTATGTGGCGTTACTGGTGTTGACGTGGACAATCTTAATAATATTTTAAAATGTTTCTGATTTTTCTTTTTTTCTTTCATTTTTATTTATTTTTCACTTCCTTTGACCTCATGGCCTTTGGCAAGGATTCAAGCCTCACCAATGGCTAGGCAAGGCACAACCTCACCGAATCTCTCGAGGTCGAGCCTCGCCCATGGCCAGCGAGGATGAGCCTCACCAACCCAGCAATAGCCTAGGCAAAGCTACCCTTGCAGCCTCTGGCCAAAGGCTAGGCAAGGCACGATCTTGCCTGATTTGTTGAGGTCGGGCCTTGCCTAACCATGGGCAAGCTTCCTTGAGGCCAAAAAGACAAAGGAAGCAAAGAAAAAAATAAAATATAAAATATAAAAATAAAGAAAAATAAAGAAAGAATATTAAAAATTATCTACATCAACACCGATTGCGCCATGTAGGACAGCCGGTCAAAATTGACCAAATTGATTGAATTGACACAAATGCAACTACATTTAAGACTTAGAATATTGAGACACTAATGTACGTCCTCCTAAGTCCAATATTAATGCATCAAATGGATGGTAATCTAAGGTAATTTGATTGACTGATGCCCAAATTCTATTGTCACTTGTTTTGTAAATGGTTTGATCGACATAAGAAATTTAAGCAAAGCATATTTACAAATAAAGTAGACAATATTAATTTAGTAAATTATATGATACAAGTATCTAAATAAGTGGATCACATTTAAATATCAAATATGAGTCCAACAAATTACTTTGTAATTCAATTTATAAGTGAGATTTAGTTTCCCGTGCACTGTTCTAAAGAAAAAAGAGTTCAAAAGTCTTCTTAAAAGGACTCTTTCAAGTCAAAGTCTACTTGACTTTGAGTGGATTCGACCAATGGCAAATTATTGCCAGTCCCTCGTGGTCCAGTCATGCCCGTGTTTACCGGAAAATGCATGCATCCACTCGATCATGACTTGACTTTAAGATGGCATATTTTTTTTTTTTTTTGGGAAAAACATTACATAGAATCAATCAATATCGTAGTAAGAGTTACATAATCAATTACCATGATTACATTGATCTGGATATATTAAGTCTATCTTCATCTTTTGTCTTATTAAGTGAAACAAAACCGACGACAGTACTATGATGAATGTTATCATGGAAAATCAATGATTAAACACCATTTTGTATAAGAAAATTGACTAATTCCCAAGAAAAAAAAAACAGCTATTTAATCTCTAATATCGCTGCAAAGCAAAGGATCAAATTTTTTTTAAAGAAAAACAATACTAGGTACCTTTAGATCCGGCTGCCGGAGCAGGAGCAGAAGGAAGCCGGACCGGTGGTGGTGGCACTGACTGTCGTCACAGTCATCAACGCGACGGCATTGTAAGCCGGACCGGTTCTTATGGTAGGTGGAATTAGGAAGGAAGGGTGTGGCGTTGGGGCAAAAGTTGTCAATTAAAATAGGTGCTGCTTCGCTCGTGTGAGAGACGCTGATGAGCAATTTGATGGAGAAAAGGAGGAGGGAGATGGTGAAGGGAGAGCTCATGTTCTGATGGATATATTACCTTTGGCTTTCGTTGGTTATTGAGATGTTCTGACAGTCTAAACTTTTTGGTTATAATAGGCTTGTATAAAAGTGCAATTTTTGGTCCTTAAATTTGTATTTTTCTCTCGATCGAGTCCATGAACTTCTGAGTTGTCTAGTTAAATTCTCGATCTTACGTCATCTTTCTATTCAAGCCGCGCCCCCCCGTTCCGAATTCGGTCAAACGCGTAGCCGACAAGAGTCCACCTTCAAAATACTTTTTGCTATTCTGTAAGGTAATTCACCATGGGACCGAAGGAAATCTGGCAAATTGACCGACCTGTTTAGAGCCAAGCAGCACCACCATTGGACAAACTGAATATATACCATACCAGGGAGGAAAGCCCATAAGTACCGGTCCTCACCGTCCCGGTACGAATAATGCCCTATCTGCTCACTCTGATACAATTAATGAGTGTCAACGGTTCGATTCAATTTGAGTTTCCTGAAAGTCTGAATCGCAATCAAACCGAACTGTTTGGATATGTATTAACTTTGAACTAAACTGCACTCATTGATTTGGTTTGGTTTTTCAATTTTCTTTTCTAAAATATTAAAAAAGAGATTTAGTGAAATTTGAGAGAGAATGTGTAAATTATAATACTAAGAAGATGGACAATTTTCAGTTAAAATCAATTAACCAAATTGAATCGAAACTACCCAAATTGGAATAAAAAAAAAGGTTATTTTTTTTATCATCTAAGACTTCTAGTCAGTTATGGCTAAAAGCTGCCAAAAACTTCTGTCATAAGCAGCTGGTATAGCTGATACCGCATGTGAACTTTTATGGACCACCACCAATTATTTTAAAAAATTGGTTGATAAAGTTGTGATAAGTAATATCCAAATGCTTATACATTTGGTCAAGTGGGTATGACAAATGGTATACATGGGAGCAGCGATGGATTTTGATAGAAAGTCTTGGGGTGCCAAGGTCTATTTTCTGGAAATTAAGAAACGGATAGCTCAATAAGTTAGTGGATACCATGAGAAAATCACTGTTATTAATATAAATGGATTCCCAATAACCTTATGCTTTGAACAAGTAATGCACCAACACTCAAATACTTCACGTCCAGAAGATGAGCCAGACTTGCTTAGTCGTTTTCGTTTCCAAGTCTTCCAAATATCATGCTGGTCGTGTAGGTCCCCACACGAGCTAACACTACTCGAAAAATCCAATACGCGATAGGCAAAACCGTACGCAGAAGTCAAAATAGGTCTGTACACAATCGATTGTCATTGGTGAGGGTTTTGTGAAACCTCTCACCGCAAACATCAGGGACGGCTTAATCGCATGTCCATGAAGGATTAGACACTCGTCAACTCAATAATAAAAGATTGATAGAATTAATCTATTTATATATCATGATATCTAACTAAAAACTTATGTGAATCAATCAAAGAAATAAGAAGCTAAAAAGATTCGTAAGTAATAGAATAAGGGAAAATATACTGAGCCTCCCAGAGAAATGAAGTAAGACTAATGGGTGTGAAGCCAGCCTCCAACCGAAGAAACTTTCATGGAAAGACATCGTATGTTGAACGAGTACCATCAAGAGAAGTAGATGTCTAAAATCAGCACCATCAAATTAATTTGCAATGTAAAGATCAATAACGTATTTAACTATGGAAAGAAATTAGATGCGTACAAAAGTAGCATAAGACTCCATTTGTTTCATAAAAAATAAATGATTTGTAAAATATTTTATTGAAAATGAAGACTGTTATCACTTGAAATAATGAAAAATATTTCATTATCGACAATAATATATATCTAAATATATTTGTGGACAATAAAATATTTTTAATTCTATAATTTTTATAAGAAATATAAGTTTAGGAAATTGTTTTCAAATAATTTATTTCCAATAAATGAATGAGCCCTAACAGTTGGTTGAAAAATGGAGGAAAGCACCATAGCAACCTCTAAAAGGTCGTCTGATTCAAGAGAATTCAAAATATCATGGATGGAGCACCCAAAGGTACCGAAACCCAATTTTTTTAAAAGTGAAGATTTGGGTAGTCTAGTGGATCTATGTACGATTTAACCTGAAATAGTAACAAACCCTTATACTAATCTTAATAACTATTACGAATTGCATGTATGGAGTCTTCTTTTAGCACATGAGCCCCCTTGAGCAATTAACAGCTTATACTCCAAATACATAGATTTTGTTTGTTCATGAAAAATCTCAATGAAAGGCCAAGCATTCTCACTGTGAGACCATCCGTCAAGAAGGATTTCGGTGTCACAACCATTCACCGGGGGTACACTTCGGTTAATGACATGCCATTGGACGATGAAGCCATAGTCCTCCTGGTGGAGTGGTCTGAGTCAAGTTCTTCCGTTCGGATGCTCAGTCCCCGCAATCTACTTTGGATGAAGAAGGCTGGATGTCGAGGTGATGGTGGGTTAATGTAATTGCTGCTGAGCATGAGAACTACGGTTGCCATGGTGGGTCTAATAGCTAGATCTTCCTGAATGCAAAGTAAGCAAATGTGCAGGCATCAAAGTACCTCATCTCTTGAATATGAATCCATGATAGCTGGATCCAACACTTCCATGGGCTCTCCATTGCTTCCACACCTGCAAGAATAATTCCAAAAAATCACCACGGAATCATGATATGATTACTCATCATGCAAGACATCTGCATCTTGCAAAGAAAAAAAACCATATATGACCAAAGAACAGGATAATAGTCACAAGTGTTTCTATAGGCTAAAGGACTAAGTTTTGTAGGAATTCAATTTCACTTGGCAAAAATTACAGAAAATGCCATGTAAATATTTTTCGCAGTAGCATGGTGAAACTTACATAACTAGCAAGATATTCACCCCCATCCAGTTGGTGGTAGAAGTTATTTTTCTTGCCGCAAATGATCTCTAGAAGTAGTATGCCAAAACTATAAACATCGGATTTCACTGAGAACTCTCCATGCATTGCATATTCGGAGACATGTATCCACTGCAAATTCGAACATTAGCCATATGTATATTGCAAATTTGGGAGAATTACCAAAAAAGTCCTAAACCTATTACAATTATGCCAATTCAGTCCTAAACTTTTTTTTTTTTGGTCAATTTAGTCCTAAACCTTTTATAACTGTACCAATTCAATTCATCCGGCCAAAATTGGCTGGCCGGTGCTGATGTGGATCCTGGCGAGGGACAGCCGGCTGGCAAATGCTGATGTGGCAATTTTTTAATTTTTATTTTTTTTTCAGATTTTTAAATATATATTTTTAATTCTTTAATTCTTTTTTCCTCACCATTTCCTTCCTTTAGTCAGCCAGCACTAGCTAGAGGCAAGGGCCGGCAAGGTCAGCTCGTTGGCTACTAGCGAGGTTGACCCTCGCCTTGGCTAGGCGAGACCTTGCCGAATCTAGCGAGGCTCGGCCTCACCCGGCCTTGGTGAGGGCTGAGTTCGCTGGATCTAGTGGAGCCTCGTCGGCCGGCTAGAGGAAGGAGAAGGTGAGAAAAAAAATATTTAAAAATTTTAAAAAATATTTCCACATCGGCATAAGCCAACCCAGGCTATCCCCGTCGGCGTCCACATCGGCCGACCAATTTTGGCCGGATGAACTGAATTGTCACAATTATAAAAGTTTAAAACTAAATTGGCCAAAAAAAAAAAACTTTAGGACTGAAATGGCCTGATTGCAATAGGTTCATGAATTTTTTGGTAATTCTTCCTTGCAAATTCATATGCTGATCAATGAGCATTAGTAAATAGATCAAATGAGCAAGTCCCGCATTTAATTACAAAGTCATCTATTCAAAAACTAAGACTTACAAAGTCCCCACAATTTTATTTGTGCTAGCTTGAGTTTGATCGACTCCAAAATTCCATGCCATGCCAAAATCCGAAATCTTCGGGTTCATTTCATTGTCTAACAAGATATTGCTACATTTTAGGTCCCAATGAATAATCTGGAGACGAGAATCTTCGTGTTGATAGAGCATTCCTCGAGCAATCCCTGATACTATTTTATAACGTAATGGCCAATTCAATTGTCTCCTTTTTTGGGGATCTGCGTTGTTGTACCCAAAATTCATTAATGTGCTAGCATGAGGAACCTATTCAAAAACTCAAGGCAAAGTTAATCATACAATACCAAAATATATTTATTCTCATTCATCTAATGTAGCTTTACTTAAAGCAATACTATAATCGGTTGGAAGAACAAAAAAAACTCTTAATTTTAGGTTATACAAGGTGCACAAAAGAAGGTTAGACTACTACATACCAAATAAGAAGTAATCAAGGCTTTTATTTGGCACAAACTCATAGGCTAGTAGCTTTTCATCTCCCTCCAAGCAAAATCCAAGCAGTTGTACAAGGTTTTTGTGTTGAAGCTTCGCAACTACTAAAATTTCATTCTTAAATTCTCCATCACCCTGTCTTGAGCTTTTAAAAAGTCTCTTCACTGCGATTTGTTGTCCATTAGGAAGTTTACCCTAAAGTGTTTTGTATGTATTGTTAATTCCTTATAACAATTTAAAAACTAAAATAAAAAAGCTTCGCATGTTTCTTTTTGTTAGAGATCATTATGTTCAATTCACAAGCATTCTTGATTGTTTACGACAAATATGTTCAATACCTGGAAAACTTCACCAAATCCACCTTCACCTAACTTGTTTTCATGAGAGAAATAATTTGTTGCAGCATGTACTGTAGCCAAGTCAAATTGCAAGGACTCCACAGTGGTAAGTTCATTTGCACCTGCATTATCACACTCAATTTGATTATCGCACTCCATTGACAGTGGTCTTACTGGTGTTTATAGGGCTGCCAATGCTTAGGAACATTATCACAATGAAGGCACTAGATCAGACTAGCATGGTTGTGTCCTTCTATCCTAAAGCAATCTTTCCTCCCTTGATTGGTCATGAAGGGGAAATAAATCATCAATATTATAGGAAAGAAAGTAGTGAGATGAATTTTGTATCGTGATCACTTATTCATGTTGAGGGTAGTGTTAGGTTTGTTAATTGTAGTGCAGATGCTAACTATGCTTGGAGGGAATGGTCCAAAATTAGGAGTATTTTAATGCCTTGTTATGGGGTTGGTAATGGTAAATCTATATCACTCTGGGATGATTGATGGCATCCTAATGGAACCTTGCTTGATAGATACCTAGGGAGAGTAGTTTATGATTCTTCTCTTCTTTGTAGATATAATGTGTCACTCCGGGTTGAAATGGCCCAATGTGAGCTGAATACTTGAAATTAATCTAGGTAGCTGTTTGTGGTGTAATTTTTCCCTGGTCTTCTTTCTGCTACTTCGAATGACACTCTTTCCTCTGCTTCAGCTTGAAAATTAATAAGAATTGAGGCAAAATAGCTGAATGGCATTGGCTGATTTGGATTTGACCTAAGGTGCTGAGGTTTGGATTCGTATTTTGGTCCGCTATACAAGATAAGTTGCCTATATATCAAGCAATTAACAAATAATCTTCTAATCAAGGCCAAGCTCTTTGTTTTTTGTGTCTTGAAAGTGCTGAGATTAGATCCCATATGTTATTTGGGTGCAGTTTCTCTAAGCAAGTCTGGAAGTGCTCTTCAACTCTGTTTTCCTCCTAATGGTATTGGTGTTAGGGATGTGAATTATCCTGATGCACCAAGCTATGAAAGCGAGAGATTTTCATAGGTCCCTGGTGAATTTTTTGTGGAGTTGCTACATCTGTTTCATAATATGCTCAATTTATATAATATAGTTAGTCTACGAGAAAATAAAGGCAACTAGTCAATTTACCACCTTTTCCTTCGACGACTTCATCCATCTTCTTTCTTTTTTTACGAAGAACGCAACAAGTGAGATAAAGAAGTAGCATGACACCTCCAAGTGGAAGAGTAATTGCGATGGTTATCATAGTAGATTTGTTGCTTTTTCCTGCACTTGTCCGATTGCCTGTACGAGACAATTAACAAAATAATGTAAAAGCTTTTTACATGAAAGTGTTGTTAGGATTGCAACATATAAAAAGAGAAGAAATTAGGAAAGAATTTTTACATAGAACACAATTGTATGTATGTATGTATGTATGTATGTATGTATGTATGTATGTATGCATGTATGTATGTATGTATGTATGCATGTATTTTGTATATCATATTCTCACTCTCAACTCACTCTCGAACGTTCACGCTATCACTTTGTAAAACGTGGGAGTCGAACCCCACACCTGAAACTAAACATCCCCACCCCTAATCCCCTTGAGAAAGTGGGGAATCAAACACCATTCATAATTAGAAAGAAGAAAAACCATAGTACCATACTATGTAATCTCTTCATTATCAGTATCAATTATGAGAGAAATTGCCCAAGTATATAGAAGTAGCCTAGGACATACAAGGAGTTCCGGACACCCCAAGTGCAAAAACTTGGCATGGGAGGACACTTAGGTGCCAAAAGTTTGGAAATACATATTTCAGTGTCAAAATCGAAGTAAAATGGATTAGTTAAGTAATAACGGGAAAAAAAAAATCCGTCTCTAGCAAGACAAGTGTAAAACGACGTTGTTTTGCAAGTTGACGTGGCTAGATAAGCCGAAAACGGCGTTGTTTTGCACGCTGGCATGACTAGATAAGTCGAAAACGAAGTCATTTTGGCTTTTCTTTGCTAACTCAACTTTCTGGCAAGCTATGTAGGTGACTTATATTATTAAAATATGCCATGTTGGATTGGCACCCTTCATTGAAGTTGGCAGTTACATGTCCCATTTTTCAAAGAAAATGGCACTTAAGTTACCTTTCGAAATTTTTGGCACTTAAGTGTTCTCCCGTGCCAAGTTTCGACACTTGCGCGGTACTTCTGCCGGCATAAAAGTTATAATAGAACTTACATATATAAGTTTTAACACTAAAAGCTCCTCTCAGATTGCTTTAAAGTGTAATTCAAAGAAGTCTACATCTTGGATACTCTTTGAAAAGAAGATCCACTTCTTATATATAGAAAATATTTGGATTTTTTAATATGACACCTACTCAAACTAGGAAAACTTCTTGCTTGGGTTTCTTTTATGGGTTCACACTCAAGACATATTTGCAACAATCTCCACCATATCAAGCCACAATCATTTTATTGGAATATGAATTTTGCCACTATTCTCCAATAGCCTCTCATGAGTTCCTCGACTAATACAAAATTTTCCAAGTTTAAGCCGCACTTGAACTTTGCCATAGTCGTGGACCTTATGAAAGTTGATTGTACATTTAACTACTCCATAATGATTTGTAGATGCAACCTCCTTTACCATAGACAAAGTAAAACCATTGTCACATCCATATTTGTTAAGAGGTTGAACACGCACCTTTTCAAACTTGTTGGTTGTTTGTTTGTAAAACAAACAAAATAGTGATTTTCTTTGTCCCACATAAGAAAGTTGGAAAGATGTGGGCTGTCTTCTAAATTGTACAAAAGAAAATAATAGGTTGTGGGTTAGACCCCATAATATCCGCGTGTATGTGCGCGAATAATTGTGTGATTTTGGTCAATAATAATCATCATCATCATCATCATTTATTTCGTGTGGTCATTTTACTAATGTTTATTAATCGAATGATGATGATGATGATGATGATGATGATGATGATGATTATTATTATTATTATTATTATTATTATTATTATTATTATTATTATTATTATATATCGAGTTTTTAATATGTCTTTTCAATGTAACGTTGGAGAGTGTATTTATTCACTTTGCAACATTTTCCAAAGAGTTTCTCTATTAAAAAAGATTGAGATGAGTACGTCAGTTTTTATATCAATATCATCAAGTCTTTGTTTGATTTTAAATTAGAGGGTATTATAAGAAATTTGAACATAAACAACCTTTTATTTTTTAATGCAGTCAAATGTTCATACGTTTTTGCTTATGTTGTGCATGTAATCAATGAACTTTTTCTTTTGATTGTCTTTTATACACATATAATGAGATGATAAGATGAAACAAAAAAAGATCTATTCAAGAATTCCCAAAATAAAATCACAATTATGTTTGCAGTTCAAACATTTAAAAGATGAAGTTTAATTAAATCAGACCATTGCTAAAATAAGAAAAAAATAATGACAATTACATTTTAGTCATTCTAGA
Source organism: Eucalyptus caleyi (assembly GCA_014182885.2). Classification (NCBI taxonomy): domain Eukaryota; kingdom Viridiplantae; phylum Streptophyta; class Magnoliopsida; order Myrtales; family Myrtaceae; genus Eucalyptus; species Eucalyptus caleyi. The sequence continues at coordinate 51,184,588 of CM024470.2, forward strand.
TTGACAAATATTAACATCACACAATAAGAGTTTTCCTGATGTTGGTTACATTAATTGAGATTATAATATATCATTTTATGAGCTTTTGGTCTAATAAGATTAGATACAAAGATTTTTAATTGGTATAATATGTGACTAGCTTGTGTAGGCGGAGTAAAACTTGACATGTGATGAGAGGGCCATGGCTTGGAACTCTATATATAGTGTTCAAGTATTTCCTCTAATCCTACTGCATAGATAATCTCATATAAGTAGTGTTTAGTGAACCTTAAGGGTGATGGGTAGTCTTATGGAGCTAGTGATACAAAATGCAATAAAAGAGAAACACTTGAATTCTAGATCATTGCTATTTCACATCAAGAATGATATATATCAAATTAGGTGTGTAAATTTATTCTCTCCATTATTGTGTTTAAGCTTCTACCTATGGAGATCTTGAGACGTTGTTTTCATGGCTTACACACTCATAGAGTGTTTACAAAAAGAATTACGAGGTGTCTCAACGTGCATTAAATTTTTTCTCACTATTATTAGTATATTTTGAGATATTTTTCTTTTTATATGCTATGTACTAAAGTATCTCATAGATAGAAAAAATAAAATAATTAATTATTTTATATAGTATATGGAGACTTGTTTTTTTTTTTTTTTTTTTTTTTTTTTGACATGTTCCGTGCTCGCCATCACTCCATTGAAATATCTTATCGAGGTGACCGCTGCTGTGATGGTCATCACCGCTAATTGTAGAAACCTCTGTGACCTTAAAGATGGCTGTTATGGACTGTAACCCTAGATCGATTTAGATCTCTCTCGCCCTCGCGTGCCTATACGACCGTCTTAGAGGAACACTGCGGTAGAGACAACAACAAGCAAACCAGTTGTCGCCGGATTTGGGCCATCATCTCGGCGGCAATAATCGATTTGCTAGTCCTTCAATTTTAGGGCTTTTTGTTTCTTTTATTTTAATTTTTTTTATCACATCCTATCTTTAAAAAAAAAAATTAAAAGGTCAGAATTTTTTTTTCAGTATTTTCTAAACCAAAATATATGATATAAAAAAGTGCAGACGAATTTCTTTCCAACTTATATAAAATGAAAGATATTATTGGAACCCCCTTAGTAAGTGGTGTGGATTTTTTTATTGATTTGACCATTTAATACACGATCCCATCTATTTCAATACCTAATAAGGAAATTTCGATAAAAATTTCTTTCCCTTTTCTTTCATTTGAAGTTAAAGTAAGATGGCGTCATGTTATTTAGTCAGGGTTTATTTCATAAAAGTGTTTTTGTCATGATTTATTTTCCGGGAATTTTATAACAGTTAGTAAAATATTTACGGTGATGATATGAAGTTTAAGAAGATCAGCTTTATTATTGTTTTCATACGTTCTTTTGTTTAACAGTACCAATTTTTTATTACAGGAATTGTGAAATTAAAGTTCTCAAATATTATAATGTGTCATGTCAAGTAAACTAATCATGTGGTTATTTTGAAGCAATCGTAGATTTGCGATCAGTATATAAAATTTTCATTTATTAGTTTGGCGTAGATATATGACCCGTATTTTTATTAAACCAGACTCATGTGACTCGGACGCAAACCCACACAGTTGTCAGATTTAATCAAATTTTAAAATTGCGAGGTAACGAACGTCTGCAAACGATTCATCACCCTTAGCCTAAACTCAATTTAATATTAATTTAGAGATCGGAAATGACAACTTGTGATTCAATGAACTTACTATTATTGTTGACTATTAGCCATGGAGATGCATCGAAGTTTAAAGTTATGGACCCATTTCTCCTTTTGTCGAAAATATGAACTGACTAATTAATAATTTAGATGGTTTTAATCCACCTGTATTATAGAAAACAAATTGGGTAAAAATCACGAAAAACTCCAAACTTTACCCAAAGCGACAGATTTACCCTCAAACGTTTTTTTAATGATGTAAAAATCCTGAACTTTGTCAACCGTGACACATTTACCCCAAAACTATAGGGCATTTTGGTCTTTTTACTTTTAATTTTTTTTTCACCCTCGCCTGGGCTGGCTAGGGCTGCCCTCGCTGGTGTCGGGCGAGGGTGGCCCTCGGCTAGGTCGGGCTCGTGCCTCCCTCGTGCCCTCGCCCAAATCTGGCGAGGGAGGCCCTCGCCCTTCGCTGACGAGGGGTGTCCTTGCCTGTATCGAGCAAAGGCTGTCCTCGCCAGATTTGGCTAAGGCGGCCTGTAAGAGTTTTCTTAATGTGGACTAAATTAATTGATATTGTAATTTACTGTTTTTACGGTTACCGTAAAACAGGGTTGGTCTAAGGTGAAAGAGAAGGTTTCTTAATTAGTCTAATATAGGTTGGCTAGTGTGGGCCGAGTTGAGCCTGGCCCGTAATGAGGGGGACTGGCTAGAAACTCTATAAATAGTGCTCAAGTCTCTCCTCTAACCCTAATTCTCACATTATCCTCACCTAAGGGGCGTTTACCTAACGTTACACGTGAGTGGGCCGCTTCATTGAGCCAGTGATACAGAGGGCAATAGAGGAGAAGGACTTGCGCGTGGAACATTGTGTTTCCGCTTCCGCTTCTAGAACGATGGATCCCAAAACGGGTGTGTTAATCTTTCTACTCAATTATGCATGTTCTTGTTCTGGTTATGGAGATTCTGGGGTTGCGCAATTTGCGTCCAACATGTGGTATCAGAGCCTCCATAACCCTAGAACTTGAACGCATAAACTTTTTGCCCTAATTTGTACGGATTAACCCTAATTAGTACAGATCTTGCCCTAATTTGTGATTTTCGAGACTTTTTGTTCAATAAAAATTAAATTAAATCACAAATTTGGACTGGGCTCAACAAGACGAGCAAGAGGGTCAGCGGCGCGTCACCGGAGGGGGCCGCACGCGCCCCCACGCGCCGCCTGGGCGTTGAACGCGCGCCGCACGTGAGCTCCACGCGCCGCGCACTCAGGCGGCGAGTGTGGGCGCGTGGAGGCTCCGATCAGTGCGTGGCTGGCGGCGTTGGACTCGTATGGTGATTTCCTATCTCATGGTATATTTATTTTATATGTTTGATAATTTTATGGATGTGAAAATACATACGGAACCCTAAATCCGTGTATTTAAAATGAATTTTTGCGTATTTTTCCTTGTATTTTTCTGTGATTTTGGAAATACAAGTGTTGAGTTATAGGTATATTACCACATACAATCATTATGAGATAGTAATTAAATATATCTTAAGATAATGAGAAACAGTAAAAGTCATGAAATTTTTGTTACTCAAGTATACTCCTTGACACGCTAGTAATTTTTTAATGATGGACGTCTTAAGAACTCGTGACCAAACTGATTGTACCGATTAACACATCTGCTGAATGTGGGTAATGCATGTCGATTAAGTTACTGCATATTGTATATGAACTCATCTGGTCACTTGTTAATGTCTATCAAGTTGAATATTTTTATGGTTAAGGAGTATGACAATATTTATGCAGAGCAATAGTATCTACTGTTATAGTTTAGATATTTAGTTTTATGATTTGACTTAATTTATAGGCTACTGGTTGAAGTAATGATATTTGTTACCTAAAATTGATTAATAAATTAGTTGTTGGTCTTGGAGTCATGTTTTGCTGTATGAAACTCATGAGCAATAGTTGATTAGTTATCAAGCTTATCAATCTAGAGTACCCTATATTGCTATTGATGTTAACTTGTGAGGGATCCTTTGGATCGGCATTTTGTAATGTTGTTTTAGTAATCAGTAATTGGGGTGCACAAGATGCTTGCTTCTATGAGAATTCTCTTGTGTTACTATAATCAATGATCTCATTGGAATCTGTCTTTCAGGTTCACTGTATATATATATATATATATATATATATAAAGCAATGTAATTAACATGATATATGATTTTGGTGATATGCTGCCCATATCACTAAAATTAAAATCACACGTATATTGTATGTGAGGAGTAAAATTTATATCACTGGTATGAGAAAATTTCAATGATTCAATTGAGTAGTGACCGCCAAAGTGGCACGCTTGATTGGGTTTGAGAAATTTCGGTCTCATATGATGATTGTGATGTCTCTTGGTCTAATGCGTAGTCATACTCCCAAATGAGGTGATTGTGTATTAGTTCATGGAGGGATACATGATAATGTGGTGGAGGAGTGATTGATTCTAGTGATTCATATGCCCAAAGGTGATGAATTCACGAAAAATTGGAATATATTCTCATAACTGCTATCATGTGGAGAGTGCACAACTGCATGCCATGTATTATGCCCAAAGGTGATTATATGATTATGCGTGTAACTCTCTGGATGTGTACTTGTACGTCAAGTTATACGGTACTCGCATGAGGACGAAGGTCCCTGTTCATAGGGATCTTGGGACAAAAGTCATTGCTTGTTTTTCAGTCACATTTTCTGTAATTAATAACTTCAATATTATTGAGATTTTTACTGCTTCAAATTTTAAGTTATGGACATATAATTTGTTGCTTGAGAAAGAAGCAATTGAATTTTTGCTTACTGTCCATGAAGCGTTTCATTATGGAACACATGAAAATAGGTATGCCTACGGACTGTACTACTATAAGATGATCGAAGCCTTAGTTGCTTGAAATTATGTCTTGTCTGATATTAAAATTAGGACACATCTACAAAGATTGTGTTTAAGTCCTAATGACATATACATCTCGTATATGATTAAAAGGTTGTTTCCGAAAGCTTTTTATTCAAAGAAAATGATCGAGATAAATGTCTTAAAAGGTTATCAGGCTTAACAGTGGTCGTGAGTATTTTGGAAAGTATGACAATGCGAAATAGCTTAAAGGGTCACTTGTCAAATTGTCAAATACTTGGTAGATTCTATAGTGGTAACTTAATTACTATGTCTTAAAATCCTGACAAAAGATTCACTTGAAATTGTTTTGTATCTTATTTAGATTGTTAAAGGGGTATTGATTTTATGACTCTAAAGAAGGTATAAAAATTATGGAATCACATACTATAAAGTTTCTACAATTCGACATAATTGTAGAAGATAGCTACTCTCATACTATTAAGGATAATAGTGTGATGGAAGATCACTGTGTCTTTGTCTTTGCCTATATAGACAATTGTGGTACAGACAATTGTAGAATCTCCTATACCATAAACTAAACATGATGAGGTTAAATGTACTATTCTTGATATAGTTATGATGAATTTTTTTTTCAAACTTCTCAAGTATAGAATGAAGTGGTGGTAACTTTATTAAAGAGATTTGTTAGGGAAAGACGATCAGTTATTCCATTAGATTATATAGTCTATTTGTAAGAGCATGACTATAATATCCACTACATGGTTGCTTTAGCAACATAAATAAATATTGTTTCTTATCCTTAATCAAGTATGTGATTAGATGCCATAAAAGGCAATATACAATCTATGAAACATGTTTGGAAACTTATTGACTTGTCTAAATATCACAAGTTTATTAGTTGCAAGTTGGCGTACAAAACTAAAAGAATTTCAAAGAAAGATTGTGGAATTTAAAGTCAAATTGGTAACTGAAGTTTTCACTCTAAAAGAGTGGTGGATTATTTATAGTGAAGAAATAACTATTTCTTTAAAAAATTTCTTTCAGATTGAATGCGGCATTAATAGTTTATTTATTTATATATGGAGTTACGTCAAATAGATACAAAATCTATATTGTACAATCGGAGGACATCAATAAATGTTTCGAGTAAATTTGTGTGTAGACTGAAAAAGTCTTATTTATAGTCTTAAGTAAGTTTCCAGACAATATTATTAAAGTTTCATAGTGTTGTTATTTTTTGTTCAATTGGGAACATAGTAATTCAATATACTTCAAGGTCAGTGGGAGGAAATATATTTTTTCTCATATTCTATGTACATGATTTTTGTTTACAAGTAGTGACCTTGAGGCATCTTTTGCACTAAGGTCTGTAAGAATTGTTCTTGTCATATAATATTGGATTTTATATTAGATTTTCTTGGAGGACATTTGTTGATTGTATTTTGGAAATATTCAATATACATTCCAATAATTGTTCTTGTTGTTAAGGGTGATAGACTAAATCTATCACATTGTCCTTATTTAGATATTAAGAAAATATAATTAAATGGTGTACCTTGTGTCAGTGCACTTAAAAGTATAATGTATGCTCGAATTTGCACTAGACTAAATGTTGTCTTTATGATGGGACTTCTAGGCAGATATTGGTTAAATCCAGGACATGATCACTGAGTTGCTGTCAAGAAAGTTTTAAGGTACTTAGAGAAGACAAGAGATTATATGCTAATTTACAAACATGTTCAATTCTTACAGTTAGTAGGGTATTTAGATATAAACTTTGTCGACTGTTAGGATGATATAATATCAATAACAAAATACAGATTTATGTTAGTAGAAAGTGTAATAAATAAAGTTCTATGTCATCTTTTACTATGTAAGCAGTATTAGTAAGATTCTTTTAGGCTGTTACTTGAGCTTTTCGGCTCCAAAATCTCATGAAGGAGTTGATCGTTTTAACTTTATGAATAGATCCATACGGTTGTATTGAGATAACAAATTTGTAGTATTATTTATTTACTATAGAGGTCTCAATGGATCTAAATATATGATGGTCAAAATTTTTGACCAAAAGCAAACGGTACAGAAAGGTAACGTTTTAATATAATATATTTTCACAGATGATGTGATTGCATATCCACTAACTAAAGGCTTACGCCCATGGGCCTAGGAGTATCTTTGGATACTGTTGTTTAGTGGGAGCTATTTTGGTTTTACTCTGATAAATGTTTTATCTGTGTTCGTTACACTTAGTAACGGTTTGATATGTATCAACTTTTGCATTCAATAAAATATTGTGAATGCGTTGTTATTATGTTGAATACATATTGATAAAGTCTCAAGGGATTGTTTAAACCTTGAGTGAAGGCTAGGGGCATCCGGGCATCCGGTTATTAGCCTTGTGCAAATGTCTTGTGATATATAAAGAAAGGTTAACCACACGGACAATTCATATGTGGGTTCATTGAAACCATAAAGTATTCTCTAGTGGCACAAACTTTTGTGACACCTAAGGTAAGAGAATGGTGACTGACAAATGGGATCTCTCTATGAGAGATGTTATCCATTAAACACACTACCATATTGAATCAATATCAATAAAGTTGAGAACATTCGTGACCATGGAAGGCTCTGTGTGTATACATGCAGTTACCGCCATGATTTGGTGTTTAAGACTTTATGGGATAGGATTGACTATTAAGAATTATATCTGGACCAAATGTGCGCACATACAGTATGATTTCAATTAATATGGTCCAAGTGGGAGAATGTAAGAGTTTTCCTAATGTAGACTAAATTAATTGATATTGTAATTTACTGTTTTTACGGTTACCGTAAAACAGGATTGGTCTAAGGTGAGATAGAATGTTTCTTAATTAGTTTAATATGAGCTAGCTAGTGTGGGCCGAGTTGAGCATGGCCCGTAATGAGGGGGACTGGCTAGAAACTCTACAAATAGTGCTCAAGTCTCTCCTCTAACCCTAATTCTCACATTATCCTCACCTAAGGGGCGTTTACCTAATGCTACATGTGAGGGGGCCGCCTCATTGAGCTAGTGATACGGAGGGCAATAGAGGAGAATGACTTGTGCGTGGAACATTGTGTTTCCGCTTCCGCTTCAAGAACGATGGATCCCAAAACAGGTGCGTTAATCTTTCTACTCAATTATGCATGTTCTTATTCTGGTTATGGAGATCCTGGGGTTGCGCAATTTGCGTCCAACACGGCCCTCACCCGATGCCGGCTTCCCTCCGCTGGCTCCTTCATGGCCGGCAGAGAGAAGAAGAAGGAAAAAAGAAAACAAAAAAAGGAAAAACAAAAAAGGACGAAGAAGAAGAAGAAGAAGAAGAAGAAGAAGAAGAAGATAAAAATGCCTTTGATGGGATAAATGTTTCACAGTTTCAAAAGTTTGAGATTTTTCACGTGCAAAAAAAAAAAGTTTGAGATAAATCTATCACTTTGAGCAAAGTTTAGGGTTTTTTGTGGTTTTTTCTAAAAAAAAAATAACACAATCACCTTGCTCAGAACTTGTAAACAAAAGCCAACATACTTGGTGGAGGTGGTGGCGCATCTACCTCCGGCAACGGCGGTGTAGACTGCAGCGGCTCATCTGCCTCCGGCAACGGCGATGCAAACTGCGGCAGAAGTGGCTCACCAACCGGGTCAAAGAACAGATTATTGGTCTCGTACCGGATCCAGCAACTCAGCGCTATGATCCTCGCTCCTATCTTCCCGGTACAGTAGTATCCCAACGTTCCGGTGCGGTTCACGAGGCAGTCGCTGCATTGCTGCACTGTCAGGTCCAACATGCACTGTGTCATTGCATAGATCTTCTCGAAACCCGTGGATGTGTTCCTTGTCACGTACTTCCTCAGCAAGCCACCAGTCGCCGCTTTGCCTTGCAGATCTACCAGCAGCGGCTTCAGCGCCGCGTTGTACGTGTTTGGGCTCGTGACGTTGTTCATGCTGGGCGACTTGGAGACAGGTTCAACTCTGACCGTGCCAAAGATTGAGGCATTAGAGTACCGGGCGGTGCAGTTCTCTTTATAAAGGACTACCTCCTTCTTGTTGAGGCAGGAACTGCTGATTTCAATGGCGGAGCCACTGAGGCAGCGGCGGTAGCTCTTGGCAGTGAGGTCTCCGCGGCAAGATCCAATGACATAGAGGGTTTCGGAGGCCCTGGCGACGGGGGCGGAGTCATTGAAGAAGCTGTAAGTGAGGGACGAGGAGTTGGGGGTGGAGATGGAGGAGAAGAGGGCGTTGAGGGTGTCTTGGAAGGTGTTGTCGTTGAAGTTGTCGGCGGTGTTACAGAACAGGGTTCTGACCAAATCTCGGGTGTTAATGGTGGAAGCAAAGATAAGAAGAAGCAAGAGAGGGAGATCTAGAGGATCCATTATCCTTAGTTTTTTTTTTTTTTTGGTGTTTCAGGTGTTTCGGGTGTTTCTTTGATTAGTGTCGAGAGGCTAATAATGTATGAACACATATAGCTGGTGCAACTCCTAAACAAGTTGCTTCGTTGAAATATCTACTTCGTCCACGCCTTCTATCTCTGGGCAGGGTTGTTCATTGTCTCTCTTTCTTTGCCAGAAAACTAGTGATTGACCCAACGCACGTCGAGAACATATTAGGTAGTCTAGCACGATTCAGCTGCTGACACATGGCACCACGTGGCACGGGTGGGTCCCTTGGACGAACCCTCTCCCTCCCCTACCCCCACCCCCACCATTCATTTTACCCAGAACGCAACTTTTTGTCACGGCAAAACACTGTTAAGATATTGGGAAATAGAAAGGAAAAGAAAATGGAAATCAATCTCACGTTCAAGATTCGATTCACGATTTAATTTTATAATTGGCCAATCCGATCTCATATGTGAGATATGGTTTACCAATTTATGGATATAATCTTTTCATGTCTGATTTGCCGTTGTGTTGGTTGAATCAATTTTATTTTCATAAAAGAAAAATAAAAAAATGAATTAAGATTAGGTTTGTTTCATAATATTTCTTGTTATCTTCAATATTTAGAATAGGGATTTTATTCCTAATTTTGAAAAAATAGAAAATCAAAAAGAAAATGCATTCATTTAAGATGTTAGTGTTTTTTTAAAAAAAAAAAAAAAAACTTGAATTGCACGTTTAATTACTTTGCAATTTTAATTTCGAATTTCATAAAAGAAAAAAAAAATTAGGGCATTCTTTGCATGTCATTGCATATTATGATAGATTGCATTTTTTTAAGAAAAATAAAAATCATGTGCACGTCATATAGAATTAGTTTCATGAAAAGCACGTCATTTAGTGATCGTTGCTATGGTCATTTAATTAGAAATTGCCCATCATTAGAATTAGATCATTTTGATTAATTTAGATTGCATATTTAATTACTACATGTTCATGAAGAAAATACAAAAAAATTATTTTACTCATTCATATAGTTTAGGACATATTGCCATGCCATATTATTTTATATTAGATTAGAATTATATTCTCGTTAAATAAGTGAAAACAAAAATTGAGTGATTGCTTGTTAATTAGAAATCATATTTAATGAATTATGATCTAACAATGCAGATGTTTTCACTACTATGAGATAAGTTGTGCATTTTTTATATTGCTTTTTATTGGGTGTTAAATTGGTGGTTTGTGTAACCATATAATCATCTCACATGTTAAGAAAATAGATTTAAAATCAATTTCAAGCTGCTTGCCAAACACTTTTCAAAATAAAAGAGAAAGGTACCGTAAACTAATTCATAGAATAAAATAATTCTATAATTATTTTACTTAAGTATCTAATCGACCTACTGTAAATTGATTAGTGGCAATTCCCTTTTGAATTTTAAATATTTGAATCTAAGTCGTGAATTGGTATGGGCTTGGGAGAGCCCGAGCTAAGTTAGACTTAGTAGTCCATTAACCTAATTTTAAGTGGTGCACCCGAAAATTCGGTCGCGACAGCTTGATGACTTGAGTTAAAGCTCTTAGTGGACTTAGGCTGATTTTCTCTTTTATCTTTGAAAAAATATTTATGTTTGGCAGCGAGAATCCCAAGTATGTCCCTAACATTTGAAATGTTAAGGTGCTAAATGTTCTTGCAGGACAAGAGGCATAAGGGGAAGTGTTTGCTGATCTTTGTTTTGCAAGGAGGTGTAGGAATGTATGATTTACTTTCATTTATGAAATGTTGCTTGATATAAACTATTGTGCATGCCTTGCATTTATACTATATTATTGCACACACAACCTGCTGCCGAACCTAGGCCACATAGGCTTATTTAGGATGGTATCGAGATGGATAGCACTCTGACCGCATGCCCGCGGTACGAGTCACCCATCTTGATCCCAAAATTTCTTTTATGGTGTTAAGAGTACTCACCTTGGTCCGCATGCCCATGACCTAGGTTGAAACTTTGACCAAGCCAGAGTCATGAGGACCCGATGTAGTCCACATGCCCGTGGCTAGTCTGATCATCTTTGTGGCTCCACCTTGTTAAGCCTTTTAGACTAGAAATCAAGTCACTTACCATGCGCATGTCTATGTGATTGTCATTAATTTTCCGTGGTGAAGTAAGTCTTCTATCCCTATACTATGGCAATTTACTTATTTTGTCATACTTTTGGTCCGTTGATGACAATCTAGGTCAATCATTTGATCTAATTCTTTTGTCAATCAGAAATAAAATGAGAAAATTGCCACAATGAATCATTTAGAAAATAACAGAAAAAAACTTTGGAGAATTTTTCTTTTCAATTCATGTCTACGAAATTTGGGCTTGCTAGGGTGTCTATCTTTATTTTCCAAGTCCATTTTTAGGAAATGCTCTTATCATACGAACTTTTTACGAATAAATGAAAAAAAAATGAAAAAAAAACGTTGATTAGATTATTATCATGGATTGGTTCTCTATTTACACCTTGTGCTTACATATTTTCATTCATTTCAATTAGGTGATAACGGATCCCTCACGTTCGTCCATAATTACACGATTAAGAACTAGAATGGCTAACTAAATTGAAATGAGTGATCATATGCCTGCTATGGAGGATCAACTCCAATAGCTTTAAACAACTCAAAACCAATCCCTTCAAGTGGACTTGACTCCTGCACTTGCTCTCCCCGAGACTATAGTTCCAAAGCAGACAAACAAGGCTCGAATTGGCAATGAAGACATGCCTAAACTAGAGGATGACCTACTGTTGGTCACTGTCAAAAAAACTAAGCCTGACAATGTCCCTAAGATGGGGCAAGATGAAGCAGAAGTGATGGACACTCTGGGGTAGCCAAGTGGTATATTCGACTATTTGGTGGAACATTCGGCTCCTCCCAGCTTTTACTTAGACCCTCGCAACATAGTTCCAAGTGGATGGGATGGCATGGACGATCTAACGCCTCCAAAGAGAGAGAACTTTGATGACACCTTGTAAGGAATCACAAGCTTGTTCGACGATCTCGTCATAGGAGACATTAATGAAGGACCTATTTATCGCTTTTACACATTCTCCCGAGAGCCACTTTTTATTACATTCTAGGAATTTTTTTTGATTTCTTCTTTTTCGCTGTCTTTTTAGGGATTAGGAATCGCATTTTCCATTCAATAAATTGTAATTGATTGATGAATTTCAATAAAATTACAAGTTTTATTTTGAGGGCATGATGAGGTACACCAAACCAGCTTAGTGATGATATCCAGCTGATGAATAAAAAGAAAAATCCAAGGAAAATTCTGAGGAGTGGGCTTCATCATGTTTTCTCGTGTCAAAATATTTAAAAAAATGCTTTTCCAATTACTTTTAAAAAAATTCAAAAATCTTTCAAAAAAGTAAAATATGTTTTACCCTGTTAGTCTTTTTATCCTTCTACTTCTTGTTTCAGAGATGATTATAAAGCATGCAAAGGTGTGGAAATGGTCCAATCAAATACAACAAGTGCTGATAATGATGATCCTAAAGACTTGATTGAAAATTCCATTGAGGTGCAGCATAACTGGGAACAAAATGAAAAAGTTAAGGCTCTTACATCCGAGCAGACCGTCACTATTAACTTAGGTGATGTTGAAGAAGCCAAGGAAGTGAAAGTTAGGGCAAATCTCCCCAAAGACGAGGCCGAGCACCTAATGTAGTTATCGAAGGAATATCAGGACGTCTTTGCATCAACTTATGCTAACATGCCTGGTTTAGACCCATTCATTATGGGACACTGTTTGCCTACTAATTTGAGTGTGACACCTAAGAAGCAGAGGTTGTGGAAGACTAAACTCGAGCTCTCAAGAAAAAAAAGATAGAGTAAGAAGTGATAAAGCTTCTAAAAGTGAGATTCATTGAAGTCTTGCGATACCCTGAATGGGTGGCTAAACTTGATTAAGGAGAAAAGACTGAAGGCTCTTTACCATGACCAAACTTATTAGCAGAGAGTTGCCAGATCCTTCAATCAAAAGATCCTGGGGGCAAGTTTGTTATAGTGGTCCATATGTGGTGAAGAAGATACTTCCTTGAGGTGCCTCGATCCTAGCAGAAATGGATGGTCATGAGTTTTCCACTCCATTTAATTATGATGTTGTCAAGAAATATTACCCATGATAAAATTTGTTTTGTCATGTTTTGAACTGCAAGCATTTTTATGATGAATAAATTGCCGCAATGAATTGAATTGTTCAAATTTGTTGCAAATCTTGCATGTTTTCCCTGATGAATTATGTGAGATGGATTGAATGTGTCAAAAGGAATACTTTGGAATGATGAAAGGCAAACTTGATTCCATACATCGTTTCATACACTAATCCCTAGTGAGTTGTGTGGAAAATTCCATGCCTACAAGGAAAAGGGTAATCTCGCAAATAGTACGTCAACCGAGGTGATGAGAGGCGGTTTCTTCCTCTACCCAAAACACTACGGGCATATCTATTGTTTAGCCCTTTGAGCCCACACATATGAAGAGTTTTTTAAAATTATCCTTGTCAAGGATTATCCCATACTGGGACAAAATTTGCGATAAATGATAGGAATTTGCTTACTCACACTTGCATCGATCTTCGAGTATTCCTTTCGCAGTGTAACTTGTACGATAATTTGAAGTGCATTAGGACGAAAAAGAGCAGTTCTTTCTCTATCCTATGCACTTTTATCCATTGAATAGCCCATTTAAGCCTATAAATTCGTTTCATATTAAATCCAGTTGGTGATCATCTCCCACATTGGGCAAGGCAAGAAAAAAAACAAACCACTCAAGTAGCATGGTTTACAATGCTAATAAAAGATGAAGGCTGTGCGAGTCCAAAGAAAATAAATGAAAAAAAAAAAAAAAGGCATGAAAAAATAGTGTGCTTAGTAAAAGCAATGCCAATACCCAGAGAGAAAAAAAAAAATCAAATACCTGATGTAGTGAATAATATCCCCAACAAAGCGGTACTAAAAAACTTGAATGCTGTTACAATTAATGGAGTTGTGATGTGAATAAAATCTTCAATGATAAAGAAGAAAGTTGATGGAGATGTCAAGATGATTACTAACTTTTACCCCCTAAACACTTTTTGAGCCTAATGATCATTTCACTTCTCAACCCATGAACCAAGCTTACGTTACGTCCCTTGCAAAGTCTCTTCAGATTATGGCACTTGAATTAACGTAAAAGTTCATATGTTTGAAAGCATTGCTCGAAGAAGTGCGAGTAAGATAATTTCTTCCTCATTTCATATGTTGCTCTCCTTACGGTCCCTATTAAAGACCTCTCAGATTGGTAAGGTCATACCACTTGCGAGAGTGCTAAGACCCTTGTTTGGCATGACAATGGTGAGATAAAGTGATAATCAAAATCGTACATCAAAGGTTAGGAAAATTTTTCCTTTTAATGAGGATGAGTGAAAAGTCCTTTTAGACTGAAAGATTCCTCATTTGACACATCCATGACACCCATGTGTTCAGATTGGAATATCCTTTTGAATGGAAATTAGGCAATGCAAGATTTATAGAAATCATCATGCATGAACCTCCTTTGAATTAATGCATGTTTGTGATTACAATTACATATTGCCTCTCCTATGACCATGTTTTGCTGAAGACATATCCCTGAGGATCGAAGATATCATCAAGTAAGTATATTTCTATCCATATACTTGTTTTTGTGTAGGTATTCTCTCTCAAATGCATTGACACTTGACTCGATCAAGCTATCCCTTTATATTGACCTGGTGTGCTTTCGTAGCCTAGAGTCCCTTTCATCAATTCGACATGCTTCCGTAGCCCAGTGAACTTTATGTTGACCCGGCGTGCTTCCGCCAACCCAAAGTTCTTGACTCGGTGTACTTTCATTGCCCGATGTCCATTTTCATTGACTCGGTATGCTTCCGTAGCCCGATGTCCATTTTAATTAACTCAGCGTGATTCTATAGCCCGGAGTTCTTGACTTGGCATGCTTTTGTAGCCCAGAGTCCCTATTTATTGACCCAACGTGCTTCTGTAGCCCGATATCCATTTATATTGACCTAGCGTGCTTTTATAGCCTAGAGTCTTTTTTATCGAATTGGTGTGCTTTCATAGCCCGGATTTCTTTTATCGACCTAGCGTGCTTTCGTAGCCCAAAGTCATTTTCATCGACATGACGTGATTCCTCCTATCAAATCGGCGTGCTTCGGTAGCCTGAAGTTCCTCTTAATCAACACTCGATCGAGTTGTCCCCCAAAGATTTTCTCCAGATTTAGTCTGATTATGGTGACTGAAGAAAGGTACGGGTCCTAGACAATATTTGCTGCTTTAACAAGTGACCGTAAAAAGGTACGGGTCCTGGAAAATGATTTCCTATTCAGGCAACCATAGAAAGGTACGAGTCATGGAAAGTGAATACTCATTTAGGCAACCGTAGAAAGGTACGGGTCCTAGACAACATTTATTCCTCTAACAGGCGACCATAAAAGGGTACAAGCAACCGTAGAAAGGTACGGGTCCTAAACAACATTTATTCCTCTAACAGGTGACTATAGAAATGTACAAGTCCTGGAAAAGCAATTTCCCCATTCAGACGAACATAGAAAGGTACAGGTCCTAGAAAATCCCCGTTTAGGCAACCGTAGAAAGGTACGAGTCCTAGACACAACCAAACACTGCCATACTAGACGACCGTAGAAGGTACAAAACTTAGAAAATCAGTGTCCTTACAAAACCTTACTGCCATATTAGGCAACCATAGAAATGTACGGGTCCTAGGAAAACAGTCTCTTTACAAACTCTTGTTGCTATTCTGAGCGATCGTAGAAAGGTATGAGTCTTGGACATGTAACACCAACTATCTTGAATCACTCTACCTTCCTTGAAGATAAGATATTCTAGGTAGGTTCCTTTGACATCTTAATCTGGATCTGGATGTTGTGATTCTTTTCATTGAACATTTCACTCTAGATGTGAATGTTCTTCGATCTCTCTCGTTATATCTTGGTCTTGATCTAGGTATTTCGGGTTAAAAAATTTTGACGTCTCAATTTGGATTTAGATGTCTTAATTATTTTCGTCTAAACATTTCACTTCGCATGTGAATGTTTTTTTTTTTACCTTTCTCGTTATACTTTAATCTGGATTTAGGTATTTCGAGTTTAAAAAAATCTTGACATCTCAATTCTTTTGCTGAATATTTCACTTCAGATGTGAATGTTCTTCTTAGTCTCGATTTATTACCTTTTAGACTCTTCAAGGAACCTGAGTGAAAACTAGGTACTTGTGGAGTAAATGAAGATTCATCATGTACCTCAAGATGCTACCGCACTGATTGGTAAGTAACTGTAGAAACATTCCTTTCTTTCGCATCATGCATTTGCATTAGCATTTCCATGCATCATATACATTGCATTTTAAAATGGGATTCATCTTCCGACAAAAAAATAATAATAAAAAAATCAAATCATTCAGTGCATTTGCATGGTCACAATTTATGTTTCAATTTGTTTTAGAAGGCAACATTTACGAGCTCATCTTCAAAGAAGGGCAGCTCTTGACACTTAAATTTTGGTGATCTGGTCATTTATTTATTGCATAGAAAATAAATGGGTTAATTTTATCTCCTAAAAAAATAATTAATTGCATAGCATATAATTTTTAGGTGCATTTATTTTTAATTTACATTTTTCGAATTTATTGAATTGGTGACGGATAGGTTCGAATTAGTAGTTTTGAGCCTTATTTTGGCAAGTCAGACCAAGCCCACAAAGTAAGTAAATTGGCCCGAACCCCTTTTCTTTAACACCTAAATAGATATTTAAAATGATATTAAGGTGGGTTTTTGAAATTTAAGAAAATTGGATTGTAATCTTATCTTCATGCGATAAAATTAGTAAAAAATATTATTGAAAATAAAAAGATTTTCGTGATCGGAAGGTCATAGATAATCTTTGTGTATATTAAAAAAGATACGAAATATCCCTCGAAGATCACGTTCTCTTTGCCTAAAAGGTCGATGGAAATGAGCTTCTTTTGGTGAAAGAAAGAACACAAAAGTAAAAAGTTAGAGAGAGAGACAGGAGAAAGTGACAGGTGAGAAAAAAGTACAAAAAAAAAAAAAGAAGAAGAAGGAGTCGTCTTCTTCGAGGGACCCACCGCCGGTCTTCAATCGCGAACGCCGGTGTCGGCCGTTGCGCCAGCGCCACCGCGCTACAGGCCCCACACGTGACCACTGCCGTCGTTCCATGAGTCGCCCGAAGCTCTGCCTCGTCGATCGCCGTCTATGAAGCCCGATGCTGGAGTCGCTCCTGCCCTGTTCTACCACTCGTCCGCGGCTACCCGGTGCCGCTCGCCACCACGCCGCAGTCTCGAGTCATCCGCGCAGGCAGCAGCAACCCGCGAGTCCCCAATCCTCATGCCTCGGCCATCCTCGCGACACCAGTCAATCACCGTTGCGCGCTGCTCTTCGCGACACCTCAGATATGTAACCACGCGCCGGCCCGCGTTCCCCTGCTTTAAGTGTTGTTGCTCTGCGCCCCGAAATCGCAACGCCGCCTCAGCCGGACCCACAAGCCCTCTCTGATCCACCAACGTTCCGTTGGTCTCGCCCGTGACTCTCACCGAGCCGCCTCGAGTCTGTGACCGCCCAACGTCAATCTGCTGCTGGATCGGGCCTTGCTTCTCTTCAAGCCACTGTTCCTGCTTTGGCTGCACGATTCCAGCTGACCCACGGCGCCACCCGTGAATTGCTGCTGCCGCCAGTCTGCTCACCGCCGATCCTCCTCGCTGAACCGTCGTTGGAGATCCAACCGCAACGCCCCCGCCGGACCTCTGACTCGTCGCTCCTGTTGTTACCCGAGCACGAGATTTGCTTGGGAAGCAAAAAGAAAGAAAGAAAGAAAGAAAAAACAAAAGAAAAAAAAAGGAAATCAATTAGGTAGATTTTTCTTTTTTATGTTATTTTCATTTATTTACTTTGTTTTTTGGTAGAATTATTCCTGAATGAATGGTTGAGATTTCTTGACATGAAGTAGCCCCCAAATGAGGGAATGACTGTCCGATTTTCACGCCCGAAATCCAACTTATAATCTCTTGCAAAAATCGACAATCAAATCTCACGCTCAAGATTCGATTCTCAATTTAATTTTGAAATTGGCCAACCCGATCTCATGCGCGAGGTATGGTTCACCAATTTATGGATATCAATTTTATCATGCTTGATTTGCCGTTGTGTTGGTTGAATCAATTTTATTTTCGTAAAATAAATAAAATAAAATAAAAAATGTTTGAATTAAGATTAGGTTTGTTTCATAATATTTCTTATTATCTTGCATACTTAGAATAGAGATTTTATTCCGAATTTTGAAAAAAATATAAAATAAAAAATGCATTTATTTAGGATGTTAGTGTTTTTTTTTTTTTAACTTGAATTGCACATTTAATTACTTGGCAATTTTAATTTCGAATTTCTTAAAAGAAAAAAAAAAAAAAAAAAAAATAGAATTAGGGCATTCTTTGCACGTCATTACATATTATAATAGATTGACTTTTTTTTAAGAAAAATAAAATTCATGTGCACGTCATATAGAATTAGGTTCATGAAAAGCATGTCATTTAGTGATTGTTGCTAGGATCATTTAATTAGAATATGTTATTTTGATTAATTTAGATTGCATATTTAATTACTGCATGTTCATGAAGAAAATACAAAAAAAAATTATTTTACTCATTCATATAGTTTGTGACATATTGCCATGTCATATGAAAACAAAAATTGAGTGATTGCTTATTAATTAGAATTCATATCTAAGATTGATAATGTGAATTATGATCTAACAACGCAAATTCTTCCGTTGCTATGAGGTAAGTTCTAATTTTTTTATATTGCTTTTTATTGGGTGTTAAATTTGTGGTTTACGCACCTGCATGATCACCTCAAATGTTAAGAAAATAGATTTAAAATCAATTCAAGTTGGTTGCTAAATACTTTTCAAAATAAAATAGAAAGGTACCAAAAAAGCATTAGAGAAATCTAACGTAATCAAGTCCCCATACCTAAAATCTTTGGTTCATAAAATAAAATAATTCTCTAATTGTTTTATGTAAGGTGTTTAATCAACTTACCGTAAACGATTACTGGTGACTCAATTTTGAAGGTTAAATATTTCAGCCTAAGTGGCGAATTGGTATTGGTTTAGGAGAGCCCGAGCTAAGTTAGACTTAGTAGTCCATTAACCTAATTTTAAGTGGTGCACCCGGAAATCCGCTGGCGATAGAAAGAAATCTCGCTATGGTTGCAATCGGTTTTGGCCACCTCGCCAAGACATGGCCAGTTGTCAATGCCTGCCCGCTTGCATTTTCTCTTTCCTCTATATAAGTGCGATTCATCACTGCCTTCCTTTTTTTTTTTTTTTTTGGTTATGCATTCTTTTTCCGGATGATATGAAAAGTTGTCTTTGTCTTTCCTTATTTATTTATTTTGCTTTTGTATGGGGCTGGAGGAGAAATGTACATAGATATGTAAATACAGATATATGTCCATTTCAACTTTCAGTGAGAAGCCGACAACGATGCCGTACGTTGCCATTTGGGGGTGGGGAAATCATAGGCTCCGCCGTTGACTGGAGAGGGTTTTGGGTGATCCCCCTCTCCGAAGGCAAAGCCCTTGGTGACCACGTGGGTTATCCATGAATAGTGGAGAGAGAAACTTGGAATGAAATTGGAGGATTTGTGGGAAAGATGAACAGTGGAGAGAGAGAAAGAGGAAAAAACGCTTTGTCCGTGGAATCACTCGCACCACGTGGCATAATGTGTCGATTGCTGAATGGCGCTAGACTACAGTGACATAAAGGAGCGGGACTACCTAATATTTTTTTCAAAATTAAATTTAAAAAATTAATTATTTATGTAAAAATATTTAAAAATTTGAAAATTTATGCATTGCGATTATCCAACAAAAATCGCAATGGATGGTCATTCAATAATATTTTAGGATAATCAAGAGAATATGTAATACATTCCAAACAAAACTTACTAATATGCTAATAATATTAAAATTTGATTGGACATAGCTACACGACCTCGGCTAGCGTGAGCAACCTGCATGCTCATTTTTATGGCAATTGCGCTCTGTCATCACATATGTCATGTTCCATCATTTGAAATATATAAAATATTTTGCAAACGCTATTTATACACTGCATGATAGCCTTGGTCTTAGATTTCTTTAATCTTGAATGAGTCTTTCCGATGCCTCTTCCTCTCGGTCAACTATCTGAATCAAGTAAATTGAT
This sequence comes from Eucalyptus caleyi, assembly GCA_014182885.2. NCBI lineage: Eukaryota > Viridiplantae > Streptophyta > Magnoliopsida > Myrtales > Myrtaceae > Eucalyptus > Eucalyptus caleyi. The sequence goes on from CM024470.2 coordinate 51,204,890, forward strand.
GTTCAAACGGGCCATATGTTGTCTGGCCAGATTGGTAACGTGAAGTGTAAGAGTTTCTGGAGTTGCAAATATCGATTGATAAGAGGTTCGTGAATTGTGATTCTTGAATGCCTCGTACAGAAACGGTGCTTCACTCATAGGCTGATTGTGTGGGCTTTTTTTTTTTTTTTCTTTTGTCGTTGTTCACCGGCTAGAAAATATAGCCATTCGTCACTAGCTATCCGTCAATAGAGATTTTATTTAAAATAAAAATAATTCAATTAATTAAGAAAAATTAACAAAAAGACACTTATTCACATAAGGACGAATAAATACAAGTACATCTTCAAATTTTGGAAAAAAATACGCGTACAAGTGCTCTGCTAATGATTAAAAACAAATTATATTGAAGAAGATGCCTAATTTATTTGGCGTATTCAGTGATGTGTCCCTCGCTATAATTTATATGATAAAATGTCACGGTTGTCCTCTTCTTTGCGTTGGGCATGTGCACAAGATTAATTTTTTGCTTGCAAACAGTCATTATTTACAGTCAAGTTGTACCTACTGTCTTTTATCATCCATTGACTAGTATTGAATGTGGATTCTTCTGGGACCCTAGACCTTGTGGAGAGTACGTCACAAGCCATGGTGGAAAGAATCGGGGAACATGAAACTCTACTCTACCATCACCTTAGAATGTTGATATTTTCTTCACCAACTCTTTGAATGTACTTGGAGTAGTTCATTGTCAAATACATCTCGACTTCATTTGTAGATGAAGATGAAGAGCTAGAAAAAGCTAGTGGGTGTTCTTCTTTTTGTGAAGCGATATATAGATTTCCAAGCATTTCTCCTTTTTACATCTTATACATGAAATTCTACTCCTTTTTACGTTTAGTCTAATATGTGATGGTGCCCCTTTGAGATTTGCTTTATTTGGATGCCACGCCAATGACTCGTTTGTTTAAGAACTCTTAACTATTAATAATATTGTCATGTTTTTTACCCAAAAAAAACAAAATGTGATGGTGCCAACATTACTTTAAAACTAGTGATGTTGCCCATGTTTTGCTTGTGTTATTATAGAAGTCGCTAAAGTTACTAATAAGATAAACAACTTTAGGTAATATGATTAAACGTAGGCATAAACTTATAAAAAAGAATAGATCCATTTTATCAAAACCATGTTTGATCTTGGTTAAAGATGGCACCAAGTACGAGGAACCAAAATAAACACGTTAATAAGAGTAATATAATTACATCAAATAATTTTTATTTTAATATAGTGTTGCGATGATGAAAATGAGTTATGGCCGATGCCAGCCATCGCCCAAACCCCGACCACCAACGTAAAAGAAAATAAACAGTAGAATAGGGGGAAAAAAGAAGAAAGAAATTTTTTTAAAAAAAATAAAAAAACAGCATTGTTGTGAGCCCTATCGGCTAGGTTATAGGACAAGTGATACTAACTAGATCGACACAATAGCGATTTCTAGGCTAAATTGATTAAAATGATTACATTGGAAAATTGTTATAAGGTTTGTGATTATATTGGTCAAATAAAAAAGTTTATGGCTGATTTATTGGTACTGCAATAAGTTTAAGATTTTTAGATAATTTTTCTCTTTTTCCACTCCTACGATATAATTAACAATTTTTTACTTGAAATATCATCCCTGCCTACATAAAAAAAGTATCTCACGTTGATTTTTTTGTTCTCTGTAGGTGTTTACTATTGAGCTAAATGATAAGATTCTGTTATTTTGTTTGAAGGGTTTGGCTTTTGTGGTTATACAGCATAAGTGCCAATTTTGGCAATTAACTTTGGAGGCTTTATATTCCGATTGCAAAAGATGAGTCCCACAAGAGCACCGTTACAAATATAACGTAACAGTACCGCCAGGAGGCTAGCAGACTCATATTACAAAGAATTCTCTTTTTTAATTTTCATCTTTATGGCAAAATATTAATGTGATGTAAAATAGCTTTCGATTTTCGTTTACGACAAGGAAATAGAAATGTAGTATTAATTCTCAAAATGATGGCCCAAAATAAACAGGAAAACAAAATTATCTAACGAAGGTTCTTGAGAGGAACGTCTAGCTAACTAGTTATATCAAGTAGAAATATAATTCTTGAATCCATGTTGCCACAATGAAAATAAATTTTCAAACGATTGTCCGTATTGACCAAACAAAATCCAAAGATGAAAAGTAATATGTATCGACAAGTTGAAACCTTAAACCAGAGTTAGATTTATTAAAATTAGTTTACAAAACTGTTTTTCTAGGAGATAGGTAAGATCGTGAGTGATTCTCTAAATAATCCGTTATATACAAGAATCAATAATGGCCGGATACCTCATTGAATAAATTAATTGTATAAACTAATCTTAGTAAGCCTAGTATTTTCCTAAAACAAAACCCCATGATGTTGGCACGCGGGTGACCCGTTGTGTAGAGATGCAAAGCTGGCAATAAGAAATAATTTGACTCAATATGTATTTTGAAGGCGGTTGGTTGAGGTTGTGGGTGTCGGTGTACTGATTTGAGTGCTGACTTTTTAACTTTAGCCACGTAATTGAAATTAATCTTCTTTCTATCAAAATAGAAGTTGTAATTCAAAGTGTAAGCCCAAACTAGAAACATAGGCACTGTTGATTGCCCCCATAATGAACATGAACGGGGAGGGTTTTCTACGATATCATCAACATGATCAAAAAAGTTATTTCAAGTTTAGAAGATCATCGTGTTGAATGATAATAGGAAACGAATTTGCTTGTTCATTTCCACTCAATTGATTAGTAAAAGTCTATCAAAAAGATGAGCTTGAGAAGTTGCAAAAATTCTGAGAGGGCAAAGAGTTTAAAAAATCCTAAATCTATTGCACTTTTTTTTCAATTCAGTTTTAAACCTTTTAATTTTGTTACTTCAATTGTAAACCTTTGTCACATTTTATCAATTGAGTCCATCTGGCCAATTTTGGTATGAGTTCGCTGACGTGGATACCGATCACTCTACGTGGCATGATCAGTGCTGACGTGGATAATTTTTAATTTTATTTTTTTTTCCTTTTTCCTTCTTTCTTTCTTTTCACTTTGTTCTTCATTCTACCGGTGGTTGGCCATTAGCCACGGCGGCCGGGCTAGCCTCACTTGCCACAAGTAAGGCATAGTCAGGCGAGGGTGAGCCCCAGCGAGGCGAGACTCGATGAAGGTTGTCCTCACATAGGCTAGGGTAACCTCACCAAGCATTGGTCATCAGCCGAGCAAAGGTGACACCGAGTGAGGCCGCCCTGGCCTGGGTAAGGTCAACCTTCACTGAGTCTTGCCTCGGCAACGACGACACTACCCTAAGCGAGGGCAAGCCAAAGCGAGGGCTACCCTCACTAGCTTGGGCGAAGGAAATACTTGGCAAAGTTGCCCCGGCTTGGGCAAGGGTTGAGCTCGCCTAGTCTGGGTAAGGCCAACCCTTACCAAGGCTCGCCATTGGCTAGTCGAGCCTCGCCTGTGGCAGGCAAGACTAGCTCGGCGGCTATGGCTAGTGGCTGGCCACCGACAAAAGGAACAAGAAAGTGAAAAAGAAAGAAAGAGGGAAAATGAAAAGAAAAAAATGTATAAAAAATTCAAAAAAATTAAACTATCATTAAAAAGTATTAACATCAATGCTGACCGTACTACGTGGCACCACTAGTGTCCATGTTAGCAAATTCCAGCAAAAATTGGTTGGATGAACTCAATTGGCAAGAAGTCAAAATGTTTAGGATTGAATTGACAAAATTGAAAGGTTTATGACTAAATTAACAAAAGTGCAATAAATTTATAACTTTTCATACAATTTTCCCAATTTCAGGAGGAGAAACTATCTAAGGTAGGAAGAGATATCTCCATAGGTGTAGACCATTAGAAAAGGTTCATAAAATCGACTAGGACCATCTTAAACCGAAGAGCTAGATTAATTGAAAATAGTTTACAAAATTATTTTGATAGGAGATACGTCAAATTGTGAGTAATCCTCTAAATAATTGGTTATATTCAAAAATTAATAATAGGCCAACATATCATTTAATAAATTAATTATATAAATTAGACATAATAAGTCTAATATTTTGCTGAAACAAAAACTCATGACATATTTTTAATGGTTTAGAATTTGGCTAGTGCATAAGAATTAGACATGTAGAACCAGCTCAGTTCTCCATACAGATTATCAATTCGCATTAGTAAAATGGATCTTTTTCATCACTAAAAAGAAAACCTTAAAACAGAAGAAATAAATCCAAAAAAAGGTGTGCCTGGACATGGGGAAAGTTCGCGTTGAATTGATTATCACTGGACCGGTCAAGATTCTAGGCTGGTCACATGCATTTAACATGAAATCTGGGTTAACCTTCTAGAAGTTTAGGAGGATCACTTACGGTCTTTACCTAATCGATCATTGGAACTTGAAATCCCCACTTGACGTTTGGCTATCTAATTGATGGCGCAAATTTTGTTACAAAGGCTAAGGAGAGGAGACATGTATGAATAAATGTGATTTGACCAGATTCTTGTTGCTAATTCATCGAACGGGAGACAAACAAAACATTGGGTAAACCGCCTAGTACACTCAAACCATCTTCTTGGCCCTATTTCTCCAAAAGTCCTCAGGGCTTTTTGGCTTCAAGCTGCCCAAAAGCTTATTGTCTTCACCAGCTGGTATGGTCATTCCAAAGGTGATTTTTAATGTATGAATACTTAAACGTTTTGTCAAGTGGGTGCTCGGTAACTCAGAAATGGATAGCTTATTAAATTAATGGATACTGTGAGAAGATAACTATATTTGGTATAAATTGATTCCCAATAATCTCTTGCTTGAAAAAGTTATTTATTAAAACTCGAACACAACACATCCACAACATGAGCCAACTTACTTCATTGTCTTCCTTTCAAAGTCTTTCTAAAAAAAAGGTATTGTTGTAGTTACGTAGATGAGCCAAACTACTAGAAGAAATCAATAGCCGATGGGAAAAACCGTGCAAAAAAGAAGAAGAAGAAGTCAAAATTGATTTAAATTTCTCATTATAGAGGGCTTGTAGATTAGTCACCGTTGTTGGCAAGGGTTCTGCAAAACCTGTCACCAAGAATTGTTGGGAAATGATAACAATTAGACACTCGTCCAGTCAACTCCATGACAAGATATTGATAGAGCTAATATAATTTAAATGCCATGATAGCTAATGAAAAGTTACATCAATCAATGAAAGAACTAAGAAGACACAATTGCAACCACTTTATTCCTGATTTTGTAAGAGAAAGTGCATTCACAAAGCATATAGATAATCTTTGTCTCAAGCTATAAATACTGTCAAAGAATACAAACACTTTTGTTTTATTTTCCTGGTTGAAGGGATCCCTTTAATTTCTTCAACTAACGATTTTCGAACAACAAAGAACGCTTTTGAACAACGGATCACTCAAGAGGGCTGAGATGGGCTAGGCAACCATCTACAAGGAAGGGCTTTAAGTTTGCTAATTGATTGGCCTCCCGGTAATGGTGGACAAGTTTGATTTCATGTAGATGGGCCGGACAAAATTGGCATTTTACAATAAGGGCCCGCAAATCCCATTAAGGATGATCAATGCCCAAGAGAAAGCCTATTGAATCTTAAGCACCTATAGCCTATATGTATAATTTAAACAACCCCAAAGCCCAACTAGTTTCACAAGTGAAGAAATGCATAGTCTAGTGAGCATTATTTAATCTAGACAAGACAAGTAGTATTCATCCTAATAGATGCACAATACTTTACAAATGTGCAAAATTACAAAGGATCAATGTATGATTTAGCTTCAAATAGAAATAACAACTTAGAAGAATTTTAATAACTATGATGAGTAACATGTGTAGAGTATTCTTTTAAATGCACACTACCCCCTTAAGCACTCAATAGCTTATTATCCAAATACATTGATTTTTTCTTATGATTCACAAAAAATCACTATGGAAGGTCAAGCAATCCCATCATGAGACTTTCTATGAAGAATAATTTTGCTTATACAACCATTCACCGGGGGTATAATTCAATATTCGAAATATCACCGGTTGACGAAGGCATGGTCTTACTAGTAGATTGATTAGATCCAAGCTCTTTCATTGGGGTGCTCAATCCCCATGATCTACTTTGGATGAAGAAGGCTGGATGTTGAGGCGATGGTGGGTTAAAGTAATTGCTGTTGAGCATGAGAACTATGGTTGCCATGGTGGGTCTAATAACTGGATCTTCCTGAATGCATAGCAAGCCAATGTGCAAGCAGCGAAGGACTTCATCCCTCGAATATGAATCCAAGATAACGGGGTCCAACACTTTCAAGGGCGTGCCATTCCTCCATTTATTCCATACCTGCAAGAATAATTCTAGAAAATCTTCACAAAATTGTGGCATTAATTCGATGACTCATCATGCAAGACATCCGAATCTTGCAAATCACCATATATGACTAAGGAAAAGAACCACAAGTGTTTTTTTAGGCTAAAGGACTACGTTTTTACAAAGGAATTTCAATTTCACTTGACCGAAATTATAGAGAGTGCAACGTGAATATTTGTTGCTCTAGTGCAACGAAACTTACATAACTAGCAAGATATTCGCCCCCATCCAATTGGTGGTAGAAGTTATTCTTCTTGCCACAAATTATCTCTATAAGTAGTATGCCGAAACTATAAACATCGGATTTCACAGAGAACTCTCCATACATTGCATATTCAGGAGACATGTAACCACTGCAAAACCGAGCATTAGCCACATGTATATTGCATAATTAGATGTAAATCAATGAGCATCTTTAAATAGATAAATTGAACATGTTTGGCATCCAATTACAAAGTCATCTACTCAAGATCTAAGACTTACAAAGTCCCCACGATTTTATTTGTGCTAGCCTGAATTTGATCGACTCCAAAAATCCTTGCCATGCCAAAATCTGAAATCTTTGGGTTCATTTCACTGTCTAACAAGATATTGCTACATTTTAGGTCACAATGGATGATCCGGAGACGAGAATCTTCATGTAGATAGAGCATTCCTCGAGCGATCCCAGATACTATTTTATAACGTACTGACCAATTCAATTGACTGCTTTTTTTATGATCTGCACTATTACACCAAAACTCATTATGTGCTAGCATGTGGCACCTATTCAAAAACTCAAGGTAAATATATTCTCTTATCGATTAAAGGTAGCTTAAATAAAAAACTATAATCAGTTGAAAGAACAAAAAACCTCTTAATTTGAAGTTTTCCATAGCTAGTGAATGCTAGAATATTTGATTTTAAGCAATTGCACATAAGAAGGTTAAATTGCAACATACCAAATAAGAAGTAATCAAGGCTTTTATTTGGCACAAACTCGTAGGCAAGTAGTTTTTCGCCTCCCTCCAAGCAAAATCCGAGTAGTCGTACAAGGTTTCTGTGTTGAAGCTTTGCAACTAATAGAACTTTATTTTTGAATTCTTCATGACCTTGTCTAGAGCTTTGAGATAGCCTCTTCACCGCGATTTGTTGTCCATCCGAAAGTCTACCCTAAAGTGTGTTGAATTTACCATTTAATTCCTTATCGCAACTTTTTAAAAACTAAACTAAAAGAGTGTTACATGTTTCTTTTCTTCTTCTATTTTTCAGCACCATTATCTTTAATTCATATGTAAAGCATCTATCATTATTTCTAATTTATATGTAATATGTACCTGGAAAACTTCACCAAATCCACCTTCACCCAACTTGTTTTCAGGAGAGAAATCATTTGTTGCTGCTTGCATTGTAGCCAAGTCAAATTGCAAGGACTCCACAGTGGTAAGTTCGTTTGCACCTACATTACCAAAAAATGCAATTTGATTATCAAATTGTATCAACAATGGCTCCTAGTGGAGTTTATTGGTTGCCAGTACTTAGGAACATTATCACAATGAAGAGCACCAGATTGGGCTGGCATGGTTATCCCCTTCCCCAATGAAATCTTTCCCCTCTTGATTGGTTATGAAGACAAAAATTACAATATCATCAGTACTATGGATAACAAAGTAATGAAATGAATCTTGTATCATGATCACTTCTTCATGTTGAAGGTACTGCTAGGTCTGTTAATTGCGGTGCAGATGCTACCTATGCTTGGACGGAATTGATAAACGTTAGGAGCATTTTGAGGCCTCGTTTTGTGGTTGGTCATGTCGAATCTATATCCCTCTAGAATGACTCATGGCATCCAAATGGGATCTTGCTGGACCTATTCCCAAGGAGAATACTTTACTATTCTGCTCATCTTTGAACTCCAAAAGCAGCTGATATGATTTATACTCTAAATGGAAAAGGCCCAATGCGAGGTTTGAAGACAAGGTATCATTCCAGGCAGCTGTTTGTGGTGTAATTTGTCCAAACGCTTCTTCGGAAGACCAAGATTCTTGCAGTGCTGCTTCTTGTGACATTCTCACCTCTACTTCAGCTTTGGAGATTGTGAGGAAAAGAGCCATGAGTTAAATGGTATCGGCTGATTTGATTTTCATCTAACTTGCTGAGGTTTGGATTCATATTTTAGTTTGCAATATAAGATAAGCTGCCTATATTTCAAGGAATTGATAGATAGTCTTCTAATCAAGGCCAAACTCTCTACTTTTTGTGTCATGAAAGCACTGAGATTGTCTGAATGTTCTTGATGTAGCAGGCTATAAAAAGGAGAGATTTTTATTGGTGTTTGGGAAAATTTTTGTAGACTTGCTGCATATATTTATCTTTAAGACCAGAAATGAGATGTTACATTTCCAAACTTATTGATGGCATTATGATTGCCTGTGCAGTCAAGTGTAGTTTTCAAGGTTGAAAGAGCATGAACAATCTGATCTTTGTCCTAGATCATTTCCATTATATGTGCTACATTTATATCAAACGGACTCTTAATTCATCTAATTAACATATATGATTCTTTACGAAAAATAAAGAAAGATCATAATATGCTCATTTATTTGGCATAGACAGCTTACGGAAAAATAAAGGCAATTAGTCAATTTACCGTCTTTTCCTTTGACGACTTCATGTGACTTCTTTCTCTTTCTTCGAAGCAAACAACAAATAGAAACGACAAGGACCATAGCACCTCCGATAGGAACGGTAATGGCGATGGTTATCATGGTAGATTTGTTGTTTTTTCCTGCACAATTTCCGTATTGTTTATGAGACAACTGCCAAATAAATCTAAAAACATTTTAGATGAAAGTGTGTATAATATATAAACATTCCAATACTGTGCTTTTTCTTCTTTTTTTTTTTTTGTCAGAAACACTGTGCTTCACTAGGTAGGAATATGGCCTAAGACTGACGCGTGAAGATTGGCAATTACGCATACAAGAAGGGGCTTGAGAAATCTGAATAGAGAGGCTCAAACAGAAAGTCTGAACTTCTATTGCAATTCTAGTATTTATAAGTTTCAGTTTTTGGTAAATTGACGGAGACGAATAAATGAAGAATATTAAGAAGCAAAAAATTTCTGGATTAACAACCCACGTTTGATCACCTACGAAGTCCGGCAATAGGGAATTATTGCCGCTGCTGCAACACACGAACACTTGGGTCTAAATCCCTCTAAAAAATCCTATTCACATTAACCTTATGAATATATCAGCCACCGCCATAAGAAGTCCAATTTTGATCTTCTTTATGAACCCCACACACCAAATTAGAGGGAAAATTACCCAATGAGTCCTAATTCTATTGTATGGATACTAATTCACTTTTGAAAATTTGAAATTTACCCAATTTAATACTAGATCTTGATGAAAAATTCGAATGTAATCTTTTTTTTTTTTTGATAACTTAGGAAACCCGTAAGCAAAGAAAGCCCTACGGGAGCGGTTGCAGGACCCACCACCACAGTGCTCCAGAAAAGAATCCCTAACGACACATCTGGAATTCGAACTTCTCCTCTTTGTGAGGAGGAAAGAGCCCGAGCCAGCTGCGTCGCTACGGGCGGTGGTAATTCGAATGTAATCTTTTTTATCAATTATTGCAAAAAAATCAATGACAAGACAATCCATTAATTTCCAATTGTCCTATATGACATGCTGCCATGGCAGGGATTTCTAGCAAAAAGTGGCTAGAAGGACTACATTAAAATCTTACACAAAAGTTTGACATCCATAAAGTAAGTTTAAGGGTAATTGAACCATAAATTGCCTTGTTGTTGCCAACACAGCTTTTAGGCATATGTTTCCCATATGGTATTTCTTGCTTGGCTGATTTTTTTTTTTTTTTGGGTCAAAAATACGGATGAGATACATTAATTAACCAAGTTCTTTGTGAATTCATCAAGAGCATAAGCACATAGCAGATCTAAAAGTGCAAATGGGGGTTGAGTAACTTGCTTGGATGATTTAAGCTCGAACATTTGTCTTACCATTTTTATTTTTTATTTTTTTGGACGATTAGCAGTGATCACCACTAGCAGTGTGACCCTAAAGATGGTTGATATGGATTCTAACCCTAGATCAATTTAGATGTCGAACTACTTCTCTTATTGTTGAAACCCTTTTGTGTTTATATCAATACACAAACGGTGGTGACTGAATGAGGAGAATTAATGAACATTTGCTAATGATTGATTACCCTTGGCCTATACTCACTTTATTATTACTGACCAAAAAAAAAAACTCACTTTATTATTAATTTAAAGATCTCACATGACCGCTTGTGAGCAATGATTGCTATAACTTTTGATTCAATGAACTCAACATAATAGCTGACTATTAGCCATGTCCATGCACCAAAGATTGAGACATGGACCCTAGCTTCTTTTGCTGAAAATATGGAATTATTCCGTAGCTTCTTTTTGGCAAAACTGTATTTATCCAATGTGCTAACCCAAAAATTAATTAGATGGTCTATGGAGCATATAGATTAAACTTATTTGAACAATTAATCGTACAAATCTCATGTGGAACTCGTATAATTAATAATTAGATGATCTTAATCCACCCGGATTAAAAGAGGACGAAAAACAAAAGAACACGTGCCTAATGCCTGAACAAGAGCCAACATACCTGGAGGCGGCGGCGGAGGCAGAAGTGGCTCGGCAACTGGGTCAAGGAACTGATTGGTCTCGTAACGGAACTGGCAACTTGTCGCCAGGGCCGTCATTCCCGCCTTCTCGAGACAACAGTCCTCCATGTTCCCGACGATTTTCTCTTGGCAGTCGATGCATTGCTCCTCCGTCAAATCTGGTGTGCATTGCGCCATCGCGTAAACCATGTCAGACCCTACAGACACGTTCCTTGTAGCAAACTTCCTCAGCAAGCCACCGCCAGCTGCCTCGCCTCGCAGACCCTCCATCTGTGTCCCCAGCTTGTACGTGACCTCGACTGAGACGTCGTTCACGTTGTACATAATGTAGTTGGGTTCAGTCTCAACTGTGCTAAAGATCAAGGCGTCAGAGTAACGGACGATGCAGTTCTCGCTGTAGAGGAACGCCTCCTTCTGGAGGGGACAGAGGCGGTGTATGTCTGAGGCCGAGGCTTCGAGGCAGGTGCGGCACTTCTTGGCAGTGAGGTCGCCACGGCAGGAGCCGATGACGTAGAGGGTTTGGGAGGTGCCGAAGACAGCGGAGGAGGCATTGAAGAAGCCGTAGGTGAGGGACAAGGAGTCTGTGGTAGAGATGGAGGAGAGGAGGTTGGTGAGGGTGGTTTGGTAGGCCCCGTTGGCCGTGAAGTTGGTCGAACCACAAAAGGGCTCTGGGAAATATTGGGCGTGAATGGTGGAAGCAAAGGTGAGAAGAAGCAAGAGGAGGAGATTCGGAGGATCCATTCTTCTTAGTGTTTTTGTTTTTTTTTGGGCGTTTCGGGTGTTTCTTTGATTAGTGTCGAGAGGCTAATAATGTATGAACACAAATAGCTGGTGCAGCTCCTACACAAGTTGCTTCATTTCTGTCCAAAAAAAAAAAAAAAGTTGCTTCATCAAAGTATCTACTTTGTCCACGTTTCTATCTCAGGGTGAGGGTTGTTCATTGTCGCGACCAAAATTTTGGGTGAACCATCTAGGCTTTGGTTAATGAATTGTTAAGGTTAAACTTAACTTAGGCTCTCCCAAGCCCATACTAATTCGTGACTTAGGTTCAAGTTATTAACATGCTATTGATTTTTCAATTAGGAGTCGTCACTAATTTATTTTTGATGAGTCGATTAGAAACCAATAAAGTAACGGGAGATTTACTTTACTCATACAAACCAGAGATTGTGATTTTTGGGACTTGATTACGTTAGATTTCTTTAACGCCCTTTTGGTACATTTTTCTTTATTTAAAAAAAAAAAAGTTTGGCAAGCAGTTTGAATTGATTTTAAATTTATTTTCATAACAATCACCAATTTAACATCCAAGAAAGCACATAAAAAACTTACCTTATAGCAACGAAAACATCTGCAATGTTAAATCACAATTCACATCATCGATCTCAAATATGATTTCTAATTAACACACAATTTCTCTTCTTTTTTTTTTCATTTATTTAATGAGAGTCATGCAATGACTGCTTCTAATTCAACATGAAATGATATGACATGGTAGTATAGTCTATAAACTATATGAATGAGTAAAACATGCAATAATTAAATATGCATTCTAAATTAACCAAAATGACCTAATCTTAATGACGGACAATTTCTAATTAAATGCACCTAGCAACAATTACTAAATGACGTGCATTTCATGAACCTATTTTCTTAATAAGCATGCAATCTATCCTAATATGCAATGACGTGCAAAGAATACCCTAATTCTAATTTTTTCTTTTTCTTTCATGAAATTTGAAATTAAAATTGACAAATAATTAAACGTGCAATTCAATTTTTTTTTTTTTTTAAAAAAAAAAACTAACATCCTAAATGAATGCATTTTTTTTATTTTATATTTCTCAAAATTCGAAATAATAAACCCTTTGATTCTAGATATGCAATATAACCCTAAGACAAGGAATATTCTAAAATGAACCTAATCCTAATTCAAATACCTTTTGGATTTTCTCTTTTATGAAAATAAAATTGATTCAACCAACACTACAACAAATTAGACAAGGTAAGATTGATATCCATAAATTGACGAACCATATCTCACGCATGAGATCGGGTTGGTTAATTTTTAAATAAACCGCGAATCGAATTTCGGGCGTAAAATCGGATTGGTGATTTTCGAAGCAATTGCGAGTGGAATTTCGGGCACGAAAATTGGACTGTCAATTTATGAAATTATGGATTATTCCCTAGTCCATGAGGGATCAAGAGATCTCTTGGATATGACAATATTGAACAAACATTCAAAGAAAGATTGCGATACTACGAATTAGGCAACGGCATATATGAAAATCAGATTAATCGAGAGTCTTACCTAATTCAAGAATATTTTTTCCAAATTTGGACCAAGCACAATTGGACTGGGATCGCAACCAGCTCCTTGACGGTGAAACGCGACGGATTGTGGCGAGCGGCAGCACTGAGATTCACGATCGAAGCTGGCACAGTTCAATGAGCCTGCAAAAATGGAAACTTCGAAGGTCGACTTGGCTCATGGCTGCTTGAATCACGAACGTTGTATGCTGTAATGGTGGTGTTCCTTTGACAATGAATCTCCCGCCGGCGGTGGAGATCAGGATTGGACGAAGGCGCTCGCGGATGATTCATAGGCGAGGCAGAACAGGTGGCCTTTTTTCAGTCAAAGTCAGTGGATCTTCTTCATGCAGCAAGTGGAATTGTCTTCGTGCAGCATATGGAATATTCAACGTGAGTGCTTTCGGCAAAAGAACCACACCTGGAATTGCTGGAACTTAACGGCGAGCGTAGAGCTCGTGGCGTATCGGGTTAGGGGCTTAGTCGTTGAGGTTGGGGCTCGCGGCAACAGGTGCTTAACGTTGCCGGGCTCCGTAGCAAAGGGATTGCACAAGCGGTGTTTCGACCAAGCCTTGGCCGAAGGACCCCTGTTCTCTCTCTCGCGTGTTTTGATCAACGTGCTCTGAGAACTCTGAATTGCCGACCTCCGATTTTTGTGTGTGCTGTGCTGTGACCGTCTCAATCTTTGCGTGTGGAGGGTACTGCAGAGAAGAAAGCCAAGTGTTGCAGATTGATTGCACCAACTTATTTGCCGATGGAGGGGATTCGTCGTCGTTGTGGATCCCAGTCAGGTCAGCCCTCGTCAATGCAATGGACAACAGGAGCAGCGACGTCCATGGGCGGTGGACTGCAACATCGTCAACGTCGGCATCGATCTAGCAGGGGCAAATCAGATCAACTTGCCCTTCGGAAGCTGCAGCTCGTCACGAGGCTACTGGTAGTATCAATGGGCTTGGCGAACCTGGCTTTTCATATGGGACTCCTCAATCGGCAATAGGAGGTGTTGCGATTCCTGATGCTTCACGAGCACTCTGTACAGAAGCTCCCCCTCACGATTTTTCCCTCAATTCAGCGTATGGCCATGTCTTCAATTGTGCGGCCTCCTTTTTCTTTGTCTATTGTGAGCTTGCCTTTATATCGTCCGACTCTGCACTTCAAAACAGGAAATATGAATATACCAAAGAAAGCCACCTACCGGCTTCCTTCTTTTGTGAGGTTTTATTCTTTTTTTTCTTTCCCTTGTATGCATCGTGGATCCATGTGTCCTCATTGAAGAATATTTCTTTTTAAACATTTCTTCCCATCAATTAATCCTCTCTTGCCTTTCTCTAATGTCTTTGTCCGCAAGTTTACATTCACGATCAGCAAGAAATCCTTTTTTTTTCCCATTAGGTCGTCCATTGATTTTATTATTTTTAATAACTCACCAAAGATTTGGTCGAACATTGCCAAACTTCCTTGATTGTAATCGAATTTTTCTAGATTCCGAATCTCACAAAAATGATCTCGCATTATTTCCTCAAAAATACTGAAAAAATCCTCCGCCAATTCTCCATAACTGGCTTGGGCCAATTTGCTCTCTTCATGAACTTAGCTTGACTCATCAAATTAAAGTTTCTGAGCCAGCAATTTGAACCCATCTGTCACCGACCCAATGTAAATGCAAATTAAAAATAAATGCACCTAAAACTATATGCTATGCAATTAATTAATAAATTTTTTTCAGGGATAAAATTAACCCCTAATTTTTAATGTGATGAATAACTAAACGGATTGCAAAAATTTAGGTGTCAACATTCATTGAATCATTTTCTGTTACTTTGCCAGAAAACCAATGATTGACCGAATGCATGTGGAGAAAATATCCGGTAGTCCTGCACCATTCAGCAGGCAACACGTGGCGCCTCGTGGCACTTGTGGGCCCTCGGACGAAGCTGCCCACAAGTGGACATAGCTACACTACCTCGGCTCGCCTGACTAACCTACATACTCTTTTTTATGACAATTGCGCTCTATGTCATCACATATGTCATGTCCCATCATTTGAAATATATGCAAAAGTTTGCCAATGCTATTTATGCACTGCATGATAGCCTTGGTCTCAGATTTCTTTAATCTTGAATGGGTCTTATATTCCAATGCCTCTTCCTCTTGGTCAACTATCCGAATAAGGTAAATTGATGTTCAAACGGGCCATATGTTCTCTGGCCGGATTGGTGACGTGAAGTGTAAGAGTTTCTGAAGTTGCAGATGTCAATTGACAAGAGGTTTGTGAATTGTGATTCCTGAATGCCTCGTGCAGAATCGATGCTTCACTCATAGGCTGATTGTGTGGGCTTTTATTTATTTATTTATTTATTTATTTATTATTATTATTAGTATTTTTGTAGTCGTTGTTCACCGGCTAGAAAATATAGCCATTAGTCACTAGCTATCGGTCAATGGAGATTTTATTTAAACTAAAAAAATAATTCAATTAAAGTAGGAAAATTAACAAAAAGACAATTATTCAAATAAGGATGAATAAATACAAGTACATCTTCAAATTTTGGGAAAAAAATACACGTACAAGTGCTTTGATAATGATTAAAAACAAATTATATTGAAGAAGATGCCTAATTTATTTGGTGTATTCAGTGATGTGTCCCTCTCTATGATTTATATGATAAAATGTCGTGGTTGTCCTCTTCTTTGCGTTGGGCATGTGCACAAGATTAATTTTTTGCTAAATCGATTATGCTTGCAAACAGTCATTATTTACAGTCAACTTGTACCAACTGTCTTTTATTATCCATCGACTAGTAGTGAACGTGGATTCTTATGGGACCCTAGACCTTGTGGAGAGTAAGTCACAAACCATGGTGGAAAGAATCGGGGAACACAAGACTCTACTCTACCGCCACCTTAGAATGTTGATATTTTCTTCACCAACTCTTTGAATGTACTTGGAGTAGTTCATTGTCAAATACATCTCGATTTCATTTGTAGATGAAGATGAAGTGCTAGCAAAAACTGATGGGTATTCTTCTTTTTGTGAAGCGATAGCCATATAGATTTCTGTTGACACCTAAAATTTTGATTAGGTTTTTATTTAGGCTTAAGTTTCTTTATTTTTGTATTTTGCCTCTTTTTCAGATAAATTCAATAAAAACAAAACCAAAACAAAAAGAAAACAAGAAAAAACAAATAAAAACAAGAAAAGCAAAAAGCAAAGCAGCCAGCCCCTTTTCTTTCTCTCTCCCTTCACACGGCCTGGCCCCCCCCTTTCTTCTTCCTCCCATCTTCTTCCTCCTTCCTCGTTCTTCCGCCCCTGCAGATCACGCGCGGCGACGAAGACGCGCTCGAGCACAACCTACAACAGAGAGAGGAGCGTAGGCCGGTGGCTGAGAGGACGCGCATTGAAGGCGAGCATGCCTCCGTGGAAGGGGGAAGATTTGACGCCGGTTCAGCCGCACCCAAGGCCGGTCGGCGTGCGAGGGCCGGCGGCCGAACCTCCATCGACCGGCCTCCTCCTCGCCTATAAATAGAGGAGCACCTCCATCGATCAAAGCACGGTGAACTCCGAGATCTTCCCTTTGAGAGACTTCAAGGGGGAAATCGAAGAGCAAGCCAAGAGGGCGGAGGATCGGGTCGCAAGCTAAACGACCTCCCACCGAGAGACATCGGGGGAGGCCGGCGGCAAGCGAACTCGGATCTGTGAGCAGCGAAGGCCGGAGGAGAAGAGGCGGTTATGGATCTGCGAAGTAGGTGGCTGAGCGAGAGGGAAACCAGAAGGGGAAGGGCTGGATCTATCCACCGCCGTACCGTGATCCCTTCCCGTCGCCGACCAGCAACGCCCCCGCGCCGTGTTCCCTCTGCAGAAAGGTATCAACCACCGCCCGTCGTTCGCTCGAAACCCTAGCCACCGTCGTCCGTGTCCCGGCCGCCGAGACACCGCCGAGTGACGTCGCTTCCCCCCTCGAGAAACCAGCAGCCGCTCGTCATCGCCTAGTCGTTGTTGCCATGGAAGATCGTCGTGGCTGCCGTCGTTGACGCAAGCCGCTGCGTCATTTCCTCCATCGGCGCCGCATCCAAGCGAAAAGAAGAGGCAGTGTCGCGTCGGGTAGGGTTCCGCAAATCGGGTCGGGTCGTGGCCTGGGCCGGGTCGGCATCCTGCAGGGTTTCCCAGGTTGGGCCTTCACGTTGGACTAAATTCGCATCCTCGGTAGGGTTTCCCCGGGTTGGGTTTCCCCGAGTCGGGCCCGCAGCGGCCCGTCCGAGTCTTGGGCTCGCGACCCGGGTCGGACCCAACCCGGGGATCCAACCCGGGTCGTTTTAATATTATAATATAATATTTTAAAATAAAAAATAAAAAAATAAAAATAAATAATTTATTTTCCGAAAATCAAAAAATCAAAAAATATTCCATATTTTCCAAAAAAATGCCAAAAATCCAAAAAAAAAAAAAAATTCAGAAAAAGCCAAAAAAAAAAGCTTGTATTTTCCAAAAAAAAAAAGACTACCCAAAAAAAAATCAAAAAAAAAAAATCCCTTTGATGTCCAAAAATTAGAAAAAGACCCAAAAAATGTTTTTTCTCCAAAATGCATGGAAAATCCTCGAATATCCAAAAACCCCAGGGTTTAAACAAGATTAGTTACCGAAAGGGCATTAGTGATTAACTAGTGTAATTAAGTCCCCGATCCTAATTTCTCTGTTGCGCAGAGCAGTGAGTATTTCTCCCGATACTCCACTTGGGTTTCTAATCAACCCACCCCAAATTGATTAGTGGCGACTCCATTTTAAAAATCAACTTGCAGGTAAAAAAAATTGAACCATTAAGTCGTGAATTGGTGGACTTGGGAGAGTCCGGGCTTAATAATTTCAGCCGAGCCATTAGCCTCCTTAGGCGCCCGTACCCGATCGCGGGCGCCCGAAAAAAAGAGGTCGCGACAGCTTGGCGACTCCGCTGGGGACATTTGTGAGGACTTAGGCCATTTTATCTTTGTTTAAATGCTTTGCTGACTTGGGTTTTTTCTTTTGTGCAGGATAATAGCTTAAAGTTTTTTTATTCTGTCAAAATAAAATGTTTTGTGATTATAAACTGCTGTGCATGTTTTACTATTTTAAACACTACACATGGCACACACAACCCGGCCGCCGGACACGGCCGCCATAGGATTTCTAGGATGGTGTTAAGAAAGATACGACCTCGAACGCGAGACTGCGATGTAGAGGTTGCCTTTCTTTTCCCCGAATTTCTTAGCCGAGGTTAAGAGGGTATGCTGCTAACGCGAGACTGCGATGGGCGGATACCTTTTTAATTTCATCAAGCCTTCTGAGTTAGAAATCGAGCCGCACGTCCCATGTGCATGTCTTTGTGCTTGCCATTTTTCTTTAAAAGCAAAGTGATTTCTTTACTTTTACTCAGTCTTTTATTTGGCCCATGGCAATGTAGGATAAACTTTTCAAGTCCCAGTTTATATGTGATGGGGAAAGACGATATCCAGTTCATTCCTGCTCCCAAGACGGAGCTTTTCAGATGGTGGGGTCAATTAGATCAGTTTGCCCAGGAGCGCGTGAAGGCCAAAATTGGTCATCTCCTATCGTTGATCCAAATCACTGTTCGTCCTGAAGTCATACAAGCCATGGCACATTTTTGGTGCCCGAAGACAATTACTTTTATATTCGGTAGGTTTGAGCTAACCCCAACCCTGGAAGAATACAGCATCATCACTGGAATGCCTCTTGAGAAAAAGCTTGTCAAGCCATCGATAGGCGCCCTCCCATGGCGCAGGTTAGCACGACTTTTAGGAACTGAAATCCATGTCATGAGACAAATTCTTGAAGGCAACCATAATACTTGCCTACTAGAATTTATGAATGCCTGTTTCCAAAATCAGCCTATGACCCAGAAAAGTGAGATTTTCCTCTTAGCCTTTTTCGGACTCATCATCTTCCCCCATCAAAGAAATGCCATAACTCCCAAGATGGCATGGATAGTTGATCGATCTTAAGAGGGGGAATTATGTCAACATGATTTTAACTGAAACATTCTTGTCTTTTAATCGTTTTAAAGACAACTCGGAGAAAATCATGCGAGCCTCTCCTGAAATTTTACAAGTCTGGTTCTTTTCTCACCTAAGCGAATTTCGAGACTTCATGCGATCGCCTGAAACAAATGCTTTTGAAAATCCATTACAAAAATATATGGTTTTAGGACCATACATTCCCAATCAAAGCTGTTTAAATTGGGTAAGCTTCCTAAGAAACCCAGCTCCTGAGGCTTTCCAATGGTGTGCTGGTTGGTTCCATGAAAAGAGGGCCCGCTTTGCTTACATGCGCACCCGCCCAATTCCGTTGCTCGGTCTCACCGGCGCCATTCCCTACTACCCATATCGGGTAGCACGGCAATATGGAGCCCTTCAGGAGATCCCACCACCTTTCAAGATGATGGTCCCTCCAGTTCTTTTCAACACAAGCCGTGACTATGAATTCGAGATTTCTACCGCTGAGGAAACTTGGGACAAGTGCCATCGCAAAAGGATTGAGATACCTGAAGGGCTTGAGGGAGAAGAAAAAGCCCACCACGCCTCCATGTCCTACATCCACAACCATCGTATCCCGACAAATTGGAATCCATCAGTCCCTCACTCAATCAGAGAGGGTAGCCAACACAAGCAAGCAGAGCTCATGGAGAGGGATTTGGGAATGGACTGGATGCACACCTCAGAGCCAGCCCAAGGAAGCAGGCATCCTCGCAAGAGCAAGGCTCCCCGTCGCATATAAATTGAAAGTTTTGTCCCATTGTTCAGGGACTTTTGTTTAATATCTAGTATTTTATTTTGTCATTTCAATTTCAAGTTCTAGAAGTCTGCGGTCTATAAAACCCTCTTTTGATAAATAAAAAAGCAGTTAGACCATTGCTATGGGTCAATCTTTGTTTACTTTCGTGCTCATTCATTGTTTTCACAACAAACAGGTAATTATGAATCGCCGGCTACCAATCGCTCGTGATTGGCCTCATGCAATAGGACCCGATCAGAATGATGTACAAAATCGTCTCATTAACATTGAAGACGGCGTAGGACAGATGTCCATTGTCCTTCAACAACTCTCGAGACAAATGAAATCCACTCAAGCTGAGCCCAACTCTATAGTTGTCTCAAACACCGTCATGACGCCCGCAAATTTGCCAGAAAATAGCCAGTACTATGGACAGTTTGAAAGGATCATGAAAAAGTTAAACCAGCTGCAGGGGCGGAATCCCATGGACCTTTCCAATTATGCCGGCATTGAAATCCCTGAAGAGCTCAAAGCACCTGAATGCGAAAGGTATGCTGGTACCTCACGCCCAGAGACCTACTTGCAGGCCTACCTGGTCCGAAGGATGATTCAATCGTACCAATCGAACTTGACTGGCCCTGCCTTGCGATGGTACATTGTCAAGAAGATTAGTCCCCTTAAAACTTGGAAGGAATTAATTCATGTTTTCCATCAAGAATACGATATTGACATCACCCCGGACATCACCTTGCCCTACGAAGAGCCAATGATCGTGGAGCACGAGGAGCTGTTAGCCGCTGAGATAGGAGAGGAACATGTCAATGAAGCCTTGCATGATAAATGGGCAGTTGAGCAACATCCTGTTACTGGAAAATTTCCCACTAGGAAAGGCAAGGAACCTTTGTACAAAGTCAAAGACACAGAGTCTGTTCAAAAGTGGGGCGCACGACGGACAACTCCCAAGCTTACTCCAAGAGCTAGGGTCCAAAGAATACCAACTCCTATCAACCTGGAAAGTGAATCAGACAGTGAAACTCTAATGTCTCTCACTTCCCTTGACAGAATCAAGTTAGCAAAACGAAGGGCCTTACTCAAAAAGTCTGGACCAGAAGCCAAGAAAAGAAAACCCAAGCAGATAGATTCAGCATCTACCGACGAGCCACCACACCAAAGCTTTGAACATTCCCAAGAATACAACTTTGAAGGCCACCACCCTCTAGAGTACAATCCTGAAGACTTCCCGGCACTATAATACAATCCCAAGGACTTCCAGCGTTATTTCGACAATGAAACTGACGATTCATCGTATAACTGTTTCCTACTCTCATCCGGAGATGAAGGCCCGTCAGAAGAAGAAGCATACATCTTTATCCGCTATGATCCTAACGAAGTACTAAGCTTGTCCTCTGACCATGAGGATAGCTTCAATACTTTATCCTCATTCGGAAATTTTGACCAAGAAGAAAGCAATGGGGTAATCTCGGTAGAATCCAACTTCCCTGAAACAGAAAAATTCGCCACTACAACAGATATGCAGTGGGAAAACCAGTGGCCTAACCAAGACATATCAAGCCCGTCTTGCGCTCATAGGATCATGACCCCTGGAGGAATGTGGATACCCAATTTCCGCAAGTATAACGGCACAACTTGCCCCATGGCCCACTTGCAGTACCTCCATGCTGAAATGAGTCGGTACTATGGCCTAATGTCATTCACAACCCAGGCCTTCCAAGAGAGTCTTACAGGGTCTGCATTGCAATGGTTCGTCACAGCAGATATCAGCCTTATGAGAGATTGGAATGAGCTGTCTTCTACATTCCTGCTTCAGTATCAAAGCCAGATTGGGACTGAAGCGCCTTGTCAGAACTTGGTTCACTTTAGAAGAAGACCAATGGAGGATTTTCGAGTATATGCGAGGAGGTGGGAGGCTTTTATGATGCAAACTTACCCTCAACTGGCTGAAAAAGAAATGATAAAGCTGTTCATAGGGGCTTTACCTCGCAAGCATCGCTGTTGGTTGCATGGGTTGCATTTCCGTAGCTTCAATGAAGTGGTCCTCTCATGCGAATACTTCGAGTCTACTGGAGGCGAGGAACTCAAAGGCGCTTAACCAACAATATCAAAGTGCTCCTTTTCATAGGAGTTTTCATGGATGTTGCTTGTTTTTATAATTTCATGTTTCTTATCCTGTCTAGTGTGCTACTGTTGTATTTTCCATTTCAGTAATCTAATGTACAGTTCTAATATTTTGTTTTGAAAGCATGAGGCGGTATCCCAAACCGGCCCAGTGATGTTATCCAACCATGAAAAGAAAATATCATCCAAGGAGAATACTGAGGGCTGGGCTTCCTCATGCTTTTTCTCCCCCAAAGACGTATTTTGAAAATAAAAAATATTTCATCACTCGAAAGTTTTTGTTAAAACAAGATGATAAATTTAACCATGTTTGTCTTTCTGACTCATTCACTTCATGTCTCAGAAGATCATTCCCATCCCCTTTGACTTAGTGTGACATGGGGCATTTGAAGCAAGCGCATCGGCGAACTCACCAAATTCAAAGACACCCCCGCCAAGAAAACAGGGGCAAATAGAAAGAATCATCCTACACCAAAAGAGGGTAAGTCTTATCCTCTGAATATAATTTGGAAATGATGTCTTCTCTCTTCTATTTACAGGATACAAAAGATGAGATGTAATAGGTACAGGCATAGAGTTGAGATCAAAGCATCCATGACATGCCTCACTCCTGCCTAGCTTCATCCTGAGCCAAAGAACTATCTTGTCGCACGATGCGCCCAAACGGCTAGATGTTACAGTATCAACTTCAACATAAGGAAGGAGTTCCTCCTCTTCCTTTTAAGTGATTACTGTCAACAGGGAGAAAATCTAGACAGTCAAGGCGATCTATAGCCCTACACCCTGGACAATGACTTTGGAATTTAGAAGCTTCACTCCAGACGCATATTCTCGCAAGAAGTAAATAAGAAAATTGGAGGTTTTGATTGTCCATTTTAGACTCCATAGAAGCTTGAAGTACATGACTTTGCTCAATACTGCTAATGGTCATATAGTCAAAGACATAAGAAAATTCCACAGAAGGAAGGCGTTGAAGATAAATCGACAACCATCAATCATGCATACATGGTCACAAATGAAGAGGGCCAATCAAAAGAGACATTAAACTGTGTCAAAACAAAAGGCCGTCATTGACATACGAGATCCCTAGGAGTCAGCAAATACAAACTTTGGAGAAGAGTAATTTGGTATCGTTTCCAATACTCCAAGTTCGAAATCACTTTTGACATATTTTCTCCTATTGACAGAAGCACAGGATTCAAGAAACAAGCTTAAAGGTTAATTTGGGCAAATCAAATGATCCATATCGATTTACCTAACTTGGTATGAAGGGACGTGTCATCCAGAGCCGGTTCGGTTAAATAAAAAAGGAAGCGCCCTACGGACACCATCGGCACCTCTAGCCGAGTGGTATCCGGGAAGAAGCAAAAAGGTCCGAAGTCGGGGGTTCGAATCCCCGACGCGGCAGTTAGCCGCTTGGTAAAAAAAATAATTAAAAAAAAAAAATTTGCTTCCCTTGCACTTGCAAATTACGAGAGAAGAGGTGACCTAACGAAGCAAAAGACATAGGACTTCGTGACCCACTTGCACTTCAAGTCCATCCAATCATCTCGCAAACCGGTGAAGGGTAATTCGGTATCGTTTCCATTACTCCCACTATCCGAACTCACTTTTGACGTATTTTCCCTATTGACAAAAAAAACATTGGGAATCTAAAACCAAACTTGATGGTCAATATTGGCCAAGTGAGGTTCGTGGAAATGACCCGCATCAAATTCACCTGGCTTCGTGTAAAAGGACGCGTCATCCAGGAGCCAATTCAGAGAATAATCAACCTAACGAAGCAAGGGACATAGGACTTCGTGTCCCCCTCTCACTTTAGGATCACCCAATCGTCTGCAAACCAGTGAAGGGTAAAATTGTATCGCTTCCAATTATTCGACTCTTAAAAGAGTTCATGACTAACACATTCCCTCTTGTTTGTTGCAGGATCACCTGACTGTCAAAAGCAAGGATAACGAATCAATGAGAAGCATGTCTTGTTTGTTGTAGGATTACCTGACTGTCAAAAACAAAGATAATAAATCAATGAGAGGCATGACAAACTCTCCCAAGCAAAATGGCGTCCCAAGTATTGCCAAAGCAAATGACAGAGATCTTTCAGGCCTCAATTCACCTTTAATTTTGGCCCTGTCGATTGATCCGTTTTCATCTTCTCTTCTGCAGGGGCAAAAATAGAGATGCCCGATCAGATCCCCAACCCCGGCTGATCCTTCATGTGTCATATCCCTAATCAATAGGGATAACTATCGACACCCATTTGCAAATAACCCTTTTGATGTTCAAAATTTAACATATTTGGAAACACTATTATGTTAGCCCCTAAAGTTGTCAATATGGACTTTTTTGAGTCAAAACCATTCACTTGTTTTGAAGAATTCAATCTCCATCATATTCGAAATGTTGCATGTCGTTTCCAGATGAATTCTGCATGATGATTTTGCCTGTCTAAGTCACTGATTCCACGGAGGATTATTAAAATAGATAGCTAAGTGAAGAATACAAGATTAAATTGAGCATGCTGGATGAGGTGCGTCAGAATGATGAAATGCAAGCCATATCCTACACACAGTCCCCCATCTATACACTTGTGAGATGAGTGCAGAAGATTCCATGACTACAGGGTAAAGAGTTCTCTCGCGAATGGTACGATAACCAAAATAGTGAGAGGCATTCCATCGCTCACCCCATTGAGCCCCATACACTGACAAATTTCTGCTATGCTCCCGTCAAAGAACCACCCCACACTGGGGCAAGTCGAAAGCAAGTAAGCATCACAAGGTGAGAAGAGAGATAGAAATTTTCTTGCTCGCACTTGCATCAATCTTCAGGTGTCCTTATTGCATATGAACACTCATGTTAATTTAAGTGCCCTAGAGTCATGAAGAGCAATTCTTTCTTTACGCACTTATATCTATTGTATAACTCAATTGAGTCTGTAAATTCACCTTCACGTGGAGGCAAAGCATAAGCTACTGCCATTTGAGTAGCATAATCAGAAGTGCCGGCAAAAGATGAAGACTCAATAGTCTAACAAAGGCGTTTACTTGAACTTGTCAAGATCAGCTCTCAAGCAACAAGAATGAAAAAAAAAAAAACATGGGCATAAAAAAGTAGTGTGCCTGGTAAAAGCAAGGCCAATGCCCTCCAGTCAAAAATACAGCCAAGAAAAAGTTGTTGTTGTGGTTCAATTGATAGAGCCTCCATCCGACAGTGAGAAGAAAGACCGTTGACAAATGCCAAGGCAATCACCAGCTCTCGCCCTTTTACACATGAGTCAAGCCAACATTGCATCCCATTGTAAAAATCTCTTCAGACTAGGGGCACTTCAATTAACGTAGGATTTCATATGTGCATAAGCATCGCTCGAAGAAGTACGAGCAAGACTATTCTATCTCTTTTCGCAGGACTCTTGACTTGCAAACCTGGAGATGATCGTGCGGCACTTTATTCATGAGCCTTGACCTCGACGGTCCCATTTGATGAGCTATTGACCAAGTCTTCATCACAATTTCAATAAAGACCTCTCATATTGGTAAAGTCGTACCACTTGCGAGAATACTCGGACCCCTACTGACATGATGACAGTAAGATAGTGTGGTCCTTATAAATCCTGCATCAATGGTCAGGATAGCCTTCTCCAAGAGAGCGAGTGAAAAGTCCTTTCAAACTGAAAGTCCTCATCTCGGCATGCTCAAAGCATCTATATTCCGAATAAATGTTGTCTTTCAAAATCTTCCCAGTGGAAATCAGATGATGCAAAATTGACAAGATTGTCATGCATAAATCACATTTGAATTTATGAATTTACAGTATATACAATCATGTGTGCATATTGTGCAAATAGCAGACATACTCTCAGAGATCGGAGATATTGCCAGGTAAGCATATCCATGTCCCCATTTGTCTTAAAGTACCTACCACTGTCCGGTACTCTCTCCTTGACACTCGACCTATTCGAGTCGTCCCTCGAGTTTGGATGCTTGCAACCTTGTCTAAGTATCCCCTTGTTTTTGAGTATCCACCACTTGCTGGGTGCTCCCTCTGTTGACACTCAACCTATTCGAGTCGTCCCTTGAGTTTGGATGTTTGCAACTGTTTTAGCATCCCATTGTCTTTGAGTACCCACCACTTGCCGGGTACTCCCTCTTAACGACACTCGACCTATTCGAGTTGTCCCCAGAGTATTGATACTTGTGACTGACCAAGTATCCCTTTTTTGTTGAATACCTACTGCTGTCTAGATATCCCTATTGTCTTTGAGTACTGGCTACCGTTCGGATACTCCTTTTTCTTGACACTCACTTGTTTGAGTTGTCTTCATAGCTAGGATGTCTACAATTGACCAAGTATCCCATTACCTTTGAGTGCCTTTCATTGTCTAGGTACTCCATTTCCGTGACACTCGACATGTCCAAGTTGTCCTCAAAATTGTATCATTGAATACTAGTAGCCATTCAAGTATTCCATCGAGTTGTGCACCTGTGGTTATCCAGGTATGTTTTCTTACACTTGGACCAGCCAGAGTGGTCCCAGATCGTATCATTAAATACTTATGTTCATCCAAGTATTCCAGTACTTTGTACACCTACGGCTACCCAGGTGTTCCAGCCCTTTTGAGTGCCTGCGGCCATCCAGGTAAGCCTTGTGCTACATTCAAGTTTATGTTGCCAGGAGGTGAGAGACCTTCACGAATATGCGGGGCACGCCCTCGATATTCCCACTACCAGGAGGTGAGAGACCTTCACGAATATATGAGGCATGTCCTCGGTATTCCAACTACCAGGAGGTGAGAGACCTTCACGAATATATGAGGCACGTCCTCGATATTCCCAATTACCAGGAGGTGAGAGACCTTCACGAATATGCGAGATCCATCCTCAATATTCCCAACTACCAGGAGGTGAGAGACCTTCACGAATATATGAGGCATGTCCTCGGTATTCCAACTACCAGGAGGTGAGAGACCTTCACGAATATATGAGGCACGTCCTCGATATTCCCAATTACCAGGAGGTGAGAGACCTTCACGAATATATGAGGCATGTCCTCGATATTCCAAATACCAGGAGGTGGGAGACCTTCATGAATATTCAAGGCACGCCCTCGATATTCCCAATTACCAGGAGGTGAGAGACCTTCACAAATATCCCATGTACGTCCTCGATATTCCCAATTACCAGGAGGTGAGAGACCTTCACGAATATGCGGGGCGCGCCCTCGATATTCCCAATTACCAGGAGGTGAGAGACCTTCACGAATATGCGGGGCACGCCCTCGATAATCCCAATTACCAGGAGGTGAGAGACCTTCACGAATATCCCAGGTATCGTCCTCGATATTCCCCTCTACCAGGAGGTGAGCGACCTTCACGAATATGCGAGATCCGCCGTCGATATTCCCAACTACCAGGAGGTGAGAGACCTTCACGAATATCCCAGGTATGCCCTCGATATTTCCCAATTACCAGGAGGTGAGAGACCTTCACGAATATCCAAGGTACGTCCTCGATATTCCCAATTACCAGGAGGTGAGAGACCTTCACGAATATCCCAGGTACGTCCTCGATATTCCCAATTACCAGGAGGTGAGAGACCTTCATGTATATGCAAGACCCATCCTCGATATTTCCACACGAATATCTCAGGTACCCCTTCGATACTTGTGATCATCCAGGTATCTCCAAAGAGTTTGTGCCTGTGATCGTCCAGGTACCCCTTCGATACTTGTGATCATCTAGGTATCCTCCAAGAGTTTGTACTTGTGATCATCCAAGTACTATCTCCCAACAAAACAGATGCTATGAGAAAGGTCGGCGCATCTCCCGAGAAAGGTCGGGTACCAACTGGTGTCCTCGATACAAATCAGGCACCCACAAGCGATGCCTTGAGAAAGGTCGGCGCATCTCCCATCAAAGCGACCGACGAAAAGTTCGGGTCCTAGATAAAACAACTTATTGCTCTAACAAAGGTCGGCGCATCCCCGAAGAAAGGTTCGGGTTCCTCGAAAAATCAGCAATTCCCGTCAAGGCGACCGAAGAAAGGTTCGGGTCCTAGACAAACCAACTTATTGCTCTAACAGGCGACCGAAGAAAGGTTCGGGTCCTGGAAAAGCAATTCCCGTCAAGGCGACCGAAGAAAGGTTCGGGTCCTAGACAAATCAACTTATTGCTCTAACAGGCGACCGAAGAAAGGTTCGGGTCCTGGAAAAGCAATTCCCCGTCAAGGCAACCGAAGAAAGGTTCGGGTCCTAGACAAATCAACTTATTGCTCTAACAGGCGACCGAAGAAAGGTTCGGGTCCTGGAAAAGCAATTCCCCGTCAAGGGGACCGAAGAAAGGTTTGGGTCCTAGACAAACCAACTTATTGCTCTAACAGGCGACCGAAGAAAGGTTCGGGTCCTGGGAAGGCAATTCCCTGTCAAGGCGACCGAAGAAAGGTTCAGGTCCTAGACAAACCAACTTATTGCTCCAACAGGCAACCGAAGAATGGTTCGGGTCCTGGAGAAGCAACCTCCTCATGTCACCAGGTAAGATGACGCCTTGATACTTGCCAAACTCGGGGTTCGCACCCTATCTCACTCACTCCCGGTAAGTAACTACAGGTATCTTCTTATCTGTCTTACTATGTGTAATGTTATATTACTCATTTTCTGCACAGGACACTAGGTCCCAAATAAGATATAATCTATTGCATATGTATAGACAAAATTTAGGTATCAGGTTTATCTTTGAATGCAACCTCTGCGAACTCACCTTCAAAGAGGGGCAGCTGTTGACACCTAAAATTTTGATTAGGTTTTTATTTAGGCTTAAGTTTCTTTATTTTTGTATTTTGCCTCTTTTTCAGATAAATTCAATAAAAACAAAACCAAAACAAAAAGAAAACAAGAAAAAACAAATAAAAACAAGAAAAGCAAAAAGCAAAGCAGCCAGCCCCTTTTCTTTCTCTCTTCCTTCGCACGGCCTGGCCCCCCCTTTCTTCTTCCTCCCATCTTCTTCCTCCTTCCTCGTTCTTCCGCCCCTACAGATCACGCGCGGCGACGAAGACGCGCTCGAGCACAACCTACAACAGAGAGAGGAGCGTAGGCCGGTGGCTGAGAGGACGCGCATTGAAGGCGAGCATGCCTCCGTGGAAGGGGGAAGATTTGACGCCGGTTCAGCTGCACCCAAGGCCGGTCGGCGTGCGAGGGCCGGCGGCCGAACCTCCATCGACCGGCCTCTTCCTCGCCTATAAATAGAGGAGCACCTCCGTCGATCAAAGCACGGTGAACTCCGAGATCTTCCCTTTGAGAGACTTCAAGGGGGAAATCGAAGAGCAAGCCAAGAGGGCGGAGGATCGGGTCGCAAGCTAAACGACCTC
This sequence comes from Eucalyptus caleyi, assembly GCA_014182885.2. Taxonomy (NCBI): domain Eukaryota; kingdom Viridiplantae; phylum Streptophyta; class Magnoliopsida; order Myrtales; family Myrtaceae; genus Eucalyptus; species Eucalyptus caleyi. The sequence continues at coordinate 51,234,527 of CM024470.2, forward strand.
CCACCGAGAGACATCGGGGGAGGCCGGCGGCAAGCGAACTCGGATCTGTGAGCAGCGAAGGCCGGAGGAGAAGAGGCGGTTCTGGATCTGCGAAGTAGGTGGCTGAGCGAGAGGGAAACCAGAAGGGGGAGGGCTGGATCTATCCACCGCCGTGCCGCGATCCCTTCCCGTCGCCGACCAGCAACGCCCCCGCGCCATGTTCCCTCTGCAGAAAGGTATCAACCACCGCCCGTCGTTCGCTCGAAACCCTAGCCACCGTCGTCCGTGTCCCGGCCGCCGAGACACCGCCGAGTGACGTCGCTTCCCCCCCTCGAGAAACCAGCAGCCGCTCGTCATCGCCTAGTCGTCGTTGCCATGGAAGACCGTCGTGGCTGCCGTCGTTGACGCAAGCCGCCGCGTCATTTCCTCCATCGGCGCCGCATCCAAGCGAAAAGAAGAGGCAGCGTCGCGTCGGGTAGGGTTCCGCAAATCGGGTCGCGGCTGTCGGCCGGGTCGGGCTGGGTTGGCATCCGGGTAGGGTTTCCCCGGGTTGGGCTTTCACGCGTGGACTAAATTCGCACGGGCCTCAGAGAAGTGGGTTTATTTTTGGGCTAGGCCTGTTTTCTAAAAAAAAGGGGGAAAACAAATCAAAAATCCGAGTCGGGCCCGCAACGCGGGCCCGTCCGCCTGAGTCTTGGGCTCGCAACCCGGGTCGGACCCAACCCGGATCCGACCCGGGTCGTTTTAATATTATAATATAATATTTTAAAATAAAAAATAAAAAATAAAAATAAATAATTTATTTTCCGAAAAATAAAAAAAAAAATCAAAAAAAATATTCCATATTTTCCAAAAATGCCAAAAAAAAATCCAAAAAAGCAAAAAAATTCAGAAAAAGCCAAAAAGACTTGTATTTTTCCAAAAAAAAAACCCAAAAAAATCAAAAAAAAAAGGTCAAAAAAATCCCTTTGATGTCCAAAAATTAGAAAAGACCCAAAAATGTTTTTCTCCAAAATGCATGGAAAATCCCTCGAATATCCAAAATGCGTGGAAAATCCCTCGAATATCCAAAAACCCCAGGGTTTAAACAAGATTAGGTACCGAAAGGGCATTAGTAATTAACTAGTGTAATCAAGTCCCCGATCCTAATTTCTCTGGTTGCGCAGGAGTGAGTATTTCTCCCGATACTTCACTTGGGTTTCTAATCAACCCACCCCAAATTGATTAGTGGCGACTCCATTTTAAAAATCAACTTGCAGGTAAAAAAAATTGAACACTTGGGAGAGTCCGGACTTAATAATTTCAGCCAAGCCATTAGCCTCCTTAGGCGCCCGTACCCGATCGCGGGCGCCCGAAAAAAAGAGGTCGTGACAATTTCCAAGCATTTCTCCTTTTTACATCTTATACATGAAATTCCACTTCTTTTTACGTTTGGTCTAATATGTGATGGTGCCCCTTTGGGATTTGCTTTATTTGGATGGCACGCCAATGAGTCTTTTGTTTAAGAACTCTTAAGTATTAATAATATCATCATGTTTTTGACCAAAAAAAAAAAAAGTGATGGTGCCAACATTACTTTAAAACTAGTGATGTTGCCCATGTTTTGCTTGTGTTATTATAGAAGTCGCTAAAGTTACTAATAAGATAAACAACTTTAGGTAATATGATTAAACGTAGGCATAAACTTAGAAAAAGTAATAGATCCATTTTATCAAAACCATGTTTGATCTTGGCTAAAGATGGCACCAAGTACGAGGAACCAAAATAAACACATTAATAAGAGTAATATAATTACATCAAATAATTTTTTATTGTTAATATAGTGTTGCGATGATGAAAATGAGTTATGGCCGATGCGAGCCATCGCCCAGACCCCGACCACCAACGTAGAAGAAAATAAACAGTAGAATAGGGGGAAAAAGAAGAAAGAAAAATGAAAAATAAAAATTAAAAAAACAGCATTGTTCTGAGCCCTATCGCCTAGGTTATATGACAAGTGATACTAACTAGATCGGCAATAGCGATTTCTAGGCTAAATTGATAAAAATGATTACATTGAAAAATTGTTATAAGGTTTGTGATTATATTGGTCAAATAAGAAAGTTTATGGCAGATTTCTTGGTCGTACAATAAGTTAAAAAAAAAATTTAGATAATTTTCTCTTTTTTCACTCCTATCATATAATTAACAAATTTTTACTTGAAATATCATGCCTGCCTACATAAAAAAGTATCTCACGTTGATTTTTGTTCTCTATAGGTGTTTACTATTGAGCTAAATGTTAAGATTCTGTTATTTTGTATGAAGGGTTTGGCTTTTACAGCATAAGTGCCAATTTTGGCAATTAACTTTGGAGGCTTTATATTCCGATTGCAAAAGATGAGTCCCACGATAGCACCGTTACAAATATAGCATAACAATACCGCCAGGCTAGCAGACTCTTATTACAAAGAATTCTCTTTTTTAATTTTCATCTTTATGGCAAATAGAATCGATTTTCGTTTACGACAAGGAAATAGAAATGTAGTATCAATTCTCAAAATGATGGCCCAAAATAAACAGGAAAACAAAATTATCTAACAAAGGTTCTTGAGAGGAACGTCTAGCTAACTAGGTATATCAAGTAGAGATATAATTCTTGAATCCATGGTGCCACAATGAAAACAAATTTTCAAACGATTGTCCATATTGACCAAACAAAATCAAAAGATGAAAAGTAATATGTATCAACAAGTTGAAACCTTAAACCAGTGTTCGATTTATTAAAATTAGTTTACAAAACGGTTTTTCTAGGAGATAGGTAAGATCATGAGTGATTCTCTAAATAATCCGTTATATACACGAATCAACAATGGCCGGATACCTCATTTAATAAATTAATTGTTTAAACTAATCTTAGTAAGTCTAGTAGTTTCCTAAAACAAAACCCCATGATGTTGGCACGCGGGTGACCCGTTGCGTAGAGATGCAAAGCTGGCAATAAGGAATAATTTGACTCAATATGTATTTTGAAGGCGGTTGGTTGAGGTTGTGGGTGTCAGTGTGTCAAGCGGTGATACTGATTTGAGTGCTGACTTTTTAACTTTAGCGACGTAATTGAAAAAAATCTTCTTTCTATCAAAATAGAAGTTGTAATTCAATGTGTAAGCCCAAACAAGAAACATAGGCACTATTGATTGCCCACATAATGGACATGAACGGGGAGGGTTTTCTACGATATCATCAACATGATGAAAATAGTTATTTCAAGTTTAGGAGATCATCGTGTTGAATGATAATAGGAAATGAATTTGTTTGTTCATTTCCACCCAATTGATTAGTGAAAGTCTGTCAAAAAGATGAGATTGAGAAGTTGCAGAGGTTTCGAGAGGGCAAATAGTTCAAAAAGTCCTAAATCTATTACACTTCTCTTAATTCAGTTTTAAACATTTTAATTTTATTAATTTAATCGTAAACCTTTGTCACTTTTTATCAATTGAGTCCATCTAGCCAATATTGATAGGAGGTTGCTGATGTGGATACTGGTCACACTACGTGGCATAATCGGTGCTCACGTGAATAATTTTTAATAATATTTTAATTCTTGAAATTTTTTATACATTTGTTTGTTTTTGTTTTTCCTTTTTCTTTCTTTTCACTTTGTTCTCCCTTTTACCGGTGGTCGGCCATTAGCCACAACGATCGGGCTAGCCTCGCTTGCCACAAGCAAGGCTTAGTCGGGCAAGGGTGAGCCCCAGCGAGGCTTGCCCTCGCTGTGGCAAGACTTGGTGAAGGTCGGCCTCAACTAGGCCAAGGCAACCTCGCCAAGCATCGGCCATCACCCTAGTAAAGGTGACACCGGGTGAGGCTGCCCTGGCCTGGGCAAGGGCGACCTTCATTGAGTCTTGCCTCGGTAAGGCTGACTCTCCCTTAAGCGAGGGTGAGCCAGAGCGAGGGCTACCCTCACTAGCTTGGGCGGAGGCGACACTTAGTGAAGTTGCCCTAGCTTGGGCAAGGGTTGGGCTCGCCTAGTCTGGGCAAGGCCAACCCTCACCAAGGCTCACCCTTGACTGGTCAAGCATCACCTACAACAGCAAGACGCGCCTATGGTCCTTTTTCTCTAGTGTCCATGTTAGCGAATTCCAGCTGATCACTCACGAAAACGTTAACTAACTTATTGGGTGAAGCCGTTAAGGGATATATCCGCGGTAAAATCCCTAAAAGCTACCTAATTTGTTGGATTGGACTAAAATCACGTTTATTGAAAATCGATTTTAACCATGAAATTTAATTCGGTTTTGGGAATCGAATATTCGAGTGTGTCACAATTCAAATTTTTGGACCTCGTCTCATCGTCCGTCAAATTATCGGCGAGTCCGAAATTTCAAAAAAAGAAATTATCGGAAGAAAAATCGAAGATCGGAAGAAAATAAAAAGGGAATGAGAAAAAAAAAGAGAAATAAGAAAAATATAATTTTTTTTCTTTTTCTCTCTCTCTCTCCCTTTTTCTCTCTTTCTTTTCTCTCTCTCTTCTCTCTCCTCCCCTCCCCCTCGTGCGATTCTTTCCCCAGCCGACCGCCCTTGCTGTCTTCCACTTTACTTTATTTTATTTTATTCTTTTTTTGACCGGTCAAACTCCCTCCCTTATCTCTTCTCTCTCTTCTTGCCTCCTCCCTCACGTTACCTTCTTCTTCTTCTTCGTTCTTCTTCTTTTTGCGTGCAAAACCGAACCAGAAGTTGCAGGAGATCGGAAGCCCAAGCCAGCCACCGACGCCGCCTGTCCCGCCGCCGCACCGCACACCCGTTCGCCGCCCGTACGTCCGCCGTTCGCCGTCCGTGCACAGCTCGCGCTTGCCGATCCTCCCGCGCGACCCAGCTCCCGTTTGGTCTCTGTTCAGCCACCGTGAGCGGCTGAGCAGGCCGCCGGAGCCGCCGTCCGGCCTCACCGGAGCCCCGCCCGCGCTCCCGACCTCTTACCGCCCCCAACCCTCTCTTTTTCTCTCTGTTTTGCAGCCGATCCAGCAAACCCGCGAGTGGGTTTCAGCCGGTTCGTGGGCCGTTTCGGGCCGTTTCCGGGCCCCGAACCCGAGCCGTGCTTTGGGAAGTTTCGTTCCTCGCGTCGCCGCCGTCGGATTGATCCGATTTGCGCGCGATTTGGTGAGTAATCTCACTAATCCTTGCTTAGTGGACTAATTACGCTTATTGGTTGTTTAGTTGTAATTAATTAGGTTTATGTGTTAGATTAGTATAAATTAGTATTTATTAGTCAATTGTGATGCAAATTAGATAAATTGAATGTGTATTTAGCAAGTAGACATGGTCTACTATTTATTGAGGGTAGCCCGGGATTTTTCCCGACCCTAATCGGGCTTCAATTGGGCTTTTCGGGCCTAAGTGTAATTTTTGTATTTAAATATTAATTTTCGGAATTAAATTAAATAATTATTTATTTTCCAAAATTCAATTGGGATGGTTCGAGACCGGAATATTATGCTGATGACCGTGGTGAAGTCCGTTTATTTAATCGGGCTTTATTTTGAGCTAAATCAAATTTTAATATTAATTATTTAATTTTCGAAATTAATTATTTATTTATTTATTTTCCGAAAATTCAATTGAGATGGCTAGTGACCATAATATTATGCTGATAATTGTGGTGAAGTCCGTTTATTTAATCGGGCTTTAATTTGAAGTAAATTGAATTTTTAATATTTATTAATTAATTTTCGAAATTAATTAATTAATTAATTTATTTTTTTTCGGAAATTAAGATTGAGATGGTTGATGATCGAAATCTCGTGCTGATTGTCGTGGTGCAGTCCGTTTATTTAATTGACCTCTACGTTGCATGGAATTAAATAAATTGTGATATTTTAGGGATTTACCCTAAATTGATTGAAATTGAATTATTGATTGGTAGTTGGTCGAGTATGGCTATATAGCATTTTGAATACCTTGTTGAGCCATAAGTGGAGGGAGTGGTGAGAACTAACTGAGCATTCTATTGGCTGAGACTAATCAAGTACGAAGTATAGACAGGCGTGGTTCGGTGATGAGGAATATCACTGTGTGCGGGCGTGGTTCGGTGATTAAGAATATCACTGTGCGAAAACGACGCCTTAAAGAATGCACGTAGACTATCTATGATCTATGACGGGCGTGGTTCGGTGATGAGGAATATCACTGTGCGAAAACGGCGCCTTAAAGAACGCACGTAGACCGTCTGTTATTTACGTCACCTTGGCGGAAGCGCCGCCCGAGAGCATTGATGTGGCTCTGTGACCGAGTACTCGATGGAAGGTTATATGGTGTGGAATCAATGACCTAGGAATGGTCTAACTGACATGTAATCGACTAGTTCGATTGATCAATGATTGATCCGATTGTTGTGGTTTGATTGATTGTTCGTTGTGATTTATGAAGTGTCTATATATAACCTTGAATTGCAGGTTGAGACCGAGGCCAAGGTAAGTCCTCTGACTCGTGCTGTGCTTAGGCAATCGAGTAGTGTATTGGTTCCCTAATTGAGTCTTAGTGGGGTAGAACTTGTTGAGATATAGTCTCATCCCAGTTTGGGGAAAACATTTTAGGACCCCGCTGAAGAGCTGATGAGGAAGAGTCTGTAAAGGAGAACTCAGAGGTGAGACCTGAGGAGAAGTATTTTTGGAAGAAGATAATCTCGAGAGAGAGGGATCTTGAGTACGATCCAGATGGACTGAAATGTCATCTTCTTTTGTGATTCCATTTTGATGTGAATAGAGTAAAGTAAAAAGTTGTGAAGAGTGTGGAGTACTTTGGTTTATGTCATGTATAAAGGTTTGGTTGTGGATTTCAATATGAAAGATATGGCCTACTTTTCTATCCCATTGTTTTATTGTCTGGGGATTTATAACTGCTTCCGCATGTGCTTAATAAAAAGAAAAGGGTCGGCGATACATAGTCCTGGGATATCGCATTTTAAAATCGACCAAGTAGAAGGATGTGTGCGTGCCCGAGGATCGGGACGTGACATCCCCTTTTTGTGGTATCAGAGCTTAGTTTAAGATTGGAGTGATAAGGAGCGATGAGTCTTGGGATAGTAATAAGAAAGGCCTTTAAATTCATGCCGGTGCATGTCTGTGATAGCTGGATGCTAGAATTGCTTGTTGTTTGAATCGCTCTGTTTCTAATTCGGTGTTGAATTGGAAGCAGGTGTCAATAGAGTAAGGCGACACCATGAGCGATCAGGAGCCTAGAACTCCTGCAAAGAGGGCCAGTAGGGCCGTGACTCGGGGAGGAGCACCGACTAGAATAAGTACCCGAGGAGGCCGTGGTCGAGCACCAGCACAGGCTAGCGCGAGTGGAATGATTCCACCTGTTGTAGATGCTAGAGTGGCACCACCTTCTGTTGGTGCTGGGGTAGCAGCCCCGGGTGAGCAAGGAACTGTCGGAATCAACCAGCTCTAGATGCTATGCGGGAGATGATGGGGCAACAGGCCCGAGATCAAACTGCCGCCTTTACTGCCGCTGTTGAAGCCGCCGCCACTGCTGCTGCCAACGCTGCCATTGCTGCCGCTACCGCTCAAGCCGCCCATGTCGCAGCACCTGCAGTTCCACCTGCCGTTGCTCCTGCTGAAATACTACCAGGAGTTGTAGCCGCTGGGAGGCCGATTCATCAGTTAGTGGATCAGTTCTTAAAAATGAATCCGCCGAAATTCAGTGGTACTGGAGACCCTGAGGCCGCGTCTCTATGGGTACAGGATTTGGAGAAGGCATTTGCACTTTTGATGTGCAATGAGGAGGAAAAGGTGTTACTAGCTGTGTACCAATTTCAAGGTAACGCCAATATATGGTGGAGATCTGCCAAGGATATAGTGTTCCGGAAGGTGTGGTCCAAGGGTGGGACACCTTCCTCAGAGCCTTTAATGATCAGTACTTTTCGAGTACTGCTCGGGAACAAAAGATAGAGGAGTTCCACCGTCTCCGCCAAGGGAGCATGACAGTTGACCAATATGGGGTCAAGTTCGTAGAACTATCACAGTATGCTCCTAAGTTGATAGAAGACCCTGAAGAGAAAGCTCGGAAGTTCAAAAGCGGTCTTCGTGCTGAATTGAAACAACCTCTGCTACCATGGGACTTGAAAGATTACAGAGAGGTTTATCGTCGAGCTCAGATGATAGAACGAGGACTGAATGAACAAGCTGCCTCATCTGGATCGAGGTTTAGCTCCCATCGAGAGAATATCCGTCAAGGCAAGAAACCCATGCCTGGAGGTAGGCCCAATGCTCCACCCTTCAAGAGAAGCGGATTCAATAGACCGATGCCTAATAGGGTTAATTCCTTGTCGCTCATGTGGAAGACAACACGGGACAGCTCCGTGTCCAGCTAGAATAGGAGCATGTTACGAATGTGGCCAGCAGGGCCACATTGCAAGGTATTGTCCAAAGAAGCAGAGAGGACAACCTCAGTTGCCGCCGCCGCCACCGATGAGACAGATAGGAGGGTATGCCCCTCAGAATGCACCACAAGGAGGACAGCAGAGACCTCCATCTCAAGGCACTGTGTACGCAATTACCCAAGGTCAGGCAGAAGCTGCGCCTGGCGTTATCACAGGTATGGTCTCGCTCAACGACCAACCTGCTTATGCCTTGTTTGATTCGGGAGCAACCTATTCCTTCATTGCCGAACAATATGTTAGGATGCTAGGGTTGAATCCTGTATTGTTGAAGTCGGCAATTTGCATATCTACACCCTTGAAAGATAAAGTTATTGCTGCTTTGGGATGTTCGGGGTGCAAGTTAGAGATTGGTGAGCGAGTGGGGAAAATTGACTTGTTAGTCCTAGCCATGTATGATTTTGATTTGATAATTGGCATGGACTGGCTCACCAATCAACGAGCTAAAATGGACTGCTATCGCAAGGCGATTCAGTTTGACCCGTTAGGGGGTAAGAGTTTCGAGTTTGTCGGGAATCGAGGAGGACCTACGATTTCCTTAATCTCGGACCAACTCGTTTGTTAGACGAGGGTTGCCGAGGGTACTTAGCGACTGTCGTGGATACGACAGTTGAAGAGTTGAAAATGGAAGATATTGCAGTGGTACAAGAGTTTCCAGATGTCTTTCCAAAGGAATTGCCAGGGTTACCGCCAGAAAGAGAGATTGAATTTGTAATTGAGCTAGCACCAGGGACAGAACCGATCTCAAAAGCACCTTACCGAATGGCGTTATCTGAGTTGAAGGAACTGAAGGTGCAGATGCAAGAATTACTGGATAAGGGATTTATTCGTCCTAGTGCATCACCTTGGGGAGCACCAATTCTATTTGTTAAGAAGAAAGATGGTTCGTTGCGTTTGTGCATCGACTATCGGCAACTCAATCAGGTAACGATCAAGAACAAGTACCCATTGCCAAGGATAGATGACTTGTTTGATCAATTGCAAGGAGCGTCGATATTCTCGAAGATCGACTTGAGGACAGGATATCATCAGCTGAGAATTCGGAAAGAGGATATTCCTAAGTCGGCATTTCGTACCCGGTATGGTCATTACGAGTTTACAGTGATGCCGTTTGGATTGACGAATGCTCCAGCTGCTTTCATGGATATGATGAACAGAGTGTTCAAGGAATACTTAGATCAGTTTGTGATTGTATTCATAGATGATATCTTAGTCTATTCGAGAAGTGATGAAGAGCATGTGAATCATCTGAGAGTAGTACTCCAGACCTTAAGAACTCATCAATTGTATGCTAAGTTTAGCAAATGCGAGTTTTGGCTGACTCGTGTTGCGTTCTTAGGTCATGTGATCTCCGGAGAAGGAATCTCCGTCGACCCGAGCAAGATAGAAGCCGTGATCAAGTGGCCGAGACCATCGTCAGTGACAGAGATCAGAAGTTTTCTAGGATTAGCAGGTTATTACAGACGATTTGTGAAAGGGTTCTCATCGATAGCCTCGCCTCTGACAAAGCTCACGAAGAAAAATGAGAAGTTCATATGGACAGACAAGTGCGAGCGTAGTTTTCAAGAGCTGAAGGAAAAGCTGACTACCGCACCTGTACTGACGATTCCATCTGGTCCTAGAGGATTCGAGATCTATAGTGATGCGTTTTTCAAAGGATTGGGTTATGTACTGATGCAATATGGTAGAGTTGTTGCATATGCTTCCCGCCAGTTGAGACCTCATGAATTGAATTATCCGACGCATGTCTTGGAACTCGCAACCATCATATTTGGGTTGAAGATTTGGAGGCACTACTTGTGCAGAGAAAAGTTTCAATCTTCACGGACCATCAGAGTCTCAAGTATCTGTTCTCTCATAAGGACTTGAACATGAGACAGCACCGATGGATGGAATTACTAAAAGACTACGACTGTGACATTCTATATCACCCGGGAAAGGCTAACAAGGTCGCAGACGCATTGAGTCGAAAGTCTTTAGTGGCACAAATCTTGGTTAAGGAGTGGAACTTAATCGAGAGAGCTCGAGATTCAAAATTTAAATTTGAGGTATGCCACCTCTCAAGTCTTGTGGCCACTCTCAGAATTGAACCAGATGTCCAAGTCATAATCAAGCAACTCTAACCGACAGACCCAGATGTACAGAGAATTCTTCAGGAAGACGCAGATAAAAGGAAGGCTGATTTTCAGATTGCTGATGACGGAACTCTAAGGTTTCAAGGACGTTTGGTTGTACCTGACGATGTCGAGCTTAGAGAAGAAATTTTATCAGAAGCACATCGTAGCAGTTACAGCATTCATCCTGGAAGCACCAAGATGTATCAGAACCTGCGTCAACACTATTGGTGGTCAGGTATGAAGGCGGACATCGCCAAGCATGTGGCCAAGTGTTTGACTTGTCAGCAAGTAAAAGCCCAGCATTGCAAGCCGGGAGGATTTCTACAACCGCTCGCGATCCCAGAATGGAAATGGGAGCATATCACGATGGATTTCGTGACTGGACTACCAAGGAGTCAAAGGGGAAATGATTCGATTTGGGTAGTAGTCGACAGGTTGACAAAGTTGGCTCACTTCATTGCAGTTCGAAAGGACCTGAGTCTGGATAGACATGCAGAGTTGTATGTGTGTCAAGTGGTTCGTATGCATGGAGTGCCGGTTACGATAACATCTGATAGAGACCCAAGGTTTACTGCTGCTTTTTAGAAGAACTTACAGAGTGCTTTAGGTACAAAGCTTTAGTACAGTACGGCATATCATCCTCAGACGGATGGCCAGTCTGAAAGGACAATTCAGACTCTTGAAGATATGCTAGAGCGTGTGTAATAGACTTCAAAGGAAGTTGGGAAGATCAGCTTCATCTAGTAGAATTCGCCTACAACAATAGTTACCAACAGAGTATCAAGATGGCTCCATTTGAAGCGTTGTATGGCAGAGCATGCAGAACTCCAGTATGTTGGGATGAAGTCGGGGAAAGGAAAATAACAGGCCCAGAGTTGGTTCAGCAATTAGTAGATGCCGTGGCAGTAATCAAAGACAGATTAAAGACAGCGCAGAGCAGACAGAAAAGTTATGCAGATAAGCGTCGAAGGTCTTTGGAATTCCAAGTTGGTGATCACGTTTTTCTGAAAGTGTCACCAATGAGGGGAACTTCGCACTTTGGTAAGAAAGGCAAGCTGAGTCCGAGGTACGTAGGTCCGTTTGAGATTCTTGAAAGAATCGGAAACCTAGCGTATCGTCTTGCGTTGCCGCCAAGATTGGCGCAAGTGCATGACGTCTTTCACGTGTCGATGTTAAGGAAGTACGAGCCTGACCCGACCCACGTGCTCAATTTTGAGGAATTGGACGTGGATGAACGTGTGTCATACGTGGAAAGCCCGGTTCAGATTGTCGATCGTAAAGAGCAAGTTCTGCGCACAAAGACCATTCCGTTGGTCAAAGTGGTCTGGCAACACCACGGCACTGAAGGAGCAACTTGGGAGACCGAAGAGTCGATGAGAGAATTGTACCCCCACCTTTTTGAGCAAAGTGTGTAATGGTTTAAATTTCGAGGACGAAATTTTTATAAGAGGGAAGAGTTGTGACATCCTGAAATTTGATCCCGTTTCGATAAAATGAAATGTGCATATCGTCGGCGTGCCTATGGTCCTTTTTCTCTGAGCTGATCACTCACGAGTTAACTAACTTATTGGGTGAAGCCGTTAAGGGATATATCCGCGGTAAAATCCCTAAAAGCTACCTAATTTGTTGGATTGGACTAAAATCGCGTCCGGTCGATTTTAATCATGAATTTGATTTGGTTTTGGGAATCGAATATTCGAGCGTGTCACAATTCAAATTTTTGGACCTCTCATCTCATCATCCGTCAAATTATCGATGAGTCCGAAATTTCAAGAAAGAAATTATCGGAGGAAAAATCGAAGACCGGAAGAAATTAGAAAGGGAAAGAGAAAAGAAAATAAGAAAATATTATTTTTTTCTTTCTTTTCTCTCTTTCTTCTCTCTCTCTTCTCTCTCCTCCCCTCCTCCACTCGTGCGACTCCCCCAACCGACCACCCCTTTTTGCTGTCTTCCACTTGCTTTATGTTATTTTATTCTTTTTTTTGACCGTCAAATCTCTTCTCTCTCTCTCTTGCCTCCTCCCTCTCGTCACGTTACACTCTCTTCTTCCCTTGTTCTTCTTCGGCAAACCGAACCAGAAGTTGCAGGAGATCAGAAGCAGAAGCCAGCCACCGTCGCCGCCTGTCCCGCCGCCGCACCGCACGCCCGCGCACGCCGCACGTCCGCCGTTCGCCGCCCGTGCGCCCACGCTTGCCGATCCTCCCGCGCGACCCAGCTCCCGTTCGGCCTCTGTTCAGCCACCGTGAGCGGCTGAGCAGGCCGTCGGAGCCCCGCCTGCTCTCCCGACCTCTTACCGCCCCCAACCCTCTCTCTTTCTCTCTGTTTTGCAGCCGATCCATCAAACCCGCGAGTGGGTTTCAGCCGGTTCGTGGGCCGTTTCGGGCCGTTTCTGGGCCCCGAACCCGAGCCGTGCTTTGGGAAGTTTCGTTTCTCGTGTCGCCGCCGTCGGATTGATCCGACTTGCGCTACTTGGTGAGTAATCTCATTAATCCTTGCTTAGTGGACTAATTACGCTTATTGGTTGTTTAGTTGTAATTAATTAGGTTTATGTGTTAGATTAGTATAAATTAGTATTTATTAGTCAATTGTGATGCAAATTAGATAAATTGAATGTGTATTTAGCAAGTAGACATGGTCTACTATTTATTGAGGGTAGCCTTGGGATTTTCCCGACCCTAATCGGGCTTCAATTGGGCTTTTCGGGCCTAAGTGTAATTTTTAGTATTTAAATATTAATTTTCGGAATTAAATTAAATAATTATTTATTTTCCGAAAATTCAACTGGGATGGTTCGAGACCGGAATATTATGCTGATGACCGTGGTGAAGTCCGTTTATTTAATCGGGCTTTATTTGAGAGCTAAATCGAATTTTTAATATTAATTATTTAATTTTCGAAATTAATTAATTAATTATTTATTTTCCGAAAATTCAATTGAGATGGCTAGTGACCAGAATATTATGCTGATAATTGTGGTGAAGTCCGTTTATTTAATCGGGCTAATTTGAAGTAAATTGAATTTTAATATTTATTAATTAATTTTCGAAATTAATTAATTATTTTTTTTTCGGAAATTAAGATTGAGATGGTTGATGACCGAAATCTCGTGCTGATTGTCGTGGTGCAGTCCGTTTATTTAATTGAGCTCTACGTTGCTTGGAATTAAATAAATTGTGATATTTTAGGGATTTACCCTAAATTGATTGAAATTGAATTATCGATTGGTAGTTGGCCGAGTATGGCTATTTAGCATTTTGAATGCCTTGTTGAGCCGTAAGTGGAGGGAGTGGTGAGAACTAACTGAGCATTCTATTGGCTGAGACGATCAAGTCGAAGTATAGACAGGGCGTGGTTCGGTGATTAAGAATATCACTGTGCGAAAACGGCGCCTTAAAGAACGCACGTGGTTATGACTTATGGTAGGCGTGGTTCGGTGATTAATCACTGTGCGAAAACGGCGCCTTAAAGAACGCAACAGGCGTGGTTCGATGATTAAAAATATCACTGTGCGAAAACGGCGCCTTAAAGAACACATGTAGACTATCTATGATCTATGACGGGCGTGGTTCGGTGATGAGGAATATCACTGTGCAAAAACGGCGCCTTAAAGAACGCACGTAGACCGTCTGTTATTTACGTCACCTTGGCGGAAGCGCCGCCCAAGAGCATTGATGTGGCTCTGTGACCGATTTCACTATGGAAGGTTATATGGTGTGGAATCAATGACCTAGGAATGGTCTGAATGACATGTAATCGACTAGTTCGATTGATCAATGATTGACCCGATTGTTGTGGTTTGATTGATTGTTCATTGTGATTTATGAAGTGTCTATATATAACCTTGAATTGCAGGTTGAGACTGAGGCCAAGGTAAGTCCTCTGACTCGTGCTGTGCTTAGGCAATCGAGTAGTGTATTGGTTCCCTAATTGAGTCTTAGTGGGGTAGAACTCGCTGAGACATAGTCTCATCCCAGTTTGGGGAAAACATTTCAGGACCCCGCTGAGGAGCTGAGGAGGAAGAGTCTGTGAAGAAGAAGTATTTTTGGAAGAAGATAATCCCGAGAGGGATCTTGAGTACGATCCAGGTGGACTGAAATGTCATCTTCTTTTGTGACTCCATTTTGATGTGAATAGAGTAAAGTAAAAGTTGTGAAGAGTGTGGAGTACTTTGGTTTATGTCATGTATAAAGGTTTGGTTGTGGATTTCAATATGAAAGATATGGCCTACTTTTCTATCCCATTGTTTTATTGTCTGGGATTTATAATCGCTTCCCGCATGTGCTTAATAAAAAAAAAGGGTCGGCGATACATAGTCCTGGGATATCGCATTTTAAAATCGACCAAGTAGAAGGATGTGTGCGTGCCCAAGGATCGGGCGTGGCAGGTGTGCCTGGACACGGGGAAGTTCGCATTGAATTGATTATCACTGGACCGGTCGAGATTCTAGGCTGGTCACATGCGTGTAACATGAAATCTGGGTTGACCTTCTAGAAGTTTAGGAGGACCACTTACTGTCTTTAACTAATCGATCATTAGAATATGAAATCCCCACTTGATGTCTGGCTATCTGATTTATGTCACAAATTTTGGTTCAAAGGGTAAGGAGAGGAGACATGTATGAATAAATGCGATATGACCGGATTCTTGCTGCTAATTTATCGAACAGGAGAAAAACAAAACAGTGGGTAAACCGCCTAGTACACTCGGACCATCTTCTTGGCCCTATTTCTCCAAAAGTCCTTGGGGCTTTTTGGCTTCAAGCTGCCCAAAAGCTTACTGTCTTCACTAGCTGGTATGGTCATTCCAAAGGTGATTTTTAATGTATGAATACTTAAACGTTTTGTCAAGTGGGTGCTCGGTAACTCAGAAATGGATAGCTTATTAAATTAATGGATACTGTGAGAAGATAATTGTATTTGGTATAAATTGATTCCCAATAGTCTCATGCTTGAAAAAGTTATTTATTAACACTCGAACACAACACATCCACAACATGAGCCGACTTACTTCATTCCCTTCCTTTCAAAGTCTTTCTAAAAATGGTATTGTTGTAGTTACGTAGATGAGCCAAACTACTAGAAGAAATCAATAGCTGATGGGCAAAACCGTGCAAAAAACAAGAAGAAGTCAAAATTGATTTAAAACTCTCATTATAGATGGCTTGTAGATTAGTGACCGTCGTTGGTGAGGGTTCTGCAAAACCTATCACCAAGAATCGTTTTGAAAGGATAACAATTAGACAATCATCCAGTCAACTCAATGAGAAGATATTGATAGAGCTAACATAATTTAAATACCATGACAGCTAACGAAAAGTTACAAGAATCAATGAAAGAACTAAGAAGACACAATTGCAACCACTCTATTCCTGATTTTGTAAGAGAAAGTGCATTCACAAAGCATATAGATAATCTTTGTCTCGAGCTATAAATACTGTCAAAGAATACAAATACTTTTGTTTTTTTTTCCTGGTTGAAGGATTCCTTTAATTTCTTCGACTAATGATTTTCAAACAACAAAGAACGCTTTTGATGGGCTAGGCAACCAACTACAAGGGAGGGCTTCAAGTTTGCTAACTGATTGGCCTCACAGTAATGGTGGACAACTTGGATTTCATGTAGATGGGCCGGACAAAATTGGCATTTTACAATAAGGGCCCGCAAATCCCATTAAGGTTCATCAGTACCCAAGAGAAAGCCTACTGAATCTTAAGCACCTACAGCCGATAGGTATAATTTAAACAACCCCAAAGCCCAACTAGTTTCACAAGTGAAATGTATAGTCTAGTGGGCATTATTTAGTCTAGACAAGACAAGTAGTATTCATCCTAATAGATGCACAATAATTTACAAATGTGCAAAATTACAAAGGATCAATGTATGATTTAGCTTCAAATAGAAATAACAACTTAGAAGAATTTTAGTAAGTATGATGAATAACATGTGTAGAGTATTCTTTTATATGCACACTACCCCCTTAAGCAATCAATAGCTTATTATCCAAATACATTGATTTTTGCTTATGATTCACAAAAAATCACTATGGAAGGTCAAGCAATCTCATCA
Organism: Eucalyptus caleyi; assembly: GCA_014182885.2. Classification (NCBI taxonomy): domain Eukaryota; kingdom Viridiplantae; phylum Streptophyta; class Magnoliopsida; order Myrtales; family Myrtaceae; genus Eucalyptus; species Eucalyptus caleyi. The sequence goes on from CM024470.2 coordinate 51,251,101, forward strand.
TGAGACCATCTATGAAGAATAATTTTGCTTATACAACCATTCATCGGGGGTACAATTCTATATCCGAAATATCACCGGTTGACGAAGGCATGGTCTTACTAGTAGATTGATTCGATCCAAGCTCTTTAATTGGGGTGCTCAATCCCCTTGATCTACTTCGGATGAAGAAGGCTGGATGTTGAGGCGATGGTGGGTTAAAGTAATTGCTATTGAGCATGAGAACTATGGTTGCCATGGTGGGTCTAACAACTGGATCCTCTTGAATGCATAGCAAGCCAATGTGCAAGCAGCGAAGGACTTCATCCCTCAAATATGAATCCGAGATAGCAGGGTCCAACACTTTCAAGGGTGTGCCATTCCTCCATTTATTCCATACCTGCAAGAATAATTCTAGAAAATCTTCACAAAATTGTGGCATAAATTCAATGACTCATCATGCAAGACATCTGAATCTTGCAAATCACCATATATGACTAAGGAAAAGAACCACAAGCGTTTTTTTAGGCTAAAGGACTAAGTTTTTACAAAGGAATTTCAATTTGACTTGACCAAAATTACAGAGAGTGCAATGTGAATATTTGTTGCTCTAGTGCAACGAAACTTACATAACTAGCAAGATATTCGCCCCCATCCAATTGGTGGTAGAAGTTATTCTTCTTGCCGCAAATTATCTCTATAAGTAGTACGCCGAAACTATAAACATCAGATTTCACAGAGAACTCTCCATGCATTGCATATTCAGGAGACATGTAACCACTGCAAAACCGAACATTAGCCACATGTATATTGCAGAATTAGATGTAAATCAATGAGCATCCTTAAATAGATAAAATGAACATGTTTGGCATCCAATTACAAAGTCTAATCAAGATCTAAGACTTACAAAGTCCCCACAATTTTATTTGTGCTAGCCTGAATTTGATCGACTCCAAAAATCCTTGCCATGCCAAAATCTGAAATCTTCGGGTTCATTTCACTGTCTAACAAGATATTGCTACATTTTAGGTCACGATGGATGATCCGAAGACGAGAATCTTCATGTAGATAGAGCATTCCTCGAGCAATCCCAGATACTATTTTATAACGTACTGACCAATTCAATTGACTGCTTTTTTTAGGATCTGCACTATTACACTGAAACTCATTATGTGTTAGCATGTGGCACCTATTCAAAAACTCAAGGTAAATATATTCTCTTATCGATTAAAGGTAGCTTAAATAAAAAACTATAATCAGTTGAAAGAACAAAAAACCTCTTAATTTCAAGTTTTCCATAGCTAGTGAATGCTAGAACATTTGATTTTAAGCAATTGTACATAAGAAGGTTAAATTGCAACATACCAAATAGGAAGTAATCAAGGCTTTTATTTGGCACAAACTCGTAGGCGAGTAGTTTTTCGTCTCCCTCCAAGCAAAATCCGAGTAGTTGTACAAGGTTTCTGTGTTGAAGCTTTGCAACTAATAGAACTTCATTTTTGAATTCTTCATCACCTTGTCTAGAGCTTCGAGATAGCCTCTTCACCGCGATTTGCTGTCCATCCGGAAGTCTACCCTAAAGTGTGTTGAATTTACCGTTTAATTCCTTATCGCAACTTTTGAAAAACTAAACTAAAAGAGCGTTACATGTTTCTTTTCTTCTTCTATTTTTCAGCACCATTATCTTCAATTCATATGTAAAGCATCCTTCATTGTTTCTAACTTATATGTAATATGTACCTGGAAAACTTCACCAAATCCACCTTCACCCAACTTGTTTTCAGGAGAGAAATCATTTGTCGCTACTTGCATTATAGCCAAGTCAAATTGCAAGGACTCCACAGTGGTAAGTTCATTTGCACCTGCATTACCAAAAAATGCAATTTGATTATCAAATTGTATTGACATTGGCTCCTAGTGGAGTTTATTGGTTTCCAGTACTTGAGAACATTATCACAATGAAGAGCACCGGATTGGGCTGGCATGGTTATCCCCTTCCCCAATGAAATCTTTCCCCTCTTGATTGGTTATGAAGAAAAAAGTTACAATATCATTAGTACTATGGATAACAAAGTAATGAAATAATGAATCTTGTATCATGATCACTTCTTCATGCTGAAGGTACTGCTAGGTCTGTTAATTGTGGTGCAGATGCTACCTATGCTTGGACGGAATTGATAGTTAGGAGCATTTTGAGGCCTCATTTTGTGGTTGGTCATGTTGAATCTATATCCCTCTAGAATGACTCATGGCATCCGAATGGGATCTTGCTGGACCTATTCCCAAGGAGAATACTTTACTATTCTGCTCATCTTTGAACTGCAAAAGCAACTGATATGATTTATACTCTAAATGGAAAAGGCTCAATGCGAGGTCTGAAGACAAGGTATCGTTCCAGGCTTTGGAGATGGTGAGGAAAAGAGCCACAATTTAAATGGTATCGGCTGATTTGACTTTCATCTAATTTGCTGAGGTTTGGATTCATATTTTGGTTTTCAATATAAGATAAGCTGCCTATATTTCAAGGAATCGATAGATAGTCTTCTAATAAAGGCCGAACTCTCTACTTTTTGTGTCATGAAAGGACTAAGATTGTTTGAATGTTCTTGATGCAGCAGGCTATAAAAAGGAGAGATTTTCATTGGTGTTTGGGAAAATTTTTGTAGACTTGCTGCATCCATTTATCTTTAAGGCCAGAAATGAGATGTTACATTTCCAAACTTATTGATGGCATTATGATTGCCTGTGCAGTCAAGTGTAGTTTTCAAGGTTGAAAGGGCATGAGGAATCTGATCTTTGTCCTTGATCATTTCCATTATATGTGCTACATTTATATCAAACGAAAAATTAGTCAATTTACCGTCTTTTCCTTTGACGACTTCATGTGTCTTCTTTCTCTTTCTTCGAAGCAAACAACAAATAGAAACGACAAGGACCATAACACCTCCAATAGGAACGGTAATGGCGATGGTTATCATGGTAGATTTGTTGCTTTTTCCTGCACAATTTCCGTATTGTTTATGAGACAACTACCAAATAAATCTAAAAACATTTTAGATGAAAGCGTGTATAATATATAAACATTCCAATACTGTGCTTTTTCTTCTTCTTCTTTTTTTGTCAGAAACACTGTGCTTCACTAGGTAGGAATATGGCCTAAGACTGACGCGTGAAGATTGGCAATTACGCACACAAGAAGGGGCTTGAGAAATCTGAATAGAGAGGCTCAAACAGAAAGTCTGAACTTCTATTGCAATTCTAGCATTTATAAGTTTCAGTTTTTGGTATATTGACGGACACGAATAAATGAAGAATATTAAGAAGCAAAAAAATTTATGGATTAACAACCCACGTTTGATCACCTACGAAGTCCGGCAATAGGGAATTATTGCCGCTGCTGCAGCACACGAGCACTCTCTCTAAAAAACCCTATTCACATTAACCTTATGAATATATCAACCACCGCCACAAGAAGTCCAATTTTGGTCTTCTTTATGAACCCCACACACGAAATTAGAGGGAAAATTACACAATGAGTCCTAATTCTATTGTATGGATACTAATTCACTTCTGAAATTTTCAAATTTACCCAATTTAATACTAGATCTTGATGAAAAATTCGAATGTAATCTTTCTGATCAATTATTGCAAGAAAATCGATGACAAGACAATCCATTAATTTCCAATTGTCCTATATGACATACTACCATGGTAGGGATTTCTAGCAAAAAGTGGCTAGAAGGACTACATTAAAATCTTACACAAAAGTTTGACATCCATAAAGTAGGTTTAAGGGTAATTGAACCATAAATTGCCTTGCTGTTGCCGGCACAGCTTTTAGGCATATGCTTCCCATACGGTATTTCTTGCTTGGCTGATTTTTTTTTTTTTTTTTTTTTTTTTTTGGGTTGAAAATACGCATGAGTTGCAATAATTAACCAAGTCCTTGGTAAATTCATCAAGAGCATCGGCACATAGCAGATCTAAAAGTGCAAACGGGGGTTGAGTAACTTGCTTGGATGATTAGGCTTGGCAATTTGTCTTACCATTTTTAATTTTTATTTTTATTTTTGGATGATTAGCAGTGATCACCACCAACAGTGTGACCCTAAAGATGGTTGATCTGGATTCTAACCCTAGATCAATTTAGATGTCGATACTACTTCTCTTATTGTTGAAACCCTTTTGTGTTTATATCAATACACAAACGGTGGTGACTGAATGAGGAGAATCAATGAACATCTGCTAATGATTGATTACCCTTGGCCTAAACTCACTTTATTATTAATTTAAAGATCACATGACCGCTTGTGAGCAATGATTGCTATAACTTTTGATTCGATGAACCCACCATGATAGCTGAGTATTAGCCATGTCCATGCACCAAAGATTGAGACATGGACCTTAGCTTCTTTTGCTGACAATATGGAATTATTCCGTACCTTCTTTTTGGCAAAACTGTATTTATCTAATGCGCTGACCCAAAAATTAATTCGATTGTCTATGGAGCATATAGATTAAACTTATTTGAACAATTAATCGTACAAATCTCTCGCTCGTATAATTAATAATTAGATGATCTTAATCCACCCGGATTAAAAGAGGACAAAAAACAAAAAGCCACGTGCCTAATGCCTGAACAAGAGCCAACGTACCAGGAGGCGGAGGTGACGGCGGTGGCGGAGGCGGAAGTGGCTCGGCAACTGGGTCAAGGAACTGATAGATCTCGTAACGGAACTGGCAACTTGGCGCCAGGGCCCTCAATCCCGCCTTTCCGAGACAACAGTCCTCCAAGTTCCCAACGATTTTCGCTTGGCAGTCGATGCATTGCTCCTTCGTCAAATCTGGTGTGCACTGCGCCATCGCCTAAACCATGACGGACTCCACAGCCACGTTCCTTGTAGCAAACTTCCTCAGCGAGCCACCGCCGGCTGCCTCGCCCCGCAGACCTTCCATCTGTGTCCCCAGCTTGTACGTGACCTGGAGTGAGACGTTGTTCACGTTGTACAAAATGTAGTTGGGTTTAGTCTCAACTGTGCGGAAGATCGAGGCGTCAGAGTAACGGACGGTGCAGTTCTCGCTGTAGAGGACCGCCGCCTTCTGGAGGGGGCAGAGGCGGCGTATGTCGGAAGCTGAGGCTTCAAGGCAGGTGCGGCAGCTCTCGGCAATGAGGTCGCCACGGCAGGAGCCAATGACGTAGAGGGTTTGGGAGGTGCCGGAGACGGCGGAGGAGGCATTGAAGAAGCCGTAGGTGAGGGACAAGGAGTTGGTGGTAGAGATTTGGAGGATCCATTCTTCTTAGTTTTTTTACATTCTTTGATAAATGTCGATAAAGCTAATAATGTATGAACACAAATAGCTTGTTTAGCTCCTGCACAAGTTGCTTCGTCGAAATACCCACTTTGTCCACGTGTTCTATCTCGGCGCTGGGGCGGGGGATGTTCATTGAATCATTTTCTGTTACTTTGCCAGAAAACCAGTGATTGATCGAACGCACGTCAAGAAAATATCAGGTAGTCCTGCACGATTCAGCACGCAACTTTTTGTCACGGTAAAACACTACAGAAAGGAATCTTGCTATAGCTGCAATCGGTTCTGGCCGCCCCGCCAAGACAAGGCCGGTCGTCGGTGCATGCCCGATTCCATTTTCTCTCTCCTCTGTATAAGTGCGATTCATCACCGCCTTCTTTTCTCTCTCTTTTTTTTTTTTTTTTTTTGTTATGCATTCTCGTTCCGGATGATATGAAAAGTCGTCCTTTTCTTTTCTTATTTATTTATTTATTTATTTATTTATTTATTTATTTTTCTTTTGTTTGGGGCTAGAGGAGAACATGTACATAGATATGTAAATACAGATATATGTCCATTTCAACTTTCAGTGAGAAGCCAACAACGATGCCGTAGGTTGCCGTTTGAGGGTGGCGCAACGGTGTCAATTGCTGTATGGCGCTAGACTACAGGGACATGGAGGAGCCGGAGGGGGACCACCTAATATTTTTTCAAAGTTAAATTTAAAAAGTTAATTATTATGTGAAAATATTTTAAAAAATTGAAAATTTATGCATTGCAATATCAAACAAAAATCACAATGGATGGTCAATCAGTAATATTTTAGGATGATTAAGACAATATGTAATACATTCCAAACAGAACTTACTAATATGCTAATAATATTAAAATTTTGATTGGACATAGCTACACTACCTCGGCTCGCCCATGCAACCCACATGCTCATTTTGACAGCAATTGCGCTCTGTGTCATTACATATGTCATTTCCCATCATTGGGAATACATGCAAAAGCTTGTTGACCTTGTTTACGCACTACATGATAGCCATGATCTCAGATTTTTTTAATCTTGAATGAGTCTTATATACTGATACCTTTTCCTCTCAATCAACTAATCAGTTTATGCTGAATTATGATGAGTTGATTAGATATTCAAAAAAAGTAATGAGACAATTATTTTACTCCTATGAACCAGATATTTAGGGACTTGAGGACGTGATCTTGACATGATCTCTAGAAGTAGTACTCCAAAACTATAAACATTGGATTTCACTGAAAACTCTCCATGCATTAGATATTCTGGAGACATGTAACCACTACAAAAATGAACATTAGCCACATGTATATTGCAAATTTAGATTCAAATCACGTAGCATCCTTGAATAGATAAAATGAGCAAGTCCGGCATCTAATCACAAAGTCATCTATTCAAAAACTAAGACTTACAAAGTCCATACAATTCTATTTTTGTTAGCTTGAGTTTGATCACTTCCAAAAATTCTTGCCACGCCAAAATCTGAAATCTTCGCATTCATTTCACTATTGAACAAGATATTGCTACATTTTAGGTCACAATGAATGATTTAGAGATGAGAATCTTAATGTAAATAGAGCATCCCTCAAGTGATCCTAGAGACTATTTTATAACGTAGATGCCAATCCAATTGTCCCCGTTTTTTGGGATCTGCATCACTGTACCAAAATTCATTAATGTGCTAGGATGTGGCACCTACTCAAAAACTTAAGGCGAAGCTCATCACACAATACCAAAGTATATTTACTTTCATTCATGAAAGATAGTTCAAGAAAAACCTATAATTAATTAAAAGAACAAAACTCAAAATTTTCAAAGTTTCCACAACTAATGAAAGCTTGACCATTTGATTTCAAGCAAATGGTACATTTTGCAAATAAGAAGGTTAAAGTGCAACATACCAAATAAGAAGTAATCGAGGCTTTTATTTGGCACAAACTTGTTGGCAAGTAGCTTTTCAAATCCTCCAATCAAAATCTAAGCAGTCATACAAGGTTTCCGTGTTGAAGCTTCACAACTAATAAAACTTTATTCTTAAATTCTTCATCACCCTTTCTTGAGCTTTGAGATAGCCTCTTCACAGCAATTTATTGTCCATTAGGAAGTCTACCTTATAGGGTTTTGTATCTATCATTTAATTCCTTAACACAACTACTTAGAAGCTACCATAAAAAAGCTTTACATGTTTCTTTTTCTTCAGCATCATTATGTTCAATTCAATTCATATATAAAGCAATTTTGGATTATTTCTAATTGATATGTAATATGTAATTGGAGAACTCCACCAAGTCCACCTTCACCCAACTTGCTTTCAAGAGAGAAATCATTTGTTGCAGCTTGTATTGTAACCAAGTCCAATTGTGAGGACTCCATGGTAGTAAGTTCATTTACACCTACATTACTAAAAAAATCAATTTGATTATTAAATTACATTGACGATGGCTCCTAGTGGCACTTGTAGGGTTGCCAATGCTTGGGAAATTATTATAATGAAAAGCATCGGATTAGCCTGGCATGGTTGTGTCCCCCTATCCCAAAGAAATATTTCCTCTCTTGATTGGTCATAAAGGAAAAAAGAAAAAAAATATCATCAATACTATAGGAAACAAAATAATGAGATGAATATCATATAATGATCACTTCTTCATGCTGAAGTTAGTGTTAAGACTATTAAATGTGGTGCAGATGCTACCTATGCTTGAAGAGAATTGCTATAGGTTAGGATCATTTTGAGGCCTCGTTATCTTGTTAGTCATGTCGAATCTCTTTCCCTCTAGCATGACTCATGGCATCCCAAAAAGAGTACTTTAAGACGCTGCTCTTCTTTGAAGTGCAAAAGCAACTGATTTAAGGCCCAATGCGGTCTGAAGACTTGGTATCAATCTAGGCAACTATTTGAGTAGTAATTTATCCAAATTCTCCTTTGGAAAACCAAGATACTAGCACTTCTTCTTCTAGCGACATTCTCACCTCCGCTTCAGCTTGAAAGATTGTTAGGAAAAAAGGCACTAGAGTTGAATAGTATTGGCTAATTTGATTTTCACCTCATTTGTCGAGGTTTGGATTCATATCATGATTGGCCGTACAAAATAAGTTGCTTGTATTTCTAGGGAGATAGTCTTATAATCATGGTAAAACTCTCTATTTTCTGTGTCATGAAAGCACTGAGATCAGATCCCATTTACTCTTTGGATGCAATTTCTCTGAGCAAGTCTGAAAGGTGCCCTTCAGCTCTATTTTCTTAACAATGATATTGGTAATTTGGGAGTTTGAATTGTCCTAATGCAGCAAGCTATGAAAGGGAGACATTTGTAAGATTTTTCCTAATGTGAACTACATTAATTGATATTGTAATTTACTGTTTTACGGTCACCGTAAAACAGGGTTGGTCTAAGGTGAGATAGAATGTTTCATAATTAGTTTAATATGGGGCTGGCTAGTGTGGGCTGAGTTGAGCCTGGCCCATAATGAGGGGGTCTGGCTGAAAACTCTATAAATAGTGTTCAAGTCTCTCATCTAACCCTAATTCTCACATGTATCCTCACCTAAGGGGCGTTTACCTAACGCTAAACGTGAGGGGGTTGCCTCATTGAGCTAGTAATGCGAAGGCTAATAGAGGAGAAAGACTTGATGCATGGATCCCCTTGATGAGTGGGTAATTCCTTTTCTGCTTTCGCTTTATGTTCGATGGATCCAAAAATAGATACATTAATCTTTCTACTCAATTATGCATGTTCTTGTTCTGGTTATGGAGATCTTGGGTTGCGCAATTTGCATCCGACATGTGGTATCATAGCAACAATAATCCTAAAAAAACTTGAACTCATAAAGTTTTTGCCCTAATTTGTGATTTTCGAGATTTTTGTTTAATAAATATAAAATTAAATCACAAATTCGGACTGGGCTCGATGAGACGAGCAAGACAGTCAGCGGTGCATCGTCGGAGGATGTCTCACGCGCCCCCACGCACGGTCATGCACCGCCAGGGCGTTGGAGACGTGCCAACGCGCAGTCACGCACCCTCACACGCTCCCACATGCGGGGCGCGGCTCACGCATGAGCTCCACGCGCTGCGCACTTAGGCGCCACGTGGGGGCGCGTGGAGCCTCCGTTCGGTGCGTGGCCGGCGGTGATGGATTCGTATGTTTCTCCTTTATGTTGTGGTGAATTTATTTTATATGTTTGATGATTTTATGAATGTAAAAATACATACAAAACCCTAAATACGCGTAATTTTAGTGTATTTTTGTATTTTTTTTTCATATTTTCTTTGATTTTGGAAATACAAGTGATGGATTACTAATATGTTATCACATAAACATTATGAATGTGTGATTCATTAATAAAATCAAACTTTATTATAAATACTTAATGAGATACAATCCGTATGGAATAGTATTTGAGCTATGTAATAAGTTGATGAGAAACAGTAAATGTTATGAAACTTTTGTTACTCAAGCATACTTCTTGACACGCTGGTAATCTTTAAATGATTGACATCTTAAGAACTCATGACCAAATAGATTGTACTGATTAACACATCTACTGAATGTGGGTAATGCATGTCAGTTAAGTTATTGCATATTGTATTTAAACTTATCTGGTCATCGGTTAATATCTATCAAGTTAAATATTTCTTATAATTAAGAAGTATGACAGCATTTACACAGAGCAATTGTATCTACTGCTATAGTTTAGATATTTGGTTATGTGTTTTGACTCAATTTATAGGCCACTGGTTGATGTAATGATAATTTGTTATTTAAAATTGGCTAATAAATCAGCTATTGGCATTGGAGTCATGTTTTGCCCTATGAACAACTATCAAGCTTGTCAATCTGGAGTACCATGTATTATTATTTATGTTAATTTGTGAGGGATCTTTTGGATCGGCATTCTTTTAATGTTGTTCTAGTAATCAGAATCAGGGTGCACAAAAGATGATTGCTTTTATGTTATGAGAAGTTTCTTGTGTTGCTGTGATCATTGATCTCATTGGAATCTGTCTTTCAGGTTCGCTATATATACAATAAAGATTTTATTAATGAACAAAGCAATGTAATTAGCATAATATGTGATCTTGGTAATATGCTACTTGTATCACTAAAGTTAAAATCACATGTATATGATGTATGTGAGGACTAAAGTTTATATCCCTAGTATGAGAGAGTTTCAAGGATTCAATTGAGTAGTAACTGCCAAAGTGGCACGCTTGATTGGGTTTGAGAAATTTTGGTCTCGTATAATGATTGTGATGTCTCCTAGTCTAATGCATAGTCATACTCCCAAAGGATGTAATTGTGTATTAGTTCATGAAGGGATACATGATAGTGTGGTGGAGGAGTGACTGATTCTAGTGATTTTTTTTTTTTTTTTTGGTATTAGAGGAACCGGCTTGCAGCCGACAGCCGCGCTGTAAACCCCCAAGTGACACTTAAGCAGGAGGACCCACCACCCCTAAGTCACACTTAATACACCTAGCGCCTCCCCTGGATTTTGAACCTTTCACCTCTTCGTTGAGGATCAGCAGAGTCTTATCCAGTGGAGCCACCGCGGCCGGTGGTGATTCTAGTGATTCATATACCCAAAGATGATGAATTCACAAAGAATTGGAATATATTCTCATAACCGCTATTATGTGGGGAGTGTACAATTGTATGACATGTATTCTGCCCAAATGTGATTATATGATTTTGCATGTAACTCTCTGGGTATGTACTTATACGTCAAGTTACACAATGCTCACATGATGCTAATTATATATATTACTTGTTTTTCTGGTCACTTTTTTTGTAATTATTAACTCCACTATTATTGAGATTTTAACTGCTTCAAATTTTTAAGTAGCGGACATATGATTTGCTGCTTGGGAAAAAAGTAATAGAATTTGCTTACTGTCCATGAAGCGTTCCATTCGGAACACTTGAAAAGTGGCTTGTCTACTGATTGCACTGCTAAAAGATGATGAAATCTTTAATGGCTTAAAGTTATGTTTTATCTAATACTGAAATTAGGACACATCTCCAAAGATTATGTTTAAGTTCTAATGGCATATACATCTCGTATATGGTTGAAGAGGTTGTTTTCAAAATTTTCTATTTAAGGAATAATTTCACACATGTTTAAAGGAAGAGTAGAAAAGTTGACAATGTTAATATTATGTCTACTATTAACGATTATCTAAAGACTTATATAGATTATTGTTGAAGTAAAATTACCGAGATAAAGAATAAAATAATTACAATTAGTTTTAAAAGGTTGTCGGGCTTAATAATGGCCGTGAGTATTTTGGCAAGTATGACAATGTGAAATAGCTTAAAGGATCATTTGTCAAATACTTGGTAGATTTTGGGGGTGATAACTTAATTACCATGCTTAAAAATCCTGACAAAATGATTTGGTCAAAAGGCATAAATGCACCATATTGAATATGGTGATGAGTATGATTAGTAAGACTAATTTATCCGGTCTTCTGTGGGCTAATATTTTGAAAGCAATATTTTCACATTCAAAAGGTGTTTCTTATTAAAATTATTTCATAAACTTCTTTTGAGTTATAGACTAAACATAAATTATTTGAATCATATTAAATTTAGAGGTGTCATGCAGAAGTGAGGTTATCTAATTCAATATTAAGTGTGTTGAAATTTAGATCAACTTGGAATTATTTTGTATCTTACTTTGATTGTTCGAAGGGGTATTAATTTTATGACCCTAAAGAATGTATAAGAATTATGGAATTACATACTATAAAATTTTTACAGTTTGACGTAATTGTAGAAGATAATTGCTCTCAGACTATTAAGGATAATAGTGCGATGGAAGATTACCGTGTCTTTGTCTTTGCCTATATAGACAATTGTGATATAGACAATTGTGGTACAGACAATTGTAGAATCTCCTATACTATAGACTAAACTTGTTGAAATTTAAGGTACTATTCTTGATATAGTTTATAATGAAATTTTTTCAAACCTCTTAAGTATAGAATGAAGTGGTGGTAACTTTACTCGAGAGATTTGTTAGGGAAAAACGATCAGTTATTCCATTAAACTATATAGTCTATTTGTAAGAGAATGACTACAATATCCACTATATGGTTGATGTAGTGACATATTTATAAATGTCGTTTCTTATTTTCAATCAAGTATATGATTAGATGCCATAAAATGCGATATACAATCTATGAAACATCATAGTCTTTGGAAACTAACAGACATGCTTAAAGATCACAAGTTCATTAGTTGCAAATTGACGTACAAAATTAAAAGGATTTCAAAAGAAAATTGTGAAGTTTAAAATTAAACTTGTAGTTAAAGTATTCACTCTGAAAATGGGGTGGATAGTTTATAATGAAAAATGATTATTTCTTTTTACTATTTTTAAAGATTCTTTCAAAGTAAACGTGTCATTATTAATTTATTTTGATATGGAGTTACGCCAAATAGATACAAAATCTATATTGTGCAATTGGAGGATTTTGCAATAGATGTTTCAAGTAAACTTGTGTGTAGATTGAAAAGTCTTATTCATAGTTTTAAGCAAATTTCAGACAATATTATTAAAGTTTCATAATGTTATTATTTTGTTCAATTTGGAACAAAGTAATTCAATATCTTGTAAGGTTAGTAGGAGGAAATTTATTTTTTATCATATTCTATGTACATGATATTTTGCTTATAAGTTGTGACCTCGAGGCATCTTATATCATTTGTACTAAGGTCTGTAATGATTGTTTTTGTCATATTATATTAAATTTTCTCGGGGACATTTGCTGATTGTATATTAGAAATATTCGATATACATCATTGCAAACCAGGAATTGCTCCTGTTGTTAAGAGTGATGGACTGAATCTATCACATTATCCTTATTTAGATATTGAGAAAATCTAATTAAATGGTGTACCTTGTGTCGGTGCACTTAAAAGTATAATGTATGCTCGAATTTGCACTAGACTAAATATTGTCTTTGTGACGAGACTTCTAGGAAGATATCAGTCAAATCCAAAACGCGATCACTAGGTTGCTACCAAGAAGGTTTTAAGGTACTTAAATAAAATAAGAGATTAGATGCTAATTTATAGACATGTTCAATTCTTGCAGCTAGTAGGGTATTCAGATGTAAACTTTGTTGATTGTTAAGATGACATAAAATCAATAACGGAATACATATTTATGTTAGGAGAAAGTGCTGTAAATAAAGTTCTATGTCATATTCTACTATGTAAGCAGTGTTAGTAATATTCTTTTAGGCTGTTACTTGGGCTTTTAGGCTTAGGAACCTCATGAAGGAGTTAATCATTTTAATTTTATGGATAGACCCATACGATTGTATTGAGATAACAAATTTGTAGTATTATTTATTTACTACAGAGGTTTCAAGGAGTCTAAATATATAGTGGTCAAAATTTTTGACCAAAAACAAGCGGTACAGAAATGTGACGTTTTAATATAACATATTTTCACAGATGATGTGATAGTAGATCCACTAACTAAAGGCCTACGCCCGTATATATTTGAGCAACATGTCGTTAGCATGGGCCTAGGAGCATCATGAGATGCTATTATTTAGTGGGAGCTATTTCGGCTTTACTCTGATAAATGTTTCATTTGTATTCGTTACACTTTGTAACGATTTGATATGTATCAACTTTTGCATTCAATAAAATATTTTTGAATGTGTTGTTATTATGTTGAATACATATTAATAAAGTCTCAAGGTATTGTATAAACCTTGAGTGAAGGCTAGGGGCATCCGGTTATTAGCCTTGTGCATATGTCTTGTTATACATAAATAAATGTTAACCGTAAGGACAAGACATATGTGGGTTCATTGGAACCGTAAAGCATTCTCTAGTGGCACAAGTTTTTGTGACACCTAAGGTAAGAGAATGGTGACTGACAAATGTGATTTTTTTATGAGAGATGTTATCCATTTGCCACACTACCATATTAAATCCATATCAATAAAATTAAAAGCACTTGTGACCATGGAAGGTTCTGTGTGTATACATGTAGTTACCGTCATGATTCGGTATTTAATACTTTATGGGATAAGATTGACTATTAAGAATTATCTCTGGACCAAATGTGCACACATACGGTACGATTTCAATTAATATAGTCCAAGTGGGAGAATGCAAGAGTTTTCTTAATGTGGACTACATTAATTGGTATTGTAATTTACTTTTTTCACGGTTACTGTAAAACATGGTTGGTCTAAGGTGAGATAGAAGGTTTTTTAATTAGTCTAATATGGGGCTAGTTAGTGTGGGCCAAGTTGAGCTTGGCCCGTAATGAGGGGGCCTGGCTGAAAACTGTATAAATAGTGCTCAAGTCTCTCCTCTAACCCTAATTCTCACATGTATCCTCACCTAAGGGGCGTTTACCTAACGCTAAACGTGAGGGGACCGCCTCATTGAGCTAGTAATACGGAGGGCAATAGAGGAGAAGGACTTGATGCGTGGATTCCCTTGATGAGTGAGTAATCCATTTTCTACTTCCACTTTATGTTCGATGGATCCCAAAACAGATGCGTTAATCTTTCTACTTAGTTATGCATGTTCTTGTTCTGGTTATGGAGATCTTGGGTTGCGCAATTTGCGTCTAACAACATTTTCATAGGTCTTTGGTGAAATTTTTGTGGAATGGCTACAACTATTTCATCAAGAAGGCCAGAAATGAGTTGTTACATTCCCAAACTCTTCTTCTATTGATGGCATTATATGTGCTTGTACATAGTTTTGAAGTTCTTTTTTCTTTTTCTTTTTCGGTGAAAAATAGTTATGAAGGTTGAAAGAGAATAAAGAATCACATCTTTCCATCACGGAAAATTATCTTCGACTCTTGATTATTGTTGAGTGTCATATGGCGGTGGTTGTTTTATAAAGAGGTGATTAGTCTTGGGATGGACCGGTTCCCAATCTAGCATTGGAAACCAAATTTGTCATTTCCAAACTTGCTTGTTCCACCCGGCTCATTTCTACATTTTGGTTAAAAATTATATTTATTATAATAAAATGTAAAAGTTGCATTATTTTATTTCGGTCAAGTGGATTATGTGATTATTTGTCCATACTAAAGACATGGTTCTAATCTTGTTGAGTGCAAAAGTTTTTTTTTTTTTTTTAGTTTTTTCAAATAGAGGCTTCAAAATCGTGTTGGAATCGATTTAGCTCAAAAACTAGCCTAATTGGGTGATTAGCTCGGAATTGAACTAAGCAAGCAGGTTCTCGCCGGTTCCCAAGTCGAAATGGGCCCGATGCTCACCCCAAGTTGTACAGCAGCGATTAGGAGTTTCTGAGATAAATCCCTGCTGTCGAACATCTTGTACTAAAGTCAATATAGGGTTGTAGTGGCACTAGTCCTCCACTCTTTTTGGTGGATGAACAAGCTTAACCTACCCATCGGAAAGTGGAATTCAAGAAATCCTATTTCATGGCAGATGGAGTTTAAGTCGCGAATAAATTTAAACGGATGTATACCCAGCTCTATCGTTTCATTGGCCAAAAACATTTCATGGATTTAGATTTCTAGGCATTGTTTTCCCTATCACATCTTGAAAATGAAGAATTTCGAATTGCAGCAACCTAATTCACATATTTGATGTCGATACCTCTATTAGTAAATTGCATTTACTTGCATGATTTTAAATAGAACTTCCATTTCTCGCATATTTGCCAAACTTACGGGAAAAAAAGGAAACGATTTTTTTTTTTTTAGTAAGCCAAATTATGGACACACAAAAAAGCCACGGTATACTCGGCTAGAGTACATCGATCTTGAAATCGTTTAATGTCTTTTCTGAAATCGATTATTGTTGTAACATGTCTGGAATTGTTTCATATGATTAATTTTATTTCATGTACATAGAAATGAAATATTATTCTTGTAATTTCTTATTTGATAACATGAATTAGTAACACAATCAAATTACTAGATTCGATATTTCTACAATATTTATATATTCCTACTAACTTATCTAAGTTTTTCTTAAAAATATAATTGATGAAAAATCATGATAGCATCATTTTATGATTCTATTACAAGGACACAAATTTTTTTGAGGTTCATATAATGAAACATCTATATGTACCCGGCAAATCCTAAAGCTTATAACTTTAGTTTCGTATGTTACTAACAAAAGTTGATGGTGGTTTTTCAATCAATTGTTTATGATATCAAATGTACGTTGGCTTTTAGTAATAATTTTAGGGTACCATATGCACCGCAATTAACAGTCTTAATAGTACCTTAATATATTTGATTCCTTATGAACAATAAAGAAGTTTCATAATATGCTCAATAATACGGCATTAAGTAGTTTACGAAATATAAAGGAAAAATAGTCAATTTACCGCTTTTATCATCGACGACTTCATACGTCTTCTTTCCTTTTCTTCGAAGCAAACCACAAGTGAGAAAAAGTACCATAACACCTCCAACAGGAACGATAATGCTGATAATTATCACGGCTGATTTGTTGTTTTTTTCCTGATTTGTTGCTTTTTCCTGCACGTATTCCATTATGTGAATTGAGAGGGAAAAGTACCAAAAAATTCCTAAACTTATTCATTTGTATCAATTTAATTCTAAACTTTTTAATTGGACAAATTTAGTCCTAAACCTTTTTACATTGGTATCAATTCAGTCCATTTGGCCAATTTTGTCTAGCCACCGGCGACATGGACATCAACCGGTGACCGGACATTAACATGGCAATTTTTTAATATTTTTTAAATATTTTTATTAATTGTTTCCTTTTCCTTTTCTTTTTCCTTTTCTTTCTCCCTTATTCCTCTTTGGACTGTTTTGATGGTGGTTGGCGAGCCTCCGGTGAGGCTCGTTGAACACTAGGCGAGGGTCACAGCCCTTGCTCAACCTCTCCTAGGGCTGCCAGCAAGACGGCTTCGCTTGGATCTGGACGAGGCTAGTCTTGCCTTGGCCTTGTTGCAAGCGAAGGTGGCCTCCCCCACGGCTGGCGAGGCCATGGCGACTATCGTTAGGGCAGAGGCAAGGGCTTCCAAGTCAGAGGCTCGCTGGCCATTAGGAGAGGGCCGCTAAGCCCTTGCCAGCCGTCGGTGAGGGTCGTGGCCCTCGCTCGGCCTCGCCCTAGGTCACTATGTGATATCCCGATTTTCCAATTTTATTTTCAATAAATTGAGATGGACATTTCATTGGCACGCATATAGTTCTTTTCCTTGAGTCGGCCACTCATGTGAAATCTAGTCTATCAGATGAAGCCGTTAAGAAATTCTAATACATCAGACTCAATAATTTGACTAGGAAGCGACCTTTCGATTGAGCTAATCTACATGGGTCATTACAGCACAATTAAAAATTGATTAGAAACCGGATATAGGTCGATTCGACAGAGGCATGTAATTAAGTGTGGGTGATTCCACCAAATCACACAATTCTTGTTGATCGACATTGGACCAACTTTTCTGTCGATTGGGTACTCTATGTCCGTATTTGAAACCTTGAGATTACCTCGACAACCGAGAGTTGCCAATGTGTCAAAGATGTACATTGTGGATTGATCAACCACGAGTCAAATGCATGAGAATTTCTAAAAACTACCCGGTAAATCGGACGCACTAGTATCGTGCTAAAGTGAAATTAATCATGAAATTGAGATTGAATTCAGAAATTGGAAGTCATGGCGTGTCACAAATCATTTTAGGAACATTGATTCATCTTCGGAAGGTTTTTCATGTAATCAGAATTTTTCAGCAAATAAATTAAAGAATGGCTAATTTGGCTCCAGAAATTAGTAGACTCGCCCTTGGTCGTGCTTTTGAGACTCAAGTTGGTTCTATGGATGAGTGAATATGTGAATTGAAGTGTGGTGATATTGGATTTATTTTAAGGACTTCAATTTGGTTCATTTGGAAGAGAATTAAATGGAATTGAAGAAGTTGTTGTACAAGATTTTATGCCCCAACGGAAAATGAAATTGAACCTATTGGAAGATGTTGTGGAGGGTTGAGTTAGTGGAAGATGACATCGGGTGATGTCATGGTGATTGGGCCAAATTGAAGAAGATCTTAACAAGTGGATGGTGGGGATTGGCCCTTGGAAAGGTGAGACATCACTTCCACCTATCAACATCATCTTCAAGCTTGGGAAGAGAGAGAGGGGAGAGAGAAAGCTAGAGGAAACCAGCCGTCTGAACCCCCCTCGCGCGACGCATGCCCGACCGACCGCCCTTCGTCCGCCCTCTCGTCGCCGCTCGTCCGCACGCATCGCCCACGGGCGCCTCGCCAGTTAGCTCGCAGTTCAATCATCCACAACTCGAGTTTTCAGCCCTCAGTCCGCCACTTGTTGCCATCCGCCGGAGCCTCCATCGCCGCCGTTTGTCGCTGCCATTTGTCGCCGCCAACCACCGCCTAAGCTGCTACTACCCATCCCCACCGGTTTCGCGCTTGAACCGCCGCCGTGCAGCCCTTCGTCGGCCTCAACTAGCAGCTGAAAAAAAATGGGTATCTCAGCTGAAAAAAAAAAAAAAAGGGTATCTCAGCCGGATTTTGGCCGGCTTCCTGACCCCAAATGCTTGGCCCGCTTTGAGGAAAGTTGTTCTCCTCGGCGTCCCCGTCATTTTGGTCCGCTCGACTCGCTATTCTGGTGAGTTTAGCTCATTAAATCTTAATTAGACGGTTAATGATGCCCTAAGTGTGCTTAATCTAAGTTAAGTAAGTTTATGTGGTTAGATTAGTTTATTTGGTTGAGAATTATATTAGGGTGTTTAATTAAGTTAAAGTGTGTTTAGCTTAAAGTTAAGTAGGTTTATTTTAATATAAGCCTTGATGTAACATAATAATTTTTATTTTTGATTTATTTAAATGTTTCAAAATTCTGAATTTTTAATAATTTATTATATTCCAAAATTATTTACAAAAATAAAAAAAAAAAATTCAAAAAAAATTATTTATGACCTTAATTGCTCGAATTGCGTGTTGATCGTTGTTTGTGCATTTAGAATTTGAATTTGATGACTGGAGGTGGCAAATTGAGTGTTGATTGTGGTAAATAGAGATTTTATTCATAAAAACCCAAGTGTCGGGTTTTGATGCAAAAATTGGATTTTAATGATTATATTAAATAGTGGGGTTTGAAAAAGTGAGATATTGACTTTCTAGTTCGAAATTAGCATGCCCCCACACACATGAGCAATTTCTAGAATATTTTTAATATGAAGAAAAATGGTTGTGATCATTATTTTAAGTAGAAGCATTGAGTGAAATGCAAAGTGTCCTAGGGCCGAGTTTGATTTGACTGTGTGATAATTAAGAGGAATCGTCATGAGCTATTGAACCGGACTTGCCCCTATATGGGATGCCCCTACAATGGATGCGGGTCGTAGTAGAGGCTAAGCCAACTAGACCTATACTCCTTCAGGAATGCCATCAACGTAGTGACGAAGCCGCACTCCAAGGGGGGAGGCGATGCCTGGCATTAATGTCAGTAGATAGCCGAACTGCGAGTAGGCTATGCTCTTGTGTGGCAGTGAATAATAATTGGAATGCATGCTAAGTGCGATTGTGATTTATATGAAAGTGATAGCGTTCCAATTGTTTGAATTATTATTACTACCTAAGATTGTGTGATACAAATTGTGCTAATTTGTAGGGAGGAATTAAGACGAGGTAAATCTTCTGTGTGATGTGACTAAGACACCCGGGGTGTATTTTCTTTCTAATAGGGGTTTAGGGGGTTGAACTTGCTGAGACAATGTGTCACCTCGTTGTGGGGTGTATTTTCTTTCTAATAGAGGTTTAGGGGGTTGAACTTGCTGAGACAATGTCTCACCTCATTGTGAGCCAAAATTTCAGGTCCCTAGATGGCGGTCGTGGAGAACCCGAAGCCCTAAGTCTAGAAAGGTGGAAACTAAAGGATCAGTGAACGTGTCCTACTAGTTGGTCTTAGGATAGTTCCCCTTTTGTTGAGCTGGTCTATTTTGTAGACAATCCAGTGTTGTATTTAAACCTATGTGTTTATAAATGAGTGTTTGGTATTGTGATTGATTGCCTATTTTTCTATCCCAAGTTAAATGTTGTCAGGGGATTTGTTTTGCTTCCGCATGTGTAATAAAATGAATGGGTTGGTGATGTATCCTAGGACGTCGCATATTTGATCGACCGAAGTGGGATGCGCGCGCGCTCAGGGTTTGGGGTGTGACATAGGCAAGGCGACTTTGCTCGGATCTAGGCAAGGGCGGCCTCACCTGCAGTCGTTGAGGCCAACGTGGCCCTCAGCAAGGCCAAGGTGAGGCTAGCCTCGCCTAGATCTGGGCGAAGCCGCCTTGCCGGTAGCCCTTGGAGAGGCCGAGCAAGGGCCGCGACCCTCGCCGGCAGCAAACGAGGGCTTCACGGCCCTCAGCCAGTGGCCGGAATAGTTTGGAGGAACAATGGAAAAAATAAAAGGAAAAAAAAAAAGGAAAAAATTAAAAAAATCAAAAAAATATTTAAAAATTGCCACGTCAATGTCTAGTCACCAATTAATGTCCACGTTAGCGCCGACCAACCAAAATTGACTGGATGGACTGAATTGGTACCAATGTAAAAATGTTTAAAACTGAATTGGTCAAATTAAAAGTTTTGGATTAAATTGGTACAAATGCAATAGGTTTAGGACTTTTTGGTACTTTTCCCTGAATTAAAGCTTGAATTTTGATCTATTTGTTTGCTTCTCATAAAAGCAATGCCATGGAATTTTGAAGGTTTAACTTAGTTTTGATACGATATTTCAATTTAGCAAAATGTGACTCATGGCAAAAATTATAAAAGAAACTGTAAATGCTTCTTCCAGTATTGGAGGGTAATTTCTAAAAGGGTGTGGTTATTTCCAATGACTAAATCCATTCCTATTTTCATTGAAGAGATAAAATTTCTCTTAATCCTCAAATAGAAATTTAAAGCGGTGGATCCTGAGTTTATTCACAAATTTTCTTTGCTTTTCCTTTCGTATATCTTTGTAGAAACTAGGAAGTGAATCTGACCTTGTATTATGAAGAAAATTTTAGGCTCATATCACATGCTTCCATCTTTTACTTTCCAATAAGTGGGTATTACCATGAAAAAATCCAAAATAACTTGGACAAAATTAACTTTTTATTAACACAGTCAACTGTTTTTAAATATTTAGTTTTGTTGCGCATATAATCATAAAACTTTTTCCTGTTTGGTTGTCCATTATACACATATAATGAGTTGACCGGATGAAAAAGAAGAAGCCCTCATTAAACATATGATTAAATAAAATTATAGTTACTTCTCCCAATACTAAAATCCAATGACAATATTTTAATTAAATCAAAACATTGCATAAAATAAGAAAGGGTTTTAAAATGACAGTTCAATATTAGTCATTTTATATTGATAAAAGTTAATATCATTCATGATAATTACCAAAAATAACAATGTGTCTCAACAAGGAATTTTTTTTTTTTTATGTCGCTGTTTTTAGTGCACTTTTAGATATTCCTATGTCTTTTTATGTACTCTGCATAAAAGTATTTCATCAAGAGTAAAATAAAATCGCTAATACTTTGATATCTTAATCAGAGATGTCATATTGTTTCAGACAAAGCAAATAATAAATAACATATGCACCAAAAAAATGTGTTTGGGATAAAAGTGACAAAGTGTGGGTAGGTTGCTATAAGAGTAACGATGAAGAATAGGCTATTTTTTTTTTTAAAGCAATAAGGTTAAATTTGCAAGAAATCCACAATTGAAAAGTAAATAAATCGACGAAACCTGCAAAATGAATGGATTTTAGTCATATACAGGATGGATAAAGCCTAACCCTTTCCACACTAGCAAGACTTCCAATCAGTGCAATCACCCACCAGTCAGTTTCAATGGATTTTTTTCCCTTTCTAAAAGGATTTTCCGAACATAAAATTAAGGCCGAGTGTATAGTGCTATTAGCAAACCAAGACAAACTTGCCTTCCGATCGGGAGGCTAACAAGACACACGATCCAACAATCGACTGCTGTCGGCAACTTTTCTGTGCACAAGGCCATGGGAGGATAGTCTCGGCGTAAAATTTATTCTATTTTTAACTTATGTTTCAGAAATTAAAAGACTCGTCCCATATCTGTCCGTCCGAAAAGCAAGAACCTTGGACAAGCAGAACAAACCATAGATAGACTCGAAAGCAGAGAGAGGAGGGGGTACCAAGGGTCGACATTCTAACGAGCAAGGAGCTGTTTTTTCCTTTTCTTTTCTTTTCTTTATCTTTGGAATGAAAACTCCAACTATAATAGTGTGAATAATAATCATTCTGTTCCAGAAATTAATTTATAGCCAAAACTTGATTTTTCTATTTCTATTCCTTAAACGAGCTTCTAAATAAAAATACGCATTCGATAATGACACAAATCAAAAATATAAATTTATTCGATAATGATATAAAATTTTTCCCTCTTGGGTGGCCAATGATGGGAGGTAGGTGGTGGCGGATGGCAATAGGTGGGGGGTGGCGAGTAGCAGCGTGACCAGTGGACAACGGGTGGGCAACGAGTGGGCGGCCGGGTAATAGTGATGGCGAGTGATGAAAAGAATTTTTATTTCTTATTTTTGTTTTAAAAATAGAAAAGTAAAAACAATTTTACTTATGATTTATATTCCAAAATTATTTCTGAAGTAAAAATTTATTCCAAAAATGGAAAATTCAAATTTGCTTTACTAAATAAATTTATGTTCCAAAATCTACTTTTAAAAATAGAAAAATAGAGTAACAAAATAATTATTATGTGCGTTAACCGACTTGTTTCGTGGCGTTAAAGTAGTGGGAGAGAGAGGCAAAAGGAAAGTTCCATATACCTCTGGGAGGAGGAGGTGGGCCCGGCGCGGGGCCCTCATTATAAAAGAGGTTAATGTCGAACCTCACGTTGCAGCACGGGGTGAAAATCCTCCCTCCTGGCCTCCCCAGGGGAACACGCGGAATCACTGATCGGAGGCACGTGTTACAGTCCCACGTCGTCAAGTCCGGCGTGCACTGCAATATCGTGGACAGCTTCTCAGATGTGGTAACATTGGCTTCCACAGTTGCGAATCTGTTTCCCGAAGCCCTCCAGGCGACGTCTTTGATGGTGTCACCGCGTACTTGCAAGAACTTGGCTGGGTTAGCGATGTTCCCGGCGTAGGACATCGTAAAAACAGGCTCCTCTTCCATGACCGAGAACACGGACTCGTTCGAGTACCGTAACATGCACTCATCGTACCAGATCACAGAGACTCACTGGTTGGGGCATTTCTGGAGGATATCCCGTTTACCAGTGGCGACACAGTCGCTGCACGTGGCGGTGCTAACGTTGCCGCGACAGAGGAAGAGCCCCTAGGCCTGGTCAGGAGGGTTTGGCCGGCAGTGGCATTGGCAAAGCCATCCTTGCTGTTGGTGGCAGCGGAGGAGAGGGAAGAGAGGAGGATGTCGAGGTTTTATCGGTAAGTGGAGTTGGGAGTGAAGAGGGTGGTGTCTGTGCGATTATGATACAGATATGCGGGTATGGCTTCAGTAATGAAAATTCTGATGATGAAGAAGGAGGAGAGAGATAGGGAGACGGCGAAGGAAGACTTCATGGTTGGATTGATGATTGTAATAGCCAAGTGAGATTGGCCCGGAATTGTAGGAACATGTCGTCCCATAAATTTGGTCCCATGCAACTTGTGTGACATGACTCCATCAAAAAGTCTCGTACAACTTTATGATGGATGTGTAGTTTCTGGACCAATGTTTGAATTGTCGTCCCATTGATTTTGTGTGTCCGTCCTGCAAGTTCCATGTGCTTGCACCACATTTCTCCATCAGAAAGTCTTGTGCAACTTCACGATGGACGTGTATTTTCTGGACCTCTCGTATTCGATAAATTAATTAACTAAATTGACAGAAATAGTTTGAGATGATTTGTGGTGCGGAGGATCAGTCCCACTCCACTCTTTATAAAATCCCGGCTGTTGCTCACTCAATTGCACCGGTCCGGTTCAGTTTGATTTAGTTAGTTCCTAAAAGAGAAATCAAAGATTACCCTTTGAAAACCCAGCTTATTGAGAGTGACCTTTGAAGATTGTAGATGGACTTTCTGGCGATGACCAAACCATGGAGGACCAAGGTGGGATTTCGCTTTCGGGGTGACTTCACTAATAAGCCTAATATTGGCAATTCTCAATTTTGCAAGCTCTGTTCTAAAGAATGTTTGATTTCTTTTGAGTTTATAACATATCAGGGCTGGTGAAAAGTAAAAGATAAATGAGACGTGAAATGAAGAGTTTGGTGTGAATTCTTATTGAGAAAACAATCAACTTGAATCTATGGAAAATTTCGGGCAAAGAACAAAACTAAAAGAGAAAGTCGGTTGATAAGTTTTTCTTTGTTTTGACTAAGCTCTTTCTCCAAAAATACAGAGATCGTCAAGAGAGAGGGAAAATCACGAAAATTACTAAAAAATATTAAACTTATTACAATTATATCAATTCAATCATAAACTCTTTTTTTTTGTCACTTAAGTCCTAAATGTTTTGCAATTGTGTCGGTTTTTGTCTATCTAACCAAAATTGGCAACACTAATGTGGCCACCACTCTGGAGATAATTTTTTAATAATATTTTATTTTTTTTCGAATTTTTTATTATTTTTTCTTTTTTTTTTTCCTCCTCCTCCTTCTTTTGGCTCCGACGACCAACCAGAGGGGAAGGCTAGCCGGTTGCTAAATTGGAGCAGCCGGGTGAGCCTCGTCGATTTGGCAAGAGCTCGCCTCGCTAGTGGATAGGTGAGCTCGCCCTCTCCCGGCAACAACAAGGTGAGTCCTTGCAATGTACTATTGATTCACATTATTAAAATGGATCTTTTCGTACTTGAAAAGAAAATATCAAAACCAAAGAGATAATATCAGGAATGAGAGTCCCTAAACTTGGGGGAAGCCCGTCAAAGATTTCAGAATGATTGTGCAAAAATCGTGCTTCAAAGTCTATGGGAGACTTTTGGGTTGTTTAGGAGGACAAGTTAGCTTATTTGCCAAATCAATTAATAAAATATGAATTTCCTTTTATTATCTTCCATTAAAAAGATCTCAACTTATTGTTTTGTTTTTTAATTGATTGAATGCATTTTGGTTCAGCAGTTATGGAGTGGACATATGTATGAAGAGGTGGATGACTCAAGTTCGGTAATTCCTTACGACAATTTAAAATGGAAAAAACAAATTCTAGGTTTGATTTCCTCGTGACATGTTTCTTCCCAAAAAGGAAAACAAAATAGACAAGAAAAATAAAACCTTCATCATAATTGATTAGTGGATTTTTAAAAACTTTTGTATTAGGTTACTCTAAATATTACCATCTCAAGTATTATGTTCGAAGCCATATAACTCCTTTCTATCACGCATGCACTTGGTTAAGTATAGAATGGTGTCCGCTGGATAAATTATTCTTTACAATAATGATTGGAGTTACCCAAGAAAAGCTCAATGAAGTTAGAGCTGTAGTTCCTAAACGAGCTAACGCTACTAGAAAAACCTTACTAAAACGTCAAAATCGGTCCTAAACTCCCATTGTAGACGACTCATAGATCATCAACTATCCTTGGTGAGGGTTTTGAAACCTATCGTTGACAGAGACGGTTTTACTTCCCATTCCCAGAGGATATCAATTATATGCTCGTCCCACCAACTCCATGATAAAAAGATTGATGGAGGTAATCTAATTTAATACCAGGACAACTAACTAAAAAGTTAAATCAATTAATCAAAGAACTATGAAGACACAACTACAACAAATTTATTCATTATTTTCGCAAGAGGTTGTGCATTCACAAAGCAAGTAGATAACCTCTGTCTTGAGCTATAGAATACTATCAAAGAATACAAAGACTCTCTCCTTTTTTTTGGGGGGCGGTCGAATAATTCGCCTTTCATTTCTTTAACAAACGATTCCAAACAATAAAGAATTACTTTTGAATGAAGGATGGCTCAAAAGGGTTGAGGTGGGTTAGACAACCAAGCACAAAGGGAGGGCTTCAATTCTCTAGGTCTTAACAACCCAGTCGGCTAACTAATTAGCCTCATGGTAATGGTGGACAACTTGGATTTCCCAAATATGGGATAGACGAGATTTGCATTCCGCAATAAAGGCCTGCAAATCCCAATCTCATCCATGTTGATTAGCACCTTAGAAAAAGCCTATAAGAGATGGAGCACCTACGGCTTATAGGTATAGTTTTAACAACACCGAAAACCAACCAGTTTCACAGGTGAAAATATGTACAGTTGTTGCGATCTAACATTTTCGTTTGGAGGGAAATGGACGATAGGTTTAGGGATATTGCCTAAAGACAAGTCTACAACCCTTGATTAGGCGCAAGTTCTCCCAAGCTCATACCCAACTCGACATTGGAGTATTTGATGTTAAGTCAAATTGGCACTATAAGGATTTTCAAATAAGGAGTGACCATTATACGGTCTGCTAGAAATTGAGCGAGGCAAGAGAGTATACTTCACTACGCAACTAGAAAATCTAGCGCCAATGACTTTGTTACATTATTTGATCAACTAATCTCATTCATTTCAAGAAAATGTTTGTCAAGGAATATAAATTGATTTTTAACTAATCTACTAATATGTGACACAATTATGCAGGTGCGTAATCATTAAAATAACAATCAACAATTAAGGAAATACCGAATAAATTGCAATGAAAGGCGAAATCTAATGCGACAAAATAGGAAGCATGCCATTCTTAACTAGGTTAAAGGAAAGTCAGAATCAACATATTGAAAGTGCGCAATCGAGAGCATTGATCTTAAAAAAAAAAAAAAAAATTAAACCGTATTGCATAGTGCTAAAAATTTGTTCAATTTTAAACACAATTTTTTTATCAAAGATTTTCAAGCACATTTTAAGAGGAAACTACTCAAAACTAATTTTTAAGCTTTTTCCTAATTTCTAAAAATATTTTAAAAAATCAGAATTTTTTTATATATTTATATATTTTTAATTTTTCAAAATAATTTATAAAAAATAATTTTTATTCCAAAAATACGGACCAGGGCCGTGCCTTGGGGCCCATCCAGAAAATGGGCTGCCGCAGGTCACACTAATCTGGGCTGAAGGACGTGAAATGGGCTTCACACATTAAGAGGCTTTAATTGATTGAAAAATGAATTGGGCTCAACTCATAGAATTAAGCCCCAATCCTCCAGCATTTGACTAAGCCCAATCCCAACGGACCAAGTTCGGGCCAAATCTAATTTAACAAGCCCATCTAACCTATCCAAAACCCAAAACACACTAAGCTCAAAAAAGCCCAAATTCGACAAAATCCAACTTTAGCCCCCGGAACATGAATACGTGAATTTTTAATTATCAAAACTTGGGATCAACAAAAGAAAGCGCTGCTTATGGACCGCCATCTGGAGCATTATATGAAACCTCACCGTCATCTACCACTAGCTTGTCACCAGACCAACGCCTCCGAACATTACAATCACAGCTCCAAGAATACTCAAAAGGACAATATCAAAGCACCAGGCAAAGGCAACGGAAAGTTTTAAGAGATCCGAACTCTTATGGAAACGAAATTTTTAACTGAAAAAGCACTAAATAATCAAGAACAATCTTGCACTGAATTCGAATGCCTCTTAAACAAGTCAGGATTCGACACTAAATTGGATGGACTTTGTTCAGGCGTTTCTTTGAACATGTAGTGAGCAGCGAGTTGGATAGCAAATATGCACCTACCCGTAGCTCAAACTCACCCAAACTCAAGAGAAATCAGCGAGCAACATTCAAACTTAAGAAAAACTGACTCATTCGGCTCCGACACGGGTGAGGACTAAAGAAATCTAGCTTGCTTTGCTCTTTTAAAATCAAGCGGGATGCAGAAAAAAAAAAAAAAGAAGAAGAAAAAGAAAAAGAAGGAACAAGCACTCAATCGTGGGGGCCCTACCCGGTTTGGTGGTGACGTCAAGAAGCCAATCTTAACACACATTGAGCTATAGCAAAAGAGAAAATGGGCCGGCCCACATGGGAAAGAGAAGAAGGAAAAGAAAGAGTCGGTAGCTTGGACTGCCCGGTCTTGCTTCCACTAGTTAATAATAATAATAATTTTTAAAATTTCGAAATGCCTATTTAGAAAAATTATATTACTATCAATGCAAAACACATTATGCAATTTAATTAAAATTATTTTTGTTTAGGGTTAAAAATTATTCTCCAATTTTCTATGCAATTAAATCCTAAATGAACAGGTAAAATTTAAGTGTCAACAATAGTATACTGGGTTAGTTAACAAACACTTCAATTTGATTACAGACAGGAGAAGTAATATTGAGCCCTATACAAGCACAATAATGTACAAATGCGCTGAATTACAGTGGATTGATGTATGATTTAGCCTCAATTAGTAACACAATTATGAAGAATTATAATAATTAAGATGGATAACATGTGCAGTCCTCTTTCAAATGCACACGATCCCATTTGAGCAATTAAAAGCTTATTCTCCAAATACATAGATTTTTGCTTATGGTTAGTTAAAAAAATCATGGTGGAAGGCCAAGCAAATCTCATTGTGAATCCATGAGAACTATTGTGGCCAAGTTGAGTCTAATAGCCGGATCTTCTTGAATGCATAGTAAGCAAATGTGCAGGCATCAAAAGGACTAAGTTTTTACAAAGAAATTTCAATTTCTCTTGACCAAAATAACAAAGAGTATGGTGCCAATATTTGTCACAGTAGCATGATAAAACTTACGAAACTAGCAAGATACTAGCCCCCTCCAATTGGTGGTAGAAGTTATTCCTCTTGGCACAAATGATCTCTAGAAGTAGTATACCAAAGTTATAATCAGATTTCACTGGGAACTCTGCACGCATTTCATATCTTGGAGACATGTAACCATTGCAAAAATAAGCATTAGCCACATTTATATTGCAATTTTAGGTTTGTATCATGTAGCATCCTTGAATAGATAAAATGAGAAAGTCCAGTAGATCACAAAGTCATCTATTCAAAAACTAAGACTTACAAAGTCCTCACAATTTTATTTGTGTTAACCTAAATTTGATCATCTCCAAAAATTCTTGCCACACCAAAATCCGAAATCTTGGGGTTTATTTCACTATGTATCAGGATATTATTATGCTTTAGGTCACGATGGATGATCAGGACATAAGAATCTTGAGCATTTCTCTCGTGATCCCAAATACTATTTTGCAATAGAAAGGCCAATTGAATTGTCCTCATTTTTTGGGATCTGCATCATACAATAAAATTCATTAATGTACTGGGATGTGGCACCTATTCAAAAACTCAAGGCCAAGTTCATCACACAATACCAAAATATATTTACTTTCATCAATCAAAGGTAGCTTAACAAAAAACTATAATAAGTTGAAAGAACGGAAAACCTTTTAATTTCAAGGTTTTTTAGCCAATGGAAGCTCGAGCATATGATTTCAAGCAAATTATACATTCTCCACGTATAAAATTTAAACTGCAACTTACCAAATAAGAAGTTATCAAGGCTTTTATTTGGCACAAACTCATAGAATAGTCGTTTTTTATCTCCCTCCAAGCAGCGGTACGAGGTATCTATGTTGAAGCTTCGCAATTAATAGAACTCCATTCTTGATTTCTTCTTCACTCTATCTTGAGTTTTGAGATAGCCTCTTCACCATGATTTGTTCTTCATTAGGAAATCCACCTTCAAATGTTTTGTGTTTAGCATTTGATTCCTTACCACATGCATCTTGTTTCCATATTATCCGATTGCACAGATATCTGTACCATATGCATCTTATTTCCATATTATTTGTGAATATTAAATTTACACCTGTTGTTCTCCACAGAAACGATTCCTTTTGCGATGGAATATTCTCTTTCAAAAGTTTGCCTCCTAAAACTTCTTGGAATGGAAAATGTGACGGGAAAAGTGCTCCAATAATTTTATTTTCAAATGGTTTCGTATATACGTGAAAATTCTTTTGGAAAAGTTATGCAAAGTCACAAAAAAAAAAAAAAATGATGATAATCAAGCTATTGATTGACAAATTACAAAGACCAGGCATCGCAGCAAAAGTCAAACTACGATACGAAGGCCACGTCGGCTTTGAGAGAAGGTGAGGGGCGAGTACTCGTTAAGCATAAATTCTTTCGCTCTAGTCATGAGCACCTAATGCACAGTTTGAAAACGTGAATAATTTGAGATCTTAGTGAGACTAGCTACCGAAACCTAAATTGCATATGAAAACCTAAGTTTACATTGATTTTTTGTCCTCTGTAGGTGTTTAATATTGAGCTAAATGATAAGATTCCGTTATCTTTTTTTGAAAGATTTGGCTTTTGTGGTTACACAGCATAAGTGCAAATTTTGACAATTAACTTTGGAAGTTTTATATTCCGATTGCAAAAGATGAGTCCCACAAGAGCACCGTTACAAATATAGCATAACAGTACTGCTAGTCTAGCAGACTCTTATTACAAAGAATTCTCTTTTCTGATTTTCAGTCTTTATGGAAAATTCTCAATGCAATGTAAAATGGCTTTCGATTTTTGTTTACAACAAGGAAATAGAAATGTTAGTATCAACTCTTCAAATGATGGCCCAAAATGAAGAGGAAAACAAAATTATCTGACGAAGGTTCTTGACAGGAACGTCCAGCTAACTAGGTATATCAAGTAGAAAAATAATTCTTGAATCCGTGGTGCCACAATGAAAACAAATTTTCAAACGATTGTCCGTACTAACCAAACAAAATCAAAAGATGAAAAGTAATATGTATCGACAAGTTGAAACCTTAAACCGGAGTTAGATTTATTAAAATTAATTTACAAGACTGTTTTACTAGGAGATAGGTAAGATTGTGAGTGATTCTCTAAATAATTCATTATATACAAGAATCAATAATTGCCGAATACCTAATTTGATAAATTAATTGTATAAACTAATCTTAGTAAGTCTAGTATTTTCCTAAAACAAAACCCCATGACATTGGCTCAGTGATTTAGAATTTGGAGACGTATAGAGCCATCTCTGTTTGCGCAAATCAAAAGGGATCTTCTTGTCGTTAAAAAGGAAAATCTCAAAACCGAAGAATTAAAAATTCTACAAGGCTTACATCAGTGTTACCAACTCTGTATAAAATCGGGTCTATCGTTAAAGAAAAAAGCCTAGCTAACCGCACTGTTAGCTTAGAAAATAGATGGTGAGTTCGTACATTTTTTTGGGGGGGGAAACTTCGACGTGCTTTTATTTGAGAAAGGAAACTGCTGTGGCCATCCTTACCTTTAAATGAAGACATATAATTTTCTACGTGGAGACCATGTAAAGGGGAAAAGAAGGTACAGGGAGAGAGATCATTTCACTCCTACTTTCGTTTATCTAGAGTGAAGCCGTGCGTGACCCGTTGCGTGGAGATGCAAAGCTAGCAATAAGGAATAGTTTGACTCAATATGTATTTTGAAGGCGGATGGTTGAGGTTGTGGGTGTCGCGCTGATACAGATTTGAGTGTCCGACTTTTTAACTTTAGCCACGCATTTGAAAATAATCTTCTTTCTATCAAAATAGAAGTTGTAATTTAATGTGTAAGCCCAAACAAGAAGCATAGGCACTATTGATTGACCACATAACGGACATGAACGGGGAGGGTTTTCTGAGATATCGTGAACATGATCAAAAAAGTCTTTTGAAGTTTAGAAGATCATCGTGTTGAATGAAAATAGGAAATGAGTTTGTTTGTTCATTTCTACTCAATTGATTAGTTAAAGTTTGCCAAAAAGATGAGATCGAGAAGTTGCAGACGTTTCTAGTAGGAAAAATTGTCCAAAAAATCTTAAATTTATTGCATTTATACCAATTCAATCATAAATATTTTAATATTGCCAATTTACTTCTAAACATTTTTACTTTTTTTGTCAATAGAGTCCATTTGGTAAATTTTAGTTAAAAATCATTGACGTCGACATTGGTGGCACTACGTGGCATGATCGGTGCTGATGTGGATAATTTTTAATAATATTTTAATATTTTTGAAATTTTTATAATTTTTTCTTTTTACTATTTCTTTTTCATTTTCTTCTTCTTTTTGTCAGTGCCCAGCCACCGGCGAGCTCCAACTAGGCTTGCCCTTGTCAAGGCGAGACCTAGCGAAGGTCGGTTTCACTAGGCGTCGGCCGAGCGAAGGCAACACCAGGCGAGGCCACCTTGGCCTGGGTGAGGGCCGGCCTCACTAGATCTAGCTTTGGTGAGGCCGAGCCCCGGAGAGGGCTCCCACAGTGTGGGCATAGGCAACACCTGACAAGGTAGCCTTGGCTTGGGCGAGGGTCGGGCTCACCTAGTCTAGGCGAGGCCAACCCTTGCTAGGGCTCGCCCTCCCCCAATGGGGCCTTGCTTGTGGTTTATGGGCAAGCCAAACGGCCATGACCAGTGGCTGGCCACTAATAAAAAGGAAGAAAAAAATGAAATGAAACAAAGAGAGAAAAAGAAAAAGAAAAAATAAAGAAAAAAATGTATAAAAAATTCCAAAAAGTATTAAATATTATTAAAAAAATTTTCATGTTAGTGTCAACCGTGCCATGTGGCGCCGCTGGTGTCCATGTTAACGAATTCCAATAAAAATTGACCATATTGACTCAATTGGCATAAAGTAAAAAGGTTTAGACTAAATTGGTAAAATTATAAGGTTTAGGATTGAAGTGATAAAAGTGCAATAGGTTTAGAACTTTTTGGATAATTTTCCTGATTTTGGGAGGAGATATTGTCTAAGGTAGGAAGAGATATCTCCATAGGTGTAGACCATTAGAGAAGATTCATAAAGTCGACTAGGACCATCTTAAACCAAAAGCTAGATTTATTAAAATAGTTTACAAAATTCTTTTCATAAGAGATACGTCAAATTGTGAGTAATCCTCTAAATAATTAGTTATATTAAAAAATTAATAATAGCCCAACATATCATTTAATAAATTAATTATATAATTAGACATAATAAGTCTAATATTTTGCTAAAATAAAAATTCATGACATATTTTTAATGGTTTAGAATTTGGCTTGTACATAAGAATTAGACGTATAGAACCAGCTCAGTTCCCCATATAGATTATTAATTCACATTAGTAAAATGGATCTGTTTCATCACTAAAAAAGAAAACCTTAAAACAGAATAAATAAATCCAGAAAAAGGTGTGCTTAGACATGGGGGAAGCTCGTGTTGAATTGATTATCACTGGACCGGTCAAGATTCTAGACTGGTCATTTGCGTGTAACATGAAATCTGGGTTGACCTTCTAGAAGTTTGGGAGGACCGCTTCCTGTCTTTACCATATCGATCATTAGAATATAAAATTGCCACTTGATGTTTTGCTATCTATGTCACGCCCCGATCCTCAGGCACGTGCACATCCCTTACATTTGGTCGATTTTGAAAGCGATATCTTAGGACGTATCGCCGACCCTTTTCATTTTAATATGCACATGCGGAAGTAGTTATAAATTCCCAGACAATAAAGCAATGGGACAGAAAAGTATGGTCATATTTTTCATACTGAAATTCACAACTACTCTTTTATACAAGCACTTCATAGTATATAATGCAATACTATTCACAGGGGTCTGATCTAACATCTATCCACATATAATCAAGGTCTAACAAAACAGGATGGGATCTCAGCCCTCATCCGGATCGTACACAAGATCCTCCTCATGGTCATCTTCTTCTCCAAAATCTTCATTCTCATCTGGTTTCACATTAGGGTTCTCCTCTTCAGATTTCTCTTTCTTAGGCTCCTCATCAGGGTCTTGAAATAGTTATTTAATAACCATAGAGACCACGTCTTAGCAAGTTCTACCCCCTAAGACCTGATTAGTAAACTAATACACCTTAGGGCTGCCTATGCACAACATGAGTCAGAGGACTTACCTTGGTCTCAGATTCCACTTGCATATTAGCATAGAACAAATAGACACCCAAGCAATCCCATCACTAATCGAAGCATTGATCAAATCGACCTAGTCGATTACACACCAACAAAACCACTTACGGTCATTTCCATTCAATCAATCAATTCACAACAACAGATCAAAGCAATGCATCACATCAAATCTTACTCAAATCGAATAATCAATTAATCTACCTAGTCGATTACATGTCATTACGACCCATTCTTGGTCGGCATATTCAATACTATCTATAAGTCCGATCATAGTCCAAGACTGCTCACTTTAAGTCGATATATAGATAGTATAGCCCGCACTAAACTGATAGGGTTAAGGTATACTACTCTCATTAAGTTGACATATCGCCCATAGGCTGATATAGTATACCGGTATACTGCTCTCACTAAGCTGACATATCGCCTATAGGCTGATATAGTATACCATCGATGCTCACTCTAAGCTGATAAAATGTACTGCTCGCACTAAGCTGACATATCGCTCGTAGGCTGATATAGTATACCAGTATACTGCTCTCGCTAAGCTGATATATCAGAGCCCTTAGGATGATATAGTATACTATCCGACCATTCAATCAATTCCATCTTTTATCATTATCGATAAAATAGCCGTGTGTGGGGACACGATCAACCTTTAGCCAAAATATTATAATTTTATTTTCACAAATCTCACCATTTTTTGTAGTCCACCAAAATATTTTTGGCACTATCAACCGATGCCCAGTTATTTTTCAATTAATAACCAAAGATTATT
Organism: Eucalyptus caleyi; assembly: GCA_014182885.2. Taxonomy (NCBI): domain Eukaryota; kingdom Viridiplantae; phylum Streptophyta; class Magnoliopsida; order Myrtales; family Myrtaceae; genus Eucalyptus; species Eucalyptus caleyi. Next base: position 51,286,107 of record CM024470.2, read on the forward strand.
CTATTAAAGAATAATTCTCACTTTCACAAATAATTCAATTCAGCACAAATATAGCTCAATTAAATAAACGAACTGCGCCATGACAATCAACATAAAATCCAGGTCACCTTTGGCCATCCCAGGTTAATTTCCGGAAAATAAATAATTAAATAATTAATTTCGAAAATTAATATTTAATTCCTAAAAATTCCACTTATGCCCATATTGCCTAATTAACATCCGATAAGGGTCGGAAAAATCCCAAGAAGCATTCAATAAATAGTATTATGTGCCTACTCGCTAATTGCACAATCCAATTGACTAACATGCATAACAATTATCTAATAATCACTAATCTACTCTAATCTAACCACCTAATTACACTTAATTAAATCTAATGAACCTTTAAGTATAATTAGCAAACTAAGAAAGCATTAGTGAGCAAAACTCACTTGGTTAAAAGCAAAGATCGGGACACAGCAACGGCGGCCGAACTTGGGCTCGCGACAAACTCGGACTGGGCCAAGAACCTTGCAAGCTCGCAGAAATTCTGGGCTTGGGCCTACTGAAATTCTTGGGCTGAATTGAGGCTTGAAGAACTCAATTAATGGGCTGTTCTCTTGGACTGAAATAAGCTAAATTTGCTGGGCTTCAAATCCAATTGATGATGGGCTGGCTGATGGAGGAGATGGATTGCTGGGCCTGAGTAAAGAAGCAACAAGGGCTGCTGGGCCAAGAAGTCCCTTCGCTAGGCCAAAGATTTGCTGCTTCGGTGGACTGAGGCTTTTGGAATTGAATTGTGAAGATGGGCTCGGTCTAGCTGGCGTGAGCGAAGGGAGACTGGAGTTGCTGGCTTCGCTCGAGCGTGGAGAAGACCACGCATGGAGATGAGAGTTCGATGGTCTTCGGTGGCCGCTTGAACTATGTACATGGATGGCTGAAGCTCGAGTGGGCTTCGCTAGCTTGCGGGGTCAACCGAATGGCACCGATTGAAGACGTCTAGGGAGATTGACCGAACTAGAGGCAGGTGCGGCCAAATGGCAGCAAGGCACGGCTACTCGGTGAACTTAGGAATCTCGGTGGCCTCGTTATTGACCGAAGTAGATGGAGAAGCTGGCAGATTGAAGAGGAATCACGGGCTTCGGTCATCATGCGGATGGGCAGGCGTCGCTGACAGAAGCTGGAGCAACGTGGTCTGGCGCGGCCTGCGAAGGAAGCATCATGGAGGAAGTGAAGTAGCTGCATTGGTGGTGTCTCGGACACGTGGAGGAGCAGAAAACTTCAATCAACACTTGGGAAGTCATGAAGGTGATGCTGGCAGGTGGAACTCGCTGGCAAAAGTGGTGGAGCTGGGGGGGTTTGGTCTTCGCTGGCGTTGATGAGTTCGGTGGAGGTTGCTTCGGCGTGGCAGCAAGGCTTCATGGAGTTGGGGCCGAGTAGAAAGAAGACATGGCATTGCTGGCAGGGGGAAATTCAGGTGAAACAATCGAAAGAGGGCAAAGACAGGGGACTTCGGCTTCGTTGCACGCGATGGAGGAGATGGGATAAACTTTAAATGAAAAGATGAAAGCGACGTGGAGTAGCTGGCAGGGATTGTTGAGGAAGCCACCGTTGGGGAAACCCCCCCCCCTTTTATTACTTTCCAACAAGTAATTTCCACAATATTATCCAAATTCATGCCAAAATCATGCTGCCCTATTCCGAATTTCACAATTTTTTGGTCTTCAATTTCTTCGACAATTTCCCAACTTCAATGTCCAATTTTTATGTTGAAAAGGTCCACAAATTTCTACAAGTCCCCTCGCCATATAGCTCGACCCGGAAATCCAATTTCCCTTCAATTAAGCCCATATGAATTTCCATTAATTTTCCGCAACGTCCGACACGGTTTTTCGTAAAAATCTCGGAATCTCTGAAAAATCTTCTAAGACTAATTCGACGTTCCTAAAATAACCTGTGACATGATAGAACTTCCAATTTATGAAATCGAACTTGAATTCATAGTTAATTTCCATTTGATGCGTTTTTAGCGTGACCTAGGCTACCAAGTAGTTTTCAGAACATTTTAGGACAAATGACCTGTGGTCAATTTTCTTCGAGCGACGACGAACCCACTCGACACATTGGTGATTCTCAATTGTTGTGAAAATCCCTAGAATTCAAATACGGATACAGGATACCAAAACGACAGTAAAATCAAATTAATGTCGGTCGACAAGAGTTTTCCAATTTAATGGTGTCACCCACAATCGGTCACACATCTCAGTCGAACCGACCTATCTCTAATCTTAATTCGATTTTTTAACTGTGTCGTAATGATTTCTAAAGATGAGCACGGTTGAGAAGTTGATTCCTAGTCGAATTCTCAATCTATTTGCCTTAAAGTCCCTAATAGCTTACCCAGCTAGTCTAGTTATCTCGTGAGTGGCCAACTCAGAGAGAAACATTGTTGTCATGTCAATGAAATGCCCAATTTATCCCATCAAAGTCAGAGCCTGAAGATTTGGATGTCACAATCTAACTGATTGGGTAAATTTTGGTTCAAAGGTTAAGGAGAGGAGACATGTATGAATAAATGCGATTTGACTAAATTCTTGTGCTAATTTATCGAACAGGCGAAGAACAAAACAATGGGTAAACCGACCAATACACTCGAACCATCTTCTTGGCCCTATTTCTCCAAGTCCTTGGGGCTTTCTGGCTTCAAGCTATCCAAAAAGTTACTGTCATCACCAGCTGGTATGGTCATTCCACAGGTGATTTTTAATGTTTAGATACTTAATCGTTTTGTCAAGTGGGTGCTAGGAAATTCGGAAATGGATAGCTTATTAAATTAATGGATAGTGTGAGAAGACAACTGTATATGTTATAAATTGATTCCCAATAATCTTATGCTTGAAAGAGGTATGTACTAACACTAAAACACAACATGTTCACAACGTGAGTTGACTTGCTTCATGTCTTCCTTTCAAAGTCTTCTTAAAAAGTTATTGTTATAGTTACATAGATGAGCTAACACTACTAGAAGAAACCAATAGCTGATGGCAAAACCATTCAAAAAAAGAAGAAGTCAAAATTGATTTAAAACTCTCATTATAGATGGCTTGTGGATCGATGACTGTCACGCTCCGATCCTTAGGCACGCACACATCTTTCTACTTGGTCGATTTTATAATACGATATCCCAGGACTAAGTATCGCCGACCCTTTCATTTATTAAGCACATGCTTAAGTAGTTATAAATCCACAGACAATAAAACAATGGGATAGAAAAAGCAAGGCCATATTTTTCATATTGAAATCCACAACCGAACCTTTATACATGGCATAACTCAAAGTCTATTCACAAGACTACTCATAACATTCTAGTCACACTATTCACATTTAGACATGAGTCACAAAAGATGATGGGATCTCAATCCTCATCCGGGTCGTACTCAGGATTATCCTAATCCTCTTCTCACTCTTCTTCACTAAGCTCACATCCTTCAAGCTCTTTATCTTTTACCGGCTCATCGTCCTCTTCTAGTTCCTTTTTCACAGGCTCATCTACAAGCCTAAAATGTTGTCCCACAACCGGGATGAGACTACGTCTCATTAAGTTCTACCCCACTAAGACTCAATTAGGAAACTAATATGCTATCCGGGCTGCCTATACACGCACGGGTCAGAAGACTTACCTTGGCCTCAGATTCCACCTGCATATTAGCACAATTTAATAGGCACCCTAACAATCACATCACAGATCGATATCTTGATCAATCGACCTATTCGATTACATGTCAATTTGACCATTCAAAGTCACTTCCACTCAATCAATCAATTCACAACAACAGATCAAATCATTAATCAATCGACCCAGTCGATTATATGTCAGTCGGATCATTTCCAAGTCAAATCACTTCTCAATATAAAAAACCTCGCATTTGCATTATCAGTCATAGAGCTATAGCAATGCTCTCAGGTGTCGTTTTCGCCAAGGTGACATATGTACTGGATAGTACTCGTGCGTTCTTTAAGGCGCCGTTTTCACCAGTGATATTTTTAATCACTAAATCACATATGTTCGTAATGAGGCATGTAGTAGATAGTAGTCATGCGTTCTTTAAGGCGCCATTTTCTCCAGTAATTTCCTTATCACCAAACCACGTATGTCTATACTGATGCAGGTAATAGACAGCACTCTTACGTTCTTTAAGGCGCCGTTTTCACCAGTGATTTCCTTATCACTGAACCACGTATGTCTATACCTCGTACCTGATTGGTCTCAGCCAAGAGTATTCTTAGTTCAATCTCCCAATTCCTTCCAATTTACAACTCATCAAAGCATTATAAATGCTAAATAACCATACTCGGCTATCTACCGATCAATCATTCAATTTCACTCAATTTCAATCAATTTAGGAATAATTCTTCAAATTGCACAATTAATTCAATTCAACACAACGTAGAGCTCAAATAAATAAACGGACTGCACCCTGACAATCAGCACGAAATTTCGGTCGTCAACTATCCCAGCCTAATTTCCGAAAAATAAATAATTAAATAATTAATTTCTAAAATTAATAAATAAATACTAAAAATCCAATTTAGGCCCGTAATGCCTAATTGAAGGCCGATAAGGATCGAGAAAAATCCCGAGATGCATTCAATAAATAGAATAAGCAGTTCTCTAGCTAAGTACACTAACCACCTAACTAATATGTAATGCAATTAACTAATAATCATTAATCTATTCTAATCTAACCACCTAATTGCACTTAATTAAATTTAATCAACCCTTAAGCATCATTAGTCTACTAAGCAAGGATTAGTGAGATTACTCACTTGATTAAAAGCGGGGATTGGGACACCGCGACGATGACGACACGACGGCGGCGTCGACGGACTCTTGGGCCGGGCACAAAAGCTTTGCAAGCCCACAGCAAAGTGATGGGCTTGGTTGATGGGCTTGGGCTTGTTGAAATCTTGGGTTTTTCTGTTTTGAAAATGGGCTGATTTGGGCTTGAAGATTTCGCTTGATCCGTGGGCTTCAAAGGCTGAATTTCACATGGGCGGCGGGTCTTCGTGGATGCTCGCAAGACACGAACGAGATGATGGACTGCTTCGGTGTTGCAGAACGCATGGGGACGTGGGCTGTGGCTGCTTGAGCAGAAAACCCAGTGGATGATGGAGCTCGGTGGTTTTTGCTAGGGAAGGAGCAGAGAGTGAAAATAAAACTAAAATAGCAAGGGAGTCCAGTTCGAAGAAGGGAAGATGGAGGGGAACATGCGATGGAAGTTTTTGGGGGAGAGAGAGAATAGTCAAAGACTAATCCATCTAATTAAATGCTTGTCTCCCTAAAGGTGTTCAATCATATCATATATGTCCCCTTAATACTTTCCAATAATAATCCATCAAAATAACCAAATTTTGATGTTAAAAATCCAGCTCCAAACCATAGCTCCGAATTTCACCACTTTAGGTTTAACTTCCTCACTCAATTTCCCACATTGATGTCCAATTTAGTTGAAGAAAAATCTTGAACAATTTTCTGTACATCCCTGACACTCAAAGGCTCGACTTGAAAGTCCAAACTCACTTAAATTCGGCTCATATGAATTTCCGTTAATTTTCCATGACGTCCATACAATTTTCCATAAAAATCTTAGAATCTTCGAAAAATCTTCTGAGATTGAGTTGACGTTCCTAAAATTTATTGTGACATGACAGAGTCTTTAATTTCTAAAATCGGACTCGAATTCACGATTAATTTCCATTCGATGCGTTTTTAGAGTGACCTAGGCTACTAGGTAACTTTAAGAGATTTTTAATACAAATGACCCATAATCGATTTTCTTCGAGCTACAATGAACCAACTCGACTCAATGACGACTCTCGATTGTTGTGAAAATCTCAAGGATTCAAATACGGACATAAGGTACCAAAACGATAGTAAAATCGGTCTAGTACTGGTCAACGATAATTTTCCAATTTAGTGGTGTCACCCACGATTAGCCACACATCTCAGTTGAACTGACCTATCTCTTATCTTAGATTGATTTACATCTGTGCCATAATGACCTCTAAAGATGAGCACGGTCATGTAGCCAATTCCTGGTCGAATTCTCAAGTATATTTGCCTTAAAATTCTTAATAGTTTCCCCAAATAGTCTAGTTATCTCTAGAATGATCAGTTCTGAGAACAACCTTATAGACGCGTCAATGAAATGCCCGATTTATTCAATAGAAAACATGACTGAAAATCTGGGATGTCACAGTGACCGTCGTTGGTGAGGGTTTTGCAAACCTGTCACCAAGAATCATTGGAAAAGGATAAAAATCAAACACTCGTCCAATCAACTCCATGACAAGACATTGATAGAGCTCATATAATTTAAATGTTGTGACGGCTAACAAAAAAGTTATATCAATCAATGAAAGAACTAAGAAGACACAATTGCAAGCAATTTTATTCCTGATTTTGTAAGAGAAAGTGCATTCACAAAGCATATAAGATAATCTTCGTTTCGAGCTATAAATACTGTCAAAGAGTAAAAAACTTTTGGTTTGTTTTTTTCTTGATTGAAGGGATCGCTTTAATTTCTTCATCTAACAATTTCCGAACAACGAAGAATGCTTTTGAAGAAAGGATCGCTCAAAAGGGCTAAGATGGGCTAGGCAACCAATTACAAGGGAGGGCTTCAAGTTTGCTAACCGATTGGCCTCACGGTAACAATGGACAACTTGGATTTCATGGAGATGGGCTAGACAAAATTGGCATTTTGCAATAAGGGCTTGCAAATCCCACCAAGGTTGATTAGTGCCCAAGAGAAAGCCTATCGGACATTGAGCACCTACAGCTTATCGGTATAGTTTTAACAACACCAAAGCCCAACTAGTTTCACAAGTAAAGAAATGTATAGTCTAGCAGGCATTATTTAGTCTAGAAAAGAGAAGTAATATTCATCTTAATAGATGCACAATAATTTACAAATGTGCAATATTACAAAGGATCGATGTATGATTTAGCTTCAAATGGTAACAACAACTTAGAACAATCTTAATAACTATGATGAATAACATGTGGAGAGTATTCTTTTTAAATGCACATAGACCCTTTAAGCAATCAACACCTTATTTTCCAAATACATTGATTTTTTCTATGGTTCATAAAAAATCAAGGTGGAAGGCCAAGCAATCTCACCGTGAGACTATCCATGAAGAATAATTTCGCTTATGCAGCCATTCATCGAGGGTACAATTCGGTAACCGACATATCATTGGTCGATGAAGGCAAGGTCCTACTAGTAGATTGATTCGATCCAAGCTCTTTCATTGGGATGCTTAGTCTCCCTGAACTACTTCTGATGAAGAAGGCTGGATGTTGTGGCAATGGCAGGTTAAAGTAATTGTTGTTGAGCATGAGAACTACAGTTGCCATGGTGGGTCTAATGGCTGGATTTTCTTGAATGCATAGTAAGCCAATGTGTAAGCAGCGAAGGACTTCATCCCTTGAATATGAATCCACAATAGCTGGGTCCAACACTTTCAAGGGTGTGCCATCCCTCCATTTATTCCATACCTACAAGAATGATTTTGGAAAATCTTCAAAAATTGTGGCATTAATTCAATGACTCATCATGGAAGACATTGAATCTTGCAAATAACCATATATGACTAAGGAAAAGAACTATAAGTGTTTCTTTAGGCTAAAGGACTTAGTTTTTACAAAGGAATTTCAATTTCACTTGACCAAAATTACAAAGAGTGCGGTATGAATATCTGTTGTTGTAGCACATCGAAACTTACATAACTAGCAAGATATCCGCCCCCATCCAATTGATGGTAGAAGTTATTCTTCTTGCCGCAAATGATCTCTATAAGTAGTATGCCAAAACTATAAACATCAGATTTCACTGAGAACTCTCCATGCATTGCATATTCAGGAGACATGTAACCACTGCAAAACCAAACATTAGCCACGCATATTGCAAAAATAGATGCATAACAACAAGCATCCTTAAATAGATAAAATGAGCATGTCTGGCATCCAATTAGAAAGTCATCTACTCAAGACCTAAGACTTACAAAGTCCCCACGATTTTATTTGTGCTAGCTTGAGTTTGATTGACTCCAAAAATCCTTGCCATGCCAAAATCTGAAATCTTCGGGTTCATTTCACTGTCTAACAAGATATTGCTACATTTTAGGTCACGATGGATGATCCGGAGACGAGAATCTTCGTGTAGATAGAGCATTCCTCGAGCGATCCCAGATACTATTTTATAACGTAATGACCAATTCAATTGGTTGCTTTTTTGGGGATCTGCATTGTTGCATCAAAACTCATTATGTGCTAGCATGTGGCACCTATTCAAAAACTCAAGGTGAATATATTTACTCTCATCAATCAAAGGTAGATTAACAAAAAACTATAATCAGTTGAAAGAATAGAAAACCTCTTAATTTTAAGTTTCCCACAGCTAGTGAAAGCTAGAACATTTGATTTTAAGCAAATATACATAAGAAGGTTAAATTGCAACATACCAAATAAGAAGTAATCAAGGCTTTTATTTGGCACAAACTCGTAGATGAGTAGTTTTTCATCTCCCTCCAAGCAAAATCCGAGCAGCCGTACAAGGTTTCTGTGTTGAAGCTTTGCAACTAATAGAACTTCGTTTTTGAATTCTTCATCACCTTGTCTAGAGCTTCGAGATAGCCTCTTCACTGCAATTTCTTGTCCATCCAAAAGTCTACCCTAAAGTGTGTTGAATTTGCCATTTAATTCCTTATCACAACTTTTTTAAAAATAACCTAAAAAAGCATTACACGTTTCTTTTTTGTTTTTTTGTTTTTTTTTTTTTGCACCATTATCTTTAACTCATATGTAAAGCATTCTTTTTTGTTTCTAACTTTATGTAATATGTACCTGGAAAACTTCACCAAATCCACCTTCACCCAACTTGTTTTTAGGAGAGAAATCATTTGTTGCCGCTTGTATTGTAGCCAAGTCAAATTGCAAGGACTCCATAGTGGTAAGTTCATTTGCACCTGCATTACCAAAAAACGCAATTTGCTTATCAAATTGTATCGACATTGGCTTCTAGTGGCGTTAATATGGTTGCTAGTGCTTGGGAACATTATCACAATGAAGAGCATCGAATTGGGCTGGCACGGTTGTCCCCTTACCCCCACTGAAATCTTCCCCTCTTGATTGGTCATGAAGGAAAAAATTACACTTTCATCAATACTATCGGTAGCAAAGTAATGAAATGAATCTTGTATCATGATCACTTTTTCATGCTGAAGGTATTGCTAGGCTTGTTAATTGTGGTGCAGATGCTACCTATGCTTGGAGGGAATTGCGAAATGTTTAGAGCATTTTGAGGTCTCATTCTATGGTTGGTCATGTCGAATCTATATCCCTCTGGAATGACTTATGGCATCCGAATGGGATCTAACCAAATGTATTCCCAAGAAGACTACTATACGATTATGCTCTTCTTTAAATTATAAAAGCAGCTGATATGATTTATGCTCTAAATGGAAAAGGCCCATTGGGAGGTCTGAAGACAAGGTATCATTCTAGGCAGTTGTTTGTGGTGTAATTTGTTGAAGGCTTCTTTGGAAGAGCAAAATTCTTGCACTGCTGCTTCTTGTGACATGCTTACCTCTGCTTCAGCTTTAGAGATTGTGAGGAAAAGAGCCACAAGAGTTGAATGGTATCAGCCGATTTGATTTTCATCTAATTTGCTAAGGTTTGGATTCATATTTTGGTTTGCAATACAAGATAAGCTGCCTATATTTCAAGGAATTGACAGATAGTTTTCTAATCAAGGCCGAACTCTCTGCTTTTTGTGTCACGAAAGCACTGACATTAGATCCAATTTGTTCTTTAGATGCAGTTTTTCTAAGCGAGTTTGGAAGAGTGCCCGTCAGCTTTGTTTTCCTAATAATGTTATTGGTGATTGGGAGTTTGAATTGTCCTGATGCAGCATGCTATAAAAAGGGGAGATTTTCATTGGTGTTTGGTAAACTTTTTGTAGAATTGCTGCATCTATTTATCTTGAAGGCCAGAAATGAGCTATTTCCTTTCCAAACTTATTGATGGCATTATGATTTGCTTGTGCAGTCAAGTATACTTTTGATGGTTGAAAGAGCATGAAGAATTGGATCTTTGTCCTCAATCTTTTCCATTTTATGACTATATTTATATCAAATGGACTCTTAATTCGTATGATTAATTTATCCGATTCCTTATAGAAAATAATGAAGTTAAATAACATGCTCAACTATATGACACAGATAGTCTACGAAAAATAAAGGCGAATAGTCGATTTACCGTTATTTCGTTCAACGACTTCGTCCATCTTTTTTCCTCCAAGCAAACAACAAGTGAGAAAAAGAAGTACCATAACAACTCCAATAGGAACGGTAATGGCGATGGCTATAACGATAGATTTGTTGCTTTTTCCTGCACAAGACCATTTTGTATATGAGACAATAGCCAAACTAATCTAAAAACATTTTAGATGAAAGCATGTTAATATTTAAACATTCTAGCACTTCACTTTACTAGGTTGGAGTATGACCTAAGACTGATGCGTAAGACTGGCAATTTGTCACGCAAGAAGTGGCCTTGAGAGATATGAATAGAGAGGCTTAAAGGAGAAAGTCTAGACTTCAATTGCTGTTGTAGCATTTGTAAGTTTTGTTTATGATAAAATGACGTGGCTGAATCCGAATAAGTGAAAATATGAAGAAGCAAAAAAATTCTAGGGTGAACAACCCCTATTTCATCACCTATTAATAAGGAAATAAAATCCAAAGGAAGAGCATACTTAAGAGAAACTTGCACACTGTTTGATCACTGGAAGTATCATATGTTATATTAACAAAACTACTATCACCTATAGACTCCACCATAACTCATTTACTCTAATATTTTGGCCAGTCTCTCTTGTAGTGCCTTACCTCATCATAACATCAATATTTCCGGACATTGGACCTCTAATTAAAATGACTTTTCCATATGCCACTTTTAGACTCTATGCTTTGCGTCATATCATTTGCCAAAATCATCTTTTTTGTAACTTCCTTTGTCATTCCTTAGAAATAAGATGGACTTCATCTCTTCAAAGAAAATTTTAGTGAGCCCCCCTTAGAAGAGTATCAGTAAAGTTTTAGAGATGCCAATGACAGCATGCCTTGTTTTTCATTGGGAAAGGCTTCATTGCCATTCTTCAAGTCCATCACAAATTTCTTTAACTCATCTGAATGGGCTCTAATTGATGTGCCTTCAGCCACCCGGAAGTGAAACATCCTTTTTAGCATATATAAACTTTCATAAGATAAAGTTAGGATAATTGTCCAAAACGTGCTAAACTTATTGTACAACGTTCAATTTAATCATATATCTTTCAATTATGGCAATTTAGTCCTAAATATTTCAACAATTTGCCAATTTGATCACAAATTTGTCAATTGTGTCAATTTAGTTCTAAACCTATTATTTGGATATTTGGCCGGAAGGATTATATAGGCAAATGATGAAAAGATTTCAAAATAAATTAATATAATTAAAATATATATGATTAAATTGATTTTACAAAAAAAAAAGGGTACCGTGTGTTGTAACTGGAGGAGAGAACTTCCTACTCCTTTAGGTGTTGTAATCGGAGGAGGAAGTGGGGCCGGCAGGGCAGAGTTATTATAAAAGGGTTATAGTGTGACATCTTTGATGGTATCTCCGAGTACTTGTCAAGTTGGCTCTCTGATGTTCCTGGTGTTGTACAATGTGACATTAGGTGATTTTTCCATGACCGAGAAAATGCCCAGGTTCAAGCAGCTCAACGTGCACTCGACATTCCAAATCACAAAGAGTTGTTGGTTAGGACATCTTTGCAGGATATCCTGTTTTCCAAGTGCCACACAATTACTGCACCTGGCGATGTTGAGGTCGCCGCGGCAAAAGAAGAGCTCGTTAGCCTGGCTTGGAAGGTTTTGGTTGGCATTGGCACGAGCAAAGCCATTGGTGCTATCGGTGACGGTGGAGGAGAGGAAACAAAGGAGGACGTTGAGGTTGGATTGGTAGATGCAGTTGGGAGTAAAGAGGGTGATGTTTTGGCAGTAATGCAACGGATAATTTATTGATGATTCAGAACTTTGGTATTAAGTGCTAGTATGCCACATAAGATGGTCGGCGTTAACTAAATCGTCATGTTAGTGTTTTCTAGTCAAAATTGACCAAAATGACTACATGGCAAATTACAAAAGAATTATGACTGAATTGGTATAATTAAAAAGTTTATGATTGAATTAACACAAATGCAATAGTTTTAGAATTTTTTCGATAATTTTCCCCAGGCAAAAACCCTTAACCAATTCTAGAAACCCTAATTTGAGCTTCGATACAAATTGTTGAGAAATTACACAGAGCACAGAGCTTTGCTTATTGTGGGATGGACTCTCGAGCGTCCGTTTTCCTCCTTCAGAATGAACTCCCTTTCTCAATTTTGATGGCATTTTCCCTTTTCTTATTGGGAAACTAGTAGAATACTTTTAATGGATTAAAGTTACACGTAGTTTTAGGGAAGGAAATTTATGTGTAGATTAGCTAACAAATTGGGTATTTCAATCCTATGATTTAAATGCACTTTAGTTTTAGATAGGTCACTGAGAGTTATACTTTCTTTGTTGATAGAAGATCAAATTGGATAAGGTTTTATGAGGAGAGTAACAGCGTAAAACTCAACGTTTTCCCCTTTTCTTACCCAAAATATATAAATAAATAAACTTAAGTCTACAAGAAACAAGTTCAAAATAACTGAGGATAAAAAAAAAACCGAGTGTATTCTTCCACAATATAGAACATGTCTTTATCGATAAAACTAGTGGGTAAACGATGTAAAGTTTAGGCTCATATCATATGTTTCCATTTTTTTTTAATTTTTAATAAGTGGATATTACCATGATAGAATCCATAAAAATGTGATCATGAACAACTTTTATTAACATGGTCAAATGCTTACAAATTTTTATTTTTGTTGTGCAAATCGCCCTTAAACTATTTCTTATGATATGTCTTTGATATACAAACAATGGGCTGACCAGATGAAACAGAAAAGGACCTCATTAAAAATTTGCCAAATTAAAATCACAATTACATTTCTCAATGTGAAAATTTAAAAGATGAAATTTAATTAAATATAACTATTGCGTAAATTAAAGAAAAATTTAAAGTGATAGTTAAATTTCATTTATTTCAGATTGATAAAAATTAATATCATTCCTAAAGTGTTTACGGAAAAAATAAAAAGCATGCCTCGACGTGCATTCATTTTTTATATCACTTTTTTTATCGTATTTTTAGATACTCCTATATCATTAAACACTAACTTCGTGGATAGGTAACATTGTTACGTCCTAAATCAAGATCTTGCTTCAAGATAAAGCGAAAAGAATTTGTAAAAAGAGCATAGGTTAACTCGAAAAGTAATTATGCTGGAAATTAACAGTAGAAGAGAAAAACACGAGCAGAAGCAAGACTATTCTTCGGTGCAACATGAAAATTCATCTGGACTCTCTGAAAAGCCCCTTGAATTTTAATTCACAATATAAATACTACGAACTAAATGATCAAATTAAAATTCAAACACAAATGTACCTTTAGATCCGGTCACCAGAGGGAGAGGCGGAGGCGCTGGCACCAGCAGGGCTGAGGTATTATAAAAGGGGTAGAACTCGTACCTCACGTTGCAGCTCGGTGTGAGCGCCCTCCCACCTTGCTTCCCCTGAACCAGATAACCGCTTGCGTACTGGAGGCACGTGTTACAGTCCCATGCTGTCAAGTCCGGCGTGCACTGCGAGAGTGCGAACAGCTCCTCCAAGCTCGTGAAGTTCGCCGCCGCTGCGGCAAACTTCTTTCCTGACCCGCCAGCTGAAGCGTTTGCGATGATGTCTCTCATGGTTTTTAATAGGACATCCATGAGCTGGGTTGTATCGGTGACGTTCCCGGTGTTGTACAAGATGAAATACGGCTCTCGCTCCATGACCGAGAAGATGGACTGGTCCGAGAACCGCAACATGCACTCGTCGTACCAGATTACAGAGACTCGCTGGTTGGGGCATCTTTGGAGGATCTCCTGTTTTCCGGTGGCCACACAGTCGCTGCACGTGGCGGTGTCAACGTCCCCACGGCAGAGGAAGAGCCCGTAGGCCTGATTGGGAGTATTTTGGCCGGCGGTGGTGTTGGCGAAGCCATCGGTGCTGTTGTTGGCGGCGGAGGAGAGGGAAGAGAGGAGCGTGTCGAGGTTGGATCGGTAGGTGGAGTTGGGAGTGAAGAGGGTGGTGTCTGTGCAATTATGATACATATAGTTGGGGGTGGCTTCAGTAATGAAAATTCTGATGATGAAGAAGGAGAGAGAGAGGGAGACGGCGAAGCAAGACTGCATGGTTAGATTGATGATTGTTTTGTCTATAGCTCTCGATCAGCACGAAATTATAGGAACGCCAATGTTTGAATTGTCGTCCCATAAGTTTTGTCCATTCCTGAGATTTCATGGTTCTGGATTGCCTTTACTACCCACGCCTTGTCTTGTCATGCCGGCTGTTTCCTACTACTGAGATGCTCTACGCCGTTACTCCATCAAAAAGTCTTGTACAATTTTATGATGGATGTGCCGTTTAGCACGGACAGGTTGTTAGAATTTCCGTATCGTATTGGACACGCTCAAACACGTGTCATGACTGCGATGCCGCAATGGAGGGCTGGCGGTGAGGTTACGACTGTGGAGGAGGAAGCATCGGACGCAAGGCGGAGACGCGAGAGGGTGATTTCTTCTTTCTGCAAGGTAGGTGGACGAGAGGGTGACTTGAATTTATAATAAAGGAAGTGAAGCCTGACGGGTGGAGGGGGTGGCGAGGGAAGGAAGAAACGAGTGAAATAAATTTGGGACGTGAGGGCTGGGGTGGAGTGGCGGGGGATTTTGGTATTGCATTTTTTTATCAGAAAAATAAATAAAAGAGATTATAAAGTGATTTTGAAAAATAAAAATACTAAATGTTGAATAATGATAAATTTTGATTATTGTAAAAGATCATAAGTTTATTTAAATAAGTTAATTTTAATTTCTTGTTAGTCATTAATTTGTCATTAATTTCATCAATAACTTTTGTTAGAGTTAGAAACATGTCCCCAAATATAAATATGCATTAATTATGAATATATCTTTCGAATTTCCTATGAATAGATTTACTAATATTATTAATATGAATTCATTGTAGGCTCTTTTCTTATTATTTCTTTAATTATGAATTTGAATCAAATTAATTAAAAATAAAACAATATTCATTTAATATGCAACGTGTCTCAACGTGTCGAAATTCTCTATTTTTGAGAAATGACACGTCGGCGTGTCATGTTGTGTTGTATCGCGTGTCCGTATTGTGTGTTGGTGCTACCTAAGTCCTATTTAGTTTGATTTAGTAATTTCCTAAATTTTTAAAAGTGACTTTTGGAAACTGTAGGTGGACTTTCTGGCGATGAGCAAATTATGGAGGACCAAGGTTGGATTTCGCTTTCGGGGTGACTTTGCTAATAGTTTAATCTTGGCGATTCTTGATTTTGCTAACTCTGTTCTAAATGTTTCAATTTCTTTTTGAGTTTATAACATATTCGACTGAGGAAAAAATAAAAATAAAAACAAATGAGATTGACGAAATGAGGAGTGTGGTGCAAATTCTTATTGAGAAAACAATCAATTTGAATTCGTGAAAAATTTCTGGCGAAGATCAAAATAGAGAGAGAGAAAGAGAATCGGTTAATAAGTTTTTCTTTTGTTCCAACTAGGCTCTTTCTCTAAAGAGAGAGGCTAAATCCGACCCGTCAATGACACATCCACGCGGATTCAACATCACTCAGAGCTTAAGCCAATAATCTGTGAAGCTGGTAGGCCAATTAATATACTATCAACTGCTCCACGCTCTCAGGAACAGAAACGAGAATAATACGTCGCTCTGCTGAAATTATTCTAGCACATAAACATTTTTCAGCTTAAGTCTTATCCATTCTCCACTTGCACCTTCCCTCGGTACGCAGTCCGCGACCCCACCGGCCGGGCACAACTTGCACCGCTTGCCAGAGCACTCATTTTCAGAAATTTTTAGAAATTTGTAATCTTCTTTATTTTATTTTTTTTAATTCATCTTTCTGATTTCCTACCGACAAGGTCATGGGGTCTCGGCGAATGGCCGCCGAAGAAGATAAATAGTAGAATAGGAAAAAAGGAAGAAAGAAAAAGGAAAGGAAAGAAGAGGAAAAAAAATAAGCATAGAAATTATAAAATCACATTGTTTTGAATAACATCGAACACAGCAAATCGCCAACCATTTTATGTAGGATAATTAGCATTAACTAGACCGCCACATTAACAATCTCCAACCTAAATTAACTGAAGTAACTACATTGAAAAACGTCAAAAAGTTTAGTACTACATTGGCGAAATGAAAAGCTTATCACTGACCTGGAAGCTATACAATAGATTTATAACTTTTAGAACAATTTTTCCATTTTTCCACTCGTTTCGTATTGTTAACAATTTTTTTTTTTTACATACAAAAAAAGGTATCTCACGTCGTTTGTTTGTGGGACATATGCTTGATATATACATGTGGTTTCTCTCCATTTATTGACTTAAGTTTTTTTGAATTAGATATTCTAATGGAATCATATTTTACTTCAGATTATTTTGTGTGCATAGCCCATTTGTCAATTATATGCCCATAATTGTCTTAGACATGATGAATTTTGTCACAATCTTTGATCTTCACTTCTGTGTTAATACGTTGATCTTCGTCTAAATAATCGGTACATAGTTAAAGGATGATAGAGATTGGAGTAGACAATAACGAAAAGGAAATGGTAGGGGTTTCTTTCTATATTCAAAGATTGTTTTCTCAACACGGCTCTTGTGGCTCAAGTCAAAGTGCTTTTGTCGGACAAGACTGAACCACGTACTGGGTTTCTTAGGCAACCCCGCCATACTGGTCAGATCGCAAGTGCCTTCAATTGATATTGAGATTCTTTTTATAATTTTCTTTTCCTCTTTATTTGATCTTAAATCACCAAATATTTTGCCCTGTTTTATTCGAGATTTACCAAATAAGAAATACGCCATTTCAAGCAAACGTATCCTCCTTCTCCTCCTGGCGAAGGAAGCATGAGCCTCGGGATCAATGGTCACATCATTGAAGCAAGTCAATTACGTTATCTTACTTTTTTCCAAAGCAGAATAATGCCCACCGAGTTGGACTCTTTGGTCCTCATCCCAAGCGGAGACTTGGGAAAGATAAGTCTGAGGATGTAGACGTAACTGGAAATGAGAAAGATAAGTCTGAGGATGTAGACATAACTGGAAATGAGAGAGAGAGAGAGAGAGAGAGAGAGAGAGAGAGAGAGAGGAGGAATCTTCATTCTAATCTTTGTACTAAAAAAATGTAGGAACTCTTGTTTCCGATTCCTTTTTCCAACGAAGGACGTGCCTTTTCTAAGGAAAAGTTGTTAGGTGCTTGGGAATATACGGATCAAGATCCTCTGATTGCTAGAGCATTTTGCTAATTTTTATTTATGAATAAACTTAACATGCAACTAAATTTTACTACGGATTAAGATTCTCTGAAATTAAAGTAAATTGACATTTTTTTTTTCCTAATGAGTGTTATTTGACGTTTTGAGTTTACTACATTGAGAAGATGACATATTAACACAAAAAATAAAGGTCTGAACTTAATCTTCTCATTTATACCTTTTTTTCTTCATTTCCTTTTCTTTCCCGTTTATCTATATATATGGCTTATATATATATATGGCTTCTTCCTTTGTTCCACGGGTAATATCACCGCCCTCCTCCTTTTGTGATAGAGAGGCAAGCTCGGGAAAGATAGGCCAATCCAATGGGAAGTGATTGCCGCTAGTGGCAAGGCATGACAATGAGGTGAGGGCCGTGTGACCTATGGTTTCACCGAAAATTGTGAATACTTTGTTATTGGTTAGGCCATCAATACTCAGATGGGAAAAAGAGAAGAGAAGAAGATGAACGGTGAGGATGGTCAGCTTTTTGGGCTCCTACAGGGCTCACTGACAGGGTCAATTGCCTGATTTGCATTCTCTTGTTGCCCGCGGGGGGGGGTTGTGGGGGTGGCGAGATGACATGCAACTCCAATATCTCAGTTGGCGAGATGACATGCAACTCCAATATCTCAGTTTCAAGTGATGGCGATGGCAACGGAGAGTGCTTTGGACTAGGTTCCTATGTACTCGTTGCCATGGAAACTATTCAAACTTTCCTTGATCTTACATGAGGACAAGTATTGATCCAATTGGACAAGTTTGTTGACCTGGTACAGCTCCTTGTAGGCCACGGCTAAAATCTCCGATGAAGGTATACATTACTGCTGCTTCACGTAATGCATTTGCGTGTGTATAAGTGATTTGCAGGAAAAATTGCCGAACAACTTTTACAGGTAGTCACCTCCTGATGCCAATGGAAATACTTGCAACATTGATTGAGTTAAAGGACGTCTATTAGCTTGTTCGGCTCAGAAAAAGACTTATGAAAAATTATAATGAAATGTGACGATGTTTCTACCCTACAATTAGCACGAAATGACAGAATACTTGTATGCAGGTTTCGGATCATCCGCTCCGAGGGACATAGAATTACTTCATAGTAGAGTAGCTCCCAGTCATTTACAATCATTTTCTAAGTATGTAGTAATTCGTAGACCAGTGTAGTGTAGACGATCCCCAGGGACATGAAGTTCTTTTATGAGTGACAGGAAAAAGTGACGGAAAAGTGCTCTAATAATTTGATTTTCAAATGGTTTCGTATATACGAGAAAATTCTTTTGGAAAAGTTATGCAAAGTTGACAAAATACGATAATAATCAAGCTATTGATTGACAAATTACAAAAGCCAGGCATCGCAGCAAAAGTCAAACTACGATGCGAAGGCCACGTCGGCATTGAGAGCAGGTGATGAGCGAGTGCTCGTTTAGCATTAATTCTTTTGCTCTAGTCAATAGTCATGATCAACTAATGCGCAGTTCGAAAACGTGTGCTACTCATTTGAGACCTTGGTGAGACTAGCAACCGAAACCTAAATTAAATGTGAAAACCTAGGTTTACATTGATTTTTTGTTCTCTATAGGTTTTTAATACTGTCCTAAATGATAAGATTCTGTTTTTTGTTATTCTTTTAAAGGGTTTGGCTTTTGTGGTTTTACAGCAATAAATGCCAATTTTGGCAATTAACTTTGGAAGCTTCATATTCCGATTGCAAAAGATGAGTCCCACAAATGCGCCGTTACAAATATAGCATAACAGTACCACTAGGCTAACAGGCTCTTATTACAAAGAGTCTTTTTCTAATTTTCATCTTTAAGGCAAAATCTCAATGCTATGTAAAAAAGCTTTCAATTTTCGTTTACAACAAGGAAATAGAAATGTCAGTATCAATGATGGCCCAAAATAAACAGGAAAACAAAATTATCTAATGAAGGTTCTTGACAGGAATGTCTTGCTAACTTGCTATGTCAATTGGAAATATAATACTTGAATCCGTAGTGCCACAGTGAAAACAAATTTTCCAACGATTGTCCGTATTGACCAAATATAATCAAAAGTTGAAAAGTAATATGTGTCGACTAGTTAAAACCTCAAGCCACAGAGTTAGATTTATTAAAATTAGGTGACAAAACTTCAAGAACAAAAAAAAAAAAATTAGTTTACAAAACTGTTTTTCTAGGAGATATGTACGATTGTGAGTGATCCTCTAAATAATCTTATGTACGATTGTGAGTGATCCTCTAAATAATCTGTTGTATACAAGAATCAATAGTGGCCCGATGCCTCATTTAAAAAATTAATTGTATAAACTAATCCTAGTAAGTCTAATATTTTCCTAAAACAAAACCCCATAACGTTGGCTCAGTGGTTTAGAATTTGGAGATGTATAGAGCCAACTTGGTTCCCACAAGGGTTATTGATTTGCAAATTCAAAAGGGATCTTCTTGTTGTTAAAAAGGAAAATCTTAAAACCAAAGAATTAAAGATTCTACATGGTTTACATCAGTGCGACCAACTCTGTATAAATTTGAATCTATCTTTAAAGTAAAATACTTGGCTAACTCTACGGTTAGCTTGAAAAAAAGAATGTCAATCCTGAGCTCACACATTTTCCACGAGAGGGAGAGAGATCTATGTTTATCTTGGAAACTTCTTCATGCTTGTGTTTGAGAAAGGAAACTGTTGTGGGTGTAAAAGGAAAGAGAAGGTAACGTAAGGCATCGTCTCACTCCTGCATTCGTTTTGTCTAGGAGACACCGTGCGGGACCCGTTGCGTAGAAATGCAAAGCCAGCAATAAGGAATAATTTGACTTAATATGTAATTTGACTTTTGGGACCACCTTCTTGGCCCTAAAAGTCCTTGGGACTTTTCAGCTTCAAGCCGCCCAAAAAACTGACTGTCATCACTAGCTGGTATAGTCATACCACGTGACTTTTAATGTTTGAATACTTGAACGTTTTGTCAGGTGGGTGCTAGGAAGTTCAGAAACAGATAGCTTATTAAATTAATGGATACCAGGAGAAGATAACTGTATCAGATGTAAATTGATTCCCAATAATCTTATTCTTGAACAAGTTATGTACTGACACTTGAACACAGCACGTCCGCAACATGAGCCGACTTGCTTCACCATCTTCCTTTTAGAGTCTTTCTAAAAAAAGGTATTGTTGTAGTTACGTAACTGAGCTAACACTACTAGAAGAAATCAATAGGCGACGGGCAAAACTATACAAAAAAAGAGAGCCAAAATCGGTTTGAAACTCTCATTATAGATGGCTTGTAGATCAGTAGCCATTGTTGGTGAGGGTTTTGCAAAACCCATCAACCAAAAATCGTTGGAGAAAGATAACAATCAAACGCTTATCCTGGTCAACTCCATGATAAGATATTGATAAAGCTAATATAATTTAAATACCGTGACAATTAACTAAAAAGTTACATCAATTGATCAAAGAACTCAGAAGACACAATTGCAATAAATTTATTCTTGATTTCGTTAGAGAAAGTGCATTCACAAAGCAAATAAGCAAATAGATAATATTTGTCTTCGTCTTGAACTATAAACACTGGCAAAGAACACAGACTTTTGATTTTTTTTTTTTTTTTTTTTTTTGGGGGATTTCCAAACAACAAAGAAGGCGAAGGAAGACTTGCGGGTGTGGCTTCAGTAATGAAAATTCTGACGATGAAGAAGAAGGAGAGAGATAGGAAGACAGCGAAGGAAGACTTCATGGTTGGATTGATTGTATTGGCCTAGCGAGATCGGCTCGGAATTGTAGGAACGATGATGTTTGAATTGTCATCCCATAAATTTGGTCCCATGCAACTTGCGCAACACGACTCCATCGAAAAGTCTTGGGCAACTTTATGATGGATGTGTAGTTTCTAGACCAATGATGTTTGAATTGTCGTCCCATTGATTTGGTGCGCCTATCCTGCAAGTTCCACGTGCTTGCACGACATTACTCCATTGAAAAGTCTCGTACAACTTCACGATGGATGTGTAGTTTCTGGACCCCTCGTATTCGATAAATTCATTAACTAAATAGAGAGCAACAGTCTGAGATGATTTGTGGTGCGAATGATCAGTCCCACCCCACTCCTTACTAAAATCCCAGCCATTGCTCACTCAATTGCGATGGTCCGGTTCAGTTTAATTTGGTTAGTTCCTAAAATGAGAAATCAAAGATCATCCTTTGAAAACCGAGAGTGACCTTTGAAGCCTGTAGATGGACTTTCTGGCGACGACCAAACCATGGAGGACCAAGGTGGAATTTCGCTTTTGGGGCGACTTTGCTAATAAGCCTAGTCTTGGCAATTCTCGATTTTGCAAGCTCTACTCTAAAAGATGTTTCTATTTCTATTTGAGTTTATAACATATTAGTCTGGTGAAAAATTAAAGATAAATCAGACTAACGAAATGAGGAGTTTGGTGCGACTTCTTATTGAGAAAACAATCAACTTGAATCCGTGGAAAAATTCTGACAAAGAACAAAATTGAGAGAGAAAGTTGGCTGATAAGTTTTTCCTTTGCTCCAATTAGGCTCTTTCTCTAAATATACAGAGATCGTTGAAAAAGAGGGGAGATCCGAGCCCATCAATCACATGTCCACTCACCCACTCGGATCCACATTCACTCAAAGTTTAAGCCAATGATCTGTGAAGCCTGTAGGCCAACTATAATATCAATTGCTCCACATTTTCAAGAACAGAAACAATGTTATAATAGGCTTAGAAATAATTCGTTACCCAGCTAAAATTATCCTAGGACATAAGTATTTTTCCGCCGTTGTTCTACCAGGACAGATTTTAAATTTTCCACAAAATTGGAATTTACCCAAATTAATGCTAGCATACCCCAAAGTCACGCTGGTCTAGGAATTATGCTCATGCGAAGCGGAGATCCCGCCCATGAATAATCATGTTTTTATATGAATAATCTTTGTCCTCATGTCCTCGCCGTCTTATTTTCTCGTCATGGCCAGACGGAAATAAAGGATACACTTGACTTTACTATGGCTAGATAGCAGTGCATTACTAGACTGTTCACGAATAAGGGTCACATGCGGCGGAATTCGGTTTCAAAACCAACTCCTGTAATCGTTTTACTTATCTACGGGAAAGTGCAAATATCCTTTACACAAGTGAGGAACTTGAAAATTCGGTATAGTTGTGTTTGTTCCTTGATAGGAGAAGCCACTATGTACCATGCGCATGATCCCATGGCAACTAGCAGCCTATTTTCAAAAAGCATAGGTGCTTGTTGATTGTTCAGTAATGATCCCTGTGGAAGGCCAAGGATATCAAGGTCTCTGTGAGACTAGCATGAAGAGAGACTTTCACTCATGTCACGATTCACCGAGGGTGCACTTCACTAACCGACATTTCATTGATCGACCCCGGCATAGACCCGCTGGTGGATTCGTCCGACTTGAGCTCTTTCAGCTGTCTTTCTGTGCTCCTTCGAAGGAAGAAGGCCGGTCTTCGAGGCTGTGGAAGCTTAACAGAGTGGCTGCTGAATATAAGGACTATGCTTGCCATTGTGGGTCTATCAGCTGGATCTTCTTGAACACCCAGTAAACCAATGTGGAGGCATCTAAGCACTTCATCGATTGAGTATGAGTTGCCAATGAATGGATCTAACACTTCGAGCGGTGTACAGCCTCTCCAATGCTTCCACGCCTGTAAAAATTATTCAGTGGAGGATATTCCACTTAATTAGATGGGTGCAACACAATAAGTGTCGTAATAACACGGATGCAACTTACATAGCTGGCAAGATTTTCAGCCCCGTCTGATTGGAAGAAGCCGCTATTCTTCTTGCCGCTAATGATCTCTAGGATTAGGACACCAAAACTATAGATATCGGACTTCGCTGAGATTTACCCACGCATTGCATACTCAGGAGACAAGTAACCACTGCAAACCAAATACAAGGGCTATAACATCCATTATCTTATTGTAAATTGCTAAAATTAGCAAGTCGCGAATGACCCACATTCAAGGACTAGCATGTATATGAGCATGGTGTTGTTTCTAATGTACAGATCAACCACAAGATAGTATCATATAAACAAGAAATTATTGGTCATCTAAGAAAGAATTTGAGACTTACAAGGTCCTCATGATTCTATTAGTTTTTGCCCGTGTTTGATCAACTCCGAAAATCCTAGCCATACCAAAATCTGAAATCTTCGGGTTCATATCACTGTCTAACAGAATATTGCTTGGTTTTAGGTCACAATGAATGATACGTAGCGTAGAATCTTCGTGCAGATAGAGCATTCCTTGAGCAATTCCAGATATTATCTTATAACGTAGTGACCAATTCAATTGCCTTCCCTTATCAGGATCTGCATATTTACACAATTAGAAACCAATAATTATGAGTTGGTAAATCCTCCAAGAACTTTCAGCATGTTCCCCAGAAGCTAGTGAGAGTTTAAACTCTAAATTTCTGCTAATCACACGCACAGTTTCTTTAACATGGAAAATTGACAACTTAAGAGTCTATTAAAGGGTGCGATGTACCAATAAAAAGTAGTCAAGACTTTTGTTTGGAACAAACTCATAGACAAGTATCTTCGCTTCTCCCTCTAAGCAAAACCCGAGTAACCGCGCAAGGTTTCGATGTTGCAACTTCCCTACCAAAACAACCTCATTCTTGAATTCTCCAACACCTTGTCCTGAGCTTTTAGATAGCCTCTTCACAGCTATTTCTTGTCCATTTGGAAGCCTACCCTGAAATTTAATGTGGTTCTTTGAGTAGAAATGAAAAGCTTCTAACCTCAACATCACATAACAAACATACACGACGTTCAAAGATTTTCATAAAGCACTATCACTGTTTCTAACTGACAATACCCAGAAAACTTCACCAAATCCACCCTGTCCCAACTTGTTTTGATGAGAGAAATTGTTTGTGGCAGCTTGTATAGTAGCTAAACGGTATTGCAAGGACTCTGCAGTTGTAATTTCACTTGCACCTACATGACGAAACAACAGGAGATGGTTATTCACTAAAAGCATAGAACTCCGGGAATAAGTCATAAACATGCGCGTATTTAAGTACCGCCTTCTGCATGGACGACTTCATACGTCTTTGTTGTTTTACTCCGGGGCAAATTAGAAGCAACAAAGAGAACTATTATAGCAACGCCAACCGGAATGGCCACGGCAACAATTATCTTATCCTGGTAGATTTATTGCTTTCGCCTGCATATGTGCCACCATATCATAGGGGTGCATGATATTTTAGGAATTTGCTACTACGGCCAGAAGTAAATTTTAAAAAACAGATATTACAGACTCGTTCAAATAAATGATTCTACTATTTTTCCCACTTTAAGCTCTTCATGCATGAGATTTTATTTCGTTAAAATTGTCCGGCTTAAAGAGCAAATGTCTAAAAGAAACATGTTCTGCCCCATAATATGTCCATCTCACTATATCTTTTTCCTCTTCTAATTCTTATATTGTAGGAGTGCAACCATTATTAATTTTATATTAGCGACTAATTAGACTAAAAATAAGCTTCAAAGGCTAAACCCCTGAGTCCAAAGTCTACTATCATTGGCTTTCGTGTGAAAGTTCTCTAGATAATCTAATCTCAGGAGTGACATTAGAAATTACCATGTTTAGCCGGTATGACATTGAGACAATTGCCTGATCCACTTAGGAAAGTTTGCACCTAAAATGTACCTCATCTTGACTTTATGGGGCGGAAGACTTTAATGAAGCATTAAAGGTTGAAAAACATAAACAAGAAATCAATTCTAACGAGCAAGGAGCTTTTTTTTTAAATCCTTTTTGAATGAGAACTCCAACTATAATAGTGCGAATGATAATCATTTTGCTTTAGAGTTAGAAATTGATTTTTCTATTTCTATTCTATATATGAGTTTCTAAATAAAAATACGAATTTGATAACAACACAAATCTGAAATAGAAATCCATTTAATAATGACATAAAACTTTTGCCTCTTGGACAATCGGGGTGGGAGGTAGGGGTGGCAGATGGCAATAGGTTTGGGGGGGGGTGAGCAGCAACGAACAGTGGATAGCGGGTGGGCAACAAGTGGGCGGCCGATTAGTAGTGATGGCAAGTGATAAGAAAAAATTGTTTTTCTCATTTTTTTCCAAAAATAGAAAAGTAAAAAGATACTTTTAATTTCGATTCTAAAATTATTTTTGAAGTCAACATTTGTTTATTGACCAAAAAAAAAAAAACGTCAACATTTGTTTTGAAAATAGAAAATGAAATTACATTATCAAATAAATTTCTGCTCCAATATCCACTTTTAAAAATAAAAAAATAGAAAAATATAGTAACAAGATAATTATTATGCGCGTTAACCGACTTGTTTCCTGGCGTTAAAGCAGTGGGAGAGAGAGGCAAAAGGAAAGTTCCATATTCCTTCGGGAGGAGGAGGTGGGCCCGGCGTGGGGCCCTCATTATAAAAGAGGTGAATGTCGAACGTCACGTTGCAGCACGGGGTGAATATTCTCCCTCCTGGCCTCCCCAGGGGAACACGTGGAATCACTGATCGGAGGCACCTGTTACAGTCCCACGGCGTCAAGTCCGGCGTGCACTGCGCCATCGTGTACAGCTTCTCAGACGCCGTAACATTGGCTTCCGCAGTTGCGAATCTGTTTCCCGAAGCCCTCCAGGCGACGTCTTTGATGGTGTCACCGAGTACTTGCAAGAACTTGGCTGGGTTAGCGATGTTCCCGGCGTAGGACATCGTAAAAACAGGCTCCTCTTCCATGACCGAGAACACGGACTCGTTCGAGTACCATAACGTGCACTCATCGTACCAGATCACAGAGGCTCGCTGGTTGAGGTATTTCTGGAGGATATCCCGTTTACCAGTGGTGACGCAGTCACTGCACATGGTGGTGCTTACGTCGCCACGACAGAGGAAGAGCCCCTAGGCCTGGTCAGGAAGGTTTTGGCGGGCAGTGGCATTGGCAAAGCCATCCTTGCTGTTGGTGGCAGCGGAGAAGAGGGAAGAGAGGAGGATGTCGAGGTTTTATCGGTAGGTGGAGTTGGGAGTGAAGAGGGTGGTGTCTATGCAATTATGATACAGATATGCGGGTGTGGCTTCAGTAATGAAAATTCTGATGATGAAGAAGAAGGAGAGAGATAGGGAGACGGCAAAGGAAGACTTAATGGTTGGACTGATGATTGTATTAGCCTAGCGAGATTGGCCCAAAATTGTAGGAACAATGATGTTTGAATTGTCGTCCCATAAATTTGGTCCCATGCAACTTGTGTGACATGACTCCATCGAAAAGTCTCATACAACTTTATGATGGATGTGTAGTTTCTAGACCAATGATATTCGAATTGTCATCCCATTGATTTTGTGCATCCGTCCTGCAAGTTCCATGTGCTTGCACGGCATTTCTCCATCAGAAAGTCTTGTACAACTTCACGATGGATGTGTAGTTTCTGGACCTCTCCTATTCGATAAATTAATTAACTAAATTGACAGGAATAGTTTGAGATGATTTGTGGTGCGGAGGATCAATCTCACTCCACTCTTTTCTAAAATCCCGGCTGTTGCTCACTCAATTGCGACAATCCAGTTTAGTTTGATTTAGTTAGTTCTTGAAAGAGAAATCAAAGATTACCCTTTGAAAACCCAGCTTATTGAGAGTGACCTTTGAAGATTGTAGATGGACTTTCTGGCGATGATCAAACCATGGAGGACCAAGGTGGAGTTTCGCTTTCGGGGCGACTTCGCTAATAAGCCTAATCTTGGCAATTCTCAATTTTGCAAGCTCTGTTCTAAATAATGTTTTGGTTTCTTTTTGATTTTATAACATATCAGTTTGGCAAAAAGTAAAAGATAAATGAGACTGACAAAATGAAGAGTTTGGTGTGAATTCTTATTGAGAAAACAATCAACTTGAATCTATTGAAAATTTCGGGCAAAGAACAAAACTAAGAGAGAAAGTCGGTTGATAAGTTTTTTCTTTGTTTTGACTAAGCTCTTTCTCCAAAAATACAGAGATCGTCAAGAGAGAGGAAAATCATGAAAATTACTAAAAAAATCTTAAACCTATTACAATTGTATTAATTTAATCATAATTTTTTTTTTGTTACTTAAATCCTAAACGTTTTGTAATTTTGTCGGTTTAGTCTATCTAACCAAAATTGGTGACACTAATGTGGTTAATGACCAATACCGAGATAATTTTTAATACTATTTTATTTTTTCGAATATTTTATTATTTTTTATTATTTTTTCCTTTTTTTCTATTTTTTCCTCCCTCCTCCTTGCTCTAACGACCAACCAGAGAGGAAGGTTGGCCAGTCGCTGAATTGGAGCAGCTAGGTGAGCCCTCATCAAATTTGACAAGAGCTCGCCTCGCTAGTGGATAGGTGAGCTCGCCCTCTCCTAGCAACAACAAGGTGAGTCCTTGCATAGGCTATTGATTCACATTATTAAAATGGATCTTTTCGTACTTGAAAAAGAAAATATCAAAACCAAAGAGATAATATCAGGAATGAGAGTCCCTAAACATGGGGGAAGCCCGTCAAAGATTTCAGAATGATTGTGCACTTGTAACATAAAAAATGAAAATCGTGCTTCAAAGTCTATGGGAGACTTTTGGGTTATTTAGGAGGACAAGTTAGCTTATTTGCCAAATCAATTAATAAAATATGAATTTCCTTTTATTATCTTCCATTAAAAGATCTCAGCTTATTGTTTTGGTTTTTAATTGATTGAATGCATTTTGGTTTAACAGTTATGGAGTGGACATATGTATGAAGAGGTGGATGACTCAAGTTCGGTAATTCCTTACGACAATTTAAAATGGAAAAAAAAAAAATTCTCGGTTCGATTTCCTCGTGACATGTTCCTTCCCAAAAAGGAAAAGAAAATAGACAAGAAAAAAAAAACCTTCATCATAATTGATTAGTGGATTTTTAAAAACTTTTGTATTAGGTTACTCTAAATATTACCATCTCAAGTATCATGTTCGAAGCCATATAACTCCTCTCTATCACGCATGCACTTGGTTAAATATAGAATGGTGTCCGCTGGATAAATTATTCCTTACAATAATGATTGCAGTTACCCAAGAAAAGCTCAATGAAGTTAGAGCTGTAGTAAACAAGCTAACGCTACTAGAAAAAACCTTAACTAAAACGTCAAAATCGGTCCTAAACTCCCATTGTAGACGACTCGTAGATCATCAACTATCCTTGGTGAGGGTTTTGTGGAACCTATCGTCGTGACGGAGACGGTTTTACTTCCCATTCCCGAGGATATCAATTATATGCTCGTCCCACTAACTCCATGATAAAAAAGATTGATGGAGGTAATCTAATTTAATACCAGGACAACTAACTAAAAGGTTAAATCAATTAATCAAAGAACTATGAAGACACAACTACAACAAATTTATTCATTATTTTCACAAGAGGTTGTGCATTCACAAAGCAAGTAGATAACCTCTGTCTTGAGCTATAGAATACTATCAAAGAATACAAAGACTCTCTCCTTTTTTTGGGGGGTAGGGGGGGTGTTGAATAATTCGCTTTCATTTCTTCAACAAACGATTCCAAACAACAAAGAAGTACTTTTTGAATGAAGGATGGCTTAAAAGGCTTGAGGTGGGTTAGACAACCAATTACAAAGGGAGGGCTTCAATTCTCTAGGTCTTGACAACCCAGTTGGCTAACTAATTAGCCTCATGATAATGGTGGACAACTTGGATTTCCCAAAGATGGGATAGATGAGATTTGCATTCCACAATAAAGGCATGCAAATCCCAATCTCATCCATGTTGATTAGTGCCTTAGAAAAAGCCTATATAAGAGATGAAGCACCTACAGCTTATAGGTATAGTTTTAACAACACCGAAAACCAACTAGTTTCACAGGTGAAAATATGTACAATTGTTGCGATCTAACATTTTCGTTTGGAGGGAAATGGACGATAGGTTTAGGGATATTGCCTAAAGGCAAGTCTACAACTCTTGATTAGGTGCAAGCTCTCCCAAACTCATACCACACTTGACATTGGAGTATTTGATGTTAAGTCAAATTGGCACTACAAGGATTTTCAAATAAGGAGTGACCATTATACGGTTTGCTAGAAATCGAGTGAGGCACGAGAGTATACATCACTACGCAACTAGAAAATCTAGCGGCAATGACTTTGTTACATTATTTGATCAACTAATACCCTTTTGGTATATAATCTTATTCATTTCAAGAATATGTTTGTCAAGCAATATGAATTGATTCTTAACTAATCTGCTAATTTGTGACACGATTATGCGGGTGCGCAATCATTAAAATAACAATCAACAATCAAGGAAAAACTAAATAAATTGCAATGAAAGGCAGAAATCTAATGCAACAAAATAGGAAGCATGCCATTCCTAACTAGGCTAAAGGAAAGCCACAATCAACATATTGAAAGTGCACAATCGAGAGCATTGATCTTAAAATATAAATTAAACCTTATTGCAAAGCGCTAAAAATTTGTTCAATTTTAAACACAAATTTTATCAAAGATTTTCACACATTTTAAGAGGAAACTACTCAAAAACTAATTTTTAAGCTTTTTTTCCTAATTTCTGAAAAATATAAAAAAATCGGAATTTTTTTTTTTTTTTGATTGTTTAATTTTTAAAGATATTTTATAAACTAATTTTTATTCCGAAAATAGGGACGAGGGCCAGGCCTTGGGGCCCAGCCAGAATATGGGCTTCCGCAGGTCACACTAATCTGGGCTGAAGGACACGAAATGGGCTTCACACATTAAGAGGCTTTAATTGATTGAAAAACGAATTGGGCTCAACTTATAAAACTAAGCCCGATTCCTCCAGCATTTGACTAAGCCCAATCCCAACGGACCAAGTTCGGACCAAATCTAATTTAACAAGCCCATCTAACCTATCCAGAACCCAAAACACACTAAGCTCAAATAAGCCAAAATTCGACAAGATCCAAATTCAGCCCCCAGAACATGAATAAGTGAATTTTTAATTATCAAAACTTGGGAAGAACAAAAGAAAGCGCCGCTTATGGACCGCCACCTGGAGCATTATACGAAACCTCACCGTCGTTTACCACCAGCTTGTCACCAGACCAACGCCTCTGAACATTACAATCACAGCTCCAAGAATACTGAGAAGGACAATATCAAAGCACCAGGCAAAGGCAACGGAAAGTTTTAAGAGATCCGAACTCTTATGGAAACGAAATTTTTAATTGAAAAAGCACTGAATAATCAAGAACAATCTTGCACTAAACAGAAAAAATCCGAATGCCTCTTAAACAAGTTAGAATTCGAGACTAAATTGGATGGACTTTGTTCAGGCATTTCTTCGAACATTTAGTGGGCAGTGAGTTGGATAGCGAATATGGGCCTACTCGTAGCTCAAACTCACACCCAAACTCAAGAGAAATCAGCAAGCAACATTCAAACTTTAAAAAAGCTGAACGAAGAAAAATCAGGCGAGAATCGAGCTTGCTTTGCTCTTTTGAAATCAGGCGAGATGCAGTAAATGAAAGAAGGAACCAGCACCCAGTCATGGGGCCCTACCCAGCTTGGTGATGATCTCCGAAAGCCAGTCTTAACACACAGAGAGCTACAACAAGAGAGAAAACAGGCCGGCCTATGTGGAAAGAGAAGAGGGAAAATAAAGAGCCGGGCCAACCTAGACTCAGTCCGGTCTTGCTTCCATTTGTTAATAATAACGATAAGTTATAAATTTTTTAATTTTTTTAAGAAAAATTATATTATTATCAATGCAAAACATGTGAAATTTAGTGAAAATTATTTTCATTTAGGGTTAAAAGTTAATCTGCAATTTTTTATGCACTTAAACCCTAAATGAACAGACAAAATTTAAGTGTCAACAACAGTTTAGTGGTTAGTAACAAACACTTCAATTTGATTATAGACAAGAGAAGCTCTATTGAGCCTCATAGAACCACAATAATGTACAAATGCACCGAATTATAGGTTATTGATGTAAATCACTGAGATTTGCTTCAGTAGCCACCCTTCTCATATGGGAAGGAGGAGGGGTGATTCAAATTCTCATTTTCTCAGGGGGTTGGGGGTGTGAATGATTTAACTTCAGGTATGGGTTTCAACTCCCATGCCTTGCAAAGAGAGAGGCTAAAAGACTGAGAATGAGAATTAAAATAGAAATAAAGTATGACTGATAGAAAAGAAAAACAGTCGATCAATGTATAATTTAGCCTTAATTAGTAACACAATTAAGAAGAATATAATAATTATGATGGATAACATGTGCAGTGTCCTCTTTCAAATGCACACGATCCCATTTGAGCAGTTTAGAGCTCAATCTCCAAATAAATAGATTTTTGCTTACAGTTAATAACAAATAAATGTGGAAGGCCAAGCAATCTCACGCCCAATACACTCGGACCATCTTCTTGGCCCTATTTCTCTCAAAATCCTTGAGGTTTTTTGGCTTCAAGCTGCCCAAAAATCTGTCATCACTAGCCGGTATGGTCATACCATAAGTCATTTTTAATGTTTGAATACTTGAACATTTAGTCAAGTGGGTACTAGGAAATTTAGAAACGGATAGTTGATTAAACTAATAAATACTATGAGAAGATAAGTGTATTTGATGTAAATTGATTCTTAATTATCTTATGCTTGACCAAGTTTTGTACCAACACTTCTAAACAACACGTTCACAACATGAGCAGACTTGCTTCACCGTTTTCCTTTCAAAGTTCTTTTTTAAAAAGGTATTTTCATAGTTACATAAATGAGCTAACACTACTAGAAGAAATCGATAGGTGATTGGCAAAACTGTACAAAAGAGAGAGAGAGAGAGAGAGAGAGAGAGAGAGAGAGAGAGAGAGAGTCAAAATCGGTTTAAAACTCTCGTTAGATGGCTTGTAGATCAATGACCATCGTTGGTGAGGGTTTTGCGAAACCTATCGCCAAGAATTGTTGGGGAAGGATAACAATTAGACACTTATCCAATTAATTCCATGATAAGATATTGATAGAGCTAATATAATTAAATACCGTGATGACTAACAAAAAAGTTACATCAATCAATCAAAGAGGTCATAAAACACAATTGCAATAAATTATTTATAATTTCGTAAGAGAAAGTGCATTTAGAAAGCAAATAGATAATCCTCGTCTTCATCTTGAACTTTAAACACTATTAAAGAGTACAAAGACTTCTGGGTTTTTTCTTTTTGGGAAATGGATCACTTTCATTTTTCAATTAACGATTTCCGAACAACAAAGAAGGCTTATGGATGAAGGATTGCTTAAAAGGGCTGAGATGGGGTGGGCAACCAATTTTAAGGGAGGGCTTCAACTCTGCTAAGTAATTGACCTCACGGTAATGGTGGACAACTTGGATTTCATGGAGATGGGCTAGACAAGATTTGCATTTGCAAATCCCACCCAAGTTGATCAGTGCCCAAGAAAAAACCTATCAAAGATGGAGCACCTATAGCCTACGGATATAGTTTTAACAACACCAAAGCCTAACTAGCTTCATAAGTGAAAAAATATACAATCTAGTGGGTCAGTCAATGAATGCTTCATTATTTAGTCTAGACTAGAGGAGTAGAATTGAGCCTTATAGAGCACAATAATGTACAAATGTGCAAAATTATGGGGGATCGATGTATGATTTAGCTTCAAATAGTAACAAAAACTTAGAAGAATCATAATAACTATGATGGATAACATGTGTAGGGTCTTCTTTTAAATGCACAAGACCCCATTTGAGCAATTAAGAGCTTATTCTCCAAATACATAGATTTTTGCTTATGGTTCATAAAAAATCACAGTGTAAGGCCACACAATCTCATTGTGAGACAATCCATGAAGAAAGATTTTTCTTATGCCGCCATTCACCGAGGGTACAATTCAGTAACTGACATGCCATTGGTCGACGAACATATAGTCCTATTAGCATATTCGTCTGATTCAAGCTCTCTCATTGGGATGCTCAATCTCTGCGATCTACTTCGAACGAAGAAGGCTGGATGTCGAGGCGATGGCAGAGTAATGGAATTACTGCTGAGCATGAGAACTACAGTTGCCATGGTGGGTCTAATAGCCGGATCTTCCTGAATGCATAGTAAGCAAATGTGCAGGCATCGAAGCACTTGATCTCTTGAATTTGAATCCACGATAGCCGGGTCTAACACTTTCAAGGGCATGCTTTTTCTCCATTGATTCCACGCCTGCAAGAATAAGTTTGGAAAATCTTTATAGGATTGTCGCATTAATTCGATGACTCATCATGCAAGATATTTGAATCTTGCAGAAAACCACATATGACTAAGGAATAGGAGAATAGTCTTATGTGTTTCTATAGGTTAAAGTGCTAGGTTTTTACAAAGGAATTTCACTTTCACTTTACCAAAATTGCAAAGCACGGTGTAATTATTTGTTGCAAGAGAATGGTGAAACTTACATAACTAGCAAGATATTCACCCCCATCCAATTGGTGGTAGTAGTTATTCCTCTTGCCGCAAATCATCTCTAGAAGTATTATGCCGAAAGTATAAACATCAGATTTCACTGAGAACTCTCCATGCATTGCATATTCTGGAGACATGTAACCATTGCAAAAATGAACATTAGCCACATGTATATTGCAGATATAGATGCAGTCATGTAGCATCCTTGAATAGATAAATGAGCAAGTCCATCATCCAATCACAAAGGCATTTATAAGACTTACAAAGTCCCCACAATTTTATCTGTGTTAGCTTGACTTTGATCAACTCCAAAAATTCTTGCCATGCCAAAATCTGAAATCTTCGAGTTCATTTCACTGTCTAACAAGATATTGCTACATTTAAGGTCACGATGGATGATCCGAAGACGAGAATCTTCGTGTAAATATAGCATTCCTCGAGCAATCCCAGACACTATTTTGTAACGTAATGGCCAATCCAATTGTCCCCTTTTTTCAAGATCTGCATCATTGCACTAATATTCGTGAATATGCTAGGATGGGGCACCTATTAAAAAAGCTCAAGGCGAAACTCATCACACAATACCAAAATATATTTAATCTCATTCATCAAAGGTAGCCAATAAAAACCTATAATCAGTTGAAAGAACCAAAACCAAAGGTTTCCAAAGCTAATGAAAGCTTGAACATTCTATTTCAAGCAAATTATACATTTTGCACATAAGAAAGTTAAACTGTAACATACCAAATAAGAAATAATCAAGGCTTTTATTTGGCACAAACTCGTAGGCCAGTAGCTTTTCATCTCCCTCCAAGCAAAATCCAAGTAGTCGTACAAGGTTTCTGTGTTGAAGCTTCGCGACTAATAGAACTTCATTCTTAAATTCATCATCACCCTGTCTTGAGCTTTGAGATAGCCTCTTCACCGCAATTGGTTGTCCATTAGGAAGTCCACCCTTTATATTTGTCATTTAATTCCTTGTTACAACTTCTTAAAAATTAACTTTAAAAAGCTTTAAATGTCTCTTTTTCTTCAACATCATTATGTTTAATCCACATGTAAAGCATTCTTGATTGTTTCTAACTATTATGTAATACGTACCTTAAAAACTTCACCAAATCCACCTTCACCCAACTTGCTTTCATGAGAGAAATCATTTGTTGCGGCTTGTATGGTAGCCAAGTCAAATTGCAAGGACTCCATGGTAATAAGTTCATTTGCACCTGCATTACCAACAACTCAAGTTGAATATCAAATTACATCAACAATGGCTCTTAGTGGCATCAATGCTTGGGAACATTGTTACAATGAAGAGGACTAAGATTAGACTACCATGGTTGCCTCTCCCTACCCCAAAGCAATCTTTACTCTCTTGATTGGTCAAGAAGGGGGAAAAACAAACAAAATCATCAATGCTATAGGAAACAAAGTAATAAGATGAATCTTGTACCATGATCAATTCTTAAGGTTGAGGGTAGTGTTAGTTCTATTAATTGTAGTGCATATGCTACCTTAGCTTGGAGGGAATTGTTAAAGAATAGAAGTATTTTGAGGCCTCATTATGTGGCATGTAATGGTAAATCTATGTCACTCTAGTATGACTCGTGGCCTCCTAATGGCATATTGTTGGATGAATACCCAAGCAAAGTAGTTCATGATTTCGTTCTTCTCTAAACTACATAAGTGGCCATCTAATTTTTAACTCCATCTAGAAATGGCTTAATAATAGGTCTAAAGACTTGGTATCATCTAGGCAGCTGTTTGTGGTGATTTTTTTCCTAGGTCTTCTTAGGAAGACAAGAGAAACTTGCATTGTTGCTTCAAGTGACATTCTTACCCCTGCTCAGCTTGGGAGATTGTTAGGAATAGAGAAACAAGAGTTGAATGGCATTGAATAATTTGGCTTTCACTCAGTGTGCTGAGGTTTGGATTCATATTATGGTTAGCTATACAAGATAAGCTGCCTATATTTCAAGGAATTGATAGATAGTCTTCTAACCATGGCCAAACTTCTTGTTTTTTCTATCATGAAAGCACTAAGATTAGATCCCATATATTCTTTGGACACCTTTCTTCGAAAGCTTCAAAGCCAGTTGAGAAACTGTTCAATTCATGGACAGGCTTAGATAGAGGGTACTGGGTTGGAGACGAACCAACCAGGCTGTTTATGGTTGGTTTCCTTATTGAAATGGACCTGGTGCACCCCCTGGTTGTTATAGTAATAGGTATAGGAGTTCCTGAGATATATGATTGCTGTGGGACATCTTGTCTCTTCTTGGTCGATGAACAAGCTTAACTTATCCATGAAAAAGAGGAATCCAAGAATTCCTATTTGACGACAGATGGAGTTCCATTGACTAAGAAATTTGAACAAATGTATGGCCAGCTCCATCGTTTTATTGACAAAAACATTCTGTTGTTTAAGATTTCTTGGCATGGGTTTCTATATCACATCTTGAAAGTGAGGAATCTTGAATTGCACCAAACTAATTTACATATTTGAAATTGATACCTCTCTGAGTAAAATACTCATACTTTTACTTAAAATACACGCGTGCATGTACTTTTGAATAAAACTTCCTTTTCTAGCACTTTTGTTAAGCTAACAGAAAATTACTCCTTTGCTTTTTGGAGTAAACCAAATTATACACATACAAAGAAAAGCCATATTATACTTGGTAGATTTGTTTTAGGTTCTTTCTTGGGTCAAATAATGATATGACACCAAAAAAATGATCAATTAAATTTCAATGTTATAGAAATGAAACATTATTCTTGTGATCCCCGTCTGATAACACGAATTAGTAATAGATCTGAATTATTAGGTTTGATATCTACATTTCTATATTTTTTAATAGTCTTGCGATAACATGTAAGTTTTTTTTTTTTTTTTTTGACAATATAATTGAAGTAAAATCATGATAACATTATTTAAAGATTTTATTATAGTGACACATCTCTTGTGATGTGCAAATAAGGGTAACAATAATATGTACGCATGAGTATTCTGAATCATATAACTTTAGTCATATAATACTAACAAAAGTTGATACTGGTTGTCATTTAATTGATTCTGATATCCAATGCAGGTTGGCATCTAGTAATAAGTTTAAAAGAAAAACTATCGATACTTATGGCATACTTATGGCGTTGATAAATACAAATACAACGTTGCTAAAGCTTGTAATAAGGATTAGTAGCTCCACTTGTTTGATTTGATATGGCTTGTTGACCAATGAAAAAGGGCACCCAGTTTCTATAAAAGGTTTAGCCAACATGTCATTGTTGTAGTAGCTTAATTTAAGCTTATAGAGTTGTCTCGTCCAATTTTAAGTTATTGCAGTTTTAGAGTTTGTATAACTTGTTACGACCTACCTTTTTCGTCAGGAGGGAAAAAGACAAAAGTTTAGGGGTATTGCCTAAAATGTGAGCCTATAACCCTTGTCTTAGATGCGGGCTCTCTTAATCCATACTTCAAGTGAGTTGGGGTATTCAAATTGACACTATAAGGATTTTCTAAAATAAGGAGTTGACACTAGTTATTGCGATTGGCTAAGAAAAAAGATTAAGGCACGGGAGCAAACCTTATTTCCTACATAACCAAAGAATTTATGATCGGAGACTTGATTATATCGATTAATCAACTAGTGCCTTTCGACACCTAATGTTTGTCAGGTAGTTTAGATTGATTTTTAATCTATTCACTAGTATGTGGGGTAATCATGTGAATGCATAATCATTAAAATAATAATCAGCAACTAATGAAAGCATTACAAAAATTGAAAAGTAAAGCAAAAATCTAACACTAATAAATAAGAAAAATGCTAATTCTAACTGGGCCAAGGGAAACCTTAGGAGTGCGCAGTCTTATAACAATCGAAATAGAAATGCACAAACAATGTCTAGCAATTGTCTCTAAGAATACTCAAGCCCTATAGTAAAGCTCTAAGAGCTTATTCAATTTTGCACACAATTTTATCAATGATTTTCACTCATTTTAAGAGAAAAATACTTAAAAACCAATTTTTTAAAGATTTTTCATGACTCTTAGAAAAAAATTCTGGAACTTTTTGATTTTTAATGATTTTTATAAAAAGTATATAATTCTTTTATTTTTAATAAAAATATTTTATTTAATCTTTTAAAAAAGATCCGGGTTGTGCTGGGCCCGGACTCCCTAGCCAGCTTTCGCGGCTTGGGCCGCGATCGCGTTTGGGCTCAAGAGCCCAATCCTTTCAAGGCCTAGACTCCTATATAAGGCATCCAGGCCCACAAGTTCACCTTTCTAATTACCTTTTCTTTAATCCAGCCCAACCAGTGAGCCCAATTTTAGTTACCTAGCCTAAAATATGACCGGCTCAGGTCCCTACTGGGCTGAACTAAGCCCAATGTCTCCTAAACAAAAACCCTAAGCCCAACTCCAAATCCCCTCCTCCCCAACGTCCGCACAAGGCATACGCTCCAGCCTTTATTTTTATTTTTTTCCTTTTATTTTCTTTTACTATTTTTTTTTTATTTCTTTCCCACTCTCATCCTTCTTCACCGAGAACCCACTATTCTTACCAACAACAAACCAATGGAAGAGAAAGAAAAAAAGGGAAGGAGGCTGGGTCGGCCCATCCCCAGCCCAGTTTCGCTCCTCCTCCTCCTCCTTTTTTTTTTTTTTTCAAAATAATAAATTTTAAATAATAAAGTACAATAAATAATAATAAACTTTTAAATTAATTTTTCTAAATTTTAATATTAGTAGTGCAAACATTACTAATGTCCATATGCCTAGTTTTGTTAGGGGCTAAAAATTAATCCATAATTTTTTATGCAATTAATGAATGGTTAAATGAGTTGTTAAAATTTAAGTGTCGGCATAACTCAATTTACAAGTTGCAATATTTGACAGAAAATTTCTAGCACAACATAGTTACAATTATATTAAACAAACTCTTAATTTGTGTGATTTATATATCTAATTCCTTGCAAAAAATAAAGAAGTATCATAATATGATCAATTCTATGCTATAGATAATTTGCAAAAAAATAAAGGCAAATTATCAATTTACCACTTTTTCCTTTGACGACTTCATACGTCACCTTTCCTCTTCTTCGAAGCAAACAAGTGAGAAAGATAAGTACCATTACACCTCCAGTAGGAACGACAATGACAATAGTTATCACGGTGAATTTGTTGCTTTTTCCTGCACACGTGCCATCACATATATGAGACAATTGCCAAACTAATCAAAAAGCCTTTTAGATGAAGGCATGGTTAAAATTTAAACATTCTAACACCCTGCTTAACTATATTGGAATCAGGCCTCAGATTGAAGTGTGAAGATTGGTAATTTGACACACACAAAGGGCCTTGGGATACTTGAATAGAGAGGCTTAATCAAGAAACTCTAAACTTCAGTTGCAATTCTAGCATCTATAAGCATTTGGTTACGGGAAAATGATGGGGTTGAAGGAAAAATAAATTCTAGGATGAACAAATCCTGTTTGATAACCTATCAATATTTAAATTAAATTTGAAGGAAGAGCATATTGAACTATCATTTGTTATGATAACTACATTATCATCACCTCATACTCCACCTTAACTCATTTACCCTCACACTTTGAACTGTGATTCCTATAGTTCCTCACCTCATTGCAACAACAACATGGACGATTCTTGATTTTTGGACCTTTATTTATAATGGCTCTTCCATTTGCTACTTCAAAATTCTCTTTGTTTTTTGTTTCTTAAATAGCCAAACCTTGCATCATATTATATACCATGTTATATCATCGCTACTTCTTTATCACTCCATAGAGAGCAAGACAAACTTTATCATTTCTGGGGAACTTATCATGTGCCTAATTAGAAGAGTATTAGTGAAGTTCTCAAAAGAATCCGTCTATAGCATTATGCCTTGTTTCTCATTGGAAAAGGCTTCTTTGACATTTTCCAAGTCCATCTTGAATTTGTTAAACTCATCCCAACTGGGCTTTGATTGATGTACCTTCAAGCATGCTAAATTGAAACATCATTTTGAGTATATATATAAGTAATTATTCAAACCCTTCATCAGTGAAGTGACTCAAGTTTTTCTCATAATGCCGTCACAACCTTTTGTTCGACCACTTCAGTCAACACCTTATCTCACAGAATCAACAAAATTATGCTCTTTTCCTTCTTCATCAATTGTACTTCATTAGCATCTTTCATTTCATTCAATAACTCATCCTTACTATCCAACTCCTCCACTGATTTTTGGATTGTTGAGAGCACACATCTTAATGCTCTATTACTTGCTCCTCTAATTGGACTTCTCACTCTCAGCTCTTGCTCCAAACATGATCCCAAATACGTTATTCCATACAATGATAAGACAACAGACATGCTATTTCTAGAAATAACTAAACTTAGGTTTGATATCGATTGTCGTGAAATAACACTGAAGCCAACAAATATTACAATTAAATACTCGCCAGATACTAAGACATTAAACTTTTTAGAGAAATCAACCAAATAATAAAAACAACGAATACTTACATGACTTAATTGTCGGTATTTATTTTATAGGAGAACAAATGTTAAAGAAATTCACCATGAATTCGTAGAATTAAAGAGTTTCAATTATTGAACCACTCAAGTGTTTCCATGCTTAGATTACACTCAAGGAATTCACAATTGTGTTTACTCACAATCTCTTATGGTCTCACTAAGAGAATTCAACAAGGAAATAACTAGACACTTCGAGATCTATCCGTAATTGAATTGATGAACTCCACTTGTAATTATGGCCGCTGTCGAAGCACATGAGCACATGGGCTTAAATCTCTCTGAAAAACCCAGCTCACATTAACTCCATGAGCCGCACGATGAGTTGGACTTGCTGGAATTCCTCGGCCAGACTTAAACAGGGACTTTGACTCCAACTGGAATTATGGTGTTCATTTTGCCTTTCAATTCGATCCAGACTTAAGTCTGCAACCAAGTTCTAATCGCGCGAAAATTTGTTTTTTCACACGATATGGGCTGGACTTCAATCGGGTCAGGTTTTCAATCAGGTCAGGTTTTCAATCAATGGGTTCAAGCTCAACACTTAATTTTGAGAATTCAATCACAAGTTCAAGCTCGAGACATAATTTAACATACACATTCTCTCTCTCAGCAGGCTCTATCATGTATAATCAAGCTTTGCACTTGGGGACAAACCAAGCCCCACCATAGCCCTTCCTCGATTAACGGCTAGATGGCTATCTGGTTACCTCTTTCTTCGTTGAAAGAGGCCCCCAATGTCCAAACATATATATCTTCCTATTAATATTGAATAAACTTAAATCTAACAAGAATAAAGTTTAAAATAACTAAGGGAAAAAGAAAAGCGCTCACGATGGATAACATGTTTGTATCGATGATAATTCCTCATCTGCATCTGTAACTAGAGGCAAATCTATTCACCATTTGCCAACTTTTTGATACAGTAAACAGAGACTTGATTATGGACCCAAAAAAAAAAAAAAAAAAAACAACAACAACAACAGAGACTTGATTTTCTATTAAGACAAAATAACAAATAACAAATTTACCACTAAAAGGTAAATCTTTTAGATAAAAGTGACCAAAGAATGAGCAGGTAGCTATAAGAGCCATGATGGAGATAGGACTAGTTTTTACTCTCTAATAGCAATAAATTTAAATTTGAAGGAAGTAGAAAGGAAAGTAAGGGCATGTTTGGTAATTTTTATTCCGAAAATAATTTCTTTTAAAAAATAGTCTTTTTCTATTTATATTTCTTGAAACAATTTCTAATTAAAATAATACATTTAGTAAACACAAAGAATATATAGTCTTCGACAAGAAGAAGAACATGAATGTATTTAGTATGGTCCACAATTTGTAACGTAGAATTTCTTTCAATTTTTTAGATTTTTATTCTTTTTATTTTCTTCTCGTGGCAATAGGTGGTGAACAGCGATGGTGGAGGGCAATGAGTAGTGAGGAAGAAGAAGAAAATAAAAAGAAAACAAAAAAATTATTTTTAGAAATTATTCTTAGAAATAAGAATTTGTTTTATATTTTTGTTTCTATTCTAAATATATTCATTGGCCACTTTTCTATTTTACGGAACAAAAAAAAAAAATAAACTGATATTAATAAAAGGATTTTTGTTCATTTTCTTACTTCGAGGAGCAAAAGAACAAAAAATTAAAAAAACAGAAGTGTCGCCATGTATGCCTTAAATAAACTGAATGAAACTACATTAATACAGAAACTGTTAAGGGCAATATTGTCAATTTAGTGAAAAGGTACAGATTTTTTTCCCTCTCTTTTTGGGTCGGCAAAAGGTGCAGATTCAGCCGGCGGTTATATAGTCACACCCTTTCTACAATCTGCAGACTTCTATGCAACAAATATTTTGATACCTTGACAAGCTTCAGATCGTACGGTCGACGAGGCCATGCACAAAGCCACGGGAGTACAGACTCAGCTTAAAATTGATCATATCCCGGATTTTGATGTTTCAAAAGTTAAAGACTCGTCCCTTCTGTGTCCCATCCGAAGAAAGACAAAAGGAAACTTCCACATACCTTCAGGTGTTGTCACGGGAGGAGGAAGGGGAGGCGGTAGGGGGCCTTCAGATGTCGTAAGCGGAGGAGGAGGTGGTGCCCGCACGGCGGTGACGTTGTAAAAGGGGTACAACTCGTACCTCACGTTGCAGCTCGGGGTCAATGTCCTCGCTCCTTGCTTCCCCTCGAGAATATTAATCGCTGACAGGAGGCATCTGTTACACTCCCACTCCATCAAGTCCGGCGTGCACTGCGCCATCATGTACAGCGTCTGCGAGCTCGTGAACTTCATCTCTGCCTCCGCGAATTTCTTCCCCGACGCGCTGCCTGAAGCCCTGTAGGCAATGTCCCTGATGCTCTTTCCAAGTGCTTGCCTGAACCTGGCCCGTTCAGAGATGTTCCAGAGGTTGAGCAGCGTGAAGGAAGGCGTCACTTCCATGACGGAGAAGATGGACTTGTTCGAGTACCTCAGCATGCACTTTTCGTACCAGATCACGGAGACTCGCTGGTTGGGGCATACCTGGCGGATATCCCGTTTTCCAGTGGCGACGCAGTCGCTGCACGTGGCGGTGCTGACGTCGCTGCGGCAGAGGAAGAGCCCGTAGGCCTGGTCAGGAGGGTTTTTGCCGGCAGTGGCGTTGGCAAAGCCATCGCTGTTGTTGGTGGCGGCGGAGGAGAGGGAAGAGAGGAGGGTGTTGAGGTTGGACTGGTAGGTGGAGTTGGGAGTGAAGAGGGTGGTGTTTGGGCATTCATAATCTAGCAATTCGGGCGACAGTCCAGTACTGAAAGTTTTGAAGAAGAAGAAGAAGTAGAGAGAGAGGGACACCGCGAAGCAAGATTTCATGGTTGGATCGATGATTGTATTGGCTATAGCTAGATCGGCATGGAATTAGAGGAACAACAATGTTTG
Organism: Eucalyptus caleyi; assembly: GCA_014182885.2. Taxonomy (NCBI): domain Eukaryota; kingdom Viridiplantae; phylum Streptophyta; class Magnoliopsida; order Myrtales; family Myrtaceae; genus Eucalyptus; species Eucalyptus caleyi. The sequence continues at coordinate 51,329,626 of CM024470.2, forward strand.
AATTATCAATTATACTCGTTCTATGCGCTTGCACACCACGAATCCATCGATAAGTCTATTATAGATGAAGCCAAATATTTTAGGGCTTTTTGTCTTTTCCATCAGATTTGCTTTTAGGTTAAAAATGATATATTTATATTAGCAATGGTAAGACGCTAGTCGTTAAGACGCTCAAAAAGAAAATAGAGAGACAAGAAAAACAAAGTGAGTTTTTATTTATTTTTTTATGAGGTTCTCAATCTCTTTACGCCACGATCTCGAGAGAAGACCATCGTCGTATTCCACGTTTTTTCAAAGTCTAGTGGATTCGCAAAGTATCTCTCGGAGACATAGCCCAAGTTTTGGTGAACTTCGTTAACAAATTTTCTAGCGTATTCTTCTAATTATGTTCTTTTATTATTATATTATCTTGGTGAATTGTTTGCGAACGTTATTTTTGAAATCAACGTGCAATTTCGTAACAAAGTCTCGTATAACTTTATGATGAATTTGAAGTTTGTAGACCCCTCCTATTTTAGTTAATTAGATACATAAAAAGCAAAAGATCTAAGACCACTTGTGGTGCATAGGGACCTATCCCACCCGCTCCTGACTGAAGTCTTTGCCCTACCAATGGAGCAGGGCGATGAGCCAACCATGGAGGATCAATGTGGGATTTTACTTTAGGGGGCAACTTCGCAAATAGTCAAATCTTGGCGCCTCTTGATTTTGCAAGCTCTTATTTTAAATGATGTTTCGATTCATAATAGACTGGTGAAAAATAAAAGATAAATTGATAATTTTATCCTTTGTTCCCACTAGCCTCTTTCTCTAAATATATGGAGAGATCGTCAAGAGAGTGGTGAAATCCAATCCCATTAATGACATATCCACTCTAATCCACCTTCATCTATAAGTTTAAATTAATGAGCTATGAAGTTTGTGAATTGATTAAGATAATATAAATTTTGTTGAGGAAACAAACAATCAAATAGTAAGATAAATTAAACAAGAAAATAAATTGAACATCAAATTTATGTAATTCAATTGATCTAACCTATATGTATGGGGAGAGTAATAAAAAATTTTACTATACATCAAGCGATACAATAAAAATTATAACTACACTCAAGTCACTCAAATATTGTCAATGTTTCCCAAGTCTCAATTATACCAAATAGCTTAGATAGTGTTTAATTCCATAATTTCTCACAAAACAATCTTTCGATTGTACAAATAAATTGTATAAGTCTTTACCATAAGGGAAAGTATATTCCTTGTTTGAAGTTGTTAGAGTTGTGGACAAATAGCAAGGGAGCAAAAAAAATCCCCTCTCTCTCTTCTCTCTCTTTTCCCATCATCTTCTTCAATCTTTAGCCATGGGAAAGGTTTGAGCTAGTCTCACCTTACCCTCTCTCTTTTGTTGATTATGTTTGCATTTTATTGTTCTTTTTTACATTTTCTTCTCTCCCGATTTAGATTTGGGAGCGCTCTTCTCCTGATCTAACTTTCGATTTGAGAGTTTAAACTCTCCTGATCTAGTTCTAGATTTTGGTACTATCCTCTCCCGATCTAAATTTGGGAGTTTAATAAATATACTTGTGGGGATTCGATACCCCTCTACTCTATTTGTGTATAGGTTTTGCCTTTAGTCTCAATGATGATTGCAAGATTTTTGGCATTTCGTTGAATTATGAAGATTTTCTTTCCACATGTTAAATTTATGTTTGTTTAACCTATTTTGTTCTGTTTCCAATCAAAAAAAAAAAAAAACTTATTTTGTTCTGAGCACATAAACTTCTTTCTCCAACTTAACAAGCCCACACTTTCCTTTCAAAGTCCAACAAACACTTTTGGACTTAAACATGGATATAAGAAGCCAATTCTAATTCGTGAAAACAAAGTGACACATGTTGCACACACTCACATTACTCCATTCAACGAGCGACACATGTCACTCAAGGGCCAACTTCTCAGAAAACATACAACCCTCCCTCTTCTCTCTTCACATGTCGCTCAATCCTTCTCCTCCCATCCTCTCACACTTTCTCTTCCTCTTGATCTTCTTCGTGCTCTTCTTCCTTCCCAAGCACCTCCTCTCAACCATGTATAACACTTTAAAAAAAAAAAAAAAACCATGTATAATACTTGGATGAGTGCAAGCGCTAGCAAGTTCATCACTCCGTAGGGGTAGCAACAGTACATCGCCATGCGACACACGACCACACCGGTTGTGCACAACTTGCACTGCTTGCTAGAGCACTCGTTTTTAGAAATTTTTAGAAATTTGTAATTTTCTTTATTTTCTTTTTTTAATTCATCTTCTAATTTCCTATTGACAAGGTCATCAAGTCTCGGTGAATGGCCACCAAAGAAGATAAATAGCAGGATAGGACAAAAGGAAGAAAGAAGAAGTAAAGGAAAGAAGAGGGAAAAAAAACGTAAGCATAGAAATTACAAAACGACATTGTTTTCAATCTCATCGAACACATTAGATCACCAATCATTCTACGTAGGATTTGACTAGATCACCATATCAGCGATCTCCAACCTAAATTGGCTGGAATGACTATATTGGGAAACATACAAATATTTAGTACTGTAATGATCAAATTGAAAAGCTTATCACTGACTTGGCAGTTATAAAATAGGCTTACAACTTTTTAAACAAATTTTCCACTTTTTCACAGCTTAAGTTTTTTTGAATTGGATATTCTAATGGAATCATATTCTACTTTAGTTTATTTTGTGTGTGTAGCCCATTTGTCGATTATATGTCCATAATTATCTTAGACATGACGAATTTCATCATAATCTTTGATCTTCACTTTTGTGTTAACACGTTGATCTTTGTCTAAATAATTGGTAAATAGGTAAAGGATGATAGAGATGGGAGTAGAAAAAGCAAATGGTAGGGTTTTCTTTCCATATTCTAATAATATATTTCAAAGTGCTTTTATCCGACTGGACCGCGTGCAGTGGTTTCTTTTATATTCACCCACCAACGAGGTTTCTTTTTTATATTCATCCACCAATCGGTGTCCGGATTGGACAAATGACCATCAAGTCTCCACAGCAACAATTAAACATAAAATAAAAGGAAAAGACTTAAGATTGAATGATTGCTAATGAATAATGGATCAACCGTACTTTGATCTCCTAAGTCTAACATTGACCACTAACAATAAAAGTCCAAAAATTATCCAAAAATCTAAAATATATTATACTTTTATAAATTCAATCATAAATCTTTTTATATTTTCCTAATTGAGTTCATACGGCCAATTTTGATCGGAAATTATTGACGTGGACGGCCATTGTTGATGTGGCATTTTGTAAATAATATCTTAGTAATATTTTGAATATTTCATTTTTTTTTTTTTTTTACTTTTCTTCGCCTTTTTTCTCTTTCTTGTTTTTTCAGTTAAGGCTGACAACCTTTGCCACCTACAAGTGAGGGCTGGTTGACCCTTGCCGGCCTTGGGTGAGAGTGTCATGCCCCTCACTAACTTTGGCTGAAGGCTGCAACGCCCTTGTTGACTAAAGTGAGGGCTCGCAAGCCCTCACCCAAAATTGGTGAGGGTTGTGGTGAAGGTTCATAAGCCCTCGCCGACCCTCACCCAAAAAAGCAATAAAAAAGCAAAGAAAAGTAAAAAAAAAAAAAATCAAAATAACATTAAAATATTATTAGAAAAGTGTCACATCGGTCTTTGGCTATCCATGTTAGCAATTTTCGGCGGAAGTGTCTAGATGGACTAAATTGACAAAATTAAAAAGTTCAAAACTGAATTGGTAAAATTGAAAGATTTAAGATTAAATTGACAAAAGTGCAATAAGTTTATGATAAAAGTCAAGGGTTATGCCAAAGCTATATACGTTGTATTTCCAATGTTTTCAGGATAAGTATTGTACAAATGTCAAATTTTTTGTGCAATAATCATTTAAGTGTCATAACTTTTTCTTCGATCATTTGAGTATCATAATTTTAGAGAAAAACACTTATATATGTGTTATAACTTTCAATTGATGAATGTTATCAAATAGTTATATCACTCAAATGATTGATTGAAAAGTTAAATGACATTTAAATAGTCAAAAAAATTATGACACTCAAATTATCAAAAAAAAAAAAAAAAAGTTGTACTACTTGGATAAACACCGTATGGAAGTTATGACACTTATGGTATCTTTTTTTTCCGACATTTTCCCATACATGGCTAATAAGCTAGCTTAGAAAGCTTTATTTGGAGAAAGTTACTAATGTCAAAATCTTAGTTTTTAAGATATATTGAAACTTTATATCGTATGTCAAAAGTTAGAAACCTTGTGGATAATGATTGAATTCTAGTTATAGGTTCATAGAGAGTTGTCGTGACCTACCCCTCAATAGGGAAGAAAATAGGTTTAGAGGTACTTGCTTATGAGATGAGTCAAATGATTCATTCAAATGACAATCTCGAATGGACCATAAAAGAATCATCGATCACAAACCCATAACTTGCATTACATTGGACATTTGATTTTCATTCAATTAATCCTATACGAATTTCTACATAAGGAGTTGCCATTAACCTATTGGGATTAGCTGAAAACCAAGTGAAGTATGGGAGTATATTTTACTTTCTATGTAAGCAGAGAATTTAGGCTCAGAGACTTAATTACACTAATAATTAATTAGTGCCATTTTTGTATTTAATCTTGTTTATTTCAAGAAGATTTTAGTCGACAGTCTGGATGATTTTATATCTATTTAATAACATATGAGATGATTATGTGAGTGCGCAATTATTAAAATAATAAGTAGCAACTAAATAAAGCATTAAATAAATTACGAGGAAAGCAAGCATTTAATGCTAAGAAATAAATAAATTTCAATCCTAACTAGGCAAAAGAGAAGCCATAATCATCATATATAAAGTGTGCAATTAAGAGCATTCTTCTTTATAGACAATTCGAACTCTATGGTAAGGCCATAAGAGCTTGTTCAATTTTTTAGTGCAATTTCCTAAATTAATGATTTTCCCATAACTTTAAGAAAGGCTATCCTAAAGGACTATCTTCAAGCATTCTGGAGGGGTTCTAATTTTTTGGAATTTTTAAATTTTTCTGGAATTTCTAAATTTATAAGATTTTTCTGATTTTTAATATTTCTATTAATTTTTTAAAATTTTAAATTAATTAATTAATTATAATAAAACATTTTAACATTAAAATAATATAGCATAAAACGGACATCCGACCCGGATCACGACCGATCGGGCCCAATCCCGCAACCCCATGAAAAAGAAAGGGTAAAACAAAAGAAAAGAGCTCTGCCCAAAACCCATACAACTAGGGGTGTGCAACCGGACCAGGTAAACCCGGTTCCCGGACCGGCCCACCCGGAAAACAGGGTCGGGAACCGGTTCCCATTGAAACTGGTTCGGGAACTGGTTCCCAAAAGTCAGAACCGGTTTGAACCGGTCCGAGAACCGGTTCCGAGGGATTACCCACCCGGGAACCGTATTGACCGGACTAGTTCGGGAACCGGTTTGAGAACTGGATTGTACGCCTTCTTGTTGACCTTGCGGCTTCACTGGTTGCTGGTGTCGCGAGGAGCCAAGCGGCAATGCTGGTGTAGTGGCGGCTTCACAGGGACAAGGGCGACGGCGACGGAGCTTCGGGCGGTCAGAGGTGTCAGGTCGTCATGGCCACAGCAGGGGTGACGAGTGGCGGTGCGAGCTCGCGGATGAGGGGGCTCCGGCGGTGGCGCGGTGGTGCGGCCGCGGCGACGCAGGAGCAGCGGTCGGCGGCTATGGCGTGCGAAGGGAGCCCGTGAAGAAGATGAACAGTACACTGTTCTATTTGTTCTTTTTTCTTTTCTCCCTGTCGGCTTGTCACGTCTCCCTCACGTCCCTCTCTACGCTGCCCACGTCTCCTCTGCCTCCTAACATTGACCTTGACTCTCAAGCTTTTCCTCCCTTTTTTTTTTTTGTGTGTTTCTTTTTTCCAAGGACCGAAGAAGGCCCCCTGCCGAGTGATCCACAATGAAAAACCCCGAGTAGAGTTGCTAAATTATTGCGACTTAATCTCGAGTGAACCACTTAGGATTTGATTAATATATACGAAATGAGGTAGAAATTTATTTATTAATAACGCTTAATATTTCAATATAAATTAGAAGAATTATGTTGTTTTTTCATGTATTAAAATAAAATTTGAAGTCGTATTAGATGGGCGGTTGCAAAATAGGTTCCAATATAAACAGGTAACTCGTTCCTGACCGGAAAAAGGGTGGGCGGGAATATGGTCCAACGAAAAACGGGGTAGGGAACGGGGGTCCAAAAAAGGAGAACCTGGTTATAACAAGGTAGGGAACGGGGTTGTCTAAACCCTACCCACCCTGACTGGACTCACCCCCTATATACAACAGGCCAAACCCGAATCCTTAGGAAGAGACGAGCCTAGACCTGCTGAATCAACTAAGACCCGAATTTACTAGTTCTAATTAAGCCCAAACTTACTAAATCTAACTTAATCTCACCCAATCACTTTCTCTCTTTTCCCTTTTGCATGTAGCCTTCCTGAAGCCTTCTTCCCCGAACGTCTTCTTCCTTAGGTGGTCTTCCTCAACGAGCCAAACCTTCATCGGTTGTCCACTTCCACAACCACCACTCGCCGGCTGACCTCTCTGCGGATTTCCTCTTGTCATCGGACAGCCATTGTCGGCCACAAAGCACGAAACGCAGAACCACATAAGCGATGACAGTGGTGGGGGCAGTGAAACGATCAAACAACCAACGCCCAGGAATGTTAATCACAAAAACGACACCTCAACAGGGGATCAACACAAGGACTCTCGGTTTTGGCCAAAAAGGGTAAAAGCGAAACACAATCTCGACGAAGCATTTCATCAAGCGGTTTGTGTGCACCATCGAACAAGTGGTTTCGAGCTCAACCGTGACTGGAACCCGGGCTACAAATCCTTAGCAAATGATGGGCAACACGCAGCAACCTAGCTAAAGACCTACAGGAGCCGGAGCTCGCGTGAGCGAACGGCCACGACCACTGGCCCGGCGTACTAAAAAAAGTAGCAAACAGAGGGAAAGAACAAAGGCCTACTGGTTCGGGCTTGAGGACGTTTACCGAGAGAGGTTGTCGGACGGAGCACGTGTGTGGCCGAGGTGTTGGCCGAGGCTCTCTCTCTCGCTCTCAATCCAACCTTAGCGTTTCCTTTCTCTCAGCTCAAAAATCGCCCCCTTCAGCTCCCAATGACGCTCTCTTTCTCTCTTGTTTTCTTTTCTGCTTCCTCCTCCAGGTGAGCAATGGCCTCCTTCAATCTCTGCTCCCCCCCTCTCTTGATCCCTTCCTCTTTTCTCCGGCGAGCCCCCCTGTCCTTTTTGTCTCTGCCTCTGCTGTCCTCTTTGTCCCCTTCTATTGTCGTTTAGCCATCCTCCAAAACCAGGAGAGAAGGAGAAGAGGAGAAGAGAGGGCCGGGCCAGGAGAAAATGAAAAGATGAAATGGGTTGGGCCGGCCCAAGCGTGGAAGAAATAGGAAATGAAAAGAAGAGAAGGCCGGGCCGGCTTGCCTCCGGCTCGGTCTCGCTTCTACTTTTTTTTTTTTTTTTTAATTAAAAGATAATTTTAAAAATAAGATAAAATAATAATGATTATAATATTTTTTTTATTTTAATACTAGTAATGCAAATGCCCACCAAATGTCTATATGTGGTACAATTTAATGAATATTATTTTGCTAGGGGTTAAAAATTAATCCGTAATTTTCTATGTAATTACGGAGTTACCAAAATTTAGATGTTAATAAAAGTTCTAATATAATAATCCAAATTCCACTTAAATTTGGCTGTGCACTCTAATTCCAGGATGTCGTTCTCCTATTTTCACCAATCTGGATGAACCCACATGTACTATTAGTGAATTGGCCTCGAAGACGTTAGAGTAAACCCATCGTCCATTGTGCAAGAAGCACACCACTTCTTCTAGAGATTAGAATTGCTAACAATAATAGAATTTCCATTCTATTTTCTACCTTGTCACCACATTCTCTCCGGTTAGACTTCTAATGAACTTACCTAGAATTTAGACCTTTCAAAAGCATTAATTTATCTTAACAACATCTCGCATTGTCTTCCAAATTCAACGTTGATCCTTTGGTGATTTTATCATCTAGGGTGTGGATTCATCATTGAAGCTTCATTTATTGATGTCGCTACTGAGCCATTAATAGATGTAGTTGTCACTTCTCTACCACCAATGTAAGTCAAATATACAAGCTGTGTCAGTGTTGGAAGGGTCGCCCTTTGGCTTACTAGCACTAAAATCACCCATGATATGGTTGGCTTTCTCGATACGCTCTCTTGAACACATCACAATGCAATGTGGATGCATCTTAATATTTTATTTCTCGAACTGTCCTCTAGTATCAAATCAACAAGGTGATAATGGGTCTATAAGATTAAATATAAGACATATGGTTCTATTGAGCATTACAAAGCTTGATTAACTGTCAAGGGTTTCACAAAGCGGAAAGGTTTTGAATTATCAGGAAAAATTTTCCTCAGTAACTAGGGAAGTCATTATTCATTCTTTTCTCTCCATCGTTACTTTACTGTCATTGGTCCCCATGCTAGATGTCCTCAATGCCTTTTTACATAATGATTAAGAGGAGGAAATTTACATGGATTTTCCATCCTAAGGAGAATTTCAGATATATCATCTTCATAAATCCATTAAAGGCAGCTTGTATTGTTAAAAATGGCATGTAACGACTAAAAATTAGAATCAACATGTCTTTATTTATTTTTTAATCCATAGAAAATTAAAAGGATATTAGGAAAGAATTATGGAATCATATGTGCAAAACATTATGTATGATCATGTTTGTTTGAGAATGTAACAGAATATGAGAATTAATGACCAAAACAAATGAGACTTATTGAAAAAGAACTAACAAAAATGATGAGAGATAAGAAATAGACATATAGAGACCTATACTTCTCACTTTGACCAGCAACAATAAATCAAGAAAAATGTTTACCTTCTTTTCAGAAGGAGAAATCGTTTACCCCAATCTAATTTTTTGTTTTCAGTCCATGGAAAATGCTCATCATAGATTGACTAGGTTTTCATTATCCAAACACTTAAAAGTTGAAAAACAATCTCCCGAAAATGATTTTTCTTCAAACAAACGGACCCTAAGTTGTAATCCATAATCTGTCCTTCATAGAAAAAATGCAAATTTTTTCCCTAATACCTATGTGAGCACATTGATTGTTTATTGGGGGATTAACCATTGATTGATTAAAAGCAACCCTTACCAATAGTCATATAAGTGAACTATCCACCTTAGAAAAAGTTTTTACCTAATATGTATTTCATCTTGACTCTGTAGCATTAAAGAATTGAAAGAAGCATTAATTTCAAGAACTTATAATATCAGTATAACTTTTTTTTTGGTCAAAAATACTTATAATATTTGTCCAGCCCAGCCACAGTTTTCTTAACGAAATGTTGCAGCATAAACACCGGGGTCCCCGCTTAAACTAAAGCCCAGGACCAACAACCGCACTATGACGAGGAATTGTTTTTATGATCCTCCAATATCACCTCATATCTTTAGTCAACCGATCACGTCTTTTTATTTTAGGAAAAATTCTATAATTACTCATGGTGGATACGCGCTACATCAAGATCTTGATTCCAATTAAAGCGAAAAGAGTTAGGACAGACGAAGATAAGCAATACAAATACGCATTTACCTTTAGGTCCAGTCGCCGGAGCGGGACATGGAGGTGCTGTTGCTGGTGCTGGTGCCGGCAGAGCCGAGGTGTTATAAAAGGGGTAGAGCTGGTACCTCACATTGCAACTCGGAGTGAGCAAGCTACCCCCTTGCTTCCCCTGAGGTAGATTAGCGATACCGAACTGGAGGCATGTGCCACAGTCTGATGCCGTCAAGTCAGGCGTGCACTGTGCAAGTGCGTGCAGCTTCTGCATGCTCGTGATGTTTGCCTCCGCCACCGCGACCTGCTTCCCTGACCCACCAGCTGAGGCCCTCACCGCGACATTGTTGAGGGTTTCTACTAGGACCTGCATGAACCGGATTGGGTCCATGACGTTCTCGTCGTACAAAAGGGGAGATGGCGATTGCTCCATGTCTGAGAGATGGACTGGTTCGAGTACCGCAACATGCACTCGTTGTACCAGATAACAGAGACCCACCGGTTGGGGCATCTTCGGAGGATCTCCTGCTTTCCAGTGGCCAGGCAGATGCTGCAAGTGGCGACGTCAAGGTCGCCGCGGCAGAGGAAGAGCCTGTAGGCCCGATCGGGAGGGTTTTGGCCAGCAGTAACGTTAGCGAAGTCGTTGGTGCCGTGGGTGGCGGCGGAGGAAAGGGAAGAGAGGAGGGTGTGGAGGTTGGATTGGTAGGTGGAGTTGGGGCTGAAGAGGGAGATGTTTGGGCAATCATGATATATGTAACTAGGGGCAGCTTCAGTACCGAAAATTTTGATGAAGAAGGAGAGAGAGAGGCAGATGGTGAGGAAGAATTCATGATTGGCTGGCTTGATGAATAGATCGAGCTTGCAGCAGGGACACGGAATAGTAGGAAGAAGAGCACGTGGTCTCTTTCCAAGATATTTTTGTGGTGAGAACTATTCGGAGAATCTAAATGCATGGATTAAAATAAATCTGGACCGTCATGTCTGAAGAATAATTGCAGCATGACCAATACCAGGTGCTTAAAAATTGTAATGGTAAAAGCAATCTAAATATGGGATTAGACTTCCGACCAAAAAAAAATGGGATTAGGCTATCATCCTTTATTGGCTTTTATGCAAGCAAGGTCCTGTTTAAGTGGATTCATGGCATTAAGCTAATTACTTGGACATCATCATATAACAAAAATTTCTTTTATTAATACTGTAGAAAAGTATCAGAATATATCGACTCATTCTATATTTAGGCATGTGGTAAAAACTTGCATTTTTTATGTGAGGTTCGTTCTTTTCACTTTTTCTTAATCTGTGATTAACTAAATAAATTAGACTAAGCCTACGCAATAAATTCTCATGTCACACGTAGTCTACACAACAACATGTGATGGATGATCCATAGTACAGATTATTAGACTGGAGTTACCAAAGCAAAATTTGAGCAATTTTATCAACATATACTTATACTGAAAATGCAACTGAGATTAGGTTCAACAGCACAACTGAAAGATTGGGGGTGAATTATCTATTTTCCTTCTTGTTTTTTATTAGTTAATACAAGGCGCACCATTGCAAATTGAAATTCGAGGATCAAGGTTTGAACGTTAAAGATTTTGATATTTTATTCCATGTGACATATCTAAACGTTATAAACCATGTAGAACTTGATATCTTAAATCATGAAAAACTATAATATACTATTTTCTTTATACAGGAAGGTCAAAAGAGATTTATGACAAGTCAAGACAAACCTGTGGGAGATTTTCCCTAAAGTCAAATATAGTTAAAGCGACAGGAATTTCAGTGTGTTAGGCCATTCAAATTCATGTGGACAGAAGAATAAGATGGATTGTGAGGATGGAAGACAGCAATTGCCCTTGTACGAGGTCATTGACTAAAGTCAATTTATGTGAGTTTGCACTCTCATTTGCTCCAACGTGGAGACTGCGACAAGAAAAGTATGAACACCTTTGCATAGGAGTATCTGAGCCAATTACTCTTAGTCATTAAACATTAAGAGTCATGAGTGGAACCTATATGATTTAATGATCGAGATGGAGTGGGCTCACCTGTCTAGATGAGAACAAGACTTGCTTGTTGTAGAGAGAGAAAGGAAGGGAAAACCAGTAAGGCGCTAACTTAGATGGTAAGAGAAATTTTCAGCTTGTTTAGTGATCTTAGGTTCAAGCCTTGTTAGAAACACAACTTAAGGTAAACTTCAGTATGCACCAAGTCAATATAAGATGGCGTACTCTGAAGATCACTTGAGAAGGCGAATAAATCGATATGTGTGAAAACTAGTGGAAATACCACCTTATAACTATTTTAAAAAAAAAAGACGGGTGAAAATGTGATGTTGGTCTTTTTCCTTAGACATGTGGAGGACGGCCTCAATCGATCACCATGATAGTGGTCGCCAACCTGCATTGTGGGCCTGGGCGACCACGTCCTGAGAGCACAATGGCTAAGTGTGACATCCCGATTTTCCCGATTCTATTTTCAATAAATTAAGACGGGCATTTCGTTGGCACGCATATAGTTCTTTTCCTTGAGTCGGCCACTCATGTGAAAACTAGTCTATCGGGTGAAGCCGTTAAGAGTTTCTAATGCATCAGACTCGAGAATTTGACTAGGAAGCGACCTTTCGACCGAGCTAATCTGCAAGGGTCATTACGGCACAATTAAAAATCGATTAGAGACCGGAGATAGGTCGACTCGACAGAGGCATGTGATCGAGTGTGGGTGATTCCACCAGATCGCACAATTCTTGTCGATCGACACTGGACCGACTTTTTCTATCGATTGGGTACCCTGTGTTCGTATTTGAAACCTTGAGATTACCTCGACCACCGAGAGTCATTAATGATTCAAAGATGTACATTGTGGCTTGAGATGATCAACCACAGGTCGAATGCATGAAAATTTCTAAAGGCTACCCGGTAGGTTGGGCCGCGCTAGTATCATGCCAAAGTGAAATTAACCATGGAATTGAAATCGAATTCAGAAATTAGAAATCTGGGTGTGTCACAAATCATTTTAGGATCATTGACTTATCTTTGGAAGATTTTTCATGCAAGCCGAGCTTCTCAGCAAAATAATCAAGAAATGGCTAATTTGGCTCGAGAAATTAGTAAGCCGCTTTTGGTCGCGCTTTTGGGACTTAAGTTGGTTTTATGGACAAGTGAAGATGTGAATTGAAGAGTGGTGACATTGGATTAATTTTATGGACTTTAATTGGACTTAATTGGAAGAGAATTGATGGGAATTGAATAAATTAATGTATAAGGATTTGGACCCCGCCCCGGAAAATGATTTGCACCCATTGAATAATGTTGTGGGAGAGGAGATAGTGGAAGATGACATCATGCGGGTGATGTCATGCTGATTGAAGCCAAGCGAATGGGGTGTTGACAAGTGGCAAGAGCTCATTGGCTCTCATAAAGTGAGGTTTTTTTCTCTCTCACCTATCACCATCATCTTCAACCTTGGGAAGGAAAGAGAGAGAGGGGAGGAGAGAGAGAGGAGGCCGATCGGAACTAGCAGCCACCCGACCGCCCCCTTCGTCCGCCGCTCAACCGCCCGTTCGACGTCGCCGGAGCCGCTCGCCGCCATCGCCGCCGCTTGCCTTCCGTCTCCCTCTCCCCCCTTTGCCGTTCGACCGTCTATCCTCTTTCCTTGGTGTGCCTTGAAAGCTTCGAAACCCAGCAGCAGCGAAGATCGGATAGCAAGCCGCTGGAGCCGAACTGCCATTCGCCGCTCGCGCGCCGTCCGCTGCCCCGTGCTCGTGCATGCGCACCTCGGCCCTCCGCTCCGCTCCGCCCGCGCCAACCTGTCACCATCGTCGTCTAGAGCTGCGTCCAGCGTTTGGCCGTTCACCGAGCTGCCAAGGTTGCACGGATCTCCCCGCACCGCCGAGACCGCCGTCGCCCCACCAGCCATCGCCCTCCTCCGCCGTCCTCCGCCCGATCCCGCCTCGAACCGCCCATCTCCGCCCCTCCAAACCGCCATGGACAGAAGACCAGAAAATGGGTATGCAGCCCCTTCTTGGCTCGTTTTGGCCGCCTTCCCAAGCTTGGATGCTCGGCCCGCTTTGAGGAAAGTCGATCCTCGCGTCGTCCCCGTCGTTTTGGTCCGCTCGGCTCGCTAATCCAGTGAGTTTAACTCACTAAACATCGCTTAGAGGGTTAATTATGCTTTAGGGGTGCTTAGTTTATGTTAAGTGTGATTAGGTGATTAGTTTAATTTATTTAAGTGTGGATTATATTAATGTGTTTAATTAGCTTAAAGTGAGTTTAATTTAAGGCTAAATGAAGGTTTACAATAATATAAAACTTGATGTGACATAAAGGAATTTACTTTTGATTTATTTAAATATTTCAAATTATTTAATAATTTAATAATATATCATTATTAGAAATTATTAAAATATTATTATTTAATTATTTTCGGAATAAATTTAATTATTTATTAAATTCCGAAAATTTTGTCGGGACCCTAAATTCTCAGAATTTCGTGCCGGTCGCTGCTGTGTATTCGGATTTTGAAATTGATGGTCGGATATTATAAATTGAATGTGGATTGCGAAAAATATTAATATTATTATTTAATTAATTTTCGGAATAAATTTAATTATTTATTAAAATTCGAAAATTTCGTTGGGACCTTATTTGCTCAGAATTTCGTGCCGATCGCTGTTGTGCATTTAGAATTTGAATTTGATGAATGGATGTGGCGAAATGAGTGTTGATTGTAATAAATATGGATTCCTTATAAAATTCTAAGTGTTGAAATTGATGGGAGATTGGCCGTGATTAACCACCTATTAGAGGTCGTGCCCAGTGAGGCCGTGATTAACCACCTATTGGAGGTCGTGCCTAGTAGGGCCGTGATGGGCCACCTATGAGAGGTCGTGCCTAATAGGGCCATGATAAACCATCTAAGAAAGGTCGTGCCTAATGGGGCTGTGATTTACCACCTATTAGAGGTCGTGCCCAGTGAGGCCGTGATGAACCACCTATGAGAGGTCGTGCCCAGTGAGGCCGTGATGGACCACCTAATTAAGGGTCGTGCCGAGTGGGGCCGCGATTGCCACTAGTGGTTAAACCTTTCTGTAGGGCAGTGATTAAGAGTAATGATTGAATTGTTGAATTGACATGTAATCGGCCAAGTCGATTGATCGCTGAGACGATCCAAGTTGTTGAATTGTTCTGATGGTGTGATTGTGCCATGGTTGTTTGGTTACCATAATTGTACGTGGTTGAATTATATAAACCGTGCTAACCTGCAAATGAAGACTATTGCGAGGTAAGTCTTCTGTGTGATGTGGCTAGGCCACCCGGGGCATATTTTCTTTCTAATAGGGGTTTAGGGGGTTGAACTTGCTGAGACATCGTCTCATCCCGGTTGTGGGATTAAAATTTCAGGTCCCTGGTGGACGGAGCGACCGCATAGCTTTTGGTTGGCCTTGAGGAGTTCCAGAGGTGAAGTCTTAAGATTGGAGAATGTGTCCGACTTGTAGGTCGTAGGACGATTCATTTTTAAGAGCCGGTCTTTTGTAGACTTTTGGCCGTAGACCTCTGTTTGTAATTCTGTTGAATTATGAAAGTGTTATGTTGTAATTTTGTTTCTTGCTTTTCTATCCCGTATGTTATTGTCAGGGGTTTTATAATACGTTCCGCATGCGCATTAAATAATGAATGGGGTCGGCGACACTACCTGGGAATGTCGCATTTTGATCGACCGCATGGGGATGTGCACGCCCTCGGGGTTCGGGCGTGACATCCCCATTTAAGTGGTATCGAGCATGGTCTGTGTATGGAGTGATAAGGTGCGATGAGTCATGGGATAGTTAGTAGGAAAGGCTTTTAATATGCTGATGCATGTGGTTGATAGTTGATTGGTAGTATGTTTGTGGGGTCACTCAGATTCTAACCTGATGTTGGAATTGGAAAATAGGCGTCTATAAAGAGCATATAGGATGAGTGACCAGGAGTGGAGAACTCCTTGGAGGAGGTCGATAGGACCTGTATCTCGAGGTAAGATGCTGATAAGAGTTGGTACCCGAGGTAAAGCGCAGGCTTAGACCAGCGCGAGTGTGAGAGTACTGCCGCAAGTCGGTACTTAGAGTGTAATAGCACCGAATGATCCTAGGTTTGATGGGATCATTCAGGCGCTAGTGTTCCTTCGAAGCTTGTTGGGTCAGTAAGTTCAAGACCGAGCCGTTGATGTTGCTATTGTTTCTACCGCTGCCAGTGTTGTGACCGTTATTGTTGCCATGCCTGTTAATGCCTAATATGAAGTTGTGATCGAGGATCAAGCCGCTGTATCTGAGTCAAGGTTTAGTTTAGACAGAGATGGAAATCGATTGGGGAGAAAGGCCGATGTCAGAAGAAAGGTGCCTTGTTTCACCTAATCGGAAGAGTAAAATTGGAAAGTCAGTGCTCAACTCGATCGATGTGTGTCGTGTCTGTAAGAAAGGACAGGGATATGTTCTGTGCTGTAAGAGAGAAACGACTTGTTACAAGGGTCACCAGTACAATCACTTGATCAAAGATTGTCCGTATAGACAGATGGAATCACAGCTGTTTCTGTCACCGTCGTTGATAAGACAGAACAGAGGAAGCATGCTTCAAGATGTTTGGAATGGACCCCAGTGCAAGAAAGGGTGCATGATGTTCCTTGATGGGAGGTAGAGGACTCACCGATTGTGTAACGAGTTTATGGAAAGAGGCTTGAGTCAGCCTAGTGTCAGAGTAAAAAAGGGAAACATGCTTTGAATATGGCCAGCATGGCCGTCAGGTTAAGAACTGTCTGTGTAAAGTTCAGGAGAGTGTAAGCACCGCTACTGCAGATAGAACGCAACTAGGATGGCGAAAGGAATAGAAATGGATTGACTATGCATTAATCAAGGGGAAAATGTTCTTAAGGAAATTTTATCAGAGTAACGCAACAAGATTTTGAGTGAAGGTTGTGGAGTTTCCATTGTTGTAATAAAGTAATAGGAAGATGAGTCTCTAACTATGGTTGTATCTGATGGGTTTGCTTATGTATGACTTGGAAGTCATTTATGAAAAGGTTGGGCTCGAGGAGCTTTCTGCTGTTATGAATCGTAGTAGTGATATAATTCAGTTTGTTCAGTTAGCGTGTGAAAGTTTTGAATCACCGAAAGTTGAAGAGGAACTTCAATCCTTGTTATTCGTCACTGAAGATGACTTGGTTCTGGTTGTTGGTTATTGAATCTTCTTGGCAACTGTAATTGATGCGTCAATTGAGGAGCCGAATATAGAGAACATAATCGTGGTACAGGGGTTTTCTAAGGTAATCTCTGGAGAATTGTCAGGTTTGCTGTCAGAAAAAGAAATAGAGTTCGTGATTGAATTAGCACCCGGAACAGAGCCAGTCCCTAAGGCTCCTTACCGGATGGTGTTACCCGAGTTAAAAGAAATGAAGGTGCAGATGTAGGAATTGTGGAATAAGGGATTCATACGTTCCAGTGTATCACCCTGGGGAACACCCATTCTATTCGTGAAGAATAAAGTTGATTCATTGTGTTTGTACGTCGATATTCTTCAAGATCGACTTGAGATTAGGGTATCATCAATTGAGGATCAGGAAGAAAGACACACCAAGTTAGCATCTCGCACTTGATATGGTAGTTATGAGTTCATTGTAATACTGTGTGGTTTGATGGACACCTTAGTTGTTTGTTTGGGTCTAATGAGCATAATGTTTAAGGGTACTTGAATCAGTCATGATCGTGTTCATTGAAGTTATCCTGGTGTGCTCAAAGAGTGCTGAGGAGCACGAGAGACATTTAGGGATGGTACCTCAGACCTTGAGGAACCTTCAATTTTATGCTAAGTTTAGCAAGTGTGAGTTTTAGATGACTCGTGTTGCGCTCTTAGGTCACGTGATTTCAAGCGAAGAAATCTTCGTGGACCCCGCCAAGATTGAAGCAATGATCAGTTGGCCGAGATTGACTTCATTGATAGAGATCAGAAATTTCTGGGTTTAACAGGGTATTACACATGGGTTGTAGAAAGGTTTTCAGTGTTAGTATCGCCGTTGATTCGACTGCGAAAAGAAGTAAGAAAAGTTTGTGTGGACAGATAAGTGCGAGCGTAGTTTTCAAGGGCCTAATAAGAGGCTGACTACCGCACTTGTGCTTACTATTCCATCTGGTCTAGGAGGGTTGAGATCTATAGTGATGCGTCGTTTAAAGGATTGGGTTGTGTGTTGATACAGCAGGATAGGGTTGTGGCATATGCATCTCGTCAGTTGAGACCTTGGGAGTTGAATATGAGACAGCATCGCTGGATGGAACTCATTAAGGACTATGACTATGATATTTCGTATCACTCTAGAAAGGTGAGCAAAGTCGCAGATGCACTGAGTCGAGAGTCCTTAGTTGCACAGTTGGTACTCAAGGATTGGATCTTATTTGAGAAAGTTCGAAATTCAGTTTTCAAATCTAAGGTAGGCCACCTTTTGAATCTTATGACTACCCTCAGAATTGAGCCGAAAGTTCATATCAGAATCAAAATGCTTCAGCGGACAGATTCGAAAATTCAGGAGACTTTATAAGAGAATGCAGATGAGAGAGAGGTTGATTTTCAGATTTCTGAAGACAGAACGCTAAGGTTCTGAGGATGATTGTGTGTAATTGACGATTAAGATATTAAAGAAGAGATCTTATGGGAAGCTCATCATGGCAACTTCAGCGTTGTCCAGATGGTACGAATAGATCTTGTTTTGAGTATGTGACATCCTGATTTTCAGACTCTGATTTCGATTGGTTAAATTGGGCATTTCATCGACGTGATTACAATGTTTTTCTCTGAGTTGGCCACTTACGAGATAACTAGACTAGTTGGGTGAGTTATTAAAGACTTTAAGGCAAATGGACTTGAGAATTCGACCAGGAATCGACTTCTCGACCGTGCTCATCTTTAGAGATCATTACGGCACGCTTAAAAATCGAATTAAGATCAAAGATAGGTCAGAGAGATGAATGACCGATCGTGGGTGACTCCACTAAATTGGAAAACTCTCGCATAATGATACTAATTTGATTTGACTGTCATTTTGGTACCTTGTGTCCGTATTTGAATCATCGAGATCTTCACGACCCTCGAAAGTCGCCAATGTGTCAAGTGGGTTCATCGTGGCTCGAAGAAAATCGACCACGGGTCATTTGTCCTAAAAAGCTCAGAAAACTACCTAGTAGCCTATGTCACACTAAAAGCGTGTCGGAGTGAAATTAACCGCCAATCTAAGTTCGATTTCAGAAATTGGAGATTCTGTCATGTCACAAAGTGGGTACACCGAAATGTGTGTATATCATATAAATCATCTGCATGGACTGTCGGAGATGAATTGTATTTCAAATCTAGATCAGATGTTCCAAGTTGGCAAAGCTTTCAGATGGTTCATTCTTAAGCAGTGTATAGTGGAGAGTGCAGAATTTCAATTGCTGAGAATGAAGTCGGGGGAAGAAAGATTTGGCCAAGGATCGGTACAAGTGTCGGTGATTGCGGTTGTCGAGATCAGTGTTAGAGTTATATCAAATCTTGACCAGAGGTTCCCAGTTTCAGCGAGTCGCCGATAGTTTATTTTTAATCAGTGCAGAGCAGAGTGTACAGGATTTCAGTCGGTTGAGATGAGATAAAAAAAAAAAAAATCGCAGATCCAGAGTTGGTTCAGAAATCAATGATTTAGTCGCAGTTAGCAGAGATAGTCTTGAGACCGCTCGGAATCGCCAGTTTAGCTTCGCAGATTTTGTGTTGGAGACTTTTGGAATTTTTAAGTGGGCAAGTGTTTAGTATTTTGAATCCGAAGTGATTTGGGCAAGATAGCAGTGATTTGGCAGTATTGGTGCAGAAGGAGCAACATGAGAAAGAGAAGATTATATGAGACGACTGTACCCCCACCTTTTTGTTAAGAATTGGTAAAGGTTTAAATTTCGAGGACGAAATTTTTATAAGAGGGGAAGAGTTGTGACATCCCGATTTTCCAATTCTATTTTCAATAAATTGAGACGGGCATTTCGTTGGCACGCATATAGTTCTTTTCCTTGAGTCGGCCACTCATGTGAAAACTAGTCTATCGGGTGAAGCCGTTAAGAGTTTCTAATGCATCAGACTCGAGAATTTGACTAGGAAGCGACCTTTCGACCGAGCTAATCTGCAAGGGTAATTATGGCACAATTAAAAATCGATTAGAGACCAGAGATAGGTTGACTCGACAGAGGCATGTGATCGAGTGTGGGTGATTCCACCAGATCGCACAATTCGTGTCGATCGGTACTAGACCAACTTTTCCATCGATTGGGTACCTTGTGTTCGTATTTGAAACCTTGAAATTACCCCGACAACCGAAAGTCGTCAATGTTTCAAAGATGTACATTGTGCCTTGAGATGATCAACCACAGGTCAAATGCATGAAAATTTCTAAAGGCTACCCGGTAGGTTGGGCCGCGCTAGTATCGTGCCAAAGTGAAATTAACCGTGGAATTGAGATCGAATTCAGAAATTGGAAGTCTGGGTGTGTCACAAATCATTTTAGGATCATTGACTTATCATTGGAAGATTGTTCATGCAAGCCGAGCTTTTTAGCAAAGTAATCAAGAAATGGCTAATTTTGCTCGAGAAATTAGTAGGCCGTCCTTGGTCATGCTTTTAAGACTTAAGTTGGTTCTATGGACAAGTGAAGATGTGAATTGAAGTGTGGTGACATTGGATTAATTTTATGGACTTCAATTGGACTTAATTGGAAGAGAATTGATGGGAATTGAATAAATTAATGTACAAGGATTTGGACCCCGGCGGAAATGATATTGCACCCATTGAATAATGTTGTGGGAGAGGAGATAGTGGAAGATGACATCATGCGGGTGATGTCATGCTGATTGAAGCCAAGCGAATGGGGTGTTGACAAGTGGCAAGAGCTCATTGGCTCTCATAAAGTGGGGTTTTTTTCTCTCTCACCTATCACCATCATCTTCAACCTTGGGAAGGAAAGAGAGAGAGGGGAGGAGAGAGAGAATCGGAACCAGCAGCCCCCGACCGCCCCCTTCGCCGCCGCTCGTCGCCCTCGACGTCGCCGCCGCCGCCGCTCTTCTCCGCCGCCCTCACCGTCTCCCTCTCCCCCTTTGCCGTTCGACCGTCCGTCTCTTTCCTTGGTGTGCCTTGAAAGCCGAAACCCAATTTGCAAGAGAAGAAGGGATAGCAGCCATGGCCGGCCGACCCGCCATTCGCACGCCGCGCGCTCCTCGCCGCCGTGCTCGTGCATGCGCACCTCGGCCCTCCGCTCCGCCCGCCCGCGCCCGCCCTCACCATCGTCGTCTCGCTCGTCTTCACGGTTGGGAGGCTGCCGACCGCCTAGGTCACGGATCAGCCACCGCACCACCGAGACCAACCGCCTTAGCCACGCCGGCTCCTCCTCCGCCGTTTGGCCCATCCCGAATCGCGGCGCCGGATCCGCCCATCTCGCCCCCAAACCGCCAGGACAACCCAGAGAAAAAATGGGTATGCAGCCCCTTCTGGCCGTTTTGGCCGCCTTCCCGAGCCCGGATGCTCGGCCCGCTTTGAGGAAAGTCGATCCTCGCGTCGTCCCCGTCGTTTTGGTCCGCTCGGCTCGCTAATCCAGTGAGTTTAACTCACTAAACCTCGCTTAGAGGGTTAATTATGCTTTAGGTGTGCTTAGTTTATGTTAATTGTGATTAGGTGGTTAGTTTAATTTATTTAAGTGTGGATTATATTAATGTGTTTAATTAGCTTAAAGTGAGTTTAATTTAAGGCTAAATGAAGGTTTATATTAATATAAGCCTTGATGTGACATAAAGGAATTTACTTTTGATTTATTTAAATATTTCGAAATTATTTAATAATTTAATAATATATCATTATTCGAAATTATTAAAATATTATTATTTAATTATTTTCGGAATAAATTTAATTATTTATTAAATTCCGAAAATTTTGTCGGGACCCTAAATTCTCAGAATTTCGTGCCCGTCATTGCTGTGTATTCATATTTTGAAATCGATGGTCGGATATTATAAATTGAATGTGGATTTCGAAAAATATTAATATTATTATTTAATTAATTTTCGGAATAAATTTAATTATTTATTAAAATTCGAAAATTTCGTTGGGACCTTATTTGCTCAGAATTTTGTGCCGATCGCTGTTGTGCATTTAGAATTTGAATTTGATGAATGGATGTATGGCAAATTGAGTGTTGATTGTAATAAATATGGATTCCTTATAAAATTCTAAGTGTTGAAATTGATGGGAGATTGGCCGTGATTAACCACCTATTAGAGGTCGTGCCTAGTGAGGCCGTGATTAACCACCTATTGGAGGTCGTGCCTAGTAGGGCCGTGAATGGACCACCTATGAGAGGTCGTGCGTAATAGGGCCGTGATAAACTACCTAAGAAAGGTTATGCCTAATGGGGCCGTGATTTACCACCTATTAGAGGTCGTGCCCAGTGAGGCCGTGATGAACCACCAATGAGAGGTCGTGCCCAGTGAGGCCGTGATGGACCACCTAATTAAGGGTCGTGCCGAGTGGGGCCGCGATTGCCACTGGTGGTTAAACCTTTCTATAGGGCCGTGATTAAAAGTAATGATTGAATTGTTGAATTGACATATAATCGGCCAAGTCGATTGATCGCTGAGACGATTCAAGTGGTTGAATTGTTCTGATGGTGTGATTGTGCCATGGTTGTTTGGTTACCATAATTGTATGTGGTTGAATTATATAAACTGTACTAACCTGCAGATGAAGACTATTGCGAGGTAAGTCTTCTGTGTGATGTGGCTAGGCCACTCGGGGCGTATTTTCTTTCTAATAGGGGTTTAAGGGGGTTGAATTTGCTGAGATATCGTCTCATCCTGGTTGTGGGATTAAAATTTCAGATCCCTGGTGGACGGAGCGACCGCATAGCTTTTGGTTGGCCTTGAGGAGTTCCAGAGGTGAAGTCTTAAGATTGGAGAATGTGTCCGACTTGTAGGTCGTAGGACGATTCATTTTTAAGAGCCGGTCTTTTGTAGACTTTTGGCCGTAGACTTTGAATTATGAAAGTGTTATGTTGTGATTTTGTTTCCTGCTTTTCTAATTTATTGTCAAGGGTTTTATAATACGTTGAATTAAATGAAAGTGTTATGTTGTGACACTTTTTCTTAGAAACGTTTTCCTGCTTTTCTATCCCGTATAAGTTTTGTCACTTCTTGGAAGGGAACAAAAATTTTGAAGCTCTTCTCCTTCGTGCGTGCTCGTGGCTCTTGTCGGCTGAAGCTTCTTCCTTGTGCTCTGCCTTTTCCGCATCTCTCCGGCGGCTCCCACTAAATGAATGGGGTTTCTAGTGCTCCTCCTTCTCCGGTCAATGTTGGTCCCCCTTCGGCGCTCCTTCTCCGGTCAGCGTTGCTCCCCCTTCGGGAATGGGACGGCTCGCTAGAGCGAGTGAGCATTTGATCGCGACAGATCGCGGGAGGTTGGGATGCGCAGGACCTCAACTCTCGGTCTCGCTCCGCCGACGGTTCTCGGGGCCTCGTGACTGTTCGATAATTTGTCGGAATGTTTTGACTGTCGTTGAAAATTCATTAGCAGATGTTTGAATAAAGGTTTCGACTGACATATGGGCCTTTGGCTTCTAAACTCTTGCTTCTGGTTGGAAAGTTTGAATACATTCTTTTCGAGGTTTCCTCAGGTTCCCTGGGAAGAGTGACATGTCACTCCACGCACAAGGGTTTCGAAAAGACTTAATTAAACATAGGGTGTTTACTACACCCAACATTATGGTAGATCATGATAGGGCCTTATATTATCTCTGTTTGATTTGGTGGTAGTAGCTGTTCGATTCTTTTGTGAAATGTCGCCATTTTTCAGACAATCTATATTAGGACAAGAAAACGTGGCAAGAAAATGTGGGTAATTTCTTTGTCTATTTGATAAATCATTCACTTTTTTTATGGTTAGAATAGTTTAATGTTTCAATGCTGTTCTGATATTGGTATGAAACCTAGATGCTGCTTCTGCATGACGTAGCCATATCTGTTTCATATGGTCAAGACTGAATAATTACAGAGTGAGGCTTAGAAACAGCAATGGGAGGATACATATAAGAAATTCTCAGTCATTTAGTTCTCTTATATTCTTGCCTTTAGCGGTTCTTGTTACAAAACCTTACTGGAGCAGAAACTAATGAGGATTGTGCCCATCTGTATAAACTCTCCACACTGGATTCCCCAAAATTTGGAAGTGAAAACTTCTGATCTTGTACCCGTTCGTAAGCTCTGTGAGCCCGATTTTTCTTGAATGAAGAATATTTTTTTTGTCGTTTACCAAATGTGTTTCTGTTCTTTTTTTATTCTAGGAACAGAAATTGGCTATAGTTACCAAACATGTTTCTGTTCTTTTTTTATTCCAAGGACAGTTTTTTTTTACACTTACCAAACGCGTTCTTTTGTTCAAAAACTGTTCCCCGGAACATAAACACTTTTTTTTGTTTCTGTTCCCATGAACAAAAAAGAAACAGAAGTGTTTCCATGCGCACCCTAAGTCTCCTGAGAACAAGTTCAGGTGATGCTCGCATGATTCCTCCCTCACCTCCCTATCCTTATCTAGTGTTGAGCATTAGGCAACCACCACGCCGGGTTGTCGTTGTCCTTAGGTAGCCACGACATAGTGGTCCAATCGCAAGTGCCTTTGATTGGTAGTGAGATTCTTTATATAATTTTCTTTTCCTCTTAATTTTATCTTGAATTACCAAATAATTTGCACTGTCTCATTCGAGATTTACCAAATAAAAAATAGGCCCATGTCATGCAAATGTATCCTCCTCCTCCTGCCAATGGAAGCATTAACCTCGGGATTAATGGTCCCGTCATTTAAACAAGTCAATTACGTAATCTTACGTTTTCTCAAAGCAAGACCGTTGTCTTCGTACTAAAAAAATGTAGGAACTCTTGTTTTATGCAGCATAATACCTCACTCTCATTTCCGATTCCTTTTTCCAACGAAGGATGTGCCTTTTCTGAGGAAAAGTTGTTAGGTGCTTTGGAATTTACAACTTGGGCATCTTACTGATTTTTTATATATGAATAAACTTCACATCCAACTAAATTTCATGTTGGATTAAGATTCTCTATTATTAGAGTAAGTCGACATTATTTTTTTTTTCTTTTATGATGAGTGTAACTTGACCTTTTGAGTTTGCTAAATTGAGAAGATGACATATTAACATAAAAAGATAGTGACCTGAACTTTTTTTTTTTGTCGGTCCTACTTTACTTTTACTTTAACTCTCACTTTCAGACTTTTGCCCTACTTCTTTATAAGGCGTAGGAGTTGAAACCCAAATTTGAAACTAAATCGTCCCCTTGAAAAGATGGGGATTTGAACCCCCCACCTCCCCCTTCCATGTTAAAAGAGTGGCAAACATCAATGGTTAAAGCAGTTTGAACTTAATCTTCCGATTTATACTTTTTTTTTCTTCATTTCCTTTTTCGTTTCTATTTATATTTTCCTTCGCTTCTTCCTTAGTTCCATGGATAATATCACCGTCCTCCTCCTTTTGTGATAGATCGGCGAGCTTGTGGAAGGATAGGCCAATCTGATGGGGAAGTGATTGCTGCTAGTGGCGAGGCATGACAATGAGGTGAGGGCCGTGTGAGCCGCGGTGGAGGTGGAGAGAGAGAGATAGAGATGGGGACCTAAGATTATGTGTTGATTTTGTTGCATCCATTTATCGAAAAAGTTTAGAAGATAAAATGACATTTTTTGAAATCTAGGACGCAAAATTGTGAACACACTTTTGGATGTTGGTCTATGCTCACACTGTATTGGATTCATTGAAAAATTGTGAATACTTTACTAATGATTAGGCCATCGAGACTCAAATCGGGGTAAGAGAAGAAGATGAACGGCGAAGATGGTCACCTTTTTGGCCTTGTACGGGGATCGCTGACAAGGTCGATTGCGTGATTTGCATTCTTTTGTTGAGTGGGGAGACTAGACCAACAAAAGTCGAGATAACATGTAACTCCAATGTCTCAGTTTCAAGTGATGGCGATGATGATGGCGACGGAGAGCGCTTTGGACTAGGTTCATATGTACTCGTTGCCATGGAAACGATTCGAACTTTCCTTGATTTTACGTGAGGAAATGTATTGGACCCAATTGGACAAATTTGTTGACCTAGTACAACTCGTTGTAGGCCACGGCTAAAATCTTCGGCAGAGGTGCACATTACCGCTACTTCACGAAATGCATTTGCATGTGTATAATTGATTTGCATGAAAAATTACTGA
Source organism: Eucalyptus caleyi (assembly GCA_014182885.2). Classification (NCBI taxonomy): domain Eukaryota; kingdom Viridiplantae; phylum Streptophyta; class Magnoliopsida; order Myrtales; family Myrtaceae; genus Eucalyptus; species Eucalyptus caleyi. The sequence goes on from CM024470.2 coordinate 51,355,630, forward strand.
ACAACTTTTTCGGGTTGTCATCTCCCAATGCCAATGGAAATACTTGCAATACCGATTGAGTTAAGGATGTGAAGTAGTTTTTTCGGCTTGGAAAAAGACTTATGAAAAATTACTACGAAATGTGACAATGTTTTTACCCTACAATTAGCATGAAATGACACAACTCGTGAAAAAGTTTCGGATTATTCGCTCTGAGGGATATAGAATTACTTCATCGTAGAGTAGCTCCTAGTCAATTACGATCCTTTTCTAAGGACGTAGTAATTAGCAAACCAGTGTAGTGTAGACAATTCCCAGAGGCTTGAATTTATTTTATGAGTGACGGGAAAAAGTGACGGAAAAGTTCTCTAATAATTTGATTTTTAGATGGTTTCGTATATACAGGAAAATTCTTTTGGAAAAGTTATGCAAAGTCGAAAAAAAATGATAATAATCAAGCTATTGATTGACAAAGTACAAACACCAGGCATCGTAGCAAAAGTCAAACTACGATACGAAGGCCACGTCGGCATTGAGAGCAGGTGTGGGGCGAGTGCTCGTTTAGCATTAATTCTTTTTCTCTAGTAATGATCACCTAATTCCCAGTTCGATAACGTGGGGTACTAATTTGAGATTTTGGTGAGACTAGCAACCAAAACCTAAATAAAATATAAAAACCTACGTTTACATTGATTTTTCGTTCCCTATAGGTGTTTAATATTGAGCTAAATGACAAGATTCGGTTTTTCGTTATTCTTTTAAGGGGTTTGGCTTTTGTGGTTTTACAGCACAAATGCCAATTTTGGCAATTAACTTTGGCAGCTTTATACTTCAATTGCAAAAGATGAGTCCCACAACAGCACTGTTACAAATATAGCATAACAGTACTGCTAGGGTAGCAAACTCTTATTACAAAGAATTCTCTTTTCTGATTTTCACCTTTAAGGCAAAACCTCAATGCAATGTAAAATAGCTTTCAATTTTATAATTAGGTTACAAAACTTCGACCAAAAAAAAAAAAGTTTACAAAACTGTTTTTCTAGGAGATATGCACAATTGTGAGTAATCCTCTAAATAATCCGTTATATAGAAGAATCAGTAATGGCCTGATACCTCATTTAATGAATTAATTGTATAAACTAATCTTAGTAAGTCTAGTATTTTCCTAAAACAAAACTCCATGACAGTTGGCTCGGTGGTTTAGAATTTGGAGATGTATAGAGCCAACTTGGTTCCCATGAGGATTATTGATTTGCATAATCAAATTGGATCTTCTTGCCATTAAAGGAAAATCTCAAAACCAAAGAATTAAACATTCTACAAAGCTTACATCAGTGTTACCAACTCTATATAAAATTGGATCTATCTTTAAAGTAAAATGCGCGGGTAACCGTATTGTTAGCCTGGAAAACGTATAGTCAATCCAGAGCTCACACATTTTCCATGAGAGGGGGAGAGATCTATGTTTACCTTGGAAACTTCCACGTGCTTGTGTTTGAGAAAGGAAGTGTCGTGGGTGTAAAGGGAAAGAGAAGATAATGTGAGACATCATCTCACTCTTGCATTCATTTTATCCAGGAGACACCGTGCGTGACCCGTTTGTTAGAGACGCGAAGCTGGCAATAAGGAATCATTTGACTTAATATGTATTTTGAAGCCGGCTGATCGAGGTTGTGGGGGTCACGTGGTGATGCCGACTTGAGTGTTTGACTTTTTTAACTTTAGCCACGTAATTGAAAATAATATTCTTTCTATCATAAAAGAAGTTGCAATTCAATGTGTAAGCCCAAACAAGAAGTATAGGCACTATTGATTGACTACATAATGGACATGAACTGGGAGGGTTTTCAACCATTTCGTGAGCATGATCAAAATAGTTATTTCAAGTTTGGAAGATCATCATGTTGAATGAAAATAGGAAACGAGTCTGTTTTTTCATTTCCACTCAATTGATTAGTAAAAAATTGCCAAAAAAATGAGATCGAGAAGTTGTAGAGGTTTCGAGAGGGAAAATTGTTCAAAAAGTCCTAAATCTACTACTTTTTGGTAATTCAATCTTAAACTTTTTAATTTTGTCAATTTAGTCCTAAAATTTTTCACTTGCCAATTGAGTTCATCTAACCAATTTTGGTCGAAATTCGCTGACGTGGACATTGGCGATGCTACGTGGCACGATCAGCGTTAACATAAACAAATTTTGGCTATATTTTAATATTTTTTGAAATTTTTTATAAATTTTTAGTTTTTTTTTAAAATTATTTTTCCTTTTTCCTCTTTCTTTCTTTTTCACTTTCTTCTTCCTTTTTCTAGTGGCCAGCCACAAGCCATGGCCATTGAGCTGGCCTTGCTTGCCACAAGCGAGGCCTGGCCAAGCAAGGCTTGCCCTAGCTGAGGTGAGATTTGGTAAAGGTTGGCCTTGCACAAGCCAAGGCACCCTCACCAAATTTGGCATGGGCGAGGCCAACACTTGCCTAGGCGAGGGTGAGCCCCGACAAGGGCTCCCCTCGCCATCCTGGGCGAAGGTGACGCTCAACGAGGCCGCCTTCACCGAGGCAAGGGTTGGGCTCGCCCTCGCTCAATTGGGCCTCACTTGTGGCAGGTGAGGGTAGCTTGGCAGCCATGGCCAGTGATGGCTACTGGCAAAAGAAGAAGAAAGTGAAAAAGAAAAAACATAATAAAAAGAAGTATAAAAATTTCAAAAATATTAAAATAATTATAAATTGTCCACGTTAGTGTCAACCATGTCATGTCCGCTAGTGTTCATGTCAGCGAATTTCGACCAAAATTGGCTAGATAGATTCAATTGATAAGAAGTGAAAATGTGTAGGACTAAATTAACAAAATTGAAATGTTTAGAACCATATTAATAAAAGTGCAATAGGTTTAGGATTTTTTTGACAATTTTCTTGATTACGGGAGGAGATACCATCTAGGGTAGGAAGGGATATCTCTATAGGCGTAGACTGTGACATCCTAAATTTCAGGTTCTGAGTTTGATTAAATAAGTTGGGTTTTTTATCGACGCGCCTATAGTGCTTTTCTTTGAGATGGCCACTCACGAGATAACTAAACTATTTGGGGAAGCCATTAAGAAATTTTAATGCAATAGACTTGAGAATTCGACCAGGAATCAGCTACTCGATCGTGTTCATCTTTAGAGGTCATTACAGAACGGTTAAAGAGATCAGAAATAGGTCGGTTCGACTAAGATGTGTGGCTAAACGTGGGTGAGTCCACTAAATTGGAAAATTCTCGTTAACCGGCACTAGACTGATTTTTCTATCATTTTGGTACCCTTTGTCTATATTTGAATTCTTGAGATTTTCACGACAACTAAGAGTTGCCAATGTGTCAAGTAGGTTTATTGTGGCTCAAAGAAAATCGACCACGGGTCATTTGCACTAAAAATTTCTGAAAATTACTTAGTAGCCTAAGTCACGCTAAAAAAAAACGCATCAGATTAAAAATAACTGCGAATTTGAACCTGATTTCATAAATTGAAAGTTCTATCATGTCATGACTCATTTTAGGAACATCTACTCATCTTTCGAAGAATTTTCAGAGATTCCGAGATTTTTTCGAAAAATTGATTTGGACGATACGGAAATTCGGATGGACTTATTTGAAGGGAATTTTGACTTCTAAGTCGAGCTATTTAATGATGGGGAATTGTAGAAATTTTATGGGCATTTTCCTCGGTGAAATTTGACGTTGATTTGGGAAATTTCATTATGAAATTGAAGCCAAAATTAGGAAATTTGGAGCTTCAGTTGCTGAGTGGTATTTTTGGCATCAAATTGGATAATTTGTGGAGTTATTGTTCGAGAGTATATTAGGGAACAAAAAGGAATTTGTGCATAAATTTGTTGGGACCAAATTTGGATTAGTTTAGGAGGTTTTATTTAATTTTTCTTCCTCTCCTTCGGTCCCGCACGCTCTCTCTCTCTCTCTCTTCTTTATTTTCCTCACGTTCTCTCTCCCTTTGATCGACTCTCACTCCTTCGCATGCCCCCCCTTGGCCGACAATCCTTCTCCTTTATTCCATCTCTTTTATTTCTTTTCTATTTCTTTTTTTGCCTTTCCTTGTTCAGTCAAAACGAAGCTGCTGCCCCCACGGTCTTTCTCTCGCCCTTTTCCGCATGTTTCCTTTTTCTTTTACCTGGCCGACACACCCTTGCTCCTCCTTATCTCTTCCCTTTCGCTAGCTGGTTCCTCCCATTTGGTTGCTTCCCTTTTCATTTTTGTTGATCCCTTCGCATGCCTCTCTGCCCCTAGCGCCGATTCCCTCCTTTTGCCCATCCATTTGCTGCTTTATTTGCTTTCAGTTTTGGGTTTGGTTGAAGACTTTAGAAGCTCCCCTCGTGATGATGCCATGGGCTAGCCTTGCTCGCCATAGGCAAGGCCAACACTTGCCTAGGTGAGGGTGAGCCTTGGCGAGGGCTCACCTCACCAGCCTGGGTAGAGGTCTAGTAGCCGACTCTTTATTTTTAATGCACATGTGGAAGCAAACAATAACCCCTGACAACAAATAACATGGGATAGGAAAGCAGAACAACAATTCACAAAAACACACTTTTATAAACAACTAGATTTATATACGAAAAGAGTCTAGGTAGAAGCCTACAAAATGGTCGACTCTCAAAAGAAGCTATCCTACAACATACTAGTAGAACACAGACACCGATCCTTCAGACTCCACCTCCACAGACTCCAGGGCTTCAGTCCTCTATGATCACCATCTAATGACCTGAAAATGGTTATACAATAACTAGAGAGACAATGTCTCAGCAAATCCACCCTCTAAACCCTTATTAGGAAGGAAATACGCCTCAAGGCGCTCTAGCCACACAATCACACAATTAGAATAGGGAACTTACCTCGCCTCAATTTCTTCCTGCACATCAGCATAGTTCAAAATCCAAATGCATATAAATAATGCCAACAACAATTGAAATGTCTCATTAGCTCAATCAATCATTCATGTGTTTCAATTGTTAATTTTGCCCCTTAAGGGTACCACCTACTCATAAGTTCGGTGTCTACCGGCACAACCAGGTATCGTCTCACCACCATTGAGCATGACCACGTCTATATCTTAATAGATGGCTTCCCCAAAGGGGGGTAGGTCCAAAATCTATTACGACCTGAGTTACCTACTCATAAGTTTGGTGTCCTTCTGGCGTAGCCAGGCATTGTCTCACCTCCATTGAGCACAGCGACATTCATATCATCAATAGATGGCTTCCCCGAAGGGGCGTAGATCCAGAATTTACTGTGACCCACGATCCAAAGAATGGATATCCCATATAGGGTAATGTTCGACTTAAAAGTCCAAGACGAGTTCTCATTAACCAACATATGACCAATCAATCTCGGCTCAGGACACCGTGCATTGCACTCATAATCTCTATTAAAATAGTGATCCTGGCCTATTTTCTTCATATTAGAAATACCCGGTGAAAATAGTTGTGTATGGGTACACAGTCAGTTTGAACCCAAAAAATTCATATCCTCCAATTTAAAAATACCACTGTTTTATATAGTATGTAAAACCATTTTTGGTGTTAAAACCCAACACTCGAGATTTTCTGAATAAATATTGAAATTCCCAATTTTTGGAATAAATTACCAAAAATCCAATCAGTACTCAATTTGCACAAATTGACATCCAATTGCATAAATCAACCACACCATTGCAATTAATATGAAATTTCGGTCGTCGGCTATCTCAGTCTAATTTTCGGAAAATATTTAATAATTAAATAATTATCAAAATTAATTAAATAATTTAGTTAAATGCCAAAATAGCTAACTAGGCCGAAATTGTAAAATTAAATTGTGGCATCCCAAAATTTAATGTCAAGCCATAAGGTGTGTTAAAGTCTTTAATTAGGTAATAAAATTTCCTAAGGTTTATGCTTTAGCCATTAGTCTTTTTTTAGATTAGATGATGTGTGCATATGTTTGTGAGAATTTAAATTTGATAGATTATGATAATAATCTATGCTTGGCCATGCACTTTATAAATTAAATTTCAATAAACAAAATGTCACAAGACTTTGGCCATATTGAATATTAAAAATTTAAAAATATTTATAGAAGAAATTCAAAAAAAGAGGGAAAAAGTCAATTTTTAGGTTGGGCCTTAGGCCCATTGGCCAAAGCCTTGATGGGCCAAGTTAGTCGGCCCAATTAGGCCTAGTAAAGGGGGGCTATTGACCAGCCCAAGGGGAGGCCCAAGAGTGGCCGGATGGCCCAAGCCCAAGCCCAAGCCCAAAAGCCCATCAAGACAAGTGGCAAGAAGTCTTCATGCATTGGCCTAGACTAGGATGCCATGCATTGGCTAATTTAAGTGGCATGCAATGATTATCAATGATGAGGATTAGGGGAAATAAAAGGGAAGGAGAGAGGAGAGAGAGTGGCCGGTTTCATTCGCCCAAGAGAGTGAGAGAGAGAGAGAGAGAGTGATCGTGCGAGAGAGGGGGGAGCGGCCGAGAGAGAGGAGGAACTGCCGTCCGTCCGCCGTGTGCCGCCGTGCTCGCCACGTTACGCCGTCGACCGACCGGTCTAGAGGCAAGTGGGAGTCCTCTAGCTGCTCTTGAATGTGTGTATGTTACTTGCATGTTGAATTTTTGGGTGGTTAGGTGAGAAAAACCGAAGTATGGATGGTTTGTGTTTCAATGGTTTGGCTGTTTTTGCTTGAACAGTGTGAGTCAAGATGTTTTGTGAGCTTGCATGCATGTTTATAGTCCGAGTTTGGCTTCAATTTCTTCATGAAAGTTGTAGCTAACATCTTGAACTATAACATACTAAAATTTCGTGGAAAATGATGGAGATTTGAGAGGGGTTAAAATCTCATCCTACAGAGACCCAAGATCTGGAAAGATTTTACTGACCTTTTGTTGGATTTGTGGTTGCATGTTGGTTTGTGTTAAGAATCTTTCTTCGATTTCTTCATGAAAGTTGTAGGGGACGTTTTAAAATACAACATACTCAAATTTGAAGTGAAATGAACAAGTATAGCCTAGTAAATCGACTAGATCTTGAAGATGGTAATTCTGGAGATGTATTTTGGGACACTCAAGACTTCATGAACTTAGATGACGACTATACTATGGTTAGTTGACTTAAATCTCTTCATATAACTTGTAGAGGACATCTTGATGTATAACATATCCAAATTTCAGAGGAAACGAAAGAGAATAGGTAGGTTAAAACTCAATATTTCGGAGAAGCATACAATGGACGATGCGGTAATGGATCCAGAAGATTCGTGAGACTTTATAAAATAATCTAAAAAGAATATGGCTTGGAAGTCTGCATGAAAATTGTACGAAAATGTCTTGTTTATAATGCAGTAAAATTTCGTAATTTTTGGAGGCCGTATGGATATTTTAATCGAATTTCTTCGGAAATCGTGCCTTCTGGTTTCATCCGAAAATCATATGATGTTTTGTGCAAATTGTGAGATTGTATAAAATTCTATTTGGCCATGTATTTTGCATGTAATTATCATCCTATTGGCTTGTTTGATAATTGCTTTAATTTTTATAATTTTGGGAATTTATAGATATTAAATTTAATATTTATGAAAATGGCAAAAGTTGAAATTTAAAATAATAAATAAAAAATAATAAAAAAATAAATGAAATGGATTATTTTATTGGCATAAATTCCATTAAATTTATTAATAAATAATTATACATTGTTGCATGTATGATAAGGTCTTGGTGTGTGTATGACATTGAATTGAGATGCATGTGTGAATTCTATGCCAAGTATGACTTGTTTGATGTCACGTCATATGTCATGCTAAATTAAGACTGAAATTGGTAAACATGGATAATGGTAAATGAGGAGGTGGTTGTGGTGGAGGATGATGCCCGAAATGTATAGAGATGCATTGCCGGATGGCCTTGGGAGATTCAGGATGCTCGGAATGTGGGGGACCGGAAGCCCTGTCGGAGGTTTTTGCCCGAAGGGAATGCCTCGCGATGCCAGGATTGGGGTGCGGGATGCCCAGCCAGGGAGTGTAAATGCCGGAAGCCCTGTTGGAGGTTTTTGCCCGAAGGGAATGCCTCGTGATGCCAGTTGGGATGCGAGATGCCCGAAATGTGGGGGGCCAGATGCCCGGTGGCCTGGAATGGTTGAATGCCGGAGGTCTTTCTCGCATGGGATGCGAGTGTATAATGTGAGCTGAAATTGATGATCCGAGGAAGGATGATGTGGTGATCAAATAAAAAATTAAAAGTGGAAATGGAACCATGCATGATGTGATATGGCATGATGATATGCATGATGATAATATGCATGACGATGATAATGATGACATGTATGATATGATGGTGCCATGATGATGATGACATGTGTGATGTGGTGATGTCATAATAATGATGACATGTATGACATGATGATGATACACATGTATGTGTTATAATTTGTGATGATGATGCATGATAGTATGTGCATGGCTTCAAGGTAAGTAACGCTTGCAATGCATGTATGACTTGTGTGATGCATTGAGTGGTTGTTGGATTCCTTATCTGCTGAGTGGTTATACTCACCCCTTTTGGGGACCAACATTTCAGATTAGCAGTATGCTGCTTCCTGCCGTCGCGCGGGGTGCATTTTACGGGTTACCGTCCGACGTCGAGGTAGAGTGTGAGGAGTTCAGCTGTCCTTCTGTGCCTGGACTTACATACATACGTGTGCGTTGTTTTGTCTCGTACGACATAGGCCTGGCTGGGGGCCTGATTGTCCGGGAGTTTGTCTCCATCCACGTTCGCCGCGATGGGGTGATGAGAGGGATGTTGCCACCGCCGCCGCCTGACGCACCAGACTAGGTGTGAGGCCTGTGCGTGACGAGTAGGAGCTGGATCTTTTTGGGATAGTTAGCCGACACTTATGATGGGGATTGTGCACATGTGATGTAGAGGGTCGAGGGTTCTTTTTGAGGTTTTAGGCTGGACATGGCTGAGTCCTAGCTTTTCCTTTTTTGATGTACCAACCCAAAAGAAGTCCCATAGTGCAAATATATGTAAATAAAGTGTCGTGGCTTGTCTATAAAAAATATGGTGATTAGTAGTGTGTATTGGTATCATGGTTGGTAGGGGGAGAGATGGTGATGCTTTATTTTGCTTCCGCTAGTGAGTCGCGCTGGGACCACTTTGAAAAAAAAAATGCCTGTGAATAACGCCGCTTCTTGTAAGTGTAGAACAAAAGGGTAATAAGATGTGACATCGATGCTTGTGGCGACCTGCGAAGGGTTCGGGGTGCTACATAAATACCAAGACAGGCTTGGAAAATTCCCGAACCAATCTAGATAATTAATACAACCTATCTAAGCCCTAATTAACTTAATTTAACAATCTAACGTGCAAGATTGGATATTTAAATAACTAATATAATCTAACTAACCACCTAAACCTTAATTAACTTAATCTAATCACCCTCTAATAATAATTAACTTACTAATCGAGGTTTAGTGAGGTAACTCACTTGATTTGCGATCTGCTCGGACCAAAACGACAGGAACGCAATGAGGATCGACAAGTTCTAAAACGGTGACGCCAACGGGGCACAAATCATGATGTGAATCGTTGCGGAAGGATCGTTCTACGAAGACCCAGATAGTGCGAATTGCAAACCTTGACCTCCAATCAAACCTGTGATTGGCAACCTTGGTATGAATGTGACTTGTTGACGAACACGTGTCAACCAACCAATGTTATAGACGCCAAGAGCGAAAGAATTCGCTATCTCGCTCGATAAGTCGAATCGACCGCCACAAGAGAATCTTGATTAGGTCAAGTCCTCAAAAGAATAGTAAAAGAGAACCTCTCAATTCTTTTCCTCAAAAATAAAATATCTGTGTCCCAAAATTTTTTGGCAAATCCTTTATATATGCTGCCACACAAACTCTAAAAACTAACCCTAAAAATCTAATGCCTCATATTCTAGAATATTCCTATTCTAGAATATTCTTAAACAATAATATATATAAATTGACTTGGTCAATTATTTGGTGACCAGATAATTAAATTGCACCAAGATTTCCAAGATTCTTCAAGATTTGATCCAAGGTCATCTTCACGCCAAAGATCACGAACCATGACACCAACAACTTGCCTGAATTGTTTGGCCCGCGCTCAAATAATTGAACCAGTAGGGATAGACAATAGGTCCCTAGCACTTCCTCCTCAATATGGCTCGATATCCACATCATTCCCTCCCCCGTGCAAAGGATTTGTCCTCAAATCATCACTGGCATCGAAAATAGTCAAGTCAGAAACATTAAATGGGCACTAACGTCATACTTACCTGGAAGATCGAGCTTGTAAGCATTATTGTTAACTCTTTCCAAAATCATGAATGGTCCATCCCCTCGCGGTAATAACTTAGAATGTTGCTGCTCAGGAAATCTCTCTTTGTGCATATGAACCCAAACCCAATCGCTGGGTTCAAACACCACTTCCTTCCGCCCTTTGTTGGCTTGCCTTGCATATTGCTCAGTCTTGCGCTCAATATTTGTGCGCATCTTCTCATGCAACGCCTTGACAAATTCAGCTTTCTTTGCTCTATCTAAATCCACATGCTCATCAACAGGTAAATGGGTTAAATCTAACAGAGTTAACATATTAAAGCCATGGACAACCTCAAATGGTGTAAATTTAGTAGCAGAATGCATGCTCCTATTATATGCAAATTCAACATATGGCAGACAATCTTCCCAAGATTTTATGTTCTTTTTAATAATAGCACGCAACAATACCCCTAAAGTTCTATTAACTACCTCGGTTTGACCATCGGTCTGTGGATGACAAGTAGTAGAAAATAACAACCGTGTTCCTAATTTTTTCCATAATATTTTCCAAAAGTAGCTAAGAAATTTAGAATCTCGATTTGAAACAATTGATCTAGGCATGCCATGCAAACGTACAACTTCTTTAAAGAACAAAGTAGTAACATGAGATGCATCATCAGTTTTATGACAAGGTATAAAATGAGCCATCTTTGAAAACCGATCAACAACCACATAAAATGGAATCTCTACCATTCTTAGAGCTAGGCAATCCTAACACAAAATCCATAGAAATATCAATCCAAGGATGCCTTGGAATAGGTAATGGTGTATACAAGCCATGCGGTTTAGTTGTAGACTTTGATTGCTTACAAGCAATGCATCTCTCACAAACATGTGTGACATCTCTCTTCATATGTGGCTAATAAAATGTTCATGCAGCACTTCATAAGTCTTATTAATGCCAAAATGCCCCATTAAATCACCACTATGTGCTTCTCGCACCAACAATTCGCGTAAAAAACACTTAGGCAAACATAGTTTGTTTTCACGAAAAAGATAACCTTCATGCCTATAAAAGTTATCAAATGTAGCATGTTCACATGCTTCATACACTCTCCCAAAGTCATCATCATCAGTATATAAGCACTTGATATGCTCAAAACCTAGACACTTTGCGTCTAAAATAGTTAGAATTGCATACCTTCAAGAAAGTGCATCGGCTACCACATTCTCCTTACCTTTCTTGTACTTATTCACATATGGAAAAGTCTCGATGAACTCCATCCATTTGGCATGTCTTTTATTCAACTTTTGCTACCCTTTCAAGTACTTCAAGGTCTCATGGTCGGTGTGGATCACAAACTCCTTTGGCCATAAATAATGTTGCTAAGTCTCCAAAGCTCACACTAAAGCATACATCTCCTTATCATAGGTAGGATAATTCAATGTTGCTCCACTCAATTTTTTGCTGAAATAAACTATGGGACGCCCTCCTTGCATCAACACGACTCCAATTCTGTACCAGAAGCATCGCACTCTATCTCAAAAGTAGCACTGAAATTCGGCAAAGATAACAAATGAGCATTAGTTAACTTATCTTTTAGCAGATCAAATGCTTTCTCTTGCTCTTCTCCCCACGCGAAACCCACGTGCTTCTTGATAACCTCAGTTAAAGGCGCGGTAATGGTGCTGAAACTTATCACAAATCGTTGATAAAAACTTGTCAATCCATGAAAGCTACGCACCTCTCCTATGGTCTTAGGCGTTGGCCATTCACGGATTGCTTTGACCTTTTCTTCATTAACTTATATACCATCAGCACTAACAACAAATCCTAGAAATACTAATTTGTTGGTAACAAAAGAGCACTTCTTTAGATTATGGTATAATTGCTCAACCCTTAAAACCTGCAAAACAGCTCGCACATGCTCAATATGGTCATCAGGACTTCGGCTATAAATCAAGATGTCATCAAAATAGACAATCACAAATCGACCAATAAAAGCACGTAAAACATGATTCATAAGTCGCATAAATGTGCTCGGTGCATTAGTTAATCCAAATGGCATTACTAACCACTCATATAATCCATATTTGGTCTTAAATGCAGTTTTCCATTCATCACATTCTTTCATCCTAATTTGATGATAGCCACTTTTCAAATCGATCTTAGTGAAAACGCAAGAACCATGCAACTCATCCAACATGTCATCTAACCTAGGAATAGGATGTCGATACTTTACCGTACTATTATTGATTGCTTGGCAATCAACACACATTCGCCAAGTTCCATCCTTCTTTGGCACTAACAAAATAGGGACAGCGCACGGGCTAAGACTCTCTCTCTCTCACATACCCCCGTTCCAATAGTTCGCTAACTTGCCGCTGAAGTTCCTTTATCTCCTCGGGATTGCTTCGATATACGGGTCGATTAGGTAATGGCGCACCAGGAATCAAGTCAATTTGATGTTCAATGCCTCGAATCGGTGGTATCCCTCCAGGAAGTTCATCAAGAAAGACATCTTCAAATTCCTACAATAAAGACACAATAGGACTAGGCAAATTTGGGTCAAGATCGTTAGTAGAAAATAAAACCTCCTTGTACACAAGTACAAGCATTGGTCGATCTAAAACTAAGGCTCTCCTCACTTCACTTGATTTTGCATAAAAATTATTTTGCCTCTTTTCTTTCCTCTCTTCTTTTCCCTCGGTTTTTACCATAATCTTTCTCTCGGCCTCTCCTTTTCCTTGCATCTCAAACACACCACGCAAGCCCTCGGATTTCTCACCTTTTCTCTCTCTCTCAGCTTCTCGTTGTAACTTTAATTGATCTTGATACACCTCACTAGGCGTCATTGGTAGCAAGGTATAAGTCTGTTGATTCATCATTAATGAATAACGATTAGTATTCCCAACTATTAGTATACCCATCATGATGTACCTTTCAATCATATTGCCATGGTCGTCCAAGTAAGATATGACCCGCTTGCATAGGTACAACATCACACTCTACCTCGTCCTTGTATTTCCCTATCTCAAATAGAATTCGAACTTGCTTTAATACTTTCACCTCACCCACTATCATTTAACCATTGAAGTCTATAAGGCCTAGGGTGCTTTGTGGTCTTCAAACCCAACTTATCTACCATAATACAACTTGCCACATTCGCACAACTACCTTCATCAATTATCATACTACAGATCTTACCATTTACCACACAACTTGTATAAAACAAATTATCTTTTTGTTGGTGATACTCCTCCTCCTTTACTTGCACACTCAGAGAATGTCTAACCACCAATAAGTCTTATTTTATAGCCACTTCTCCATCACTACAATCCTCCAATGGTGGCATCTCATCATCCTCTTCTTCTCTTTCACTTTCGGACTCAATAACACCATGTCCAGTCATGATCATCACCCTCCTATTAGGGCATTGATTTTCCATATGACCCTTGCCCAAACACTTAAAATATTTAATTTCACGAGTTCTAGTGTTAAGGTTTTCGGTTTTACCTAAAACCGAATTCGTTCCAACTTTACCGTCCTTCTCCTTCTCCTTTGAAGTTTTGGTTTTGGTGTTGTTTCCTCTCCAATTTGACTTCTCATCTCTCTTCCAATTGGATCTCCAATTCTGATTTGAACCTCCTCCACTCTTGTGATTTCGGTCCAATTTCAATTGCCGCTCAACTTTGATGGCTTTGTCCACCAATTCCTTCAATTCAACATAGTGTTGCAGCTCTACCATCCTTGCTATATCTCGGCTCAAACCACTCAAAAATCTTGACATTGTGGCCTCACGATCCTCCATCACATTAGCACGGATCATGGCAATCTCCATCTCCTTGTGATACTCTTCCACGCTCTTATTGCCTTGTGTGAGGTTTTGTAACTTTTGAAACAAATCTCGATGGTAATGACTTGGCACAAAACGCCTCCTCATCACCGCTTTCATCTCATCCCATGTCTCTATCGATCTTTCACCATTACACCTCCTACTAGTCACAAGTTGATCCCACCAAATTATAGCATAATCAGTAAATTCAACAGCTGCAATTTTTACCTTTTTGAGCTGAGAGTATCGTTGGCAATCAAATACCATCTTCATGCGTTTCTCCCACTCTAGATACGCATCGAGATCATTCTTCCCTTAGAAGGAAGGAATCTTCATCATGATATTGCCAAGTTCATCATCTCCTCGGTGTCTAAACCTTCGGCCTCCATTCCACCTTTCAAATCGAGCATCTCGATCATCCTCCATGTCGGCCTCATCATCATCATATTGCCGTTGCCTTCTATGTTGTGTTCTAGAGGCATCTCACTGATGTTGCGGCCATCCTCGGGGTATCTCTTGGTCACCATCAACCCTCATGCCATTCCCCATCATTCGGCCACTAAGCTCCTCCACTACGGCCCTCAATTACTGGATGCTTTCCACGAGCACTTCATCCCTTCGTATGGAGTCAACCTCCCGTTGATTCACGCTTTCTTTGCGCGACATATTTTAGACCTGCAAATAAACGTTAGTCTTAAAAAATCCTCACCAATCGCTCCCTCACGTGTTTCTCTCGAGATGTTTGTCACTCCCCCCGTGTTTAACTCAAGTCTAGGTTTTTTCCACTCTCAATTAGGCTTACACACATTTGCCTTTCTCCTCTCGTATTCTCTTTTTACAAGCTCTTTATTGGACTCAAAATCTGTCTCTCAACCCCCTCACGACAATCAATCAAATTAATCAAACAAGATTAGATCACTATTGATTTTGTTTCAGCAAGTAACAATTTCAAACCAACAAGTACAACTTTCGAAATTCCAATTGAAACACAAATCACTACTGATTTTGTTTCAATTTGGTCTACCAACAAACGAGTCACCTTCTTGATTTTTTTTTGTTCGGCTAATTTTTTTTTTTGCCGAATCTGTTTTTTTTCTCTTACGCATTTTTTTGTGTGTGTTTTCTTTCTCTTTTTTTTTCCCTTTTTTTGGCGAACTCAGATACAATTTAAGATGCTAGAAAAGAAAATTTAAAACTAACAGCAAACAACTACATATGGAAGCACAAAAGCAATCGGATCCCTAAATTAGCTAGAACCGAAACCCTAACTCAATAAATCTCAAATTACTGAATATCAACAGAAAATTAAAGATAAATAGACCTTGTAGAAGCAAGCTCTTATACCAAAATGATGTGAATCGTTGCGGAAGGATCGTTCTACGAAGGCCCAGATGGTGCGAATTGCAAACCTCGACCTCCAATCAAATCTATGATTGGCAACCTCGGTATGACCGTGACCTGTTGACGAACACGTGTCAACCAACCAACGTTATAGACACCACGGGGGAAAGAATTCGCTATCTTGCTCGATAAGTCGAATCGATCGCCACAAGAGAATCTTGATTAGGTCAAGTCCTCAAGAGAACAATAAAAGAAAACCTCTCAATTCTTTTCCTCAAAAATAAAATATCCGTGTCTGAAAGAAATTTGGCAAATCCTTTATATAGGCTGCCACACAAACCCTAAAAACCAACCCTAAAAATCTAATGCGTCATATTCTAGAATATTCCTATTCTAGAATATTCTTAAACAATAATATATATAAATTGACTTGGTCAATTATTTGGTGACTAGATAATTAAATTGCACCAAGATTTCCAAGATTCTTCAAGATTTGATCCAAGGTCATCTTCACGCCAAAGATCACGAACCATGACGCCAACAACTTGCCTGAATTGTTTGGCCCGCGCTCAAATAATTGAACCAGTAGGAATAGACAATAGGTCCCTAGCACCTCCTCCTCGATATGACTTGATGTCCACATCAGATCGGGCCTGAAAATTGGCCCGAGGAAGCCCACGTTTCTGCTGAACTTGGCCAAACTTCGTTGCTGCTGAACTTGCAGCTCCGAGCGGCTGATTCGATGGGATCACGAGCATGGAACTAGGGCTACTTTGATCATGTGGACGGCAGCTACTTCAACTTCAATGGGACGCACGGCTTGGACGGTTGCTGCAAGAAGTAATTTCGGTCGTGGCAATAGGAGGTGGCAGGTGGCGCACGAAGGGAGCTGCTCGGTCAACTAAGGTGCTGAAGATTGTTGGAGTTGACCGGCGTGGGGATAGCAATGAGAGAGAGGGAAGGTCGGTGGGATTCGGCCACTGGTGGGTAGAGAAACGTGGCTGAAAAATTCAGAGGAAGGAGCTGCAAAGGCGCAAAAGTGAAATCAAAATGGGGAAGTAGCGAAGGAGGGGGGGTCAACGAATGTAGGAAGCTTTGGAGAGAAAGGGGGCAAAAAGTCAAGGAACTTATCTCATTTGATTAATGTTTTGTCCCCCTAAAAGCCCTCAACTTATCCTACATGTCTCCAATTACTTTCTTGTAGATAAATTCCACAAATTATCCAAATTGATGCCAAAATTGCACCCCCTCAAGCCTAGCTCCGAATTTACTCATTCTTGGGCTTCAATTTCTTCGACAAATTCCCAAATTTGATGTCCAATTTTGATGAAGAAAAAGCCCACATAATTTCTACAATTCTCTTTTGCCAAGTAGTTTGGTTTGCAAGTCAAAAATCCCTTCAATTCGGCTAATCCGAATTTCCGTTCGTTTTCTGAAATGTTCGAATCGATTTTCTGTAAAAATCTTGGAATTGCCGAAAATTCTTCGAAGAATGAGTAGAAGTTCCTAAAATAAATTGTAACATGACAAAACTTTCAATTTTTGAAATCAAATTTAAATTCGCGGTTAATTTCAATTTGATTTGATTTTAGCATGACCTAATCTACTAGGTAGTTTTTGGGAATTTTTAGTGCAATTGACCATGGTCGATTACTTTCAAGCCATAATGTACATCTTCAACACATTAACAACTCTTGGTTGTCGTAAAAATCTAGAGATTTCAATTATGAACACAGGGTACCCAATACGATAGAAAATCAGTCTAGTACGTATCGACGAGAATTTTGCAATCTAGTGGAATCACCCACACTTTGATCACAATCTCCAGCCTTTGATAGATTTTCGATTGTGCTGTAATGACCCTTGCAAATTAGCACGGTTGAGCAGTCGATTCCTGGTCGAATTTTCAAGTTTATTGCGTTAAAATCCCTTAATGACTTCCCCAAATAGTCTAGTTATCTCATGAGTGATTGGCTCAGAGATAGCACTATAGGCACATTGATGAAAGGCTCGATTTATTTAATAGAAAACATGATTAAAATTTCATGATGTCACAACTCTTTCCTCTTATAAAAATTTCGTCCTCGAAATTTAAACCATACAAATCTTTAAACGAAAAGGTGGGGGTATAGTCGTCTCATCGAATCTTCACTTTTCCAGGTTGCTCATTCAGTGCCATGGTGTTACCAAACCACTTTGACCAATGGGATGATCTTGGTGCGCAAAACCTGTTCCTTGCAATCCACAATCTGAACCGGGTTTTCAACGTACGACACTCTGTTGTACACGTCCAATTCCTCAAAATCAAGCAAGTGGGTCGGTTCAGGCTCATACTTCCTCAACATCGACATGTGAAAGACGTCATGCACTTGCGCCAACCTCAGCGGTAATGCAAGACAATACGCTAGGATCCTGATTCTCTCTCTAGAATCTCAAATGGACATATGTACCTTGGTTTCAGTTTTCCCTCCTTGCCAAGGCATAAGGTATCTCTTATTGGTGACACATTTAGAAAGATGTAATCACCAATTTGGAACTCTAAGGGCATTCGATGCTTAACGATATAACTATTTTGGTAGCTCTGAGCGGTCTATAATCTATCACTAACATTTGCAACTAATCACCGACTGTGGAATTCACCTTGGTCCGATGATCTTTCGTTCTCTAACCTCATCCCACCAAACTTAAGTTTTGTACACTCTGCTCCGCACTGCTTCAAAAGGAACCATCTAACTGTTCTGCTAAAATTGGGAACCTCGGGTTTAGGTTTGATGTAATCGTCACCGGCACTCCAAGCAAATGAATTATCTGACGCATGTACAATTCTGCGTGCTTATCCAGATCAAGGTCCTTTCGTACTGCAATGAAGTGAGCCAACTTCGTTAGTCTGTTGACCACTATCCAAATGGAATCATTTCCTCTCTGACTCCTTGGTAAGCCCGTCACGAAGTCCTTCGTGATGTGTTCCCATTTCCACTTGGGAATCTCGAGAGGTTGTAGAAATCCTCCCAATTTACCATGTTGTACCTTCACTTGCTGACATGTCAGACACTTGGCGACATGCTTGGCGATATCCGCGTTCATACTAGACCACCAATAATGTTGACGCAGATTCTGATACATCTTTATGCTACCAAGATGAATGCTATAACTGCTACGATGAACTTCTGACAAAATCTCTTCCTTAAACGCTGCATCGTTAGGTACATACAATCGTCCTCGGAACCTTAGTGTTCCATCATTAGAAACCTGAATGTCAGCATTCTTCTTCTCGGTGTTCTCTTGCAGAATTTTCTGAATCTTTGGGTTTGTCTAGTGAAGCATCTTGATTCTGATCTACACTTCCGACTCAATTCTAAGGGTTGCCATAATATTCGAAAGGTAGCCTACCTAGTCAGGTTCTACTTAAGCTCTTGGAAACTACACTCACACTTATCTATCCATACAAACTTTTCTTCCTTCTTCAGTAGTCGAGTCAAAGGTGAAGCTAGAGCTGAAAACCGTTCTATGAACAGTTTGTAATACCCTACTAAACCCAGAAGACTTATGATCTCTATCATTGTAGTCGGTCTTGGCCAGTTGATCACTACTTCAATCTTGGGGGGGTCCATGGAGATTCCTTCTCCTAAAATCACGTCACCTAGAAAAGTAACACGAGTCAACCAAAACTCATACTTGCTGAACTTAGCATATAACTCATGATTCCTCAGAGTTTATAGTACCAATCTCAAATACCTTTCATGCTCCTCTAGACTTCTAGAGTACACCAGGATATCATCGATGAGTACGATCACGAACTGATCTAGGTATTCCTTGAACACTTAGTTCATCAGATCCATGAAAGCAGTTGGGGCGTTCGTTAATCCAAATGGCATGATTGGAAATTCATAATAACCGTACGAGTACAAAACGCTAATTTTGGAATTTCCTCACTCCTAATCCTCAGCTGATGACATCCCGTCCTCAAGTTGATTTTAGAAAATATCGACGTTCCTTGCAACTAATCAAACAAGTCATCGATCCTCGGTAATGGATATTTGTTCTTGATAATCTCCTAATTGAGTTGACAATAGTCATTGCACAAACGCAATGAACCTTCTTCTTTACAAATAGGACCAGTGATCCCCAAGGTGATGCATTGGGACGTATGAATCCCTTATCCAACAATTCCTACATCTGCACCTTTAGTTCTTTTTGAAAGGGCTAGTATGAGCACCTAGAGGGGAGGTGAATAGGTATTAAAAGAAATTTCTGCAAGAATGTTTGTAAAACACTTTACTTCTAAAAATAGAGTCTGAAAGTCAATGAACTTAGGTGATTTTTAAATCTCTAACAATTAAACAAAATTATAAATAAATAAAGGAGTTTAGGGAAGAGAATGAAAACACAAGATTTATAATGGTTCAGAGTAGATCAAGCCTACGTCCATTCTTCAGCGCGACAGCCTACTGGCTAGATTTCATTATGAATCAAAAGAGATTTTACAATCACGTAATCTCGACTTCACAGTGCAGAAGCTCTACTACGCTCTTTTGAAGTCTCACAAATGTTTGCTCTCTCTTTTGAGTGTAATTTGAGTTCAGCAAATGAAATAGCAAAGAACTAAGAAGCTTCGGACTTTAAAATTTTTCTCTCTCGCACACTCTCTCGAACAACTGGAGAGTCCGCTTAAATACACCTTTATGCCTTCACAACCATTGGCACTTTCCACAGGAGTTCTTTCAATTTACTCGTTGGACAGAATCAATCAAGGAGATCTCGAGTCATTTTAGGAATGTGAGGAGAGCCAATCAATCATGTTCGCCCATATAATCAGGATCTTGGTTTCCATAAGTGAAACCTTCCAACTTTGTTTGCCTCCTAAAAGATTTGATTATCGGAATTGATTCTAATAAGGATATTTAATCACATAAGTGCTAAATCCAACCATAAGGTCATCCTTAAGCCGTACGAATCGAATCATAAAGATAATCTCGCATCTAGATAAGTCTTCATTCTTAGTATTGTTCAGTTTGGAATCTATCAGTGTGAATAGACTTTGATCCTAAAGTCTATTGGTCTTAAGACTTTGACTTTAAAGTCTTAGAGTCTTCATACTAGAGTGTGGAAAGGTTTTGTCAACTTCAAAACAATAAATGACTTTTCTCTAAAATCTCCTACTTTTTGATGGTGACAAAACTTTCCTGCAGATTTATGAACTTTTGACCTACAAAACAACTTATAAGCAGTACGTGATATCTTATAAAAATAAGTTGATTATGACCTGGATAGCATTGATCCTGCAACCATAGAAAACATGTTAATCTTAAAAAGAAAGAACAAATAACTATCCAACGACAATCATTATCACAAAATAAGTTGCAGCAAGTGTTACGTCAAACAGTTCAAAAATCCAAACAAATCCAAAAGTTTCAAAGCGAAGGTCAAACTTCAAACAAAAATCCAAGCCAAAATTAAAAAGGTCATTAAAAAGTTAAATCTGCACTATTCTCCTCATTTTTGTCAATAGCAAAAAGTGGAGAACCTCAAAATAAAAAGAAATGAAATCAGGGCTGTTTCGGGATGCGAATGAGTTGGAAATCCCCCATAGACTTAACAGTCTCCTCTAACTTTCTCAGACTCTCCTTCAGCTGCTCAATATCTTCACCCTTTGCATTTGCTTGAACTTGAAGCTTAAGGGCTTGTACCTGCTCATGTAAAGAATCTGAAGTAGATATTAAAGCTGTTTTGATAGTCTTGATTTTAAACTCCATCCCATATTACTGAGCCTTCAAATCCAAAAGGATTTCTAGTAGCCTTTGAAAGTCTACTACTAGTATTGATGGTGCACTAGGTCTAGCCAAATTGATTCCAAGAGTATTGAGATGTGAAGGAGCATCAGCAGTATGATCACCAAGACTTGGAGAGGATGGCTCAACATTAGCTTCAAGAATATGAGAGGCAAATAGATCCTCTAGATCGGCAGGAGAACGGCTAACATCATCATTAAAAGCGGGTGAAGAAGTACCTCTTTTTTCAACAGCTCCCCCTGTTTCCATGTCCATAGGTAGAGAAAAGAATTCTTCTTCTTATTCTTGCCCAACTTGAACACCCAAGTGATGTTCTTTCTCTTTTTCATCTCCCGTAGCCCCACTCCTAGTCTTCTCCGAATCCTCTAACAAGAATACTGCTAAAGTTGGCTCAAAAGAGTCATTTTGACCATCTTCTTATCTTCATTTTCTTCCTTCTTCCTCTCATTCTCTTTCTTCTATTGGAAAAAACTTCCTTATTTGTTTTGAAGTTGTCGCGACCCGATCTCGTCGCCCCTCGAAATGTCCAAGGAGGGGAAAGGTCGGGTTTAGGGGTACTTAATCTCAAGATCGCGAGCTCTCCCAAGCTCATACCCTGCGTAACAGTAGGTTTATTTATGCGATCTAGTTGTTTATAACAACCTAAAAATATACAGGAGTTGCCACTAGCCTCATTTTTGGGGGTCGGCTAGAAACCTAATCGAGGGTCAGGAGTGTTCCCTCAATTCCTACACAACCAGATATCTAGGTTCGAGGACTTGGGTTACGCTAATATTGCTATTAACGCCCTTTCGGTACCTAAATAGTATGTCGTGTTTTACCTAACATGTCCATGCATTTCTTTTTATATTTTCAAGATCGCCAATTCTATACTAAACGATCATGCGTGGTGGATTACTTTCATTCTATTCTATTCTTAAAAAATGAAAGGAAAACAATCAATGAAATTGAAATTACAAAACATGTAGTAAACAATCAAGAAAAGCAGTTAAACCTAATCATGCAATTCTAAAAATATAAAAGAGAAAACAATAGGGAGAGAAAAGAAACCCGCAACTCATTGAGTTTTATATAATGTAGGGAACCCGAGACATATGTCGGGAAAGCAAAATAGTACATGACAATGGTCGGAATGGATATCGACCTCCATCATCTTCACGCATTCTCTATCTTCAAGGTCCTAATCTAAACCTAATCTAAGACACATGGATTCCTTGTCTCATCTTATATGACTAAGATAACGCATATAAATCATTATTATAACGAATAGACGTAGGCATCAGACATGAACATGAATCTAGCAAATTCAAGTCACAAACAGGACAAAATACAATGCATGTTTAAAGGTTCGTAAGACCACCTAGACAATGTACAAAAATGTGAAACTTGCACATGACATAAAGTCGAATGCGAAAAAGGTTTGGGCAAACATTTAACTCTAAATCAGAATGCAAAGAAATCACACAAGTCATTAATATTGCAAAGTGACTTGGAACTAAGAATGTCATGCTTGACAAATTTCAATTGCAATTAGCCAAATGGATGCATGATATTCACATCAAACGAGATTCAAATATAATATGCCATGCATTAATGCGAAACTTGTAACACGTGTTTCAAATGTCAAGAAGACAATGAGGCACAAGTTTCATGCAGACAACTTCGTAAAAAATGCAGCAAAATATCAGGATGTCATGACACATTAATAGTGATTTAATCTAAAAGAAAATCTGAAGAATATGAAATTTTACCACAACGTGAACAAAAGAAAGATGGAAAACTTTTGTTAAAGACCCTATCTTAGAATCCTTAACAAGAAAATCATAGAAGAATGACAAGAGGTCAGCTTTGATAAGGGAACAACAGGGGTTCTGAATTTCATTTTATGACAGATTTCTATCATGCGCATCACAAGAGAAGTTGAGTCCAATTGATGTGCAAATCATGCGACATCAGCATCATAGGAAAGTGACAGACAATCGGGCCCACAATAACAGAATATGCATTTCTGAACAAGGAAAATTCCAAATTTCAGAATGGATTAGAAAAAAAAATGTTAAACATAGCAAACGATGGTTGATTTAGGCGTGCAATATGTCATTTTAAAGCTTTAGATGTCTATTACAATTATCTAGAAGACATTAAATCCTAATAACATCACCTGCTAGCGCATTCCAATTAAAACAGAACATCAGAGCATAATACCAAATCAACCTAAAAAAAAACTACTGCAGAATCAACAGACTTTGTAGGTGTTTTTCGATGACCAAATGACGTCTTCTCAGGGCATGTGCACTATCAAATCGAAGCTTGAGAAGTCTATTTTCTATGTCTAAAAGGGCTCAAGACCAGAAAGCCTCATCTAGCACCTCGTTTTAGCCAAAACAGAAAATGACATATTAGGTATACGAAATTGCAGATCAAGGAAAATCAAGTTCATCATCAATAATCATCAACTCATTGCAAATCATGCGAGAGAAAAGCATGGCAACGTGCTGGCAGGGTTGGTACAAATTTCCAACTTTTTTCTCAACTTACTAAAAAATATGGCTACGTTATTCCCACAATCAGATAGCAAACTTGCGATTTGAATTATCAAACGTTTCAATCTATTATTGTATATCTTTTCAAGACAATTTGCCTCTCAAAGCAAAGAACTAGCAAAATCAGTACCTAAAGAAACAGCAAAGACAACACACAAAGAAGCAGCAAAATCAGTGAACAGAACTGGCAAAATCATATCAAGACAACCAGCTTTCTATGTAGCTACACATATATTCTTACCCCTTCCACCTTTAATTTCACTAATTTCCCAATGCAGCATCACTGTTTGTCACAAAATAGAGCCATCTGGAACACCTTGCTCATCTCTTCAGAAATTTCCAACAACCAAAAACCATCTACTCAGCACATACTGCCCTACCATATGCTAAGAAAAACTATAATAACCCCAACCACAGCCATGATCATTTACAAGTCGCTGCACTTCTATGTTGGGCTGACAGAATGCTACAAAAACTACCGAATGAAAACTGAAACTAAATCCATGTTATTGCTCTACATAAAAGAAACGTGAGACAACAACGGCGTCTCAACTATACTTGGATTGGACCACAAGAAGATGGCAAGATCAGAAAAGCAGAATAAAGAAGCGATGGGAAGCTGTCACCACCACTACTGTTGCTGCCACCACCGCTACCGTCGATACTGTCATTGCCACCGCTGTTGACACGAATCTGAGCCTTATACTTTGAGCTCCTCGACCGACCGCCCAATGAGTCAGATTCGGCACGCGAGAGAGCAATTGAGAGGGAGAGACGCTAATCCGACTGGTTAGATCCGGTGAGAGAATCCCCGATCGAGAGAGTCACCGATTGAACTCTAGAGAGAGAGCGAAAGCCATAACTGATAGAAAACCTCCTTTGATTGAGCAATCCTACCTCTGATCGAGTTACAGAGAGAGAGAGTGATTGAGAGAAAAAGAGGGATCTGCCAAGTGAGAACCAGTAGAACGAGAACGAAGCTGAACTCCTCTCGCAATCCCCGACTGCCGGCCTTCATCTCTGATCTTCGCTAATGAGAGAAAACTCTAGCCTTCGACTCGCTCGACGGAGAAACACTGGAGACGGAGACAGAAGCTTCCTCTGGTGGACAGCGTGTGAGGCGGGGATTTTGCCCCTAGGAATGGTGGATTTCTACCGAGATTGCCCAAGGCTAGGGTTTCAAGATCTGCCATGGAAGCTCTATCCAGCAGTTACAGAGAGAGGGAGGATCGAGAGAGAACCCGTGAGCGAGAGAATCCAAGAGAGTGTTCGTGAGAGAGAATCCATCGTTTTCCCTAGAGAGCGGGAACCCAGGGAGAGAGAGAAAAAATCTCAAGAGAGAAAAAACTCTTGTCCAATCCCCCTTTTTCTTTTGTTTTCGTTTTCTTTACATTTTTTTTATGTTTTCATTTCATTTTTTTCATTTTTTATATTTTTGCAAAAAAAGTTTATTTAAAATGTTAACAAAAAATTTCAGGTGTCAACAGAAGTTAACAAAACGTTTCCATCAATTTAGTTCGAAAACTTGTAGACTCTATCGTCAAAGTCTGAAGACCTCTAGATTCAAGATTTAAAGTCTACCATCACTAATAGTTTCTAGACCGATGGAGAAAAGATTTATCCGATGAAGAAGACTTATCTAGATGCAAGTATATCTTTAAGAATTTGGTTCGTACGGTTGAAGAAGATCTCACGGCTGGCGATAGCATCTCGTGATCAATTATTCTTATTGAAATCGATTTGAATAATTAGATCTGTTGATTGGCGAAATATACTTAGAAAGTTCTACTTATGGAAACCTAGATCCTGATTGTATGGGCAAGCATGATTGGTGGGTTATCATCACATTCCTTAAATAACTCGAGATCTTTCTAATTGATTATGTCCAACGGGTAGATTGGAAGAACTCCTTTGAAATGTGCCAATGGTTATAATGGCATGGATGAGTATATAAGAAAGACGCTCAAGTTATTCGAGTGTGTGCATGAAAGAAAAATTCTAAAGTCCGAATCTCATTATTCTTTGCTGATTCACTCGTTGAGTTTAAGTTGTACTCAAAAGAGAGATTAAATATTTGTGAGACCTTGAGGAATTGTAGTAGAGTCTCTACACTATGGAATTAAGGAAGTGCGACTGTAAAATCTCTTTTAGTTCTTAGTGAAATCCAGCCAGTAGGTTGTCAGTGCGGGAGAGTGGAAGTAGGCTTGGTCTAAGCCGAACCATTATAAACCTTGTGTTTCAATTATCTTTCCTTAAACTCTTTACTTTAATTCACAGTCTTATATAACTATTTATAGTCTTTTACATCTTCAATCTATTGTTTTCATAAAATTCGAATTAAGTTGTTAAGTCTTACAAAAACTTCTTTAACACCTATTCACCCCACTCTAGGTGTTCATATTAGCATTATCAATTGGTATCAGAGCTTGTGTGCTCATTTAATTAAAGTGTTTTTACTTCTGAGTTAAAGATTTATGACTAGTATGTTAGCTTCAAGTTTGGTTGAAGGCCAGAGCAACACTAGACCACCTTACTTCGATGGAAAGGAATATAGTATATGGAAAAACAAGATAAAGGCATTTCTAAGATCGAAAGATCATCTAGGAATTGGATGTGGTAGAAAAATGAATTATTCCTAAAACTACATTAGTTTCGAAAGGGGAAAAGAAGTTGCAGATGCTGGCGAGATGACTCAAGAAAAAAAATCAAGAGACAAGCTCTTGATGCTAAAGTAATTTACTCCTTATATTGTGCATTATCTCCTACTAAGTATAACATAATATCTTCTTGTGAAACAACTAAAGAAGTCTGGGATAGGCCGCATTACCTATGAAGGAACTGATCGAGTGAAAGAAACAATGATCAATATTCTACTCGGACAGTATGAAGGCTTCAAGATGAAGCTAGAAGAATCTATCACTGACATATTTAGTTGTTTTATAGAAATTGTAAATGGTCTAGAGTATCAGGGACAACTAATTCAAGACCCATGAAGGTTAACAAATTTGCTGCGCGGACTCTTCAAAAACTAGAATCACGTAAAGACTTCAATGAGGGAAACATAAGGGATCATGCCGCTTTCTGTAGACAAAGTGGTTGGCACACTTCAATCCTATGAAGTGGAGCAAATCAATGATGAAGAAGATCCTAAATGTAAAAGTCAATTACTTTGAGATCTAAGGATGATTATGATGTTACAGATTCTAAAGATGATATGGATAATGAAGAGTTAGCCCTTATGATAAAGATGTTTAGGAAATTGAACAAGAAGGAAAGAAAATTCAATTGGAAGAAACAAAGCATTCAAAAGTTTCAAAACAAATCAACTGAGGATGATGAAGCCAATAAAGATGTGATCTGTTTTGAATGCAAGAAAAATGGACACATTAGACCCAATTGTCCTGTGTTGGAGAAAAAGAAAGGAAAAACTGAGAAATACAGGAAGGCTCTCAAGGCAGAGACATGGAGTCATACTAAATGCGAAGAAAGTGATGAAGATTATGCTAATATTTGTCTAATGGCAAAATTAGAATTAGACTCAGACTTCGAAATAGATACAGACTCAGACTCAGAAAGTGAAATCGAGGTAAATAACTTAAAAATCCCTACTAAAGTCTCGAAATACATTGATGAACTTTGTCTTAGTCTCAAAACCTCTCTCAAAGGATTTTGAGCTAAAAAGGGAGAATTCTACACTGAAGCAATGGGAAATTTTTTGGAAAGAAAAGTTTCTAAATTTAGATAAAAGTTTTGTTGTTTTAAAAGAAAATGCAAACTCTCTTTCAAAAGATAATACATTTTTGAAAAATGACATTTCAAATATTTCAAAAATGTTTTCAATAGGATCTGAGAAGTTGGAAAAAATTCTTTCATTACAAAGACCCTACTTTAACAAATCAAGCTTGGGAATGACTTCTGAAACTATTTCTCTAATTGATTTTCCAAAAGTAAAGGAAAGAATCAAACGAAAGCCTACAAAAACTTTTTACATAAATCATTTTCAAAAAGTCTTTGTAAAACCTTGGACGAAGTGCTCTTTAATGTTCTAAATGCAACAACTCAAAACACTTTGAGAAAGAATGTCTTACGGCTTGGAGACCTGTTAAAAAGGAATGGGCAAAGATTGCTTATTGCACTAACTCCTCTGGACCCAAGAAAATATGGGCACCAAAGAAAGCTTGAGTTTCTTTTTTAATTGCAGATCACTATCAAGAAAAATGTTAAATGGTATTTGGATAATGGTTGTTCAAGGCATATGACTGGAGATTTAAGTTATTTTATAAAATTTATGCAAATAAATGGTGGAAAAATCTCTTTTGGTGGAAACAGCAAAGGAAGAATTGTTTAGTGCGGAACTATAAAAATTGGAAGTCTCACAATCAACAATGTCTCCTTGGTGGAAGGGCTTAATTACAATTTGCTTAGCATTAGCCAATTGTGCGACATTAGATTCAAAATCAATTTTCAAGAAGGAATATGTTCGGGAACTAGCAAAGATCTTTTACAATCTTTTATTGGATGAACTAATATCTATCTTTTGCAAAGATCTTTAAGATGACAAATCTTTTTGGCCATTGACTTTCAGTCTAGTCTCTGAACACATGGATTCAAGAACATCTATCTTTTGGATATGAAACTAGAAAAA
Organism: Eucalyptus caleyi; assembly: GCA_014182885.2. Taxonomy (NCBI): domain Eukaryota; kingdom Viridiplantae; phylum Streptophyta; class Magnoliopsida; order Myrtales; family Myrtaceae; genus Eucalyptus; species Eucalyptus caleyi. Next base: position 51,384,066 of record CM024470.2, read on the forward strand.
TCTCAATGTCTAATTTCAATTTAAGATGAATCAAATCTTTGGCATCGAAAGCTTGGCCATGTTAACATGAAGCATATTGCTAAGATTTCTTCTAAGAACCTTGTTACGAGGGTGTGGTAGATCTGCCCAACCTCTTTGTTCATAGTGGAATCCAGCCAAATTGGCTGTCGGTGCGTTTAAAAAAAAATCTAACTTATGCACACCATGTGTATTGGAAAACATGTTAGAAGTTCTTTTAAACCAATAAATTATGTTTCTACTAATTATGTTTTGTAGTCTTCTGCATATGGATCTCTTTATGGGCAAAAAACTAAAAGCATAGGCGGAAAGAGATATTGTCTAGTATCGTGGATGATTTTGATTTACGATTCACTTGGGTTTACTTTTCGACAAGTAAGTCTAATAGAATATCTCCCGTGTTAAAGTCAAAAGAAGTATGGGATAGATTACACATCAAACATTTTCTTCAAAGTTTGCTAAGAAAGTTCAGAATGAGAAAGGATATGCTATTTCAAGCATACGGACATGACCATGGAGGTGAATTTGAAAATCAAGAATCCAAAATCAAATTTTTGTGATGAATCAAGTTTTCAGCATGTTTTCTCCCAAACAAAGATGTAGTTTGCTTCAATACACTTCAATAAGTCTGGTTTAGGTGATATGATAAGCTGAAACCAACATATGTTTGATGGCACATGATTGACTTTTCCTAAATTGATTTTAAAATTCCTGAAAGTCTCTAAATATATTGAAGAAGACTTCTCTCAAAAGGATTTCCGAACTTAAAAGGAAAACTTAGCTCTAAAACAAAAGCATTTTAGAAGAAAGAGTTAAAAGTCTAGACCTAAATGTTTCAAGAAAAAGAAGATGATCTTTTGAAAGAAAATAAAGTTATCAAATATTTCAAAGAAGTTTTCGATAGGATCCGAAAAGCTTGAAAAAGTTCTTTTCAGTTCAAAGACCTGTACTTCAATAAGTGTAATAGCTGAAACAAGGATTTTCACTTTGAAAAAAGAATGTCCTATGAAAGTTTTTGGAAACCTGTTAAGAAAGTATGGTTTGGAAACCTAAGAATGGCCTTGCTTATCCTACTAACACCAAAGGACCCAAGAAAATTTGGGTACCAAAGAAAACTTGAGACTCTCTTTTTAAATGCAGGTCTCCGTCAAGAAAAAGATAAAATGGTATCTTGACAGCGGATGTTCAAGACACATGACAGGAGACTCAAAGTGCTTCGTTAAACTTGTTCAAGTAAACGGCGGAAATGTTTCATTTGGAGGAAACGGCAAAGGAAGCATCGTGGGATTTGGAACTGTGAAAATTGGAAATCTCACAATAAGCAATGTTTCTCTAGTAGAAGGACTCAACTATAACCTTCTCAACATTAGCCAACTCTGTGATACTGGTTTCAAGATCTCTTTTCAAGAAGGAATTTGCTATGGAATTAGTAAAGATTCTACTCAGTCTTTCATGGGTCGAAGACATGGAAACATCTACCTCTTAGACATGAAATTGAATGAATCTCAATGTCTATTATCAATTCAAGATGAAGCAAGCTTATGGCACAAAAAGCTTGGTCATATCAATATGAAGCAATTAGCCAAAGTCTCATCAAAGCAGCTTGTTCGAGGTCTACCCAAATTACCATATCAAAAGTCCGATCTATGCACACCCTGTATTATGGGAAAACAGGTAAGAAATTCATTTAAGCCAATGAATCATGTCTCTACTAATCATGTACTACAGTTCTGCATATGGATCTCTTCGGACCAAATCCGTAACTCGTAGTATTGGAGGTAAGAAATATTGCCTAGTAATTGTAGATGATTTCTCTCGCTTTACTTGGGTATATTTCCTTGCAAGTAAGTCAAACCTTTTCCTATTTTGAAAAATTTGCTAAAAAGGTTCAAAATGAGAAAGGATGTGTTATATCAAGTATAAAAACAGATCATGGAGGTGAATTTGAAAATCAAGATTTCACAAAATTGTGTGATGAATCTGGTTTTAATCATGTATTCTCTTCTCCATACACTCCTCAGCAAAATGGAGTTGTGGAAAGAAAGAATAGATCTCTTCAAGAAATGGCTAGAACACTTTTAATTGAAAGCAAAATTTCTTCACGATTTTGGGTGAAGTTTCAACAAAGATGCTATATCATCAATAGAGTCTTCCTAAGACCTATTCCTGAGAAAACCCCCTATGAGATATTCAAAGGTAAGAAGCCTATTGTTTCATACATTCATGTATTTGGTTGCAAATGCTTTATATTGAAAATTGCAAAAGATCGAGTTGGTAAGTTTGAAGAAAGATCAGATGAAGGCATCTTCCTTGGATATTCTACATCAAGCAAAGCCTCTGTGAGATCTACAATAAGAAGAGCCAGTCCAGTGGAGGAGTTAATGAATGTCAAATTTCAAGACTCTACGCAAGATGAACCCAAATGACTCGGGTATGAAGAGTCTGAACCTGCTCTAGACCTTCCAAAGCTCACAACTCAAGAAATATCTCAGACTCTGGAAGACCAGCGTCAAGAGGTTCATGAAGATTCAAACAAAGAAAGAGATCATCATCCAGACAAATCAACCAGTAACTGGAAGCACAAGTCCAGTCATCCTAAAGATCTCATTATCGGCGAAATTAATGAAGGAATTCGCACTAGATCCAAAAGACGTGAAGAGTCTAGTGCTGTGGCTCTCATCTCTCGAAATTGAACCAAAAAGCATAGAAGAAGCTTTATCTCGATGAAAGCTGGATCGAAGCTATGCAAGAAGAGCTCGACATACTTCAACATTAACGATGTCCGGGAATTGACATCTAAACCAAAAGGTAAAACCGTTATTGGAGCCAAATGGGTGTTCAAACAAGATGAACGAAAAGGAAAAGTCGTACGGAATAAAGCAAGACTCGTGGCCAAGGGATACACGCAAGAAGAAGGAATAGACTATGATGAGACTTACGCTCCCGTAGCAAGGTTAGAAGCTATTCGTCTATTACTTGCGTTTGCTTGTTACAAAAATTTCAGGTTATTCCAAATGGACGTCAAAAGTGCTTTCCTAAATGGATTTATCCAAGAGGAAGTTTATGTGGAACAACCGCCTGGATTCGAAGACCCAAAGAAGCCGACTCGCCTTCGACCGAAAAGGCTCGTATGGTCTAAAGCAAGCACCTCGAGCTTGGTACGACGAGACTAAGTAAGTTCTTATTACAGAACGGCTTTGTTAAAGGTAAAGTAGATACTACTCTATTCATCAAAAAGGAAAACAAAAGCTTTTTACTCGTTCAAATATATGTTGATGACATTATTTTGGATCCTCTAATAAAAGTCTATGCAAGAAATTTTCTAAGTCTATGCAGGATGAGTTTGAAATGAGTATGATGGGGGAATTAACATTCTTTCTTGGTCTTCAAATAAAGCAATTGAAGGAAGGAACTTTTATTTTCCAAGAAAAATATGCTAATGATCTTGTCAAAAGATTTGGATTGGAAAATTGCAAGAAGATTGATATACCAATGTCAAGTTCGTTGAAGATAGACAAAGATGAGGAAGGGAAGAAAGTTGATCAAAAGCTGTACAGGAGCATCATCGGTTCACTTCTTTATCTTACTGCTTCTAGACCTGACATTTTGTTGAGTGTTTGCATCTGTGCTAGGTTTCAATCAGATCCTAGAGAATCCCATCTCAGTGCTGCAAAACGTATTATTAAATACGTTGCTTCATCTTCAAGCATTGGTCTTTGGTATCCTAAGAAGGGAGACTTTAATCTTCTAGGATATTCAGACGCAGATCTGGCCGGCTGCAGAGTCGATAGAAAGAGTACTTCAGGAACTTGCCAGTTGCTTGGAAGGTGATGCTGTCTTGGTTTTCAAGGAAACAAAGCACCGTAGCTCTCTCAACAACAAGGAGTATGTTGCTCTTGGAAGCTCTGCCGTTCGCAAATTCTATGGATAAAACAACAGCTACAAGACTTTGGCATTGAAGATTCATGCACTTAAATCAAATGTGACAATACCAGCGCAATCAATCTCACCAAAAATCCAATTCTTCATTCAAGAGCAAAGCATATAGAAATTCGACATCACTTCATTAGAGATCATATTCAAAGTGGAGAAATCTCGATTCAATTTGTTGATTCAAAAAGTCAATTAGCGGATATATTCACAAAGCCTCTGGAGAAAAATCAATTTGATTTTATCCGCTCCAGACTCAACATTTTGAAGCTCGAAGAAGTTAAAGTCTAGAGACTCTCCAACCTTCAGACTCAGAAAGTTGATAACCGTCAGACTCAAATATCTCAGACTCAAATCTCTACGACTCGTATGTTGATGACTATAGACTCGTAAGTTGTTACTTTATCTAAACTCGAAAAGGTATGATCTTTCGTTTAGTTATTTTGTAGTCTCCGTGAAAATCGAAAAACTTGTCTTTTCAAAAGGATTAATTTTGCGTTATTGATTTCGAAAAGAGGTATTCGTACACTTTCCTTGTACCGATTGAACTTCCCTTTTTCAAAACTGAGTTATATATACACGTTTTTTCTCTTTCAATCTTCAAAACCCTAAAAGCATTCTACTCTCAATCCGATTTCTACTTCGTGTTCATCCTCGAAAAGTTGTCATCTTTTTCTTGGGAAAGCAAGCAAAGGAATCTCTCGCCGACAAGAAGAATGTCTTCTTCGAGGAAGTCTTCAAGAATCGCGTCAAGGGGACCACAGAAGATGAAGGAGGGACCTACCCACTTCGATCTCACGAAGAGGAAGAATTATCGAGTCAAGAACACAGCCCGATTCACTCTCCACCACGTCATTCAACGCCTTCTACCCCACAAGGTGCGGGTCAACATCCGGAGGAAGAGGTAATCGAGGACGCACTCCCCGTAAGAGTCCAAAACCCTCTTATATTTACAAACTCTACCGTGCATTGAAAAGTACTGGGACTCCGATGAAATATGTGGATGATTTTCTTAAAGAAAAGGACTATGGGAATGAGTACATTTTTCTGAAGAAAATGGAGGATTTGGGAATTGCTCCCAAAGGTAGAGCAGAGGAAGCACTTGCAAATATTCCGAGTGACCCTCGGATGTTGGGCCCAAATTTGATTGATGGGAACGACGATGACAAAATGTTCACTGATTTTCAACCGAGATTGGGTGTTGCTGCAAAGGTGAAGGGAAAGAGGATGGAGTTATTTAAATCGAAGGAACAGGAAACTTTGTTCTTCAAACTGCTGAAACGAGGGGTGATAAACCCTAGGAGTGTCGACTTCGATTTCCTAGATGCTGTGAATGTGAACTTGAGAGAAAAGTTTAGTCTCGCTTCAACCGGAACGTTTCGCACCGATACCACGGACGGATATGCACAACGACTCGCATATTTCTATTCAAATCTTAGCTTTATCGATGCGAATAGAATATCTTTCAAGGTGTTCGAGATCGGATTATGTGTTGATGTGGACATGTTGGCGGACATACTTGAGTTGAACGGGCACGATATCAACCAGTCAAAGTCTCAGTTGCTCGTGCCACATTGGATCTTGTCGAGGATAGAGATATTGAGGGAAAAATTATCTATTCAAGGATGCGTGCCATCAACATTGTGTTGCACAAAATTGTTATCAATTGCATTAGGCCGAAGTCTACATCAAAGACTGATGTGTCTAACTCTGAAGCAAAATTGATGTACGCAATCAACTCTGGGAAGAAGTTCTCTCTCCCTCACACTATTCTCTTTCACATGTACAGAGCCATGTCGAAAGACAAGGGACAATTGCCTTATCCAGGTCTGGTGACCAAGATCTTCATACACATGAATATTGAACCGCCACACACTCTCTGTGTTCGACCGTGCGATAAGATGGTGGTAGGTTTAAAGATGTTGACAAAGATGCGTCTGAAAGAACTTTCTAAGGCAATGGAGAAATTCAGAGTAAAGACTCCAGTTCCGTCTGCTTCAAAAAGAAAGGGAAAGGAAGCCATTGGTGCTCCCACCAAAAAGAAGAGAACTCTCATCTTGGAAGATGAAGAGGAGGAGGAAGATCTTACAATCACTGCCCTGATAAGGACAAGACGTTCTGTTCCCTAATCAACAGAACAACAGAAGAAACAGAGAGAAGAAGAAGAAAAAGACAAGAACAGAGAAGAAGAAGAGCAGAGAGAGAAGGAGAAAGAAGTTGAAGAAGAAGGAGAAGATGAGCAAGAAAAGTCTGTAGCTGAATCTGGAGAGAAGGGGAATCAAGACCCAGAAGAGCGTGATCATCACTCTTCCCCTCTTGATGTCTTAGAGACAGGGGGAGTTGGCGAGCAAGAAAGGTCCTCACCTCATGCTGCCATTAGTGAAGGTCTGAGACAATCTCCAGCAGACCCAGAAGAAATTCAGGCTTCTCAATTGCCTGAAGAAGGACACGATACGTCAGCACCAAGTCTGCAAGACTATACAGAAGCGCCATCGTCTGAATTCACTCCATCTGAGAAAGCCAATGCTAGTACACAGACGGACAATTCTGCAGATTTTCGTTGTATCATGGATATTCTTCTGGAAATGCGTGGCCAAATCTATGCCCTGGACTGTGAAGTTCAAGCCATGAAGAATGCTGGACAAGCATCTTCAGTTACCCTGGAGGATAGAATGAAAGACCTCGCTCTACAACTTCAAGCCAATGCCAAGGGAGAAGAGGTAGCTCAACTGAGGGAAGACTTGAAGAAGCTCGAAGGAGTAGTCCAGTCCATGGGGGATTTCCAGATTGTACGCATTCCCAAGCAGACATGACATCTTTCTCACCTTTTTTAATGCTGACAAAAAGGGGGAGAAAAGCAATTTGAACCAAACCAACTTTCTTTGACTTTAAATTTGTTTGAATGTGTTTGTTTTTGAACTTGAGTGAACTTGGGATATGAACTTGAATCTGACTGAATTGGATGTGGATTTTAAATGCTTGACTGTTTGCATTCATATCAAGTATTGTTATATGGTATTACTCATGAAAGACTAACCAATTTTCTGTGGATGCAGTAGTCTTTGCTTTATTAATCTTTATGAGATAGCCATATTGCTTGAGAAATGTTTTTGCAGGTCAAAGTGGTTCAAATCTACGAAAGTTTTGTCACCATCAAAAAGGGGGAGATTGTTGGAGAAATCGCTCCAGAATATTTTGAAACTCGACAAAACGTTTTTTCGCCCTAGTCTCGGATATCTCGCAGATCGTCTAGTTTAAAGTCCGAAGACTTTCGATGACCAGACTCAAGATTCAAGACTCAAGATTTGAGACTCAAGACTCAAGACTCAAGACTATTCTCATTGACAGCCTTTTCCGATCCAAAGGACGAAGTAAATCCCGAGAGTCAAGTATATGGTTAAGGATTTAATCCTATCGTCCGGAGAAGATCTTTTGGCTGGATAAATACAACGGATTCTTTTGTTCGTATCTAGATCAATTGAAGATTCGATGGTCGACGAAGTATTCTTGGAAAGTTCTATTCTTGGAAACCAAGATCCTGATTGTATGGGCGAACAGGATTGATGGGCTATCGTCAGGTTCCTTTTATAGCTCGAATGATCTTCTTGATTGATTCCGTCCAACGGGTAGATTGGAGGAATTCCTTTGGTAAGTGCCAACGGTATGATGGCATAAAGGAGTATAAAAAGGAAGTCATTCTAGTTGTTTGAGTACGTGATTGATAGAAAAATTTCAGAGTCCAAGCACCTTGATTATTAGTCGATACGACCGAAAGGAAATTGTATACACAGAGAGTGTCTATACTTGGTGATACCTTGAGCGAGTGTGGTAGATCATCTACACCGAGAAATCAAGGAAGATCAACACTGTAACATCTCTTTGTTCATAGTGGAATCCAGCCAAATTGGCTGTCAGTGCAGAAGAGTGGACGTAGGCTTGAATCAAGCCGAACCACTATAAACCGCGTGTTTAATTCTCTCCCTCCTTGCTTAGTCTTACGTTGATTATTACTCTTCGCAAATCCTTCAACTGTCTAAGTATTGCGCAAGTATACATAAATTATCAAGAAAAATCTTTGTATACCTATTCACCCCCCTCTAGGTACTCATACTAGCAATATCAGTAGATTGCCAAGATTTCTTCTAAGAACCTTGTTCGAGGGCTACCCAACCTGAAGTTTAAAAAATCTAACTTATGCACACCATGTGTATTGAAAAAACATGTTAGAAGTTCTTTTAAACCAATAAATTATGTTTCTACTAATTATGTTTTGTAGCTTCTGCATATGGATCTCTTTGGGTCAACCAAAACTAAAAGCATAGGCGGAAAGAGATATTGTCTAGTAATCGTGGATGATTATTTACAATTCACTTGGGTTTACTTTCTGACAAGTAAGTCTGAAACATTTTCTTCAAAGTTTGCTAAGAAAGTTCAGAATGAGAAATGGATATGCTATTTCAAGCATACGGACAGACCATGGAGGTGAATTTGAAAATCAAGAATCCACAAATTTTTGTGATGAATCAAGTTTTCAGCATGTTTTCTCCTCTTCATACACTCTAGAACATAATGGAGTTGTGGAAAAAAATAATAGATCTTTGCAGGAAATGGCAAAAACTCTTTTAATAAAAAGTAGTATTTACTCTCATTTTTGGGCTGAAGTAGTTTCTACAATATGTTATATTATTAATAGACTCTTTTTAAGGCTTATTTTGGAGAAAACTCCTTATTTAAAGGAAATAAGCCAATTATTTCTTACTTTCATGTATTTGGTTATAAATGTTTTGTTTTGAAAAATGCAAATGATCGAACTGGTAAGTTTGAAGATAAATCAGACGAAGGAATCTTCTTTAGATATTCAACCACTAGCAAAGCTTACATAGTATTCAACAAAAAGACTCAGTCTGTGGAAGAATCTACAAATGTCAAATTCCAAGACTCTTTGCAAAATCAACTAATTCAGACTCATCTTGAAAAATCTGAACTTGCTCAAAACTCTACAAAATCTACCTCCCCTGAAGTAGTTCAAACCTCTAAAATCAACAATGGACAAAAACTAAAAAATCAACTGAAGAAGAAGATCAGCAAACTGTCAGACTAACAAGTAGCTGGAAACACAAGTTTAGTCATCCCAAATAATTCATCATTGGTGATATTGATGAAGGGATTCACACCAGATTAAAAAGCAAGAAAAGTCTAGCATCGTGGCACTTATTTCTGAAATGGAACTCAAGAGCATAGAAGAAGCTTTAGTTATGAAAGTAGGATTGAAGCAATGCAAGAATAACTCAAACAGTTCAACATTGACGATATATGGGAATTAACTCATAAACCAAAAGGTAAATCCATTATTGGTGCTAAATGGATTTTTAGGAACAAGTTGACGAAAAAGGAAAAGTGATCAAGAACAAAGCAAGACTAGTGGCCAAAGGATATACGCAAGAAGAATTGATAGATTATGATGAAACCTACGCACTAGTAGCCAAGTTATAAGCAATTAGATTATTACTTGCTTTTGTTTGTTATAAAAATTTCAGGTTATTTCAAATGGACATCAAGAGTGCATTCCTAAATGGATTTATCCAAGAAAAAGTCTATGTGGAACAACCTCCTAGATTTGAAGATCCAAAGAGACCAAACTCAGTATTTAGATTGAAAAAGGTTCTGTATGGATTAAAGCAAGCATCTCGAGCTTAGTATGACAGGTTAAGTAATTTTTTTAATGCAAAATGGTTTTGTCAAAGGAAAAGTGGATACTACTTTGTTTATTAAAAGGGATCTACTTGTTCAAATTTATGTTGATGATATTATATTTGGATCACATAATGAAAAATTGTGCAAGAAGTTTTCTAAGTCTATGCAAGATGAATTTGAGATAAGCATTATGGGTGAACTATCATTCTTTCTCGGATTACAAGTAAAACAATTGAAGGAATGAATTTTCATTCACCAAGAAAAATATGCAAAAAAACTTGTTAAAAAGTTCGAATTGGAGAATTGCAAAAAGACTGAAATACCAATGTCTAGTTCTTCGAAGCTGGATAAAGATGAAGGAGTATTATTGGTTCACTTCTTTATCTTACTACTTCTAGACCTAGCATTTTGTTTAGTGTTTGCATTTGTGCTAGATTTCAATTTGATCCAAAAGAGTCTCATCTAAGTGCCACAAAACGCATCATCAACTACATTGCAACCACTTCAAATTTAGGTCTGTGGTATCCCAAAAAATGTGACTTTACCCTCCTTGGATATTTAGACACATATTTAGCAGGTTGTAGAGTTAATGGAAAGAGTACATCTAGTATGTGCCAATTGCTAGGAAATAGGACAGTATCTTGGTTCTCAAAGAACCAAAGCACTATAGCTCTTTCAACAACTGAAGCAAAGCATGTGGCCCTTGGAAGTTGTTGTTCTCAAATCTTATGGATAAAACAACAATTGAGAGACTTTGGAATCAAAGACTCATGTATCGAGATCAAATGTGATAAGACCGACGCAATCAATCTAACAAAAAATCCAATTCTTCATTCAAGAACAAAGCATATAGAAATTCGACATCACTTTATTAGAGATCATGTTCAAAGTGGAGAAGTTATGATTCAATTCATTGATTCAAAGAATCAATTGGCGGACATATTTACAAAGCCACTGGAGAAAAGCCTATTTGAGTCTATTCACACTAGACTGAACATCACATCTATTATCCATTAAAGTCTAAAGGAGCTCATACTTAGAAGTAAAGTTTGAAGGTGCTCAGACTTAGAAGACCAAGAGTTATGATTGTAAGTTATTTTGGCACTAGTTATTTTTGTTTAAAAACTTGAAAAGGTACGGTTACTTATTAATTGCTAATTGATCAAAATTATCTTTCCAAGTTTTTTTCTTTTTCAAAAAGACAGTTATCAATTTTGAAAGACAGTTATTTTCAAAAAGGAATTTATTCTTTTCGAAAATGTATTTTTATTTTTCCTTTTACAACGTTTCGTTCACCTCGCTTCACTTGCTTTATATACTGCCGAGATTCTTCTTCTTCGTTTTTACACTAAAATCCTAGAATACTAAATTCCCACTTGCTTTCACTCTCGATTTGTCCAAAGTTTTCACCTTTTTCGAGCAAGTTTGTGAATTTCTCCCTTGAAGCGACAATGTCTTTAAGAAAGTCTTCAAGGATTGTAAGCAAGGGACCACGATATATGCTTGAGGGTCCTATGCATGTCGACTTGACCGAGGAAGAAGATTCTTCTCCACCACTGCGTCCGAGTCATCAACAACCTTCTTAGCAATGTCAGTCTTCTCCACCAACTCATCCAAACAAAAAGTTATAGAAGAGGCTGAACTTGTAAGAACGCTAATTCCCAACGGTTGCTTTCAAACTTTACTCTAATTTGAAGAAAGGAGGAACACCGATGTCCTTGATCAATGAATTTTTAAGAGATAGAGGATACAAGAACAAAACCTTGTTCTTGCGGGAGTTGGAAAGGTTATGAGTTGTAAAGAGAGGGACGACTGAAAGGACATTCGCAAATTTCCCGAGTGACCCATTCTATGGCACTACAAATCAACCACAAGGACTGAAAGACGATGAATGGATGTTTACCTATTTTCAGCCTAGAACAGGAGTGGCTGAACATTGCTAGTGATGGTTCAAGTCTTTTCAGATCGAAAAACCATGAGAGGGTGTACTTGAATTTGATGAAGAAAGGGGTTATGAACCCTAGGAGTGTCGATTTTGATTTCCTTGATTCGGTAAAAGTAAATTTGTGAGAGAAGCTTACTTTACTACAATTGGAGCGCTTTTGTTTTGAATCCATTATTGTTTATCCTGAACTCATGGCTTACTTCTACTTGAACTTATCTTTCGTGGATGAAAACAGCTTTTCTTTCACGGGAGAGATAAGGAGTTCTTGGTGAATACGGATATGTTGGCTGACATAATTGGGGTGGAAAAAGTGGGTTTCCAACCAATTAGTTTGTCAGTTGCACATGCTACATTGGCTTTGGTTAAAGACCGAGATGTTGAAGGCAAAATTTCCTACTCTAGGATGAATGGCTTTAACATCTTGCTGCACAAAATTGTAATAAACCGCATTCGTCTCAAGTTGACATCCAAGACTAATGTCTCTCGATCTGAAGCAAACTTGATGTATGCCATCAATGCTGAATTTAAAGTAATGTGTTGGAGCATATAAAGGAGAAGTCTCTCGTCAAAGCAAAACAAGACTCTATTGCAGCGAAGAGGAAATGCAAGGAGCCCATGGCTGCTCTAGTGAAGAAGAAAAGAATTTCCATCTTGCAGGATGAAGAAGATGAGGATGAAATGACTCTTTCAGCCTAAGAAATTTGAAGAGTTTTTTTAGCTTTCAAGAGACTCGAGAAGAGCCAGAAGAAGGAGAACTAGAGAGAGAAGAGACAGAGAAGGAAGATGAAGAACATATGAGGATAGAGGAAGAAAGAAGACAAGAGGAAAGAAGTGGAGATGAAGAAGAAGCAGAAAGAATAGAAGAAAGAGGACAAGAAGGAGAAAAAGACTAGGGTCAAGAAGACTCTTTTAAGCCTACTTTGGCTGTCTCTCTGTCAAGTATTTCTGAGATGGTAGGAACTGGAACTACTGACGCACATCACTCTGAAGCTGAAGTTGATCGAGAAGAAATCTTACCTACTCCACTTGAAGGCAACCAAACAGGGGGAGCTGTTGGACCAAAAGGTATTTCTTCACTTATCTTTACTAGTGATGTGAGTCGTTCTGCAGTAGATCCAGAGGATGTGTATGCCTTTCATTATCCAGAAGCTTCCACTCATAGTCATGGTGGACAATCTGCTGAAGTTCCATCCATTCTCAAAATCCCTGGAATCGACTCGGTTGGTCTTAGTGCTGCAACAGAACATACAACAGACTTTTCGAGATTGCTAGAGATTTTATTGATGTAAGGAAGCAACAATATGCTATGGGGTAATGTAAGATCTCAAGAATGCTTTTATGGTCACTTCAGTGTCTTTGCACGATCAGTTAAATGCCCTGCAGAATTAAGTGCAATCATCTGTGCAGGGTGAAGATTTTCAGTCACTGAAGCAGAGTTTTGCAAGGCTTGAGAAGATAATTAATTCTATGGGAGAGTTCAAGCTTGTTTCCCTTCCAAAATAGCCATGATTCTAACCCTATTTTCAACGAACTCTTTTATTTGTTTTCCACTTTTTGCTGTTGACAAAAAGGGGGAGAAGTTGATGCATATTTGATTTTTTTTTTTTTGATTTTTATTTTTGGACTTATCTTCTGATTGGTTGTGGCTTGGACTGGTTTGGACTGATGATGCTTGCAAGTAACTTAAGCTATGTTATTGATTATGGTAAAGATAGTTGTTTTGACAGGACTAACATGTTTTCTGTGGTTGCAAATCTCTATTTATCTTTTATAAGAAATCTTGGTTTGCTTAAGTGTTGTTTTACAGGTCAAAGTGTCCAAATTTGTAGGAAAGTTTTGTCACCATAAAAAATGGGGAGATTGCTGGAGAAAATTTCATTATTTGTTTTGAAGTTGACAAAACGTTTCCATCAGTCTAGTCCGAAGACTTGCAAACTCTATTGTCAAAGTTTGAAGACCTCAAACTCAAGATTTAAAGTCTACCCTCACTGATAGTTTCCAGACCGGAAGAAAAGATTTATCCAATGAACAAGACTTATCCAAATGCAAGTATATCTTTAAGGATTTGATTCATACGATTGAAGAAGATCTCACGGATGGAAATAACATCTTGTGATTAATTATTCTTATTGAAATCAATTTGAATAATTAGATCTATTGATTGGCGAAGTATACTTGGAATGTTCTACTTATGGAAACCTATATCCTGATTGTATGGACGAGCAGGATTTGTGGGCTATTATCACATTCCTTAAATAACTCGAGATCTTTCTAATTGATTATGTCCAACGGGTATATTGGAAGAACTCCTTTGGAAGGTGCCAACGGTTATAATGGCATGGAGGAGTACATAAGGAGGACGCTCAAGTTATTTGAGTGTGTGCGTGAAAGAAAAATTATAAAGTCCGAATCTCCTTATTCTTTGCTAATTCACTCACTGAGTTTAAGTTGTACTCAAAAAAGAGATTAAATACTTGTGAGACCTTGAGGAAGTGTAGTAGAGTCTCTATATTGTGGAATCAAGGATGTGCGGCTGTCAGTGCAGGAGAGTGGACGTAGGCTTATTCTAAGCTGAACCACTATAAATCCTGTGTTTCAATTATCTTTCCTTATACTCTTTACTTTAATTCACAATCTTATATAACTATTTACAGTCTTTTACATCTTCAGTCTATTGTTTTCATAAAAGTCGAATTAAGTTGTTAAGTCTTGCAAAACTTCTTTAACACCTATTCACCCCCTCTAGGTGTTCATACTAGCATTATCATCTTCTTCTTCTTCTCTTCTTTCTCTTTTCTCTGCACTTCTCTCTTCACTTCCTTTTCTTCTCTCTTCTCTCTCTTCTTCTCTGCTTTGTCTCTTCTAGCTGCTCAAAACTAGCAAAACTAAAAAAAAAAAAAAAATTCAAGGTAAAAGCAGAAAGAGTAAGCTCATCTTCATCCTCTTCATCATAAAGAATAAGGACTCTTCTCTTCCTTGTTGATTCAATCACGGGCTCCTTGCCTTTTCTTTTCTTCGCAACAGAGTCTTGTTTTGCTTTGCTTGGGGACTTCTCCTTAAAGCGCTCCAAAGCCTTATTCAGTTCCTTACACCATTTTCAATCCAATCACCATTGGAGTAATGGTTCAAGCACAAAGAGATGTAGGTAGCTAAATTTGAAAGTATCTGAACAATTTGTTGACTAGAGCAGAGTAAGGAAGCTGTCCCTTATCTTTCACCACAGTCTTGTACATATGCATCAGGATTGTGTGAGGCAGCAAGAACTTTATTCCATTACTGATGGCAAACATTAGTTTAGCTTCTGAATGAGAAACATCAATCTTGGAGGTAGACTTTAGTCGAATGTAGTTTATCATGACCTTGTGCAGCAAGATGTTGGAGGCAGTCATTCTTTGATAAATAATGCCACCTTCAGACAGTTTATCCTTTTCAAGTAAATTGATAGCATGACCAATAGTCACGTTTATTGGTTGGAAACTCCCTCTTTCCACACCAATAACGTTAGCCAATGTATCTACGTCCACCACAAACTCTTTGTCCCTTATAGTAAAACAGAATCTATTCGCATCTAGGAATGACATATTTGAATAGAAAAAAGCAGTTAACTCAACGTAAGCAATAGCGGTCTCCGAACAGAATCTTTCAAGTTGAAGAAGAGCAAATCTCTCCTTTAGGTTCACCTTCACAGAGTCTAAGAAATCGAAATCAATGGTTCAAGGGTTCATCAACCCTCTCTTCAACAATTTGGAGAAAGTCCTTTGATGATCTTTGGACCGAAATAAATTCGTTCCCTCACCACGTATTTTTGCAACAACGCCCATCCTAGGGAAGAAAGTTTGCATACAACCTCTCATCATCATCCTTAATCTCAGGCTGATTTAAGGAACTAAACCGTAGATCACTTGTAAAGTTGGCAAAAGTCCTATCTACCAATCATTTAGGCGCAATGCCTAGCCTTTCCATTGATCTCAAAAAACTGAGTCTCATTCTTGTAACCCCTCTCTCTAAAAAACCCATCGATGAAAGTCATAGTAGGGCCACCCTACTTTAACTGACTATATAGTTTAAAGAGGAACTCAGGTTTTAGCGTTCTTACCGGTTTTACATTTTCAACAATCTCTTATTCTTTTGGTTAGCACGGAGGATGTTGAGTAGGACGCTATTGAGAGTGCTGTTGCGGTTGCTGAGGAGAATCCTCTTCATCGGTCAAGTCAAAGTGGGTGGGATCCTCAGGCATGCTTCATGGTCCCCTGCTTGCGATTTTGGAAGACTTTCTTTGGAACGACATTGTTGGAGTCAAGGAGGATTTCTCTAACTTATTTGTTTAAGAAAGATGAAAACTTGGAGAAGGATTTTGAGAGCAAAAGTGAGAAAGTAGGAATTTTGTATTCTAGGGTTTGTGAAAGCATAAATGGAGAAGAAAGACTTGGTGGTATAAAAAGTAAATGAAATGGGTTATATGAACTGTCGTACTAAAATGAACCGTCACCCGAAAATTGCCTTTTTGAAAATGAAAACTGTCAAAAATTCAAAATTTTGAAAAATATAACTTCCATAAATAAAATAGGCAAGCAACGATTAAATATTAATGTACCTTTTTGAGAGCTAAAAATAAATTGCCTCTATTTAAGAAGTAATAACTTACATATGTAAATTCTGAATATTCTGAGTCTGACCACCTTCAAAGTTTAATCAATAGAAGATATAATATTCATCAATAGACTCAAATAGACTTTTCTCCAAAGTGGCTTTGTAAATATATCCGCCAATTGATTCTTCGAGTTAATGAACTAAATCATTATTTCTCCATTTTGAACATGATCTCTAATAACATGATGTCGAATCTCTATATGTTTTTCCCTTGAATGAATATGGATTCTTTGTGAGATTAATAGCATTGGTATTGTCGCATTTGATCTCGGTGCACGATTCTTTAATTCCAAAGTCTTTTAACTGTTGCCTTATTCACAAAATTTGAGAACAACAACTTTCAAGAGCCACATACTCCGCTTCTGCTGTTGAAAGAGCCTTGGTACTCTGCTTTCTTAAGAACTAAGACACCAACTTGTTGCTTAGCAGTCGACAAGTATCAAAAGTACTCTTTCTATCAACTACGCAACTTGCTAAATCTGCGTCTGAATATCCTAGGAGAGTAAAGTATTATTCTTTGGGATACCACAGACCTAGCTTTTGAGTAGTTATAACATATTTGATGATGCGTTTTGCAACACTTAAGTTGGATTCCTTGGGATCTATTGGAATCTAGCACAAATGCAAACACTAAACAAAATGCCAGGTCTAGAAATAGTAAGGTAAAGAAGTGAACTAATAATACTCTTGTAGAGCTTCTGGTCAACTTTCTTTCCTCCTTCATCCTTGTCCAGCTTCAAAGAACTTCACATTGGCATCTCAGTCTTTTTGCAATTCTCCAATCCAAATTTCTTGGTGAGATCTTTTGCATATTTTTCTTGATGAATGAAAATTCATTTCTTCAATTGTTTGACTTGTAATCCAAGAAAGAAAGTTAATTCGCCCATCATGCTCATCTCAAATTCATCCCACATAAACTTTGAAAACTTCTTGCGTAGATTTTCATTAGGAGATCCAAAACTAATATCATCGACATATATTTAACTAATAAAAAGTCTTTTCCTTCTTTCTTTATGAATAAAATAGTATCTACCTTTCCCTTTTCAAAACCATTTTGGATTTGAAATTTACTTAACATTTCATACCAGACTCGAGGTACTTGCTTTAATCCATACAAAGCCTTCTTCAATCTATAGATTGAGTTTGGTTTTCTTGGGTCTTCAAAACTAGGGGGTTGTTCCATATTGACTTCTTCTTGGATAAATCCATTGAGGAATGTACTTTTGACGTCCATTTGGAATAACTTAAAATTTTTATAGCAAGTAAAAGCAAGTAATAATCTGATTGCTTCTAACCTCGCTATTGGTGCATAGGTCTCATCATAGTCTATCCCTTCTTCTTGCGTATATCTTTTGGCCACGAGTTTTGCTTTATTTTTGACCACTTTTCCTTTCCCTTCCACTTTGTTTCTGAAAACTCATTTAGTTTGAATAATAGATTTACCTTTTGGTTTAGGAATTATCTCACAAACATCGTTGATGCTGAACTATCTGAGCTTTTCTTGCATGGCTTCGATCCAACTTTCCATTAGATAGGGCTTGTTCTACACTTTTGGTATATATTTCAGAAATAAGTGCTAGAGCACTAGACTCTTCTCGCCTTTTGGATCTGGTGCGAATTCCTTCAGCAATGTTGCCAATGATGAGTTCCTTGGGATAACTAGACTTATGCTTCTAGTTACTGGTTGGTTTGAAAGTTTGCTAATCATCTGTTTTAGTTGAATCTTCTAGTTCTGCTTGTTGCTAATCTTCAGAAGTCTGAACTACTTCAGGGGAATTAGACTTTGTAAAGTTTGGAGTAGGTTCAGATTCTTCAAGTTGAGTCTGATCCGTTTGATTCAACATAGAGTCTTGAAACTTGATGTTCATGGATTCTTCCACAGATTGAGTCTTCTTGTTAAAAACTTTGTATGCTTTGCTTGAGGTAGAGTAGCCAAGAAAATTCCTTCGTCTGACTTTTCTTCAAACTTCCAAGTTCAATCATTTGCATTTTTCAAAACAAAACACTTATAACCAAACACATGAAAATAAGAAACATTTGGCTTTTTCCCTTTATACATTTCATAAGGAGTTTTCTCTAATATAAGCCTCAAGAACACTCTATTGATAATATAGCAGGCTGTAGGGACTGCTTTAGCCCAAAATTGAGAGGAAATTTTACTCTCAATTAAGAGGGTTCTTGCCATTTCCTTCAAAGATCTGTTCTTTCTTTCCACAACTCCATTATGTTCTAAAGTGTATGGAGAAGAGAAAACATGTTGGAAACCAGAATCATCATAGAATTTTGCAAAGTCTTGATTTTTGAACTCACCTCCATGGTCTGTATGTATGCTTGAAATAGCATATCCTTTTTTATTCTGAACTTTCTTAGCAAATTTTGAGAAGTGAGAAAAGGCTTCAAACTTATTTGCTAGAAAATAGACCTAAGTAAAACGAGAGTAATCATCCACGATTACTAAGCAGTATTTCTTTCCACCAATAATTTGAGTCCTGATTGGTCCAAAGAGGTTCATATGCAGAAAATCCAAAGTTTGATTAGTAGAAATTAGATTTATAGGTTTAAAGGAACTTTTAACTTATTTTACCAAAACACAAGGAGTGCATAATTCAGACTTTTGATAAGTCAGATTGGGAAGACCACAAACAAGCTTCTTGGATGAAATCTTAGCAATTTGTTTCATGTTCACATGTCCAAGCTTTCAATGCCAAAGATTTGTTTCATCTTGAATGGATATAAGATACTGAGAGCTTTTCGGTTTTATATCCAGGAGGTAAATGTTCCCATGCCTTCATCCAGTGAAAAATTGAGAAAGATTTTTACTTGTTTCCGAACAAATGCCTTATTGGAAGTTAATTTTGAATCCAATGTCGCAAAGTTGACTAATGCTGAGTAGATTGTAATTTAGCCCTTCCACCAAAGAAACATTGTTGATAGTTAGGCTTCCAATCTTCACGGTTCCACAATCAACGATTCTTCCCTAGTTGTTTCCACTAAAAGAAACTTTTCCACCATTTATTTGAACAAGCTTTATAAAACGGCTAGAATCTTCTGTCATGTGCCTTGAACAGCCACTATCCAAATACCATTTGATCTTTCTTTTGATAGTGACCTGTGATCAAGAAAAGAACTCAAACTTTCTTTGGTACCCATATTTTCTTGGGTTTAGGAGAGTTAGTGCTAAACACTATCTTTGCCCAATCCCTCTTAACATGTCTCTAGACCTTGGGACATTCCCTCTTGAAATGTTCTGAGCTATTACATTTTGAACATTTGAGAGCACTTTGGCCAACATGTTTTACAAAAACCTTTTGAAAATGATTTTTGTAAAATGCCCTTGTAGGTCTTTATTTGATTCGTTCTTTAACTTTGGGAAAATCAATTAAAGGAATAGTTTTTGAGGTCATTTCCCAAACCAAATTTGTTAAAATAAGGTCATTGTATAGAAAGAATTTTCTCTAATTTCTCAGATCTTTTTGAAAATCTTTTTGTGATGTTTGAAATATCTTCCTTCAAAAAGACATTTTCTTTGGAAAGAGAATATGAATTTTCTTTCAAATCAACAAAATCTTTATTTAGACTTTCAAACTTCTCTTTTCAAGAAGATTCTTGTTGCTTTAGTTTGGAATTCTCCCTCTTTAGCTCGGAAATCATTTTAAAGATGTTTTGAGACTAAGATAGAGTTCATCTATATACTTTGAAACTTTAATAGGGATTTTTAAATTACTAACCTTAACTTCTTTGTCTGAGTTTGAGTCAAAGTTTGTTTCAAGGTTTGAGTCTGATTCAAATTTGGCCATTAGACATATGTTGGCATATTCTTCATCACTTTCCTCGCATTTAGTATCGCTCTATATTTTTGCTTTGAGAGCCTTTTTGTATTTCTCAATTCTTCCTTTATTTTTCTTCAACAGAGGGCAGTTGAGTCTGATGTGCCAATTTTTTCTTGCATTCAAAGCAAATCACATCTTTGTTGACTTCATCATCCTCAGTTGATTTGTTTTGGAATTTTTGAATGCCTTTCTTCTTCCAGTTGAATTTGTTTCCTTTTCTATTCAACTTTCTGAATTTCCTAATTATGAGTGCTAATTCTTCATCATTCATGTCTTCTTCTGAATTTGTATCATCAGAATCATCATTAGATTTTAAGGTAATTGACTTCTTACCTTTAGAATCTTCTTCCTCATTGATTTGCTCCACTTCATATGATTGAAATGTGCCTACTAGTTCATCTACTGAAAAAGGCATGATCCTCTAAGTTTCTCTTATTGATGTTTTCACATGATTCCAGTCTTTGGAGAGTCTACGCAACAGTTTATTGACATTCATTGGTCCCGATATTGGTTGTCCTTGATAGGCTAATCCATTCACAATTTCAGTGAAGCATATGAACATATCAATGATGGATTCTCCAAGCTTCATCTTGAAGGTTTCATACTGTCCGAGTAGGATATTGATTTTTGTTTCCTTTACTCGATCAATTCCTTCATAGGTAACGTGCAATCTGTCCCAAACTTCTTTTGCTGTTTCACAGGAAGAAATTTGATTATATTCAATAGGAGATAAATCACAGTATAAAGAGTATATAGTTTTAGTATCAAGAACTTGTCTC
This sequence comes from Eucalyptus caleyi, assembly GCA_014182885.2. Taxonomy (NCBI): domain Eukaryota; kingdom Viridiplantae; phylum Streptophyta; class Magnoliopsida; order Myrtales; family Myrtaceae; genus Eucalyptus; species Eucalyptus caleyi. The sequence goes on from CM024470.2 coordinate 51,404,912, forward strand.
TTGGTTAATTTTTCTTGTGTAATTTCGCCATCGTCTGCAACTTTTTTTTCCTCTTTCTGATATTGATGTAGCTTTTGGTTTGATCTAATTTTCTACCACATCCCATTCCAGGGGATCTTTTGATCTTAGGAATGCCTTCATCTTGTTTTTCCACACGTCGTATTCCTTCCCATCAAAATAAAGGGGTTTGGTGTTGCTTTGGCCTTCAACCAAACCTGGAGCTAAAATACTAGCTATAGACCTTTAACTCAAAGTAAAAACACTTCAATAAAATGAGCACACAAGCTCTAATACCAATTGAAAGGACTAGTACAAACACCTAGAGGGGCATAAATAGGTGTTAAAAGAAATTTTTGCAAGAACGTTTGTAAAACACTTTACTTCTAAAAACAGAGTCTGAAAGTCAATGAACTTAGGTGATTTTTAAATCTCTAACAATTAAACAAAATTACGAATAAGTAAAGGAGTTTAGGGAAGAGAATGAAAACACAAGGTTTATAGTGGTTCGGCTTAAATCAAGCTTACGTTCACTCTTCAGCGCTGACAGCCTACTAGCTGGATTTCACTATGAATCAAAAGAGATTTTACAATCACGCAATCTCGACTTCACAGTGGAAAAGCTCTACTACGCTCTTTTGATGTCTCACAAATGTTTGCTCTCTCTTTTGAGTGTAATTTGAGTTCAGCAAATGAAATAGCAAAGAATTGAGAAGTTTTAGATTTTGAAATTTTTCTCTCTCGCAAACTCTCTCAAACAACTGGAGAGTCCGCCTTAAATACACATTCATGCCTTCACAACCATTGACACTTTCCAAATGAGTTCTTCCAATCTACCCATTGGACATAATCAATCAAGGAGTTCTCGAGTCATTTTATAAATGTAAGGAGAGCCCATCAATCATGTTCGCCCATATAATCGGGATCTTGATTTCCATAAGTAGAACCTTCCAATTTGTTTGATTTTCAAAAGATTTGATTATCGGAATTGATTCCAATAAGGATAATCAATCACATAAGTGCTATAACTAGCCATAAGGTTATCCATAAGCCGTACAAATCGAATCATAAAGATAATCTCGCATCTTGATAAGTCTTCATTCTTCAGTGTCGTTCAGTCTAGAATCTATTAGTATGAACAAACTTTGATCCTAAAGTTTGTCGATCTTTAGACTTTGACTTTAAAGTCTTGGAGTCTTCAAACTAGACTGTGGAAATGTTTTGTCAACTTCAAAACAATAAATGAGTTTTGTCTAACACTTTCAACTCAGACAACGCCATTCGGTAAGAAGCCTTAGAAATTGGCTTTGTCTCGTGGGCTAACTCAATCACAAATTCAATCTCTTTTTTCTTTTGGCAGACCTGGCAATTCTTTTGAGAATACACCTCGAAATTCTTGAAATACTACTATGTCCTCACTCTTTAGTTTCTCAACTATCTTATCTATGACAATCGCTCAGTAACCTTGACAATCACCGTCTAACAAACGGGTTGCCTCGAGTGACGAGACTTAAGGGGTCGAGGGTCCTCTTCGATTTTCAATAAATTCAAACTTTTATCTGTCAACGGGTTAAATTGTATCACATCGCAACAACAACACATTACAACAAAAAGCTCCTTGAGTCAAACCTTTTTATACATGACAACAAGGTTATACATAAGCAAGCTAGTCAAGTACAACGGCAAAAGAACGCTTCAAGTGCCATAACTTTGGCCAAAGGGACACTTAAGTGCCATAACTTACGAAAGGTACACTTAAGTGCCAAATTCGAAAAAAAACGGATCACTTGAGTGTCACTCCGGCCAACGTCCGGCCAAAACGCCAACGTGGCGTTTTTCCGACGAAGTGCGCCCAAAAATACACCGCTTTGCACGCTGACGTGGCCAAAACGACGTCGTTTTGGGCTGACGTGATAAAAAGAAAATTAAAAATTAAATTAAATTAATTTTAAAATTAAATTAAATTAATTTTAAAATTAAATTAAATTAATTTTAAAATTAAATTAAATTAATTTTAAAATTAAATTTAATTAAAATTAAATTTAATTAAAATATTTTAAAATAATAATTTTAAAATTAAATTTATTTAAAATATTTTAAAAATTAATAATTTAAAAAACTTTAAAAACTTTAAAAAACTTTAAAAAATTTTTAAAATTTTTAAAAAAGGGAATGGGGGAGGCGGGCGAGGGATCGCCCTCGCCCGCCGCCGCCGCCGCCCCACCGCTGCCGGGAAGGGCCGGCGATGGCGGGAGGAGGGTCGGCTGGGGTCGCGAGCCCTTGCCCCGATCTAGGGCGAGGGTCACAGCCCTTGCCCAGATCCGGTGAGGGTCGGCGACCCTCGCCCGACAGGGCCAAGGGCTACCGCTCGCCGGGGGTCGCCCCAGCGGGCGGCAGCCTTGGCCTGGTCGGGCGAGGGCCGCAAACCCTCGCCGGACCTGGGCGAGGGCCGCGCGCCCCCCCAGATCCAGCGGTGAGGGCTTATGGCCCTTGCCCAGATCCAATGGCGAGGCCTCGCGAGCCCTCACCCAGATCCAGCGGCGAAGGCTCGCGGCCTTCGCCGCCGGTCGACCGGGGTCGTCGGCCCTTGGCCAAGGCCCGGCGACCCCGGCTGACCCTCCCCCCGCCGTCGCCGGCTCTTCCCGGCAACGGCGGCCGAGGGCTGATCCTCGGCCGCCTCCCCTTGTTCCCTTTTTTTTTTTAATTTTTTTAATTTTTTTTAAAATGATTATTTTTAAAAATATTTTAACTAAATTTAATTTTTAATTTAATTTAATTAATTTTTTCCACGTCAGCTGAAACGACGCCGTTTTGGCCACGTCAACGTGCAAAACAGCGCCGTTTTAGCCATGCTTCGCCGGAAAACGCCACGTTGGTGTTTTGGCCGGATTGGCACTCAAGTGATCCCTTTTACTCCGATTTTGGCACTTAAGCGACCTTTCGTAAGTTATGGCACTTAAGTGTCCCTTTGGTCAAAGTTATGGCACTTGAAGGGTCCGCGAGTCACAAGTACAACTTTAGTCAAAGATTCTTCTTTCTACTATGTTATTATAACAACGGAAATTCTACAACCTTCACCCAAAATTCTACTGTGTTACTCTGATAAAATCACCTCAAAAACATTCTTCATCCAATTGGTGCATGGTTGGTCCATTCATGTTTCTTTAGCCATCCTAGTGGCGTCCTATCTGCAGTAATGGTACTTTTGCTCTCCTGGACTTACGCAGATAGTTCCTCACCTTATGGCCATGCTGGCCACATCTAAAGCACACTCTTGTTAAACTTGGACGCTAGGTTGGTCCATGCTTCCTACTACAAACTCAGCACATGTCTGGTGAGTCCTTTGCCTCCCGTTGGGTGATAGCATGCACCCTTTCTTGTACCAGAGGCATAATCCAAGTACCCCACTGTGCATCTTGTAGCGCATTCTCTATATTTTGTTCCATCGGCAGTGGTGGTGGCAGGTGTTGTGACTCCATTTGCCTACGCAGACAATTTCTGGCTAGGTGACCTCGCTGGTCACACACAAAATAAGCACCCGCCTTAGTAGGACACGAGGCTGATCCATGATGTCCCCCGGCAAGAACGACACACTCTAAAATGGCTCACTGACTTTCCTATCTCACCCCTACTGTTGGGTGGAACATGATATCTTCCTCTTGTCATCAATCTCTTACCAACCCAATTCTCATCTCTATTAGAACCAAACTATGACACCGATGTAGAGGCTTGTTCCCCGATCACAATCCCAGCTTGGGCTTCAACAGGTGCAACAGCAATGACGGTTATGGCATTGGTGACAGCAGTGACAACAGCAACAACAGTGGCTTGATTCTGTGCTTGTTGACCTAAAATGCCTCCCAAAGTCTCTAGTGCATGAATGATCCCGTCGAACCTAGGATCGCTTGGTGCTACTACATGCTCAGTACTGGCTTGTGGCAGTACTCTTACACTTGCGCTGGCCTGAGCCTGCGCTCTACATTGGATATTGATCTTTGTCGGCATCCTACCCCAAGTTACAGGTCCTACTGACCTCCTCCAATGAGTTCTTCACTCCTGGTCACTCATCACGCTGATTCTTTATGGAAACCTACTTTCCAATTCCAATACCATATTAGAATTTGAGTAACCCCACAAACAAGCTACCAATCAGCTATCACTCATATGCATCAACAATTTAAAAGTGGTTTTTCCTACTAACTATCCCATGATTCATTGCACGTTATCACTCCAAACACTAACCCGCTCTGATACCACTTAAATGAGGATGTCACACCCTGACCCTCGAGCGCACGCACATCTCACTGTAGTCGATTTAAATTTGACTTCCCATGACCAGTCGCCGACCCTTTCATTTTTAATACACACGCGGAAGCGAATAATAACCCTTGACAACAAACAATATGGGATAGGAAAGCAAAGCAACATTTCACAATTATCCATGCGTTCCAATTGTTAATTTTTCCCTTTAAGGGTACCACCTACTCATAAGTTCGATGTCTACTGGCACAGTCAGGTATCGTCTCACCGCCATTTAGCACGATCACGTCTATATCATAATAGACGGCTTCCCCGAAGGAGCGTAGGTCTAGAATTTACTACGACTCGAGTCACCTACTCATAAGTTCGGTGTCTTTCTGGCGTAGCCACGGGTCATCTCACCTCCATTGTGCACGGCGACGTCCATATCTTAATAGATGGCTTCCTCGAAGAAGCATAGGTCCAGAATCTAATGCAACCCGCAATCCAAAAAATGGATATCCCATATAGGGTAATGCCCGGCTTAAAAGTTCGAGACGAGTTCTCATTAACCAACACACAACCAATCAATCTCGGCCTAGGACATTGTGCATTGCACTCAAATATCTCCATTAAAATAGTGATCCTAGCCTACTTTCTTCATATTAGAAATATCCGATGAAAATAGTCGTGTGTGGGTACACAATTAGTTCGAACCTGAAAAATTCATATCCTTCAATTTAAAAATCACATTGTTTTATATAATATGTAAAATCATTTTCAGTGTTTAAACCCGACACCCGAGATTTTCTGAATAAATATTGAAATTCACGATTTTTGGAATAAATTACCAAAAATCCAATCAGCACTCAATTTGCAAAAATTAACATCAAATTGCATAAACCAACCACACCATTGTAATCAGCACGAAATTCTGATCATCGACTATACCGGTCTAATTTCCGGAAAAATATTTAATAATTAAATTATTATCAAAATTAATTAAATAATTCAATTAAATTCCAAAATAGCTAACTTAGACCGAAATTGCAAAATTAAATACCGAGACGGGCCCGGAAAATTCCCGAAGTAATCTAGATAATTAATACAATCTATCTAGGCCCTAATTAACTTAATTTAACAATCTAACATGCAAGATTGGATATTTAAATAACTAATTTAATCTAACTAACCACCTAAACCTTGATTAACTTAATATAATCACCCTCTAAGCATAATTAACTTACTAATTGAGGTTTAGTGAGTTAACTCACTTGATTTGTGATCCGCTAAGACCAAAACGACGGGGACGCGACGGGGATCAATAAGTTCCAAAATAGTGACGCCAACAGGGCACGAATCGGGCCTGAAAATTGGCCCGAGGAAGCCCACGTTTCTGCTGAACTTGGCCAAGCTTCGTTGCTACTGGACTTCCGTCTCCAAACGGCTGATTCGATGGGATCGCGAGCACGAAACTAGGGCTGCTTTGATCGCGTGGACGGTAGCTGCTTCAACTTCAATGGGACGCGTGGCTTGGACAGCAGCTGCAAGAAGCAGCTTCGGTTGTGGCAACAGGAGGTGGCAGGTGGCGCACGAAGGGAGCTACTTGGTCAACTAAGGTGGAGAAGATTGCTGGAGTTGACCGACGTGGGGACATCATAGAGAGAGAGGGAAGGTTGGTGGGATTCGGCCACTGGTGGGCAGAGAAACGTGGCTGAAAAATTCAGAGGAAGGAGCTACAAAGGCGTAAAGGTGAAATCGAAATGGAGAAGCAGTGAAGGAGGGGGGGGCGGCATACGCAGGAAGCTTTAGAGAAAATGGGGGCAAAAAGTCAAGGAACTTGTCACATTTGATTAATGCTTTGTCCCCCTAAAACCCCTCAACTTATCCTACATGTCTCCAATTACTTTCTTATAGATAAATTCCACAAATTATCCAAATTGATGCAAAAATTGCACCCCCTCAAGCCTAGCTCCGAATTTACTCATTCTTGGACTTCAATTTCTTTGAAAAATTCCCAAATTTGATGTCCAATTTTGATGAAGAAAAAACCCACATAATTTCTACAATTTCCTTTTGCCAAGTAGCTCAGTTTGCAAGTCAAAAATCCCTTCAATTCCGCCAATCTGAATTTCCGTTCGTTTTCCGAAACGTCTGAATCGATTTTCCGTAAAAATTTTGGAATCGCCGAAAATTCTTCGAATGATGAGTAGACGTTCCTAAAATAAATCGTGACATGATAGAAATTTCAATTTCTAAAATTGAGTTCAAATTCGCGATTAATTTCAATTTGACGCAATTTTAGCATGACCTAACCTACCGGGTAGTTTTTAGGAAATTTTAGTGCAATTGACTCGTGGTCGATTATTTTCGAGCCACAACGTACATCTTTGACACATTGGCAACGTACTCTGGAATTTTCAATTACGGACGCAAGGTACCCAAAACGATAAGAAATCGGTCTAGTGCCTATCGATGAGAATTTTGCAATCTGGTGGAGTCATCCACACTCTAATCACCTATCTCAATTGAATCGACTTATCTCCAGCCTCGATAAATTGTCGATTGTGTTGTAATGACCCTTACAAATTAGCACGGTCGAGTAGTCGATTCCAGATTGAATTCTCAAGTCTATTGTGTTAAAATTCCTTAATAATTTCCCCAGATAGTCTAGTTATCTCATGAATGATCGGCTCAGAGAATAACACTATAGGCGCATCAATGAAAGGCTCGATTTATTCAATTGAAAACAAAATTGAAATTTTAGGATGTCACAAGTGAGGCCGCCTTGGCCTAGGCAGGGGTTAGGCTTGCCCTTGCTCCATTGCGCCTCACTTGTGGTGGGTGAGGCCAACTTGGCAGCCATGGCCGGTGATGGCTACCGGCGTCAATGCTGACCATGTCATGTGGCACCGCCAGTGTCCATGTCAGCAAATTCTAACCAAAATGCCGGATAGATTCAATTGGTAAGAAGTGAAAATGTGTATGACTAAATTAACAAAATTGAAAGGTTTAGAATCGAATTGGTAAAAGTGCAATAAGTTTAGGATTTTTAGACAATTTTCCCGATTTCGGGAGGAAATACCGTCTAGGGTAGGAAGGGATGTCTCCATAGGTGTAGACCATTAGAGAAGGTTCATAAATTTGACTAGGACCATCTTAAACCAAAAAGCTATATTTACTAAAAATAGTTTACAAAATTGTTTTAATAGGATATATGTCAGATTGTGAGCAATCATCTAAATAATTGGTTATATTCAAAAATTAATAATAGCCCAACTTATCATTTAATAAATTAGTTATATAAATTAGACATAATGAGATTGATATTTTGCTAAAGCAAAAACTCATAACATATTTTTAAAGGTTTAGAATTTGGCTTGTGTATAAGAATTAGACGTATAGAACCAGCCCAGTCCCCCATACATATCTTCTGTCATGCCTCAATCCTTCGAGCATGTGCCCATCCCTACACAGTCGATTAAATAGTGACGTCCCAAAACGAGTTGCCGACTCATTTATTTTAATGCGCATGCGGAAGCAAATAATAAATCCCCAGAAAACAACAAGATGTGATAGAAAAGTAGGGCCACAAATTTTTCATATACAATACTAGCTGATGTATACACGGTCCGCAAAAGGGGGGGTTTAGGGTACTACATATCATCTTCCTCTTCCTCATTTGAGCCTTCAACTGACTACTCCGAAGTCTTTGGATCCGAAAGATCTAGGTCTACCACCGAACCACTAGGAGGATTTGATGTGCCTTTTCCAAAAGTAACCTCCAGCACATATACTGGTATCTTAGATTCCGATATGAGACATTCTCTCTGTCCATTCCACTCACAATGGTACCATGATCTGTATCGATGTGGGTAAACCCACATCGACTTAGACCATGGACTTCACAAGTTCATAAACCCATCCCCTTGGGTTCCCATGAAGCGGAATATAAACTACCTGCTCTATGACCTTCTTCAGCTAACCAAAATGCTTGGGAGGAGCTGCCATCTAAGGACTTGAAAATGTTATCCCATAACGGGGTGAGACGACGTCTCAGCAAGTTCACCTCCAAACTCCGATTAGAAAGGAAATACGCCCAAAGGCCACCTATGCACGTATAAGACAAAGGACTTACCTTTGCCTCAGTTCCCTCTTGCATGTCAATACAATTCATATCACAGATGCATATAGCGAATACACACATCACTTGGAACGTCTCACACAATCTCAACCAAACACACGTCCCAACTTTTAATCACGGTCCAAAAGGCATGGCTTGTTTGATGCTTGGTGGTCTTTTGGCGTAGCCAAGCATTGTATTTTAATCACGATCCAATGGGCATGGCCTACTAGAAGTTTGGCGGTTAATCACGGCCCCATGGGCATGGCTTACTAGAAGTTTGGCGGTTTTCTTGACCCATCCCATATCGTCACACACAACATATGTCACCTCATCTTTCAATAGTTATCTTACTACAACTATAAACCATTACACGATTATTCACCCACGACCAAGGACATTGTGCTTCACATTTAAATTTCTCAATTAAATTAATGTCTTGGTATATTTTCTTTGTGTTAAAAATACTCGATAAAAATAATCACGTGTGGGTACACAGTTAGCCTAAGCCAAAAATATAATATCTTTATTTTATAAAATCCCACTAATTATATAGTCTATCAAAACATTTTTGACATTGTAAACTGACACCCAGTAATTTTCTAATTAAATACTAAAATTAATAAATTTTGGGATAAATACCCTAAAATTACAATTCACACTCAAATTGCACAAACCAGCACTCAATTAAATAAACCAATCACACCATTACAATCGGCACGAAATTCCGATCACCGGCTATCCCGGTCTAATTTCTGGAAAATAATAAATAATTAAATAATTACCAAAATTAATTAAATAATTACCAATAAATATTTTAAAAAATAGCAACTTAGGCCATAAAAGCCTAATTAAAAGCCGAGACGGGCCCGGAAAATTTTTGAACCTATCTAAATAAATAATACGACCTATCTAGTTGCTAATTATGCTATTCTAACCACCTAACATACAATAACGATTAATTAAATTGCTAATCCATTCTAACTAATCACCTAATCCAAGCTTAACATAAAATAATCGATCCTTAAGCATAATTAACTCCCTAAACAAAGATTAGTGAGTCAACTCACTGAATTAGCGATCTAATGGGACCACGGCGATGGCGAGGCGGAGATGAGCGATAAACTCCAAAGCAAGAGCACATTTCAAGATCCGAAAGGGCTCGAAATGGGCCAAATAGTGCTCTGCAAACCTAGGGGCTTTGGTTTTGTTGCTGGGTCGAAGGACGAGGTTGAGTGGCTGGTTGGGCCAAAACAATAAGATAGGGCTAGGTGGAGCTGTTGTGAGTCCAAGCGGGCAACGGCAGAGCTCTGCGGCGGCGAAGGCAAGCTGGCAAGCTTCGGCTTAGCTTGGCATGACCTAAGGAGCCTCGAATTGGGTGGCATGGTGGCTAAATGGGTTGTAGAACGCAGTAGGGGTGCGGACTCGCGTGGAGGCACGACGGCGAGCGAGCGACTCCGGCTGCTTGGCGAGCGGTCGACAATGAGGGGGAGGGGTGTGCTGGCCGGTTCTCTATAATTTTTGGAGTTCTTCTAGTCTGCAATGGAGGGGGTCGATCGGCTGCCTTTGGAGGTTCCCTCCAAGCTCATCTTCTATCCTTTTGTCCCGTAAAAGAGGTCCCACCATGGCTGCTAGCTTCCTCAGCAATCTTCCAGCCTCAAAGCTTCCTCTAGAAGCCTTAGAAGTGGTCCAAAAAGTTGAGGCATGGGGGGCTACGAATTTGGACTTGAATCAATTCAATTTGGTCCCTAAAAATTCCACCATTGTGTCCATGATCAAATTGGTATTTTTCCTCACCCATAGAACCAATTTGCATCCCAAAAACGTGATAAAAAAACGGTCCTCCGAATTTCCTAGACAAAAACGGCTCTATATTGACTTTTCACCAAAAATCTTGATTTGCAGAAAAATCTTCGAAGGATGAGTCGACGTTCCTAAAATGACTTGTGACATGACAGAACTTTCAATTTCTGAAATCGGATTTAAATTCGCAATTAATTTCAATTTAGCGCTATTTTAGCGTGACCTAAGCTACCAGATAGCTTTCACAATTTTTTTTTTTTGCAAATGACCCATGGTCAATTTTCTTCGAGCCACAATGAATCTCTTCGACACATTGGCGACTCTCAATGGTCATGAAAATCCTAAGGTTTCAAATACGAACATAGGATACTAAAACGACAGAAAAATCAGTCTAGTACTAATCAATGAGAATTTTGCAATTTGGTGAAATCACCCACGTTTAGCCATACATCTCTGTCCAACCGACCTATCTCTAATCTCTAATTGATTTTTAACTATACCATATTGATCTCTACAGATGAGCATGGTAGAGTAGTCGATTCCTAATAGAATTCTCAAGTTTATTGCATTAAAATTCCTTAATGACTTCCCCAGATAATCTAGTTATCTCAGGAGTGATCAGCTAAGAGAATAGCACTATAGGCGCGTTGATGAAAGGCCCGATTAATCTAATTGAAAGCAGAACTGAAAATTCCAGGATGTCACATCATCACTAAAAAAGAAAACCTTAAAATAGAAAAAATAAATCCATAAAAAGAAGGCGTGCCTGTACATGGGGGAAGCTCGCCTTGAATTGATTATCACTAGACCGATCGATATTCTAGGCTAGTCAACTATGTGTAACATGAAATCTGGGTTGACCTTCTAGAATTTTAGGAGGATCACTTATTGCTTTATGAAATCAATCTTTAGAATATGAAATCCCACTTGATGTTTTGCTATCTAATTGATTGGGTAAATTTTGGTTCAAAGGTTAAGGAAAGAAGACATGTATGAATAAATGCGATTTGACTAAATTCTTGCCGCTAATTATCGAACAAGAGGAGAATAAAACAGTGGGTACACCGCCTAGTACAATGGGACCATCTTCTTGGCCCTATTTCTCCAAGAGTCCCTGGGGCTTTTCGGCTTCAAGCTGCCCTACTGTGATCACCACCTAGTATGGTCCTTCCGCGGGTGATTTTTAATGTTTGAATACTTAAAAAGTTTTGTCAAGTGGGTTCTAGGAAATTCAGAAATGGATAGCTTATTAAATTAATGGGTACTGTGAGAAGATAACTGTATTTGGTATAAATTGATTCCTAATAATCTTGTGCTTGAAAAAGTTATGTACTGACACTCGAACACAACACGTCCACAACATGAGTTGCTTCACTGTCTTCCTTTCAAAGTCTTTCTTTAAAAAGGTATTGTTGTAGTTATGTAGATGAGCTAACTCTACTAGAAGAAACCAATAGCCTATGGGCAAAACTATACAAAAAAAAAAAAAAAAACAATAAGAAGTCAAAATTGATTTAAAACTCTCATTATAGGTGGCTTGTAGATTAGTGACCATTGTTGGTGAGGGTTTTGCGAAACCTGTTGCCAAGAATTGTTGTGGAAGGATAACAATTAGGCACTCATCTAGCCAACTCCATGACAAGATATTGATGGCACTAATATAATTTGAATACTGTGACAACTCATGAAAAAGTTACATCAATAAATGAAAGTACTAAAAAGACACAATTGCAACCAATTTATTCCTGATTTTGTTAGAGAAAGTGCATTCACAAAGTGTATAGATAATCTTTATCTCGAGCTATAAATACTGTCAAAGAATACAAACACTTTTGGTATTTTTTGTTTTTCCTGGTTGAAGGGATTGCTTTAATTTCTTCAACTAACAATTTTCAAAAAATAAAGAACGCTTTTGAACAAAGGATCGCTCAAAAGGGCTGAGATGGGCTATAGGCAACCAATTACAAGGGAGGGCTTCAAGTTTGCTAATTGATTGACCTCACAAAAACAGTGGATAACTGGGATTTCATCGAGATGGGCCGGATGAAATTGGCATTTTGCAATAAGGGCCCGCAAATCCCACCAAAGTTGATCAGTGCCCAAGAGAAAGCCTATCGGATATTGAGCACTTGCAGCCTAAAGGTATAGTTTTAACAACACCAAAGCCCAACTAATAGGTGAAGAAATGTATAGTCTAGTGGGCATTATTTAGTCTAGACAAGAGAAGTAGTATTCATGCTAATGGATGCACACAAATTTATAAATGTTCAAAATTACAGAGGATCGATATATGATTTAGCTTCAAATAGTAAAAACAACTTGGAAGATCTTAATGACTATGATGAATAACGGTATGTTCTTTTAAATGCACACGATCACTTTAAGCAATCAATAGTTTATTCTCCAAATACATTGATTTTTTATGATGGATCATAAAAAATCACGGTGGAAGGCCAAGCAATCACACTGTGAGATCATCCATGAAGAATAATTTTCACTTACACGACCATTCACCGAGGGTACAATTTAGTAACCGACCTATCATTGGTTGACGAAGGCATGGTCCTATTAGTAGATTGATTCAATCCAAGCTCTTTCATTGGGATGCTTAGTCCCCCCGATCTACTTCGGATGAAGAAGGCTGGATGTCGAGGCAATGGCGAGTTAAAGTGATTGCTGCTGAGCTTGAGAACGACGGTTGCCATGGTGGATCTAATAGTTGGATCTTCTTGAATGCATAGTAGGCCAATGTGCAAGCAACGAAGGACTTCATCTCTTCAATAAGAATCCACGATAACCGGGTCCAACACTTTCAAGGCCGTGCCATCCCTCCATTTATTCCATACCTACAACAATAATTCCCGAAAATCTTCACAAAATTGTGGCATTAATTCAATGAATCATCATGCAAGACATTTGAATCTAGCAAATATCCATATATGACTATGGAAAAGGACCATAAGTGTTTATTTAGGCTAAATGACTAAGTTTTTACAAAGGAATTTCAATTTCACTTGACCAAATTTACAAAGAGTGCAGTGTGAATATTTGCTTTTATAGCATAGCGAAACTTACATAACTAGCAAGATATTCTCCCCCATCCAATTGGTGGTAGAAGTTATTCTTCTTGCCGCAAATGATCTCTATAAGCAGTATGCCGAAACTATAAACATCAGATTTCACCGAGAACTCTCCATGCATTGCACATTCTAGAGACATGTAACCACTGTAAAACCGAACATTAGCCACATGTATATTGCATAATTATAGGCAAATCAATGAGTATCCTTAAATGGATAAAATGAGCATGTCTAGCATCCAATGACAAAGTCATCTACTTAAGACCTAAGACTTACAAGGTGCCCACGATTTTATTTGTGCTAGCTTGAGTTTGATCAACTCCAAAAATCCTTGCCATGCCAAAATCTGAAATCTTTGGGTTCGTTTCACTGTCTAACAAGACATTGCTACATTTTAGGTCATGATGGATGATCCGGAGACGAGAATCTTCGTGTAGATAAAGCATTCCTCGAGCGATCCCAGATACTATTTTATATCGTAATGACCAATTCAATTGACCGCTTTTTTGGGGATCTGCATTGTTGCACCAAAACTCATTATGTGCTAGCATGTGGCACCTATTCAAAAACTCAAGGTGAATATATTGGCTCTCACCAATCAAAGGTAGCTTAAATTAAAAACTATAATAAGTTGAAAGAATAGAAAACCTCTTAATTTCAAGTTCTCCACAACTAGTGAAAGCTGGAACATTTGATTTGAAGCAAATGTACATAAGAAGGTTAAATTGCAACATACCAAATAAGAAGTAATCAAGGCTTCTATTTGGCACAAACTCGTAGGTGAGTAGTTTTTCATCTCCCTCCAAGCAAAATCCGAGCAATCGTACAAGGTTTCTGTGTTGAAGCTTCACAACTAATAGAACTTCGTTTTTGAATTCTTCATCACCTTGTCTAGAACTTCGAGATAGCCTCTTCACCGCAATTTGTTGTCCATCCGGAAGTCTACCCTAAAGTGTGTTGAATTTACCGTGTAATTCCTTATCACAACTTTTTTAAAAACTAAACTAAAAAAGCATTACATTTTTTTTTTGTTTTGGCACCATTATCTTCAATTCAAATGTAAAGCATTCTTCATTGTTTCTAACTTATATGTAATATGTACCTTGAAAACTTCACCAAATCCACCTTCACCCAACTTGTTTTTGGGAGAGAAATCATTTGTTGCTGCTTGTATTGTAGCCAAGTCAAATTGCAAGGACTCCACGGTGGTAAGTTCATTTGCACCTAAATTAAGAACAAACGCAATTTGATTATCAAATTGTATCAACATTGGCTCCTAGTGGCATTTATATGGTTGTTGGTGCTTGGGAACATTATCACGATGAAGAGCATTGGATTAGGTTGGCATGGTTGTCCCCTTACCCTAGTGAAATCTTTCCCCTCTTGATTGGTCATGAAGAAATAAATTATAATATCATCAATAATATCGGTAATAAAGTAATGAAATGAATCTTGTATCACAATCACTTCTTCATGCTGAAGGTATTGCTAGGTCTGTTAATTTAGGTGTGGATGCTACTTATGCTTGGAGAGACTTGCAAAACGTTAGGAGCATTTTGAGGCCCCGTTCTATGGTTGGTCATGTCGAATCTATATCCCTCTAGAATGACTCATGGCATCCGAATAGGATCTTGCTGGATGTATTCCCAAGGAGAGTACTTGACGATTTTGCTACTTTGAACTGCAAAAGCAGCTGATATGATTTATCCTCTAAATGGAAAAGGCCTAGTGCGAGGTCTAAAGACAAGGTATCATTCCATGCAGCTGTTTGTGGTGTAATTTGTTCGAAGGCTTCTTTGGATGACCAAGATTCTTGCACTGCTGCTTCTTGTGACAATCTTACCTCCACTTCAGCTTTGGAGATTGTGAGGAAAAGAGCTACAAGAGTTGAATGGTATCGGCCGATTTGATTTTCATCTAATTTGCTGAGGTTTGGATTCATATTTTGGTTTGCGGGACAAGATAAGCTGCCTATATTTCAAGAAATTGAGAGATAGTCTTCTAAACAAGGCCGAACTCTCTGCTTTCTGTGTCATGAAAGCACTGAGATTGTTTGACTTGTCTTGATGCAGCAGGCTATAAAAAGGAGAGATTTTCATTGGTGGTTGGGAAATTTTTTTGTAGAATTGCTACATCTATTTATCTTGAAAGCCGGAAATGAGATGTTACATTTCCAGACTTATTGACGGCATTATGATTGCTTGTGCAATCAAGTGTAGTTTTGAAGGTGGAAAGAGCAAGAAGAATCTGATCTTTGTCCTTGATCTTTTCCATTATATGTGCTACATTTATATCAAACGGACTCTTAATTCATCTAATTAACATATATGATTCCTTACGAAAAATAAAGAAATTTCATAATATGGTCATTTGAAGTAGATAGCCTACGAAAAAATAAAGGCATATAGTTAATTTACCGTCTTTTCCTTTGACGACTTCATGTGTCTTCTTTCCCTTTCTTCGAAGCAAACAACATATGAGAAAGACAAGGACAATAACACCTCCAATAGGAACGGTAATGGCGATGGTTATCATGGTAGATTTGTTGCTTTTTCCTGCACAATTTCCATTTTGTATATGCGACAACTGCTAAAATAATCTAAGAACAATTTAGATGAAAGCGTGTATGATATATAAACATTCTAACACTGCTTCACTAGGTAGGAATATGGCCTAAGACTGCGCGTGAAGATTGGCAATTAGAAACGCAAGAAGGGGCTTGAGAAATCTAAATAGAGAGGCTTAAACGAGAAAGTCTGAACTTCAATCGCAATTCTAGCATTTATCAGTTTCAGTTTTTGGTAATTTAACGGAGACGAATAAAAGAAGAATATTAACCACCGGCCGCGGTGGCTCCACTGGATAAGGCTCTATTGATCCTCAACGAAGAGGTGAAGAGTTCAAAACCCAGGGGAGGCGCTAGGTGTATTAAGTGTGACTCAGGGGTGGTGGGTCCTCCTGCTTAAGTGTCACTTGGGGGTTTACGGCGCGGTTGTCGGCTGCAAGCCGGTTCCTCCAATACCAAAATAATAATAATAATAATAATAATAATAAATAAATAAATAAATAAATAAATAAAAGAAGAATATTAAGAAGCAAAAAAATTTCTTGATTAACAACCCACGTTTGATCACCTACTAACTCCGGCAATAGGGAATTATTGCCGCTGCTGCAACACACGAGCACTTGGGTCTAAATCCCTCTAAAAAACCCTATTCACATTAACCTTATGAATATATCAACCACCGCCACAAGAAGTCCAATTTTGGTCTTCTTTATGAACCCACACACCAAGTTAGAGGGAAAATTACCCAATTAGTCCTAATTCTATTGTACGGATACTAATTTAGTTTTAAAATTTTAAAATTTAACCTATTTAATCCTAAACTTTGATGAGAAATTCAATTGTAATCCTTCCGATCAATTTTTGCAAGAAAATCAATGACATAGCAGTCCATTCTTTGCTAGTCATGTTATGTGACACACTATCATGGCAAGGATTTCTGGCAAAAAGCTGCCGGAAGGATTACATTAAAATCTTACGCAAAGGTTTGACATCCATACAGTAGGTTTAAGGGTAATTGGACCACAAATTGCCTTGTTGTTGTAGGCACAGCTTTCAGACCTATGTTTCCCATACGGTATTTCTTTTTGGCTGATTTAAGCTCGACAATTTGTCTCACCATTTTTTTTTAAAGATTAGCAGTGATTACCACCAACAGTGTGACCCTAAGGATGGTTGATATGGATTCTAACCCTAGATTGATTTAGATGTCGATCTACTTCTCTTATTATTAAAAACATATTTGTGTTTATATCAGTTCATGAACCGTGGTGACTGAATGAGGAGAATTAATGAACATCGGCTAATGATTCATTACCCTTGGCCTAAACTCACTTTATTATTAATTTAAAGATCTCACATGACCGCTTGTGAGCAATGATTGCTATAACTTTTGATTCAATGAACTCACCATGATAGCTGACTATTAGCCATGTCCATGCGCCAAAGATTGAGACATGGGCCCTAGCTTTTTTTGCTGAAAATATGGAATTATTTCGTACCTTCTTTTTGGCAAAACTGTATTTATCCAACGCGCTTACCCAAAAATTAATTAGATGGTCTATGGAGCATATAGATTAAACTTATTTGAACAATCAATCGTACTAATCTCATGTGAAACTCGTATAATTAATAATTAGATGATCTTAGTCAACTTGGATTAAAAGAGGACAAAAAACAAAAAGCCACGTGCCTAATGCCTGAACAAGAGCCAACGTACCTGGAGGCGGAGGCAGAGGTGGCGGAGAGGGAGGCGGAGGCGGTGGCGGCGACGGCGGTGGCAGAGGTGGAAGTGACTCGGTAACTGGGTCAAGGAACGGATAGATCTCGTAACGGAACTCGCAACTTGGCGCCAGGGCCCTCATTCCCGCCTTCCCGAGACAACACTGCGTCAAGTTCCCGACGATTTTCTCTTGGCAGTCGATGCATTGCTCCTTTGTCAAATCTGGTGTGCACTGCGCCATCGTGTAAATCATGTCAGACCCCACAGACATGTTCCTTGTAGCAAACTTCCTCAGTGAGCCACCGCCGGCTGCCTCGTCCTGCAGACCATTTATTTGTGTCCCCACCGTGAACGTGACCTGGTTTGAGACGCTGTCCTCGTTGTACAAAAGCTGAACAGTATTTTTGTTTTGTTTTTTATTTTTTTTGGGTGTTTCGGGTGTTTCTTTGATTAGTGTCGAGAGGCTAATAATGTATGAACACAAATAGCTGGTGCAGCTCCTACGGAAGTTGCTTCGTCGAAACGTCTACTTTATCCACATCTTCTATCTCGGGGTTGGGGTTATTCATTGAATCATTTTCTGTTTCTGTTTCTTTGCCAGAAAACTAGTGATTGACCGAACGCACGTCGAGAAAATATCACCATTCAGCAGGCGACACGTGGCGCCTCGTGGCACTTGTGGGCCCCCAGACGAATCCGCCCCCCTTCTCCACAACAACGACAAAAAAAGGTTCATTTTCCCCAGGACGCGACTTTTTTGTCACGGTAAAACACTGTTCAGATATTGGGAAATAGAAAGGAAAAGAAAATGAAAATCAGGAGCTAGGCTCACCTTAGATCACACGACAGAAAGGAATCTCGCTATGGTTGCGATCCGTTCTGGCCGCCCCGCCAAGACATGGCCGGTTGTCGGTGCCTGCCCGATTTCACTTTCTCTCTCCTCTGTATAAGTGCCATTCATCACCCGGCTTTTTTTTTTTTTTTGGTTATGCATTATTGTTCCAGATGATATGAAAAGTCATCTTTTTCTTTCCTTATTTATTTATTTATTTATTTTGCTTTTGTCTGGGGCTGGAGGAGAACATGTACATAGATATGTAAATACAGATATATGTCCATTTCAACTTTCAGTGAGAAGCCGACAACGATGCCGTAGGTTGCCGTTTGGGGTGGGGAAATCATAGGCTCCGTCGTTGACCAGAGAGGGTCTTGGGTGATCCCACCCTCACCGGAGGCAAAACCCTCGGTGACCATGCGCGTTATCCATGAATAGTGGAGAGAGAGACTTGGAACGAAATTGGAGGATTCTTTACCAAAAAAAAAAAAAAAAAACGAAATTGTTAAATTTAAAAAGTTACTTTGTCCGTGGAACCACCCACACCACGTGGCGCAACATGTCAATTGCTGAATGGCGCTAGACTACAGGGACATGGAGGAGCCAGAGGGGGACTACCTAATATTTTTGCAAAGTTAAATTTAAAAAGTTAATTATTATGTGAAAATATTTAAAAAATTGAAAATTTATGCATTGCAATATCCAACAAAAATCGCAATGGATGGTCAATCAGTAATATTTTAGGATGATTAAGACAATATGTAATACATTCCAAACATAACTTCCTAATATGCTAATAATATTAAAATTTTGATTGGACATAGCTACACTACCTCAGCTCGCCCATGCAACCCACATGCTCATTTTGACGGCAATTGCGCTTTGTGTCATCACATATATCATGTCCCATCATTTGGAATTTATGCAAAAGCTTGTTGACCCTGTTTACGCACTACATGATAGCCATGATCTCAGATTTTTTTTAATCGTGAACGAGTCTTATATACCAATACCTTTTCCTCTCAGTCAAGATGAGTTGATTAGATATTCAAAAAAGGTAATGAGAGAATTATTTTACTCTTATGAACCAGATATTTAGGGACTTGGGGACGTGATCTTGACCTAAGATCACAATGGCTAGTGCTCGCATGATTCGTTCCTAACCTCCCTAGCTTATCCAGAGTTTAAGTGTTGGGCAACGGCCCACCGAGATCATCAAGCAACACCGTGTGGTTGTCATTTGCCTTAGGCTGTCACGCCATAGTGGTCAGATCGCAAGTGGCTTCGATTGATAGTGAGATTCTTTTTATAACTTTCTTTTCCTCTTTATTTGATCTTAAATTACTAAATAATTTGCCCTGTCTTATTTGAGATTTACCAAATAAGAAATACGCCATTTCAAGCAAACGTATCCTCCTTCTCCTTCTGGCGAAGGAAGCATGAGCCTTGGGGTCAATGGTCCCGTCATTGAAGCGAGTCAATTACGTTATCTTACGTTTTTCCAAAACAGAATAATGACCACTGAGTTGGACTCTTTGGTCCTCATCCCAAGCGGAGACTTGGGAAAGATAAGTATGAGGATGTAAACGTAACTGGAAATGAGCGGAGACTTGGGAAAGATAAGTATGAGGATGTAAACGTAACTGGAAATGAGCGGAGACTTGGGAAAGATAAGTACGAGGATGTAAACGTAACTGGAAATGAGAGAGAGAGAGAGAGAGAGAGAGAGAGAGAGAGAGAGAGAGAGAGAGAGAGAGAGAGAGAGAGAGAGAGAGGAATCTTCATTCTAATCTTCGTACTAAAAAAAATGTAGGGACTCGTGTTTCGGATTCCTTTTTCCAACGAAGGACGTGCCTTTTCTAAGGAAAGGTTGTTAGGTGCCTGGGAATTTACGGATTAAGATCCTCTGATTGCCCGAACATCTTGCTAATTTCTATTTATGAATAAACTTCACATGCAACTAAATTTTTTTACGGATTAAGATTCTCTAAAATTAAAGTAACTTGACATTATTTTTTTTCTTTTTTGATGAGTGTAATTTAACATTTTGAGTTTACTATATTGAGAAGATGACATATTGACATAAAAAGAAAGGTCTGAACTTAATCTTCCCATTTATACCTTTTTTTCTTCATTTCCTTTTCTTTCTCGTTTATATTTTTCTTCGCTTCTTCCTCAATTCCACGGATTGTATCACCGCCCTCCTTTTGTGATAGAGAGGTGATGGATTTATGAGATGGGCTTAAGGCCCATCCGCTCAAGTTGGGCCCAAAAAGGCCCGGCCCACGGGAAAAGGGCCCGTGGAAGGGGAGAGGTATAAAAGGGAGGAGAGAGAGAGAAAAGACAACGTTTTGGCAAAATTCAGCGTACGTTTCTCCCGCGCGTTCTCTCTTCCTCCAAAAAGAACAGTAAGTTCAAGGCACTGTTTTCTCCCTTTCAAGGCGCCATCGGATCGAACGGGGCCAGAATTTCTTCCTCCTCTTCAATGTTGGCGTCTAATCTGTGGCTAACAAGGTACGCTCGAATCCGTGGTGTGCTTTTCGATCGGTGATGCGTGTTTTCCCGGGCTTCGTCTTCCGCATTGATTTAGGGGTTCGATTCGTTGTCGAATCCGGTTTTCGGGGATCCGTAATTCCCAACATTGGTATCAGAGCCAGGTTCACGTTTTTCCCGATCAATTCTGATGTTTTTTGATTGATTTTTCGCGAAATTGCTTCGGCTGTATGGAACCGGGCGAAAATCCCGACACCCGAGCGTTGTTCGGCCATTTTTCTGAGTTTTCGTCAGTCTAAATAAAATTCTGAAGGCACTGGGAGAAAGGCGACGTCGAGACGAGTCCGGCGAGTGGTCGCACGCCACCGTACGACACCGCACGCGCCCACACGCTCGGCCAGAAGCCGCTGCGCGTGGGCACGACGCGCCTGGAAGCGCTGGCTTCGCCAGCGCGTGC
Organism: Eucalyptus caleyi; assembly: GCA_014182885.2. Classification (NCBI taxonomy): domain Eukaryota; kingdom Viridiplantae; phylum Streptophyta; class Magnoliopsida; order Myrtales; family Myrtaceae; genus Eucalyptus; species Eucalyptus caleyi. Next base: position 51,426,225 of record CM024470.2, read on the forward strand.
ACGCCGCCGGCGGGCGAACCGGCACGTGCCGGTCCGCGGACCGACGCGTGCTGGCGTCACGTGATGACGTCAGCGTGACGTCACGTGATGACGTCACCGATGACGTCATCACCGACGACGTTTCGCCGGACGGTCACCGGCCGGCGATCCGACCCCACCGGCGACCCGACCCGACTCGTGGACGAGGCACGCGCCCCGCACGTGACGGATGACGTCTGCGTGACGTTATCCCCCGCACGCGCGAGCCACGTGCGGTCGGTCCGCACGAGCGGTCCGACCGGCCAAACCGGTCCGTCCGGTCCGACCGGTCCGACCCGCGCGCCCGTTGACCCGACCCGCGGACCCGTTGACCGATGTTGACCGATGTTGACCGTTGACTGATCCGTTGACCGACGACCGTTGACCGTTGACTTTGACCGTTGACCCGAAAAAAAAAAAAAAAAAAAAAAAAAAAAAAAAAAAAAAAAAAAGAAAAGGAATTTGTTTTCTTTTTAAGTCATGCCTATGTGGGTTATAAGTAATCCATTTTTAATTCTGCATTTGTTGCATGAATTTTGGAAAATTATGTATTTTCTCTTATATTAATTATGGATTATAAGTGATCCATTTTTAATTCTCGCATTTGTTGCGAAACTATGATGCGTTATGCTGGAATACCTGCAATCCCGAGAACGGACGAGGGAAATGGAAGACTTAATAGGCTGATGACAGAGTTAGCGATTATCAATGGCATGATGGTGATTTAGTATCACACGTGTGGTCAAGGTCAATCGATGATACGGAAATCATCCGGAATGGTTATCTTATGCCGGATTTTCGAAGGTGCCGGCTTTGATGAACACTCTTCCACCTGAATGGCAAGCAGTGTTGGATCGGCTATGGGAGATCAACGTGGTCCCGGGTTATAGGAGGCTGGTGGAAGCTTTTGTGAGAGAGCACTATAGGATTGAGTTGACCAAAACTTCAACCCTTAGATTGAGCGCCACATGGCGCCGAGTGAATGCGCCTTGGAGGCGACATGAAAGCTCTTCAAAAGTTTTTCCATGGTTGGCAAATGTGCCTTCGGTTTTCTCAGATGTTTTGACTGATAGATTAGAAGGGACATTCCCTATTTATTTCTTTGATTGATTATGTAATGATTACTACCTAATTGTGTTAATTGAAAGCATTATTATTTTTTAATTGTATGTCAATTATCTGTTGCTTTCTGTTATTGCTGGTTGCTGTGGGTAATTAGCTGTGGGTAGTAATAGAAGTTTTTGTAACTTCATAGAATTTATTTGCATAAGATAATTATATTAATAATAATTTTTAAGTTAGGATTTTTGGAGGATGATTGGAAACATAGTGACCTTTTGATTCTGAAGCCTTACTTGAAATTATTTATTAATATGATGGGTCTATGCAAATAGGGATGCATAAATGATAGGCATTAATTATTCGTGCATATATGTCTGATGTGTTCAGAGCGATGGTTCAGCAACTAAGAATGTAATTGCTGATATGAATGGCAATAATTGTGAAATATTGAATATGAAGATTCAATATGTGCTGGAAAAGCAAGAAGCACTAGAAGCTCTTGACCACATTATGGAAGATATTGAGGGTGTCGTGCACCATCTTGAGCTAGTAGAGGACCGTCTAACGGTATTTGAGCCGTAAATAGACATTTGCTATCTTTGGTTCTAGCTCGAAAGGGCTTTGTGCTCTAAGCACAAGCGTATTGATTTGTTCAATATGTGGGAATGCAAAGGATCAAGTCCTTATTGCAAGAAATCAAGAGTTAACCAACACAAGAGAGGAAAACGTCCTCAAGTGAAGAAAATGTCAAGAGTGATGTGTTAAAATTGTGACAAGAGCGGTCACTATGCTCGCGACTGTCGTGAGCCAAAGAAGCTATACACCTCTTGTACATTTGAGAACTTTGCTTATGTGTTAAGTTCTGCATTATAGGCTGAATCTAATCCTTTGTGGAATGTAGATTCATGAGCGACAGACCATGTAGCAAAGGATAGAGGATCCTTCGTGGAATTCCGACGATACCAATTGGAACTAAGTGGATCTATATTGGAAACAACTCTAGAGCTGATGTAAAGGAATTGGCACCTGCCAATTGAACATGCATGGTGGACGCATCTTGATGTTCTATATGCTCTGGAGATTCGTCGAAATTTAAGTGTCTGTCTTAGTGTTGGTTAAGCTTGGTTTTGGTATGAACTTCCATAATAAAGGTGTAGATTTGTGTTTAGATATAAACTACTATGGTTGTGGTCACTTTCTAGATGGTTTTATTGTACTAAACGTTGACTTGTGATGATGTCAATATGTTATTCCCTTGTTTCACGTCTTCTACCTTATATGATAATGATGTGATTGTGTGGCATGCTAGACTTGGTCATATGGGCCAACAACATATGAAAAGACTAGCCAAAAAGGGCTTGTTGGGCAATATTGAAAAAGTTGATTTGTCCATATGTGAGCATTGCCTAGTAGGGAAAATGACAAGGAGACCATTTGGAAAAGGTAAAAGAGCTGAATTTCCTCGGCATTTAATCCATTTGGACATCTGTGGTTCAATGAATGTGAGAGGAAGGCAAGGGGCTGTTTGTTTCATCACTTTTATAGATGATTCTACTTGATTCGGATATGTCTATTTGATTTCTCATAAATCTGAAGCATAAGTTGTTTTAGAAGGTTTATGAATCTTGCAGAAAATCAATTAGACAAGAAAATAAAGGTATTTAGATTTGATCGAGGTTAAGAATATTTATCTGATAAGTTCAGAAAATTATGTGATGAAAAAGGAATAGAAAGATACTTGTCTATTCCATATACTCCTCAACAAAATGGTGTTGCGGAGAGAAGAAACAGAACCCTCTTTTGGAATGGTTAAGTCCAAGATGGCGCATGCTAACTTACCTATCACTTTTTGGAGTGATGTGTTGTTAATCGCTGCCTATATACTTAACCGGGTGCCTTCCAAATCGGTTATATCCACTTCATATGAGTTATGGACAGTTAGAACACCGGACTTAAGTTTTCTTAAGCCATGGGGTTGTGCTACCTATATTCATGAGTCCTCTCACAAGTTTGGGAAATTGGGTCCCAAAGAAAATAAGAGTATTTTCATGAGATACTGCGAACACTCAAAAAGGTATGTGTTCATAGGTGAGCAGGAAAGTGGGAGTATAACTGAATTTGAATCACGGGATGTCACATCTTTAGTGGATGAATTTTCTAAGAGGGGCGAAATAAGGGAAAATAACTCCCTATTTGAAACCTTGGATCAAGATAATGATGTCGTGGAGTTCGTTCAAGTGGGAGTAATATGAGATGTAATGAATTGAATTCAACTCGTTCTCAATTGCAACCACCTGATGTGACGACATCATCATTACCTAATCCAAGTGGGAGCATGATGGGGAATGATGTGTTAAGTGTACAATCTCCCATACGGTGAACAAGTCGCCAAAGTATTCCCCGTCGATGTTTTGACATTGAAAGGGAAACTTTTATGGTTGCTCCACAAGATGAGGATGAGCCAAGAAATATTAATGAGGCTCTGACTTGCCCTAATAAGAAAAAAATGGATTCATGCAATGAAAGAGGAAATGGAGTCAATGAAATCAAACCAAGTCTGGGAACTGGTTGATCTTCCAAAAGGACGCAGAGCTATAGGAACAAGTAGGTTCTCTAAATAAAGCGAAAGGCTGATGGCTCAATAGAAAGGCATATGGCTCGCCTTGTGGTGAAGAGGTATAATCAACAAGGAAGAAATTGATTATGAAAGTACATTTTCTCCTGTAGTGAGATTTACTTTGATTCGCATTATTCTGGCAATAGTAGCTAGTCTGGATCTTGAGTTACATCAAATGGATGTAAAGACTGCTTTCCTCAATAGAGAATTAGAGGAATGAACATATATGAAACTACCTGCTGGTTTCATAGTGAAAGGCCAAGAAGAAAAGGTATGTTGACTTTGGGGGTCGATATATGGCCTTAAGCAGTCATCGAGACAAAGGTATATACATTTTCATAATGCCATAGTGGCATATGATTTTACAATGATTGACGAGGATCATTGTGTATATATCAATAGATCTAATGATCAATTTGTGATCATATCATTATATGTTGATGATATACTAATTGCCGGAAGCAATATGGAGTTGGTTAATACTATCAAGAGATAGTTGTCTTCTAACTTTGAGTTGAAGGATATGGGACTATAAACCCATAGACACTCCTATTGCAAAAAGGTGAAGCATTGAGCCATAGTTTGTGTCCAAGGACTCCACAAGAGAAGGAACAAATGAAACATGTTCCTTATGCTAGTGCTGTTGGGAGCTTGATGTATGCTATGATGTGTACAATACCCGACATATGCTTTGCAGTCGGAATGGTGAGCAGATACCAATCCAATCCAAGTCAAGCACATTGGAAAGCCGTTAAGAGAATACTGAGGTATCTAAAGGGGACTGTTGATCATACGTTGAGTTATTAAGGAAAGGATCTGCAACTCAAAGGCTATTCTAATACTGATTGGAGAGGAGATTTAAATGAAAGGAAATCTACCTCTAGGTTTGTTTTCTTACCGAATAATGGCACCATATGTTGGAGCAAGTAAGAAACAAGTGTATAGCCTTGTCCACAATGTAAGTTGAGTTCGTGGTATTATCGGCAGCGTATAAGAAGATGTTTGGCTTAAGAGATTTTTGGATCATTTAGGTGTTATTAGAAGTGCTGCAGATTTATTGTTGGTTAACTATGGTAGCCAAGCAGCAAAAAGCGTACACCAAAGATCCAAAATATCATGGCAAGACCAAATATATAGATACCAAGTATAATTTTGTCAAAGATATGATTGCACGAAAGGAAGTGAACTTAGAGTACATACTACGCATAGAATGGTAGCAGATCCTATGACAAAGCCAATACCTAGAGATGTGCTTTTGTGGCCATATGAAAATTCTAGGATTGCGTAGAGGCTGATGTACTGAATATTGTAATTTCCCTAAGTGTTCACAATTTGATGAATTTGTGTTTTCATCATTAATGCCTATGAATCTTTGTTTGATCTTTATGCATCTTAATGCTTAGTGCATTACTTTTAAGTTGAGAAGTATGTCGGACAGATATAAGATTAGCCCACTCACACGGGTAATCGCCTCTATTTACTGTGTGATAAATAGAGATGAGACTGTTTTAAAGCTTATTATCTAGGTGATAATCGAGAGCTCAAGCTTAAAACACATATGTCGCCTTAACTAGGTGTTAAGATGAGGATATAATACTTACTATGTCCGAAAGTAAAAATACTCCACATGTTTTACTTTATCTGTCTAAGATGCCAGATGTGAGTTCTGATGAATTTCGTGAATGAGTAGATACGTGAACTCAAGTTAGACATTGGGTATGTCTAAACTATCATCTGTACGGTATAGAAAGGTGTAGACATACGCTCCATGGGAAAGGAGTTAATACCGTAATACGTATTTCATACTACATATGCATGAGACGACCAATAAGAGTGGCAAAAGTTTGATCTCAACTTTTATGTCGTGTGAGACTCTTGAGGATGAGAGTTCCTCAATTTCATAGTCCCCTCATGACTCTTACTTATTCTCAAGATTTCTATTTAGTGTTTGCTATCTTAGGATGTTGCCAATGGTCATGAGTTTGATTCGATCTAATGGGGCATTTCTAGAAAAGCAAGCTGGACTGAAATTGAGAGTTTGAAGGAAAGAGGAAGATCGATTTTGGAGAATCACATTAAAGTTTTGTATTCACCGGTTAACCAATTATGACTATCTTTGTGATAATCATAATTGTGAATACAATAAATATATCATTGTTTGAAAGAGATCAAGAGAGATATAAATGTGATCGATCGATCTAGGTACTGCATACTAAATCTACTCGGAGTGTGATGCCCATTATGAGCTGCTATATATTCCTAACAGATGTATGGTAACGAGCTCTCAAAGTATGCTGGTCGCACGGATTATTCACCGGTATGAATGTTGAAGAGAAGAAAAGAGGATTATGTTCGGCCCACCATGTTAAGTGAGAGTCTATGCTGGATTTTTCTTTGATGGGACTGAGTAGGGCCTATCCGCCCATGTTGGTTTTGCACCACCATGTGCGAGTGGGAGATGATGGATTTATGAGATGGGCTTAAGGCCCATCCGCTCAAGTTGGGCCCAAAAAGGCCCGGCCCACGGGAAAAGGGCCCGTGGAAGGGGAGAGGTATAAAAGGGAGGAGAGAGAGAGAAAAGACAACGTTTTGGCAAAATTCAGCGTACGTTTCTCCCGCGCGTTCTCTCTTCCTCCAAAAAGAACAGTAAGTTCAAGGCACTGTTTTCTCCCTTTCAAGGCGCCATCGGATCGAACGGGGCCAGAATTTCTTCCTCCTCTTCAATGTTGGTGTCTAATCTGTGGCTAACAAGGTACGCTCGAATCCGTGGTGTGCTTTTCGATCGGTGATGCGTGTTTTCCCGGGCTTCGTCTTCCGCATTGATTTAGGGGTTCGATTCGTTGTCGAATCCGGTTTTCGGGGATCCGTAATTCCCAACAAGAGGCAAGCTCGGGGAAAGATAGGCCCATCCAATGGGAAGCGATTGCCCCTATTGGCGAGGCACGACAATGAGGTGAGGGCCATGTGATCCGCAGTTGAGTTGGAGAGAGAGAGATTGGGATCTAAGATTTTGTGTTGATTTTGCAGGATTCATTGATCGAAAAACTTTGGAAGATAAAAGTGAAACTTTTTGAAATCTAGGACGCAAAATTGTGAGCGGATGTTGGTCTATGCTCACACCGTATTGGATTCACCAAAAAATCGTGAATAGTTTGCTATTGATTAGGCCATCAATACTCAGGCGAGGGAAAGAGAAGATGAACGGTGAGGATGGTTACCTTTTTGGACTCATACCGGGCTCACTGACAACTTGTCAATTGCATGATTTGCATTCTCTTAATGAGTGGGGAGACTTGACTAACAAAAGTCGAGATAACATGTAACTCCAATATCTCAGTTTGAAGTGATGGCGATGGCAACGGAGAGCACTTTGGACTAGGTTCGTGTGTACTCGTTGCCATGAAATCTATTCGAACTTTCCTTGATTTTATGTGAGGAAAAGTATTGGATCCAATTGGATAAGTTTGTTGACCTAGTGTAACTCCTTGTAGGCCACGGCTAAAATCTCCGACAGAGGTACACATTACTGCTGCTTCACATAATGCATTTGCGTGTGTATAAGTGATTTGCATGAAAAATTGCCGAACAACTATTACAAGTAGTCACCTCCTAATACCAATGGAAATACTTGCAATGCCGATTGAGTTAAGGATGTGAACTAGTTTTTCAGCTCGGAAAAAGACTTATTGAAAAATTACAACGAAATGTCACGATGTTTTTACCCTACAATTAGCACGAAATGACAGAACACTTGTGTGCAGGTTTCGGATTATCCGCTCTGAGGGATATAGAATTACTTCATCGTAGAGTAGCTCCCAATCATTTACGATCATTTTCTAAGTATGTAGTAATTCGTACACCAGTGTAGTGTAGACGATGCTCAGGGACATGAAGTTCTCTTATGAGTGACAGGAAAAAGTGACGGAAAAAAGCTCTAATAATTTGATTTTCGAATGGTTTTGTATATACGAGAATAATTCTTTTGGAAAAGTTATGCAAAGTCTACGAAATGCGACAATAATCAAGCTATTGATTGACAAATTACAAAAGCCAGGCATCATAGGAAAAGGCAAACGACGATGCGAAGGCCACGTCGGCATTGAGAGCAGGTGAGGAGCGAGTGCTCATTTAGCATTAATTCCTTTGCTCTAGTCATCGTCACAGAATGCCCAGTTCGAAATCTTGTCCTACTAATTTGAGACCTTGGTGAGACTAGCAACCGAAACCCAAATTAAATATGAAAACCTAGGTTTACATTGATTTTTTGTTCCCTATAGGTTTTTAATACTGAGCTAAATGATAAGATTCTGTTTTTTGTTATTCTTTTAAAGGGTTTGGCTTTTGTGGTTTTACAGCAATAAATGCCAATTTTGGCAATTAACTTTGGAAGCTTTATGTTCTGATTGCAAAAGATGAGTCCCACAAGTGCGCCATTACAAACATAGCATAACAGCACCACTAGGCTAACAGACTCTTATTACAAAGAGTTCTCTTTTCTAATTTTCATCTTTAAGGCAAAATCTCAATGCAATGTGAAAAAGCTTTCAATTTTCGTTTGCAGTAAGGAAATAGAAATGTCAGTATCAATGATGGCCCAAAATAAACAGGAAAACAAAATTATCTAATGAAGGTTCTTGACAGGAACGTCTTGCTAACTTGCTATGTCAATTGGAAATATAATACTTGAATCCGTAGTGCCAAAATGAAAACAAATTTTCCAACGATTGTCCGTATTGACCAAATAAAGTCAAAAGTTGAAAAGTAATATGTGTCGACAAGTTAAAACCTCAAGCCACAGAGTTAGATTTATTAAAATTAGGTTACAAAACTTCAACCAAAAAAATTTAGTTTACAAAACTGTTTTTCTAGGAGATATGTACGACTGTGAGCGATCCTCTAAATAATCTATTGTATAAAAGAATCAATAGTGGCCCGATACCTCATTTAATAAATTAATTGTATAAACTAATCTTAGTAAGTCTAATATTTTCCTAAAACAAAACCCCATAATGTTGGCTCAGTGGTTTAGAATTTTGAGAAGTATAGAGCCAACTTGGTTCCCACAAGGGTTATTGATTTGCAAAATCAAAAGGGATCTTCTTGTTAAAAAGGAAAATCTCAAAACCAAAGAATTAAAGATTCTACATGGCTTACATCAGTGCGACCAACTCTGTATAAATTTGAATCTATCTTTAAAGTAAAATACTTGGCTAACTGTACGGTTAGCTTGAAAAAAAGATGGTCAATCCTGAGCTCACACATTTTCCACGAGAGGGAGAGAGATTTATGTTTATCTTGGAAACTTCTTCGGGCTTGTGTTTGAGAAAGGAAATTGTTGTGGGTGTAAAAGGACAAAGAAGGTGACGTAAGACATCATCTCACTCCTGCATTTGTTTTGTCTAGGAGACACCGTGCGGGACCCATTGCGTAGAAATGCAAAGCCGACAATAAGAAATAATTTGACTTAATATGTAATTTGACTTTTGGGACCACCTTCTTGCCCTTGAGGCCTGCATGTTTGTATTTCTTTTTTTTGTTCATGAACAGATTTTTTATTTTTTTGTTCTCGGAAATTAAATAATAAAAAAGAACATAAACGCATTTGTTTGCGTTTTTGTTCAAAACTTGTTTTTTTTTTCCAGGAACAAAATTAGAATAGAAATAAAAAACCAAAAAAGTTATTTTTTTGTTCCGAAAACACTTTTAAATAACAAATTTTCTCTCTTATATATTTTCTTCTCTTTTTTTTTCTTCTTCTTTTTTTTCTTCTTTTTTTTCTTTGGCCGGTCGCTAGCCTCGGCCATGGCTAGCGACCGGCCGTCGAGGGTTGGCGACCTCCCCATCCCCTGGCGAGGCTCGGCCTCGCCTTGGCTGGGCGAGCTCGAGCTCGCCCAGATCTGGCAAGGCCGAGCTCGCCCAACCACCGGCGAGGCTCGGCCTCGCCGAATCTAGGCGAGCCCATCTTGCCCAGCCAAGGCGAGGCCGAGCCTCACCGGCGCAGGGCGAGGCGAGGTCAAGCCTTGCTGGTGGCTGGGCGAGGCTCGGCCTCGCTAGGGACCAACAAGCCTTACCGTGGCTGGGCGAGGCCGCCGACCCTCGTCAGTCAGTCGTCGGCCATGGCCGAGACCGGCGACTAACTAAAAGAAGTAAAAAAAAAAAGAAAGAAAATAAATAAAAATATTAAAAAATATTAAAAAATTAAAAGAAATAAAAAAAAAAAAGAATACAAATTTACCAAATGTGTTTCTATTCATTTTTATTCTCGAAACAAGTTTACCAAACACATCTTTCTGGTAAAAAATTGTTCATCGAAACAGAAATAGTTTTTTCCTATTTATGTTCCCTGAATAATTTTTGAACAGAAACATAAACAAACATGCCCAAAAATCTGATTGTCATCACTAGCTGGTATAATTATACCGCAAGACTTTTAATGTTTGAATACTTTAATGTTTTGTCAGGTGGGTGCTAGGAAATTCAGAGAAAGATAGCTTATTAAATTAATGGATACCAGGAGAAGATAATTGTATCTAAAGTAAATTGATTCCCAATAATCTTATTCTTGAACAAGTTATTTACTGACACTCAAACACAACACGTCCACAACATGAGCTGACTTGTTTTGCCGTTTTCCTTTCAAAGTCTTTCTAAAAAAAGGTATTGTTGTAGTTACGTAACTAAACTAACACTACTAGAAGAAATCGATAGGTGATGGGCAAAATTGTACAAAAAAGAGAGCCAAAATCTGTTTGAAACTTTCTTTATTGATGGCTTGTGAAAGGGCTAGAAACACCTAGAGGGAGTGAATAGGTGTGAACAAAAATCTTCGCAAAGTTTAGTAGAACTAATGTCTTTAAAAAAAAAAATCACAAATGAATTCAAACTTTAGCAATTAAATAAAATTTCAAACAAAATAAAAGAGTTTAAGCTTAAATAGTTAATTAGAGTCACGAATCAAAATAAAAGAATTTAGGGAAAAAAATAAGAACACAAGATTTATAGTGATTCGGCTTAGATCAAGCCTACGTCCACTCTCCCACACTGATAGCCCACTGGCTGAATTTCACTAAAAATCAATGGAGATTTTGTAATTTGGTGATCTCGATTTCTCAGTGAAGAGTCTTTTTTAGTCTCTCACAAAATCTCATTATGAGTTTTTCACGGATGTTGATTTGAAAAGGAAATTAAACCATAATCTTTTATCTATAAAAAAGTTACTCGTGTAGGGTTTCGGTAGAAGGCCACGCAATTGAGACATTCGGCCACATTAAATGGGGAAAAATTTCAGAGAGAAAAACATGAGAGAGGGGACTTCTCTAGGGTTTTCTTTTCGAGGTCAAGAGGAATAAAAAAGCAAAGAAGAAAGAAAAAGAGGCCTTCGGTGCTTTGGGGGAAAATGAAAAAGCAGAAGCGGCCAAAGGAGGGGTGATTGGACGTTTACTGTTCATCGTCTTCCTCAACTCTCTCCGCTTGTTTTTGCTCTCCCCCGGCTGATTCCGCTTCTGCTACTGCAATGTTGCCATGACGCTGCCACGCCGCCGGTCTGCTACGCCCGCGTTGGCTGCCGTTGCTCCAGATCTGCTCATTGTAACAACCCCGACGCCAGCCTTTGCCTTCGATCGACACAGCAGCAGCCCCTTGCTTTTCGAGTGACACCCCGCACGTTGCTCCAAGCTTCCCAGAGTGGCACCACTGCAGCACTTGGCGCCCAATGCCCCCTGTTCACCTGAGTCGGCCTCGTGCCGCACCACCGTGACATCCCTGTTGCCCAATCGTCCGCACGTCCACCGTCGCTGCTGCTGCCTCCGTCTTCAACGCCAACAATCGCGAACCCAGCTTCTTCCACTCGTTGCTGACCCCTTGCAACGCTGCTGTTGCTCTACTCCGCCCGCTCAAAGCCGTGAGTCCTCTGCTCCCCTGCTGCCAAACCTTCTGCCCAGATGCAGCAACGCCGCCCCGCCTTGGCCGGTGATCCGTTTCAGTCAGCCCTCCACCCGAGCGACCCCTGAGCTAGATCTGTAGCCCTTTGCTCACGACGACCGCACCCGGAGTCCTTTGGCCGTGATGCACTTTGCCGGAGTCCGAACACCGGCAGCTCTGACCACGACGCCCCTGTTCCGCTGGCTGTCCCTGCTGCCCGGGTGCCACCCCTTTCCTGCCGGTCCGCCCTCGCCGAGTTCCCCTTGCCGGACTGACGGCCAACCACCCTTGGTGACCACCACGAGCTGCCAAGCCATTGTTTGGAAACAAAGGAAAAAAAAAGTAAATCACATTAGGTAGTTTTCTATTTATTTTATTTTATTTTACTTGTTCTTTTTAGTATAATTATTCCTTAATGTAAGATTGAGATTGCCTAACATGAAACTGCCTTCGAAATTTGGGATTGACCGTCCGATTTTAGCACTCGAAATCTAACTTGCAATCGCTTGCAAAATCGTCGATTCAATCTCATGTCCGAGATTCGATTTGTGATTTATTTAAACATTGCCAAACCCGATTTTATGTGCGAGATATGGTTCGCCAATTTATAAATATCAATCATATCTTATCTGATTTACTATCATGTTGATTGAATCAATTTTATTTTGTTAAAAGGAAAAATCCAAAAATATTTGAGTTAGGATTAGGTTTGTTTTAGAATATTTCTTGTTATCTTGCATATTTAGAATAGGGATTTTATTTTGAATTTTTAAAAAATAAAAAAATCCAAAAAAATGCTTTCATTTAAGATGTTAGTTTTTGTTTAACCTAAGTTGCATGTTTAATTATGTGGCAATTTTAAATTTCGAATTTCATTAAAAAAAAAAAAAAATCATCATACATATGTCATGTAGAATTAAGGCATTTAGATTAATCTTTTAGATAGACTGCATTTTAGGATAGAGATTGCTAAGTTAAGATAATATCTTAGTTAAATTAGGGTTTAGCCTGACTTGGATAGAATCTTATTAATCTAGCTAGATAATTTTCCATTTTTCTAATTTCGAATTTCATAAAAAAAAATACAAAAAAGAATGTCTTAGAATAAATTAGTTTTATTTTCTAGGATAGATTCATGTATATGTCATATAGAATTAGATTCATGAAATGCATGTCATTTAGTGATTTTTGCTAGATCCATTTAATTAGAAATTGCATGTTACTAGAATTAGATCATTTAGTTATATTGTATTGCATAAAGCATGATTCTCATTAATTAAGTGAAAACGAAAAAAAAAAAGAAATTGCGTGTTAATTATAAATCATATCTAAGGTTGTTGATGTAAATTATGATCTAGCAATGTAGATGTTTTCATAATTACAAGATAAGTCCTACAATTCATTCATTTTTTTTTTTTGTGTTAAATTGATGGTTTGCACACCCATATGATCACCTCACATGTTAGGGAAATAAATTTAAAATCAATCCAAACTGTTTGTAAAAATATTTTTGAAAATAAAAGAAATTGTACCAAAAGGGTATTAAAGAAGTCTAGTGTAACCAAGTCCCCGTACCCAAAGTCTCTGGTTTATAGGAGTAAAATAATCCTCTCTTTATTTTACTTAGGTGTCTAATTCACCTACCGTAAACTGATTAGTGGTAACTCCTAGATAAAATCTATTTGCATGTTAAAAAATTTGAACTTAAATCGCGAATTGGTATGGATTTAGGGAGAATCCGAGTTAAGTTTAGGCTTAATAATCTATTAGCCTAATTTTAGGTGGTGTACCTGAATTTTAGGTCGTGACACTACCAAAAATTGATTAGTTGCGACTCCTAGTTAAAATTTATTTGCATGCTAAAAAAATTTGAACTTAAGTCGCGAATTAGTATATACTTGAAGGAGCCCAAGCTAAATTTAGATTTAGCAATCCATTAGCCAAATCCTAGGTAGTCCAACCCTCTTCAGGGTGGTCGTGATAGGTATCCTATAGTGTTGTCTCTTCCAAAATCTCCTCAATATATCTATATATACATAATCAATTATTGGGAAAAATGATATCACAAGTGTCGTAAGTTTCATTTATCGCTCACTTAGATGTCATAATTTTATTTTTTATCACTTAGTGTTAGAACTTATATATATAATATTCACTTGAATACTGTAATTTTTTTTTTATCACTTAGTGTCAGAACTTAAAATGTGTACTACAATTACTATACTACGTCAGATTCTTAGCACTTTGATGAATGATTTTTTAAAATGTTATAGCACTCAAGTTAACGTCTTTTCAAAAGTCATGACATTCTAGTAGTTGAAAAAAGTAATGACACAAAATTTGAGTTATACGAAAATTATGACACTTATGGTATCCTTATATATAATTATTGAGATTAAAATATGCAAAACAATTACAAATGCAAAATTAGAGGTTTGTTATGATTAAATATTTGCTAAAATGATTATAAAAAAACAACTTGAGTGTAACATTTCACATGTGTCTGTATAAAGCGGCAAAGCTTCGAATGTTAAGAACAATAATGAAAACTTTATACTTGCCTAATATCATGATAAATTTTCATATATTGTGTTCATTTTGCAAAGAATGAGATATTTGGAAAATATTTTTCAAAAAAATGAGTGCATAAATCATTTGAAAAAATTAATCAACGGAAAATATTATCATTATCAATAGTAACTTATGCTTAATTATTTTTGGTAATAATGAAAACTATTTTTATTATAAATAGTATAAACGATTGTTTTTCAAAAAAATGCCTTTTCAATCACTTACTTTACTTCGAAAGGAGCGCACCCTTTTCTTTGGGTGCCCAACTGAAGCTGTCATCTCACCTCTCTCCTGGGCCACAAAAACCGTCATCTCACTTGGCTCGTCCGTACATCTTAGTACAATGTTGGTCCCGTCACTAAGCATGACAACCATTTTGTTTTGAAATAGTTTTAATGTAAATATATTTTTCTATTTTTATTTTTAGAAGAGTTTATAAGCAAAATAACCGTTTGATAACGACACAAAATTTCTACTCTAAAAATAGAAATTCGTTTGATAACAACACAAAATTTTTCCTTTCAAACGGCGGTGGCGACAACCGACGACCTTTAATATAAAAAATAAAAATGATTTAGTAACAAAAAAATAAAGAATAAAATAAAATAAATCATAAAAAAATAAAATAAAAATATCATTTTTTTAAATATCCTTAAAATAAATTTATTTTATTTATTCTATTTTATTTTATTTTACAAATAAATTTATTTTAAAATGAATAAAAATAAAAATAAAAATAAAATTATTTGGCAAAACACTCAAGGCAAATAAAAATAAATTATTTTTATTTATCATAGATAAATTATTTTTAATAAATTTAATAAATTTATTTTTAATAAAATAAAAATAAAATGATAAATAAAATAATTTTTTATTTTTAAATGAATATATTTATTTTTATTTTTAATAAAATGAGGAGAGGTGGAGGAAGAGGAGGAGGAGGCAGAGATGTAGAGGAGATGAGGGATGACTCATCAAAATTATAGTTTAGTGGGAGAAATTATTTATGATTTCTCTTCCAAATCAATTTATGGAATATAAATTTGTTCCGAAATAGAAAAACTAAGTAAGTTTATTAAATAGGTTTCTATTCCAGAAATAGGTCTGGAATAGAAAAATTATTTCTAAAACAGAAATTTTGATTATCATGCACCTCCTAAACGACTCCTTAGGCTTCATTTAGTACCTCTAAACATTTTTCCAAGATATTTTTCCGAGAGTACGGAGAAGCATTCTCTTCCTTCTTTCCATAACTTTCAGTTCCGCAAGCAAACTAGAGATCATCAGACCATGAATTTTCGCTTCTTCATCTCCCTCGCCCTCTTCCTCTTGCACAATTTTCTCAGCAATTCCAGTTGTACTACTGAAGCTGCACCTACTTATCAATGGCACGACTGCCCGGACACCTCGCTCTTCGCTTCCAACTCCACCTACCAATCCAACCTCAACGCCCTCCTCTCTTCCCTCTCCTCCGCCGCCACCAACAACTCCGACAGTTTTGCCAACGCCACTAACGGGAAGGACGCTCTCGACCGTGCCTATGGGCTCTTCCTCTGCCGCGGTGACGTCAGCACCGCCACATGCAGCGAGTGCGTGGCTACGGCAACGAAAGACATCCTCCAGCGGTGCCCCGACAGGAGATCCTCGTTGATCTGGTACGACGAGTGCATGTTGAGGTACTCGGACCAGTCCATTTACTCGGTGATGGAGACCGTACCTCTAGAAACGATACCGGACACCGGGGACGTTGCTGAACCAGATCGGTTCTTGCACCTGCTAGGAGAGGCCATGAACGTCGCGGTAGGGAGGGCTTCGGGCAGCGAATCGGGGAAGAAGTGTCGTGGAGGCGAGCTTCACGAGCTCGCAGAAGCTGTACACACTTGCGCAGTGCTCGTCGGACTTGAAGGGCTCGGACTGTAACACGTGCCTCCGGGCGGTGATCGCAGATCTACCTCAGGGGAAGCGAGGGGGGAGGTCGTTCACTCCGACCTGCACAGTGAGGTTCGAGCTGTTCCCCTTTTATAATACCTCGGCCGTGACGGCGGCGGCCCTGTTTCCTTCTTCTCCTGCTACTCTGGTGAAAGGATCCAAAGGTATGTGTCTGATTCTAGGGGCTTTCCTGAGTCTCGCTCTCTCTCTCTGTCCTCTCGATTTGACTGGTGATGTAAAATTTTCGTGTCCCTTTTTTTTTTTTTTTCTGTTTTTTGAATTTTACGTGAGTTCATTTTACCTGTTTTTTGAATTTTACGGGAGTTCATTTTACCTTTTTGAGCAGTTCTACATCCACTACGAGATTAGACTTTACATAACAATTGGTTAAATGTCGCTTTTAAACGATTAGTGGTTAATCTCTTACAAACAAATGGTGCCCTCAAATGGGAAGGATAAATACCAAATTAATACTAGATGCCAAATCAGATCTAGATATTTCAATTTTGCCAACATAGCCTTTCCGATAAATTGCTAACATGACGACCAATCATGTTGAGCCATTTTATATTGCATACTAACGTGAACAACTTTACTCTAAACTATGTATTACGTGAACTATCATATTAGTGATTTCTGACAATAATTGATTAGAAAACTATATTGGAATTTTGTGTAAAAGTTTATAATTACATTATCTGATATCATGAAAATGACTATGTTCAAAACAAGAACGTAGCAAATGCAACTATTTAGTCCCCTTGTTGTTCTTAGGCCTTACCCTATTGAGATCGACTGTTAGCATCTAGCTAAACTCTTATTTTGAATATAAGGCCTTATTCTAGTCTTAGGCCTATTTCCAACCTAGTGAAGTGAAGTGTTAGAATGTATAAATATTAAACATGTTTTCATCTAAAATGTTTTTAAATTAGTTTGGTGATGGTCTCATATATGTAATGGTACGTGTGCAGGAAAAAGCAATAAATCTACCATGATTACCATCACCACTACCATTTTTGTTGGAGGTTTTATGATAATTCCGTTCTCACTTGTTGTATGCTTCAGAGAAAGGGAAAGAGGATGCATGAAGTTGTCAAAGTAAAAGGCAGTAAGTCAACTATTTGCCTTTATTTTTCTGTAAACTATCTATGTCATATAAATGAGCAAATTATGAAATTTCTTTATTTTTCTTAAGGAATCAGATATACTAATCATACAAATTAAGAGTATGTTTAATATATATGTAGCATATATAATAGAAAAGATCAAGGACATAAATCCGATTCTTCATGCTCTTTCAACTTTCAAAACTATACTTGACTTGAAATGCAATCATAATGCCACCAATAAGATGAATACTTTGGGGATGTAATAGCTCATTTCTGGCCTTCTAGATGAGATACATGCTGCAATTCCACAAAAAATTCACCAAATACCAATGAAAATCTCTCCCTTTCATAGCCTACTACTTAGGAAAACAAAGCTGAAGGGCACTCTACCAGACTTGCTTAGAGAAGTTGCATCCAAAGAACAAATGGGATCTTATCTCAGTGTTTTCATGGCACAAAAAACAGAGAGTTTGGCCATGATTAGAAGATTATATGTCAATTCCTTGAAAAATAGGTAGCTTATCTTGTATCGCCAACCAAAGATATGAATCTTAACCTTAGCAAATTAGATGAAAATCAAATTAGCTGACCATTCAACTCTTGTGCCTCTTTTCCTCACAATCTCCCAAGCTGAAGAAGAGGTAAGAATGTCACAAGAAATAGCAGTGTAGGTACCTTGGTCTTGTAAAGAAGACTTTGGACAAATTACACAAACAACTGCCTAGATTGATATCAACTCTTCAGACCTTGAAGTGGGCCTTCTCCATTCAAAGCACAAATAATATAAGTTGCTTTTGCAATTCAAAGAAGAGCATAATCGTAAACTACTCTCCTTGAGAATACATCCAACAAGATCCGATTAGGATGCCATGAGTCATGCCAGAGGGATATAGATTCTACATGACCAATCACATAATGAGCCCTTAAAAAATTTCTAACATTTAGGAATTCCCTCAAAGTATAGGTAGCATCTACACCGCATTTAATAGACCTAGCATTACCTTCAGTATTGATGATATTTTAATTTTTCTCTACATAACCAACCAAGAGGGGAAAGATTTCACTGGGGTAATGGGACATCAATGCCATTCTAATCCATTACTATTAATTGTGATAGTGTTCCCAAGCACTGCATTTTTTGGTAATGCAAATGCAAATGAACTTCCCATCGTGGAGTCCTTGCAATTTGACTTTGCCACAATACAAGTTGCGACAAATGATTTCTCTCCTGAAAGCAAGTTGGGTGAAGGTGGATTTGGTAAAGTTTTCCAGGTATGTATTACATATTAGTTATAAACAATCAAGAATGCTTTACATATGAATTAAACATAATGGTGCCAAGAGAAAAGGAAACGTGTAAAGATTTTGTTTGTTAGTTTTTTAAGAAGTTGTGATAAGGAATTAAATGATAAATTCAAAACACTTTAGGGTAAACTTCCTAATGGACAACAAATCGCGGTGAAGAGGCTATCTCAAAGTTCAAGACAGGGTGATGATGAATTCAAAAACGAAGTTCTACTAGTTGCAAAGCTTCAACACAAAAACCTTGTACGACTACTCGGATTTTGCTTGGAGGGAGATGAAAAGCTACTCACCTACGAGTTTGTGCCGAATAGAAGCCTTGATTACTTCTTATTTGGTATGTTGTAGTTTAACTATCTTATGTACTTTGCTTGAAATGAAAAGTTCCAGCCTTCACTAGCTATGGAAAACTTGAAATTAATAGATACTCTGTTCTTTTAACAATTTATAGTCTTTTGTTAAGCTACCTTTAATCGATAAGAGAAAATATATCCGCCTTGTGTTTTTGAATTAGTTCCACATGCTAGCACATAATGAGTTTTGGTGCAACAATGCAGATCCACAAAAAAGCGATCAATTGAATTGGCCATTACGTTATAAAATAGTATATGGGATCGCTCGAGGAATGCTCTATCTACATGAAGATTCTCATCTCCGGATCATCCATCGTGATCTAAAATGTAGCAATATCTTGTTAGACAGTGAAATGAACCCAAAGATTTCAGATTTTGGCATGGCAAGGATTTTTGGAGTTGATCAAACACAGGCTAGCACAAATAAAATCGTGGGGACTTTGTAAGTCTTAGGTTTTGAATAGATATCTTCGTAATTGGATGCTAGACTTGTTCATTTTATCTATTTAAGGATGCTCATTGATTTGCATCTAAATTTTCAATATACATTTGGCTAATGTTCAGTTTTGCAGTGGTTACATGTCTCCTGAATATGCCATGCATGGACGGTTCTCAGTGAAATCCGATGTTTATAGTTTCGGTATACTCTTCTAGAGATCATTTGTGGCAAGAAGAATGGTTTCTACCACCAATTTGATGGGGGTGAATATCTTGCTAGATATGTAAGTTTTGCTATGCTACCACGGCAATGCACTTTTTGTAATTTTGGTCAAATGAATTTGAAATTCCTTTGTAAAAACTTAGTCATTCAGCCGACAAAAACACTTATGGTTCTATTCCTTAGGCATATATGGTTTTTTTGCAAGAATTAGATGTCTTGCCTGATGAGTCATTGAATTAATGCTACAATTTTCTGAAGATTTTTTGTAATTATTCATGTAGGCATGGAATCAATGGAGAGACGGCATGCCCTTGAAAGTGTTGGACCCGGCTATTGTGGATTCAAATTCAAGAGATCAAGTGCTTCGATGCCTGCACATTTGCTTACTATGCATTCAGAAAGATCCGGCTATTAGACCCACCATGGCAACCGTAGCTCTCATGCTTAGCAGCAATTCCATTACCCTACCATCACCTCGACATCCAGCTTTCTTTGTCCAAAGCAAATCGAGGGGACTGGGCATCCCAATGAAAGGGCTTGGATCGGACCAATCCACCAGTAGACTAAGCCTTTGTCAAACAATAACTTGTCGCTTACTGAATTATACCCCCGATGAATGGTGGTGTAAGTGAGATCTTTCCTCTTGGATGGTCTCATATTGAGATTGCTTAGCCTTCCACTGTGATTTTTTGTGAACCATAAGCAAAAATCTATGTATTTGGAAAATAACCTGTTATTTGCTAAAAGGGGGTCGTGTGCATTTTAAAGACTCTACATGTGTTGTCCATCATAGTTGTTATGATTCTTCTAAGATTGTGTTACTACTTGAGGTTAAATCATACATCAATCCATTGTAAATTGGCAAATCTGTACATTATTGTGCTTCTATAAGGCTCAATACTACTCTTGTCTAAGAAGAAATAATCAAATTGAAGTGTTCATTAACTAACAACTGGACTACACATTTCTTCACTTGCGAAATTGGTTGGGCTTCGGCGTTGTTAAAACTATACTTGCATGTTGTAGGTGCTCCATCTTTGTTAGGCTTTTCCCTAGGGCGCTGATCAACTAGGGTGGGATTTGCAAGCCCTTTATTGCGGAATGCAAATCTCACCAGGCCCTTCTATTCAGTCAATGGGTCAGAAGGCAGATGGTGGCATGTAATGAATGGGCAAAATATTAGGTAGGCATGTTTTGTGTAAACATAGACAATGCGTCACTCTACTCATTGTTCACCACATCTTTGAGTGGCTCACTTTTTAGATTTTTTTCTCTTGAAAGAAGAAGAAGGGTTGGATGTCTTTACTATAAAGATTGAGAGATGGATAAAATGGAATGCCTAAAAAAGGTCAAATGTCAAGACAATGATGATGGAAATATCATGAACTTTTTTGCTGCCTTTATTTGGTGTGTAGTCGTGTTTGTTCCTTAAAAGGAGAAGCCACAATTTAAAGCATGCGCATGATCCCATGGCAACTAGCAACCTATTTTTGAAAAACAAAGGTGCTTATTGATTGTTCATTAATGATCCTTGTGGAAGGCCAAGGATCTCAAGGTCTCTGTGAGACTATCATAAAGACAGACTCCACTCATATCACGATTCATCGAGGGTAGACCTCAGTAACTGACATTTCATTGGTCGACCACGGCATAGACCTACTGGTGGATTCGTCCCACTTAGGCTCTTTCAATTGTCTCTCCGTGCTCCTTTGGAGGAAGAAGGCCGGTTGCTGAGGCTGTGGAAGCTTAACAGAGTGGCTGGTCAACATAAGGACTATGCTTGCCATGGTGGGTCTATCAGCTGGATCTTCCTGAACACTTAGTAAACCAATGTGGAGGCATCTAACCACTTCATCTATTGAATATGCATTGCTAATGAATGGATCTAACACTTCGAGCGGTGTACCAGCTCTCCAATGCTTCCAAGCTTGTAAAAATTATTTCAGTGAAGGAATTTCGACTTAATTAGATTGGTAGAGCATAATTTTTGCCTAATAGGACAAATACAACTTACATAGCTGGCGAGATTTTCACCACCATCTGATTGGAAGAAGCAACTATTCTTTTTGCCACCAATGATCTCTAGGGTTAGAACACCAAAACTATAGACATTGGACTTTGCTGAGATTT
The DNA here is from genome assembly GCA_014182885.2 of Eucalyptus caleyi. NCBI lineage: Eukaryota > Viridiplantae > Streptophyta > Magnoliopsida > Myrtales > Myrtaceae > Eucalyptus > Eucalyptus caleyi. The sequence goes on from CM024470.2 coordinate 51,447,897, forward strand.
GCCCACACATTGCATACTCAGGAGATAGGTAACCACTACAAACCAAATACATGGGTCGTACCATCCATTATGTTATTATAAGTTGATAAAATAAGCAAGTCACTAATGACCCCACATTCCAATGAATATGTACAAGGATTAGCATGTCTATGAGCATGGTGTTGTTTCTGATTCTTAGATCACCCATAAGATAGATCATATAAACAAGAAATTACAAGTCATCTAAGAAAGAATTTGAGACTTACAAGGTCCCCACAATGTGATTAGTCTTTGCCCAAGTTTGATCTACTCCGAAAACCCTAGCCATGCCGAAATATGAAATCTTTGGGTTCATATCACTGTCTAATAGGATATTGCTTGTGGTTTTAGATCACGATGAATGATCCACAATCTAGAATCTTCGTGCAAATAAAGCATTCCTCGAGCAACTCCAGATATTATCTTGTAACATCATGACCAATCCAACTGTGTTCTCTTATCAAGATCTGCATATTTACACAATTAGAACTCAATTATTCTAAGTTGATAAATTCTCGAAGAACTTTCATCCCCAGAAGCTAGTGAGAGTTTCAACTTTAAGTTTGTGTTAATCACATACGGTTTCTTCCACTTAGAAAATGACAACTTAAGAGTCTATTAAAGTGTGGAATGTACCAAATAGAAAGTAGTCAAGACTTACAAACTCATAGACAAGTGACTTTTCTTCTCCATCTAAGCAAAACCCAAGCAGCTGCACAAGATTTTGATGTTGAAGATTTGCTACCAAAGCAACCTCATTCTTGAATTCTCCAACACCTTGTCATGAGCTTTTAGATAGCTTCTTCACAGCTGTTTCTTGTCCATTCGAAAGCCTACCCTAAAAATTTTTCATTTAATTGTTTGAGTACACATGAATAGCTTATGACCACAACTTCACATTGAAAACGTCAAAGATATTGATATAATTTTATGAAACATTATATGAATCTAATGGATGATACCTGGAAAATTACACCAAATCCCTCCTCGCCCAACTTGTTTCTTTGAGAGAAATTGTTTGTGGTAGCTTGTATACTAGCTAAATGGTGCGGCAAGGACTTAGTAGTTGTAAGTTCACTTGTCCCTACACCATGAAACAATAGGAGATAGTCATTCATTGATACCATATGTTGACACCTAAATTTTGGCGATCCATTTAGTCATTCATCACGTTAAAAAATATGGGTTAATTTTATCCCCGAAAAAAAAATTAATTGCATAGCATATAATTTTAGGTGCATTTATTTTTTAATTCGCATTTACATTGGGTCGGTGACAGATGTGTTCGAATTGATTGTTCAGAATTTTAATTTGATGAATTAGGTTAAGCCCACAAAGAGAACAAATTGGCCCAAGCCCGTATCCTCGGAGAGATTTTACAGATTTATTTGTGCGAGATTTCAAATTTAAGAAATAATCCTCTTGCAATCCTGAATTATATCAAAAATAAATATTGTGGTTTGAAAAAGGAATTTTCGTGGATATGGATTTAGAAAAATTAGAACCCTAACTCGTGGCCTATAAATAGATTAATATGCGTAGGGTTTTGAGGGAGCACACACATATTGAATACATGGCTACATTAAGAGAGAAAAGGAAGAGAAAAGGGTAGCAGTCGAGACCCTCCTCGCATACGCAACCCTTTGTCGATAAAAGATCCCTCACGACGAATTCTGCTACTGTCCTGGCATCATAGACAGTCACTCTTGGTGTCTCCTTCCGCTAGTTTCCTTCACAGCCACTACTTCTCTATTAGTCCGGAGGAAAATCCTCATCCCAACCACATCCAGGCAAACCTCCTAGCGAGCCACATAGTTCACAGATTTACAACAACAAATTGAAGAATTCTTGGGCAAGGCAAAAGGCAGATGAAGACCCTTGAAAGTTTGAGTGTCATTGTTTGACGCATGCATAGAAATCAAAATAGAATTAAGAGGCATGAAAAAGCAGAGTGCCTAGTAAAAGCAAGGCCAATGCCCATGAAAAGAAGTGAACACAAAATGCATGAAAACTTGGGGCATGAAAAAGCGGTGTGCTTGGTAAAAGCAAGGCCGATGCCCATAGATGAAAATGAAAAAAAAAAGTCAAGAGAGGTGACTATCAATTGTAAAAGGTTGAATCCCAATGGAGCAATACTCAAAGAACTCAATTGTTGAGTTTACAATCAATAGGGCATTTCATGAGGACAATCCCTGATGATGAAAAAGAAAACTGGTGGTAATGCCAAGATGATCACCAACTCTCACCATCCACACACATTTTGGGCCTAATGATCCTTTCATTTCTCAACCCATGAACTCAGCCTATGTTACGTCCCTTGCAAAGTCTATTCAGATTATGGCACTTGAATTAACATGGGGATTCACATGTTTTAAGCATCGCTCGAAGAAGTGCGAGCAAGATTATTTTTACTCATTTTGCAGGGTTCTTGACTTGTAAACCCGAAGATGATTGTGAAGATGTTCTTTCAATAGCCTTGACTCAAAGAGTTCAATTGTTAAGCCATTAACCAAGCCCACATTACGGTCCCTATTAAAGACCTCTTAGATTGGTAAGGTCGTACTGCTTGCTAGAATACTCGGACCCTTGTTAGTATGATAATAGTGAGATGAAGTGATTCTCATAAAATAGCCTCTAAATGAGAGAGAGTGAAAGTCCTTTCTAACCGAAGGTCCCTCATTTGGAAATCCATGTCATGAGTGAAAATTGTCTTGAATGATAATTTTCTCCAGTGGAAATTTGGGTGATGCAAATGTCATTATGCATGAGCTCAATTGAATTAATAAAATCTTTATTGGATTTTGAAGTGTGCATTTCATAATAGCGTTAATTGCTTATTTCTTTGGTAAATGCATTTTTGCTCTAATCATGTCTGACAGGTAATGCTTTTTCAAAGACCCAAGAGCTCTTGATATTCAGGTTCCTTTCAGAATGTCTCATGATATTAGGAGATGAGAAACCTTCATGAACATTCAAGGTGCATCCTTGATGTTCCCAAAATTTATTTCTATCAAGAGGTGAAAGACCTCCATAGGATATCCCAAAAGACATATCCTCAAGAATTAGATATATCACTAGGTAAGTATATCTTTACCTATACTCTAAATACTTGTCATTATGCAGGTATTTTCTCTCAAGTTCATCAACACTTGACTTGGTTAAGCTATCTTCTATATTGACCTAGCGTGCTTTCGTAGCCCAGAGTCCTTTCCATCGACCCGGCGTGCTTCCGTAGCCCGGTGTTCCTTTTCATGACCTGGCGTGCTTTCGTACCCCAGAGTCCCTTTCATTGACTCGACATGCTTTTGTAGCCCGATGTCCATTATAATTGACTTGGTGTGCTTTCGTAACCTAGAGTCTTTTCATCGATCCGGCATGCTTCTGTAGTGCAATGTTCCTTCTCATGACCTAGCGTGCTTTCGTAGCCTAGAGTCCTTTTCATCGACTCGGGTGTGCTTTTGTAACCTGATGTTCTTTATAATTAACCAGGCATGCTTCCATAGCCTGGTGTTCTTTTATCGACCTAGCGTGCTTTTGTAGCCCAGAGTCCTTTACACCAACACTCGATGGAGTTGTCCCCTAAAGATTTTTTTGCAGATTCAATCTGATTAAGGCAACCGTAGAATGATACGGGTCCTGGAAAAGCAATTTTCCATTCAGGCAACCGTAGAATGATATGGGTCCTGAAAAATCAATTTTCCGTCAAGGTGACCGTAGAATGGTACGGGTCATCGACAACACCTATTCCTTATTCAGGCGATCGTAGAATGGTACGGGTCCTGGAAAGTGAATTCCTGTTTGGGTGACCATAGAAGGGTATGGGTCTTGGAAAATGAATCTCCGTTTAGGTGACCGTAGAATGGTACGGGTCCTAGACACAACTAAACACTGCCATACTAGGCAACCATAGAATGGTACGAGTCTTGGGAAAGCAATATCTTTACAAAGTCATGTTACTATTCTAGGCGACCGTAAAATGATACGAGTCCTGGACATATAACACCAACTATCTTGAATTACTCTACCCTCATTGAAGGTAAGATATTCTAGGTAGGTTCCTTTGACATCTCAGTCTGGATCTAGATGTCTTGATTATTTTCATTTAAATATTTCACTTTGGATATGAATGTTTTTAATCTTTCTCGTCATACCTTAGTCTGGATTTAGGTATTTCGAGTCCAAAACTCTTGACATCTTAGTTTGAATCTGGATGTCTTAATTCTTTTCGTTGAACATTTCTCTTTGGATGTGAATGTTCTTCTTAGTCTTGATGTCTCAATTTGTTACATGTTAGACTCTTTAAGGAACCTGAGTGAGAGTTGGGTACTTGTGGAGTAAATGGGGATTTATCATGTACCTCAAGATGCTCTACCGCACTAACTGGTAAGTAATTGTAGGTACGCTCTTTCCTTTCACATCATGCATTTTCAGCATTTCCATGCATCATATTAATTGCATTTTAAAATGGAATTCATTTTCCGACAAAAAAAATCATTCATTGCTTGTGTATGGTCAAAATTTAGATCTCAATTTGTCTTTGAAGGCAACCTCTATGAGCTTACCTTCAAAGAGGGACAGCTGTTGACACCTAAATTTTGGCGACCCATTTAATCATTTATCGCGTAAAAAAAAATAGGGGTTAATTTTATCCCTGAAAAAGGTTAATTGCATAGCATATAGTTTTAGGTGCATTTATTTTTTAATCGCATTTACATTGGGTCGATGACAGATGGGTTCAAATTGATTGTTTAGAATTTTAATTTGATGAGTTGGGTTAAGCCCACGAAGAGAACAAGAAGAGAACAAATCAGCCCAAAGCCCGTATCATCAGAGAGATTTTACAGATTTATTTGTGCGAGATTTCAAATTTAAGAAATAATCCTCTTGCAATCCTGAATTATATCAAAAATAAATATTGCGTTTGAAAAAGGAATTTTCATGGATATGGATTTGGAAAAATTAAAATCCTAACTCGTGGCCTATAAATAGATTAATATGCGTAGGGTTTTGAGGGAGCACACACATATTGAATACATGGCTACATTGAGAAAGAAAAGGAAGAGAAAAGGGTAGCAGTCGAGACCCTCCTCGCATACGCATCCCTTTGTCGATAAAAGATCCCTCACGGCGAATCCTGCTGCTGTCCTGGCATCATCGACAGTCATTGTCGGTGTCTCCTTGCGCCAGTTTCCTTCACAAGCACTGCTGCTCTATTAGTCCAGACGAAACTCCTCATCCCAGCCACATCCAGGCGAACTTCCTAGTGAGCCACATAGTTCACAGATTTACGGCAACAAATTGAAGGATTCTTGGGAAAGGCTTTCTGGATTAGAAGAATACGTGGACTTGGTCAAAAGCACCACGTCAATTTGGAGTCCAAGAGTCTTCTTGAGTCAGCCCCATCTCTTGAAACTTTAGGCATCCATCAAAGTCCGTGTCTTGCATGCACATCCTTGTTCATGTTCGGGTTTTGCTGCCACACATTGCCACTTTGCCCGCTGTTGCGTTTCAACGTCCCAAGTGAATCCCATAATTTCTCGGCATTGAGTCACCGTGAGACACCACCGTGAATTCAAGCCAGCTACGACATCAAGTTCCACTCCCACGAGTGTTTTCGGAGTCCCGACGATTTCTCTGAATTTGGGCTGCCATCCCCAACGCAAGCCAAATCCGTGTGGCCCATTAGGTTATTTGCAGAATCCTCAACGAGACATACTGGTCTTTCTTTGCAGGTCTCGTGGAGCCCATCGGACGACTTTCAAGCAACCGAGCACCGCCACGTTGCATCGTGAGTAGCCATTCGAGGATCGGAATTCAGAAACCAACATTCGAATTAGGTGAAAATCTTATCTATTTTGATTTCCGAAAATTCTGTTTCCTTATTTTAAATATTCCTCGATGCACATGATTAAAATTCTCAATATGCTATCATATTTGTAATCTTGAGGAGCCCAACAAATTGGGAAATCTTCCTAATTTCGCAACGTGCATATGATTGATGGTCTGATTTCTTGCTTGAAATACGACCTGTAATTGCACGGAAAAATCATCAATCCGATTTCACGCTCGAGATACGATTTATGATTTTATTTAAAAATTGGCCTATCCGATCTCATGCGCGAGATACGATTCGTCTATTTTTTTCCAAAATTAAATGGACATGGATGATATCTTGCTTGATTTGTTGTTGTGTTGTTCTCGATGCCTTTATTTGATTGCTCCCGTAAAGCAAAAACCCAAAAAAAAAAAAATTTGAGTTAGGTTAAATGTATGTTAGGATATTACTGGTTTTAAGGTTATGTTGCATGTTTAGGATGGGAAATTTATTTCGAATTTCTTAAATAAAAAGACCAAAAACATTAATTTAGGATTTTCTTCTCATTAATTTAAATTGCACGTTTAATTATTTGGCAATTTTAAATTTCGAATTTCATAATAAAAAGGAAAAAATTAGAATTAGGGCATTCTTTGCACATCATTGCATATTATGATAGATTGCATGCTTATTAAGAAAATAAAAAATCATGTGCACGTCATATAACATTAGGTTCATGAAATGCACGTCATTTAGTGATTGTTGCTAGGTGCATTTAATTAGAAATTGCCTTTCATTAAGATTAGGTCATTTTGGTTTAATTTAAATTGCATTTTTAATTATTGCATTTTTTTACTCATGTCATATAATTTAAGTAATACTATCATGTCATATCATTTCATGTTAGATTAAAAGCATTACATTGCATATGGATTTGATTCTCATTAATTAAATGAAAAAAAAAAAAAGAAATTGCATGTTAATTAGAAATCATATTTAGGGTTGTTGATGTGAATTCTGATCTAACAATATAGATGATTTCGTTGCTTTGAGGTATGTTTTGCAATTTATTCACTGTTTTATCTTGGTCTTAAATTGATGGGTTGCGCACCCGCATGGTCACCTCACATGTTAGGGAAATAGATTTAAAATCAATTCAAGCTGCCTACCAAACATTTTTTGAAATAAAAGAGAAGGGTATCGAAAGGGTGTTAGAGAAATCTAGCGTAACCAAGTCCTCGAACTCATAAATCTCTGGTTCGTAGGAGTAAAGTAAGTCTCCCGTTACTTTGCTTGGGTTTCTAATCGATCCACCAAAAATAGATTAGTGGTGATTCCTAACTAAAATATCATTTGCATGTTAAGAACTTGAACCTAAGTCATGAATTGGTATGGGCTTGGGAGAGCCCAAACTAAGTTATACTTAGTAGTCCATTAGCCAGATTTTAGGTGGTGCACCCGAAATTTATGTCGCGACACCATAGAACGGTGTATCTAGTGTAGACAGTTTGGAAATTCTATTCGAGTATGAGGCATGTGCACGCCCGTCTTTTTACGTACCCCCTTCTGCCTGGACAACTTCATATGTCTTTGTTGTTTTACTCTGATTCCAAAAGCAAGCGACAAAGAGAAGTATGACAGCAATGCCAACCGGAATGGCTGTGGCAATGATTATTGTGGTTGATTTATTGCTTTTGCCTGCATATGTGCAACCATCTCGTAGGAGTACATTATATTTTAGAAAAACATATTCAAAAATAGTGCAGACTAAATAATTCTGCTATCTTCAGGCATGGGATTTTATCTTGTTAAAAAATGTCCTACTTGCAGAGCAAATGTTTAAAAGAGTATTGTGGTACTTCACTATCTGTCCATCTCACATTATGTTTTTCCCTTCCCACCCTTTCTCACCTCTCCGGTCATTTTGGTTGGAAGGGAAACACCTCCCACGTGTTCACGGTGGCCTCGACTTGGGATTTGACTAGGAGGAGAAAGACTTGGGTCTCTTGGCACGTATTCATATGGAAAAACTTGATCACTCCAAGGTACTAACTAAACCTTTGGCTTATTGCCAAACGCAGGCTTCCTACCCAAGCTCTGTTATTATCTTATGGTATGATAGATAATGCCTTGTGTCCCTTTTGCAATGAGGTGCCGGATTTCATAGACCACCTATTTTTTCGATGCCGCATCTCTGCTAACATCGCCTTCTTTTGGGCCTCCAAATGCAATCTGTTGGAGAAAACTCCTTATTGTTTTGAAGCTAACAAAACCTTTCCCATAATCTGAAGAACTCCAGATGCAATTGTCAAAGTCTGAAGGCTGCTAGACTTTAACCTCAAAGTTTGACCTCACCAACAAATTCCAGACCGAAGAATGAAGACTTATCCAAAAGAATGTTTATCTTTAAGGATTTGGTTCGTTTGATTCATGAAAGATCTTATGGCTGGACATAGCATCTTATGATCATTCATTCTTATTGGAATCCTCTCCGATATGAAGATCTTTTGAAGGGCGAACAAACTTGGAAGGTTCTACTTATGGAAACTAAGATCCTGATTGTATGGGCAAGCAAGATTGATGGACTATCATCACATTCCTTAAACAACTCGAGATCTCCTTAATTTATTTTATCAAACGGGCAGATTGGAAGAACTCTTTTGAAAAGTGCCAAACGGTTATAGAGGCATAGAAGAGTATATAAGGAAGACTCTTAAGTTATTTGAGTGTGTGTGTGAAAGAAAATTTCAAAATCTGAAACTTCCTAGTTCTTTGCTACTTCAGTTGTCGAGCTAAAAGTTATACTCAAAAGAGCGAGCAAACACTTGTGAGACCTTATAAGAATGTACTAGAGGTTCTACACTAAAAAGTCAAGGACGTGAGACTATAAAATCTTTTTGATTCATAATGAAATCTAGTTAGTGGGCTGTCAATGCGGGAGAGTGGACGTAGGCTTAATATAAGCCGAACCACTATAAACCTTGTGTTCCAATTCCCTTTTCTTAACTCCTTACTTTTGTTTGATGCTTTATATAATTGTTTAAAACTGTTTACGTTCTTAGTCAATTATTTTTAAGAGGGATTTTATTACTATTCAGTCTTGTGAGAAAATTGTATTTACACCTATTCACCCCCTCTAGGTGTTCTTACTAGCCCTTTCAATTGGTATCAGAGCATGTGTGCTCATTTTATTGAAGTGTTTTTACTTCTGAGTTAAAGATCTATAGTTAGTATTTTGGCTGTAGGTTTGGTTGAAGGCCAAAGCAACATCAGACTCCCTTACTTTGATGGGAAGGAATATAATGTGTGGAAAAACAAGATGAAGGAATTCATGAGATCAAAAGATCTCCTAGAATGGGACGTAGTAGAAAAAAGATTATTCCCAAAACTACATCCACCTTAGAAAGAGGAAAAGAAGTTGCAAATGCTGGCGAAATGGCACAAGAAGAAATAACCAAGAGACAAGCTCTTGATGCTAAAGCCATTTACTCTTTATATTGTGCTTTATCTCCTACTGAATATAATAGAATTTCATCTTGTGAAATAGTCAAAGAAGTCTAGGATAGGTTGCACGTTACTTATAAATAAATTGATCAAGTTAAAAAAACAAAAATCAATATTCTACTCAGACAGTATGAAGCCTTCAATATGAAGATAGGAGAATCTATTACTGACATGTTTAGTTGTTTCACAGAAATTATAAATGGTCTAGCATATCAGGTACAATCAATCTCAGGACTAATGAAGGTTAATAAATTGATGCGTGTACTCTCCAAAGACTGAAATCACGTGAAGACTTTAATAAGAAAAACCCAGATGATCATGCCGCTCTCTATAGACAAACTAGTTGGCACACTTCAATCATATGAAGTGAAGCAAATCAATGAGGAAGAAGATCCTAAAGGTAAGAAGTCAATTGCTTTAAAATCTAACGTTGATTCTGATACAAATTCAGAAGATGATATGGATGATGAAGAACTAGCACTCATGATGAGAAGATTCATAAAGTTGAATGGAAAGGGAAGGAGATTCAACTGGAAAAAGCAAGACACTAAAAAATTTTAGAACAAATCAACTGAGGATGATGAAGTCAACAAAGATGTGACCTATTTTGAATGCAAGAAAAATGGGAACATCAGAAACTATCCTCTATTGAAGAAAAAGAAGGGGAAAACTAAGAAATACAAAAAGGCTCTCAAAGCAGAGACATTGAGTGATATTGAATGCAAAGAAAGTGATGAAGAATATGCCAATATATGTCTAATAACAAATTCATAATCAGACTCAAATCTTGAAACAGACTCAAATTTAGACAATGAAATCGAGGTTAGTAATTTAAAGATTCCTACTAAAGTCTCGAAGTACATAGATGAACTTTGTCTTAGTCTCAAAACATTTTTTTAAAAGGATTTCCGAACTGAAGAAGGAGAATTTTAAACTTAAGCAACTGGAAACTTTATGGAAAGAAAAGTTTGAAAATCTAAACAAAAGTTTTGCTAATTTGAAATCAAATGTAGATTCTCTTTCAAAAGAAAATACCTTTTTAAAAGAAGATATTTCAAATATCACAAAAAGATTTTCAAAAGGATCTGAGAAATTGGAAAAAATTCTTTCAGTTCAAAGACCTTATTTCAACAAATTTGGTTTGGGAATGACACTAGAAACCATTCATCTAATTGATTTTCCAAAAGTAAAGGAAAAAATCAAATAAAGACCTACAAAAAAGTTTTACAGAAATCATTTTCAAAGAGTTTTTGTAAAACTTGTTGGCAGAAGTGCTCTCAAATGTTCAAAGTGTAATAGCTCAGAACATTTTGAGAAAGAATGTCCCAAGGTTTGGAGACTTGTTAAGAAGGATTGGGCAAAAATTGTATTTTGTACTAACTCTCCTAGATCTAAGAAGAAATGGGTACCAAAGAAAGCTTGAGTTCTTTTTGTAATTGTAGGTCACTATCAAGAAAAATATCAAGTGGTATTTGGATAGTAGCTGTTTGAGACACATGACTGGAGATTCAAGCTATTTCATTAAGCTTGTGCAAACAAATGATGGAAAAGTTTCTTTCGGTGGAAATAGCAAAGAAAAAATTGTTGGATGTGGAACTGTGAAAATTGAAGTTTCACAATCAACAATGTTTCCGTGGTGGAATGATTAAATTACAATTTACTCAGCATTAGTCAATTATGCGACATTGGATTCAAGATTAATTTCCAAGAGGGAACTTGTTCGAGAATTAGTAAAAATCTATCTCAATCATTCACTAGATGAAGACATGGGAATAATTATTTTCTGGATATAAAACCAAAAAGCTCTTAGTGTCTAATATCCATTCAAGATGAAGCAAATCTATGATATCGAAAGCTTGGCCATGTTTATATGAAGCAGATTGCCAAGATCTCCTCTAAGAAACTTGTTCGTAGACTCCCCAATTTGACTTTTCAAAAGACTGATCTATGCACACCATGTATTTTGGGAAAACAGTGTTTTATTTTGAAGAACGCAAATGATCGAACTGGTAAGTTTGAGGAAAAATTAGATGAATGAATTTTCTTTGAGTACTCAATCTCAAGCAAAGCTTACAGAGTATTCAACAAGAAGACTCAGTCTGTGGAAAAATCTATGAACGACAAGTTTCAAGACTCTATGCAAATTCATCTGGATTAGACTCAACTTGAAGATTTTGAACCTATTCCAGACCCTCCAAAGTCTCCTTCCCCCGAAGTGGTTCAGACTCCTAAAGCTCAACTACAAGATGTTCCAGAAGAATCAAGTGAAGTACATGATCAACAGACTCACAAACCAACTAACAACTTGAAGCATAAGTCAAGTCATCCCAAATAACTTATCATTAGCAACATTGATGAAGGAATTCGTACCAGATCCAAAAGGCAAGAAGAGTCTAATGCTTTAGCACTTGTTTCTAAAATTAAACCCAAAACTGTAGAAGAAGCCTTGTCTGATGAAAGCTAGATTGAAGCCATGCAAGAAGATCTAAGACAATATAGCATTAACAATGTTTGGGAATTAATTCCTAAACCTAAAGGTAAATTTGTTATTGGAACTAAATGGGTTTTCAGGAACAAGTTGGATGAAAAAGGAAAAGTGGTTATAAATAAAGCAAGACTCGTGGCCAAATGATATATGCAAAAAGAAGGAATAGACTATGACGAGACCTATGCACCAGTAGTGAGGTTAGAAGCAATTAAATTATTACTTGCTTTTGCTTGCTATAAAAATTTCAGGTTATTCCAAATAGACCGGAAAAGTGCATTTCTAAATGGATTTATCCAATAAGAAGTTTATGTGAAATAACCACTTGGTTTTGAAGATCCAAGAAAGCCAGATTCATTTTATAAACTGAAAAATGCCCTATATGGATTAAAGTAGGCACCTCGAGCTTAATATGAAAGATTAAGTAAATTTCTAACTCAAAATGGTTTTGTTAAAGGAAAGGTAGACACTACTTTGTTTATTAAAAGAGAAGGTAAAGATTTTTTACTTGTTCAAATTTATGTTGATGATATCATATTTGAATCATCTAATGAATATCTCTGCAAGAAATTTTCTAGATGCATGCAGGATGAATTCAAGATAAGTATGATGGGTGAGTTAACTTTCTTTATGAGATTACAAGTTAAACAATTAAAAGAATGAATTTTCATTCACCAAGAAAAATATGCAAAGGATCTTATCAAGAAGTTTGGATTGAAGAATTGCAAAAAGACATAGACACCTATGTCAAGTTCTTCGACGCTAGATAAAGATGAATGAGGGAAGAGTGTAGACCAAAAGCTATATAGGAGCATAATTGCTTCACTTCTTTACCTTACTACATCTAGACCTGACATTTTATTTAATGTTTGTATTTGTGCTAGATTCCAATCAAATCCCAAAGAATCTCATCTAACCGCTGTAAAGCGCATCATCAAATATGTTACCACAACTCTAAAGCTAGGACTGTGGTATTCTAAAGAATGAGATTTTACTCTCATTGGTTATTTAGACGCAGATTTAGCATGTTGCAAAGTGGACAGAAAAAGTATTTCTAATACATGTCAATTGCTTGGAAACAAGCTAGTATCATGGTTTTCAAGAAAATAGAGTACCGTAGCTCTTGGAAGTTGCTGCTCTTAAATCTTATGGATAAGGCAACAGCTAAGAGACTTTGGAATTGAAGAATCATATACCGAGATCAAATGCGACAACACTAGTGCCATTAATCTCACAAAGAATCAAATTCTTCATTCAAGAGCAAAGCATATAAAGATTTTCGACATCATTTTATTAAAGATCATGTTCAGAATGTAGAAATTATGATACAGTTTATTGACTCGAAGAATAAGCTAGTAGACATATTTACAAAGTTATAGGAGAAAAGTCTATTTGAGTCTATTCGCACTAGACTGAACATTATATAATTTATCAGTTAAAGTCTAAAGATGATCAGACTTAGAATAACAAAAAGTTGCGACTGTAAGTTATCTCTGTTCTAGTAATTTAATTTTTGAATAAAAAACTTGAAAATGTACGTTCATTTTTCGAATCGTTATTCACTTTAAGAAATTATCTTTTTTAGTTTTTGAATTTATGACAGTTTTTCATTTTCAAAAAGGCAGTTTTTACTTTTTCCTTTATGACGATCCGTATACGTCGTTTCATCTACTTTATGTATTGTTGATTTTTATCTTCTTCATTTTCACTCTCAAACCTAAAATACGAAATTCCCACTTGCTCTCACTTTCTCTCTAGTTTATTCCAAAAAGATCTCACCTTTTTCACGAACGAGTTCAAGAATTTCACTTAGAAAGTGACTATGTCTTCAAGAAAGTCTTCTAGAATCACTAGCATAGGATCACAACATATGTGTAAGGGACCTATATACTTTGATCTGACCGGGGAAGATGACTCTCCTCAATAGCAACAGCAAAGTCAACAACAATATTCTCAACTGCGCCAGTCTTCTCAATACAGGACACAAGATCCTCCATAGAATCAACCAGAAGAAGAAATTGTGGAAGATGAAGAACCTGTAAGAACACTGACTCCTGATGTTCTTTTCAAACTTTATCCTAAGTTGAAAGAATGTGGTACTGCAATGACTTTGATCAATGAATTTCTGAGAGAGGTTACAAGAATGAAACCTTATTCCTACGTGAGATGGAAAAGATGGACATTGCGCCTAAAGGGTTGGCTGATAGAACATTTGCCAACTTTCCAAGTGACCCATGTTTTGGTAATTTCAATCAGCTTGAAGGAAAAGACGACGATGAAAGGATGTTCACACATTTTCAGCCTAGGATGGGAGTGGCTGCAAATGTTCGTGGTGAAGGAGCAAGTATTTTCTGCTCTAAGAATCATAAGAAGACCTACTCAAATTTGCTGAAGCGAGGGATTGTGAATCATAAAAGTGTTGATTTTGATTTTCTTGATTCGGTGAATGTAAATATGAGGGAGAAGTTTGCACTCTTTTAAATGGAACGTTTTTGCTCTGAGACAACAGTCGCATATCCAGCACTCACAGCGTACTTCTATTCAAATCTATCATTTTTGGATGCGAATAGATTTTCCTTTACAGTTAGTGATAAAGAATTTATGGTCAATATAGACACCTTGGCTAATGTGATTGGGGGTAGAAAGAGAGTGTTTCCAACCAATCAGTGTATTAGTTGCTCATGCTACATTGGAACTTGTATGAGATAGGTTTGCTAAAAGCAAAATTTCCTACACAAGAATGAATGCTTCCAACATCTTGCTTCATAAGATCATGATCAATTGTATCCAACTCAAGTCTACATCAAAGATTGATGTTTCTCGTTCAAAAGCAAAGCTGATGTACGCCATCAAAATTGGCTACAAGTTCTCTCTACCTCATACTATCATCATGCACATGTACAAGACAGTGGTGAAGGACAAGGGACAACTTCCTTAGTCTGCTCTTATCACAAGACTTTAGACACTTTGACATTCATATCCCTACTCATTTGTGTATGCAAAGTATTGCTCCAGTGGTGATTGGATTGAAGATGGTTACTAAGATGCGTCTGAAGGAGCAAGACTTTAGAGAGCATGAAGGAGAAGTCTCATGTCAAGGCAAAGTAAGACTTTGCAACAACAAAGCGGAAAGGCAAGGAACCAATGATTAAACCTATCAAGAAGAGGAGAGCACTTATCTTGGAGGATGAAGATGAAGAGAATGACAATACTTTGTCTGCCTTTGCCTTAAAGAATTTATAGAGTTTTGTTAGCTTTCAAAAGGGAAGAGAGATAGCAGAAGAAGAAGAGATTGAGAAGAGAGATAAGGGAAGAGAAGAGATGAGAACATAGGAAGAAGAAGGAGGAATAGAGGAAGGAAGAAGAGAAGAAGAAGAAGAAGAAGAAGAAGAGGAGGAGGGTTAAGAGGACTCTTTTAAACCAACCTTAGCTATATCTTTGTCAAGTGACTCTGAAAAGACAAAGGGTGGAACTGCTGGAGAAAGAGGAAAATGGACACATCACTCAAATGTTGAAGCTAAACCAAAGCATGAAGAATAATTTTTTCCCCACCTGAAGGCATACAAACAGGGAGAGTTGCTGAAAAACAAGGTATTTCTTCGCATGCTCTGGTATCTCCTACTAGTGATGTTAATCGATTTGCCGCAGATCCAGAGGATGTGTATGCCTCTCTTTACCCTGAAACAAACATTGAGGCATCCACTTCTAGTCATGGTGGACAAACTACTGAAGAACTATCCAATCTCGAGACTCCTGCAATTGACTTAGCTGGACCCAATACTCCACCAGAACAAACAGGAGGCTTTTCAAGACTACTAAATATCATATTGGATTTAAGGAGACAACAATATGGCCTGGAGTTTGAGATAAAGGATCTAAAGAAAGCTTTCTTGACCACTTCAGTTTCTTTGCAAGAGTAGCTACTCACCTTGAAAACTCAAGTGCAAGATACAATGAAGAGTGAAGATTTACATCAATTGAAGGAGACTCTTGGAAAGCTTGAGGACACGGTCAAATCCATGGGAGAATTTCAGCTCGTTCGGATTCCAAAACAGCTCTGATTTTCAAACAACTTTTCTCATTCAATCTTTTTGCTCGTTTATCACTCAATCTTTTTGTTGTTGACAAAAAGGGGGAGAAGTGGTGTAGATTTGTGTAGATTTATCTTTTTGAGCACACTTTTCTTAAGTTTTTTGGTTTGATTTTGATGACCTTTGGATGGTATTTTTATTTTTGGACTTCTAACTTTGGACCTTTGACTGCTATCTTGATTTGAATCTTTGAGGTTTGCAGTATCTTAGCCTGTGATACTGATTATGGATGGATAGTTATTTTATTTTGCTGGACTAACATGTTTTCTGTGGATGCAGAATAGATGTTATCCAAGTCCTAATCAACTTATGTTTATAAGATATCATGGTTGGCTTAAGTGTTGTTTTGCAGGTTAAAATTTTTTCAAATCTGCAAGAAAGTTTTGTCACCATAAAAAATGAGAAGATTGTTGGAGAAAACTCTTTATTGTTTTGAAGCTAACAAAACCTTTCCCATAGTCTGAAGAACTCTAGACGCAACTGTCAAAGTTTGAAGACTGCTAGACTTTAACCTCAAAGTCTGACCTCAGTGACAGATTCCAAACCGAAGAATGAAGACTTATAAAAAATAATGTTTATCTTTAAGGATTCAGTTTGTTTGGTTCATGGAAGATCTTATGGCTAGACATAGCATCTTATGATCATTTATTCTTATTGGAATTCTCTCCGATATGAAGATCTTTTGAAGGGCAAACAAACTTGGAAGGTTTTACTTATGGAAACCAAGATCCTGATTATATGGGTGAGTATGATTAATGGGCTATCATCACATCCTTTAAATAATTTGAGATCTCCTTAATTGATTCCGTCCAATGGGTAGATTGAAAGAATTCATTTGGAAAGTGCCAACAGTTATAGAGGCATGGAAGAGTATATAAGGAAGACTCTTAAGTTGTTCGAGTGTGTGCATGAAAGAAAAATGCAAAGTCTGAAGCTTCCTAGTTCTTTGCTACTTCAATTGTTGAGCTAAAAGTTGTACTCAAAAGAGAGAATAAACACCTGTGAGACTTTGTAAGAGTGGTATAGAGGTTCTACATTAAGAAGTACAAGGATGTGAGATTGTAAAATCTCTTTTGATTCATAGTGAAATTCAGCCGGTGGGCTGTCAATGCGGAAGAGTGGACGTAAGCTTGATCTAAGCCAAACCACTATAAACCTTGTGTTCCAATTCTCTTTCCTTAACTCCTTACTTTTGTTCGATGCTTTATATAATTGTTTAAATCTATTTACGTTCTTAGTCAATTATTTTTAAGAGGGAATTTATTGCTATTCAATCTTGTGAGAAAATTGTATTTACACCTATTCACCCCCATTTATGTGTTCTTACTAGCCATTTAACAATCTACCATGGCAAAACAGTTCGTGGGTCGAGAACCTCAACTGGGCCGCTTCCTTCCTTGCGAGCGAAGACTTTTACAAGTGCATTGCTTGCTTCTCTTTTGGTGCTCTTTGTTATTTCATTTGGATGCACAAGAACGGCATCCTCTTTAGAGAGCAGTGCTTATCCATTCCAGCAGTGAAGAATCAACTCATCAAGATCGTCAGAGACAAGGCCACCACCTTCAAGAGTGTGAATGATACTTATAGAAATTGGAGATTGCAGCGTAGCTGGGATATTGATCCGATCATTTTTTTACCTGGGGAGTCTTCTACTTCGGTAGGGCCTTAGCTTGGTGTTTTTTGTCTGGATACTCTTCCTCCGCGTGGGTGCTTCCTTGATGGCTCTTCACTTTTGTTGTTGGCAGATGCAAGTGTAGATTATGGTTCATCTGGCCTTCTGTGGCCTCTCACTGCTTTCCTTTTCCTTTCGCCATTGTTTTAGCTAGTTCTGCTTCCTCAGGCCCGCTCTTGTGGTCCTCTTTTGTATTCGGCTTCTTTCACTCACTCTAACTAACCTATTGTCTTGTTGAGTGCAAGTTTTGTGATGCCGAATCTTTTGTAATTGTTGGTTCAAGCTATATATTTTTACCTGGGAAAAGTGTCAAAAAAGTTCTAAACCTTTTGTTTTTATGCCGATTTAGTCCTAAACCTTTCTACATTGTGCCAATTTAGTCATTTCCAGCCAAAATTGGCTGGATTTTGCTGACTGGACACCAACTGGCTAACGTGACTTCATCGGTGCTAACGTGGACATCTTTTAATAATATTTTAATATTTTAGGCTTTTTTTAGAATTTTTTTCTTTTTCTTTTTTTCTTCCCCTCTTATTCCTCCAGCTGGTCGCTAGACCTCGACGACCGGCCAGAGATGACAGCCAGCGAGGGCTAGCCCGCCCTCGCTAGCCACCTCGCGGGCAAGGGTCGAGCCTCACGCTGGGCGGCAAGCAAGACGGCAGACCCGACGTCGGGGAGGAACAACGACAACTTGCGTCAAGCTCCGGCATAAGAACGGCGGCAGGTCTACATCGGGGTAACGGTAACAACGAGCTCAACACAGCAGGGCTCGCAACTGGTCGACAAGGAGGCAACAGGTTAGGCCACGGCAACAACAGGTGGCATTAGGCGGCGGAGGCCTCACGCGGCTGGGGTCTCCTTCTCTCTTCAAATCTGCCCTCCCCCAGGGCTTTTTTTCTCTCTCACAATTTGAATCTCGCTCTCAGGCCTCCCACCTCACTAGATCCGGTGAGGGTCAAGCCTCGCCCATGGCCGACATGGCTACCTTGTCGGATTTGGTCGGCGAGGCTTGACCTCACTAGATCCAGCGAGGGTCGAGCCTCGCCCATGGTCGGTGAGGCTCGACCTCGCCAAATCCAGCAAGGGCGAGCCTTGCTCATGGCCGGTGAGGCTCGACCCTCACCCGCGAGGTGGCTGGCGAGGGTGGCCTCGCCCTCACGGCCATCGCCTCTGGCCAGTCACCAGACCTCGGTGACTGGCTGGAGGAAGAAGAGGAGAAGAAAAAAAGAAAAAAAAAGAAAAATATTTAAAAAAGAAAATATTCAAAAATATTAAATTATTATTAAAAAGGTGTCCACATCGGCGTCAATCAAGCCTCGTCAGTTGGTCGGCGTCCAATCAGCAAAATCCGGTCAAAATTGGTCGGAAAATATTGAATTGATACAACATAAAAAGGTTTAGAATTAAATCAGCATAAAAAAAAAAAAGGTTTATGACTAAATTGGCGCAAAGACAAAAGGTTTAGAACTTTTTCGGCTTTTCCCCTTCTTACCCTTTACCAAAAAAAAAAAAAAAGAAGAAGAATTGAAAACATTTAAGTAATTATCTGAGAAAGACATAATTTGCTAGACAAAAGCAATAAACCAACAAAATTAAAATCTTAAAAATCAAAGGTAGGACACCAAAAGAATATGTGGCCAATATCCATGGCTGAAAGTGGCATCCCAAAATTCAAGTCATCCTCTAGAGAAATTAAAGCCTATAATTAGGTAATGAAATTACCTATAGTCTATGTGTTAGCCATTAGTTTTTTTTTTAAGGCTATGTGTTATTGTGCTTGTGTTTATGAATTTTGAATTTAGGACTATAGGATAAATTAATAATCTATGTTTGGCTATGCACCTCATAAATTAAATTCCTATAAGTAAAATATTACAAGATTTTGGCCATGTGGAATTCAGTAATTTAATTCTTAAAAGAAAGAATAAGAAAGAGGTAAAATTGATTTTTAATTGGGTTGGGCCTTAGGCCCAATAGCTTAAGCCTTTGATGGGCCAAGCTAGTCGGCCCAATTAGGCCCGCGAAAAGGGGGCTGTCGCCGGCCCAAAAGGAGGCCCAAGCCCATCTTGCATGTGTTGTGACAAGTGGCACAAGACTCTCATGCATTGGCTTAGGGAAGAAGGCCATGCATTGGCTGGTTTGTAGGCAAGTATTCATGAGGTTTAAGGGGGAATAAAAGGGAAGGAAAGGAGAGAGAATGGCTGGTTAGCCATTCGGCCAAGAGAGAAAGAAAGAGAGAGAGAGAGGAAGAGGGTGCAGCCGAGAGAGGGAGGCCGAGAGAGGAAGGAGCCGTCGCCGTCCATCCGCCGTGTTCGTCCGCCGTGTACCGTCGTTTTCTTTGATCTAGAGGCAAGTGGGAGTCATCTAACTTCTCTTGCATGCTTATATGTTGTTTGCATGTCGAATTCTTGGGTGTTAGATGAGAAAAATCGAAGCATGGATGAGTTGTGTGTGAATGGTGTGACTGTTCTTCCTCGGATCGTGTGAGTCAGAATGTTTTTCGAGCTTGCATGTGTGTTTAAAGTCCGATTTTGATTTCGATTTCTTCATGAGAGTTGTAGCTAACATCTTGAACTACAACATACTGAAATTTCGTGGAAATTTATGGAGATTTGTGGGGTTAAAGTCTTATTCTACGGAGGCCTCAGATCTGGAGAATTTTTACTGACATCTTGCTGGATTCGTGGTTGCATGTTGGTTTGTGATGAGAATCTCATTTCGATTTCTTCATGAAAGTTGTAGGAGACATCTTAAACTACAACATACTCAAATTTGAAGTTAAATTAACAAGTATAACCTAGTAAATCGACTACATCTTGAAGACGATGATTCTGGTGATGTATTCTGAGATACCCGAGAATTCAAGGACATGGATGATGACTATACTCTGGTTATTTGACTTAGATCTCTTCATGAAAATTGTAGAGGATATCTTGATGTATAACATATCCAAATTTCAGAGTAAATGAAAGAGAATAGGTAGGTGAAATCTCAATATTTCGGTGATATGTACACTGGACGATGCGGTAATGGGTCCAGAAGCTTCGTGAGGTCATATAAAATAATCTAAAAATAATCTGGCTTGACGTTTTGCATGAAAGTTGTACGAAAATTCCTTGGCTATCACTCTGTAAAATTTCATAATTTTTTAAGACCGTATGGATATTTTAATCGAATTCCTTTGGAAACTGTGCATTCTGGTTTTATCCGAATATCATGTGCTGTTTTGGGGAAATTGTGAAACTGTGAAATTCAATTTGACCATGAATTTTGCATGAAATTGTCATCATATTGGTTTGTTTAATGATTGCTTGAATTTTTATAATTTTGGGAATTTATAGATATTTGAATTTAATTTATTTATAAAAATAATAAAATGGATTATTTTATTGGCCATAAATTCCATTGGATTTATTAATAAATAATTATACATTGTTGCATGTACATGAGATATTGGTGTATGTATGACATTGAATTGTGATGCATGTGTGAATGCTATGTCAAGTATGACTTGTTTGATGTCACGACATGTGCCATGTTAAATTAAGATTAAAATAATGGTAAATGTGGATAATGATAAGTGAGGAAGTGGTGGATGATGATGCTCGGTGGCCTAGTGGCGTAATTCCAGAGATTCCCCGGGAGTGTCAGGATGCCCAGTGGTATACGGTACGTAATTCCAGGGGAGGCCTGGTGGTATGTCGGTACATAATTCCGGAAGCCTTGTCGGAGGTCTTTGCCTGAAAGGAATACCTCGCGATGCCAGGATTGGAGTGCGGGATGCCCGGCCAGGGAGTGTAAATGCCGAAAGCCCTGTTAGAGGTTTCTGCCCGAAGGGAATACCTCGTGATGCTAGTTGGGATGTGAGATGCCCGGAATGTGGGAGGCCGGATGCCCGGTGGCCTGGGAGGCTGAATGCCAGAAGCCTCGGAGGTCTTTGCCCGAGGGGATGATGAAATTGATGATTTGAGAAATGGGTGATGTGGTGATCAAATTGAAAGCAAAAAGTGGAAATTAAACCATGGCATGATATGCATGATGATATGCATGATAATGATGATGATGATGATGATATATGATGTGAGATAATGATGATCACCCATGGCATGATATGCATGATGATATGCATGATGATGATGATGATGACGATGATGATATGTGATGTGAAATAATGATGATCACCCATGGCATGACATGCATGATATGCATAATATGATGATGATAATGTCATGATGATGATGACATGTGTGATATGATGATGTCATAATGATGATGACATGTGTGATATGATGATGTCATGATGATGATGACATATGTGATATGGTAATGCCATGATGATGATGACATGTGTATGGTATGATGGTGTAATGTATATGATGATGATGACATGTGTGTAATATAAAAATGTCATGATGACGATGATATGAGTATGACATGATGATACACATGTATGTGCTATGACTATGGTGATGACGCATGATAGTATATGCATAGCTTCAAGGTAAGTAACGCCTGTAATGCATGTATGATTTGTATGATGCATTGAGTTGTTACTGGATTTCCTTATCTGCTGAGTGGTTGTACTCACCCCTTTTGGAGACCAACATTTCAGATTAGTAGATGGATTGAGCAGTTAGATATGACCGTAAGAAGAAGGATAGCAAAGGAGGAAACTTTTGGACGCCGACACTGATCGATGGACTTTAAGTATTCAACTGTTGGAGAAGATGTCGGTCATCTTTTGAAATATAGCCAAGTATAGAAAGACTATGGCATTTTGATGTATCGACTAATGATGTCCATCAAGTTATGTAAATAAAAGTGTACGGCTTTGACTTATATAAAATGTTTAGTTAGTGTGCATCGATTTTTGAACATAGGGGAGGGAGTTGTTGGATGTGCTTCCGTATTTAAATGGTGCAAGTGACCGATCTAAAAGATGTAAACCCCCAGGTTGTATGGACCCGCTGCAATTGAAATTGTATCAAAGTGATATGTTAATAAGGAAAATGAAAGGTAAGCGAACTGTGGTGACCCTAATCTGATCGGGGGCCGTCGAGGGGTGCCACACTGAATTTGTATAAGCGTCATGTTAGTAAATGTCCAGATTGTTAAGTACACATTATAAACAACTAACAACATATAACGCAAGAAAAACAGTTCATTTAAAATTATGAACTTTCTTTGTCTGATTACTTAACCAGTTCTCAGGGACGTATCTTAATAAAATCTTTTATATTGTTTAATAACGAAAACTCTAGTCCCCACCAGCAAATACACCCACATTCGTCCAAAAAAATATCACAATAAGAATAGCTGGAATGAATTTATCTACCGGATACAGGATGGACATAAATCATCACCACAATCGATTAACAAATTATGTCTAAATCCATCTCCTCGATTCAATCAAACACGTACCTTTGGGTCCGTGCACCGGAGCAGGAGGAGAAGAAGGAAGCAAGGGCGCCGCCTCCACGGCCGAGGTATTATAAAAGGGGAACAGCTCGAACCTCACCGTGCAGGTCGGAGTGAACGACCTCCCTCCTCGCTTCCCCTGAGGTAGATTTGCGATCACCGCCCGGAGGCACGTGTTACAGTCGGAGCCCTTCAAGTCCGACGTGCACTGCGCAAGTGTGTACAGCTTCTGCGAGCTCGTGAAGCTCGCCTCCACGACCGCAAACTTCTTCCCCAATTCGCTGCCGGAAGCCCCCACTGCCACATCGTTCATGGCCTCTCCTAGCAGCTGCATAAACCGATCTGGTTCGGTGACGTCCCCAGTGTCCGGCATCGTGTATATCGGTACCGTCTCCATCACCGAGTAAATGGACTGGTCCGAGTACCTCAACAGGCACTCGTCGTACCAGACCACGGAGGATCGCCTGTCAGGACACCATCGGAGGATGTCTTTTGTTCCCGTAGCCACGCACTCGCTGCACGTGGCGGTGCCGACGTTACCGTGGCAGAGGAAGAGCCCGTAGGCATGGTCGGGAGTGTCCTTCCCAGTGGTGGCGTTGGTGAAACCGTCGGTGTCGCCGGTGGCGGCGGAGGACAGCGAAGAGAGGAGGGCGTTGAGGTTGGATCGGTAGGTGGAGTTGGGAGCGACGAGCGTGGTGTTCGGGCAGTCGTGCTCTAGATAAGTAGGTGCGGCTTCTGTAGTACGACTGGAATTGCTGAGAAAATTGAGGAAGAGGAAGAGGGCGAGGGAGATGGTGAAGCGAAAATTCATAGTCTGTTTATCTTAGTTTTGTTGCGGAATTGAGCAAAGAAAGGAGGCCAGGGAGATGGTGAAGCGAAAGTTCATAGTCTGATGATCTTAGTTTTGTTGCAGAATTGAGCAAAGAAAGGAGGCCAGGGAGATGGTGAAGCGAAAATTCATAGTCTGATGGTCTTAGTTTTCTTGCGGAATAGAGCAAAGAAAAATCGTCGAAAGAAGAAGGGTATGCTGCTCTGTTCTCTCGGAAGAAGGGTTGGAAAAATGTTTAGAGGTACTAAACGCAGCCTAAGGAGTCGTTTTAGTGACGTGACCATAATTCAGGCTAAATTCACTCGAAATTGTACCGAGACTTACGTACGAGCCCAGAAGAGAGGTGAGACGACGGTTTCAATTGGGCAATGAAAGAAAGTGATGCAATTGTTTCGAAGAAAAATAAATGATTTGAAAAAAAAATGATAAATGATTACTTGTGTTGTTTGTAAAAGTAAATGAATGGACAACTTTTACATTGCCCACGAAAATAGTTAGACATAAATTATTATCGATAATGAAAATCTTTTTTGTTGACTAATTTTTCTAAATGATAAATGCAATCATTTTTTCAAAAAATGTTCTTTAATCTCTCATTATCCGTAAAATGGACACGCGATAGATCAAAATTTATCACGACATTAAGTAAGTATAAAGTTTTCATCATTTTTCTTAACATTCGAAGCTTGGCCGCTTTACTCACACACGTGAAATATTTATATTCAAGTTGTTTTTTAAATCACTTTAGCAAATATTTAATCCTAACAAATCTCTAATTTTGCAATTGTAATTGTTTCGCATATTTTAATCTTAATAATTATGGAATAAGGATACCACAAGTGATATAATTTTCTTACAACTCAAATTTTGTGTCATAAATTTTTTTGACCACTAGAGTTAGGGGTGAGCAGCGGTTTAGGGTCGACCCCGGATCACCCTGACCGCCCAACCCCGTCGGTCCTGGTCCGGTTCCCAAGGAGACTAGGTCGGTCCTTGGTCTTGAAATTCCCAGGACCAACACCGTGCGGGGTTGGTCCTCGGTCCTAAGAGTTTTGGGTCGGTCCAACCCCGGACCAACCCTATATATTATATTATATTATTTATAATTATTTTATATATTCAAACCTAAGTAAAATGTCTATTATATTATATTTTATTGAAATGTTCTATCAATAGCACCGATAGTAATTTCAATTTAAAACTTTTGTTAAGTATTAATTATGTGTCGTTTGTTTTGTTTTCAAGTGTTTAGAAGTTCAAGTGAATTAACAAGATGTGGAGTTATATATTCATGGCTTATATTAAGTATTTTGAACTTTTTATGATTTAATTGTATTTTACTAATGAATTTCAGCTGTACTTTGCTTTTTAATTTGTGTCAAATGATAGAAGTTTTTGAAGAGTAGAGAGTACGCAGTTGCTACGGTGATTTGCTAGTCAAGTGGTGTGAAGCTCATTTTTTGGTTGAGTAGACTCTACATGATCAAATGTTAGTCAAGTGGTGCGAAGCTCATTTTTTGGTTGAGTGGACTCTATATGATCAGGAAGACGCTTTTGCATATGGTGTTATAAATATTAAAGATAGATGATTACAAGAACTTTCCATCTTGTCCCATATCTCGATGAGCGGTTAGCGGATACGAAATTTTTATTATTGTGTTATCTTAAATTTGCTAAATATGTATTGATATTTTATAGTTTAATTGCACAATACTGTATTGTTGACGGATGTGTAATTTGAATTTGTAGGTTTGCTTTTTTAGGAAGTATAAAAAATAAGACGAAAAAATTATCGATCGGTCCTGGTTGACCACGAACCGGACCGAACCCATTGGGTCGGTCCGGTCCTTTGGTCCCAGGCTCAATAGGGTCGGTCCTCGGTCCTAAAAATTGAGGACCGACACTGTACGGGTTGGTCCTAGGGTTAAGGGGTGGCTTGGACCAACCCGGACCATGCTCACTCCTAACTAGAGTATTATAACTTTTGAAAAGACGTACACTTGAGTGCCATATCATTCTAAAATCATTTATTGAAGTGCCAAGAATTTGATGTAGTGTAGTAGTTATAGTAAATATTTAAAAAAAAATAAAACAATTCAGAAAAGGAATGCAAAACAACATCATTTGCTTCAATTCTTCCTCGTCAAATGCCGATCATACCACATATAAGGATTGGCGAAGATTGAATCACCACGTTATTATTTTTCAAATAAATTCACCAGATGACTACATGAGAAATTCAGGTAAATGTTTAGAAATAAATTTGTTAAATTGAAAGATTTAGAATTGAATTGGGTTTAGGACTAATCGAGTGATTTTTCAAAAAAATGCTTTACAAATAAATAAATATAACAAAGGTACCCATCACTACATGTTGAAGGAAACAAGTATTTGTTCAAAGGGTTCTGTCACATGACTGTATATTAAAAAATAAGCATAATGAAGGATATAACATGTGATTACTTATGTTTAAACAATTTATGGATATACATTATGACCAAATATTTAAGCGTATATTATGCGAAATTTATCAACAAATCATTAATAAGATTGAATGACAGAATAGCCTATGTTTAACGAACAAATGATATAAATAAGTACCTTGAGATATTCAACAAATGAATAAGATGCTAAGAGCTGAACACTGTAGAAATATCAATTTTAACATTGTAGTCTATATCTTCCTCTTTTTTTATATTTCATGAGTAGATTATGTTAACAAATCGATGAAAAAATCACATAACATGATAGACCATATTCAATAAATAAAATTTATGAATAAGTACTAAATATGTGCTGAGTAAAATGCTTACTAAGAGTTGAATAATGTATCAATATCTCTTACAAAATGAGAGTCTATATTTGACAATTAGAGGTTTAATTAAAAAAAAAAAAAAAAAAAGGTATCCTTCATCATAGAAAAGATTATATCAAATAAATGAAAACTAACAGTAAAAGAAAACAACTATTAGCAAATCACAGGAAAAACTCGTTCATTGTCCTTAATATTATAATATAATGAAAATAATACACATTTAAAGCATTGAATTACACAGTTACACATATATCACAAATAAATACGACTTAGTGCATAAATGTTGATAAATCTTATTATTAAGGGCTAATGCCATAAAAAATCACAAACTAGTATACCGTGCCATATTTACTCTAATTTTTTTTTTTTTATAACCAAGGACTTCATCATGCCCCCCCTGGTGCCTAAATGACTCCTGAAGGCCAGGCCCCAATACCTTGATAGAGACTAGTCCAGCAACCCACCGCTAGGGCCCCCCACTTAAATTGCTAGTAACTGCGGGTTTCGAACTCCCAACTTCAGCAATGAGGGATGGACTCTCAACCAATGCAGCTAGCCACAGATGGGTTACTCTAAATTTATTTTTGTATCACAAAAACTTCCAAATTAATAAATCCGCATCACATTTACCCTAATTTAATTTTTATATCACAAGATATTTCTAATTGGTATACGCGTATCATATTTACCCCAAACTAGCACCGCATATCACATTTACCTCAAATTGTGATAAATTTGAGATTTTTTGTAATAAATGTAAAATGGGTGCATCAGTTTGGGGTAAATGTGGTCCAAATATAATGATTTGGAATTCTTATGACATAAAAATTAATTTGGGATAAATGTAGTATGAATATATTAATTTAAGAATTTTTGTGATACAAAATTAATTTAGATTAAACGTGACTCCACTGCCGCCACATCGAGGCATTATAAAAGGGGTATAGCTTGAACTTCATTCCTCAGCTCAGAGTGAATGACCTACCGCCTCCTTCTCCCTGAGGTAGACTTACGATCATTGCCTAGAGGCACGTGTTACAGTTCAACCCCATCAAGTCCAGTGTGCACTGCGCAAGTGTGTACAGCTTCTACAATCTTGTAAAGTTCACCTGTGCGATCGCAAACTTCTTCCCCAATTCGCTCCCTGAAGCCCTCTCCGCCACATCATTTGTGATCACTCCTAGCGGCTGCATGAACCAATCTAATTCAGCGACTTTCCCGGTCTCTAACATCAAATATCCAGGTAGAATCTCTGTTGACACCTAAATTTTTGCATAATTTTTAGGGTTAATTTTTACTAAAAAAAAAAAATCACATGGCATATAGTTTAGGAAAATTTTATTTTTTGTTATATTTTGTTAAGATTTTTCATATATTTAGGCAATATACACCGAGTGATGTATTTTTGATGGAAAGGAAATTCTTGAATGAAATATTGGAAAAAAAAACAAAAAATATTGCGCGTGGTGGGATGATATATTCAATAGTATTTTGCACAAGCAAAGTTGGCAATAAAATATACTACGGAGATACAATTTTTCGATGTATAAAAGGAGTTGGTATATTGGGGAGCAAGGGAGGCCACACATTGAATACCCGGCCAAATGTGAAACACCATAGCGAGAGGTATCCCTATTGAGAAGAAGGGAGAACATCCAGAGAAGTTTCAAAACCTAGTTCTTCCATCACATCTACCGTCCCTCATCGAGCACCCTGGCCGCTTCCTCTTGCCTCGAAGCCAACCTGCACCAGTGAAGATCCAGCGCCGTGACCAGTTCCTGCTATCGCGCCCTCGTTGACACGGAGACCAACGTTCTTGCTCACGGTCAGCAATTCTCGTGCTCATCATGTCCTTTCGGTGCCTCGCAATTGTGCTCGACGGAACGACCAACGGATTCATCCCCTCACGCCTTCATCGATGAAGTTTGCTGACCATCACCCAACAAAGCAATAGTCCACTTCAACAGACAAACACGTGGACGAGCAAGAATTACTTCATTGGGGGCAGCCACAACAAGAGCACACGGTCAAAGGTTCTACGAGGAAAAGCTTTGTTGAGCTTGTGGATTCATGGAGCCAACAGTGAAAGCCAATTAAAAGAAAAAAAAGAAAGATTGGTTGTGCCTATGCCGAATCATCGTGAGTCCAGGAGATGAATTTTGTTCCATTATCACAACATGTCGGCCAAAATAAGGAGCTTCAACTGAAATTCATGGCCACGTGATCCAGAGCAGTGAATTCCAAAGAAAAAGACAACATCAAGGAAGGTGGAAATTAGAGATCTCGGTTGCATTAAGCAATGTGACGTCTGCAAATCAAGAGCACGCCCGTCGCCAAAATCTATTACCAGGTTTCATTTGCAAGTCCAGATCCCATGTTGGCGGTTCTCTCTCTTTGACAACAATGAAGCAAAACCCACCTCACACTCGATCTCCACCATGATGTCCCCGATGTGAGCCGTTTCGCTCACTGCTGGTCATGCCCCATTGTGGAGCTGGTTGCAATCCCGGACACCTTGCGAGCCTTCCGTCATTCAAATTTGGAAATGGTATCCGAGCAATATTGCAATTTAGGTAATAATTTTCATCAAATTGATCTTCATATATTTTTATTGCCTAATTTGTGAAATCGCTATCTTGTATGAATCTTTAAATGATGCTATCCTATCCACAAAACATTGAGTATCTTTTAAAATTAGGGATTATTCCCTAATTTCACAACGTGCACATGATTGACAATCCAATTTCACGCTCGAAATACGACTCGCAATCGCACGGAAAAATCGACAATCCGATCTCACGCCCGAGATTCGATTCGCGATTTATTTTAAAATTGGCCAACCCGATCTCATGCGCGAGATATGGTTTGCCAATTTGTGGATATTGATCCTATCTTATTTGATTTGCTGTCATGTTAGTTGAATCAATTTTATTTTTGTAAAAGGGAAAAATCCAAAAAAAAAAAAAAAAAAAAAGCTGAGTTAGATTAGGTTCGTTTTAGAATATTTCCCGTTTTAGGGTTATCTTGCATGTTTAGAATTGGAGGTTTATTATTTCGAACTTTGAAAAAGAAATTAAAAAAAAAAGCATTCATTTAAAATGTTAGTTGTTTTTTTAAAAAATTAAGTTGCATGTTTAGTTATGTGGCAATTTTAATTTCAAATTTCATAAAAGGAAAAAAAGAAAAAAAAATTAGAATTAGAGCATTCTTTGCACGTCATTGCATATTAGGATAGATTGCATGCTTATTAAGAAAAAAAAATGCACATCATTTAGCGATTGTTGCTAGGTTTATTTAATTAGAAATCGTCCATCATTTGGATTAGGTCATTTTGGTTTATTTAGATTGTATATTTAATTATTGCATTGTTCATTAAGAGAAAAAAAAAAAAAAATTATCTTATTCATTCATATAGTTTAGGCTATAGTGCCATGTCATATCATTTTATGGTAGATTAGTAGCATGCATTGCATAAGGCATGATTCTCATTAAATAATTGAAAACAAAAAAAAAATTGCATGTTAATTAGAAACCATATCTAGGGTTGTTGATGTGGATTTTAATTTAACATCGCAGATGCTTTCGTTGATATGAGGTAAGTCCTGCAATTTATTTACTGCTTTACTTTGGTGTTAAATTAATGGTTTGTGCACCCGCCTGATAACATCACATGTTAGGGAAATAGTTTAAAATCAATCTAAACCGCTTGCCAAACATTTTTTTCCAAAATAAAAAGAAAGGTACCGAAAGGGCGTTAGAGAAATCTAGTGTAACCAAGTCCCCGTATCTTTAGTCTCTGGTTCGTAGGAGTAAAGTAAATCTCCCATTACTTTACTTGGGTTTCTAATCGACCCACCAAAAATAGATTAGTGGCGACTTCTAATTAAAACAATTGCATGTTAAGAACTTGAACCTAAGTCGCGAATTGGTATGGGCATGAGAGAGCCCGAGTTAAGTCTAGGCTTAACAATCCATTAGCCAAAACCCTAGGTGGTTCACACCCAAAAAATTTGGTCGCAACAATCTCCAATACCGAGTAAATGGACCGGTACAAGTACTTCAACATGCACTCGTCGTATCGAATCACAGACGAGGGATGTCTTTTATTCCAATAACCATGCACTCACTACACATGACTATGCTAACATTAGGGGTGAGTACGCCAAATTTTGCAAATTGAAAATTGTCCGGACCGGATTGGACCGGTTGAAATGATCCGGTTCTCGATTCCGAGGGGAACCAGATTGGAGCAAACCAAAATTGAACTAGACCAGATCGGACCAACCCTTTTAAATTTTTTTTTAATTTCTTAAAAATAGCAATAAAACTTAAAAATAGTAACAATTCTTGTCACGCCCTGAACCCCAAGCGCACGCACATCCCATTGCGGTCGATCAAATATGCGACATCCCAGGATATGTCGTCGACCCATCCATTTTATTACGCATGCGGAAGTGAAACAAATCCCCTGACAACATTTAACTTGGGATAAAAAAAAATCAGGCAATCAATCACAATACCAAACACTCATTTACAACATTGGACTATCTACAAGATAGACCAGCTCAACAAAAAAATGAACTATCCTAAAACCAACTAGCAGGACACGTTCTCCAAGCCTTATGACTTTACATATGCAACTCCTCAAGGCCAACTAAAGCTATTTGGCCACTCTGTCCACCAGGGACCTGAAATTTTAATCCCACAACCGGGATGAGACGTCATCTCAGCAAATTCAACCCTCTAAACCCCTATTAGAAAGGAAATACACCCCAGAGTGACCTAGCCACAACATCAAGAAGACTTACCTTGCATTAGTCTTCATCTGCAGGTTAGCACAGTTTATATAATTCAACCACGTGCAATTATGATAACCAAACAACTGCGACACAATCCCATTATCAGAACAATTCAACCACTTGGATCGTCTCAGCGATCAATTGACTTGGTCGATTACATGTCATTCTAGCAAATCAATCACTGCTTCCAATCACGACCCTAATAAGTGGTAAGTTACAGCCCCACTGGGCGCGACCTTTATTAGGTGGCAATTCACGACCCCACTGGGCGCAACCTTTATCAGGTGGTAATTCACGTCCCCACTGGGCGCGACCTTTATCAGGTGGCAATTCACGGCCCCACTAGGCACTACCTTTAATAGGTGGTTAATTACGGCCAATCTCCCATCAATTTCGACACTTGGGATTTTATAAAGAATCCCTATTTATCGCAATTACACTCCATTTGCCACAATCAATCATCAAATTCAAATTCTAAATACACAGCAACGATCGGCATGAAATTCTGAGCAATCGAGGTCAAAAATAATTTTTCCATTTTTTTTCGAATATAATATAATATTATAAATTCCAAAAATTTGAAACAATTAAATAATTCAAAATTAAAATCCTATTATGTCCCATCAATGTTTATTATTAAATAAACTCTCTTAGCCTTTAATTAAACATGTTTTAAATTAAACAAACATCTTAATCTAAATCACAAAATAAACTAAACTAACCACCTAAGCTTACTTAACTTAGACTAAGTACACTTAGGGCATCATTAACCATCTAATCAAGGTTTAGTGAGCTAAACTCACCGGATTAACAAGTCGAGTGGACCAAAACAACGGGGACGACGCGAGGATCGACTTTCCTCAAGGCGGGCCGAGCATCCAGGCTCGGGAAGACGGCCAAAACAAGCTAAACGTCCGCTGCCATACCCATTTTCTGCAACTACTGTTTGGGGCCGAGAGGGAGCAGATCCGAAGCTGGGTTGAGCTGAACAGGGCTGGTGGTGGTCCGGCTGAGCTCAACGGTCCAGGCGGCAACGTACGATGGCGGAGGGAGCTCCGGTGGTGGCCTGAACTACTTAGGGAAGCTGCTGGAACTCGGTTGAAGTAGGGACGACGAGGACGGCTAGGCGTTGGCCAAGTGTGGGCGAGCGCGGGCAATGGCGGAGTGTGAGACAACAAGCCAACGACGGGCGAACGCGTGCGGCTGCTTCGAACGATGCTGCTGGCCTCGCTTGTCTTCGGCTTGCAAATCTGCTAGGGACATCGAGCACGAGCAGGAGAAAGAGAGAGAGATGGAGATGCGAGCGGGTAGGGCGAGTGGCGAGGTGAGGGGCTGCGATGGCATGCAGCAGCGGTGAACAGCGGAGGCGTGCGGCTTCTTCGACTTTGCTGGTTGCTGGGTTTCAAAGAAGCAAGGAGAGATGGAGGGGGAGGGTCGACGGGAGAGAGGAAGAAGAGAGGGAGGAGAGAGAAGGAGGGGGGCATTTCTTTTTCTTTTTCTCTTTCTTTAATCCAACAAAAGGGCCCACCATGACCTCATTAAGTGATGTCATGCTCCATTAACTTCAAATCTCCCACAACAACCTTCAATGGGTCCAATTCCATCCTCCGCCGTGGCATGAATTCTTGTACAACAAATTCTTCAATTCCACTTGATTATCTTCCAATTGAATCAAATTGAAGTCCATAAAATTAATCCGGTGTCACCCCACTTCAATTCACATCTTCACTTGTCCATAAAACCGACTTAAGTCCCAAAAACGCGACCAAAGACGGGCCTACTAATTTCTCGATCCAAATTAGTCATTCTCTGATTATTTTGTTGAAAAGATCTAATTGCATGAAAAATCTTCCCAAGATAAGTTAATGATCCTAAAATAATTTGTGACACACCCAAACTTCCAATTTTTGAATTCGGTCTCAATTTCACGGTTAATTTCACTTTGGCACGATACTAGCGCGGCCCAACCTACCAGGTAGCCTTTAGAAATTTTCATGCATTTGACCTGTGATTGATCATCTCAAGCCACAATGTACATCTTTGAAACATTGGCGACTTTCGGTTGTCGGAGTAATATCAAGGTTTCAAATACGAACACAGGATACCCAATCGACAGAAAAGTCGGTCCAGTGCCGATCGACAAAAATTGTGCGATCTGGTGGAATCACCCACACCTGATCACATGCCTCTGTCGAGTCGACCTATCTCCAATCTCTTATCAATTTTTAATTGTGCCGCAATGACCCTTGCAAATTAGCTCGGTCAAAAGATCGCTTCCTGGTCAAATTCTCGAGTCTGATGCATTAGAATTTTTAACGGCTTCACCTGATAGACTAGTTTTCACATGAGTGGCCGACTCAAAGAAAAGAACTATATGCGTGCCAACGAAATGCCCGTCTTAATTTATTGAAAATAGAATTGGAAAAATCAGGATGTCACAACTCTTCCCCTCTTATAAAAGTTTCGTCCTCGAAATTTAAACCATTACATATCTTGAGCAAAAAGGTAGGGGTACAATTGTCTCATTGAATCTTCAATTTCCCATGTTACTCCTTCAGTGCGATGCTGCCAAATCACTACTATCTTGCCCAAACCCTTCGGATCCAAAATACTAAACTCTTGCCCAATTAAAATTCCAAAGGTCTTCAACACAAAATCTACGAAGCTAAACTGGCAATTTTGAGCAGTCTCTAAACTGTCTCTAATAATTGTAACTGAATCACTAATTTTTGAACCAACTCTAGACCTGCGATTTTCTGATTTTTGGTCTCATCTCAACCGACTGAAATCATGTACACTCTGCTCTGCACTGATTAAAAAAGAACTATCTGATTGATCTGTTGAAACTGGAAACCTCTAGTCAAGATCTGATATAACTCTGACACTGATCTTGGCCACTGCAATCACTGACTACTGTACTGACCCTGACCTGTGATCTTTCTTTCCCTGACTTCATCTCAGCAATTGAAATTCTGCACTCTCTGTTATACGCTGCTTAAGAAAGAACCATCTAAAAGCTCTGCAAACTTGGAACATTTGATTTAGATTTAAAATACAATTTATCCCCGGCACTCCATGCAGACGATTTATATGATATACACACACACACTTTGGTATACATATTCTAATTGAGATTTTTTTTCGTGCTGCACTAAGGTAAGTTGACTTTGTTCATTTGTCAAACACAACCCCATAAGGAATCAATACTCTTCCCGACTCCTTAATAACCTGTCATAACATTCCATCATGCTATACTTCCATTCCCACACATGACTCTCTTAAGTGCTTGAAAAACTTCCCTGGCTTACATTACCAAATTCTCACTTACTAATACATCCAACACTTACAACTTGTTCGACAATATTTATCTTCATACCGATTTACCAATCCCGATGATGTAGATTCTGACTCATCTTTGTACTGTCTGGACAACGCTGAAGTTGCTATGATGAGCTTCCCATAAGATCTCTTCTTTAATCTCCGTATCATCAATTACACACAATCGTCCTCAGAACCTTAGCATTCTATCTTTAGAAATCTGAAAATCAACCTCTCTCTCATTTACATTCTCCTATAGAGTCTTCTGAATTTCTGAATCTGTCCACTGAAGCATTTTGATTCTGATTTGAACTTTCGGCTCAATTCTGAGGGTGATCATAAGATTCAAAATGTGGCCTACCGTAGATTTGAAAACCGAATTTCGAACTTCCTCAAATAAGATCTAATCCTTGAGTACCAACTGTGCAACTAAGGACTCTCGACTCAGTGCATTTGTAACTTTGCTCACCTTCCCGGAGTGATACGAAATATCATAGTCATAATCCTTAAGGAGTTCCATCCAGCGACGCTGTCTCATATTCAACTTCTTTGAGAGAATACGTACTTGAGACTTTGATGGTCATTGATGATGTGAAACATTCCTCTATACTGATAATGCCTTTAAATTTCCAAACGAAAATAACTGCTGCAAGTTCTAGAATGTGCATCAGGTAATTCAACTCACAAGATTTCAATTGACGGGATGCATATACAATAACCCTATCACACTGCATCAAAAAGCAACCAAATCCTTTAAACAATGCATCACTACAGATCTCATAACTTCCAAGACCAGATGGAATGGTCAGCACAGGTACAGTAGTTAGCTTCTGCTTGAGCTCTTGAAAACTACACTCGCACTTGCCTGTCCACTCGGACTTCTCTCCTTTCCTCAGTAGTCTTGTCAATGGCGATGCTAACACCGAAAAACCCGTATATGTACTGTCTGTAATACTTTGCTAAACCTAGAAACTTATGATCTCTGTCACTATGGTCAATCTCGGTCAACTCTTCACTGCTTTAATCTTGGACGGGGTCTACGGAGATTCTTTCTTTTGAAATCACATGACCTAGGAACGCAACACGAGTCATCTAAAACTCGCATCTGCTAAGCTTACTGTAAAATCCAAAAGTACTCAAGGTCTGAAGTATCATCCCCAAATGTCTCTCGTGTTCCTTAGCACTCTTCGAACACACCAAGATAACTTCAATGAACACGATCACAATTGATTTAAATACCCTTAAACATTCTACTCATAAGACCCAAACAAATAGCTAAGGTGTCCGTCAAACCACACGGTATTACAATGAACTCATAACTGCCGTATTGAGTGCGAGATGCTAACTTCGGTATGCCTTTCTTCCTGATCCTCAACTGATGATACCCTGACCTCCAGTCGATCTTGAAGAATATCGATGTACAAACACAATGAACCAACTTTCTTCTTCACGAATAGAATGGGTGTTCCCCAAGGTGATGCATTGGAACGTATGAATCCCCTATTCAACAATTCCTACATCTGCACCTTCAATCTATTAACTTGACTAACACCATCCAGTAAGGAGCCTTAGAGACTGGTTCTGTTCCGGATGCTAACTCAATCACGAACTCTATTTCTCTTTCTGATAGCAGACTTGGCAATTTTCTAGAAAATACCTTAGGAAACTCCTATACCACGATTATGTTCTCCATATGCGGCTCCCCAACTGACGCCTATATCATAGTTCCATGAAGATTCGGTAATCAACAACCAGAACCAGGTCATCTTCAATGACGAATAACAAGGATTAAAGTTCCTTTTCAACTTTTAGTAATTCAAAACTTTCGCACGCTAATTGAACAAACTGAATTATATCACTACCACAATTCAAAACAACATAAAGCTCCTTGAGCCAAACCCTTTTTAAATGACTTCCAAGTCATACTTAAGCAAACCCCTTTCAAGTACAACTATAGTTAGAGATTCATATTTCTATTACTTTAATACCAATCCAAAATCCTACAATCTTCACTGAAAATTCTACTGCACTACTCTGATAAAAATATCTCAAAAACATTCTTCCTTTGATCGATGCTTGATCGACTCATTCATGCTCTTCTAGCCATCCTAGTGGCGTCTCATCTGCAGTAATGGTACTTACACTCTCGTGAACTTACGCGGACAATTCCTAACCCGATGGCCGTGCTAGCCATATTCAAATCATGCTCCCTTTTTACTCTAACACTGGGCTGACTCACGCCTCATTTCCACAAACTCGGCACACAATCAGAGAGTCTTCTACCTCCCATCAAGGAACATCATGCACCCTTCCTTGCACTAAGGTCCATTCCAAGTACCCATTAAATGTCCCGAAGCATGATTCCTCGGTTCTGTCTTATCAACGGCGGTGTCAGGAAGAGCTATGATTCCATCTATCTATACATAAAATCTTTGATCAGATGATTGCACTAGTGACCCTTGTAACAAGTCTTTTCACTCTTACAGCACAAAACAAATTCATGTCTTCTCTTATAGACACAACACACATCGATCAAGTTGGGCTTTGATTTTCCAATTCTACTCTTCCGGTTGGGTGAAACATGGCACCTTTCTTCTACATTGGCCTTTCTCCTCGATCGATTTCCATCTCTGTCTAAACTGAATCTTGACTAAGATACGATGGCTTGATCCTCAATCATAACTCCAGATTAGGCCTCAACAAGCGCAACAACAACAACGGTCACAACACTAGCAACGGTAGAAACAACGGCAATAGCGGCGGCTCGATCTTGAGCTTACTGACTCAAAATGCTTCCCAAAGACTCTAGCGCTTGAACAACCCTGGCGAGCCTAGGATCATTCGGTGTTGTTACACCTTTAGTACCGACTTGCGACGGTACTCTCACACTCGCGCTGGTTTAAGCTTGCGCTCTACCTCGGGTACCAACTCTTGTCAGCATCTTACCCCGAGGTATAGGTCCTATCGACCTCCTCTAAGGAGTTCTCCACTCCTGGTCACTCATCCTGCAGGCTCTTTATAGATACCCGCTTTCAATTCCAATACCACATTAGAACTTGAGTGACCACACAAGCAAGCTACCAAACATCTATCAATCACATGCATTGGAGTAATAAAAGCCTTTCCTACTAACTATTCCGTGACTCATCACACCTTATCACTCGATACGCAGACCATGCTCTGATACCACTTAAACGGGGTTGTCACGCCCCGAACCTTGAGCGCTCACATATTCCACTGTGGTCGATCATATATGCGACATCCCAGGATATGTCGCCAACCCATTCATTTTCTTACGCATGCTGAAGTGAAACAAATCCCCTAACAACATTTAACTTGGGATAGAAAAGCAGGTAATCAATCACAATACCAAACACTTATTTACAAACACAAAGGGTTTAAATACAACACTGGACTGTTTACAAGATAGACCAGCTCGACAAAAAGGGAACTATCCTAAAACCAATTAGCAGAACACGTTCTCCAATCCTTATGACTTCACCTCTACAACTCCTCAAGGCCAACCAAAGCTATTTGGCCGCTCTATCCACCAGGGACCTGAAATTTTAATCCCACAACCGGGATGAGACGTCGTCTCAGCAAGTTCAACCCCCTAAACCCCTATTAGAAAGGAAATATGCCCCAGAGTGACCTAGCCACAACATCAAGAAGACTTACCTCGCATTAGTCTTCATCTGCAGGCTAGCACAGTTTATATAATTCAACCACGTGCAATTATGATAACCAAACAACTGCGGCACAATCCCATTATCAAAACAATTCAACCGCTTGGATCGTCTCAGCGATCAATCGACTCGGCCGATTACATGTCATTCTAGCAAATCAATCATTGCTTCCAATCACGACTTTATAGGAAGGTTTAACAACGAGTGGCAATCACGGCCCCACTCGGCAAAATTAGAATTAGTGGCATCACAGCCCCACTCGGCACAACCTTTGAAAGGTGGTAGATCCTGTCCTGATGGGCACGGCCTCTAATAAGTGGTAATTCACGGCCCCATTAGGCGCGACCTTTATCAAGTGGCAATTCACGGCCCCACTGGGAGCGACCTTTATCAGGTGGCAATTTACATCCCCACTGGGTGCGACCTTTACAAGGTGGCAATTCACGGCCCCACTGGGCACTACCTCTAATAGGTGGTTAATCACGGCCAATCTCCCATCAATTTCGACACTCGGGATTTTATAAAGAATCCCTATTTATCGCAATCACACTCTATTTGCCACAATCAACCATCAAATTCAAATTCTAAATACACAGCAGCGATCGGCACGAAATTTTGAGTAATCAAGGTCAAAAATAATTTTTCCATTTTTTTTTTTTCGGAATATAATATAATATTATAAATTCCAGAATTTTGAAACAATTAAATAATTCAAAATTAAAATCCTATTATTTCCCATCAAGGTTTATTATTAAATAAACTCTCTTAGCCTTTAATTAAACATGTTTTAAATTAAACAAACATCTTAATCTAAATCACAATTAAATAAACTAAACTAACCACCTAAGCATACTTAACTTAGACTAAGCACACTTAGGACATCATTAACTGTCTAATCAAGGTTTAGTGAGCTAAACTCACCGGATTAGCGAGCCGAGTGGACCAAAACAACGGGGACGACGCGAGGATCGACTTTCCTCCGGGTCGAGCATCCGGGCTCGGGAAGATGGCCAAAACAGGCCAAACGTCCGCTGCCATACCCATTTTCTGCAACTACTGTTTAGGGCTGAGAGGGAGTAGATCCAGAGCTGGGTTGAGTTGAACAGGGCCGGTGGTGGTCCGGCTAAGCTCCAACAGTCCAGGCGGCGGCGTACGGTGACGGAGGGGGCTCCGGTGGTGGCCTGAACTGCTTAGGGAAGCTTTTGGAACTCGGTTGAAGCAGGGACGACTGGGACAGCTGGGCGTTGGCCAAGCGCGGGCGAGCGCGGGTAGCAGTAGAGTGCGAGACGGCGAGCGGTGATGGGTGGACGCATGCGGCTGCTCCGACGGTGCTGCTGGCCTCGCTGTCTTCGGCTTGCAGATCTGCTGGGGATGTCGAGCACGAGTAGGAGAAAGAGGAGAGAGATGGAGATGCGAGTAGGTAAGGCGAGTGGCAAGGCAAGGGGTTGCGATGGCGTGCAGTGACGGTGAACGGTGGAGGCATGCGGCTTCTTCGGCTTCGCTGGTTGCTGGGTTTCGAATAAGCAAGGAGAGATGGAGGGGGAGGGCCAACGGGAGAGAGGAAGAAGAGAGGGAGGAGAGAGAAGGAGGGGGCCATTTCTTTTTCTTTTTCTTTTTCTTTAATCCAACAAAAGGACCCACCATGACCTCATCAAGTGACGTCATGCTCCACTAACTTCAAATCTCCCACAACAACCTTCAATGGGTCCAATTCCATCCTCCGCCGTGGCATGAATTCTTGTACAACAAATTCTTCAATTCCATTTGATTATCTTCCAATTGAATCAAACTGAAGTCCATAAAATTAATCCGATGTCACCCCATTTCAATTCACATCTTCACTTATCCATAAAACCGACTTAAGTCCAAAAAACGTGACCAAAGACGGACCTACTAATTTCTCGAGCTAAATTAGCCATTCTCTGATTATTTTGCTGAAAAGCTCTGATTGCATGAAAAATCTTCCCAAGATGAGTTAATGATTCTAAAATAATTTGTGACACACCCAAACTTCCAATTTCTGAATTCGGTCTCAATTTCACGGTTAATTTCACTTTGACACAATACTAGTGCGGCCCAACCTACCGCGTAGCCTTTAGAAATTTTTATGCATTTGACCTGTGGTTGATCATCTCAAGCCACAATGTACATCTTTGAAACATTGGCGACTTTCGGTTGTCGGAGTAATCTCAAGATTTCAAATACGAACACAGGGTACCCAATCGACAGAAAAGTCGGTCCAATGCCGATCAACAAGAATTGTGCGATCTGGTGGAATCACCCACACCTGATCACATGCCTTTGTCGAGTCGACCTATCTCCGATCTCTAATCGATTTTTAATTGTGCTGCAATGACCCTTGCAAATTAGCTCGGTCGAAAGATCGCTTCCTAGTCAAATTCTCGAGTCTGATGCATTAGAATTTCTTAACGGCTTCACCTAATAGACTAGTTTTCACATGAGTGGCCAACTCAAGGCAAAGAACTATATGCATGCCAAAGAAATGCTCATCTCAATTTATTGAAAATAGAATTGGAAAAATCGGGATGTCACAATTCTTATGTTTTTCTTAATTTTTTAATTTTTTTTATAAGTAATCAGTTTCATGGGATCGAACTGGACCAGATTGGACTAGTCTGGTTTTGGTCCTAGGTTGGTCCGTCAGTCCAATTCAGTTCTCAGTCCTAGGTTTGTCCGGTTTGATTCCCGATCCCAAAAATTGGGAACCAATTCCAATTCTTGGTTTCTAGATGGAACCGGATCAGATTGGGAACCGATCACCCCTAGCTGACATCACCGCGATAGGGGAAGAGCTTGAAGGCATAATCAAGAGTGTCCTTCCTAGTAATGGCATTGGTGAAGTCCTCACCGTTGTTAGTTGTTGCTTGTTTGTTTATAGAACAAACAAAATAGTATTTTTTTTTCTTTGTTCCACATAGAAAAGTTAAAAGTATGTCAATAATTATAAGTGTAGATGTCTTCTAATTTATTCAAATGAAGATGATCGAATGTGAGCTAGATCCCACAATACCCACTTGTGGGTGTGTGATTATTAAGTGCACTTAGCACTTGACGCGCTGGTAGCTCCTAATTAGCATTAATCCTTGTTTATTATTTTATTTTTTCATGCAGTTATTTTCCTAATCTTTATTAGGCATCTCACAAACCTTGGAAAGGTTATATTGTTCAATTAGTATGTTTCAAAAGTTATGAAATTTGAAATTTTTAAAAAATAATAATTATTATTATTGTCGTTGTTGTTGTTGTTGTTGTTTATTCAAACTTTTTCAATATGCTTATCCAATGTGTCTTTTAATAACGTATTTGTTCACTTTGCAACATTTTCCAAAGGGTTGCTATTGCTCAGAAAACTAAGATAAATACGTCGGTTTTTAGTCTCAATAATTAGCAGGTCTAGTTGAATTTTCTTTTCAAAAACACAGCATTCTTTCTAATTATTTCCCTTTGAGAGTTTTTGGAAATCTAGAATTGTTATTTGAAAATCTTATTTGAGATTTTGTTGTATCTCAAAAGACTTTTACCAGTAATATTTAGTGATGTTGTGAGATAGATAATTTTTTAAAAAGAGTATTATCACGCGTTAAAGTATGATTTCTTTTCTTCTCAATCCGAAGCATTTTTTCCAACAGGGTGGCAGGGGAGGAGAGGAAAGAGAGGAAGGTGTTAAGGTTGGACTGGTAGGTGGAGTTGGGAGCAAAGAAAGTTGTGCTCGGCATTAATGCTGTAGATAAGCAGTTGTAACTCTAGTAATGTGACGGTGATTGATGAGACGAGGAGATAATCGAGCGAAAATTCATGGTCCGATGATCTTATTCTGCTTGCGGGACTGAGCATAGAATTATCGAAAGAAGAAGAGTATGTTCTGCTCTCTCGGGAAAAAGAAAATTGTTACCGGTAGCTTTACCCGATAATTTGCCTTTGATAATTATTTTTGCAAATCTCGAATTCTTGTGCATATCTTGATAATAGAATGGTGAAAAGGACAAAATTTTACTCTCATGAAAATTTTACACAAATATCTTGCTCACATTTCCTGCACCAAGTTGATGAGACAAAAGGTGAAGATTTCGACAAATTGATAAAACAAAAGAGGACAATTTATTGCATGTATTTACATTGTGATTCCATAAAATTCTACAATTGTACATCTCATATTTTCTTTTAATCAAAGCTTGTATGATGGGATTCGGATCCACTTTAAGTGAAACCACATAAGCTCTAAGTTTGCTTGATGTAGATGTTCATATTTTTATAATTTTTTCATGCACTTCAAAACCTACATCAAAAATAATATAACAAATATAATCTTTAACAAATATAATCTTAAATCTGTGCATGCATGGATGTCTCGCCAGTTTTTTTTTTTTTTTTTTTTTGATGACCTAGGGAACCCCGTAAGTCGACAGCTGGCGGGCAAACCCTGGGGCGACGTTAGCGGAGGACCCACCACCCCGGCGTCGTGCTTAAAATCCCGTGCGGCTAGCGGGATTCGAACTCCTCTCCTCCTCACAAAGGATCATGAGAGCGTTATCCAACTGGGCCACCGCAGCGGTGGTTCTCGCCAGTTTTTATATATGCATTTACCTAGTTTTTTTGTTACGTATATAGATCCTCTGAACTTGAGCTAACTGATGTGTTTTCTCCTTATGAGTGTAAATTGACCTTCTCAATTTGCTGCATTAAGAAGATGACTCATTAACATAAAAAAAATAGAATCGTCTGAATTTATTCTTCCTATTTATCTCTTTCTTTTCTTTTCATTTTCTTTTGCATATTTCTCGTTTTCTTTTCTCGTTTTACGATTTTTTTTCCTCAATTCCAGTGGGAGCATCACCACCGTCCTCCCCATGTGATAGAGGCGAGCTTGTGTAATAGCCGATGGTGGCGATGCACGGCAATGAGGTGAGGGCCCTGTGAGCTGCGATGGAGAGAGAGAGATGTTTTGGGATTTGAAGTTTTTGTGTTGATTTTGCTTTCTTGACTGATCGCAAAACTTTGGAAGATAAACTGTCACGTGGGTTGACCAAAAAATTATGAATGAACGGCTGTTGGTGGTGCCATTATGATTCAGGTGGGGAAATATAATAGCATGAACGGTGAGAATTGTAGCCTTTTTGTCCCCGCACAAGGATCATTTGTCAAGGTCAGTTGCGTGAGTTGCATTCTCTTGTTGAGTGTGGAGACTTGACCAGCCAGGGTCCAGATACATGCAACTCTAATATCTCAGTTTCAATCGATGACGGTGGCGACAGAGAGCGTTGATGGACTGGGATCACGTAACTTTCTATAAAAATTTGCAAACTTCCCTCGATTTGACACGAGAAAACTTATCGGGTTTAATTGCACAAGTTAAGCGGGCTCTACCCGAGAAGAAAGTAACAAGTGGTTACAAAGTGCCACTTCAGCTGATATGACAAGCACTTATGTACTGTACACCAATCACGAACTGACATGTGTCACTGACTAGCTCCACTCCTTGGAGGGCATGGCTAAGATCTCGGATAGAGAGAGACAGATGAGAGGATGGCGGCGGAAACAGATAATCAACTATGGAGTTTGTCTGAAGTGGGGCCGGCATCGGCTCGCCATGTATGGATCGGGAAGAGAGGGAGTGAGGGAGATGTATACTCTTGTGTATAAATGAGGAGATGTACGAGCGGATGTATCCGTGCTTAGTTGCTTCCCTTTCCATCAGTGATCAACAACCAATCATTATAATCAAGTAACTATGCAAGTCTCGCAAAGAATATATCTAAAAGTGAGGTCTATGACCTCAATTTCTAATACACGCGACTGAAATAAAGCGCTGCGAATTATATACAAATGAATATATCTCCTCATACGTCATGAAAAGTTATGTAAAAGATGACGATAAATGAAACTCTGGCCATTTCTGTTGATTATTTCTTTAGACAAGGAAGAACTTATATTCCTCAACTTAACAAGACTACGCAGACATGTATAAAAATAAAAACAGCCTCCCATGCCAAAGGTGTTTGCTCATTGTTCATTAATGATCTCGCTGGAATGCTGAGGAGCTTATGATCAAGGTCTCTAGGAGACTATCGCGAGGAAAGATTTCTGCTTGCATCACCGTTCAACGGGGGTAAACTTCGGTGACTGACATCTCATTGATCGACACTGGTGTAGACCTGCTGGCGGATTGGTCTGATTCGAGCTCTTTCTCCGTCCTGCTCCGGAGAAAGAAGGCCGGTTGTTGGGG
This sequence comes from Eucalyptus caleyi, assembly GCA_014182885.2. Lineage (NCBI taxonomy): Eukaryota > Viridiplantae > Streptophyta > Magnoliopsida > Myrtales > Myrtaceae > Eucalyptus > Eucalyptus caleyi. The sequence continues at coordinate 51,492,591 of CM024470.2, forward strand.
CAGTGCAAGACTAACAGAGTAGCTGTTCAACATCAAGACTATGTTTGCCATTGTGGGTCTATCCATTGGATCTTCCTGAACACATAGTAAACCAATGTGGAGGCATCTAAGAACTTCATCTCTTGAATACGAGTCTCCAATGGCTGGATCTAACACTTCCAATGGCGTACCGTGTCTCCAATTTTTCCAGGCCTAAAAAACAGTTCATCGAGAGAAAAATTTTCACTACGTCAAATCTGCTTTGTTTAACAATTTCTTTTTAGTTATAGTCAATCTCTGCAACTTACATAGCTAGCGAGATCTTCGTTGCCATCTGATTGGTAGAAGAAACTATTCTTCTTACCACTAATGAGCTCAAGAAGTAGAACACCGAAACTATATACATCGGACTTCACAGAGAACTGTCCATGCATTGCATACTCAGGTGACATGTAACCACTGCAAAACATAATGCATTAGCAATATAAGTATACATAAGCATAAAAAGTAGAGAACAAATTTTAACAATACTTACAAAGTCCCCACAATTTTATTGGTATTTGCCTGTGTTTGATCGACTACAACAATTCTTGCCATGCCAAAATCTGAAATCTTTGGAATCATTTCACTATCCAACAAGATATTGCTTGCTTTTAGATCCCGATGAATGATCCGAAGTCGAGAGTCCTCATGTAAATAGAGCACTCCTCGAGCAATCCCACATACTATCTTGTAACGTCTCGACCAATTCAATTGATTGCTCTTTTCAGGATCTGCATGTATGCACAATTCAAATTTGGGTATCTTTACTTTATAAATCCTCTTAAATAGATTTTATGCAAACTAAATTTAGGTTCCCAAAGCTATGGAAACATTGAACGTAACGTACCAAATAAAAAGCAGTCGAGACTTTTGTTTGGCACAAACTCATAGACAAGCAGTTTTTCTTCACCCTCCAAGCAGAACCCGAGCAGCCGCACAAGGTTCCGATGTTGAAGCTTTGCTACCAATAGGACTTCATTCTTAAATTCTACAGCACCTTGTCCTGAGCCTTGAGATAGTCTCTTCACAGCTATTTGTTGTTGTTTGTGATAGTTGGAGGATATAAGACACGGAATATGGGGGAAAATAGTTTCATTAATTGATAAAGTAGTTTGATAGTGGTACAGTGGAGGTCTAAGACCTCTCAGGATGGAGGATTTTCCCACACAAGGTGGACCTCACACTCTCGGTGGAGGGTTTCCCCTCACACACACACAAATGATCAACATTCAAGCCTATTTATAGGCGAGTCACCGCCTTAATCTACCGACTTGAGTACAATAAAATAATATAAAATTTCAATTTGCGTTCCTTAGCTTCTGCTTGTTGCGGCTTCTTTTCTTTTAGTCAAAGTCCAAGTTGGACTTTGCTTTTCTTTTCTTCTTTCTGCCGAGCTTCTCGTTCCCTCTCCATTTTTCTCTAATTTTCTATTCTTGCTGCCCACATACTCTAGATCATTCTTTCTTCATGATGAAGCAGCCATTGTTGACTTTAATATCATTTTATTGTTCAAGAATTTTCTTCTTCGGCGGTTTACGTCCTTCATGCACAAAGTAAATTGTTGCTGCCGACTTTCTCATGCTTCACTCCATTAAGCTAGTAGTTTCTAGATTTTGTTGAAAATGGATCACCAATTTCCAACAGTTGTCCATTAGGAAGCCTACCCTGAAAAATTAGCATTTTGATGTCTAAGTACACATGAATAGTTCCTGATGACAACTTTTAAAAATTACCAAATAAAAAATCTTCAAATCTTTTCACACTAAAGATCTTGCAAGTTCTAAGTACACATGAATAGTTCCTGATGACAACTTTTAAAAATTACCAAATAAAAAATCTTCAAATCTTTTCACACTAAAGATCTTGCAAGTACATTTAAGCCTTTCTCAATCTGCTTTCCGACTAACCATACCTGAAAAACTTCCCCGAATCCACCCTCACCCAACTTGTTTTGGTGAGAGAAATTGTCTGTGGCGATCTGTATGGTGGCAAAATCATACTGCAAGGACTCGGCGTTTGTAATGTCATTTACGCCTACATGACAAAACAACATAAGATGGTCATTTCACCAAAAGCATTGAACAGTATATCCTGCGTATACGGTTTCGTCATTCTATCCAACTATATAGTATAGGTACGTATTTCATACTGCTTTGATCTTCCTGAACGACTTTGTACCGCTTGGTCACTTTCCTCTGCCTCAAACAGCAAGCGAGGAAGAGAAGCACCACGCCCACGCCAACAGGAACAGCGACGGCAATGATTATCACAGTAGTTTTATTGCTTTTGCCTACATATGTGCATCAAAATCTTAATAGCATCAGTATGTGTTTATGACTACGAGATTTTAGAAACTGGAACCGCTACTATAGGCTAGAGGAAACGTAAACAACAGAGAAAAACAAAAATAAAAAGTGCGCTTAAAGAGCAAATGTCCAGAAGAAATTAAGCTGTAATCCATAATCTGTCCATCATAAAAATCCATTCTTTTCCTAATTCCCATGTGAGTGCACCAATTGTATATAGGGTATTAACCATTAATTGGTTAAAGCCACCTTTAATCAATTGCTATGTAAAGAATCTAATCTCTAAAGTGGACGTAGAACCCACCGTGTTCAACTGGTATGACATTGAGACATATAATTGCCTGGGACCAACCATCTTGACTTTATGGGACGAAGCACGCCGATGACGTATTTATTTCTATAACTTTTGGCACTTATTAATAATATCTTCAACACAGCCGCTCAACAGTTTCTTTAACAAAAATTTACAACACCTAACTCATCACTAATAAATAAAGACAGGACCACAAGACCAGAGGATTTTATGTAATCGAAAATCATGTTTTCCTTCATCTAACCAATTACTCAGCGCATATGTTATCCATATATTTTTCCTTGACAGAAAAAGATTTATGGTAATCAATGCTTCATGATTAATAGGATGGATAGACAAGACAATACCTTCTAAATCAAGATCTTGATTCAAAGCTAAAAGAGGAGACTTAGGAAAAAAAGAATTGCATTTGACTCTAATAACAAGTATGCTAGAAATAAAGAGAAATTAAAAAGGGTAAGAACAAAAACATGCGTAGGTGCTTAATGGATAGCTTATCTGTGTGGAATCAAAAGATTTATTTCCTTCCACTCATAATTTTCCTTCAAAGTTGAAGATGCAAAAGAACACTTTTAAGTTTGGGAAGATTCCTGAACAAAAAGTTTGGGAAGATTATGGAAATTATATATAATTTTAAATATCAGTATTTGTATCAAATATATTTTAGATGTTCGTGCTAAAAAGTCAAAATTAGACTTCATTCCAAAAGAAAAATGAAAAGAAGTAGAACTTACAAACCAGAGAAAAAAAAAATGAAAAATCTACATCGTCAATCAAATTATTAAGAGTACAGCGAAAGAGAATGAGAATCTGAAAAGCCCCTAGAACACATTCCAAAGCGTGATTTATCACCGCTGTGTATGAATCATTGACAGCACTTCATAGTTTATTTTTGTTAAAGAAGTACAATCGAAGAATTTAGACTATCAAGTAGCATAAGTAGTTGCCAAATGAATAAATGCAATAGATGTTTCTAGCATAGAGGAAGACAAATAATAAAAACAAACGCGTACCTTTAGGAGCAGGAGGAGGAGACGGAACCTGGGATGGCGGTGGGGCCGGTGCCGCCAAAGCCGAGGCATTGTAAAAGGGGTATAGCTCAAACCTCACGCTGCAGCTCGGAGTGAACGTCCTCCCACCTTGGTTCCCCTGGGGAAGGCCCGCAATCGCCGCCCGTAGGCATGTGTTGCAGTCCGACGCAGTCAAGTCCGGCGTGCACTGCGCAAGGGTGTACAGCTTCTGCAAGCTCGTGAAATTCGCCTCCTCGACCGCGACTTTTTTCCCCGACCCACCGTCGGACGCCTTTGTGGCGACGTCGTCCGTGGTCTGTCCCAGGACTTGCATGAACCGGGTTGGGTCGGAGATGTTCCCGGTGTTGTACATCGTGAGACCAGGCACCTGTTCCATGACCCCGTAGATGGACCGGTTGGAGTACCTCAGCATGCATTCGTCGTACCAGATCGTAGAGACTCGCTGGTTGGGGCATCTTTGGAGGATATCCAGTGTTCCGGTGGTCACGCAGTCGCTGCACGTGGCGGCGCTGACGTCTCCGCGGCAGAGGAAGAGCCCGTAGGCTCGATCGGGAGGGTTTTGGCCGGCAGTGGCGTTGGCGAAGCCGTCGGTGTTGTTGGTGGCAGCGGCAGCGGCGGAGAGGGAAGAGAGCAGGGTGTTGAGGTTGGATTGGTAGGTGGAGTTGGTAGAGTAGAGGGTGGCGTTGCAGTAATGCCATAGATAAGTTGGTGCTGATTCTGTACCTGAAAAATTGATGAAGAAGAAGAGGAGGCAGAGGGAAAGGGAGAGGGAGAAGCAAGAACTCATTTTCAGGTTGATGACTGCCTTGGCCTTGCGGCAGGGGGCAGGGAATTATGGGAAGGAGAAGAGGGTTGTCTGCCCTCCTATGTATTTTTGTTGTGGGAACTACGAGAATATATTATAAATAGGAAGGCTATGAGATTGCGACACGTGTCCACATGGACCAATGTCTGGCTAATTTAAAAACTATACTATACTCTCTCCTCTCCCCAGCACGCTCTCTCCCTCTTCGCCGCTCCGACCGAGCCCACGTCCAACCGCAGCGGTGGTTCGTCGGACGAGCCACCGCGCCCTCGTCCGACCGACGACTTCGCGACGGCGGAGGCGGAGCCGCGCGGTGGCTTGTCGGATGAGCCACCGCGCCTCCGTTGGACGGACGAGCCACTGTGCCGCCCCTCCGACCGTGCCCTCTCTCTCTCTCTCCGAGTCCCCAACGAGCCCTCATCCGACAAACCACCGTGTAACCTCCGCCTCAAAAGGTGGGAGAGTGAGGGGGCAGCGAAGAGAGAGCGGGCAGGGGAGAGAGAAGAGAGAGAGAGAGAGAGAGAGCGCAGACCGGAGGCAGGAGAGAGAGAGAAATTTGGTCCCACATGCGATATGGATCGCGTTTCAAGATCTTTCTTGTTAGCTACGCTGGCACAGAACACAAGACGTACCTAATGATTTTTCAGAAAGTATTAGGAAAATTTAGCATGTTCATTCAAATGAATCTAGACCGTCTGATCTGATAAATAATTATAATAAGAATAGTGCTTGGTGCATCAGCGAAAATAATCTAAAATATGGGATTAGGCTCCGTCGCACGTTTAATATTCTTTTTTTTTTTTGGTCGGTGCACATTTAATGTTTACACGCCTCAGATTTCCAATCTTTTGTCTTTGTTATTGATGTTCAAACGGTGGGATCTAGTGGCTACAAATGCAAGCAAGGTCCTGCTTGTGTTGGAATCATAACGATGTTAAGCTAACCACCTGGACAATGTCGTATCACAAATTTTGTTGACCTTAATGCATTGCTAAAAATATAAAAAAAATTATCGAAATATATAGAATTATTCTAATTAATGGAATGTGGTGAGAACTTGCATTTTTTTTTTTTTTTCCATGGAGGACTTGTTGTTTCATTGTTTCTTAGTATGTGATCAATTTAAACTATCAATCAGGCTAGTCTACACAATAATTTTCTCACGTATCATGCCATTTATACAGCAACATGCAAATGATGGATGTTTGGTCATATGGATGATTTATTGGACTACAGTCACCAAAGTCAAAACTAAGCAATTTTATGATCACGTACTTTTTTTTTAATACAAAAAATGCAATCCAGATTAAGTTCAACAGCACCATTGAAAGCTTGGAAGGTGAAACATCAAATTTTATTTTTGGAAAATTCAATACAAGTCGGATTATTGCACGTTGAAATTCAAGGTCCGAGTTATGAACGTCTACAATTTGGAATCGTCTCCCATGCGACATATTTTATAGTTCTAAAACATATAAGATTCATACCTTAGTTTTCGCAAGGTCCAAGGTCCAATTTTTGACCAAGTTAAGAAAGACGGTGCGAGATTTTTCTTAAAGTCAAAAGAGCACCAAAGTCCATTCCTTTGTGTTAAAGCGACAGGAGTTGGGGCGACTTGGGTGGGCAGAGGCGTAAGATGGACGGTGAGGATGGAAGACAGCATTTCCCCTCGTACGAGGTGGTTGACCAAAGTGAGTTGCTTGAGTTGAGTTCTAATTGCGTACACGTGGAGACTGGAAGGAAGAAAAGTCAAAACATGTATCCCAGTGACGTCATTGTAGAGAGAGAGAGAGAGAGATGGGATGGAAGTGATTTTGGTGGCCCTCATTTTCTCTGGCGGTCATAGCTTTGGATTTTCCACCAAAATTACGGTAATAATAGCAATACTTTTGCAATATCAAAATTTAATTCGTGCAATTCGATGCAACGGGTCAATCGGTGTAAGGAAGGATCAAACCCTCTCAAAAGTTTTGCTCGAATTACACCTATTTGTTTCAGAGATACAATGCGATTGATCTTTTTTTTTTTTTTAGATCGCTGTATAACGCTATAATTTAATTCACTTTAGATATTACTCTCTTTTATCCATCATATACTAGCCTTACATTGATAAGTATTCTCACTTGGGCACATTTAGTATTATAGTTTTCAATGCCAAATTATATCATTTCTTCCGAATGCGCCTCTCACAAATTAGATAAAATCCACATGTATTATCTTGAGACACTATCACCTCCTAGGTGGATAAGTCCATTTATTCCTATTCCATTGCCATTCTAGAAGTCTAACAATGGGTTAAATTTGCAAGGGGGGTAAGATCTCGAGAAAGTTCTCGAATCTGATATTGACTTTATCGAGCAATCTTGTTCACATGAGTGTCGATATTAATGGTCACGTGACTCACATCATGGATTGAATTGGCCGCAATTCTAGTTAAGTGGCCATGGGTTCTCGAAAGCTGAATGACGTGAAAGTGAGTTTGAACTGTTTCGTCCTCAACCTCAGGCGGAGACTAGGAAAGATAAGTTAAGGATAAGGATGCAGACATTACTAATTTGCAAACAAGGACAGATTGGACTTTACTCCACTTAAAATATTTTGTTGAGTTGTTGGGTATTTGACTACCAATTTTGTTGATAATTTATTATTTTCGTCCTTCTCCACCGTATACAAGTTCTTCAATTGATAATATATTTCATCAAAATTGACATAATTAAAGTGCTGTATGCAGATAGTTTTTTTGTTGATAAAAAAAAAAAAAATCAGAAGGAGCAACCCCCTTTTTCCATGACATAATAGATATACAGCTACATAAGCCCGCTGTCATCTCATGACCTCGGTTATTTGTCGATAAACTCATAAATAATTAATTATTTATAAGGAGATCAGAGACTTTTGTATTGAAAAAGAAATCCTGACATTATTGGATTTAATCTCTGTACTTAGAATGGAAGGCATATATTTGTTAAATGTAGGAACTTGCATAGATAGCTAGATAAAATACATCTCTAATACACTAATAATTAAATGGAATCTACCTAAAGTTTTATAAGATAATGACATATAATTACTAAAGACTTAAATTGAGAACCTAATTTGCCAGGAGGATGATGGTCCACACTCGCACTTTGCAGGTGCATGTATGTATTTCTGGGGACGGCTAGATCTAAAAATGGACTGACTGTACAAGCAATCAATAATTAAAGTTGATCTTTCCATGTGAACGGAGTTTATAAGAAGTTGAAGCTGCCCGGCCAAATTAAGGTTTTCTAGGAAAAGGTTGTGAGAAATTTTCTGGCTATATATTGTTGGCCAGCATTAGTTGTAGTTGTCGTTTGATAAAACTTGATGGTTGATTATACACATGGTAACTTAACAAAAAACTCTAATCAGTTGAAAGAATAGAAAACCTATAATTTCAAGGTTTCCGCAACAAGTGCAAGCTCAAACTTTTTGATTTCAAACAAATTGCACATTCTCCACAATTTTCATCTCCCCCCAAGCAAAAATCCGAGCAGCTATACAAGGTTTCTATGTTGAAGCTTCACAACTAATAGGACTTCATTCTTGAACACCCTATCTTGAGCTTTGAGATAGCCTCTTCACTGCAATTTGTTGTCCATTGGGAAGTCTCCCTAAAGTTTGTTGCATTTATCATTTTATTCCTTGTCAGAACTTCTTAAAAACTAACATAAAAAATGTTACATGTTTGTTTCTTTTTGGCACCATCATGTTCAATTCACATATAAGGCATTCTTGATTGTTTCTAACTAATACTTCACCAAATCCACCATCACCCAACTTGTTTTCAGGAGAGAAATCATTTGTCCCAGCTTCTATTGTAGCCAAGTCAAATTGCAAGGACTCCACAGTAGTAAGTTCGTTTGCACCTGCCTTACCAAAAAACATAATTTGATTATGAGATTACATCGATTTGGCTCGCAGTGGTGTTTATACTAATTTTGAGATTACATCGATTTGGCTCGTGGTGGTATTTATATTGTTGCTAGTACTTGGGAACATTATCCCAATGAAGAGCATCGGATGAGACCGATACGGTTGTCCCCCTACCCCAAAGAAATCTTTCCTCTCTTGAGTGGTCATACAAAATAAAGAAAAACCATCAATACTACAGGGAACAAAGTAATCGGATGTATCTTTTATCTTAGTCACTTCTTCATGTTGAGAGTAGTGTAAGGTCTGTTAAATGCAGTGCAGATGCTACCTATGGTTGGAGAGAATTGCTAAAGGTTGGGAGTATTTTGAGGCCTCCTTATGTGGTTGGTCATGTCAAATCTGTACCCTACTGGCATGTCTCCTGGCATCCTAATGGGATCTTGCTGGATGTATAACCAAGGAGAGTAGTTTAAGATGCCGCTCTTCTCTGGATTGCAAAAGCAGCTGACATAATTTTCGCTTTGAATGGAAAAGGCCCAATGTGAAGTATGAAGATTTGGTATCAATCCAGGCAGCTATTTGTAATGTAATTTTTTAGAGGTCTTCTTCGGAAGACAAGATGCACTACTGCTTCTTGCGACATTTTTACCTCTGCTTCAGCATGGGAGGATGTGAGGAAAAGAGTCACAAGAGTTGAATGGTATCTATTGATTTGATTTCATCTAATTTGCTAAGGTTTGTATTCATATTTTGGTTGGCGATACAAGATAAGCTGCCTATATTTCAAGGAATTGATAGATAGTCTTCTAATCATGGCCACTCCCTATTTTTTGTGTCAAGAAACAACTGAGATTAGATCCTATTTATTCTTTGGATGCAGTTTCTGTAAGCAAGTCTGGAAGAGTGTTCTTCAGCTTTGTTTTCCTAATGATATTAGTGTTTGGGAATTTGAATTGTCCTGATGCAGCAGGCTATGAAATGGAGAGATTTTCATAGGTTTTTGGTGAAATATTTGTAGAACTGCTGCATTATTTTGTCTAGAATGCCAGAAATGAGCTGTTACTTTCCCAAAGTATTCCTTCTATTGATGGCATTATTATTGCTTGTGCAGTCGAGTATAGTTTTGAACGTTGAAAGAGCATGAAGAATTGTAATCTTCCATTTATGGAAGACTATTTTGAATCTTGATTGTTGTTCATTGTTTTCTGCAGGTGGCTGTCGTATGAAGGGGTGATCAAAACTAGGGCGGATCAGATCCGAACGGGCCTCTTCCACTAGTTCATTTTTATATTTAGGGTAAAAATCAAGTTTATCATAATAAGAAAGAAAAGTAACAATATTTTATTACAAAAATTGTCATGGTTAATTGGTTATTTGTCCTTGATCTTTTCCATTATATATGCCCTATTTATGTCAAATGGACTCCCAATTTGTATGGATAACATATCTGATTCCTTAAAAAAAAAAAAAAAAGTTAAGAAAGTTCCATAATATGCCCAGACACAGATAGTTTACAAATAATAAAGGCAAATAGTCGATTTACCACTCTTTCCTTGGACAACTTCATATGTCTTCTTTCCCTCTCTTCAAAGCAAACAACAAGTGAGAAAGAGAGGTGTCATAACGACTCCAATAGGAACTGTAATTGCGATGGTTATCACAGTAAATTTGTTGGTTTTTCTTGCTTTATAGTTATTTCCTGCACACATGTCATTACGTGTATGAGACAATGCCAAACTAATTTGAAAACATTTTAGATGAAAGCGTATTTAATATTTAAACATTTTAACAGTCTGCTTCACTTGGTTGAATTATGACCTAAGACTGAGGCATCAAGATTGGTAATTTGACATGCAATTTGACATGGCGGTCCATTCATTATTAGCTGTTCTATGTGATTCATTGCCAAGACAACGATTTCCAGCAAAAAGTGACCTAAATAACTATATTAATATATTACTCTAAGATTCATGACTAAATTGACAAAATTAGAAATTTTAGAAGATAATTGACATCTGTACAACAAGTTCAAAAGTGATTGGATAATTTTGTTTTCATAAATGGCCTTGTTGTTTCAAGCACAGCCTTTTGGCATATGTTTCCTACATGGTATTTCTTGTTTGGCTGATTTAAGTTCGACAATTTGTCTTATAAATTTTTTTCTGACAATTTGTTCATCTTCTTCATTATACTTCTTTCCTAACTAGATTTGCGCACCACCACCAGAAATACATCCAGCACATCTCCATTAATTCTTCCATACCCATACAAGGGCTCGCCAGTCTTGTCTATGGTCCAAACTCATCGGCTATTGTAACTCGTTAGATATCTCGTCGACAATGTAACTCTCGTCGATGTGACGGTTGGAGTTTTGCCTTCGCTGGTCAAGATTTAGTGCTTTTGGAGAGATAATAAGCTCATGAGACTTTCTTTTTCAAAACATATTGCCGTGTAGCAGTTCAAATGAAGAGACTTGTGTTATGGGGCCACTTTCTTAGCTGTTTTGGAAATTTGGATTACTGTTGCAGCGTTTATGACTTTTTTTTTTTCCCACATTTCTAACTTTTTTGAAAAAAAAATGGCTCAAATGTGCCTTCAAATTTTGTTCAATGTCCAATATTATCCTTGGACTTATAATTTTTTTAATATAATCTTTTAGCTGCTTCTAAATTTTCAATATAGTCCGTGAGCTTATAATGTGTTCAATTTAGTCCTTCACTTTTCATGAGTCAAATCAGCCCTTTGGTACTATTCACAAGGTTTTATAATCAAATTATTGTCTAGATATTATAGTATCTTTAGTTTTAATCACTTTTTTTAATAAAAGATAAATATGATATCCTTTTATTGCAAATTTACATTTTTGGTTTTATAAATATTAATATAGTTCCGTTTAAGTATATTTTAACTTATGATCCTTATAATAGGATAAATACAACATCATTTAGAGTAGTAAAAAAGGACTTTTTTTTTTTGTTGATTCAGGAAATAGACTCACATGAAAAAATATTCCAAAATCCAAACAATAATGTAATTATGAAAACTTTTGACTTTATAATGGAAAGTTGATGGAGGATTGAACAAATTGAAAATCTAAACTCCAGTTTCAAGAAAAGCTAGCTACTCTGGAATTTTTACTTAAAAAAAAAAAACAAAAACTCAAAACAGTCTCGGTCATACCAAGCGGTTTTAGCTTTTCCTTGAGCTTAAATGCACCGTACCTTTCTCGATATTTCCACCAGGAACCGGCACTGGAGGTGGTCCATAGTTGTTGTGGAAAACCGATGAATTTGAATCAAATGAAGAAATCCAACTTCTCTCCCTTTACTCACTATTCTTTAATATATTTTATCGATGGATGAGAGAATATCAATTCTTTTCTGTCATTGTTGTTCATCATAGGCGAAGAGAGGAGCGAACTCTATTTATATGTTCTTTCAATAGGTGCCTTCTATCAAAATGCATTTTCAACTTTCATAAAAACATACCTCTTCATTCTATTAGAGTCGCAACTTCTCACAACCAATACATTATTTATTTTATAGCATTTCAATAATTATTAAACCATATTAAATCATATCATGTGAGCCACAATAATTCTTACATTCTCCCACTTGGCTCATATGATTTTCCTTTCATTGTTTAATAAAAACTGTAATGTGCACAATAACATTATGCTATAAAATTTTCATTAGATTGGCAAATACATAATAATCACAATTAAGTAAAGAAAACTAATGTGAGTCATAGCGATTGTATGTTATTAATCGACATAGTCCCTTCTATGCACTACAACTATAGCACTTTACTTAGCATAATCCATAAACGAGAAGTATAGTAATAGTCCAACTATAATGTCTCTTTAGAAACTATCCTATTTAATATTCATCTATTTTCCATAATGTATACTAAATAGAAAACATGAAATATTAGAAACACGTAAATGAGCTCAAAGTGTCAAATACATAAACTTAATACAATCATAATACAAACATTAATGACGTCCAATAATGCCCATCTTTTCAATATGCTCATTAAATGTTTTGGGCGATAGTCCTTTTGTTAAGAGATTTGCTATCATAAGATTGGTGTTAATGTGCTCAATTGACACTTTTTTCGTTTCTGAACTTCTTTTTTAACAGACAAGTATTTGATCTCCATATATTTAGCACCCTTAGAATACTTGTCGTTCTAAAAGAAGAAAACTGCGGCAGAGTTATCACAATATATTTTCAGTGACTTGACAATACTGTCGATAGTCACAAGCCTTGAAATAAAATTCCGTAACCATAATCCATGAATAGTGGCCTCAAAGCATGCCATAAATTCAGCTTCTATAGTGGATGAGCAATAACTGACTACTTCGCACTCGTCCATGAAATTGCCCCTCTAGCCAAAAGAAACAAGTAACCAAATATTGATTTTCTTGTATTGACACATCCGGCTAAGTCTGAATCTGAATATCCAATCACCTCGAGATGATCGGATCTTTTATAAGTGAGCATATGATTCTTCGTTCCTTGCAAGTATCTAAGAACTTTCTTTGCAGCTTTCCAATTATCCATTCCAGGATTACTTTAATACATGCCCACCATTCCAACAGCAAAACTGATGTCTGGTCTGGTGCAAGTAACAGATGCATAAGAAATATTTTTCATTTGTTCTCGTTCCAATTCACTTTTTGGACATTGCATAAGGCTAAATTTGTTACCTTTCTGAATTGGAACTATTCCTGCTGAACATTTACTCATATTAAATCTATCTAAAATTTTCTTAATGTAGGCTTTTTTGAGACAATCCTAATAATCCTTGTGATCTATCACGGAATATTTATATTCATATCACATATGTTACCTCTCTCATATCCTTCATTTCAAAATTCTTAGAGATAAATTTCTTGGTTTTATGTAACAAACCAAGATCATTAGCAGCAAGGAAAATATCATAAACATATAGAACTAAAAAAATAAACTTGTTCTCACTAATCTTCATATATATACACCGATCAACGGTGTTTTCCTTAAATCCAAATGAAGTTATGGTATCGCCAAACTTAAGATACCATTGTCGGGAAGTTTGTTTAAGTCCATATATTGACTTATTTAATTTACATACCATGTGTTCATTTCTTTTAACTGAAAAGCCTTCAAGTTGGTCCATATAAACCTCTTCTTCTAAATTCTCATTAAGAAATGCGGTTTTAACATCCATTTGGTGTAACTCCAAGTTATAATGAGCCACCAAAGCCATAATAATTCTAAGTGAGTCCTTCTTAAAGACTGGTGAAAATGTCTCTTTATAGTCAATGCCTTCTTTCTGAGTAAAACCCTTTGCAACAAATTTGGTTTTATGTCGTTTGATATTGCCTTTTGAGTCACGCTTGGTCTTAAAGACCCATTTACACCCGACCTTTTTACATTCTTTAGGCAATTTAACTATATCTCAAACTTGATTTTGATGCATGGATTTTAACTCTTCTTCCATGGCATTAAACCATTCATTAGAATTTTCACATTCCATGGCTTGAGCAAATGAATCTAGATCATTTCCAATTCCTAGGTCAAATTCTGACTCTTGTAGATAAACCATATAATCATCAGAAATAGCCGATCTCCTTTCTCTTTGAAATTTTTTTAATGCTATTTCTTGTGACTCAGCTATTGGAGGTTCAATATTGACATCTCCATTATGGAGTGTTTGTTCATTAATTTGTTGTTCTCGATTACTGTTAGGTTGTACTATAATATCAGGAACAATAACTTTAAAAACTTTGGGTATAAAAACTTCTACCCTTACTTCTTGAATGTAAGCATCATGAAATCTTTCACTCCCACTGATGTCACCATTCTCAATGAACCTAGCATTTCCAGATTCAACAATTCTTGTACTATGATTAGGACAATAAAATTTATACCCTTTGGATTTCTCTGCATAACTAATGAAATAACCACTGGTCGTTTTTGAATCTAATTTCCTTTCATGTAGATTGTAAATTCTTACTTCTGCTTGACAACCCCAAACATGCAAGTGTCGTAAACTAGGTTTCCTTCTCGTCCACAGTTCAAAGGGAGTCTTTAGAACTGCCTTACTAGAAACTCTGTTTAATAAATACATAGAAGTCTTTAAAGCATACATCCACAAAGATAATGGTAAAGATGAATGACTCATCATACTTCTAACAATTTCCATTAAAGTACGATTACGCCTTTCTGCTACACCATTTTATTGTAGTATACTTAGCATTGTGTATTGAGCACAAATACCATGTCTTTCAAGGAATTTAGCAAATGGACTTAGACATTGTCCCAATTCATCATACTTTCCATAATATTCAATACATCTATCCGATCTTACTCCTCTCAACCTCTTTAATATACATTTTAAGTGCATTCACTAATTGAGACTTTTCATGCAATAGATAAATGCAACCATAACATGAAAAATCATCAATAAATGTGATGAAATAGCTTTCCTTACCGAAAGATGGAACATCAAAATGACCACATAGGTCAGTATGTATAATTTCAAGAAGCTTTGTGCTTCTTGTGGCACCTTTCTTAGTGTGCTTTGTTTGTTTTCCTTTAATACAATCAATACACACTCCAAGGTCAATAAAATCCAAATCTTCACTAATCTTTACATTCTTTCCTTGAATATATGACCCAAGCGTTTATGCCACAAGTAAGCAGAATTCTCATTCACCAAACTTCATTTAGTGCCAACATTATGATGCAAAGTCATTAATGTTTCAACAAAAATATTATCAAGTCTAAATTTGTAGAGACCATCACAAAAGTTCCAGTTCCAATAAGAGTATTACTCTTAAATAAACTGAAAGATTCAGAATCAAACTTACAATAAAATCCCGTCACATCAAGTCTTGGCAAAGAAATTAAATTGCGAGAAAATGTAGGTACATAAAGGGTTCGAAACAAATCCAAATAATGCACAGTATCTAAGATCAAACTATAAGTGCCAATGCCTTCAACTGGAGCTTTATTTCTGTTCCACATAGTCACATAACTTTTATTTGGCTTTATAGTTTGGATCGTCAGAAATCCCTGCATCGTATTTGACACATGAGTGTTTGCACCAAAATCAATCCACCAAGTATTATGAGGAACTTCAGTAAAGTTTGATTCAAAACATACTAAAATACAAGGCTTACTTTTCTTTTCGAACCAAGCCTTACGTTTCAGACAATCTTTCTTCAAGTGTCCAATTTTGTTGCAAAAATGACATTTAATAAGATTATCTTCATTCTTATGGATTTGAGAAGCCTTTGAAGAGTCATTCAGGATGTGTAATCTTTTCTTCTTGCTTCTTCCACCTTTCCTCTTGAAATTCCTTTGAACTTCTTGATGACTTGAGAGATGAACAAAATGAGCCTTTTGATTCTTTATCCTTGTTTCTCTTGAACTAACATACTGGTCAATTCATTCACATTCCATTTATCCTTTATAGTGTTGTAATTCATTTGAAATGACTCATATTGCTCATGAGGCAAGGAATTAAGTATAAACTGTACTAAAAAGTACTCATCCACGTTCATTCCTAAAGTTCTTAACTTTACTGCTAAGTTCATCATCTCAAGTATATGCTCATGCATGGTATGTGAACCATCATATTTCATGGTGGTCAGTGTGCTCATCAATGTACTAGCAAGTGACTTATCAGCAGTTTGAGAACGCTCTTCCACAAATTTCATAAATTCCTTAGCATTATCAGTCTTGGGAAGAAAAGTCTTTAAGTTGTTTGTAACTATCATTCGCATGAACATTAAGCTCAGTCTGTTCGATCTTCCCCAAGCTTTATGGAGAGATTTTTCATTATCACTAATTTTATTAGTAATAGTAGCTGGTTTCTCAACTTGAAGCACTAAATCAAGATCCATGACACCTAAATGAAACTAGACTTGTTCACTCCAATCAGAAAAATTCATCCCATTGAATAAGGGAACAGACGAGGCATGCAAATGGAGTGAAACATGTATAGATACTGAAAATGTGCAAGAAAATACTCATACATTAATTGTGACATCTCGATTTTCCAATTCTATTTTCAATAAATTGAGACAAGTATTTCGTTGGCATGCATATAGTTCTTTTGCTTGAGTCGGACACTCATGTCGAAACTAGTCATCGGGTGAAGCCGTTGAGAGTTTTTAATGCATCAGACTCGTGAATTTGACCAGAAAGCGACCTTTCGACTGAGCTAATCTACAAGGGTCATTACAGCACAATTAAAATCGATTAAAGATCAGAGATAGGTCGACTCGACAGAGGCATGTGATCAGGTGTGGGTGATTCCACCATATTGCACAATTCATGTCGATTAGTACTGGACCGATTTTTCTATCGATTGGGTACCTTGTGTTCGTATTTGAAGCCTTGAGATTACCTCAACAACCGAAAGTCGCCAATGTTTCAAAGATGTACATTGTGGTTTGAGATGATTAACCACAGGTCAAATGCATGAAAATTTCTAAAGGCTACCTAGTAGGTTGGGCCGGGCTAATATTGTGCCAAAGTGAAATTAACCGTGAAATTGAGATCGAATTCAGAAATTGGAAGTCATGGTGTGTCACAAATCATTTTAGGATTATCGACTTATCTTTGGAAGATCTTTCATGCAAGCCGAGTTTTTCGGCAAAATAATTAAGGTATGGTTAATTTGGTTTGGAAAATTGGCAGGCCCGCTTTTGGTTGTGCTTTTGGGACTCAAGATGGTTCTATGATCAAGTGAAGATGTGAATTGAAGTGTGGTGACATTGGATTAATTTTATGGACTTCAATTGGACTCAATTGGAAGAGAATTGAATGGAATTGAAGAAATTAATGCATAAGATTTTATGCCCCGGCGGTAAGATAAATTGCACCTATGTAAGATTGTTGTTGGAGGATTGGAGATAGTGGAATGTGACATCATCAAGTGATGTCATGGTGGGGCTTGTGCGATTAGGATCTTGACACATGGAGGGTGAGGATTTGCTCTTGGAAAGGTGGGCTATCACCATCATCTTCTTCCTTGAATCAAGGGAGCTTGTTGGATTTTGAAAAAGAGGAGAGAGAGAGGAGCTTGACCGGTCGAACCAGCTAGCCCGACGCCCCCTTCTGTCCATTCACCGCAGCCGTTGTCGTTCGTTGGAGCCGTCGCGGTCGTCGCCCGTCCATGCGAGGAGGCTCGCATGCCACTCCGCCAGTCAGCTCACTTGCTTGCCGCCTTCGTCCGCCCGGTCCAGCTCGTCATCCGCCGCTCCTTCGCCGCTCGCTCGGCCGCTTGTCACCGTTGCCGCCGCTCGACACACGCACGCCCCCGGTGCCGCAAGTCCTCTGCCCACTCGCCAACCAGCTTGCGCGCTGCTTAGCCTTGATCGCGCGACTAGGACTCCAAGGCGTTGTCTAGCTGCAACCGCCGTCGTCGAAGGGTCACCGGAACCGCCGCCTCACCCGCATGAGCTGCCGCCGCCCTCCTCCGCCGTTCCTCCGCCCAAACCAGCACCGGATCCGCCCTCCTTTGACCCCAAAATAGTAGCTGGAAAATAGGTATTCTAGCTCAGTTTTGGCCCGTTTTGGCCGCCTTCCTGAGCCCGGATGCTCGCATCGTCCTCGTCGTTTTGGTCCGCTCGGCTCGCTAATCCGGTGAGTTTAGCTCACTAAACCTCGCTTAGAGGGTTAATTATGCTTTAGGTGTGCTTAGCTTAAGTTAATTAAGCTTAGGTGGTTAGTTTAATTTATTTAATTGTGAATTAGATTAAGATGTTTGTTTAATATAAAGTATGCTTAATTAAAGGCTAAGAGAGTTTATTTAATAATAAATCTTGATGCGACATAATAGGATTTTAATTTTGAATTATTTAATTGCTTCGAAATTCTGGAAATTATAATATTATATTATAATCCGAAATTATTAAAATATTATTATAAAAAAACGGAAAAATTATTTTTGACCTCGGTTGCTCGAGAATTTTGTGCCGATCGCTGCTGTGTATTCAGATTTTGAAATTGATGATTGGATATTATAAATGGAGTGTAAATTGTGAAAATATGGATATTATTATTTAATTACTTTTCGGAATAAATTTAATTATTTAATAAATTCCGAAAATTTATTTTTGGACCCTAAATTCTCGAATTTCATGCTGATCGCTGCTGTGCATTTAGAATTTGAATTTGATGAATGGATGTGGCAAATTGGGTGTTGATTGTGTTAAATAGGAATTCTTTATAAGATTCTAAGTGTGGAAATTGATGGGCGATTGGCCGTGAATTACCACCTAGTAGAGGTCGTGCCCAGTGAGGCCGTGATTGACCACCTATTAAAGGTCGTGCCCAGTGAGGGCATGATGGACCACCTATGAGAGGTCGTGCCCAGTGAGGCCGTGATTGACCACCTATTATAGGTCGTGCCCAGTGAGGCCGTGATGGACCACCTAATTAAAGGTCGTGCTGAGTGGGGCCGTGATTGCCACTGTTTATTAAACCTTCCTATAGGGTCGTGATTGGAGGCAGTGATTAATTTGCTAGAATGACATGTAATCGGCCAAGTCGATTGATCGCTGAGACGATCCAAATGGTTGAATTGTTATGATAATGTGATTGTGCCACAGTTGTTTGGTTATCATAATTGCACGTGGTTGAATTATATAAATTGTGCTAACCTGCAAATGAAGGCTAATGCGAGGTAAGTTCCCTGCGTGATGTGGCTAGGCCACCCGGGGTATATTTTCTTTCTAATAGGGGTTTAGGGGGTTGAACTTGCTGAGACAAAGTCTCATCCTGGTTGTGGGATTAAAATTTCAAGTCCCCGGTGGACGGAGTGACCAGATAGCTTTGGTTGGCCTTGAGGAGTTGCAGAGGTGAAGACATAAAGATTGGAGAATGTGTCCGACTTGTAGGTCGTAGGACAGTTCCTTTTTAAGAGCCGGTTTTTTGTAGACTTTTGGTTGTAGGCTTCTGTTTGTAATTTCTGTTGAATTATGAAAGTGTTATGTTGTGGTTTTGCTTCCTGCTTTTCCATCCCGTATTTCATTGTCATGGGTTTTATAATACGTTTCGCTTGCGCAATAATAAATTAATGGGGTCAGCAACACTACCTGGGAATGTCGCATTTGCATGACCATGGTGGGATATTGGCGCGCTCGAGGTTCGGGGTGTGACATCCCTGTTTAAGTGGTATCAGAGCATGGTTTGAGTATGGAGTGATAATGTGCGATGAGTCATGGGATAGTTAGTAGGAAAGGCTTTTAATATGCTGATGTATGTGGTTGATAGCTGTTTGGTAGCTTGTTTGTGGGGTCGCTCGAATTTCAACCTGATGTTGGAATCGGAAAACAGGTGTCTATAAGGAACTTGTAAGATGAGTGACCAGGAGTGGAGAACTCCTTGGAGGAGGTCGATAGGACCTGTACCTTTGGGTAGGACGCTAACATGAGTTGGTACCCGAGGTAAAGCACCGGCTTAGGCCAGCGCGCGTGTAAGAGTACCGCCGTAGGTCGGTACTGAGAGTGTAGCAGCATCGAATGATCCTAGGTTTGACGGGATCGTTTAGGCGCTAGTGTTCCTTAGAAGCTCGTTGGGTCAGTAAGCTCAGGACCAAGCCGCCACTGTTGCCATTGTTTCTACCGTTGCCAGTGTTGTGACTATTGTTGTTGCAGCGCCTGTTGAGGCCCAAGCTAGAGTTGTGATCTAGGAGCAAGCCGTTGCATTCGAGTCGAGGTTCTGATTTAGTAGAGATGGAAATCAGTTGAGGAAGAAGTCTATGATTGTAGAAAAGTATTCCATTTCCATCCATCTGGAAAAGTGGGATGGTTAGGTCAGCAAGGAATCAGGTTGGAGTGTGTTATGCTGACAGAAGCCGACATGGATCAGCTTAGTGTTCTGGTAAGACGGGTGCTTGTTCTGTGTGTGACCATCAAAGTTACCTGGCTAGAAACGGTCTTGGAAAGCCGATGGGACAGATCGAAAGGAGTGCGCCATAGAACGCATCGTGGGGTTTTTAGAACAGGCCTTCAGTACAAGAAAGAGCGCATGTTGTTACCTAACAGTAGGCAGGGGACTCACTAATTGTGTGCCGAGTCTGTGGAAAGGAGGCATGAGTCAGCCTAGTGTCAGAGTAAAAAGGGAGCATGATTTGAATGTGGCCAGCACGGCCATCGGGTTAGGAATTGTCCACGTAAGTCCACGAGAGCGTAAGTATCGTTACTGCAGATGGGACGCCACTAGGATGGCTAGAGGAGCATGAAGGGATCGACCATGCATCAATCAAAATGAGAAAGTTTTTGAGATGTTTTTATCAGAGTAGTACAGCAGAATTTTCAGTGAAGGTTGTAGGATTTTCGTTGTGGTAATAAAGTGATAGAAAGATGAATCTCTGACTATACCTGTACTTGAAAGAGGTTTACCTAAGTATGACTTGGAAGTCATTTATAAAAGGATTTGACTCAAAGAGCTTTCTATTGTTTTGAATCGCGGTAGTGATATAATTCAGTTTGTTCAGCTAGCGAGCGAAAGTTTTGAATCATTGAAAGTTGAAGAGGAACTTCAATGCTTGTTATTCGTCACTGAAGATGAATTGGTTCTGGTTATTGGTTATCGAATCTACATGGCAACTGTAATGGATGCGTCAATTGAGGAGCCGAAAACATAACCGTTGTACGGAAGTTTGCTGAGGTGTTTCATGAAGATTTGCCAAGTCTGCTTTCAAAAAGAGAAATAGAGTGCGTGATTGAATTAGCACCCAGAACAGAGCCAATCCCTAAGGCTCCTTATCCGGATGATGTTACCTGAGTTAAAAGGACTAAAGGTGCAGATGCAGGAATTATTGGATAGGGGATTCATACGTTCTGGTGTATCACCTTGGGGAACACCCGTTCTATTTGTGAAGAAGAAAGTTAGTTCGTTGTATTTGTACACCGATATTCCTCAAGATCGACTGGAGGTCAGGGTATCATCAGTTGAGGATCAAGGAGAAAGACGTACTGAAGTTAGCATCTCGCACTCGATACGGCAATTATTAGTTCATGGTAATACCGTGTGGTGTGATGGACACCTTAGTTGTTTGTTTGGGTCTTATGAGCAGAATGTTTAAGGGTACTTGAATCAGTTGTGATCGTATTCATTAAAGTTATCCCGGTGTATTCAAAGAGTGTTGAGGAGCACGAGAGACATTAGAAGATGATACTTCAGACCTTGAGGACTCTTCAATTTCATGCTAAGTTTAACAAGTGTGAGTTTTGGATGACTCGTGTTGCGCTCCTAGGTCACGTGATTTCAAGCGAAGAAATCTCCATAGACCCCGTCCAAGATTGAAGCAATTAGCAGCTGACCGAGATTGACTACAGTGATAGAGATTAGAAGTATTTGGGGATTAGCAGGATATTACATAAGTTTTATGGAAGGGTTTTCAGTGTCAGCTTCGCAGTTGATTCAACTACTGAGGAAGTAAGAAAAGTTCGTGTGGACAGGTAAGTGTGAGTGTAGTTTCCAAGAGCTTAAGCAGAAGTTAACTACCGTACCTGTGCTGACCATTCCATCTAGTCTTGGAAGTTATGAGATCTGCAATGATGCGTCGTTTAAAGGATTTGGTTGCTTGTTAATGCAGCAAGATAGGGTTATTGCATATGCGTCCCGTCAGTTGAGATTTCGGGAGTTGAATATGAGATAGCTTTGCTGGATGGAACTTATTAAGGATTATGACTATGATATTTTGTATTACTCTGGAAAGGTGAGCAAAGTCGCAGATGCATTGAGTCGAGAGTCCTTAGTTGCACAGTTGGTACTCAAGGGTTGGATCTTATTTGAGAAAGTTCGAAATTCGGTTTTCAAATCTAAGGTAGGCCACATTTTTGAATCTTATGATCACCTTT
This sequence comes from Eucalyptus caleyi, assembly GCA_014182885.2. Lineage (NCBI taxonomy): Eukaryota > Viridiplantae > Streptophyta > Magnoliopsida > Myrtales > Myrtaceae > Eucalyptus > Eucalyptus caleyi. The sequence goes on from CM024470.2 coordinate 51,514,831, forward strand.
AAAGTTAAGCCGAAAGTTTAGATCAAAATCAAAACGCTTCAGTGGACAGATTCGGAAATTCAGAAGATTCTATAAGAGAATGCAGATGAGAGAGAGATTGATTTCAGATTTCCGAAGGCAGAACGGTAAGGTTCTGAGGACGATTGTGTGTAATTGACGATACAGAGATTAAATGAGAGATCTTATGGGAAGCTCCTCATAGAAACTTTAGCGTTGTCCAGACAGTACAAAGATGAGTCAGAATCTACATCATCGGGATTAGTAGATCGGTATGAAGATAGATATCGCCAAACAAGTTGTAAGTGTTGGATGTATCGGTAAGTGAGAATTTGGTAACGTAAGCTAGGAAAGCTTTTTCAAGCACTTGAGAGAGTCCTGTGTGGGAATGGAAGTCTAGCATGATGGAATGTTATGACAGGTTATTAAGGAGTTGGGAAGAATATTGATTCCTAATGGGGTTGTGGTCGACAAATGAACAAAGTCAACTCACCTTAGTGCAGCACGAAAAGATCTCGATTAGAACAGGTATACCAAAGTGTATGTATATCATATAATTCATCTACATGGAGTGCTAGGGATGGATTGTATTTCAAATCTAGAAACAGATGTTCCAAGTTGGCAGAGTTTTCAGATGGTTCTTTCTTAAGCAGTGCATAGCAGAGAGTGCGGAATTTCAATTGTTGAGAAGAAGTCAGGGAAAAAAAGATCACAGTTCAGGGTCAATACAGTAGTTAGTGATTGCAGTTGCCGAGATCAGTGTCATAATTATATCAGATCTTAACCAGAGGTTCCCAGTTTTAGAAAATCAGTCAGGTAGTTTCTTTCTAATCAGTGCAGAGTATAGTGTACAGGATTTTAGTCGGTTGAGATGAGATCAGAGATTAGAAAATCGCAGGTCCAGAGTTGGTTTAGAATCAGTAATTCAATCGCAATTATCAAAGACAGTTTAGAAATTGCTCAGAATCGCCAGTTTAGCCTCGCAAATTTTGTGTTGAAGACCTTTGGAATTTTAAGTGGGCGGGTGTTTAGCATTTTGGATCCGAAGTGGTTTGGGCAAGATAGCAGTGATCTGGCAGTACCGATATAGAAAGAGAAACCTGAAAAAGAGAAGACTGGATGAGACGACTATACCCCCACCTTTTTGTTTAAGAATTGGTAAATGTTTAAATTTCAAGGATGAAATTTTTATAAGAGGGGAAGAGTTGTAACATACCGATTTTTCAATTCTATTTTCAATAAATTGAGACGGGCATTTCTTTAGCACACATATAGTTCTTTTCCCTGAGTCGGCCACTCATGTGGAAAATAGTTTATCGGGTGAAGCTGTTGAGAGTTTTTAATGCATCAGACTCGAGAATTTGACCAGAAAGCAACCTTTCGACCGAGCTAATCTACAAAGGTCATTACGGCACAATTAAAATCGATTAGAGATCGGAGATAGGTCAACTCGACAGAGGAATGTGATCAGGTGTGGGTGATTCCACCAGATTGCACAATTCGTGTTGATCGGCACTGGACCGACTTTTCCATCGATTTGGTACCCTGCGTTCGTATTTGAAACCTTGAGATTACCCGACAACCGAAAGTCGCCAATGTTTCAAAGATGTACATTGTGGCTTGAGATGATCAACCACAGGTCAAATGCATGAAAATTTCTAAAGGCTACCCGGTAGGTTGGGCCATGCTAGTATTGTGCCAAAGTGAAATTAACCGTGAAATTGAGATCGAATTCAGAAATTAGAAGTCATGGTGTGTCACAAATCATTTTAGGATTATCGACTTATCTTTGGAAGATTTTTCATGCAAGTCGAGTTCTTCGGCAAAATAATCAAGGTATGGTAAATTTGGTTCGGAAAATTGGTAGGCCCGCTTTTGGTTGTGCTTTTGGGACTCAAGATGGTTTTATGATCAAGTGAAGATGTGAATTGAAGTGTGGTGACATTGGATTAATTTTATGTACTTCAATTGGACTCAATTGGAAGAGAATTGATTGGAATTGAAGAAATTAATGCACAAGATTTTATGCCCCGGCGGAAAGATAAATTGCACCTATTGAAGATTGTTATGGGAGGATTGGAGATAGTGGAATGTGACATCATCAAGTGATGTCATGGTGGGGCTTGTGCGGCTAGGATCTTGACACATGGAGGGTGAGGATTTGCTCTTGGAAAGGTGGGCTATCACCATCATCTTCTTCCTTGAATTAAGGGAGCTTGTTGGATTTTGAAAAAGAGGAGAGAGAGAGGAGCTTGACTGGTTGAACCAGCCAGCCCGACGCCCCCCCTTCCGCCCATTCATCGCAGCCGTCGCCATTCGCCGGAGTGGTCGCGGTCATCGCCCGTCCATGCAAGGAGGCCCGCATGCCGCTCCGTCGATCAGCTCGCTTTCTTGCCGCCTTCGTCCGCTCGTTCCAGCTCGTCGTCTGCCGCCCCTTCGCCGCTCGCTCGGCCGCTCGTCATCGTCGCCGCCGCTCGACACACGCATGCCCCCGGTGCCGCACCTCCTCTGCCCACTCGCCGACCAGCTTGCGCACTGCTCAGCCTCGATCGCGCGACCAGGACTCCAAGGCGTCGTCTAGCTGCTACCGCCGTCGCTGAAGGGTCACCGGAACCGCCACCTCATCCGCATGAGCTGCCGCTGCCCTCCTCCGCCATTCCTCCGCCCGAACCAGCACTGGATCCGCCCTCCTTCAACCCGAAAACAGTAGCTGGAAAAATGGGTATTCCAGCTCGGTTTTGGCTCGTTTTGGCCGCCTTCCCGAGCCCGGATGCTCGGCACGCCTTGAGGAAAGTCGATCCTCGCATCGTTCTCGTCGTTTTGGTCCACTCAGCTCGCTAATCCGGTGAGTTTAGCTCACTAAACCTCGCTTAGAGGGTTAATTATGCTTTAGGTGTGCTTAGCTTAAGTTAATTAAGCTTAGGTGGTTAGTTTAATTTATTTAATTGTGAATTAGATTAAGATGTTTGTTTAATATAAAGTATGCTTAATTAAAGGCTAAGAGAGTTTATTTAATAATAAATCTTGATGGGACATAATAGGATTTTAATTTGAATTATTTAATTACTTCGAAATTCTGGAAATTATAATATTATATTATAATCCGAAATTATTAAAAAATTATTATAAAAAACAGAAAATTTATTTTTGACCCCTTGCTCAGAATTTCGTGCCGATCGTTCTTTGTGTATTTGGATTTTGAAATTGATGATTGGATATTATAAATGGAGTGTGGATTGTGAAAAATATGGATATTATTATTTAATTAATTTTCGGAATAAATTTAATTATTTAATAAATTCCGAAAATTTATTTTTGGACCCTAAATTCTCAGAATTTTGTACCGATCACTGCTGTGCATTTGGAATTTGAATTTGATGAATGGATGTGGCAAATTGGGTGTTGATTGTGATAAATAGGAATTCTTTATAAGATTCTAAGTGTGGAAATTGATGGGCGATTGGCCGTGAATTACCACCTATTAGAGGTCGTGCCCAGTGAGGCTGTGATTGACCACCTATTAGAGGTCGTGCCCAGTGAGACCGTGATGGACCACCTATAAGAGGTGGTGCCCAGTGAGGCCGTGATGGACCACCTATGAGAGGTCGTGCCCAGTGAGGCCGTGATTGACCACCTATTAGAGGTCGTGCCCAGTGAGACCGTGATGGACCACCTAATTAAAGGTCATGCCGAGTGGGGCCGTGATTGCCACTGGTTATTAAACCTTCCTATAGGGTTGTGATTGGAGGCAGTGATTGATTTGCTAGAATGACATGTAATCGGCCGAGTCGATTGATCGCTGAGACAATCCAAATGGTTGAATTGTTTTGATAATGTGATTGTGCTACAGTTGTTTGGTTATCATAATTGCACGTGGTTGAATTATATAAATTGTGCTAACCTGCAGATGAAGGCTAATGCGAGGTAAGTTCCCTGTGTGATGTGGCTAGGCCACCCGGGGTGTATTTTCTTTTTAATAGGGGTTTAGGGGGTTGAACTTGCTGAGACAAAGTCTCATCTCGGTTGTGGGATTAAAAATTCAGGTCCCCGGTGAACGGAGCGACCAGATATCTTTGGTTGGCCTTGAGAAGTTGCAGAGGTGAAGACATTAGGATTGGAGAATGTGTCTGACTTGTAGGTCGTAGAACAGTTCCTTTTTAAGAGCCGGTCTTTTGTAGACTTTTGGCTGTATTCTTCTGTTTGTAATTTATGTTGAATTATGAAAGTGTTACGTTGTGGTTTTGCTTCCTGCTTTTATATCCCGTATTTCATTGTTAGGGGTTTTATAATACGTTCCGCTTGCACAATAATAAATTAATGGGGTCGGCGACACTACCTGGGAATGTCGCATTTGCACGACCATGGTGGGATGTTGGCGTGCTCGAGGTTCGGGGCGTGACATTAATGTCTTGAGAATATCACCTAATTAGATTCAAACTAAACTGCACATGCACATCATAGTTCTCATTTGGGCGATCCTATGATATACAAATATATATATAAACCATAATGATACTAATAACTTTTATTTGGTAATTGTAAATATATCTTATTAAAATTTATTTGTTATCAGATATACAAACAAATTTAACAAGTCATATTAATTAGCAACTATCATGTTCATGAATTATAAGAAAATAATTAACCTTTGGGTTAATCCCTAAATTCTTATAATAAATAAACTTCAATATACCCATAACTCCAATAATGATATGAAATATATCAATTTCATATATAGCATCAATTAATCATGTGTAATTGAATAAAACAATTTACAATATCAAAATTCAAAAATTTTAAGGTTTGGCCACTTTGGTGACTAACAAACCATTCATAATATGAATTTTTAATATTGTAAAATACAAATATTTACCAAATTGCAGCCAAGGACAAAAACGTAATAAAAGCATAAGAGCAAAATCGTAAAATTATAATTCCAAAAGGGCAAAACCATAAATTTAAAATCCAGGGGCCAAATGGTAAATAATAAATTAGCGTAGGGGCAGAAAATAAAAATTTTAAAAAAAAGCCCCTCGGGTGCGTGCCAAGTAGGCGCTTGCATCCCCCCGCGGGTGCGTGCCCTGCACGCGCCTAGCATTTGCCACACGCGTAGTGGTTGAGCATGTGTGAGAGCGCGTGGCGCATGGGTCCACACGCCCGCAATTGCAACACGTGCGTGAGGCCCACACGCCTTCTTCCTCGTGCCCAGAATCGATTTTTCGCCGTTTTTCGTTGTTCCGCCACGGTTTTGCCACCCGTTTCTTCTCTGGTAGCCCATCCCAGTCACAAATAAATAATGGGTTTTGAAGAGTATGCTGACATGACCACATGGGTCCAAGTTTTGGCGAAAATGACCAAGAAATTGGCCTCAGATCAAACGAAAATTTCCCAAGATGCAAATCCTTAACCACCGCGACTTCCGCCGCCCGATTAACCTTCAGCAAACACCAATATACTGGAAAAACTTATGCATAATGTTCCTTATGGCAGTGCGACGGTGTGGATTTGAAATCAAGTGGTGGGTCATCTGACTTAGCCCGGAACCAGCAAGTTTCTCACTTGCCCTAAAAAATCCGAATTCCTCCATTTTCGTCCTTTTTCATTTGGATTTTTTTTTTAACAGAACCATCCGAAAACATTTCCAACAATAACAACAATACGAACAGGATTATAATATTTCTATAAACGAAAAAATCATGAGATCATAAACCACGCTCTGATACCAAATGTTAGACAATACATATAATTCTTTAATGCGGAAATTCATCATAAAACAGTGATCTTTGATCTTCATGATTTTCACAAATAGATGAATATGTACCTTTATCCATAGTCGTTGTGGAAAACCGATGAATTTGAATCAAATGAAGAAATCCGATTTCTCTCCCTTTACCCACTATTCTTTAATATATTCTATCAATGGAGGAGCAAATATCAATTCTTTTCTGTTATTGTTGTTTATCGTAGGCGGAGAGAGGACCGAACTCTATTTATACGTTCTTTCAATAGGTGCCTTCCATCAAAGTGCCTTTTCAACTTTCATAAAAACATGCCTCTTCGTTCTATTAGAGTCGCAACTTCTCATAATCAATACATTATTTATTTTATAACATTTCAATAATTATTAGACCATATTAAATCATATCATGTGGGCCACAATAATTCTTATAGTGGTGGAGAAGAAGACGGCGGACCGGCGCTCGACGCATAAAACAGGTACAAATCCCATCGGAAAATACAGCTTGGCTTACAAACGAAGCCTCGTTTTAGCCTTCCGCTGCAACACTTATCGTAATCATCAATGGCTTCGTACAAGCAACTCCTGGGAATCGGTGGGCGACAAGTCAGGACTACACTGTAACAACGAGTAGATTGTACTACTGTTGTCCAGCAACTCAGCCTACCCAGTCGCAAACTTGCGCTTCGAAGAGCCATCTGCGGCTTCGTTCAAAAGTCGTAGTGTCAAGTTCCACCATATCGCATGGTTCATGGTGAGGTTGCCAAACCCGGTAAAATGGAAGTGTAGGATACGTTTGCACTATGCCATAAACTGGAGTGCCCGAGTATCGGATAAGGCATGGGGGGTCTCCGGTTCCCCAGGAGAAAGCGGCCTTCTGGTTAGGGCACTTCACTACCAAATCTTCGACTGCAGACCTCACGCAGATCACGCAGGTATCTGCCGATGTATCGCCTCGGCAGTTAGCAATGGCGTAGATGGTGTTTGGATTCTCGCCCGTGCTCGTGTTATAGAACCCATTATGTGCAGCCACGTTGGAGGAGAGAGAGCTGAGGACCGCGTTGTGGTTCTTCGCGTAGGTACAGTTCGACGTGAAGTTTCTAGTGGTGTCGGAGCAGTATTGTGCATGGGATGGGTAGGTCCAGATCAGAATAGTCAGCAAAATGAGGAAATAAAGTGTGGATGATGAAAGAGTCATAGAACCAGATATGTGCTGGATGCAGTGTCGGTGCTTCAAGGGGTTGTGCTGGATGCAGTGTCGGAGATTTTCATTTGTCGGAGAAGAAGAAAAGAGAACATAGAACCAGATATGTAGCTGCTAATTCAGAACTTTGAGTATAAACGCAGAGAAGATTAAGGAAGTAGAAAAGAGAGATGGCGACGGGGAATCAAGACTTCTTAGCGAGACCGTCACGGAATCATAGGAGCAATAATGTTCGAATTGCCGTCCCGTGAGTTTTGTCCATTCTACAGGTTTCATGCACTTGCCCGCCATGTCTCCATCGAAAAGTCTTGTGTAACTTTACGATGGATGTGTAATTTGTAGACCCCTCGTATCTTAATTAATTAGATAGATAAATAGATCCCACCCACGCCTGACTGCAATCTCCGCTGCGAACGGAAGTTATCGGGTTTCTAGCAGAAAACCCCTTTTGCGACGGCCCGTCACTCACTCAATTGTGACGGTCCGGCTCAGTCTGATTTAGTTGGTTCCTGAATGAGCATCAAAGATCACCCTGGCGCACAGAGAACCCAGCTAATTGAGAGTGACTTCTAGAAATTGTAGATGGACTTTCTGGCGATGAGTGAAACATGGAGGACCAAGGTGGGATTTTGCTTCAAGGGCAACTTCGCAAATAGCCTAGTCTTGGCGATTCTTGATGTTGCAAGCTCTACTTTAAATGATCTTTTGGCTCCTTTTTGAGTTTGTAACCTATTAGGCTGGCGAAAATAAATGATAAATAGGATTGACAAATTGAGGAGTTTGGTGTGAATTTTTATCAAGAGAGCAATCAATTTGCATTTGTGGAAAGTTTCAGGCGAAACACAAGATAGAGTAAAAAAATCCGTTGATAACTTTTTGCTTTATTTGAAGCAGTCTCTTTCTGTAAATATACAGGAGATCATCAAAAGAGAGGTAAATTCCGAGCCCATCAAAGATATATCTACTCAGATTCATTTTTACTCAAAAACTTAAGTAAATGAGCTGTGAAGCCATTATGATAATATTAACTGCTACACGCTTTGAAGGACAAAAACTATGATGGATTAGGGTTAGCTGAAATTATTCCAGGAAATAATTTTTTTCAGCAGTTAGACTACCAGTACAGTTTTTAAATTAATGCTAGCATACCCCAAAGATATGCTGATCTGGAAATTATGCTCGTGCAAAGTGGAGATCAAGACTCAGTGTCTATGAATAATCATGCTTTTATATGTCCTCATGTCCTCGCCGTTTTATTTTCTCATCATGGCTGAATGGAAATAATGAATGCACTTGACGTTGCCACGGCTAGATAGCAGCGCGTTACTAGATGTTCACCACTACGTGTGACATGCAGAGTCAATCAGTGTCAAAGCAAATTCTTGTAATTGTGTTAGTCATCTAGCGGTGAATGCAAATATCCTTTACACAAGTGATGAATCTGATAATTCGGTGTAGTCATGTTTGTTTCTTAATAGGAGAAGTCACTGTGTACTTCATGCACATGATCCCATGGCAACTAGCAGCCTATTTTCGAAAAACAAAGTAGCTTGTTGATGTTCATTAATGATCCCTAGGGAAGGCGAGAAACTCCAGACTATATGTGGCAAAGGTGCTTTGGAGATTAAAAAAATTAGGGTTTTCGAAGAGACACTTGAGATTGGCAATGTAATATTAGGCTGGTGGGCCCCAAAAGAAGGAAAAGAAATGTTGAAAAGTCAAAGAAGAAGAATGATGAGGAGGCACCGAGAACATTCGGAAGAGAGGAAAGAAAGAAAAAGAAAAAGAAAATAAAAAATGGGAAGAGATAAAAAGGAAAGAAAGCCCACGTTTGGGCACCATAAAGAAAAGAAGAAGAAGAAGAAGAAAATAGAAAGAGAAAGAAAGGAAGGGGGTTTTGGCATGTGCATGCCACGGATGCTTCGCCAAGCCGACTCTACTCCATAATGCAACACCCGGTAAGAGATTAGGCCCCCCGTTCGTCCAATTGAAGTTATTTATGAGTTTAGGGCTCAAATTCGGAATTGTTGGAAAATCAAGTGGCGAAGTCCGATTTTGGAATCGTTGAGCTGTGTATTTTTGTGGGAATGATAGTTTAGGGTGTTTTGAAGCCGTGGGATTTTACGGATCATGATTTGAGCTTGTGGTTTGTCCGAAACAAAATTTCAAAGTTTCCCGCGCGCAGTGAACAGTACGCGTGCAGCAGCTTTGGGCCCATATTTAGTCATTTTTCGGCTTGATTTTGGGACAGTGAAGTTGAGATTCTTGTAATATGTGTCAAGGTCTCTCTATTGACTATAAATTCGTTTGGATTGGGGTTCGGAGGAGGAAATTAAGGCGTGATCAAGTTTTGCGTTTAAACTCCGCGTTGTGAATCGCTTAAACAATCGCTTTGGTTATGCGATTTGTTAGCGCGTAAAAGTCCTTTTGTTAGAGTTAAGGCATAAGTTAGTCATTTCGTAGTTAAGATAAGAGTTTTATTAGATTTTAACATTATTCCTCGATTATTTGATAGGACCTTGAGTTCGACGATACGAGTATCGTTCATCGTTTGGTCGTAGATGATGAGGTGAGTGGTACTATATCTTCTTTGGTTTTGAAAAATTCATGTCTTGAAGTATATATGTATATACATTGAATTGAGGAGAGCAATTTTATGCATAAAAGCCAGATCGAGCAATTGCTACTTTTTGGTTGATTTTGAATGTTTGAAAGGCGTGTTATATATATATATATATGAAATTGCTTTGCGATTGATTTATAGAAAGGTTTATAATGATATGAGAAATTGATATGAAATGAATGATGGGTTATGCTGCAAATGTTATTTGTTTGGTTTAAGATATTGATTTCTGAATTGAATTTCTGGTATTGGAGAATGGTTATTTATGCTCAATATGACTGTAAACTCAGTGAGGGGTTTTTGGGGTATGCATACCAGGTTTAGGATATCCTTCTGGGCCCAACCATCAGCTTTATAGGTGGAGACCTTGCCAAGGGGAAAAGCTTGATCGCCTTGTCACAAGGCGTTATGTCGTGACCATGGTGGAATATTGAGCAATAGATTAATCAATGGATGGACCATTGATATGCGATATTTGATGGAGATTCTATATGTGATATTTGATGGAGAGATTATTCAATGGACTTGACCATTGATACTTGACTTTTGATGGTGATTTAAATGAGTTTTCCATGCTAGTATAAAGCTTTGATGATATCAAATAACTCTTATATGATTTGATATGTATTTTATATATCAAGTTGGCATTATAAAGTTTGGTATTGTTTTGTATACATGCATAGTGTTGTTCGATCTGCTTACAAGATATGTATTACTCACTGAACTGTTGTTGCTCATTCCACTCCTCCTTTAATCTTTTGAGGTTCCTCGGTTAGCGGCGAATAGAGCGAGTGCGCCATCGATGGGAAACTTTTGGGGAGTTCTATTTTTGGGTATTGGCCAAAGGAAGTGGTGCACTTCCCTTGCTAGTGGTTGGATTGTCTGAGTTCTAATTGTATATTTCTTTTTGGTGGATTATAGAAACTCTGATGTTGCAACCAATCTGTTGGTCTATCTAATATGTATATATGGTTTGATATATATATAAGTTGATATCAGGTTGTTGGTTGTGTTTGAGGCTGCGTCCTTCGTGTGGAAGGACGGCCGTGTCATCCCCATTCTTTGTAGTTTTGGGGTCTGACATCTTTTGGTATCAAAGCCTAAGTTTTGATCTTTTTGGATGTGGTTATGGGACGTTGTGAGGTTGTGTGATAGATTTTATTTTTGCGTTAGTCTTTTAGACTCTAAGGTGTAGTTTCATTCTTGGATTCAGGTGATCATGCGTACCGACTTCGAGACTCTTGCCTCACTTCGTAGGAGCAGCAAAGGCAAGCGAGTCGCTACCCCTGATACTAGAGACATGCCTCAAGCTTCTCGAGGTGCGTCGTTGAGAAGGAGACTTGAGGACCGCTTTGATAGGAGTCCTAACTTGTGTGAAGTTAGAGAAGATAATCAAGAGCCAACCCGTTCAACTGAATTTGAACAAGCAATGATCCATTGGTATCGCCAAGCAAAAGAATTAACTGGAGATGGAGCGACTGGCTCAGGCACTTTTGCCCAATTTAGAAAGGCGAAACCACCCACTTTTGATGGGAAAGCTGATCCTCTCGCGGCTGAGCATTGGATTAAAAAGATTGATGGGATCTTTGAAGCTGAAGAGGTTCCTGAGGATCGGAAGGTTAAATTTGCCACCCAATACCTAGAAGGTGAAGCAAAGTTCTTGTGGGATGGAATGAAGCCAAGTCTTGGAGGTAGGGATGTTATTATATCCTGGGAGGACTTTAAAAAGGCATTCAATGCTCAATTCTTCCCAAAGTCATTTCAGGCAAAGATGAAGGGTGGTTTTGTACATATATCTTAGGATGACTCCATGGTTTTGGAGTATTCAGTTTGCTTTAATCAGTTGAGTAGATTTGCAGAGCACTTGGTAGAAAATGAGGAAGATAAGGCCAACCATTTCCTAGGAGGGCTCCGACCTGAAATTAATTTTGCACTTGCACCTTTCGTATTAACAACTTATAAGGATGTGCTAGAGCGAGCAATCAAGGTGGCACAAAGCATTTTGAAGCACGGCACTCAAGGAGCGCCTCAGCCCAAAAGGTTTAAGCCCACAAATGTACAAGGTAGCCATACTAATGTTAGTGGAAGGCGAAGAGGTTTTAGTCAGCTAGGATAGTTTAGAAATCCGAGTAACCAAGGCCCCTGCAATACATGTGGAAGTTATCATCGCGGTGAGTCTCATCGGAAAACTAGAGTATGCTTCTTATGTGGGAAAGCAGGACACATGCGGCAAGATTGTCCTACACAAGGGAATCCTCCTTTTGACAAGAGATCATGTTATCTATGTGGACTTCAACGGCACCTATCACACCATTGTTCCATATGGAGGAATACCCTTTGGTTGGTAGGTCCCAAGAGAACCAACAAAGACAAAGTACAAGTGGGAAAGTTTTTGCGATGACGAAGGAGGATGCGGCAGCATCTAACGCAATTGTTGCAAGTAATATTTTTATTGCCTCACAATGTGCTTATGTGTTATTTGATCCTGGTGCTAAGCACTCATTCATTTCAACTGAATTTGCAAAGAAGCTTGATGTGTTGCCTGACCCTCTTGAATGTGAATTGTGTGTTGATACTCCTACTGGCAATTTCTTAGTTGCTTATCATGTGTTCAAGAGATGTTTGCTTCGGATTAATAATGTTGAAATGCTTGTGGATCTAGTGGAGTTAAATATTCGAGATTTCGATGTTATTATAGGGATGAATTGGTTATCTACCTATTGGGCTACTGTTGATTGTTTTTCAAAGAAAGTGATATTTAGACTTCCAAATCAACCCGAATTCACTTTTTTGTGAAGTTGTCAAAACACTTTTCCAAGGTTGATCTCGGCTTTGCAAGCGAGGAAACTTTTGAGAAACGGTCGTTGTGGTTATTTATCTTGTGTAAAAGACACAAGTAAGGTTGTAGTGAAGTTGTAAAATGTTCTTGTTGTTAGAGAGTTTCCAAGTGTGTTTCCCGAGAATTTACCAGGCTTGCCTCTTGATAGAGAAATCGAGTTTTGTATTGAATTGATGCCCGGTATAGCACCGATCTCTAAGGCACCATATCGGATGGCACCCGCTGAATTGAAATAATTGAAAACACAATTGCAAGAGCTTTTGGATAAGGGTTTCATTAGACCCAGTGTTTCACCTTGGGGAGCTCCTGTTCTATTTGTGAAAAAGAAGAATGGTAGTATGCGGCTTTGCATAGATTACCGAGAGCTTAACAAGATAACAGTAAAAAACAAATATCCTTTACCCCAAATTGATGATTTATTTGATCAACTTCAGGGAGCTCAGGTATTTTCCAAGATCGACCTTCGTTCTGGGTATCATCAGTTGAAGATAAAGATAGATGATGTGCCTAAAACCGCTTTTAGAACAAGGTATGGTCATTATGAATTTCTCGTCATGCCTTTTGGGTTAACAAATGTGCCTGCTGCCTTCATGGACTTGATGAACAGGGTGTTCAAGGAATATCTAGACAAATTTATTGTGGTGTTCATTGATGACATCCTAGTGTATTCGAAGAGTTTAGAAGAACACGAACAACACTTGAGGTTTGTCTTGCTGACTTTGCATGAAAAGAAGTTGTATGCCAAATTTAGTAAGTGTGATTTTTGGCTTGATCATATAGAATTCTTGGGTCATTGATCTCGAAGGATGGCATATTAGTGGATCCAAAGAAGGCTGAAGCAGTTGTTAAGTGGAATCGTCCAACTAATGTTACGGAAGTGAGAAGTTTTCTTGGGCTAGCTGGCTACTATAGGCAATTTGTAAAGGGATTCTCAAATATTGCTGGTCCACTTACCCGTCTAACTCAGAAGAAAGTTAAATTTGAATGGTCAGACCAATATGAACGTAGTTTTCAAGAGTTGAAGAGACGACTGGTTTCGGCTCCTATTCTAACTCTACCTCCTGGAAGTGGCGGCTTCGTAATCTACCGTGATGCATCCAAAGAAGGTTTGGGTTGTGTTCTTATGCAAAATAGTAAAGTTATTGCCTACGCTTCTAGACAATTGAAATTACATGAGAAGAACTACCCCACTCACAATTTGGAGTTAGGGCGGCGGTTGTATTTGCCTTGAAGATATGGCGGCACTATTTGTATGGTGAAAAATGCGAAGTCTTTACCGATCACAAGAGTCTAAAGTATATCTTTACTAAGAAAGAACTGAACATGAGGCAAAGAAGATGGCTAGAAATTTTGAAGGATTGTGACTTATCCATTAATTACCATCCGGGTAAGGCTAATGTGGTAGAGGATGCTTTGAGTCATAAATCTTTTGGAAATATGGCAACTTTGCTCACTTCTCAAATGCCCATTCTTGAAGATATGAGGAAGTTAGACTTGGAGGTATTGGGGCATTAGCTTGGTGCTCAGTTAGCTAACCTTCAAGTACAACCTACGTTGATTGACATAATTAAGGCTAAACAGAATGAAGATCTACAATTACAAAAATTTAGAGAAGGTGTGGAAGATGGAAGACAAGTGGATTTTAGTTTACATGTAGATGGATCCTTGAGGTTTCGTGGTCAACTGTGTGTTCCTGAGGACTCAAAGCTGAAAAAGGAGATCCTGCAAGAAGCTCATAGCACTAGATTTTCAATTCATCCGGGAAGCACTAAAATGTATAGGGACTTGAGAAAAAACTTTTGGTGAATCAACATGAAAAAGGATATTACAAAATTTGTCGATCAATGTTTAGTTTGCCAGCAAGTGAAAATTGAACATCAGAAACCAGGTGAACAGTTGCAACCTCTAGAGATACCTAAATGGAAGTGGGAGCATATTGCCATGGACTTTGTAGTTGGCCTATCGAGGATGCCAAGTGGTAAGAATCCTATATGGGTGATTGTTGGTCGATTGACTAAGTCTGCTCACTTTTTGTCATATCGATTTGGCCTTTCAATGGAAGATATGGCAAAGCGATATGTTAATGAAATAGTGAAGTTTCATGGAGTTCCAGTAAGCATTGTTTTTGATAGGGATCCTAGGTTCGTTCTAACTTTTGGAAAAGTTTGCAAGGAGCATTGGGCACTAAACTCAACTTAAGTACAGCTTTTCATCCACAAACAAATGGACAGTTAGAGAGAACGATCCAGACATTAGAGGATATGTTGAGATCATGCATCATTGACTTTGGCGGTTCTTTGGATGAACATCTACATTTGGCAGAATTTTCTTATAACAACAGTTATCACTCAAGCTTTAAGATGGCACCCTTTGAAGCTTTATATGGCCGAAAATGTAGAAGTCCTATTTGTTGGGACGACGTTGGTGAGAAAAGACTAACTAGCCCTGAGTTCATTCAACAATCATAAGAGAAAGTTAGGCTGGTTCAGGAACGTCTTAAAACGGCTCAAAGTCGTCAGAAAAGTTATGCGGATCTGAAAAGATGCAAGTTAGAATTTAATGTGGGGGATCACGTATTCTTAAAAGTTTCTCCTACGAATGGTGTAATGAGATTTGACACACATGGGAAGTTAAGTCCAAGGTACGTGGGACCATTCTTGATCTTAGAGAAAATTGGTGAAGTCGCTTATATATTGGCTTTGCCACCGGCTCTATCAGGTGTCCATAATGTGTTCCATGTTTCTTTGTTGTGGAAATATGTGCCAAATCCTGAACATGTGTTGGACTTTACTCCATTGAGATTACGGAAGAACTTGACATATGAGGAGCAGCCTATTCGCATCGTCGATAAGAAGGATCAGGTGTTGCGGCGACGAACTATTCCTTATGTAAAAATACAATGGCAAAACCACACCGAGAGAGAGGCTACTTGGGAACTCAAGGAGGAGGCAAGACACAAATACCCTCACTTGTTTCATGATTGAAGTACATGCAAATTTTGAGGACGGATTTTTTTTTAAGGAGGGTAGAATGTAATATTAGGTTGGTGGGCCCCAAAAGAAGAAAAAGAAATATTGAAAAGTCAAAGAAGAAGAATGATGAGGAGGCACCAAGAACATTCGGAAAAGAATGAAAGAAAGAAAAAGAACAAAGAAAATAAAATATGGGAAGAGATAAAAAGGAAAGAAAGCCCACGTTCGGGCACCAGAAAGAAAAGAAGAAGAACAAGAAGAACAAGAAGAGAAAGGGAAAGAAAGGAAGGGGGTTTTGGCATGTGCACACCACGGATGCTTCGCCAAGCCGACTCTACTCCATAACGCAGCACCCAGTAAGAGATTAGGCCCCTCGTTCGTCCAATTGAAGTTATTTATGCGTTTAGGGCTCAAATTCGGAATTGTTGGAAAATCAAGTGGCGAAGTCCAATTTTGGAGTCATTGAGCCGCGTATTTTTGTGGGAATGATAGTTTAGGGTGTTGTGAAGCCGTGGGATTTTACGGATCATGATTTGAGCTTGTGGTTTGTTCGAAACAAAATTTCAAAGTTTCCCACGCGCGGTGAATAGTACGCGTCCAGTAACTTTGGGCCCGTATTTTGTCATTTTTCGGCTTGATTTTTGGACTGTGAAGTTGAGATTCTTGTAATATGTGTCAAAGTCTCTCCATTGAATATAAATTCATTTGGATCGGGGTTCGGAGGAGGAAGTTAAGACGTGATCAAGTTCTGCGTTAAAACTCCGCGTTGCGAATCGCTTAAACAATCGCTTTGGTTATGCGATTTGTTAGCGTGTAAAAGTCCTTTTGTTAGAGTTAAGGCATAAGTTAGTCATATCATAGTTAAGAAATTTTTTTTATTAGATTTTAACATTATTCCTCGATTATTTGATAGGGCCTTGAGTTCGACGATACGAGTATCGTTTGTCGTTTGGTTGTAGACGACGAGGTGAGTGGTACTATATCTTCTTTGATTTTGAAAAATTCATGTCTTGAAGTATAAACGTATATACATTGAATTGAGGAGAGTATTTTTATGCATAAAAGCCAGATCGAGCAATTGCTACTCTTTGGTTGATTTTGAATGTTTGGTATTTATACCTAAGACCTTTTCCAGGGATGATACGAAGCTGAGAGATTTGGGTCATGATGTCCCACCCAATTATCAGATCTTTATTGGGGAGGTTTGATCCAAAGATTTTTGCAGTTATGGAGCACTGAGGGAAGAACTGGATAGTTACAATAGTGGTTCTAACATTTGTGGAGGTAGAGTTGAAATATCGGACATAGGGAGTCCAATATTCTTCAGGCAGAACTTTAGTATCTATGATGGAACAACTTACTCCGGTATCAATGAAAGCAATGACAGTGATAGGTTTGGCATACTTCGAGGTGGGGATTTTTACAGGGAAATGGGGACAGTGAGTTTGACTTAAAAATATGTCAAAATTTGGTTCTGAAGATGTGGAGGATATGTGAAAAATGTCTTCAGACTCTGAGTCAGACTCAGTCTCACTGGAAGTTTGGTAAGAGGAAATGACACAAAGAGTTTGTTTAGACGCTTCTTCATCATTAGAGAATAAATATTCAATATCATTTTCGAGAGAGATACTTGTTTCATTCTCAATGTGATGAATTAGACGATTCTGACCTTTTCTCGCTTGGGGACAGTTTTTGGCAAAATGTCATTTCTGATTGCAAATGTAGCAACGGTTTGATTTCTTATGGCCTTTGCAATCCTTCCTTTTGCGTAGGAATCGCCATTTCTTCTTTTTCCGGAAATGCTGGAGCCATGTTTGGATTTCTTTATCCAGAACTTCTTGTAATGTTTCTTTTTCCAGGAAAACTTGCCACAAGTACCATCATAGTCTTGCTTGGAACAGTTGATTTTTAATTTCTGCCGAGAACAAGCTGATTCAAGGCGCTTGTCATCTGTGATGTAGGTATAGACCATCTGGCATTTTAAGCATAATTCTTCGAGACATAAATGAACTTCTTATTGTATTTCTCCTAAGGGAATATCTTGTATTCTCCCTTGTTTTCCAAAGAAAGCTCTTTTAACCATATGGGATAGTTCTTTAGGGATGGAAGTAAGGAAAACATGCTTCAGATTTGGATCTGCTCCAACCTGATAAAAAAGTTGAAGCATCACTCGATAAGGTTTATCAAGATGCTTCTTCTGAAGGGAGCAGCATTTTCTTTCGAAAAATTCTCTTCTTTTCATTTCTATGAGATCAGTGGGTTTTCCCACAAAGACATGATATAAGAGAGTGATGGCATGGCCGAAATTTGGTGACATCAGAAAATGAATCTGGTCTTCTTCTGAAATTGATTTCCACTGGAGTTTGAGGCTGTCTGTGAACCTTATGACAAAGTTGTAAAGGACATCATTCATATCATGGTTGGTGATGGACCGAGTATTCAACCAAGTATGAAAGTCTTCAAGTCTTTATGGCCATTTATGATAAAGGATATCATCAATAGAGAAGAACTGTTTTGATGCTATGGATACATGCTGTGCAGGATTGCTTGTCTTAGCATTTTCTGGCTCATAATAGTTTGATTCCATCTCATGATCTGGAGGATCAACCATGAATATTGATGAAGTTACTGGTGCAATAGAGAGAGAATCAACTGTAGGAATTGAGAAGGATGAAGAGGAGGAAAAAGATAATGAATCTGATTCAGTATCAGGAGAAGTTTGCTCAACTGGGAGCAGAATCCGTTTTTCTGGAATGACAGGATCAGGATCAGGCTGTTGGATAGCAGGATCAGATTCCTGAGTACCCAAATCCTTTAGAAAGGATTCTAATGGATTGGATAACATCATATGATCTGGCCTTTCTCTTATGACAATCGAACTTGATTATGTAGACGGCATTTTTTCTTTTCCTTTGTCCTTCTGCAGGGTTTTGAGGTGGTTTCGTATTTCTGCTATATCTGGTTCTTTTCTGAAAGGATCTTCTGGAATGGCAACATAAATAGACGGCTGGGGTGATGGAGGTAGATACCTAGTTCTAACTGTAGTTGTAAGAGGATCAAAAGGTCTGAACCTTCCTTCTTCAAGGAGCTGGATTTGCCTCTTGAGCTTCTCTATTTCCGGCTTTGGACTCTCTAGGTAGTGATACCCTATATGTTGTCCTGATTCTAAGGCATTCAACCTTTTTTGGAATTTGGAAACCGTTTTCTTGATGGTCTCATCATACTTTTGGAGATCTCATTGCACATTTCTAATCTTGGAATCAATTGCCTTGAAGGCATTGTTTTGTGCCAATAGAGTCTCTGACTGCCAATTTAGAACAGCTTCAGCAGCAGGGGTATTTCTTTGTCTCCCATGTTCATCCATATCAGTGGGGGCAGCTATCTTAGGAACATGACAATGTCTACCTTGTGGATCAATGAACTCTTCTGTGGCAGGAAATGAAAGTTTAGAACTTTCTATACCAAGAGGGGGAAAGTCAGTTTCTTGGAACATGGCGATAAAAGAAGTGGGTGGTGTTTCTGCTGGAGCCTCAAGTGGGTAAGAATGTTTCTTAGCCCATTTTAGGATTGGCTTGTAAAACGGGGAAAGAGCTTGTTTTTTCTTAGGAGAAGGTGGAGGTGATTTTGGTGGATCTGATGAAACTTGGGTTGTTGAACTGAACTCTGAACTCTGGCAGTGGAGGTGGAGCATAAGAGACCATGAACTGATATTTATCACATTCGCCAAGAGTGTCAATGGAGGAATCTCTGTTTAAGTACCTTTGATACACCTTATCCTTTGGCTTTTTCCTTTGAGGAGGAGGTCTTGCCAGAGGATCTACTTCATCAGGAGAGTTTGTACAATAGGAACATTGGCAAAAGGGGTCCTAGAAACAATGACCATAGTTGTCTTTATAGTAATGGACAGGATGTCCATCACTGTTGAAGTGTCGAACAAGCTTTTTTGGATTTGGCTCAGAAATTGATTGAGGAACACATGGTTCAATCATAAAGAGGGTCTGGAAGATAGAAGGACTTTCTTCCTTTTCCTTGCCAAATTTGATGGAAACCATTCCATCTTTTTTCCTGACGAACTCAGAGTCCATAGATTGGAAATACTTGTTATGCTGGTGTAGCTTTTCGTAGTTGGTAATCCAAGTCTCTGGAAGGAGCTTGGCCAACGTATCCTTCGGGATCTGTCTAGGAACATGGATGTAGGACGCTTGGTCATTCTGCATAGAGATGAACAACGCATCTTCATTACCATTGTTGAAGTTCAGATCAAGAGCATGATTCTGCACTCGATAAACCATTTGGTAATGTAGTGTTGCAGCTACAGAGTCAGCAGTTTGAGGGGCTCCAATGAGCTGGACTTGAACTTTCAGAAAAGAGAGTAGTTGGGGGTCTGAGAGAGCAATGTTGAAGTTTGGATATAAATTCACAAAGACTGTTCCGGCATTCAAAGTAGTTTGTACAATACCGATGCAAGCATGCTGATATTGTAAAAACTTGGTATCCAACAACGCTATTCTTGCAACAACTAGCAAACCTTTACGACCATGAAAGGTAAGAGTAAGACGAATAGCTCAATAATGGACATGAGAATATCCCTGTTGAACCCATTGTATGGGAAATTCGGGAGGGATCTGAAGAGTAACAAAGTACTCCTTTTCAGTAGCAGGAATAGGATGCTGGTCGAATTTGGAGAACTGGACGTACTCCTTTACTTGCTTTGGGTTTGACGAATGAGCTGGCGAATGGAGCGGATAGGAGAGAATGATGAGTTGGGTTTAGCGAAGGCGGAGTAAGGGTTCATAAGAGGAAGTTGAGTTTCTGAGATCTTGGTTTCATCGCTAAGAGAGTCTTCGTAAAGACAATCTATCTTAGAAGCATTGGAAACACGAAACTCTGGAGGGGTTGAGGATGAAGGAGAAGGAGCAAGGGAAACGGGTGGTTCAAGGATTTCTGGTTCTGTAGACATGATATGAAGAGATCTTCTTAGCACTGGATTCATCGATCAAGCGCATGGAATTGATAACATTAAAAACGAAACCATGGCTCTGATATCATGAATAGACCTAGACTTAAAACTAGGGAAGGAGAGTAAATTTCCTACAGGTATGCATCCCACAGTGGGCGAACAACTCCCGTTAAAGCCCTTCAAAGACAGTTTTTTAGCAGAAAACCACTCAACCCTTTAGTTCTTTGATTGGAATCGGATATAGCTATAGAATTTATAAAAGATTTTTCTTTTGGCTTATTTGCCTCAACGTAGCCCCGAATTTGTCTTTAAAAATCTTTGAATTTTTCTTTTGGCTTATGCCTTATGAATTTGAATTATGCTTGTGATTGTGGAAATTCAAATTTAATAGATTAATGCTTGGCCATATGATTTAAATTTCAATAATTAAAAATATCCCAAGACTTTGGCCAAGATGAAATTTGAATTTAGAAATATTTATAAAAGGAATTAAAAAAAAAAAAAAAAAAAAAAGGAGAAAAGGGGATTAATTTTCGAAATGGGCCTTGGGCCCATTAGCCTAAAGCTTGGTGGGCCAAGCTAGTCGGCCCATTAGGGCCCAAGAAGGAGCTCGACCAGCCCAAGGGGGAATGGCCGGATGGGCCTAAGCCCAAGCCCATTCAAATTCAAAAATAAAAAATTACATGTGGCACAAAGGAGAGCATGCATTGGTTGGACATGAGGTGAGTTAATCATTACTAATCAAGGGATTAAAGGGGGTATAAAAGGGGTTAGGAGAGAGAGTGGCCGGACTTCTTGCTTCATTTCCGTCCAAAGAGAGAGGTGTGCGAGAGAGAGAGCTCGAGCGGAAGAGAGGGACCGAGAGGGAGAGAGAGGAGGCGGAGCCGAGAGGGAGGTGCCGCCGTGTGCTCGCCGTTCGACCGTCTTGTCCGACCACCGTACGCCGTCGTCCATCGCCGTTTGTTCACCTTTAAGGCAAGTGGAGTCCATAACTTCCTTTGCATGTTTGTTGTGGTGATTGCATGTTAGATTTTAGGTATAATTCATGCGAAAAACCGAGGTAGGAGTTGTTTATTTGCAAACCGTGAGACTGTTCTTGTTCGTTTTGTTGGAGTCAGTAGCTTGTTCGAGTTTGCATGTGGGTTTGGAGTTCGATTTTGGCTTCAGTGTCTTCATGAAAGTTGAAGCTAACGTCTTGTACTATGACATAATAAAAATTAGTAGAAAACGATGGGGATTTGTGGGGTCCAAAGTTCTATTATACGGAGACTTAGATCTACGAAATTTTCACTGACCTCTTGTCGATTTCTTGTTTGCATGTTGATTTCTGTTGGAGATCATACTTTGTTGTCTTCTTGAAAGTTGTAGGAAACACATTAAGCTACAACATAATCAAATTTGAAGAGAAATGAATGAGTTTAGCCTAGTAAATCGGCTAAATCTCAGAGATGATTGATTCTGATGAAGTGTACCGAGACACCCGAGACTTCATGGACCAAAATGGTGACCATAATCTGGTTATTTGGCCTAGATCTCTTCATGAAACTTGTAAAGGACACCTTGGTACATAACATACTCAAATTTCAGAAGAAACGAAAGAGAATTGATGGGTGAAAACTAAGAAATTCGGAGAAGTGTGTTCTGGACGTCGCGGTAGTGATTCCAGAAGCTTCGTAGGGCTATAGAAATAAATAAAAAAAGAATTTGGCTTAAAGTTCTTAAAGAAAAATGCACGAAAATGTGTTGGCTATCACCCTGTAAAATTGCGTAATTTTTTAAGGCCATATGAGTATTTTAATCAATTTATTTGAAAACTGTGCAAGTCTGGCCATTATCCGAATATAAGGTGCTATTTTGTGAAAATTGTGAAATTATAAGAAATTCAATTTGGCCCCAAATTTTGTATGAAATTGTGATTCTATTTGTTTGCTTAATGATTTTTGAGTATCATGATTTTGGGAAAATCATAGATATTAAATTTAATATTTATGGAAATAAATAATAATATAATAATAAAAATAATAAAATAATAATAAAATAAAATAAAATGGATTTTTATTTGGCCATGGATTCAATTCCATTTGTGTGGCACTTGTGTGATGAGGTCTTTGTACATGCATTAAGTTGAAATGCATATGTGATTAAGCTTTGGCATGTGTATGACATGTGAATTGAAATGCAAGTGTGATTTGTTTGATGCCATGCCAATTGCCATGTTAAATTGAGATAAAAGGATAAATGTGGATGAGAATGAGGTTGTGGTGGAGGATGTTGTCTGGTGGCCTGGTGGCGTAATTCCAGAGATTCCCTGGGAGTTTTAGGATGCCCGGAATGTGGGGGGCCGGAAGCCCTGTCGGAGGTTTCTGCCCGAAGGGAATGCCTCGCGACACCAGGATTTGGGTGCGGGATGCCTGGCTAGAAGGGTAAAGGCCGGAAGCCTTGTCGAAGGTTTCTGCCCCAAGGGAATGCCTCGTGATGCTAGTTGAGATGCGAGATGCCCGGAATGTGGGGGGCCGGAAGCTCGGTGGCCATGGGATGGCTGAGTTTGCCGGGAACCCTGTCGGAGGTTTCTGCCCAAAGGGTTGATGATGAGATTGATGATGGAACCCTGTCAGAGGTTTATGCCCGAAGGGTTGATGATAAGATTGATGATTTGAGAAATGGGTGATGTGGTGATCAAAATTGAAAGATAAAGATGATAATTAACTCATGACATGATGATGCATGATGATGATCATGATATGATATGATGATCACCTATAATATATATGCATGATGATGCATGATGATGATGGCATGTGATGTGATATGATGATCACCTATGATAATATATGCATGATGATGCATGATGATGATGATAACGCATGTGATGTGATATGATGATCACCTATGATAGTATATGCATGATGATGCATGAGGATGTGATGTGTGATGTGACATGATGATCATCCATGGTATGATATGCATGATGAAATGCATGATGATGATAATGATATATGATATGCCATGATGATGATGATATATATGATGTGATGATGCATGATACGCATGATTTCAAGGTAAGTGATGCTTGCAACGTGTGATGATATGCATGATGCATTGGAATGTTATTGGATTTCCCTATCTGCTGAGTAGTTGTACTCACCCCTTTTGGGGATAACATTTCAGATTAGAAAGATGCCGCTTCCTATTGTCACGCGAGGCACCTTCTATGGTATTCCGTCAGATGTAGAAGTAGAATGTACAGAGATTGACTGCGTCACTATCCCTGGACTGACATTTATGCGAGTGCATGTGCTGGTCATGTACGACGTGGCCTTGGCTGAGGGCCTAGTCATCCAGGAGTTTTTGTCTGTTCATGTCCGCCAAGACGGAGTGTTTAGGGGGATGTTGCTGCTACCACCACCCGATGCACCTGGATGGGTGTGATGGTTGCGTGAAGGGTAGAAAGCTGGTGTCATCTTTTTGGGAGTAGCCGCCACTGTTGGATGGGGGGATGTCATGTGATTTTCTTTAGGGGTCGTAGTATCTTTTTGGGATGAGGCCGAGTGTGGTTGAAAATCTTGGTCTCCTTTTGTTGTATCGACCCGTGAAAAACCCATCGATATTATGTAAATAAAAGTGGCATGGCTTATCTTTTAAATCCTGATGATTAGGGGTGTGTATTTGTATCATGGATTGGTAGGGGGATAGATGGAGATGTTTAATTTGCTTCCGCTATGAGTCGTGCTGGGACCGCTTTAAAAAAAAAAAAAGCCTGTGATTAATGACGCTTGTATTAAGTACAAGATAGTAAAAGGAAATTAAGTGTAACACCGGCGCTGGTGACGACCTGCGAAGGGTTCGGGGTGTCACAGCCGCCCTTGTTGGTATCAGAGCGAATGGTTATAGGTGGAGTGATAAGGAGCCTCATTTGGAAATTGAGGAACATGATGACAATACACACCATAGGATGTAAAACGAAATAATTGAATAACGGGTGATGAGAATCCACTCGTAGATCCCTAGTAGTTTGTTTTGAGTTATTTTAAGTGCCAGTAACATGTATATGTTACTTATGTAGTGATAGTAATTGCTTTGAGTGGAGGCAGTGAGTCTCAGATTATTCCTGAGGCAATGCTTGGAAATTGCAGGAGAGTCATGGTGCGAGCTGGAAGTGCTCATCCATCGAGGGCTGAAGCCTCTGCTGCAAGGGCTGAACCCCGAATGGAAGATATCCTGCAAGCATTAGCCAATATTGGAAATCGATGGAGAGGCGGGCGCAGCAACAGCCGGAGCAGAACGCCGTACTCAAGGACTAGTGGAGCAGTTTTTGAAGCTGAAGCCACTTAAGTTTAATGGAATGGGAAGTCCTGAGGAGGCAGAGCAATGGATTGATGGAATGGAAAGAATTTTCCGGCTGTTGGACTGCACTGATGCTGAGAAAATAGTTTTAGTAGAGTACCAATTGGAGGGAAATGCGAAATTTTGGTGGAGAGCTTCGAAGGATATAATCTTCCCACCAGGTACTGAGGTTAACTGGGAAGAGTTTGTGAGAGCTTTTAATAGGAAGCATTTCTCTGACTGTGCTAAGGATAGGAAGATTACTGAATTTGTTCAGCTAGAACAAAAGGGGTTGACTGTAGATCAGTATGAGGCTAGATTTTCTGAATTGTCTAGATATGCTCCTAGATTGATTGAAGATCAGGAAGAGAAGGCTAAGAGATTCCTGAAAGGGCTGAGGACTGACATTAGAAAGCAGCTAGTGCCTTTGAACATAAGGGATTATAATGAGATTTATGAAAGGGCGCAGTTAGTGGAGCAGGAATTTTTGAGGGAGCGGTCGGAATTTAAGAAACCATTGAATTTTAGTGATGTGAAAAAGGGGAAGAGGCATTATTCTGATCAAGGTCAGACCTGGAATGTGAAGAAGAAGAAGGGTAATTTTGGAAATTTTGGAGGGGCAAGGAGTGGTCTGAATATAGGGAAAGCACCCTATCAGCCTGGTATTTGTCAGAGGTGTAATGGAAGACATGGCCTAGGACCTTGTACTGGACAGCAGAAATGTTTTGGCTGTGGACAAGTAGGTCATCTTAGGAGGAATTGCCCGCAAGAGAGGTCGCAAGTGAGTGTTGGCTCAGTGCGACAGGGATATCAAAGTGCTATTAGGTCAAACCCGCAAGGAAATCCTCAGAGACCACCTACACAAGGAAGGGTGTATGCGATTACCCAGGAGGAAGCGGAAGCTTCCAAAAATGTTATCTCAGGTACGATTCTTATTAATGGTGAAAAGGCATATGCATTGTTTGACACGGGTGCAACGCATTCGTTTGTGTCTGAAAGATATAGATGTTTGAATAAAATAGAAGTTATGCCTCTTGAGACACCTCTTTGTGTTTCCACGCCTTTAAAGGATATGGTATTGTCTACATTGGTGTGTGGAAATTGTAAGATATCAATGGGAGGAAAGGACATGGAAATAGACTTGGTTGTAATGGCTATGTATGATTTTGATGTTATTATAGGAATGGATTGGCTTCGTAAGTATCGGGCTAGAATGGATTGTTATAGAAGAGTGGTACAATTTGTTTTACCTGATCAGTCTAGTTGTGAATTCTTAGGAGGTCAAATCCATTTTCCTGTAACTCTTATTTCGGCAGTAGAAGCATGTAAGTTACTTGACGAAGGATGTCAAGGGTATCTAGCCATAATTAGAGATTATGCAAGGGAGGAGCCTAATCTTAAGGAAGTTCGTGTAGTTAACGAATTTCAAGATGTATTTCCTGAGGAATTGCCTGGATTGCCGCCAGAGCGGGAGATTGAATTTGAAATTGAATTAATGCCTAGAATAGGACCAATATCAAAAGCCCCGTATAGAATGGCTTTGGCTGAATTGAAGGAATTGAAAGTGCAACTGCAAGAATTGCTTGATAAGGGATTCATTAGACCAAGTGCTTCACCTTGGGGTGCACCGGTCTTGTTTGTGAAAAAGAAAGATGGATCGATGCGCTTGTGTATTGACTATAGGCAGTTGAACCAAGTGACCATTAAGAATAAGTATCCTTTGCCTAGAATTGATGATTTATTTGACCAACTCCAGGGAAGTTCGGTCTTTTCTAAGATTGATTTGAGGTCGGGATATCATCAGTTGAGAATTAAGAAGGAGGACATTCCTAAGACTGCGTTTAGAACTCGTTATGGGCACTATGAGTTCCTTGTTATGCCATTTGGATTGACTAACGCCCCTGCTGCATTTATGGATTTGATGAATAGAATATTTCAGCCTTACTTGGACCAATTTGTGATTGTATTTATTGATGATATTTTGGTATATTCAAAAGGGCCTAAAGAGCATGAGCAGCATTTGAGAATAGTTTTGCAGACTCTGAGAGAGCATAAGTTGTATGCTAAGTTTAGTAAGTGTGAATTCTGGTTGGATCGGATAATATTTTTAGGACATGTGGTGTCAGGAAAAGGAATTGCAGTAGACCCGGCAAAAGTTGAAATGGTAGTGAATTGGCCGAGACCAACAACACCTGCCGAGATACGAAGTTTCTTAGGATTGGCTGGTTATTATAGGAGATTCATTGAAGGATTTTCAAGGCTAGCGGGACCTTTAACTAAATTGACCCGAAAGAATGTGAAATTTGAATGGAATGGAGAATGTGAAAGGAGTTTTCGGGAGCTCAAAAGGAAATTGACTTCAGCTCAATTCGACTATACCTACTGGACTCGATGGTTTATAGTGTATAGTGATGCATCTCACAAAGGACTAGGATGTGTGTTGATGCAGCATGGCAAGGTTGTAGCCTATGCATCTAGACAATTGAAACCTCATGAGCTGAATTACCCGACGCATGATTTAGAGCTAGCAACTATAGTGTTTGCCTTGAAGATATGGAGACACTATTTGTATGGGGAAAAGTTTGAGATCTACACAGATCATAAGAGTTTGAAGTATCTGTTCTCACAAAAGGAGTTGAACATGAGACAAAGGAGGTGGATGGAGTTGTTGAAGGACTATGACTGTGAGATAAGATATCATCCAGGAAAAGCGAATAGAGTAGCAGATGCTCTTAGTCGAAAGTCGGCTGTAGAAATAGCTAGTTTGAGGATGGCAGAATGGGAATTGTTGGAATCTGTGGCAAATTCCGAATTTAAATTGGAAGTGGATTGTCTTATTGGTATGATTAGTGCATTAAGGATTGAGCCAGAGATTATCCAGAAAATTAAAATTCTGCAAGAATCCGACCTAGAGATTTTGAAAGTGAAGGATGCTGTATCTTTAGGGAAAAGATCAGAATTTCAGATCTCTGATGATAGAATAGTGAGATGTCAAGGACGACTTTGTGTTCCCGACAATGAGGAATTAAGGAAGAAAATTCTGTCGGAGGCACATAAGAGTAATTATAGTATCCACCCAGGTAGTACAAAGATGTACAGAAATTTGCGTCAGCAATTTTGGTGGAATGGTATGAAGGCAGATACGGCTAAGTACATTTCTCAATGTTTGACGTGTCAGCAAGTAAAAGCGGAGCATCGTAAACCCGCAAGACTCTTGAGACCATTAGACATTCCTGAATGGAAATGGGAACATATAACGATGGACTTTGTGCAAGGATTGCCAAGGACATCAAGTAGTCATGATTCAATTTGGGTTATAGTGGATCGATTGACTAAGTCGGCTCATTTCTTAGCGATTTGTATGGACTACCCAATGGATAAGTATGCGGATATGTATGTAAGTCAAGTGGTACGCTTACATGGTGTTCCGGTGACCATTACTTCAGATCGAGATTCGAGGTTTACTTCGAATTTTTGGAAAAGTCTTCAAATTGCGTTAGGATTTAAGCTTCAGTTTAGTACAGCTTTTCATCCTTAGACAGATGGTCAATCAGAAAGAATAATTCAGATACTGGAGGATATGTTAAGGGCTTGTGCAATCGATTTCAAAGGAAATTGGGATGAAAGATTGCATTTGGTAGAGTTTGCCTATAACAATAGTTTTCAAAAAGTATAGGCATGGCACCTTATGAAGCATTATATGGAAGGAGATGTAGGACTCCTATCTATTGGAGTAAAGTAGGTGAAAGGAAATTGACAGGACCTAAACTGGTACAAGTTACCGCTGAAGCTGTCGATATTATCAGGGAAAGACTTAGAGCAGCTCAGAGTAGACAGAAAGGTTACGCAGATAGACGTAGGAGGCCTTTGGAATTTAGTGTAGGAGATCATGTATTCCTTAAGGTATCTCCAATGAAAGGAATATCTCGATTTGGGAAGAAGGGTAAGTTAAGCCCTAGATTTGTCGGACCTTTTGAGATACTTGAGAAAATAGGAGACGTGGCTTATCGTTTAGCATTACCTCCTAAGTTAGGTAATCTGCACGATGTGTTTCATGTATCGATGTTGAGGAAGTACCAGCCGGATCCTGGTCATATACTCGATCATGAAGCCATCAAAATGGATGAGAAAGTAAGGTACATTGAGGAGCCTGTGCAAATCTTAGATCAAAAGGAGCAAATTCTTAGGACCAAAAAGATCCCATTGGTTAAGGTGTTATGGCGACATCATGATGTGGAGGAAGCCACATGGGAGAGTGAGGATCAGATGAAGGAAAAGTATCCCTATTTATTTCAAGAAGGCGCGAGTAGTGCTTGAATTTCGAGGACGAAATTCTCTAAGGAGGGGAGAATTGTGGCATCCTAGAAATTCAAGGCCGAGCCTTAAGGTGTGTTAAAAATCTTTGATTAGGTGATAGAATTTCTTTTGGCTTATGCCTTAGCCAATTAGTCTTTTAATTTAAATGAATTATGCTTGTGATTGTAAATTCAAATTTAATAGATTAATGCTTGGCCATATGATTTAAATTTCAATAATTAAAAATATCCCAAGAATTTGGCCAAGATGAAATTTGAATTTAGAAATATTTATAAAAAGGAATTCAAAAAAAAAAAAAAAAAAGGAGAAAAGGGGATTAATTTTCGAAATGGGCCTTGGGCCCATTAGCCTAAAGCTTGGTGGGCCAAGCTAGTCGGCCCATTAGGGCCCAAGAAGGGAGCTCGACCAGCCCAAAGGGAATGGCCGGATGGGCCTAAGCCCAAGCCCATTCAAATTCAAAAATAAAAATTACATGTGGCACAAAGGAGAGCATGCATTGGTTGGACATGAGGTGAATTAATCATTACTAATCATGGGCTTTAAGGGGATATAAAAGGGGTTAGGAGAGAGAGTGGCCGGACTTCTTGCTTCATTTTCGTCCAAAGAGAGAGGTGTGCGAGAGAGAGAGCTCGAGCGGAAGAGAGGGACCGAGAGGGAGAGAGAGGAGGCGGAGCCGAGAGGGAGGTGCCGCCGTGTGCTCGCCGTTCGACCGCCTTGTCCGACCACCGTACGCCGTCGTTCATCGCCGTTTGTTCACCTTTAAGGCAAGTGGAGTCCATAACTTCCTTTGCATGTTTGTTGTGGTGTTTGCATGTTAGATTTTAGGTATGATTCATGCGAAAAACCGAGGTAGGAGTTGTTTATTTGCAAACCGTGAGACTGTTCTTGTTCGGTTTGTTGGAGTCAGTAGCTTGTTCGAGTTTGCATGTGGGTTTGGAGTTCGATTTTGGCTTCGGTGTCTTCATGAAAGTTGAAGCTAACGTCTTGTACTATGACATACTAAAAATTCGTAGAAAACGATGGGGATTTGTGGGGTCAAAAGTTCTATTATACGGAGACTTAGATCTACGAAATTTTCACTGACCTCTTGTCGATTTCTTGTTTGCATGTTGATTTCTGTTGGAGATCTTACTTTGTTGTCTTCTTGAAAGTTGTAGGAAACACATTAAGCTACAAAATAATCAAATTTTAAGAGAAATGAATGAGTGTAGCCTAGTAAATCGGCTAAATCTCGGAGATGATTGATTCTGATGAAGTGTACCGAGACACCCGAGACTTCATTGACCAAAATGGTGACCATAATCTGGTTATTTGGCCTAGATCTCTTCATGAAACTTGTAAATAACACCTTGGTACATAACATACTCAAATTTCAGAAGAAACGAAAGAGAATTGATGGGTGAAAACTAAGAAATTCGGAGGAGTGTGTTCTGGACGTCGCGGTAGTGATTCCAGAAGCTTCGTAGGGCTATAGAAATTAATCTGAAAAGAATTTGGCTTAAAGTTCTGCCTGATAAATGCACGAAAATGTGTTGGCTATCACCCTGTAAAATTTCGTAATTTTTGAAGGCCATATGAGTATTTTAATCGAATTTATCTGAAAACTGTGCAAGTCTGGCCATTATCCGAATATAAGGTGCTATTTTGTGAAAATTGTGAAATTATAAGAAATTCAATTTGGCCCCAAATTTTGTATGAAATTGTGATTCTATTTGTTTGCTTAATGATTTTTGAGTATCATGATTTTGGGAAAATCATAGATATTAAATTTAATATTTATGGAAATAAATAATAATAAAATAATAAAATATAATAATATAAAATATAATAATAATAATATAATAATAAAATAAAATAAAATTTTTTTATTTGGCCATGGATTCAATTCCATTTGTGTGGCACTTGTGTGATGAGGTCTTTGTACATGTATTAAGTTGAAATGCATATGTGATTAAGCTTTGGCATGTGTATGACATGTGAATTGAAATGCAAGTGTGATTTGTTTGATGCCATGCCAATTGCCATGTTAAATTGAGATAAAAGGATAAATGTGGATGAGAATGAGGTTGTGGTGGAGGATGTTGTCTGGTGGCTTAGTGGCGTAATTCCAGAGATTCCCTGGGAGTTTCAGGATGCCCGGAATGTGGGGGCCGGAAGCCCTGTTGGAGGTTTCTGCCCGAAGGGAATGCCTCACGACACCAGGATTTGGGTGCGGGATGCCTGGCTAGAAGGGTAAAGGCCGGAAGCCCTGTCGGAGGTTTCTGCCCGAAAGGAATGCCTTGTGATGCTAGTTGAGATGCGAGATGCCCGGAATGTGGGGGGCCGGAAGCCCGGTGGTCATGGGATGGCTGAGTTTGCCAGGAACCCTGTCGAAGGTTTCTGCCCAAAGGGTTGATGATGAGATTGATGATGGAACCCTGTCGGAGGTTTCTGCCCGAAGGGTTGATGATGAGATTGATGATTTGAGAAATGGGTGATGTGGTGATCAAAATTGAAAGATAAAGATGATAATTAACTCATGACATGATGATGCATGATGATGATCACCTATGATAATATATGCATGATGATGCATGATGATGATGATATGTGATGATGATATGATGATCACCTATGATAATATATGCATGATGATGCATGATGATCACCATGTGATGTGATATGCATGATCACCTATGATAGTATATGATGATGATGCATGAGGGTGATGTGTGATGTGATATGATGATCATCCATGATATGATATGCATGATGAAATGCATGATGATGATAATGATATATGATATGCCATGATATGATATATATATGATGATGATGCATGATACGCATGATTTCAAAGGTAAGTGATGCTTGCAATGTGTGATGATATGCATGATGCATTGGAATGTTATTAGATTTCCTTATCTGCTGAGTAGTTGTACTCACCCCTTTTGGGGATAACATTTCAGATTAGAAAGATGCCGCTTCCTACCGTCATGCGAGGCACCTTCTATGGTATTCCGTCAGATGTAGAAGTAGACTGTACGGAGATCGACTGCGTCACTATCCCTGGACTGACATATGTGCGAGTGCGTGTGCTGGTCATGTACAATGTGGGCCTGGCTGAGAGCCCAGTCATCCAGGAGTTTTTGTCTGTTCATGTCCGCCGAGACGGAGTGTTTAGGGGGATGTTACCGCCACCACCACCCGATGCACCTGGATGGGTGTGATGGTTGCGTGAAGGGTAGAGAGCTGGTGTCATCTTT
Source organism: Eucalyptus caleyi (assembly GCA_014182885.2). Lineage (NCBI taxonomy): Eukaryota > Viridiplantae > Streptophyta > Magnoliopsida > Myrtales > Myrtaceae > Eucalyptus > Eucalyptus caleyi. The sequence continues at coordinate 51,547,048 of CM024470.2, forward strand.
TTGGGAGTAGCCGCCACTGTTGGATGGGGGGGGATGTCATGTGATTTTCTTTAGAGGTCGTAGTATCTTTTTGGGATGAGGCCGAGTGTGGTTGAAAATCTTGGTCTCCTTTTGTTGTATCGACCCGTGAAAAAACCCATCACGATAATATGTAAATAAAAGTGGCATGGCTTATCTTTTATATTCTGATGATTAGTGGTGTGTATTGGTATCATGGTTAGTAAGGGGAAAGATGGAGATGTTTAATTTGCTTCCGCTATGAGTCGCGTTGGGACCGCTTTAAAAAAAAAATGCTTGTGATTAATGACGCTTGTATTAAGTACAAGATAGTAAAAGGAAATTAAGTGTAACACCGACGCTGGTGACGACCTGCGAAGGGTTCGGGGTGTCACATGAGTAAAGGAAAGAGAGAATTGAACACGCGGTTTATAGTGGTTCAGCTTGATTTAAGCCTACGTCCACTCTTCTGCACTGACAGCCAATTGGCTGGATTCCACCATGAACAAAGAGATGTTACAATGTTGATCTTCCTTGATTTCTAGGTGTAGATGATCTACCACACTCGCTCAAGGTATCACCAAGTATAGACACTCTCTGTGTATACAATTTCGCTCAAAATGTATCGACTAATAATCAAGGTACTTCAGACTCTAGAATTTTTCTATTGATCACGCACTAAAACAACTAGAACGTCTTCCTTTTTATACTCCTTTATGCCATCATACCCGTTGGCACTTACCAAAGGAATTCCTCCAATCTACCCGTTGGACGGAATCAATTAAGAAGATCATTCGAGCTATCAAAGGAACCTGACGATAGCCCATCAATCCTATTCGTCCATACAATCAGGATCTTGGTTTTCAAGAATAGAACCTTCCAATAATATTTCATCGACCATCGGATCTTCAATCGATCTAGATACGAATAAAAGAATCCGTTATATTTATCCAGCCAAGAGATCTTCTCTAGAGGATAGGATTAAATCCTCAACCATATACTTCGGCTCTGGATTTCCTTCGTCACTGGATTAGAAAGACTGTCAATGAGAATAGTCTTGAGTCTTGAGTCTTGAGTCTTGAGTCTGGTGATCAGAAAGTCTTCAAACTCTAAACAGAAGGTCTGCGAATATCCAGACTAGACTAATAGAAACGTTTTGTCAGCTTCAAAATATTTTGGAAAGATTTCTCCAACAATCTCCCCCTTTTTGATGGTGATAAAACTTTCCTGTAGATTTGAACAATTTTGAACTGCAAAAACATTTCTCAAGTAATATGGCTATCTCATAAAGATTAATAAAACAACCAAACTCTGCATCCACAGAAAATTGGTTAGTCTTTCATGAGTAATACCATACAACAACACTTGATATAAATGCAAACAGTCAAGCATCAAAATCTACAACCAATTCAGTCAAATTCAAGTTCACACCCAAGTTCACTCAAGTCATACTAAAAAACAAACATATTCAACCACAAAAACAAATTTGAAGTCAAAGTTTAAAGTTCAAATTGGTTCAAATTGCTTCTCCCCCTTTTTGTCATCATTAAAAATGTGATAAAAGAGTCAGGTCTGCTTGGAATGCGCACGATCTGGAAATCTCCCATCGACTGGACTATGCCTTCTAGCCTCTTCAAGTCTTCCCTTAGATGAGCTACCTCCTCTCCTTTGGCATTGGCTTGAATTTGTAGAGCTAGGTCTTTCATTTTATCCTCCAGGGTAACTGAAGATGCTTGTCCAGCATTCTTCATGGCTTGAATTTCACAGTCCAGAGCATAGATTTGACCCCGCATTTCCAGAAGAACATCAAGAATACGACGAAAATCTGCAGAATTGTCCGTCTGTGTACTTGCATGTGCTTTCTCGGATGGAGTGAATGTAGACGATGGAGCTTCTGTATAATCTTGCATTGGTGTTGACGTATCATGTCCTTCTTCAGGCATTTGAGAAGCCTGAAAATCTTCTGGATCTGTTGGTGATCGTCTTAGACCTTCACTGATGGCAGCATGAGGTGTGGACCTTCCTTGCTCGCCAACTCCCCCTGTCTCTAGAACCTCAAATGAGGAAGAGTGATTATCATGCTTTTCTGCATCTTGATTCCCCTTCTCTCCAGCTGCAGACTTTTCTTTCTCTTCTTCTCCTTCTTCTTCAGCTTCTTTCTCCTTCTCTCGTTGCTCTTCTTCTTCTCTGTTCTTGGCTTGCTCCTCTTCTTCTCTCTGTTCTTCTGCTTCCTTCCCTTTCTTCTGATGTTCTATCGATTCAGGTACAGAACATCTGGTCCTTATCAAGGCAGAGATTGTGAGATCTTCCTCTTCATCTTCATCCTCCAAGATGAGAGTTCTTCTCTTTGAGGATGGGGCACCAATGGGTTCCTTCCCTTTTCTCTTTGAAGCAGAAGGTACTGGAGTCTTCACTTTGAACTTCTCAATTGCCTTGGAAAGCTCTTTCAGACGCATCTTCGTCAGCATCTTCAAATCTACCACCATTTTATCGCATGGTCGAACACAGAGAGTATGTGGAGGTTCAATATTTAAGTGTCTGAAGATCTTGGTCACAAAACCAGGGTAAGGCAATTGGCCTTTGTCCTTCGCTATTGCTCTGTACATGTGAACGAGAATGATGTGAGGGAGAGAGAACTTCATCCCTGAGTTGATTGCATACATCAATTTTGCCTCGGAATTGGACACATCGCCTTTGATGTAGACTTGGGCCTAATGCAATTGATCACAATTTTGTGAAGCACTATATTGATGGCGCGCATCCTTGAATAAATGATTCTTCCCTCTCGTATCTCTATATTTGATAAGTTCTAATGAGGCACGAGCAATTGAGACTTTGATTGGTTGATAGCGTCCTCGTTCAACTCCAATTATGTCCGCCAACATGTCCACGTCTACCACATGGTCTTGGTCTCTAACACTGAATGATATTCTATTCGCATCTAAAAAGCTAAGATTCGAATAGAAGTATGGTGTCAATTGCACATAACCTTCTGTGGTATTGGTGCAAAATTGTTCAGGTTGAAGCAGATTGAACTTCTCCCTTAAGTTCACATTAATGGCATCCAAGAAATCGAAATCAACACTCCTAGGGTTTATCACCCCTCGTTTCAGCAGTCTGAAGAACAGATTCTCTTACTCCTTTGATTTAAACAACTCCATTCTTTTTCCCTTCACCCTTGTAGCAACACCCATTCTAGGTTGAAAATCACTGAACATTTTATCATCATCGTTCCCATCAATCGGATTCAGTCCCGATATACGAGGGTCACTTGGAATGTTTGCAAGTGCTTCCTCAGCCTTTCCTTTGGGAGCAATTCCCAAATCCTCCATTCGTCTCAGAAAGATATACTCATTCCCATAATTCTTATCTTTAAGAAAATCATCAACGTAGTTCAACGGAGTCCCAATGCTCTTCATCGCAAAGTAGAGTTTGTAAATAAAAGACGGTTTTTGGACTCTTACAGGGTCTGCGTCCTCGATTATTTCTTCCTCCGGTTGTTAACCCGCACCTTGTGGGGTAGATGGTGTTGAGTGACGTGGTGAAGAGTGAATCGGGCTCTGTTGCTGACTCGATAAATTTTCTTCTTCGGTGAGATCGAAATGGGTAGGTCCCTCCTTCATTCTCTGTGGTCCCCTATTCGCGATTCTTGAAGACTTCCTCGAAGAAGACATCCTTCCTTGTCATTGAAAGATTCCTTTACTTGCTTTCCCAAGAAAAGATGACAACTTTCTCGAAGATGAACACGAAGTAGAAACAGGATTGGGAGGAGAATGCCTTTTAGGGTTTTGAAGATTGGGCGAAAAAGAAAACTGTATATATATAACTCAGTTTTGAAAAGGAAAGTGAAAAGACACTTGTTTTTAAAATCAATAACTGCCAAATAGAAGTTAATCCTTTTGAAAAGACAAGATTTCATTTTTCACGGAGACTATAAATTAACTGAACTATAGATCGTACCTTTTCGAGTTTAAATAAAACGACAACTTACGTCTATAGCCATGATTGTTTGAGTCTCGAGGGTTGGAGAGTCTCTAGACTTTAACTTCTTCAAGCTTCAAAATGTTGAATCTGGAACGGATAATATCGAATTGATTTTTCTCCAAAGGCTTTGTGAATATATCCGCTAGTTGACTTTTTGAATCAACAAATTGAATCGAGATTTCTCCATTTTGAATATGATCTTTAATGAAGTGATGTCGAATCTCTATATGCTTTGCTCTTGAATGAGGAATTGGATTTTTGGTGAGATTGATTGCGCTGGTGTTGTCACATTTGATCTCTGTGCATGAGTCTTCAATCCCAAAGTCTTGTAACTATTGTTTTATCCATAGAATTTGCGAATAGCAGCTTCCAAGAGCTACATACTCAGCTTCTGTTGTTGAGAGAGCCACGGTGCTTTGTTTCCTTGAAAACAAGACATTGTCCTGCTTCCAAGCAACTGGCAAGTTCCTGAAGTACTCTTTCTATTGACTCTGCAACCGGCCAGATCTGCGTCTGAATATCGCAGAAGATTAAAGTCTCCTTTCTTAGGATACCACAGACCGATGCTTGAAGATGAAGCAATGTATTTAATAATGCGTTTCGCAGCACTGAGATGGGATTCTCTGGGATCTGATTGAAACCTAGCACAGATGCAAACACTCAATAAAATGTCAGGTCTAGAAGTAGTAAGATAAAGAAGTGAACCAATGATGCTCATGTACAGCTTTTGATCAACTTTCTTCCCTTCTTCATCTTTGTCTATCTTTAAAGAACTTGACATCGGTATATCAGTCTTTTTGCAATTTTCCAATCCAAACCTTTTGACAAGATCATTAGCATATTTTTCTTGATAAATAAAAGTTTCTTCCTTCAATTGCTTTACTTGAAGACCAAGAAAGAATGTTAACTCTCCCATCATACTCATTTCAAACTCATCCTGCATAGACTTAGAAAACTTCTTGCACAGACTTTCATTAGAGGATCTAAAAATAATATCATCCACATATATTTGAACAAGTAAAAAGCTTTTGTTTTCCTTTTTGATAAATAAAGTAGTATCTACTTTACCTTTGACAAAACCATTATGTAATAAGAACTTACTTAATCTGTCGTACCAAGCTCAAGGTGCTTGCTTTAAACCATACAATGCCTTTTTCAGTCTGAAGACTGAGTCTGGCTTCTTTGGGTCTTCAAACCCAGGTGGTTGTTCCACATAAACTTCCTCATGGATACATCCATTTAGAAAAGCACTTTTGACGTCCATTTGGAATAACCTGAAATTTTTATAACAAGCAAACGTAAGTAATAGTCGAATAGCTTCTAACATTGCTATGGGAGCATAAGTCTCATCATAGTCTATTCCTTCTTCTTGCGTGTATCCTTTAGCCACGAGTCTTGCTTTGTTTCGTACGACTTTTCCTTTCTCATTCATCTTGTTTCGAAACACCCTTTTAGCTCCAATAACAGTTTTACCTTTTGGTTTGGATGTCAATTCCTAGACATCATTAATGTTAAACTGTCTGAGCTCTTCTTGCATAGCTTCAATCCAGCTTTCATCAGATAAAGCTTCTTTTATGCTCTTTGGCTCAATTTCGGAAATAAGAGCTACAGCACTAGACTCTTCACGCCTTTTAGATATGGTGCGGATTCATTCATTAATTTCGCTGATGATGAGATCTTTGGGATGACTGGATTTATGCTTCCAGTTACTGGTTGATTTGTCTGGTTGATGATCTCTTTCTTTATTTGAATCTTCATGAATAGCTTGGTGCTGATCTTCGAGAGTTTGAGATGCTTCTTGAGTTGTAAGCTTTGGAGGGTCTGGAGTAGGTTCAGACTCTTCATGATGAGTCAGACTGGATTCATCTTGCGTAGAGTCTTGAAATTTGACATTCATTGACTCCTCCACAAACTAGCTCTTCTTGTTATAGACTCTGTAGGCTTTGCTTGATGTAGAATATCCAAGGAAGATGCCTTCATCTTATCTTTCTTCAAACTTACCAACTCGATCTTTTGCATTTTTCAAAATAAAGCATTTGCAACCAAACACATGAAAGTATGAAACAATGGGCTTCTTACCTTTGAATAACTCATAAGGGATTTTCTCTAGAATAGGTCTTAAGAAGACTCTATTAATGATATAACACGTTGTTGAAACAACTTCAGCCCAAAATCGTGAAGAAATCTTACTTTCAATTAAAAGAGTTCTAGCCATTTCTTGAAGAGATCTATTCTTTCTTTCTACAACTCCATTTTGCTCTGGAGTATATGGAGAAGAAAACATATGCTTAAAGTCAGATTCATCACAAAATTTTGTAAAATCTTGATTTTCAAATTCACCTCCATGATTTGTTCTTATACTTGAGATAACACAACCTTTTTCATTTTGAACATTTTTAGCAAATTTTTCAAAATACGAGAAGGTTTCAGACTTACTTGCAAGGAAATATACCCAAGTAAAGTGGGAGTAATCGTCCACAATTACTAGACAATATTTCTTACCTCCAATGCTCTGGGTTCTGGTTGGTTCGAAGAGATCCATATGCAGCAACTGTAGTACATGATTAGTAGAGACATGATTTATTGACTTGAATGAATTTCTTACCCGCTTTCCCAGAATACATGGTGTGCATGGATCGGACTTTTGGTATGGTAATTTGGGTAGACCTCAAACAAGCTGCTTTGATGAGATTTTGGCTAATTGCTTCATGTTGACATGACCAAGCTTTCTGTGCCATAAGCTTGCTTCATCTTGAATTGAGATTAGGCATTACGATTCATTTGGTTTCATGTCTAAGAAGTAGATATTTCCATGTCTTCGACCCATGAAGGACTGAGTAGAGTCTTTACTGATTCCAGAGCATATTCCTTCTTGAAAGGAGATCTTGAAACCAGTATCACACAATTGGCTAATGCTGAGAAGGTTATAGTTGAGTCCTTCCACTAGAGAAACGTTGCTTATTGTGAGATTTCCAATTTTCACTGTTCCAAATCCCACAATACTTCCTTTGCCATTTCCTCCAAATGAAACTTTTCCACCATTTACTTGAATAAGCTTTATGAAGCAATTTGAGCCTCCTGTCATGTGTCTTGAACATCCGCTGTCAAGATACCACTTTACCTTTTTCTTAACGGAGACCTGCATTTAAAAGAGAGTCTCAAGCTTTCTTTGGTACCCAAATTTTCTTGGGTCCTTTGGTGTTAGTAGGATAAACATTATTAGGCCATACTTTCTTAACAGGTTTCCAAACCATAGGACACTCTTTTTCAAAGTGATCCTGACTTTTTACACTTTGAACACCTGAGAGCATTTCGACCTATAGACTTTACAAAAATTTTATTGAAATGATTTTTGTAAGCCTCTCTCGATGGTCTTTTCTTAATTCTTTCTTTTACTTTCAGAAAATCAATCAAGGGAATTGTTTCTGCTGTCATACCTAGACCGAACTTATTGAAATAAGGTCTTTGAGCTGAAAGAATCTTTTCAAGTTTTTCAGATCCTATTGAAAATTTCTTTGAAATATTTGATAAGTCAGTTTTTAAAAGAGCATTTTCTTTCAAAAGATTATTTTCATTTTCTTTAAGAGTGGAAACATTAAAATCTAAATTTTTAATTCTTTCTTGTAAGACTTTTTCATTTTCTTTTAGAGCTGAGTTTTCCTTTTTAAGTTCGGAAATTCTTTTGAGAGAAGTCTTAAGACTAAAACACAGTTCATCAATGTATTTAGAAACTTTGATAGGAATTTTAAAATTACTTGCCTCAAATTCACTGTCTGAGTCTGATCCAGAGTCTGAGTCTGAGTCTGATTGTGCCATCAGACACAGGTTGGCATATTCTTCATCACTTTCTTCACATTCTGTATCACTCCATGTTTCAGCTTTGAGAGCTTTACGAAACTTTTCAGCTTTTCCTTTCTTCTTCTTTAAAAGAGGACAGTTGGGTCTGATGTGTCCATTTTTCTTACATTCGAAGCAAACTACATCTTTGTTTGGTTCCTCATCATCTACAGACTTGGTCTGCTATCTTTGGACACTTTGTTTCTTTAAGTTGAACCTTCTTCCTTTTCTATTCAGCTTTCTGAATCTTCTTATCATAAGAGCAAGCTCCTCATCGTCCAGATCATCTCCAGAATCTGTATCATCAGAATCATCATTTGATTTTAATGCAATGGATTTCTTACCTTTTGGATCTTCGCCTTCATTAACTCGTTCCACTTCATAAGACTGAAGAGTTCCAATCAGCTCATTGACAGATAGTGGCATAATTCTTTGCGTCTCTCTTATTGAAGTCTTTATATGATTCCAATCCTTGGAGAGTCCACGCAGTAGCTTGTTTACCTTCATGGAATTAGAAATTTTTTGTCCTTGGTTCTCAAGACCATCGACAATATCTATAAAACGACTAAACATGTCAGTTATAGATTCTCCCGGTTTCATTTTGAAGGCTTCATATTGACCGAGGAGAATGTTAATCCTGGTCTCCTTCACTCGATCTGTTCCTTCGTAGGTGATATGTAATCTGTCCCATACTTCTTTTGCTGTAACACAAGAAGATATTCTGTTATATTCAGTTGGTAACAAAGTACAATATAAAGAGTAAATTGCTTTTGCATCGAGTGCTTGTCTCTTGATTATCTCTTCTTGAGTCATTCCGCTGGTCTTAACAGTTTTTTTCCCTCTTTCAAAGACTGATGCAGCTGTAGGAGTGATTCCTCTTTCCACAACGTCTCATTCCAGAGGATCCTTTGATCGTAGGAAAGCTTTCATCTTGTTCTTCCAGATGTTGTAATCCTTTCCATCAAAGTAGGGTGGTCTGGTATTGCTTTGCCCTTCCACCAGCCCCGGTGCTAGCATACTAGTCATGGATCTTTTACTCTGAAATAAAACACTTCAAATAAAGTAAGAACACGAGCTCTAATACCAATTGATATAGCTAGTATGAGTACCTAGAGGGGGGTGAATAGGTATATAAAAGATTTTTCTTGATAATTGCACAATACTAGACAGTTGAAGGATTTGCGACAAATAACAATCAACGTAAGACTAAGTAAAGGAAAGAGAGAATTGAACACGCGGTTTATAGTGGTTCGGCTTGATTCAAGCCTACGTCCACTCTTCTGCACTGACAGCCAATTGGCTGGATTCCACTATGAACAAAGAGATGTTACAGCGTTGATCTTCCTTGATTTCTAGGTGTAGATGATCTACCACACTCGCTTAAGGTATCACCAAGTATAGACACTCTCTGTGTATACAATTTCGCTCAAAATGTATCGACTAATAATCAAGGTGATTCAGATTCTGGAATTTCTCTATCGATCACGCACTAAAACAACTAGAACGTCTTCATTTTTATACTCCTTTATGCCATCATACCCATTGGCACTTACCAAAGGAATTCCTCCAATCTACCCGTTGGACGGAATCAATTAAGAAGATCATTCGAGCTATCAAAGGAACCTGACAATAGCCCATCAATCCCGTTCGCCCATACAATCAGGATCTTGGTTTCCAAGAATAGAACCTTCCAAGAATATTTCGTTGACCATCGGATCTTCAATCGATCTAGATACGAATAAAAGAATCCGTTATATTTATCCAGCCAAGAGATCTTCTCCAGAGGATAGGATTAAATCCTCAACCATATACTTCGGCTCTAGATTTCCTTCGTCACTGGATTAGAAAGACTGTCAATGAGAATAGTCTTGAGTCTTAAGTCTAGTGATCAGAAAGTCTTCAGACTTTAAACAGAAGGTCTGCGAATATCCAAACTAGACTGATAGAAACATTTTGTCACCTTCAAAATATTCTGGAAAGATTTCTCCAACATTTCGAACCTACCCAGGCTGCATTTCTTGGCGGATCCTACTAGGCTGGAGAAGAAAAGAGATTTAGAAAGCCATGTAGATGTTTTCACAAAACACTCACTTTACTTCAAGGGACTGTGACCAACACAATACACCCTCCTCGCCTTTTATAGACGATAAGAGGTCACAAAGACACTCACAAGGACCAAGCTTATGGGTCTGGATACAAACAAAGGCACCGGAAACTTCCGGGAGGGAATTATTCGCACACTATGGACAGTAACAGTATTGTGAACAGTACTTTCCCTAGCCTAGTGCTACAGTAAAAGTGAACAGTGAAATTGTACGAACTCAACGATCTCGTCCGTCACGAGCATTGTAGTTACAGACTGAGTCATCTGAGCTGTATTCTAGAAGATGTTCCTCATATTTTTATTCAAGAGCTTCAAGATCTTCTGGTGAGAGGATTTGGTTCAATCTTCGTGATGAGGATGCTTCTATATGAGCCCAATGGGATGCTTATTCTTCAGCCCAGTTTGTATTGTCACTTGTAGTGTTGGCAGAAATGCTTGGCTGAGGCCAATTGGATGGCTGTGCATAGTAGGATGCGTCCATGTTTTGGAATAAGGACGAAGGTCCTGGATTATAAGAATCTTGGGAAAGAGGACCTCCAAAACGTGCATAGGGGTCTTGAGTAGACTAGACAATATCATCTTCACTTGTCACTTCATGATCTTGGGATGATGCAGCTTGTCTGTATTACCTGAGTGCTTCCTTAGCTTCTAGTGCTAGGTCATAATGATCCCATGTAGTGGGTACATTATTCCATATCTCTTCGGGAATAGTTTTGTTTTCCTGACACAAGATCCTTTGAAGTTCTCGGTACTAGTGTGCACAAGATCTAACAGATCTTGGATAAGATTTGTGAATCTGAGCTTCTCGGCTGTCTAAGTACGGTCTATAGGATGTGGTTCCTATTTCCTGTGGAGCGTCGAGGATGTTGCCATTGTTTCTAAAAAATGCCATGGACGTTGAAAAAAAAGGATGGTATGGACTTCAGGATTTGGGGTCATGGTTATCAGTTCTTTTTCTAAGAGATGTTTCTAGTGAGTAGGATGATAGAACCAATTAAGAAAGTCTAAGAGATTCTTATCACTTTCTTTTCCCACATTTCTTCCGAGTAAGAATATCCTGGTGAGGTTGCCAATGAATCTTCTGGTTGGAATTTCAATAGCTATTAAGTACTTATTGGTTAAGTACCATAATAACATCTTGAGTTAATTAGGGAAATCATCTTCCTTCCAGATAAGAGGATGAATGAAAGGATAATTCAAATTTAACCCGAAAGGATAAAAAATCGAACCTTCGTTAAATCTGAATAGATCCGTGTGGCATTGCCATATGAGGTTCTCCAAGTTCTCGGCGAGACTGTCATTTTGGATTTGCTGAATAATCTCCTAGGGATATTTCTAACTTTGCAAATCTTTGATCTTTTCAATCTTATATTTCACTCCATGATTGAGCATATGAAAAGTAGGCCTCTTGATGTACATGTTGATTTCAGCTGGTGCTTTTGGCCTTGACAAGAAATCAGTAAGCACATTCTTCTTTTCAGGAATATGTTTGGTTTCAAAAGAGTATTTCGAAAACCATTCAGCCCATCGAAGCACTTGGGAATTTGGAATCTGCTTCTGTTTAAACTTGGTCATCTGAGGGAAAGATGCCATGTCTAATTCTACCAGAAGTGATGGCCAATGAGATGAAACTCAAATTTTTATTACATTTTTTACTGCTAGGATTTCTTTGAAAGTGGAATGATAATGCATCTTAGCTTGAGAAAACTTTCCACTTTTGTGAGCACAAATGTGTCGCTTACCATCAATTTCTTCAAAGAGGATGGCTGCCCAGTATTCATCACTGGCATCAATTTGAAGAATTCTCTTTCCTGTTGATGGTATTTGCAATGGTGGGAGATTCTGCATGATCTCCTTGAGCTCAACGACTGCTTTAGTCTGAGTTTTTCCCCAGGGTAGGGGATTCTTTTTCAGCATAGATTACAAATGAATCAGGTGCTTTGCAATATTTGGGACAAAATCCCTGAAATAATTGATTATCCCAAGAAATTGCTAAACTTGTTTTGTTGTGAAGTTATCTTTAGGAAACTTCAATAATTCTTGGGTAATATGTGGCGCTGGATAATATGTACCTTTGTTAAGGTGCATACTAAGAAATTCAATTTCTGTCTGGGCAATATTCATTTTCCTTTGAGAAAGCATAATGCCATGCTTTTTTACAATTTCTGCAAACTGCTCAAGAAGTTGACAGTGTAACTACTCGTCAGGATTGTAGAGCAGGATATCGTCAATGTACACGGCTGCACTTGATAGGATTGGTTGGAAAATACGGCACATGGCCTTTTAGAAAAGGGATGGTGCTACCTTTAGACCAAAAGGAAGAACTTTCCACTGGAAGTGTTGGTTCGAGATACAGAATCTTCTTTTGGATCTGTCTTCAGCATGGATGCCCAATTGCCAAAATCTAGCTTTGAGGTCGAATTTGGAATAGGTATGAGCCTTGGTTAGACTAGTAAAGAGATAATCTCTTGATGGTAAAGGGAATTTATCATCTTGGAGAAAAAGGTTGAGAGGTTGATAGTTGATTACCAATCTCATTTTTCCCCTGTTTTGCTCAGCACGTTTATTGACATAAAAGGCTTCACAAGCCCATTGAGAATTAGAGATTTTAATAAGGCCTTGCTACAATAGTTCTGAGCATTCCTTTTGAGCTAAAGCCAAATGTTCTGGCTTCATTCCCATATGACTCACCTTAGTTGGAATTATATCTTCATTCTTCTTGAAAAGAAGGCGAACAAAGAACTCTGGATTTTCCCATAAAGGATGGGAACACTTTTGAGAAAATTCCGAATGGGATTCCAAACAAGATTCTAACAATCTTTGCATGATTGGATCTAATAGACTCATTTGAATAGAAAAGTGTCTCTGAATGTTGACAAACTCAGAGAATTGGTATTTATACCTAAGACCTTTTCTAGGGATGATACGACTCATTTGAATAGAAAAAAGCCTCTGAATGTTGACAAACTCAGAGAATTGGTATTTATACCTAAGACCTTTTCCAGGGATGATATGAAGCTGAGAGATTTGGGTCATGATGTCCCACCCAATTATCAGATCTTTATTGGGGAGGTTTGATCCAAAGATTTTTGCAGTTATGGAGAACTGAGGGAAGAACTGGACAGTTACAAGAGTGGTTTTGACATTTGTGGAGGCAGAGTTGAAATATCAGACATAGGGAGTCCAATATTCTTCAGGCAGAACTTTAGTATCTAGGATGGAACAACTTGCTTAGGTATCAATGAGAGCAATGACAATGATAGGTTTGGCATACTTCGAGGTGAGGATTTTTACAAGGAAATTGGGACAGTGAGTTTTACTTGAAAATATGTCAAGATTTGGTTCTGAAGATGTGGAGGATATGTGAAAAATGTCTTCAGACTCTAAGTTAGACTCAGTCTCACTGGAAGTTTGGTAAGAGGGAATGACACAAAGAGTTTGTTCATACGCTTCTTCATCAGCAGAGAATAAAGATTCAATATCATCATTTTCGAGAGAGATACCTGTTTCATTCTCAATGTGATGAATTAGACGATTCTGACCTTTTCTCGCTTGGGGACAGTTTTTGGCAAAATGTCCTTTCTGATTGCAAATGTAGCAACGGTTTGATTTCTTATGGCCTTTGCGATCCTTCCTTTTGCATAGGTATCGCCATTTCTTCTTTTTTCCGGAAATGTTGGAGCCATGTTTGTATTTCTTTATCCAGAATTTCTTGTAATGTTTCTTTTTTCGAGAAAACTTGCCACAAGTACCATCACAATCTTGCTTGGAACATTTGATTTTTAACTTTTGGCGAGAACAAGCCGATTCAAGGCGCTTGTCATTTGTGATGTAGGTATGGATCATTTAGCATTTTAAGCATAATTCTTCGAGACATAAATGAACTTCTTGTTGTATTTCTCCCAAGGGAATATCTTGTATTCTCCCTTATTTTCCAAAGAAAGATCTTTCAACTATCTGGGATAGTTCTTTAGGGATGGAAGTAAAAAAAACATGCTTCAGATTTGGATCTGCTCCAACCTGATAAAAAAGTTGAAGCATCACTCGATAATGCTTATCAAGATGCTTCTTCTGAAGGGAGTAGCATTTTCTTTTGAAAAATTCTCTTCTTTTCATTTCCATGAGATCAGTGGGTTTTCCCACAAAGAAATGATATAAGAGAGTGAAGGCATGGCCGAAATTTAGTGACATCAGAAAATGAATCTGGTCTTCTTCTGAAATTGATTTCCACCAGAGTTTAAGGCTACCTGTTAACCTTGTGACAAAGTTGTAAATGACATCATTCATATCATGGTTTGTGATGGACCGAGTATTCAACCAAGTATGAAAGTCTTCAAGTCTTTTTGGCCATTTATGATAAGGGATATCATCAATAGTGAAGAATTGTTTTGATGCTATGGATACATGTTGTGCAGGATTGCTTGTCTCATCATTTTTTGGCTATGAATAGTTTGATTCCATCTCATGATCTAGAGGATCAGCCATGAATATTGATGAAGTTACTGGTGCAATAAGGAGAGAGTCAACTATAGGAATTGAGAAGGATGAAGAGGAGGAAAAAAGATACTCAATCTGATTCAGTATCAGGAGAAGTTTGCTCAACTGGGAGCATAATCTGTTTTTCTGGAATGACAGGATCGGGATCAAGCTGTTGGATAGCAGGATCAGGTTCCTGAGTACCCAAATCCTTTAGAAAGGATTCTAATGGATTGGATAACATCATATGATCTGGCCTTTCTCTTATGACAATCGAACTTGATTCTGTAAGTGGCATTTTTTCTTTTCCTTTGTCCTTCTGTAGGGTTTTGAGGCGGTTTCGTATTTCTGCACTATCTGGTTCTTTTCTGAAAGGATCTTCTGGAATGGCAGCAAAAATAGACGGCTGGGGTGATGGAGGTAGATACCCAGTTCTAACTATAGCTGCAAAAGGATCAAAAGGTCTGAACCTTCCTTCTTCAAGGAGCTGGATTTGCCTCTTGAGCTTCTCTATTTTCGGCTTTGGACTTTCTAGGTAGTGATACCCTAGATGTTGTCCTGATTCAAAGGCATTCAACCTTTTTTGGAATTCGGAAACCGTTTTCTTGGTGGTCTTATCATACTTTTGGAGATCTTGTTGCACTTTTCCAATCTTGGAATCAATTGCCTTGAAGGCATTGTTTTGTGCCAACAGAGTCTCTGATTGCCAATTTAGAACAGCTTTAGCAGCAGGGGTCTTTCTTTGTCTTCCATGTTCATCCACATCAGTGGGGGCAGCTATCTTAGGAACATGACAATATCTGCCTTGTGGATCAATCAACTCTTCTGTGGCAGGAAATGAAAGTTTAGAACTTTCTCTACCAAGAGGGGGAAAGTCAGTTTCTTGGAACATGGCGATAGAAGAAGTGGGTGGTGTTTCTGCTGGAGCCTCAAGTGGGTAAGAATGTTTCTTAGCCCATTTTAGGATTGGCTTATAAAACGGGGAAAGAGCTTGTTTTTCTGAGGAGAAGGTGGAGGTGATTTTGGTGGATTTGATGAAACTTGGGTTGTAGAACTGAACTCTGGCGGTGGAGGTAGTGCATAAGAGACCATGAACTGATATTTATCACATTCGCCAAGAGTGTCAACGGAGGAATCTCCATTTAAGTACCTTTGATACACCTTATCCTTTAGCTTTTTCCTTCGAGGAGGAGGTCTTGCCAGAGGATCTACTTCATCAGGAGAGTTTGTACAATAGGAACATTGGCAAAATGGGTCCCAGAAACAATTACCATAGTTGTCTTTATAGTAATGGACGTGATGTCCATCACTGTTGAAATGTCGAACAAAATTTTTTGGATTTGGCTCGGAAATTGATTGAGGAACACATGGTTCAATCATAAAGAGGGTCTGGAAGATAGAATGACTTTCTTCCTTTTCCTTACCAAATTTGATGGAAACCGTTCCATCTTTTTTCCTGACGAACTCAGAGTCCGTAGACTCGAAAGGTTTGTTATGCTGGTGTAGCTTTTCGTAGTTGGTGATCCAAGTCTCTGGAAGGAGCTTGGCCAACGTATCTTTCGAGATCTGTCTAGGAACATGGATTCAAGACGCCCACTGTGGGATGCAGCAAGACGCCCACTGTGGGATGCATACCTGCAGGAAATTTACTCTCCTTCCCTAGTTCTAAGTCTAGTTCCATTCATGGTATCAGAGCCATGGTTTTGTTTTTAATGTTATCCATTTCATGCACTTGATCGATGAATCCAGTGCTGAGAAGATCTCTTCATATCATGTCTACAGAACTAGAAATCCTCGAAGCACCCGTTTCCCTTGCTCCTTCTTCTTCATCCTCAACCCCTCCAGAGTTTCGTGTTTCCATTGCTTCTAAGATAGATTATCTTTACAAAGTCTCTCTTAACGATGAAACCAAGATCTTAGAAACTCAACTTCCTCTTATGAACCCTTACTCTGCCTTTGCTAAACCCAACTCGTCATTCTCTCCTATCCGCTCCATTCGCCAGCTCATTCATCAAATCCCAAAGCAAGTAAAAGAGTACATCCAGTCCTCTAAATTCGACCAACGTCCTATTCCTGCTACTAAAAAGGAGTACTTTGTTACTCTTCAGATCCCTCCCGAATTTCCCAGACAATGGGTTCAACAGGGATATTCTCATGTCCGTTATGGAGTTGTTCGTCTTCCTCTTACCTTTCATGGTCGTAAAGGTTTGCTAGTTGTTGCAAGAATAGCGTTGTTGGATACCAGGGTTTTACAATATCAGCATTCTTGCATCGGTACTGTACAAACTATTTTGAATGCTAGAACAGTCTTTGTGACTTTATATCCAAACTTCAACATTGCTCTCTCAGACCCCCAACTACTCTCTTTCTGAAAGTTCAAGTCCAGCTCACTGGAGCCCCTCAAACCGCTGACTCTATAGCTGCAACATTACATTACCAAATTTTTTATCGAGTGCAGAATCATGCTCTTGACCTCAACTTCAACAATGGTAATGAAGATGTGTTGTTCATCTCTATGCAGAATGACCAAGCGTCTTGCATCCATGTTCCTAGACAGATCCCGAAGGATACGTTGGCCAAGCTCTTTCCAGAGACTTAGATCACCAACTACGAAAAGCTACACCAGCATAACAAGCCTTTCCAGTCTACGGACTTTGAGTTCGTCAGGAAAAAAGATGGAACGGTTTCCATCAAATTTGGCAAGGAAAAGCAAGAAAGTCCTTCTATCTTCCAGACCCTCTTTATGATTGAACCATGTGTTCCTCAATCAATTTCCGAGCCAGATCCAAAAAAGCTTGTTCGACACTTCAACAATGATGGACATCTTGTCCATTACTATAAAGACAACTATGGTCATTGTTTCTGGGACCCCTTTTGCCAATGTTCCTATTGTACAAACTCTCCTGATGAAGTAGATCCTCTGGCAAGACCTCCTCTTCGAAGGAAAAAGCCAAAGGATAAGGTGTATCAAAGGTACTTAAACGGAGATTGCTCCGTTGACACTCTTGGCGAATGTGATAAATATCAGTTCATGGTCTCTTATGCTCCACCTCCACCGCCAGAGTTCAGTTCTACAACCCAAGTTTCAGCAGATCCACCAAAATCACCTCCACCTTCTCCTAAAAAAAAAAAAGCTGTTTCCCTGTTTTACAAGCCAATCCTAAAATGGGCTAAGAAACATTCTTACCCACTTGAGACTCCAGCAGAAACACCACCCACTTCTTCTATCGCCATGTTCCAAGAAACTGACTTCCCCCCTCTTGGCAGAGAAAGTTCTAAACTTTCATTTCCTGCCACAGAAGAGTTCATTGATCCACAAGACATATATCGTCATGTTCCTAAGATAGCTGCCCCCACTGATGTGGATGAACATGGGAGACAAAGAAAGACCCCTGCTACTGAAGCTGTTCTAAATTGGCAATCAGAACAAGAACAGATTCATTTTCTGATGTCACCAAATTTTGGCCATGCCATCACTCTCTTATATCATGTATTTGTGGGAAAACCCACTGATCTCATAGAAATGAAAAGAAGGGAATTTTTCGAAAGAAAATGCTGCTCCCTTCAGAAGAAGCATCTTTATAAGCATTATCGAGTGATGCTTCAGCTTTTTTATCAGGTTGGAGCAGATCCAAATCTGAAGCATGTTTTCTTTACTTCCATCCCTAAAGAACTATCCTAGATGGTTGAAAGATCTTTCTTTGGAAAACAAAGGAGAATACAAGATATTCCCTTGGGAGAAATACAGAAAGCAGTTCATTTATGTCTCGAAGAATTATGCTTAAAATGCCAGATGGTCCGTACGTACATCACATGTGACAAGCGCCTTGAATCAGCTTGTTCTCGCCAGAAGTTAAAAATCAAATGTTCCAAGCAAGATTGTGATGGTACTTGTGGCAAGTTTTCCCAGAAAAAGAAACATTACAAGAAGTTATGCATAAGGAAATCCAAACATGGCTCCAAGAATTTTCAAAAAAAGAAGAAATGGCGATACCTACACAAAAGGAAGGATCGCACAAGCCATAAGAAATCAAATGGTTGCTACATTTGCAATCAGAAAGGACATTTTGCCAAAAACTGTCCCCAAGCGAGAAAAATTCAGAATCGTCTAATTCATCACATTAAGAATGAAACAGGTATCTCTCTCGAAAATGATGATATTGAATCTTTATTCTCTGCTGATGAAGAAGCGTCTGAACAAACTCTTTATGTCATTCCCTCTTACCAAACTTCCAGTGAGATTGAGTCAGACGAGTCTGAAGACATTTTTCACATATCCTCCACATCTTCAGACCAAATCTTGAAATATTTTTAAGTCAAACTCACTATCCCCATTTCCCTGTAAAAATCCTCACCTCGAAGTATGCCAAACCTATCACTGTCATTGCTCTCATTGATACCGAAGCAAGTTGTTCCATCCTATTTACTAAAGTTCTGCCTGAAGAAAATTGGACTCCCTATGTCTGATATTTCAACTTTGCCTTCGGAGATACCTTCTCCACAAATGTCAGAACCACTCTTGTAACTGTCCAATTTTTCCCTCAGTGCTCCATAACTACAAAAATCTTTGGATCAAACCTCCCCAATAAAGATATGATAATTGGGTGGGACATCATGACCCAAATCTCTCAGCTTCGTATCATCCCTGGAAAAGGTCTTAGGTATAAATACCAATTCTCTGAGTTTGTCAACATTCAGATACTCTTTTCTATTCAAATGAGTCTATTAGATCCAATCATGCAAAGATTGTTAGAATCTTGTTCGGAATCCCATTCGGAATTTGCTCAAACGTGTTCCCATCCTTTGTGGGAAAATCCAGAGTTCTTTGTTCGCCTTCCTTTCAAGAAGAATGAAGATATAAATCCAACTAAGGCGAGTCATATGGGAATGAAGCCAGAACATTTGGCTTTAACTCAAAGGGAATGCTTAGAACTATTGCAGCAAGGCCTTATTGAAATCTCCAATTCTCAATGGGCTTGTGAAGCCTTTTATGTCAATAAACGTGCTAAGCAAAACAGGGGAAAAATGAGATTGGTAATCAACTATCAACCTCTCAACATTTTTCTCCAAGATGATAAATTCACTTTACCATTCAGAGATTCTCTCTTTATTAGTCTAACCAAGGCTCATATCTATTCCAAATTCGACCTCAAAACCGGATTTTAGCAATTGGGCATCCATCCTGAAGACAGATCCAAAACAAGATTCTGTATCCCGAACCAGCACTTCTAGTGGAAAGTTCTTCCTTTTGGTCTAAAGGTAGCACCATCCCTTTTCCAAAAGGCTATGTGCCGTATTTTCCAACCAATCCTATCAAGTGCAGCCGTATACATTGACGATATCCTGCTCTATAGTCCTGACGAGCAGTCACACTATCAACTTCTTGAGCAGTTTGCATAAATTGTGAAAAAGTATGGCATTATACTTTCTCAAAGAAAAATGAATATTGTCTAGACAGAAATTGAATTTCTTGATATGCACCTTAACAAATGTACATATTATCCAGGGCCACATATTGCCCAAGAATTATTGAAGTTTCCTGAAGATAACTTCATAACAAAACAAGTTCAGCAATTTCTTGGGATAATCAATTATCTCAGGGATTTTGTCCCAATTATTGCAAAGCACCTGATTCCTTTGCAATCTAGGCTGAAAAAGAATCCCCTACCTTAGGGAAAAACTTAGATTAAAGCAGTCGCTGAGCTCAAGGAGATTATGCAGAATCTCCCACCAATGCAAATGCCATCAACAAGAAAGAGAATTCTTCAAACTGACGCCAGTGATGAATACTGGGCAACCATCCTCTTTGAAGAAATTGATGGTAAGCGACATCTTTGTGCTCACAAAAGTGGAAAGTTTTCTCAAGCTGAAATGCATTATCATTCCACTTTCAAAGAAATCCTAGCAGTAAAAAATGAAATCAAAAAATTTGAGTTTCATCTCATCGGCCATCACTTCCTAGTAGAATTAGACATGGCATCTTTCCCTCAGATGACCAAGTTTAAACAGAAGCAGATTCCAAATTCCCAACTGCTTCGATGGGCTGAATGGTTTTCGAAATACTCTTTTGAAACCAAACATATTCTTGGAAAGAAGAATGTGCTTGCTGACTTCTTGTCAAGGCCAAAAGCACCAGCAGAAATCAACATGCACATCAAGAGGCTTGCTTTTCATATGCTCAATCATGGAGTGAAATACAAAATTGAGATCAAAGATTTGCAAAGTTGAAAATATCCCCAGGAGATTATTCAGCAAATCTAAAATGACAGCCTCGCCAAGAACTTGGAGAACCTCATGTGGCAGTGCCACACGGATCTATTCAAATTCAATGGAGGTTCGATTCTTTATCCTTTCGTGTTAAATTTGAATTATCCTTTCATTCATCCTCTTATTTGGAATGAAGATGATTTCCCTAATCAGCTCAAGACGTTATTATGGTACTTAACCAATAAATACTTAATAGCTATTGAAATTCCAACCAAAAGATTCATTGCCAACCTCACCAGGATATTCTTACTCGGAAGAAGTGTGGAAAAAGAAAGTGATAAGAATCTCTTAGACTTTCTTAATTGGTTCTATCATCCTACTCACTGGAAACATCTCTTAGAAAAAGAACTGAGAACCATGACCTCAAATCCTGAAGTCCATACCATCTTGTTTTTCCGACGTCCATGTCATTTTTTCATAAACAATGGCAACATCATCGACGCTTCACAGGAAATAGGAACCACGTCCTATAGACCGTACTTAGACAACCGAAAAGCTCATATTCATAAATCTTATCCAAGATCTGTTAGATCTTGTGCACATCAGTATCGAGAACTTCAAAGGATCTTGTGTCAGGAAAAAAAACCATTCCCGAAGAGATATGGAATAATGTACCCACTATATGGGATCATTATAACCTAGCACCATAAGCTAAGGAAGCACTCAGGCAATACAGACAAGCTGCATCATCCCAAGATCATGAAGTGACAAGTGAAGATAATATTGTCCAGTCTACTCAAGACACCTATGCACGTTTTGGAGGTCCTCTTTCCCAAGATCCCTATAATCCAGGACCTTCGTCCTTATTGCAAAACATGGACGCATCCTACTATGCACAGCCATCCAAATGGGCCTCAGCCAAGCATTCCTGCCAACACTACAAGTGACAATATAAACTAGGCTGAAGAAAAAGCATCCCATTCGGCTCATGTAGAAGCATCCTCATCACGATGACTGAACCAAATCCTCTCACCAGAAGATCTTGAAGCTCTTGAAAAAAAAATATGAGGAACATCTTCTAGAATACAGCTCAGATGACTCAGTCTGTAGCTACAATGCTCGTGACGGATGAGACCGTTGAGTCCGTACAATTTCACTGTAGCAACTCACTGTTCACTTTTACTATAGCACTAGGCTAGGGAAAGTACTGTTCACAATACTGTTATTGTTCATAGTGTGCAAATAATTCCCTTCCGGAAATTTCCGGTACCTTTGTTTGTATCTGGACCCATGAGCTTGGTCCTTGTGAGTGTTTTTGTGACCTCTTATCGTCTATAAAAGGTGAGGAGGGTGTATTGTGTTGGTCAGAGTCCCTTGAAGTAAAGTGAGTGTTTTGTGAAAACATCTACATGGCTTTCTAAATCCCTCTTCTTCTCCAGCCTGGTAGGATCCGCCAAGAAATGCAGCCTAGGTAGGTTAGAAATGATTCCATCCTGGCATCTTTGAGTGTCTCTAAGCTCTGAATTAAAGGGCTGAGTGGTTTTCTACAAAAAGGCTGTCCCTGAAATGCTTGAAGGGGAGTTGTTCGCCCATTGTGGGATGCATATCTGCAGGAAATTTACTCTCCTTCCCTGATTCTAAATCTAGGTCCATTCATGGTTTATAAAACGAGACACTTGGTGTTTCCTAATTAAATACTTAAATTACTCAATTTTTGCATAAATTCCCAAAATTATAATTATCACTCAAATAGTAAAAATTAGCATTCAATTAAATAAACCAAGCATAACATTACAATCAACACGAAATTTCGGTTATTGGCTATCCCGATTTAATTTCCGAAAAATAAGAAATAATTAAATAACTACCAAAATTAATTAAATAAATACAATTCAATATCATAAATGCAACCTTAGGTCTGAAAAGCCTAATTTAATACCGAAACGGACCAGAAAAATTTCCAAACCAATCTAGATAAATAATACAAACTATCTAGTTGCTAATTAAGCTGATCTAATCACTTCACATGCAATAACGAGTAATTAAAGCGCTAATTTGTTCTAACTAACCACCTAATCCAAGATTAACCTAAATTAAACAATCCTTAAGCTTAATTAACTCCCTAAGCAGAGTTTAGTGAGAAAACTCACCGGTTTTGAAATTTGATGAGTTCACGGCGACAACAACGCGGAGACGGGCAATAAACTCCGAAGCAGTAGCACTTTACAAGGCTCGAAAGCGGTCCAAATTGGGCCTCGAAGCCCACTGTGGCTTGCTGGTCTTCAGCTCTGTTGCTGGGCTGTGAGGGCTGCTTGGACAACTGGCTTGGGCCTAGATGGTGAGGACGGGAGGGCAAGGCTACTGCGGGGTTGGGCAGTGCTCGACGGCGGTAGACGGCAACTGGATGGCAATGAATGGTAGGCAAGCGAGCTCGATTCGATGGCTTGGGTGCGGACAACGACTTTGGACCGAAGGATAGTCATGGACGGTGGGCGAGCTGACGCGGGCTCGTGGTTGGTGTGCAACTAGTCCGGTTGCTTCAGGCGGTGGTCGACGGCGTGGGAGGTGCTGTTAGTTGGCTTCCTTTGCAATTTTGAGCTCACAAAACACTCTAATGGAGAAAGCAACTGAGGGAAGAAGAATATGAAGCCAACTGCCCTTGGGGGTCCCTCCAAGCCACCAAAGTCTCCTATTTGATCATTAGATGGCCCCCCACCTTGTCTGCCCTATCCTTAGCCAATTAGTAGCCAACAAGCTTCCCTAGGAAGCCATTGAAGTGGTCCAAAAGTTAAGGACCAAGGGGGCTACGAATTTTGAAGCATTTTCCCCCAAATTGGACCAAATCCTCTTCAATTGGATCCAATTTGGCCCCCATAAATTCCATCAAGGTGTCCATGACCAAATTGACATTTTTCCTTACCAATAGAACTAACTAACATCCCAAAAACGTGATAAAAAACGGTCCCTTGCATTTTCCGTTCAAAAACGGCACTTTATTGAACTTTCAATTTTCCGGTCAAAAAGGGCCAAAAATCTCAGTTTGCAGAAAAATCTTCAGAGGATGAGTCGACGTTCCTAAAATGACTCATGACATAATAGAACTTTAAATTTTTAAAATCGAATTCAAATTCGCGATTAATTTCAATCTGGCACGATTTTAGCGTGACTTAGTCTACCAGATAGCTTTTAGAAATTTTTGGTGTAATTAACCCGTGGTCGATTAATTTCAAGCCACAACGTGCATCTTTGACACATTGGCGACTCTCGATAGTTGTGAAAATCTCGAGGTTTCAAATATGGGCATAGGGTACCAAAATGATAGAAAAATCAGTTTAGCGCCTATCGACGAGAAGTTTGCAATCTGGTGGAATCACTTGCACTTTGATCAGCTATCTCAATCGAACCGACCAATCTCTAACCTCTAATCAATTTTTAATTGTGCTGTAATGATCTCTACAGATTAGCATAGTCGAGTAATCAATTCCTGATCGAATTCTCAAGTCTTTTGCGTTAAAATCCATAAATGGCTTCTCCAAATATTCTAGTTATCTCGTGAGTGATCAGCTCAGAGACTAGCACTATAGGCGCGTTGATGAAAGGCCCAATTCATTTAATTGAAAACATAACTCCAATTTCAAGATTTCATAACTCTTCTCCTCTTATAAAAATTTCTTCCTCGAAATATAAATTATTACAAATCTTCAAACAAAAAGGTGGGGGTACAGTCTTCTCATCGAATCCTCACTTTCCTGAGTTGCTCCTTTAGTGTCATGGTGTTGCTAGACTACTTTAACCAACGAGATCGTCTTAGGACGTAGGATCTACTCTTTCTAATCCATAATCTAAATCGGGTTTTCCACGTACAACACTCGGTTGTCCACGTCTAATTCCTCAAAATTAAGCACATTGGTCAGGTAAGGCTCATACTTCCTTAACATCGACACGTGAAAGACGTCATGCACTTACGCCAACCTTGGCGGCAATGCAAGATGATACACTAGGATCTCAATTCTCTCTAGAATCTCAAAGGGACTTACGGTACTGCAGCTTCGTTCCTAAAGCAACCTACAAACTTTTCCAAAAAGCAACTGTGAATCTCGGGTCTCGATCTGATGTAATCGTCACCATCACTCCATATAGAAGAACTATTTGACACACGTACAAATCTGCATGTCTGTCTAACTCAAGATCCTTTCGCACTGCGATGAAGTGAGTCGACTTCGTTAGTCTGTCAACCACTACCCAAATAGAATCATTACCCCTCTAACTCCTTGGTAAGACTGTCACAAAATCCATTGTGATATGTTCCCATTTCCATTCGAGAATCTTGAGAGGTTGCAACAGTCCTCCCGGCTTATAATGATCTGTATTCACTTGCTGCCATGTCAGACACTTGGCCACATGCTTGGTGATGTCCACCTTCATACTGAACCATCAATAGTGTTGACGCAGATTCTGATACATCTTTGTACTGCCAAGATGAATACTGTAACTACTACGATGACTTCTAATAAGATCTCATCTTTAAGCTTTGCATTGTCAGGTACACACAATCATTCTCGGAACCTCAGTGTTCCATCTTCAGCAATATGAAAATCAGCCTTTCTCTTATTGGTATCTTCTTGTAGAATCTTCTTAACATCAGGGTATGTCAATTGAAGCGTCTTGATTCTGATATGAACATTCGGCTCAATTCTATGGGTGGCTACAAGATTCGAAAGGTGGCCTACCTCAAATTTGAATACCGAATCCCAAGCTTTTTCGAGTAAAACTCATTCCTTAACCATCATCTGTGCAATTGAAGAGTTTCAACTCAAAGCGTCTGCGACCTTATTCGCCTTCCCAAGGTGATATAGAATATCACAGTCATAGTCCTTTAAAAGTTCCATCCACCGACGCTGTCTCATATTCAACTCCTTTTGAGAGAGTGAATACTCGAGACTTTGGTGGTCAGTGAAGATATGAAATCTTTCCCCACACAAATAATTTCTCCAAATCTTTAGAGCGAAGATGATTGCTGCGAGTTCCAAGTGATGCGTTGTGTAATTCAGCTCATGAGGTCTTAACTGGCGAGACGTGTATGCAACAACCTTACCATGTTGCATCAACACACAATCCAATCCTCTAAACAATGCATCGCTATAGATCTCGTATCCTCCAAGACCAAATGGAATGGTCAGCACAGGTGCGATAGTCGGCTTCTGCTTAAGCTCTTGGAAACTACGCTCGCACTTGTCTGTCCACACAAACTTCTCTTCCTTCTCTAGTAGTCGAGTCATCGATGACGCTAAAGCTAAAAACCCCTCTATGAACCTTCTGTAGTAACCTGCCAAACCTAAAAAGCTTATGATTTCTGACACAGTTGTCGGTCTTGGCCAATTGATAACTACTTCTATCTTGGATAGGTCCACGGAGATTCCTTCGCCTGAATCACGTGACCTAAAAATGTTACGCGAGTCAACCAAAACTCACACTTACTAAATGTGACAACCCGATTTTCCAATTTTATTTTCAATAAATTGAGATGGGCATTTCATTGGCACGCATATAGTTCTTTTCCCTGAACTTATCACTCATGGGATAACTAGTCTATCAGGTGAAGCCGTTAAGAAATTCTAATGCATCAAACTCGAGAATTTGACCAGAAAATGACCTTTCGACTGAGTTAATCTGCAAGGGTCATTACGGCACAATTAAAAATCGATTAGAGACCGGAGATAGGTCGACTCGACATAGGCATATGATTGAGTGTAGGTGATTGTGGCACCCCTCGACGGCCCCCGTTCCGTTAGGGTCGCCATAGTTCGCTTACCTTTCAATTTCCCTATTAACATGTCACTCTGATACCATTTAATTGCAGCGGGTCCATACAACACAAGGGGTTTACATTTTTTTTTTTTGATGGGTCCCTTGCGCAATTCATATATGGAAGCACATCCAACAAACTCCCTTCCCTATATTCAAAAAACGATGCACACCTACTAAACATCTTATATAAGTTAAAGCCGAACACGTTTATTTACATAAAGCATATGGATATCTTTAGTCAGTACATCGAAATGCCAATGTTTCTATACTCGGCTATACTTCAAAAGATGACCAACATCTTCTCCAACGGTCGAATACTTAAAGTCCATCGATCAGTGTCAGTGTCCAAGAGTTCCTCCCTTTGCTATCCTCCTCCTCGCAATCATATCCAACCACTTGATTCATCTACTAGTAGCAGTGGCAACAGAGGTATCTTATCTAGTCTGAAATGTTATTCCCCAAAAGGGGTGAGTACAACAATACATCATGCTATGCAATCATCACAATCATAGCATCACATGTCATACAAGCATCCATGCACAACATACCATGGCATCATGCACATGTCATCATACCTCATGTACCATCATCATCATATAGACATCACCATCATATCATACACTTACCATCATCATGTCACATATGGCATCATCCTTACCATGCATCCATGCGTATAACATCATCATCATATCACCATATTACATGTACCATCACCATTACCATGCATTCATGCATGTAACATCATCATCATATCATCATATCACATGTACCATCATCATTACCATCCATACATGCATGTAACATCATCATCATATCATCATATCACATGTACCATCATCATTACCATCCATACATGCATGTAACATCATCATCATATCATCATATCACATGTACCATCATCATTACCATGCATCCATGCACATCTCATCATCATATCACATGTACCATCATCATTACCATGCAACCATGCACATCTCATCATCATATCACATGTACCATCATCATTACCATGTATCCATGCACATCTCATCATCATATCACATGTACCATCATCATTACCATGCATCCATGCACATCTCATCATATCATGCATATATCATCATGCATAATTCAATTTCAATTTCATTTTGGACCGCCACATTTCTCTTTCCCAGGACCAATGTTTGCATCCCACATTCATCACTCACGCCCAATCTTGGCATTGCGAGGAACCTCCGGGCATGTATCCAAGATACAATTGAGCATCCGGCATCCCCATATTCCGGGCATCTCGTATCCCAACTAGTATCACGAGGAACCTCCGGGCATGTATTCAAAATACAACCGGGCATCCAAAGGGCATCGACTCATTGGAACCTCTGGGCATCTCGCATCCCATCTGGCATCACGAGGAATCTCCGGGGCTCGCCATGAAAATGGTTACCCCTACCCTCCGAGCATGCATCATGATACAACCCTTCACCCTCCGGGCATGTATCATAATACAACCGGGCATCCCGACACTCTCGGGGAAAACCTCTGGGCATGTATTCATACTACAACCAGGCATCCAAAGGGCATCGGCTCATTCGAATCTCTGGGCATCCCGACTCACGGGGCATCGTCGGCTCACATCTCCGACGGTATCATCATCATCATAATTTATATTCACATTCATGGCTCAATTTCAATATGGCATATAATGTGATGGCAAACAAGATCATTTTCATCATTTGGTTCATATATGCATTTCCAATCATCAACGTACATGCAGCAGGATCCAATCACTTATGTCAATACAATCCATGGGGTCCATGCAATATAGAATAATCCATTCATCACGACCTTTTTGAGATTTACCAAATTCCAGCTTGTACCATTTTAGAAAATATTTAAATTAAATACCCATATGATTCTCAAAAATCATGAAATCAAGACATGTGATAGAGAAGTCAATAAGATAATAATTTCATGAAAACACATGCCCAATAGAGTTCCACACAAGAAGATATAATTCACACAGATACAGCATGCAAATTTCGGATAGAAACAGAATGTGCAGTTTTTTAAATAATTAGATTAAAATAACCAAACGACCTCCAAAAATTATGAAATTTTACCAGGTTATAGTTAAGACACTAAAGTATATTTTTCATGAAGACATCTAGGCCAGATTCGTTCTAGATAAGTTTCTATAGTCATCCGAAGCTTCTGATTCTAGCACCGAAACGTCCAGTGTATCTATCTCCGAAATATCGAGTTTTCACCCACTTATTCTTCTTCGTTTCCTCTGAAATTTGGATATGTTTTACGTCAAGAGGTCCCCTACAACTTTCATTAAGGGATATAAGTGAAATTTCCAAATAATAGTCACCATATGGGTCCAAGAAATCTCGGGTGTCCAGTACCGAGTTTCCAGATTTACCGTCTTCAAGAGTAAGTCGATTCACTAGGCTACACTTGCTCAATTTACTTCAAATTTGAGTATGTTAATATTTAGGATGTTCGCTACAATTTTCATGAAGAATTCGAAGAGAGATTCTTGGTAAAAATTGACATGCAACCCACAAAACTACCAAAGGTCAGCAAAACAGTTCCAGATCTAGTGTCTTCGTAGGAAGAGGGTTTGACCCCTTAAATCTCCACCATTTTGTCCCAAATTTTGGTATGTTGTATTTTAAGATGTTGGCTACAACTTTTATGAGGAATCAAAGTCAAAATCCAACTCGAAACATGTATGCAAGCCTTCACAAGATTCTGGGCCAGGCGGTATTCACGAAATCAGCAAGCATATTCAAGAACAAGTCACATTCTAGCTTCAGTTTTGCCTACCCTAACATCCGAAATCTACCACCAACAAATCACACATGCAAGACGCACATGCAAGAGTGGAAACCGATTCCAACTTGCCTCTAAGATCAAGAGAACGACGGCACACGGGCAGCAAACGGGCGGCGATGGGCGGACAGCTCCTTCTCTCAGCTTCCCCTTCTCTCTCGCCACTCCCTCTCTCTCGCAACCTCCTCTCTCTCCCTTTGGCCGAATTCTCCACTAGCCACTCTCTCTCTCTCCCTCTCTCTCTTTTTGGTTGCTTATATATTTGCATGCACCCTCCTTTTGCATGGGGGACACTTGTCCCTAAGAAGGAGACAAGTGTCTCCTTTGTTGAAGACACTTGGAGGCCATGCGGCTCCTCCTCGTCCCTCTCCATGCGTTGACATGGGCCGGGCTTATGGCCCACTTTAGGCCCATCTCACTTGGGCCTAAAGCCCAAACTTTAATGGCCCAAATTTATTTTTAATAATACATCTTAATCCTCATTTAAATAAATACCTAATTGCATAATAAAATGGCCAAAAGACTTTGTGACATTAATCCATCAAATCTATAAAGTGCATAGTCAAGAGCAAAGTCTTCTTTATCAAATCGTCCTATTTCCAATTTAAATAGCCCATAGAAAAATATCGATAATAAGCCCATAATTCCTTCACCCCTTTAGGGCATTTAATTTTGACTTTTATTTATAGAAATTAATTAACATTCTCATAATCAATTAACATTTTCATAAAGGGGTTCGGTCCAAGAGATAAAATATCGTGGCCGATGATGTAATTGTCCCTATGGCCATTCAAAGACAAATATTGTTTCCCTCAAAATCAATATTTCGAGTTGAAATTCCTGGATGCCACAAGGTGATTCCACCGGATCGCACAATTCTTGTCGATCGGCATTAGACCGGCTTTTATGTCGTTTGGGTACCCTGTGTCCATGTTTGAAACCTTAAGATTATCCCGACAATCGAGAGTCACCAATGTGTCAAAGATATACATTGTGGCTTGAATTGATCAACCACAAGTCAAATGCACGAAAATTTCTAAAAGTTACCCAGTAGATCAGGACGCGCTAGTATCGTGCCGAAGTAAAATTAACTGTGAATTGAGATCGAATTCAGAAATTGAAAGTC
The DNA here is from genome assembly GCA_014182885.2 of Eucalyptus caleyi. NCBI lineage: Eukaryota > Viridiplantae > Streptophyta > Magnoliopsida > Myrtales > Myrtaceae > Eucalyptus > Eucalyptus caleyi. The sequence continues at coordinate 51,577,404 of CM024470.2, forward strand.
TGGATGTATCACAAATCATTTTAGGAACATTGACTCATCTTCGGAAGATTTTTCATGTAATCAGAATTTTTCAGCAATTAAATCAGAGAGTGGCTAATTTGGCTCGAGAAATTAGTAAACCCGCTTTTGGTCATGCTTTTGGGACTTAAGTTGGTTCTATAGTTAAGTGATTACGTAAATTGAAATGTGGTGATATTGGATTAATTTTATAGACTTCAATTTAATTCAATTGGAAGGAAATTGAATGAATTGTGTTTTACAAGATTTTGGACAATTCATGCCACGGCGGAAAATGAAATTGAACTTATTGAATAAGGTTGTGGAAGATTGGAGATAGTGGAGTATGAAATCACCAAGGTGTGGGGCAAGAGTGGCTAGGATGTTGACAAGTGGAGGGTGGATATTTGCTCTTGAAAAGGTGGTATTTCACCCTCACCAATCAACATCATCTTCAAGTTTGGGAGGAGAGAGAGAGGAGAGAGGAGTTGCCTGTGCGACCAGCCGACCGGACGCACCCCTTCGCTGCTTGACACCACTAGCTTCACCGGAGAAGCTCACCGCTGCCGTCATCCTTGCGCGTCGCCCGCGCATCGAGCCCGCTCGCCGTCGTCCCGCTCTCTGCTTCACCTCAGCCCGCATCTCCAGCCTTCGTTTGCCATCCAGCAACCATCGTCTTGAGTTGCCGCTGTCACCGGGGTTGCTGGATACCCGCCGGAGCCGCCACCTCGCCTGCACGAGCTACTGCCGCCCATCCCTGCCGGTTTTGCGCACAACCGACCGCCGTGCAGCCCTCCCTCGGCCTCAACCAGCAGCCAAGAAAATGGGTATGGCAGCTCGGTTTTGGCCCATTTTGGCCGGCTTTCCGACCCCGAATGCTCGGCCTACCTTGAGGAAAGTCGATCCTCGCGTCGATCTCGTCATTTTGGTCCGCTCAGCTCGCTAATCCAGGGAGTTTAACTCACTAAATCTTGATTAGAGGGTTAATGATGCCCTAAGTGTGCTTAGTCTAAGTTAAGTAAGCTTAGGTGATTAGTTTAGTTTATTTAATTGTGATTTAGATTAAGAGGTTTGTTTAATTTAAAGCATGTTTAATTAAGGCTAAGAGAGTTTATTTAATAATAAACCTTGATGGGACATAATATGGCTTTATTTTTATTTTTACTTAAATGTTTCGAAATTCTGGAATTTTTAATAATAATATTATATTACGAAATTATTAAAATATTATTATTTAAAAAAAAACTGAAAAATTATTTCTAGCCTTAATTGCTCGAATTTCGTGCTGATCATTGCTGTGTATTCAGATTATGAATTTGATAATTGGATATTGCAAATTGAGTGATGATTTGTACAATTGATTTCTGAATGGTGAAATTGAGTGGTGATTGTGAAAAGTATATAATTTCTTTAGAAAATCCCAGGTATCGGGTTTGACATCGAAAATAGATTTTAAGTATTATATTAGACAGTGGGGTTTGAAAAATGAAGGTATTGGTTTTTGGTTCGAAGTGATGTGTGCCCACGCACGACTACTTTCTTGAATGTTTTAATACGAAAGAAAGAGGCCAGGACTACTATTTTAGTCAGAACATTGAGTGAAATGCTAGGTGTCCGGGGGCCAATATTGAATTGTCGTGTGCTGGTTGAAAGACTCAGTCGCAGTAGTGGTTACACCAACTGGACATTTATTCCATTAGAAACGCCGTCAACAAAGTGACGTGGCTCGGGTCGTAGTAGAGGCTAGGCCAATTGGACCCATGCTTTTTTGGGAATGCCATCGACATAATGACGAAGCCGCGCTCCATGGGGGGAGGCGATGCCTGGCATTAATGTCAATAGATAGCCAAACTGCGAGTAGGCTATGCCCTTGTGTGGCAGTGAATAACAATTTGAATGCAGCTGAGTGTTATTGATGAGTCGGATTATGGGAGGGGATCGTGTGACATGGTATGGGACGTGTCGTAACAGTTTGGTCTTATAATCCGAACTCTTGTGGTCATTCGAAATGATATTGTTGGCGTTCCAGTTGTTTAAGTTCCTATTACTACCTATGATTGAGTGATTTGAATTGTGCTAACCTGTAGGAAGGAACTGGGGCAAGGTAAGTTCTCTATATGATGTGGCTAGGCTACCCTTGGACGTATTTTCTTTCTAATAGGGGTTTAGGGGGTTGAACTTGCTGAGACAATGTCTCATCCCGGTTATGGGATTAAAATTTCAAGTCCCTGGTGGACGGAGCGGCTAGATAGTTTTGGTTGGTCTTGAGGAGTTGCAGAGGTGAAGTCATAAGGATTGGAGAACGAGTCCGACTTGTAGGTCGTAGGACAGTTCCTTTTTAAGAGTCGGTCTTTTGTAGACTTTTGGCCGTAGACCTTTGTTTGTAATTTTGTTGGATTACGAAAGTGTTATGTTGTGGTTTTGCTTCCTGCTTTTCTATCCCATATTTCATTGTCGGGGGTTTTATAATACGTTCTGCTTGCGCAATAAATGAATGGGGTTGGCAACACTACCTGGGAATGTCGCATTTGCATAACCATGGTGGAATGTTGGCGCGGTCGAGGTTCAAGGTGTGACACTAAACTTGGCGTATAGCTCATGATTCCTCACGGTTTAGAGTACCATCCTCAAATGCCCCCCGTGCTCCTCAACACTTCTCGAATACACTAGAATATCGTCGATAAATACGATCACAAACTAATCTAAGTATTCCTTGAACACTTGGTTCATCAGATCCATAAAAGTAGCTGGAGCGTTCGTCAAACCAAACGGCATTACAGTACAAAACATTGATTTCAGTATGTCTTTTTTGATCATCGACTGATGATAACCTGTCATCAAGTCGATTTTTGAAAATATCGACGCTCCTTGTAGCTAGTCATACAAGTCGTCGATCCTCAGGAATGAATACTTGTTCTTGATTGTCACATGATTGAGTTGACGATAGTCAATGCACAGGCGCAATGAACCATTTTTCTTTTTCACAAACAGAACTGGTGCTTTCCAAGGTAATGAACTAGAACGTATGAATCCCTTATTCAACAATTCTTGCATCTGCACTGTGACATCTCGAATTTCAAGTTTTGATTTCGATCGAAATAGTTAGGCATTTCATCAATGCACTTATAGTTTTTTTCCCTGAATTAATCACTTATGGGATAACTAGTCTATCAAGTGAAGCCGTTAAGGGATTCTAACGCATTAGACTTGAGAATTCGACTAGGAAATGACTGCTCGACCGTGCAAATCTGCAAGAGATCATTACGACATAGTAAGATCAATTAGAAATCGAAGATAGGTCGACTCGACAAAGGTATGTGATTAAGTATGGGTGATTCCACATAATTGCACAATTCTTGTTGATCGGCACTAGACCGATTCTTCTGTCATTTTGGTACCCTGTGTCCATATTTGAAACCTTGAGATTTCTACGACAACCGAGAGTCGTCAATATGTCGAATATGTACTTTGTGGCTTGAAAATAATCAACCACAGGTCAAATGCACGAAAATTCCTAAAAGCTACCCGGTGGATTAGGACGCTCTAAATTCACGTCGAATTGAAATTAACCATGAAATTGAAATCGAATTCAGAAATTGGAAGTCCTATTATGTCAGAAATCATTTTAGGAACGTGGACTCATCTTCATAAGATTTTTCATGCAAAACGAGTTTTTCGGCAAATAATCAAAGTATGGTTAATTTAGTTCGGGAAAATTGGTAGGCTCGCTTTTGGTTGTACTTTTGGGATTCAAGATGGTTCTATGGTAAAGTAAATATGTGGATTGAAGTGTGGTGACATTGGATTAATTTTATGGATTTCAATTTAACTCAATTGGAAGGAAATTAAAGTAATGTGATGTACAAGATTTGTAAAATTTGTATGCCACAGTGGAGGAAGAAATTGGATCCATTAAAGATAGTTGTGGAGGATCTGAGTTAGTGAAAGATGACCTCATGTGATGTCATGGTGGTTGGGGCCAAAGTGAAGAGGATTTTGACAAGTGTAGGGTGTTGATTTGCTCTAAAAAAGGTGGGCTATCAACATCATCTTCTTCCTTGATTCAAGGGTTCCTTGGGAGTTGGAAAGGAGAGAGAAAAGCTGAGAGAGACCAACTCGTCTGACCCCCCTTCGCGTGATGCCCGACCGCTCACTCAGCCACTTGCTCGCTCGTCGCTGGAGTCGCTCGCCGCTGCCGTTGCCGCTCGCTCTCCGTCTTCCTCTCATCCCCTATTGTTCGACCATCTCTCCTCCTTCTTTGGTGTGCCTTGAAGGCTTCGAAACCCAGTAGCAAGCTAGTAGCTCCGCTCATCGCCGAACCACCATTGTTGCTGTTCGTCCCCGTGCAAGTCATTGCTGCTCGCCGTTGCTCCGCATAGCTTCGCGTCCCTCACGCCGTCGCCCTGCTTGTCCTCACTTCCAGGTGGCTGTTCGGCCAGCTTAGGCCGCAGATCAGCCACCTCCAGCCACCGTTCAGGTCTCGCCTAGGTCCGGTTCAACCCCTCAACCTTCCTCGGTCCATTCTTACCTTAACCCGAGCTTGATTCCCCCTCTTTCTAGCCAAGATCAGCAACTTGCCGAGTGGGTATCATAGCCTAATTTTGGCCCGTTTCGGCCAGCTTCTCAACCCCGGATGCTCGGCCCGCCTTGGGGAAAGTCAATCCCCACGACGTCCCCGTCATTTTGGTTTGGTCGGTTTGTTAATCGGATGAGTTTAACTCACTAAACCTCAATTAGAGGGTTAATGATGCTTTAGGTGTGCTTAGTTTATGTTAAGTGTTATTAGGTGGTTAGTTTAATTTATTTAAGAGTAGATTAGATTAAGGTGGTATTTAGTTTAAAGTGTGTTTAATTAAGGCTAAGTAGAGATTATATTAGAATAAGCCTTGATTGGACATAAATGATTTATTTTTATATAAATAAATATTTCGAAATTATTTAATAATTTAATAATATATTAAATTATTAAAATATTATTATTTATTTAATTTCGGAACAAAATTAATTATTTAATAAATTCCGAAAATTATTTAGGGACCTTAATTCCTTAGAATTTCACGCTGATCCTTGTTGTATATTTAGATTTTGAATTTGATGAATGGATAATGCAAATTGAATGTTAATTGTGAAAAATCATAAAATCCCAAGTGTTGGGTTTTGATACCAAAATTGGATTTTAAGAATTATATTAAATAGTGGGGCTTGAAAAAGTGAGATATTGATTTTCTGGTTCGAAATTAACGTGGCCCCACATACGTGAATAATTTCTAAAATATTTCTAATATGAAGAAAAGAGGCCGAGATCACTATTTTAAATTGAAATATTAAGTGAAAAATATAAAGTGTCCTAGGCCGAGTATGGATTGGTCTTATGTTAATTAAGTGGAAATTGTCCTGGGCTGTTGAGCCAGACTTGCCCCTATATGGGATGCCCCATACAACGGATGCGGGTCGCTGTAAAATTTGGGCCCATGCTCCTTCGGAACACCGTTGACGTAGTGACAAAGCTGCGCTCCAAGGTAGGGAGACGATGCCTGACATTACTGTCAGTAGATAGCTGAATTATGAGTAGGCTATTCCTTTGTATGACAGTGATTAACAATTGGAACGCATGCTGAGTGTTGTCAATAAGCCGGATTATGGGACGTATGTGGCGCCCCTCGCCACGGCCCCTGATCCGCTAAGGTCGCCACAACTCACTCACCTATCCTTTGTCCTAATAATATTCCACTTTGATACCATTTCAATTGCAGCGGGTCCATACAACCTGGGGGTCTACAATTTTTTTTTTTTGATCGGTCCCAGTGCATTTCATGTAACGGAAGCATAATCAAAATTCCCTAATCCATCTCCAACGACAATAATGCAATGCACACCAACTATTCACCATATAAAACGATAAAGCCGAGTCACTTTTATTTACATAAACGTGATGGACGTCTCGGGTCGATATAGCAAAAAAAAAAAAACCCAAGGCTTTTAACAATGCTCAGCTAACTCAAAAGAACACGACCCCACGTTTGACATATACACCCATCCATCATCTAGTGTCGACTAACCAAAAAGTATCGTCCTCCACCAGCCATATGCTCGATCACACCCAATCCGGTGCATCAGGCGGAGGTGGCGGCAACATCCCTAACATCACTCCATTACGTCAGACATGAACAGACAAAAACTCCTAGATAACAGGGCCATCAGCAACACCCATATCGTACATCACCAAGACACGGAGTTGGACAAACACCAAACCAGGAACACTAACACAAGAATGCTCCGTACATTCCACCTCAGCATCATATGGCAATCCATAATAAGTACCACACGCGACTAGTGGCAAAGGCATCTTTCAATCTGAAATGTTAATCCCCAAAGGGATGAGTACAACCACTTAGTAGTAAAAATCCACCAAACTACACAATGCGTCAGACAAAACAATCAATGTATCATGAATAAAGCACATATCATTCATGCATTCGAGCATACTTCACATTACATGCATGCATATATCACCATGCACTTGTACATATATCATCAAGCAGCCATACATATATCACCATGCATCGTACATATACCACCATGCATTTCATGCTTGCATTCCCATGAGGTTCATCCCATGCCATATGTGAGAGTGCTAGTATTAACACCTAGAGGGGGGAATAGGTGTTTAAAATAAACCTTGGCAAATACATGCGGAATAAAATAAACTTTAAACAAAACAAAGGAGTTAGGGAAGAGAATAAGAACACAAGATTTATAGTGGTTTGGCTTAATCCAAGCCTACGTCCACTCTCCCACGCTAACAGCCTTCTTGGCTGGATTCTACTATGCAATCAACAAGAGATTACAACTTTGAGTGCAAACACTTAGTAGTAGATCACACTATCTCACTAAGTCACTCTTTTGGTATTTCTCTCACGATCACAAACGTTTAAGCTCTCCAAAGACAAGTGTATGATCGAAGGTCGCTCAGACTTTGGAATTATAAATTCTACGCTCTATCTCTTACTTGCTCATCGGTCATTCATCTCCTTAAATACTTCTTCACTTCCAAACTAGCCGTTAGATAGTATCTTAGAGAATCCTCTTCCAATATACCCATTGGACAACTCTGTATCTAGAAGATTTGGTAGCCGTTGAGTCACAAAGGTAAAATCCAAAACTGATTCTGATCGCCCATACAAACGAAATATTGGTTTCCATAAGTAAAGCTTCTTCGTATAGAAAGTTCTTGTCTTCAAGATCCAATCATCAATCAAATAGATTGAGTCAATCAAATCAATCTTGATGTGGAATCCAAACCAGATAACTAGCCGTTGTATGATTGGGCTTGAGTTACGATTCATCGAATCTGGATGTAAAGTCTGAGAGCAATAGACTTTGCAATTTGAGTTTAAGTGCGATAGACTTTACAATATGAGTCTAAACATATTCTGCTCCAGCATAGAGTTTGTCTTCTAGTTCAGCTTCAGAGTCTGTCTTCTGGTTCTTCCAAGTATAGACTTTAATAATATCATTTACATGTTCTATCATCAGCATGGTCTATTACTCAACTATCAAATATATTAGTAGCCTTTGATTTATTTTGTCATCTTCAAATTATTATAAGGGATTTCCCTAACAATCTCCCCATTTTTGATGATGACAAACAATCGTTGAATATGCAGATTTGTAAACATGCTTTTATAAATATTAATTTAAATCAAAGGATATCATAAAATAGCAAATAAATTGAGCATAACAACATATAAAAAATAATCACAGCTCAATATTATGCCATAGATAATATCAACCAATCAACACATATGCATATTCATATCTTCTCTCCCTTTTTGTCATAATCAAAAAGCGATAATAATGAAAATAATATCATGTAGAGAATATAAATATCTTATATAAAACATAATTTCCAAAAATCAGCTTTTATAAATCAAGTCGAATATTAAAGATATGCAATATAGCTCACTTCGATCATATATATCAGCAAATATCCAATAAAAATTACTAATGCATCATACAATTCACGTACCCATTTTGTCATAAAAAAATGATAATATCAATAAGAGATTTGTTAATGACAAAAGGTAATAAAAGATGGACTAACTGGATTTTGTAGATCTTAACAATTCTGACACATTTACCTTTCCTTTCATTCATAATAAAATCACGATCAATCCAAAAAGATTTTTCCATAATTGATCAATACTCCCCCTCAATTTGTTGCCTTTTTGAGATGATCACGATTCTTTTCCTTTTCTTTTGGATTTGCTTTCTCCCCCTGTGATCATGGCATATTTGCGAATAGAAACAATTCGTACTTGTGTACGTTGAACAAAATATTTTTCCATTATTCCCTTTGTAGCAACAATATCTGCAATGATCACTTGCATTTTGAAATTCGAGGCAAAAATTTATTTTCTTTAACCAAGCTCATCTCGAATTCAACCTGCATAAACTTAACAAACTTTTTCCACAAATAAGCTATAATAATATCCACGTAATATATAATGCACTTTCTTCAAATAAATAAATTGAATATCATATGTAAAATTAAAATTCAGAACTACTCAACTTCTGTACGACACATAAGGGATTTCCTCAACAATTTGCAAAAATTTTGCATAATGAATAGAATCTTTGAACCTCTAGAAGATAGTATCGAATCTTCATATTTTTCAGATCGAGCTTTCCAAAATTCATATGAAAGATTCTTTTGTTACCTGTAAATTTTTGTATAATGGATAACCATCTTTGCAAAAATGTCACGAAATATATTCCTTTGATTTGTAGATCAAACTTGCTAGATAGAATATATCTTCTAAGAATATAGCAAGAATATCCATGAATATGCAGTAATATCTTTCAAGATCAAAGAGATTTCCTTGAGCATAAATTTCAGATATGCATTTTGCAAAAGGAAAATAAATATTTCTATCACGTGCCAAAATTGCAATACCTTATATTTATGACAAAAGATATTCGCAATATAATAAACAATCATCTAAAATCATGATAAATGCACGTAGAAATTTGCAAGGTAGGATGATAAATAAATAAAATATTCTCTTACCCATGGTATATGTTTCAAATATACCATTGATTTAAAAAAAAAATCATTACCAATCTTCACCTGAGATTCTTTTCTTATTGCACCAAAATCTGCGTAGATTTGCAATCATTCTTGCCTGCAATCAACTCATTTCCTTTTTGGTATCCATCAATTTGGATCATTCATTGACGTTAGAGCAAAATATAAAATCTCATAGATAATCAAATATTCTTTCTAAACTCATCATAACATGTTATTTAAGGAAAGAATCTTATGCACAATAATATCTTGAAAAATAAATTCTCACTTAGTCATAATACCATAAAATCAGAGAGAATAAAATCCTTGAGTATCTAAAAATATCTTGCATAATAAATTAATATCACGTAAAACAGATTTTTATTTGGCAAAATATGATAAAATCTAAGAGTATAAAATCAAACCAAATAAATTCATTTGTCTTTAAGCATGATATCAAAAATGATCACACGTATCAAATTAAATCTCGAATCACAAAAACATATCATGCGATTTTTCTTCAATAAAACAAATCAAGGAATATGATCATTATAAAATCTCAATCAACCAAAGATATATCGAATATCAAGTATAATGAGAAATTTTAAATTGTGTACTCAAACCAAATAAAAACATATACATTTCTTACCAAACTCTCTTTCTTCTTTCTTCTTTATATCCTGCAAAAACAACTCATCTTTTCTTTGGTACCCATTTTTTCTTGGGTCCATGAGAGTTAGTAGAATATGCTGTTTTTACCCAATTTTTCTTGATTTGTTTTCAGACTTTAGGACATTCTTTCTCAAAGTGTTCTGAATCTCCACAATTTGAACACTTGAGGGCATTTCGACCAACAGGTTTTACAAACACTTTTTGAAAATGATTTTTATAAAATACCTTTGGAGGTCTTTGTCTAAGTCTCTCCTTGACTTTAGGAAAATCAATTAGAGAATCACTTTCCTTATTGAAACCAAGTCCCGACTTATTATAGTAAGGAACTTGTATAGAAAGGATATGCTCTAATGTTTTTGATCCATTTGAAAATCTTGTCGAAATATTTGAAAATTCTTTTTCAAAGAATCATTTTCTTTAACAAGTAAATCTCGACTTTCTTTTGATTATAGAAAATCTTTTGGAAAATTTCAAAATTTTCTTTTTGAGAAAGATCATGTTGCCTAAACCGAAAATTTTCCTTTTTAAGTTCGAAAATCCTTTTAAGAGAATATTTGAGATTTGAACAAAGCTCATGTATATACTTTGAAACTTTGAGAGGAATTTTTGAATTGCTTACCTCGATTTCCTCATCGAATTCTGAGTCCGTGTCCGAGTCGACTTTGATTCGAGTCCGTGTCCAGTCGACTCAGATTCTGAATGTGCCATCAAGCATAAATTTCCTTACTCATCATATTCTTTTATTGTTCTTTTCTGGGCATTCTGCTTGTATTGACTTCTTCCATCGAATTTCCTTCCTTTTCTACTCGACTTTTTTAATTTCTTGATCATAAAAGCAAGTTCTTCGTGGTCCATGTCATTTTCTGAGTCTGTTTCATCAAAAACAACGTTAGATACTAAAGCAATGGACTTCTTACCTTCAGGATCTTCATCATTGAGTTGTTCCACTTCATAGGATTGAAGAGTCCCAACCAATTCGTCAACAGAGAACATGATTCTTTGTGTCTCCCTTATTGAGGTCTTTATGTGATTCCAATCATTTAAGAGACCTCGCAAGAATTTGTTGACCTTCATTGGGACAGAAATTTGTTGATTTTGATATGCTAAACCATTTACAATTTTTGTAAAACGGCTAAACATTTCTCCAATTGACTCCCCTTGCTTCATCTTGAAGGATTCATATTTGCTAAGCAGGAAGTTTACTTTTGTCTCTTTTACACGATCGGTCTCTTCATATGTAACATGAAGTCTATTCCAAACTTCTTTTGCTGTTTCACATGAAGAGATTCTATTATATTCAACAGGAGATAATGCGCAATATAAAGAATAAATAGCTTTTGCATCAAGCGCTTCTCGTTTGGACATCTTCGTCCAAGACATAAGAGCGGGGGGTTTGCTTTCTTTGTCTTTGCCATTCTTATTTGATGTAGATACAGCAGTGGAATTGATTCCTTTTTCCACAACATCCCATTGCAAGGGATCTTTGAATCTTAGGAATGCTTTCATTTTGTTCTTCCACACGTTGTATTCATTTCCATCAAAATATGATGGCGTTGTGTTACTTTGTCCCTCCATAAGTCCTGGTGCCAAGATACTAGCCATAAAAGATCTTTAGTTCAAAAGTAAAAACACTTTTATAAACCGAGCACTTAGCTCTGATACCAATTGAGAGTGCTAGTATTAACACCTAGAGGGGGAATAGGTGTTTAAAATAAACCTTGGCAAATATATGCGGAATAAAATAAATTTCGAAAAAAACAAATGAGTTAGGAAAGAAAATAAGAACACAAGATTTATAGTGGTTCGGCTTAATCCAAGTCTACGTCCACTCTCCCACGCTAACAGCCTTCTTGGCTGGATTCCACTATGCAATCAACAAGATATTACAACTTTAAGTGCAAACACTTAGTAGTAGATCACACTATCTCACTAAGTCACTCTTTTGGTATTTCTCTCACAATCACAAACATTTAAGCTCTCCGAAGACAAGTGTATGATCGAAGATCATTCAAACTTTGGAATTATAAATTCTACGCTCTATCTCTTACTTGCTCATCGATCCTTCATCTCCTTAAATACTTCTCCACTTCCTAACTAGCCGTTGGATAGTATCCCAGAGAATCGTCTTCCAATATACCCATTGGACAGCTCTGTATCTAGAAAATTTGGTAGCCGTTGAGTGACAAAGGTAGAATCCCAAAATGATTCCGATCGCCCATACAAACGAAATCTTGGTTTCCATAAGTAAAGTTTCTTCGTATAGAAAGTTCTTGTCTTCAAGATCTAATCGTCAATCAAATAGATTGAGTCAATCAAATCAATCTTAATGTGGAATCCAAACCAGATCACTAGCCATTGTATGATTGGGTTTGAGTTACGATTCATCGAATCTAGATATAAAGTCTGAGAGTAATAGACTTTACAATTTGAGTCTGAGTGCGATAGACTTTACAATCTGAGTCTGAACATATTCTGCTTCAGCATAGAGTTTGTCTTCCGGTTCAGCTTCAAAGTCTGTCTTCTGGTTCTTCCAAGTATAGACTTTGATATTATCATTTACATGTTCTATCATCAGCATGGTCTATTACTCAACCATCAAACACGTTAGTAGCCTTTGATTTATTTTGTCATCTTCAAAACATCATAAGGGATTTCCCTAACAATATGCACATAGATACTCATGATTCATATTATCCATGCTATCATGTATACATCCCATGAGATCCATTCATGCCTTCATGATCACATTCTCAATGTCAAATAGCATCAATTTACTTTCATAAGCAGATCATGCATCATGCCACATGCATACACCCATGCACATGATTCAATTTCAATTTTTATCTTTCACAAGGATCTCATCATTTTCTTTTTCTAGGGACCAATGTTTGCATCCCTCAATTTATCGCTCGCACCCAACCTGGCATCGCGAGGAGCCTCCGGCACACACCTCCGGGCATTCGGCACGCACCTCCAGGCATCCCGTACCCCAACTGGCATCACGAGGAATCCCCCCGGCACACACCTCCAGGACTTCCGGCACACACCTCCGGGCATCTCGATACTCCCGGGGCATCCCGACACTCCCAGGGCATCGTCGGCTCACACCTCCGACAGTATCATCATTATCATAATCTATATTCACATATGTACCTCAATTTCAACATGGCATTTGATGTAATAATATCAAAGGTCTAAACCAGCTTTTGATGTTATGTTACATGCCAAAAGTCACCACATATGAAGCATAATCAACCACTCAAGACATTATATCACATGGAGCAAATTTATTTATTTTTGAAAATACAGCAATTTTTCGGATAAAAACAGGTTGCACTCCTTTGGTCATAATTCTTGAAAAATTAGCAAACAGCCTTAATAAATTTTAAAAATTCGACATGTTATGTACAAGATCTAGAGGAAAATATTTCGTGAAGTATACCATACCAAAAGAACACCATACAATTCGGTACAGTCCATGCACCACAGTCTTTATAATTTCGGAATATTGCTATACTCAATTTCATTCACAAATTCGGTAAAAATCCTAAATCAGCTCAAAATTCTGAAATTTTTATATGTTATATAAAAAGTCCAGAAGTAAATATTTCATGAAGAACTCGAAATCTAATTCGTGATAAATTAAAAAATATAACAACCATAACCGTCCACAATCCTCGGCCTCGAATTCCAGATTTAACCGTTTCGGATAAAGATTGTTTCACCAACCTAAACTCATCCATTTCCTCTAAAAAAAATTTATGTTACTTATTAACATGTCATCTTCAACTTTCATTCAGAACACGAGATCAAATTTCAACCAAAATTTTTTATAAAATTCACAGAATCACACTAGGTCAGCATTTCGATTTCCAGATCTAGCTTCTTCAAAGAAAAACAGTTTCACCAATCTATACTTGTTCATTTCTTCTGAAATTTTGATATGTTACTATCCAAGAAGTCTTCTACAACGTTCATCAAGAAGTTGAAGCGATATTCCAACTAGAAAATTGCATGCAGCTCACGGGATCATCAAAAGTCGGACTGTTTTTCCAGAAATAGAATACTAGATTTGAACTTAGCTCCTATAACTTCGAAATTTCTTCAACTCTACCACATCTGAAGTTTTCCATTCACCACACACACATCACAGTAAGCAAAGGGTAGATTAATGGACTCTACTTGCCTCTAATCCGAGCAAAACACAGCAATACATAGCGGGGCAAGGCGGCTTGACGGCGAGACGCGGCGGCTCGACGGTAGTGATGAACCTCCTCCTCCTTTCTTTCTCTCTTCCTCTCTTTCTCTCCTTCTCTCACACGGTAGCTCTCTCTCTCCCTCTCGGTTGCTTCGCTCACTCCGCCCACTCTCCCTCTCTTTTCTTCCCTTTTGCAATGATTTGCAATCATTAGATTGCATGCAAAAGCCACTTGGCCAAACCCCTTAGCCACTTGGCATTTTTCCCATGCAAGGTGATGGGCTAGAAGATGGGCCGGCCTCTCCCTCCTTTGGTTGACGGCAGCCCTCCCTTTGGTCCTCTTGGGCCGGTTGAATGGTGGGGCTATAGGCTGGTTTGGTCCTTAAATATCCAGCCCACCATCATTCCTAATAATCCACCTTAATTTTCTACTTCTATAAATACCTAATTGAAATTTATATAAGCATAAAACTTGCAACATAAATTAATAAATTCCAACTTATAAAACACATAGCCAAGAATAGAATATTTTTTTTCCATCAAATAATTATCCACTAAAAGCTTGGCCTTAATCTTATTGCAAATCATTGATCAAAATGGATACAACACAACTTGATGGTGCTTCCATCACCTATCCATGGCTCATAGCACATCTAGGGATTGTCATGAAATTTTAGGAAGCCACAACGTATAATAAATATCTAGTCTTATAATCATGACTCCCGTGGTTGTTGATTATGTGAAAGTGATTGCACTCCAGTTGTTTAAATCCTTGTTACTACCCGTGATTGAGTTATACGAACTGTACTAACTTGCAGGAATGAAATAAGGTGAGGTAAGTCTTCTGTGTGTTGTGGCTAGGCCACCCTTGGGTGTATTTTCTTTCTAATAAGGGTTTAGGGGGTGAACTTGCTGAGACAATGTCTCACCCCGTTGTGGGCCAATATTTTCAGGTCCCTAGTGGACGGAGCAACTAGATCGCTTTGGTTGGCCTTGAGAAGTTGCAAAGGTAAAGTTAGGAGGATTAGAGAACGTATCCGACTTGTAGGTCATATAACAGTTCCTTTTTAAAAAGCCAGTCGTTTGTAGACTTTGGGCTGTAGACCTTTGTTTGTAAACTCCATTGATTTATGTAAGTGTATTGTTGTGAAATTGCTTCCTGCTGCTCTATCATGTATTAGATTGTTAGGGGTTTTATAATACGCTTCCGCATGTGCATTTAAATAAAATGAATTGGGTCGACGACGCATCCTGGGAACGTTGCATTTGCATAAACTAGATGGGATGTGCGCGTACTCAGGGTTCGGGGCTGACATACACCTTCAGTTCTTTCAACTCAGATAACAACATCCAATAAAGAGCCTTGGAGATGGGCTCTGTCCCAAGAGCTAATTCAATCACAAACTCTATCTCTCTCTCTGGCGGTAGGCTTGGCAACTCCTTCGGAAACACGTCTAGAAATTCTTGCACCACTGAGATATCTTCAATCTTCAGCTCCTCAACTGTCGTGTCCACGACAGTTGCCAAGTAACTTTAACAACCCTTGTCTAACAAATGAGTTGCCTCAAGCGACGACATTAAGAAAATCGAGGGTCCTCTCGACAATCCTTATGAACTCAAAACTTTCACCCCCTAACGGGTTAAATTGAATCACTTTACGATAACAGTCCATCTTAGCTCGTTGTTTGGTGAGCCAGTCTAAGCTAATTATCAAGTCAAAATCATACATGGCTGGAACTAACAAATCTATCCTCCCCTCTCACTCACCAATCACTAACTTGCAACTAGAACAACCCAACGTAGATAACACCATATTCTTTAATGATGTAGATATGCTAACCATTGACTCCAACAACTCAGGACTCAATCCTATTAGCTTAACATATTGCTCAGCAATAAAAGAATGAGTTGCACCAGGGTCAAATAAAGCATATGCAACATGGACGTTCAGTGAAACCATTACTGTAATCACATTGGGCGAGTCCTCTACTTGTCCTCTCGCGATGGCATACACTGTCCCTTGCACTAGAGGTCTGACCTGTCCACCTTGCGGTGCTAATCCCTTAACCCAACCAATTGGTGGCGGCGGTGGTAACTGCTGTTATCTCCTCGATCTTCTAGGACAATCCCTGGCCAGGTGAGCCTGCTGGCCACATTCAAAACAAGCGCCCATCCTCTGAGGCCACGGCGCCGAACTGTCGCCTTCCATAGAAGCGACATACACCCTTCTGATTTGGTATTGACTTACCAACTCCACCCTTCCTATTGAGCAAGACATGGAATCTTCCTTCGATCATAGGCTTCTTCCCATACCAATTCCCATCTGTTTGAGAACTAAACCTCGACCCAGATGAGGCAGCTTGCTCACTCATACTCCTCTCTATCAGTTGGGCTTGACTATACACTTCGTTATAGTCCTTTAAATCAAGCGGCACCAACGAACTTTTCAACTCCAACCGAAGGCCATTCCTGAACCTCCAAGCCTTATCTTCAGGATCCTCCATCAGTCTTGGAACGTACTATGACAGCTTCACAAACTTCACTTCATATTGATCCACGGTCATCATTCCTTGGTGGAGGCATTGAAATTCCTCCATTTTTTGTTTTCGGGCGTTACTTGAAAAGTAGTTGCTGTTGAAAGCTTTGAGGAAAGCGTTCCATACTAGGATCATGCCTTTCGGGAATACTGTGCCTCTAGTGGCCCTCCATCAGGTATTTGCGTTACTCTATAGTTGGTATACTACCAGGACAACTTTCTTTGCCTCGGTGCACATCAGTAGCGCAAAGGCCTTCTTTAGATCTTGAATCCAAAGCCAAGGCTTTCAGTTTTAGAAAATGCTCTACCAACTTATGAATTGGTCTCTCTCTCTCTCTCTCTCTCTCTCTCTCTCTCTCTCTCTCTCTCTCTCTACAACTATGTTCCCAAGTGGAACTTCGGCAAGAGCGGCAGCGGTAGCAACGGCAGCTTGAGTGGCAGTGGTAGTAGCAGTGGCTTGATTCTGGGCCTGCTGCCTTATCAGTGCTCCTATAGCTTCAAGCGCCTGCATGATCCCATCGATCTTGGGATCACCAAAGGCTGCTACCCTAGCACCAACAGGAGGCGATGCTACTCCACTAGTGCTAGCCTAAGCTGGCGCTTGACCACGACCTCCTCGGGTACTGACCCTCGTCGGTGTCCTACCCCGAGTCGCAGGTCCTAAGGTTCGCTTTTAAGGAGTCCTCTACTCCTAATCACTTATTTTGCAGGATCTTTAAAGAAACCTGCTTTCCAATTCCACACAGAATTAAAAGTTGAGCGATCTCAAACAAACAATTCTACCAAACAGATATCATAGACATGCACAAGCATGAAATAAAGGCATTTCCTACTAACTATCCCATAAACATATTGCACCTTATCTCCAACTATCAACCAGCTCTGATACCACTCTAGGTGGGGATGTCATGCCCCGATCCTTGAGTGCGTGCCCATCCTTCGGCGGTCGATTAAATTGCAACGTCCCAAGATGCGTTGTCAACCCATTCATTTTAATGCACATGCGGAAGTGATTAAATAAATCCCCAGATAGCACAAATATGGGATAGAAAAGCAAGGCCACAAAGTTTGAAAACCATAACACACTTTTATACACCACTAACTAGTTTATTTACAATACTAGTCTATTCAAAGAGGTCTACCAAAACAAAGGGGCTGCAAGTCCTATAAATGTTCGAATCCTCAACCGAAGGTTCCGGGGTCTCAAGCTTCAGGGAACTAGGGTCTACCACCAAACCACTATGAGGGTTGGCTGTACCCTGGCCAAAAGTGATCTTAAACACCGACATAGGAATCTCAGACTCCAGTAGGGGACCTTCCCTAGGTCCATCTTGCCAGTAACGATACCATGATCTGAATTGATTGGGTACCCTCCAGGGTAAACCCGCATCAACCCAGACAATGGATCTCACGAGTTCATAGACCCAGGCTCCTTGGCTCCTAAGGAGGGGAATCTGAGAGATCTATTCAATGATCTTCTTCGGCTGACTGAAGCGCTCAAGAGGAACAACCATCTAAAGACCTAAAAATGTTAGCCCACGACGGGGTGAGACAATGTCTCAGCAAGTTCACCTCCTAAACTCCAACTAGGAAGGAAATACACCCAAAGACTACTTATGCATAAGCACGAGACAAAGGACTTACCTTTGCTTCAGTTCCTTCCTGCAAATCAGTATGATTCAAACATTCTACCAATCACTTCAATTCAAATCAAATCATCGATCAATCGATCCAATCGATTCCATACCATTAATAACATCCATAAAATTCGATCGATTCAAACACTACTCACCGAAGTTGAAATTAGATGGTATAGCTCACCAAAGCTGACAATAGATATATAATAATGCTCACCAAAGTTGCTATATATCTATATTGCTCACTAAAGATGATAAATAATATATGCTCACCAAAGTTGATAGATATTCATAGTGCTCACTGAAGCTGATATATCGAGGCCCACATGCTGATATAGTATATTGATAATGCTCACTGAAGCTGATTTATGGAGGCCCTTAGGTTGATATAGTATACCATTCTAATCAACTGACAACTTCACTGTTTTCATAATATCCGATAAAAATAATCATGTCTGGATACACATTCGGTTTAAGCTAAAATACAATATTTCTCTTTTTCAAAAATCCCACCATTTAATACAGTCCACAAGAATATTTTTGGAGTTATAAACCGACACCCGATACTTCCCGATTAAATACTTAAATTACTCAATTTTGGGATAAATTCCCAAAAATACAAATATCACTCAAATAACACAAATTAGCATTCAATTAAATAAACCAAGCAAAACATTGCAATCAACACGAAATTCCGGTTACCGACTATGCCGATCTAATTTCTGGAAAATAATAAATAATTGAATAAATATCAAAATTATTTAAATAAATACAATTAAATACCATAAATGCAACCTTAGGACGGAAAAGTCTAATTTAATACCAAAACGGGCCGAAGAATTTCTGAACCAATCTAGATAAATAATACAACATATCCAGTTGCTAATTAAGCCGATCTAACCACTTGATATGCAATAACGAGTAATTAAATCGCTAATCCGTTCTAACTAACCACATAATCCAAACTTAATCTAAATTAAACAACCCTTAAGCTTAATTAATTCCATAAACAGAGTTTAGAAAGTAAACTCCTCGGTTTTGAAATCCGATAAGTTCATGGTGACAGCAACGCGAAGACGGGCAACAAACTCCTAAGCGGCGGCACCCTATGAGACCCGAAAGCGGTCCAAAGTGGGCCTTGAAACCCACGGTGGCTTCCTGGTCTTCAGTTTTGTTGTTAGGCCGTGAGGGCTGCTTGGACGGCTAGGTTGGGCCAAGACGGCGAGGATGGGAGGCGAGGCTGCTGTGGGGTCGGGTGATAATCGACGGCAGCAGATAGCGATTGGAAGGCGATGAACAGCGGGTAGGCGAGCTCAATTCGAGGGCCTGGGCATGGACGACGACTTTAGACCGAGGGACAGTCGCAGACGGCGGACGAGCTGGCGTGGGCTCGCGACTGGAGTGCGACTAGCCCGGTTGCTTCGAGAGGTGGTCGATAGCGTGGGAGGGGCTGCTGGCTGGTTTCCTTTGCAATTTTGAGATCACAAAACACTCTCTAATGGAGAAAGCAACTGAGGGAAGAAGAAGATGAAGCCAGCTGCCCTTGGGGGTCCCTTCAAGCCACCAACGTCTCCTATTTGATCATTAGATGGCCCCCCACCTTGTCTGTCCTATCCTCAGCCAAATAGCAGCCAACAAGCTTCCCTAGGGAGCCATTGAAGTGGTCCAAAAGTTGAGGACCAAGGGGGCTACGAATTTTGAAGCATTTTCCCCTAAATTGGACCAAATCCTCTTCAATTGGAACCAATTTGGCCCCCATAAATTCCATCAAGGTGTCCATGACAAAATTGACAGTTTTCCTTGCCAATAGGACCGACTTGCATCCCAAAAATGCGATAAAAAACGGTCTCCTGAATTTTCCGGTTAAAAACGGCGCTATATTGAAATTCTGCCAAAAATCTCAGTTTGCAGAAAAATTTTCAGAGGATGAGTTGACATTCCTAAAATGACTCATGATATGATAGAACTTTCAATTTCTGAAATCGGATTCAAATTCACGGTTAATTTCAATCTGGTGCGCTTTTAGCGTGACCTAACCTATCGCGTAGCTTTTAGAAACTTTTTGTGCAATTGACCCATGGTAGATTTATTTCAAGCCACAACATACATCTTCAACACATTGGCTACTCTCGGTGGTTGTAAAAATCTCGAGCTTTCAAATACGGACACAGGGTACCAAAACAATAGAAAAATCGGTTTAGTGCCGATCTACGAGAAGTTTGCAATCTGGTGGAATTACCCTACACTTTGATCAGCTATCTCAATCAAACTAACCTATCTCTGATCCCTAATCAATTTTTAACTGTGCTGTAATGATCTCTACAGATGAGTACGGTCGAGTAGTCGATTCCTGATCGAATTCTCAAGTCTTTTGCGTTAAAATCCATAAATGGCTTCTCCAAATATTCTAGTTATCTCGTGAGTGATCAGCTCAGAGAATAGCACTATAGGCGCGTTGATGAAAGGCCCAATTCATTTAATTGAAAACAGAACTCAAATTTTAGGATGTCACAGCTTTTCCCCTCTTATAAAAGTTTCGTCCTCGAAATTGAGACCATTACAAATCTTCAAACAAAAAGGTGGGGGTACAATATTCTCATTGAATCCTCACTTTCCCAAGTTGCTCCTTCAGTGCTGTATTGCCAGATCACTTTAACCAATGGGATTGTCTTGGTACGCAGAATGTGCTCTTTCCGATTCATAATCTGAACCGGGCTTTCCACATACGATACTCTAACGTCCATGTCTAATTCCTCAAAATTAAGCACGTGGGTCAGGTCAGGCTCATACTTCCTTAACATCGACACGTGAAAGACGTTATGCACTTGCGCCAACCTCGGCGGCAATGCAAGACAATACGCTAAGATCCTAATTCTCTCTAGAATCTCAAAGGGACCTACATACCTTGGACTCAATTTTCCCTTCTTGCCAAAGTGCGAAGTACCCCTCTTTGGTGACAACTTCAGAAAAACGTGATCACCAACTTGAAACTCTAAAGAACTTCGATGCTTATCTGCGTAGCTTTTCTAGTAGCTTTGAGCGGTCTTTAATATGTTCCTTGTAACGGCAACTGCATCCACTAATTGCTGGACTAACTCTAAGCCTATAATCTTTCGTTCCTCAACTTCATCCCAACAAACTGGCATTCTGCACGATCTACCATACAATGTTTTGAAATGAGCCATTTAAATGCTCTACTGGTAACTGTTATTATAGGGAAACTCGGCAAGATAAAGTTGTTCCTCCCAGCTTCCCTTGAAATTCAACACGCAAGCTCGTAGCATATCTCTGAGGGTTTAAATCATCCTCTTAGACTAGCCATCCGTCTGAGGAAGATATACCATACTATATTGCAGCATCGCTCCTAAAGCAACCTGCAAAATTTTCCAAAAAGTATATGTGAATCTCGAGTCTCGATCTAATGTAATTGTCACTAGTACTCCATGCATACGAACTATTTGACACACGTACAAATCTACATGTCTGTCCAAATCAAGACCACCCTTTCGCACTGCAATGAAGTGAGTCAACTTCATCATTCTGTCGACCACTACCCAAATAGAATCATTACCCCTCTAACTCCTTGGTAAGCTTGTCACAAATCCATTGTGATGTGTTCCCATTTCCATTCGGGAATCTTGAGAGGTTGCAAAAGTCCTTCTAGCTTACAATGTTATGCCTTTACTTGCTGACATGTGAGACACTTGGCGACATGCTTGACGATATCTTCCTTCATACCTGACCACCAATAGTGTTAACGCAGATTCTGATACATCTTTGTACTGCCAAGATTAATGCTGTAACTGCTACGATGAGCTTCTGATAAGATCTCCTCTTTAAGCTCTGCATCATCAGGTACACACAATCGTCGTCGGAACCTTAGTGATCAATCTTCAGCAATATGAAAATTACCCTTTCTCTTATTGGTATCTTCTTGCAGAATCTTCTAAACATCAGGGTTTGTCAATTGAAGCATCTTGATTATGATCTGACATTCGGCTCAATTCTAAGGATGGCCATAAGATTTGAAAGGTGGCCTACCTCAAATTTGAATACTGAATCCTGAGCTCTTTCAAGTAAAACCCATTCCGTAACCATCATCTGTGCAATTGAAGACTTCCAACTCAAAGCGTTTGTGACCTTATTCGCCTTCCTAGGGTGATATAGAATATCACAGTCAAAGTCCTTCAGAAGTTCCATCCAATGACACTATCTCATATTCAATTCCTTCTGAGAGAATAGATACTTGAGACTTTGATGGTCAGTGAAGATCTGGAATCTTTCTCCACACAAATAGTATCTCCAAATCTTCAAAGCGAAAATGATTGCTGCGAGTTCCAAGTCATGCGTCAGGTAATTCAACTCATGAGGTCTTAATTGGCGGGATGTGTATGCAACAACCCTACCATGTTGCATCAACACGCAACCCAATCCTCTAAACGAAGCATTGCTATAGATCTCGTATGCTCCAGGACCAGATGGAATGGTCAACACAAGTGCGGTAGTCAGCTTCTGTTTAAGTTCATGGAGACTACGCTCGCACTTGTCTGTCCACAAAAACTTCTCTTTCTTCTTCAATAGTCAAGTCATCGGCGATGCTAAAGCTGAAAACCCCTCTATGAACCTTCTATAGTAACCTATCAAACCCAAAAAGCTTCTGATCTCTGACACGGTTGTTGGTCTTGACCAATTGATAACTACTTATATCTTGGACAGATCCATGGAGATTCCTTCGCCTGAAATCACATGACCTAAAAACGCTATATGGGTCAACCAAAACTCACACTTACTAAACTTGGCGTACAGCTCATGATTCCTCAGGGTCTGGAGTATCATCCTCAGATGTCCTTTGTGCTCCTCAACACTTCTCGAACACACCAGAATATCGTCGATGAACATGATCACAAAATGATCCAAGTATTCCTTGAACACTCAGTTCATCAAATCCATAAAAGTAGCTGGAGCGTTCGTCAAACCAAATGGCATTATAGTGAACTCATAATGGCCGTATCAAGTATGAAATGCTGACTTCGGTATGTCCTCTTTTCTGATCCTCAACTTATGATAACCTGTCCTCAAGTAGATTTTTGAAAATATTGATGCTCTTTGTAGCTGGTCAAATAAGTCGTCGATCCTTGGGAATGGATACTTGTTCTTGATTGTCACCTGATTGAGTTGACAATAGTCGATGCAGAGGCGCAATGAACCATCTTTCTTTTTCATGAACAAAACTGGTGCTCCCCAAGGTAATGCACTAGGACGTATGAATCCCTTATGCAACAATTCTTGCATCTGCACCTTCAGTTCTTTCAACTGAAATAACGACATCTGGTAAGGAGCCTTAGAGATAGGCTCTGTCTCGGGAGTTAATTCAATCACGAACTCTATCTCTCTCTTTGGCAGTAGGCCTGGCAACTCCTTCGAAAACACGTCTGGAAATTCTTGCACCACTGAGATATCTTCAATCTTCAACTCCTCAACTATCGTGTCCACGACAATTGCTAGGTAATCTTGACAACCCTCGTCTAACAACGGATTGCCTCAAACGACGACATTAAGGAAATCGAGGATCCTCCTCGACTCCCTATGAACTCAAAACTTTCAACACCTAACAGGTTAAACTAAATCGCTTTACAATAACAGTCCATCTTAACTCGTTGCTTGGTGACCTAGTCCATGCCAATTATCAAGTTGAAATCATACATGGGTTGGACTAACAAATCTATCATCCCCTCTCGCTCACCAATCACTAACTTGCAACCAAAACAACCCAACACAGATAACACCTTATCCTTTAACGGTGTAGATATGCTAACCACAGACTCCAATAACTCAGGACTCAATCCTATCAACTCAACATATTGCTCAGCAATAAAAGAATGAGTCGCGCTAGGGTTAAATAAAATATATGCAGCATGGTCATTTAGCGAAACTGTACCTGTAATCACATCAGGCAAGTCCTCTGCCTATCCTCTCATGATGGCATACACTGCCCCTTGCATTGGAGGTCTGATTTGTCCACCCTGCAGTGCAATCTGTGGCGTTAATCCCCCAACTTGACCCATCGGTGGCAGTGGCGGTGGCGGTAACTACTGTTGTCCCCTCGGTCTTCTAGGACAATCCCTAGCCAGGTGAGCCTGCTGGCCACATTCAAAACAAGTGCCCATCCTCCGAGGGCACGGGACCGAACCGTGTCACCTTCCATAGAAGCGACACATACCATTCTGATTTGACGTTGACTTTCTAACTCCACCCTTCCTATTGGGTGGGACATGGAATCTCCCTCCAATCATAAGCTTCTTCCTATACCAATTCCCATCTCTCTGAGAACTGAACCTTGACCCAGACAAGGCAGCTTGCTCACTCATACTCCTCTTTATCAGCTAGGCTCGACTATACACTTTGTTATAGTCCTTTAAATCAAGCGGCACCAACGGATTTTTCAACTCCAATTGAAGGCCATTCTTGAATCTCCGAGCCTTATCTTCAGGATCCTCTATCAATCTTGGAGCGTATTGTGACAACTTCACGAACTTTGCTTCATATTGATCTACAGTCATCATTCCTTGGTGGAGGCGCTAAAATTCCTCCATCTTTTGTTCTCGGGCGATACCCAAAAGTACTTGCTGTTGAAAGCTTCGAGGAAAGCGTTCCATATTAGGACCATGCCTTCCGGGAATACTGTGCCTTTGCTAGCCCTCCACCAGGTATTTGTGTTACCCTATAGTTAGTATACTGCCAAGACAACTTTCTCTGCCTCGGTGCACATCAGCAGTGCAAAGGCCTTCTTTAGGTCTTGAATCCAAAGCGATGCAGTCTTTGGTCTCCAACACTCGTGAACCTTAGCGAGTTCAGCTTCAGAAACTACTCTACCAACTTATGAATTGGTCTCTCGCTCTACGACTATGTTCCCAAGTGGAACTTCAGCAGGAGCGGCAACGACTAGGGGTGTGCATGGTTTGGGTGGGCGGTTCCTGACCTAGAACCGAGAACCGTACACTAAAGATCAGTTCCAAAAAAATATAACCGGGAACCACCCGTTACTTGCATGGATCCACTCAAGAACTGTACCACCGGTCCAGTTCGGTTCCCGGGTGGATCCATGGAATCGGTCTCACCAATAATAATATCGTTTTCCAAATCCTGCTGTGAGTATTTTTCATATCGAGTAATATTTTTCTTTAAATTGAACCGGCTTAATTAAGGGTACCATTTTTCTTTATTTTATTGGAAAACACTACCAAATAAGAGAAATATGTTTTTTTTCCCATTTTTGAATCATTTCAATTGAAATCTAAAATATTCTTTAAGTTCAAGGTTCTGGATGATTGTCATATGTAGATCGTTTTTTTCCTTTATCCCCTAACAGTGCTCAATCTCTTATAACATTTGCTTTACTAAATTCTTTTTGTAGAAACAATTCCACCGGTATTCCACATTTTCTTCAACAGAATGTCCTATGTGAGTCCCGAAAGTATCCTTTGAAGGAGCCATTTGTTGAGTTGCTAAAAAGTAGCTTGCACACTTTAATAAATTCTTATAAAAACATGGAAACCATGAGAGGAGATAGAGCCCTAAAACATGAAAACATGCTAATTAGTAATTTCAAAATTTATTTTAATATGAAAAATTAATGTATTATTATAATATAATCCGTCCAGTCTGGATGGGCGGATCTGCCCATGGAACCGGGAATGGGACCAACACCCACTGGTTCCCATAAATTGGAACCGAGAACCGGATCGGTTCCCTCAAGAACCATCGGTTTCAAGCGGTTCCGATCTGGTTTCAGATGGTCCGGGGGGGTCTCGGTTCTTTTGTACACCCCTAGCAGTGGCTGCAGCCTCAGCAATGGCGGCAACGGTAGTAGTAACGGCAGCTTGAGTGGCAGCTTGATTTTGGGCCTACTGCCCTATCAGTGCTCCCATAGCTTCAACCGCCTGCATGATCTCATCAATCTTGGGATCACCAGGGGCTGCTATCCCAGCACCAAAAGAAGACAATGCTACTCCACTACTGCTAGCCTGAGCTGGCGCTCAACCACGACCTCCTCGGGTACTGACCGTTGTCAGCGTCCTACCTAGAGTCACAGGTCCTAAGGTTCGCTTTATAGGAGTCCTCTGCTCCTGATCACTCATTTTGTAGGATCTTTAAAGAAACCTTATTTTCCAATTCCACACAAAATTAGAAGCTGAGCGATCTCAAACAAACAATTCTATCAAACAGCTATCACAAACATGCACTAGCATGAAATAAGGAACTTTCATACTAACTATCCCATAAACTTATCACACCTTATCACTCCAACTATCAACCAGCTCTGATACCACTTCAAGCAGGGATGTCACGCCTCGATCCTTGAGTGCGTGCACATCCCTCGGTGGTCGATTAAATTACGATGTCCTAGGACGCGTTGTCAACCCATTCATTTTAATGCACATGCAAAAACGATTAAATAAATCCCAGACAGCACAAAGATGGGATAGAAAAGCAGGGCCACAAATTTTGAAAACCACAACACATTTTTATACACCAATGACTAGTTTATTTACAATACTAGTCTATTCATAAAGGTTTACCAAAACAAAAAGGCTGCAAGTCCTCTAAACGTTCGAATCCTCAACCGAAGGTTCTGGGGTCTCAAGCTCCGAGGAACTAGGGTCTACCATTGAACCATCAGGAGGGTCAGCCGTACCCTGGTCAAAAGCAATCTCTAACACTGACATAAGAATCTCAGACTCCGGTAGGGGACCTTCCCTGGGTCCATCTCACACATAATGATACAACGATCTGAATTGATTGGGTACCCTTTGGGGTAGACTCGCATTAACCCAAACAATGGATCTCACAAGTTTGTAGACCCAAGCTCCTCGGCTCCTAGGGAGGGGAATCTAAGAGATATGTTCGGTGACCTTCTTGGGCTGACCAAAGTGCTTAGGAGGAACAACCATCTAATGAACTGAAAATGTTAGCCCACGACGGGGTGAGACGACGGGGTGAGACAACGTCTTAGCAAGTTCACTCCCTAAACTCCAACTAGGAAGGAATACACCTAAAGACTACCTATGCACAAGCACAAGACAGAGGACTTACCTTTGCCTTAGTTCCTTCCTACAAGTCAGCACGATTCAAACATTCTACCAATCACTTCAATTCAAATCAGATCATCGATCAATCGATCCAATCAATTCCATACCATGAATACCATCCATAAAATTTGATCTATTCAAACACTGCTCACCCAAGTTGAAATTAGATGGTATAGCTCACAAAAACTGACATAGGTATATAATAATGCTCACCGAAGCTAATATATATCTATATTGCTCATCGAAGCTGATAGATATCTATAGTGCTCATCGAAGTTGTTAGATAATATAGCTCACCAAAACTAATAGATATCTAAAATGCTCACCGAAGCAGCTAGAGTATACTGCTCACCAAAGCTGATACATTGAGACCCGTAAGCTAATACAGTATACTGATAATGCTCACTGAAGCTGCTAGGATATACTGCTCACCGAAGCTGATATATTGAGGCCCTCAGGCTGATATAGTATACCATTCTTATCAACTGACAATTTCACCGTTTTCATAATATTTGATAAAAATAATCGTGTGTGGGTACACAGTTAGTCTAAGCCAAAATACAATATTTCTCTTTTCCAAAAATCCCACCATTTAATATAGTCCGCAAGAATATTTTTAGCGTTATAAACCGATGCCTAGTGTTTCTCGATTAAATACTTAAATTACTTAATTTTGGGATAAATTCCCAAAATTACAATTATCACTCAAATAGCACAAATTAGCATTCAATTAAATAAACCAAGCACACCATTATAATCAGCACAAAATTTCGGTCAACGGCTATCCTAGTCTAATTTCTGAAAAATAATAAATAATTAAATAAATAACAAAATTAATTAAATAAATACAATTAAATGCCATAAATGCAACCTTAGGCCAGAAAAGCCTAATTTAATATCAAAACAGATCCAAAAAATTTCCGAACAAATCTAGATAAGTAATACAACCTATCTAGTTGCTAATTAAGCTGATCTAACCACCTAACATGCAATAACGAGAAATTAAATCAATAATCCGTTCTAACTAACCACCTAATCCATGCTTAACCTAAACTAAACAACCCTTAAGCATAATTAACTAATTAAGTAGAGTTTAGTGAGTAAACTCACCGGTTTTGAAATCCGATGAGTTCATGGCGATGGCAATGCGGAAATGAGCAACAAACTCTGAAGCAGCGACACCCTACAAGGCCCGAAAGTGGTCCAAAGTGGGCCTTGAAGCCCATGGTGGCTTGCTGGTCTTTGGTTCTGTTGCTGGACCGTGAGGGCTGCTTGAACGGCTGGCTTGGGTCGAGACGGCGACGATGGAAGGGTGAGGCTGCTGCGAGGTCGAGTGGTGCTCAATGGTAGCAAACAGCAGCTGGACGGCGAGGAACGATGGGTAGGCAAGCTCAATTTGATGGCCTAGGTGCAGACGACGGCTCTAGACCGAGGGACGGTCCTGGACGACGGATGATCTGGCGTGAGCTCGCAGCTGGTGTGCGACTGGCCCAGGTACTTCAGGCGATGGTCGATGGCGTGGGAGGGGCTGTTGGCTAGTTTCCTCTCCAATTTTGAGCTCACAAAACACTCTCTAATGGAGAAAGTAGTTGAGGGAAGAAGAAGATGAAGCCAGTTGCCCTTGGGGGTCCCTCTAAGCCACCAAAGTCTCATATTTGATCATTAGATGGCCCCCCACCTTGTCTGCCCTATCCTCAGCCAAATAGTACCCAACAAGCTTCCCTAGGAAGCCATTGAAGTGGTCCAGAAGTTGAGGACCAAGGGGGTGACGAATTTTGAAGCATTTTCCCCCAAATTGAACCAAATCCTCTTCAATTGGATCCAATTTGGCCCCCATAAATTCCACCAAGGTGTCCATGACCAAATTGACATTTTTCCTTGCCAATAGAACCAACTTGCATCCCAAAAATGTGATAAAAAAAATGGCGCTATATTGAAATTTCGCCAAAAATCTCGATTTGCAGAAAAACTTTTGGAGGATGAGTCGACATTCCTAAAATGACTCGTGACATGACAGAACTTTCAATTGATGAAATCGGATTCAAATTCGTAGTTAATTTCAATCTGGCCCGATTTTAGCATGACCTAGCATACCGGGTAGGTTTTAGAAATTTTTGGTGCAATTGACCCATGGTCGATTTATTTCAAGCCACAACATACATCTTCAACACATTGGCGACTCTTGGTGGTCATGCAAATCTCAAGGTTTCAAATACGAGCACAAAGTACCAAAACAATAAAAAAAAAAATCAATCTAATACTGATCAACAAGAATTTTGCAATCTGGTGGAATCACCCACACTTTGATCACCTATCTCAGTCGAACCGACCTATCTCTGATCTCTAATCAATTTGTAATCGTGCCGTAATGATCTTTGCAAATAAGCATGGTCGTAGTCAATTCTTGGTCGAATTCTCAAGTCTTTTGCTTTAAAATCCCTAAATGGCTTCCCCAGATATTCTAGTTATCTCGTGAGTAATCAACTCAGAGAATAGCACTATAGGCGCGTTGATGAAAGGCCCGATTCATTTAATTGAAAACAGAACTGGAATTTCAGGATGTCACACACTGGCAGCTCGAATGGTGGCATGAACTGCAGCGGCTCAATGAAATTGAGATCACAACTGGGGAGGGCTTGGATTGGGTGGACGGGCGGTGGCTTTCGGCGTCGAACGGCAGAGCAAGTGACGATGTGAAAAGGTGGTGGTGGTGATGAACAGACAAGGGGGCGGCAACAAAAGAAAATTGAAAATGGAGAGAGAAGTGGGGAAGAGAAGAAGAAGAATGAGATGGAGATGAAACATTTGAGGGAAATGAAAGTAAATGGAGGAGAGTAGGTTCTACCATCCTAAGGGAGAAGGCATCAGGGGAGGGGGGAGAGAGAGAGAGATTCTTAGACTTTTCTTCCAAAAACCATCATTTCTTCACACTAACCATGCCCAAGATCCTCCTAGCCAAGTCTTATGTCCCCCTTCATTTTCTTTTGCTTTTATTTTTCTTTAAAGCCAAGATTTTAGCCAAAAATCACAACTTTGCCACTGGGTCCAATTCCATTTCTTGGTTCAAATTTTCGTATGATAATTCCCTTTCCAAATAATTTTAAACTTGCCGATAATTTGAAGGTAAATGAGGCAACTTTCAATTAATTAGTCTTGAAATCCTCAAAAGTTCGATATACAAAATCGAATTAAATTTCATGGTTAACCCGTGGTTGATAATTTTTTATCCACGTTTGTGCATCTTCGAATAATGGACGACCATTGGTTGTCATGTAATTGCGATGATTCAAATACATACCCTAAGTACAGGATCAATAGAAAATTAGTTTATCGTCGTCTGATGCGAGTATCATAATCGTGCAAAACCACCCACGAACCCATTATGTACTTCCATCAAATCAATTTATATCAATTTGCTAATTGACTTATAATGGCGCAATATTGACCTTTGTCGATCTTTATGGTCGAGCAGTTGATTCCTAATCGAGTTCTCTAGTCTGTCGCATTTTAACCCTTTACGGCCACGCCCAATAGATTAGTTAACTCATGAATAATCAATTCAAAGTAATTTAATAATCAGTGCATTGATGAAATAACCTTTCATATATCTCGAACGGGGCCAAATTTTGGGATATCACAACGGTTGTGATTTAGCATACTTAAGATGGTGAAGTTGATAAAGATGAAATGATGCCATCTTTGGTGGATGTATATCTTGAAAGGGCTGTCATAATTGTAAAGGTATCCTTAAACTCACATTTACATTCTTTTTCCTTTCAACCTTAAAACCACCGTTGATCAAGTTTTGCCACAATGTTAGTGTAGGGTGACAACATCTTCCGTTGTCATGCAAGGTACAAGCTTGAGAGAGCTCATGACTGTGATCAATGGAACTCATAAGAGATTCACTTGGGAGGTGAGGTAATGACGCCTCTATGGGTGAGAACTGTAAATGAACTTTCATGATCAAGTACTTCTAAATCTGACATTTCTCTCATTCTCTTCCCCAAAAGACAAGTGGTGGAGAGATTGGGTCGTGATAGGTAAATGTAGTATGAATATATCAGTTTAAGATTTTTTGTGATACAAAAATTCAGTTTAGGTTAAATGCGGTGTCACTGTCGCCATAGTCAAGGCATTATAAAAGGGGTACAGCTTAAAGTGAATGACCTGCTGCCTCCTTCTCCTTAAGGTAGACTTACGATTATTGCCTAGAGGCACGTGTTATAGTCCAACCCCATCAAGTCCAATGTGCATTGCGCAAGTGTACAGCTTCTGCAACTGCAAACTTCTTCCCCAATTCTCTCCCCAAAGCCCTCTCTGCCACATCATTTGAGATCACTCCTAGTTGCTGCATAAAACAATCTAATTTAGCAACTTTCCCAGTTCTCTGCATCAAATATCCAGGTAGAATCTCCAACACCGAGTAAATGGACCGTTACAAGTACTTCAACATGCACTCGTCGTATCGGATCATGGAGATTCTCCTATCAAGGCATCGCCGAAGGATGTATTTAATTTCAGTAGCCACACATTACCTACACATGAAGTGCTGACAGCACTGAGACAAAGGAAGAGCTTGAAGGCACGGTCAAGAGTGTCCTTCCCAACAATGGCATTGGTGAAGCCATCACCATTGTTAATTGTTGGTTGTTTGTTTGTAAAATAGTTCTTTTTTCTTGTTCCACATAGGAAAGTTAAATTAAAAGTATGTGAACCATTATATAAGTGTGAATGTCTTTAATTTATTCAAATGAAAATAATGGGATGTGGGTTAGACCCCATAATACCCATGTGTGGATGCCTAATTATTAGGTGCAATTAACACTTGATGCACTCATAGATCATAATTAGTATTAATTCATTTATTTTTTTTTTCATGTGGTTATTTTACTAATCTTTGTTAGGCATCTCACAACCTTGGAAAGGTTATATTGTTCAATTAATATACTTCAAAAGTTATTTTATTATTATTATTATTATTATTATTATTATTATTATTATTATTATTATTATTATTATTATTATTATTATTATTATTTTATTATTATTTATTTATTCAACTTTTTCGATATGTTTATCCAACGTGTTTTTAAGAACATATCCGTTCACTTTGCAACTTTTTCTTAAGGGTTGCTTCTGCTAAGAAAACTGAGATAAATACATTGGTTTTTAGTCTCAATAATTATCAAGTCTAGTCAAATTTTCCTTTAAAAAATACAGCATTATTTCTAATTATTTTCATTTGAGAGTTATGGAAATATGCTCGAATTGCTATATGTAAATTCTCATTTTAGACTTTGTTATATCCCAAAAGATTTTTAACTATAACTATTAGTAACATTTTGAGATAAATAATTCCTTAAAAGGAGTGTTATCACGATTTAAAGTATGATTCCTTTTCTTCTCAATCTGAAGCATTTTTTTTCCAAAATCGGTGGCAGCGGAGGAGAGGGAAGAGAGGAGGGTCTTGAGGTTGGACTGGTAGGTGGAGTTGGGAGCAAAGGAAGTTGTGCTCGGCAGTAATGCTGTAGATAAGCCGGTGTAGCTTCGGTAACGTGACGGTGATTGATGAGACAAAAGAGAAAAAAGAAGTGGGCGAGGGAGATAATCGAGTGAAAATTCGTGGTCGGATGATCTTATTCTGCTTGCGGGACTGAGCATAGAATTATCGAAAGAAGAAGAATATGTTCTATTCTCTCAGGAAAAAGAAAATTCTTATGGGTGGTGCAAGATTGAACTTTATGGCGCACGCACTTGCGAGCTTTACCCGGTAATTTACCTATGATAATCGCTTTTATAAATCTGGAATTCTTATGCATACTTTGGTAATAGAATGGTGAAGAATGGAAAATTTTACACTCAGGAAAATTCTACACAAATATCTCGTTCACATTTCCTGCACCAAGTTGATGAGACAAAGGTGAAGATTTCAAAATATTGATAAAAGGGATAAGTACAATGAAAGTCCTAAAAAAATTTACAAAAATGCAATTGAATCATAAAACTTGCAAAAAAAAAAAATGCAATCAAATATAAAACTTATCAAATTAGTTCAATTGGGTTCTAAAATTAACACCGTCAAATTTACTAAAGGAAAATGCAAAATGACTTTTTATTTTTCACGTGGCTTTTTAAAATTATTTTTTATTCAATTTGTTAAAAAAAATAGATTTTAAAACTAAATTTTTTTTTTAAAATTGTTAAAAAAAATGGCAACCACTCCATCGCCACCACCCATTGCCAAAGGGGGGGCGGGCGACGATCGCCGCCTTGGGCGGAGGTTGTGGGCCACCACCCAATCAAGGTGAGACCTCACTAGCCCCAAGCGAAGGCCAGTGACCCTCGCCAAGCATGGGCAAGGGTGCCTAGATTTGGGCACACCAGCCTCGCCGGCCCTCATGAGGGGCCGGCGACCATCGCCCGCCCTGGGTGAGGCTTCACTGGCCCTCACTAGGGGTTGGCAACCATTGCCCACCCTAGGCAAGGTCTTGTTGGCCCTCACCTAAGGCCGGCAAGGCTCACCCAGATATGGGCGAAGGGGGTCGCCTAGATTTGGGCGAGCCTCATCGGCCCCCCGTGAGGGCCGGCGTGCCCAAATCTAGGCGCCCTCGCTCACGCCAGGTGAGGTTCATCAGCCCCTTTGGCGATGGGCGGCAACGGCGGTGGAGGAGCTACCTTTTTTTTTTTTTTTTTTTTGGGAGTTTGTTTATATAAATTTTAGATTTTCTTTTTAGTTTTTAAATCTATTTTGAATAAAAATAATAATTTAAAAAGCCACGCAGAAAATAAAAATCATTTAAAATGCCACGTCGCATTTTCCGTTAGTATGTCCGACGGTATTAACTTTAGAACTCAATTGAACCAATTTGACAAGTTTTAAGACTTAATTGCACTTTTGCAAGTTTTAAGACTCAAATGCATTTTCGTAACAAGTTTTAGGAATTCTATTGCACTAATCCCTTAATAAAACAAAAGAGGACAAATGATGTTCATAATTTATACTTTCATGCTTCTTATTTGTTCTTATTATTTTATTGCATGTATTTACATTGTGATTCCATAAAATTCTACAATCATACGTCTCATATTTTCTTTTAATCAGAGCTTGTATGATGGGATTCAAATCCACTTTAAATAAAACTCCACATAAGCTCTAAGTTTGCTTGATGCAAATGTTTATATTTTTATAAGTTTTTTTTTTTTTTTTTTTGGTAAAGATGCACTTCAAAACCTACATTGAAAATAATATAACAAATATAGTATTAAATCTGTGCATGCATGGATATCTTGCTAGTTTTTATATATCCATTTGCCTAGTTTATATTTTTACGCATATAGATCCTCTGAACTTGAGCTCATGAACATGCTTCTTATGAGTGTAAATTGACCTTCTCAATTTGCTGCATTGAGAAGATGACTTATTAGCATGTTTTTTATGTGAATATTATATCGACAATGCTCTGTCCCAGTTAGACTGTTATGTAAGCGAGTGCTCGGGGTAGAATGGCTTGTCTCTTTGTCATGATTCTCGCAAGCATATTAGGTCTCCGTCAAGGGAACCCCAATGCCTACGCCCGGGTCCTCAGTGGTCAGGGCTGGGTCTCAAGTAGTGCCCACGAAACTGGTGCCCATGCCCAGGAACTCAGCACCTGCACCCAAGTCACTTACACCTGAGCCCAAGCCCATTGAGGCCAAACCCAGTTCATCGGTGGCTGGGCCCAGGTCCACAAAGGCTGAGCCTAGATCCCAGTGCCTATGCAGGGTAAATTCCCATTGTTTCATGGGACTGTTTCACTTTGAATCATTTTCATTTATTTCCTTGTTTCGAACTCCAACCCAAAGATAAATTCAACATAAATTCTTCAAAAAATTAACCGAACCATGAAGTGAATGGTACCCAGGGCTGTCTAAATCCATCAATGATTGAGTGATAAGCTATCGATTTAAGATTAATAAGTTATTGCATTAGCGTGATAAATAGTATTTATATGCATTTTATGCTTGATTTATGGGATGAATTAATGCATGATTTATGTTGTTTTAAGCTTGTGATGCCATGAAAAACAATTGCTCAAGTTAGAAACCTTAATTGCTATTTTAAAGGATGGTTTTATTGGCATATAAATGGTAATTCACGAGATATCATGTTTGAGTGCCTTGTTTTATGTGTTAAATGTGGGCAATGATGTTTTAAAATAAAAATGTACAAGTTTGACAAGTTAATTTTACAAATGTAATCACATGTGAATATTTTACTGCCTTTTTACGTGTGAAAGTTGTGGTAAATTGTCGTATAAGCATGAACCATGTTTGCACTAGCTAATTGAGGAAAAATGAAATTTTATAAGTTAGTGGCATGCTCATGTGGTCATTTAATGGAAACCGTCACCCAATGGGAGTTTGGGGATGATGCCTGATTTTATTGGATGCCTAGTAGGATACGAATGCCAAGTTGTAGCAGAGGCCAAATCAATGCTCCTTATGGAATGCCGTCTATGGTGGGGGTTCAAGACATGATGCCGTGCTCGATGGGATGAGACAATACCCAATCATGCCAAAAGACTGCCAATTCTCGTGTTGGCCGTAGCTTGAGTGGTCGTAATAATTGAAACACTATGAACGTATTGTGCATGGAAAAGTATAAGATGTATTCTAATTATATGTTATACATGTTGCATTGTTATTGGCATGTGATAGTTAATCATATGTAGGGGTGTGCCAAAATGTGGTAACAATATATAAAGCTACATGTTTGGGCTGCACTCAAGACGAATTATGTTCTAATCGAGGTTTAGGTGGTTAATTTACTAAGATTTTATATCACCCGTTGTTGTTTGTATTGTTTTTTGGCATGTAGTATGGAGAACCATCACATTCGGTTCGAGGTCCCGATGGGCCAAGATACTATCATGACTCTATAACCCATCTCAGGGACGGATCACGTTTATGAGCTTTTTGTTATGGCCATTTGGGTTGATGAAGGATTGGCTAATTGGTGGCCATAGGTTTAAGGCATGATTCATTTGAGTCAGGGAGGAAGGTTTTGGCTTGATGCAAGGTTTTTGATGGACTGCCTGGCGAGGGTCCTGAAGAGCATATTTGAAACCCCACGGATATCGACACCCCGGTGGTGCCGTGGAGGATCCAAAGACCAATCCGAATGAGGAGTCTAACCTTGGGACTCCACCTAGATACCACAGTTTGGCCATCACCTTAGTGAAGCTTAAGTTAACCTAACCCTCTGCTAATTTTTGTTGGTGGTGTAGGAAATTGCCCTTTTAGGATGAGCTTGTAATTACTAAACTGCCTAAAATTAATAGTAAATATTTAAAATAAGGGTTTGGTTTGATGTTACTGTGTTTTCCTTACTATTCCTATTATATTTAATTGGTTGGGAGTTATTATGCAATTCCGTTTGCATTTAATTGAAAAATGAAATGAATGGGTCAACGGCATGTCCTAAGATGTCACAACTAAATGACCATGGAGGGATGTTGCACGCTTGGGTTTCGGGACGTGACAATTTTTATGTAAAATAAACTATTGTGTAAAATAGAACATTAAAAAGAGAATAAAAAAAAAAAAAAAAAAGACATATGTTCTTCAAGTTTTTGCTATCAATGAATTCTATCTCAAGAAAGGAACTCAAAGGCTTCAACTGATGATTGAAGGATCGATCCCTTTCGAGACTGGAACAATATTTAATCCGTGAAAAACAAGATACGTTTGTCTTGATTATGTGCTTTTCTATCGGTGTTAAAAATATCCTTAGGCATGTTTCCGCATTTATGTTTTAGTATTACTCGATAGTTCGAGTATCCATTTTTATTAGGAATTTGTTTCCGTCATTATGAACCGAACCTGATGTGCTGATCTATAAAACCGTAATTCACTATGGCACTGAGAAAGTTACCAGCTAAATGGTAACACGTACGGGAAATTATCATCACCCGGATCCTTTTACTCAGGAAAAAAGAAAATCAAAATTTTTACCACATTTTAAGCACATCCGCTGAAAAAGCCAACTAAAATCCAACTCAGCTCAGTTTTACTCAGGCGTATTACTAAGCTCACATCACTTCAGCGTATCACAACAATCAACTCAGCTCACGCAGACGTATCAGTATCCTTAGATATCATAGACAAACCAAATCCGCTAAAAACATCATAGAAATTTTTGCGATTCAAACTCACACACCACGTATTCATCGAAACTACCTCGAGAGAAGCGAAACAGTCAAGGCGTACGAGGAAATTGGAAAAAGAAACCTGTTGTGAGAGGAGATGACGACGGAGGCGCCTACGAGATCAAGACGCTCGGGCAATGGTGATGGCAAAGCCGATGAAATCGAGACTTTGCTCATTTTGT
The DNA here is from genome assembly GCA_014182885.2 of Eucalyptus caleyi. Lineage (NCBI taxonomy): Eukaryota > Viridiplantae > Streptophyta > Magnoliopsida > Myrtales > Myrtaceae > Eucalyptus > Eucalyptus caleyi. The sequence goes on from CM024470.2 coordinate 51,614,972, forward strand.
TCTTATTGATCGATTGGAGTATTTGCCAGTTCAATCAATGGGCCAGAAGGCGGAGGGTGGCATTTAACGAATGGGAGAATATATTAGGTGGGCATCTTATCACATAGGCAGTGCGTCACTCCACTAATTGATCACTATGTCTTCAAGTGGGCTCACTTTTTAGATTTTTTTCTCTTTCAAGAAAAGAAGGACAGTTGGATGTCCTTCCCATGAAGATTGAGAAACGGATAACTTTTTTACTGCCTTTATTTGGGGTGTAATCGTGTTTGTTCCTTAATAGGAGAAGCCACAATGTAATTCCTGGGCATTATCCCACGGAACTAGCAGCCTATTTTCCAAAAACATAGGTGCTTATTGATTGTTCATTAATGATCCCTGTGGAAGGCCAAGGATCTTAAGGTCTCTGTGAGACTATCATGAAGAAAGACTCCACTCATATCACGATTCATCGAGGGTACATCTCGGTAACCGACATTTCATTGGTCGACCACGGTGTAGACCTACTGGTGAATTCATCTGACTTAGGCTCTTTCAACCGTCTCTCCGTATTCCTTTGGAGAAGGAAGGCCGGTCGTCGTGGCTGTGGAAGCTCAATAGAGTGGCTGGTCAACATGAGGACTATGCTTGCCATGGTGGGTCTATCAGCTGGATCTTCCTCAACACCTAATAAACCAATGTGGAGGCATCTAACCACTTCATCTATTGAATATGCGTTGCTAATGAATGGATCTAACACTTCGAGCGGTGTACCAGCTCTCCAATGCTTCCACGCCTGTAAAATTTATTTAAATGAAGGAATTTCGACTTAGTTAGATTGGTAGAGCGTAATATTTGCCCTAGTAGCACAGATGCAACTTACATAGCTGGCGAGATTTTCCCCCGTGTCTGATTGGAAGAAGCTTCTATTCTTTTTGCCACTAATGATCTCTAGGATTAGAACACCAAAACTATAGACATCGGACTTCACTGAGATTTGCCCACGCATTGCATACTCAGGAGACAAGTAACCACTGCAAACCAAATACATGGGCCGTAGCATCCGTTATGTTATTATAAGTTGATAAAATAAGCAAGTCTCAAATGACCCACATTCTAATGAATAAGCACGAGGATTGACATGGATAAGAGCATGGTGTTGTTTCTAATTCATAAATCAACCATATGATAAATCGTATAAACAAGAAATTATTAGTCATCTAAGAAAGAATTTGAGACTTACAAGGTCCCCACGATGTGATCAGTGTTTGCCCGAGTTTGATCTACTCCAAAAATCCTAGCCATGCCGAAATCTGAAATCTTCGGATTCATATCACTGTCTAACAAGATATTACTTGGTTTCAGATCACGATGAATGATCCGTAATCTAGAATCTTCGTGCATATAGAGCATTCCTCGAGCAACTCCAGATATTATCTTGTAACGTGTTAACCAATCCAATTGCCTTCTCTTATCAGGATCTGCTCATTTACACAATTAGAATCCAATTATACTGAGTTGATAAGTTCTCAAAGAATTTTCATCATGTTCCCTAGAAGCTAGTGAGGGTTTCAACTTTTAAGTTTTTGTTAATCACATATGGACTTCTACACATAGAAAATGACAACTTAGAGCTAATTGAAGTGTGGAATGTACCAAATAGAAAGTAGTCAAGACTTTTGTTCGGCACAAACTCATAGACAAGTAACTTTTCTTCTCCCTCTAAGCAAAACCCAAGCAGCCGCACAAGGTTTCGATGTTGAAGCTTTGCTACCAAAGTGACCTCATTCTTGAATTCTCCAACACCTTGTCCTGAGCTTTTAGATAGCTTCTTCACAGCTATTTCTTGTCCATTCGGAAGTCTACCCTGAAAAAAAATTTATGTGATTGTTTGAGTACACATGAACAGCTTCTAACCACAACTTCACATTGGAAACATCAAAGATACTGAGATATTTTACAAAATATTATGAATTTAACAGATAATACCTGGAAGACTGCACCAAATCCGCCCTCACCCAATTTGTTTTGATGACAGAAATTGTTTGTGGCAGCTTGTATAATAGCTAAATGGTACTGCAAGGACTCTGTAGTTGTAAGTTCACTTGTCCCTACACCACGAAACAACAGGAGAGTCATTCAACAAAAGCATAGAACAGTGTGTCATTCAGCAAAAGCATAGAACGGTGTATCTCGTGTAGACAGTTTCGAAATTCTGTCCAAGAATGAGGCATAGACATGCGCGTCTCTACGTACCCCCTTCAGCTTGGACAACTTCATAAGGCTTTGATGTTTTACTCCGATGCCAACAGCAAGCGACAAAGAGAAGTAAGACAGCAATGCCAACCGGAATGGCTGTGGCAATGATTATCGTGGTCGATTTATTGCTTTTGCCTGCATTTGTGGAACCATCTCATAGGAGTGCATTATATTTTAGAAATTTGAATTGCTAATTTGCTCCTGCAGGTTGGAACAAATCTAAGAAACAAATATAAAAACATTACAGACTAAGCAAAAATGTCCTGCTTCCAGCGCAAATGTCTAGAAGAGTAATGTGGTACTCCATTATCTGTCCATCTCACATTTTGTTTTTCCGGTTCTAATCCTTATATCTTAGGACCAATTATAAATTCAGTATAAGCGACTAACTTCACTAAAAGTCCACTAGCAATGGCTTTCGTGGAAAAGTTCTCTAAATAACCTAATCTCAGAAGTGATGTTAAAATCCACCATGTTTAACTAGTATGAGATTGAGACAATTGCCTGATTCACTTGCGAAAGTTTGCACCTAAAATGTACCTCATCTTACTTTATGGTACGGAAGACTTGAATGAAGCATTAAAGGTAAAAAAAAAAAGCCATGGAAAAAAAGAGAAAAGGATGGAAAATCGACAGACCAGCAAAAGTAAAATCTTAAAAGTCAATGCCACAACACCAAATGAATATGTGGCCAATATCTATCGCCGAATTTGTATAGGAGTCTTGTTTTGGCAAATGCTGTGATTGTTAAGTATACATTATAAATAACTAATTACATATAATATAAGAAAATAGGGCATTTAAAATTATAAATTTTCTTTATTTGAATGCTTAACGAGTTCTTATAGACATTTTTAAGTAAAATCCTAAATATGATTTAATAATAAAAACTCTACCAAAATTTCTGACCAGCAAATACACCCACACTCGTCCTAAAGAATATTACAATTAGAATAGCTGGACAGAAATTTATCTGCCGGCTACTAAAAAATAAAGGCCAGGATAGACAAAAATCATCACCAGAATCCATGAACATATGTAACTTTCATTGAGCTTTAAATGACTAAATCCATCTCCTCGATTCAATCAAACACTTACCTTTGGGTCCGTTCACCGGAGCAGGAGAAGAAGAAGGAAACAGGGGCGCCGCTGTCACGGCCGAGGTATTATAAAAGGGGAACAGCTCGAACCTCACCACGCAGGTCGGAGTGAACGACCTCCCTCCTTCCTTCCCCGGAGGTAGATCTGCGATCACCGCCCGGAGGCACGTGTTACAGTCCAAGCCATTCAAGTCCGGCGAGCACTGTGCAAGTGCGTACAGCTTCTGCGAGCTCGTGAAGTTCGCCTCCACGACCGCAAACTTCTTCTCCGATTTGCTGCCCGAAGCCCTCTCTGCCGCGACGTTCATGGCCTCTCCTAGCAGCTTTACGAACCGATCTGGTTCAGCAACGTCCCCGGTGTCCGGTATCGTTTCTAGAGGTACGGTCTCCATCACCGAGTAAACGGACTGGTCCGAGTACCTCAACATGCACTCGTCGTACCAGATCAACGAGGATCTCCTGTCGGGGCACCGTTGGAGGATGTCTTTCGTTGCCGTAGCCACGTACTCGCCGCATGTGGCGGTGCTGACGTCACCGCGGCAGAGGAAGAGCCCATAGGCACGGTCGAGAGCATCCTTCCCGGCAGTGGCGTTGGCGAAACCGTCGGAGTTGTTGGTGGCGGCGGAGGAGAGGGAAGAGAGGAGGGCGTTGAGGTTGGATCGGTAGGTGGAGTTGGAAGCGAAGAGCGAGGTGTTCGGGCAGTCGTACCATTGATAAGTAGGTGCAGCTTCTGTAGTACGACTGGAATTGCTGAGAAAATTGAGGAAGAGGAAGAGGGCAAGGAAGATGAAGAAGCGAAAATTCATGGTCTGATGATCTTTGCTTTGTTTGCGGAACTGAGCACAGAAAAGTCGTCGAAAGAAGGATGAGAATGCTGCTCTGTTCTCTCGGAAAAATATCTTGGAAAAATGTTTAGAGGTACTAAACGCAGCCTAAGGAGTCGTTTTAGTGACAGTGACCATAATTCAGGCTAAATTCACTCGAAATAGTACTAAGACTTGCATACGAGGCCGAGCCAAGTGAGATGATGATTTTGTGGCCCAGAAGAGAGGTGAGACGACAATTTCAATTGGATAACGAAAGGAAAGGGTGCGTTCTTTTCGAAGTAAAATAAGTGATTTGAAAGGTATCTTTTGAAAAATAATTACTTATATTGTTTATAAAAAAAATGAATGAAATTTTTTTTTTATTGTCTATAAAAATAGTTAGGCATAGATTGCTATCAATAATGAGAATATTTTCCGTTGACTAATTTTTCTAAATGGTATATGCAATCATTTTTTCAAAGAATATTTTCCAAATTTCTCATTTTCTGAAATGGATACACGATATATGAAAATTGATCACAACATTAAGTAACTATAAAGTTTTTGTCATTTGTTTGTTAACATTCGACGCTTTGCTGCTTTACACACTTACGTGAAATGTTTACATTCAAGTTGTTTTTTAATCTTTAATCCTAACAAATCTCTAATTCTGCATTTGTAATTGTTTTGCATATTTTAATCTCAATAATTATGGAATAAGGATATCATAAGTGTCATAATTTTTGTAAGAATCAGATTTTGTGTCATAATTTTTTTTTTTACCACTAGAGTGTCATGACTTTTGGAAAGACACTCACTTGAGTATCATAACATTTTAAAATCGTTCATTGAAGTGCCAAGAATCCGACATGGTATAGCAATTGTAATAAACATTTTTTTTTTTAAAAAGTACACTTAAGTTATTAGAAAAAAAAATTATAATACTCAAATGAATGTTGTCTATAAATAAAAGAAAATTTTATCTTGATCAATTCTAAATATATTATACGAATTATTATAAATCTTTTAATTTGATCAATTTAATCCTAAATATTTTGGTGATTTTCTAATGTACTGCATCTAATCAAGTTTTGTCCAAAAAAAGCTAATGTGGTGGCCTAGCCATCACTGACCGTCCTTACATGATACAACTAGGGGATGACATGGAAGGACATAAGTGAAACGATGTGGTTTTGATTTTATTTTGCCAATCTTTTTTTTTCTTTTTTATTCTTTTCTATTTTTCCTTCTTCTTTATTATTAATCTTCTTCCAAGGACGTGGCCAATTGACCTCCATTCCTTAACTCTCGTTGCCTCACGTCCGCGAGGTGAGCGCAACTAAGGTTGTCGCGTGTACTTTTCAAAGTAATCTCCCGATGAGCTCAGTCATGCACGGCTCTTTTCTCCTGCGAAATAAAGTGGGAATCCCGAATTCATAGTATCCACTCTGCAACATGTGTTTGCAGCCGGGATGAATGTCCACTCTGGATCTTGCAATGTCCTAGGATGTACTTTCTGTCCATCAGTGGCCCCCAATCATGTTAAATCCTTTCGATTGAAGTCTAGAAAACTCTAGAGAACTCTGATTTTTTTGTGGGCTAGAACCTTAGATGTCGGTCTTTCTGTCCCTCAATGTCCACCTCTGATTTTTTTTTTATTTTTTTTCAGGTGCAAAATCCTCAATATCTCGCCCTAACACTCGAGTAAGGGATCGACAATGGCCCTCGTCTCTTGTAAGGGTGTGCAAAAAAATTAGGATCCACTCAGACTGGCCGGAACTGGACTGGAACCGTCCGAAACCAGTCTGGTTCTTGAGGGAACCAATCCGGTTCCCGATTCCAATTTATGGGAACCGGTGAGTACCGATCTGATTCCCGGTTCTATGGGCGGATCCGTCCACCCGCCCATCCGGACCGGACCGATTAATGTTTAATATTAAAAAAATTGAAATTACTAATTAACAAACCCCGTCGAATTTTCTCTCTCTCTCTCTCCATCACCACCATTTTCTAGCTTCAGCTTCATGCTCGTTAGTCGACCCATCGCCGAAAACCTTACCAAGTCCCGAGAGCCTGCAGCTCTCCATGCTCCCTTCCTTCCCCAAAAACTCAAAAGATCTCAACTTTGAGGTTCCCTAGCTCGCCATCCTCCATCAACGCTGAGGAGCTCCATTGCTTCTCGGTGAAACGGCACGGAAGGGAGCTACAAAATAGTAGCGACGAAACCCTAAAACACTGCCTCCGCCCCTCCAAATCCAAGTACCAGAACCCTCCCAAGTACCCATCTTTCTTCCGGCTCAAAAGCCTTCTCTTTCCACTGCAAAGTCCCGTCTTTTTGGTTCTTTGACATTGCCCCTTCCATTGCTCATTCTTGCCTTCACATAAAGAATGTTTTTTTCTTTTTCTTTCTTGAATGTTTTTTTCTTTTTCTTTCTTATTTCCACCAAAATTGCCGTCCATCCATCCGTCCTTTTCTCTATTCGGCACTTCGATTCGTCCCCCTCGACAACAGCAGGTTTGTCCCTTTCTCTATTGGTGAGATCGGTTCTATGGATCCACCCAAGAACCGAACCAGACTGGCAGTCTGATTCCTGGGTGGATCCATGTAACAAACAGGTAGATTCTGGTTCTAATTTTTCGCAACCGGTCCTTAGCGGGCAGTTCCCGGTTTTAGGTCGGGAACTGCCCGCCTGAACCATGCACACCCCTAGTCTCTTGTGCCGGCTAGGTAAGGCTGCTGCTGACCCATCTGGACTGCGGATCGATCCGGATCTAAGGCTGACGGAGCCCCTAGGACAAGTTTCGGACCTCGCCTGTCACGCCCCGATCCTCAGGCACGCACACATCCATCTCACTTGGTCGATTTTATAATGCGATATCCCAGGACAATGTATCGCCGACCCTTTCATTTATAAGCACATGCGGAAGCGTTAAAATCAGAACATAAAAAACAATGGGATAGAAAAGCGGTATATTTTCATATTGAAATTTACAACCAAACCTTTATACATGGCATTAGACAGAGCACTTCACAAACTATTCGTAATTTCAGAGTTTCTCTCTATCTACACATATACAAAAGGGTTCACAAAGAGATGGGATTTCAATCCTCGTCTAAGTCACACTCGAGATCATCATGATCCTCTTCTGATTCCTCTTCACTCAGATCATTCTCTTCCTTAATTTCACTTGCGAGTTCTCATTCACAAATCCCTCATCCTCAACTCCTCGTCGGGATCCTGAAATGTTTTCCCCAAACTGGGATGAGACTACGTCTCAGCGAGTTCTACCCCACTAAGCCCGATTAGTAAACTATTATACTAAAGACTGCCTAAACACGCACAGGTCAGAAGACGTACCTTAGCATCAGATCCCACCTGCAAGTCAGTGGAATTTACAATAGGCACTCAAGCAATCATATCACCGATCGAAGCATCGATCAAATCGACCTAGTCAATTACAAGCCAATAAGACCACTCACGGTCATTCCCACTCAGTCAATCAATTCACAACATCAAATCAAAACAATGATCAATCGACATCGTCGATTACATGTCAATTGGACCATTTCTAGGTCATCTCACTCCACACCATATAATCCCCAATAGTACACTCAGTCACAGAGCTACAGTAATGCTCTCGGGCGTCTATTCGCCAAGGTGATGTACAATAAACACTTTATGTGCATACTCTTAGGCATTCCACTTTCCTTCAGCCACATGGGCACGATACTCGATACACAGAATTATGGCCACGCGGGCACGATCTACGCCACGCGGGCACGATCAACTATCGCCACACAGGCACGATCAATTATCGCCACACAGACATGATCAATTATCGCCACACAAGCATGATCAACTACCGCCACACAGGCATGATCAACTACCGCCACACAGGCATGATCAATTATCGCCACACAGGCATGATCAACTATCGCCACACAGGCATGATCACTGTTCAACAATTTATGGGCATTCTCTAAGGCATCCTACATGCCAAAGCGATGTAATAATCGCCGAGCCACATCACACAGCATTTCTTCACACAGCATTTCTTTTCATCTTTTATCATCATTAATAACATATCGTGCATTAGTACACAATTGGCCTTAGCCAAAATATGATGATTTCGATTCCACAATTCCCACCATTATTAGCGTCCATCAAAACACTTTTGGTGCTGTCAACCGACACCCGATTATTTTCCAATTAATTTTCCAAATTAATTAACCCAGAAAAATAATCTTATAATCACAATTAATTCACTTCAAAGACAAAATAAAGCTCAATTAAATAATTGAACTGCCCCACGATGATCAGCATGAAATTTCGGTCGTCGGCCATCAAATTCTTAATTTCTGAAAAATAAATAAATAATTAATTAATTTCGAAAATTAATTAGTAATTATTAAAAATTCCATTTAGCTCAAAAATAAGGCCAATTTAAATAAACGGCCACACCACGATCATCAGCATAATTTTCCTGGTCACTGACCATCTCAACCTTAATTTCCGAAAAATAAATAATTAAATAATAAATTTCGAGAATTAAACAATTAACATTAAAATTCATTTAAATTTCAAATTAAAGCCCGATTAAATAAACGGAACTTCACCACTGGCCATCAGCATAATTTTCCGGTTCCGGACCATCTCCTCAATTTTCGGAAAATAAATAATTATTTAATTTAATTCCGAAAATTAATATTAAAATGCCAAAAATCCCACTTAGGCCGAATCGCCAAATTGAAGCCCACTAAGGGGGTCGGAAAATTCCCGAGACACTTCCATAATTAGTAGACCACGTCTACTCGCTAATCGAATCAATTTATCTAAATCACATCACAATTAACTAATAATTACTAATTTATTCAAACCTAACAACCTAAACATAATTAATTAAAACTAAATCAACCTTAAGCATAAATTAGCCACTAATCCTAGATTAGTGAGATTACTTACCAAATCGCGCGCAAATCGGATCAATCTGACGGCGGCGACGCGAGGAACGATTGTTCCCAAAGCACGGCTCGAGTTCGGGGCCGGGAAACGGCCCAAAACGAGCCCAAAGAGCTGGATACCCACTTCGTGGGTATGCTGGTCGCGGCTGAACGGAGCCGTTCCGGCGGCTAGGGCGGCGGGGGAAGACCGGCGGAGGGCGAGGGGGTCGCGGGGGTGGTCCGGCGGGGTTGGGCGGTGGCCGGAGGTGGCCGAACGGTGGCTGGTCGGTGCGAACAGCAGCTAGGTCGCGCGGGGGAAGGGGCTGCAGCGGGCGACGGACGACGGGACGGCGGGACGGCGGGCGCACGGGCGCGGCGCGGGTGCGGGCGGCGGTGCGGCGGCGGGACGAGCGGCGAGCGGGCGGCTGCGATCGTGCGGCTCCTGCTCGAGCTCTCTCTTCTGGTTCGCTTCCTCGGATGCGTGGGGAGGAAGAAGAAGAAAAAGAGAGAGAGAGAGAGAGAGAGAGAGAGAGAGAAGGGCTTGACCGGTCAAAAGGGTAAAAGAGAAAGAGAATAAGCAGTGGGGGTGTTCGCACGGATGGGAGGGGAGAGGAGAGAAGAGAGAGAAAAGAAGAGAGAGAAAAGAGAGAAAAGAAAAGAGAATGGAGAGAGAGAAAAAGAAAAAGTAAATACATTACTTTTCCTATTGAATTTTCTTCTCTTTCCCTTTTTATTTTCTTTCGGCCTTCGATTTTTCCTCCGATAATTTCTTTATCGAAATTTCGGACTCGTCAATAATTTAACGGACGATGAGATAGGATCTTAAAAATGAATGTGACACGACCGAATATTTGATTCCCAAAACCGAATTAAATTTCATTATTAAAATCGACCTGACACGATTTTTCCAATCTAACCAATTAGGTAGCTTTTAGGGATTTTACCGCGGTTATATCCCTTAACGGCTTCACCCAATAAGTTAGCTAACTCGTGAGTGATCAGCTCAGAGAAAAAGGACCATAGGCGCGCCGACGATATGCACATTTCACTTTATCGAAATGGGGTCAAATTTCAGGATGTCACATCGCCTGTCCCAAGTCGCTGCTCATCCCTCTTCTTTGTTGACGCCACACCTTGGTTTGGAGGGACCCAAGGGAGTTGCAGACATGGCTTCCTACTAGAGAAGGTGCTAATAAACTGAACAATATCGCAACGAGAAAAAAAGAAAAGAAAAAAGAAATAAAATTAAACCATTCAAAAAAAGACTGCAAGACAACATCTTTTCCATTAAATTCTTTCACGTTAAGTGCCAACCATACCACGTAAAATAATTAGCGAAGACTCAACCATCCTTCCAAATAAAATTCTTTGGGTGACTACATTAGAATTTCACGTAAAGGTTTAGGACTAAATTAGTTAAATTAAAACATTTAAGATTAAATTAACACTCGTACATTAAATTTAGGACTCATCGAATAATTTTCCAAAAACAATGCTTTACAAATAAATAAATATAACAAAGGTACCCATCATTACATGTTGAAGGAAACAAGGATATGTTTTGAGGGTTCTGTCACATGACTATGTATATTGAAAAAATATGCATAATGAAGGATGTAACATGTGATGACTTATCTTTACCAAAAATAAAATAAAATGTGATGACTTATGTTAAAAAAATTTATGGATATACAATATGACTAAATATTTAAGTGTATTTTATGAGAATTATATCAACGAATTGTTAATAAGATTGAATGAAATAATAGCCTATGTTTAACAAACAAATGATATAAATAAGTACCTAGACAATATTCAACAAACAAATTATATTAATAAGTACTAAATTTGTGCTTAATAAGCTGCTCACTAAGAGCTGAACACCGTAGAAATATCAATTTTAACATTGTAGTCTATATTCTTTTTGTATATTTCATGAGTAGATTATGTAATCAAATCGATGAAAAAACTACATAACATGATAGACTATAGTCAATAAATATTTTTTATGACTAAGCATTAAATATGTGCTAAGTAAAATGCTTATTAAGAGTTGAAAAATGTAACATCTATTACAAAATGATAGTCTACATTTGACAATTAAAGGTTTAATTTTTTTTTAAAGGTGTCTTTCATCACAGAAAAGATTATATTAAATGAATGAGTACTAATAGTAAAAGAAAACAACTATTAGCAAATCACAGGAAAAACTCGTTCATTGTCATTAATATTATAATAAAATGAAAATAATACACATTTGGAGGGTTGAATTACACGGTTACACATATATCATAGATAAATATGACTTAGTGCACAACTATTGATAAATCTTATTATTAAAGGCTAATGCCATAAAAAAATCACAAATTAGTATACCATGTCATATTTACTCTAGATTTATTTTTGTGTCGTAAAAATTCTAGACTAATATAACTATGTCACATTTATCCTAATTTTATTTTCGTATAACAAAAATTCCTAATTGATATACCCGTTTCACATTTACTGTAAACTAATATATCCATATCACATTTACCTCAAATTGTGATAAATCTGAGATTTTTTGCAATAAATATGACACATATGTATTAATTTGAGATGAATGTAATCCAAATATACTTGTTTGGGATTTTTATGACACAAAAATTAATTGTCGATAAATGTAGCACGAATTTATTAATTTAAGAGTTTTTATGATACAAAAATTAATTTAGGCCAGATGTGATGCCACTGCCGCCACAGTCGAAGCATCATAAATGGGCATGACTCGAACCTCACTCCAAAGCTCAGAGTGAATGACCTGCTGCCTCCTCCTTGAGGTAGACTTACGATCATTGCCTAGAGGCACGTGTCTCAGTCCAACCCCTTCAAGTCCGACGTGCACCGCGCTTTTGTGTACAGCTTCTGCAAGCTCGTGAAGTTCACCTCTGCGACCGCAAACTTCTTCCCTAATTCGGTCCTCAAAGCCCTCTCCGCCACGTCATTCGTGATCACTCCTAGCAGTTGCATGAATCGATTTAATTCGGCAACTTTCCCGGTCTATGGCATCAAATATCCAGGTAGAATCTCCATCACCGAGTAAATGGACCGGTCCAAGTACTTCAAAATGCACTCATTGTATCGGATCACGGAGATTCTCCTATCGAGGCATCGTCGAACGATGTCTTTTATTCCAATGGCCACGCACTCGCTACGCATGACAATGCTGACATCACCGCAACAAGGGAAGAGCTTGAAGGCACAATCAAGAGCGTCCTTCCCAGTAATGGCATTGGTGAAGCTGTCATCATTACTAGTTATTGATTGTTTGTTTGTAAAAACAAACCAAATAGTGTTTTTCCTTGTTCCACGTAGGAAACTTAAAAGTATATGAACCATTATATAAGTATGGATATCTTTTAACTTATTCAAATGAAGATGATGGGATAAGGACTAGACCTCACAATATCTGAATGCGGGTGTGTGATTTTTAGGCACAGTTAGCACTTGACACGCTCACAAATCATAATTAGTATTAATCCTTGTTTATTATTATATTTTTCATGCGGTTATTTTTCTGATCTTTGTCAGGCATCTTACAACCTTGCAATTAGTACATTTCAAAAGTTTTGAAATTTGAAATTAATAAAATTATTATTGTTATTATTGTTGTTGTTGTTGTTGTTGTTATTGTTTATTCAGACTTTTTCAATATGTCTAACCAATGTGTCTTTTAAGAACGTATCTATTCACTTTGCAACCTTTTTTGATGGATTGCTTCTACTCAGAAGATTTAGATAAATACGTTGATTTTTTGTCTCAATTATTATCAAGTCCGGTCGAATTTTCCTTTAAAAAATACAGCATTCTTTCTAATTATTTCCCTTTGAGAGTTTCTGAAAATATACTAGATTTGTTATATAAAATTCTCATTTGAGACTTTGTTAGATCCCATAAATTTTTTAAAGTAACTATTAGTAATGTTATGGGACAAATAATTCCTTAGAAAGAGTTATTACGCTTTAAAGAATGATTCCTTTTCTTCTCAATCCGAAGCATTTTTTCCAACATCGGTGGCAGCGATGGAGAGGGAAGAGAGGAGGGTGTTGAGGTTGGAATGGCAAGTGCAGTTGGGAGCAAAGAAAGTCGCGCTCGGCAGTAATGCTGTAGATAAGTAGGTGTAGCTTCGGTAATGTGACAGTGATTGATGAGACAAAAGAGAATGAAGAAGGGGGCGAGGGAGATAATCGAGTGAAAATTCATGGTCCGATGATCTTATTCTGCTTGCGGGACTGAGCATAAATTATCGAAAGAAGAAGAGCATGTTCTGTTCTTTCGGGGTAAAAGAAAGGTGTTACGGGTGGCGCAAGCTTGAACTTTATGGCGCACGCACTTGTGAGCTTTACCCGATATTTGCCTTTGATCATCACTTTTGCAAATTTCTAATTCTTCTGCATATTTTGGTAATATAATGGTGAAGAGGAGAAAATTTTACCCTCAAGAAAACTCTACACAAATATCTCGCTCATATTTCCTGCACAAAGTTGACGAGACAAAGGTGAAGATTTCGACAAATTGATAAAACAAAAGGGGACAATCTATGTTCATAATTTATGCTTTCATGCTTCTTATTTGTTCTTATTATTCTATTGCATGTATTCACATCGTGATTCCCTAAATTCTACAATTTTACATCTCATATTTTCTTTTAATCAAAGCTTCTATGATGGGATTTGGATTCCCCCTCAAATAAAACTCCACATAAACTCTAAGTTTGCTTGATGTAGATGTGTATAATTTTATAATTTTTCTTGGTAAAGATGCACTTCAAAACCTACATTGAAAATAATATAACAAATATAGTCATAAATCTGTGCATGCAGATGTTATATTATTTGTTCTTATTATTTTATTGCATGTATTTGCATTGGTGATTCCATAAAATTCTACAATCGTATGTCTCATATTTTCTTTTAATCGGAGCTTGTATGATGGAATTCAGATCCACTTTAAATAAAACTCCACATAAGCTCTAAGTTTGCTTGATGTAGATGTTTATATTTTCGTAAATTTTTCGGTAAAGATGCACTTCAAATCCTACATTAAATAATATAACAAATATAGTCTTAGATTTGTGCAGGCACATATATCTTGCTAGTTTTTATATATGCATTTGCCTAGTTTATTTTATCACGTATATAGATCCTTTGAACTTGAGCTAATTGACATGTTTTCTCCTTATGAGTGTAAATTGACCTTCTCAATTTGCTGCATTGAGAAGATGACTTATTAACATGAAGAATAGAATGGTCTCAATTTATTCTTCCTAATGTCTTTATTTTCTTTCACATATTTCTCTTTTCCTTTTCTCATTTTACGATCTTTTCCTCAATTCCCAAGGTAGTGTCACCACCCTTCTCCCCATGTGATAGAGGCGAGTTTGCGTGATAGCTGATAGTGGCGAGGCACGGTAATAAGGTGAGGGCCGTGTGAGCCACGGTGGAGAGAGAGAGAGATGTGTTGGGATTTCAAGTTTTTGGTGTTGATTTTGCTTCTTTCACTAATCAAAAAACTTTGGAAGATTTTTTTTTTTTTTTTTGGTCGGTTGAAAAACTTTGGAGATAAAATGTCACTTGGGTTGACCCAAAAACTATGATGAAAAGCTGTTGGTGATGCCATTATTGTTAGATGCGAAAACACAATCCCATGATCCCCATAGATAGAACAAGAACACATATAATCGAGTTGAAAGATGAATACACCTATTTTGGAATTCATCATTCTTTATGCGGAAAAATAATGATCCCAATGCAAATCATTTTCTTCTATTGCCTTCTATATCACCGGCTTAATAAAAAGGCCCATTACCCTTTAACACTAGATAAACGCTCTTTTATGAGGATGATTGTGAGTGTTAGAGTTAGAAGAGAGATTTGAGCACTATTTATAAAGTTTCCAACAAAGCCCACTCATTATGGGTCAAGCTCAACTCGGCCCACACTAACTAGCCCTATATTAGACTAATTAATAAACATTTTATCTCATCTCATACCAATCTCGTAAAACGGTAAATTACAATATCAATTAACGTAACCAACATTAGGAAAACTCTTATATTCTCCCACTTAGTCTATATTAATTGAAATTATACTATATATGCACACTCTGGTCTAGAGATAATTCTTAATAGTCAATTATATCCCATAAATAGTCAACCATATCCCATAAAGTCTCAAATACTAAATCATGTATTTGCATGTATACACACAGAGCCTTCCATGGTCACAAGTGCTTTTAACCTTATTGATATAGATTCAATATGGCAGTCTAGCTAATAGATAACACCTCTCATATAGAGTAATATCTTATGTGTTATCCCCTTTATTATTCACAATTCTCTTACCTTAAGGTCACAAAAACCTATACCACTAGAGAATGTCTTTATGATTTCAATGAACCCACATATGTTTTGTCCTTATAGTTAACATTTCTTTATGTGTAACAAGACATATGCTCAAAGTTAATAATCAAATGCCCCTAGCCTTCACTCAAGTTTTATATAATATATTGAGATTTTTATCAATATGCATTTAACAAAATAAAAATACGTTCGTAAATATTATATTGAATGCAAAAGTTGATATATATCAAAACGTTACTAAATGTAATAAAAACATACGTAAGCTTTATTAGAGAAAAAATAAAAATAGCTCCCACTAAATAACAACATCCCATAATACTCCTAATCCCATGCCAATGACATGTCACTCAAATACACAAATGCGTAGGCTTTTAGTTAGTGGATTTACAACCATATCATCTATGGAAATATGATCTACTGCAAAGTCACCATTATATACTAACTCATTTATAGTCAAAAACTTGACCTCCATATGTTTAGACTTCTGAAACCTCTGTTATTGTTAATAAACAACACTGCAAAATTATTGTCACAATACAACTGTATGGGCTTATCCAAAATATAAAAAAACAATTAACTTCTTAATGAGGTTTCGAAGCCAAATAGCCTGAGTAACTGCTACAAAACATACTATAAATTTTGCATGCATGGTAAAAGATGATATAGATATTTATTTCTCACTTTTCCATGATACTGCACCTCTTGCAAATGTAAAGATATATCCTGTCAATTACTTCATATCATCCTGACAACTATCAAAGTTTGCATCCAAATACCTTAATAGTTGCTAGTCTAGAACATGTCTATAATTCAGCATATAATCTCTTATCCTCTTTAAGTATCTTAAAATCTTCTTGGCAACAATCTAGTGATCATGTCCTAGATTTGATTGATATCTGCCTACAAGTCATGTCGCAAAAACAATGTTTGGTCTAGTGTAAACTTGAGTATACATGATATTTTCAAGCGCACTAGCATAAGATAAATCCTTCATTTGGGCTTTCTCAAAATCTGAATTAGGACATTGTGAAAGACTCAACTTATCACCCTTAATAATAAGAACAACTCCTGACTTGCAGTGTTGCATATTTAACCTTTCTAAAATATGATCAATATATGTCCCCTGGGACAAACTCAATACATGGTGAGAATGATCCTTATCAATCTCAATTCCAAGAATAAAAGACACCTCACCTGAAAGGACTAGTACACACACCTAGAATGGGGTGAATAGGTGTATATAAAAAAAAATTCTTTCTCGCAAAACTTAATAAAATAGATCGCCTTTGGATGATAATAATAAACTTAGGATGTAAACAGCTTTGACCAATTCTATAATGCAATTAAGTAAAGCAATCGAATAAGATAAGGAGTTTAAGGAAAAAGAATTGTAACACAAGGTTTATAGTGGTTTGGCTTAATCCAAGCCTATGTCCACTCTCCTATGCTGACAGCCCACTAGTTGGATTCCACTATGAATCAAAGAGATTATACAACTCGTGATCTTTGACTTCCTCAGTGGAGAGTCTCAGCTAGTCTCTTCACAAAGTCACACTATATGCTTATCTCTTTTGTATACAATTTAAGTTCAATGAATGAAAGAGCAAGGAACTACATATATTCAAACTTTGAAATTCTCCTTTCATGCACTTTGTTGAATAACTAAAGAGTCTGCCTTAAATACTCCTTCATGCCTTCATGACCGTTGGCACTTTCCAAATGAATTCTTCCAATCTACTCGTTGGACAGAATCAATTAAGGTGATCTCGAGTTGTTGATTAATTGGTGATGAAAGCCCATCAATCATATTCGCCCATACAATCAGAATCTTTGGTTTCCATAAGTAGAAACTTCCAAGTTTGCTTGCCTTTCGAAAGATCTTCAAATCAGAGTAGATTCCAATAAGAATAATCAATCATGTTGATGTTGTATCCAGCCATAAGGTCTTCCAAAAACCATACAAATCAAATCCTTGAAGATAATCCGTCTTTTGGATAAATCTCACTCTTCGTCTAGAATTGTCAGTGAATGCAGACTTTGAGTCTTGAGTCTGGCGGTTTTCAGACTTTGACGATAGAGTCTAGAGTTCTTTAGACTTTAACACTTGGGTCTGGAAGTTTTCAGACTAAATTGATGGAAACGTTTTGTCAGCCTCAAAACAATAAATGAGTTTTCTCCAACAATCTCCCTATTTTTTATGGTGACAAAACTTTCATGCAGATTTGAAAACTTTTATCCTGCAAAACAACACTTAAGCAAAATATCTTATAAAAGATAAGTAGATTAGGACTTGGATAGTATCAATTCTGCAACCACATAAAACATGTTAGTCATGCAAGATAACTATCCTTCCATAATCAATATCACAACCTAAGTTACTGCAAGCATCAAAAGATCAAATGAAAGTACTTTAGCAGTCAAGTAGTCCAAAGTCAAAAGTCCAATCCACAACCAAACAAAAGATAAGTCCAAAAATAAATCAAACCAAAAGTAAAGCAATCAAAAGTAAATCTGCACCAACTTCTCCTCCTTTTTGTTAACAGCAAAAAGTGGAGAACGAATAAAAAGAGTTGTTTGAAAAGAGTGGGGTTAGAGTCATGGCTGTTTTGGCAAGTGAACAAGCTGGAATTCTCTCATAGAATTCACTATCTTCTCAAGCTTTGCAAGAGTCTACTTTAGTGGTTGTAAATCTTCACCATTCACATTAGTTTGCACTTGAGTCTTTAGGGCGAGTAGTTGTTCTTGCAATGACATTGAAGTAGCCATGAAAGCCTTTTTGAGATCCTTCATCTCATACTCCATACCATATTGTTGTCTCCTTAAATCCAACAGGATGTCCTTGTAGTCTTGAAAATTCTGTTGTTTGTTCTAGTGTAGCACTAGATCCAACCGATTCTATTCTAAGAGTTTTGAGAATTGATGGATCTTCAGCAGTTTGTCCACCATGACTAGGAGTGGATGCCTCAATGTCGACTTCAAGATAATGAGAGGCATACATGTCCTCTTGGGTCTACTACAAACTGACTCACATCACTAGTAAATATAGGTGAAGAAATACCTCTTTTTTTAGCATCTCCCCCTATTTGTGTGCCTTCAGGTGGAGTGGGAAATTCTTCTTCCTATTCAACTTCAGTTTCAAAGTAATTTTTTTCTTTGTCTTGCGCTCCAGCAGTTCGATTCCCTATCTTCTTAGAATTCCTCAACAAGGATACAGCTAAAGTTGGCTCAAAGGAGTCTTCTCAACCCTTTTCTTCCTCTTCTTCTCTTTCTTTTTCTCCTGCTTCTCTTCTTTTTTCCTCTTCCTCTGTCCTCCTCTGTTATTCATATTCCTTCTCTTTCTCTTCTCTCTCTTTCTTCTGGCTCTTCTCTTGTCTCTTGAAAGCTAACAAAACTCTTCAAGTTCTTTAAGATAAAGGATGAAAGAGTCATCTCATCCTTATCTTCTTCATCCTGCAAGATGAGAGTTATCTTCTTTTTCACTTGGAGCATCCATGGGCTCCTTGCCTTTCCTCTTGGTTGCCACAAAGTCTTGTTTTTCTTTGACAAGAGATTTCTCCTTCATGCACTCTAACACCTTGTTAAGCTCATTCAAACGCATCTTTGTGACTATCTTAAATCCAATCACCATTAGAGTAATGCTTGTCAAACACAAAAGTGCAGGAATGTGAATTTCGAAATGTCTTAAAAGGCGTGTGATTAGAGCAAAATAAGGGAGTTGTCCCTTGTCATTCACCTCCATCCTATACATGTGAAACAAGATGGTGTGAGGCAAAGAGAATTTGTAGCCAACATTGATGGCATTCATCAGCTTTGCTTTGGAATGAGAAACATCAATCTTTGATGTTGATTTTGAACGGATGCGGTTGATCACAATTTTGTACAGCAAGACATTGGAGGCATTCATCCTAGTGTAGGAAATCTTGCCATCAACATGCCTATCCCATACTAATTCCAGAGTAGTGTGAGCAACGAACACATTAATTTGTTGGAAACACGCTCTTTCCACCCCAATTAAGTAAGCCAAAGTGTCCACATCTACCAAAAACTCCTTATTTCTGATTGTGAAAGAGAATCTATTTGCATCTAAAAATGATAGATTCGAATAGAAGTAGGCTGTAAGTTTCGGATAAGTAATTGTAGACTCAAAACAAAAACGCTCCAATTGAAGAAGTGCAAACTTCTCTCTCAGATTAACTTGCACAGAATCGAGAAAATCAAAGTCAACACTCCTAGGGTTCATCAATCCACTCTTCAGCAATTTTGAGTAAACTTTCTTGTGCTCCTTAGAATGGAAAATGCTCGCTCCATCACCACCTACATTAACAGCCACTCCCATCCTTCGCTGAAAATGTGTAAGCATTCTTTCGTCGTCATCCTTTCTTTCTAGTAGATTAGAAGTGCCAAAACGCGGGTCACTAGGAAAATTTGCAAAGGTCTTTTCAATCGACCCTTCTTTGCAACTCCTACCTTTTCCATCTCTCACAAGAATAAAGTTTCATTCTTGAATCTCATTTCTTTCAAAAACTCATCAATCAAAGACATAACAGTACCTCATTCTTTCAACTTAGAAAAAGCGAGAAAGCAACTTTAGGTTTCAGCGTTCTTACAAGTTCAATATCTTCCACTATTTCTTCTTCTGGTTGAGGCGGTGGAGGAGACTGACGCTATTGAGAATGTTGTTGTTGTTGACTTGACCGCTGCTATTAAGGAGAGCCATCTTCCTCGGTTAGATCGAAATGAGTAGGACCCTTAGACATGCGCTATGGTCCCATGTTTACAATTCTCGAAGACTTTCTTGAAGAAATTGTCGCTCAGTTAACTAATGCTTAGAAGATTATAATTCAATCCTTCAACCAATGAGACATTGTTGATTGTGAGACTTTCAATTCTCACAGTTCCACATCCAACAATCATTCCTTTGTTGTTTCCACCAAAAGACACTTTTCCTCTTTTTACTTGCACAAGCTTTGTAAAACAAGTTGAATCTCCTATCATATATCTTGAGCAGTCACTATCCAAATACCATTTAATATTTTTCTTGATAGTGACTTGCAATCTTAAAAAAAAACTCAAACTTTCTTTCGTACCCACACTTTCTTGGGTCTAGAAAAGTTAGTACGAAACACAGTCTTTGCCCACTCTCTCTTAACAGGTCTCTAGCCCTTAGGACATTCCTTCTCGAAATGTTCTAAGCTATTACACTTTGAATATTTGAGAGCACTTCGGCCAATAAGTTTTACGAAAGCCTTTTGAAAATGGATTCTGTAAAAAGTTTTTGTAGGTCTCTGTTTGATTCTTTCCTTCAATTTTGGAAAATCAATTAAAAGAACAGTTTTAGATGTCATTCCCAAATCAGATTTGTTGAAATATGGTCTTTCAATTGAAATAATATTTTCCAACTAATCGATCCCATTGAAAACCTTTTTGTGATATTTGAAATGTCATCTTTCAAAAATGTATTTTCCTTTGAACAAGAGTCTGCATTTTCTTTCAAAACAACAAAACTTTTGTCTAGATTTTCAAACTTTTATTTCCAAGAAGTTTCCTATTGCGTCAGTTTGGAATTCTCCTTCTTTAGCTCGGAAATTCTCTTAAGAAATGTTTTGAGGCTAAGACAAAGTTCATCTATATATTATGAGATTTTAACAGGAATCTTTAAATTACTAACTTTGACTTCACTGCTTTGCAGTCCGAGTCTCGAATCTAATTCGACTCGAAATCTGAATCGATTTTGAATTCACCATCACACAGATATTAGCATACTCTTCATCGCTTTCCTCGCATTCTGGATCGCTCCATGTCTCAGTTTTAAGAGCTTTCTTGAATTTCTCTGTTTTACCTCTCTTTTTTTCAGTGGAGGGCAGTTGGGTCTGATGTACCCATTTTTCTTATATTCGAAACAAATCACATCTTTGTTGTTCTTATTATTCTCATTTGATTTCTTCTGAAATCTTTGATTGCACTATTTCTTCCAATTAAACATTTTTCCTTTCTTGTTTAACTTTCTGAACTTTCTTATCATGAGTGCTAGCTCTTCATCATCCAAGTCATCTTCAGAGTCTATATCATCAGAATCATTGTTAGATTTTAAGGCAATTGATTTATTACCTTTGGGATCTATTTCCTCATTGGTTTGCTCTACTTCATATGATTGAAACGTGCCAACCAATTCGTCAACAAAAAGAGGCATGATCCTTTGGGTTTCTCTTATAGAAGTCTTCACATGGTTCTAGTCTTTGGAGAGTCCTCTCAACAATTTATTGACCTTCATTGGTCCTGAGATTGGTTGTCCCCGATATGCTAGACCATTTGCAATTTCTGTAAAATGACTAAACATGTCAAATGATTCTCTCGGCTTCATCTTGAAGGCATCATACTGTCTGAGTAGGATATTGATTTTTGTTTCTTTAACTCGATCGGTTCCTTTATAAGTAACATGCAATCTATCCCGGACTTCTTTGGTTGTTTCACAAGATGAAATTCTATTATACTCAGTAGGAGATAAAGCACAATATAACGAATAAATAACTTTTGCATTAATAGATTGTCTCTTTGTTATTTTTGCTTGTGTTAGTTCTTGAGCATTTGCAATTTCCTTCCCAAATGTTGATGTAGCTTTATAAATGATTCATTTTTCTACCACATCCCATTTCAGGAGATCTTTCGATTTCAAGAATGCATTCATCTTGTTTTTCTAAACGTTGTATTCATTTCCATCAAAGTAGGGAGGTCTAGTGTTACTTTGTTCTTCAACCAAACTAGAGCCAAAATACTAGCTATAGATCTTTAGCTTAAGAAGTTCAAACACTTCAATATATAAGCACACAAACTCTTATACCAATTGAAATGGCTAATACACACACCTAGAGGGGATGAATAGATATATATAAAAAAAATTTCTTTCTCGCAAGACTTAATAAAATGGATCGCCTTTGGATGATAATAATAAACTCAGGATGTAAATAGTTTTGACCAATTCTATAATGCAATTAAGTAAAGCAATCGAATAAGATAAGGAGTTTAAGGAAAGAGAATTGGAACACAAGGTTTATAGTGGTTCAACTTAATCCAAGCCTACATCTACTCTCTCCCGTGTCGACAGCCCACTGGCTGGATTCCACTATGAATCAAAAGAGATTATACAGCTAGTGATCTTTGACTTCCTTAGTGAAGAGTCTCGGTTAGTCTCTTCACAAAGTCACACTATATGCTTCTCTCTTTTATATATAATTTAAGCTCAATGAATGAAAGAGCAATGAACTACAGAGATTCAAACTTTGAAATTCTTCTTTCATGCACTTTGTTGAATAACTAGAGAGTCCGCCTTAAATACTCCTTCATGCCTTCATGACTATTGGCACTTTCCAAAGGAATTCTTCCAATCTACCCATTGGACATAATCAATTAAGGTGATCTCGAGTCGTAGATTGATTGGTGATGAAAGTCCATCAATCCTGTTCACCCATACAATTAGGATATTTGGTTTTCATAAGTAGAACCTTCCAAGTTTGCTTGCCTTCCAAAAGATCTTTAAATCGGAGTAGATTCCAATAAGAATAGTTAATGTTGATGCTGTATCCAGCCATAAGGTCTTTCAAAAAGCATACAAATCGAATCATTGAAGATAATCCGTCATCTGGATAAGTCTTTGTTCTTCGTCTGGAACTACCAGTGAGGGCAGACTTTAAGTCTTGAGTTTGGCAGTCTTCAGACTTTGACGATAGAGTCTGGAGTTCTTCAGACTTTAACACTTGGGTCTAGAAGTCTTCAAACTAGACTGATGAAAACGTTTTGTCAGCTTCAAAATAATAAAGGAGTTTTCTCCAACATCACCAAGGTCTTTTATGCCAAAATTTTTCAATAACTTCTACTTTGTCTCAAGCGGTAATTCAATGTCACTACTAGCAAGTAAGATATTATCTACATAAAGTATGAAAAAAATATATTTCCTCCAACTAGCCTTATAATAGACAATAAGCTACTTTATTCTCAACAAATCTGAATGAAGTGGCAATACTATAAAATTTTAATTACCATTATCTAGAAGCTTGCTTAAGGCCATAAATAGACTTTTTTTTCAATCTACATACAAGTTTATATGGATCATCTGTTACAAAACCTTTAGGATACACCACATAAACCTCCTCATTAAGGTATCCATTAAGAAAAGTAGTTTTAACGTCAGTCTGGTGTAATTCCATATCAAAATGAGCTACTAATGCCAAAATCAATCCGAAAAAAATCTTTAGAAGAGATGGAAGAAAAGGTTGCTTCATAATTTATTCATTCTCTTTTAATGAAACCCTTAACTACCAATCACACTTTGAACTTCTCATTCTTTCATTTGGAATGCTTTTTGGTTTTGTATACCTTTTTGTAGTCGATGAGCTTGTAACCTTCAAGCAATTCAACAAAATCTCAAACACCATTGTATTTCATGGATAGCATCTCGTCGTTCATCACATCTAGTCACAAATCCAATAGAGGACAAGAAACAACTTTTGTATAAGTTATTAAATCAACAATGTAGCCGATATCATAATCATTTTCTCCTAGGTAGTCTACATAGTTTGATGATATAATTGAACGTCTTTCCCTAGTTGATCTCTTAAGTAGAGCTACTGCAACCTCATTCTGAACTTGAAAGGCTTGAAAAACTTCATTAGGAACTGCCCAAAATAGGATCCTGGGCCACAATAGGCTCAATTTGTGGTGTAGAAAGCTCCCTAATCATCTACACAAGAAGACATAGAGATCTAGTAATCCCCACCATGTTGTCATCTTGAATAGTTTGTGAGCAACTACCATTTTCGACTATATCAAATTCCAAAAATTTTGTTTTTTATGATTGTACAATTCTTGTACTACCATTGGGGTCATAAAACATATTCCCTTTTGAATGTTCTGAATAAGATACGAAGTAACATCAAGTAATTTTGCAATCCAACTTACTCAATGTTGGATTATAGAACTTTACTTATACAGGACACCCCCAAATTTTAAAATGATTCGAGTTAGGTTTAACTCCAATCCACAACTCAAAAGGAGTCAATGGAACCGCTTTGGTAGGAACTTGATTTAGAATGTAAAGCGATGTTTTCAAAGCTTCATCCATAGAAAATCAAGTAAATTTGTTCTACCAATCATACTTCTCATCATATCCATAAGAGTGCGATTGCGTCTCTCAGCCACACCATTTTATTCAGGACTCCTGAGCATAGGAAATTGAACTACAATATTAGAATCCTCCAAGTATTTGGCAAACAGCCTTTTAAATTGTCCAACATCACCATATCTGCCAAAATACTCATCGTCACAGTCAGATCTTGTGACATCCCGATTTTCCAATTTTATTTTCAATAAATTGATACGGGCATTTCGTTGGCACGCATATAGTTCTTTTCCTTGAGTCGGCCACTCATGTAAAAACTAGTCTATCGGGTGAAGCCATTAAGAGTTTTTAATACATCAAACCTGAGAATTTGACCAGGAAGCGATCTTTCGACCGAGCTAATTTGCAAGGGTCATTACAGCACAATTAAAAATCAATTAGAGATCGGAGATAGGTCGACTCGACAAAAGCATGCGATCGAGTATGGGTGATTCCACCAGATCACACAATTCTTGTCGATCGGCACTAGACCGACTTTCTGTCGATTGGGTACCCTGTGTTCGTATTTGAAATCTTGAGATTACCCCAACAATCGAAAGTAGTCAATGTTTCAAAGATGTACATTGTGGCTTGAGATGATCAACCACAGGTCAAATGCATGAAAATTTCTAAAGGCTACCCGGCAGGTTGGGCCGCGCTAGTATCGTGCCAAAGTGAAATTAACCGTGGAATTGAGATCAAATTCAGAAATTAGAAGTTTGGGCGTGTCATAAATCATTTTAGGAATATTATATTAACTTATCTTTGGAAGATTTTTCATGCAATCAGAGTTTTTCAGCAATTAAATCAGAAAATGGTTAATTTGACCCGAGAAATTAGTAAGCCCGCCCTTGGTTGTGCTTTTATGACTTAAGCTGGTTCTACGGACAAGTGAAGATGTGAATTGAAGTGTGGTGATGTTGGATTAATTTTATGGACTTCAATTGGACTCAATTAGAAGAAAATTGATGGAAATTGAAGAAATTGGATGTACAAGAATTGGACCCTGGCGAAGAATGGAATTGGACCCATTGAAGATTGTTGTGGGAAGTTTAGAGATAGTGGAGTATGACACCATGTGATGTCATGGTGGTGGGCCATTTTTGTGGATTAAAGAAAATGAAAAAAAAAAAAAAGGGAATGGTCCCATCTCTCTCTCTCTCTCTCTCTCTCTCTCCCTCCCCCTCTCTCTTCCGTCAGCACCCCCCCTCTCCATCTTCTTCTTCTTGCTGCTCGGGTTCCTGCTGTGTGAAGAACCAGCAGCTCGCCGGCCTGCTCACACGCCCAACCGACCACCCGCTCGGCCGCTCGTCGTCGGCCGCCCGTCCGCCCGCTCACCGTCGCTCAGCCCGCACCACCGTCACCCTCTCTCCTCCATCTCCGTTGTAGCTCGACGCACCCAGTAGATCTGAGAAGGCGTCGAAGCTGGTTGTAGCCCAACCGGACCGCCGTCGCGCACCCCTCGCACGCCGTCCACTACTTGCGCGCCTCCAGCGCGTCACCGCCGTCCTAGCCGTCGTCTCGGCCTCCTTCTCGCCCAGCTCGTCGTCCCGAGCTGCTGTTCAGCTCATGTAGGAGCTGCCGGAGCTTGTCCCCGCTGCTGTGAGGTCTCGCCTGGCCATCGCCTCGCCCGTCCGAGCCACCGTCAAGCTGTTGCCCCGATCCTCCGCCCATTCCGACGCCAGATCCGCCATTCTCGGCCCCAAATCAGAGGGTTGGAAAAATGGGTATGGCAGCACCTATTTGGCCCGTTTTGGCCGGCTTCCCGGCCCCGAATGCTC
The DNA here is from genome assembly GCA_014182885.2 of Eucalyptus caleyi. Lineage (NCBI taxonomy): Eukaryota > Viridiplantae > Streptophyta > Magnoliopsida > Myrtales > Myrtaceae > Eucalyptus > Eucalyptus caleyi. The sequence goes on from CM024470.2 coordinate 51,641,387, forward strand.
GGCCCGCCTTGAGGAAAGTTAATCCTCGTATCGTCCTCGTCGTTTTGGTCCGCTCGGCTCACTAATCCGGTTAGTTTAGCTCACTAAACCTTGATTAGACCATTAATGATGCCCTAAGTGTGCTTAGCCTAAGTTAAATAAGCTTATGTGATTAGTTTAGTTTATTTAATTGTGAATTAGATTAAGATGTTTGTTTAATTTGAAGCATGTTTAATTAAAAGTTAAGAGAGTTTATTTAATAATAAACCTTGATGGGACATGATAGGGTTTTATTTTTGAATTATTTAATTGCTTCGAAATTCTGGAATTCATAATATTATATTATATTCCGAAATTATTAGAATATTATTACTATAAAAAAAACGAAAAATTATTTTTGACCCCAGGTTGCTCAAAATTTCGTACCGATAGGCTGCTGTGTGTAGTCAGATTTTGAAATTGATGATTGGATATTATAAATGGAGTGTGGATTGTGAAAAATATGGATATTATTATATAATTAATTTTTGGAATAAATTTAATTATTTAATAAATTCAAAAATTATTTTGGGACCCTAAATTCTCAGAATTTCGTGCTTTGATCGCTTTTTGTTGTGCATTTAGAATTTGAATTTGATGAATGGATGTGGCAAATTGGGTGTTTATTGTGATAAATAGGAATTCTTTATAAAATTATAAGTGTGGAAATTGATGGGCGATTGGCCATGATTAACCACCTATTAGAGGTTGTGCCCAGTGAGGCCGTGATTAACTACCTATTAGAGATCGTGCCTAGTGAGGCCGTGATTAACCACCTATTAGAGGTCGTGCCCAGTGAGGCCGTGATTCACCACCTGATAAAGGTCACGCCCAGTGGGGCCGTAAATTACCACCTACTAGAGGTCGTGCCCATCGGGCCGGGATCTACAACCTTTTTAAAGGTCGTGCCGAGTGGGGCCGTGATGTCACTGATTCTAATTATGCCGAGTAGGGCCGTGATTGCCATTGGTTATTAAACATTCCTATAGGGCCGTGATTGAGAGCGGTGATTGATTTGCTAGAATGACATGTAATCGGCCAAGTCGATTGATCGCTGAGACGATCCACGTGGTTGAATTGTTCTGATAAAGTGATTGTGCCATGGTTGTTTGGTTATCATAATTGCACGTGGTTAAATTATATAAATTGTGCTAACCTACAGATGAAGGCTAATGCGAGGTAAGTCTTTGTGTGATGTGGCTAGGCCACCCAAGGCGTATTTTCTTTCTAATAGGGGTTTAAGGGGTTGAACTTACTGAGACATTGTCTCATCCCAGTTTGGGGATTACAATTTCAGGTCCCTGGTGGACGGAACGGCTAGATAACTTTGGTTGGCCTTGAGGAGTTGCAGAGGCGAAGTCATAAGGATTGGAGAATGTGTCCTGCTAATTAGTTTTTGGATAGTTCCCCTTTTGTCGAGCTGGTCGATTTTGTAGATAGTCCAGTGTTGTATTTAAACCCTTTGTGATTGTAAATGAGTGTTTGGTATTGTGATTGATTGCCTACTTTTCTATCCCAAGTTAAATGTTGTCAGGGGATTTGTTTCGCTTCCGCATGCGTAATAAAATGAATGGGTCGGCGACATATCCTGGGATGTCGCATATTTGACCGATCGCAATGGGATGTGCGCGCGCTCGGGGTTCGGGCGTGACAGATCTAATAATCTTTATGACTTTTCTCAACCGTTTCTCTACTTTTGTCTGAAAAATCTTGAATTTTTCAAGAAACTCAAACTTTTCATTAATTAAGTATAGATATTCATATTAGGAATAGCCATCAATAAATATGATGAAGTAAAAAAATTTACACAAAGTTACTATATATAGTCCACCAATATCGGTGTGAATGACCTCCAATATGTCAAAACTTCAAAATGTGGTTTTCTTATTTATCTTAGTCATCTTAACTCTACAACAATCTACACAAGTCTTTAGATCACTTTTAAGAATAGGCAGAATGTCAACCTTTATCAGCATTTCTACTCTCTCTAAAGATATGACCAAGATGTTAATGCCGCAATGTATAAGATTGTTCCTTAAGTAGAGACCTTTTGTAAACAACATTTTTAGTTTATTAAGCGACATACATATCATTGGACAATAAACACAATTGATACAATCCATTGAACAAATCGTAGCACCCAACCTTTTTTGAATTAGAAAATATAGAAATACCATTGCTCTTCAATTTAAAAGAGTTTCTATACATGTCCAAATGAGACACAATAACTAAGTTTCGTCTAAAATAAGGTACGTAAATAGTGTTTTTTAACATCATCCTAAAACCAAAATCTAGAATCAAAATAACATCTCCCATGAACTCGACATCGACTTCAATGTTGTTTCCCACAATAAGCTTTGATTCATCATGATTTGGCTTCTTTCAGTTTATGAATCTTTATATGGTAAACACAACATGATTAGTTGCATCGTTATCTAACAACAAAGAACTAGATGGGGCTTCAAATAGGTTGGATTCACAAATAAATGTTAATGAATCATTTTCTTTAGGCTCATTCTTGGTTCTCTTAGATAACCAAGTTTTATATTTATTATAGTATTTCTTTACATGTCCTCTCTCCACAAAAGTAAGAAAAAACACAATACTTCTTGAAGGGTGCTATCTTAAAATCTAGACTATTAGAAAGACCAGCGGCTTCAAGACTTCCTTTATGATTGGAAGGACTAGCAGCTGAAAAAATTTTCTTATGAGTATAATTTTTTAACCTCTTATAATTTTTTAACCTCTTACTCTTGTCACTATTGGAACCAAAGGCATAAAAGGCAATGTGCTCTATCTTTCTTCAATTTCTCTTCCTTTGTCACCACCCTTGCAATTAGGTTATTAATTGACCAAGTCTTATTTTGGGAATTATAATTGGTCTTGATAATTCTAAACTCAAAAGGAAAAGTATTTTAAAACTTGATACATAATGCAAGCAGTAGGAATAGTAACATTAAGAGCCTGAAGTTTTGTCTACAAATATATCATCCTCATAACATAATCCATAATTCCACCAGAACCATCATACTTTATATTAAAGAGTGTTTGTAGGTGTGTCCCTATTGCAACATTAGAAGAGACACAATTTTCAGCCACCGAAGCTTCCATCACCTATTTGGTAGTGCAGTCTGCAGGCAAACCACTTCTCAAGTGTTCCTGAATGAAAAGTTTCATAGACAGCAAGCAAATTCTATTACTCTTTTCCCAAGTAGCGAATTGTGCTTTCTAAGCTTCTATACTTTCAGTAGTAAGATCTACCAGCTTATCAGTAATAATAGCAATATGAACATTTACCATCTCTATACCAAATAAAAAATCTTCTTTCCATCTCTTATAGTTTGAATCAATAAGAACCTCGATAGTAACAAAGTTACCATTTACAAAAGATAATTGAAAAAAAAAAAAACAATGTATATGATTATCTATGTAACTTGAAGATGTATAAGTATACATCTAGAGAGTTACACGCATCATCAAAAATCACATTTGGGCAAATACATGACATGCAGTTGTATACCCCCCACATGACAGTGACCATGAGAATATGTTCCAACCTTGGAAAATTCATCACCTTTGGATGTATGAACCACACTCCTCCATCATATTGTCATATATCCCTCCATGAATTAAAATAAAATCACCTCATTTGGGAGTATGATCATGCATTAGACATGAGACATCCCATCATTAAACAAGATCGATATTTCTCAGTCCTAATCAAGTGTGCTATTTTGGCGGTCATAACTCAATTGAATCTTTGAAACTCTTTCATACTGGGAATATAAACTTTACTTCTCACATATACCATATATATGTGATTTTAACTTTAGTGACATGGTCAATTTATCACTAAAATCAAATATCATATCAATTACATTACTTTATTTATTAATATAAGTTAAACTTTACATATATTATTAATGAATCTCACTCTACACAATATATATGTGATGATATACCTATAAACAACACCTGCATTTCCAAAATCATAGAAAAAAACAAGAAAATATACGAAAATACATTACAAAATACACCTATTTATATTTCGTATGTATTTTCATATTCATAAAATCATCAAACATGTAAATAAATACACTACAAGGTAGAAAATCACTATACAAGCATGTAACCATCGACCGCATGTTGATTGTAGCCGTCAACCACACGTCGATTAAAGGCTTCATGGGCTTGCACACACCATATGAGTGCACACTGCATGGAGAACACATGCGGACGGCCACTCCTAGTCTAATTTCTCGTTTGACCAATAGCGGTCCGACTAGTTTCCGATTCAACCACACGGTCTGACTGGTTGACCAGCCTAGTCAATGGTAAACCAATTGGGGTAGGTCAATAAGTCGGATCTCAAATCGAGTCACGGGGTCAATCAGGTCGGGTCTTTGGATCGAGTCAAGTCTTGCGGATTGCTGATCACTAATTTCAGCCCATTGCACACACTAGCTTTGCCCATGCCTGAGAGCGTATGAAGGTGTGTGGCCATGCATGGGGGCACGTGCGGCCTCCCCCAATGGCACACCAATCATGATTTGGCTCATCTCAATGAGTTCTTTTTGTTTATCTAATAAAAATCGATTTTTGCTGCACAGAAAAGGGCAAAAACTATACGTCTATGTTCTAATATATGGAGGCTCTGATACCATATGTTAAACGTGAAAACACAATCCTATTGAGTAGAATAATTAACGTACTTGTTTTGGAATCCATCATTCTTGATGCGGAAAATTAATGATCCAAGCGTTATCTATTGCCCTTTGTATCATTAACTCAAAAAAAAAAAAAAAAACTCACTCTTTAGCTCTAGGTAAACGCTCCTTTGTGAGGATAATTGTGAGTATTAGGGTTAGAGCAAAAGCTTGAGTACTATTTATAGAGTTTCTAGTAAGGCACTTTCATTATAGGTCAGACTCAACTCGGCTCACACCGACCAGCCCCATATTAGATTAATTAAGAAATCTTCTATCTTACCTTAGATCCACCCCGTAAAACGGTAATTTCTAATATCAATTAATGTAGCCCATGTGACAACAATTCTTATAATTATGATTCAGGTGGGGAAAGATAACAGGATGAACGGTGAGGATGGTCGCCTTTTTGTCCTCGCGCAAGGGTCATTTGTCAAGGTCAATTTCTAATATCAATTAATGTAGCCCATGTGACAACAATTCTTATAATTATGATTCAGGTGGGGAAAGATAACAGGATGAACGGTGAGGATGGTCACCTTTTTGTCCTCGCGTGGGTTACATTCTCTTATTGAGGGGGGAGACTTGACCAACCAGAGTCGAGACACATCCAACTCTAATATCTCAATTTCAAGCGATGAGGGTGGCGACAGAGAGCGATGGACTGGGATCATGTAACTTATTAAGAAATTTTTCAAACTTCCCTCGATTTGACCGAGGAAACTTATCGGGTTCCGTTGCACAAGGCAAGTTGGCTCTAACTGAGAAGAAAGCAATCAATGATTACAACGTTCCACTTCTTATGCTGATGTGGCAAGCACTTATATTATATACCAATCACGAACCGACATGTGTCATTGACTAGCAAAGAGAACATTGAGCACAATAATATCTTGAAAAAAAAATCTCACTTAGTCGAAAAACAATAAAATCAGAGAGAATAAAATCGTTGAGTATCTAAAAAGAATATCTTGCATAATAAATTAATATCGCATAAAACAAATTTTCATTCTACAAAATATGACAAAATCTGAGAGCATAAAATCAAACCAAATAAACTCAATTGGCAATGAATTGGAATCCTTAAATAATAATGTTCCCTTCCATTATGGATAGCACTAGTATGGCCAATCATTGTAGGTATAATGGTAGATACCCGAGACCAAGTTATTATTATTTCTTTTTCCGCCTTTGTGTTAAGCTTCTCAATTTTTCTTAATAGATGATTCGCTACAAAAGGATTTTTTTTTCATGTATCAGACCGGAAAATAAGACAATACATAGTTGCAACTCCTTTTTTCATATACCATACATATATGGTATGGAATATATATGAAAAACGCATAATTAAAAAATTTGCAATCGTGGATACATATGTATCCTTATCATTGTGAAGTGACCCCCATTATTGGTATCAAACCAATATTGATTCATACAACATAAATCTTCTAATTGATATCTGGTCTTTCATCATCTGTCGGCGGCTAATAAGATGTTAATGAATTACGGTCGGCAATTCCGCTTCCTCTTCCGCTTGGTTTGGTAGAGACAAGAACCTCTTCCTTTCGTACGTAGACTAGACTTCGTATATCTCCTATCCCTAAAGAGGTCCTCTTTTGCATGATTCGGCGGATTCGATTACAGCAGATGTAGGTAGTACTATATCTTCGGGATCTTCGGGCATTGTTACATCTGACGATGCCCTTGCTTGATATGGAAGACTTGACCACCGCTTTTATGTATTTGATACAGACAGCCCTCTAGGGTCGCAGGTCGCTATGTAATTTATCAATATCTTTCCGGGATCGATACTTTGTTGATCGGATAGGAGATGAACTAGGTTCTGTAGTAGATTAGAGAGATGGTAAGGAGGGTTCACCTAATAGGGCATCTGGGAGATCGGCTTGTGAAACAGGGGTCTCAAATCAAGTAGATGTTTAAGCAGCAGCGGTTTCTACTCTTTCAAATGGGAAAGGAAATGTTGTTTAACCGAAAGCAGCCTGGGTAACCTACCCCTCTCAAGCGGGGAATAATGGCTACATTTCCGAGCCAGACGATAGGGCTTAAGCAGATGTGGCAGTTCAGCCAACAAAAGCAGCTCTAAAGCAAAACGGCTTTTTCAAAGCATCACGTGTGGCGTTGTTCCGATCAAAGGTCACAGGTGTAAACCACCCAACGGATGCCACAGTCTCACTTCCCACAGACCTCGTCCTTGAGGATACCAACCGCTCCTTGATCCCTGGATCAAAGACCTTGTGTGCAGAACACTTTGACCACAGTCCTGCTGACCCAGCTGCTAGTCCCAAGCCTTATTAGAGACCAGGTGAGGCTCCTCCCACCGCTACTGGTGCTAGAACATCAGTTGACTTTGAAGCTTCGATCGTAGGATCGTTTTAACCATTTTATGTTATTTCTTGATCGAAATGAAAATCCCCACCTACTGGTTCTCAATCTTATTAAGCATTAACAAATGGGACAGATCTGGCAGTTAAAACATTGGTACAGGCCCCACTTTCTCCTTACTCCACTCGATCGGGACAAAGAGCAGGTACTAGTAATTAACCTACTTACCGCCCTGCTGATTCGAAAGAACTCCGCGACACGAAGCACTTGTACCTTTGAATTTTCCATCAAAACTACGGTAATAACAGTAATACTTTTGACATAATAATATTGATTAGTACAACTCGATGCAACCATCGATCAAGGAAGAATCAAACAAAACATTTCGCTCGAGTCATGCCTATTTATTTGGGAGATGCACTACAATTGATTTCCTTTTCTAGATTACTATGTAACACAATGGCGTAATTTGCTCGAGATATTATCAACTTTTATCCATCATATACTGGCTTAAAATTAACAGCGTTTATAAATCATGCATGTTTATTATTGCAATTTTCAATGCTAAATTGTATTGCTTCTTCAAAAGGTACCTTTTGCAGGTTAGATTCAAATCCATATACATTATTCAAAGGCACTATTACACCCTCGGTAGTTGAATCAATTTACTCCTATCTCCATCCCCATTCTAGAAGTTGAGTGAATAAATTATTACGTAAACATAATATGTATGTGTGTATATTATATTATATATATCACTAAGGTTGAATTTGCAAGGGGTGAACTCATGAAAAAGCTCTTGGATCTGATGGTATGAATTTATTTTAATATGTACACTAAATTACTTATTAACTTTGTTCACATGACCGTCGACATTAATGGTCACGTGACTCGGGTCACGGATTGAATTGGACGCAATTCTAGTTGAGTGGCCGTGGGTTCTCGAATGCTGAATGATGTGGAGTGAGATTGGACTCTTTCGTCCTCAACTTCGAGCGGAGACTTGGAAAGATAAGTCAAGGATAAGGATGTGACGTTACAAGATGTTAGAGAGAGAGAGAGAGTGGGTTCTCGAAAGCTGAATAATGTGGAGTGAGATTGGACTATTTCGTCCTCAACTTCGAGCGGAGACTTGGAAAGATAAGTCAAGGATAAGGATGTGACGTAACAGGATGTTAGAGAGAGAGAGAGAGAGAGAGAGAGATGGAAGACATTCAAGCCACTTGCAAACATCGTAGTCCATTTACATTAGTTTGCAAAGAAGAAAATTACATTGAGTTCCATGTCATCAGAAATTACTACATTAAATTATTTAGAATTGATTTGCAAAGGAGGACAAATTGGACTTCACTCCACTTAAAATATTCTGTTGAATTGTTGGGTGTTCGACTATCAAGTTTTGTTGGTAAGTTAGTTTTTTCGTCCTTCTCCTCCATATGCAAGTTTTTTTATCTGTTAGGACATTTAATCAACATTGACATAATCAAAGTGCAATATGCAGATAGGTTTTTCCTTTTTAGTCTAATCAAAAGTAGGAACCACTTTTTTTCATGACATAATAGATAACTAGATACATAAGCCATGTTATGATCTCTTGACCTCTGTTATCTGTTGATAAATCCATAAATAATTAGTTATTCGTAAGGAGATCAACGATTTCTGTATTGAAATAAGTGAGATGTCAATGAGGACATCTTTATTCATGCTTAAGAGAAGATCACAGAGTGAATAGGATTTTATGGAGTACATGTGCTAGATTAAGTACGAGGTGTTTGAAATGGCTGGTCTCACGTGGTTTTCGTCAGGCCAGATTCAGTTTGATACTGATTAAATTCATTTAATTATCTTTCATAGTCAACTATTTTATGAGATATAACGCAATACTAGTGAAAAGAAAGAAAGTTACTTAGAAACATGAGATTTACTAAATTAGAGGCACATTAGATGACAGATCACACCACATTTATTAAATTACCATGACAATGTCCACTACAGCCCCTGCCCCCACATGCGACTCGATCTTACCACCACCACCGAACGCAGCCACCACATGCGGCTCGATCTTACCGCCGCCGCTGACCCCATCCGGACCAGACGGACAGTGATTCCCGACCGCGGTGAGCTCGTATGGCTTCACGTCACAGGCCAGACATTACTCCACCGTGAACTGCTGCTGCGAGCAGGGGGATGTGGGCGCCAGCGATAGTTATCTCCACGTTGTTGCAGTACCATCCGTGGTGTGGGCTTGACCCATCTCAGCTCAGGGTCATGGCGCAGACGGGTGCGCTGAGGCACGCCCAAATAGATTCAGGTTCATTCCGCCCCGGGAGGGCCTTCGCGTGTAGATGCAAGTGGATAAAACCAGGCGACGCCGATTCCTCTTTTTTCCCGCCTGAGAGAGAGCTTTAACTTCATTCACAGTGATGATGGCTTCAATCTCATGTAGTATCCACTATCCACCACCTGCCCTTCACCTCAAGACCTCCTCATCCTCCTCCTTCGCCGTCTTCTTGTCTGATCTTAAATTCACAATTTCTGGGTACAAGAAGCGAGCTGAGTTGGGTAAGACCCGTTAGGATTGGACTATGCAACGGGTCGAGAGCCAGGTGTTGGTTCGAGTTCGGGAAGAGTGGGGTTGATGCTGAAGGTGCCGGCATTTATGGCAGCCAATCCCGCGATGATTTTGACAGAGATTATGTTGAACAGGTTGGATTATGAGTTCTTCTACGCAAATTCTCTCTTTTTCCGTGAAGTCGTCATGTAATTTAGTCCGACTGAAGTGGGGGCTTGGAGTTTTTCTTTTGTTCTGTTTGGTTGGGATTGTTAATTTGAGGATGAATTGTGGGATTCAATGATGATGTGAAGACGGTGGAAAATTTTAGTACCTTAGACTGCTTGGCTCATCACATACTCCGTGCACATCGAGATTGGACGGTTTTTGTGGATGCAAGTAGCATTTAGAGCGAAAAAAGCAAGTATATGTGAAGATTGCATAAGGCCCATGACCATGTCGTCGAGGAATTCAAATAAGCTTACGCTAGGCTTAAAACTTTCCTAGCGGCAAGCTTTGATGATTTCAATAAGCGACAAGATTTGACAAATAAGCTTATGCTAGGGTTATCACAACGAAATCCACCACCAAGCTACTAGAGTTAGTTTTAGAGATGATAAAGATTGAAAACCGGGGAGTGGATCTCGCTGGACGTAGGTGGTAAGCCGCAAAGGCGGAAACCATAGGGAGGTGATAGGAAGATACTTAAAAAAAAAGGTGAAACCAATTCAAAAATAATGTCCTAACAGAGTCTTTTAGGGGTGCGCAATGCGAACCGACCAAACCGGGAACCACCCAAACCGAGAACCGCCTAGACCGGACTGATCGGTTCTAAGCGGTTCCCAAAGAAGGTGGTATGGTTCCCGGTTCCCACTCTTGGAATCGGTGGCTGGCTAGTCCGATTCTCAGTTCCAAGGTGGGAACCTGACCGAGCGGGAATTGGACCGACCGAACCAGACCGACTGATTATATATGTATAAATTATATATTTTTAAATTTTTAAGAAATAAACTCTAATTCTTCTCAATTTCTCCCATTTTTCATTATATTTTTTGCCCTAAACAACAAATTTGCCAGTTCCACCAAACCGGTCTGTCGGTCCAGTTCCTAGTCCCAAAATCTGGAAATCGGTTTTCCTGATCCGGTACCCAGTTCAATGTTGGAACATGACTGAATCAAAAACTGATCAGTCCTACTTTACCAAAAAAAAAAGAACTGATCAGTCCTAAAGTCTCCTAGTTTTGACATAGTGAAAACCGATTAACACAAGTATAAAGGAGTGCAACAGAGAAGATCCTCTCAAAAGTCTGTAACTCTTTTTTGCAAAAAAGGGATTGCATGTTATACTGAACAAAACAAATTAAAATCATGAGCGGCCAAAAGTAGACATGTTTTGAACCCTAAAGAGGAGGAGGAGGAGGTTGTGTTTGCCCCCGCCGCGGGGGGGGAAGCGAATTGAAGCGTCGGGACAGTTTTGAAAAAAGAAAGGAAAAGAGAGGGGTAGTTTTAATTTCGTGAGAGAACTAGAGGGATCGACGATGACATTTCACCGTAAAGAAATAGCACAATCTTGAAGATCATGATAAAATTATCGCTGCATGTAATATAAATGTTCCACTTATGTTCAATCACTGGTTATATCCAACATTTCATTTATCTGATGATATCACATTTTAGACATACTTCTGCTTATATCCATCCTTCACGATACTTTGCTGATATTCAGCTTACCTGTGCATCTGTTCATATCATACTCTGAGTATATCTGGCTTCTCAGTTTATTGAGGTTCAATAGTTATATTCAACTATTCTTCTCAGGGCACTTCAATTACGTTAGTAGTGAAGCTCCTGTAAACTTAATACATTGCTATTTCCAATTCTAAATGAAGTCCATATTCTTCTAAACTTGTTAAGGTAGGTTTTCCTTGTCACTTAGAATCTTTTCCCTGATTGTGTCAAAGATCCTTTTAAAGCGGATATTACTTCTAACACAAACAACTCTTGCATTAATCAAGATCAATATAAATCATTAATAATTTTGTCAATTCCAAAATAAATTATGAGGTTTTCTCAACAAAAAATTGATGGATTGGGATCTTATTTCCCATCGTACAAGAAATATTCCAATCTTCCTCAATTTTATGCGTGGAAAATTATTGGATCTGATGGCATGTGTTTAGTAGGTTCTATGTGAGACATATATAATCTAGTTATATTCATATGAAATAGGTTTCCACAAACCGAGTTCATCAAATTATATATCTCTTTGTATGCCAACGTTTCATAGGCTATTAGAACACTAACGCATTCTCATTTAACTACTAGTCCGGTCATCCGCCTAACATCTCCCTTCCTCCCTCATCATCCCATCTCGCTACTCAACGCTAGAAGTTTGAGCGCTTGTCATCCATAGAGGAGCTCATCGTCTAGCTCAACTCTTTGTAGGCCATGGCTAAGTTCTCGGTGAGAGAACGTATGAGAGGACGCTGGTGTGAGTAGCTAATCAATTATAAAGTGTGGCTGAACAAGTTGCCGCCGGGGGGCTGCCTACCTCCCCCACCCCCACCCCGGGGCCGGATGGGGGAGGGGGTTGTTGTGGTTGGGAAGTGTTTATTCTTATGTAAACATAGATAGACATCAAAATGAGTTATAAACCCATTTTTGAACTCATATTTGATAAGTTGTGTTGTTATATGGATTACTTAAAATCAATAACTTGGTCATAAATTAATTTAGAAAGGTAAGGCGTAAAAAAATATGTGTTATACGGATTCACAACTTACTTAGACACGATCAATTCCTATAATTTGCTCTGCACTCTCTCATTCACTCTCTCACTCTGACTTGATCCACACTCGTTCACTTTGCAATCTGAATATAAGTTTTTCTAAGTTAGGCTAAATATAGAAGTGTTTTAATTAATATGGGTATAGTCGGTTATAAGTTAGGTATGAATCTCTAAATTTGTGTTATATAAAAATATATCAAAACGGATTAAATAGGTCATTTGACAAATCTAGACATAAGAAATGAGCATATGAATTTGCCTGCGTTTCCATCATAATAAACCACCAACCAATATAATCGAGTACAGATGCAAGTGCATATATCTGGAGGTCAGGTCTATGACCTAGATTTCTAATAAAGTGAGGGAATAAATGTGGTGCGTGTACGAACGGATATATCTAATAATATATCATGAAAAGCACTGTAAGCAAATCATGCCACTCTAGTGGATCAGATCATGATTTGCCTCAAGAAGAAGACAATTTGTACCTTTAGATATATAGGACATAGGTGTTTGCTCATTGTTCATCAATGATCGAACTGGAACGGCAGGGACCTTAAGATTAAGGTCTCCATGTCACAATCATGACGAGAGACTTCAACTCCCATTACCGTTCACCGGGGGTATACTTCGGTGACTGACATTTCATTGATCCACATTGCCATGGACCTACTGGTGGATCGGTCCGATTCGAGATCTGTCATTGGTCTCTCTGTCTTGCTACCAAGGAAGAACGCCGGTTGTAGGGGGGGTGCAAGAGAAACAGAGTAACTGCTCAACATGAGGACTATGTTTGCCATCGTGGGTCTATCCATTGGATCCTCCTGAACACAAAGTAGACCAATGTGGAGGCATCTAAGAACTTCATCCCTTGAATACGAATCTCCAATGGCAGGATCTAACACTTCCAATGGCGTACCATCTCTCCAATTTTTCCAGGCCTAAAAACAATTTATTGAAAATAAAAAGTTTCAGTACCTACGATTTGCTCAGTTTAACAATTTTCATACTAGTAACAGTAAGCTTGCGCAACTTACATAGCTAGCAAGATCTTCGCCCCCATCTTCTTCAAGGAAGAAACTATTCTTCTTACCACTGATGAGCTCAAGAAGTAGGACACCAAAACTATAGACATCGGACTTTACAGAGAATTGCCCATGCATTGCATACTCAGGTGACATGTAACCACTGGAATCCACAACACATCAGCAATATAAGCCTACATAGGCATAAAAAGTAGAGAACAAAACATAACAATACTTACAAAGTCCCCACAATTTTATTGGTATATGCCTGTGTTTGGTCAACTCCAACAATTCTTGCCAAACCGAAATCTGAAATCTTTGGGTTCATTTCACAGTCCAACAAGATATTGCTTGCTTTTAGATCACGATAAACGATCCGAAATCGAGAGTCCTCATGTAAATAGAGCATTCCTCGAGCAATCCCACATACTATCTTATAACGTCTCGACCAATCCAATTCCTTGCTCCTTTCAAGATCTGCATGTATGCACATTTGAAATTAGAGGTATTTTCGGTTGATAAATCCTCTTGAAAAGATTTTGTGCAATGAACATATTTAGGTTCCAAAAGCTAGTGAAACATTTAAAAATAATTCGAGGCTAATCACATGATCGCCTCAACATTGAAAGCAAAAACTTAGGAATATATGAAAAGGCAACATACCAAATAGATAGTAGTCGAGACTTTTGTTCCGCACAAACTCATAAACAAGCAGTTTTTCTTCACCCTCCAAGCAGAACCCAAGCAGCTGCACAAGGTTCCGATGTTGAAGCTTTGCTACTAGTAGGACTTCATTCTTAAATTCTTGGGCACCTCGTCCCAAGCTTTGAGATAGTCTCTTTACAGCTATTTGTTGTCCATTGGGAAGCCCACCCTAGAAGGTCAGTATATTGATGTCTGAGTAGACATGTATAGCTTCTGATCACAGCTTTTCGATATTACCAAACCAAAGATCTTCAAATTTTTTTATACTAAAGATCTCTCAAATATATTTAAACCATTCTCAATCTAGTTTCTGACTGACCATACCTGGAAAACTTCACCGAAACCGCCCTCACCCAACTTGTTTTGACGAGAGAAATTGTCTGTGGCGGCTTGTATAGTAGCTAAATCATACTGCAAGGACTCCTCATTTGAAATTTCACTCGCACCTAGAGGACGAAACAAGACTGAAGGGTCATTTTGCCAAAAGCATAGACATAATACATCCCCATTTGTACAGTTTCATCATTGTATTCACGTATACGGCACAGGTACATATTCCATACCGCTTTGATCTCGTTGGACGGCTTCATACATCTTGCCCGCTTTCCTCGGCCTGAAACAACAAGCGAGGAAGAGAAGCACCATGCCTACGCCAACAGCAACGGCGACAGCAATGATAATCACGGTAGTTTTATTGCTTTTGCCTACATATGTGCAACCATATCGTAGCAGCATCACTATATGTGTTCATGACTAAATGGGATTCTAGAAACTGGAATTGCTACCATAGGCCAGAGCAAATGTGAAATATGGAGTAAAAGAAAAAGGGCACGCTTAAAGAGCAAATGTCCAGAAGAAATGAAGCGTAATCCATGATCTGTACTTACAAATCTATTCTTTCTCCTAAGTCCCATGCGTGAGCACAAATTGTTTATGGGGGATCAATCATTAATTTGATTAAAAGCGGCCTTTAACCAATTGTTACGTAAATTATCTAATCTCGTAAGTGGATGTAGAACCCACCATGTTCTACTGGTATGAGTGATTCAGATAATCGATCCACCTAAGAAAAAGTATTCCCTTAAAAGACACTTCATCACGACTTAGTAGCATTAGAGACTAGAAAGAACTGATGATACCTTTCACACTGTCTTTTCTATCAATACTTATAATAATACCTTCAACCCAGCCAACAGTTTTCTTAAAGAAAAAGATGCAGCGTCATCACCGGAGTCACCACTCAAGCTAAGAGTCCAGGACCAATAAACGCACTGAACACCATAAAGTTTCATATGTGATCCCCAATCACCTCGCGTCTTTTTCTTTGGGAATTATAGCTACTCACTCTCTCAGATCAATGATGTATACAACCGCTTTTATAATGATCTTTTTTTTTTTTTTAACAGATGGCGAATACTATGATTAATCAAAATTGAATCCAAGAGCCTCATAGGAGAGATTAGCTAAATCTGAGTAAATATTTTTAGCCCGCTGGACTAAATCCAGTCTTCGATAACAAAAGAAGACAAGCAATACAAACACATATGTACCTTTAGGACTGGTAACCGGTGTGGCAGCGGGAGGCGGAGGCGCTGGCGTTGGAAGGGCTGAGACGTCATAAAAGGGGTAGAACTCGTACCTCACGTTGCAGCTCGGAGTGAGCGTCCTCCCGCCTTGCTTCCCCTGAACCAGATTACCGATCGCGTACCGGAGACACGTGTCACAGTCTGACGTTGTCAAATCCGGAGTGCATTGCGCGAGTGTGTACAACTTCTGCAAGCTCGTGTAGATCGCCTCTGCCACCGCGACCTTCTTCTCTGACCCGCCAGTTGAAGCCCTCGTGGCGATGTCGTTCAGTTTTCCTCCCAGGAGCTGCATGAACTGGGTCGAGTCGGTGACTTTTCCGGTGTTGTACAAAGTGAAAGACGGCTCTTGCTCCATGACCGAGAAGATGAACTGGTTTGAGTACCGCAACATGCACTCAGCGTACCAGATTACCGAGACTCGCTGGTTGGGGCATTTTTGGAGGATTTCCTGTTTACCTGCAGCCACACACTCGCTGCACGCGGCGGTGTCAAGGTCACCGCGGCAGAGGAAGAACCCGTAGGTCCGGTCGGGAGGGCTTCGGCCGGCGGTGGCGTTGGCGAACCCATCGGTGCTGTTGGTGGCGGCGGAGGAGAGGGAAGAGAGGAGGCTGTTGAGGTTGGATTGGTAGGTGGAGTTGGAAGTGAAGAGGGCGTTGCTTGGGCAAACATGATACAGATATTCGGGTACAGCCTCAGTACTGAAAATCTGGATGAAGAAGAAGAAGAAGAAGAAGAAGAAGAAGAAGAAGAGAGAGAGATGGAGATGGTGAAGCAAGAATTCATGATGGATAGCTTGGGCCTGCGGCACGGGCAGGTGCACGCAATTACAGGAGGAAGAAGAGTACAGTCTGCTCTCCAAGATATTTTTTGTTTTGAGACTACTCGGAAAATCTAGTACAAGTATGAAAACAAATCCGGACAGCCACGTGGTCCACACAATGATGTGGGAGAAATTTTGCAATGATTTCAACCTCATCATACAGATGCAAAAATTAATTAAAGGAACTATATTAAAATTTCACATAAAAATCTAAAATTAAATTAATAGAATTGAAAAATCGAGAACTAAATTAGTACACAGACAATAAGCTTAGGGCAAACAATTCTTTTGGACGACATGTAAATGATGGATGATTAATATAATATTTGATAATTATAAAACTAGGAACACCAAACTGAAATTCGAGCAATTTTGACATGCTTTTTATAAGAAAAATGGAATCGACATTAGGACAACTTAAAAGGTGAAATATCAATCATCTTTTGGAAAATTTAATACCAGGGCACACCATGGCAAATTGGAATTTGTGGACAAGTTTTGAACAATTTAAATTGCGTTTGGTAATATTTTTATTCTCAAAAATAATTTTTGTTCGAAATTGTTTTTTGCATTTTTATTTTCCTGGATATTTTTTAACAAAAGAACGCGTTTAAGAATATATAAAATTTATATTTTCAAAATAGAATAAGAATATAAATGTGTTTGGTATGACCTAAAAATTTATACTCCAAATATTTTTCATTTAATTATAAAAAATGTCAATGGTGACATAGCATTTCATGTTTGAATAAAACTAGACTTTTGTAATGTTTTAATTTGATCAAGATATTCTAATATGGTATAAGAAAATTCAATATAATAGTTAGTGAAAGATAAATAGTTGGAAGTAGCAATAGAGACCTAACTCATAATGTAAGGAGATTGATAGTAAATCTTTGGACATTATAATAAACGGATGAATAAGCCTTTTAAGTTTTTTCAATTGCAAAAGAAGAGCAAACATTGGTTGGAGTCCCTAAGCTTTTGCAACCTAACATTATCTCTAATTTATTAATCAAAATAGGACTAGATAGGAAAGAGCATGAAATACAGGGATTTTGTTATATCCTATCCATTATTTGGTGATTACATTAATAAAATCAAATATATTCACATCATATCACGTATATTATTTGGTATAAATAAGATATTAATATAAATGAATCATAAATTTTAGAAACGAAGTAGGTAAAAATCTATCGCGACAATCTTGCCTACTTTATTTTTATTTTTTTTTTATTTTATCTAACTCTTTTTTAAATTAATTTCTTTGTTATTTCTTTCTTCCCCTTTCTTCATTCTCTATAAAAATTTATTAAATAGTAAACTATATCAGTATACCTAAAATACTAAAATACCCAAAATATGTAATAAATATAAATATATATATGTATATTTATATATTGAATTTTTTTATAAAATAGAATTAAATTCGAATATATACATAAAAATATGATTAAATTAAATAACTAAATTGTAATTTTTGTTATTTTGAATTTCTTATATTAAAATTCAAGTATTATTTATATTGAAATATAATATAATTTTATTAATTTAAGAGGATCGTTATTTGAGAAAAATAACTTGCTTTTTATGGAAGTTAAGAATCCTATCTACCTTTATCTCACATTCCTATGGGATAATTTTATCGATTTATATCACCCTTATATTCGACTCTATTTTGTCTTGAGCCGACACCAAACGCTAGATATAATGAAGTTTATCATATCCTGAATTTTATCATGATTGTTAAACATAGCCTAAAAGAAAACGGCTTTCAAAAAACCATATAATAAAACCCTAAATACTTATTCAATTTTGAATCCAATTTTCATTAAAATATTTTCACATTTTAAAGATAAAATAATTATAAATTAGAATTAATACTAAAATCAAGTAAAACTTCTCAAAATCTCATTTTAAATTTTTCCTAAATTTTTTAATATTTATTTATGTATTTATTATTTTTAAATTCCAAAAATGGGACTCAAATCAGGTCAGGAGATTGGACTTTGTATTGTTTGTGTAAAGACAAGTATTAGGTTTCTAAAATGACCTTATTTTTCTTTTTGTTTCTCGAAATAAAAAAAGCTTTTTTATTTCTTATTTCTATTCCAAATTTATTCTCCAACCATTAATATATTCTAAGGAATATAAAAATTAGCTGACATTATTAATTTTTTTTTTTTTTTTTTTATTTCAAGGAGCAAAAGAAGAGAAAAATAGCGAAACGGTGTTATCAAATAGGGTCTTAGAATTTAAAATTTTATTTCCACAAGCCATAGCTAAAAGTTTTGAAACCTATAGAGTTGATAAAAGAAAAAATTACCAAAAATCTCAAACTATACTATGACAAATATATCTTGAATTTTCTTTTGTGATATAAAAAAATTAAATTATGTCTATTTTGACACGTTCACTCTAAACTTAACTTATATTTATATGACAAATTTAACCTTCTTGAAATTTTTGCCGGATGATTTTTCAACTAAAATAATATTATTAGTCACTTGAGCCCCATGTAAATACCATTTGCATTATGATATTTATATAAACAGATTTTTAACTAGTATTTAATGATAAAATCTCAATGAATAATAAATATGCCGCGTCGAAATAAATTCTAAATTTCTTGATACTTTTCCACGGTCTTGAACGGTGAAAAGGACTAGCATACAGCTTTTGTCAGGTCGAAAAAAGACTTTTGACAAGTCAAGACAAACCCGCGTGGAAATTTCCTTAAAGTGACAGGAGCTGTGGTTAGGGGGCCCATCGATATTTCGGGGGGACCAGAAGAGTAAGACGGACGGTGAGGATGGAAGACAGCATTTGGCATTTGCCCCTCGTAGGACGTCGTTGACCGAAGTCAACTGCGTGGGTTGCGCTCTAATTTGGCACCACGTGGAGACTGGAAGAAAGAAAAGTCGAAACATGTACCTCAGTAATGTCGTTGGAGAGAGAGAGAGAGAGGGATAATATGAAAGCGATTTTGGTAGCAACCGTGAATCATCGTTAAGGAATGATCAAACCTAAACCCCTCCGAAACATTTCGTTAGAGTCCGTCACGCCTATTTTATTTGGGAGATACGCCGTCGCGACTGATTTCTTTTTCTAGGCCGTTGTATAACACAATAACCTAATTCGCTGAATATTCTCAATCAAATATTGTTTAATATTGTAATTTCTAACACTAAATTATATCACTCTTTCGAAGGACGCTTCTTGCAAGTTAGATTCAAATCCACATACATTATCTAAAGTCACTATCATATCCTCAACAGGCGAGTCCATTTACTGCTACCTCCATCGTCATTTTAGAAGTGTAGCGAAGGAATTATTACGTAAATATAATATATATATAAATATATATATATATATAAAGTTGAATTTGTAAAAGGTGAGCTCATAAAAAAGCTACCGAATTTGATGGTACGAATTTACTTTAATATATATACTAAATTAACATAATAATTATATTCACATGAGCATCGACGTTAGTGATCACAAGACTAGCGGCATGGATTGAATTCGACTAACGTTGCCGTGGGTTCTCAAAAGCTGAATGATGTGGAGTGAGCTTGGACTGTTTCGTCGTCAAAGTCAAAGCAGAGACTTGGAAAGATTAGTCAAGGATAGGGATGCAGGCCCAAGTGTTTTGCAAAACGAGGAGAGATTGGACTTCATTCCACTTAGTATTTTCGTCCTTCCCTTCATTTACAAGTTTCTCATTTGATAATATATTTAATCAATGTTGACATGATGAAAGTGCGATAGGTAGATTTTTTTTTTTTTTTTTTTTTTTTTTTGCCTTTTTGGTCTAATCAAAAGTAGGAACCACTTTTTTTCATGACATAATAGATAAATAGATACATACGCGTCGTTATTATCTTGAAGCCTCAGTTATTTGTCAATAAATCCATAAATAATTAGTTATTTGTATGAAGATCAGCGGCTTTTAAACTGAAAAAGAATCCTAACATTTTTGGATTTGATCCCTATAGTTAGAATGAGAGGCAAATATTTGTTAAATGTAGAAACTTACATAGATAGCTAGATAAAAGACATCTTCAATAAACTAATTGTTAAATGGAATCTACCTAACGTCTTAGAAGATAATGACAAATAATTACTAAGAACTTAAATTGAGAAACCTATGGTCTATTTGGTAACAATTCTGTTTCAAGAGACAATTTTTTTTTTTCAAAATTAGTCTTTTTCTATTTCTATTCCCTATAACAGTTTTTGAATAAAAAACATGTTTGATAACTATACAAAAAATTTTATTTTCATAATAACTAAAAAAACAGAAATGTGTTTGGTACAATCTACAAATTTTTTTGTAAAATAGTATTTCTTTTAATTTTTTAATAATTTTTTAAGAATTTTTTTCTTTTTTTTTCTTTTCCTTTGCTGTCCGCGGGCGACCACCACAACTCACCACCCATTGCCGCCATTGGTCATCGTCCACCGTCCATCGCTATTACTAGCTATCGGCTTGACTGCTATCAATTGATGGCTGTTGTCCACTGCTGGCCACTGTCTATTGTTTGCCGTAGTTGCCAACTACGGATAGTGGCGACTGGTGTGGCAAACAACAACAGTCGTCAGGGGGCAGCGGCAGCAGCGGTGGCAAGGGGTAGCGAGCAGTAAGGAAGAAGAATAAAAGAAAAAAAAATGACTTATTTCTAAAAATTATTACTAAGAACATGAAACTATTTCTTTCTATTTCTTTTATTCTTCGAAATAGAAAAATAGCCGGGCAATAGAGTTAGAATAGAAAAAATAAAGCTACAAAAGCATTGCCAAACGAAGCCCTAATTTGCCAGGAGGATGATGGTCCACACTTACCTTTTGCAAGTGCGTGTATGGATTTCGGGGCAAGGCTAGATCAACAGATGGACCAACCGTACGAGCGGCAACAATTATAGTTGATCTTTCAATGAGAATGGTATTTATATGATGTTGAAGCTGCCTGGTCAAATTAAGGTTTTCTAGAAAAAAGGTTGTGAGAAATTCTCTAGTTATATATCAAGGGCCAGCGTTGGCTGTAATTACTGCTCGGAAAAACTTGACGGTTTATCCTACACATTGTGAATAACTTGTCTGATTAACTTAGGTGCAGTGATAGGATGGCCCAAAAAGCCATAAGGCCCACGACCATGGCGTCGAGGAACCCAAGCATGAGACCTTAGCTTGCCACTCCCCCGGCGGCAACCATGGTGGCTCAAACTTTGGCGAGCTCGATGAGTGACGAGATGCAACAAATAAGCTTTTTATAGCGATGAAATCCACAACCTAGCTACAAGAGTTAGTTCCAGAGATGATAAAAGAGCGAAAACTGGCAGAGTGGACCTCGCCGGACATTGGTGGCAAGCTGCAGAAGCTGCAACCATCAGGAGGCGATAGGGAGATACTAAAAAAACAAGCGAACCCAATGCAAAAATAATGTCCAAACTCATTCTACTAGTTTCGACACGGTGAAGAAAGTCTCTAGACTTCTCTAACATAAGATAAAACTTCTAGACACATGACACCTATTAATACTAGAGAATTCCTTTTACCAACTCTAGAAAATTATAGAAAATGGATCACCATTTCCAACACCTATTAATACAAGTAAAAAATCGGAAACATGTCTATAGGCGCACATCACAAAGAAGAGCAATGGAGAAGATCCTCTCCAAAGTCTGCAACTCTTTTTTGCAACAAGAGGATTGCACGTCATACTGAAGAAAACAAACTAAGACTCCAGAGCGGCTAAAAGTAGACATGTTTTGAACCCTGAAACATGGGGGATTGAAGTACTGGGACGATGTTGAAGAAGGAGGAGGAGCAGCTACAAACGCCGCAGGTGGCGGAGCAAGTGTTGTAGCCGGTGCCGCTGCTCCATGGAAGACCGCCTCATTATAGAACTGGTAAAGCTAAAACCTAACATTGCAGCTTGGGGCCAAGACTCTCCCTCCCATGCGACAATGACCCTCTTTTGATCGGATAAGTTATGAGGACTATTATTGTCGCATAAAAGAAAATCAGCGTAATAATATACTAAACTCACCAGATCCACATCTTTTTCTTGAGCCCACTTATCATGCCTCTGGCTAAACCATTTTGCTATTTGACATAGTGTTATTATTGTGTATATTATATTTTTAAATCTTCGTCAGCCCGCACCAAGTTATAGTGGTAGATAAGTAAAGATGTATATTTATTTGAATACCAATAAAATGGATTGATGTTTCAAGGAAAATAAGATAAAATTTGAGATGGGTTCTTAATTACTCAGAGTGCATGAAAGATTTTCCTTATTTTGGTACTTAATGCCATATCTATGTTAGTGGTTGTTGGAAATGGATTCCTAATAAAAATGGATACTTGAACTACAGAATAACACTAAAACACAAATGCAGAAACGTTCCCGAGGTCCTTGTATCACTGATTATAAAGTTCATCATCAAGACAGACGTTATCTTGTTTATCGTGAATTAAATGCTGTTGCAATCGGAGAATGATCGATCCTTCAATTGTCGATTGAAATCCTCTTTTACTTCTTGAGTAAGAGAGTTCTTTTACTAGAGAGAGTTCACGAAAATAAACTTGCAGAACGTCGTCTTTCTTTTTAACATTCTTTTATATCGCAGTTTCTTTTACACAAAAAAATAATTACCTTCTCTCACGGGCCATTTTTTTCACTTTTTGGAGTTACAAGTCGGGTTTGGCCCAACATGGGCGACCCAACATCTTTTATAAAACCCATCAATGGTGTTACGGGTGGACTGACATGATTTGGTTTTGATAGTTCGGCCAGTTGCCAATAACTTACCTTAGTACACATATTTGATGTTCGCATTGTGTGACATCTTCAATCTTTTTCATTTGATAGGCTACATGCATTTCCATAATCCAATCGAATGCCAGTCGTTCACGTCAACGATACAAGACCTTGAGGCAAGCAATAGATCTCTCGCGGCCTTTCTCAGATAGGTCTTTGACTATACACTCATCAAATAACGGAAATTTTCTGTTAACGATGAACTAACGTGGAGTGACACGAAAGAAATGGAGCAGGTTTTGTCGGATTTTGCTAATCAAAATCGGAGTCAATACTGGTCGGTAGTTAAGATTGACCGATTACACTAATTAGGCAGAGGTTCTCCTGCTGATATTATCTGCATTGTCAACTTCTCCTTGTCGTTTGAAATCCGACTCTTGGGAGATTAACTAGATTGCAATCACATCGCCCCATCCGTGATCCTTGGTTTAAGCCAATCTCGGGTTCGCTCAATTTAACATTTCTACTTAGATTGGCTTCAAGCGCCAAAGTTTGACAGACCCAGGTACTATGATATTCCAGAGTGTCAGAGCATGTTGCTTTAAGTGAAGTTCTCTGAGATCCTATGGAAAAGGGGAAATAGAAAACGCAGCAAGGCTTCGAAATCACATGACCATTGATGTTTGAATTGGTATCATGCATCTAAAAAGGATGAAAGACCCCCCATATCTTGCCCTTCATATGTTTCCAATAGTCAAATGCACTTGCATTTTCATGCAACTTTAAATGCTGGATACTTCACGCTACCTGGCATTTTCTGCAATTGCGCATCGGGTGACATCTATTCTTTAGAAGTTCAGGCAGGTAAAAGACGACCGACCTTTCTGCATCAACTCATTATTGCTGGTTTTATTCGAATCTGCATATAGATGACGGTCTTGGGGGTCAGATAAGCTACAACAACAGAATGGAAGACAGAAAAACTAACTGGAGCAGAAAATGTCGGAATGAGCTAAAGTCGATAGGGAATTCCTCCAGCGACCACCAAGGTTTCTCCTGTTATATAAGAAGCATCGTCAGATGCCAAGAAGGAGGTTGCTGCAGCCATTTCTTATGTTGTCCCAAGCCGGTCAAGTAGTGTCCTCTCCTCGAGAGAACTCCTCTACAATGCATTCCAGTCCAAAATAAGCATGTGACCAGTCCTTTTTCAGGTATCTATGGCAAGAGAGAATTGTGAAGACATATACTTACAATGTCATTGCTTTTTGCTGGGAAGTCGGCAAACTGCATAGGCACAAAACCAGAAGCAACACAGTTTACAAGGGTATCTGGTGCCATCTCAGCTGCTAGGGCCTATAAGAACTTGAAAGAGTAAGCAGATAAGCATGTTGACATTTCGCTGTGTTCTAAAATTAACTAAAACTATATTTAGGAAAAGGCTGCTTAAGATGCAATAGAAAAGCAATTGATAATGAAGTTGTTATGCCAGCCAACCATAATGCCTTCTTTAAAGAGAAATATCAGCTTCCTGTGAACTCAGTTGCTTGTGATAAGATGCATGTATCTTTTATGTCGAGCATAGAATGTGTTCCATTTTGGTCCCGATTTTTGCATAAGAGTGCAAGCAAGTTGCTTCCAGAAATGCAGCACATACACAGGATTCTTAAAGCTAGCTTATAGGAAATGAAAGAACACGATCAACATGGCATTGTACCCACCTCCGTTAGCCCAAGCAGAGCTGTTCAGTCACTCCAAACACAGCCATGGAAGCTCGTGGCCAGCAATTGAAGAGATAAAAACATAGATGAACCCTTCTGCAAATGAGGTGCTGTTTCAACATGAACTAATTATTAAATTGCAGATGCAGAGCCGCACAAGTAATAAAAATACCCTCCTGAGACCAATTAGTAGGTCTTCTATAAATTATAAACGACTAATAAAAATGACTAAAGACATTCTCAGCAGGCTGACTTAAGTCAGATCACAGCATCATAGACAGACAACTACTCTGACACTGTACCATTACAAGTGCTACTTGTACTTGCAATGCTCAGAAGTGCTCATATAATGAAATTGTCTATTAGCAGTAGTATAGAAGTTGGGCACAAGTTTGTCACTTTTAGGAGTAGTAAAGATGCTTTGATGTTCATTTTAACTTGTCAAGAACGGGCTCTTGGGTTTCTAAAATGGGATCAACAAATGGATTAGCTGCAGCATTCCATACCACCACATGAATTCTTCCGTATTTCTGCAACTAAAGCATCGAAAAATCAGTCATGACCTGAGAACATGCTTCGTAAAACTTATCTTGACAAGCAATATCTCATGTTTTTCCTTTTAATCTAAACAAATTAACATACCATGATATCGTTTCCAAAGTTCCCTAGTTTTTCTCATCTCTGGTGCAAGGCATTCATCTTGAGCACTCAGCCCACCAGCAAGGACATTATTATTCTGAGGTTTCTATCTCTCCTCAAATCATCCAATGAGTTCAACGTCGATATCTTGATCAGATGATCATAGCAATAATTGATCATTACATTGCTAGGGATCGAAAGCATCCAGACCAGGGAGAAACTGTTATCTACGATCATAACTTGAGTGCCAGTCTTCATCAAAACTTCCAATCCAATATTCTCAAAGATGGAGTTGACCCATATCTAAACTTAGCATGCCCAAAAGTAAGGGACGTCCAGATATAGAATCTATGTAACCACAGAACATATTAATGCCCGAAAATGGGGCGGCAGACAAGGGCTAACAAGAGGAAATTGACTAACGGCGAAGTCCATCACCAATCTAACCAATCACTTCCAGTCCACTGAACAGGTAATCAATACGTAAAAGCAATAGATGATTCCTGAGATGTTTTGAGATAAAATCGAAGCCTAAACAAGGAGAAGATCACTAGCAGTAAAAAGACTGTGCGAAAGAGGTGTCTTCAGAGAATTTAAATGGACATAAAACTCAATTTTTTTAAATACTGGTTGAAACAGTCTCCTTTGCTCAAGAAATCTATAGAATAACTTAAGCTTAAGCTCACTGTGCTGAGGACCGAATTCCATCAATAAGACACTTGTTATGAACCAAACCTGATGAGATGATCTACAAAACCGTAATTCACTATGGCACTGAGAAAGTTACCAGCTAAATAGTAACACATATGGGAAATTATCATCATCTGGAACCTTTTCCACTGGAAAAAAGAAAATCAAAATTTACCACATTTTAAGCACATCCGCTAAAAAAGCTAAGTTAAAATTAATTCACTCAGGCGTATCACTATAATCAACTCAGCTTAGATCACTTAGGCATATCACTATGATCAACTCAGCTCATTCAGGCGTATCACTATCCTCAGATATCATAGACAAACCAAATCTGCTAGAAACATCATAGAAATAGTTGCAATTCAACTCACACACCAGGTATTCATCTAAACTACCTCAAGAGAAGCGAAACAGTTATGGCATATGAGGACATTGGAAAGACATACCTGCTTGCAAGAGGAGATGACGATGGAGGCGCCTTCACCTTCAAGGTTGAGACGCTCGGGCCATGGTGATGGCAAAGCCAATGAAATCGAGACTTTGCTCATTTTTTTCGTATTGATTGATCAGAGAATTCACCAGTTCAATCAATGGATCAGAAGGCGGAAGGTGGCATGTAATGAATGAGAGAATATATTAGGTGGACATGTCTTGCCTCGTAGGCAATGCGTCACTCCACTCATTGCTCACCACATCCCCGAGTGGGCTCACTTTTTGGATTTTTTCTCTTTCAAGAAAAGGAGGACGGTTGGATGTCTTTACTATAAAGATTGAGAAACGGATAAAATGGAATGCCAGAAAAAGGTGAAATGTCAAGCCAATGATGAGAGAACTGTCATAACTTTTTTACTGCCTTTATTTGGTGTGTAGTCGTGTTTGTTCCTTAATAGGAGAAGCCACAATGTAATTCATGCGCATGATCCCATGGCAACTAGCAGCCTATTTTCAAAAAACATAGGTGCTTATTGAATTGTTCAGTAATGATCCCTGTGGAAGGCCAAGGATCTCAAGGTCTCTGTGAGACTATCATAAAGAAAGACTCCACTCATATCACGATTCATCGAGGGTACACCTCAGTAACCGACATTTCATTGTTCGACCATGGCATAGACCTACTGGTGGACTCGTCCAACTCAGGCTCTTTCAACTGTCTCTCCGTGCTCCTTTGGAGGAAGAAGGCCGGTTGTCGAGGCTGTGGAAGCTTAACAGAGTGGCTGGTCAACATAAGGACTATGCTTGCCATGGTGGGTCTATCAGCTGGATCTTCCTGAACACATAGTAAACCAACGTGGAGGCATCTAACCACTTCATCTATTGAATATGCGTTGCTAATGAATGGATCTAACACTTCGAGCGGTGCACCGGCTCTCCAATGCTTCCATGCCTGTAAAAATTATTTTGGTGAAGGAATTTCGACTTAATTAGATTGGTAAAGCATAAGATTTGCCCTAATAGGACAGATGCAACTTACATAGCTGGCTAGATTTTCACCCCCATCTGATTGGAAGAAGCAACTATTCTTTTTGCCGCTAATGATCTCTAGGGTTAGAACACCAAAACTATAGACATCGGATTTCGCTGAGATTTGCCCACGCATTGCATACTCAGGAGACAAGTAACCACTGCAAACCAAACACGTGGGTTGTGGCATCCATTATGTTATTATAAGTTGACAAAATAAGCAAGTCGCTAATGACCCACCTCCTAATGAACATGTATAAGGATAAGCATGTATATGAGCAAGGTCTTATTTCTATTCTTAGATCAACCATAAGATAGATCATATAAACAAGAAATTATAAGTCATCTAAGAAAGAATTTGAGACTTACAAGGTCCCCACGATGTGATTAGTCTTTGCCCGAGTTTGATCTACTCCAAAATCCTAGCCATGCCGAAATCTGAAATCTTCGTGTTCATATCACTGTCTAACAGGATATTGCTTGGTTTTAGATCACGATGAATGATCCGGAATCTAGAATCTTCGTGCAGATAGAGCATTCCTCGAGCAACTCCAGATATTATCTTGTAACGTCTTGACCAATCCAACTGCCTTCTCTTATCAGGATCTGCATATTTACACAATTAGAACCCAATTATTCCAAGTTGATAAATTCTCGAAGAACTTCCATCATGTTCCCCAGAAGCTAGTGAGAGTTTCAACTTTAAGTTTATGTTAATCACATACGGTTTCTTCCACATAGAAAATGACAACTTAAGAGTCTATATTGAAGTGTGGAATGTACCAAATAGAAAGTAGTCGAGACTTTTGTTTGGCACAAACTCATAGATAAGTAACTTCTCTTCTCCCTCTAAGCAAAACCCAAGCAGCCGTACAAGATTTCGATGTTGAAGCTTTGCTACCAAAGCAACCTCATTCTTGAATTCTTCAACACCTTGTCTTGAGCTTTTAGATAGCTTCTTCACAGCTATTTCTTGTCCATTCGGAAGCCTACCCTGAAAAATTTTTATTTGATTGTTTGAGTACACATGAGTAGCTTCTGACCACACCTTCACATTGAAAACATCAAAGATATTGAGATAATTTTATGAAACATTATGAATCTAACGGATAATACCTGGAAAACCGCACCAAAACCCCCCTCACCCAACTTGTTTCGATGAGAGAAATTGTTTGTGGCAGCTTGTATAGTAGCTAAATGGTACTGCAAGGACTCACTAGTTGTAAGTTCACTTGTCCCTACACCACGAAACAACAGGACATAATCATTCACCAATACCATAGAACAGTGTATCTCGTGCACGCCCGTCTTTACGTACCCCCTTCTGCTTGGACAACTTCATAAGTCTTTGTTGTTTTACTCCGGTGCCAAAAGCAAGCGACAAAGAGAAGTATGACAGCAATGCCAACCGGAATGGCCGTGGCAATGATTATCGTAGTCGATTTATTGCTTTTGCCTGCACAGTGAAACCATCTCATAGGAGTGCATTATATTTTAGAAAAACAGATGCAAAAACAGTACAGACTAAATGATTCTGCCATATTCAGGCATGGGATTTTATCTTGTTAAAAAATGTCCTGCTTCCTGAGCAAATGTCTAGAAGAGTAATGTGGACTTCACTATCTGTTCATCTCACATTATGTTTTTCCCGTTCTATTTCTTATATCTTAGGAGAGCACCAATCACAAATTTGGTATAAGCGACTAACTTGACTAAAAATCCATTAGTAATGTCTTTCGTGTTAAAGTAGTCTAAATAATTTATTCTAAAAGTGATATCAGAATCTACCATGTTTAACTGGCATGAGATTGAGACAATTGCCTGATCCACTTGGGAAACTCTGCACCTAAAATGTACCTCATCTTGACTTTATAGGACAGAAGACTTGAATGAAGCGTTAAAGTTATTTTTAAAAAATGGAAAAAAAAGATAGAAAATAATGGAAAACATTTAAGTAATTATTTGAGAGAGACATAATTTGCCAGGCAAAAGCGACAAACCAACAAAAGTAAAATCTTAAAAATCAAAGGTACAACACCAAAAGAATATGTGGCCAATATCCATGGCTGAATTTGTATAAGCGTCATGTTAGCAAATGTCCAGATTGTTAAGTACACATTATAAACAACTAACAACATATAACGCAAGAAAAACAGTTCATTTAAAATTATGAACTTTCTTTATCTGATTACTTAACCAGTTCTCAGGGACGTATCTTAATAAAATCTTTTATATTATTTAATAACGAAAACTCTAATCCCAACCAGCAAACACACCCACATTCGTCCCAAAAAATATTACGGTAAGAATAGCTGGACGGAATTTATCTATCGGATACAGGATGGACATAAATCATCACCACAATCTATGAACAAATTATGTCTAAATCCATCTCCTCGTTTCAATCAAACACGTACCTTTGGATCCTTTCACCGGAGCAGGAGGAGAAGAAGGAAACAGGGCCGCCGCCGTCACGGCCGAGGTATTATAAAAGGGGAACAGCTCGAACCTCACTGTGCAGGTCGGAGTGAACGACCTCCCCCCTCGCTTCCCCTGAGGTAGATCTGCGATCACCGCCCGGAGGCACGTGTTACAGTCCGAGCCCTTCAAGTCCAACGAGCACTGCGCAAGTGTGTACAGGTTCTGCGAGCTCGTGAAGCTCGCCTCCACGACCGCGAACTTCTTCCCCGATTCGCTGCCCGAAGCCCTCCCTGCCGCGACGTTCATGGCCTCTCCTAGCAGGTGCACGAACCGATCTGGTTCAGCAACGTCCCCGGTGTCCGGTATCGTTTCTAGAGGTACGGTCTCCATCACCGAGTAAATGGACTGGTCCGAGTACCTCAACATGCACTCGTCGTACCAGATCAACGAGGATCTCCTGTCGGGGCACCGCTGGAGGATGTCTTTCGTTGCCGTGGCCACGCACTCGCCGCATGTGGCGGTGCTGACGTCACCGCGACAGAGGAAGAGCCCATAGGCACGGTCGAGAGCGTCCTTCCCGGTAGTGGCGTTGGCGAAACCGTTGGAGTTGTTGGTGGCGGCGGAGGAGAGGGAAGAGAGGAGGGCGTTGAGGTTGGATCGGTAGGTGGAGTTGGAAGCGAAGAGCGAGGTGTCCGGGCAGTCGTGCCATTGATAAGTAGGTGCAGCTTCAGTAGTACGACTGGAATTGCTGAGAAAATTGTGGAAGAGGAAGAGGGCGAGGGAGATGAAGGAGCAAAAATTCATGGTCTGATGATCTCTAGTTTGCTTGTGGAACCGAAAGTTATCGAAAGAAGGAAGAGAATTCTGCTCATTTGTCTCGGAAAAATATCTTGGAAAAATGTTTAGAGGTACTAAACGAAGACTAAGGAGTCGTTTTAGCGACGTGACCGCTCGAAATTGTACTAAGACTTACGTACGAGCCAAGTGAGATGACGATTTTGTGGTCCACAAGAGAGGTGAGACGACAGCTTCAATTGGCCAACGAAAGAAAAGGGTGCGCTCCTTTCGAAGTAAAAATATACTGTTTATAAAATTAAATAAATAAAAATATTTTTCATTACTACAAAAAATAATTGAGCATAAATTATTATCAATAATGATAATATTTTTTGTTGATTAATTTTTTGAAATGATATATGTACTCATTTTTTGAAAAATATTTCCAAATATTTCATTCTTTGTGAAATGAACACGATAGATGAAAATTTATCACAATATTAGATAAGTATAAAGTTTTCAACATTGTTATGAGCATTTGAAGCTTTGGCTTTATATACACACATGTGAAATGTTTACACTCAAGCTGTTTTTTATAATCACTTTAGCAAATCTTTAATCATAACAAGTCTCTAATTTTACATTTGTAATTGTTTTGCATATTTTAATCTCAATAATTATAGATAAAGATACCATAAGTGTCATAATTTTCGACGACTCAAATTTTGTTTCATAACTCTTTTCGACTACTAGAGTGTCATGACTTTTGGAAAGACATTAACTTTAGTGCTATAATATTTTAAAAAATCATTCATCAAAGTGCCAAGAATCCGATGTAGAATAGCAGCTGTAGAACACATTTAAAAAAAAAATACACTTAAGTGATCGGAAAAAAAAATTACGATATTCAAGTGAATGTCATATATAAGTTATGACACTAAGTGATAAAAAAAAAATTATGACATCTAAGTGAGGGCTACACGAAACTTATAACACCTGTGATGTCATTTTTCCTAATAATTGTTTATGTATATATAGATATATCGAGGAGATTTTGGAAGAGACAACACTATAGTATACCTATCATGACATAATATCTAACTATTAAGAATATTTGACAAATAATAATTATAAAAAGATCAATCTCATCTTGGCTCATATTTGAAAAATAAATATCAACAAAAATTAACCATCATTACTAAATAAAAGGGAAATTTTATCTAATCAATCCTAAATATATTATACGACTATTAATTCAATTATAAATCTTTTTTAATTCGATCAATTTAATCCTAAACATTTTAATGATTTTCTAATATATTCTATCTAACTAATTTTGGTCGAAAAACACTCACATGGTGACTTTGCTGTCATATAACTAGGTAATGACATAGAATGACGTAAGTGGAATGAAGAAGTTTTGATTTTATTATCTTTCTTCTTCTTCTTTTTTCTTTTTCTTTTTTCTATTCTTTTCTTCTTCTTTATTATTAATCTTCTTCCCTAGACATGGCTAGTCGACCCTTGCTCCTTAACTCTAGTTGTGTCACATCCGTCAGGTGAGCGCAACTAAGGTCGTCGCGTGTGCTTTTCGAAGTAATCTCCCAATGAACTCAGTCCTGCACGGCTCTTCTTCTTCCTTGCGAAACGAAGTGGTAATCCCGAATTCATAGTATCCTCCTTGCAACATGTGTTTGCACCCTGGATGAATGTCCACTTTGGATCTTGCATGTGCTAGGATGTACTTTTGCCCATCGATGGTCACCAATCATCTTAAAATCCTTTCGATTGAAGTCTTCTTGAGAGCTATGATTTTTGTGTGTGTTCTAGAACTTTAGGGCGTGCGTGACAAAATTTCGTTTTTGATTTATCTGTTTTCTCATTCTCCTAACAGGGTTTGGAACAAAAATCGTTTGGAAATGCGATTTGATTTCTCTATTTCGAAATAGATTTCATTCCAAAATAGAGAATCAATAAATTATAAGTTTGAAATTTTTAACTTTTCGGTTTAAATAAAAATCGAAACGAAATCAAACCATATAAAAAAAAACATTGCGCTTTTTTGCTAACTTAATTCACTCATAACCACAACTTCATAAATTATTGCTAATTTTCTTTTTCTTATTTTGCTCGTGTTTTTTTCTGCATTTTTTTTCAATTTTTTTTTTATAACTTCCTCTTTAGGATGAAAGGCAATTGAATGGGTCTCCAATTTTCAAAAATGACCAAAGTTCTTAAATGCTTACTTAAAAACAATGGGGCTCTTTCCTCATAGAAAAGGCATGCGCATGGCCAGTTAAAGAAAAAGTTCTTACATAATAGATGAATAAAAAACGTGCCTAGAAACTTGACCTTATTTTTTACGGATTCAAAATTCTTGCAAAACGAAATAATTAAATTGTTACACAATCTTGAATTTTAATTCGAAGGCAAGAGATTCAAGAGAATCTCTCTCTTTGCTATGCAAGGGCCATTAAAGGTTCATTGAGCAACAATAAAGAAATTAGGGATAAGCAATTGGACTAATTCAATTCGAGAATAAAATAAATCGACCTTCCCCCAATTGGTTCCTAATCATAAACATTACTTTAATGTAGAATTCTCATATATTCCTTTACACCATTAATTTTATTTTGTTGATAATCTTATATAATACTAGTTTTTGATAAAATGACAAGGCTATATAGGCGCCATTGATGGTACTCATATTTATACTTTCGCAATACTTGTCTGAACCTACGTAGGATGAGCTTGCAAACGATACATTGACCGATGAGGGAAACCAAATAAATACGCTTAGGAAAACAATTGCTAATAAAATGGCAAGGGATAATAATATGTCGAAATTTCATGAAATTGTATTTTCAACTTTTGTAATGTATTAGTATAATTTCATTATTATTTTATATTTGAGGATTTCCCAAATGTTGTTTTAGTATTATTTTGATTATTATTTTGTATTTGAGGATTTCATATATTGTTATCTAATCAATTTTATTCCTAAAATAGAAATTTTGTTACGTTATCAAACGGATTTTTGTTTGAAATATAAATTTTGAAATCGTTATCAAATGGGTTTTAACTTTCTTCAGGAAATTTGTCTGAATAGAAATTAAGAAATTGATTTCAGCCCAGGAAATCAATTTCTATTTCGGAAATTTTGTCACGCATGCCTTTTAAATGTCGATCTTTCTGTCCATCAATGTCCACCTCTGAATTTTTTTTTTTTTTTTGGGGGTGCAAAATCCCCCAATCATCCCTCCGTGGCTCTGCATCACTCAGGTAAGGGTCGATAATGGCCCTCGTTGCTTGCGCCGGTCATGTAAGTATGCTGTTGACCCGTCTGGACCTCGGATCGACCCGGATCCATGGCCCACTGAGCCCTCAAGCCAAGTTTTGGACCTCGCCTGTCCCCGTCGCTGCTTGTCCCTTGTCCTTTGTTGACGCGGCACCTTAGTTGGGAGCGACCGAAGAGAGTTGCAGACATGGCTTCCTTCTAGAGAAGGTGCTGAAAAAGTCGAACAATACCACAACGACAAAAAAACAAATGGAAAGAAAAAGAGCAAATTAAAACAATTCAGAAAAAGAATGCAAGACAACATCATTTGCTTAAATTCTTCCTCATCAAATGCTGATCATACCACGTGCAACGATTGATGAAGATTGAATCGCCATGTTATTATTTTTCAAATAAAATTCACCAGATCACTACATTAAAAATTTAGGTAGATGTTTAGGAATAAATTGGTCAAATCAAAAAGTTTATGATTGAATTAGAACTCTTACATTGGGTTTAGGACTGATCGAATAATTTTCCAAAAAAATGCTTCACAAATAAATAAATATAACAGAGGCGCCCATCATTATATGTTGAAGGAAACAAGTATATGTTCAAAGGGTTTTGTCATATGACTATGTATATCGAAAAAACAAGCATAATGAAGGATATAACATGTGATGACTTAGGTTTTAAAATTTTATGCATATACATTATGACCAATTATTTAAGTGCATATTATGAGAATTATATCAACAAATCATTAATAAGATTGAATGACATAATAGCCTATGTTTAACAAACAAATGATATAAATAAGTACCTAGACGATATTCAACAAATAAATTATATTAATAAGTACTAAATTTGTGCTGAATAAGATGCTCACTAAGAGCTGAACACTGTAGAAATATCAATTTTATTATTGTAATCTATATCTTTTGTGTATATTTCATGAGTAGATTAAGTTAACAAATCAATGCAAAAACTACGTAACATGATAGACCATATTCAATAAATAAATTTTATGAATAAGTACTAAATATGTCTTTAGTAAAATGCTTACTAAGAGTTGACTAATGTAACAATATCTATTACAAAATGATAGTCTATATTTGACAACTAGAGGTTTATTTATTTATTTTTTTAAAAAAGGTATCTTTCATCACAGAAAAGATTATATCAAATAAATGAGTACTAACAGTAATTAGCAAATCATAGGAAAAACTCGTTCATTGTCATTAATATTATAATTTAATGAAAATAATACACATTTGAGGGTTCAATTACACGGTTACACATATATCACAAATAAATACGACGTAGTGCATAACTGTTGATAAATCTTATTGATAAGGACTAATGCCATAAAAAAATCACAAACTAGTATACTATGCCATATTGTTCAATTAGATTTTTTTCAAAATGAAATTTGAAATTAAAAAAATTATTATTATTGTTGTTGTTGTTTATTCAAACTTTTTCAATATGTTTATCCAATGTGTCTTTTAATAAAGTATTTGTTCACTTTACAACATTTTCTGAAGAGTTGCTACTGCTTAGAAAGCTGAGATAAATACGTTGGTTTTTTAGTCTCAACAATTATCAAGTCTAGGCGAATTTTCTTTTAAAAAATACAGCATTCTTTCTAATAATTTCCCTTTGAGAGTTTCTAGAAATATACTAGAATTGCTATTTGGAATTCTCATTTAAGGCTTTGTTGTATTTCAAAAGACTTTTGCCATTGGCTTTTAGCAATGTGGTGAGATAAATAATTTCTTTAAAAAGAGTGTTATCACGCTTTAAAAGTATGATTCCTTTTCTTCTCAATCCGAAGCATTTTTTTCAACGCCGGTGGCAGGGGAGGGGAGGGAAGAGGGGAGGGTTTCAAGGTTGGACTGGTAGGTGGAGTTGGGAGCAAAGAAAGTTGTGCTTGGCAGTAATGCGGTAGATAAGCAGGTGTAGCTCTAGTAATGTGACGGTGATTGATGAGACAAGAGAGAAAGAAGAGGGCGAGGGAGATAATCGAGCGAAAATTCATGGTCCGATGATCTTATTCTGCTTGCGGGACCGAGCATAGAATTATCGAAAGAAGAAGAGTATGTTTTGTTCTCTCGGAAAAAAAAAAAAAAAATTGTTACGGGGAGCTTTATCCGATAATTTGCCTTTGATAATTACTTTTGCAAGTCTCAAATTCTTATGCATATCTTGGTAATAGAATGGTGAAAAGGAGAAAATTTTACTCTCAAGAAAATTCTACACAAATAACTTGCTCACATTTCCTGCACCAAGTTGATGAGACAAAGGTGACGATTTCGACAAATTGATAAAAGTAAAGAGGACAATTTATGTTCATAATTTATGCTTTCATGCTTCTTATTTGTTCTTATTATATTGCATGGATTTACATTGTGGTTATATAAAATTCTACAATTGTACGTCTCATATTTTCTTTTAATCGGAGCTTGTATGATGGGATTCGGATCCACTTTAAATGAAACTCCACATAAGCTCTAAGTTTGCTTGATGTAGATGTTTATATTTTTATAATTTTTTTTTGGTAAAGATGCACTTCAAAACCTACATTGAAAATAATATAACAAATATAATCTTAAATCTGTGCATGCACGGATGTCTTACTAGTTCTTATATGCATTTACATAGTTTATTTTTTTGCATATATAGATCCTCTGAACTTGAGCTAATTGACATGTTTTCTCCTTATGAGTGCAAATTGACCTTCTCAATTTGCTGCATTAAGAAGATGACTCATTAACATAAAGAATAGAATCGTCTGAATTTATTCTTCCTATTTATCACTTTCTTTTCTTTTCATTTTCTTTCACATATTTCTCTTTTCCTTTTCTCATTTTACGATTTTTTCCCCAATTCCTAGGTAGTGTCACTACCCTCCTCCCCATGTGATAGAGGCAAGCTTGTGTAATAGCCGATAGTAGCAAGGCACGGCAATGAGGTGAGGGCCGTGTGAGCTGCGATGGAGAGAGAGAGATGTGTTGGGATTTTAAGTTTTTGTGTTGATTTTGCTTTCTTGACTGATCGCAAAACTTTGGAAGATAAAATGTCTCGTGGGTTGACCAAAAAATTAGGAATGAATGGCTGTTGGTGGTGCCATTATGATTCAGGTGGGGAAAGATAATATGATGAACGGTGAGAATGGTAGCCTTTTTGTCCTCGCACAAGGGTCATTTGTGAAGGTCAGTTGCGTGAGTTGCATTCTCTTGTTGAGTGTGGAGACTTGACCAACCAGGGTCCAGATATATGCAGCTCTAATAATCTCAGTTTCAATTGATGACGGTGGTGACAGAGACCGTCGATGGACTGGGATCATGTTCTAACAAATTTTTCAAACTTCCCTCGATTTGACACGAGAAAACTTATCGGGTCTAATTGGACAAGGTAAGCGGGCTCTACTTGAGAAGAAAGTAACAAGTGGTTACAAAGTTCCCCTTCGGCTGATGTGGCAAGCACTTATGTACTGTACACCAATCACGAACTGACATGTGTCACTGACTAGCTCCACTCCTTGGAGGGCATGGCTAAGATCTCGGATAAAGAGAGACATATGAGAGGATGCCGGTGGAAAAAAGCTAATCAACTATCGAGTTTGGCTGAAGTGGGGCTGGCATCGGCTCACCGTGTATGGATCGGTAAGAGAGGGAGAGAGAGAGAGCGAGGGAGATGTTTATTCTTGTGTATAGATGAGGAATTGTACTAGTGGAAGGATCCGTGCTTAGTTGCTTCCCTTTCCATCAGTAATCAACCACCAATCATTATAATCAAGTAACTATGCAAGTCACGCCGAGGAATATATATGGAGGTGAGGTTTATGACCTCGATTTCTAAAATGCGACAAAAATAAAGTGGTGCAAATTATGTACAAATGGATATATCTCCTCACACATCATGAAAAGTTGTGTAAAAGATGACGATAAATGAAACTCTGGCCAATCCTGTTGATTATTTCTTTAGATAAGGAAGAACTTATATTCCTCAACTTAATAAGACCACACACACATGTATATAAATATAACAGCCTCCCATGCCAAAGGTGTTTGCTCATTGTTCATTAATGATCTTGCTGGAGTGCTTAGGATCTTATGATCAAGGTCTTTGGGAGACTATTGTGAGGAAAGATTTCCACTCACATCACCGTTCAACGGGGATAAACCTCAGTGACTGACATCTCATTGATCGACACTGGTGCAGACCTGCTGGCAGATTGGTCTGATTCGAGCTCTTTCATTGATATCTCCGTCCTGCTCCGGAGAAAGAAGGCCGGTTGTTGGGGTAGTGCAAGACTAACAGAGTAGCTGTTCAACATCAAGACTATGTTTGCCATTGTGGGTCTATCCATTGGATCTTCCTGAACACATAGTAAACTAATGTGGAGGCATCTAAGAACTTCATCTCTTGAATACGAGTCTCCAATGGCTGGATCTAACACTTCCAACGGCGTACCGTCTCTCCAATTTTTCCAGGCCTAAAAAACAGTTCATTGAGAGAAAAAATTTCAATATGTCAAATCTGCTTTGTTTAACAATTTCTTTTTAGTTATAGTCAATCTCTGCAACTTACATAGCTAGCGAGATCTTCGTTGCTATCTGATTGGTAGAAGAAACTATTCTTCTTACCACTAATGAGCTCAAGAAGTAGAACACCGAAACTATATACATCAGACTTCACGGAGAACTGTCCATGCATTGCATACTCAGGTGACATGTAACCACTGCAAAACATAATGCATTAGCGATATAAGTATACGTAAGCATAAAAAGTAGAGAACAAATTTTAACAATACTTACAAAGTCCCCACAATTTTATTGGTATTTGCCTGTGTCTGATCGACTACAACAATTCTTGCCATGCCAAAATCTGAAATCTTTGGAATCATTTCGCTATCCAACAAGATATTGCTTGCTTTTAGATCCCGATGAATGATCCGAAGTCGAGAGTCCTCATGTAAATAGAGCATTCCTCGAGCAATCCCACATACTATCTTGTAACGTCTCGACCAATTCAATTGCTTGCTCTTTTCAGGATCTGCACATATGCACAATTCAAATTTGGGTATCTTTACTTAATAATTCCTTTTAAATAGATTTTATGCAAGCTAACTTTAGGTTCCCAAAGCTATGGAAACATTCTCAATAGGAAAAGCAATAGCTTTGGAATAAATTGAATGTAACGTACCAAATAAAAAGTAGTCGAGACTTTTGTTTGGCACAAACTCATAGACAAGCAGTTTTTCTTCACCCTCCAAGCAGAACCCGAGCATCCGCACAAGGTTCCGATGTTGAAGCTTTGCTACCAGCAGGACTTCATTCTTAAATTCTACAGCACCTTGTCCTGAGCCTTGAGATAGTCTCTTCACAGCTATTTGTTGTCCATTAGGAAGCCTACCCTGAAAAATTAGCATTTTGATGTCTAAGTACACATGAATAGCTCCTGATGACAACTTTTCAAAATTACCAAATAAAAAATCTGCAAATCTTTTCACACTAAAGACCTTTCAGGTACATTTAAGCCATTCTCAATCTGCTTTCCGACTAACCATACCTGGAAAACTTCCCCGAATCCACCCTCACCCAACTTGTTTTGGTGAGAGAAATTGTCTGTGGCGGTCTGTATGGTGGCAAAATCATACTGCAAGGACTCGGCGTTTGTAATGTAATTTACGCCTACATGACAAAACAAAATAAGATGGTCATTTCACCAAAAGCATTGAACAGTATATCCTGCGTATACGGTTTCGTCATTCTATCCAACTATACAGTATAGGTACGTATTTCATACTGCTTTGATCTTCTTGAACGACTTCGTACGGCTTGGTCACTTTCCTCTGCCTCAAACAGCAAGCGACGAAGAGAAGCACCACGCCCACGCCAACAGGAACAGCGATGGCAATGATTATCACAGTAGTTTTATTGCTTTTGCCTACATATGCACAGCCATATCTTAATAGCATCAGTATGTGTTCATGACTGAGATTTTTGAAGCTGGAACTGCTAACATAGGCCAGAGGAAACGTAAACAACAGAGAAAAACAAAAAGAGTGCGCTTAAAGAACAAATGTCCAGAAGAAACCAAGCTGTAATCCATAATCTGTCCAGCTCAAAAATCCATTATTTTCGTAATTCCCATGTGAGTGCACCAAT
The DNA here is from genome assembly GCA_014182885.2 of Eucalyptus caleyi. Lineage (NCBI taxonomy): Eukaryota > Viridiplantae > Streptophyta > Magnoliopsida > Myrtales > Myrtaceae > Eucalyptus > Eucalyptus caleyi. The sequence goes on from CM024470.2 coordinate 51,681,860, forward strand.
TGTTTATAGGGGATTAACCATTAATTTGATTAAAAGCGACCTTTAACCAATTGTTACGTAAATAATCTAATCTCGTAAGTGGATGTAAAGCCCACCATGTTCAACTGGTATGAGTGATTGAGATAATCGAGCCACCTAGGTAAAAGTATTCACCTAAAAGATACTTCATCACGACTTTGTAGCATTAGAGACTTGAAAGAACTGATAATACCTTTCAAATTGTCTTTTCTGTCAATACTTATAATACCTTTAATCCAGCCAACAGTTTATTTAAAGAAAAAGTTGCGGCATAATCGCCGGAGTCACCTTTCAAGCTAAACGCCAAGGACCAACAAACGCACTAAACACCAGAAAGTTTCATATTAGATCGTCGATCACCTCGCGTCTTTTTCTTTGGGCATTATAGCTACTCACTCTCTCAGATCAATATGCATACAACCGCTTGTATAATGATTTTTTTTTTTCAAACAGATGGCGTATACTATGATTAATCAAAATTGAATCCAAGAGCCTAGTAGGAGAGATTAGCTAAATCTGAGTAAATCTTTTTGGCCCGCTGGACTAAATCCAGTCTTCGATAACAAAAGAAGACAAGCAATACAAACACATATGTACCTTTAGGACTGGTAACCGGAGTGGGAGCGGGAGGCGGAGGCACCGGCGCTGGCAGGGCTGAGACGTTATAAAAAGGGTAGAGCTCGTACCTCACGTTGCAGCTCGGAGCGAGCATCCTCCAGCCTTGCGATCCCTGAATCAACTTACCTAACGCGTACCGGAGACACGTGTCACAGTCTGAACCTGTCAAGTCCGGAGTGCATTGCGCGAGTGCGGACAACTTCTGCAAGCTCGTGTAGTTCGCTTGTGCCACCGCGACCTTCTTCTCTGACCCGCCAGTTGAAGCCCTCGTGACGATGTCATTCAGCGTTCCTCCCAGGATCTGCATGAACTGGGTTGGGTCGGTAACGTTCCCGGTGTTGTACAAAGTGAGAGACGGCTCTTGCTCCATGACCGAGAAGATGAACTGGTTTGAGTACCGCAACATGCACTCAGCGTACCAGATTACCGAGACTCGCTGGTTGGGGCAATTTTGGAGGATATCATGTTTTCCGGCAGCCACGCAGTCGCTGCACGCGGCCGTGTCAAGGTCACCGCGGCAGAGGAAGAGCCCGTAGGCCCGGTCTGGAGGGTTTTGGCCGGCGGTGGCATTGGCGAACCCATTGGTGCTGTTGGTGGCGGCGGAGGAGAGGGCAGAGAGGAGGCTATTGAGGTTGGATTTGTAGGTGGAGTTGGAAGTGAAGAGGGTGGCGTTTGGGCAATCATGACTCAGATATTCCGGTGCAGCCTCAGTACTGAAAATCTGGTTGAAGAAGAAGAAGAAGAAGAAGGAAAGAGAGATGAAGATTGTGAAGCAAGAATTCATGATGGATAGGGTGGGCTTGCGGCACAGGCAGGGGCACGGAGTTATAGGAAGAGAGGATGGTCTGCTCTCCAAGATATTTTTGTTGTGAGAACTATTCGAAAAATCTAGTACAAGTATGAAAACAAATCCAGACAGCCACATGGTCTACACATGAAAAGCAAAATTGAGATTATCAGATTCGACAGCAAAATTGAAAGTTTGGAAGGTGAAATATTATTATTATTTTTTAAAATTTAATGTGAACCGCGCCATTGCAAATTATATTCGAGGATCATGTTTTTGGACACTTAAAATTTTAAATTTCAATCCTCATGACATATCTAAAAATTTTGAAACATATAAAAATTGGTATGTTAAATCATGAAAAGCTATTATATAGTTTGAAAGGTCAAAAGCGATTTTTTTGACAAGTCAAGATAAACCGGTGTGGGATTTTTCTTAAAGTCCATGCCGTGAGGTTAAAGAGACAGGAGGTGGGGGTAGTTGGGCCATCAATATTTCTTCGGGGGACGGAGGAGTAAGACGGACGGTAGGATGGAAGATAGCATTTGCCTTCGGTTGAGGGCGTTGACCGAAGTCAACTGCGTCGGCTGCGTTCTAATTTGGCTCCAAGTGGAGACTCGAAGAAGAAAAGTCAAAACATGTGTCTCAGTGATGTCGCTGTAGAGAGAGAGAGAAAGAGAGAGATGGGATGAAGGGGACTTTGGTGGTGCTTATTGCTTTGAATTTTCCATCAAAATTACGGTAATAAAAGTAATAATTTCGAAATTTGAAATTTGATTCGTACATTTTGATTCAACGGCGTAAGGAGGAATCATATCCCTCCGAAGCATTTCACTCGAGTTACGCTTACTTATTCGGAAGAGGAAATGCAAATGATTTTTTTTCTTTTTAGGTCATTGCGTAATGCTCTAATTCAATTTACTCAAAAAGTTGCCTTGATTAATTTATCGTACACTGACTCTAACGGTTATGTCTCTAGAAGGCCACCAAATTTGATAGTGTTTTCACATGAGCACGTTCAATATTGTAGTTCCCGACGCCAAATTGTATCAGTTATTCATAAGACATCTTTTAAAAATTATATTTGAATCCACACGCATTATCTACAGATTGTCACGTCTTTAGTGGGCGAGTTCATTTATTCCTACCTCCATTGCAATTCCAGAAGTCTCATGAATAAATTATTACGTAAACATAATTTATATACTAAATTGAATTGCAAGGAATGAGTTCATGTGAGAACTATCGAATTTGATGGTCCGACTTTATTTTAATATATATCTACTAAATTAACTTAATAAATTTGTTCACGTTTGCGCTGCGTCACTTTGCGTCATAAATTGAATTGGACGAAATTCTAGAAACGTTGGGTTCTTTCGTCCTTAACCTCAAGCAGAGACTTGGGAAGATAAGGATAAGGATGTAGACGTAACTGGATGCTAGAGAGAGAGAGAGAGAGAGAGAGATGGAAGACATTCATGCTACTTGCAAACGTCTATGGCCCGTTTGATTTGGCTTTGGGCGAATATTATTGGGAAAATGCAAATAGCTTTGAGTTAAAGGGATTTGTGTAAATGTAAATAGCATTTAGTAAATTGTAGTTTTAAAAAGCATTGTAAAAGGACTTTAGCTTAAATACTGTTCAGTAAAAACAAAATTTTGTAAAGGATTTTTGCTACATTTTATATAAAAAAGTTTTTAATTTTTTTTTAAATGTAGCCACCGGTGGCCAGATTTGGCCACCAGACAGCCTTGCCTGAGGTCCGGCGACCTCAAGCCTCCATCGCCTAGGTCGTGCAAACCTAAGTGACCACCTCCTGAGGTTGTGTGACCGTCGCCTGGATCTTCGTCGCCTAGGTCACGCGATGCCTGAGGTCCGGCAACTAGGCGACGCTTGAGGTTGTGCGACTATTGCTTGGGTCGCGCAACCTCAGGTGGCGGTTGCCGGGTGGCCACAACCCCCAGGCGGCAGTTGTTGGGGTCGGTGACGCCTCAAGCGATAGTCACCAATATAGGCCACTCCTTGGCCGATGGTCGTCGGCCTCCGTTCGTCTTTCCGAATAAGATGAATAGTACCGAAAAGAAGATGAACATTACCGAACTTGCATTCTGAAAATGCAACTTTCCAAATGACCTCAAGAGCTGCATTGGGCTAAAAGACTTTAGAGCCATTTGGAGATACAATTGCATTTTGCCAAAATTGTCCAAAAAATCAAATCAAACACGTTTGCATTTGGCCAAGGGACTTTAGAGTCCCAAAGCCCATTCCCAAAGCCGAACCAAAATATTGAGGAAAGTGAATTCTCTACATTGACTTCCGTGTCATCAGAAATTACTACATTAAAAGTGATTTGCAAACGAGGACTAATTGGACTTTGATACACTTAAAATATTTTGTGGAGCTGTTGGATATTTGACTACCAGTTTTGTTAGTAATTTAGTATTTTCGTCCTTCTCCTTCATGTACAAGTTCTTCAATTGAGAATACTTTTAATCAACATTGACATAAGTAAAGGGCATTATATAGTTAGTTTTTCTTTGTCTAGTCAAAGGTAGGAACCCCGGTTTTTATGACATAATTGATAAATAGATGCATATGCCCAGCTATCATCTATCGACCTCGGTTATTTGTCAATAAATCCATAAAAAAATATTTATTTATAAAGAGATTAGCGACTTTTGTACTAAAAAAATCCTAACATTTGTAGTTAGAATGCAAGGCAAATATTTGTTAAACAAAGAAACTAACATAGATTGCTAGATAAAAGACATCTCTAATACACCAGTTATTAAATGAGATCTCCCCAAAGTTTTATAAGATAATGACAGATAATTACCAAAAACTTGAATCGAGAACCTACTTTGCCAGGTGGATGATGGTCCACACTAGCTTTTTGCAGGCGCGTGTATGTATTTCTGGGGAAGGCTAGATCTAAAGATGGACTGACTATACAAGCTAACAATACTTAAAGTTGATCTTTCCATGTGAATGGTGTTTATACGATGTTGGAGCTGCCAGGCCAAATTAAGGTATTCTAGATAAAGGTTATGAGAAATTTTCTGGTTGTATATTGTGGGCCAGCATTAGTTGTAGTTGTCGTTTGATAAAACTTGATGCTTTATCATACATGTGATGAATTATTTTCTGAATCTATTATTAAAATTAGGAACAGTAATAGGATGTCTCAGAAAGCCATACGGCCTATGACCGTATTGTCGAGGAATCCATATAAGCTTACACTAGGCTTAACGCTCCCCTAGCGGCAGCCATGGTGGGTCAAGTTTTGGCGATTCAATAAGTGACAAGATGTGACAAATAGGCTTATGCTAGGATTACCACGATGAAATCCACCACCATAAAAAGAGAAAACCGGCGGAGTGGACCTTGTTGAATGTTGGTGGTAAAACACAAAGGCGGAAACCATGAGGAGGTGATCGGGAGATACTAAAAAAGCAAGCAAAACCAATGCAAAAGTTTGTCCAAACCGATTCTCTTAGTTTTGACGTACTGAAAACAGAGCAACACAAGTATAAAGAAGTGCAGTGGAGAAGATCCTCCCAAAATTCTCTTAACTCTTTGCAGAAAGGAGATTGCATGTCACACTGAACAAAACAAATTAAAAATCACGAGGGGCCAAAAGTAGACAAATTTTGAACCCTGAAAAAGGCCGGGATTGAAGCATCGGGACAGTTTCGAACACAAAAAAAGAAAAGAAAAGAAAAGAAGAGGGTAGTTTTAATTTCGAGATAGAAATGGAGGGATTGGCGATGACATTTCACCTGTAAAGAAATAACACAATCTTCAAGATTGTGATAACTTATGTTCACAATCATTGATCATATCCAACATTTCAATTATCTAGTATACCTAAAATACTAAAATACCTAAAATATGTAATAAATATAAATATATATTTATATATATATATATATATTGAATTTATACATGGAATTTATATTATAAAATAGAATTAAATTCGAATATATAAATAAAAATACGATTAATTTAAATAACTAAATTGTAATTTTTTATTTTGAATTTCTTATATAAGAATTCGAATATTATTTTATAGAAATATAATTTTAATTTTATTAATTTAAGAAGGCTGTCATTTGAGAAAAATAAATTTCCTATTATGTATGCTAGAAATCCTATACATTTTTATCATATCTCCTCTAAGGGATAATTTTATCCGGTTTATATTACCTTTATATTAAACTTTATCTTATCTCTTGAGTAGATACCAAATGCAGGATAAGATAAATTTTATCTTGACTGTAAAACGTAGCCTAAAAAGAAAATGGCATTAAAAAAAAAACATATAATAAAGCCTTAAATACTTCACAAAATTTTCGTTAAAAGATTTTCAATTTTTTTGTGATAAACTACTTATAAACTAGAATTAATACTAAAATCAAGTAAAACTACTCAAAATTTAATTTTTAAAATTTTCCTTAAATTATGAATATTATTATTTATTTTTTAATTCCAAAAAAGGGGACTCGAATCAGATTAGGAGATCGGACTTTGTGTTATTTGTGTAAAGACAAGTATTAGGTGTCTAAAATGATCTTATTTCTCTTTTTGTTTCTCGAAATAAAGATGTAATTTTTTTATTTCTTATTTCTATTCCAAATTTATTCCACAATCATTAATATATTCTCAAAAATAAAAAATTAACTGATGTTATCAAATGATTTTTTATTTTATTTTATTTTGTTAAAAAGAATAAAAATAAAAAATAAACAACGTTATTAAACAGGGCCTTAGAATTTTAAATTTTATTTCCACAAGGCATAACTAAAATTTTTAAAACATATAGAGTTGATAAAAGAAAAAATGATAAAAAACCCCAAACTATACTCTGACAAATTTATCTTGAATTTTCTTTTGTGACAAAAAAAAAAATCTTATGCATATTTTGACACATTCACTCTAAACTTAACTTATACTTATACAACATATTTAATCTTTATAAAAGTTTTGCCAGATGATTTTTCAATTAAAATAATATTATTATTCACTTGAGCGTGGTGCCAATATCATTTGCATTCCAATATGTATATAGATAGATTTTTAATCAATATTTAATGGCAAAATCTCAACAAATAATAAATATATCACATCAATATAAATTGAAAATATCTAGATACTTTTCCGCGGTCTTGAACGGTGAAGACGACTAGTATACAGCTTTTGTCAGGTCAAAAAAGACTTTTGACGAGCCAAGACAAACCGTGTGGAATTTTCCCTGAAGTGAGTGGAGTTGTGGTTAGTTGGCAGACAGAAGAGTAAAGACGGACGGTGAGGGTGGAAGACAGCATTTGGCATTTGCCCATCGTACGAGGTCGTTGACTGAAGTCAATTGCGTGGCTTGCATTCTAATTTGCTGGATGATTTTTCAATTAAAATAATATTATTAGTCACTCGAGCATGATGACCATATCATTTGCATTCCAACATTCATATAGATAGATTTTTAATGAATATTTAATGACAAACTCTTAATAAATAATAAATATATCATATCAATATAAATTGAAAATATCTCGATAGTTTTCCACGGTCTTGAACGGTGAAGAAGACTAGTATACAGCTTTTGCCAGGTCAAAAACAACTTTTGACAGGCCAAGACAAACCGTGTGGAATTTCCCTGAAGTGACCGGAGCTGCGGTTCGGTGGCAGACAGAAGAGTAAAACGGACGGTGAGGATGGAAGACAGCATGTGGTATTTGCCCATCGTACGAGGTCGTTGACCGAAGTCAATTGCGTGGCTTGCTCTCTAATTTGGCTCCACGTGGAGACTGGAAGAAGGAAAAGTCGAAACATGTATCTCAGTGATGTCGTTGTAGAGAGAGAGAGAGAGAGATGATATGAAAGCGATTCTAATGGCAACCATGAATCATCGTAAGGAATGATCAAACCTAAACCCCTCCGAAACGTTTCTTTAGAGTCACGCCTATTTTATTTGGGAGATACACCGCCACTGATTTCTTTTTCTAGACAACTGTGTAACATAATAACCTAATTTGCTTAAGATATTGGTGTTTTGTCTGTCATATATTGACTTAAAATTGATAATATTTCTCAATCAAGTATTGTCTAATATTGCAATTTCTGACATTAAATTGTATCACTCTTTCGAAAGCGCATCTTGTAAGTTAGATTCAAATCCATGTACATTATTTAATGATATTATCATACCCTTGATAGGCAGTCCATTTACTCCTACATCCATTTTCATTCTAGAAATCTAACAAAGAAATCATTACGTAAACATGATATATATATATATATAGGGGTGAGCTCAGAAAAAAAAATACCGAATTTGATGGTATGAATTTATTATAATATAGGTACTAAATTAACATAATAATTATATTCAAATGAGCGTTGACGTTAGTGGTCACGGGACTTGCGGCATGGATTGAATTTGACTAACGCTGCCGTGGGTTCTCGAAAGCTGAATGATGTGGAGTGAGCTTGGACCGTTTTGTCGTCGAAGTCGAGCGGAGACTTGGAAATATTGGTCAAGGATAAGGATGTAGACGCACGACAGATTTGACTTCACTCCACTGAGTATTTTCGTCCTTCCCCTTCATATACAAGTTTCCATATGATAATATGTTTAATCAACGTTAACATGATCGAAGTGCAATATGTACATAGTTCTTTTCTTTTTTTTTTTCGCTTTTTGGTCTAATCAAAAGTAGGAACCACCTTTTTTTTTTTTCATGACATAATAGATAAATAGATACATAAGCACCGCTATTATCTCAACACCTCGGTTATTTGTCGATAAATTCATAATTAATTAGTTATTTGTAAAGAGATCAGTGACTTTTGTACTGAAAAAGAATCCTAATATTATTGGATTTGATCTCTGTAGTTGGAACGAGAGGCAAATATTTTGTTAAATGTAGAAACTTACATAGATAGCTAGATAAAAGACGTCTCCAACAGATTAATTGTGAAATGGAATCTACCTAACGTCTTAGAAGATAATGACGAATAATTACTAAAAACTTAAATTGAGAAACTTAATTTGCCAGAAGGATGACGGTCCCCACTCGCCTTTTGCAACTGCGTATATGTTTTTCTGGGGAAGACTAGATCAAAAGATGAACCGACCGTACAAGCAACAATAATTGAAGTTGATCTTTCAATGGGAATGGTCTTTATATAATGTTGAAGCTGCCGGGTCAAATTAAGGTTTTTTAGAAAAAGGTTGTGAGAAAGTCTCTGGCTATCAAGTTTTATAATGTTGAAGCTGCCGGGTCAAATTAAGGTTTTTTAGAAAAAGGTTGTGAGAAAGTCTCTGGCTATATACCGTGGACCAGCTTTGGATGTAATTACTACTTGTAAAAACTTGATGGTTTATCATACACGTGGTAAATAATTTGCTTGATTAACTTAGTTGCAGTGATAGGATGGCCTAGGAAGTCATGAGACCTTAGCTTGCCACTCCCCCGGTGGTGACCATGGTGGCTCAAGCTTCGGCGAGCTTGATGAGTGACGAGATGCAACGGATAAGCTTCGGCTAGGTTTATCGTGATGAAATCCACAATCTAGCTATATCCATAGATGATAAAGATAAAAAATTGGCAGAGTGGACCTCGCCGAACGACGGTGGTAAGCAGCAGAGGCCACAACCATCAGGAGGTGATAGGGAGATACCCAAAAAACAAGCGAACCCAATGCACAAAATAATATCCAAACTCGTTCTACTAGTTTCCACACGGTGAACACTGATTAACACAAGTAAAAAATCGAAATCATCCCCCCCCCCCCAAAAAAAAAAAACCTTCCCTCCCAACCAAAAAATAAAAAAGGAAAAAGGAGGGGCGATTTTGATTTCAGGACAAAAGTAAAGGGATTGGTGTCGACATTTAAAAAGGCCCAACAGAAACCCCTGAAACTTATCCAATTAAAGTTAAATGAAACTTAAAACGAGTTTGGCTGAACTCAACATACTTTTTCAACACATGCTATTAGCAACGAGGAATACTACAAGTCGCTTGCTAAATTCACTTGTTAAGTGATGTGGTAAATTTTGCATATCTAAATTAATCCGCTCGTATAAGCACACATAGATCTGCACATTATTTAAATTTAATAGATGAGTCTTGGTATATTTCCAGCATACTCTCCTACCCCGGAGGATCGCATCTGCTCATCTTGTCCTCAAACGAGTCACATTCAAGAACTGTAGGTACTCACAAACTTTTTCCCATTATTCCGTCCTCAGTTATTACACTGAACAGAAAGCAACTCTACTTCAACAACCCCAGCTTATCGCCACCCTCAAAAAGGAAGACATAACTCCGGCTCCTTTAGATCTCACTGTTGAAGAAGGAGGAGCAGCTACAATCGCCGCAGGAGGCGGAGCAAGTGTTGGCGCCGGTGCCGGTGCTCCATGGAAGACAGTCTCATTATAGAACTGGTAAAGCTCAAACCTAACATTGCAGCTCGGGGCCAAGACTCTCCCTCCTTCCTTATCTATGGGCAGATTCTTGATGGCCCCTTGCAAGCACGCCTTGCAGTCCGCCGACGTCAAGTCCGGCGTGCACTGAGCGAGCGTGTATAGCCGCTTCGAGCTCGAGATGTCGGCGTCCTTGACAGCAAACCTCTTCCCAGACCCATCGCTCGCCGCACTCTCCACCAATTCATCGGTCGTGTCCTTTAGCAACTGTGCAAAGCTGCTAGGGCTTGAAATGTTGACCACGTTCATAAATACGAAGGCTGGCGCATCTTGCTTAACGGAGAAAATGGAGTGGTTCGAGTAACGCAGCATGCACTCAGCATACCAAATGATCGAGTCTTTCTCTTTAGGGCAGTTGCTGAGTATTTCCTTGCTCTTGTTGGCCACGCAGTCGCCACAAGCAGTGGCAGCGATGTCGCCACGGCAGAGGAATAGCCCGTAGGCGCGGTCAAGTGGATTTTTGCCGGTAGTGGCATTGGCAAAGCCGTCGGCATCCGTGGCGGCGACAGAGGAGAGGGAAGAGAGGAGGGTGTTGAGATTTGTTTGGTAGGTGGATTTGGGAGTGAAGAGGGTGGTGTTTGGGCAATCGTGATACAGATATTCGGGTGCAGCTTCAGTAATGTGAGTGCAAATGCTGAGAAAATTGAAGAAGAAGAAGAAGATGAGAGAGAGGTGAATGGTGCCGCAAAAATTCATTTTTTGATGATTGGATGGCTGAGAAGAGACATTCAGAAGATTTTTATATATGGTAGTGTCAAATCAGAACTTTGGCTATGCATTGACCACAAGTCTACGCGCAATTCAACTAAATTTTCGAAAGGCTTTGATTATGGAAGCCACTTGCGTTGCCGTACCGTAAGTCAGTTAAGTCAATTTTTGCGGCAGCCTTCTCTTCAATTGTTTGCAAGCAAAGACTTGCACAGAACATTGACGTCAAGGGCACCGTGGATCTCACTCAACGTGTGCAGAGTGATGGGCTAGGCCCGACTCATAGGTCCAGCACATCTTTAATAAGAATAAAATCAGAAAAGAAAAGAAAAAGAGGGCTGAACGTTTCATAGCAGTGGAGAAGCGAGAGTAGCCGCGTTTTCTTGCTGAAAAAGAAAAGAGAGAGCTCTTGTGGCTTTTCCCGAATTGGCTATTTCTCATAAAATTTTGGGTCTTGTTTTTTCACTTTGTATTTAATTTTCGGCGCTATATTTACTTGTTTGGGGTTAATAGTACTAGAATATTATAATTAGTTGCAGTTGAGTTTGATTTTATATTAGTTCATTGAGTTTGGGGTGGAGGGTATCGATCCTAGACAGGCTTAAGTCCTCAACAATTGATGTTGTCTTTCCCCAACAAAGTGGAATCAGAGCTAGCATTGATGGAGGAAACCATTGGCACCATGCTTAAGTTAAATGCCTCAAATTATTTTATTTGGACATCTCATATTAAAGACATATTGTCTTGTCAAATTTTATATGATCCCATCAGTGGGGATAGAGGTAAAGAAGACAAAGAAGATAAGGAGCAAGAGCAAATCAATCAAAAAATAGTTGGTTCTATTCACAATAGATTGATCATAATTTTTTATATCATGCTCCTTAAGAAACAAATGTTAACACATTGCGGAAGAAATTGTAAGATGTGTGTAAGAGGGGTTCTCACAAAATAAAGCATTTTTAATTAAGAGATTTGTAAATTTAAGATACAAGGAATAGACTAGCATGTTTGAGCAATCGACTCAACTTTATGATGTTGTAAATTAGTTGAAAATCTAGAAATTGATCTTGGCGATGAGTCGTTGACAATGGCATTTTTAAATTAATTTTTTTCTCCTACAAAGTTTTTTTTTTAAAAAATTATTTTATTCTTCAAAATATTATTTAAATTAGATTAAAAAAGTAAAAGGCTAAAATTTTATTTTAAAAAATAGAAAAAAATAATGGTAGGGTGCAAGAGGCACCATCGCTAGCCTTAGCGTAGGGCCCATGTCGCCTAAAACTGGGCGCCCTCACCCTTGTTAGGCCTGGGCACCCTCTCCCGGACTGGCAAGGGTCGGCCACCCTTGCCCATGGTTGACGACCTTTGTTGGCCCGGCTGGCAATGGGTGGCGGTGCCCCACTAGTGAGCCCTACTCTTTTTTTTTTTTTTTTTTTTTTTTTTTTTTTAAATATAAAATTTTAGCATTTTTTTGTAATCTAATCTAAGTAAGAAGAAAAATAACAAAAAAAGCCATATGAAAGAGAGAAATTAATTTAAAGATGCTATATATGCATTTTTTGTTGGATATTTTGACAATGTCAACAAAGAATTTGATTGTACTAATTTAATAAGTTTTAGTATCGATTACGCTTTTTGAAAGTTTTAGGAATTAATTGTATTTTTGTGATAAGTTTATGACTTCTAGTGCACTTTAGCAACAAGTTTTATTAAATTTAATAGCCATTGGAAATGGAATATATGGAACTAAACTGAGTCAAATTGATCTAACAAAATTGTCGTGAAATGAATTGATTGGATGTTTATGATCTTGTGATTTATATCATGCGTAACGTTACTAAAGCCATGACCTTTCTTGCTTCTTGTTCGATGCCTCTATTATGGGAGACTTGTCGTGACCCTCTGAATGAATAACCCTTAAGATGGTTAATGGATTAACAAGCAAGTGCAAACAATCCCTCTTGTGAGGTGGTGTTAGTAATTGGCCCAAGTTCTCCAAAAGCCTAAAAATTGCAGCTTGATTTCCTTGGTTAATTATGTAATGCTATTTTTAATTTAAGAACGGCCACCAATCTATTAAAGGTTGCTTAGAGGCCAAGTAAAATTTGAGAGGTCATTTTACTTTTGCAAATTAGAGACTCGAGCCTAGGGCCTCGATAGCGCTAGATGTCTATCTAATGCCTAATTTGGTACCTTTTCCTCTTTCTTGAAAACATTCAGTCATGTGATCTTTCCAACTTTTAAATCCAAAGTAGACACATCTACATGACCACACATAATCAAAGTTGTATAACACAAGAGCATTAACCATCAAAATAACATCATACCAAGTAAAATACTATGATATCAAAAGCAATTGAGGTGCAACAAGAAAACCCAATATGAGTCGGGCAAAAAAATATTCATTCTCTTGTTGTTGAACCTTGGAATAGGACTCATGAGGCTGCTAATAATTAAATTTGCAAATGCCTAGATTAAGGAGTGCATGTCTCCTAAAGCTAAATGATGATAATAATGATAATATGATTAGATATCTAAACTATATCAAAACGTGTTGGATAAATTTAAATTAATAACCATAATTAAAATTCTATAAATATGAGGTGAACATGTGAATGTGACTCGGGAATGATGCAATAATGCAATGGGTTGTCCAAAACCGACCCTCCAGCCCATTAGCTTTGTTGGGCAGTTAGATAAATGTGCTCATTTGCCCACTAAACAGTTCCAAATAAACATGGAATCTTGGTGACAGGTGAATGATAATGTGTGATTCCATTAAAATATGAGATTAAACAACGTAAGTTGCAAAAGAAATAAGATTAATCACATCCAAGGACCGATCCTTGGAACCGGTTGATGGTAGGTCTCAAACTTCGCAAGCATGACATTCAACATAGGAATCGACATTATATCTTAATCTATCATAGAATATGATATCGACATGAGCAAATGACGAAGAAAAGTGAGCTTGACACCCTAGGGCCCTTGGCCAAAGCATGGGGTGAGACACATTTGCAAGGTTTTTCAACAAAAAATCAAGGGAAACGGCTAGACAAAGCTAGTAGGGGTCATGGCCAAGGGAGGAGGAAATGGACCGGTTTAACAACAAACTTAAGTCTAACATAACCCAAAAAAGTCAAATCATATGTACTAGATGCCATAACCGTGTGAATCAATTGGTAGACCAAGGTAGTGGATTTGTAATGCATGCAATGGCTATGCGAGCCGCCATACCTCGGCTTTTAACCATAATCCAAAGCTTGTTTATCTTTGGAGAATGAGTAACAACTTAAAATGATAGAGGGACGAAAGTGTTTTACCTTGAATTCGTGAAGCAAGGGGTCCTAGGCTCTCACTCAACTCACGATATTTAGCAAAACTAACATAGTTTGCTCTAGTTCCCTCAACCTTCGCTTGTTACTTAACGATTTTGGGTTCCTCAAATCATAGTTTTTATGGTTTTTCAAGCCTAGAGAGAGTACTACGAAATGAAGACTAGAGAATGAGCTAGAGAAGTGAAGGTGGAAATGAGAGGGATGCGTTTAGAGAGAGAAAAAAAAAAGTATCTTGAATCCCTCGGAATAATTGTTCAAAAAGTCATAAACTTATTGTACAGCGACAAATTTAGTTATGAACTTTTCAATTATGTCAATTTAGTCCTAAACTTGTTGTAAGGCAACCGGTTTAGTTATAAACCTTTTAATTGTACTAATTCCATTCTAAACTTTTGGATAGTTTGTCAATTTATTCATAAATCTTTTAGCAATTTGCCAATGTAATCCTTCCGGATAAGTTTGGTTGGAAATTGCCTAAGGACTACAAGGACATATTATTAAAAATGTTTAGGACTAAATTGACAAATCATCAAAATATTTAAGATTGAATTGGCATAAGTAAATGGTTTATGATTGAATTGGTCGTTGTACAATAAATTTAAAAAATTTTGGATAATTTTTTTCTAAATCCCTTTATATGATCATTGGCCAAGCCCATCCTTACCCAATGGTTTCTAACCAATATCCACTGGTTCAAAGCCCTAAAGTGCTTTGGTTTTTGTCCAACATTTCAAGCTTGATCCATCGAGTCTTTATCACTAAAATTAGTCAACTTGGGTCATGGGTCAGGCTTGGGCACACTATGTAGTCGCATGGAAACGACGTGTATGTAGGATTCGTTCGTCCGTTTTGACAGAAATTTGTAGTGGAGTGAACTAATATGTAGATTACAGTCATGTAAAATTTTTGGGCCAAACGGATAATAGAAACTCCCACTTTGATGCCCTCATATCACCATTTATGGATTGTTTGCCTCGTGTAAGGATCAATCGATACCTTCGATTAATGCGAATTTGGGAAACGGTAACTTTTTGGAGTAAGCCATGGGCCATATACCATTAGAAGAAGGGCTCATGCCACAAGAAGCAACATATTGGTACACCAATGCCACATCTACCCAAAATTAATTTTTTTTATAATAAAAACTTTCAAACTGGTAATCCGTGTTACATTCATTATAAATTGATTTTTTATATAATAAAAAATTCCAAACTAATATACTAGTGTCATAATTATCTTAAATTGATGCACCCATGCTCCATTTACCAAAAAAAAAAAAAAAAAAAAATCCATATCTACCACAATTTGGAGTAAATATGGTGCGTGTATACTAGTTTGGGATGTGGCATGATTGTACTAATTTAGAGTTTTTTATGATACAAAATTAGTTTGGGAGTTTCTTGTGAAACAAAAAATTAGTTTATGGTAAATGTGTTATGAATATACTGGTTTAGAGTTTTTGATGGTATTAGCCAATAAAAAGTTACAGTTAAAGATGTTCATTGTGATGCTTAAGCTTGCAAGTTTCAAGTTTGTTTGAGCCTTGAACCAAGCAGGAGATGCTGCAACAAATTAAAAAAGAAAAAGGTTGAGTCCTGGTGTGGGTTCGATCTGCCCGTGAGCTCTAGCACCTTTGTTGATCAAAGTTTTCGCTGTCGAGTCTAATATGATAAATTAGAATGCTCTATTACTGTGTGCAAAATAAATGCAAAGAGAAATGTGAATGCATGATGAAGCTATGTCAATGTTTTTAGTTAGGGGTTGATCATTGCCATTATTAATGTATTTGATACTTAATCTTTATGAAATGCATATGTGAAGCCTATCTCTTGACATAGGGGCCAAGATACTAAGACTACAATGTCCCTAGTTTCTAATTGTAGAGATGTGCTGATGAAAATGTCAATGCAAATGGTGTGCGATTGCAGTATTTCCTCGGGGTCAAATTTTGTCATTTGATAGAGAATATGATCCTTGAAAATTTCAAATGCATGAATAATCTTTTAGGCGAAAATTTAACTATCAAATCCTCTTTAAAAAAAAGCTCTAGCACTTTTGCTTACAGATGTTCTGAACTTTTCTGCATCCTTCCCCACATAACACTGTTCTACTAGGGAGCTAGCAACTCAGATTCCCTCACAATCTCTATGTTTACATCATATATCCACATAAAAGTGCAACAAAATATTGCATATCCAAGCTGCTTAATTTGGTGAACACTGAACCCCTGGAAAGATGAATTATAGTGAAAATGCATTTGAGAATTTTATCTTCCTTCAACCGTAGTAATGGTGATGGTATTCACGGACCGGATGCTTTCTTCTTGTGATTGGACTTCGTGAGCCAGCGAGCGTGAAAATGTATATGTCGGTTGCTTTGGTTGTGAAAGATCGGACTCCCCATTCAGCATTAGAACCACGGCCAAAATGTTGGGTCTATCTGTGGCATGGTCTTGCGTACAAAGAAGCCCTAACTGAATGCATCTCATTACTTCTGACACCGAAAATGCATCAGCAATGGCTTCATCTATTAGGTCCAATCCTCTGCCTTCACACCACAAGTGCCAAGCCTATGACCACTAGTCGATTGTTAGAGTGTTTCAAGTGCTACCAATGGTTGGAAACTGAAATGGAGGTATACTAGTTTGAGGTTAGATCTTGCACTTACAAAAGCAAGGAGATTGAGATGCTGCCCTGGGTAATCTAAACTTGTGTTCTTCTTGCCGCTGATAATCTCCAATAGCAGTACTCCAAAGCTATAAACATCAGATTTCTCAGAAAATATTCCACCCATGGCATACTCTGGAGACATATAGCCACTTTAGACAAAATTATATTAGTAGAGGGTTCCTGAAGTATAGTTCAAACCAAAAAATCACAGACTAAAGGACGATGACATGAGAGATGAGAAAATTGGAGGGTGATGAACATCCAACTTCATGAGTAATGTATTTCTCATATATTTTAGCATTTGCATTGCGGCGCTAGTCTATAATTACCTCGGATCGAACTGACATATTGGAACCATCGAATGTACATGGAAGAGTTTTCTCGGTAATAGCAAAACATGTATGAAGAAAAAGGTGAGTGCATTATACTGCTAATCTGCTTTCTAAGGTGATAAATTGCCTCATGAGTAAGTACTCCTAAGAGTGATGATAGAAAGCTTACAGTGTCCCCACAACTTTGTGAGTATTTACCAAAACTTGAGTGCCTTCAAACATCCGTGACAGCCCAAAATCTGAAATCTTGGGATTCATCTTTTCATCCAAGAGAATGTTGCTTACTTTCAAATCCCGATGTATGACTCTAAGGCAAGAATCGCAGTGGAGGTAGAGCAGCCCTCTTGCGACCCCCTGGATAATGCGGAAGCGTACACTCCAGCTAAGTTTTGCCTTCTCTCTTGAATCTGAACAAGGTAGCAAACAGAAGAAGTATCTAGTTTCAATACCGGATTTTGTTGAAAGCAGGAATAAGTTCTTCAAAGAGTGAGACTAACCAAAAAGGAAGGTGTCCAAGCTCTTGTTGGGCAAGTACTCATACACTAGAATCTTTTCTTCTCCTTCAATACAGCAACCGAGGAGTCTCACTAGATTTCGATGTCGAAGTTTGGATATTAGAAGGATCTCATTCTTGAACTCTGCTATGCCTTGGCTTGAGCTGCTCGAAAGTCTCTTTGCTGCTATCTCCTTACCATCGTTTAGTTTTCCCTGTTTCAAAATGAACAGCGCTATCAGATCTTGGATAATCTCCTTATTTCCCTCAGAGAAGGCTTTTCTTTTACCTTATAAACCGGGCCAAACCCTCCCTGCCCAAGTTTGTTTTTCAAGTTGAAGTTGTCTGTCGCGAGGCGTATGCTATCAAAATCATAAACGACCAATTGCAATGCATCATCTTCCTTCATTTGCTCTTTCCAAGAAGTTTCCCTTAGTGGTTCTTCTGACCTAAGGAGCCTTGGGATTGTCATTTTCCTAAACTTCCCTGCATTTTACAGATAGAACGAAAACAACTCAAGATGAGCATGAGAACATCAGTAGCAGAGTAGTGTCTCTATACTACTAACTGCTTAGCTTCTGAAGCCGTGGTTTCACCAATAATTCAAAATTCTTATATTGCAGTTAGCGCAAAATCACCCTTAAAAAAGCAGCAAACCGTACATCTTTTATTACCTCTCCACTTTGAAAGACCACAGACTGAAATGCCAGCTCCAAATAAGATGATGCCAGAAATAGTACTTAGGCTGATGATAAGTTTTGTCCGCATAGGTACACCTGAACCATAGAAAATATATTATAAGAAGCATAGAAGTGCAAAACCAAAGGCATATTAATTCAACCATTTCAACCTGTATCTGCACCCACACTCGCATCCGCTAGTCGAATAAATAGATCTTCGCCATCTGTGGAGAATTGCTGAGTATCTAGGAGGTCTTTACTCCAAGCCATACATCCTATAGCATTCACATAAGAAAAGCCCAAGCACGAGCAATTTTCTAGGCACCAACTTTGACATCCTTCCACATTATCTATCAACAAATAATTAGCGGAATCAGGCAATTTTATTTGTCTCATTTGCCAGAACATATCTTTTTCCACAGTTGTTGAAGCTGCTGCGCTTGCAGATTTCTGACAATTCAATTCCATTTCCCTAAGGCACCCTCTGGTCCAGTTTCCTCTGTTCCATTCTTCATCTGATCTTGGTTTAAAACCTTTTAAGCATCTGCACATAGGTGAACTAAACGAGTTGCAAACTCCGAAGGGGCCACATATTCCATAAATTTCACAAGGGTTAGTTGGTGCCGGTGCCTTCCAGGATGTTAACCACCCATTGGCCCAAAAAGCCGACTTTACAGATCCTTCAGAAGAGATGAAAGTATATCCAAAGATGGAGTTGTTGTAATTATTGAGGTAAAAATATGAGGTTCCCCGGATGTTATCTTGCCGGATATCGTAGTATGTGTTGGTCATCGTCGGTATTCCGATGAACTTCGTTTTTTCCCACTGTCCACTTCTCCAGTAAGGACTTGATCCATTCCAAGTGAAAAGCTGAGGTGGTTTCTCCAATGTCACTCCCATGACAAAGCTTCCGAACGAGGGATGATCTTCGCCTTTCCAGGAAGTCAAGTTTAGTTTCTTTCCTGTTTTCACGTTTACTCCAATCTTCATGTTTGGCAAGAGAGTGTCGGTTGGCTCATCAAAGCTTTCCCACATTATATTCTCGTTCCTGTCTTGAAGAACAAAGTTTCCAAAGTCCGAAAGTAGTGCTTCAGAATAATTCGACTTTGCCATGACATTAGTAGACCACACAGTGTTTTGTCGCCCATCAAGAAGCTTCAGATTTCCATCTTCCCCAATTATTAAACTAGCAGATTGATCTGTATGTCCAAGTGGCTTGTCCCTGTTGGCCACCCAGACGACTCTGGAGGGAGCCATCTTCTTGTACCATATTCCTACGTACTGCTTTGCTGATCCTTTAGGCGTGAAGAACCCGAGCTCAAAGATTTGACTTTCTTCACTCAAAGATTTGACTACTAGAGACAAGGGTTTGGTTCTGAACCAGTGGACTTGATGCAGTTATGCTGTCAATTGTGCTGCTTTGAAGTGCTTGAGGGAGGGAGAAGACAAGCAAAGAACACAAGTGCAGAGTCATTAGAATTATTTGGAACCGATTCAACAAAGTATATGTGAAAAAATGCCTCTGGAAACTTCACCTCTTATAAGCATATCAAAATGGATAGAGACGGAATTGTAATGATGACATGATCGGTACTATAATTTTTGTATCACGCTTACCTTGGCATCGTAAATTTTAAGTCGATCACTTGAGAATGTCAAGTTTATATGAGTATTGCCAAAACATCTAACATGACTTCAATTTAATATAAAACCATTTGACGTGGCACACTAGGGAAATAATGTCTTCTAGAGTGTCCGTAAACAGTATCATTTAGCCATTCCTCGACCCAAATTGACAAAATTAAGGCTAAATTCAACTTAAACCCTAAACCCAAATTAGGTCCAATAGTGGTGAATCTTTATCCTGCGGGTGCCACCAAAGGATACCCTCGGAGCGAAGGCGCCAGAGGTGGGACTGCTGCTGATTCTGAAGGGCCACTTCAATGGCAATCCTTCCAATTTGTGGTAATGTAACTTTCTTCCCATGGGTTTGCTCAAAAAAAAAAAAAAAAAAAAAAACTTTCTTCCCGTGGGCACTGGAATTTCGGATGTGATATAAGAGATTATCCCTTTGAGGCCAGTAGCACTCAGGGCCATGGGTAATACCATGTCAAATTTGTTATTCTCTTGAATTGGTTCTGCCATATTCAAGATGCTTAGATTTGGGATGGGGTTGATAGTTCACAAATTTTGCCCATTCGTTGTTAATCAAAGCAAGGTTCTTGTGGAATTATATTTTCAAATTAGTAACTTTAATAGCTACCCTTCTCTCTCTCTCTCTCTCTCTCTTTTAATCGTTTAACTTGAAAATGACCTATTGATTATCATAGGCTCATCTCAACAAGAGGTATCATTAGAAAGAGGGAAAATGATATTATACATATCATAACTTTTCAATCAATCATTTGAATGTAATAATATTTTAAAAGATATTCGTTTAAGTGATTCCGGTAATTTCTTTTGTCAAAAATTTGACATAGGATTAATTTGATATAAAATTATGTGAAGTGGCTTGCTGGATAAGTAGAAGTGTTAAACGGGTGGGTCGGGTCATTAATGATCCAACCCAAATTGACCCATTAACCCATTTATGACAAATTTATGCCTAATGTAAATTTTCCGACCCATACCCGACCCATTTAACTAAACTTAAAAAGCTTATTTCTTATATATATACTAAAAAAATGGTATTGCTAAAATATTTTTATATAAAAAATAAAAAAAATTATATAACACAAATTTAATGGACGATTTTTATAATTTTTAAAATAATTATTTTAAAAAATTGAATTCTATTTTTTTAAATTATTTTAAAATTATTTTTAAAATATAATTTTTAATTTTCTTTTTCTTTTTTCTTTGTTCTTCTTCTTCTTCTTCTTTGCCGCCGCCGGTCACAACGACAGTCAGTGGCCGACCACAGGCGAGCCTCGAGCTCGCCAGATCGGCGAGCCTTAAGCCTCGCCGATCGTCAGCGAGGCCTCCGCCTCGCCAGATCCGGCTAGCTTGAGCTCGCCCCTCGCTAGATCTGGTGAGGCTCGAGCCTCGCCGGACGTCGCGAGGTGGATCTGGCAAGCTCGAGGCTCGCCTGGTTGGTAGCTGGCCATCGCCATGCTGGCGACTGGAGGAATAAGAAAGAAAAAAAGAAGAAAAAAAAAGAAAAAAGAAAAGAAAATTATAATTAAAAAATAATTATAATTTCGGTTTTTATAAAAAATATTTTTAAAGTTAAAAAGAAAAGAGAGAGTCTCCATGTAAATGGGTTCTTTTTAATGGGTTGATAAATGGGTCATAAATGGGTCCGAATTAGACCCATTTAAGACCCATATGTTTTAATCTCTTTATTTTTAAAACCTATCATGGGTGCTTTGGGAAATAAGGTTTGACCCATTAACGACCCATTTAACTATAAATGGGTCCATAAATGGGTCAATGACCCATTTTGACACCTCTATGGATAAGTAATATCATCAAAAGTGTGTAGAAAGGATGTCATTTAACCCTTTCTATGCACCAAATTGACAAGCAATTGATTGCTTAAGAAATTGAGAAGAAAGACATCGACACGAGCCCACTGCATACCCTATCACACATGGCCACTGTTGGACCTAACTTGGGGATAGGGTTAGGATTTGAGTTCAATAAGCCCCACTTCATCAATTTGGGGTACGAAAGGACTACTGACTCATTTCTGCATGCTTTTGATAACATCATTTCCCTGGTGAGTTGTATCCGATAATTTTATATTAAATTATTGATATGTCGGAATTTTGATTAATGAAATCGTTGCTGTCACTTAAGTAAATTTCCTTCAAATTTATGATACTTAAGTGATCAATTAAACATTTATAGCACCATGTATAAGGATTATGGCACTTATGATGTTTTCTTCCCTTTTCATTAAAAGGTTCATTCCACATATTCGAACTATAAAGTGGGATAAACAGTTCGCTGGAAAAATAAAATAAAATTGGACAGATCTTTCTGTCTTAACAGAGGACAAATATCAAAAACAAACATGTACCTTTACGTCTGGTCACGGGAGCAGGAGGAGAACGAAGGAAGGATGGGGGAGGCACCAGCACCGCCATGGCCGAGGCATTGTAAAATGGGTACAGCTCGAACCTCATGCTGCAGCTCGGAGTGAACAACCTCCCACCTTGCTTCCCCCGTGGAAGACCCGCGATTGTTGCCCGGAGGCACGTGTTGCACTCCAACACCGTCAAGTCCGGTGTGCACTGTGCGAGCGTGTACAGCTTCTGCAAACTCGTAAAGCTTGCCTCCGCAACGGCAAGTTTCTTCCCCGACTTGCCGACTGAAGCCCTCGCAGTGATGTCGTCCATGGTCTCTCTCAGGACTTGCATGAAGTGGGTTGGATTGGTGATTTTCCTGGTGTGGTACATCGTGATAGAAGGCATTTGTTCCATGACTGAGTGGATGGAGCCATCGGAGTACCTCAACATACACTCATCATACCAGATCATGGAGACTCGCCGGTTGAGGCATCTTTGGAGGATATCCTGTTTTCCAGTGGCCACGCAGTTGCTGCACGTGGCGGAGTCGACGTCACCGCGGCAGAGGAAGAGCCCGTAGACCTGGTCGGGAGGATTTTGGCCGATGACAGCATTGGCAAAGCCGTCAGCGCTGTCGGTGGCGGCAGAGGAGAGAGAAGAGAGGAGGGTGTTGAGGTTGGATTGGTAGATGGAGTTGGGAGTGAAGAGTGTGGCATTTGGGCAGTAATGCCGTAGAAACGTAGGTGCTGATTCAGGACCTACAAACTTTATGAAGAAGAAGAGGAGAGAGAGGGAGATGGTGAAGCAAGAACTCATTTCTACGTTGATGAATCCCTTGGTCTTCTTGCTGCACAGGTATGGAATTAGAGGAAGAAGAAGGAAGAGCCATGGTCTGCTGTCCTATATATTTTGGTCGTGGGAACTATTCGGAAAATTTATTACATGCATTAAATGGAACCTAACCCAGACCGCCAAAACAGGTAAATAATTACAAGACAAGAAGCAAAAAGAACTGTATTAGTGCAAACGATCTAAATTATGGGGTTAGGCTATCATACCCCTAATATTTATACCCGTTGGATTGCTATTGTGTCATTGTTACGGGTATTCAAATGGTTGTAATCGAATGGCTGCAAATGTAAGCCTTCAAAACTGCATGTGAGGTCTGCATAGCTAGAATCTAGGGTAAGTATATTATGAGTGTCATAACTTTCGTACGAATTGATTAATTAAGTGTTATTAGCAAACCGCCTCACTAGAAAATCTAACGTGGATGCTGGTTATCCTAAGTGATAGTATTGACGTGGACAGTTAATAAAAAAATTCAAGAATAAAAAAATCCACATCAAAATGGAAAATCAATAAAAAAAAATCCACGTAGGATGATTTGCTAGGAATGACACTCAAATAATTGATTTACTAGGAATGACACTCAAATAATTGATTTACTCTAATGTGGCACTTAAGTGAGCGAAAAAAAATTGTGATGGTACTTAAGTCAGCTCCATACAAAAGTGATAGCAATCTTGTTGTCCTTGTTCTAGCATTTGTATTTATTAATGAATGAGGAATTCATGCATATTAGTGCATTGCTTTAAGGAATGAAAATGGTTCATTGCAATCATGCATCAACCATTGTCAACTTAATTGGGTGACTTGTTATAAAGAGTGTTGATGTCTTCAAGGATCGACTTGAGGACAGGTTATCTTCAGTTGAGAACCAGGAAAGAGGTTATACTGAAGACAACATTTCACACTTGATTTTGCCCTTGTGAGAATAATGTGAAGCCATTTGATTTGACGAACGCTCCAGCCGCTGTCATGGATTTGACAAACCGAATGTTCAAAGAATATCTAGATCGATGGTGATCGCGTGGTGGAGAGACATTCTAGGGCGTTCATTAAGTGATGAGGATCACGAGAGCCCCTAAGAATGATCATGTGATTACAAATAAAGGAATCTTCATGGACTCAGCCAAGATTGAATCAGTTGTTAATGGACCGAGACCGACATCAATGTTAGAGATCAGAAGCTGTGGGGATTGGACAGATTACTACAGAAGGTTTGTGAAAGAATTTTTAGCATCAACATCATTGTGAGGTTGACCTCTTAAGAAAGAAGAGAAATTCATCAGCATGGACAAGTACGAGGATAGTTTCCAAAGCTTAAGTAAGATCTGGTTATCGTACTTGTGCTAGACTTTTCATTTGACTCTGGAGAGCACGGAATCTTTAGTGATGTGTCTTGCAGAGGACGAGGTATGCATTGATACAATATGAGGAGATTGTTGCATCATCGTTCCGCCAGTTAAGACCCAATAAGTGGAATACGAAGCGGTGTCGTGAACCAGAATTTGGCAGAACTATAATAGTGATATCAGATATCACCTTGGAGGAACGAAATGAGTCATTAATGTGTTGAGCCGAGAGTCTTCAATTGTGCATAGACTGGCTAAAGTTTAGGCTTTACTTGAAAAGGATTTGAAATTTGGTTTTCAAATTTGAGGTAGGCTACCTTTTGAATTTTATAGCCGCCCTCAAAATTGAACCATATATTCAAGTTAGAATCGGCACCAAATTGATAGATAAAGATGTTTAGAAGATCTTATAAGAGGATACTGGTAATAAAGAACCAGACCTTAAGATTTCTGAGGATGGAAAGTTCAGGTTCCATGAGTGATTGAATACACTTGACAGTGTAGCACTCAGGGAAAAGATCTTGTCGTAAGTTCACTACAGTATTGCAGTTTTGACCAAATGGTGCAAGTAAATCAGAATTGGCATCAGCTAGATTAGTAAGCTGATATGAAGATAGATACCGCTGAACAGGTTGCGAGTGTCAGAAGTGTCAGTAAGTGGAAGCTCGGTAATGCGAACCGGGAGAAATTTTACCATCACTTGAGAGTCCCAAGTGGAAATGGAAATATATGGCTTACTAAGGATTCAGGGGATTACTGATACCATTTGAGAATAGTGGTTGATCGATAGATGGAGTTGGTCCACTTTGGTACAGTACGGATAGATCTTGTTTTGAGTGTGTAACACCCAGATTTTGGACTCTGATTTCGATTAGATAAATTGGGCATTTCATCGACGCGATTACAGTGTTTTTCTCTGAGTTGGCCACTCATGAGATAACTAGACTAGCTGGGTGAGTTATTAAAGACCTTAAGGCAAATAGACTTGAGAATTCGACCAATGATCGACTTCTCGACCGTGCTCATCTTTAGAGATCATTACGGCACAGTATAAAACCCGATTTGAAATCAAAGATAGATCGGTTCGACTGAGATGAATGACCGATCGTGGGTGACTCCACTAAATTGGAAAATTCTCATCGACCGGCACTAATTTGATGTTTCTATCGTTTTGGCGCCCTGTGTCCGTATTTGAATCTTTGAGATTTTCACGACAATCGAGAGTCGCCAATGTGTCGAGTGGGTTTATTGTGGCTCGAAGAAAATCGACCACGGGTCATTTGTTCTAAAAAGCTCTGAACACTACCCAGTAGCCTAGGTCACACTAAAAGCGTGTCGGAGTGAAATTAACTGCCAATCTAAATTCGATTTCAGAAATTGAAGACCCTATCTTGTCACAGAGTAAGTATACCAAAGTGTGTATGCATCAGATAATCCGCCGGCATGGAGTGCCGGGGATAAATTACATTTCGAATCTAAATCAGAGATTATAAATTTAGCAAAGTTACAGAGGATTATTTATTAAGCAGTGTATAGCAGATGGTACAGAATTTCAGTGGTGAAAAGAAAGTGAATAAATATTTCAGGCCAAAGTCAGTACAGTAGTCAGTGATTGCAGTTGCCAAGATCAGTGCCAGAGTTATATCAGATCTTGACCAGAGGTTTCCAGTTTCAGCAGATCAGTCAGATAGTTTCTTTTTAATCAGTGCAAAGCAGAGTGTACAGGATTTCAGTTGGTTGAGATGAAATTAGAAATCAGAAAATCGCAAGTCTAGAGTCAGCTCAGTAATCAGTGTTTACAGTTGTCAGATCAGCGTCAGAGTAAAGACTGCTCAGAACTGTCAGAAATTTTGAATCGTTGAGGTTCGAAGGTTGATTAGGGAGTCGAGAAAAAGAGATCAAATGTGGATGACAGGGTGTCTTATGTGAGAAGCTCAGTTCAGTTGTTGGTTCAGAAAGAGCAGAGTATGTGTACTAAGATGTCTCCTTGGTTAAAATGGTTGGACAACACCACGAGACCGAATGATCAGCGTGGAAAAGTGAGACTCGATGAGACGACAATACCCCCACCCTTCGTTTATGGATTGGTAAAGATTTAAATTTCGAGGACGAAATTTTTATAAGAGGGGAAGAGTTGTGACATCCAGAATTTTCGGTATTAATTTCAATTGAATTAATCAGATCATTTTTATGCAATTGGAGCTGGGGATTAAAATGGAATACAAAATCGAGATGCGAGATGAGCTATTGGATGAGGAGAATATTCAATTGAAGCATTGAATAAATTAATGGGGGTCAATTTGATTTAATTCAAGAGGAATTAAGGCCCAATTGGAAAGAAAACCTAGCAAATTCGTATGCCCATAGACCCAATATTTTAAATTGTCTAAAGGCTTCTAGAAGGGGCAATTTAGGGCTTGAAATGAAAAGTGGAAGGCAGCTGTTAGTGGGGCCAAAGAGAGAGAGAGAGAGAGAGAGAGAGAGAGAGAGAGAGAGAGAGAGAGAGAGAGGAGAAAAACCGGTTTCCCCTCTTCCTCCGTCGAGCATCTCCATCTTCTTCTCTTTCCTTTAGCTTTCTTCTTCAGCAGCAACGGAAGATCAGCGAAGCAGAAGCAACTGCCGTCGCCGCCGTCGTCGCGCGCCCGCAAGCCACCGGAGCTGCCGCGCCGCCGCCGTCGTTGCTTCGCCCCACCCGTGCGCAGCTTCGCCCTCTCTCTTCCTCCTCCCGTTCGGCCTGTCCGAAGACAGCAGAACAGCAGCGTCGAGAGAAGATAACTAGAGCTGCCGTCGCTACTCGCCCCGCCCGCGTGCTCCGCCGCTCGCCGGTTGCTCTCCGCGCGCCTTGGTCGCTCTTCCGCCCAGCTCGCTGTTCCAGAACTGTTGTCCAGCTCCTACCACCTCTGTTCAGCCCCTGTTTTGCCTCTGCTCGGTCCCGTTCAGCCACCTACGGCCGCCGCCCAACCTCCTCCGGCCACCGTGCGCCGTCACCTCGACCCACCGGAACTCCACCCGACCCTAGCTGCCCTTGTCCGGCTCGAATCAGCCTCGGAACCGCCTGTTCCAGCAGCGAACAGAGGTACAAAAAATGGGTATGACAGTGGGTTTTGGCCCGTTTTGGCCGTTTTCCCGAGCCCGGATGCTCGGCCCGCTTTGGGGAAAGTTGATCCTCGCGTCGAGCCCGTCGTTTTGAGTGAGTTTTACTCACTAATGCCTCCTTAGTGTGCTAATTACATTTAAAGGTTGATTAGTGTTAATTAAATGTAATTAGGTTGTTAGATTAGAATTGATTAGTGATTATTAGTTAATTGCTTTGCATATTAGTTGTGTGATTAGTGTAATTAGATAGAGAATTGCCTGTAGTATTTATTGGATGCTTCTTGGGATTTTTCCCGTCCCTTTTGGGTGTTAATTAAGCAAATCGGGCCTAGGTGGAATTTTTAGGAATTAAATATTAATTTTCGAAATTAATTATTTAATTATTTATTTTCCGGAAATTCAACTAGGATGGCTAGTGACCGGGATTTTATGCTGATGATCGTGGCGCAGACCGTTTATTTAATTGAGCTTTGTATTGTGCTAAATTGAATTTATTGTATTTATTTATTTAATTTTCGAAATTATTTATTTAATTATTTATTTTCCGGAAATTAACCGGGATGGCCAGCACCGAATTTCGTGCTGATTGTCGTGGTGCAGTCCGTTTATTTAATTGAACCATATTTCATGCTGAATTGAATTATTTGTGAAAGAAGGAATTATTCTTTAATTGAATAATCTTTGATTATTAATTGAAAAAGAGTTGGGCTTCGGTTGATAATGCCAAAAGAATCTGAGTGGGCTACAGAAAATGGTGGAGTTTATAAAAAGGAAATTATTATGTTTTGGCTAGGGCCAATCGAGTACCTACTCATGGCATTTTATCGAGAATGAGAAAAACTGGTTATTTGATTATTTGCTTGGAATGATATGATCTACCGGCTCGATGACTCTACGGAGCATCTGGAGATAGGACGGTATGATAAATTGTGTGTATACCGGCTCGATGACTCTACGGAGCATCTGGAGACAAGACGGTATGATAAATTGTGTGTATACCGGCTCGATGACTCTACGGAGCATCTGGAGACAAGACGGTATGATAAATTGTGTGTATACCGGCTCGATGACTCCACGGAGCATCTTGAGACAGGACGGTATGATCTACCGGCTCGGTGACTCTACAGATTATCTTGAGACAGTACGGTATGATATACCGGCTCGATAATCCTATAGATCATCTTGAGACAGTACGGTATGATAAAGGGTCGGGTGGGACCGTAAAGCCATTAAATCTTGAGAGGGTCGGGTGGGACCATAAAGCCACTAGATCTTGAGAGGGTCGGGTGGGACCATAAAGCCACTAGATCTTGAAAGGGTCGGGTGGGACCATAAAGCCACTAAATCTTGGAAAGGTCGGGTGGGACCGTAAAGCCACTAGATATTGATAAGGTCGGGTGGGACTGTAAAGCCACTAAATCTAAGGAATTGCTTGGCGTTGGATGAATGACCTAGAAATGGTCCGACTGACTTGTAATCGACTAGGTCGATTGGTCGATGATTCGATCTGAGAGTGACTTGATGTGATTCGTTGCCTTGGTTTGATGTTGTGAATTGAATGATTGAATAGAGATGACCGTGAGGGGTCTTCTTGGTGTGTAATCGACTAGGTCGATTAGATCGATGCTTCGATCTATAATATGATTGCTTGGGTGCCTGTATGATCTGTGCTAATATGCAGGTGGAATCTGAGGCCAAGGTAAGTCCTCTGACTCATGTTGTGCATAGGCAGCCCTAAGGTGTATTAGTTTACTAATCGGGTCTTAGAGGGTAGAACTTGCTGAGACGTTGTCTCAGTGGTTATTGAATAACCATTTCAGGACCTGGATAAGGAGCCTAAGGAGCATGAATCTGATGAGGAGATCTCTGTTGAGGAACCTGAAGAGGAGTACGTGGAGGAGGACCTCGAGGATGATCTAGAGTAGGATCCTGATGACGATTGTTATAGAATCAATTTGAGTAGAAACCAATTGTTTTAGTATGGCTTGTATATGATTGCAATGGTGTGGTTTTCAGGTTCAATTTCCTAGTCCTACTTGTATATCCCATTGTTTTATTGTCTGGGGTTTATAACCGCTTCCGCATGTGCATATATAAATGAAAGGGTCGGCGATACATAGTCCTGGGATATCGCAATTTAAAATTGACCAAAAGTTAAGGGATGTGCACGTGCCTGATGATCGGGGCGTGACAATTTCTAAGTAAAAGAACCTATTTGGTAACTACACGAAATTTCTACTTTTGGAATAGAAGAAGAATAGAAATGCGTTTGGTAACGTAACAATTTCTTTTTTATATTTATTCATTTTTTATTATTGCTTATGGATTGCCGCTGCCGGCCGCCGCCGCTGCATGACTGTTGGTCGCCGACCATCACCGCTAATCGCCGTCGGAAGCCCATCGGCCGCTGACGACCGTCGGCTTGAGTGCCATAGATTTGAAAAACTGATTACTTAAGTGCCATTGGCACTTTGCCATGATTTGGACGATAATTGTTCTATATGACATTGTTAACGCTGATGTGGACAATTAATAAAAAATTCCAAAATTAAAAAATCCACATTGGAATGGAAATTAATAAAAAAAAATTATGTAGGATGATTTGCTAGAAGTGAAATTCAAATGATCAATTTTACTCCAATGTTGTATTTAAGTGAGTGAAAAAAAGTTATGGTACTCAAGTGAGTGCTGTACGAAAATTATAATGCTCTTGCTATTCTTATTCCCTAAAATTTAGAGCGCAATAACAGAGGAAAAAAGATTTGCACACCTAATTTGGAATCTTTTTTTTTTAATAAGGTATATTGCCAATTCAAATACCAAGTGCTTCTCATTTATTGTCCTCTGTATCACCAACTCAACGAGACTGTCTCTTAGTTTTAGCATTCTATATACGCTCCTTACATAAGGTTATTTGTACATTATAATTATTTGAACATTATTTGTAGAGTTCTAAGTAACAAGTCCTCTCATCACAGGTTGGGCTTTATTCAGCCCACATTAGCCAACCGAATATTAGACTCATTAAGAATCCTTAAATCTCACCTTAATAGATCAATCCTGCAAAAGACCAAATTACAATTTTAATTGAGGTAGCTCACATTAGAAAAATTATTACAACAAATGCAAGCATGGTCGTGCCTACTAGAATTACAGTATTAAGCTAATCAATTGGGAATTGACATATAGCAAAATATATTTGTCATGGTGCATTGTTAATAATATCGTAGAAAAGTATCGGAATATAGACTTGTTCTACTATTGGTATGTAGTAAGAATTTCTATTTGTTATGCGGGACTCGTTATTCTTACTATTTCTCAATATATGATTGATATAATTTATTAGATTAAGTCTACGCAATAACTTGTTGTGTATCATGTAGTCTACAAAACTATATGTAAATTATTGTGGAAAACGAGCGATTGAATAATAAAATAGAAAGAACAAGAAAATAAATTGAACACTAGATTTATATTGTTTAGTAGTAGTGACGTGTATCCGCGGGGAGAGTAGCAACGAATTTTACTATAAATCAAGCATATAACGGAAATTACGTACTCGAATCATTAAAAAACTCTCAATGTTTCTCAAATCCTAATTACACCTAATAATGCATGCATCGATTAGCCCTGCAATTTATCACTAAACAATCTTTCAGTCTCATGACAAAATTACATACACATCTTGACTGTCACAAATCGAGAAGAAAGAATACAGAGACAGAGAATGTAGAATGCGGAAAAATTGTATCTTCTTCTTCATTCTTTTCTGTATATGATACAACCATGTATATACCGTACAAGACCTTCAAAAAAAAAAGTAAATGATTTTTCCTAATCTTTCTTGTCATAAAATAACCACATTATCCTATCAATTAATCAATTATCAATCAGAATCAAAATCTCCAAACATATCTTCAACACTCCCCCTCAAGCTGTTGGCTTGTATATATCCAAGATGCCAGCTTGTTCAGAAGATATGTATGCTGTCTCTAACAAAGGGGTTTAGTGAAAATATCTGCTGGTTGTTCCATGATCCTTATCCCTCTGGTTTCGATGATTCCTTCTTTGATCTTCTCTCGAGTAAAGTGGTAATCAACTTCTATATGCTTTGTCCTTTCATGTAGTACAGGATTCGCTGCAAGCTTGAGTGCCGAATCATTGTCACATAAGAGTAATGTCGGACCTTTAACTTGTACCCCAAGGTCTAGAAGCAAGCCTCGAAGCCACACTATCTCACAAACTATCTTTGCCATGGATCTATACTCAGCCTCTACTGATGACAAGGATACAGTGGATTGTTTCTTTGTTTTCCATGAAAGCAGTGACTCCCCAAATTTGATGCAAAAACCAGTGATAGACCTTCTACTCATACGACACGTGGCATAATCTGCATCACATTAGGCTATCATCTCCATATTACATCTTCTGGAAAGGAGTATTCCTAGCCCTGGACAACTCTTTAGGTATTTCACCACCTTCAAAGCTGCATTCATGTGTGATAGCTTTGGGCTGTGCATGAACTGACTGAGAGTTTGTACTGCATAACAAATATCTGGTTGAGTCATAGTGAGGTAGATAAGCTTCCCAACAAGTCTTTGATAGCTTGTCGAGTCTTTCAACAATGGATCATCAGAGGAGGGCAACGTCCCAGCATCATAGTCAACACTGGTCAACTTGGCATTCTGTTCGATGGGAATGATTGCTGGTTTGCATCCTGATAGTCCCACTTCTGATATAATCTCCATCACAAACTTTCATTGACTAAGGGAAATCCCCATATCAGAGCGAGCTATCTCTATTCCAAGAAAATACTTAGGTGACCCTAAGTCTTTGATGTGAAAAGACAAATGTAGGTAGTCCTTTAGCTTCTTTATAGTAGAATCATCATTTCCCATAATGAGTATGTCATCAACAGAAATCATCAAGTATATGGCCGACGCACCTTTTGCCTAGGTGAACATTGTGTAATCATGTTTGGATTGCTGGAACCCTGCTCCCATAAGTGCAGTAGTAAACTTGGCGTACCACTGTCGAGAAGTCTGTTTCAATCCATAAAGAGATTTGCGGAGACGACATACCTTAGACTCCCCCTGTCTCCGTAATCCTTGTGGAAGGTCCATGTAAATCTCCTCTTTTACATCTCTATGAAGAAAAGCGTTGTGGACATCCATTTGATGCAATGACCAGTTGCGAAAGGCAGCAATTGATAAGAAAAAACGGACCGTGACATCTTTGGCGACTGGAGAAAATGTCTCATGGTAGTCAAAACCTTCTCATTGTGTAAAACCCTTGGCCACCAACCGAGCCTTGTATCGTTCCACAGAGCCATTTGCTCTATATTTTATCTTATAGACCCATTTACATCCAATGGGTTTACGATTAGAAGGTAAAGACACAATATCCCAAGTGCGATTATTAATCAGGGCCTTGAGTTCTGCCTCCATTGCCTTTTGCTAGAGATCATCTTGTATAGCCTCGTCATAATTTAAAGGCTCTTTTTCCTCAAAAATTCGGCTAATGTGGCATAAATGATCTGATGATAAGTGATTGAAAGACACATATGAGGACATAGGATAACGGGTACATGATGATAGTGATGATGAACAAACATAATCTTTGGTCTAGGCTGGTGGACGAATTATTCAACCTGATCGTCGAGGTGGCTCATCCAATATCTTCAAGGATGGTTCTTCAATACTTCCAGATTCTTCGCTGTTTGTCTCCTGGGATTGCTGTTCCATGAGTTGTTCCCGATCATAAATGTCGTCATATGAACCATTGGCCGGTGGTGAGGGCAATGGTGAAGACAATTCTCTATCTACTATATGATTTTTTGGAGGGGAGCTAATGAGAATAGATTCTCCAGTAGATAGATCTTCTTCCGACAGGAATGGACGACCAATTCTCATATCTTCTGCAGACATAGAAGTAGTATCCTGAAAGGGGAAGATGTCTTCATGAAAAACCAAACTGAGTTTTCCAAACTGAGTTTTGGATAAGGAAAGGAAGATTTTAAGATAAGATAGAACTTGAGCCTTTGATTGTATGAGGAAGACCCAAGTGGCACGTGAAAAATCATCCACAATTGTAAGGAAAAACCTTGAACCATCATGATTTATTGTGTGATATGGTCCCCAAACATCAGCATGAATTAAAGAAAAAATATCGTCTACTCGAGTTGTACTATTTTGAAAGGGTGCACGAGTTTGTTTTGCCAAAGGGCAAATAGAGCATTGAGGACTGGGGAAATAAGTAGTGTGACCCAATCTTTTATGATAAAGGAAATTTCTTTCATTGGCAATAGTGTTACACAATGATTTATTGAATGCAACAGAGGATAATGTAAAATTGTCTGGAATATCAACCCAGAAATACAGTCCTTGATAGACTCTACCCAAGCCCATCAGTTTGCCAGTCAAAAGGGCCTGGAATAAACATTTGTCATGGTCAAAAGCGACACGACAAGAATTTTCTTCACAAACTCGAGAGACTGATATGAGATTAAAGTGGAAAGTGGGAACATAAAGGACATTTTTGAGGGTAATGAGTGGACTAAGTTTCACGGTGCTAGTCATTCCAACATGTGTACCACTTCCATTGGGGAGCTGAACTGATCTTGGATAAGATAACTTATTGGCATTGGAAAAGAATTTTGGATTGCAAACAATATGATCACTAGCTCCTGTATCAATGATCCATTCATCATTTGAAATTGAGTTCATTAGGCAGTAAGAAATACTTGTGAAACTTCTTGCCTTGTCAGAAGGATCCAATTTCTTCGGAGGTTCCATTAGCTCTTGATATTCCCCATGAGTAATTGACTTGTCAGCTGAATTTCCTGTCACCTGAAAGATAGTTGAAAACTTTCCCTTTTCTTTTTCACTCGGTTTGCCGTGTAATTTCCAACAATTTTCAATTGTGTGATGCGGACGTTTACAATATTCACAATAGAGCTTACCCTTTCCCTTGTGATTATTGTGTTTTATAAATGGTGAGGGCTTGCTAACAGCATGGGCCATCGTACCACCATATGGGCTTTCAGATGTTGCGAAAAAATGGCCTCTTGGGCCGTCGGGCCCAGAAATAAACTGCTCGCGTGGGCCTTCGGAGCCATAGAAGCCCCCAGCTCGTGGACCGTTTGATTCAGGAGCCACGCCTTTCTGTGAGCCGTCGGATCCAGTAGCCCTGAGGATTGATCTTGAGTCGTCAGATCGCCCAGAGAAATCACGGCCATCGATTGACCGTATAAAAGGCCTAGGGTTTTAGTGAAACCCTAGATTGGGTCCTCGACCCTCTCTCCCTCCTGCGGTTCCTTCGTGGAACCCTAGATTTCTTCCTCCTGTGGTTTTTTGTAGCAGGTGAGGGGAAACCCTTGCCACCAGAGCCAGACTGTCGCTTTCTTTGCTGAGATCTGCTGCTCTCTGCTGGCTCTCCTCCTGGATAGTGAGCTGGTAGATGCGGCCAAGGTTTGGCATCGGCTCCATGGTTAAAATCTGCGATCGAAACGAAAGGTAAGATTCATTTAGTATGAGGAGGAATCTTATTGCCTTCTCCCTGTCTCACATTTTTTTGTATTGCTGCAAAATCGGCTCCGACCAGTTAAATCTTTCTTCGGCTGCTTCCAATTCGTTCCACGAGACTTGAAAGTTTGTTAAAAATTGCAGCAACGGTCATGTTTTCCTGATTTAAACTTGAGATTTGTTGCATCAAGGAGAAAATTTTGACTTGATCTAATTTTCCATACATCTCCTTGATGTTTTCCCACATTTGTTTTGAGTCCTCCGTTGGGGGAAGACCCACTAGGACTTCGGGGGCAGACCCGCTGGGACTTCGGGGGCGAGACTGTTTTCGATCCACGTTTTGACTAGCTGATTACACTTTTTCCAAAGCCGCGCTAGACGTTCATCGGACGGAATTGGAACCGTTCCGTCAATGAAGCCCTCCTTATCTTTCGTTACCAAAGCGCGCTGGAACTCGCGCGACCAACTCGAGTAATTATCTGGTCCAGTTAACTGTTGGGCAATGATCTTTAGTTCTGGTCCGTTGGCATTTGTTGTGAAAAGAGGGTCGCTGGGCTCTGGGCAACTACTGGCAGCGTAGATTTGGTACGGGAAGAGACCTGGTGGTGGATTCGGGTATGGGTTTGCTCCTAAACCCGACCCCTCAGATCCGATCGTGTTACCTGTATTTGGAAAAAAAGAACCCGAACTCGAGTAGGGATTTGTTCCCATGCCCGGTTCGACTGATCCGCTCGCCTGCTGTGAACTAGTGTTTGTGCCTGCCCTGTTGCTGGCTGGTAGGCCTCCATCAGATCTAAATCTCGGCAATGATGCATTTGGGTTGATCCCATAGTACCAAGGATGTGGTACCCATTGGTAAGGTTGGCCCGAATAGGGTTGCCCTAAATTTGCCTGAGCCGGAATAGGTACCCATTGTGCATGCTGCATTTGAGTCTGCGGCTGCCTTTGTTCTTCGGAAATGATGACAGCACATGATGATTCCTGGATTTGCGAGATTGGTGGTGTTGCTTCTCCTGCAGGCTGATCACTGGATCCCGAGGTAAGAGTCTATGGGTTTGTCATGAGGACGATTTCTAAAAAAACTGTTTTGCAGATTTGCTTTTGAAGAAAGAAAGGTGAATGGAAGCTGTCCTGTTCTACGAGTGTTGCAGCAACAGGAAACAGAGAAGAGATCGAGAAAGAAAGGTGAATGGAAGCTGTCCTGTTCTACGGGTGATGCAGCAACAGGAAACAGGGAAGAGACAGAGACTATTTCAGGCGCAGAAGCTATGCTAGGATCAAGAAACGCTCTGATACCATGTCATAAATCGAGAAGAAAGAATACACAGAGAGAGAGAGAGAGAGAGAGAGAGAGAGAGAGAGAGAGAGAGAGAGAGAGAGAATGTAGAATGTGGAAAAATTGTATCTTCTTCTTCATTCTTTTCAATATATGATACAACCATGTATATACCGTACAAGACCTTCAATAACAAAGTAAATGATTTTTCCTGATCTTTCTTGTCCTAAAATAACCACATTATCCTATCAATTACAACCAATACAAATCATCAATCAGAATCAATTATCAATTAGAATCAAAATCTCCAAACATATCTTCAACATTGACCTCACAAGATTTAATTGAATTGAATACTTGTATGTTCTTGGATGTAATTCACGAATAAAATCAACGCCAAGCACCCGCTTGAATAAACGCTCTTCAAGATAAACAACGGCGGCTTGCGTTTGTAATCGTTTCTTTTCTCGACCAAGCCACTCTTAAGTCAATAATCCTTTTGAAATATACATATCCACCGCCTGAAGGAAGTCCCATGTTGGTCGGTCAAGGCCGAAGTCCACGCCGAGTTGGAGAAGGAATCAGAATCCAATTTGGATTCGGTCAACGAAGTCCAACTTGGACTTTTCCAATTTTGAACCATGATTTCCACCGCTTGGATTTTATTTCCTTCTCTTTTAACTCCTTTTCAATTATCTTTCCTTGGCCAACCCCAACTCGTCAAAGGACGTTACCGAATTCTGATTTGCTCGATTACAAACGCTCGTAATAAATCCAATTCGGAATTTTTAAATTTTCAAATTGACTCAAATTCGAGATATATTTTAATATAAATAGTAGATAGGATATTATATAGTTGATTACTAGACTAAGGGCACCAAAGTGAAATCTGAGCAATTTTATGGCCAAATATGTTTTTATAGGAAAAATACAATTGAAACTAGCTTCAACAGCACAACTGAACACTTCTATATGCCGAAGGGGTAGAAATCCCCATGCATACAAATATTGTGAACTTTTGTGCGACCTTGCCAGCATAAACTATCCTACTAGAGAGCTAGCAATTCAGTTTTCCTCACGATCTCTATGTTTACATCATATATACACATAAAAGTGCCACAAAACATTGCATATTCAAGCCGTTTAATTTGGTGAACATTGAATCCTTGAAAAGATGAATTGATAGTGAAAATGCATTTGAGAATTTTATCTTCCTTCAACTGTAGTAATGGTGATGGTATTCATGGACCGGATGCTTCCTTCTTGTGATTGGACTTGGTGAGCCAACAGCCTTTGAAATGTATATGCTGGCTGCTTCGGTTGTGAAAGTTCGGACTCCCCATTCAGCATTAGAACTACGGCTGACATGTTGGTTCTATCTATGGCGTGGTCTTGCGTACAGAGAAGCCCTACCTGAATGCATCTCATTACTTCTAACGCCGAAAATGCGTTAGCAATGGCTGCATCCATCAGGTCCAATCCTCTCCCTTCACACCACAAGTGCCAAGCCTGTAACGACTGGTCAATTGTTAGATTATTTCAAGGACTACCCATGGTTGAAAACTGATTTGGAGGTATAATAGTTTGAAATTAGATCTCACACTTACATAAGCAAGGAGATTAAGATGCTGCCCGGGGTAATCTAAACGTGTGTTCTTCTTGCTGCTAATAATCTCCAATAGCAATACTCCAAAGCTATGAACATCAGATTTCTCATAAAATGTCCCATCCATAGCATACTCGGGAGACATGTAGCCGTTGTAGACTAAATAATATAAGTGGAGGGTTTCCGAAGTACAGTTCAAACAAAAAATCATAGACTTAAGAACGATGACATGAGAGGTGAGAAAATTAGAGGATGATAAACTTCCAACTCAACGAGTACTGTATATCTCATA
The DNA here is from genome assembly GCA_014182885.2 of Eucalyptus caleyi. NCBI lineage: Eukaryota > Viridiplantae > Streptophyta > Magnoliopsida > Myrtales > Myrtaceae > Eucalyptus > Eucalyptus caleyi. Next base: position 51,719,990 of record CM024470.2, read on the forward strand.
ACTACAGTGCTGGTCTATAATTACCTCGAAGAGAACTCACATATTGGAACCATTGGATGTACATGGAAGAGTTTTCTCGGTAATAGTAAAACAACGGTAGGAACATGTATGAAGGGAAAAATGAGCGCATTAAACTGCTAATCTGCTTTCAAGGTTATATATTGCCTCATAAAATAAGTACTCCTAAGAGTAATGATAGAAAGCTTACAGTGTCCCCACAACTTTGTGAGTATTTACCAAAACTTGACTGCTTTCGAACATCCGCGCCAACCCAAAATCAGAAATCTTTGGATTCATCTTTTCATCCAAGAGAATGTTGCTCACTTTCAAATCTCGATGTATGACCCTAAGGCAAGAATCGTGGTGGAGGTAGAGCAGCCCTCTCATGACCCCCTCAATAATGTGGAATCGTATGGCCCAACTAAGTTTCGCCTTCTTTTCTGAATCTAAACAAGGTAGCAAACAGAAAAGCAACTAAGTTTCAGTACTGAATTTTGTTGAAAGCAGAAATAAATTCTTCAAAGAGTGAGACAAACCAAAAAGGAAGGCGTGCAAGCTCTTGTTCGGCAAGTACTCATACACTAGAATCTTTTCATTCTCTTTCGGTGCAGCAACCGATGAGTCTCACCAAATTTCGGTGTTGAAGTTTAGATATTAGAAGGATCTCATTCTTGAACTCTGCTATGCCTTGGCCTGAGCTACTCGAAAGTCTCTTTGCTGCTATCTCCTTTCCAAGAAATCAAGTTTCGTTTCTTTCCTGTTTTCACGTTTACTCCGATCTTCATGTTTGGCAGGAGAGTGTCAGTTGGCTCATCAAAGCTTTCCCACAATATATTCGCATTCCTGTCTTGAAGAACAAAGTTTCCATAGTCTGAAAGGTGGGCTGCAGAATAATTCGACTTTGCCATGACATTAGTCGACCATACAGTGTTTTGTTGCCCATCAAGAAGCTTCAGATTTCCATCGTTGCCAATTATTAAACTCGCAGATTTATCTGTGTCCAATTGGCTTGTTCCTGTTGGCCACCCAGACTTTTTTTTGGAGGGAGTCATGTTCTTGTACCATATTCCTAGGTACTGCTTTGCTGATCCATTAGGCGTGAAGAACCCGAGCTCAAAGATTTGACTACTAGAGACTAGGGTTTGGTTCTGAACCAGTGGAATTGATGCAGTTATGTTGTAAATTGTGCTGTTATGAAGTGCTTGAAGAAGGAAGAAGACAAGCAAAGACCACAAGTGCAGAGTCATTGGAATAATGTGGAATAGAATCAAGAAGTATTTGCGAAAAAATGCCTTGTGAAACTTCACCTCTCATAAGAGATGAAAATGTATAAACAGGTAATGGTGAAAATGACATGACCGGTACAATAACTTTTGGACCACGCTCACATTCGTATATTAAATTTTAGGTCGATCGCTTGAATGTTATTACTTTGAAAAACATCAAGTTTATTTGAGTATTGCCAGAACATCCGACATGACTTTAGTATAAAACCATCTGACGTGATAGAGAAGAGAAATGATGTCATCTAAAGTGTTTAGAGACAACATCGTTTAGCCATTCCTTGACCCAAATTGACGAGTTAAGGCTAAATTCAACTCAAACCTTAATCCCAAATTAGGTCCAATGGTGGTGAGTCTTTATCTTGGGGGTGCTGCCAAAGGAAGCCCTTGGAGCGAAGGCATTAGAGGTGGCACTGCTGCTGATTCTGAAGGGCTTCCACAATGGCAATCCTTCCAATTTGTGGTAATATAGCTTTCTTACCTTGGGCATTAGACTGGAATTTTGGATCTGATATCGAAAATTGTCCCTTTGAGGCCGGTAGCACTCAGGGCCATTGGTAATAGGGTTTGCAGTTATGACCAAAAAAAGGGGGGGGGTGTGCAGCAGGCTTGCGGCGATGTCCCTCCTCTTGTTTTCCGAGAAACCACATTGGCCATCAATTTTGGGCAAGGAAAGGCTAAACAACATTTCTGCAAGCTTTTAATGATTTCATTTTTCCAATAACCCAGAATGACCAAGTTATATTAATTAATACCACGCCAAATTTTTTGGTAAAAGAAATTTTTGGAGTCATTCAAGTGAACATTTTCTAAAGATATATGATAATCAAGTGATGGATTAAAAAGTTATTGTATCAAAGTGAATGGTGTACTGAAAAAAAGGCATCTGTAATGTTCTTTTCTCCACGGGATTACTACAAAGCAAGGCATGTGAACCAAGCCTACTGTGTGTCGATACTCTTTGTGTTTGCTTCAAATAGGTTCATTTTATAGAATAAATTAATTTCCAGTTGGGCCAAGATACATAGTGGCTTTTCTCAGTTCAAATGCATCACAGAATGCCGACATTCCATTGGGATATAGATTTTTAATGACCAGAAGTGTTTCCTTTGTCAATAGTAAAATAGTTCCGCAGATAACATTTGGATCCTAACCAATAGAAGCATTTGCAGCTTTTTTCCTTTTTTTTTCCTTATAGAAAATGCGGACATGGAGACACTGAGGAATTAGGAAATTAAAGTCACATACTGAATGTCACGCCCTAAACCTTGAGCACGCCAACATCCCGCCATGGTCATGTAAATGTGACATTCCCAGGTAGTGTCACCGACCCCATTAATTTATTATTGCACAAGCGGAACGTATTATAAAACCCCCGAAAAAAACTTACGAGATAGAAAAGCAGGAAACCAACTCATTCATAAACAAACATGCTCTTAAAGGTAACCATACTAGGGTTTACACATATACCAAAAATGGGCAGTCTACAAAAGGGAGTCCTATGACCATGAGTCGGACTCATTCTTCGATCCCACTTCTGATTGATCAGCCTCCGAGGGTTCCACCATCTACGGTCTTGAAATTTTGGCTCACAACGGGGTGAGATATTTTCTTAGTAAGTTCAACCTCCTAAACCCCTATTAGAAAGAAAATAAGCCCAAGGATGGCCTAGCCACACCACATAGAGAACCTACCTCGCCTTAGTTCCTTCCGGTAGGTTAGCACAATTCAAATCACTCAATCACAGATAGTAATAGGAACTTATACCACTGGAACGTCAACAATATCATTTCGAATGACCATTAGAGTCCAGATTATAAAACCAAACCGTTATGACACGTCTCATACCATGCCACACGATTCCGTCCCATAATCCGACCCATCAATAACACTCAACATGCGATCCAATTGTTACTCACTGCCACACAAGGGTATAGCCTACTTGTAGTTTGGCTATCTACTGGCATATAGCTAGGCATCGTCTCCCCACCTTGGAACACGGTTTCGTCAGTACCTCGACAGCGTTCCCGAAGGAGCATGGGTTCAAAATCAACTACGACCCGCAACCACTACATGGGCATCCCATATAGGGGCAAGTCCAGCTCAACAGCCTAGGACAAATTCCTCTTAATTATCACACAACAAAATCATACTCGGCCCTAGGACACTTTGCATTTCACTCAATGCTTTCACTTAAAATAGTGATCTCGGCCACTTTTCTTCATATTAAAAACATCTGAAAAAGTAGTTGTGTGAGTGGGTACATAATCGGATTTGAACTAGAAAAACTAACACCATTCTTTTTCAAACCCCACTGCTTGATATAATACTTAAAGTCCATTTTCGGTGTCAAACCCAATACTCGGGATTTTATGAAGAAATTATATACTTTTCATAATCACAACTCAGTTTCATAATTCGGCAATCAATTGCACAAATCATCACTCAATTTGCAATATTCACTTATTAAATTAATAATCTGAATACATAGCAGCGATTAGCATGAAATTCTGAGAAAATAATGTCCCAAAATAATTTTCAGAATTTATTAAATAATTAATTTTATTCCGAAATTAATTAAACAATAATATTTTAATATTTTCGAATAAATATATATTATTAAATTATTTAATAATTTTGGAATACTTAAATAAATCAAAAATAATTCCTTTAAGTCACATCAAAGCTTATATTAATATGAACATTCACTTAGCCTTAAATTAAACACACTTTAAGTTAATTAAGCACCTCAATATAATCTACACTTAAATAAATTAAACTAACCACCTAATAACACTTAACATAAACTAAACATCCCTAAGCATAATTAACCATCTAATCAAGATTTAGTGAGCTAAACTCCCCTAATTAACAAACCGATTGGACCAAAACGACGAGGATGTCGTGGGGATCGACTTTCCTCAAGGCGGGCTAAGCATCCAGGGTAGGAAAGCCGACCAAAATGGGCCAAAACCAAGCTAGAATACCCATTTTTCTAGCTACTGTTTTGGGGCCGAGAAGGGCGAATCCGACGTCGGTTTAGGTGGAAATGGGTAGAGGAGAGGGGCAACAGCTCGGGCGATGGCTCACGACGGCTACTTGAAAAACTCTGATTTCATGAAAAATCTTCTAAAGATGAGTAATGATCCTAAAATGATTTGGGGGTGAATAGGTATACAAAGATTTTTCTTGATAATTTCTGGTATATAAAGATTTTTCTATAATTTTTGTATACTTGCGCAATACTTAGACAGTTGAAGGATTTGCGAAGAGTAATAATCAACGTAAGACTGAGTAAGGAAAGAGAGAATTAAACACGCGGTTTATAGTGGTTCGGCTTGATTCAAGCATACGTCCACTCTTCTGCACTGACAACCAATTTGGCTAGATTCCACTATGAACAAAGAGATGTTACAGTGTTGATCTTCCTTGATTTCTCGGTGTAGATGATCTACCACACTCACTCAAGGTATCACCAAGTACAAACACTCTCTGTGTATACAATTTCGCTTAGACTGTATCGACTAATAATCAAGGTGCTTCAGACTCTGGAATTTTTCTATCAATCACGCACTCAAACAACTAGAACGACTTCCTTTTTATACTCCTTTATGCCATCATACCGTTGGCACTTACCAAAGGAATTCCTCCAATCTACCCGTTGGACGGAATCAATCAAGAAGATCATTCGAGCTATAAAAGGAACCTGACGATAGCCCATCAATCCTGTTCGCCCATACAATCAGGATCTTGGTTTCCAAGAATAGAACTTTCCAAGAATACTTCGTCGACCAACGGATCTTCAATTGATCTAGATACGAACAAAAGAATCCATTATATTTATCCAACCAAAAAGGATCTTCTCCAGACGATAGGATAAAATCCTCAACCATATACTTCGGCTCTGGATTTCCTTCGTCACTAGATCAGAAAGACTGTTAATGAGAATAGTTTTGAGTCTTGAGTCTTAAGTCTTAAGTCTCAAATCTTGAGTCTTGAATCTTAAGTCTTAAGTCTCAAATCTTGAGTCTTGAATCTTGAGTCTGGTAGTCAGAAAGTCTTCAGACTTTACACTAGACGACCTGCAGACTAGACTGAAGGAAACGTTTTGTCAGCTTCAAAATATTCTGGAACGATTTCTCCAACAATCTCCCCCTTTTTGATGGTGACAAAACTTTCCTGTAGATTTGAACCACTTTGACCTGCAAAAACATTTCTCAAGCAATATGGCAATCTCATAAAGATTAACAAAGCAACCATACTCTGCATCCACAGAAAATTGGTTAGTCTTTCATGAGTAATACCATATAACAACACTTGATATGAATGCAAATAGTCAAGCATTAAAATCCACAGCCAATTCAGTCAAGTTCAAGTTCACACGCAAGATTGCTCAAGTCATAAACACACATAAAAAGCTTAAAGTCAAAGAAATCAAGCAATATGGCAATCTCATAAAGATTAACAAAGCAACCAGACTCTGCATCCACAGAAAATTGGTTAGTCTTTCATGAGTAATACCATATAACAACACTTGATATGAATGCAAATAGTCAAGCATTAAAATCCACAGCCAATTTAGTCAAGTTCAAGTTCACACCCAAGATTGCTCAAGTCATAAATACACATAAAAAACTTAAAGTCAAAGAAATTTAAAGAAAGTTGGTTGGTTGGTTCAAATTGCTTTTCTCCCCCTTTTTGTCAACATTAAAAAGGTGAGAAAGATGTCATGTCTGCTTGGGAATGCGCACAACTGAAATCCCCATGGACTGGACTACTCCTTCTAGCTTCTTCAAGTCTTCCCTCAGTTGAGCTACCTCTTCTCCCTTGGCATTGGCTTGAAGTTGTAGAGCGAGGTCTTTCATTTTATCCTCCAGGGTAACTGAAGATGCTTGTCCAGCATTCTTCAAGGCTTGAATTTCACAGTCCAGAGCATAGATTTGGCCACGCATTTCCAGAAGAATATCCATGATACGACGAAAATCTGCAGAATTGTCCGTCTGTGTACTAGCATTGGCTTTCTCAGATGGAGTGAATGCAGACAATGGCGCTTCTGTAAAGTCTTGCAGATTTGGTTCTGACGTATCGTGACCTTCTTCAGGCAATTGAGAAGCCTGAAATTCTTCTGGGGCTGCTGGAGATTGTCGCAGACCTTCACTATTGGCAGCATGCGGTGAGGACCTCTCTTGCTCGCCAACTCCCCCTGTCTCTAGGACATCAAGAGGAGAAGAGTGATGATCATGCTCTTCTGTATCCTTCTCTCCAGATTCAGCTGCAGACTTTTCTTGCTCTTCTTCTCCTTCTTCTTCAGCTCCTGTCTCCTTCTCTCTCTGCTCTTCTTCTTCTCTGTTCTTGTCTTTTCTTCTTCTTCTCTCTCTTCTTCTTCTGTTGTTCTGTTGATTGGAAAACAGAACGTCTTGTCCTTATCAAGGCAGTGATTGTGAGATCTTCCTCCTCATCTTCATCCTCCAAGATGAGAGTTCTCTTCTTTTTGGATGGGGCACCAATGGCTTCCTTTCCCTTTCTTTTTGAAGTAGACGGAACTGGAGTCTTCACTCTGAATTTCTCCATTGCCTTAGAAAGTTCTTTCAGACGCATCTTTGTCAACATCTTTAAACCTACCACCATCTTATTGCATGGTCGAACACAAAGAGTGTGTGGAGGTTCAATATTCATGTGTCTAAAGATCTTGGTCACCAAACCTGGATAAGGCAATTGTCCCTTGTCTTTCGACATTGCTCTGTACATGTGAAAGAGAATAGTGTGAGGGAGAGAGAACTTCTTCCCTGAGTTGATTGCGTACATCAATTTTGCTTCGGAATTAGACACATCAGTCTTTGATGTAGACTTCGGCCTAATGCAATTGATAACAATTTTGTGCAACACAATGTTGATGGCACGCATCCTTGAATAGATGATTTTTCCCTCAATATTTCTATCTTAGACAAGGTCCATTGTGGCACGAGCAACTGAGACTTTGACTGGTTGATATCGTGCCCGTTCAACTCCAAGTATGTCCGCCAACATGTCCACATCCAACACATAATCCTGATCTCGAACACTGAAAGATATTCTATTCGCATCGATAAAGCTAAGATTTGAATAGAAATATGCGATCGATTGTGCATATCCGTCCGTGGTGTCGGTGCAAAAACGTTCCGGTTGAAGCGGACTGAACTTTTCTCTCAAGTTCACATTCACAGCATCTAGGAAATCGAAGTCGACACTCCTAGGGTTTATCACCCTCGCTTCAGCGTTTGAAGAACAAAGTTTCCTGTTCCTTCGATTTAAATAACTCCATCCTCTTTCCCTTCACCTTCGCAGCAACACCCAATCTCGGTTGAAAATCGGTGAACATTTTGTCATCGTCGTTCCCATCAATCAAATTTGGGCCCGACATCCGAGGGTCACTCGGAATATTTGCAAGCGCTTCCTCTTTTTTACCTTTGGGAGCAATTCCCAAATCCTCCATTTTCTTCAGAAAAATGTACTCATTCCCATAGTTCTTTTCTTTAAGAAAATCATCCACATATTTCATCGGAGTCCCAATACTTTTCAATGCACGGTAGAGTTTGTAAATATAAGAGGGTTTTGGACTCTTACGAGTGGTCTGCGTCCTCGATTACCTCTTCCTCCGGATGTTGACCCGCACCTTGTGGGGTAGAAGGCGTTGAATGACGTGGTGGAGAATGAGTCGGGTTCTGATGCTGACTCGATAATTCTTCCTCTTCTGTGAGATCGAAGTGGGTAGGTCCCTCCTTCATCTTCTGTGGTCCCCTTGTCGCGATTCTTGAAGACTTCCTCGAAGAAGACATTCTTCTTGTCGCTGAGAGATTCCTTTGCTTGCTTTCCCAAGAAAAGATGACAACTTTTTCGAGGATGAATTCGAAGTAGAAACCGGATTGAGAGTAGAATGCTTTTAGGGTTTTGAAGATTGAAAGAGAAAACTGTGTATATATAACTCAGTTTTGAAAAGGGGAAGTTCAATCGGTACAAGGAAAGTGTACGAATACCTCTTTTCGAAATCAATAACTGCCAAAATTAATCCTTTTGAAAAGACAAGTTTTTCGATTTTCACGGAGACTACAAAATAACTAAACGAAAGATCATACCTTTTCGAGTTTAGATAAAGTAACAACTTACGCCTATAGTCATCAACGTCCGAGAGATTTGAGTCGAGAGATTTGAGTCGACGGTCATCAACTTTCGAGTCGAAGGTTGAAGAGTCTCTAGACTTTAACTTCTTCGAGCTTCAAAATGTTGAGTCGGAGCGGATAAAATCAAATTGATTTTTCTCCAAAGGCTTTGTGAATATATCCGCTAGTTGACTTTTTGAATCAACAAATTGAATCGAGATTTCTCCATTTTGAATATGATCTCTAATGAAGTGATGTCGAATTTCTATATGCTTTGCTCTTGAATGAAGAATTGGATTTTTGGTGAGATTGATTGCGCTGGTGTTGTCACATTTGATTTCTGTGCATGAGTCTTCAATCCCAAAGTCTTGTAGCTGTTGTTTTATCCATAGAATTTGTGAACAGCAGCTTCCAAGGGCAACATACTCTGCTTCTGTTGTTGAGAGAGCTACAGTGCTTTGTTTCCTTGAAAACCAAGACATTGTCCTGCTTCCAAGCAACTGGCAAGTTCCTGAAGTACTCTTTCTATCGACTCTGCAGCCGGCCAGATCTGCGTTTGAATATCCCAGAAGATTAAAGTCTCCCTTCTTAGGATACCAAAGACCCATGCTTGAAGATGAAGCAACGTATTTAATGATACGTTTTGCAGCACTGAGATGAGATTCTCTAGGATCTGATTGAAACCTAACACAGATACAAACACTCAACAAAATGTCAGGTCTAGAAGCAGTAAGATAAAGAAGTGAACCGATGATGCTCTTGTACAGCTTTTGATCAACTTTCTTCCCTTCCTCATCTTTGTCTATCTTCAAAGAACTTGACATTGGTATATCAATCTTCTTGCAATTTTCCAATCCAAATCTTTTGACAAGATCATTAGCATATTTTTCTTGGTAAATGAAAGTTCCTTCCTTCAATTGCTTTATTTGAAGGCCAAGAAAGAATGTTAATTCTCCCATCATACTCATTTCAAACTCATCCTGCATAGACTTAGAAAATTTCTTGCATAGACTTTCATTAGAGGATCCAAAATAATGTCATTTACATATATTTGAACGAGTAAAAGCTTTTGTTTTCCTTTTTGATGAATAGAGTAGTATCTACTTTACCTTTAACAAAGCCGTTCTGTAATAAGAACTTACTTAGTCTGTCGTACCAAGCTCGAGGTGCTTGCTTTAGACCATACATGGCCTTTTCGTCTCGAAGACCGAGTCGGCTTCTTTGGGTCTTCAAATCCAGGCGGTTGTTCCACATAAACTTCCTCTTGGATAAATCCATTTAGGAAAGCACTTTTGACATCCATTTGGAATAACCTGAAATTTTTGAAACAAGCAAACGCAAGTAATAGAAGAATAGCTTCTAACCTTGCTATAGGAGCGTAAGTCTCATCATAGTCTATTCCTTCTTCTTGCGTGTATCCCTTGGCCACGAGTCTTGCTTTATTCCGTACGACTTTTCCTTTTCGTTCATCTTGTTTCGAACACCCATTTGGCTCCAATAACAGTTTTACCTTTTGGTTTAGATGTCAATTCCCAGGACATCGTTAATGTTGAACTGTCGAGCTCCTCTTGCATAGCTTCGATCCAGCTTTCATCGGATAAAGCTTCTTCTATGCTTTTTGGTTCAATTTCGAGAGATGAGAGCAACAGCACTAGACTCTTCACGTCTTTTGGATCTTGTGCAAATTCCTTCATTAATTTCGCCGATAATGAGATCTTTAGGATGACTGGACTTGTGTTTCCAGTTACTGGTTGATTTTTCTGGATGATGATCTCTTTCTTTATTTGAATCTTCATGAACATCTTGATGCTGGTCTTCCAGAGTCTGAGATACTTTTTGAGTTGTAAGCTTTGGAAGGTCTGGAGCAGGTTCAGACTCTTCATATTGAGTCTGACTGGGTTCATCTTGCGTAGAGTCTTGAAATTTGACATTCATTGACTCCTCCACCGACCCGGCTCTTCTTATTGTAGACTCGTAGGCTTTGCTTGATGTAGAATATCCAAGGAAGATGCCTTCATCTGATCTTTCTTCAAACTTACCAACTCGATCTTTTGCATTTTTCAATATAAAGCATTTGCAACCGAACACATGAAAGTATGAAACAATAGGCTTCTTACCTTTGAATAATTCATAAGGGGTTTTCTCAAGAATAGGTCTTAGGAAGACTCTATTGATGATATAGCATGCTATTGAAACACTTCAGCCCAAAATCGTGAAGAAATTTTGCTTTCAATTAAAAGTGTTCTAGCCATTTCTTGAAGAGATCTATTCTTTCTTTCCACAACTCCATTTTGCTGAGGAGTGTATGGAGAAGAGAATACATGTTTAAAACCAGATTCATCACACAATTTTGTGAAATCTTGATTTTCAAATTCACCTCCATGATCTGTTTTTATACTTGAGATAACACATCCTTTCTCATTTTGAACATTTTTAGCAAATTTTTCAAAATAGGAAAAGGTTTCTGACTTACTTGCAAGGAAACATACCCAAGTAAAGCGAGAGAAATCATCCACAATTACTAGGCAATATTTCTTACGTCCAATACTTTGAGTTTTGGTTGGTCCGAAGAGATCCATATGCAGTAACTGTAGTACATGATTAGTAGAGACATGATTTATTGGCTTAAATGAATTTCTTATCTGTTTTCCCAGAATACAAGGTGTGCATGGATCGGACTTTTGATATGGTAATTTGGGTAGACCTCGAACAAGCTGCTTTGATGAGATTTTAGCTAATTGCTTCATATTGACATGGCCAAGCTTTCTGTGCCATAAGCTTGCTTCATCTTGAATTGAGATTAGGCATTATGTTTATTCAATTTCATGTCTAAGAGGTAGATGTTTCCATGTCTTCGACCCATGAAAGACTGAGTAGAGTCTTTACTAATTCCATAGCAAATTCCTTCTTGAAAGGAGATCTTGAAACCAGTATCACACAGTTGGCTAATGCTAAGAAGGTTATAGTTGAGTCCTTCCACTAGAGAAACATTGCTTATTGTGAGATTTCCAATTTTCATAGTTCCAAATCCCACGATGCTTCCTTTGCCATTTCCTCCAAATGAAACATTTCCGTCGTTTACTTGAACAAGCTTTACAAAGCACTTTGAGTCTCCTGTCATGTGTCTTGAACATCCGCTATCAAGATACCATTTTATCTTTTTCTTGACGGAGACCTGCATTTAAAAGAGAATCTCAAGTTTTCTTTGGTACCCAAATTTTCTTGGGTCCTTTGATGTTAGTAGGATAAGCATTATTAGGCCATACTTTCTTAACAGTTTCCAAACCATAGGACATTCTTTTTCAAAGTGATCCTTATTGTTACACTTTGAACACCTTAGAGCATTTCGACCAACAGACTTTACAAAAACTTTCTTGAAATGATTTTTGTAAGCCTCTTCGACGGTCTTTTCTTAATTCTTTCTTTAACTTTAGGAAAATCAATCAAGGGAATCGTTTCCGCTGTCATGCCTAAACCAGACTTATTGAAGTAAGGTCTTTGGACTGAAAGAACTTTTTCAAGCTTTTCGGATCCTATCGAAAACTTCTTTGAAATATTTGATAAGTCCGTTTTTAAGAAAACATTTTCTTTCAAAAGATCATCTTCTTTTTCTTTAAGAGCAGAAACATTTAGGTCCAGACTTTTTACTCTTTCTTCTAAAATGACTCCTTTTTGTTTTAAAACTGAGTTTTCCTTTTTAAGTTCGGAAATCCTTTTGAGATAAGTCTTAAGACTGAAACACGGTTCATCAATATATTTAGAGACTTTGACAGGAATTTTAAAATCACTTACCTCAAATTCACCGTTTGAGTCGATCCGAATCTGAGTCTCGAGTCCGAATGTGCCATCAAACATATGTTGGCATATTCATTATCACTTTCTTCACATTCTCGTATCATTCCAGGTTTCGGCTTTGAGAGCTTTTCGAAACTTCTCAGCTTTTCCTCTTTTCTTCTTCAGAAGAGGATAGTTGGGTCTAATGTGTCCCTTCTTCTTACATTCGAAGCAGACTACATCTTTGTTTGGTTCCTTATCATCAACAGACTTGGTCTGCTGTCTCTGGAAACTTTGTTTCTTTGAGTTGAACCTTCTTCCTTTTCTATTTAGTTTTCTGAATCTTCTTATCATGAGGGCGAGCTCCTCATCGTCCATATCATCTCCAGAATTTGCATTATCAGAGTCATCATTTGATTTTAATGCAATAGATTTCTTACCTCTTGGATCTTCCTCTTCATTAATTCGTTCCACTTAATATGATTGAAGAGTTCCAATCAGCTCGTCGATAGATAGAGGCATAATTCTTTGCGTCTCTCTTATTGAAGTCTTTATATGATTCCACTCTTTGGAGAGTCCACGCAGTAGCTTGTTCACCTTCATGGGATCAGAAATTTTTTGTCCTTGGTTCTCAAGACCATTGACAATATCTCGTAAACGACTAAACATGTCGGTTATAGATTCTCCTGGTTTCATTTTGAAGGCTTCATATTGACCGAGGAGAATGTTAATTCTGGTCTCCTTCACTCGATCCGTCCCTTCATAGGTGATGTGTAATCTATCCCATACTTCTTTTGCTGTAACACAAGAAGATATTCTGTTATATTCAGTTGGAGATAAGGCACAATATAAAGAATAAATTGCTTTTGCATCGAGTGCTTGTCTCTTGTTTATCTCTTCCCGAGCCATTTCCGTTGGCATCAATAGTTTCTTTTCCTCTTTCGAGATTGATGCAGCAGTAGGAGTAATTCCTCTTTCCACAACATCCCATTCCAGAGGATCCTTGGATCGTAGGAAAGCTTTCATCTTGTTCTTCCAGATGTTGTAATCCTTTCCATCAAAGTAGGGTGGTCTGGTATTGCTTTGCCCTTCCATCAGCCCCGGTGCTAGCATACTAGCCATGGATCTTTTACTCTGAAGTAAAACACTTCAAACAAAGTAAGAACACGGGCTCTGATACCAATTGATATTGCTAGTATGAGTACCTAGAGGGGGGTGAATAGGTATACAAAGATTTTTCTTGATAATTTTTGTATACTTGCGCAATACTTAGACAGTTGAAGGATTTGCGAAGAGTAATAATCAACGTAAGACTGAGTAAGGAAAGAGAGAATTAAACACGCGGTTTATAGTGGTTCGACTTGATTCAAGCCTACGTCCACTCTTCTGCACTGACAGCCAATTTGGCTGGATTCCACTATGAACAAAGAGATGTTACAATGTTGATCTTCCTTGATTTCTCGGTGTAGATGATCTACCACACTCACTCAAGGTATCACCAAGTACAAACACTCTCTGTGTATACAATTTCGCTCAGACTGTATCGACTAATAATCAAGGTGCTTCAGACTCTGGAATTTTTCTATCAATCACGCACTCAAACAACTAGAACGACTTCCTTTTTATACTCCTTTATGCCATCATACCGTTGGCACTTACCAAAGGAATTCCTCCAATCTACCCGTTGGACGGAATCAATCAAGAAGATCATTCGAGCTATAAAAGGAACTCGATAGCCCATCAATCCACTGATAGCCCATCAACGGATCTTCAATTGATCTAGCCCATACAAAAAGGATCGGGATCTTGGTTTCCAAGAATAGAACATTCCAAGAAATCTTGAGTCTTGAATCTTAAGTCTTAAGTCTCACCATCGGATCTTCAATTGATCTAGATACTCCAACAACAAAAGAATCTCGTTATATTTATCCAACCAAAAGATCTTCTCCGACAATAATTGATAGGATTAAATCCTCAATTTTTAAATGTTTCCATATACTTGGTTGAAAGGTCGCGGTCAAATTCTCGAATCGATTTCTCTTCTTCACTTGATAGACTAGTTTTCACATGAATGGCTAACTAAAGGAAAATAACTACATGTGCAAAGATGAAATGCTCATCTCAATTTATTGAAAAGAGAATTGGAAAATTGGGATGTCATACTGAAATTAAATGAATAGTCTTGAGTCTTGAGTCTTGTTTGTAATACTGTAGTCTTAAATCTTGAGTCTTGAATCTTTATTCTTCTGAGTTCATGACAACTACCTTTCTTTCTTTCTTACTTATTACTGTTTAACTTGAAAATTACTTGTAGATTATTGCAGGCTCATCTTAATAAGAGGCATCATCTAAAATATGGAAAATTGTATTACAAGTGCCATGAATTTTCAATCAATCATTTTAATGTCATAATATTTTTAAAAGATGTTTATTTATGACTTCGGTGATTTATTCTATCGAAAAATCTGGTTCGGCATTAATTTAATATAAAATCATTTGATGTGGCTCACTGGGTAATTAATATCATTAAAAGCGTGCAGAAAGAACATTGTTTAACCCTTTCCTTGCAATTGACAAAAAAAGCCAAAAAAATAAAAACCTTTCCTTGCGCCAAATTCACAAGCAACTGATTGCTCGAGAAATTGAAATGAAAGACATTGCCACGAGCGCACTGCACACCCTATTCCGCATGGCCCTGAGTGCTGCTACTCGAGCTCGCACCCTCAAAGGGAAAATCTCCAATGTCACTACACATGACGCTGGTCCATCCCACGAAGAGAAAGCTATGTTACCACAAATCAAAATGATTTCCATCGTAGCGAGCCTTGAGGACCCAAAACGGCGCCTTCGCCCGAGGGGTGTCCTTTGGCGGGACTTGCAGGGCAAAGACTGTTGTAATTGGACCTAATTTAGGAATAGGGTTCGGGTTTGAGTTAGACTTGGTCCCAATTCATCAATTTGGGGCAAGAAAGGGCTTAATGACTAGTTTCTACATCCTTTTGATAACATCATTTTATTGACAAGCCATATCAGATAGGTTTTTTTATGAAATTATTGACATGTTAGATTTTTTATCTAGTAAAATCATGGATGTTACTCAAGTGAAATTCCTTAAAAGTTAAGATATTTAAGTGATCAATTAAACATTTATGGCACCGTATACAAGGATTATGGCGCTTATCATGTTTTCTTCCCTTTTTAAAAAGAGTTCACTCCACTTATTCGAACTATAAAGTAGGATAAGTAGTTCAACAAAAAAAAAAAAAAAGGAAAAAGAAATGGACAGATCTTTCTGTTATAGCGGAAGAAAAATAACAAAAACAAACATATACCTTTACGTCTGGTCACGGGAGCAGGAGGAGAACGAAGGCAGGACGGCGGAGGCACCAGGGCTGCCATGGCCAAGGCATTATAAAATGGGTACAGCTCGAACCTCATGCTGCAGCTCGGAGTGAACAACCTCCCACCTTGCTTCCCCTGTGGGAGGCCCGTGATTGCCGCCCGGAGGCATGTGTTGCACTCGGACACCATCAAGTCTGGTGTGCACTGTGCGAGCGTGTACAGCTTCAGCAAGCTCGTAAAGTTTGCCTCTGCGACCGCAACTTTCTTCCCTGACTTGCCGACTGAAGCCCTCGCAGCGATGTCATCCATCGTCTCTCCCAGGACTAGCATGAACTGGGTCGGATTGGTGATGTTCCTGGTATGGTACGTCTTGAAAGAAGGCACTTGTTACATGACCGAGTAGATGGACCCATCGGAGTACCTCAACATACACTCATCGTACCAGATCACGGAGACTCGCTGCTTGGGGCATCTTTGGAGTATATCCTGCTTTCCAGTGGCCACGCAGTCGCCGCACATGTAGGTGTCCATGTCGCCGCGGCAGAGGAAGAGCCAGTAGACCTGGTCGGGATGGTTTTGGCCGACAGTAGCATTGGCGAAGCCATCAGTGCCATCGGCGCCAGCAGAGGCGAGGGAAGAGAGGAGGGTGTTGAGGTTGGATTGGTAGGCGGAGTTGGGAGTGAAGAGGGTGGTGTTCGGGCAGTCATGCCGTAGAAACGTGGGTGCTGATTCAGTACCTACAAAATTAATGAAGAAGAAGAGAAGAGAGAGGGAGATAGTGAAGCAAGAACTCATTTTTATGTTGATGAATCCCTAGGTCTTGCTGCACAGGCACGAAATTATGGGAAGAAGAAGAGCCACGGTCTGCTCTCCTATATATCTTTGTCGTGGGAACTATTTGGAAAACTAAGTACGTGTATTAAATGGAACCTAACCCAGACCGCGAAATCTGTTAAATAATTATGGGGTTAGACATTCATGCCCTGAATATTTACACCCGTTGGATTGTCAATATATCTTTGTGACTGATGTTGAAATGGTTGTAATCCAATGGCTACAAATGCAAGCAAAGTCCAGCCTAGTGGTATCCCAGTGGTAAAGCTAATTAATGGGAAATTGACATGTAACAAATTCTATTTATCATAGTACATTCTTAATAATATCGTAGAGAAGTATCAGAATCTAGACTTGTTCTACTAATGGCATGTGGTAAGAATGTTTTTTTTTCCTACTCGGGACTTGTTGTTCTTGCTATTTTCTAATATATGATTGATACAATTAATTAGATTAAGTCTACGCAATAACTTATTGTGTATCATGTAGATGATTACTAGACTAGGGGCACCAAAGTGATAGAGCAAAATTATCAAATAAATGTTGTTTAGCCCCCAACTACTCCCAAAGTAAATGTACTAGTGTTGTCTCATAATCTCATATAGAGATCTCATTTGGAAATCTCTCCAACATTAAGTTTTAACAATCTTTTTGTTAACTCTAATGTGTGCTCTATATATACATGATATTTATGTCCAAAACAAGAAACTCATTTTATGAAACCTACTCAAACTAGGAAATCACTCAAACTAAAAAACTTATTCGTACTAGGAAACTTACTTAAATTGGGTTTCTTGAGACACTCAAAATATTCTAATAAATCTCTACCTTGGATCAATTTTTGTAGCTCAGTTGTAGTGTTCATCATCTATGCTGGCTCTCCTAATGCCCCAACGAGCAATCATTCTATATGAACCCTAATTGAGCTCCAACAAAGCTTGAGCTTTGCTAGAGGAATGAGCTTTATCATTGTGACATCCTGATTTTTGACCCTGTTTCAATAAAATGAAATGGGATTTTCATCGACACACCTATAATCTTTTTCTCTGAGTTAGCTACTCACAAGATAAAAAAATCTATCAGGTGAAGCCATTAAGGAATATAAACACAACCGACTTGAAAATTCGATCAGAAATCGATTGTTTGACTATGCTAATCTGCAATGGTCAATACGACACTGTTATAATCGATTAGAGACCGAAAATAGGTCGATTCGACAGAGGCACGTAATTAAAGTGTGGGTGATTCCACCTAATTGCAAAATTCGCGTCGAACGGTACTAAACCAATTTTTCAGTCGATTCTATACCCGGTGTCCGTAATTGAAACTTTGAGGTTTTTAAGACAACTGAGAGTTGCCAATGAGTCGATGCATGATGTGGATAAAAAATAATCAACCACGGGTCAAACGCATTAAAAATTTCTAAAAGTTACCCTGTAGATTATGTCACGCTAAAATCACGTTCGATCGAAATTAACCACGAAATTGAACCTGGTTTTAGGAATCGAAAATTCCAGCGTGTCATGATTTATTTTTAGGACATTGTCTCATCCTTTGAAGAATTTTTGGTGAGCCCGGATTTTTGGCGAAAATTCAAAATTTGGCAATTTAAATTCAAGAAATTCGGATGGCCATTCTTTGGTGGATTTTTTGCCTTCAAGTTGGATCAAATGGTGAGGGCAATTGTGGAAATTTGTGTGGGTTGCTACCTTGGCACTTTGGCCACCAAATTGGATTGAGTTGGTGAAGATTTGTGAAGAAATTGAAGATGGAACTCAACAAATTCATAGGGCTGTGGGGTTGCAACATTTGGACCACAAAAGTGGCTTGTTTGAGAAGTTTTGGGAGGGAAATCGGTAGTTGGTTATGGCTGAAGACTTATGGGGTTGCTCTCAAGTGTTTTAGATATTTAATCTTGACTTTTAAGGCCCCTTGTTCCTTTTCCAACAGAAGCTTCTTCTTCTTCTTTCTCAAATTCTCCTTCATTGTCACGCCCTGAATCTCGAGCGCATGCACATCTCTCAATGGTCGATCAAATTGCAACATTCTCAAGTGCATCGCTGACCCATTCATTTTATTGCACATGTGGAAGCAAAATAAATAATCTTTAGACAACAAACAAATATGGGATAGAAAAGCAGGATAATCAATTTAATCAAAACGCACTTTATAAACACATTTGGTTTATACACAAGAGGTCTGACTCAAAAAGAAACCTCTAGGCTATCTACACTCTAGACCCTTTAGCCTCGGGCTTTGGATCCTCCATGCTACGGTCCTAAAATTGGTAACTCACAATGGGGTGAGATAAAAATCTCAGAGAGTACACCCTAAACCTCAATTAAGAGGATAATACACCCGAGATGAGGCCTAATTTTAATTTTGTTAATTTAAGAAGATTATCATTCGAGAAAATAACTTTACTATTATCGATATTATAAATCCTATCCATTTTTATTTGACCTCCTCTATGAGATAATTTTTCCTGGTTTATATCGTCCTTATATCCGACTTTATTCTATCTTGAGCAGACACCAAATGCAAGATAGGATAAATTTTATCATCATTGCTAAACGTAGCCTAAAAGAAAACAGCATTAAAAAAATCATATAATAAAACCCTAAATATTTATTCAATTTTGAATCCAATTTTCATTAATAGATTTTCACTTTTTTTTTATGTTAAACTAATTGTAAACTAGATTTAATACTAAAATCAAGTAAAACTACTCAAAATCTATTTTCTAAAATTTTCCTAAATTTCTGAATATTTATTTATTTATTATTTTTATTCCAAAAAGGGGACTCGGATAGAATCGAGACCGGACTTTGTGTTGTTTGTGTAAAGACAAGTATTAGGTGTCTAAAATGATCTTACTTCTCTTTTTGTTTCTCGAAATAAAGAAGTAATTTTTTTTATTTCTTGTTTTTTTTTTTCCAAATTTATTTCCTAACCATTAATATATTCTAATGTGACATCCCGATTTTTTGATTCTATTTTCAATAAATTAAGACGGGCATTTCATTGGCATGCATATAGTTTTTTTCCTTGAGTCGGCCACTCATGTGAAAACTAGTTTATCGGGTGAAGTCGTTAAGAGTTTCTAATACATCAGACTCGAGAATTTGACCAGGAAGTGACCTTTCGACCGAGCTAATCTACAAGGGTCATTACGGTACAAATAAAAATCGATTAAAGACCGGAGATAGGTCGACTCGACAGAGGCATGTGATCGAGTGTGGGTGATTCCACTGGATTGCATAATCCTTGTCGATCGACACTAGACCGACTTTTCTATCGATTGGGTACCCTGTGTCCGTATTTGAAATCTTGAGATTACCCCGACAATCGAAAGTCGCCAATGTTTCAAAGATGTACATTGTGTCTTGAGATGATCAACCACAGGTCAAATGCATGAAAATTTCTAAAGGCTACCCGGTAGGTTGGGCCGCGCTAGTATCGTGCCAAAGTGAAATTAACTGTGAAATTGAGATCGAATTCAGAAATTGGAAGTCTGGGTATGTCACAAATCATTTTAGGAACATTGACTCATCTTTGGAAGATTTTTCATGCAAGCCGAGGTTTTCGGCAAAATCATCAAGGTATGGTTAATTTGGTTCAGAAAATTAGTAGGCCCGCCTTTGGTTGTGCTTTTGAGATCTAAGTTGGTGCTATGGACAAGTGAGGATGTGAATTGAAGTGTGGTGATATTGGATTAATTTTATGGGCTTCAATTTAATTCAATTGGAAGATAATCGAGTGAAATTGAATAAGTTGTTCAAATAATTGGACCCCGGCGGAAATTGCAAGTGAACCCATTGGAAGAGGTTGTGGGAGATAGTGGAGTGTGATGTCATCCTAGGTCATGATGTGCCATTTTTGTTGAATAAAAGAAAAAGCCCCCCCTCCTTCTCTCTCCTCCCTCTCTTCTTCCTCTCTCTCCCGTGCGACTTCTTCGGCCCCTCTCCATCTTTTTCATCTCCTTCTTCTTCAAAAACCCAGCAACCGAAGAAGGCTTGATCGGAAGCTAGCAACCGCCACCAATCGGAGCCTCTCCGTTCGTCCCTCACCGCCGCCACTCCATGCCGTCCGTGCGCCTTGCCCGCTCGCCCGACCGGCCAAAGACCAGCGAAGTTGCAGCACCGTCGAAGAAGCTGCTCGCCGCCCACGCTTTGCTCGTCGTCGCCGGAGTCGCCGTCCTCGCCTCGCGTCGTCTCGCTGCCGAGCTGCCGTCCTCGCGCACCGTTGCTGGCCGTGCGTCTTGGCGGTCTTCTTGCCCAGCTCGTCGCCCCGAGCTGCTGTTCAGCTCGTGTAGGAGCCGCCGGAGCTCGTCCGGCCACCGTTCGGGCCCCGCCTAGGTCCGATTCGACCCCTCAACCTTCCCCATCTCATCCAAGCTTCGGATCTACCCTTCCTTGGCCTTAAATCGCAATGGACAGCAGCTGGAAAAAAATGGGTATGCAGTGGATGTTTGGCCCGTTTTGGCCGCCTTCCCGAGCCCGGGTGCTCGGCCTGCTTTGAGGAAAGTTGTTCTCCTCGGCGTCCCTGTCGTTTTGGTCCGCTCGGCTCGCTAATCTGGTGAGTTTAACTCACTAAATCTTGATTATACGGTTAATTATGCTATAAGTATGCTTAGTTTAAGTTAAGCAAGTTTAGGTGGATATCTTAGTTTATTTAATTGTGATTTTGATTAAAAGGTTTGTTTAATTTAAAGTGTGTTTAATTAAAGGCTAAGAGAGTTTATTTAATAATAAACCTTGATGGGACATAATAGGGTTTTATTTTTGAATTATTTATTTATTTCGAAATTCTGGAATTTATAATATTATATTATATTCCGAAATTATTAAAATATTATTATTTAAAAAAAGGAAAAACTATTTTTGACCCCGATTGCTCAGAATTTCGTGCCGATCGCTGCGGTGTGTTCGGATTTTGAAATTGATGGTTGGATATTATAAATTGAGCGTGGATGACGAAAACATGGATATTATTATTTAATTAATTTTCGGAATAGATTTAATTATTTATTAAAATTCGAAAATTTCGTCGGGACCCTAAACTCTTAGAATTTCGTGCCGATCACTGCTGTGTGTTTAGAATTTGAATTTGATGATTGATTGTGGCAAATTAAGTGTGATTGTGATGAATGGGAATTCTTTTTATAAAGTCTCAAGTGTCGAAATTTATGGAAGAGTTGGTTGTGAATATCACCTATTAGAGGTCGTGCCAGATGAGGCCGTGAATACCACCTATTAGAGGTCGTGCCTGATGAGGCCGTGAATACCACCTATTAAAGGTCGTGCCTGATGTGGCCGTGAATACCACCTATTAGAGGTCGTGCCTGATGAGGCCGTGAATACCACCTATTAAAGGTCGTGCCTGATGTGGCCGTGAATACCACCTATTAGAGGTCGTGCCTGATGAGGCCGTGAATTACCACCTGATTACAGGTCGTGCCGAGTGGGGCCGTGATTGCCACTAGTTATTAAACCTTCCTATAGGGCCGTGATTGAGAGCAATGATTGATTTGCTAGAATGACATGTAATCGGCCAAGTCGATTGATCGCTGAGACGATCCAAGAGGTTGAATTGTTCTGATGATGTGATTGTGCCATGGTTGTTTGGTTATCATAATTGTACGTGGTTGAATTATATAAATTGTGTTAACCTGCAGATGAAGGCTAATGCGAGGTAAGTCTTCTGTGTGATGTGGCTAGGCCACCTGGGGCGTAATTTCTTTCTAATAGGAGTTTAGGGGGTTGAACTTGCTGAGACATCGTCTCATCTCGATTGTGGGATTAAAATTTCAGGTCCCTGGTGGACGAAGCGACCAGATAGCTTTGGTTGGCTTTGAGGAGTTGCAGAGGTAAAGTCATAAGGATTGGAGAATGTGTCTGACTTGTAGGTCGTAGGACAGTTCCTTTTTAAGAGCCGGGTCCTGTTGTAGACTTTTTGGCTGTAAGCTTCGTTTGTAATTCCGTCGAATTATGAAAGTGTTATGTTGTGGTTTTGCTTCCAACTTTTTCTATCCCGTATTTCATTGTCGGGGTTTTATAATACATTCCTTGCGCAATAATAAATGAATGGGGTTGGCGACATATCCTGGGATGTCCCATATTTGATTGACCGCAATGGGATGTGCGCACGCTCGAGGTTCGGGGCGTGACATCTAAAGAATTGAAAAATTAATTGACGTTACCAAACGGATTTTTATTTATTTTTATTTCAAAAAGCAAAATAATAAAAAAAAAAAAGTGAAACTACCATCACTTGCAAAATGGCGCAGCTGGCTTGAGCTCTCTCCCCTCATAAAGGAGAGGAGTTTGAATCCTAAAAGTGTTACTAGGGATTCTTATTTAGAGTATTATAGTGTTGGGTCCTGCGGTTGCTCCTCCAGGGGTTTACCTGCGTCTACCGTCGGCTACGAGATTTCCTGGATTATCAAAAAAAAAAAAAAATAGTGAAACAGTGTTACCAAACATTGCCTTAGCATTTGAAATTTTATTTCCATAAGGCATAGCTAAAAGTTTTAAAACATATAGAGTTGATAAAAGAAAAAAATTATCAAAAATTCCAAATTATACTCTGACAAATTTATCTTAATTTTTTGGTGACATAAAAAATCTTAAAGTATGCATATTTTGACACATTTATTTTAAACTTAACTAATATTTATGTGACATATTTAATTTTTATGAAAATTTTGCCAGATGATTTTTCAATTAAAACAATATTATTATTCATTTGGGCATCATGTCGATATTATTTGCATTCCGATACTCACAGAGATAGATTTTTAATCAATATCTAATGATAAAGTCTCAACGAATAATAAATATATTGTATCAATACAAATTGAAAATTTTTTGGTACTTTTCCACGGTCTTGAACAGTAAAAAAGACTAGTATACAGCTTTTGTCAGGTCAAAAAAGACTTTTGACAAGCCAAGACAAACCGTGTGGAATTTTCCCTGAAGCGACAGGAGTTGTCGTTTGGTGGCAGACAGAAGAGTAAGACGGACGGTGAGGGTGGAAGACAGCATTTGGCACTTGCCCATCGCACGAGATCGTTGACCGAAGTCAATTGCGTGGAGACTGAAAGAAAGAAAAGTCGAAACATGTATCTCAGTGATGTCGTTGTAGAGAGAGAGAGAAAGAGAGAGAGAGGGATGATATGAAAGCGATTCTGATGGCAACCATGAATCATCGTTAGTAATGATCAAACCTAAACCCCTCTGAAACGTTTCTTTAGAGTCACGCCTATTTTATTTGGGAGATACACCACAGCTAATTTCTTTTTCTAGGTAACTGTGTAACATAATATCCTAATTCGCTTAAGATATTGGTGCTTTGTCTATCATATATTGACTTAAAATTGATAATATTTTTCAATCAAGTATTGTCTAATATTGCAATTTTTGACATTAAATTGTATCACTCTTTCGAAAGCGCATTTTGTAAGTCAGATTCAAATTCACATACATTATTTAATGACACTATCATACCCTCAATAGGCGAGTCCATTTACTCCTACATCCATCATCGTTCTAAGTCTAGCAAAGAAATCATTACGTAAACATGATATATATATATATATATATATAGGGGTGAGCTCAGAAAAAAAAATTACCGAATTTGATGGGTATGAATTTATTATAATATAGATACTAAATTAACATAATAATTATATTCACATGAGCGTTGACGTTAGTGATCACGAGACTTGCGGCATGGATTGAATTTGACTAACGCTGCCGTGGGTTCTCGAAAGTTGAATGATGTGTAGTGAGCTTGGACCGTTTCGTCGTCAAAGTCGAGTGGAGACTTGGAAAGATTAGTTAAGGATAGGGATGTAGGCCCAAGTGATTTGCAAACGACGACAGATTTGACTTCACTCCACTGAGTATTTTCGTCCTTCCCCTTCATATACAAGTTTCCATTTGATAATATGTTTAATCAACGTTAACATGATTGAAGTGCAATATGTACATAGTTCTTTTTTTTCTTTTCTTTTTCTTTTCTTTTTTTTTTTTGCTTTTTGGTCTAATTAAAAGTAGGAACCACTTTTTTTCATGACATAATAGATAAATAGATACATAAGCACCGTTATTATCTCAACACCTCGGTTATTTGTTGATAAATTCATAAATAATTAGTTATTTGTAAGGAGATCAATGACTTTTGTGCCGAAAAAGAATCCTAATATTATTGGATTTGATCTCTCGTCGCGACCTAAATTTCGGGTGCACCACCTAAAACTAGGTTAATGGAATACTAAGTCTTTAACTTAGCTCAGACTCTCCCAAGCCCATACTAATTCGTGACTTAAGGTTCAAGCTTTTCAACATGCAAAAGATTATCATCTAAAAGTCGCCACTAATCGATTTATGGTAGGTTGATTAGACACCTAAGTAAAATAAAAGAAGATTTATTTTACTCTTACGAAAACAGACTAAGGGTATGGGGATTTGGTTACACTAGAATTTTCTAATGCCTTTTCAGTACAATTTCTTTTATTTTCAAAAAATATTTTTGCAAACAACTTGGATTTATTTTAACCTAAACTACTACCATACAAAAATGACCACACGGATGCTCAAACATTCAATAAATAAATTGCATCACACGAAGCAAACAATTTTTTTGGGTTTTCTTGAAAATTAGAATTCTTTTATGAAAATGCATTTCTTAACTAAATAACTTAATCCTATTAATATGAAAATTCTAATTAAATGGGCTTATTATGCAAACTAATTAACCTGCACCTCATGACCTAATTTCACTAATGAACAAATTCTAATTAAACGATCCTATTATGCAAACTAGTTACCATGCATCTAATATTTTAGCATTTTTTTTTTATTGAACTTTAGAATTTATGAAAACCCTAATTAATCTATCTAAAAGGGATAATTTTCTAATTTAATCTAGGGATTAATTTAAATTAAACCCTATCCTATCTTAGAAAACTATTTTTTGAAAAATGAGATAATTAAAATGTGCGAACATTACTTGAAACTCTAAAAAAAAAAAAAATTAAATAGGTTCAATTCTAACTTATTTTAAAAGAAAAATGCAATCCTAAAAATGTAATTCTAAAAAATTATTTTGATTTTTTTAGTCTTTTTAAAAGATAAGTGATTATTAAATAAATATTAAATCTAAACTATCAACAAAATAAATGATTAAAATAATCGAAAAAATAACCTGTTGTCTCACAGGTTAAATTAACGATTATCCTAATCTTAATTATCACGACAAAGAGATCAAAATAATTAAAAATTTGATCCAAGTCTTACGGATCAAATTAATAATTATAATGATTTAAAATTCTACCAAAAAGCCCAAAACTTAATATAATTAAAAAATAATCCCATGTCTCTGGATTAAATTAATAATTACAATAATTCCGGACATAATCCTAGCGGATAATGCTTACAAAATGCACAAATATTAACATTGACAAACCATATTCTAACTCGAACAATAATAACAAAATTTAAAATGAATAAATAAAAGAAAATAAAAAAGAAAAATAAACTACCTAATGGAGGAGAGCTGCAGCGTTGACACGGGTGTTAGACAACCAACAGAGCTGGGCGTGGGATTCGGGTAGTAGATTGGTCGGCGCCTAGCAAAGGGTAGCGCAGCGTCGGCGACCGGCGAGCAGCAATTGGATTGTGAGTTGCTGCGGTGGTAGTGAGCAGTGGCGTTGGGGCGAGCTCGCAGGTGGAAGTGCAGCGGGCAAGATCGTTAGGAAACAGAGATGTGGAGGTGCTGTTGTGGGTTCACCAGAAGGAAGTGAGGCAGACACAGCGATGATTGGAGCAAGGAGAGCAGTAGAGGTGGCGCGAGTTGAGGTGCGAGTTGCTGCAAATGTTGGCTGGGCGGCACTCAGGTGGAGGGCAACGCAACCGGGGGCTTGTTAGGCATCGGAGGGCAGCACAACGACCTGCAAAGGGAACATAAAAACAGCAGTGGAGGAGTTGGGCGTTTGGTGGTGTTGCGGGGCCTCGTGCACTGGGTCACTGGAAGGAGGATGGTGCCAAGTGGGCTGACGGAACAATGGTGTTACTCGGAGACCGGTGGTGAAGGCTTGCGGAGGTGATGACTGGCGTAGGCTCGAGTGTTACGGGGGCATTGTGGAAGACTTGGGTGCAGCTGTTGGAGTCGCGAGGTGCGACGGTGGTTGGTGGAGTGAAGAGTGGCAGTGCCGCGCAGCGGCCAGTAGGTTTGGAGGTGGGAACCTTCATTCTTTTCTCTTTTTAATACTTTATTATTATTATTATTATTCATTCTCACATCCCCTCGTAGGTCTTCTCTTCTTGCCCCCTCTCTGCAAACTTTTGGCTGACTTTTCTTTTTTGTTAGAGAGAGAAAAGAGAAGTGCTTTTCTCTTGGCCCAAGATGGACGAAGACCTTTTTTCACACGAATTTTCTCTCGAAGTTTTTTTGCTTTTTGGATCCCCCCATTTCTCATGAACTGTAGCCCTTTTATAGTGAAAACCTCTATTGATATTTAGAAAGTTGTGCTTCCTCGATTGTGGGAATTACATAATTTCAGCCCCGATTTGCCATCACAAATTAACATTTTGATTTTTCACTCACGTTACTAGAAACACATCCAAGTTCATTTTGATTTTTGCGAACAGCTCACCTGATGAGTATAATTTTTGACACTTTCCTTTTGATTTATCAATCTAACCATTATCCTCACCGATTTTGGGTTTGCCTTCCTTTTTTTTTTTTTTTTTTTTCATTTTTTCCTTTTATTTGTTCAAAATGCAATTTTTATTTTCCTTATTTCCCTAGGTTTGCTAAAAACTAGGTGTCAACAAATGCCCCTCTTTAAAAGTGAGTTTGTAGAAGTTGTCTTCAAAGACAAGTTGAGATCTAAATTCATCACATGTACTGATGACCCCTCCTTTTTTTTCTTTTTTCTTTTGGGAAAATGAATCCCAGTTTGAAATGAAATTTATAAGATGCGTAGAAATGCTAATGCAAATGATAAATGAACTTACCTAGAATTACTTATCTTCGGGGAGAGTAACTCAAGATAGATTGGTGTTACATGTCCAAGACCCGTACCATTCTATGGTCGTCCAGAATAGTAACATGACTTCGCAAAGTGACTGCTTTCCCAGGACTCGTACCGTTCTATGGTTGCCTAAACGAAAATAATGATTTCCAAAACTTGTACCATTCTACAGTCGCCTGAATGTTGTCTGGGACCCGTACCATTCTATGATTGCCTGAATGTTGTCTAGGACCCATATCATTCTACGGTTGCCTTGACGAAAAAATGATTTTCCAGGACCCATACCATTCTACAATTGCTTGAATTGAGGTTGTCTAGGACCTATACCATTCTACGGTCGCCTGAACTAAGGTTGTTTAGGACCCGTACCATTCTACGGTTGCCTGAATGCTATCTAGGACCCATACAATTCTACAGTCGCCTAAACTAGGATTCATTTTCCAGGACCTGTACCATTCTATGGTCGCTTGAATGAAGAAATAGATGTTGTCTAGGACCCGTACCATTCTACGGTCGCCTAAATGGGAAAATATGTGTTGTCTATGACTTGTACCATTCTACGATCGCCTAGCAATGTAGCATAGATCATTTGAGCAAGACTCGAACCTTTCTTCGATCGCCTTGATCAGAATGAATCTGGGAAAAAGCTTTGGGGGGGCAACTCCATCGAGTGCCGGTGCTTGAAAATGAATACCTGTACAACAACAAGTATTTAAGGTATGGGTAGAGATATACTTACTTGGTGATATCTCTAATTCTTGAAGATATGTCTTCTGGAATTTAGATATCTCATGGAGGTCTCTCACCTCCTGGTAGGAATTTGGAACATCAAGGATGGACCTTGAATGTTCATGATAGTTCCTCATCTCCTAATATCATGCATCATTCCTAAATGTCAGGAGCACTTAGGTCTTTGAGATAACATTACTTGTTAGACATGATTAGGGCAAAAGTGCATTCATCAAAGAAATAAGCAATTAATGCTATTCTGGAACGCACACTTCAAAATCCACTGAAGTTTTATCAATTCAATCGGGGTTCATATATAATGACCTTCGCATCACCCAAATTTCCACTAGAGAGAATTATTGTTCAAGACAATTTTCACTCATGACATGGATTTATTAAGAATACTAAATGAGAGACTTTCGATTAGAAATGACTTTCACTCACTCTCATTTAGAATAGAATCACTCCATCTTACCATATTGACAGGGGTCCGAGTATTCTCACAAGTAGTATGACTTTACCGATTTAAGAGGTATTTAACATGGACCATATTGTGGGCTTGGTCAACGGCTTAACAAAGGGACTCTTTGAGTCAAGGCTATTGGAAGAACAGCTTCACAATTATCTCTAGGTTTACAAGTCAAGAACCCTGCAAAATGAGAAAGAAATAATCTTGCTCGCACTTCTTCGAGCGATGCTTATAAACATATGAACCCCTGAAAAATGCTCACTTTGGTGCCAACTTCGATCCGGTTGGTCGGAAATCCGACGTGACACTTTTTTATTAATTTTTTAAGCTGATGTGGCTCACCGGAGAACACAGTCAGCATCCTAACACCAAAACAATGCCGTTTGGTGTCTCTTCCAATTCAAAATCCTAATCCCTGACCGTCACCGTCCTCGACGGTCCTTGCACTCGGCGGCCACGGCTTTGACCCCGACCTCGACCCCAACCCCGACGATGGCCACTCAATGGCAGCGGCTCGACCTCGACCCCGACCCCGACCCCGACCCCGACCCTAACGATGGCCACTTGGTGGCCATAGCTCCGACCTTGACCCCGACCCTAACCGCGATGATGGCCACTTGACGGCCACGGCTCAGACCCCAACCCCGACCCCGATGATGGCCACTCGATGGCTGCAGCTTTGACCCTGACCCCGACCCCGACCCCAACCCCGACGACGGCCACTCGGCGGCCAAGTCGAAACCCTAATTTCAATCCCCAATGAGTTAAACGGCATCGTTTTTGTGAGGCCATCCATGTAGTCGGCAAAACGACGTCGTTTAAGGCCTTGTCGATTTAAAAAAAAAAGTCACGCAATTATTTTGGCCGGAATCTTTCGCCGGTGGCCAGAATCTTTCGCTAGTGGCAATAAAGTGAGCGTTTTTTCTCCGATTTGGCACTTAAGTGATCCGACAGAAACTTTTGGCACAAAAGTGAGCACCGTACACAACTTATGGCACAATTAGTGTACTTATCCCTATTTTCTTCCCACCGGCCAAATCTTCCTCTCCTCTCTCCATTTTGGGCGACCATGGGCAATCAGAAGGAAACCCACCAAAGCTGCTTCCTTCTTGCCATTTGTTGACCGAAGATTTTCGACCAAGAGGGCCACCCATCACCGAATTGGATTTTCACTGAACCCCCTTGCAGAGCCACACGTCCACGTACCCACTTGGTCAACCGAAGAAGCATTTCCTAGCCGTTTGTTAACTCCGTAAGTCGCTCCACATGTCCGCCAGCGAACTCTCCACCGTTTTCTCCAATGAGCTACCACATTCGGTCAATCGTGGAGCCTCTCTACCTGTTGGTTGACCCCAACAAATTCCACGCCTCCTCCAGCCCATTGAAGACCAAAGCTGCTGCCTCTCGTCCAGCAAACTGAGACCCTCCCACATTGATCGCTAGGCGTCCACCGAATCCACACGCTAGCAACAAAGACTGCAGCTCACGTTTTCCGTTAGCTCACGTCCGTGTCTTTAGCTCAAGCAAGCAGCCCACGCCAGCTCATCGTGTCGACCCTCCTTACAGCAGAGAAGACCAAGCAATCTAGCAGCAACTTTGGCCCAATTATGAGCCCAAGCCCGCAAAGCCAAGCCCAGGCCCAAGAGTGAGCCCAGTCCAGTCCACCTCAGCCCACTTTAGTTCAACGTGTAGTCCATTTCAGTTCTTCAAGCCCACAACTTGAAGCCCATCTTAAGCAAGCCCAAGCCAACTTGGGTCCAGCCCAGATTCAAGAACAAATCTTAGCTGGGCTAAGATTTGTTGAGTCTGTTTTAGGCTTTGCCCAAGAGTTCGTTGTTGCTGCCGAAATTTTGGAATTCGGCCGTTGTCGCGTCGCCGTTGTGGTGATTTGGTCTTCGCTTTGCTCAAGTGAGTAATCTCACTAATCCTTGCTTAGTAGACTAATTATTCTTAAGGGGGATTAGATTTGATTAAGTGCAATTAGGTGGATAGATTAGAATGGATTAGTGATTATTAGTTAATTGCATTGCATATTAGCTATGTGGTTAGTGTACTTAGCTAGAGAACTGCCTATAATATTTATTGAATGCATCTTGGGATTTTCCCCCACCCTTATCGGGCTTCAATTAGGCATTATGGGCATAAATTGGATTTTTTTAGTATTTAATTATTAATTTTCGAAATTAATTAATTATTTCTTTATTTTCCGGAAATTAGGCTGTGATAGCCGACGACCGGAATTTGGTGCTGATTGCAGTGGTGCTCTTTGTTTATTTAATTTAGTACCTGGTTGTGCAAATTGAGTGCAAATATTAGTTGTGGGTATTTATTTCAGAAATTGGATAACTTTGGTAATTGAGTGAAAAATTACCAGGCGTCGGTCTACAACGTCAAAAATCTATTTTTGTATTGTTGAAAGGAGTGGGTGAATAAAAAGGAAATTATTTTATTTTAGCTAAGGCCGATCGTGTACCCACACATGTGTACTTTTATCAAATATGATAAAAAGGTTAAAATTGGTTGTGTCTTCAAAACAGAAAAATACTATTATTTTGTAAAATTGGCTTGATGATTCGTATGTCATCTGGAGAATGGACGTTATACTATTATAGCTCGATGACTCTCATGTCATTTTGAGAAAGAATGGACGGTATTAGATGTCGGCTTGGTGATTCTATAGATCATCTTGGAGAATGGACGACATGCCATAACAGTTCGGTGACTCAACATGTCATCTTGGAGAATGTGCGTTATGATGAATATATTCGATGACTCTATATGTCATCTCATAGAATGAATATTATAATATACTAGCTCGGTAACTCAAATAGGTTATCTTAGAGAATGAATAGTATATTACAATGACTTGATGACTTAGTGTGTCATCTCGGAGATTGAATCGTATTAATTATTGGCTTGGTAACCCGATGGGTTATTTTAGAGAATGGACAGTATTGATTGAAGTGACCAAGAATGGTCCGTTTGATATGTAATTGATTGGGTTGATTGATCAATGAATTGATCCGATTGTCGTGAATTGATTGATTGAATTGAAATGACTAATGAATGATCCGATTAACATGTAATCAACTAGGTCGATTGATCGAGATATCGATCTGTGATGTGACTGCTTGGGTGCCTATTGAGCTGTGCTAATATGCAGGTGGAATCTGAGGCCAAGGTAAGTCCTCTGACCCATGCGTGCATAGGTAGCCTGGATAGCGTATTGGTTTCCTAATCAAGTCTTAGTGTGGTAGAATTTGTTGAGATGTAGTCTCATCCCGGTTGTGGGATAACATTTTAGGCCCTTAAATGAGCCTATAGAGGAGGAACTAGAAGAGTACGACGGGCCAGAAAAAGATGAAGAGCTTGAAGGATGTGAGCTTAGTGAAGAAGAGTTAGAAGAGGATTAGGATGATCTTGAGTACGACTCGGATGAGGATTGAGATCCCATCCTGTCTTGTCAAACCTTGTCTGCATGTGAATAGATGTTAGATCAAACTTATGTATATAGTATTGTAGAATACTATGATATGTTTGTAAAAAGGTGTGATTGTGAATTTTTAGTATGAAAAATATGTTCCTACTTTTCTATCTCATTGTCATATTGTCTGAGAATATATAACTGCTTTCGCATGTGCTATTAATAATGAAAGGGGTCAGCGATACTTAGTCCTGAGATATCGCATTCTAAAATCGACCAAGCAGAAGGATGTGTGCGTGCCCGAGGATCGGGGCGTGACAGTACGATTTCGCTGTTCAGCTACACTATTATGTTCAAGACTCCTAGGCATTGTATATTGAGCGACAATACCACAATCCTGCAAATATTTTGCAAATAGTCCCTTTTGCTGTCCAACCTCAGTATATCCCCCATAACACTCACTACCGTGATCAAACCTGACAATCTTGATAATTTTTCCCAATTCTTTCTCAACTTCAGTACGAAACACTTTGAAAATTTCAAGTGCATCACTCTTCTCCTTAATTAGATAAACATAACAATAACGGGAGAAATCATCAATGAATATGATTAAGTACTTATTTCCACACAAGGTGGTAAAGTATGGCCCACTAATGTCAATATGAATTATCTCCAATAGATTTTGACTTCGAGTAGCGCCTTTCTTCTTGGTTTTAGTTAATTTTCCCCTTACACAATCAATACAAGTCTTAGTATCATATGAGTCAAGAGGAGGAAGAATATCAGCCTTGATAAGTCGCTTTACCCTTTCTTTGGAGATATGCCCTAATCGCTTATGCCATAACAATGAAGATCTATCTTTGATTAAAGATCTCTTAGCAACAACATTCTCAACGTTGAAAGAGCAATATTATAGGAAATTTCCAACAGGGCCAACTTTGCTAGATTAACTTAGTTGCAGTGATAGGATGGCCTAGAAAGCCAGAAGGCCCACGACCATGGCGTCGAGGAATCCAAGCATGAGACCTTAGTTTGCCACTCCCCTGGTGGCGACCATGGTGGCTCAAGCTTCGGCGAGCTTGATGAGTGACGAGACGCAACAAATAAGCTTCGGCTAGGGTTCAAGCTATATCCAGAGATGATAAAGATAAAAAATTGGTAGAGTGGACCTCGCCGAACGTTGGTGGTAAGCAGCAAAGGCCGCAACCATCAGGAGGTGATAGGGAGATACCAAAAAACAAGTGAACCCAAAGCAAAAATAATGTCCAAACTCGTTCTACTAGTTTCAACACGGTGAACATTGATTGATACAAGTAAAAAATCGAAATCATGTCTATAGGCGCACATCACAAAGAAGTGCAATGGAGAAGATCCCCTCAAAAGTATGTAACTCTTCTGCAACAAGGGGATTGCTTGTCATACTGAACAAAACAAACTAAGACTCCTGAGCGGCTACAGGTGGACATGTTTTGAACCCTGAAAAATGGGAGATCGAGGTACCGGGACGATTCTGAAACAAAACACCCCCCTCCCCCCCAAAAAGAAAAAACCTTCCCTCCCAACAAAAAAGGAAAAAAAAGAAAAAAAGGAGGGGCGATTTTGATTTCAGGACAAAAGTAGAGGGATTGGTGTTGACATTTCACCAATAAAGAAATAATAAAAAAGAATGATTCTGACTGAACTCAACATACTTTTTCAACACATGCTATTAGCAACGTTAGGAATAATAAAAGTTGCTTGCTAAATTCACTTGTTAAGTGATGTGGTAAATTTTGCATATCTAAATTAATTGGCTCGTATAAGCATGAATAGATCTGCACATTATTTAAATTTAATAGATGAGTCTTGGTATATTTCCAGCATACTCTCCTACCATGGAGGATCGGATCCGCTCATCTTGTCCTCAAACGAATCACATTCAAGAACTGTAGGTACTCACAAACTTTTTCCCATTATTCCGTCCTCAGTTATTACACTGAACAGAAAGTAACTCTACTTCAACAATCCCAGCTTCTCGTCACCCTCAAAAAGGAAAAAGGAAAAACACTACGCCGGCGGTACAAAGAACCCCGGAAGACATAACTCCGGCTCCTTTAGATCTCACTGTTGAAGAAGGAGGAGCAGCTACAACTGCCGTAGGAGGAGGAGCAGCTACAACCGCTGTAGGAGGCGGAGCAAGTGTTGGCGCCAGTGCCGGTGCTTCATGGAAGACAAGTCTCATTATAGAACTGGTAAAGCTCAGACCTAACATTGCAGCTCGGAGCCAAGACTCTCCCTCCTTCCTTGTCTATGGGCAGATTCTTGATGGCCCCTTCCAATCACACCTTGCACTCTGCCGACGTCAAGTCCAGCATGCACTATGTGAGCGTGTATAGCCACTTCGAGCTCGAGATGTCGGCGTCCTTGACAGCAAACCTCTTCCCAGACCCATCGCTCGCCGCACTCTCCACCAATTCATCGGTCGTGTCCTTTAGCAACTGGGCAAAGCTGCTAGGGCTTGAAATGTTGACCTTGTTCATCAATAGGAAAGCTGGCGCGTCTTGCTCAACGGAGAAAATGGAGTGGTTCGAGTAACGCAGCATGCACTCATCGTACCAAATGATGGAGTCTTTCTCTTTAGGGCAGTCGCTGAGTATTTGCTTGCTTGCATTGGACACGCAGTTGCCACAAGTGGCGGCAACAATGTCGCCACGGCAGAGGAATAGCTTGTAGGTGCGGTCAAGTGGGTTTTTGCCGGCAGTGGCATTGGCAAAGCCATTGGCATCGGTGGTGGTGGCAGAGGAAATGGAGGAGAGGAGGGTGTTGAGATTTGTTTGGTAGGTGGATTTGGGAGTGAAGAGGGTGGTGTTTGGGCAGTAATGCCCTATATAAGTTGGTGAAGCTTCAGTAATGTGAGTGCAAATACTGAGAAAATTGACGAAGAAGAAGAAGATGAGAGAGACGCGAATGGTGCCGCAATAATTCACTTTTTGATGATAGGCAGGCTAAGAAGAGACATTCATAAGATATTTATATAGGGGTGTGTCAAATCGGAACTTTGGCAATGTATTGACCATAAGTCTACGCGCAATTCAACTAAATTTACGAAAGACTTTGATTATGTAGGCCACTTGGGTTGCCCGTATCGTAAGTCAGTTATGTCAACTTTGCTGGAGTCTTCCCTTCTTTTGTACGCAAGCGAACACTTGCAGAGAGCATTAAAGTCAAGGGCACGTTGGATCTCGTTCAACGTATGCAGAGTGATGGGCTAGGTCCGACTCGTAGGTCCAGCACGTCTTTAATAAGGAAAAAGTCAGAAAAGAAAAGAAAAAGAGGGCTGAACATTTTGCAGCAGTAGAGAAGCGAGAGTAGCGGTGTTTTCTTGCTGAAAAAGAAAAGAGAGAAAGAGGCTGAGAGTGCGCGCAGCTTCAAAGAGGAGCAGATAAGGTGAAACTATGTCAGGATTGGTGGTGATTTTGCTATGTTGATCTAGTTTGTTCGTTGAAATCCTTTCCCAAATTGTCTCTTAACTTCCCGGATTGTGATTAGAATTTTTATATTCTTTTGTTAACCTACCTTTATGGTGATGATATATTATTGTATTAGATGTATTGAGCCTCTGGCTACTGGCTAGAGATGAATTCTTTTGAGTGGCCTTGTGGTTGTTCCCGAATTGGCTATTTCACATAAAATTTTGGGTATCACTTTTTTACTTTGTATTTAATTTTTGGCACTATATTTACTTGTTTGGGGTTGATAGTACTGGAATATTGTAATTAGTTGCCATTGAGATTGATTTGATATTAGTTTGTTGAGCTTGGGGGGAAGGTATCGATCCTGGATAGGGTTGAGTCCTCAACAATTGATGACGTCTTTCCCTAACAAAGTGGAGTCAGAGCTACTAGCATTGATGGAGGAAACCATTGGCACCATGCTTAAGTTAAATGCCTCATATTATTTTATTTGGACATCTCAGATTAAAGACATATTGTCTTGTCAAAATTTATATGATCCCATCACTGGGGATAGAGGTAAAGAAGACAAAGAAGATAAAGAACATGAGCAAATCAATCAAAAAACAGTTGGTTCTATTCACAATAGATTAATCATAATTTTTTATATCATGCTCCTCAAGAAACAAATGTTAACATATTGCCGAAGAAATTGTAAGATGTGTGTAAGACGGTTTCTCACAAAATAAAGCATTTTTAATTAAGAGATTTGTAAATTTAAGATACAAGGAATAGACTAGCATGTCTGAGCAATCGACTCAACTTTATGATGTTGTAAATTAGTTGAAAATCTAGAAATTGATCTTGGTGATGAGTCGTTGACATGGCATTTTAAAATCAAATTTTCTCCTATGAATCTTTTATTTATTAATTATTTTCTTCTTCAAAATCTTATTTTAAAAAATGAAAAGGCTAAAATTTTATTTTAAAAATTTGAAAAAAGCAATGGTAGGGTGCAAGAGGCACCATCACCAACCTTAGGGTAGGGCCCATGTCGCCTAAAATTGGGCACCCTCACCCTTGTTAGGCCTAAGCATCCTCTCTTGGACTGGCAAGGGTTGGCTACCCTTGCCCATGGTCGACGACCTTTGTTGGCCCCTTTGGCAATGGGTGGTGGTGTGCCACTAGCGAGCCCTACTCTTTTCCTTTTTTGAATTTCTTTTTTTTTAAATATAAAATTTTAGCATTTTTATTTGTAAGCTAATCTAAGTAAGATTGGAAGAAGAAATAACAAAAAAAAAAAAAAGCCATATGGGAGAGAGAAATTAATTTAAAGATGTTATATATGCATTTTTTGTTGGATAAATTGACAAAGTGTCAATGAAGAATTTGATTGTACTAATTTAATAAGTTTTAGTATTTGATTACAATTTTTGAAAGTTTTATGATTCAATGGCACTTTTGTGACAAATTTATGACTTCTAGTGCACTTTAGCAACAAGTTTTATGTGAATTGAATTTAATTGCCATTGGAAATGAAATATATGGAACTAAACTGAGTCAAATTGATCTAAGAAAATTGTCGTGAAATGAACTGATTGGATGTTTATGATCTTGTGATTTATATCATGCATAACATTACTAAAGCCATGACCTTTCTTGCTTCTTGTTCGATGCCTCTGTTATGGGAAACTTGTCGCGACCCTCCGAATGAATAACCCCTAAGATGGTTAATGGATTAACAAGCAAGCGCACACAATCCCTCTTGTGAGGTGGTGCTAGTAATTGGCCCAAGTTCTCCAAAAGCCTAACAATTGTAGCTTGATTTCCTTGGTTGATTATGTAATGCTATTTTAATTTAAGAATGGTCACCAATCTATTAAAGGTTGCTTAGAGGCCAAGTAAAATGTGAGAGGTCATTTTACGTTTTCAAATTAGAGTCTCGAGCCTAGGGCCTCAATAGTGCTAGATCTCTATCTAATGCCTAATTTGGTATCTTTTCCTCTTTCTTGAAAGCATTTAATCATGCGATCTTTCCAACTTTTAAAATCCAAAGCAAACACATCTACATGACCACACATAATCAAAGTTGTATAACACAACAACATTAACCATCAAAATAACATCATACCAAGTAAAATACTATGATATCAAAAGCAATTGAGGTGCAACAAGAAAACCCAATATGAGTCGGGCAAAAAATATTCATTCTCTTGTTGTTGAACCTTGGAATAGGACTCCTGAGGTTGCTAATAATTAAATTTGCAAATGGCCTAGATTAAGGAGTGCATGTCTCCTAAAGCTAAATGATGATAATAATGATAACATGATTAGATATCTAAACTATACCAAAAAATGTCATGCCCCGATCCTTGAGCGGATGCCCATCCCTCGGTGGTCGATTAAATTGTGATGTCCCAGAATGTGTTGCCGACCTATTCATTTTAATGCACATGTGGAAGCATATAAATAAATCCTTAGACAACACAAAGATGTGATAGAACAATAGAGTCAAAATTTTGAAGCCACAACACTTTTTATATACACAGCAAACTAAGTTATATATACAATACTAGTTTATTCACAAGTCTACAAAAGACAAAAGGGCTACAAGTCCCCTAAGCGTTCGAATCCTCAACCGAAGGCTCCGGGGTCTCTAGCTTCAGGGAATTAGGGTCTACCACTAAAGCACTAAGAGGGTTAGCCGTACCCTTGCCAAAAGCGATCTTTAGCATTGACATAAGAATCTCAGACTTTGGTAGGGACCTTCTCTAGGTCTATCTCGCTCGTAACGATACCATGATTTGAATTGATTGGGTACCCTCTGAGATAAACCCGCATCAATCTAGACAATGGATCTCACGAGTTCATAGACCCAGGCTCCTTGGCCCCTAGAGAGGGGAATCTGAGAGATCTGTTCGATGACCTTCTTCGGCTGATTGAAGCGCTTAGGAGGAATAGCTATCTAAGGACTTGAAAATGTTAGCCCACGACGGGGTGAGACAATATCTCAACAAATTCACCCCCTAAACTCGACTAGGAAGGAAATACGCCTAAAGGCTATCTATGCACACACCAGATAAAGACTTACCTTTGCCTCAGTCCCTTCCTACAAGTCGGTACAGTTCATGATCTCAACCAATCCACTCAATTCAACTCAGTCAATCAATCAATTCCATAATAACAGTATTATCTATCAATTCAATATGACCATTGCTCACATAAGCTAAAATAATCAATCAATGCTCTCAAGAGCTGTAATATATGGTCATAATTCTCGCAAACTGATATAGATAGATAGTAGCTCGCACAATTTGATAATATAGATCATGCTCTCACAAGCTGATATAACAATCTTAGCTCACACAAGTTGATAAGGTATACTGCTCTCACAAGTTGACATATCAAAGCCCATAGGCTGATACAACATACTGCTCTCATAAGGTGACGTGCATAGGGGCCCAAAAGTTGATAAAATCTATATTGCTCTCACAAACTGACATATCAAAGCGCATAGAATGGTATGGTATACCGCTCTCACAAGCTGACATGAAAAGGGTCTCAAAAACTAAAAGCTGACATGCACATATGCTCTCACAAGCTAATATATCACCAAGTTAAACGTACCCAATAAAAATAATCGAGCGTGGGTACACGGTTGGCCTGAGCAAAAAACATAGTATCTTTCTTTTAGAAAATCCCACTAATTATAATAGTTCATAAACACATTTTTTGGCACTGTAAACCGACGCCGATATTTTTTAATTAAATACTGAAATTACTCAATTTCGGAACAAATACCCAAATTTACAATTCTCACTCAAATTGCACAAATCAACACTTAATTAAATAAACCAATCATACAATTGCAATCAGCACGAAATTTCAATCACCGACTATCCCGGTATAATTTCTGAAAAATAATAAATAATTAAATAAATACATTTAAATGCCATAAATGCAAACTTAGGCCGGAAAAGCCTAATTAAATATAGAAACGAGCTCGTAAAAATTCCGAACCTAACTAGATAAATAATTAAGCCTATCTAGTTGCTAATTAAGCATCTAACCACTTAACATGCAATAGCAAGTAATTAAATTGCTAATCCGTTCTAACTAACCACATAAACAATACTTAGCATAAACTAATCAACTCTTAAGCGTAATTAACTCCCTAAGCAAAGTTTAGTGAGTAAACTTATTGGTTTTGAAATCCGATGAGTTCACAACGACGGCAGCGTGGAGACAGGTGACAAATTCTGAAGCGGCAGCACCTTATGAGGCCCATAAGCGGTTCTAAATGGGCCTCGAAGCCCATGGAGGTTTGCTGGTTTTGGCTTCTAGTTTTTGGGCTGAAAGGTTGAGTTGGGTGACATGCTGAGCTGGAATGGCCAAGGTGGGCTGGCAGATGGCTATAACGGGCGGTGGTGACGCTTGATGGTGCTTGGATGGCGACGGAGATGGCTCAGGCGGCTGGATGAAAGCTTGACTAGGCCTGAGGAGGCTCAGGGGATGAGCTGAACACACGAGATAGCGAGTTGGAGGTGGATAGTCAGACGGCACGCAACAAGGGATGCGACGGTGAGCTGCGGGCCTAGCGGTGGTCGGATGGGCGTGCAACGAGCAAGGGTGGTTGGTTTGGTTTCTCTGCAATTTTTGAGCTTCAAAGGGATTTTTAATGGGAAAAGTAGCTGATTGAAGAAGAAGGAGGCAACTGGAAGCTTGGAGGGGGCTACTTTGCTTCTATTCTATCTCTTTGCCCCCTTGAAGAGGTCCCACCAGGATTGACTGTCTTCCTCCACCATTTACAGACCAACAAGCTTCCCTTAGAAGCCAAGGAAGTGGTCCAAAGGTTGAGGACCATGGGGCTACGAATTTTGAAGCATTTTCCCCCAAATCCACTTCAATTTCCTCTTGAATTGATTCAATTCGGCCCCCATAAATCCAACTAAGATGCCCACACTTCAATTCACATTTTCCTTGCCAATAGAACCAACTTGCATCCCAAAAATGGGATAAAAAATGGTCATTTGAATTTTCCAAACAAAAACGACAATATATTGAATTTTTGCCAAAATTTTCGGTTTGTAGAAAAATCTTTGAAGGATGAATATATGGTCCTAAAATAATTTGTGACATGATGGAACTTTCAATTTTGGTAATCTTATTCAAATTCGGGATTAATTTCAATTGAGCGTGATTTTAGCGTGACCTAGCCTATTGGGTAGCTTTCAAAAAATTTTAGTACAATTGACCCATGGTCGATTGTTTTCAAGCCACATTGTACATCTTCAACACATTGGTGATTTTCAATTATCATGAAAATCTCAAGATTTCAAATGCGGACATAGGATACCAAAATGACAGAAAAATCAATCTAGTGTCGATTGACGAAAATTTTGCAATTTGGTGGAATCACTCATACTTAATCACATATCTCAATCGAATCGACATATCTTTGGTCTTTGATTGATTTTTAACTATATCGTAATAATTCTTGCAGACTAACACAATCAAACAGTCGTTTTCTAGTTGAATTATCAAATCTATTACATTAAAATCCCTTATCAGCTTCTTTAGATAGATTGGCTATCCCGTGAGTGATCAGCTCAGAGAATAGAACTATATGCACATCGATGACAAAACCTAACTTATTCAATTAAAAATAGGACTAGAAATTTAGGATGTCACAAACAACATGTTGGATAAATTTAAATTAATAACCATAATGAAATTCTATAAATATGAGGTGAACATGCGAATGTGACTCAGGAATGATGCAATAATGCAATGGGTTGTCCAAAACCGACCCTCCAGCCCATTAGGTTTGCTGGACAATCAACTAAATGTGCTCATTTGCCCACTAAACAATTCCAAATAAACATGGAATTTTGGTGATAGGTGAATGATAATGTGTGATTCAACTAAAATATGAGATTAAACAACGTAAGTTGCAAAAGAAAAAAGGTTAATCACATCCAAGGACCGATCCTTGGAACCGGTTGACACCAAGTCTCAAACTTCGCAAGCATGGCATTCAACATAGGAATCGATATTACATCTTAATCTATCATAGAATATGATATTGACATGAGCAAATGACGAAGAAAAGTGAGCTTAGCACCCTAGGGCCCTCGGCCAAAGCATGGGGCGGGACACATCTGCAAGGTTTTTCAACAAAAAATCAAGGGAACAAAATTTTCTGTTAATTCTGTACTTGGTACCTATAATCGAAACCTTGAGATTTTTACGATAACTGAGAGTCGCAGATGAGTTGGAAATGCACAAATGTGGATAAAAAATTATTGACCATGAGTCAAATGTAATAAAATCTTTAAAGACTACTTAGTAGATTAGGTCGCGCTAAAATTACGTGCGGTTGATTTTAACCACGAAATTGAACTTGGTTTTGGGAATTGAACGTTCGAGAGTGTTACGATTTATTTTTAGGACCTAGTTCCATCTTTTAGGAAAATTCTGTCAAGCTTGGAATGTGCAAAAAAATCAAATTCGGCAAATCAAAATAAGAAGAATTCGTATGGGCAGCTTGGTGTGGTAAGTAGGCCACCAAAAAGGTTTTGTTTGTGAATGATATGAGGAAAAATTGACCATTGGTTGATGCTTTGACTTTGTGGGCTGAATTAGAGGAATTTTGGATGCTAATTTGGTTTATTTGGTGAAGAAAATGGAAGAAATTCGTAGGGGCTGTTGCATGGGCATTTTGGGCTGCCAATTGGTTTGATTTGTGAAAAAAAAAGGGAAATTCGTATGGCAGCTCTAGCTGGATTTTTTGGGACAGCAAAATGCATTGTTTTGTAAAGATTGGTAGGGAATTTTCCCATTGGATGGAGCCTTGACAAAAATGGGCATGAAGACTTTGTGGCACAAGTCATGAGTGCAAGATATTTCCTCTTGAATCGCCATTGGCTGCATGGTGGACTTTCAGGGCCTTTGTCTCCCCTCTCCTCCTTCTCTCTTTTCTCTCCCCCCTTAGTGTGAGAACCCCTGGCCAACTCTTGCTTTTGCTTTCCTCCTCTTCTTCCT
The DNA here is from genome assembly GCA_014182885.2 of Eucalyptus caleyi. Lineage (NCBI taxonomy): Eukaryota > Viridiplantae > Streptophyta > Magnoliopsida > Myrtales > Myrtaceae > Eucalyptus > Eucalyptus caleyi. The sequence goes on from CM024470.2 coordinate 51,762,497, forward strand.
CATTTTCTTCCTTCTTTCCTTTGGTTTTTGCTTCTCCTCATTATGTTCTTGCTAGCACGTTCGACGCCTATCTTCAGTGTCAACCCTTCCACAGAAGCCTTGTTCCTACCACTCCATCCTCTATCATTCCTTTGCCATGACATAGCTGCCCAGTTCACCCCACTAACCTACCTACCCGCTCGTCCAGCGCCCGAAGCCAGCAACTTCATTCCAATTCACCCCGACAGCCACCATTCAATGTTAGCCGCCACACCACCCCGAGCTTAGCAACGTTGCCTCAGTCGAGCCCAACCGCAAGCCACTAAAGCCAGTAGGCCACATAACTAGTTTCCCCTTCCTTCAATTGTCACTTGCAAGGTTGTTCTCAACCTCTTCCAACCCTCTATTGGAGTCGCCGTGGGCACGGGATCTCACTGTCTTCACATCGTCGCCATGAACCCGTCACCTCGCTAATCTAGTGAGTTAACACCCTAATATTGGATTAGGAAGTTAATTGCACTTAGGGTGATTAATTTAGTCTTAACTAGGATTAAGGTTAATTAAGTTAGTGTAACTAGTAGTTAGTTAGTTTAGTTAGTTGAACTAGATAGTTTAATTAGTTAGGTGGTTAGTTAGGTTATTTAGTTAGCCTAATTAGATTAATTAGTTAGCCTAGTTAGATTAGTTAGTTCATTCAATTATGTTAGTTTGGTTCGTTTATTTAAATTAATTAAGTGATTTAATTTAAATAATTTGTAATTTATTTAATTAAATGCAATTTATTTGATTAATTATAATTAGCATAAATTATGCCGGGATACCCGGTTAGTGAAATTTTATGCTGATCGTCATGGATGCGTTGGCATGTGAAATTGATTGCTAAATTATGCAATTGAGTGCTTGGTTATGATTTTTTGATTATTATTGTAAAAATTGAAGTTATGCGTATTTAAATAGAAAAATACTGGGTGTCGGGTTTTGACGCCAAAAATATTTTATGTACTATATAAAATTGTGAAATTTTTAAATGGGTGAGTACCACATTTATTGGTCCAATTTGAATGTGTGACCACGTACAATTATTTTATCGGGTATTTTTAATATGAAAAAATTGGCCAAGTCCATTATTTGAAATGGAAGTATTTGAGTGTAAAGTACAATGTTCTTGGTCGAGCATGGATGTGCATGTGGTCATTATCGGAACTCATCCTGATGCGTTCACGCGTGACGATGCCTTATTAAGTTCAAATGCCCTTGACAACAGATGCCGGTCACAGTGGAGGCTGGGCCGATACTCCTTTGGCAATGCCATATTGTGGCATCCCAAAATTCAAAATCAAGCCATAAGGTGTGTTAAAGTTTCTAATTATGTGATAAAAATTTCCATGGCTTATGCTTTAGCCATTAGTCTTTTAATTAGATGATTTGTGCATATGATTGAGAAAATTTAAATTTGATAGATTAATAATTTATGCTTGACCATGTACTTTATAAAGTAAATTTCAATAAACAAGATGCCCCAAGACTTTGGCCAAGATGAAAATTGAAATTGAAAAATATTAATAGAAGAATTAAAAAAAAAAAAAAAAAAGAGGGTAAAAATTCGATTGAGCCTTAAGCCCAAGAGTGGAACTTTAATGGGCCAAGTTGGCCGGCCCATTGAAGCCCACAAGTGGGCTGCCGTCGAGCAAGGGGGAGGGCCAAGAGTGGCCGGATGGCCCAAGCCCAAGAAGCCTAAACCCAATTCAAAAATTCAATAAGACAAGTGGCAAAGGAGAAGGCCATGCATTGGCCAATTGAAAGGCAATCTCATGATTGCTAATGATGAGCTCTAGGGGGGTATAAGAAGGAAGAGAGAGAGGGTGGCCGGCCATTTGCTCGCCCAAGGAGAGAGAGAGAGATCGTGCGAGAGAGAGGGAGAGTGGCTGAGAGGGAGGAGGAGCCGAGGAGGAGTCGTTGCCGTCCGACCGCCGTGTTCGCCACTGTGTGCTGCCGATTCGTGTAGTGTAGAGGCAAGTGGGAGTCCTCTAGCTTCTCTTGCATGCTTGTATGTTGTTTGCATGTTAGATTTTGGGCGTTTAAGTGAGAAAAACCGAGGTATGGTTCGCTTGTTTTTAAATCGCATGACTGTTCTTGCTCGGACCGTGTGAGTCAGAAACTTGTTTGAGCTTGCATGTGTGTTTAGAGTCCGTTTTTGGCTTAGATTTCTTCATTAAAGTTGTAGCTAACATCTTGAACTACAACATACTGACATTGCGTGGAAAATGATGGAGATTTGAAGGGTTAAAGTCTTATTCTACGGAGACCTCAGATCTGGAGAGTTTTTACTGACCTCTTGCTGGATTTGTGATTGCATGTTGGTTTGTGATGGGAATATAACTTTTATTTCTTCACGAAAGTTGTAGGGAACATCTTAAACTACAACATAATCAAATTTGAAGTTAAATGAACAAGTATAACCTAGTAAATCGATTAGATCTTGTAGACGGTGATTCTGGTGATGTATTTCGAGATACCCGAGATTTCAAGGACCTAAAAGATGACTATATTCTGGTTATTTGACTTAGATATCTTCATGAAACTTGTAGAGGATAACTTTATGTATAACATATCCAAATTTCAGAGAAAATAAATAGAATAGGTAGGTGAAATCTCAATATTTCGGTGATGTGTACACTGGACGATGTGGTAATGGGTCCAGAAGTTTCGTGAGGTTGTATAAAATAATATAAAAATAATTTGGCTTGGAGTTTTCATGAAAGTTGTACGAAAATATCTTGGGTATCACTCTGTAAAATTTCATAATTTTTGGAGGCCGTATGGATATTTTAATCAAATTTCTTCGGAAACTGTGCATTCTGGTTTTATCCGAATATTATGTGCTGTCTAGTGGAAATTGTGAAATTGTGTGAAATTCAATTTGGCCACGAATTTTGCATGTAATCCTATTGGTTTGTAATTGCTTGAATTTTTATAATTTTGGGTATTTTTTGATATTAAATTTATGGAAATGACAAAAAGTTGGAATTTAAATAAATAAATAAATAAATAAATAAATAAATAAATAAAATAGATTACTTTATTGGCCATAAATTCCATTAAATTTATCTTGTTGCATATGATAACGTCTTGGTATATGTATGACATTGAATAGTGATGCATTTGTGAATCCTATGCCAAAAATGACTTGTTTGATGTCACGCCATATGCCATGTTAAATTGAGATCAAAATAATGGTAAATGTGGATAATGATAAGTGAGGAAGTGGTTGTGGTGGAGGATGAGGCCGGAATGTATAGAGATGCATTGCCGGATTTCACTGGGAGATTCAGGATGCTCGGAACGTGGGGGTGCCGGAAGCCCTGTCGGAGGTTTATGCTTGAAGGGAATGCCTCGCGATGCCAGGATTGGGGTGTGGGATGCCCGGCCAGGGAGTGTAAATGTCGGAAGCCCTGTCGGAGGTTTCTACTCGAAGGGAATGCCTCGTGATGCTAGTTGAGATGCAAGATGCCCGAAATGTGGGGGGCCGGATGCCCGGTGGCTTGTGAGGCTGAATGCCGGAAGCCTCGGAGGTTTTTGCCCAAGGGGATGATGAAATTGATGATTTGAGAAATGGGTGATGTGGTGATCAAATTGAAAGCTAAAAGTGGAAATTAAATCATGATATGATATGCATGATGATATGCATGATGATGACGATGATGATATGTGATGTGAAATAATGTTGATCACCCATGATATGATATGCATGATGATGATGATGATGATATATGATATGGTATGTGTAATGTAATGATGTCATGATGTTGATGACATGTATGATACGATGATGATACACATGTATGTGTTATAAATTGATATGATGACGCATGATAGTATGCGCATGACTTCAAGGTAAGTAGCGCGATTGCATGATGCATGTATGATTGCATGATGCATTGAGTTGTTATTGGATTTCCTTATCTGCTGAGTGGTTGTACTCACCCCTTTTGGGGACCCACATTTCATATTAGTAGTATGCCGCTTCCTACCGTCATGCGGGGTGTATTTTACGGTCTACCATCCGATATAGAGGTCGAGTGTGCTGAGATAGACTGTCCCTCTATTTTTGGACTGACTTTTATTCGAGTACGTTGTCTAGTGATGTACGACGTGGGCCTGGCTGGGCGCCCTGTCATTCAGGAGTTCATATCCGTACATTTTCTTCGGGATGGAGCGATGCGAGGGATGTTGCCGCTGCCACCACCTGATGCACCGGGTTGGGTGTGAGACCCGTGCGCGACGAGTAGGAGCTGGATCCTTTTGGGGATAGTTAGTTGACACTGATGATGGGGAATTGTTGCACGTGAAATGTAGAGGGTCGAGGGTTCTTTTTGAGGTTTTAGGCTGGACATGGCTGAGTCATAGCTTTTCCTTTTTGATATACCGACCCAAGAGTAGTCCCATCTTGAAAATATATGTAAATAAAGTGTCGTGGCTTGTTTATAAAAATTATGGTGATTAGTGGTATGTATTTGTATCATGGTTGGTAGGGGGAGAGATGGTGATGTTTTAATTTGCTTCCGCTAATGAGTCGCGCTGGGACCGTTTTGTTTTAAAAAAAAAATGTGTCTATGAATTAGGACGCTTCTTCAAAAGAGGAATGTAATAAGGTGTAACATTGGCGCTGGTGACGACCTGTGAAGGGTTCGGGGTGTCACACGTATAGATGTAGATATTGCTGTTCCTGATGAAGGGGATAACAACAGAGTATGCCAGATGACTACCGACTAATGAGTTGGTTGTGGCTGTTAGGTCGTAAATAATTAGAACACGCTTGAGTGATTGAGATAGCAGTGTTTGATTATGGGACGAAATTGTGTGGCACGGAATGGGACGTGTCATAATGATTTGGCCTTATAATCGGGATCATTATGAATATTTGATAAATGATATGAGATATTTCAGTTATTAGATACATTTACCATATGCATATGATATATGAGATGTACTAATGTGTAGGGAAGTGCTGAGGCGAAGTAAGTCCTATATGGTGCATGTTTAGGCTGCTTCTAGGTGAATTCTTGCCCTAATCGAGGTTAAGGGTATGGACTCGCTAAGATTTTATCTCACCCCGTTGTGGTTCAGATATTTTCAGGTCCCTAATGTTGAGGATCCCATACTTGAGGCTGAAAGGTCTGGAGTATAAGTGGCCTGATAGTTTCTTTTAGAAACAAGACTGACGTGTATGGACTGGTAGGACCAACTTGATATGTGTATAAAGTGTGGTTTGTGAAAATTGGCAGTCCTACTTTTACTATTAGTGTTTGATGGTTGTTAGGGTATCTGTTAAATTCACTTCTACATGGGCATAAAACGAATGGGTCAATGATGCGTCCTGAGAATGTTGTAAATTTTAATTGACCACCAAGGGTTATTCGCATACCTGGGGTTCAAGGCGTGACAAAGGGTCACGGCCAAGGAAGGAGGAAATGGACCGGTTTAACAACAAACTCAAGTCTAACATAACCCAAAAAGGTGAAATAATATGTACTATATGCCATAACCATGTCAATCGATCGGTAGACCAAGGTAGTGGATTCGTAATGCATGCAACGGCTATGTGAGCCACCATACCTCGGCTTTTAACCATAATCCGAAGCTTCTTTATCTTTGGAGAACGAGTTACAACTTAAAATGATAGAGGGACGAAAGTGTTTTACCTTGAATTCGTGAAGCAAGGGGTCCTAGGCTCTCACTCAACTCATGATATTTAGCAAAATTGACACAATTTGCTCTAGTTCCCTCAACCTTCACTTGTTACTTAACAATTTGGGGTTCCTCAAATCATAGTTTTTATGGTTTTTCAAGCCTAGAGAGAGTACTACAAAATGAAGACTAGAGAATGAGCCAGAGATGAAGGTGGAAATGAGAGGGATGAGTTTAGAGAGAGAGAGAGAGAGAGAGAGAGAGAGTATCATGAATCTCTTGGGATAAATGTCCAAAAAGTCATAAACTTATTGTACAACAACAAATTTAGTTATAAACTTTTTAGTTGTGTCAATTCAATCCTAAACTTATTGTAAGGCAACTGGTTTAGTTATAAACCTTTTAACAGTACTAATTTTGTTCTAAACTTTTGGATAGTTTGTCAATTTATTCATAAGGCTTTTAGCAATTTGCTAATGTAATCCTTCCGGATAAGTTTGGTTGGAAATTGCCCAAGGACTACACTAACAAATTATTAAAAATGTTTAGGACTAAATTGACAAATTGTCAAAATATTTAAGATTAAATTGGTATAAGTAAATGGTTTAGGATTGAATTGGTTGTTGTACAATAAGTTTAAGAATTTTTGGATAATTTTTTCTTAATTCTTTTATATGGGCACTGGCCAAGCCCATCCTTACCCAATTGTTTCTAACCAATATCCACTGGTTCAAAGCCCTAAAGTGCATTGGATTTTGTCCAACATTTCAAGCTTGATCCATTGAGTCTTTGTCACTAAATCATTGAACTCAGGTCATGGGTTAGGCTTGGGCACACTATGCGATCGCATGGAAACTATGAGTATGTAGTCATCGTTTGTCTATTTTGACAGATATTTGTAGTGGAGTGAGCTAATATGTAGATTACAGTCATGTAAATTTTTCAAGCCAAATGGACATTAGAAACTCCCACTTTGATGCCCTCATATCACAGTTTATGGATTGCCTACCCTGTGTAAGGATCAATCGATACCTTCAATTCATGCTAAATTGGGAAACTGTAACTTTTTGGAGTAAACCATAGGCCATATACTATTAGAAGAAGGGCTCATGCCACAAGAAGCAACATACCGGTACAACAATGCCGTATCTAACCAAAATTAATTTTTGTATAATAAAACTTTCAAACTAGTAAATCCGTGTTACATTTATTATAAAATGATATTTTATATGATAAAAATTCCAAACTAATATACGCGTTTCATATTTATCTTAAACTGATGCACTCATGCCCCATTTACACAAAAAAAAAAAAAAAAAATCCATGTCTACCACAATTTGGAGTAAATATGGTGCATGCATACCAGTTTGGGACGTGGCATAATTGTACTAATTTAGAGTTTTTTTAATGATACAAAATTAGTTTGGGAGTTTCTGTGAAACAAAAAAATTAGTTTAGGCTAAATGTGTTATGGGTAAACTGGTTTAGAGTTTTCGATGGTATTAGACAATAAAAAGTTAGAGTCAAAGATGTTCATTGTGATGCTTAAGCTTGCAAATTTCCAACTTTGTTTGAGCCTTGAACCAAGCAAGAGAAGTTGCAAAAAATTAAAAAAGAAAAAGGTTGAGTCTAGTGTGGGTTCAATCTGCTTGTGAGCTCTAGCACCTTTGTTGATCAAAGTTTTTGCTGCCGAGTCTAATATGATAAATTAGAATGCTCTATTACTGTGTGCAAAAGAAATGCAATGAGAAATGTGAATGCATGATGAAGCTATGTCAATGTTTTTTGTTAGGGGTCGATTATTGCCATTATTAATGTATTTGATACTTAATCTTTATGAAATGCATATGTGAAGCCTATCTCTTGACATAGGGGCCAAGATACTACGACTACAATGTCCCTAGTTTCTAATTGTAGAGATGTGTTGATAAAAATGTCAACGCAAAATGGCGCGCGATCGCAGTATTTCCTCGAGGTCAAATTTTGTCATTTGATAAAGAATTTGATCCTTGAAAATTTCAAATGCATGAATAATCTTTTAGGCGAAAATTTAACTATCAAACCCTCTTTAAAAAAAAGCTCTAACACTTCTACTTACAGATGTTCTGAACTTTTCTGCATCCTTGCCCACATAACATTGTTTTACTAGGGAGCTAGCAACTCAGATTCCCTCACAATCTCTATGTTTACATCATATATCTGTTGTGCAAAAGAACACCCTAACTAGATGAGAAAGAAAACAAGAATAATCAAGAATACGGAGATTTACATGGTTTGGCGAACGATCCGCCTACGTCCACGGGAGAGAGAGAGAGACGATTTCTTATTTGAGCGTATCACTAGAGCACAAGGCACAATGTCGAAATAAATAGATCTTTAAATCCCCACTTTCCTAAACCTAGTAGGAGATGAATTCCACCATAAAGATATTATCAAATTTTGAACCCAAATCTAGGAAATATATTAGGAAATAAATAGCTTGCAATCTTCAAGCCTTCCTAGATTTCTCGATTGAATTTTGTGGAATTCAAGACAACATCAGCAAATCTCCACCTTTGGCTTGAATAAACCACAAGCCTCCACTTGAACCAAGAAAACAAATATATCTCTCCCTCCACCGTACCTTTGCAAAGGTATACCTGCACCTAGATCGGTGTGGCCTCCATCAACTTCAATGATGAGTGAGAGAAATCAAGTCCTTGCAGGACTTGAACTTCTCTATAGTAACCGTCTTCGTGAACATATCTACGGGATTATCTTTGGTATGGATTTTCTTCAAAGCAATGCTACCATTCTCCACAAATTCTCGAATTTTGTGGTACTGAACTTCAATGTGTTTCGTTCTAGAATGGAACACTTGATTATTTGTGAGACATATTGCACTTTGACTATCGCAATATAATGTAGCACTTTCTTGCTTTATGCCCAACTCTGTGACCAAACCAATTAGCCATATTCCTTCCTTTGCAGCCTCAATTACTACCATATACTCAGCTTCGGTTGTAGACAATGCTACAGTAGGTTGAAGTATTGCCTTCCACGAAATAGCTCCACCGCCAAGAGTAAAGACATATCCCGTGATGGACCTTCACTTGTCCAAACTCCCAGTGAAGTCTAAATCAACATAACTTGCTAAATCAATCGATCCTCCGTTGGAATTGAACATTAAACCCATTATGGCAATTCTAGCCAAATAACGAAAGATCCACTTAATAGCTTCCCAATGCTTCTTACCTAGATTGCTCATGTATCGGCTGACGAGACTCACCGCATGAGCCAAATTCGGTCTGGTACAAACCATAGCATACACGAGGCTCCCTACTGCGTTGGCATAGGGTACTCGAGACATCTTTACAACTTTCTCATATGAAACAGGGCATTGTTTCTTAGATAATTTGAAGTGATTTGCTAAGGGTGTACTAACCGGTTTAGCTTTACCCATGTTGAACCACTCCAAGACCTTCTCAACATACTTCTTTTAATTCACCCAAAGCTTACTTGCATGTCTATCTCAAAAGATTTCCATGCCAAGGATCCTTTTTGCAGCACCAAGATCCTTCATATCAAACTCACTACTTAACTGAGACTTTAGGGAAATAATGTCTCTCATTTTTCTTGCAGCAATCAACATGTCATCAACATAGAGCATCAACAGAATAAAAGACTTATCATCCAAAACCTTGTAGTAGACACAAGTATCATGCACACTTCTCATGTAGCCAATACGAAGCATAAAATAATCAAATCTTTTATTTCATTGCCTCGGAGATTGCTTCAAACCATAAAGTAATCTCTTGAGCAAACAAACATGATCCTCTTTCCCTTCCACCTTGAAGCCTTCGGGCTGCTCCATATAAATTTTCTCCTCCAAGTCACCATAAAGGAATGCTGTCTTCACATCTAGCTACTCAAGCTCCAAGTCATACATGGCTACCATAGCTAGCAAAACATGAATTAATGTGTGTTTTACAACAGGGGAAAATATCTCGTCGTAATCAATCCCCTCCTTCTGTGCATAGCCCTTAGCAACAAGTTAGGCCTTGTATCTTTCTTGCTCTATCTCCGTTGCTGCTTCCTTTCTTCAAAGAACCCATTTGCAACCAATGACATTCCGATCCTTGGGCTTCTTCACAAGTTCCCATGTCTCATTCTTTTGTAACAACTCCATCTCCTCCATCATTGTGGTCATCCACTTTTCTTTGTGATCACTTTTCAAAGCTTCATGGTAGGAGCTTGGATCGCGAGCCTATTGTAAGAGCATAAGCAACCATATCCTCAAAACCATACCTCTCTAGTGCTTTGGGAGTGCACCTTCCTCAACCCATCACAATGGTACGAAGAACTTCTACCGTTTCTTTGACTTCCGGAGCTTCATCGGATGACTCGCCATTCTCTGCAGATTCTTTGGTTTCAAGCTCCACCTTAATGATAGATTTATCACTCTCCTCTTCAGCAGCCGCACGTGGCATGCAGCTTGACTTCAACATTGCAGATTCATCGAATATAACATCCCTGCTTGTTAGAACTTTCTTCTCACTTGGATCTCATAACTTGTAGCCTTTCACTCATTTCTCGTAATCGAGAAATATGCATTGTTTTGATTTTGGATCCAATTTCGAGTGCTTCAAGCTCTGCACATGTACAAAAACAGGACAACCGAATATTCTTAAATTAGAATAATCGACAATTTTACTAGTCCATACCACTTCGGGAATTTTGCATTTAATTGCAGTTGATGGAGACCGATTCACAAGATAACATGCCATGCAGACAGCTTCTGCCCAAAACTCCTTGCTCAGTCCCACATGTAGCCTCATGCTTCGAGCTCTCTCTAATAAGGTCCGGTTCATCCTTTCCGCTACGCCATTCTGTTGGGGCATATCCGGAACTGTGAAGTGACATTTAATCCCTTCATTCTTGCAAAGCTCCATGAATGGTGTCGATTTGTACTCTCCTCCATTGTCTGATCTCAAGCACTTAACCTTCTTCCCCGTTGAAGTCTCAACTTCAGCTTTCCATTTTTCGAACTTTTCAAAGACTTCACTTTTGTGTCGCATAAAGTAGACCCAAACTTTGTGAGAGAAATCGTCAATGAATGTCACAAAGTATTCCTTCCCTCCTTTTGACTTTACTGGTGAAGGACCCCATACAACCGTGTGTACATACTCAAGCACGCCCTTGCTTGTATGAATTGAATCGTACTTTGCATTGTTTTCCAAATACACAAAATTTGCAGAAATCTAATTTGCATGTTTTTATACCTTTGAGTGCATTCCTCTTGTGAAGCTCCATCAATCCTCTTTCTCCCATATGCTCGAGATGCATATGCCATAAGTAGGTGTTATCTATCTACATGCTAGCATTCGTGGACATGGATGCTCCACCTTGCACAATGGTTCCTATAAGTCGATATAGGTTCCCATGCCTTTGTCCTTTAAGAACAACCAAAGCTCCCTTTATCATCTTCAAGGCTCCACCTTGAGCCGTGTACTTGCATCCATTGGATTCAAGTGCTCCCAATGAGATCAAATTCTTCCTTAGACCTGGAACATGACGCACATCTGCCAAGTTTCTAATAATGCCATCAAACATCTTGATTTTCATGGTTCCAACACCCACAGTCTTGCACGGAGTATCATTCCCCATGAGAATGGAAGCACTATCATATGTCTTGTACTCATCAAAGGCTTTTCGATGAGGACACATGTGAAAGTGCATCCGGAGTCCATGATCAATGAATCTTCAAAGATGTCATTCCCCGACGATATGGACAAGACGTCCCCATCGTTGATCTCAATGTTGTTGGCTACACTTGCCTCATCCGAGCTCTTCTTCTTTTTCTCATTCTTATTTGGACAGAATCTCTTGGTATGCCCTTCTTGATTGCACCCATAGCATCTTCCTTTGAACCTTCCCTTGGATTTTGATCGACCCCTACTGCTCGATCCTCAATCCGTTGATCTTCCTCTTCCTTGATTGCTTTTCTCCTTTGCAAAGAGTCCCTTTCCCAAAGATTTTGAACTACTTGCCCTTTTCTGGGTTTCGTTTGAAATTAGGGTAGCAGTCACCTCTCCGATCTCCAGGGTTTCCTTGCCATAAAGGAGCGTAGTCACCAAGTGGTCAAACGAATCCGGCAACGATGCCAATAGTAGAAACGCTATGTCTTCATCCTCAAACTTTGCCTCCAAGCTTGTAAGTTCACTAATCATCATGTTGAACACATTGAGGTGTTCCAACAAATCTCCTCCTTCACTTATCTGAAGTGAATACAATCTCTTCTTCAAGAACAACTTGTTCGTAAGAGATTTCGTCGTGTAAATGCTTTCGAGTTTGAACCATATCTTTGGAGCAGATTTGATTTCCACTACATATTGAAGGGCCTCATCCGATAGGTTCAACAGATTGCGCTGCACGCCCTCTCCTCCATGTCGGCCCAATCATCATCAATGATGGTGTCCGGGTTGTTTGATCTTCCCAGAAGAACCTTTAATAAGCCTTGTTGAATCAACATATCCTTCATCCTTCTCTGCCATAGTATAAAACTATTCTTCCCAGTGAATCGTTCAATATCAAATCAAACGGTTGAACCTTTTCTAGCCATCTAGTTAGAAGTCGCAATACAAGAACGGAGAACTTGGATTACTCTGATACCAATTGTTGTGCGGAAGAACACCTTAACTAGATGAGAAAGAAAACAAGAATAATCAAGAACACTGAGATTTACATGGTTCGGCGAAAGATCCGCCTATGTCCACGGGAGAGAGAGAGAGAGAGATGATTTCTTATTTGAGTGTATCACCAAGAGTACAAGGCACAATGCTGAAATAAATAGATCTTTAAATCCCCACTTTCCTAAACCTAGTAGGAAATGAATTCCACCATAAAGATATTATCAAATTTAAAACCCAAATCTAGGAAATATATTAGGAAACAAATAGCCTGCAATCTTCAAGCCTTCCTAGATTTCCCGATTGAATTTTGTGGAATTCAAGACAACATCAGCAATATCCACATAAAAGTTTAACAAAATATTGCATATCCAAGTTGCTTAATTTGGTGACACTGAACCCCTGGAAAGATGAATTATAGTGAAAATGCATTTGAGAATTTTATCTTCCTTCAACCGTAGTAATGGTGATGGTATTCATGGACCGGATGCTTTCTTCTTGTGATGGGACTTCGTGAGCCAACGAGCGTGAAAATGTATATGTCGGTTGCTTTGGCTGTGGAAGATTGGACTCCCCATTTAGCATTAGAACCACGGCCAACATGTTGGGTCTATCTGTGGCATGGTCTTGCGTACAGAGAAGCCCCAACTGAATGCATCTCATCAATTCTAACACCGAAAATGCATCGGCAATGCCTTCATCTATTAGATCCAATCCTCTGCCTTCACACCACAAGTGCCAAGCCTGGGTAATCTAAACTTGTGTTCTTCTTGCCGCTGATAATCTCCAATAGCAGTACTCCAAAGCTATAAACGTCAGATTTCTCAGAAAATATCCCACCCATGGCATACTCTGGAGACATGTAGCCACTGTAGACAAAATAATATAAGTAGAGTGTTCCTGAAATAGAGTTCATACAAAAAAAAAAATCATAGACTAAAGGATGATGACATGAGAGATGAGAAAATTGGAGGGTGATTAACATCCAACTTGACGAGCACTGTATTTCTCATATCTTTTAGCATTTACATTATGGTGCTGGTCTATAATTACATTGGAGTGAACTGACATATTGGAACCATTGGATGTACATGTAAGAGTTTTCTTGGTAATGGTAAAGCAACGGTTGGGACATGTCTGAAGGGAAAGCTCAGCGCATCATACTGCTAATCTACTTTTTAAGGTAATACATTGCCTCATGAGTAAGCACTCCTAATAGTGATGTTAGAAAGCTTACAGTGTCCCCACAACTTTGTGAGTATTTACCAAAACTTGAGTGCCTTCAAACATTCGTGACAGCCCAAAATCTGAAATCTTGGGATTCATCTTTTCATTCAAGAGAATGTTGCTCACTTTCAAATCCCGATGTATGACTCTAAGGCAAGAATCGTGGTGGAGGTAAAGCAGCCCTCTTGCGACCCCTTGGATAATGTGGAAGCGTACACTCCAGCTAAGTTTTGCCTTCTCTTTTGAATCTGAACAAGGTCACAAACAGAAGAAATATCTAGTTTCAATACCAGATTTTGTTGAAAGCAGGAGTAAGTTCTTCAAAGAGTGAGACTAACCAAAGAGGAAGGTGTCCAAGCTCTTGTTGGGCAAGTATTCATACACTAGAATCTTTTCTTCTCCTTCAACGCAGCAACCAAGGAGTCTCACTAGATTTCGGTGTTGAAGTTTGGATATTAGAAGGATCTCATTCTTGAACTCCGCTATGCCTTGGCCAGAGCTGCTTGAAAGTCTCTTTGCTGCTATCTCCATACCATCGTTCAGTTTTCCCTATTTCAAAATGACCAGCACTATAAGATCTTGGATAATCTCCTTATTTCCCTCAGAGAAGGCTTTTCTTTTACCTTATAAACTGGGCCAAACCCTCCCTGCCCGAGTTTGTTTTTCACGTTGAAGTTGTCTGTTGCGAGGCGTATGCTATCAAAGTCATAAACGACCAATTTCGATGTATCATCTTCCTTCATTTGCTCTTTCCAAGCAATGTCCCTTAGTAGTTCTTCTGACCTAAAGAGCCTTGGGATTGTCATTTTCCTAAACTTCCCTGCATTTTATAGATAGAATGAAATCAACTCAAGATAAGCATGAGAACATCAGTAGCAAAGCAGGCTTCTGAAGCTGTGGTTCTACCAATAATTCAAGATTCTTATATTGCAGTTAGTGTAAAATCACCCTTAAAACAGCAACAAACTGTACATCTTTTTATCACCTCTCCACTTTGAAAGACCACAGACTGAAATACCAGCTCCAAATAAGATGATGCCAGAAATAGTACTTAGGTTGATGATAAGTTTTGTCCGTGTAGGTACACCTGAACCATAGAAATATGTTATAAGAAGCACAAAAAGTGCAAAACGAAACGCGTATTGATTCAACCCTTTCAATCTGTATCCACACCTGCACTCGAGTCCATAAGTCGAATAAATAGATCTTCACCGCCCACGGAGAATTGTTGAGTATCTAGGAGGTCCTTACTCCAGGTCATACATCCTATAGAATTCACATAAGAAAAGGCCAAGCAAGAGCAGTTTTCTAGGCACCAACTTTGGCATCCTTCCGCATTATGTATCAGCAAATGATCAGCAGAATCAGGCAATTTTATTTGTCTCATTTGCCAGAACATATCTTCAGCGCTTGTGGATTTCTGACAATTCAATTCAATTTTCCTAAGGCACCCTCTCGGTCCAGTTCCTCTGTTCCATTCTTTTTTTGATCTTGGTTTAAAACCTTTTAAGCATCTGCATATGGGTGAACTAAACGGGTTGCAAACTCCAAAGGGGCCACATATTCCATAAATTTCACAAGGGTTAGTTGGTTCCGGTGCCTTCCAGTATGTTAACCAGCCATTGGCCCAAAAAACTGCCTTTAGAGATCCTTCAGAAGAGATGAAAGAATATCCAAAGATGGAGTTGTTGTAATTATTGAGGTAAAAATATGAGGTTCCCTGGACATTATCTTGTCGGAGATCGTAGTATGTGTTGGTCATGGTCGTGATTCCGATGAACTTGGTTTTATCTCACTGTCCACTTCTCCAGTAGGGACTTGATCCATTCCAAGTGAAAAGCTGAGGTGCTGTCTCCGATGTCACTCCCACGACAAAGCTTCCGAGTGAGGGATCATCTTCGCCTTTCCAGGAAGTCAAGTTTAGTTTCTTTCCTTTTTTCACATTTACTCCAATCTTCATGTTTGGCAAGAGAGTGTCGGTTGGCTCATCAAAGCTTTCCCACATTATATTCGCGTTCCTGTCTTGAAGAACAAAGTTTCCAAAGTCTGAAAGCAACGCTTCGGAATAATTTGACTTTGCCATGACATTAGTAGACCACACGGTGTTTTGTCGCCCATCAAGAAGCTTCAGATTTCCATCTTCGCCAATTATTAAACTTGCAGACTGATCTGTATGTCCAAGTGGCTTGTCCTTGTTGGCCACCCAGACAACTTTGGAGGGAGTCATCTTCTTGTACCATATTCCTACGTACTGCTTTGCTGATCCTTTAGGCGTGAAGAACCCGAGCTCAAAGATTTGACTACTAGAGACAAGGGTTTGGTTCTGAATCAGTGGACTCGATGCAGTTATGCTATCAATTGTGCTGCTTTGAAGTGCTTGAGGCAGGGAGAAGACAAGCAAAGAACACAAGTGCAGAGTCATTGGAATTATTTGGAACAGATTCAACAAAGTATTTTGTGAAAAAATGCCTTAGGGAAGTTCACCTCTTATAAGCATATCGGAATGGATAGAGATGGAATCATGAATATGACATGACTAGTACTATAACTTTTGTACCACGCTTACCTTGGTATCGTAATTTTTAAGTTGATCACTTGAGTTTCATTACTTTAAAAAATGTCAAGTTTATATGAGTATTGTCAAAACATCCAACATGACTTCAAATTAATATAAAACCATTTGACATGGTGCACTGGGGAAATAATGTCTTCTAGAGTGCTCATAAACAATATCATTTAGCCATTCCTTGACCCAAATTGACAAAATTAAGGCTAAATTCAACTCAAACCCTAACCCCAAATTAGGTCCAATGGTGGTGAGTCTTTATCCTGCGGGTGCCGCCAAAAAAATTACCTTGGAGCGAAGGCGCTAGAGGTGGCATTGCTGCTGATTCTGAAGGGCCACTTCAATGGCAATCCTTCCAATTTGTGGTAATGTAGCTTTCTTCCCATGGGCATTGGATTGGAATTTCGGATGTGATATCAGAGATTTTCCCTTTGAGGCCAGTAGAACTCAGGGCCATGGGTAATGCCATGTAAAATTTGTTTCTCTCTTGAATTGGTTCTTCCATATTCAAGGTTATTGTCAAATTATATTTTCATTTTAACTCTCTCTCTCTCTCTCTCTCTCTCTCTCTCTCTCTCTCTCTAGATATAACTTGAAAATGATTTGTAGATTGTCATAGGCTCATCTCCGCAAGAGGCATCATTTGAAATAGGGAAAATGATATTATAAATATCTTAACTTTTCAATCAATCGTTTGAATGTCATAATATTTTAAAAGGTATTCGTTTAAGTGACTCCAGTAATTCCTTTTGTTGAAAAATTTGACGTAACATTAATTTGATATAAAATCATGTGACGTGGCTTGCTGGATAAGTAATATCATCAAAAGTGTGTAGAAAGGATGTCATTTAACCCTTTCTTTGCACCAAATTGACAAGCAACTGATTGCTCAAGAAATTGAGAAGAAAGATATTGACATGAGCCCACTGCATACCCTATCCCACATGGCCGCTGTTGGACCTAACTTGGGGATAGGGTTAGGATTTTAGTTCGATAAGCCCCACTTCATCAATTTGGGGTACAAAAGGAGTAATGACTCATTTCTGCAGGCTTTTGATAACATCATTTCCTTGGCAAACCGTATCTGATAATTTTATAATAAATTATTGACATGTCAGAATTTTGATTGATGAAATCATTGCTGTCACTTAAGTAAATTTCCTTCAAATTTATAATACTTAAGTGATCAATTAAACATTTATAGGACCGTGTACAAGGATTATGGCACTTATGACGTTTTCTTCCCTTTTCATTAAAAGGTTCACTCCACTTATTCGAACTATAAAGTAGGATAAGCAGTTCGCTGGAAAAAAAAATAAAAATTGGACAAATCTTTCTGTCTTAACAGAGGACAAATATCAAAAACAAACATGTACCTTTACGTCTGGTCACGGGAGCAGGAGGAGAACGAAGGAAGGACGGCGGAGGCACCAGGGCCACCATGGCCGAGGCATTGTAAAATGGGTACAGCTCGAACCTCATGCTGCAGCTCGGAGTGAACAACCTCCCACCTTGCTTCCCCCGTGGGAGACCCGCGATTGTTGCCCGGAGGCACGTGTTGCACTCCAACACCGTCAAGTCCGGTGTGCACTGTGCGAGCGTGTACAGCTTCTGCAAACTCGTAAAGTTTGCCTCCGCAACGGCAAGTTTCTTCCCCGACTTGCCGACTGAAGCCCTCGCAGTGATGTCGTCCGCGGTCTCTCTCAGGACTTGCATGAACTGGGTTGGATTGGTGATTTTCCCGGTGTGGTACATCGTGATAGAAGGCACTTGTTCCATGACTGAGTAGATGGAGCCATCGGAGTACCTCAACATACACTCATCATACCAGATCACGGAGACTCGCCGGTTGGGGCATCTTTGGAGGATATCCCGTTTTCCAGTTGCCACGCAGTTGCTGCACGTGGCGGCGTCGACGTCGCCGCGGCAGAGGAAGAGCCCGTAGACCTGGTCGGGAGGGTTTTGGCCGACAACAGCATTGGCAAAGCCGTCAGCGCTGTCGGTGGCGGCACAGGAGAGAGAAGAGAGGAGGGTGTTGAGGTTGGATTGGTAGGTGGAGTTGGGAGTGAAGAGTGTGGCATTTGGGCAGTAATGCCGTAGAAACGTAGGTGCTGATTCAGTACCTACAAAATTTATGAAGAAGAAGGGGAGAGAGAGGGAGATGGTGATGCAAGAACTCATTTCTACGTTGATGAATACCTTGGTCTTGCTGCACAGGCATAAAATTAGAGGAAGAAGAAGGAAGAGCCATGGTCTGCTGTCCTATATATTTTGGTCGTGGGAACGATTCGGAAAATTTATTACGTGCATTAAATAGAACCTAACCCAGACTGCCATAACAGGTAAATAATTACATGACAAAAAGCAAAAAGAACTGTATTAGTGCAAACGATCTAAATTATGGGATTAGGCTATCATACCCCTAATATTTATACCCGTTGGATTGCTATTGTGTCATTGTTACCGGTATTCAAATGGTTGTAATCCAATGGCTGCAAATGTAAGCCTTCAAAATTGCATGTGAGGTTTGCATAGCTAGAATATGGGATAAGTACGTTATGAGTGTCATAACTTTCGTACGAAATTCACTTGAGTACCATAATTTTTTTTTCCACTTGGGTGCCGTAAATTGTAAAAATTGATTAATTAAGTGCCATTGGCAAACTGCCTCACTGGAAAATCTAACCTGGAAGCTGGTTATCCTACGTGGCATCATTGGAATTGACGTGGACAATTAATAAAAAATTCAAGAATAAATAGATCCACATCAAAATGGAAAATCAATAAAAAAATCCACATCGGATGATTTGTTGGGAATGACACTCAAATAATTGATTTTACTCCGATGTGGCACTTAAGTGAGCGAAAAAAATCGTGATGGTACTTAAGTGAGTTCCATACAAAAGTAATAGCACTCTTGTTGTCCTTGTTCTAGCATTTTTATTTATTAATGAAAAGGTTGGGGAGAGTCAATGTAGTTATCGCTATGAACTATACATAAGGGTCCTACGTAGACCTTGCATTAATTAATTCTTTCTAAAACATATTAAGAGAAGGTGGCACCATATATATAAAATTAGGTACTTCTCATGATTAAGGCCCATTGCATATAAAGTCCAAAATATTTTAAATTCAATTTTCAACAATTATCAAATTAAAGTATCATCAAAACAATTATTATGTATTAACATATAAGTAGTGTTAATTATAAATTACCTTCTTTGCCTCTCCTTTTTCCCAACCACCATACGGCCCATGACTCTAGAAATCCATCATACACTCTCCTTATTTTAATCGCATCAACTCAAATATAAATGAGTGGGTTCGGTTTAGCATTTAAATGAGCATTCAAGTGGAAAATGATAACGCATAAAAGTTTACGCTTTTTCCACCCATTTTTTTTTACTTCCGATGTCCCATTTTACTTTAAATTGACCACGATATCTTTTACAGGTCCAGATTTTAATTTATTTCATACCTCTTTTTCTTTTTTTCTTTGGAAATTCTAATGCATTTAGAATTGACAAAAATATGTATTTGGAAAGGCTTGATTGGATTATCTTATAATATAATTACAATTGTCATTATATTCTTGTCAATAACTAATTATTCCACTTAATTAGTTATACTTTTCAGTTTTGTCAATATAATTCTAAACTTTTGGGGCATATTTCAATGTTGTATTTCTTGCCAATTGCCACCGAAAATCGTTAATGTGGTGTCTAATTATTGCCGACCATCCTAAGTGGCATTCTGGCATGGGCAATTTGTTGATTTTCACATCACAATTTGCGACGACAATTAGCAAGAAATACTATATTTAAATATTGTGCAAATGTGTAGAACTATATTGAGAAAATTGGAAACTTAAAATTGAATTAATATCCATGCTATAGGTATAAGACTAAATTGATAATTTTTCTAAATATTTAAATAATCACTCCTTCAATGCACAAGTGCAAGCAGTTTTTGGATAAATACACTGTAAGTGTCATAACTTTTGTGCCACTCACTTGAGTGCCATAGATTTGAAAAGTTGATTGCTTAAGTGCCACTAGCACTTTGCCTTGATATGGACATTGGTTATTCTATATGATATTGCTAATGCTGATGTGGACAATTAATGAAAATTTCCAAAATTAAAAAAGTCCACATTGAATGGAAATTAATAAAAAAAAAAAAATTACATAGGACGATTTGCTGAAGTGAAATTCAAATTATCGATTTTACTCCAATGTGGTATTTAAGATTGAGTGAAAGAAAGTCATGGTACTCAAGTGAGTGCTATATGAAAATTATAATGCTCTTGCTATTCTTATCCCCTAAAATTTAGAGCACAATAATGGAGGAAAAGAGATTTGTGCACCTAATTTGGAATCCATTTTTTTTTTTTTCATAAGATATATTGCCAATCCAAATATCAAGTGCTTCTCATTTATTGTCCTTTGTATTACCGACTCAATGAGATTGTCTCTTAGTTTCGGCATTCAATAAACACTCCTTACATGGCGTTATTTGTACATTATAATTATAAGAAAGACTTGAACACTATTTGTAGAGTTCTAAGTAACAAGTCCTCTCATCTCAAGCTAGGCTTTATTCAGCCCATATTAGCTAGCCGAATATCAGACTCATTAAGAATCTTTAAATCTCACCTTAATGGATCAACCTTGTAATACACCGAATTACAATTTTAATTGATGTAGCCCACATCAGAAAAAGAATTACAACAAATGCAAGCATGGTCGTGCCTACTAGAATCATAGTATTAACCTAATCAATTCGAAATTGACATATATCAAAATATATTTATCATGGTGCATTGTTTATAATATCATAGAAAAGTAACATAATATAGACTTGTTCTACTAATGGTATGTGGTAAGAATTCCTATTTGTTATGTGGGACTCGTTATTCTTACTGTTCCTTAATATATGATTGATATAAATTATTAGATTAAGTCTACGCAATAACTTGTTCCTTAATATATGACTTTTTTTATTTCACTTAAATCAAAATATTGCCATTTTTATTTCACTTAGGTTACATGAACGCCATTTTACTTTTTAGCATCCATGTAGGCATACTTTAACTAGTGTTCATTGATAGATTCTTAGTGAAAAGTAAATATATTATATAGGTATAAATTTGAGATTTTTGAGATCACCAAAAAAAAAATATTAAAGTAAAACATATCATAACAAACATAACTTAAGATTGTTGGTACCGTTTTCTCTATCTTGAATCGTGGAAAGGACTGGTATGCCGCTTTTGTTAGGTCATTTTTGACAGGTCAAGACAAACCCGTGTGGGATTTTCCCGAAAGTGACATGAGCTGTAGTTGGATGGGCCATCAATATTTCGGGGGTACAGAAGAGTAAGACGGTGAAGACGGAAGACATCAATACTTCGTTGACCGAAGTCACTTGCGTGGGTTGCGCCCTAATTTGGCTCCACGTGGAGACTGGAAGAAAGAAAAGTCGAAACGTGTATCTCAGTGATGTCGTTGGAGAGAGAGAGAGAGAGAGAGAGAGAGAGAGAGAGATGATGCGAAAGTGATTTTGGTGGCAACCGTGAATTCGGGTAAAGAATGATCGAAGCCAAACCCCTCCGAACCGTTACGCTAGAGTCACGCCTATTTTATTTGGGAGATACACCGCAACTGATTTCTTTTTCTAGGCAGCTATGTAACACAATAACCTAATTCATTTGGAATATTGTCGTATTTTATCCATCATATATTAACTTAAAATTGATAACGTTTCTCAATCAAGCACACTAAATTGCATCACTTCTTCGAAAGGCACCTCTTACAAGTTAGATTCAAATCCACATGTATTATCCAAAGACACTGGCTCCGTTTGGTTTGGTTTTGGGGGAATGTCTTCGGAAAAATATAAACACCTTTGGATTAAAGGAGCTTTTCGAAATGCAAATAGTATTTGATGAATTGTGATTTTAAAGTGCATTGAAAAACAACTTTGACTAAAATGTCGTTCGGTAAAAATTACATTTATAAATGGCTTTTACTAAAATATAAAAAAAAAGATTTTTTTTTGGAAGTTCAGCCATCGATGGTGGCCAGATTTGACTATCGAATGGCCTTGCGTGAGGTCGCCTACCACAGGCAAGGGTCGCTTGAGGTCGCACGGCCTCAGGTGGCCACCTAGGTTGCGTGATTTTGGTCAAAAGTCACTTGGGTCGCGTGACCCAAGCGTCACCTGAGGTTCAGTGATGGTTGTCGGGGTTGGACCACACCACATGCAACCCCTTGGCTAGCAGTTGTTGGCCTCCAATTAGCTTTTCGTGCAGTGGTCTTTGGAGGAGATGAACAGTAACCAAGGGTCTAGAGTTGCATTCCAAAAATGCTACTTCCCAAAGTACGTCTACACATGCTTTAGACTAAAGGCTCTTAGAGTTCTTTGGAGATACAATTATATTTTCCTAAAGTTGAGCAAAAACACAAATCAAGCAAGCTTGCATTTGGCTAAGGGATTTTAAAGTCCCAAAACCCACTACAAATGCCAAACCAAACCGACCACTATCACACTGTCAGTGGGCAAGTCCACTTACTCCTACCACCACTGCCATTCTAGAAGTCTAGAGAAGAAATTATTTATATAGAAAGTTGAATTTGCAAGGGGTGAGTTCAGAAAAAAGCTACCGAATTTGATGGTACAAATTTATTTTAATATATGTACTAAATTAACATAATAATTTTGTTCACATGAGCGTTGACGTTGACGTTAGCGGTCACAAGACTCGCATCATGGATTGAACTCGACTGAGGGTTCTCGAAAGCTGAATGATGTGGAGCGAGCTTGGACTGTTTCGTCGTCAAAGTCATGCGGAGACTTGGAAAAATAAGTCAAGGATAAGGATGCAGATGCAAGTGACTTGCAAACGAGGACGGATTGGGCTTCACTCCACTTAAAATATTTTGTCGAGTCGTTCGTTGTTTGACTACCAATTTTTGCTAGTAATTTAGTATTTTCGTCCTTCCCCTTCATATACAAGTTTCTCATTTGATAATATATTTAATCAACAATGACATGATCAAAGTGCAACATGTAGATAGTTTTTTTTCTTTTTCTTTTTGGTCTAATCAAAAGTAGGAACCACTTTTTTTTCACGACATAATAGATAAATAGATACATAAACGCTGTTATTATCTCAACACCTCGGTCATTTATGGATAAATCCATAAATAATTAGTTATTTGTAAGGAGATTAGCGACTTTTACTGAAAAAGAATCCTAACATTATTGGATTTGATCTCTGTAGTTAGAATGAAAGGCAAATATTTGTTAAATGTAGAAACTTGCATAGATAGCTAGATAAAGACATCTCTGATGAACTAATGGAATCTACCTAATGTCTTAGAAGATAATGAAAAAATAATTACTAAAAACTTAAATTGAGAAACCTAATTTGCCAGGAGGGTGATGGTCTCCACTCGCCTTTTGCAAGTGCGTATATGTATTTTTGGGGATGACTAGATCAAAAAATGGACCGACTGTACAAACAACAATAATTAAAGTTGATCTTTCAATGGGAATGGCCTTTATATGATGTTGAAGCTGCTTGGTCAAATTAAGGTTTTCTTAAAAAATGGTGAGAAATTCTATGGTTATATATCGTGGGCTAGCATTAGCTGTGATTATTGTTGGTAAAAATTTGACAGTTTATCATACACATGGTGAATAATTGCTAGTTTAACTTAGGTGCAGTGATGGGATGGCCCAAAAAGCCATAAGGCCCATGACCGTGGCGTTGAGGAATCCACGCATGAGACGTTAGCTTGCCACTCCTTGGCGGCGACCATGGTGGCCCAAGTTTCAGCGAGCTCAATGAGTGATGAGATTCAACAAATGAGCTTAGGTTAGGGTTATCGCGATAAAATCCACAACCTAGCTACAAGCGTTGGATCCAGAGATGATAAAGATAGAAAACTGGTAGTGGACCTCGCTAGACATTGGTAGTAAGCTACTGAGGCCACGACCATCAGGAGGTGATAGGGAGATACTAAGGCTCCGCATGGTAACCTTCCCCAACCCAAGAATTTCTATTCTTCTCTTCCCCGGAACAAAAAAAGAATAGAAACCTGTTTGATAACGGCAACTTAGTTTTTTGTTCCCGGGAACAAAAAGTTAGCCCGGGAATGGTTTTGGAATAGAAATGAGAAGTAAAAAAAAAGTTGCTTCTTGTTCCCGGGAACAAGTTTAAGAAATAAGTGAATTTTTTTTTTCTTTTATTCTTTTCTTGCTAACGGCCATTGACCGCCGCTGACCGCCAACCGCCGCCGTCGCCGCCGACCGCTGCCGGCCAACCGCCGCCGCCGCCGTCGCCGGCCGACCGCCGACCGCCGCCGCCGCCAGTCGCCGGAGGTCGACCGACCACCGCCGCTGCCGCCGATCCCTGCCGGACGCCGCCGATCGCTGCCGGACGCCGCCGATCGTCGCCGGACGCCGCCGGTCGCCGCCGCCGCCGCCCGGTCGTCGGTCGTCGGAGGCCGACTGACCGTCGCCGCCACCGGTCGCCGGAGGCCGACCGACCACCGCCGATCGTCGCCGCCACCGCCGGACGCCGTACGTTGCCGCCGGTCGACCGCCGCCCGCCGACTACCGCCGCCGATTGCCGCCGCACGGCCCATCGGCCGCCACCTCCCGCGGCCGGCGGCATCCGGCGGTGGCGGCGGTCTACCAGCAAAAATAAAAAATAAATAAATATAAAAAAGAAACAATTTTTTACCAAACGGATTTCTATTCTTTTTCTATTTCTAGAGTAAAGTTTACCAAACGGGTTTTTTTAGAGAGAAATTGTTCCCCAGAATAGAAATAGAAAAGAACTATTTCTGAAAAAAAATTGTTCCCCAGCCAAGAAATGTTCTCATGCGGAGCCTAAAAGAACAAGCGCACCCAATGGAAAAATAATGGTCAAACTCATTCTAGTAGTTTCGACATGGTGATATGGAGGTGATATGGATTAACACAAATCAGAAACGTGTTTATGGGCGCACATCACTATCGTGACTTGCCCCTTAAGGAAGATAATAGGTTTAGGGATACTGCTTAAAGATTGGGCCTATGACCTATATTTAGGCATGGGCTCTCCCAAGCCAATATCTCATGCAATATTAGGTGTTTAAATTGAATGTATGCAAATTTTCTAAAAAATGAGTTGTCACTAGCCTATTGGAGTCGGCTAGAAACTAAGTGAGGCATGATAATATACCTCGCTTCCTATGCAATCAGAGAATCTAGGATCGAAGACTTGATTATATTAATGAACCAATTAGTACCATTTTTCGATGCCTAATGTTATTTATTTTAAAGAAAGAATTTTCTTCCTAGGCAGTTTGGATTGATTTTAGGCATATACGCTAACACGTGAGATGATCATACAGGTGCATAATCATCAACATAATAATCAACAATCAAGGAAAGCATTAAATACACATCATGGGACAACAAAAATTTAACATTAAGGAAGAAGTAAATATTAATCTTAACTAGACTAAAGGGAAGCCAAAATCAATATATCAATATTGCGGAATCAAGGGCATCTGTCCGTAAGGACAATTGAAATTTCAAGGTAAAGCCCTAAAGGCCTACTCAAATGTGGGTATAATTCCAAATTGAAAGGTTTCTTATTTTTAGGAGAAAATTACTCCAAAGATTAATTTTAATATTTTCAAGGAAATTTATTTTTTAAAGATTTTTTTGGATTTTTCTATTTAAAAAAATGAATTTTCGTATTTTCCTAAAAAAACTAGATTTTTGCAATATTTAATTTTTTAATTTTTTAACTTTAAAAAAGGTCGAATTTTCAATGTTTTCTGAGTTTTTGAATTTTCGGATTTTAAAATTTTTTATTACTTTTCGAAATTATGATTTTTTTGAAATTTTTTGAATTTTTTAATATATTTTTAATATTTAATATGATTATATTCAGGAAAACGGGTTCGGACCGAGTAAACCCAATCCAGCCTGCTGATCCGATCCAAGCCTAAGTTTGACCCATGTCAATTAAAAACTATTTTTTTTTAATTTAGTTTTTTTAATATATATATTTTTCTTTTTTTCTCTTTTTATCTTATCCCTGTTTTGTTTTTTTTTTCTGCTGCTCCATATTCTACACTCCTCATTCCCGAAGCCAACTTTTGTTTTCTTTTTTCCTTATTTCTTTTTTTCTTTTTTACTTTTTGCTGTACTTTTTTTCTTGCTTTTCTTTTGTTTTTTTTATTTGTCCCTTCCCTGTGCCCATCTTCTTCCTCGATGACTCCTTCTGAAATGGGGTCCCTTGACGAACCATAACCAAAATAAAACCACGTCCGATGAGCCCTTACCAATGTTAGGGACTGCCGCCGGACCACCACTCATCGGCCGACCTGCCCGTCGATTTCCTCTTGTCATCAGACGGCCATTGTTGGCCACAAAGCATGAAACACAAAACAACATAAATGATGACGGGCGGTGAAAGCGAAATGACTGAACGACCAATGCTTGGGGAATGCTAATCACAAAAACATCTCAACAGAACAAATCAACCCATGGACATTCGATTTTGGCCGAAAAGGGCAAAAGCAAAACTAGATGTTGGTGAAGCATTTCATCGAGCGAGTGATGTGCGACATTGAGCGAAGGGTTTCTGACTTGATTAGGACTTGAAATGGGGCCGGGATTCTCAACAAACATCCAACAACACCCAACAACTTAGCGAAAGACCTACGAAGGCTGGAGTTCGTGTGAGCCGAATAGCCACTAATGGGTTTTTATGTGATGATGGGCTTATTTAAGCTTGTCCGCCCATGTTGGGTCAAAAACCCAACCCTTAAATGAAGGGCCCATTGAAGAAGAGGCAGTTATTGTAGGTAAAAGAATAAATGGTAAAATCTTTGAAGTTGGTTAATTAAGAAGTTACGTAATTTGAGAAAAGAGGAAATATGTTCTCTGCTCTACGCTCTCTTAATTTCTCCCCTACGCTCCTCTTCAAGAACAATATTAGAATTCTTCTTCAAATTGCAACATCGGTATTTAATCTATGAAAGATAAGGTACATTCGACTCCGTAATGTACCTTATGATCAGTGTAACATGTCTTTCCTAGGCACGCTTCTACGTTCATTATTTTTGGGGTTCGATTGAGTGTTGAATCGCTATTTTTGGAACATTTCCTTACATTGGTATTAGAGCGATGTTCATATTTCCCGATCCATTTTCATGTTTATTATTTTTTTTTGGTTGAATTTACGTGAAATGCTACCGTTGGTCGTTTGGGGACGGAAAAAATCCCGACACCAGTACTGTTCCCCCTCGTTTTTTGATTTTTTGTAAATCGAAATTAATTTATGATAGCGTAGTGTCGACACCTAATTTAAACTCATTTTTTAGAAATAGAAGATAATATTTGATTAGAGGGAAATTTTGAAAAAATTTTGAATTAAAAAAAAAATTAACAAATATGATTTTGGAGCCACTTTTTGTTGAAGAAGTTGAGTGAATATTGGGAAATCTTCAACAACTTCGAGTCTTTCCTCTATAAAGAGGGCAAGGTTTCGGAACGGGTGGTTCTCTTCGTCTTTGTCAAAGGAAAAAAGAATGCAAAAGTGAAAAGAAAGAAGAAAAGTGACGACACGTGAGGGGAGCTTCCCTTAAAAAAAAAAAAAAGGAAGAAGAAGAGAGAAAAGTCAAAAAGTGGAGAGAAGGAAGGGCTTCTCTAGGTTCGGCAAAAGTAAAAAAAAAAGGTGAATGCAGAGAGAAGAGTCAGAGAGAAAGTGACGTGAGAGAGAGATAGGTGAGTGACGTGAAGGCAAAAAAAAAGAGAGGGGGAAAGCACTGTTCATCTCATCTCTATCACGGGCTGTCTTCGCTGGCCACAGCAATAGAGCCCCCTCGCTAGCACCGCATCGCGCCGATCATCATTGCTCCGCCATTCCGCATCTCCCTGCACTGTCCAAAGTTCCGCCCTTCGCCGTCGTGACTCACCTCCGTTAGCCCGCATCCTCTATCGAAGTCTCTACACCACCTCCTCCCGAGTGCCGACCCTCAACAGCTCGTTGCGCTCACTGTTGCCGCCTGGAGCCCACACCACCACTGCACCTCAGCCCGCAATCCACTGCTGCTGCCCACTGTCGAACAATGCCCCTGTAGGACATCCATCGCTGTAGTTCGCCCACCCCACCCCCTCAGGCGATGCCTCTGCCCACACCATTGTGCTGCTCCTGAGCTTGAGTGACCTGCAACTCGCCTCCACTGCTTGCCACAGCACCACAAGCAGCCTTGCTCCGCTGTGCTGGCCACTGGCACTCATGACCCGTACTTGTTTTTCATTTGCCAACTTGCAACATTCGCTCTATTGCTCCACTCGAGTGCCACTAGATCTCGACTACCGCTGTTGCTGCTTCCCTCCCGACGTCATCGCGCCTGACTGATCCACTCCATCGTTGTTCCCTCCGCAATAGCTTGGATCAATCTCAACAGCCCGATGCTCTTGCACACGACGTTGCTACTCCTCTGCTCGCTGCTGCACGCCCGAACAGAGCCACCTGTTGCTTTCTCTGTTTTGCTGCAGGTCCGGTTACCGCCCGAACCTTGCCGGAGCTCCGACAGACAGCCCTGTTTTGAACAGCAACCCCTTGGTGAACCACCATCACAGGCTACCACTTGTGCCGGCGCCATTGTTGGTAATTTGTTTATAAAATAAATGAAGAGATGCCTTGTCTCACATCGAAAAAATGTGAGTGTGCACATGGACGAGATTTGACATTAACCAACGATCATTATTTTATTTATTGAGAAAATTCGGATTTATTTCTATAAAAATTAACTATAAATCTTGTTGAAACAAAGGTGACTGTTCGCGAAAAGTTACGTTTATTTATTATTTATTATTTATTATTTATTTAATTCCGAATTTTTTATATCTTTTCAACATAACTTTTGAGACATACTTGTTCACGAAAGGTTATCTTTGTTGTTTTTGCAACCTTTTGAAGAGTTGCCTTTATTCGAAAGACAAATATAAGTATGTTTGTTTTGAGATCAAACCAAAAAAAATCTTCTTTCATATTTTTATTCTTTCGAAATAAACTACAGCCATTGTTTCTAATTGTTTCCCATGAGAGACCTTGGAGAAATACTAGAATTGCTATCTAGTATTCTCATTTTTTGAGACTTTGTTGTATCCTAGAGGAAATTTACCGGTGACCATTAGCAATTTTGTGGGGCAAATAAATCCTTATAGAAAGTGATACCACACCTTAAAGTTCAACTTGATTACTCGATTCGACTTCATTGTTCTATCCAATTTGAAGCCATATTCTCCCAACAGCCACCCCTCGAGAAAGCCATACCGGGAATAGGTAAAATTCTTAGGCTAAATTTAGTTCGAGTATTCGAACTCATAGTTTTTTTTTTTTTTTTTTTTATTCTAACTTGATTTATTTGGATTTATTTTTATCATTAGGAAACTTGTCATATTAAGTCATAATAATAAAAAATATTGAGCCGCGAGATGTCGGGTTAGATTTTTGATTATTTCGACTTTTTCATGGTAAATTCATGAATTGCTTTGCATCATTCAGATAATATATCGTTGATTTACACTGATAAATTTTCAATAAGACATATATTTTGGTGTGTTATCATTATTCGCTCATTGCATATCATGCATCACATGTCATATCTAGAATTTAGGTATTTAGGTCCATAAACATTTCATGTTTAAATCAACGCGTTTTAATTTTTAAGATTCATATAGAATTTGGATAATTTTCCTTTAATAAAATCAAAACAAAAAAGAACAAAAAATGTTATTTAGGTTACATAGATTTCATAATGTGCACACCATATGTTGCGCTTTAATTAGTGGGTCGTAGGTTAATGCTTTAATATTCCCATTGTGTAGTTGTTTTTTAATAATAAAAAAAAAAGCCAAAGATTAGTATTGCATCGTTATGTTATTTTTTTAATAAGAATTATTAAGTCATTTAAAAAAGAGAAGAAAACACAAAAGTCATTTATTTAGTTAATAGGTTAGGTCATAATTAATCCCATTTCATGTCATCATTGTTAGTGCAGGTTGCATATTTGTAATAAAAAATCATTAAAAATCATAAAAGGAACACGCATATAAAATTACCACGTCATACATCCCATATCATATAGCACATGCATATTTAGGGTTATGTAAATTAGATTGCACACATATTGTAATGATTTAAATTATGTCACATGAATTGCATCTCATATGTCATTAAAGTAAAACTCATGCATATAAAATTTAGATTAAGATTGCATATAATTAACATTTAAAAAAAAAAAAAAGAAAAATTATGTCTCATGTCATTTAGAAATCATGTTTAAGGCATGCAATTTGATTAGCATTTTAGTAAGTTTTTCTTTAGAGAGTGGACCTTAATCAAGTTGTAGTTTATAATTTCTTACAATTTATCACTTCAGTTGATTGAATTGATTGTGCACCCGCATGACCACAATTTCCATGTTAGTAGCTTCTGTTAAAATTAATCAAGATTGTTTGCAAAATATTTTTAAATTAAAATGACAAGGTACCGAAAGGGCGTTAGATTTTTCTAGCGTAACCATGTCCCTGGACCTATTGAATCTCTGGTTCGCAAAAGTAAAGTATTCTCCCATACTTTACTTGGGTTTCTAACCAACCTTAATTGGTTAATGGCGGCTCCAAATTGAGTATAATTGCATGTTTAAATAAGTTAATTTCTTAGTATCAAGTCGCGATTAGTAGGACTTGGGAGGGTCCGTGCCAAGTCTTCGGACTTAGTAATCCAATAGCTTTCTTTGAGTAATTCACCCTCGGGAAGGTTGTGACATGTAGGGTCGAAGCTCTCGTCGATACGAGAAAATTGATGGGTGGCTTGCCGCCGGACGCACCACCAAACGGAGCCAAAGGAACCAGCGTTGTCGGCTCGTGCAATGCACGCGTGAACTGGGCAAATCGTAGGTGTGTGCAATGCACACACACAATAACTGCATGCGCGCGCGTGGCACGCGTGCGGCAATCGCTAGCGTGTGCATCGTGACATCAGCTTGTGGTTGCCCGTGCATGCATGGGGCACGTGAGGTGATGTCACAATGACATCTTTTGTTGGGTCGGTTATATTGACCCGACCTGTGTTTGACCTGACCGGGTCATTCGTTGACTATTGACTACCGTTGACCATCGTTGACTAGTGTTGACCATTGTTGACTAGCGTTGACCGGTGTTGACCGTAAAAAAAAAAAGAAAAGAAGAAGGGAAAAGGAGTATGTTTCTTTTTCAATTAAGCCGTTGTGGATTATAAGTAATCCCCTTTTTGTTCTGCATTTGTTGTAAGAACCATATTGCGTTATGCATGCATGCCTATATTTCTGATAACGGACAAAGAAAAGACGAAACTTAAAGGGTTAATGACAGGATTAGCTAATTATTGGTGGAATGACGGTGATGTAGTATCACATGTGGTCAGGGTTAATCAAATGATACAAGAAATCATCTGGAATGGTTATCTTATGCCGGATTTTGAGAAGGTGCCGGCCTTAACAAATATTCTTCCACCCGAATGACAAGCAGTGTTAGTTGCCTATAGGAAGTCAACGTGGTCCCGGATTATAACAGGCTTGCAATAGCTTTTATAAGAGAGTATTATAGAATTGAGTTAATCAAAATTTCAACCCTTAGATTGAGTGTCACATGGCACAGAGTGAATGCGCCTCGAAAGTGGCATAAGATCTCTCCAAAGGTTTTTCCGTGATTGGCCAATGTGCCTTCAAAATTCTCTGAGAATTTTACTAAGAGATTAGAAAAGACTTTCCCAATTTATGAGATTAGTGAGAATATTTGGATTTAATAAATTATTTTTTTTCTTCTATTAGTTTTGAGATATTTTAGGTATAAATATCTCTTTCTATGTTGATATTTTTCCTCTGAATATATTACTTAGTGTAATAGACATGTTTAATTATTGAAAGTTCAATGTTATCTATTGTTGTAAATTAATATGTTAATTTACAATTCTTTGTGGGAAGTTCAAGAAAGTTTTAGTGATTTTGCTGAACTTAATTTTTGCATGAAGATTATATTAATGATAATTTTAAGTTAGGATTTTTTTGGATGATGATTGGAAACATAGTGACATTTTGATTAGGAAATCTTACCAGAAATTATTCATTAATATGATGGTTTGTGCAAAATTGATGCATAAATGATAGGTATTAATAATTTGTGCATATGTGTCTGATATGTTCAGATCGATGGTTTCAGCAACGAAGAATATAATTGCTGATTTAAACAAAGAAGATAAATTGAACGGCAAGAATTATGAAATATTGAGTAAGAAAATTCAATATGTGCTTGAAAAGCAAAAAGCACTAAAAGCTTTTGACCATGTTATGGAAGAATTTGAGGATGCTCTGTGCCACCTTGAGCTAGCAAAGGACTGCCTAAAGGCATTTGAGCGGGAAACAAATATTTGCTATGCCGCTTCCAACTCAGAAGGGGCTTCAAGCTCTAAGCGCAAGCGCATTGATTCATGCAA
The DNA here is from genome assembly GCA_014182885.2 of Eucalyptus caleyi. Classification (NCBI taxonomy): domain Eukaryota; kingdom Viridiplantae; phylum Streptophyta; class Magnoliopsida; order Myrtales; family Myrtaceae; genus Eucalyptus; species Eucalyptus caleyi. The sequence goes on from CM024470.2 coordinate 51,795,180, forward strand.
AATGTGGAAATGCAAGGGATCGAGTCCTTCTTGTAAGAAACCAAGAGTTCATCAACATAAAAGAGGAAAACGTCCTCGAGTGAATAGAATTTCAAGGGTAAAATCTTATAATTGTGACTAGAATGGTCATTATACTCGCGACTATCATGAGCCAAAGAAGATAGTTACCCCCTGTACTCTTAAGAACTTTGCTTATGTGTCAAGTTATGTATTTTTAATTGAATCTAATTCTTTGTGGACTGTAGATTTGGGAGCAACAGACCATGTAGCGAAGGATAGAAAATCTTTCGTGGAATTTCGATGAGTACCGATTAGAACTAAGTGGATTAATGTAGAAAATAACTCCAGAGTCAAAATAAAAGGGATCAACACCTACCAATTGAATATGCATGGTGGACACACTTTGTTCCTACATTATGTATTATATATTCTAGAGATTCGTTGAAATTTAGTGTTTGTTTTAATGTTGGTAAAGCTTGGTTTTAATTTGAACTTCCATAATAGTGGTGTGGATTTGTATTTGAATATAAACTACTATGATTGTGGTTATTTTCTAGATGATTTTATTGTATTGAATGTTGACTGTGGTGATGTCAATATTTGTTATTCTCTTTTTACATCTTCTAATTCATATGATAATGATGTGAATATGTGGTATGTTAGATTTGGTCATATTGGCCAACAATGTATGAATAGGTTAGCTAAAGAGGGCTTATTGGGCAACATTGAAAAAATCGATTTGCTCATATGTGAGCATTGCTTAGTAAGAAAAATAACAAGGAAACCATTTGTAAAATGTAAAAGAGCTGAATTTACTTTGCATTTAATCCATTCTGACATCTGTGGTCCAATGAATGTGAGAGGAAGGTATGGGGCTCTTTATTTCATTACATTTATAGATTATTATACTTGATTCGGATATATCTATTTGATTTCTCATAAATCTGAAGCATTGAGTTGTTTCAAAAAGTTTATGAGCTTGGTTAAAAATCAATTAGACAAGAAAAAAAAAAGTATTGAGATCCGATCGATGTTAAGAATATGTATTTGATGAGTTCAGAAATTTATGTGATGAAAATTGAATAGAAAGATAGTTGTTTATTCCATATACTCATCAACAAAATGGTGTTGCGGAAAGAAGAAACATAACCCTATTGAAAATGGTTAAGTCTATGATGGCATATGTTAACTTACCTATCACTTTTTAGAGTGATACTTTATTAACTGCTACCTATATACTTAATTGTGTGCCTTATAAATCAGTTACTTCCACTCCATATGAGTTATGGATAAGTAGAAAACTGAACTTAAGTTTTCTTAAACCTTGGGGTTGTATTGCCTATACTCATGAGCTCTCTCATAAGTATGAGCAATTGTGTCACGCCCCGATCCTCAGGCACGCACACATCCCTTACCTTGGTTGATTAATAGCGATGTCCCAGGACGCATCACCGACCCTTTCATATATTAAGCACATGCAGAAGCATATAAATTATTTCTAGACAATAAAATATTGAGATAACATAGTCGGATTAAATTTCAAACCTTTAAAACGTTCACTCATATATACATTGCAAACCAATGCACCTATATATACAAGGTGAACTATTAAGTCAAATTCAACTTAAGCCAATGTAAAAATAAGGTCTACAAACAAGAGTGGGGTTCTACAAACTACGAGTTCCTGTCTCCTCTCCATCATCCTCTACACTTCAACTGGAGCCTTCAGCAGACTGCACTAGACTTTCGAGATCTTCAAAATCCAAGTCTACTGCATCCAAGGACCTGAAATGGTTATTCAATAACCAACGAGGCACGTCCTCACAGCTCTACCCCTAATACCTGATTAGTAAACCAATACACCGTCTAGGTTGCCTATGCACAGCACAAGTTAGAGGACTTACCTTGGCCTTAGTTCCAACCTGCAGTTTAAGGTTAAACATAGATATTCAAACAATTCAAGACATACGATCAAGTATTGATCAATCGACTTAGTCAATTACGTGTCAGTCGGACCATCTTTAGGTCATTCCCACTCATACCATAATTTCCCAATGGTGTACTCATTCCCCAAATCACATGTGTTTCTCAGGCATCGTTTCGCCAATGACATACCGATCACCGACACCGTGCGCTCTTTAAGGCGCCGTTTTCACCAGTGATATCCTTGATCACCAAACCACGTGTCCTTTTTAGGGCGCCGTTTTCGCCAAGGTGACATCGGCAATAGACAACATCGTGAGTTCTTTAAGGCGTCGTTTTCAGCAGTAATATTTCCTTAATCACCGAACCACGTTTGTCTCTAAGTCATTCACGTGCGTTTTTTAAGGCGTCATTTTCGCCAGTGATACTTCCAATCACCGAACCACGTATGTCCAATAATATCGTACCTGATTGGTCTCAGCCAATAACATTCTAAGTTAGCTCTCACCATTCTCTCTACTATATAGCCCATCAACATAACTGGCGCTATATACCCATATTCAGCCAACTACCAATCAAATATTCAATAACAAACAATTTAGGACAATTCCTAAAATTCCACAATAAATTCAATTCCACACAATGTCGAGCTCAGATAAATAAACGGTCTACACCACGACAATCAGCATGAAATTTCGGTCACCTGGCCATCCCTGAATTTCCGGAAAAATAATTAATTAAATAATTAATTTCCAAAAATAAATAAATAAATATAAAAAATCCAATTTAGGCCCTTATTGCCTGATTGGGTTCTCGAAACGGGAAAAATCCTTGAGATGCATCCAATAATTAACCGAACCTTTCTACTTGCTAATAACTAGCGGTCTAACCACCTAACATGCATCATTAAGTCACTAATTTAATTGTTCTAACCTAATCTAACCAACCCTTAGGCATAATTAGCAAACTAATAAAGCATTAGTGAGTAACATTCACTTGATTTTAGATTTGATTGGATCAAATCAACGAGCACGCGACAAGACTCGATTCTCTTCAAAGCGGGTCTGCCAACCGAGATCAAATTGGGGCCGAAATCGGCCTACAAGCTCGCTGCTCGAGCTGGGCTAAGTCCACTGATTCGGTGGGCCTGACATCAACTCATTTGTTGGAAATTGGGCCTCAAAAACTGGGCTGCAAACAGGTTAGGCTTGCTGGGCTGATAGTGCTGAAGATGGGTCGAGCTCCATGCGGGCTGAACTGTTGGATTGGGCCGCTGAAAAATTAGAGTGGGTTCGCTGTGGTTGGTCCACGAGCAAAAGAAATGGATGTTCGCCTCACAAACTGGGCCGAAGACACGCGAGCGAAGGAAGCAGCGGCTTGCGGCATCGAGCTGGGGAAGACCACGCGGAAACGCTAGACTGCTGCTTCGGTTGCTTCGAGCTTCGCTGGCAAGGGAACTTCGTCTAATGCTGAGTCAATTTCGTTGCCTTCAACATTGCTTCGGTTAACTGGGATGTGGTAGAGATGTAGGGAGCAGTTGCTGGCCGAAGATGGAAGACACGCGGACTGAAGCCCACTCGGTGGTCAACAAAACAGGAGGTCAGCAAAGTGATGCTGGCGTAGAGAATTCGCTGGTAGAGGGGAAGCGGTGGAGGGATTTCGGTTGGGTCTTCGATGGAGGAACATGGGGTAGCAATTCGGTAGAGAGAGGTGCGAATAAATTGAGGGAGGCTTCGCTGGAGAACCCGTTAGTTTGACTCGGGGAAGATGAGTTGCAGACAAGTGGTGGCTTTGGTGGGGATGAGGCATGCGTGAGTGCGGCCATGGTAGAGGAGAAGAGGAATCATGGGGCTGCTTCTGTGGGTTTGCTTCTGTCCAAGCAAATTAAAGAAAGCAGAAGACGTGAGGGAGTAGGGTTTAGCTGCCCTGGCGTGGGAAGCAAGTGAAAAAGGATAAAAGAGAAGACCGATCAGAGGAAAAGAAGAAATTGAAGACTGCAGGGGGGTTTCGTGCGAGACAAACGGGAGAGAGAAAGATAAGAATGTAGGGGACGGTCAGCCATGAGGAGGGCGTGCGGATAAGGATGAAGAGAAGAGGGGGAGATAAGGTTGAATAAAAGTCAATGAAATAAGGGAAAGAGAGACCAAATCTGCAGCGTATTCGGCTGAGATGGGTGTGCGTGTGGGGGTGTGGGTCCAAGAGGAGGAGGAAAAAAAAAATCACAAATACAATTCTTGATCCATTTCAAAACCACCGTGTCAATTGGTCACTCTAGGATCAATTTCTCAACCAACTTAAACATTCAAAATCCAATTTAAGACGGTCCTTTAATCCCGCGAATTTTCTTCAAAACCGACTTCCATTTCATTTTTCTCGGAATCCGATTTTCTGAACAAATAAATTTGATTGAGGTCAAATTTGATATCGAAAAAGCGCCAAACAACTTCCATTCACCGATTCACTTACACCAAGTGCCAAAATATCTCTTCAAATTGACCAATCTGAATTTTCGCTCGTTCTCCGAATCGTCCATCTCGATTTCCCGAAAAATCCCAAACTCTCAGGAATTTTCTCAAAAGGTGGGTCGACGTTCCTGAATGACTCGCTGACACGATAGGACTTCCAATTTCTGAAATCTAATTCAAATTCGTGGTTATTTTCAATCAAACGCACTTTTAGTGTGACCTTACCTATTTGGTAGCTTTTAGGAATTTTTGGCGCAATTGACCCGTGGTCGATTTTCTTCGAACCACAATGAACCCATTTGACCCATTGGCAACTCTCGATGATCGTGAAAATCTCAAGGTTTTAAATACGGGCATAGGGTGTCAAAAATGACAGAAAATCGGTTTAGTGCCGATCGATGAGAATTTTGCAATCAGGTGGCATCACCCACACTTGATCACACATCTCAGTCGAATCGACCTATCTCCGGTCTCTGATCGATTTTGACAATGCCGTAATGACCCTTGCAGACTAGCAAGGTTGAGCAGTCGATTCCTGGTTGAATTCTCAAGTCTATTGCATTTAAAATCCCTGAATGTCTTCACCGGATAGGCCAGTTATCTCGTGAGTGGCCAACTCAGAGAAAAACACTATAGTCACATTGACGAAAGGTTCATTTTATCCAATTGAAATCAGAACCTGAAATTCAGGATGTCATAACTCTTCCCTTCTTATAAAAATTTCGTCCTTGAAATTTAAACTTTTACCAATCCTTAAACAAAAAGGTGGGGGTGTTGTCGCCTCATCGAGTATCACTTTTCCACACTATCTTTTCGGTCTCGTGGTGTTGTCGGACCACTTTAAACAAGGAGACCATCTTGGTAGATAGAATCAGATCTTTTTGAACCAATAACTGAACCGACTTTCCACGTATGACACTCTGTCGTCCACGCCTAATCCTTTTAAGATTTAGCACGTGGGTCGAGTCAGGCTCATATGTCCTTGACATCACCACGTGAAAGATGCCATGCGCTTACACCTACTTTGGCGACAATGCAAGACAATATGTTAGGATCCTGATTCTGTCTCTAGAATCCCTAAGGAACGTACGTACCTTGGTCTCAGCTTTCCCCTCCTTGTTAAAATGCAAGTTATTCCTCATTGGTGACACTTTCAGAAAGATGCTTTCACCAATTTAGAACTCTAAGGGCCTTCATTGATCACGATTTCAACTTTTCTGGCAGTTCCATGCGGTCTTTACTCTGACACTGATCTCGGCAACTGCAATCACTGACTACTGTATTGACCCCGGCCTATGATCTTTCTTTCCCTGACTTCATCTCAGCAATTGAAGTTCTGTATTCTCTGCTATGCACTGCTTAAGAGAGAACCATATGAAAATTTGCCAACTTGGAACATTTGATCTAGATTTGAAATACAATTCATCCCCTGGCACTCCATGCCGATGAATTATCTGATATACACACACTTCGGTATATCCATTCCAATCGAGATCCTTTCATGTTGCACTAAGGTGAGTTGACTCTGTTCATCCATCGACAACAACCCCATAAGGGATCAGTACTCTTCTCGGCTCCTTGATAAGCCTGTCTTAACATTCCATCATGCTATGCTTCCATTCCCACTCGGGACTCTTGAGCGACTATAAAAGTCCTACCGGTTTGCATTACTGAGTCTCCGCTTACTAATACATCTGATATTTGTAATATGTCTAGCGTTGATTATCTTCAAAGTGATCTACCAATCGAACTGATGCTGATTCAAACCTATTTTATACTGTTTGGTCGAGTACTGCAACTACTATAGTGAATTTCTGGCAATGTCTTCTCCTCAAGTTCTGTACTGTCTAACACCTATCATCACCCATGATACCTCAGCATTCCATCTTCGAAATCTGAAAGTCAACCTTTGTCTTATCGGTATCCTCTTATAGGATTTCTTAAACATCCCAATCTATCAATTGAAATGTCTGCTTTTAACTTGAACATCCAGTTTAATTCTGAGGGTGGCCATAAGGTTCGAAAGGTGGCCTACCTCAAATTTGAAAACCGAATCTTGAACTTTCTCAAGTAAAGTCCATACTTTAACCAACCCATACAAAATTGAAGACTCTTGACTCAGCGCATCAGAGACTTCTTTTATCCTTCCAGGGTGATACCGAATATCACCATTTTAGTCCTCTCAAGGTTCTGATTTACAACACCATTCCATATTCAACTCCTTATGAGAGAGTGAACACTTGAGACTTTAATAGATGATGAAGATATGGAATTTTCCCTCATACCAACTATGTCTCTAAATCTTTAGAGCGAAAATTAATGTTGCGAATTTCTAGTTCATGTGCTGGAAATTTTAATTTACGAGGTCTCAACTAGCGGGACGTTTATGCAACAACCCTATCATAATACATTAGCACACAACTCGGTCTTCTGAATGACCCATTTCCATAGGTCTTGTATCTTCCACGACTAGATGAAATGATCAATACGGGCGCGGTAGTTAGCTTCCATTAAGCTCTTGGAGACTACACTCGCACTTATTTGTTCACATGAACTTTTTAAGTCCTTGGCGGTACTGATGTTGAAGCTTCTCCCACAAATCCTCTGTAGTAACCTATCCAATTCACACGACTGCTGATCTCTAACATTATTGCTGATCCTGGTCCGCTAACAACTGATTTGATCTTGGTTGGTGTGGCATCCCAAAAATTCAAAGCCAAGCCATAAGGTGTGTTAAAGTCTTTAATTAGGTGATAAAATTTCCTATGGCTTATGCTTTAGCCATTAGTCTTTTTAATTAGATGATTTGTGCATGTGATTGTGAAAATTTAAATTTGATAGATTAATGATCTATGCTTGGCCATGTACTTTATAAATTAAATTTCAATAAACAAGATGTCCCAAGACTTTGGTGAAGATGAAAATTGAAAATTGAAAATATTTATAGGAAGGAATTTCAAAAAAAAAAAAAAAAAGGAAAAGGTTAATATTTAGGATGGGCCTTAGGCCCATTGGCCTAAGCTTGTAATGGGTCAAGTTGGCCAGCCCAATAGAGGCCCAAGAGGAGGTGGTCGACCGGCCCAAAAGCCCAAGCCCAAGAAGCCCAAATCAAATTCAAAAATTCAATAAGACAAGTGGCAAAAAGGGAAGGCCATGCATTGGTTGGTTTGTAGGCAAGTAATGATTCTTAATCATGAAGATTTGGGGATATAAGAAGGGAAGAGAGAGAGAAGGTGGCCGGATTTCTTTTGGCCGAGAGAGAGGGTGAGAGAGAGAGAGAGAGAGAATTCGAGAAAGAGAGGGAGAGGCTGAGAGAGGAAGGAGGTGGAGCCGAGGGGTTGTCGCCGTCCGTCCGCCGTGTTCACCGCCGTACGCCGTTGTTCGTCCGTTCTAGAGGCAAGTGGGAGTCCTCTAGCTTCTCTTGCATGCTTGCATGTTGTTTGCATGTTGAACTTTTGGTTGTTAGATGGGAAAAACCGAAGCATGGATGAGTTGTGTGTGAGTGGTGTGACTGTTCTTGCTCGGATCGTGTGAGTCAGTAACTTGTTTGAGCTTGCATGTGTTTTTGGAGTCCGATTTTGGCTTCGATGTCTGCATGAAAGTTGTAGCTAACATCTTGTACTATAAAATACTGAAATTGCGTGGAAAATGATGGAGATTTGGGGGGCTAAAGTCTCATCTTACGGAGACCTCAGATCTGGAGAGTTTTTACTGACCTTTTGCTGGATTCATGGTTGCATGTTGGTTTTTGTTGAGAATCTTACTTCGGTTTCTTCATGAAAGTTGTAGGGAACATCTTAAAATACAGCATACTCAAATTTGAATTGAAAAAAACAAGTATAGCTTGGTAAATCGACTAGATCTTGAAGACGATGATTCTGGTGATGTGTTCCGAGACACCCGAGACTTCAAGGACCTAAATGTTGACTATAATCTGGTTATTTGACCTAGATCTCTTCATGAAACTTGTAAAGGACATCTTGACACATAACATATCCGAATTTCAGAGAAAACGAAAGAGAATAGGCAGGCTAAAACTTCATGTTTCGGAGAGGGAGGCACTGGACGATGCGGTAACGGGTTCAGAAGCTTTGTAAGGTTGAATAAAATAATCTATAAGTAATATGGCTTGGAGTTCTGCATGAAAGTTGTACGAAAATGTCTTGGCTATAATCCAGTAAAATTTTATAATTTTTGGAGGCAATATGGATATTTTAATTGAATTTATTCGGAAACCGTGCATTCTGGTTTCATCCGAGAAGTATAGGATGTTTTGTGAAAATTGTGAGATTTTGTAAAAATTCAATTTGGGCATGAATTTTGCATGTAATCCTATTGGGTTGTAATTGCTTGAATTTTTATAATTTTGAAAATTTATAGATATTAAATAATAATAATAATAATAATAATAATAATAAATAAATAAATAAAATAAAATAAAATAAAATAAATTATTTTATTGACCATAGATTCCATTTAATTTAATTATGTGGCACGTGTGATAAAGTCTTGATATATATATGACATGGAATTGAGATGCGTGTATGAATCAATGATGAGTATGATCTTGATTTGTCATCACATCACATGCCGTGATAAATTGAATCATAATGATGTGAATTGAGATAAATGAGGAAGCCATCGGGGGTGAGCCGACGATGCCCCGGGAGTGTCAGGATGCCTGGCTAGAAGGGTACGGTCGGTTGCCCGGTGGTCATGAATGGCCGAATACCGGGGGGTCCTCGGGAGACCGAGTGGTATCGAGATGCCCGGAGAGTGGGGGAGCCGGAAGCTCGGCATGGTAATTATGCCGAGGGATACCTCGCGATGCCGGATTGGGTGCGAGATGCCTAACCTAAAGGGTGTGGCCGGTTGCCCGGTGGCCTTAAATGGCTGGATACCGGAGGGTCCTCATGATGCCAATTGGGGTACGAGATGCCCAGAGAGTGGAGGAGCCGGATGATCTGTAATTGTATCTTGTATATATGTGGGACGCAAACATTGGTCCCGGGAATGAGAAATGTGGTGGTCCAAGATGAAATTGGAACTAAATCATGCATGGTGATATATGTGTGACATGATGCATGATGATATATGCATGACATTATGCATGACAATATATGCATGATAATGATGATGATATGCATGATGATATGCATGATGATATGCATGATAATATGCATGATGATATGCATGATGATGATGATGATATATGATGATATGGCATGATAACATGTGTAATGTGATGATGTCATGATGATGATGACATGTATGATATGATGATGCATGATAGTATGCGTATGGCTTCAAGGTAAGTAACGCCTACAATGCATGTATGATTTGTATGATGCATTGAGTTGTTATTGGATTTCTTATCTGCTGAGTGGTTGTACTCACCCCTTTGGAGACCAACATTTCAGATTAGCAGTATGCCGCTTCCTGCCGTTGCGCGGGGTGCATTTTACGGGTTACCGTCTGACGTCGAGGTAGAGTGTGAGGAGTTCAACTGTCCTTCTGTGCCTGGACTCACCTACATACGTGTACGTTGTTTTGTCTCGTACGACATAGGCCTGGCTGGGGGCCCGATTGTCCAAGAGTTTGTCTTCATCCACGTTCGCCGCGATGGGGTGATGGGAGGGATGCTACCACTACCGCCGCCTGACGCATTGGACTGGGTATGAGACCTGTGTGTGACGAGTAGGAGCTATGTTTTTTTTGGGAGTTAGTTAGCCGACACATATGATGGGAGTTGAGCATGTGTGATGTAGAGGGTAGAGGGTTCTTTTTTAGGTTTTAAACTGGACATGGCAGAGTCCTAGCTTTTCCTTTTAATGTACCGACCCAAGAGAAGTCCCATCTTGAAAATATATGTAAATAAGTGTCGTGGCTTGTTTATAAATCATGGTGATTAGTGGTGTGTATTTGTATCATGGTTGGTAGGGGGAGAGATGGTGATGTTTTGCTTCCGCTAATGAGTCGCGCTGGGACCGCTTTAAAAAAAAAAGGGCTTGTGAATAACGACGCTTCTTCTAAAATAAAATCAAAAAGGTAAATTAGGAGTAACTTTGGTGCTTGTGGCAATCGCCGAAGGGTTCGGGGTGCCACAGTTGGGTCCATGAAGATTCGTTCACTTGGAATCACATGACCATTCTTAGGTGGCTCTCATAATCCTCATCACTTAATGAATACACTAGAATGTCGTTATACCACACGATCACCATTGATCTAGATATTTTTTGAACACTCGGTTGTCAAATCTACGACAGCGGTTGGAGCGTTCGTCAAATCAAATGGTTTTGACATTAATCTCACAAAGCCAAATCAAGTGCGAAAAGTTGTCTTCTGCATACCCTCCTTCTTGGTTCTCAACTAACAATAATCTGTCCTCAAGTCGATCCTTGAAGACGTCAATACTTTTTATAACAAGTCACCCAATCCGTCGATCTCTAACAATGAACACTTATCCTTGATTGTCACTTGATTAAGTTGACTATAGTTGATGCATAATTGCAACGAACCATCTTTCTTTCTTTCTCACAACGGGATTGATGTTTCCCCTAGGTAATGCACCGATATGCATGAATTCCTCATTCATCATTCCTCACATCTGCATTTTTGGTTCCATCAATTCAGACAACAAAAACTAATAAGAAGCTTTAGAGAATGATTCTATCACGAGTGCTAACTCAATCCTAGATTCTACCTCACTTACTGACGACAAGCCTAACAATCCCTCTAGCAACACTTCCAGGAATTCTTGGACTACTGAGGAGTCCTAAATTTTCAATTATTCAATCTGTTTTATCTTTGACAATCGCCAAGTAACCTAGGCGTCCTTCGTCTAACAAACAGATCACCTCAAGTGAAGAGATTAAAGAAGTCGAGGACCCTTCTCGACTCTCAATAAAACTCGGCACTTCTACCTGTTCTTGGAATAAAATGGGCTATTCCACTATAACAATTCTTCAACACAAGATGTTCTAGAGCCAATTCTTTCCACACTTGACGATAGAGTTGTAGATCAACCGCTAATCGAGTACAACTCTAGTCAGTGGTTCTTCTCCTACCACCTTAACACACATATTGAAATTCCACAACTTAATCCTTGAAACTCTTAGGCACTATTATGATAAAATTACTTCAAGACATCATTTCTCTATTCTGTGCATGGTCGGTTTCACTCATCACCCTTTCGCCATCCTAGTGGCATTCTATTAGTAGTAGAAATGTTGGTGTTCTTCCTGAACCCTAACTGATAGTCCCTCACCTGATGGTCGTGCTCACTACCCTCAGAATACGTTCTAGCCATTCTCGGACACAGGATTAATCTGTTCATTCCTCACATACTTTTGGTACTCACTTGGTGAGTCCTCTATCTCATGTCAGGTGATAGCATGCACACTTACTTGCACCGAGGTCTATCTCAAAACCACGTGGCGTGTTCTACGGCACATTCTCGTTGATCTTATTTATCGATGGCGACAGTACTTGTGATTCCCTTAGTGATAACGGCAACTGCCGTTGTGGTCTCCTCGACCTTATGAAATAGTCTCTTGCCAAGTGACCCTGTCGGTCACATCAGAACAACCATCCGTCCTAACATGGCTCGAGGCTGATCCACGTTGTCTTCCATGGCACACAACGCTCTAATTCAATGCTGACTTGTCTATCCTGTCTTTCCTAATGGGTGGAATAGAACATACTTTTCTAGTCATAAACTCCTTCCAAACTGATTTCCACCTCTACTGAATTTGAACCTCATCTCGGATGCAACAGTTTTCTCCTAGATCACATCTCCATACTGAACCTTGGTAGGTGTGGCAACAACAGCGATCTCGGTACTGACAATAGTAATGGCAACAACGGCGGCTCGATCCTGAGCTTACTAGCTCAACAAGCTCCTTGGGAACACTTGCGCCTAAACGATCCCGCTGAATCTAGGATCGCTCGGTGCTGCTACACTCTCAGCACCAACTTACGGCGGTACTCTTACACTTGCACTGGTCTAAGCCAGTGCTTTGCCATAACCACCTCGGGCACCGATCCTCATCGGCGTTCAACCGAGTCACAGAGCCTACAGTCCTTTTACTAGGAGCTCACAACTCCACATCACTCATACTATAGGCTCTTATAGACACCTGTTTTCAAATTCTAATATCATATTAGAATTCAAGTGATCAAAAACAAGCTACCAATCAACTATCACAAACATGCACTGCATGAATTTAAAGGTCTTTCATACTACTATCCCAAAGGTTGTCGCACCTTATCACTCCAACTACTACCATGCTCTGATACCACAAAAAGGGGATGTCACGCCCCGATCCTCAGGCACGCACACATCCCTTACCTTGGTCGATTAATAACGACGTCCCAGGACACATTGCCGACCCTTTCATATATTAAGCACATGCGGAAGCATATAAATTATCTCCAGACAATAAAAATTGGGATAACATAGTAGGATTAAATTTCAAACCTTTAAAACGTTCACTCATATATACATTGCAAACCAATGCACCTATATATACAAGGTGAACTATTAAGTCAAATTCAACTTAAGCCAATGTAAAAATAAGGTCTACAAACAAAAGTGGGGTTCTACAAACTACGGGTTCCTGTCCTCCTCTCCATCATCCTCTACACTTCAATTGGAGCCTTCAACAGACTGCACTGGACATTCGAGATCTTCAAAATCCAAGTCTACTGCATCCAAGGACCTGAAATGGTTATTCAATAACCAATGAGACCACGTCTCAGCAAGCTCTACCCCCTAATACCCGATTAGTAAACCAATACACCGTCTAGGTTGCCTATGCACAGCACAAGTCAGAGGACTTACCTTGGCCTCAGTTCCAACCTGCAGTTTAATGTTAAACATAGATATTCAAACAATTCAAGACATACGATCAAGTATTGGTCAATCGACCTAGTCGATTACGTGTCAGTCGGACCATCTTTAGGTCATTCCCATTCATACCATAATTTCCCAATGGTGTACTCATTCCTCAAATCACATGTGTTTCTCAGGCATCGTTTCGCCAATGACATACCGATCACCGACACCGTGCGCTCTTTAAGGCGCCGTTTTCACCAGTGATATCCTCAATCACCGAACTACGTGTCCTTTCTAGGGCATCGTTTTCGCCAAGGTGACATCGGCAATAGACAATATCGTGAGTTTTTTAAGGCGTCGTTTTCAGCAGTAATATTTCCTTAATCACCGAACCACGTTTGTCTCTAAGTCATTCACGTGCGTTCTTTAAGGCGCCATTTTCGCCAGTGATACTTCCAATCACCGAACCACGTATGTCCAATAATATCGTACCTGATTGGTCTCAGCCAATAACATTCTAAGTTAGCTCTCACCATTCTCTCTACTATATAGCCCATCAACAAAACTGGCACTATATACCCATATTCGGCCAACTACCAATCAAATATTCAATAACAAACAATTTAGGACAATTCCTAAAATTCCACAATAAATTCAATTCCACACAATGTTGAGCTCAGATAAATAAACGGTCTACACCACGACAATCAGTCCGAAATTTCAGTCATTGGCCATCCCGGTTGAATTTCCGGAAAAATAATTAATTAAATAATTAATTTAAAAAAAATAAATAAATAAATATAAAAAAATCCAATTTAGGTCCTTATTGCCCGATTGGAGCCCGAAATGGGTCGGGAAAAATCCCGAGATGCATCCATAATTAACCGAACCATTCTACTTGCTAATAACTGGTCTAACCACCTAACATGCATCATTAAATCACTAATTTAATTGTTCTAACCTAATCTAACCACCTAATTGCACTTAATTAAATCTAACAAACCCTTAGGCATAATTAGCAAACTAATAAAGCATTAGTGAGTAACACTCACTTGATTTTAGATTTGATTAGATCAAATCGACGAGCACGCGACAAGACTCGATTCTCTTCAAAGCGGGTTTGCCAACCGAGATCAAATTGGGGCCGAAATTGGCCTACAAGCTCGCTGCTCGAGCTGGGCTAAGTCCACTGATTTGGTGGGCCTGACTTCAATTGATTTGTTGGAAATTGGGCCTCAAAAACTGGGCTGCAAACAGGTTAGGCTTGTTGGGCTGATAGTGCTGAAGATGGGTCGAGCTCCATGTAGGCTGAACTGTTGGATTGGGCCGCTGAAAAATTAGAGTGGGTTCGCTGTGGTTGGTCCACGAGCAAAAGAAATGGATGCTGGCCTCACAGACTGGGCCGAAGACACGCGAGCGAAGGAAGAAGCGGCTTTCGGTGTCGAGCTGGGGAAGACCACGTGGAAACGCTGGACTGCTGCTTCGGTTGCTTCGAGCTTCGCTGGCAAGGGAACTTTGTCCGATGCTAAGTCAATTTCGTTGCTTTCAATGCTGCTTCAGTTAACTGGGATGTGGCAGAGACGGAGGGAGCAGCTGCTGGCCGAAGATGGAAGACACGCGGATTGAAGCCCGCTCGGTGGTCAACAAAACAGGAGGTCAGCAAAGTGATGCTGGCGTAGAGAATTTGCTGGTAGAGGGGAAGCGGTGGAGGGATTTCGGTTGGGTCTTCGTTGGAGGAACGTGGGGTAGCAATTCGGTAGAGAGAGGTGCGAAGAAATTGAGGGAGGCTTCACTGGAGAACTCGCTGGTTTGACTCGGGGAAGATGAGCTGCAGACAAGTGGTGGCTTTATTGGGGATGAGGCATGCATGAGTGTGGCCATGGTAGAGAAGAAGAGGAATCATGGGGCTGCTTTTGCAGGTTTGCTTCTGTCCAAGCAAATTAAAGAAAGCAGAAGACGTGAGGGAGTAGGGTTCAGCTGCCCTGGCATGGGAAGCAAGTGAAAAAGGATAAAAGAGAAGACCGGTCAGAGGAAAAGAAGAAATTGAAGACTGCAGGGAGGTTTCGTGTGAGACAAACAAGAGAGAGAAAGATAAGAATGCAGGGGACGGTTGACCATGAGGAGGGCGTGTGGATAAGGATGAAGAGAAGAGGGGGAGATAAGGTTGAATAAAAGTCAATGAAATAAGGCAAAGAGAGACCAAATCTGTAGGGTAGTCAGCTGAGATGGGTGTGCGTGTGGGGGTGTGGGTCCAAGAGGAGGAGGAAAATAAAAAAAAATCACAAATACAATTCTTGATCCATTTCAAAACCACCGTGTCAATTGGTCACTCTAGGATCAATTTCTCAACCGACTTAAACATTCGAAATCCAATTTAAGACGGTCCTTTAATCCCGCGAATTTTCTTCAAAACCGACTTCCATTTCATCTTTCTCGGAATCCGATTTTCGAACAAATAAATTCGATTGAGGTCCAATTTGATATCAGAAAAAGCCCAAACAACTTCCATTCACCGATTCACTTACACCAAGTGCCAAATATCTCTTCAAATTGACCAATCTGAATTTTCGCTCGTTCTCCGAATCGTCCATCTCGATTTCCCCGAAAAATCCCAAACTCTCTAGAATTTTCTCAAAAGGTGAGTCGACGTTCCTAGAATGACTCATGACACGGCAGGACTTCCAATTTTTGAAATCGAATTCAAATTCGTGGTTATTTTCAATCAAACGCACTTTTGGTGTGACCTTACCTATTGGGTAGCTTTTAGGAATTTTTGGCGCAATTGACTCGTGGTCGATTTTCTTCGAACCACAATGAACCCATCCGACCCATTGGTAACTCTCGATGATCGTGAAAATCTCAAGGTTTTAAATATGGGCACAGGGTATCCAAAACGACAGAAAATCGGTTTAGTGCCGATCGATGAGAATTTTGCAATCAGGTGGCATCGCCCTCACTTGATCACACATCTCAGTCGAATCGACCTATCTCCGGTCTTTGATCGATTTTGACAATGCCGTAATGATCCTTGTAGACTAGCACGGTTGAGCAGTCGATTCCTGGTTGAATTCTCAAGTCTATTGCATTTAAAATCCCTGAATGGCTTCACCGGATAGGCCAGTTATCTCGTGAGTGGCCAACTCAGAGAAAAACACTATTGTCACGTTGACGAAAGGTTCATTTTATCCAATTGAAATTAGAACCTGAAATTCAAGATATCACAAATTGGGTCTTAGAGGAAAGAAGAGTATTTTCATAAGATACTCTGAACACTCGAATTAATATGTGTTTATAGGTGAGCAAAAAAGTGGGACCATAACTGATTTTGAATAACAGGATGTCACATTCTTAGAAAATGAATTTTCTAAGAAGGGTGAAATATGTGAGGATTACTCCCTATTTGAAACATTCAATCGAGATAATGAATTTAGGGGAGTTCGTCTAAGTGAAAGTGATATGAAAAGTGATGAATTCAATTCAACTCACTCTCAATTATAATTACATAATGATATGATATTGTCATTATCTAATCCGAGTGGGAGTATAATGGGGAATGCTATGCAAAATGTACAATCTCTCATACGACGAACAAGTCGCAAAAGTATTCTCCGTTGACGTTTGATATTAAAGGGGAAATTTTTATGATTACTCCACAATATGAAGATAAGTCATGAAATCTTAATGAGACTCTAAATTGCCATAATAAGGAAAAATTGATGCATGCAATGGAAGAGGAGATGGAGTCAATGAAGTCAAACAATGTTTGGGAATTAGTTGATCTTCTAAAAGGATGCAAAGCCATTGGAAACAAGTGGGTTCTCAAAATAAAGCGTAAAGCTAATAGCTCAATAGAAAGATATAAGGCTTGTCTTATGGCAAATGAGTATAATTAATATGAACAAATTGATTATGAGGAAACATTTTTTTTTTCTGTAGTAAGATTTACCTCAATTCGCATTATTCTGGCAATAGTAGTTAGTATGGATCTTGAGTTACATCAAATGGATGAAAATACTGTTTTTCTCAATAGAGAATTATAAGAATAAATATATATGAAATAACCTATTAGTTTCATTATGGAAGGCTAAAAAGAAAATGTATGTCGACTTTTGAAATCTATATATGGCCTTAAATAGTCATCAAGACAATGGTATATACATTTTCATAATACCACAATGTGACACCCCTAAACACCTTCAGTCACCATAGCTGCCAATTTCTTTATCTTTATAAGATATTCGTTACTTGTCTTTTACATAAAGGGGTTTAAAGGAGAATCGAGCTCCTTAGGCATTTTTTTTTTAAACGGTCCCAGCACAACTTATTAGCGGAAGCATAAACGAATCTCACCATCTCTCCCTCTAATAACCATAATGCAATGCACACCAACTACCCATCATATGAAAAGATGAAGCCAAGACAATTTTATTTATATATTTTCATGATGGATTTTTTGAGTTGGTACAACCAAAAGAAAAGCCAAGACTTTTAACTACACTTGGCCACAACCCAAAAGATATCTCGACCCCTATATCGATCACGTGTCATCCTCCATCTACAAGTGTCGGCTACTCTAAAAGAGGAGTGTCAGCTCTCCACTCCTCACGCGGCCATCACACCCATCCTGGCGCATCGGGTGGTGGTGACGGCAACATCCTCCGAATCACTCCATCTCGGCAGACGTGGACCAATAAGAACTCCTGAATGACCGGGCCCCCAGCTAGGCCCACACGATACATGACCAGCACGCGAACCTGTATAAATGTCAGACCAGGGATGGTAACGCAATCAATCTCTGAACACTCGACCTCCACGTTAGATGGAAGGCCGTAAAAGGTACCCCGTGTGACCGGAGAGAGAGGCATCTTCCTAATCTGAAATGTTGGTCCACGAAGGGGTGAGTACAACCACTTAGTATGTAAAAAATCCATTAAATACTCAATGCATCACACAATACAATCATAACATCATAGTAGAGTACATATCTTTCATGCATTCAAGCATAACTTACCTTATAGCCATGCATATGCCATCATACCATGTTTGCATACAACCTCATGCACTCATCACCAAGCATTCATACATATACCATCATGCCATAGGTGTATATACAACCATGCACTCATACACATCATATCATATAGCCATGCATACATGTTACCATACCATGCATGATTCAAGTTCCATTTTTTATCTTTCAATTTGGATCATCACATTTTTCTTTTCCGGGATCGATAATTGCATCCCACATTTTATCACTCCCACCCCAGCCTGGCATCGCGAGAAACCTCCGGCACACACCACCAGGCATCCGGCACCCCCACATTCCGGGCATCTCGTATCCCAACTAGCATCACGAGGCATCCCCTACGCACAAACCTCTGAGGCTTCCGGCACCCAACCATTCCGGGTATCTCGAAACTCCTGAGGACATCCGGGCATGTATCATAATACAACCGGGCATCCGGCATCCTCCATCCCGGGCATCCTGACACTTCCAGGGCATTGTCGACTCACCTTCAACAGTCTCCTCATTCATCATAATTCATATTCACCAATTTATGTCTCACAATCAACATGGTATATGATGTAATGTCAATAAAGTGAAATTCAGCTTTTGATTCTATATGCAATGCCAAATATCATCACATGTGCAACAAGATTTAATCACTTACAACAATACAGTTTATGGGGCTCATGCAAAACAGAATAGTCAATGCATTGCAGCCTTTGAAGTCCTCACAATCCAGCTTGCACAGTTTTAGAAAATATTTCCATTTAATACCCAAATGACCTTTAAAAATTATGAAATTCGAACATGTGATAGCCAAGACATAAAGGCAGACATTTTGTGAAGAACACTGCACCAAAAAACCCTCATATCATGTGGTATAGACCGAACATCACAGCACCATTATCATAACCACTTAACTTGCACAGTTTTCAAAACATTTTCAGTTAAATAGGAAAATGAACTTCAAAAATTATGAAATTGGAATATGTTGCAGGGAAGACATAAATAAAGATAGTTCAGGAAGAACACTTTGCTGAAAGAACTTCATACAAAATGATATGGCCCACGCATTGAACTGACTAGGTCCGAATGTGTCAGATTACATGGTTTCAGAAATATTTCCGATTAAATACCCTAATGACCTTCAAAAATTATGAAATCCGACTATGTGGTAGTCAAGACCCTAAGGTAAACTTTGCATGAAGAAATAAAAGTTAGATTCGTCCTAGATAATTAAAAATAGGCGGCTAAAACTTCTGTTCCTAGTACCAAAATCTCCAGATTCAGTCTCTCCGAAAAATAACAATTTCGCCCACTTGTACTTGTTCGTTTTGTCCCAAATTTGAATATGTTATATTTCAAGAAGTCCTTAACAACTTTAATTTAGAAGTAAAAGCCAAAATCCAACTCTAACATCACATGCAAGCCACTAAAACATTCAAGGTCAAGCTGTTTTCTCAAGAACAGTTTACTAGTTTTTGAATACCACTCTTAAAACATCCGTTTTTCACACCCTAAAAATTCCGAAATTTATCATCACTCACGCACACACACTCTAGGCACAACATGCAAGAGTAGATTAAGGATCCCAACTTGCCTCTAAACCAAGCAAACAGCGAGCACACGGCGACTGGACACGGCGCCAACGGACGACGGAGGCACGGCCTCTCATCCTTTCCTCTTCTCTTCTTCCTTTCTTCCTTTCTTTCTTCTCTTTCTCTCCTCTCTTTCTCTCTCGGTTGAACCTCTCTCTCTCCCTCTCGTTCTCGCTTAAACCGGCATCATCTCCCTTAATTTCTTCCCCTCAATCATTAGTCATCATTAGGTATGCATGGGTGACACTTGGCAATTTCTTTGGGATAAATGGGGGAGGCATGCAACCGGTCTCTTCCCCTTCCCTTTTGCACAGTCGACAGCCCTTTCACGGGCTTATGGGCCGGCTAGCTTGGCCCATCTTAGGCCCATCCCTCTTGGGCCTAAGACCCAAGCTTAATTAACCTAAAATTGACCATTTTAAAAACTAATTAAATCTCTATTAAATCAAAGTACTAAATTGCAAATTAAGATAACTATACACTTGCAATTATAAATTCATAAGTTCCAATTTATAATACATATGACCAAAGATAGAACTTCCTTTCCCAAAATTCATCCATTAAAAACTTGACCATACATCTCATCACGAATCATGGATTAGAAGGCTACAAAAATACAATAATGGTATTTCCATCGTCTATCCATGGCTCATGACACATTTAGGGTTTTTATGAAATTCTAGGATGCCACACATAATGGCATATGATTTTACAATGATTGATGATGATCATTGTGTATATATCAAAAGATCTAAAGATCAATTTGTGATTATATCATTATATATTAATAGTATACTGATTGTCGGAAGCAATATGGAATTTGTTAATACTGTCAAGAGTTGGTTATCTTCCAACTTTGAAATGAAAGATATGGGTGAGGCTGCATACATTCTTGGAGTTAAGATTTCAAGATATCATTCAAAGAGATTATTATCTTTTTCGCAAGAAACAAACATAAATAAGGTTCTTGAACAATTTCATATGCAAGATTGTAAACTCATATATATTCCTATTGAAAAAGATGAA
This sequence comes from Eucalyptus caleyi, assembly GCA_014182885.2. NCBI lineage: Eukaryota > Viridiplantae > Streptophyta > Magnoliopsida > Myrtales > Myrtaceae > Eucalyptus > Eucalyptus caleyi. The sequence goes on from CM024470.2 coordinate 51,816,039, forward strand.
TGATTGAGCCATAGAATGTGTCCAATGACTCCATAAGAGAATGAACAAATGCAACATGTTTCTTATGCTAGTGTTGTTGGGAGCTTAATGTATGGTATGATGTGTACAAAACTTGACATATGTTTTGCAGTTAAAATGGTAAGTAGATACCAATCCAATCTAGGTCAAGCACATTGAGAAGTCGTTAAAAAAATACTGAGGTATTTGAAGGGAACTGTTGATTATATGTTGAGTTACTAAGGAAAGGATTTGCGACTTGAAGGCTATTCAGATGTTGATTGGAGAAGAGATTTTGATAAAAGGAAATTTACCTCTGAATTTGTTTTCTTATTGAATAATGACGCCATATCTTGGAGCAGTAAGAAACAAACGTGTAGAGCCTTGTTCACGATGAAAGCTGAGTTTATGGCATTATCAAGAACAATACAAGAATGTGTTTGGCTTAAGAGATTTTTGAATCATTTAGGTATTATTGAGAATGCTGCAAACTCATTGTTATTTAACTGTGATAGTCAAGTAGCAATAACGTACACCAAAGATTCAAAATATCATGACAAGACTAAACATATAGATACAAAGTATAATTTTGTTAAAGATATGGTTGTATGAAAAAATGTGAACTTACAGTACATATCTACGCATAGAATGGTAGTGGATCCTATGATGAAGCCAATACTTAGAGATGTGTTTTGTGGTCATGTGAAATCTCTAGGACTGCGTAGAGGCTGATGTACTGAATATTGTAATTTCCCTAAGGTGTTCACATTTAATGAATTATACTTTCATTATTAATGCCTATGAATCTTTGTTTGACGTTTATGCATTTTAATGATTATTGCATTATATAAAGTTGAGAAAGTATGTCGGACAGATAAAAGATTAGCTCACTCACATGGGTAATCACCACTATTTACTATGTGATAAATAGGGATAATACGATTTTTAAGCTTATTATTTAGGTGATAATTGATAACTCAAACTTAAAATATATATGTCACCTTAACTAAGTGTTGATATGAGGACATAATATTTATTATGTCCGAAAGTAAAATAACTAACATATTTTACTTTATTTGTCTATGATTTCAAATGTGAGTTTTGATGAATTTCGTGAAAGAGTAGATATGTGAACTAAAGTTAGATGTTGGGTATGTCTGAATTATCATATGTATAGTATTAAAAGTGTAGACATATGCTCCGTGGGAAATGAGTTAATGCTGTAATACGTATTTCATACTACGTATACATGAAACGACCAATAAGAGTGTCAAAAGTTTTTATCTCAACTTTTATGCCATGTGAGACTCTTGTGGAAAAGAGTTCCTCAATTAAGTGCCCTCATGACTCTTACTTATTCTCAAGATTTCTATTCAGTGTTTACTATTTTAGAATGTTGCAAATGGTCATGAATTGATTCGATCTAATGGGATATTTCTAAAAAAGCAAGTTGAATTGAAATTGAAAGTTTCAAGGAAAGAGGAAGATCGAATTTGGAGAATCGCATTCTAATTTTGTATTCATCGGTCAACCAATTATAATTATTTTTAGGATAATCATAATTGTGAATATAATATATATTATTGTTTAAAAAGAGATCAAGAGAGATATAAACGAGATCAATCGATCTAGGGTATTGCATACTAAATCTACTAAAAAATGGTATGCCAATTATAAGCTGATATATATTCCTAACAGATGTATGACAATGAGCTCTCAAAATATGTTGGTCGCACGGATTATTCACTGGTATGATTGTTGTAGAGAGGTAAAGAAAGATTTGTTCGGCCCACCATGTACGAGTGGAAGATGATGGGCTTAATTAAGCCCATCCGCCCATGTTGAGCCAAAAACCCGGCTCTTAAATGAAGGGCCCATTGAAGAAGAGGCAGTTATTGTAGATAAAAGAATAAATGGGAAAATCTTTGAAGTTGGTTAATTAAGAAGTTACGTAATATGAGAAAAGAGGAAATACGTTCTCTGCTCTACGCTCTCTCAGTTTCTCCCTTACGCTCCTCTTCAAGAATAGTACCTTTTGATTCCATAAGAAGTTACGTAATATGAAAAAAGAGGAAATTCTTCCTCAAATTGCGACATCAATGTTTAATTTGTGAAAGACAAGGTACGTTCGACTCCATAATGTACCTTTTGATTGGTGTAATATGTGTTTCCAAGGCACGCTTCTGCGTTCGTTATCTTTGGGGTTCGATTGAGTGTCGGATCGCTATTTTCGAAAAATTTCCTCACAACCATAAACCCTATCTCGGCATACCCAAGAGGAGTAGCAATCAAAGGGAAAAACGGAAGCTTACTAGTTCGGGCTTGAGGACTTCTACCAGGAGGGGTCATTGGACGGAGCATGCGTATGGCCAAGTGGTCAGTCGAGGCTCCTTCTCGCTTTTCGTTCAGTCTCAGCTTTCATTGTCTCGGCTCCTCTCCTCTCTCTTGGCTCTCTGTCACTCACTTGAACTCTCTCCAGCTCTTTGTCCTTTGCTTGAACCAAAGAACCCCCCTCCAAAAACCAGAACCTCCAGCTCCTTTTGATGGCTAGCAACCAGTGTGCTTGCCTTCTGCTACTGCTAGCTGTTGCTGTCGGTCTACCTCGTGACCACGAACTCTGGTGCGATGATCGCGCCTCCCCATGCCTCTATCCTTCCTCTCTTGTTCTCCTACCTTATCTTTTTTGTAGAATGCGTGAAGGACAAAGAGGGAGAGGCAAAAAAGACTAGGCTCATCTTGGGTGAAATAAAGGAAAGGTGGGCCAGCCCAGGCGAAGAAAAGAAAAGGGAAAGAAAGAGGCTAGGTTGACCTACTCTTAGCCCGGTCTCATTTTTCCCATTTTCCTTCTTTTTTCTTTTCTTTTTTTTGTTATTAATTTCTCTAAATATTTTTTAAAACTTTTTCCCTTTTAATGACAATTTTTGGAAAAAATTTTAAAAAAATTCAATATGCGGTGCAATAATGAAAACACGATACCTTTTAATGAAAATTATTTAGTTTACCTTTTACTTCATTGCTTTTTTTTTAAGACTAATTCCTAATTTTTCATTCGATTAAGTCCTAAATAACATGGTAAAATTTAGATGTCAACAAAAAGAAGTGCAATGGAGAAAATAAGAAACATGTCTATGGGTGCACGTCACAAAGAAATGCAATGGAGAAGATCCTCTCAAAAGTCTGTAACTCTTTTTTGCAACAAGAGGATTGCATGTCATACTGAATAAAACAAACTAAGGATCCGTTCGTTTCGCGGAAAATGACTTCCAAGAAAATGTTTTTCGTATTTTTCAGCGTTTGTTTCACGGAAAATGAACTAGTCAAGGAAAATGTTTTCCATCATTGGGAAAAAAAAAACAACCTTTAAAAGTGAGGAAAAAAGTGGAAAACATTTTCCAAAACTTCTTACAACTTGCTTATTTTCACCCATAGATTTTCATTTTATTTTTATGCTTTATTTTTATTTTTTTCCTTTTTTTTTAAATCGAGCTTTTAATTTTTTTTCCTTTTCTTTTTTTTTCTTTTCTTTCTTTCTTGCTAATCTTCTTCTTTGGCCTTGGCCGATTGCTGACCATGGCGGCGGCCGACGACCGACCACAAGCCAGCTCGAGCCTTGCCCCAAGTTGGCAAGGCTTCGCCTAGCCCAATTTGGCGAAGCCCAGCTCAGGCCTTGTTAGATCGGGCGAGGAGGAGCTCTCGCCAGCTTGGGGTGGAGCTCAAGTCTCACTAGATCCGGCGAGCTGGGTAGGGCTCGAGCCTCCGATCTAGGCGAGCCCAAGCCCCGCTGCTAGATTCGACGAGCTTGAGCTCCCGATCTAGGTGAGTCCAAGCTCTGCTGCTAGATCTGGCGAGCTCATGATTCGCCAGAGCTCAGCGAAATTCTAGTGTGCTCGGGCAAGATCGGTTGAGCTGTGAGCTCACCAGATTTGGCGACTGGGTCTTGGTTGGCCACCGAGCAGGCCGCCGGGCAATCGGCCATCGTTACGCATGCGGTAGTGGAGGAAAGATGAGGAAGAACGAGGAGGAAGGAGGAAGGAAAAGAAAAAGGAAAAAAAAAAAGAAAAAGAAAGAAAAAATAAAAAATAATAAAAATTTTGATTTTTTTAAAATACAAATAATTAAAAAATCAATTTTTTAAAAAATATAAAAAATAAAACTAATTTGTTGGTCAATTAAAAATATTAAAATTCAAGTTTTGATAATTTTTCCCAAACAATTAAATTAGCTAATGAACAGTGGAAAATATTTTCCACTCAAAGTTCAAGTTTCAGCCGAACACCGGAAAATATAGTTATTTTCCTGGAAAATGACTTATGGGAAAATATTTTCTGAAAATATTATATTTTTCGCGAAACAAATGGATCCTAAGACCCTTGAGCAACTGAAAGTAGACATGTTTTGAAACCTAAAAGGGGGGGACTGAAGTACCGAAACGATTTTGGTCCCCCTACCCCCTCCCTTTCTCTTCCAAAAGAAAAGAAAAGGTGGGGCAATTTTGATTTCAGGAAAAAAGTAGAGGGATTAGCAATGACATTTCACTAGCAAAGAAATGATAAAAAAAAAGGAGAAAAATTGTTGAAAAAAAGGCCCAACAGAATACTCGAAAACATATCCAATTAAAGTTTAGTAAGACTTAGGACGAGTCTGATTACATCGAACATACTTTTTTGACACATGCCATTAGCAACGTTAGGATTACCATAAGCTACTTTCTAAATTCACTTGTTAGGTGGCGTGGTACATTTTGCATTTCTAAATTCATTCACTTGTTTAAGCACACATAGATCTACACATTATTTAATTTAATAGATGAGTCTTAGTATATTTCTAGCTACCTTACTCTCCTACCATAGAGGATCGCATCTGCTGATATTGTCCTTAAATAAGTCACATTCAAGAACTGGAGGTACTCACAAACTTTTTCTCATCATTCCGTCCTTAGTTATTACGTTGAAGGGAAAGTAACTCTATTTCAACAACCCCAGCATATCGTCACGCTCAAAAAGAAAAAAAGGAAAAACACTACCCCGGCAGTACAAAGAACCCAAAATTCACAAGAAAACATAACTCTGACTCCTTTAGCAACTGGGTAAAGCTGTTAGGGCTTGAAATGTTGACCACGTTCATCAATATGATGGCTGGCGCTATAGGACGCAAATTGCGTAACCCCAAGATCTCCATAACTAGAATAAGAACATGCATAATTGAGTAGAAAGATTAACACACTTGTTTTGGGATCCACTATTCTTGAAGCCAAAGTGGAAACACAATATTCCACGCGCAAGTCCTTCTCCTTTATTGCCCTCCGTATCACTGGCTCAATGAGGCGGCCCCCTCCTGTGTAGCGTTAGGTAAGCGCCCCTTAGGTGATGATACATGTGAGAATTAGGGTTAGAGGAGAGACTTGAGCACTATTTATAGAGTTTTTAGCAAATTCCTCTCATTATGGGCCAGGCTCAACTCGGCCCACACTAGCCAGCCCATATTAGACTAATTAAGAAACCTACTATCTCACCTTAGAACAAACCCCGTAAAATGATAAACGTTAAACGGTAAATTACAATATCAATTAATATAGTCCACAATTAGAAAAACTCTTACATTCTCCCACTTGGACTATATTAATTGAAATCGTACTGTATGTGCGCACATTGGTCCAGAGATAATTCTTAATAGTCAATCCTATCCCATAAAGTCTTAAACACCGAATCATGGCGGTAACTGCATGTATACACACAGAGCCTTTCATGGTCACGAATATTCTCAAATTTATTGATATGGGTTCAATATGGTAGCATGACAAATGGATAACATCTCTCATAGAGAGATCTCATTTGTCAGTCACCATTCTCTTAACTTTAAGCGTCACAAAAACTTGTGCCACTAGAGAATACTTTATAATTCCAATGAATCCACATATATCTTGTCCTTATGGTTAACATTTCCTTATGTATCACAAGACATATGCACAAGACTAATAACCGGATGCCCCTAGCCTTCACTCAAGGTTTAAGCAATACCTTTGAGACTTTCAACAATATATATATATATATATATATATATATATATATATATATATATATTCAACATAATAACAATCCATTCAAAAATATTTTATTGAATATAAAAGTTGACATATATATATCAAAGTTTTACTAGATTGTAACAAAATAGATGTAAACTTTATTCAAAGAATAAAACACAGCTCCTACTAAATAACAACATCCCAAGATGCTCCTAGGCCCATACTAATGACATGTCGATCAAAAACACACGGGCGTAGGCCTTTAGTTAGTGGATCTGCAATTATATCATCTGTAGAAATATAATCCACTGTAACATCACCATTCTGCACTGATTCCTTTATAGTCAAAAACTTGACCTCCATGTATTTAGACCCCTTGAGATTTCTATTGTTATTAATAAACAAAACTGTAGAGTTATTGTCACAATATAGCTGTATGGGTCTATCCACAAAATCAAAAACCGATAACTCCCTAATGAGGTTTCGGAGCCAAATAGCTTGAGTAACAGTTGAAAAACATGCTACAAACTCCGCTTGCATAATAGAAGAAGATATGGATTTCTATTTTTCGTTTTTCCATGATACTACACCTCCTGCCAACATAAATATGTAACCTGTCGTTGACTTCTTATCATCTTGACAGCCAGCAAAATCTACATCTGAATAGCCTGCTAGTTGCAAGTCTAGAACATGTCTATATATCAGCATATAATCTTTTGTTCTCTTTAAGTACCTTAAAACCTTCTTGGCAGCAACTTAGTGATCGTGTCCTGGATTTGACTGATATCTGCCTAAAAGCCTTGTTGCAAAAGCAATATCTGGCCTAGTGCAAATTTGAGCATACATGATACTTCCAAGCACACTAGCATAAGGTACATCCTTCATTTGAGCTTTCTCAAAATCTGAATTAGGGCATTGTGAAAGACTCAATTTATCACCCTTAACAATAGGAGCAATTCCTGGTTTGCAATCTTACATATTGAATCTTTCTAAAATGCGATCAATATATGCCCTCTGAGATAAACCCAATGAACGACGTGAGCGATCCCTATGGATCTCAATGCCAAGAACAAAAGACGCCTCACCAAGGTCTTTCATATCAAAATTTTTCAATAACATCCACTTTGTCTCGTGCAGTAAACCAATGTCACTACTAGCAAGCAAGATATCATTTACATAAAGTATAAGAAAAATATATTTCTTCCTACTGACCTTGGTGTATATGCACCGATCTACTTTGTTCTCAATAAATCCGAATGAAGTAACAACACTATGAAACTTGAAATACCATTGTCTAGAAGCTTGCTTAAGGCCGTAAATAGACTTTTTCAAGCTACAAACAAGATTACCTGAATCATCTGTTACAAAACCTTCAGGTTGCACCATATAAACTTCCTCATCAAGGTCTCCATTTAGAAAAGCAGTCTTAACATCCATCTGGTGTAACTCCATGTCGTAATAAGCTACCAATGCCAAGATCACTCTAAAGGAATCTTTAGAAGAAACTGGAGAAAATATTGCTTCATAATCTATTCCTTCTCTTTAAGTGAAACCCTTAGCTACCGGTCTGGCTTTAAACTTTTCAATCTTCCCTTTGGAATCCCTTTTAGTCTTGAATACCCATTTGCAACCAATAGATTTACAACCTTTAGGCAATTCAACAAGCTCCCAAACACCATTATGTTTCATAGATTGCATCTCATCTTTCATCGCATCTAACCACAAATCTGATTGAGGATATGAGATGGCATTAGTATAAGTCACGGGATCAACAACACAGCCTATATGATAATCATGCTCTCCCAGGTAGACTAGATAGTCTGATGGTATAGTTGAACGTCTTTTTCTAATTGATCTTCTGCGTAGAGCTACTTCAACCTCATTCTGAATTTGAGGGGCTTGAGGAATTTCATCAGGAACTGTCTCAACAATAGGATCATGTGCCACAACAGGCTCAGTTTGTGGCGCAAGAGGCTCCATAATTGTTTGCACAAGATGAGACAGGGATCCAGTAATCCCCACCATACTATTATCTTCGATAGCTTGTGAGCAGCTACCATTTTCAGCTACATCAAATTCCAGAAATTTTGCAGTATGAGATTCCATAATTCTTGTACCTCCATTAGGGTTATAAAACCGATACCCCTTTGAATGATTTGGGTAAGACACGAAGTAACACCGAGTAGTTTTGGAATCCAACTTACTCAATGTTGGATTATATAACTTCAGTTCTGCTGGACATCCCCAAACTTTAAGATGATTCAAGCTAGGTTTATGTCCAGTCCACAACTCAAAAGGAGTCAATGGAACTGCTTTAGTAGGAACACGATTTAGAATATAAATAGCTGTTTTCAAAGCTTCTCCCCATAGAAAATTAGGTAAATTGGTCATACTAATCATACTTCTCATCATGTCCATAAGAGTACAATTCCGCCTTTTAGCTACACCATTTTGTTTAGGACTTACGGGCATAGTAAACTGACCTATTATCCCAGAATCCTCTAAGTATTTAGCAAACCGCCCTTTAAGTTGGCCAGCATCACCGTGCCTACCAAAATACTCACCACCACGATCAGATCTGACAATCTTAATAACTTTTCCCAACTGTTTCTCCACTTCAGTCCGAAAAATCTTGAATTTATCAAGAGACTCGGACTTTTCTTTAATCAAGTATAAGTATCCATATCGGGAATAGTCATCAATAAATGTGATGAAATAAAAATTTCTGCACAAAGTAGCTGTGTATGGTCCACTAATATCATTGTGAATAATCTCCAACAAGTCTGAACTTCGTACAGCAAATTTCTTCTTTATCTTAGTCATCTTACCTTTGCAACAGTCTACACAAGTCTCTTGATCATCTTTAAGAGTAGGCAAAATATCAGCCTTTATAAGCCTTTCTACTCTATCTTTAGAGATGTGACCAAGACGTTTATGCCACAATGCATAAGACTGTTCCTTAGGTAGAGGCCTTTTGGAAACAACCTTTTCAGCGGAATAAACAACGTATATGTCGTTGGAAGATAAGCTCAATCGATATAATCTATCGGATAAATTGCAACACCCAACCTTATTTGAATCATAAAACATGGAAATAATATTACTCTTTATTTCAAAAGAGTATCCACACATGTCCAAACAAGACACATAAATTAAATTTCACCTAAAAGAAGGTATGTAAAAAATGTTTCTTAACACCATCTGAACACCAGAATCTAAAAACAAAATAACATCTCCCACGAACTCAACGTTAACTCCAACGTTGTTTCCAACAGTGAGCTTTGATTCATCCTGATTTGGCGTCCTTCGGTTTATGAACCCCTTAATAGTAAATGCAACATGATTAGTTGCACCACTATCTAGCCACCAGGAATTGGTTGGAACTTCAAATAGATTAGATTCATAAACAAATGCCAAAGAATCATTACCTTTAGGCTCTCTCTTATTTCTCTTAGACAACCAAGCCTTAAACTTGCTGCAACGTTTCTTCACGTGTCCTCTCTCCCTACAAAAATAGCAAAAAACACCATCCTTCTTGGTGAATGCTTTCTTAGGACCCAGAGTGTTAGAAGGACCTGCACCTTTAGAACTTCCTTTGTTGTTGGAAGGACCAGCAACTTCTGAATTGTCACTAGTAGAACTAGAAGCATAAAGAGCAATATGTCCTTTATCTTTCTTCAATTTCTCTTCCTCTGCCACCAACCTCGCAATCAGGTCATTAATAGACCAGGTTTCATCTTGGGAACTATAATTGGTCTTGATAATCCCAAAATTAGGAGGAATAGTATTTAGAGCTTGATGGACAATGCAAGCAATAGGAATTTCAACATTGAGGGCCTGAAGCTTTGTTTGTAAATCAATCATCCTCAGAACATAATCTCTAACTCCACTAGAACCATTATACGTCATAGTAAAAAGTGTTTGCATGTGTGTTCCTATCTTAGCATTAGGTGAGACACGGTTTCTAATGATCAAAGCTTCCATCATCTGCCTAGCATTGCAGTCTGCAGGCAAACTACTTTTTAAGTGTTCCTGAATGGAACGCTTCATGGACAGCAAGCAAATTCTATTGCTCTTTTCCCATGCAGCAAATTTTGCTTTTTGAGCCTCTGTACTCTCGGTAGTCAAATCTGCCGGCCGATCAGCAGTAAGAGCCATATGAACATCTGATATCTCCATAGCAAACAGAAAATCCTCTCTCCATCTCTTAAAATTCGAATCAGCAAGAACCTCAATGGTGACGGAGTTACCATTTACAGAAAATGTGACTGAAAAACAAGCAATATATATATATAATTAGCATTATGTGAGTATTGTATAACTTGACGTACAAGTACACATCTAGAGAGTTATATGCAAAATCACATAATCACCTTTGGGCAGAATACATGACATGCAATTGTACACTCCCCACACGATAAGGGTTATGGGAATATATTCCAATCTTCGTGAATTCATCACCTTTGGGCATATGAACCATTAGGATCGGTCACTCCTCTACCACACTATCATGTATCCCTCCATGAACTAATACACAATCACCTCATTTGGAAGTATAACTATGCATTAGACTAGGAGACATCCCAATCAAATATATGAGATCGAAATTTCTCAAACCCAATCAAGTGTGCCACTTTGGCGGTCACAACTCAATTGAATCCTTGAAATTCTCTCATACCAGGGATATAATCTTTACATTTTACATACACCATATACACGTGATTTAACTTTAGTGATAGGGGCATCATCTCAGTCAAATCACATGCTATGCTAATTACACTGGCTTATTCATTAATAAAATACAATAAAGTTTAATTTTTATTAATGAATCACACTTTTATAATATTTATGTGATAACATATCAATAACCCAACACATGTATTTCCAAAAACACAGAGAATATAAGAAACATACGCAAAAATGCACTAAAAATTCACGTATTTAGGGCTTTGCATGTATTTTCACATCCATAAAATCATCAAACATGCAAAATAAATACACCATGACGTAGGGAATAATCATACGAGTCCATCGCCGCTGGTCACTCGCGAATTGGAGCCTCCACGCCCCTACACGCACCGCCTGAGTGTGCGGCGCGTGGAGCACACGTGCGGCGCATGTTCGATGCCCAGGAGGCGCGTGGCGGCGCGTGGCAGCGTGTGGGGGCACATGCAGCCTCCTCCGGCGAAGCGCCACCCACGATTCTCTTCTTCTCGTCGAGCCCAGTCCGAATCTATAATTTAATTTAATTTTTATTGAACAAAAAGTCTCGAAAATCACAAATTAGGGCAAGATCCATACAAATTAGGACAAAATCAATTGCGTTCGTGTTCTAGGGTTATGGAGGCTCTAATACCACATGTAAGACGCAAATTGCGTAACCCCAAGATCTCCATAACTAGAACAAGAACATGCATAATTGAGTAGAAAGATTAACGCACCTGTTTTGGGATCCATTGTTCTTGAAGCGGAAGCGGAAACACAATATTCCACGCGCAAGTCCTTCTCCTCTATTGCCCTCCGTATCACTGGCTCAATGAGGCGGCCCCCTCACGTGTAACGTTAGGTAAACGCTCCTTAGGTGAGGATACAAGTGAGAATTAGGGTTAGAGGAGAGACTTGAGCACTATTTATAGAGTTTCCAGCTAGTCCCTCTCATTACGGGCAAGGCTCAACTCGGCCCACACTAACCAACCCATATTAGACTAATTAAGAAACCTACTATCTCACCTTAGACCAAATCCCGTAAAACGATAAACGTTAAATGGTAAATTACAATATCAATTAATGTAGTCCGCAATTAGAAAAACTCTTACAAGCGCATCTTGCTTAACGGAGAAAATGGAGTGGTTTGAGTAACGCAGCATGCACTCATCATACCAAATGATGGAGTCTTTCTCTTTAGGGTAGTTGCTGAGTATTTCCTTGCACGTGTTGGCCACGTAGTTGCCACAAGCAGTGGCAGCGATGTCCAGGCAGTGGCAGCAATGTCCAGAGGAATAGCCCGTCGGCACAGTCAAGTAGTTTTTGCCGGCAGTGGCATTGGCAAAGCCGTCGGCATCCGTGGCAGCGACAGAGGAGAGGGAAGAGAGGAGGGTGTTTGAGATTTGTTTGGTAGGTGAATTTGGGAGTGAAGAGGGTGGTGTTTGGGCAATCATGATACAGATATTCGAGTGCAACTTTAGTAATGTGAGTGCAAATGCTGAGAAAATTAAAGAAGATGGGGAGATGAGAGAGAGGTGAATGGTGCCAAAGAATTCATTTTTTGATGATTGGATGGCTGAGAAGAGACATTCATAAGATTTTTATATAGGGTAGTGTCAAATCAGAACTTTTGCTATGCATTGACCACAAGTCTACGCGCAATTCAACCAAATTTATGAAAGGCTTTGATTATGGAAGCCACTTGGGTTGCCGTACTGTAAGTCAGTTAAGTCATTTTTTGCTAAAGTCTTCTCTTCTTTTGTATGCAAGCGAAGACTTGCACACAACATTGACGTCAAGGGCACTGTGGATCTCACTCAACATGTGTAGAGTGATGGGCTAGGCCCGACTCATAGGTCCAGCACATCTTTAATAAGTATAAAATCAGAAAAGAAAAGAAAAAGAGGGCTGAATGTTTCATAGCAGTGGAGAAGCGAGAGTAGCCGCATTTTCTTGCTGAAAAAGAAAAGAGAGAGCTCTTGTGGCTTTTCCCAAATTGGCTATTTCTCACAAAATTTTGGGTCTTGTTTTTTTACTTTGTATTTAATTTTCGACGCTATATTTACTTGTTTGGGGTTGATAGTACTGGAATATTGTAATTAGTTGCCATTGAGATTAATTTGATATTAGTTCATTGAGTTTGGGGGGAAGGCATCAATCTTGGACAGGCTTAAGTCCTCAACAATTGATGCCGTCTTTCCCCAACAAAGTGGAATTAGAGCTAGCATTGATGGTGGAAATCATTGGCACCATGCTTAAGTTAAATGCCTCGGATTATTTTATTTGGACATCTCAAATTAAAGACATATTGTCTTGTCAAAATTTATACAATCCCATAAGTGGGGATAGAGGTAAAGAAGACAAAGAAGATAAGGAGCAGGAGCAAATCAATCAAAAAACAGTTGGTTCTATTCACAATAGATTGATCATAATTTTTTATATCATGCTCCTCAAGAAACAAATGTTACGGAAGAAATTGTAAGATGTGTGTAAGAAGGGTTCTCACAAAATAAAGCGTTTTTAATTAAGAGATTTGTAAATTTAAGATACAAGGAATAGACTAGCATGTCTGAGCAATCGACTCAACTTTATGATGTTGTAAATTAGTTGAAAATCTAGAAATTGATCTTGGTGATGAGTCGTTGACATGGCATTTTTAAATTAATTTTTTCTCCTACAAAGCTTTTTTTTATAATTATTTTCTTCTTCAAAATATTATTTAAATTAGATTAAAAAAGTAAAAGGCTAAAATTTTGTTTTAAAAAATTGAAAAAAAATAATGGTAGGGTGCAAGAGGCACCATCGCTAGCCTTAGGGCAGGGCCCATGTCGCCTAAAATTGGGCGCCCTCACCCTTATTAGGCCTGGGCACCCTCTCCCGGACTGGCAAGGGCTGGCCACCCTTGCCCATGGTCGACGACCTCTGTTGGCCCCGCTAGCAATGGGTGGTGGTGCCCCACTAGTGAGCCCTACTCCTTTCCTTTTTTTTTTTTTTTTTTGAAATTTTTGAAATATAAAATTTTAGCATTTTTATTTTTAATCTAATCTAAGTAAGAAGAAGAAATAACAAAAAAAAAAAAAGCCATATGAGAGAAAGAAATTAATTTAAAGATGCTATATATGCATTTTTTGTTGGATATTTTGATAGTGTCAACAAAGAATTTGATTGTACTAATTTAATAAGTTGTAGTATCTGATTACGTTTTTTGAAAATTTTAGGACTCAATTGTACTTTTGTGATAAGTTTATGACTTCTAGTGCACTTTAGCAACAAGTTTATTAAATTTAATAGCCATTGGAAATGGAATATATAGAACTAAACTAAGTCAAATTGATCTAACAAAATTGTCATGAAATGAACTGATTGGATGTTTATGATCTTGTGATTTATATCATGTGTAACGTTACTAAAGCCATGACCTTTCTTCCTTCTTGTTCGATGCCTCTGTTATGGGAGACTTGTCATGACCCTCCGAATGAATAACCCCTAAGATGGTTAATGGATTAACAAGCAAGCGCAAAGAATCCCTCTTGTGAGGTAGTGTTAGTAATTGGCCCAAGTTCTCCAAAAGCCTAAAAATTGCAGCTTGATTTCCTTGGTTAATTATGTAATGCTATTTTTAATTTAAGAACGCCCACCAATCTATTAAAGGTTGCTTAGAGGCCAAGTAAAATTTGAGAGGTCATTTTACTTTTGCAACTTAGAGACTCGAGCCTAGGGCCTCGATAGTGCTAGATGTCTATCTAATGCCTAATTTGGTATCTTTCCCTCTTTCTTGGAAACACTTAATCATGTGATCTTTCCAACTTTTAAATCCAAAGTAGACACATCCACATGACCACACATAATCAAAGTTGTATAACACGAGTATTAACCATCAAAATAACTTCATACCAAGTAAAATACTATGATATCAAAAGCAATTGAGGTGCAACAAGAAAACCCAATATGAGTCGGGCAAAAAATATTCATTCTCTTGTTGTTGAACCTTGGAATAGGACTCTTGAGGCCGCTAATAATTAAATTTGCAAATGGCCTAGATTAAGGAGTGCATGTCTCCTAAAGCTAAATGATGATAATAATGATAACATGATTAGATATCTAAACTATACCAAAAACGTGTTGGATATATTTAAATTAATAACTATAATGAAAATTCTATAAATATGAGGTGAACATGTGAATGTGACTCGGGAATGATGCAATAATGCAATGGGTTGTCCAAAACCGACCCTCCAGCATAAATGTGCTCATTTGCCCACTAAACAGTTCCAAATAAACATGGAATCTTGGTGACAGGTGAATGATAATGTGTGATTCCACTAAAATATGAGATTAAACAACGTAAGTTGCAAAAGAAATAAGATTAATCACATCCAAGGACCGATCCTTGGAACCGGTTGACGCTAGGTCTCAAACTTCACAAGCATGGCATTCAACATAGGAATCGACATTATATCTTAATCTATCATAGAATATGATATCGACATGAGCAAATGACGAAGAAAAGTGAGCTTGACACCCTAGAGCCCTTGGCCAAAGCATGGGGCGAGACACATCTGCAAGGTTTTTCAACAAAAAAATCAAGGGAAACAGCTAGACAAAGCTAGTCGGGGTCATGGCCAAGGGAGGAGGAAATGGACCGGTTTAACAACAAACTTAAGTCTAACATAACCAAAAAAGTCAAATCATATGTACTAGATGCGATAACTGTGTGAATCGATTGGTAGACCAAGGTAGTGGATTCGTAATGCATGCAATGGCTATGCGAGCTGCCATACCTCGGTTTTAACCATAATCCAAAGCTTGTTTATCTTTGGAGAACGAGTTACAACTTAAAATGATAGAGGGACAAAAGTGTTTTACCTTGAATTCGTGAAGTAAGGGGTCCTAGGCTCTCACTCAACTCACGATATTTAGCAAAACTGACATAGTTTGCTCTAGTTCCCTCAACCTTCACTTGTTACTTAATGATTTTGGGTTCCTCAAATCATAGTTTTATGGTTTTTCAAGCCTAGAGAGAGTACTACGAAATGAAGACTAGAGAATGAGCCAGAGAAATGAGGGTGGAAATGAGAGGGATGAGTTTAGAGAGAGAGAGAAAAGTATCTTGAATCCCTTGGAATAATTGTCCAAAAAGTCATAAACTTATTGTATGGCAACAAATTTAGTTATGAACTTTTCAATTATGTCAATTTAGTCCTAAACTTATTGTAAGGCAACTGGTTTAGTTATAAACCTTTTAACTGTACTAATTCCGTTCTAAACTTTTGGATAGTTTGTCAATTTATTCATAAATCTTTTAGCAATTTGCCAATGTAATCCTTCCGGATAAGTTTGGTTGGAAATTGCCTAAGGACTACACGGACATATATCATTAAAAATGTTTAGGACTAAATTGACAAATCATCAAAATATTTAAGACTAAATTGGCACAAGTAAATGGTTTATGATTAAATTGGTTGTTGTACAATAAGTTTAAAAATTTTTGGATAATTTTTTTCTGAATCCCTTTATATGGTCACTAACCAAGCCCATCCTTACCCAATGGTTTCTAACCAATATCCACTGGTTCAAAGCCCTAAAGTGCATTGGTTTTTGTCCAACATTTCAAGCTTGATCCATCGAGTCTTTGTCACTAGAATCAGTCAACTCGAGTCATGGGTCAGGCTTGGGCACACTATGCAGTCACATGGAAACGACGTGTATGTATTATTCGTTCGTCCGTTTTGACAGAAATTTGTAGTGGAGTGAGCTAATATGTAGATTACAGTCATGTAAAATTTTCAGGCCAAACGGATAATAGAAACTCCCACTTTGATGCCCTTATATCACCATTTATGGATTGTTTGCCTCGTGTAAGGATCAATCGATACCTTCGATTAATGCGAATTCGAGAAACAGTAACTTTTTTGAGTAAGCCATGGGCCATATACCATTAGAAGAAGGGTTCATGCCACAAGAAGCAACATATTAGTACACTGATGCCACATCTACCCAAAATTAATTTTTGTATAAAAACTTTCAAACTGGTAAATCTGTTTTACATTCATTATAAATTGATTTCGTATATAATAAAAAAATTCCAAACTAATATACTAGTCTCATATTTATCTTAAATTGATGCACCCATGCCCCATTTACACACAAAAAAAAAATAAAAAAATCCATATCTACCACAATTTGGAGTAAATATGGTGCATGTATACTAGTTTGGGACGTGGCATGATTGTACTAATTTAGAGTTTTTTTTTTTTAATTATTGATACAAAATTAGTTTGGAAGTTTCTTGTGAAAAAAAAAAATTAGTTTAGGATAGATGTGATATGGATATACTGGTTTAGAGTTTTTGATGGTATTAGCCAATAAAAAGTTAGAGTCAAAGATGTTCATTGTGATGCTTAAGCTTGCAAATTTCAAGTTTGTTTGAGCCTTCAACCAAGTAGGAGAAGCTGCAACAAATTAAAAAAGAAAAAGGTTGAGTCCCGGTGTGGGTTCCATCTGCCCGTGAGCTTTAGCACCTTTGTTAATCAAAGTTTTTGCTGCCGAGTCTAATATGATAAATTAGAATGCTCTATTACTGTGTGCAAAAGAAATGCAATGAGAAATGTGAATGCATGATGACGCTATGTCAGTGTTTTTAGTTAGGGGTTGAATATTGCCATTATTAACGTATTTGATACTTAATCTTCATGAAATGCATATGTGAAGCCTATCTCTTGACATAGGGGCCAAGATACTAAGGCTACAATGTCCCTAGTTTCTAATTGTAGAGATGTACTGATAAAAATGTCAATGCAAAATGGCGCGTGATCACAGTATTTCCTCGGGGTCAAATTTTATCGTTTGATAGAGAATTTGATCCTTGAAAATTTCAAATGTATGAATAATCTTTTAGGTGAAAATTTAACTATCAAATCCTCTTTAAAAAGAAGCTCTAACACTTCTACTTATAGACGTTCTGAACTTTTCTGCATCCTTGACCACATAACACTGTCCTACTAGGGTGCTAGCAACTCAGATTCCCTCACCATCTCTACGTTTACATCATATATCCATATAAAAGTGCAACAAAATATTGCATATCCAAGCTGCTTAATTTGGTGAACACTGAACCCCTGGAAAGATGTATTATAGTGAAAATGCATTTGAGAATTTTATCTTCCTTCAACCGTAGTAATGGTGATGGTATTCATTGATCGGATGCTTTCTTCTTGTGATGGGACTTCGTGAGCCAGCGAGCTTGAAAATGTATATGTCGGTTGCTTTGGCTGTGAAAGATTGGACTCCCCATTTAACATTAGAACCACGGCCAACATGTTGGGTCTATCTGTGGCATGATCTTGCGTACAGAGAAGCCCCAACTGAATGCATCTCATCACTTCTAACTCCGAAAATGCATCGGCAATGCCTTCATCTATTAGATCCAATCCTCTGCCTTCACACCACAAGTGCCAAGCCTGTAACAACTAGTCGTTTTTCAGTGTTTCAAGGACTATCAATGGTTGGAAACTGAAATGGAGGTGTAATAGTTCCAAGATAGATCTTGCTCTTACATAAGCGAGGACATTGAGATGCTGCCCTGGGTAATCTAAACTTGTGTTCTTCTTGCCACTGATAATCTCCAATAGTAGTACTCCAAAGCTATAAACATCAGATTTCTCAGAAAATATCCCACCCATGGCATACTCTGGAGACATATAGCCATTGTAGACAAAATAATATAAGTGGAGTGTTCCTGAAATACAGTTCAAACAAAAAAAAAAGAAAATCATAGGCTAAAGGATGATGACATGAGAGATGAGAAAATTGGAGGGTGATTAACATCCAACTTGACGAGCACTATATTTCTCATATCTTTTAGCATTTGCATTGTGGTGCCGGTCTATAATTACCTCGGAGTGAACTGACATATTGGAACCATTGGATGTACATGTAAGAGTTTTCTCGGTAATAGTAAAGCAACAGTTGGGACATGTCTGAAGGGAAAGCTCAGCGCATTATACTACTCCTAATAGTGATGTTAGAAAGCTTACAGTGTCCCCACAACTTTGTGAGTATTTACTAAAACTTGAGTGCCTTCAAACATCCGTGACAGCCCAAAATCTGAAATCTTGGGATTCATCTTTTCATCCAAGAGAATGTTGCTCACTTTCAAATCTCGATGTATGACTCTGAGGCAAGAATCACGGTGGAGGTAAAGCAGCCCTCTGGCAATCCCCTGGATAATGTGGAAGCGTACACTCCAGCTAAGTTTTGCCTTCTCTTTTGAATCTGAACAAGGTTGCAAACATAAGAAATATCTAGTTTCAATATTGGATTTTGTTGAAAGCAGGAGTAAGTTCTTCAAAGGGTGAGACTAACCAAAGAGGAAGGTGTCCAAGCTCTTGTTGGGCAAGTACTCATACACTAGAATCTTTTCTTCTCCTTAAATGCAGCAACCAAGGAGTCTCACTAGATTTTGGTGTTGAAGTTTGGATATTAGAAAGATCTCATTCTTGAACTCTGCTATGCCTTGGCCTGAGCTACTTCAAAGTCATAAACGACCAAATTTGATGTATCATCTTCCTTCATTTGGTCTTTCCAAGCAGTGTCCCTCAGTAGTTCTTCTGACGTAAAGAGCCTTGGGATTGTCATTTTCCTAAACTTCCCTGCATTTTACAGATAGAATGAAATCAACTCAAGATAAGCATGAGAACATCAGTAGCAAAGCAGGCTTCTGAAGCCGTGGTTCCACCAATAATTCAAGATTCTTATATTGCGGTTAGGGCAAAATCACCCTTAAAACAGCAACAAACTGTACATCTTTTATTACCTCTCCACTTTGAAAGACCACGAGACCGAAATACCAGCTCCAAATAAGATGACGCCGGAAATAGTACTTAGGCTGATGATAAGTTTTGTCTGCGTAGGTACACCTGAACCATAGAAAATATATTATAAGAAGCACAGGAAGTGCAAAACCAAAGCATATTGATTCAACCATTTCAGCCTGTATCCGCACCCGCACTCGCATCCGCAAGGCGAATAAATAGATCTTTGCCACCCATGGAGAATTGCTGAGTATCTAGAAGGTCTTTACACCAAGCCATACATCCTATAGCATTCACATAAGAAAAGGCCAAGCACGAGCAATTTTCTAGGCACCAACTTTAACATCCTTCCGCATTATCTATCAACAAATGATTAGCGGAATCAGGCAATTTTATTTGTCTCATTTGCCAGAACATATCTTTTTCCACAGTTGTTGAAGCTGTTGCGCTTGCAGATTTCTGACAATTCAATTCCATTTTCCTAAGGCACCCTCTGGTCCAGTTTCCTCTGTTCCATTCTTCATCTGATCTAGTGAACTAAACGGGTTGCAAACTCCATAGGGGCCACATATTCCATAAATTTCACAAGGGTTAGTTGGTGTCGGTGCCTTCCAGTATGTTAACCAGCCATTGGCCCAACAAACTGACTTTACAGATCCTTCAGACGAGATGAAAGTATATCCAAAGATGGAGTTGTTGTAATTATTGAGGTAATAATATGAGGTTCCCTGGACATTATCTTGTTGGAGATCGTAGTATGTGTTGGTCATGTTCGGTATTCCGATGAACTTGGTTTTATCCCATTGTCCACTTCTCCAGTAAGGACTTGATCCATTCCAAGTGAAAAGCTGAGGTGGTGTCTCCGATGTCACTCCCACGACAAAGCTTCTGAGTAAGGGATCATCTTCGCCTTTCCAGGAAGTCAAGTTTAGTTTCTTTCCTTTTTTAACATTTACTCCAATCTTCATGTTTGGCAAGAGAGTGTCGGTTGGCTCATCAAAGCTTTCCCACATTATATTCTCGTTCCTGTCTTGAAGAACAAAGTTTCCAAAGTCTGAAAGCAGTGCTTGAGAATAATTCGACTTTGCCATGACATTAGTAGACCACACAAAGTGTTTTGTCGCCCATCAAGAAGCTTCATTTCCATCTTCCCCAATTATTAAACTAGCAGATTGATCCGTATGTCCAAGTGGCTTGTCCTGTTGGCCACCCGGACGACTCTGGAGGGAGTCATCTTCTTGTACCATATTCCTACATACTGCTTTGCTGATCCTTTAGGCTTGAAGAACCCGAGCTCAAAGATTTGACTACTAGAGACAAGGGTTTGGTTATGAACCAGTGGACTTGATGCAGTTATGCTGTCAATTGTGCTGCTTTGAAGTGCTTGAGGGAGGGAGAAGACAAGCAAAGAACACAAGTGCAGAGTCATTGGAATTATTTGGAACTGATTCAACAAAGTATATATGAAAAAATGCCTCGGGAAACTTCACCTCTTATAAGCATATCAAAATGGATAGAGACGGAATTGTAATGATGACATGATCGGTACTATAATTTTTGTATCACGCTTACCTTGGCATCGTAAATTTTAAGTCAATCTCTTGAGAATGTCAAGTTTATATGAGTATTGCCAAAATATCTAACATGACTTCAATTTAATATAAAACCATTTGACATGGCACACTAGGGAAATAATGTCTTTTAGAGTGTCCATAAACAGTATCATTTAGCCATTCCTTGACCCAAATTGACAAAATTAAGGTTAAATTCAACTTAAACCCTAAACCCAAATTAGGTCCAATGGTGGTGAGTCTTTATCCTGCGGGTGCCGCCAAAGGATACCCTCGGAGCGAAGGCGCTAGAGGTGGGACTACTGCTGATTCTGAAGGGCCACTTCAATGGCAATCCTTCCAATTTGTGGTAATGTAAATTTCTTCCCATGGGCACTGGAATTTCGAATGTGATATCATAGATTATCCCTTTGAGGCCAGCAGCACTTAGGGCCGTGGGTAATACCATGTCAAATTTGTTATTCTCTTGAATTGGTTCTGCCATATTCAAGATGCTTAGATTTGGGATGGGGTTGATAATTCACAAATTTTGCCGATTCGTTTTTAATCAAAGTAAGGTTCTTCTGGAATTATATTTTCAAATTAGTAACTTTAATAGCTACCCTTCTCTCTCTCTCTCTCTTATTGATTATCATAGGCTCATTTCAGCAAGAGGTATCATTAGAAAGAGGGAAAATGATATTATACATATCATAACTTTTCAATCAATCATTTGAATGTAATAATATTTTAAAAGATATTTGTTTAAGTGATTCCGGTAATTTCTTTTGTCGAAAAATTTGACATAGGATTAATTTGATATACAATTATGTGACAGGGCTTGCTGGATAAGTAGAGGTGTTAAACGGGTGGGTCGGGTCGGGTTTGGTTCGGGTCATTAATGATCCATTTATGCATGTAAATTTTCCGACCCATACTCGACCCATTTAACTAAACATAAAAAGCTTATTTCTTATATATATATTAAAAGAATGGTATTGCTAAAATATTTTTATATAATAAAATAAAAAAAAAATTATATAACACAAATTTAATGGATGATTTTTATAATTTTTAAAATAATTATTTTAAAAAATTGAATTCTAATTTTTTATTTAAAAAATATTTAAAAAATATAATTTTAAATTTTAAATTTCTTTTTCTCTTTTCTTTGTTCTTCTTCTTCTTCTTCTTTGCCCGGTCGCCAGTCATGACGACAACCGGCGGCCGGCCACGGGTGAGCCTCGAGCTCGCCAGATCAGCGAGCCTTGAGCCTTGCCAACCGTCGGTGAGGCCTTCGCCTCGATAGATCCGGCGAGCTCGAGGCTTGCTGGTGTTGGGCAAGCTCGAGCTCATCCCTCGCCATATATGGGGAGGCTTGAGCCTCACCGAACGTCAGCAAGGTAATATCATCAAAAGTGTGTAGAAAGGATGTCATTTAACCCTTTCTATGCACCAAATTGACAAGCAACTGATTGCTCAAGAAATTGAGAAGAAAGACATCGACACGAGCCCATTGCATACCCTATCACACATGGCCACTGTTGGACCTAACTTGGGGATAGGGTTAGGATTTGGGTTCAATAGGCCCCACTTCATCAATTTGGGGTACGAAAGGACTACTAACTCATTTCTGCATGCTTTTGATAACATCATTTCCCTGGCGAGCCGTATCCAATAATTTTATATTAAATTATTGACATGTCAGAATTTTGATTAATGAAATCGTTGCTGTCACTAAAGTAAATTTCCTTCAAATTTATAATACTTAAGTGATCAATTAAACATTTATAGCACCATGTATAAGGATTATGGCACTTATGATGTTTTCTTCCCTTTTCATTAAAAGGTTCATTCCACATATTCGAACTATAAAGTAGGATAAGCAGTTCGTTGGAAAAATAAAATAAAATTGGACAGATCTTTCTGTCTTAACAGAGGACAAATATCAAAAACAAACATGTACCTTTACGTCTGGTGACGGGAGCAGGAGGAGAACGAAGGAAGGACGGGGGAGGCACCAGCACCGCCATGGCCGAGGCATTGTAAAATGGGTACAGCTCGAACCTCATGCTGCAGCTCAGAGTGAACAACCTCCCACCTTGCTTCCCCCGTGGAAGACCCGCGATTGTTGCCCGGAGGCACGTGTTGCACTCCAACACCGTCAAGTCCGGTGTGCACTGTGCGAGCGTGTACAGCTTCTGCAAACTCGTAAAGCTTGCCTCCGCAACGGCAAGTTTCTTCCCTGACTTGCCGACTGAAGCCCTAGCAGTGATGTTGTCCACGGTCTCTCTCAGGACTTGCATGAACAGGGTTGGATTGGTGATTTTCCTGGTGTGGTACATCGTGATAGAAGGCATTTGTTCCATGACTGAGTGGATGGAGCCATCGGAGTACCTCAACATACACTCATCATACCAGATCATGGAGACTCGCCGGTTGGGGCATCTTTGGAGGATATCCTGTTTTCCAGTGGCCACGCAGTTGCTGCACGTGGCGGAGTTGACGTCACCGCGGCAGAGGAAGAGCCCATAGACCTGGTCGGGAGGGTTTTGGCCAACGACAGCATTGGCAAAGCCGTCAGCGCTGTCGGTGGCGGCAGAGGAGAGAGAAGAGAGGAGGGTGTTGAGGTTGGATTGGTAGATGGAGTTGGGAGTGAAGAGTGTGGCATTTGGGCAGTAATGCCGTAGAAACGTAGGTGCTGATTCAGTACCTACAAAATTTATGAAGAAGAAGAGGAGAGAGAGGGAGATGGTGAAGCAAGAACTCATTTCTACGTTGATGAATCCCTTGGTCTTCTTGCTGCACAGGCGTGGAATTAGAGGAAGAAGAAGGAAGAGCCATGGTCTGCTGTCCTATATATTTTGTTCGTGGGAACTATTCGGAAAATTTATTACGTGCATTAAATGGAACCTAACCCAGACCGCCAAAACAGGTAAATAATTACAAGACAAGAAGCAAAAAGAACTGTATTAGTGCAAACGATCTAAATTATGGGGTTAGGCTATCATACCCCTAATATTTATACCCGTTGGATTGTTATTGTGTCATTGTTACCGGTATTCAAATGGTTGTAATCCAATGGCTGCAAATGTAAGCCTTCAAAACTGCATGTGAGGTCTGCATAGCTAGAATCTAGGGTAAGTATATTACGAGTGTTATAACTTTCGTACAAAATTCACTTGAGTGTCATAATTTTTTTTTTTTTCTCCTTTGGGTGCCATAAATTGTAAAAATTGATTAATTAAGTGTCATTGGCAAATTGCCTCATTGGAAAATCTAATGTGGATGCTGGTTATCCTAAGTGATAGGATTGACGTGGACAATTAATAAAAAAATTCAAGAATAAAAAAATCCACATCAAAATGGAAACTCAATAAAAAAAAAAAAAAAATCCACATAGGATTATTTGCTAGGAATGACACTCAAATAATTGATTTTACTTTGATGTGGCACTTAAGTGAGCGAAAAAAATCGTGATGGTACTTAAGTCAGCTCCATACAAAAGTAATAGCACTCTTGTTGTCCTTGTTCTAGCATTTGTATTTATTAATGAAAAGGTTGGGGAGAGTCAATGTCGTTATCGCTATGAACAATTGACTTGCATTAATTAATTCTTTCTAAAACATATTAATAGAAGGTGGCCCCATATATATAAAATTAGGTACTTCTCATGATTAAGGCCCATTACATATAAAGTCCAAAATATTTTAAATTCAATTTTCAACAATGATCAAAATTAAAATATCATCAAAACAATTATTAGGTATTAACATATAAATAGTGTTAATTATAAATTACCTTCTTCGCCTCTTCTTTTTCCCAACCACCGTACGGCCCATACTCTAGAAATCCATCATACACTCTCCTTATTTTAATCGCATCAACTCAAATATAAATAAATGGGTTGGGTTTAGCATTTAAATGAGCATTCATGTGGAAAATGATAAACACGTAAAAGATTACGCTTTTTCCACCCATTTTTTGACTTATGATGTCCCACTTTACCTTAAGGTTGCGCATGACAACACTTTTGTACCGGGAAGAGTTTTTTTTTTTTTTTTTTCAGAAATAGTTCTTTTATATTTCTGTTCCCAGGGAACAATTTCTAAGTAAAAGAACCTGTTTGATAACTACACAAAATTTCTACTCTTGGAATAGAAAAAGAATAGAAATGCGTTTGGTAACGCAACAATTTCTTTTTTTGTATTTATTAATTTTTTTATTCTTGCTTATGGATCGCCGCCGCCGGTTGCCACCACCGCCGCCCGCCGCCGGCCCGCCTAAATTGATAATGTTCCATCACCGCCGACCACCGCCGGAAGCCCATCGGCCGGCGACGACCGCCGACTTGAGTGCCATAGATTTGAAAAACTGATTACTTAAGTGCCATTGGCACTTTGCCATGATATGGACGATGATCGTTCTATATGACATTGTTAATGCTGATGTGGACAATTAACAAAAAATTCCAAAATTAAAAAATGCACATTGGAATGGAAATTAATAAAAAAAAATTACGTAGGATGATTTGCTAGAAGTGAAATTCAAATTATCAATTTAACTCCAATGTTGTATTTAAGTGAGTGAAAAAGAAAGTTATGGTATTCAAGTAAGTGTTGTACTGAAATTATAATGCTCTTGCTATTCTTATTCCCTAAAATTTAGAGTGCAATAATAGAGGAAAAACTATTTGCACACCTAATTTGGAATCTATTTTTTTTTAATAAGGTATATTGCCAATCCAAATATCAAGTGCTTCTCATTTATTGTTCTCTATATCACCGACTCAACGAGACTGTCTCTTAGTTTTAGCATTTTGTATACGCTCCTTACATAAAGTTATTTGTATATTATAATTATTTGAACATTATTTGTAGAGTTCTAAGTAACAAGTGCTCTCATCACAGTCTGGGCTTTATTCAGCCCATATTAGCCAACCGAATATTAGACTCATTAAGAATCCTTAAATCTCACCTTAATAGATCAATCCTGCAAAACACTAAATTACAATTTTAATTGAGGTAGCCCACATTAGAAAAATTATTACAACAAATGCAAGCATGGTCGTGCCTACTAGAATCACAGTATTAAGCTAATCAATTGGGAATTGACATATAGCAAAATATATTTGTCATGGTGCATTGTTAATAATATCGTAGAAAAGTATCGGAATATAGACTCGTTCTACTATTGGTATGTGGTAAGAATTTCTATTTGTTATGCGGGACTCGTTATTCTTACTATTTCTTAATATATGATTGATATAATTTATTAGATTAAGTCTACGCAATAACTTGTTGTGTATCATGTAGTCTATAGAACTATATGTAAATTATTGTGGAAAACGAGCGATTGAATAATAAAATAGAAATAACAAGAAAATAAATCGGACACTAGATTTATATTGTTTAGTCATAGTGACATGCATCCATGGGGAGAGTAGCAATGAATTTTACTATAAATCAAGCGTATAATGGAAATTACGTACTTGAATCATTAAAAAACTCTCAATGTTTCTCAAATCCTAATTACACCTAATAATGCATGCATCGATTAGCCCTGCAATTTATCACTAAACAATCTTTCAATCTCATGACAAAATTACATACACATCTGGACCTCACAAGATCTAATTGAATTGAACACTTGTATGTTTGTCGCGACTGAATTTATTAAGCCCGGACTCTCCCAAGTCCACCAATTCACGACTTTAATAGTCTAAGTTTTTAACCTGTAAATTAAATTTGAAACGGAGTCACCACTAATCGGTTTGGGGTGGGTCGATTAGGAACCCAAGCGAAGTATCGAGAGAAATACTCACTCCTGCGCAACCAAAGAAATTAGGATCAGGCACTTGATTACACTAGGGGTGTGTTTGGTAACGTTTCTGTTTAAAAATTGTTTCTAGGAACAGAAATAGAAAAAATTGTTTCTGTTCCAGGGAACAATTTTTGAACAAAAAAATGCATTTGGTAAATCTGTTCCAGAAATATAAAAAGAATAGAAACACGTTTGGTAAATTTGTATAATTTTTTAATATTTTTATTTTATTTTTCTATTTTCTTTCTTATTTTTCTTATTTTTCTTTTCTTTTCTTTTCTTTCTTTTTTTCTTCTTTGGCCGCGCCGGCCTCGGCCATAGCTGGCGACCGGCCGACAAGGGCCAGCAGCCTCACCCAGCCACGGCGAGGCTCGCCGGCCCCCGGCGAGGCCGAGCCTCGCCGGCCGTTGGGCGAGCTCAGCCTCGCCGGATCTAGGTGAGATCGAGCTTGCCCGACCTCACGCCTGGCTGGGCGAGCTCGAGCTCGCCCAGCCAAGGCGAGGCCGAGCCTCGCCCAGCAACAGCCAGGCTCGGCCTCGCCGGGGGCCGGCGAGGCCACCGGCCCTCGTCGGCCGGTGGGCGGGCGGTCGCCGGCCATGGCCAAGGCCGGTCGCCGGCGGTCGCCGACCATGGCCAAGGCCGGCGACCGGCCAAAGGAAAAAGAAAGAAAAAGAAGAAAAGAAAAAAATAAAAAAGAGAAGTGTTTCTGGATGTTGTTCCAAAACAAGAAACAACTTTTTTATTTCTTTTCGTTTCTTTTTTTGTTCCTAGGAACAAAAGAACAAAAAAAAGGAACAAACGCACGCAAACGCGTTTCTGTTCCTTTTTTGTTCCCAAGAACAAAAATACAGAAATTTTTGTTCCCGGGAATGTAAACACTAGTGCAAACAAACGCACCCTAGTTAATCACTAATGCCCTTTCGGTACCTAATCTTGTTTAAACCCCGAGGTTTTTTGGATGTTCGAGGAATTTTCCATGCATTTGTAAAAAAAAAAAAAAACATTTTTGAGACCGTTTTCTATTTATTTTGACATAGAAAGCATTTTTTTTATTTTTTATTTTTCTGAAAATATAAATCTTTTTTTTTTTTTTGCTTTTTCTGACTTTTTTTGGCTATTTTAGGAAAATATGATATATTTTTTATTTTTTTATTTTTTTTGGAAAATATATTATTTTTTATTTTTTAAAAATATTTTATTTATTATTATAATATAAAAACGAACCGGGTCGGGTTCTCGGGTTGGGACTGACTCGGTTCGTGACCCGCGAGACCTGGACGGGCCCTACTCAAGTTTTTTTCCTCCTCTCATTTTTAAGAAAAGCCCAAACTGTTCTTGGCCCATTTTCATAAAAACTTCAGCCCAAAAACTACCCGGCCCACGCGCACAAAAATCAACCCAAGCAGAAACCCTACCCGGACGCCCAATTCGAGTCCGACCTGACTGGGGGGCAAACCCTACCCAGTTTGGACCCGACAGGTGCCCCTCTCTTTGCCCGCGTCTTCGCGGCACTGATGAGGGTGACCGAGGAGCTACTGGGCAGTCAGACGGCAACGATGATGGCGACGACGGGCTCGAGGATAGCAACTGGCCGCCTGACGGGGATGGTGCTGCGTTGAATGGTAGGCCGTTAGATGAGGATGACGTCGCGGTAGAGCAGCAGCAAGCGAGGCTCTCGTCGGGGGGGGAATCGGCAGACGCGACTAGGGTTTCAAGTAGGAGGCGATGGCGACAACGCGATCAGTGATGGGTAAGGGCGGCGACCAGGGTTTCGAGTGGAAAAGCAACGGCGGGCAGTGGTTGATACCTGTTTGTAGAGGGAGCACGGCGTGGGGGCTTTGCTGGTCGGCGTCGGGGCTGTGATGGCTCGGTGAAGCAGCGTCGTCTCTCAGATCTGATTAGATCTGGCCCTTCCGTAGACCCTCGCCCTCAGATCTTTAGATCTAGACCTCGACCCTCTCTCTTCAGGTTCACTTGCCGTCGGCCTCCCCCGAAGTCTCTCGGAGGGAGGTCATTTGAGCTTCGCGACCCGATCTCTCTCGTGCTCGCTCTTTGATTCTCCCTTGAAGTCTCTCAAGGGAAGATCTCCGAGTTCGCCGTGTCCTTCGACGGAGGTGGTGCCTCGCTATTTATAGGAGAGGGGGTGGCCGATGGACGGGGATTCGGTCGCCGGTCTTCGCACGCCGAACGAACGCCCGCAACCGAACCGGCGTCCCATCCTCTCTCCTCCAACAAAGCATGCTCGGCATTGAAGGCAGCTATTAATGGCGCCTGAGATCTGTCATCTCCGGCCGACGTCGGCCTACCCTCCTCGGCCATAGGTTGTCTTCGAGCGTGTGAGTTGCAGAGGCGTAGGGGGAAGACGGGAGAAGAAGGAAGAAGAAGGAAGAAGAAGAGGAGAAGGGGGCCGGGCTTTGTGGGAAAAGGCTGGGCCCTGGGCCTGCGTGGAAAGAAGAAGAAAAGGAAGTCAAGGGCACGAAGGCCCGGCCCGATGGGCTGCTTCTCTTTTTTTTTTTTTCTTTCTTTTATTTATTTTTTTGTTGTTTTTGCTATTTATTTTTTTATTATCTGAAAAAAAGAAAAATAAAAGAAAATAAGGCCTAATTAATAACCTAATAAAAATTTAAGGTATCAACCGCCCTCTCTTTGAAGGTGAGTTTGCAGAGGTTGCATTCAAAGATAAACCTGATACCTAAATTTTGTTTATACATATGCAATAAATTATAT
Source organism: Eucalyptus caleyi (assembly GCA_014182885.2). Taxonomy (NCBI): domain Eukaryota; kingdom Viridiplantae; phylum Streptophyta; class Magnoliopsida; order Myrtales; family Myrtaceae; genus Eucalyptus; species Eucalyptus caleyi. The sequence goes on from CM024470.2 coordinate 51,845,675, forward strand.
GATATTTAGGACCTAGTGTCTTATGTAGAAAATGAGCAATATAACATTGCATATACTAAGACAAATAAGAAGATACCTGTATTTACTTACCGAGAGTGAGTGAGATAGGGTGTGAACCCCGAGTTTTGGCAAGTATCAATGCGTCATCGTACCTGTTGCATGAGGAGATTGCTTCTCCAAGACCCAAACCATTCTTCGGTTGCCTATTGGAGCAATAAGTGATTTGTCTAGGACCCGAACCTTTCTTCAGTTGCCTTGACGGGGAATTGCCTTCCCAGGACCCGAATCTTTCTTCGGTCGCCTGTTAGAGCAATAAGTTGTTTGTCTAGAACCCGAACCTTTCTTTGATCGCCTTGACGGGGAATTGCTTTTCCAGGACCCGAACCTTTCTTCAATCACCTATTAGAGCAATAAGTTGTTTGTCTAGGACCCGAACTTTTCTTCGGTCGCTTGTGAGAGCAATAAGTTGTTTGTCTAGGACCCGAACCTTTCTTTGGTCACCTTGACGGGAGATGCGCCGACCTTTCTCAAGGCATCTGTTTGTTGGGAGATTGTACTTGGATGATCACAAGTACAAACTCTTGGGGCATACCTGGATGATCACAAGTATCGAAGGGGTACCTGGACGATCACAGGTACAAACTCTTTGGGGATACCTGGATGATCACAAGTATTGAAGGGGTACCTGGAAGATCACAAGTACAAACTCTTTGGGGATACCTGGATGATCACAAGTATCGAAGGGGTACCTGGATGATCACAAGTACAAACTTTAAAGGAAGAATCAAGGCATACCTGAGATATTCGTGTGGAAATATTGAGGATGGGTCTTGCATATACGTGAAGGTTTCTCACCTCCTAGTAGTGGGAATATCGAGGACGTACCTTGGATATTCATGAAGGTCTCTCACCTCCTGGTAATTGGGAATATTGAGGACGTACCTTGGATATTCATGAAGGTCTCTCACCTCCTAGCAACATAAACTTGAATGTAGCACAAGGCTTACCTGGATGGCCGCAGGTGCACAACGTAGTGGAATGCTTGAACATCTACTAGTATTTAACGATGCAATTTTGAGGACAACTCGAATAGATTGAGTGTCACGAAAAGGGAGTATTCGAATGGTGGCCGATACTGAAAAACAAAAGGATACTTGGATAGTCACAAGCATCCAAACTCAAGAGATGACTTGAATAAGTCAAGTGTCAAGAAGAGAGCACCTGAACAGTGGTAGGTACTTTAAGACAAAGGGATAAGGATATGCTTACCTGGCAATATCTCTGATCTCTGAGAGTATGTCTGCTATTTGCACAGTATGCACACATGATTGTATGTGTTGTAAATTTATGAGTTCAAATGAGATTCATGCATGATAATTTTGTCAATTTTGCATCATCTGATTTCCATTGGGGAAGATTGTGAAAGACAACTTTCATTTAGAATGTAGATGTCTTGAGCATGCCAGATGAGGGACTTTCAGTCTGAAGGGACTTTTCGCTCACTCTCATGGAAAAGGCTATCATGACCATTGATGCAGGATTTATAAGGACCACACTTTTCACTGTCATCATGTCAGCAAGGGTCTGAGTATTCTCGCAAGTGGTACGACTTTACCAATGTGGGAGGTCTTTGTTGAAATAGTGATGAAGACTTGGTCAATAGCTCATCAAATGGGACCATCGAGGTCACGGCTCATGAACGAAGTGCCGAACGATCATCTCCAGGTTTGCAAGTCAAGAGTCCTGCGAAAAGAGATAGAATAGTCTTGCTCGTACTTCTTCGAGCAATGCTCATGCACATATGAAATCCTACGTTAATTGAAGTGCCCCTAGTCTGAAGAGACTTTTACAATGGGATACAATGTAGGCTTGATTCGTTTGTAAAAAGGTGAGAGCTGGTGATTGTCTTGGCATTTGTCACTAGTCTTTCTTCTTACTGTCAAATGGAGGTTCTATGGACCATAACAACAACATTTTCTTGGTTGTATTTTTGACTGAGGGACATTGACCTTGCTTTTACCAGGCATACTGCTTTTTCATGCCCCTATTTTATTCAAGCTCTTCATTTATGGGCATTAACCTTGCTTTTACCAGGTACACTGCTTTTTTATGCCCATGTTTGTTTTTTCATTCTTGTTGCTTGAGAGCTGATCTTGACAAGTTTAAGCAAACGCCTTTGTTAGACTATTGAGTCTTTATCTTTTGCCGGCGCTTTTGATTTTGCTGCTCAAACGGCAGTAGCTTCTGCTTTGCCTCTATGTAAGGGTGAATTTACAGACTCAATTGAGTTGTACAATAGATACAAGTGCGTAAAGAAAGAATTGCTCTTCATGACTCTAGGGCACTTAAATTAATGCGAGTGTTCATACGCAATAAAGACACCCAAAGATTGATGCAAGTGCGAGCAAGAAAATTTCTATATCTCTTCTCACCTTGTGATGCTGCTTCGCTTCTAATCTACCCCGGTATAGGGGTTGTTCTTGACGGGGATAGGACATAAATTTCATTAGTGTATGGGGCTCAACGGGGTGAGCAATGAAATGCCTCTCACTATTTTGGTTATCGTACCATTCGCGAGAGAACTCTTTACCCTGCAGCCATGGAATCTTCTGCACTCATCTCACAAGTGTATAGATGGGGGGACTGTGTGTAGGATATAGCTTGCCTTTCATCATTCTGACGTGCCTCATCCAGCATGCTCAATTGATCTTGTATTCTTCACTTAGCTGTCTATTCTAATAATCCTTAGTGGAATCAGTGACTTAGAAAGGCAAAATCATCACACAGAATTCATCTGGAAACGACATGCAACATTTCGAATATGATGGAGTTTGAATTTTTCAAAACAAGTGAATGGTTTTGACTCAAAAAATACCCTATTGACAACTTTAGGGGCTAATAGAATGGTGTTTTCAAATATGTTAGATTTTGAACATCAAAAGGGTTATTCGCAAATGAACGTCGATGGTTGTCCCTATTGATTAGGAATATGACACATGAATGATCAGTCGGGGTTGGGAATCTGATCGGGCAACTCTACTTTTGCCCCTACAGAAGAGAAGATGTACAAGTAGATCAATTATTCTGACCAAAATCAAATGTGAGTTGAGGCCTGAAGGATCTCTATCATTTGTTTTGGCAGTACTTGAGACGCCATTTTGCTTGGGAGAGTTTGTCATGCCTCTCATTGATTTGTTATCTTTGTTTTTGACAGTCAAGTAATCCTGCAACAAACAAGACATGCTTCTCATTGATTCGTTATCCTTGCTTTTGACAATCAGGTGATCCTGAAGTGTGAGTGGGATACGAAGTCCTATGTCTTTTGTTTCGTTAAATCACTTGCCTTCTCGTAATTTGCAGGGACAAAAGAAGCAAATTTTTTTTTTCTACCAATTGGCTAATTGCCGCGTCGAGGATTCAAACCCCCGACTTCGGACCATTTTGCTTCTTCCCGGATACCACTCGGCTAGAGGCGCCGACGGTGTCCGTAGTGCGCTTCTTTTTTAGTTCACCAACTCGGTTCCTGGACGTCATGTCCTTTCATACCAAGTTAGGTAAATCGATATGGGTCATTTGATTTGTCCAAATTAACCATTAAGCTTGCTTCTTGAATCATATGCTTCCTGTCAATAAGAGAAAATATGTCAAAAGTGAGTTCAGATACTAGGAGTATTGAAAATGATACCAAATTACTCTTCCCCAGAGTTTATATTTGCTGACTCCTAGGGATATTTGAATGTCAATGACGGCCTTTTGTTTTCGACACAGTTCAATGTCTCTTTTGATTGGCCCTCCTCATTTGTGGCCACATATGCATAATTGCTGGTCGTTGATTGATTTTCAATGCTTTCCTTCTACGGAATTTTTCCTTACACCTTTGATTATTGTAGCGTTGGGCAAAGTCATGTACCTCAAGCTTCTATGAAATTTGAGATAGACAACCAAAACTTCCAATTCTCCGATGGTGATTACTTCTTGCAAGAGCATATGTCTGGAACAAGAAGTAAGGCCTCTAAATTCTAAGATTGTTAACTAGGATAGAAGATTCCTATTAACCAGACTAGTTCCTGAATGACGCGTCCTTCACACCGAGCTAGGTGAATTTGACATGGATTACTCTTACGCGTCTGCTTGGGTAATGTCGATTTGCTCAAGTTATGCCATCAAGTTTGCTACTTGATTTTCGACACTTTCTTAAATGTTGATGATTACCATTCATTTTTCTTCATTGAGTCAACCCAAACACATGTTTTTTATGATGGTGTAAACACATCACTCATATATAAAGGTGCATAGGCATTTTCATTATGATAGAGAAATGCTTGGCAATGCCAGACAATGGACATCTTTCAAGGGTAGTCCTTTTTCACAGCATCGGAATTAACTGGTTTAAAGAATTCTCGCCCATCCATCTCAGTCAGGATCAAGGCTCCTCCAGGAAGTATCTTCTTTATTACATAGGGACCCTTGTAGTTTGGGGCAAACTTGCCTCCAGGCTCTGGAAAGATTGGCAGTGTCTTTCTCAAGACTAGCTCGTTTACCTTCAAAGTGCTTGGGTCGCATCTTTTGATTGAACGATCGAGCTACCCTCTGCTGGTAACACTGACCATGACAGAGGGCTTTCAGTCATTTTTTGTCTATCATATTCAGTTGCTCAAGCCTTTGTTGTGTCCATTCTTCCTTGGACAATCCTGCCTGGGATAAAATTCGTAAGAAAGGGATTTCTACTTCTACAGGAAAAACCGCCTCCATGTTGTAAACCAAGGAAAAAGGCGTTGCCCTAGTGGAAGTTCGAATCGAAGTTTGATATGCTGTTAGTGCAAAGGGTAACCTCTCATGCCAGTCGCGGTAGTTTTCAGCTGTCTTGGATAGGATTCTCTTGATGTTCTTGTTGGCGGCTTCCACGACTCCATTCATTTGTGGACGATAAGGGGACGGGTTCAGATGTTGGATTTTGAACTCAGAAAACAATTGATCAATCAACTTGTTGTTAAGGTTTGACCCATTGTCAGTGACGATAGCTTCCGGTACGCCATAACGAGCGATTATGTCACATCTGATGAATTTCATAACATTTCGTGCAGTTACGCTCGCATAGGATGTGGCCTCGATCCATTTTGAGAAGTAGTTGATTGCAACCAAAATGAATCGGTGCCCATTTGATGCCTTCGGATTGATTAGGCCAATTACATCAATGCCCCACATTGAAAATGGCCACGGCTCAGATAATTGATGCAATTCAGTTTGAGGGATATTTATCTTGTCCCCATGAATCTGACATCGATGACAGCTTCACACATGCTGAGCACAATCACTCTCTAAGGGGAACCAGTAATAACCCAATCTCATTATTTTCTTGGCCAACATATGTCCATTCATGTGAGGGCCACATACTCCCCCATGTATTTCTTGCATTATTTGTGTGGCTTCATTTGCATCCACACACCTTAGCAGGACTGAGTTATATGATCTTTTGTACAAATTTTCACCGCTGACGGAAAAGCTCGAAGCCATTTTCATTAGGTATTTTCAATCAGAGGGAGTGCTTTCTTTAGGGAATTCCTGCTTTTGGACGTACCTCATGATGTCATAATACCAGGGTTTCCCGTCGGGTTCTTCAGTTATAGTCATGCAATGGGCCTGTATTGTCAGGACTTCAGTCTTCAAAGGCTCTACTTCTAACCCTTTCATTACTTGCAACATAGATGATAGTATTGCTAGTGCATAGCAAACTGGTTATGAATTCTATCTAGGTATTCAAACGAGACGTCCTGGAATTCTCCTACCAGTTCTTCCAAATAGTCATGATAAGGCACTAGTTTAGCGTCTCTTGTCTTCCACTCGCCCACAATGTGGAGGATAATTAAGGTGGAGTTACCGAACACTTTTAATTTTGACACCTACATTCCAATAGCCGCTTGTAGGCCGAGGATGCATGCTTCATATTCGGCTATATTGTTGGTGCATGGAAACATCAATTTTGCAGCCACAGGATAATGTTGCCCATTTGGGGATATCAAGACCGCCCCGGTGCCTGAACCTGACAAATTTACAACTCTGTCAAATAACATAGTCTATGTGTCATCTTCTACTGTTGAAATTCGGTCGTCTAAGGAATGATCCTCGCATACTTCTTTAGGGCAATCTGCTAACATATCAGCAATCACTCGACCTTTAACTGATTTTTGCGACATCACTTGGATGTCGAATTCCGAGATCAGGATTTGCCATTTGGCCAATTTTCCCACCAAGGCCGGGCAACCGAGCAAATACTTGATTGGGTCACTCTCAGTTACAAGGAATGTTTGGTAATGCAAGGTATATTGCCGGAGTCTGTGCAACACCCATACCAATGCAGCGCATGTTTTTTCTGACTTGGAGTAGTTTTGTTCCGATGTTGTGAACTTTTTACTCAAATAGTAAATGGCTCGCTCCTTCCCATCATGGGGTCCTTTCTGTGCCAACATTGCACCTAGGGATTCACTGTTGATGGTAAGGTAGAGGGTCAAAGTGTGTCCTAGAGTCGGGGGTATTAAAACCGGGGGTTTTATCAGGTACTGTTTTAGATGTTCAAACGCCAATTAGCTTCATCATCCCATTTGATTTGTGCATCTTTCCTGAGAAGTTTAAAGAAAGGTTTTGCAGTTTCGGAAAGCTGGGAAATGAATCGCGCAATGTAATTTAATCTTCCCAGGAGGCTTTGGACTTATTTTACAGTCGAGGGAGGAGGCATCTCAAATATCGCTTTGGTTTTTGACGGGTCCACTTCTATCCCTTTGCAACTCACAATGAATCCAAGTAATTTGCTAGAAGTTGCCCCGAACACACATTTTGCTGGGTTCAAGCGCAACTTGAACTGGCAAAGTCTATTGAATAATTTTTCTAGGGTCTTCACATGGTCTTCTTCATGTTTGGTTTTGGCAATCATGTCATCGACATATACTTCAATTTCTTTGTACATCATGTCATGGAAAAGGGTGACCATGGCACGTTGATAAGTTGCTCCAGCATTTTTCAGGCCAAAAGGCATGACCTTATAGTGAAAAGTTCCCCATGGAGTAATGAATGCCGTCTTTTCCTTGTCTTCCTCATTCATTTTTATTTGGTTGTATCCCGAGAATCCATCCATGAAATAGAAAAGTTTGAATCCAGCAGTACTGTCCACGAGAACGTCTATGTGAGGTAGCGGGAAATCATCTTTTGGGCTTGCTTTGTTCAAATCACGATAGTCGACACAAACCCGGATTCGACCGTCTTTCTTCTTTACTAGGACAATGTTTGCTATCCAACTAGGATATTGCGAGACTTCGAGGAAGCCTACTTCAAGGAGCTTCATTACTTCTTCTTCAATCTTTTTTGACAACTCTGGCTTAGTTCTCCTTAGCCGTTGCTTCTTGGGGGCTGCATCAGGGTTGGTTGGCAAGCTATGCTCTACGATCATTGGGTCGAGGCCTGGCATATCGGCATATGACCATGCGAATACGTCTTGATACCTCTCTAGGAGGGCAATTAAGCTTGTAGTTTTTTCTTTAGAAAGGTTCACGCCAATCTTTATCTCCCTTGGACCTTCCGTGATGCTTAAATTGACAATGACGGTGTCTTCAGTAGTAGAGGGCCTTGCTTCTTCGTGGCGCTCCCAATTTCGTTGAATTTCATCAGAATCATCAAAATCATCATCCGAGTCATCAGAATTGCTATCATGTGTGGCACCCCCGAAACGGCCCCCGATCCGTTAGGGTCGCCACAGTTACGTCCTCTTGGAGCATACCTCTGAGACCAAAGAAATGTTTACATAACTTATAATACCTGGGGGTTTTCATTTATTTTCTTTACCGGTCCCTGCGCAATTAATATGGCGAAAGCATAATTCGACTACCCTTCAACAAAATATAAAGTGACACACACCATACTAAAACTTTCATAATTTAGGCCGAACACTTTTATTTATATAAGGGATGGACTATGATAGTTGGTACAACAAAACGCAGAGGTCTTTTCGTGCCTGGCGATTACTCAAAAGAAAAGCAACTTCTATCCTTGAATATCATCTGCATCCGTCCATCACCCATGTGTCGGCGTCCAAAAATGCATCTCCTGCTACCCTCGACTCCAGATCATATCCAATCAGGTCCGTTGGCCGGCGGTGGTGGTAGCACCCTCAGAAGGCGGCCATCCATACGGACAAGGACTGATGTGTACTCTTGGTGAATAAGCCCGACAGATAGGCCTACTTCAAAAGTTAGAAAGATCCTCACTCGCTCGAATACCAGCCCGTGCACCCCAGGATGACGGTGCTCGGTCCACTCCCATTGTAAGTCAATCAAGAGTCCGTAAAATATGCCAGGAGTCACAGGTAGCAGCGGCATTTTCGTTTAGTCTGAAATGTTAGTCCCCAAAAGGGGTGAGTACAATCACTCAGCAATAAAAGCTCCATTACACTATATTATGTAGAAACTATAATCATCCAGATGCATGCAAAACACATTTATCATTTATATATATATGCATGCCATCAAGGGTCTATTTTACTTGCACCACGTTCATAACCACAATTCAATGCCACAACAAACATATTTTCAGTGCCGGGTGAAACTCACTCAATTTCACAAACAAACTCTCATATCATGCCACATGCACACACATGCACTCCTTTAATGCACCGGTTTTAATGTTCAAAGAAAAGTTTCATTCCCCGGGGACCAATGTTTGCGTCCCTCCGGGCTTTCGCACCCAACATGGCATCGCGAGACCCTCCGGCACAAACCTCCGGGCATCCAGAGCGTGTTCCGTCACACCCCTGGGCATCTCGCACCCCACCTGGCATCACAAGGTATATCCAGGGCTCGCCATGAAAATGGTTGCCCCTTCCCTCCGGATTTACGTACAATCCCTACAACCGGGCATCCCGAAATTCCCGAGGATCCTCCGGCACAAACCTCCGGGCATCCAACGGCATCGACACACTCGACCCTTGGGCATCCCGACACTCCCGGGGCATCGTCGGCTCACACCTCCGACGGTAACATTCACATCACAATATACATCTCATTACCAAATACATTTTAATGCAATGACGTCATGAGTTCCATGGATTCATAAAACTTTATCAAATTTTCCAATGTCATGTGATATGCTGAATATCAATGCATCTATCAAGTGAATAACAAATAACAACTCAAGATACAATGATTCTTATAACAAAACGAGCAGTTCATAGTAAAACAGTATAACAACCAGAATGCACGCCTTCAGTAGAGACTTCGATATAACCAGCAAATGATCATGAAAAATTCTGAAATTTTAACACGTTATAATTGAGATCTAGACGAAAATATTTCGTTAAGAACACTAAGCCAGATTCGTTATGTATAGTGAGCAGTAGTTCACACCATTCAGTTCAGAATTCTTTTATCACAGACTAAAGTTCAACAGCAAGCACTGCATTTTAACAAAGATTTAAACCATTGTATTGATACCAAGAATTTCTGATAAAATTATATACTCTAGTTCACGCAATTCCTCACAACTTCCGTGAAGAAATCGATATCAAATTCATATACCAAAGCATTTTCGAATTACCAATGAACGAAACTCAGCAATGAAAACAGAAAAGCCCGTAGGTCCACTCCAATGGCTAATCTCCAAATGCATTTCAAAATCATATGCAATTTCTTAAACCATGCTTGCAACTTTTGTCCAAAATTGAAAAGAGTTATCAAAACAAACAACTTGAATTCGGCACATTGGTAAGTTTAGACACCACTCCTGACTTCAAGATTTTATAATAAGTCCACATCAAAGTTCGAGATTTCAAGAGCGCCAAAACCTTTTCTTTTCTTTTGAAACGTTGATGAACGGTGCCTCGGTTTATACAAAACTTCTAGTGAGGGTCGGGAGGTCTTTCCACATCCATTCATTGCTAAACTTTATTCGAAAGCGAAAACTAAATTTGAACATCATATAGTAGGCCGAAATATCAACCTGACCGACACTGGTTTGGACAAATCAATACAAAACTCGAAAGTTTGTAAAACACCGAGCAGTTTTTTTAAATCATTTCAAGCCAGCGCTATGGTAAGTAGAGTTTCAAACACAAGTCAGGAGGTTTTCTTTTCCGAAACCGAAAACGATGGCCGAATTTCTCAAGATTTTATAATTGCCAAAAATCTGTTTTCGATGAAGTCCAAAGTAATCGAAACCATATATGAAAAACCCGAGCATTTCCTCAATCTCATGATCCCGCTTTACTTTGATTACTCATAATTTAACATTCTAATTCCAGAACTCAGATATTTCCAAGTGTATTGCACTAAACTAGACAATAACAGCACCACATAATATAGATTCATGGACTTTCATCCACTTGCCTCAAGTCCTAGAGTTCAGCAGCTAGGGAGTTCGATTTGGCGATGCGGCCCGACGGCGGCGAAGACAAGCGGCGTCGACGGCGGCAGCTCACACGCACGGCAGAGGGCGGTCTCCTCTTCCTCTCGCCGTTCACTCCTCTGCTGATCACTCTCAATTTCTCTCGCTCAAACCCTCTCTTTCTCTCTCCAGTTTCGCTCACTCTCACGAGCACAACACCACTGGTTTTGTTAAAACCAATTAAACGGATGAAGTACATGTCTCGGTGGATGCAAAGGAAATGGACAGCTGGGGTGGACGTGTCTTCAGCATGCCTTCCCTTGCATTTTCGCTGGCTACTCCTACACTAGCAACGTGTCATCCTCCAACCAAGTCTCAGTCAACCTCTCTTCTATTTAGTTGACTTAATTGTCGATTATTCAGGGGCATCCGAATTGTATTGGGCACGTGGATTAGTGGACGTGCAGTCCCTCAATAACAAAGCCCAAATAACCGAAAAAACTGATCATTAAACTTATACGAATATGGAACATTTTCGGTCCCATGGTCTTGGTGTTTAAATTTCTTTTCTTATCTCATGTGCACTCAAGTGATATAATTGTGTCGAGTCATAAAAATGAACATATATATATATCGATAGTCTATTCAACGATCGGACTCTTAACAAACATAAGATATCGATCCGTCGATGAAATCAAATAATGCTCATACAAAATACTAAGGATGCCATTCAACGATACTTTTATTGATCAGTCACTGCCGTCGCACATCACGGTTTATGAAATTTTCGGGTGCCACATCATGGCTACTTACGGTGTTGGTTTGAACCATTCCCATACCCTCGCCTGCCGCTGGATTATTCCTGTATCATAGAGTAGATAGGCTAAGGAAACAAATAAGGTTAACAGTATGCATGCCCTTTTTTTTTTTTTTTGAAAAGGTGATGATTTGCTTTTTTAAGACGAGTAAGCATGAGGAAACCCGGGTCTCAAATTTCTTCTTTCATTTTGTGGCTGAATATCATCAACGGGCCAGTTTGGTGTGTCTCCTCATGCCCTCAAAATGTTTTCAACTTTATTTAATAGTAGGCAAATTTACATTTTGGAAGAGTGATTTCAAAAATTAGTTCCTTAAGTGGAATTGATGTTGAAAACAAAACAAGCCAAACTTAAGAAATATGTACAAGATCCCACGTAGGAGAATATGCAAGGGAATTAAAAAGGGTTCTACTCGAGCGGGCCTACACCCATTTCCCCTAACGGTCCTTCATTGATGGCGCCCACGAAGAAGTCTTCATACCAGTCACTAGTCACGCCTCCTTGTGCTCCCAGCTTTGTGAATTTTAGATCGTCTATACCTCCCCATCCATCAGGGACAATGGTCATAGAAACCTTGGGGGATTGAATAGTTGACATAATAGTCGAATTTACCACTTGGTTGGCCCAAAGTGTCCATGATTGACTTTCCTCTATGCGTTTCCTTAGCATGCTCAGGGAGCATGGTATGGGTGCTAGGTACCACGAGAAGGTCATATTTGCCATAACATAGCCATGGGGAGCGGAACGTGAATACCCCAGCATTCAAAAGATCCTGAATCTTGTCTTTCAGGATGGTACAGTCATCTAGCGAGTGTCCTAATTCCCCCGAATGATAGTCACAGTACTTGGATGGATCATAATCAAGGAAGTACTACGGAGTAGGACGCCTCAGTTCCCTAGAGATTATTCCTTGCTCTAAAAGGATGGGGAAAATAGTGACCATCGATTTAGGAAGAGGTGAATATGACCGCGTGTTTCTTGAGGACTGTGGTAGCCGAGCTCCTTGCCAGATTGTGTCAGTAGGGTCTTCTTCACTTACTTTGGCTACCAACTCCTCATTGTGACGAGAGCGGAATGTACGAGCATCTTGAACAAAATTTTCTGTCAAGTGGTATATGCTATACGTAGTTCATTGACTTGACGCTGAAGCTGAGTGAACAAAAAGTTATCGCCTGTTTCTTCTAGCTGTTCCTCTTCAATGGCACCTACGAAAAGGTCCCCAAACATGGTGGTCACGTCATCTAGCCTTTCTTTCTTTGTAAGTACGGGCTGAGTTATGCTCTTTTGACCCATGCCCAAATAAATGGGAAACTTCATGTTTTCATGGTTGAATTGTTTTGGAACGCCGATCATTTCTTCTTCCTCATGCATCATTTTCGCAAGGCTTGGGAAGGTTTCCTCAAGGTGAGGGTATACAAGGCCGGTCTTCTTTTTTGCTTTTCCTTCACGGTATTGCTTCTGATATCCTAAACCGATGGTGTGAGGTCTCCTCAAGGCTTTGATAGGCTCGCGGATGCCTTGGTTTCCCCTGCTGAGCCCTTGACTCGGGATAAAACCGTATCCAGTCATGATTTTCCCTACCATGATTGCAATGCTTGATATTTCGGGGACAAGGGATGGAGTCCCTCGAGTTTCGTGTATAGTAGACACAAGCTTGAACGATTGATAGCTGGATTCTTTTTGTCACCAGGTTCAACATAAAGGATGGCCGTCTCATGGTAGATGTGGTGATCTTCTTCTCCGCGGATCGTGATTAGTTTTCCTCCAATCACGAACTTTACATTTTGGTGGAGGCTTGAAGGTACTACTCCAGTGACGTGGATCCACAGTCGGCCTAAGAGGAAATTAAACGCAGTAGGGATATCCATCACCTGGAACAAAATTTTGAATATGGTTGGCCCTATTTAAACGTCAAGCTCGATCTCTCCCACTGTTTCCTTCTTTGTTCCATAGAATGCTCGAACGGAAGTCTTGGGTGTCTGGATTCATGATGTCTCTATTTTAAGACGACAGAGTGTTGCTAGTGGACATATGTTAAGAGCAGATCCATTGTCAATTAGTACTCGAGCGACGTGAGATGCGTTGCACTTGACTGATATGTAGAAGCCTTTGGTGTGTCCTCTACCCTCCTCGGGGATCTCTTCATCAGAAAATGCCATTTGATCTTTTAGAAGGATGGTACTGAAAAACTCTCGAGTTTGTCATGTTCAATCATTTCAGGGACATGAACTTCACTTAGTACCTTCACGAGGGATTTCTGGTGCTTGACAGATGTCTGAAGTAATTCCAGCAAAGAGATCTATGATGGTGATTTCCGTAATTGTTCCACCACATTGTACTCGCTGGCTTTAACTACGGCCAAAAACTCCTTGGCTTCTTCGTTAGTGACGGGTTTGGCAGGCTGCGTATTGGCTTCAGCATAGGTTTGCCCAGATCTCGTGGCTAAGCCAACATCAAGGTTGTAAGACCACGGTACTACATTGTTGTCTTCGTATTTATAGGGCTGGGGGATCTTAATGACTATAGCTGCTTCTGCTATCGATGCTTGAACTATGGCTCATTTCCCTTCAAAGACGCCCTCAGGTGGGGTGGAATCCTTCTTCTCCCTCTTTGCATTTAGTGTGGCAAATTCTTCATCTTAATTGATGACGAAATGCGATATAGTAGAGACCATACCGGTGTGGCCAGCATACACAATTATTCCTGCCTCTATCATTCTTGATACCCTTTCTTTCATTGTTGCTAAGGGTGGCATTTCATTGCCTGAATAATACCTGGTTTCTACTAGCCCTCGATAGATGTCAACAATATGTGCATTGACATTTCTGATTTGGCTGGCTTAAGAACTGAATATCGTGTTTACTTTGTCAGTGTGAGCAGAGAGCGGATTGCTTTGGACATTTGGTTTTGTAGTTTGGAATGAGAAAGCCTTAGTATCCAGCAAGTTCTGGATCCAATGCTTAAGGATGAAACACTCGTCAATTGAGTGGCCTACTTCTCCCATGTGATAGTCACATTTTTTGGACGGGTCATAGCTGGAGAAGCTTTCAGCGTTGGGTCGTTTTGGCTCAATTGAGAGGAGGTTCTTGTTTCGGAGGATTGCCAAAACATGTGATAGAGATCCAGGAAGCGGAGTGAATTGTCTTCTATTGTTGTAACGCTGGGGTGGTTAACAACTAGTGGTCTGTTGTTGGCTTGTGCTTGTCTAAATGGTTGGGAGGTGACCGGTATTTGCAGTGTAGGTTGCATTAACATCTACCAGGGGTTCTTTGTCTTTTTTTAGGTTGAGCCTTCTGCTGACGGGTGCAGGTTCAGTGAACCAACCATCCCTTAACCCTATCTCAATCTGCTCTCCTACTGGAATGAGTTAATTGAATGATTCAGCGATCGTAGTCATCATTTGGTTGCGGTATTCATAGGGGAGGATTTTGATGAACATTTTTCTTAGTTCAAAATCAGTTGGTTCGGGACTGATCTGGGTGGCTAGATTCGTCCATCTAATAGCATATTCTTTGAAAGATTCATGCTTTTTCTTTTCCGTGTGCTCGAGATCTTCACGAAAAGGGGTAATATCCATTATGAACTTGTACTGCTTGAGGAATGCCTCACTTGCTTCACTCCATGTTTCAAGGAGGTTTATATTTTTTGTGATGTACCGCCTCAGGGCAGGACTTACTAGACTTGACTGGAACAACTGGATCATTAGAGGCACATTATTAATATACTGGGTCATTTGAACCAAGTACATTTGCAAATGAGCCCTTGGGCAAGTCGTGCCATCGTATTTCTCGAACACAGGCATTTTGAATTTTTTCGGCATTTTGACCTTGGAGTAGATGGAGAGGTCTGTTGGAGTAGGATCTTGGAGGCCCTACAATTGTTTTAGCCTCTCTTCAAGTTTCTCAAGGCGTTTGTCATGTTCAGTCTTAGACAAACTGTTGGGCTTTGCTTTCTCAACTATGATTTGGTGCGTATCATCCTCCAATTCGGGCATGTTATCATCGGTATCTCTTCCTTGATCACCTCGGGTAGACGATTGCGGTAACAATACTTCGATTGAGGCTAGGGCGGGAGCCAATTTGCCTTGGATGGAATTTATCTGCTTTGAGAGTTGTTGAAGCACATTGAAGACTTGCTTCATTTCACTTTCCATAATCTTGACACGGCTTGGTACATTTTCTTCGGCCATTCTAGCTTTTGGATTTGGTGAATACTACTATGACGTGATTACCTGGTAGCACAGAGATTTATACAATGCTAAAAAGAGCTCTTTACACCAGTTAGAACGACCCTAGATAATCACATCAAAAGTCCCACTGCCCATTTTTATATGCGATGGGAAGTTCCATTCTTGTGAAGCTGCTTGCTCCTTCGTACTAGCTTCAATACGTGTCTCTTGCTTGTCTCCAAGCTCTTTTCAAGAGATTCGATTCGCCCTTGCAGGGTAAGTTTATCAACTACATCAGGGATTACTAGTTGCAGGTTCTTGGGAATTATATGGTTGAGGATGTAGAATGCTGATGCATGATGAACTTTTTCTTGTCCCTTTAACCTTCTGGGCACGACGATCTTTTCAGTGTGACATCTACTCCATGCATTCTGAATTATGCGGATCTCCTCCAAGTAGTTGTAGTCTGCATGGGTGAAAAAGATTCGGAACAATCCTGATTTGAGCGGTGGTGGGATTTCTTGGAGGACCCTTGTGGCATCCCAGAAAAATTCAAAGCCAAGCCATAAGGTGTGTTAAAGTCTTTAATTAGGTGATAAAATTTCCTATGGCTTATGCTTTAGCCATTAGTCTTTTTAATTAGATGATTTGTGCATGTGATTGTGAAAATTTAAATTCGATAGATTAATAATCTATGCTTGGCCATGTACTTTATAAATTAAATTTCAATAAACAAGATGTCCCAAGACTTTGGCCAAGATGAAAATTGAAATTTGAAAATATTTATAGGAAGGAATTTCAAAAAAAAAAAAAAAAAAAAAAGAGGAAAAGGTTAATTTTTAGGATGGGCTTTAGGCCCATTGGCCTAAGCTTGTAATGGGCCAAGTTGGCCGGCCCAAAAGACGCCCAAGAGGAGGTGGTCGACCAGCCCAAAAGCCCAAGCCCAAGAAGCCCAAATCAAATTAAAAAATTCAATAAGACAAGTGGCAAAAAGGGGAGGCCGTGCATTGGTTGGTTTGTAGGCAAGTAATGATTGTTAATCATGAAGATTTGGGGGTATAAAAAGGGAAGAGAGAGAGAAGGTGGCCGGATTTCTTTTGGCCGAGAGAGAGAGGGGGAGGAACCGCTGTCCGTCCTCCGTGTGCCGCCGTGTTCGCCGCCTTACGCCGTTGTTCGTCTGTTCTTGAGGCAAGTGGGAGTCCTCTAGCTTCTCTTGCATGCTTGTATGTTGTTTGCATGTTGAAATTTTGGTTGTTAGATGGGAAAAACCAAAGCATGGATGAGTTGTGTGTGAGTGGTGTGACTGTTCTTGCTCGGATCGTGTGAGACAGAAACTTGTTTGAGCTTTCATGTGTGTTTGGAGTCCGATTTT
Organism: Eucalyptus caleyi; assembly: GCA_014182885.2. Lineage (NCBI taxonomy): Eukaryota > Viridiplantae > Streptophyta > Magnoliopsida > Myrtales > Myrtaceae > Eucalyptus > Eucalyptus caleyi. The sequence continues at coordinate 51,862,398 of CM024470.2, forward strand.
GGCTTCGATGTCTTCATGAAAGTTGTAGAAAACATCTTTTACTATAACATAATGAAATTTTGTCGAAAATGATGGAGATTTGAGGGGCTAAAGTCTCATCTTACGGAGACCTCAGATCTGGAGAGTTTTTACTGACCTTTCGCTGGATTCATGGTTGCATGTTAGTTTTTGTTGAGAATTTTACTTCGGTTTCTTCATGAAAGTTGTAGGGAACATCTTAAACTACAACATAATCAAATTTGAAGTGAAAATAACAAGAATAGCTTGGTAAATCGAGTAGATCTTGAAGACGATGATTCTGGTGATGTGTTCCGAGACACCCGAGACTTCCAGGACCTAAATGATGACTATAATATGGTTATTTGACCTAAATCTCTTCATGAAACTTGTAAAGGACATCTTGACACATAACATATCCGAATTTCAGAGAAAACTAAAGAGAATAGGCAGGTTAAAACTCCATATTTCGGAGATGGAGGCACTGGATGATGCGGTAACGGGTCCAGAAGCTTCGTGAGGTTGAATAAAATAATCTATAAATAATCCAGTAAGGAGTTCTGCATGAAAGTTGTACGAAAATGTCTTGGCTATAATCCAGTAAAATTTTATAATTTTTAGAGGCCATATGGATATTTTAATTGAATTTATTCGGAAACCGTTCATTCTGGTTTCATCCGAGAAGTATAGGATGTTTTGTGAAAATTGTGAGATTTTGTAAAAATTCAATTTGGCCATGAATTTTGCATGTAATCCAATTGGGTTGTAATTGCTTGAATTTTTATAATTTTGGAAATTTATAGATATTAAAAAAATATATAATAATAATAATAATAATAATAATAATATATTATTTTATTGGCCATAGATTCCATTTAATTTAATTATGTGGCACGTGTGATAAAGTCTTGATATATATATGACATGGAATTGAGATGCATGTATGAATTCAATGATGAGTATGATCTTGATTTGTCATCACATCACATGCCATGATAAATTGAATCATAATGATGTGAATTGAGATAAATGAGGAAGCCGTCGGGGGTGAGCCGACAATGCCCCTGGAGTGTCGGGATGCCTAGCTACAAGGGTACGGCCGGTTGCCCGGTGGTCATGAATGGCCGAATACCGGAGGGTCCTCGGGAGACCGAGTGGTATCGAGATGCCCGGAGAGTGGGGGAGCCGGAAGCTCGGCATGGTAATTATGCCGAGGGATACCTCGCGATGCCAGATTGGGTGCGAGATGCCTGGCCTAAAGGGTGCGGCCGGTTGCTCGGTGGCCTAAAATGCTGGATATCAGAGGGTCCTCGTGATGCCAGTTGGGGTACGAGATGCCCGGAGAGTGGGGGAGCCGGATGATCTGTAATTGTATCTTGGATACATGTGGGACGCAAACATTGGTCCCGGGAATGAGAAATGTGGCGGTCCAAGATGAAATTGGAACTAAATCATGCATGGTGATATATGTGTGACATGATGCATGATGATATATGCATGACATTATGCATGACAATATATGCATGGTAATGATGATGATATGCATGATGATATGCATGATGATGATGGTGAGGATGATATATGATGATGATGATGATGATGATATGAATGATGATGATGATGATGATGATGATGATATGCATGATGATGATGGTGAGGATGATATATGATGATATGCATGATGATGATGATGATATATGATGATATGGCATGATAACATGTGTAATGTGATGATGTCATGATGATGATGACATGTATGATACGATGATGCATGATAGTATGCACATGGCTTCAAGGTAAGTAACGCCTACAATGCATGTATGATTTGTATGATGCATTGAGTTGTTATTGGATTCCTTATCTGCTGAGTGGTTGTACTCACCCCTTTGGGGACCAACGTTTCAGATTAGCAGTATGCTGCTTCCTGCCGTCGCGCGGGGTGCATTTTACGGTTTACCGTCCGACGTTGAGGTAGAGTGTGAGGAGTTCAGCAGTCCTTCTATGCCTGGACTCACCTACATATGTGTGCGCTATTTTGTCTCGTACGACATAGGCCTAGCAGGGGGCCTGATTGTCCAGGAGTTTGTCTCCGTCCACGTTCGCCGCGATGGGGTGATGGGAGGGATGCTACCACCGTCGCCGCTTGACGCACCGGACTGGGTGTGACACCTGTGTGCGACGAGTAGGGGCTGTGTTTTTTTGGGAGTTAGTTAGCCGACACATATGATGAGAGTTGAGCACGTGTGATGTAGAGGGTCGATGGTTCTTTTTGGGGTTTTAGGCTGGACATGGCAGAGTCCTAGCTTTTCCTTTTAATGTACCAACCCAAGAGAAGTCCCATCTTGAAAATATATGTAAATAAGTGTCGTGACTTGTTTATAAATCATGGTGATTAGTGGTGTGTATTTGTATCATGGTTGGTAGGGGGAGAGATGTTGATGTTTTGCTTCCGCTAATGAGTCGTATTGGGACCGCTTAAAAAAAAAAAAGGCCTGTGAATAGCGACGCTTCTTCTAAAATATAATCAAAAAGGTAAATCAGGAGTAACTTTGGTGCTTGTGGCAATCGCCGAAGGGTTCGGGGTGCCACATCCGCCCATTTTGGTATCAAAGCAAATGGTTATAAGTGGAGTGATAAGGAGCCTCAATTGGATATTAAGGAACATGATGACAATGCACACCATAGGATATAAAACAAAATAATTGAATAACGGGTGATGAGAATTCACTCGTAGATCCCTAGTAGTTTACTTTGGATTGCCTTTAGGTACCAATAACATATATATATTACTTATGTAGTAGTAGTAGTTGCTTTGAATGGAAGCAGTGAGTCTCAGATTATTCCTGAGGCAATGCTTGGAAATTGCAGGAAAGTCATGGTGCGAGCTGGAAGTGCTCATCCATCGAGGGCTAAAGCCTCTGCTGCAAGGGCTGAACCCCGAATGGAAGACATCCTGCAGGCATTAGCCAATATTGGAAATCTGATGGAAAGGCAAGCGCAGCAACAGCCCGGAGCAGAACGCCATACTCAAGGACTAGTGGAGCAGTTTCTGAAGCTGAAGCCACTTAAGTTCAATGGAATGGGAAGTCCTGAGGAGGCGGAGCAATGGATTGATGGGATGGAACAAATTTTCCGGCTATTGGACTGCATTGATGCTGAGAAAATAGTTTTAGCAGAGTAGCAATTGGAGGGAAATGCGAAGTTTTGGTGGAGAGCTTCGAAGGACATAATCTTTCCACCAGGTACTGATGTGAGCTGGGAGGAGTTTGTTAGGGCTCTCCACAGGAAGCATTTTTATGATTGTGCTAAGGATAGGAAAATTGCTAAATTTGTTCAATTGGAACAAAAGGATCTAACGGTAGATCAATATGAGGCTAGATTTTCTGAACTGTCTAGATATGCTCCTAGGCTAGTTGAGGACCAGGAAGAGAAAGCTAAGAGATTTCTTAAAGGGCTGAGGACAGATATCAGGAGACAACTAGTGCCTTTGAACATAAGAGATTATAATGAGATTTATGAAAAGGGCACAGTTGGTGGAGCAGGAGTTGATGAGGGAACATTCAGAGGATAAGAAACCATTGTCTTTTAGTGATGTGAGAAGGGGTAAGAGACCCTATACAGGTCAAGGTTAGACCTGGGGATCTAAGAAGAAGGGAAATTTTGGGAACTATGGAAGAGGCAAGGGTAGCCTGAGTTTGGGAAGGACACATTATCAGAATGCGAAGTGTCGAATGTGTAATGGGCGACATGGCCCAGGACCTTGCATTGGACAACCAAAGTGCTATGGTTGTGGACAAATAGGCCATATTAAGAGAAACTGCCCTCAAGAGAGATCACACGTGAGTATGGGCTCAGTGCAGCAGCCGCAGCGAAATGCTGTTAGGCCAAACTTACCAAGGAATCCCCAGAGGCCACTAGCACAAGGAAGGGTGTATGCGATCACGTAGGAGGAAGCGGAAGCTTCCAAAAATGTTATCTCAGGTACGATCTTTATAAATGATAAAAAGGCATATGCATTATTTGATACGGGTACTATGCATTCATTCGTGTCTGAAAGATATAGACAGTTGAGTAAGATAGAAACTATGCCTCTTGAGACGCCTCTTTGTGTTTCTATGCCTCTAAAGGATGTGGTATTGTCTACGCTAGTGTGTGGAAATTGTAAGATAACAATGGGGGAAAAGGATATTGAAATAGACCTAGTTGTAATGGCCATGTATGATTTTGATGTTATCATAGGAATGGATTGGCTTCGTAAATACCGAGCACAGATGGATTGTTAGAGGAAAGTGATCCAATTTACCTTACCTGATTAATCTAGTTGTGAATTTTTAGGAGGTCAGACCCATCTACCTGTAGCACTTATTTCGGCAGTAGAAGCCGATAAGTTACTTGACAAAGGATGTCAAGGGTACCTAGCCATAGTTAGAGATTATGCAAGGGAGGAGCCTAGACTTGAGGAAGTTCATGTAGTTAACGAATTTCAAGATGTATTCCCTGAGGAATTGCTTGGATTGCCGCCAAAGCGGGAGATTGAATTTGAAATTGAATTAATGCCTGGAACCAGACCAATATCAAAAGCCCCATATAAGATGGCCTTAGTCGAATTGAAGGAGTTAAAAGTGCAATTGCAAGAATTGCTTGACAAAGGATTCATTAGACCAAGTGCTTCACCTTGGGGTGCACCGGTCTTGTTTGTGAAAAAGAAGGATGGATCGATGCGCTTGTGTATTGACTATAGGCAGCTAAATCTGGTGACCATCAAGAATAAGTATCCTTTGCCTAGAATTGATGACTTGTTTGACCAACTCCAGGGAAGTTTGGTCTTCTCTAAGATTGACTTGAGGTCGGGATACCATCAGTTAAGAATTAAGAAGGAGGACATTCCTAAGACTACGTTTAGGACTTGTTATGGACACTATGAGTTCCTTGTTATGCCATTTGGATTGACTAACGTGCCGGCTGCATTTATGGATTTGATGAACAGAATATTTCAGCCTTATTTAGATCAGTTTGTGATTGTCTTTATTGATGATATTTTGGTATATTCAAAAGGGCCTAAAGAGCATGAGCAACATTTAAGCATAGTTTTTGCAGACCCTGAGAGAGCATAAGTTGTATGCTAAGTTTAGTAAATGTGAGCTCTGGTTGGATCAGATAATATTTTTAGGGCATGTGGTGTCAGGAAAAGGAATTGCAGTAGACCCAGCAAAAGTTAAAATAGTAGTAAATTGGCCAAGACCAACGACACCTACTGAAACAGGGAGTTTCTTAGGACTGGCTAGTTATTATAGGAGGTTCATTGAAGGATTTTCACGACTAGCAGGACCTTTAACTAAGTTAACCTGAAAGAATGTGAAATTTGAATGGAATGGGGAATGTAAAAGGAGTTTCCAAGAGCTCAAAAGGAAATTGACTTCAGCTCCAATTCTAACTATACCCACTGGACTTGACGGTTTCACGGTGTATAGTGATGCATCTCACAAAGGACTGGGATGTGTTTTGATGTAGCATGGAAAAGTTGTAGCCTATGCATCCAGACAATTGAAACCCCATGAGCTGAATTACCCGACACATGATTTAGAACTAGCAGCTATAGTGTTTGCCTTGAAGATATGGAGACACTATTTGTATGGGAAAAAGTTTGAGATTTATAAGTATCATAAAAGTTTGAAGTATCTGTTCTCACAAAAGGAGTTGAATATGAGACAAAGGAGATGGATGGAGTTATTGAAGGATTATGACTGCGAGATAAGATATCATCCAGGGAAAGCGAATAGAGTAGCGGATGCTCTTAGTCGTAAGTCGGCTATGGAAATGGCTAGTTTAAGAATGGCAAAATGGGAATTGTTAAGTCTGTAGCAGACTCAGAATTTAAATTGGAAATGGATTGTCTTAGTGGTATGCTTAGTGCATTAAGAATTGAGCCGGAGATTATCCAGAAAATTAAAATCCTGCAAGAATCTAACCTAGAGATTTTGAAAATAAAAAACACAGTATCTTTAGGAAAAAGACTGGAATTTCAAATCTCTGATGATGGAATAGTAAGATGCCAAGGACGACTTTGTGTTCCCAACAATGAGGGATTAAAGAAGGAAATTCTGTCGGAGACACATAAGAGTAATTATAGTATTCACCCAGGTAGTACAAAGATGTACAGGAATTTGCGTCAGCAATTTTGGTGGAATGGTATAAAGGTAGATACGACTAAGTACGTTTCTCAATGTTTGATGTGCCAGCAAGTAAAAGCGGAACATCATAAACCCGCAAGACTCTTGAGACCATTAGACATTCCAGAATGGAAATGGGAACATATAACGATGGACTTTGTGCAAGGATTGCCAAGGATGTTGAGTAGTCATGACTCAATTTGGGTTATAGTGGATCATTTGACAAAATCGGCTCATTTCTTAGCGATTCGCATGGACTACCTAATGGATAAGTATGCGGACATGTATGTAAGTCAAGTGGTACGCTTATATGGTGTTCCAGTGACCATTATTTCAGATCGGGATTCGAGGTTTACTTCGAACTTTTGGCGAAGTCTTCAAATTGCATTAGGGACTAAGCTTTAATTTAGTACTGCTTTTCATCCCCAGACCGATGGACAAACTGAAAGATTAATCCATATAGTGGCAGATATGTTAAGAGCTTGTGTAATTGACTTCAAAGGAAATTGGGATGAAAAATTGCATTTGGTGGAGTTTGCCTATAATAATAGTTTTCAGAAAAGTATAGGCATGGCTCCCTATGAAGCATTATATGGAAGGAGATGTAGGACTCCTATCTGTTGGAGTGAAGTAGGTGAAAGGAAGTTGACAGGACCTGAATTGGTACAAGTTACCACTAAGGCTGTTGAGATTATCAGAGAAAAACTTAAAACAGCTCAAAATAGGCATAAAGACTACACAGATAGGCGTAGAAGGCCTTTGGAATTTAGTGTAGGAGACCATGTATTCCTTAAGGTATCTCCAATCAAAGGGATATCTCGATTTGGGATGAAGGGTAAGTTAAGTCCTAGATTTGTTGGACCTTTTGAAATACTCGAGAGGATAAGGAATATAGCTTATCGTTTAGCATTACCTCCTAAGTTAGAAAATCTGCACGATGTGTTTCATGTATCGATGTTGAGGAAGTACCAGCCGGATCCTGGTCACATACTCAATCATGAAGCCATCAAAGTGGATGAGAAAGTTAGGTACATTGAAGAGCCTGTGCAGATATTGGACCGAAAGGAGCAAATTCTTAGGACCAAGAAGATCCCATTGGTTAAGGTATTATGGAGACATCATGATATGGAGGAAGCCACATGGGAAAGTGAGGATCAAATGAAGGAAAAGTACCCCTATTTGTTTCAAGAAGGCGCGCGTGGTGTTTGAATTTCGAGGACGAAATTCTCTAAGGAGGGGAGAATTGTGGCATCCCAAAAAAATTCAAAGCCAAGCCATAAGGTGTGTTAAAGTCTTTAATTAGGTGATAAAATTTCCTATGGCTTATGCTATAGCCATTAGTCTTTTAATTAGATGATTTGTGCATGTGATTGTGAAAATTTAAATTTGATAGATTAATAATCTATGCTTTGCCATGTACTTTATAAATTAAATTTCAATAAACAAGATGTCCCAAGACTTTGGCCAAGATGAAAATTGAAATTTGAAAATATTTATAGGAAGAAATTTCAAAAAAAAAAAAAAAAAAAAAAAAAAAGAGGAAAAGGTTAATTTTTAGGATGGGCCTTAGGCCCATTGGCCTAAGCTTGTAATGGGCCAAGTTGGCCGGCCCAATAGAGGCCCAACAGGAGGTGGCCGACCGGCCCAAAAGCCCAAGCCCAAGAAGCCCAAATCAAATTCAAAAATTCAATAAGACAAGTGGCAAAAAGGGGAGGCCGTGCATTGGTTGGTTTGTAGGCAAGTAATGATTGTTAATCATGAAGATTTTGGGGTATAAGAAGGGAAGAGAGAGAGAAGGTGGCCGGATTTCTTTTGGCCGAGAGAGAGGGTGAGAGAGAGAGAGAGAATTCAAGAAAGAGAGGGAGCGGCCAAGAGAGAGAGGAGGAGGAACTGCCGTCCGTCCGGTTCGTGGAAAATGATGGATATTTGAGGGGTTAAAGGCTCATCTTACGGAGACCTCAGATCTGGAGAATTTTTACTGACCTTTTGCTGGATTCATGGTTGCATGTTGGTTTTTGTTGAGAATCTTACTTCGGTCTCTGCATGAAAGTTGTAAGGAACATCTTAAACTACAACATACTCAAATTTGAAGTGAAAAGAACAAGTATAGCTTGGTAACTCGACTAGATCTTGAAGACGATGATTCTGGTGATGTGTTCCGAGACACCCGAGACTTCAAGGACCCAAAAGATGACTATAATCTGGTTATTTGACCTAGATATATTCATGAAACTTGTAAAGGACATCTTGACACATAACATATCCGAATTTTAGAGAAAACGAAAGAGAATAGGCAGGTTAAAACTTCATATTTCGGAGATGGAGGCACTGGACGATGCGGTAACGGGTCCAGAAACTTCGTGAAGTTGAATAAAATAATCTATAAGTAATCTGGCTTGGAGTTCTTCATGAAAGTTGTACGAAAATGTCTTGGCTATAATACAGTTAAATTTTATAATTTTTAGAGGCCATATGGATATTTTAAGTGAATTTATTTGGAAACCGTGCATTCTGGTTTCATCCGAGAAGTATAGGATGTTTTGTGAAAATTGTGAGATTTTGTAAAAATTCAATTTGGCCATGAATTTTGCATGTAATCCTATTGGGTTGTAATTGCTTGAATTTTTATAATTTTGGAAATTTATAGATATTAAAAAATATAATAATAATAATAATAATATTATTATTATTATTATTATTATTTTATTGGCCATAGATTCCATTTAATTTAATTATGTGGCACGTGTGATGAAGTCTTGATATATATATGACATGGAATTGAGATGCATGTATGAATTCAATGATGAGTATGATCTTGATTTGTCATCACATCACATGCCATGATAAATTGAATCATAATTATGTGAATTGAGATAAATGAGGAAGCCGTCGGGGGTGAGCCGACGATGCCCCAGGAGTGTCGGGATGCTTGGCTAGAAGGGTACGGCCGGTTGCCCGGTGGTCATGAATGGCCGAATACCGGAGGGTCCTCGGGAGACCGAGTGGTATCGAGATGCCCGGAGAGTGGGGGAGCCGGAAGCTCGGCATGGTAATTATGCCGAGGGATACCTCGCGATGCCAGATTGGGTGTGAGATGCATGGCCTAAAGGGTGCGGCCGGTTGTCCGGTGGCCTTAAATGGCTAGATACCGGAGGGTCCTCGTGATGCCAGTTGGGATATGAGATGCCCGGAGAGTGGGGGAGCCGGGTGATCTGTAATTGTATCTTGGATACATGTGGGACGCAAACATTGGTCCCGGGAATGAGAAATGTGGCGGTCCAAGATGAAATTGGAACTAAATCATGCATGGTGATATATGTGTGACATGATGCATGATGATATATGCATGACATTATGCATGACAATATATGCATGGTAATGATGATGATATGCATGATGATATGCATGATGATGATGGTGAGGATGATATATGATGATGATGATGATGATGATATGCATGATGATGATGATGATATATGATGATACGGCTTGATAACATGTGTAATGTGATGATGTCATGATGATGATGACATGTATGATATGATGATGCATGATAGTATGCGCATGGCTTCAAGGTAAGTAATGCCTACAATGCATGTATGATTTGTATGATGCATTAAGTTGTTATTGGATTCCTTATCTGTTGAGTGGTTGTACTCACCCCTTTGGGAACCAACATTTCAGATTAGCAGTATGCCGCTTCCTGCCGTCGCGCGGGGTGCATTTTACGGGTTACCGTCCGACGTCGAGGTTGAGTGTGAGGAGTTTAGCTATCCTTTTGTGCCTGGACTCACCTACATACGTGTACGCCGTTTTGTCTCGTACGACATAGGCCTGGCTAGGGGCCCGATTGTCCAGGAGTTTGTCTCCGTCCACGTTTGCCGCGATGGGGTGTGTGGCACCCCTCGACGGCCCCTGATCCGTTAAGGTCGCCACAGTTTGCTTACCTTTCACTTTCCCTATTAACATGTCACTCTGATACCATTTCAATTGCAGTGGGTCCATACAACCTGGCGGTTTACATTTTTTTTTTTTTGATAGGTCCCTTGCACAATTCATATACGGAAGCACATCCAACAAACTCCCTTCCCTATATTCAGAAAACGATGTACACCTACTAAATATTTATAAGTAAAAGCCGTACACTTTTTATTTACTTAAATCAGATGGACATAATTCATCAGTACATCAAAATGCCGTAGTCTTCTATATTCGGCTACACTCCAAAAGATGATCGACATTTCCTCCAACAGTCATACACTTAAAGTCCATCGATCAGTGTCGGCGTCCAAAAGCTCCTTCCCTTGCTATCCTCCTCCTCACGGTCATATCCAACTGTTCAAACCATCTACTAATATGAAATGTTGGTCCCCAAAAGGGGTGAGTACAACCACTCAGCAGATAAAGGAATCCAATAACTACTCAATGCATTATACAAGTCATACATGCATTGCAGGCATTACTTACCTTGAAGCCATGCAAATACTATCATGCATCATCACCACAGTCATAACACATACATGTGTATCATCATGTCATACTCATATCATCGTCATCATGACATTATTATATCACACACATGTCATCATCATCATATACATGACACCATCATACCATACACATGTCATCATCATATCACACATGTCATCATCATCATGCATATCATCATGCATATCGTATATCATCATCATTATCATCATCATGCACATCATCATGCATGTCATGTCATGGGTGATCATCATCATTTCACATCACATCATCATCATCATGCATATCATCATGCATGTCATGCCATGGTTTAATTTCCATTTTTCATCTTGGACCGCCACATTTCTCATACCCGAGACCAATGTTTGCATCCCACATTCATCACTCGCACCCAATCCTGGCATTGCGAGAAACCTCCGGGCATGTATCCAAGATACAACCGGACATCCGGCACCTCCACATTCCGGGCATCTCGTATCCCAACTGGCATCACGAGGCATCCGGGCATATATCCAAGATACAACCGGGCATCCAAAGGGCATCGACTCATTCGAACCTCTGGGCATCTCGCACCCCACCTAGCATCACGAGGAATCTCCAGGGCTCGCCATGAAAATGGTTACCCCTACCCTCCGGGTATGCATCATGATACGACCCCTCACCCTCCGAGTATGTATCATAATACAACCGGGCATCCCGACACTCCCGGGGAAAACCTTTGGGCATGTATTCATAATACAACCAGGCATCCAAAGGGCATCGATTCATTCGAACCTTTGGGCATCCCGACTCCCGGGGCATCGTCGGCTCACACCTCTGACGGCTTCCTCATTTATCTCAATTCACATCATTATGATTCAATTTATCATGGCATGTGATGTGATGACAAATCAAGATCATACTCATCATTGAATTCGTATATGCATCTCAATTCCATGTCATATATATATATCAAGACTTTATCACACATGCCACATAATTAAATTAAATGGAATCTAGGGCCAATAAAATAATTAATTTTATTTATTTATTTATTTAGTTATTATTTTTATTATAACTATAAATTCCCAAAAATGATCAAAATTCAAGAAATTATTAAAAAACCCATAGGATAATAATTACTTGCAAAATTCATGGCCAAATTAGATTTTTACAAAATCTTATAATTTTCCCAAGATATCCTATGCTTCTCGGATGAAACCAAAATGCACGGTTTCCGAATAAATTCAATTAAAATATCCATATGGCCTCCAAAAATTATACAATTTTACTGGATTATAGCCAAGACATTTTCGTACAACTTTCATGAAGAACTCCAAGCCAGATTACTTATAGATTATTTTATTCAACCTCACAAAGCTTCTGGACCCATTACCACATCGTCCAGTGCCTCCATCTCCGAAATATTGAGATTTCACCTACCTATTCTCTTTCGTTTTCTCTGAAATTTGGATATGTTATGTGTAAAGATGTCCTTTACAAGTTTTAGGAGGAGATCTAGGTCAAATAACCAGAGTATAGTCATCATTTAGGTCCTTGAAGTCTCGGGTGTCTCGGAACACATCACCAGAATCATCGTCTTCAAGATCTAGTCGATTAACCAAGCTATACTTGTTCTTTTCACTTAAAATTTTAGTATGTTGTATTTTAAGATGTTCCCTACAGCTTTCATGAAGAAACTGAAGTAAGATTCTCAACAAAAACCAACATGCAACCATGAATCTAGCAAAAGGTCAGTAAAAAATCTCCAGATCTGAGGTCTCCGTAAGATGAGACTTTAACCCCTAAAATCTCCATAATTTTCCAATAAATTTTAGTATGTTGTAGTACAAGATGTTAGCTACAACTTTCATGAAGACATCGAAGCCAAAATCGGACTCCAAACACACATACAAGCTCAAACAAATTTCTGTCTCACACGATCCGAGCAAGAACAGTCACACCACTCACACACAACTCATCCATGCTTTGGTTTTTCCCATCTAACAACCAAAAGTTCAACATACAAACAACATACAAGCATGCAAGAGAAGCTAAAGGACTCCCACTTGCCTCTAGACCGAAGAAAATGACGGCGCACGGCGGACGAACACGGCGGATGGACGGCGACGGCTCCTTCCTCTCTCGGCCGCACCCTCTTCCTCTCTCTCTCGCACGGCTCTCTTTCTCTCTCTCTCTCTCTCTCTCTCTCTCTTTCTCTCTTGGCCGAATGGCTAACCAGCCATTCTCTCTCCTTTCCTTCCCTTTTATTCCCCCTTAAACCTCATGATTACTTGCCTACAAACCAGCCAATGCATGGCCTTCTTCCCTAAGCCAATGCATGAGAGTCTTGTGCCACTTGTCACAACACATGCAAGATGGGCTTTGGGCTTGGGCTTGGGCTGGCCACTCTTGGGCCTCTTGGGCTGGTCGACAGCCCCCTTTCGTGGGCCTAATTGGGCTGACTTGCTTGGCCCATCAAGGCTTCGGCCAATGGGCCTAAGGCCCAACCTAATAAAATCAATTTTATCCTCTTTTTTATCCTTTATTTTAAGAATTAAATTACCAAATTCTACATGGCCAAAATCTTGTAATATTTTGCATATAGGAATTTAATTTATGAGGTGCATAGCCAAGCATAGATTATTAATTTATCCTATAGTCCTAAATTCAAAATTCATAAACACAAGCACAATAACACATAGCCTTAAGAAAACTAATAGCTAACACATAGACCATAGGTAATTTCATTACCTAATTATGGGCTTTAATTTCTCTAGAGGATGACTTGAATTTTGGGATGCCACAAGGTGATGGGAGGGATGCTACCACTGCCGCCGCCTGACGCACCGGACTGGGTGTGAGACCTGTGTGTGACGAGTAGGGGCTGTGTTTTTTTGGGAGTTAGTTAGCCAACACATATGATGGGAGTTGAGCACGTGTGATGTAGAGGGTCGAGAGTTCTTTTTAAGGTTTTAGGCTGGACATGGCAAAGTCCTAGCTTTTCCTTTTAATGTACCGACCGAAGAGAAGTCCCATCTTGAAAATATATGTAAATAAGTGTCGTGGCTTGTGTTATAAATCATGGTGATTAGTGGTGTGTATTTGTATCATGGTTGGTAGGGGGAGAGATGGTGATGTTTTGCTTCCGCTAATGAGTCGCGCTGGGACCGCTTTAAAAAAAAAAAAGGCCTGTGAATAACGACGCTTCTTCTAAAATATAATCAGAAAGGTATATCAGGAGTAACTTTGGTGCTTGTGGCGATCGCCGAAGGGTTCGGGGTGCCACAACCCTGTACTGACAAGCCACCCTATATGGATAATATGAGGTAGCTCCAGAGAGGCCCAGCAATGGGATGGGATTGTACTAATAAAGCGCAAAGCGCGCCTCTCCTGCAATGAACCATTTCAAATACTCTTCATTGGGAGAATATTTTTCCAAGGTTTGAGACTTTTGTAATGGGTGTTTAAACTCGTTGATTTCAAATATTTGCATGAGGTGCCCAAATCCTTTTATATGTGAAAAGAATCACATTTGTAAAATTTCTGGAGCGACCCTCATGATTTTTTCTTTTTGGTCCTTGAAACGATTAAGGGATAAAAACGTTTCGGCTAAAACCATGTTCACATATCCTGCTCCAAAAATGACTTGATTTATCACCCATGTGATTGAAGGATTTATAGCATTCTTTCGATGGGGAAAGATAATAAAACCAAATAATGCTAAGAGGAAAATCTTGGTTTTTTGGGTCATTGATTGTTTTTCAAAGCATTCAGTTAAAGATGATAGCGGAAAAGCATTGTTGTTGGCTTGAACAATTTCTCTTACCAAATGATTTTTTAGAAAATGGGATAGACTAACCACAGGGTCAATGCCGATTGGTGGTTTGGCAAGCTCACTTCCCAGGGGCATTCCTATGGTGAGACTATACTCTTCTAAAGTCAGAGTCAGTTCAAATTTGCCAAACATGAAGGTGGATGTTTCAGGGCACCAGAAATGTGGTAGTGCTTGCATGACCCCAGAGTGGATATTGATTTGGAGCAATGGAAGGAGATGACCGATTCTTGCTTTGACGCACTCTTGGCCGAGCTGATCTAACTGCTTCCACCATCTGAGAAGCTCTCCCTTTGAGGTAGGAATTAACTGGATATCAATTCTTCCCATCGCATAAAAGAACGGGAAATACACAACCTGACCCTATTTTGCCATGAACCAGAAAGACTGAGTAAAGTAAATAAATTACTTTGCTTTTAAAGAAAATGGCAAGCACAGAGACATACAGATGGGACGTGTGGCTCGATTTCTAACTCAGAAGGCTTGATGAGATTAAAAGGATATCCGCCCGTCGCAGTCTCGCGTTAGCAACATATCCCCTTAACCTCGGCTAAGAAATTCGGGGAAAAAAAAGGCAACCTCTACATCGCAGTCTCACGTTCGAGGTCATATCTTTCTTAACACCATCCTAGATATCCTATGGCAGCCCAGGTCCGGCGGCCGGGTTGTGTGTGCCATGTGTAGTGTTAAAACAGTAAAGCATGCACAACAGTTTATAATCACAAGATAATCTATTTTAAACAAAATTAAAATAAATTTATAAACTACTAACCTACATAAAGAAAAAATAAAAACAAGTCAGTAAATAATTTAAACAAGACAAAAATGGCCTAAGTCCTCAAATTAGTCCCCAGCGGAGTCGCCAAGTTGTTGCGACCTCTTTTTTTCGGCGCCCGCAATCGGGTACGGACGCCTAAAGAGGCTAATGGCTTGACTAAATTTACTAAGCCCGGACTCTCCCAAGTCCACCAAGTCACGACTTTAATAGTCTAAGTTTTTAACTTGTAAATTAAATTTAAAATGGAGTCGCCACTAATCGGTTTGGGGTGGGTCGATTAGGAACCCAAGCGAAATATCGGGAGAAATACTCGCTCCTGCGCAACCAGAGAAATTAGGATCGGGGACTTGATTACACTAGTTAATCACTAATGCCCTTTCGGTACCTAATCTTGTTTAAACCCTGAGGTTTTTTAAATGTTCAAGGAATTTTCCATGCATTTGTAAAAAAAAAAAAAAAAAAAAAACATTTTTGAGACCTTTTTCTATTTTTTTGACATAAAAAGCATTTTTTGATTTTTGATTTTTCTGAAAATATAAATCATTTTTTTGGCTTTTTCTGACTTTTTTTGGCTTTTTAGGAAAATATGATATATTTTTTATTTTTATTTTTTTATTTTTCGAAAATAAATTATTTTTTAAAAATATTATATTTATTATTATAATATAAAAACGAACCGGGTCGGGTTCCCGAGTTGGGACTAACCCAGTTCGCGACCCGCGAGACCTAGACGGGCCCGACTTAGGTTTTTTTCCTCCTCTCATTTAAAAAAAAAAAAAAACCCAAACCGTTCTTGGCCCATTTTCATAAACACTTCAGCCCAAATGCTACTTGGCCCACGCGCACAAAAACCAACTCAAGCAGAAACCCTACCCGGACGCTCAATCCGGGTCCGACCCGACTGGGGAGCAAACCCTACCCAGTTTGGACCCGACAGGCGCCCCTCTCTTTGCCCGTGTCTTCGCGGCACTGACGAGGGTGACCGAGGAGCTACTGGGCAGTTGGACGGCAACGATGATGGCGACGACGGGCTCGAGGACAGCAACTGGCTGCCTGACGGGGATGGTGCTACGTTGAACGGTAGGCTGTTCGACGAGGACGACGTCGCGATAGAGCAGCAGCAAGCGAGGCTCTCGTCGAGGGGGAATCGGCAGACGCGAGTAGGGTTTCAAGCAGGAGGCGATGGCGACAACGTGATCGGTGATGGGCAGGGGCGGCAACTAGGGTTTCGGGTGGAAAAGCAACGGCAGGCGGTGGTTGATACCTGTTTGTAGAGGGAGCACGGCGCGGGGGCTTTGCTGGTCGGCGTCGGGGCTGTGATGGCTCGGTGAAGCAGCGTCGTCTCCCAGATCCGATTAGATCTAGCCCTTCCGTAGACCCTCGCCCTCAGATCTTCAGATTTGGACCTCGACCCTCTCTTCGGGTCGCTTGCCGTCGGCCTCCCCCGAAGTCTCTCTGAGGGAGGTCGTTCGAGCTTCGCGACCTGACCTCTCGCGTGCTCACTCTTTGATTCTCCCCTGAAGTCTCTTAAGGGAAGATCTCCGAGTTTGCCGTGTCCTTCAACGGAGGTGGTACCTCGCTATTTATAGGAGAGGGGGCGGCCGGTCGACGGGGATTTGGCCTTCGGTCTTCACACGCCGAATGAACGTCCGCGGCCGAACCGACGTCCCATCCTTGCTCCTCCAACAAAGTGTGCTTGGCATTGAAGGCAGCCATTAATGGCGCGTGAGATCTGTCATCTCCGGCCAACGTCGGCCTACCCTCCTCGGCCATAGGTTGTCTTCGAGCGCGTGAGTTGCAGAGGCGTAGGGGGAAGAAGGGAGAAGAAGGAAGAAGAAGAGGAGAAGGGGGCCGGGCTTTGGGCGAAAAGGCTGGGCCCTAGGCCTGCGTGGAAAGAAGAAGAAAAGGAAGCTGGGCGCGAAGGCCCAGCCCCGATGGGCTGCTTCTCTTTTTTTGTTTTTTTCTTGCTTTTATTTATTTGTTCTGTTATTTTTGCTATTTATTTTTTTTATTATCTGAAAAATAGAAAAATAAAAGAAAATAAGGCCTAATTAATAACCTAATAAAAATTTAAGGTGTCAACAATGTTCTTGGATGTAATTCACAAATAAAACCAACGCCAAGCACCCGCTTGAATAACTGCTCTTCAAGATCAACAACGGCGGCTTGCGTTTGTAACCGTTTCTTTTCTCGACCAAGCCACTCTTAAGTCAATAATCCTTTTGAAATATACATATCCACCGCCTGAAGGAAGTCCCATGTATTGGTCGGTCAAGGTCGAAGTCCACGCCGAGTTGGAGAAGGAATCAGAATCCAATTTGGATTCGGTCAACGGAGTCCAACTTGGACTTTTCCAATTTTGAACCATGATTTCCACCGCTTGGATTTTATTTCCTTCTCTTTTTAACTTCTTTTCAATTATCTTTCCTTGGCCAACCCCAACTCGTCAAAGGACGTTACCGAATTCTGATTTGCTTGATTTTGAACGCTCGTAATAAATCCAATTCGAAATATTCAAACTTTCGCATTGAACTTAAATTCGAGATACATTTTAAAATAAATAGTGGATAGGATTTTATGTAGTTGATTACTAGACTAAGGGCACCAGAGCGAAATCTAAGCAATTTTATGGTCAAATATTTTTTTATAGGAAAAATGCAATTGAAATTAGCTTCAACAGCACAATTGACAACTTGAAAGCTGAAATATCACCTTTCTGAATATTTTATACAAAGCACATGACTGCAAATTGATATTTGAGAATCAAATTTTGAATTTTGTGACGGTTAAAGAATCTTGTGATTCAAGTCAAAAGCGATATAGCAAAATTATCAAAGAAATTGATGACGAATTGTAATGACACTGAATATTTATGTGGTTTAGTTTGAGTGTGAATATTTATTCCACTAAGAGAGCTCGCCACTTTTACTATGAATTTGCATAATATTGAGTATGCAATAGCTTGATACTTAAATTGTTTATCAGTCCCCAATTACTCCCAAAGTAAATATACAAATATTATCTCATAATCCCTTACAAAGAACTCATTAGAAAACTCACAAACATAAAATCTTAGCAATCTTTTTGTTTACTCTAATATGTGTGTCCATATAAAAAAGGAGAAACTCCTTTTCAAAAACCTACTCAAACTAGAAAATCACTCAAACAAAAAGATCGATTCAAAGTAGGAAATCTACTTGTACCGACTCTCTCGTAGTGCTCATGATTTATGCCGACTCTCTTAGTGCCCTAATGAGTGCTCATTCTCTACACATCCTAATTGAGCTCCAGCAAAGCTTGAGCTTTGCCAAAGCAATGAGCTTCGTCATCATGTTTGTTGGGTGTCGCAATCCTTTTCACAATCACCTTGTCATTTGCCATGAAATCTTGGATGAAATAGTACGTGATATCAATATACTTTGTTTGTATGGGATAAATTGAGTGAGATTATTCCACTTTGTTTGTCATAGTGTATAGCAACATGTTTTCTTCCACACAAAGTTTGAGTGCAAGCTTCTTAGTCATATTGCCTTTTTTGCTATGAAGGTCAATGCATACACTTTTCATCATTCAAATACCAACCAACATTATCCTATAAGAGCACTTTCCAACTCACTGCACCGCCTACTAGTACATATATGTACCCCACTGAAGACCTTCACTCATCCAAGTCACTAGCATGACTCGAATTCACGTTACCACTAGCCACACTATTATTGCTGTCCCTTCTAAATACTATACCAATGCTTGTTGTCTCCTCTAAACTTCTAAGGATTTACTTCACAGCCTCTCAAGCACCTTTGTTGATCAAAGTTCTTGCCGTTGAGTCTAATATTATAAATTAGAATGCTCTTGCTACTACGTGCAAAAGAAATGCAATGAGAAATGTAATTGCATGATCATGCAATGCAGGTGAATTTCGCCCTTACCAGTATTCAATTGCTAACATTTATGAAATGCATATTTGATACATAACTCTTGACATAGGATCCAATATACTAAGACCACAATGTCCCTAGTTTCTAATTGCAGAGATGTGCCTATTGAAATGCCAATGCAAAATGGTACGGGATCGTAGATTTTGCTTAGGAAGAAATTTTGTTGTTTGACAGCGAATTCGATCTCAAAAAGTTTCAAATACATGAATAATCTTTTAGGCAAAAATTTAACTATCGGCATCCATCCCACTTTAAAACGAAGCTCGTAGAGGTTCCCTTTTCAAATACAAGTGAAACTTAAATTCCATTAAAAGATTGTACAATGGATGCAAATGGAAATGTTGAGAGTAAAAACACTTCTATATGTAAAAGGGGTAGAAATCCCCATGCATACAAATGTTGTGAACTTTTGTGTGACCTTGCCCACATAAAACTATCCTACTAGAGAGTTAGCAATTCAGATTTCCTCACAATCTCTATGTTTACATCATATATCCACATAAAAGTGCCACATTGCATATTCAAGCCGTTTAATTTGGTGAACATTGAATCCTTGAAAAGATTAATTGATAGTGAAAATGCATTTGAGAATTTTATCTTCCTTCAATTGTAGTAATGGTGATGGTATTCATGGACCGGATGCTTCCTTCTTGTGATTGGACTTGGTGAGCCAGCAGCCTTTGAAATGTATATGCCGGCTGCTTCGGTTGTGAAAGTTCGGACTCCCCATTCAGCATTAGAACTACAGCTGACATGTTGGGTCTATCTATGGCGTGGTCTTGCGTACAGAGAAGCCCTACCTGAATGCATCTCAGTACTTCTAACGCTGAAAATGCGTTAGCAATGGCTGCATCCATCAGGTCCAAACCTCTCCCTTCACACCACAAGTGCCAAGCCTGTAACAATTGGTCGATTGTTAGATATTTCAAGGACTACCCATGGTTGAAAACTGAAATGGAGGCATAATAGTTTGAACTTAGATCTTGTAATTTGACCCATGTCTTTTATTCCGTCTTCGTTCCATGATCCCTTGCATTTTTTTGTCGAAACACTTGCACTTGCCTTTGAATGTGCATGTCTTTTCTTCAACGATGCCCCATATGTCTTGGGCCATCAAAATGCTCTTAGTTGTAGTTGTTAGCTCGGGCTCTGGCTCTGGCTCTTGTAGGCTTTGGCTCTAGCTTCGGCTTTGGTTCTGGCTTTGGCTCTGGCTCCGGCACTGGCTCTGTTGGCTCTCGCTCGAGCTCTGGCCTTTGATTCTGGCTCTGGCTCCGGCTTTGGCTCTATTGGCTCTCGTCGGGCCCTGGCCTTCTTAGTTGAGGATGGTGAGGACAAACGCCCATAACCATCTGATGTGCCTATCTCTGGCTTCACGATCCTTGACACCTGGCTCAGTTACGAACCTGGGTGCAACTGGCTCTGACACCATGTTAAAAAAATATATTTTGGATGTGCGCGTGCGGAAGCATAGTTTTTGTAGTAGTTATAATTTTTGGTTTGTGCTGTGTGCAAGTGTATGGTATATTTTGTAGAGGATGAACAAGAGAATAATTTGAAGGATATAGGACATGAGATATGGGGGAAATAGTTTTACTAGTTAAACAAACTAGTTTGATGAAAGTACAATGAAAGTCTAAGACCTTTCATAGTAGAGAGTTCACCCCACACATACAAGGTGGAGGTAACCTCTCACACACACAAATGATCAACTTCCAAGCCTATTTATAGGCGTGAATTCACCGCCATACTCCACCGACATTAGTACAAAAAATAATATAATATTACAAGTTGGTTTTTTATCTCCGGTTTGTGCGGCTTCTTCCGCATCTTCTGGTCTCTTCTCCATTTTTCTGCATTTTTCTATTCTTTAGCAGCTTTTGTTGACTTTTCTTTGGCCTTTTTGCTGTCCACGTGTTTTGCTGCCCACGTACCAGAAAGTTCTTTATTATTTGAGAGTTTTCCATGCACGTAGAGCTTATTCTCTTGAAAACTCTAGCAACTACTATAATATTATTTTATTGTGTGCCCATCTTTTCTTGATCAACTTGAGGCTTCTTCACGTGAATGTTAGTAATTTCTACAAGCTGCCATCTCTTATATGTTCTAGAAGTTTCATCTTATGTTACCATAAAATAATAGTAGCTATTTGTAGAGAAGTCTGGAGACTTCCTCCACCAACTTTGGTAGCTTGTAGACAATTCTAGAATTTTTCTTGAATTTTCTAGCTCAAATCTATCTTGAAGTTTCTAGAATTGGATCACAAATTCCAACATGGAGGTTTTCCGAAGTACAATTCAAACAAAAAATTATAGACTTTAAGAACGATGACGTGAGAGGTGAGAAAATTAGAGGATGATAAACTTCCAACTCAACGAGTACTGTATATCTCAAAACTACAGCGTTGGTCTATAATTACCTTGAAGCGAACTCACATATTGGAACCATTAGATGTACATGGAAGAGTTTTCTCGGTAATAGTAAAGCAACAGTAGGAACGTGTAAGAAGGGAAAGGTGAGCTCATTATATTGCTAATCTACTTTCAAGGTGATATATTGCCTCATGAAATAAGCACTCCTAAGAGTGATGATAGAAAGCTTACAGTGTCCCCACAACTTTGTGAGTATTGACCAAAACTTGACTGCTTTCAAACATCCGCGCCAACCCAAAATCAAAAATCTTTGGATTCATCTTTTCATCCAAGAGAATGTTGCTCACTTTCAAATCTTGATGTATGACCCTCAGGCAAGAATCGCGGTGGAGGTAGAGCAGCCCTCTCGCAACCCCCTTGATAATGCGGAATCGTACGGCCCAACTAAGTTTCGCCTTCTTTTCTGAATCTAAACAAGGTAGCAAATAGAAAAGCAACTAAGTTTCAGTACTGAATTTTGTTGAAAGCAGAAATAAATTCTTCAAAGAGTGAGACAAACCAAAAAGTGTGGCATCCCAAATTTAATGACAAGCCATAATGTGAGTTGAAGTTCCTAATTAGGTGATAGAATTTCTTTTGGCTTATGCCTTAGCCAATTTGTCTTTTAATTTGATGATTTGTGTATTTAAATTTATAGATTAATAATTGGCCATGAGATTATAAATTTAAATCTTAATAAACAAAGTGTCCCAAGACTTTGGCCAAGATGAAATTTGAATTTGGAAATATTTATAGAAAGGAATTCAAAAAAAAAAAGGAAAAAGAGGGTTATTTTTGGAATGGGCCTTGGACCCATCGGCCTAAGCCTAGTGGGCCGAATGGCTGGCCCAAATGGAAGCCCAAGAGGAGGATTCGACCAACCCAAAGGGAGTGGCCAGATGGGCCTAAGCCCAAGCCCAATCCAATTCAAAAATAAAAATGACAAGTGGCAAGGGGCAAGAGCATGCATTGGTGGGATTATAGGCAATCTCATGATTGCAAATGATGGGATTAAGGGGATATAAAAGGGATGAGGAGAGAGAGTGGCCAGATTACTTGCTTCGATTCGTCCAAAGAGAGGGTGAGAAAGAGAGAGAGTTTGAGAGAAAGGGAGAGAAACCGAGAGCGAAGGAGGCGGAGCCGGAGGGGTGTGCCGTTCGTTCGCCGTCCGATCGTCGCCGTTCGTCATCGTTTGTTCACCTTTAAGGCAAGTGGAGGCCGTAACTTCTCTTGCATGTTTGTTGTGGTGGTTGCATGTTAGATTTTAGGTGTGATTTGTGCGAAAAACCGAGGTAAGAGTTGGTTATTTGTAAACCGTGTGACTGTTCTTGTTCGGTTTGTTGAAGTCAGTAGCTTGTTCGAGTTTGCATGTGTGTTTTGGGTTCGATTTTGGCTTCGATGTCTTCACGAAAGTTGAAGCTAACGTCTTGTACTATGACATACTAAAAATTAGTAGAAAACGATGGAGATTTGAGGGGTCAAAAGTTCAATTGTACGGAGACTTTAGATCTGCGAAATTTTCACTGACCTCTTGTTGATTTCTTGATTGCATGTTGATTTCTGTGGGAGATATCACTTTGTTCTCTTCTTGAAAGTTGTAGGAAACACCTTAAACTACAACATAATCAAATTTGAAGCAAAAAGAACAAGTGTAGCTTGGTGAATCGGCTAGATCTTGGAAATAATGGTTCTGGTGAAGTATCTCGAGACACCCGAGAATTCATGGACTAAAATGGTGACCATAATCTGGTTATTTGGCCTAGATCTCTTCATGAAACTTGTAAAGGACACCTTGGTACATAACATACTCAAATTTCAGAAGAAACGAAAGAGAATAGATGGGTGAAATCTAAAAATTTCAGAGAAGTGTGTTCTTGACGACGCGGTTGTGGTTCCAGAAGCTTCGTAGGGTTGTATAAATTAATCTAAAAATAATTTGGCTTAGAGTTCTGCATGAGAAATGTACGAAAATGTGTTGGCTATCACCCTGTAAAAGTTCATAATTTTTTAAGGCCATATGAGTATTTTAGTCGAATTTATTTGGAAACTGTGCAAGTCTGGCCATTATCCGAATATAAGGTGCTATTTTTTTGGAAATTGTGAAATTATGAGAAATTCAATTTGGCCACGAATTTTGTATGAAATTGTGATTCTATTTGTTTGTTTAATTATTTTTGAGTATCATGATTTTGGGAAAATCATAGATATTAAATTTAATATTTATGGAAATAAATAATAATATAATAATAAAATAATAAAAAAATAATAATAATGATAAAATAAAAGGAATTATTTTATTGGCCATGAACTTCATTGAATTGTTATGCATTGTTGTATGACATTGGTGTATGTATGATCATGAATTGTGATGCATGTGTGAATCATATGCCATGTAATAAAAAGATTAAAAAGGATGATGGAAGTGGAAAACGATATGTGAGTAAGAGGTTGTGGTGGAGGATGATGTCTGGTGGCCTGGTGGCGTAATTCCAGAGATTCCCTGGGAGTTTCAGGATGCCCGGAATGTGGGGGGCCGGAAGCCCTGTCGGAGGTTTCTGCCCGAAGGGTTGATGATGAGATTGATGATTTGAGAAATGGGTGATGTGGTGATCAAAATTGAAAGATAAAGATGATAATTAACTCATGACATCATGATGACATGTGATGTGATGTGATGATCACCTATGATAATATATGCATGATGATGCATGATGATGATGGCATGTGATGTGATATGATGATCACCTATGATAATATATGCATGATGATGCATGATGATGATGGCATGTGATGTGATATGATGATCACCTATGATAATATATGGATGATGATGCATGATGATGATGACATGTGATGTGATATGATGATCACCTATGATAATATATGCATGATGATGCATGAGGACGATGGCATGTGATGTGATATGATGATCACCTATGATAATATATGCATGATGAGGCATGATGATGATGTGTGATGTGACATGATGATCATCCATGGTATGATATGCATGATGAAATGCATGATGATGATAACATATATGATATGCCATGATGATGATGATATATATATGTGATGATGCACGATACGCATGATTACAAGGTAAGTGATGCTTGCAACGTGTGATGATATGCATGATGCATTGGGATGTTATTGGATTTCCGTATCTGCTGAGTGGTTGTACTCACCCCTTTTGGGGATAACATTTCAGATTAGCAAGTATGCCGCTACCTGCCGTCACGCGTGGTACGTTTTACGGGATACCATCCGATGTAGAGGTCGAGTGTATTGAGATAGACTGTCCCTCTGTTCCTGGACTGACTTTTATCCGAGTACGTTGTTTAGTGATGTATGACGTGGGCCTAGCTGGGGGTCCTGTCATTCAGGAGTTCATTTCTGTGCACGTTCGTCGAGATGGAGCTATGCGAGGGATGTTGCCGCCGCCACCGCCTGATGCACCGGGTTGGGTGTGAGACCTACGCGCGATGAGTAGGAGCTGAATCTTTTTGATGTAGATAATCGACACTTTTGATGGGGGGTTGTGCGCTTGATGTAGAGGGTTGATAGTTTCTTTTTGAGATTTTAGGCAGGACATGGCAGAGTCCTCGCTTTTCTTGTTTCGTATCGACCCAAGAAAGGAGGAGTCCCATCTTAAAAGAATATGTAAATAAAGTGTCGATGTTCGTATATAAAAATCCTGGTGTTTAGCTGGTGTGTATTGGTATCATGGTTAGTAAGGGGAGAGATGGAGATGTTTAATTTGCTTCCGCTATGAGTCGCGCTGGGACTGCTTTTTAAAAAAAAAAAATGCATGTGATTAACGACGCTTGTTTTAAGTACAAGATGGGCAAGGAAATCAAGTGTAACACCGGCGCTGGTGACAACCTGCGAAGGGTTCGGGGTGTCACAAAAAGGAAGGCGTCCAAGCTCTTGTTCGACAAGTACTCATACACTAGAATCTTTTCTTCTCTTTCGGTGCAGCTACCGAGGAGTCTCACCAGATTTCGGTGTTGAAGTTTAGATATTAGAAGGATCTCATTCTTGAACTCTGCTATGCCTTGGCCTGAGCTGCTTGAAAGTCTCGTTGCTGCTATCTCCTTACCATCGCTCAGTTTTCCCTGTTTCAAAACGAATGGCACTATGATATCTTGCATGATCTCTTTATTCCCCTTGGAGAAGGCTTTTCGCTTACCTTATAAACTGGGCCAAACCCTCCCTGCCCGAGTTTGTTTTTTGGGTCAAAGTTGTCTGTCGCTAGGCGTATGCTATCAAAATCATAAACCACCACTTTCGATTCATCATCTCCCTTCATTTGCTCTTTCAATGCAGTCTCCCTTAGCAGTTTTTCTGATCTGATGGCTGCAGTCACTGACCTAAAGAGCCTTGGGATTGTCATTTTCCTAAGCTTTCCTGGATTTTACGGACGGAATGAAATCAACTCAAGATAAGCATGAGAACATCGGAAGTGCAGAAATGTTTCTATAATAGTAACTACTTAGCTTCTGAAGCCATGTTTTACCAATAATTCAAGATTCATATATTGCGGTTAGCGCAAAATCACCCTTAAAAAGCAACAAATTGTACATCTTTTATTACCTCTCCACTTTGAAAGACAACAGACTGAAATACTAGCTCCAAATAAGATGATTCCAGATATAGTACTGAGACTGATGATAAGTTTTGTCCGTGTAGGTACACCTGAACATGGAAAAATATTTAATATGAGCCACAGGCAGTGCAGAACCAAATGCATCTTAATTCAACCATTTCAACCTGTATCTGCAACCACACCCGCATCCGCACCCGCACTTGTGTCCACAAGTCGAATAAACAGATCTTCGCCACCTGTGGAGAGTTCCAGAGTATCTAGGAGGTCTTTACTCCAAGTCATACATCCTATAGCATTCACAAAAGAATAGGCCAAGCATGTGCAATTTTCTAGGCACCAACTTTGACATCTTTCTGCATCATCTATCAAAGAATAATCAGCGGAATCAGGTTCTGTGTTATTTTCCAGAACCTATCTTTTTTTACAGTCGTTGAAGCAGCTGTGCTGGCAGATTTCTGATAGTTCAATTCCAATTCCCTAAGGCATCCTCTGGTCCAGTTTCCACTGTTCCATTCTTCATCTGATATTGGTTTGAAACCTTCTAAGCATCTGCAAATAGGTGAACTAAGTTGGTTGCAAACTCCAAAGGGCCCACATTTTCCATAAATTTCACAGGGGTTAGTTGGTGCCGGTGCCAGTGCCTTCCAGTATGTTAACCAGCCATTATTGGCCCATAAAACCCCCTTTAAAGTTCCTTCAGAAGAGATGAAAGTATATCCAAAGATGGAGTTGTTGTGATTATTGTTGATATAATATGATGTTCCTTGGACAATATCTTGCTGGACATCAAAGTATGTGCTGTCCATGGCGGGTATTCCGATGAACCTGGTTTTATCCCATTGTCCACTTCTCCAGTAAGGACTCAATCCATTCCAAGTAAAAAGTTGAGGTGGTGTCTCCGATGTCATTCCTACAACAAAGCTTCCGAACGAGGGATCATCTTCACCTTTCCAGGAAATCAAGTTTCGTTTCTTTCCTGTTTTCACGTTTACTCCGATCTTCATGTTTGGCAGGAGTGTCAGTTGGCTCATCAAAGCTTTCCCACAATATATTCGCATTCCTGTCTTGAAGAACAAAGTTTCCATAGTCTGAAAGGTGGGCCGCAGAATAATTCGACTATGCCATGACATTAGTTGACCACACAGTGTTTTGTTGCCCATCAAGAAGCTTCATATTTCCATCGTTGCCAATTATTAAACTCGCAGATTTATCTGTGTCTCCAATTGGCTTGTCCCTATTGGCCACCCAGACTTTTTTGGAGGGAGTCATTTTCTTGTACTATATTCCTAGGTACTGCTTTGCTGATCCATTAGGCGTGAAGAACCCGAGCTCAAAGATTTGACTACGAGAGACAAGGGTTTGGTTCTGAACCAGTGGACTTGATGCAGTTATGTTGTAAATTGTGCTGCTTTGAAGTGCTTGAAGAAGGGAGATGACAAGCAAAGAGCACAAGTGTAGAGTCATTGGAATAATGTGGAATAGATTCGAGAAATATTTGTGAAAAAACGCCTTGCGAAACTTCACCTCTCATAAGAGATCAAAATAGATAAACAGGGAATGGTGAAAATGACATTACTAGAACCATAACTTTTGGACCATGCTCATATTGGTATCTTAAATTTTAGGTCAATCGCTTGAATGCCATTACTTTAAACAACATCAAGTTTATTTGAGTATTGCCAGAACATCCAACATGACTTTACTATAAAACCATCTGACGTGGCAGAGAAGAGAAATGATGTCATCTAAAGTGTTCAGAAACAACATTGTTCAGCCATTCCTTGACCCAAATTGACCCAAATTGACGAGTTAAAGCTAAATCCAACTCAAACCCTAATCCCAAATTAGGTCCAATGGTGGTGAGTCTTTATCCTGGGGTGATGCCAAAGGAAGCCCTTGGAGCGAGGGCATTAGAGGTGGCACTGCTGCTGATTCTGAAGGGCTGCCACAATGGCAAATTTTCCAATTTGTGGTACTATAGCTTTCTTACCTTGGGCATTAGACTGGAATTTGGATCCGATAACGGAAATTGTCCCTTTGAGGCCAGTAGCACTCAGGGCCATTGGTAATAGGGTTTGCAGTTATGAACAAAAGGAAAAAGGGGTGTGCAGCAGGCTTGTGGCGATGCCCTTCCTCTTGTTTTCCGAGAAACCACATTGGCCATCAATTTTGGGCAAGTAAACAACATTTCTGCAAGCTTTTAATGATATCGTTTTTCCAATAACCCACAATGAACAATTTATATTAGTTAATACCATGTCAAATTTTTTGGTAAAAGAAATTATTGAAGTCATTCAAGTGAACCTTTTCTATATATATATATATATATATATATATATGATAATAAAGTGATGGATTAAAAAGTTATTGTATCAAAGTGAATAGTGTACCCAAAAAAGGCATCTGTAATGTCCTTTTCTCCATGGGATTACTACATAGCAAGGCATGTGAACTAAGCCTACTGTGTGTCGATTCTCTTTGTGTTTGTTTCGAATAGGTTCATTTTATACCAAGATACATAGTGGCTTTTCTCAGTTCAAGTGCACCACAGAATGCCGACATTCCATTGGGATATAGATTTTTAATGACCAGAAGTGTTTCCTTTGTCAATAGTAAAATAGTTTCGCAGGTAACATTTGGATCCGCCTAACCAATAGAAGCATTTGCAGCTTTTTTCCTTATAGAAAATGCGGACATGGAGACACTAAGGAGTTAGGAAATTGAAGTCACGTACTGAAATTGAATGTGTCCACTCTCACTGTCGTATACAAGAATAGGGTGATGACTGGCTATATGGCCCTTAATATTCGTCCTAAGCCAACAAAGCTAAAACCCATGATAGATTTGGCTACATAAAATTGCACAAGTTTGTGATATTGTAGATTTGGCTACATAAAATTGCTAAGGACTTACAGGGAGGAAAACAATCATCTGTATCATTCAAGTTATTTATTCTTCTGAATTGGTTTGTCCATATTCAAAATGCTTAGATTTGGGATTGGATTAATAATTCACAAATTTTGCTGATTGTGTTTGACTAAAAGTAAGGTTATTTCAGAAGTATATTTTCATTTTAATTACTTTTTTTTTTTTTTTTTGGTCGAATAGTTTAACAACTGCCTTTCTTTCTTTCTTTTTCTTGTTTAACTTGAAAATGACTTGTAGATTATTGCAGGCTCATCTCAACGAGAGGCATCATCTGAAATAGGGAAAATTGTATAAGTGCCATGAATTTTCAATCGATCATTGAGTGTCATAATATTTTTAAAAGATGTTTGTTTATGACTTTGGTGATTTATTCTGTCAAAAAATCTGATTTAGCATTAATTTAATATGAAATCATTTGATGTGGCTTGCTGGGTAATTAATATCATTAAAAGCGTGCAGAAAAAAGAACATCGTTTAACCCTTTCCTTGCAATCGACAAAAAAGAAGGAAAAATAAAAACTTTCCTTGCGCCAAATTCAAAGCAACTGATTGCTCGCGAAATTGAAATGAAAGACATTGCCACCAGCACTGCACACCTATTCTGGATGGCCCTGATTGCTGCTACTCGAGCTCGCAGCCTCAAAGGGAAAATCTCCAATGTCACTACACATAACACCGGTCCATCCCACGAAGAGAAAGCTATGTTACCTCAAATCAAAATGATTTCCATCGTGGCGAGCCTTGAGGACCCATAACGGCGCCTTCGCCCCAGGGGTGTCCTTTGGCGGGACTTGCAGGACAAAGACTGGTTGTAATTGGACCTAATTTAGGAATAAGGTTCGGGTTTGAGTTGGACTTAGCCCCAATTCATCAATTTGGGGCAAGAAAGGGCTTAATGACCAGTTTCTACATCCTTTTGATAACATCATTTTATCGGCAAGCCATATCAGATAGGTATTTTATGAAATTATTGACATGTTAGATTTTTTGACTAGTAACATCGTTGATGTTACTGAAGTGAAATTCCTTAAAAGTTATGATATTTAAGTGATCAATTAAACATTTATGGCACCGTATACAAGGATTATGGCGCTTATCATGTTTTCTTCCCTTTTTAAAAAGGGTTCACTCCACTTATTCGAACTATAAAGTAGGATAAGTAGTTCAACAAAAAAAAAAAAAAAAAAAAATGGACAGATCTTTCTGTTATAGCGGAAGAAAAATAACAAAAACAAACATATACCTTTACTTCTGGTCACGGGAGCAGGAGGAGAACGAAGGTAGGACGGCGGAGGCACCAGGGCTGCCATGGCCAAGGCATTATAAAATGGGTACAGCTCGAACCTCATGCTGCAGCTCGGAGTGAACAACCTCCCACCTTGCTTCCCCTGTGGGAGGCCCGTGATTGCCGCCCGGAGGCATGTGTTGCACTCGGACACCATCAAGTCTGGTGTGCACTGTGCGAGCGTGTACAGCTTCAGCAAGCTCGTAAAGTTTGCCTCTGCGACCGCAACTTTCTTCCCTGACTTGCCGACTGAAGCCCTCACAGCGATGTCATCCATTGACTCTCTCAGGACTAGCATGAACTGGGTCGGATTGGTGATGTTCCTGGTGGGGTACGTCTTGAAAGAAGGCACTTGTTCCATGACCGAGTAGATGGACCCATCGGAGTACCTCAACATACACTCATCGTACCAGATCACGGAGACTCGCTGGTTGGGGCATCTTTGGAGTATATCCCGTTTTCCAGTGGCCACGCAGTCGCCGCACATGTAGGTGTCGATGTCGCCACGGCAGAGGAAGAGCCAGTAGACCTGGTCGGGATGGTTTTGGTCGACAGTAGCATTGGTGAAGCCATCAGTGCCATCGGCGGCAGCAGAGGCGAGGGAAGAGAGGAGGGTGTTGAGGTTGGATTGGTAGATGGAGTTGGGAGTGAAGAGGGTGGTGTTTGGGCAGTAATGCCGTAGAAACGTGGGTGCTGATTCAGTACCTACAAAATTAATGAAGAAGAAGAGAAGAGAGAGGGAGATAGTGAAGCAAGAACTCATTTTTATGTTGATGAATCCCTAGGTCTTGCTGCACAGGCACGGAATTATGGGAAGAAGAAGAGCCACGGTCTGCTCTCCTATATATCTTTGTCGTGGGAACTATTTGGAAAACTAAGTACGTGTATTAAATGGAACCTAACCCAGACCGCGAAATCTGTTAAATAATTATGGGGTTAGACATTCGTGCCCTGAATATTTACACCCGTTGGATTGTTAATATATCTTTGTGACTGATGTTGAAATGGTTGTAATCCAATGGCTACAAATGCAAGCAAAGTCCAGCCTAGTGGTATCCCAGCGGTAAAGCTAATTAATGGGAAATTGACATGTAACAAATTCTATTTATCATAGTACATTCTTAATAATATCGTAGAGAAGTATCAGATCTAGACTTGTTCTACTAATGGCATGTGGTAAGAATGTTTTTTTTTTTTCTACTCGGGACTTGTTTTTCTTGCTGTTTTTTAATATATGATTGATACAATTAATTAGATTAAGTCTACGCAATAACTTATTGTGTGTCATGTAGATGATTACTAGACTAGGGGCACCAAAGTGATAGAGCAAAATTATCAAAGAAATGTTGTTTAGTTTGAGTGTCAATATCTATTCCACTAGGAAAGTGCGTCACTTCCATTATGAATTCGCATTGTACGGAGTATACAATTGCTCAATAGCTCAAGAATTTCTTAGCCCCCAACTACTCCCAAACTAAATGTACTAGTGTTATCTCATAATCTCATATAGAGATCTCATTTGGAAATCTCTCAAACATAAAATTTTAACAATCTTTTTGTTAACTCTAATGTGTGCTCTATATATACATGATATTTATGTCCAAAACAAGAAACTCATTTTATGAAACCTACTCGAACTAGGAAATCACTCAAGCTAAAAAACTTATTCGTACTAGGAAACTTACTTAAATTGGGTTTCTTGAGACACTCAAAATATTCTAATAAATCTCCACCTTGAATCAATTTTTGTAGCTCAGTTGCAGTGTTCATCATCTATGCCAGCTCTCCTAATGCCCCAACGAGCAATCATTCTCTATAGACCCTAATTGAGCTCCAACAAAGCTTGAGCTTTGCTAGAGGAATGAGCTTCATCATTGTGACATCCTAATTTTTGACCCTGTTTCGATCAAATGAAATGGGCTTTTCATCGACACGCCTATAGTCTTTTTCTCTGAGTTAGCTACTCACAAGATCAAAAATCTATCAAGTGAAGCCATTAAAGAATATAAATACAACCGACTTGAGAATTCAATCAGAAATCGATTGTTTGACTATGTTAATCTGCAAGGGTCAATACGGCATCGTTATAATCGATTAGAGACCGAAGATAGGTCGATTCGATAAAAGCACGTAATTAAAGTGTGGGTGATTCTACCTAATTGCAAAATTCGCGTTGAACGATACTAAATCAATTTTTCTGTCAATTCTGTACCTGGTGCCCATAATTGAAACTTTGAGGTTTTTAAGACAACCGAGAGTTGCCAATGAGTCGAAGATGCATAATGTGGATTGAAAATAATCAACCATGGGTCAAACGCATTAAAAATTTCTAAAAGTTACCCTGTAGGTTAGGTCACGCTAAAATCATGTCCGATCAAAATTAACCACGAAATTGAATCCGGTTTCAGGAATCGAAAATTTTAGCATGTCACGATTTATTTTTACGACATTATCTCATTCTTTGAAGAATTTTTGGTGAGCCCGGATTTTTGGCGAAAATTCAAAATTTGGCAATTTAAATATAAGAAATTCAAATGGCCATTCTTTGGCGGATTTTTTTGCCTTCAAGTTGGATCAAATGGTGAGGAGAATTGTGGAAATTTGTGTGGGCTGCTACCTTGGCACTTTGGCCACCAAATTGGATTGAGATGGTGAAGATTTGTGAAGAAATTGAAGATGGAACTCAGCAAATTCGTAGGGCTGTAGGGCTGCAACATTTGGACCTCAAAAGTGGCTTGTTTGAGAAGTTTTGAGAGGGAAATCGGCAGCTGGTCACGGCTGAAGACTTATGGGGTTGCTCTCAAGTGTTTTAGATATTTAATCTTGACTTTTGAGGCCCCTTGTTCCTCTTCCAACAACAGCTTCTTCTTCTTTCTCAGATTCTCCTTCATTGTCACACCCCGAACCTCGAGCATGTGCATATCTATTGGTGGTCGATCAAATTGCAACGTTCTCAGGTGCATCGCTGACCCATTCATTTTATTGCACATGTGGAAGCGAAATAAATAATCTTCAGACAACAAATAATATATGGGATAGAAAAGCAGATAATCAATTTAATCAAAACGCACTTTATAAACACATTTGGTTTATACACAAGAGGTCTGACTAAAAAAGAAATCTCTAGGCTTCTACACTCTGGACCCTTCAACCTCGGGCTCTGGATCCTCCACTCTACAGTCCTGAAATTGGTAACTCACAACGGGGTGAGATAAAAATCTCAGAGAGTACACCTTAAACCCCAATTAGGAGGATAATACACCTAGATGAGGCCTAATTTTAATTTTGTTAATTTAAGAAGATTATCATTTGAGAAAAATAACTTTCCTATTATGGATATTATAAATCCCGTCCATATTTATCTCGACCTCCTTTATGAGATAATTTTATCTGATTTATATCATCCTTATATTCGACTTTATCTTATCTTGAGCAGACACCAAATGCAAGATAGGATAAATTTTATCCTAATTGCTAAATGTAGCCTACAAGAAAACAGCATTCAAAAAAGCATACAATAAAACCCTAAATATTTATTCAATTTTGAATCCAATTTTCATTTATAGATTTTCACATTTTTTTATGTTAAACTAATTATAAACTAGAATTAATACTAAAATCAAGTAAAACTATTCAAATCTATTTTCTAAATTTTTCCTAAATTTCTGAATATTTATTTATTTATTATTTTTATTCCAAAAAGGGGACTCGGATAGAATCAAGAGACCGGACTTTGTGTTGTTTGTGTAAAGACGAGTATTAGGTTATGATCTTACATCTCTTTTTGTTTCTCGAAATAAAGAAGTAATGTTTTTTTATTTCTTGTTTTTGTTCCAAATTTATTTCCTAACCATCAATATATTCTAACAAATTGAAAAATTAATTGACGTTAACAAACAGATTTTTATTTTTTATTTCAAAAAGCAAAATAACAAAAAAAAAAGTGAAACTACCATCGCCCGCATCGGTGCAACTAGCTTAGGCTCTTTCCCTCTCACGAAGGAGAGGAGTTCAAATCCCAAAAGCGTTATTAGGGATTCTTACTTGGAGTATTGTGGTGGTGGATCCTACAGTTGCTCTCCCAAGGTTTGCTCGTTGGCCGTTGGCTTACACGGGTTCCTTTGTTATCAAAAATAAAATAAAATAGCAAAACAGTGTTACCAAACATTGCCTTAGAATTTGAAATTTTATTTCCATAAGGCATAGCTAAAAGTTTTAAAACATATAGAGTTGATAAAAGAAAAATTATCAAAAATCCCAATTATACTCTAACAAATTTATCTTAATTTTTTTTTTTGTGACATCAAAAATATTAAAGTATGCGTATTTTGACACATTTATTCTAAACTTAACTAATATTTATGTGACATATTTAATTTTATGAAAATTTTGCTGGATGATTTTTTAATTAAAAAAATATTATTATTCATTTGGGCATCATGTCGATATTATTTGCATTTTGATACCCACAGAGATAGATTTTTAATCAAAATCTAGTGATAAAGTCTCAATGAATAATAAATATATCGTATCAATACAAATTGAAAAATTTTTGGTACTTTTCCACAGTATTGAACAGTGAAAAAGACTAGTATACAGCTTTTGTTAGGTCAAAAAAGACTTTTGACAAGCCAAGACAAACCGTGTGGAATTTTCCCTGAAGCGACTGGAGTTGTCGTTTAGTGGCAGACAAAAGAGTAAGACGGACGGTGAGGGTGGAAGACAGCATTTGGCATTTGCCCATGGTACGAGGTCGTTGACCGAAGTCAATTGTGTGGCTTGTGCTCTAATTTGGCTCCACGTGGAGACTGGAAGAAAGAAAAGTCGAAACATGTATCTCAGTGATGTCGTTGTAGAGAGAGAGAGAGAGAGTCGTTGTAGAGAGAGAGAGAGAGAGAGAGAGAGAGAGGGGATGGTATGAAAGCGATTCTGGTGGCAACCATGAATCATCGTAAGTAATGATCAAACCTAAACCCCTCCGAAACGTTTCGTTAGAGTCATGCCTATTTTATTTGGGCGATACACTGCAACCGATTTCTTCTTTTAGACAACTGTGTAACATAACAACTTAATTCGTTTAAGATATTGATATTTTGTTTATCATATATTGACTTAAAATTGATAATATTTCTCAATTAAATATTGTCTAATATTGCAATTTCTGACATTAAATTATATCACTCTTTTGAAAGCGCATCTTTTATGTTAGATTCAAATCCACATACATTATTTAATGACACTATCATACCCTCGATAGGCGAGTCCATTTACTCCTACATCCATCGTCATTCTAAAAGTCTAGCAAAGAAATCATTACGTAAACATGCTATATATATATATATGTGAGCTCATAAAAAAAACTACCAAATTTGATGGTATGAATTTATTATAATATAGATACTAAATTAACATAATAATAATATTCACATGAGCACTGACGTTAGTGGTCACGAGACTCGCGGCATGGATTGAATTCGACTAACGTTGCCATGGGTTCTCGAAAGCTGAATGATGTGGAGTGAGCTTGGATCGTTTTGTCGTCAAAGTCGAACGGAGACTTGGAAAGATTAGTCAAGGATAGGGGATGTAGGCCCAAGTGATTTGCAAACGACGACAGATTTGACTTCACTCCACTTAGTATTTTCGTCCTTCCCCTTCATATACAAGTTTCCATTTGATAATATGTTTAATCAAAGTTAACATGATCGAAGTGCAATATGTACATAGTTCTTTTTTTTTTTTTTATTATTGCTTTTTGGTCTAATCAAAAGTAGGAACCACTTTTTTTCATGACATAATAGATAAATAGATACATAAGCACCGTTATTATCTCAACACCTCGGTTATTTGTCGATAAATTCATAATTAATTAGTTATATGTAAGGAGATCAACGACTTTTGTGCTGAAAAAGAATCCCAATATTATTGGATTTGATTTGTGTCGCGATCTAAATTTCGGGTGCACCACATAAAACTAAATTAATGGATTACTAAGTTTTTAACTTAGTTCGGGGTCTCTCAAGCCCATACTAATTCGTAATTTAAGGTTCAAGTTTTTTAACATACAAAAGATTATCATTTAGGAGTCGCCACTAATCAATTTATGGTAGGTCGATTAGACACCTAAGTAAAATAAAAGGAAATTTATTTTACTTATACGGACTAGAGACTAAGGGTACGGGGACTTGATTACATTAGAATTCTCTAATGATCCTTTCGGTACCATTTCTTTTATTTTCAAAAAAAATATTTTTGCAAGCAACTTGGATTTATTTTAACCTAAATTACTGCCAAGCAAAAATGACCACACTGATGCTCAAACATTCAATAAATAAATTGCATCACATGAAGCAAACAATTTTTTTGGGTTTTCTTGAAAATTAGATTTCTTTTATGAAAATGCATTTCTTAACTAAATGACTTAATCCTATTAATATGAAAATTCTAAATAAATGGGCTTATTATGCAAACTAATTAACCTGCACCTCATGACCTAATTTCACTAATGAACAAATTCTAATTAAACGATCCTATTATGCAAACCAGTTAACATGCATCTAGTATTTTAGCATTTTTTTATTGAAGTTCAGAATTTATGAAAACCCTAATTAATCTATCTAAAAGGGATAATTTTCTAATTTATTCTAGGGATTAATTTAACTTAAACCCTATCCTATCTTAGAAAACTATTTTTTTGAAAAATGAGAAAATTAAAATGTGCGAACATTATTTAAAACCCTAAAAAAAATTAAATAGGTTCAACTCTAACTTATTTTTTAAAAAATGCAATCCTAAAAATGTAATCCTAAAAAATTATTTTGATTTTTTATTCTTTTTTAAAAGATAAGTAATTATTAAATAAATATTAAATCTAAACTATCAACAAAATAAAGGATTAAAATAATCGAAAAATAACATGTTGTCTCACAGGTCAAATTAACGATTATCCTAACCCTAATTATCACGACAAAGAGATCAAAATAATTAAAAATTAAATCCGAAGTCTTACGGATAAATTAAAAATTATAATGATTTTTCTACCATAAAGCCCAAAAATTAATATAATTAAAAAAATAATCCGATGTCTCTTGGATTAAATTAGTAATTACAATAATTCTGGAAAAAATCTTAGATGATAATGCCTACAAAATGCACAAATATTAACATTGACAAACTATATTCTAACTCAAACAATAATAACAAAATTTAAAATGAATAAATAAAAGAAAATAAAATAAAAAAATGAAAAATAAACTACCTAATGGAGGAGAGCAACGGAGTCGACACGGGCACGAGACAACCAACAGAGCTGGGTGTGGGATTCGGGCAGCAGGTTGGTTAGCGCCAGGCGGAGGGTGGCGTGGCGTTAGTGATTGGTAAGTAGCAGCTGGATCACAGGTTGTTGCTGTGGTAGTGAGTAGTGGCGTCGGGGCGAGCTCGTGGGTGGAAGTGCAGCAAGCAAGATCGTCGCGAAATAGAGACACTGAGGTGCTACTGTGGGTTTACTGGAAGGAAGTGAGGCAAACAGAACGACGATTGGAGCAAGGAGAGCGGCAGAGGTGGCGCAGGCTAAGGCACGAGTTGCTATAGACATTGGCTAGGCAGCACTCAGGTGGAGGGCAGCGCAACCGAGGGGTTGTTAGGCGTTAGAGGGCAGCATAGCGACTTGCAAAGGGAATAGAGGGCAGAACCAATGACGGAGGAGTCGGGCATCTAGTGGTGTTGTAGGGCGTCGTGCACTAGGTCACCGGAAGGAGGACAATGCCAAGTGGGCTAACGGAACGGCGGTGCTACTCGGAGACCAGCGATGCAAGCTCACGGAGGTGATGACTGGCGCAAGCTCGAGTGCTGTGGGGGCGTTGTGGAGGAGTCGGGTGCAGCTGCTGGCGTCGCGGGGTGCGACAATGGCTAGTAGAGCGAATGGTGGCGGTGCGGCGCAGCGGCTG
Organism: Eucalyptus caleyi; assembly: GCA_014182885.2. Taxonomy (NCBI): domain Eukaryota; kingdom Viridiplantae; phylum Streptophyta; class Magnoliopsida; order Myrtales; family Myrtaceae; genus Eucalyptus; species Eucalyptus caleyi. Next base: position 51,900,759 of record CM024470.2, read on the forward strand.
GCAAGTTTGGCGACAAGAGCCTCGCAAAGAAGAAGAACTTCCTTCTTTTCTCTTTTTAATACTTTTATTATTATTATTATTATTATTATTATTCACTCTCATGTCCCCTCACAGGTCTTCTTCCTACCCCCTCATTGAAAACTTTTGGCTGACTTTTCTTTTTGTTAGAGGGAGAAAAGAGAAGTGCTTTTCTCTTGCCCAAGATGGACAAAGACCTTTTTTCACACAAATTTTCTCTCGAAATTTTTTTGCTTTTTGATCCCCCATTTCTCACGAACTATAGCCTTTTTATAGTGAAAACCTCTATTGATCTTTAAAAAGTTGTGCTTCCTTGATTGCAGGAATTACAGAATTTTAGCCTCGATTTGCCATCACAAATTAACATTTCGGTTTTTCACTCACGTTACCAGAAATGCATCCAAGTTCATTTTGATTTTGTGAATAGCTCACCCGATGAGTATAATTTTTGATACTTTCCTTTTGATTTTTCAATCTGATCATTATCCTCACCAAATTTGGGTTTGGCTTCCATTTTCTTTCTTTTTTTCCTTTTATCTGTTCAAAATGCAATTTTTATTTTCCTTATTTCCCTAGGTTTGCTAAAAATTAGGTGTTAACAATCTCTGTAGTTGGAGTGAGAGGCAAATATCTATTAAATGTAGAAACTTACATAGTTAGCTAGAGAAAAGACATCTCCAATAGACTAACTGTTAAATGGAATCTACCTAATGTCTTAGAAGATAATGACAAATAATTACTAAGAACTTAAATTGAGAAACTTAATTTGCCAGAAGGATGATGATCCCCACTTGCCTTTTGCAAGTGCATATATTTTTTTTTCTGTGAAAGACTAGATCAAAAGATGAACCGACCGTACAAGCAAGAATAATTAAAGTTAATCTTTCAATGGGAATGGTCTTTATAAAATGTTGAAGTTGCCAGGTCAAATTAAGGTTTTCTAGAAAAAGGTTGTGAGAAATTCTGTGGCTATATATCATGGGCCAACTTTAGCTGTAATTACTACTTGTAAAAACTTGATTGTGGCACCCCGAATCACCTAACGTTGCCACAGATACCAAAGAAGAACCTTAGTTCCTAGGCATTTTTTTTTAATAACGGTCCCAGCGCATTTTATTGCCGGAAGCATAATCAAGTCTTACTAATTCTCCCTCCCAAAATCATAATACAATGCACACCACTAAACACCATCAGAAAAATAAAGCCGAGCCACTCTTTATTTATATATTTTCAAGATGGATTTCACGGGTCGATACAACCAAAAAGGAAAGCCAAGACTCTTTGCTAGACTTGGCCACAACTCAAAAAGAGACAACTCGACCCTCTATGTCGATCATGCAAAATCCTCCATCTACAAGTGTCGGCTATGTCCAAAAACTAGTAGCTCCTACTCCTCACGCGGGCTGTCACACCCATCCTGGCGCATCAGGCGGTGGCGGCGGCAATATCCCTCACATCACTCCGTCATGACGAACGTGAACAGATATGAACTCTTGAATGACCGGGCCCCCAACCAGGCCCACGTCATACATCACCAGTGCACGAACCCAAATGAACGTCAGATCAAGGATGGTGGGACAGTCAATCTCCATACACTTGATCTCAACGTTAGATGGAAGGCCCTAAAATGTGCCCTGCATGACAGTAGGGAGCGGCATCTTTCTAATCTGAAATGTTAGTCCCCAAAAGGGGTGAGTACAACCACTCAGCAGGTAGAGGATCCAATAAACTACTCGATGCATCACACAAAACAATCAAGACATCATGGTATAGTTCACATTATTCATGCATCCAAGCATTACTTACCTTGCAGTCATGCATATGTCATCATACCATATATGCATACACCATCATGCACTTATCACTAAACATTTATGCATATACCATCATGACATAGGTGCATATACATCTATGCACTCATCATCAAGCATACATGCATATACCATCATGCCATAGGTGCATATACATCAATGCACTCATCATCAAGCATACATGCATGCATGTCACCATACCATGCATGACTCAATTTCAATTTCTCAATTTTTTTTATTCTTTCACGCATGCCCTGCACACGCGTGGTTCAACACTCAGGCACACAAGTTCCACGCACCTGGCAACTGCCGCGCGCATAGATCCTACGTGCGCAGTGGTTGAGCACGCGTGAGAGCGCGTGGCGCGTGAGATCCATGCGCCTGCAACTGCAGCGTGCACGTGGGCTCCACGTGCCTTCTTCCTCGCGTCCAGAGTGAATTTCTTCGCCGTTTTTCGCCGTTCCGCCGTGATTTCGCCGGCCATTTCTTCTCCGGCAACCCATCTAAGACCGAAATAAATAATGGGTTTTGAAGAGCATGCCGAAACAACCACATGGTTCAAGTTTTGGCGAAAATGACGAAGAAATAAGCCCCAAATGATATGAAAATTCCCAAAAACACAAATCCTCAACCACCGCGACTTCTACCGCCCAATTAGCCTCTGGCGAACACCAATATACTGGAAAAACTCATGGCTAATGTTCCTCATGGCGGTGCGACCGTATGGGTCCGAAACCAAGGGGTGGGTCGCCGGAATTTGGTTGGAATTTGCGAATTTCTCTCTTGGCCTCAAAATTCTGAGTTACTGTTCATGTTCTAAAAGCACAAAAATACACCAAAAACTCGAGAAAACAAGACAGAGGCACTAAACACACTCTGATACCAAATGTTAGACATAAAATTCATGATGCGGAAGCCAGGATCAATTAAAGACAAACCTCCAGCTATTGTTCTTGTTTACGTTTGTCAGAAAAACCTGAAATTAAAGAAAAACTGGGGACATCCTACTAACCCAATTCCCTCACATACTGATGGTGTATTCCAAATATGAGAGTTTGTGTTAGACCTTGTCATCACCCGTCAGAAATGAACCTACGTTCATTTTTATACACCGTCTCCCATCAAGACGGTTACTGTGGCACCCCCAAAATGGCCCCCGATCCGTTAGGGTCGCCACAGTTACATTCTCTTGTAGCATACTATTCTGAGACCAAAGAAATTTTTAACATAACTTATAATACCTAGGGGTTTTCATTTATTTTCTTTACCGGTCCCTGCGCAAATAATATGGCGGAAGCATAATTCGACTACCCTTCAACAAAATATAAAGTGATACACACCATACTAAAACTTTCATAATTTAGGCCGAACACTTTTATTTATATAAGGGATGGACTATGATAGTCGGTACAAAAAAACGCCGAGGTCTTTTTGTGCCTAGCAATTACCCAAAAGAAAACCAACTTCTATCCTTAGATATCATCTGCATCCGTCCATCACCCATGTGTTGGCATCCCAAAAGTGCATCTCCTACTACCCTCGACTCCAGGTCATATCCAGTCAGGTCCATTGGCCGGTGGTGGTGGTAGTACCCTCAGAAGGCGGCCATCCATACGGACAAGAACTGATATGTACTCCTGATGAATAGGCCTGGCAGAGAGGCCTACCTCAAAAGTCAGCAAAATCCTTACGCGCTCGAATACCAACCCGTGCACCCCAGGATAACGGTGCTCTGACCACTCCCACTGTAGGTCAATCAGAAGTCCATAAAACATACCAGGAGTCGCAGGCAGCAGTGGCATTTTTCCTTTAGTCTGAAACGTTAGTCCCCAAAAGGGGTGAGTACAACCACTCAGCAGTAAAAAGATCCATTACACTATATTATGTAGAAACTCTAATCATCCAAATGCATGCAAAACACATATATCATTTTATTTATATGCATGCCATCAAGGGTTTATTTACTTGCACCACATTCATAAAAACAATTCAATGCCATAACGAACGCATTTTCAATACCGGATGAAGCCCACTCAATTTCATAAACAAATTCTCACATCATGCCACATGCACACACATGCACTCCTTTAATGTACCGGATTTTAGCATTCAAAGAAATATTTCATTCCCCGGGGACCAGTGTTTGCATCCCTCCGGGCTTTCGCACCCAACCTAGCATCGCGAGACCCTTCGACACAAACCTCCAGGCATCCAGAGCGTGTTCCGTCACACCCCTGGGCATCTCGCACCCCACCTGGCATCACGAGGTATATCCACGGCTCGCCATGAAAATGGTTGCCCCTTCCCTCCGGATTTACATACAATCCCCACAACCGGGCATCCCGAAACTCCCGAGGACCCTCCGGCACAAACCTTCGGGCATCCAACGGCGTCAACTCACTCGACCCTTGGGCATCCCGAAACTCCTGGGGCATCGTCGGCTCACACATCCGACGGTAACATTCACATCATAATATACATTTTGATTCAATGACGTCATGAATTCCATGGATCTATAAGACTTTATTACATTTTCCAATGTCATGCGATATGCTAAATGTCAATGCATCTATCAAGTGAATAACAATTAACAACTCAAGATACACTGACTCTTAAACAACATGAACAGTTTCACAGTAAAACAGTGTAAAGGCCAGAATGCACGTCTTCAATAGAGATTTCGAAATAACCAGCAAATAACCATGAAAAATTCTGAAATTTTAACACGTTATAATTGAGATCTAGATGAAAAATTTTCATTAAGGACACTAAGCCAGATTCCTTATGTATAATGAGTGGTAGTTCACACAACTCAGTTCAGGATTCTTTTATCACATAATACAATTCAACAGAAAGCATTGCATATTAAAAGAGGTTTAAGCCATCGTATTCATTCCGAGAAGTTCTGATAAAAATATATACTCTAGCTCATGCAATTCCTCACAACTTCCGTGAAGAAATCGGGATCAAATTCATTTTAGAACTCTTCATAAAAATTTCACAAAGTTACAGGGTTACACATGAAATTGAACTGGATTAAACGAATCCCATGAAATTCCACTTCCACCGTAACTATCTTACTTCCACAAGCCTACTAAAAGTCAGTCTTTCATCAATACATCAACAGGATCAGAAAATAGACAAAACCAAAGTAATTCCTCAATCTCATGATCCCGCTCTACTTCGATTACCCACAATTTAACATTCTACTTTCAGAATTCAATTGTTTCCAAGTATATTGCATCATACTAGACAATAACAGCACCACATTATATAGATTCATGGACTTTCACTTGCCTCAATGTCCTACGATTCCACGGCGTGTAGTGAGATGGTGAGAAGTGCGCGGCTCGACGGCGGCGGTAACGCGCACGCACGGCAGGGATTAATTTCCTTCCTTCCCTTGCCGACTCACTCTCTTGCTGCTCACTCGCTACCTTCTCGTTCACTCTCTCTCGATTACTCTCAGTTTCGTTCACTCTCTCAATTTCCCACTTTCACGAGCACGAGACCACTGGTTTTGCTCAAACCAGTTAAACAAAAGAGATGCATGTTTTGGTGGTTGCAAAGGAAACGGACAGCTGGGATGGACGTGTCTTCAGCATGCCTCCCCTTGTATTTTTGCTGGCTATCCATACGGCAGCAACGTGGCATCATCCAGCCATGCTTTAGTCAACTTCTCTTCCAATTAGTTGACTTAATTGTCGACTATTAAGGGTATTTGGATTGTATTGGGCTAGTGAGTTAGTGGACGTGCAGTCCCTCAATAACAAAGCCCAGATAAATAAATAAAAACTAATCCTTAAACTTGCACAAATGTGGAGCATTCTCGGTCCCATGGTCTTGATGTTTCAATTTCTTTTCTTATCTTATGTACACTCAAGTGATATAATTGTGTCGAGTCATCAAAAGAAATATATGTCGATAATCTATTCAATGATTGAACCCTTAATAAACATGAGATATTGATCCGTCGATGGAATCAAACAACGCTCATGCAATATACTAATGATACCATTCGGCGATACTTTTATTGATCAGTCACTACCGTCGCACATCATGGTTTGCGAAATTCTCGGGTGCCACAGTTACCAAATGGGCGGTTGTAACGAAAGGGCACAAAGCGTGGAAAACTTCATGTCGAATAGTCGCAACTTTAAGAGAAAGAGTGGGTCCAAAATGTGGGACCATGGGACCAAAAAATAAAATAACAACTAAGACTCTTGAGCGGCTACATGTTTTGAACCTAAAAAATGGGAGATCGAGGTATCGGGACGACATTGAAACAAAACACCCACCCCCCCCCCCCCCTCTCCTGGCCACCCAACCTTCCCTCCCAACAAAAAAGGAAAAAAAAAGAAAAAAAGGAGGGGCGATTTTGATTTCAGGACAAAAGTAGAGGGATTGGTGTTGACATTTCACCAGTAAAGAAATAATAAAAAGGAGAAAAATTGTCTAAAAAGGCCCAACAGAAACCCCTAAAACTTATCCAATTAAAGTTAAATGAGATTTAGGGGGATAAGTACACTAATGGTGCCATAAGTTGTGTACGACGCTCACTTTGGTGCCAAAAGTTTCTGTCGGATCACTTAAGTGCCAAATCGGAGGAAAAACGCTCACTTTGGTGCCACCGGCGAAAGATTCCGGCCTCCGGCGAAAGATTCGGGCCAAAATGATTTTTTTTTTAAAAAAAAAATTGATAAGCCTTTAAATGACGTCGTTTTCGGTCCTCCTTCAGAAAACGACATCGTTTTGCCGTCCTACGTGGATGGCTTCATGGAAACGACGCCGTTTAGCTCACATGGGGAAGAAATTAGGGTTTCGGCGAGGTCGAAGCCGTGGCCGTCGTCGGGGTTGAGGTCGGAGTCGGGGTCGAAGTTGCGGCCGCCAAGTGGCCATCATCGAGGTCGGGGTCGAAGCTACGACCGTCGAGTGGCCATCGTCGGGGTCGGGTCCAGGGTTTGGGCCGCGGCCATTGTTGCGGTCGGGGTCGAGGTCGAGGTCTGAGCTACGGCCGCCGAGTGGCCATCGTCGGGGTTGGGGTCGGGGTCGAGGTCGAAGCCGCTGCCGTTGAGTGGCCATCGTCGGAGTTGGGGTCAAGGTCAGGGTCGAAGCCGTGGCCGCCGAGCGCAAGGACCGTCGAGGACGGCGACGGCCAGAGTGAATTGGGGGTCGTTTTGGTGTTTGGATGCTGACTCAGCTCTCCGACGAGCCACGTCGGCATCAAAAATTAATAAAAAAAGCCACGTCGGATTTCCGGCCAATTTCGTCGGAGTTGGCACCAAAGTGAGCGTTTTTCAAATTTTTTGGCACTTAAGTGATCCGACGGAAACTTTTGGCACCAAAGTGAGCGCCGTACACAACTTATGGCACCATTAGTGTACTTATCCCGAGATTTAGGATGATTCTGACTAAACTCAATATACTTTTTCAACACATGCTATTAGCAACGTTAGGAATAATAAAAGTTGCTTGCTAAATTCACTTGTTAAGTGATGTGGTAAATTTTGCATATCTAAATTAATTCGCTCGTATAAGCACGAATAGACCTGCACATTATTTAAATTTAATAGATGAGTCTTAGTATATTTCCAGCATACTCTCCTACCATGGAGGATCGCATCCGCTCATCTTGTCCTCAAACGAGTCACATTCAAGAACTGTAGGTACTTACAAACTTTTTCCCATTATTCCGTCCTCAATTATTACACTGAACATAAAGTAACTCTACTTCAACAGCCCCAGCTTATCGTCACCCTCAAAAAGGAAAAAGGAAAAACACTACACCGGCGGTACAAAGAACCCCGGAAGACATAACTCTGGCTCCTTTAGATCTCACTGTTGAAGAAGGAGGAGCAGCTACAACCACCGCAGGAGGTGGAGCAAGTGTTGGCGCCGGTGCCGGTGCTTCATGGAAGACAGTCTCATTATAGAACTGGTAAAGCTCAGACCTAACATTGCAGCTCGGGGCCAAGACTCTCCCTTCTTCCTTATCTATGGGCAGATTCTTGATGGCCCCTTGCAGGCACGCCTTGCACTCCGCCGACGTCAAGTCCGGCGTGCACTAAGCGAGCGTGTATAGCCACTTTGAGCTCGAGATGTCGGCGTCCTTGATAGCAAACCTCTTCCCAGACCCATCGCTTGCCGCACTCTCCACCAATTCATCAGTCGTGTCCTTTAGCAACTGGGCAAAGCTGCTAGGGCTTGAAATGTTGACCTCGTTCATCAATACGAAGGCTGGCGCATCTTGCTCAACGGAGAAAATGTAGTGGTTCGAGTAACGTAGCATGCACTCATCGTACCAAATGATGGAGTCTTTCTCTTTAGGGCAGTCGCTGAGTATTTGCTTGCTCGCGGTGGACATGCAGTCGCCACAAGTGGCAGCAGCAATGTCGCCACGGCAGAGTAATAGCCCGTAGGTGCGGTTAAGTGGGTTTTTGCTGGCAGTGGCATTGGCAAAGCCATCGGCATCGGTGGCGGCGGTAGAGGAGAGGGAGGAGAGGAGGGTGTTGAGATTTGTTTGGTAGGTGGATTTGGGAGTGAAGAGGGTGGTGTTTGGGCAGTAATGCCCTATATAAGTTGGTGCAGTTTCATTAATGTGAGTTCAAATACTGAGAAAATCGACGAAGAAGAAGATGAGAGAGACGCGAATGGTGCCGCAAGAATTCACTTTTTGATGGTAGGCAGGCTGAGAAGAGACATTCAGAAGATATTTATATAGGGGCGTGTCAAATCGGAACTTTAGCTATGTATTGACCACAAGTCTACGCGCAATTCAACTGAATTTACGAAAGACTTTGATTAAGTCAACTTTGCTGGAGACTTCCCTTCTTTTGTACGCAAGCAAAGACTTGCAGAGAGCATAAAGTCAAGGGCACGTTGTATCGCGTTCAACGTATGCAGAGTGATGGGCTAGGTCCGACTCGTAGGCCCCGCACGTCTTAAATAAGGAAAAAGTCGGAAAAAGAAAAGAAAAAGATGGCCGGACGTTTCGCAACAGTAGAGAAGCGAGAGTAGCGGCGTTTTCTTGCTGAAAAAGAAAAGAGAGAAAGAGGCTGAGAGCGCGCACAACTTCAAAGAGGAGCAGATATGGAGAAACTATGTCGGGATTGGTGGTGATTTAGGTATGTTGATCTAGTTTGTTTGTTGAAATCCTTTCCCAAATTGTCTCTTAACTTCCCGGATTGTGATTAGAGTTTTTATACTCTTTTGTTAATCTACCTTTATGGTGATGATATATTATTGTATTAGATGTATTGAGCCTCGGGTTGCTGGCTAGAGATGAATTCTTTTGAGTGGCCTTGTGGTTTTTCCCGAATTGGCTATTTCACATAAAATTTTAGGTTTCATTTTTTTACTTTGTATTTAATTTTCAGCACTATATTTACTTGTTTGGGGTTGATAGTATTGGAATATTGTAATTAGTTGCCGTTGATATTGATTTGATATTAGTTTATTGAGTTTGGGAGGAAGGTATCGATCCTGGATAGGCTTAAGTCCTCAACAATTGATGTCATCTTTCCCAACAAGGTGGAATCAGAGCTAGCATTGATGGAGGAAACCATTGGCACCATGCTTAAGTTAAATGCCTCAGATTATTTTATTTGGACATCTCAGATTAAAGACATATTGTCTTGTCAAAATTTATATGATCCCATCACTGGGGATAGAGGTAAGGAAGACAAAGAAGATAAAGAACAGGAGCAAATCAATCAAAAAACAGTTGGTTCTATTCACAATAGATTGATCATAATTTTTTATATCATGCTCCTCAAGAAACAAATGTTAACACATTGCGGAAGAAATTGTAAGATGCGTATAAGAGGGGTTCTCACAAAATAAAGCATTTTTAATTAAGAGATTTGTAAATTTAAGATACAATGATTTGATAATTCGATCGAAATCGACTGCTCAACTGTGATAATCGACAAGGGTCAATGCGACGTTGTTATAATTGAAAAATGATCATATATAGGTCGATTCAATGGAATGACATAATTTAATTGCGGGTAATTTCGCATGATTGCAAAATTCGCGTCGAACAGCACTAACTTGATTTTCTGTCAATTTTGTACTTGGTACCCGTAACTGAAACCTTAAGATCTTTACGACAAACAAGAATTGCCGACGAGTTAGACATGCACAAACGTGGATCGAAAGTTATCGACCACAAGTCAAACGCGATAAAATCCCTAAAAGCTACCTGGTATATTAGGTCGTGCTAAAATTGCATCCGGTTGATTTTAACCACAAAATTGAACTCGGTTTCGGAAATCGAACGTTTGAGCACATTACAATTTATTCTTAGGACCTGATGCCATCTTTTGAGAAAATTCCGTCGAGCCGGGAATTGTGCGGAAAAATCAAATTCGCCAAATTAAAATAAGAAGAATTCGTATGGACAGCTTGGTGTGGTAAGTAGGCCATGTTTGTGAAGGAAATGAGGGGAAAATGGCCATTGGTTGATGCTTCGACTTTGTGGGATGAATTAGAGGAATTTTGGATGCTAATTTGGTTTATTTGGTAAAGAAAATGGAAGAAATTCGTAGGGGCTGCTGCATGGGCATTTTTCAGCTGCCAATTGGTTTAATTTGTGGAGAAAAAAAAGGGAAATTCGTATGGCAGCTCTAGCTGGATTTTTGGGACACCAAAATGCATTGTTTTGTGAAGATTGGAAGGGAATTTTGCCATTGGAAGGAGCCTTGACAAAAATGGGCATGAAGACTTTGTGGCACAAGTCATGAGTGCAAGATATTTCCTCTTGGATGGCCATTGGCTGCATTGTGGACTTTCATGGCCTTTGTCTCCCCTCTCTTCCTTCTCTCTTCTCTCCCCCCCCCTGGTGCAAGAACCCTTGGCCGATCCTTGCTTCTGCTTTCCTCCTCTTCTTCCTCATTTTCTTCCATCTTTCCTTTGGTTTTTGCTTCTCCTCATTCTGTTCTTACCACCATGTTCGACGCCCATCTTTAGCGTCAACCCTTCCCCAAAAGCCTTGTCATTGCCACTCTCGCTAGCTCCCACTTGTCCACACACCAGCGGTCCTCCATCATTCCTTTGGCCACAACACAACTGCCCAATTCACCCCACCAACCTGCCCGCCCGCTCATCTAATGCCCAAAGCTAGTAGCTTCGTTCCAGTTCACCCCGCCAGCCACTGTCTGACGCTAGCTGCCGCACCACCCTGAGCCCAGTAGTGTCACCTTAGCTAAGCCCAACCGCAAGCTATTGAAGCCAGCAGGCCATAAAACCAGTTTCCCCTCCCTTTAGCCGTGACTTGCAAGGTTGTTTCCAGCCTCTTCTAGGCCTCTATTAAAGTCGCCATGGGCGTGGCATCTCATCATCTTCGCATCGCTGTCACCGTGAACCTGTCACCTCGCTAATCCGGTGAGTTAATACCATAATCTTGGATTAGGAAGTTAATTGCACTAGAGGGATTAGTTTAGTCTTAATTAGTATTAATGTTAATTAAGTTAGTGTAACTAGTAGTTAGCTAGTTTAGTTAGGTCAACTAGATAGTTAAATTAGTTAGGTGGTTAGTTAGGTTATTTAGTTAGCCTAATTAGATTAATTAGTTAGCCGACTTAGATTAGCTAGTTAGTTCAATTAGGTTAGTCCAGTTAGTGAAATTTTACGCTGATCGTCGTGGATGCGTTGGTATGTGAAATTGCTTGCTAAATTATGCAATTGAGTGCTTGGTGATGATTTTTGGATTATTGTTACAAAATTGAATTTACTAGTATTTAAATAGAAAAATACCAGTTGTCGGGTTTTGATGCCAAAAATATTTTATGTACTATATAAAATCGTAGAATTTTTAAATGGGAGAATACTACATTTATTTGGTCCAATTTGAATGTGTAACCACGCACAATTATTTAACCGGGTATTTTTAATATGAAAAAAATTAGCCAAGTCAATTATTTGAAATGGAAGTATTTGAGTGCAAAGCATAATGTTCTTGGCTGAGCATGGATGTGCGTGTGGTCATTATCAGAACCCATCTTGATGCATTCACGCAGGACAATGCTTGATTAAGTTCAAATGCCCTTGATAATGGATGTCGGTCGCAGTGGAGGCTGGGCCAATGTTCCTTCGACAATGACATCTAGATGTAGACGTTGTCGTGCTTAATGAAGCAGGACGATGCCTGGTTATGTCGAATGATCGCCAACTGATGAGTTGGCTATGGCCGTTGGGTCGTAAATAATTGGAACATGCTTGAGTGATTGAGATAGTTGTGTCTAATTATGGGACGAAATTGTGTGGCGCGAAATGAGACATGTCATAACGATTTGACCTTATAATCAGAACCCCTGTGAATATTTGATGAATGATATGAGGTGTTCCAGTTATTAAATACATTTACTGTATGCATATGTATATGAGATGTACTAATGTGCAGGGAGGTGCTGAGGCAAGGTAAGTCCTATATGGTGTATGTTTAGGCTGCTTCTAGGTGAATTCTTATCCTAATCAGGGTTTAAGGTGTGGACTCGCTAAGATTTTATCTCACTCTATCATGGTTCAAATATTTTCAGGTTTCTAGTGTGGAGGATCCCGTACCCGAGGCTGAAGGGTCCGGAGTATAGGTGGCTTGATAGTTTCTTTTTGAAATAGGACTGACGTGTGTAGACTGGTAGGACCAACTTGATATGTGTATAAAGTATGGTTTGTGAAAATTGGATGTCCTGCTTTTACTATCCTAGTGTTTGATGGTTGTCAAGGTATCTATTTAATTTGCTTCCACATGGGCATAAAACGAATGAGTCGGCGATGCGTATTGGGAACATTGCAAATTTTAATCAACCACCAAGGGTTGTTCCCATGCCTGGGGTTCGGGGCATGACAAGGGGTCACGGCCAAGGGAGGAGGAAATGGACTGGTTTAACAACAAACTCAAGTCTAACCTAACACAAAAAGGTCAAATCATATGTACTAGATGCCATAACCGTGTCAATCAATTGGTAGACCAATGTAGTGGATTCGTAATGCATGCAACGGCTATGCAAGCTGCCATACCTCAGCTTTTAATCGTAATCCAAAACTTCTTTATCTTTGGAGAACAAGTTACAACTTAAAATGATAAAGGGACGGAAGTGTTTTACCTTGAATTCGTGAAGCAAGGGGTCTTAGGCTCTCACTCAACTCACAATATTTAGCAAAACTGACACAGTTTGCTCTAGTTCCCTCAATCTCCACTTGTTACTTAACGATTTTGGGTTCCTCAAATCATAGTTTTTATGGTTTTTCAAGCCTAGAGAGAGTACTACGAAATGAAGACTAGAGAATGAGCTAGAGAAATGAAGGTGGAAATGAGAGGGATGAGTTTAGACAGAGAGAGAAAAAAGTATATTGAATCTCTTGGGATAATTGTCCAAAAAGTCATAAACTTATTGTATGGCAACAAATTTAGTTATAAATTTTTCAATTGTGTTAATTCAATCATAAACTTATTGTAAGGCAACTGGTTTAGTTATAAACATTTTAATTGTACTAATTTTGTTCTAAACTTTTGGATAGTTTGTCAATTTATTCATAAATCTTTTAACAATTTGTCAATGTAATCCTTTTGGATAAGTTTTGTTGGAAATTGCCAAAGGACTACACTAACAAATCATTAAAAATGTTTAGGACTAAATTGACAAATTGTTAAAATATTTAAGACTAAATTGGCATAAGTAAATGGTTTAGGATTGAATTAGTTGTTGTACAATAAGTCTAAGAATTTTTGGATGATTTTTCTGAATCCCTTTATATGGTCACTAGCCAAGCCCATCCTTACCTAATGGTTTCTAACCAATATCCATTGGTTCAAAGCCCCAAAGTGTATTGTGTTAGTGAAAACTCCTTAACTGTTTTGAAGTTGACAAAACCTTTCCAAAAAGTCTAGTCTGAAGACTTGCACACTTAAGTGTTATAGTTTGAAGGACTCCAGACTCTACCATCAAAGTCTGAAGATCACTAGACTTTAATCTCAAAGTATGACCACACCGACAGATTCCGGACCGACAGGTGAAGACCTATCTAGATGCGAGTTTATCTTCAAAGATTTGGTTCGTATGGTTTGTGGAAGATCTTACGGTTGGATATGACATCTTATGATCAATTATCCTTATTGGACTTAATTCGGATAAACAAATCTCTTGAAAGGCGAAGTATACTGGGAAGATCTACTTATGGAAACCAAGATCCTGATTGTATGGGCGAGTATGATTGGTGGGCTATCATCACATTCCTTAAAATGAATCGATATCTCCTTGATTGATTCTGTTCAACGAGTAGATTGGGATAACTATTTTGGAAAGTGCCAACCATTATAGAGGCATGGAGGAGTATAAAAGGAAGACTCTCAAGTTGTTCGAGTGTATGCATGAAATAAAAATTTCAAAGTTTGAAGCTTCCCAGTTCTTCGCTATTTCATTTGTCAAGTTTAACTTGTGCTCAAAAGAGAGAGCAAAGTGAGACTTTGGAAAGGTGCAGTAGAGGTTCTACATTGTGAAGTCAAGGACGTGAGATTGTAAAATCTCTTTTGATTCATAGTGAAATCCAGCCAATGTGCTGTCAGTGCGAGAGAGTGGACGTAAGCTTGATCTAAGCCAAACCACTATAAACCTTGTGTTTCTATTTTCTTTCCCTAAACTCTTTACTTTAATTCATAGCTTTATATATCTCCTTATAATTGATTACATCTTTAGTCTATTATCTTCTAAAAGCAATTCACTTTTATTAAGTCTTGCAAAAATTTATTTTAACACGTATTCACCCCCTTTATGTGTTCTTACTAGCCCTTTCAATTAGTATTAGAGTTTGTGTGCTCATTTTATTGAAGTGTTTTTACTTCTGAGTTAAAGACCTATGGGAAGAAATACAATGTATGGAAAAACAAGATGAATGCATTCCTGAGATTGAAAGATCCCCTGAAATGGGATGTAATAGAAAAATGGATTATTCCCAAAGCTATATCCATTTTAAAAAGATGAAAAGAAGTTGCAAACGCTAGCGAAATGGCACACGAAGAAATAACTAAGAGACAAGCTCTTGATGCTAAAGTCATTTACTCTTTATATTGTACTTATCTCCTACTGAATATAGCATAATTTCATCTCGTGAAACAGCCAAAGAAGTCTGGGATAGGTTGCACATTACATATGAAGGAACCAATCGAGTTAAAGAAATATAAATCAATATTCTACTCATACAATATGAAGCCTTCAAGATGAAGCTAGGAGAATCTATCACTAATATGTTTAGTTGTTTCACAGAAATTGTAAAAGATCTAGCATATCAGGGATAACCAATCTCAGGATCAATGAAGGTTAATAAATTGCTATGTGGACTCTCCAAAGACTGAAATCATGTGAAGACTTTAATAAGAGAAATCTAGAGGATTATGGTGCTTTCTGTAGACGAACTAGTTGGCATACTTCAATCATATGAAGTGGAGCGAATCAATGAGGAAGATGATCCTAAAGGTAAGAAGTTAATCACTTTAAAATCTAACGATGATTCTGATATGATCAGAAGATGATATTGACGATGAAAAACTAGCACTCATGATAAGGAAATTTAGAAAGTTGAATAGCAAGGGAAGAAAATTCAACTAGAAGAAGCAAAGCTTTCAAAAGTTTTAAAACAAATCAACCGAGGATGATGAAACTAACAAATATGTGATTTATTTTGAATGTAAGAAAAATGGGCACATCGACCCAACTGTCTTCTTTTGAAGAAAAATAATGGAAGAATTAAGAAATACAGAAAAGCTCTCAAAGCAGAGACATGGAGCGATACTGAATGCTAAGAAAGTGATGAAAAATATGCCAAAATATGTCTAATGGAAAAATTAGAATCAGACTTAGACTTAGAAACATATTCATACTCAAACTTAGACAACGAAATCGAGATTAGTAATTTAAAAGTTCCTGCTAAAGTCTTGAAGTACATAAATGAACTTTGTCTTAGTCTCAAAACCTCTCTTAAAAGGATTTCCGTGTCGAAGAGGGAGAATTCTACACTTAAGCAACATGAAACTTCTTGAAAAGAAAAGTTTGAAAATCTAAACAAAAATTTTGTCAATTTGAAAGAAAGTGTAGATTCTCTTTTAAAGGAAAATACTTTTTTAAAAGAGGACATTTCAAATATTACAAAAAAGTTTTCAATAGGATCTGAGAAGTTGGAAAAGATTCTTTTAGTACAAAGATCTTATTTCGATAAATCTGGTTTAGGTGTGACATCGAAACTATTCCTTTAATTGATTTTTCAAAAGTAAAGGAAAAAATCAAACAAAGACCTACAAAAACATTTACTACAGAAATCATTTTCAAAGAGTTTTTGTAAAACTTGTTGGCGGAAGTGCTCTATAATGCTCAAAGTGTAACATCTCTGAACATTTTGAGAAAGAATATCCCAAGGTTTGGAGACCTGTTAAGAAGGATTGGACAGGGACTGCATTTAAAACTAACTCTCCTGAACCTAAGAAAATCTAGGTACCAAAGAAAGCTTGAGTTCTTTTTGTAATTGCGGGTCACTATCAAGAAAAAGATCGTGGTATTTGGATGGTAGCTGTTTGAGACACATGATAGGAGATCTAAGTTGTTTTGCAAAACTTGTGCAATTAAATGATGAAAAAGTTTCCTTTGGTGGAAACAACAAAGGAAGAATTGTTGGATGTAGAACTGTAAAAATGGAAAGTCTCACAATCAACAATGTTTTCTTGGTAGAAGGTTTGAATTACAATCTACTCAGCATTAGTAAATTGTACGACACTGGATTCAAAATCAATTTCCAAGATGGAATTTGTTCGGAAACTAGTAAAGATTTTTCTCAATCTTTCACTAGACGAAAACATGAGAATATTTATCTTCTGGATATAAAACCAAAAGATTCTCAATGTCTAATATCCATTTAAGATGAAGCAAACCTTTGGCATCAAAAGCTTGGCCATGTTAATATAAAGCAGATTGCCAAGATCTCCACTAAGAAGCTTGTTGTGGACTTCCCAGTCTAACTTATCAAAAGTCTGATTTATACATACCATGTGTTCTGGGAAAACAGGTTAGAAGTTCCTTTAAACCTATAAATTAAGTTTCTATTAATCATGTTTTGCAGCTTCTGCATATGGATTTCTTTGGACCAACCAGAACTCAAAGCATTGGAGGAAAGAGATACTACTTAGTAATCGTGGATGATTATTCTCGTTTTACTTTGGTTTACTTTCTAGCAAGTAAGTCTAAAACATTTTCTCACTTTTCAAAGTTTGCCAAGAAAGTTTAGAATAAAAAATGATATGTTATTTCAAGCATACGGATAGACCATGGAGGTGAGTTTCAAAATCAAGACTTTGCTAAATTTTGTGATGAATCTAGTTTCCAGCATGTTTTCGCTTCTCCATATACTCCAAAGTAGAATGGGGTTGTGGAAAGAAAGAATATATATTTGCAGGAGATGGCAAGAACCCTTTTATTTGAAAGTAATATTTCTTTTAGATTTTTGGCTGAAACAATTTCTACAACTTACTATATTATTAACAAAGTATTTTTAAGGCATATTCTAAAGAAAACTCTTTATGAAGTATTTAAAGGGAACAAACCAAATGTTTCTTATTTTTATGTGTTTGGTTGTAACTGTTTTTTTTTTTTATAAAATGCAAATGATCGAACTGGTAAGTTTGAGGAAAAATCAGACAAAAGAATTTTCCTTGGCTACTCAACTTCAAGCAAAGCCTACGGAATATTCAATAAGAAGACTCAATCTGTGGAAGAATCTATGAATGTCAAATTCCAATACTATCTGCTGAATCAACTGAATAAGACTCAACTTGAAGATTCTAAACCTGCTCCAGACCTTACAAAGTCTACCTCCCTTGAAGTGGTTCAGACTTCTGAAGATCAACAACGAATAGAAATTGAGGACTCAACTGAAGTAGAAGATCAACAGACTATTGGACCAACTAGTAACTGAAAGCATAAGTCTAGTCATCCCAAGGAACTCATCATTGGTAACATTGATGAAGGAATTCGTACCAGATCCAAAAGGCGAGAAGAGTCTAGCGCACTAGCACTTATTTCTGAGATAGAAACCAAAAGTATAGTCTTAGCTGACGAAAGCTGGATTGAAGTTATGCAAAAAGAGCTAAGATAGTTCAGCATCAACAATGTTTGAGAACTAATTTTTAAACCAAAAGGTAAATTTATTATTGAAACTAAATGGGTTTTTCGGAACAAAATGTATGAGAAAGGAAAAGTTGTCAGAAACAAAGCAAGACTTGTGGCCAAATGATATATGCAAGAAGAAGGATAGACTATGATGAGATCTATGAACCGGTGGGAAGGTCAGATGCAATTAGATTACTATTTGCTTTTACTTGTTATAAAAAATTTATATTATTCCAAATGGACGTCAAAAGTGCATTTCTCAATGGATTTATCTAAGAAAAAGTCCATGTAGAGTAACCACTTGGATTTGAAGATCCAAAATGGCCAAACTCAGTCTTAAAACTGAAAAAATGCCCTATATGGATTAAAGCAAGCATCTCGAGCTTGGTATGACAGGTTAAATAAGTTTTTAATTCAAAATGGTTTTGTTAAAGGAAATGCGGATACTACTTTGCTCATTAAAAAGGAAGGTAAATATTTTCAACACATTCAAATATATGTTGATGATATTATATTTAGATTATCTAATGAAATTTTGTGCAAGAAGTTTTCTAAGAGTTTTCTAAGTCTATGCATAATGAATTCGAGATGAGCATGATAGGTGAATTATTTTTCTTTCTCGGATTATAAGTGAAACAATTTAAGGAAGGAATTTTCATTCACCAAGAAAAATATGCAAAAGATCTCATCAAGAAGTTCAAATTGAAGAATTGCAAAAAGACTGAGATATCAATGTCAAGCTCTTCGAAGCTGGATAAAGACGAAGGAGGAAAGAAAGTTGACCAGAAGCTCTATAGGAGTATTATTGATTCACTTTTTTATCTTACTGTTTCTATACTTGACATTTTGTTTAGTGTTTGCATTTGTGCTAGATTTCAATCAGATCCGAAAGAATCTCATCTAAGTGCAACAAAATGTATCATCAAATACATTGCAACTACTTCAAAGCTAGGTCTGTGGTCTTCCAAAGAAGGAGACTTTACTCTCCATGAATATTCAGACGTAGATTTAGCAGGTTATAAAGTCAATAGAAAGAGTACTTCCAGTACTTGTCAACTGTTGAGCAACAAGCTGGTGTCTTGGTTCTCAAGGAAGCAAAGTACTATAACTCTTTCAATAGCAGAAGCAGAGTATGTGGCTCTTGAAAACTGTTGTTCCCAAATATTGTGGATAAAGCAACAGTTAAAAGACTTTGGAATTGAAGACTCATGTACCGAGATCAAATGCGATAACACCAGTGTCATCAATTTCACAAAGAATCCAATTCTTTATTTAAGAGCAAAGCACATAAAAATTCGACATCATTTCATTAGAGATCATGTTCAAAATGGAGAAGTTATGATACAATTCATTGACTCGAAGAATCAGTTGGCATACATATTTACAAAGTTATTGGAGAAAAGTCTATTTGAGTTTATTCGCATTGGACTTAACATCATATCTTCTATTGGTTAAAGTCTGAAGATGGCCGGACTCGAGCATCCAAAAGTTACGACCGTAAGTTAATTCTTTTTCAATGCAAGTAATTTAATTTGCGGATGAAGTTTTTGAAAATGTACATTTATTTTTGAATCGCTACTTATCTATTTTATTTTTAGAAATTATCTTTTTCGAGTTTTGAATGGTAGCTTTTCATTTTCAAAAGGGAGTTTTTACTTTTTCCTTTATGACAATCCGTATACCCTGTTTTATCTACTTTATATACTGTTGATTTTCTTCTTCTTCGTTTTCACCTATAAACCCTAGAATATAGAATTATATTTTTCCTCACTTTCTCTCTCGTTTATTCCAAAAAGATTTCACTTTTTTCACAATCGAGTTCGAGGAATCTCCCAAAGAAAGTGACAATGTCTTCCCAAAGAAAGTCTTCTAGAATCGCGAGCGGGGGACCACAGCATAAGCGTGAGGGTCCTATGCACTTTGATCTAACCGAGGAAGAAAACTCTCCATAGCAGCAACGGCAAAGTCAACAACAACATTCTCAACTGTATCACTCTTCTCATCCTAGGACTCATGTTCCTCGGCAACAACATGCTGAAGAAGATATCGTTGTAGACGTTGAACCTGTAAGGACTCTTAAGCCCAAATTTCTCTTCAAACTTTACTCTAAGTTGAAGGAAGCTAGTACTGCAATGACCTTCATTGATGAGTTTTTGAGTGAGAAATGGTACAAGAATGAGACTTACTTTTTTAGGACAATGGAAAGTATGGGCATTACGCCTGTTGGTGCAGCAGCAAGGGCTTTTGCAAATTTTCCAAGTGATCCACGATTTGGATCCTTGAATCAACCCGAAGGGAAAGATGAAGATGAAAGGATGTTCACACATCTTTAGCCTAGGATGGGCGCCACTGTAAATGTTCGTGGTGAAAGGATGGATCTTTTTCTTTCTAAGGACCACAAGATAACTTATTTGAAATTTTTGAAGCGAGGGGTGATGAACCCTAGAAGTTTGGATTTTCGATTTTCTTGATTCGCTAAAAGTGAAATTGAGGGAGAAGTTTGCACTCTTTCAACTTGAAATTTTTTGTTATAAGATAACTGTTGCTCACCTTGAACTTACGGCTTACTTATATTTAAATCTATCCTTCTTAGATGTGAATAGATTCTCTTTTACTGTTAGAGACAAAGAATTTGTGATCGATGTGGACACTCTGGCTAATGTCATTGGAGTGGAAAGAGGAAGTTTCCAACCAATCAGTGTATATGTTGGTCACGCGACTTTGGAGCTTGTTCGGGATAGGGTTACTGAAGGCAGGATTTCTTACTCTAGAATGAATGCCTCTAATATTTTGCTTCATAAGATTGGGATCAATTGTCTCAAACCCAAATCCACTTCAAAGATTGATGTCTCCAACTCTGAAGTGAAGCTAATGTATGCCATCAATATTAGATACGAGTTCTCTCTGCCTCACACTATTATTATGCACATGTATAGGACAGTGGTGAAGGACAGGGGGCAACTTCCTTATTCTGCTTTTGTTACTCAATTATTTCGACATTTCAACATTCAGCCTCCTAATATTTCGTGTGTTCGAACCATTGATCCAATGGTGATTAGATTGAAAATGGTATCTAAGATGTGTCTGAAGGAGCTGAACAAGGTTTTAGAGAGCATTAAGGAGAAGTCCCCTGTCAAGACAAGACAAGACTCTGCAGCAGGAAAAAGAAAAGGCAAAGAACCCATGAGTGCACCAATTAAAAAGATGAGATCACTCATCTTGTAGGATGAAGAACATGAAGATGACATTACTCTCTTTGCTTTTTCCTTAAATAATTTACAGAGTTTTGTTAGCTTTCAAGGGCTAGAGGACATAGAGATAAGAGAAAGAGAAGAGACAGAGAAGAGAGATAAAGAAAGAGAAGTGATAAGAACAAAGGAAGAGGAAGGAAGAACAGAGGAAGAAGAGAGAGGAAGAGAACAAGATGAAGAAGAGGGTCAAAATGATTCTCTTGAACTTAAATTTGGAGGAGAAGAAGGAGAACAACATCACATTGGCACTGAAGAAGAGCAAGAACATGAAGAAGAATATTTTTCTCCACCTGAAGGCATCGAAACAGGGGGAGCTGCTGACAAAAGAGGTGCTTCTTCACTTACTTTTACTAGTGATGATGTTAGTCGTTCTCTTGCCAATCCAAAGGATATGTATGCTTCTCAATTTCTTGAAGCTGGTATTAAGGCATCATCTCCAAGTTTGGATGTTCCAACTGAGGTTCCATCATCGGTTAACACTCCTCAAACTACACGTGCTAAAGCTAGTACTCAAATAGATAATACAACAGACTTTAAGAGACTGCTCAAGCTTTTTGTGGAGATCAAAGCTCAGCTTTATGGATTGGAGTGTGAATTTCAGAACATGTAGTCAGCACATCAAGCCACTTTAGTCTCTCTATACGATTAGGTACAAGTCCTTAAGCTTCAAGTTCAAGCTATTACAAAGGGTGAGGATTTTGAGCAACTGAAGAAGGACCTAAGGAAGCTGGAGGAGACTGTCAAATCTATGGGGGATTTCCAGACCGTTCGCACCCCCAAACAACGATGATTTTTACCCAACATTTTCATAGTTTTCTCCAATTTTTGTTGATGACAAAAAGGGGGAGAGAGTTTGTGCAGATTTGATTTGAATTATCTTTTGATGACTTTTTACTTGGTTTGATTTTGGTTTGATTTTGATGACTTTGGATTGGTATACTTTGACTTCTGACTGTATTTGGGTTTGAATCTTTTTGACGCTTGCAGCAATTAAGCGTGAGATTTAGATTATGGATGGATAGTTATTTATCTTGCAGGATTAACATGTTTTCTCTTGTTGCAAAATTGATACTATCCAGGCCCTAATGATTTATCTTTATAAGACATCACGTTTTGCTTAAGTGTTGTTTTGCAAGTTAAAATTTTCAAATTTGTAGGAAAGTTTTGTCACCATAAAAAAAGGGGGAGACTATTAGAGAAAACTCCTTAACTGTTTTGAAGTTGATAAGACCTTTCAAAAAAGTCTAGTCTGAATACTTGTAAACTTAAGTGTTATAGTCTGAAGGACTCCAGACTCTACTATCAAAGTTTGACCACACTAACAGATTCCAGACCGACAAGTGAAGACTTATCTAGATGCGAATTTATCTTCAAGGATTTGGTTTGTATGGTTTGTGAAAGATTTTACGGCTGGATATAGCATCTTATGATCAATTATCCTTATTAGAATCAATTCGGATAAACAGATCTCTTGAAAAGCGAAGTATATTGGGAAGGTTCTACTTATGGAAACCAAGATCCTAATTATATGGGTGAGCAAGTGTGACATCCTAATTTTTCAAATCTGATTTCAATTGAATAAATCGGGCATTTCGTTGACGCGTCTATAGTGCTATTCTCTGAGCCGATCACTCAAGAGATAACTAGATTATCTGGGAATATTATTATGGGATTTTAACGCAAAAGGCTTGAGAATTTGACTAGGAATCGACTGCTCTACTGTGCTAATTTGCAAGGGTCATTACGGCACACTTTAAAATCGATTAGAGATCGAGATAGGTCGATTCGATTGAGATGAGTGATCAAAATGTTGGTGATTTCACTTGATTGCAAAATTTTCGTCGATCGGCACTAAATTAATTTTCTATTGTTTTTGGTACCATGTGTTCGTATTTGAAACCTAGAGATTTTCACGAAAATCGAGAGTCGCCAATATGTTGAAGATGTATATTGTGACTTGAGATAAATCGATCATGGGTCAATTGCACCAAAAATTCCTTAAAAATACCTGGTAGATTAGGTCACAATAAAAGCGCGCCAGATTGAAAATAACCACGAATTTGAACCCGATTTCATAAATTGAAATTTTTGTGGTGTCACAAGCTATTTGAGGAACATCGACTCATTCTCCGAAGAATTTTCAAAGATTTCGAGGTTTTTTATGGAATATTGATTCGGACGTCGCGGAAAAATAACAGAAATTCGGATTGGCCGAATTGAAGAGATTTTCGACTTGCAAATCGAGCTATATGATGAAGGATATTTGTAGAAATTATGTGGGCTTTTTCTACATCAAAATTGGACGTTGAATTTGGGAAAATTGTTAAAGAAATTGGAGACCAAAGAGTAAAATTCGGATCAAAGAGAGAAGGGCTGCATTTTGACATCTTTTGGGTTCAATTAGTGAAAATTGAGCTAGAAAGTATTAGGAGACTATGAAGATAATGTTGAAGGCCTAGTGGGACCAAACAATGATGAATGTGAGATATTTAATGGGATATATTGGCTTCCCCTCCCTCAAGCTTCTCCCATACGCTCCTTTCCCCTTCGGTCTTCATCATCTTCTTCTTGCTCGACCATTTCTCTCTCCCTCTCCGTTGGCTTCTACCTTGCTTTCATTTTCCCTTTATTTTTCATCAACCACTAAGCCCCCGTTGCCTCTCTTGCTGTCCCCATCGACCGAACTGCAATCACTCGCCCACATCTCCACTCACCGAGTGTCCCTCTCTCCCTCACGAAGATCAACGCCCACCGCTCCATCCCTCTTGCTCCACCAAAATTTGCTGCCTTCTCATCATCTTTGATCGAACAATTCCTTGTAGCCCCACTTAATGAGTCAATACCATCATCCAACAAAAGCGGTTTGTTGACTCCACTTGTTCCTTTGCTGTCTCACGTTTGACACCCTCTCCGCGCGGCAAGAAATCTAGCCGCCCTTCATCCATCTTCGTTGCTGCCTCAATTTCTTCGAGCCATCCACTCTTCCAGCGAAGGTCTACAGCAACGCATGAAGCCAACCGTGAATTCCAGCTTCTTCAGCTCATGGACTTTGCTGCTCCTCTTGCACGTGAAGTGCAGCACAATGCATTTCTTTGGCCCACGTTTTCAGCAGCCCAGCGAGTTCATCGAGCCACATACCCACTTGAAGCCCACCCCGTGAGCAAGCAGCCCACAATTCGGCCAAAGCTTCGGCCCAACAGTTTCTTCAAAGCAAGATCAGCCCAGTAATTTGAAGCCCATTTTCAGTCAAGCCCAGTCTCGAAAGCCCAGTGAATTCAACCCACGAATCAAGTGAAGCCCAGCCTAAGTTGAAAACAAATCTCAGTTGGGATGAGATTTGTTGGGCCTATTTTAGGCCCGGCCCAAGTCCGCCGACACCGTCGAAAATTCAGATTTCGGCTGCCATCGCGTCGTCGTCTCGGTGAACCAATTTCCGCAATTAACTGGTGAGTTTATACTCTAAACTCTGCTTAGTCGGCTAATGACGTTTAATGGGTGTTTAGATTTATTTTATTAGGAATTAGGTGGTTAGTTAGATTAAATTAAAAATATAATTATTTAATTGAGCATGTTAGGTGGTTAGCAAGGTTTAGCTAAGGCCTAAATAAATTGTACTATTTATATAGAAGGGTTTGGGAATTTCTCTGAGTCTGTATTGGTTATTAATTTAATGATTCTAGCCTAGGTTAGTATTGTTAGAATTTAAATTGATTTATTTAATTAATTTCGATAATTATTTAATTATTAATTATTTTTCCGGAAATTATACCGGAGAGCTACTCAATAGAATTTCGAGCTGATCACAGTGATGTGTTTAGTTTTTGCAATTGAATGCTATATTGTTGAATTGAGTGATGATTGTGGTATATTGGTATTTTAATTGGAAAATGCCAGGTGTCGGGTGTTGACACCGAAAGTGGTCTTTGAGTACCAAATCAGCTTAGGTGAGCAATATAGATATATATCAACTTCGGGGAGCGTTGACATCATTATAGATCTCTAGCAGCTTCGGTGAGCAATGGTAAGCAATAATGCTTTAGCAACTTCGGCGAGCACTTTAGACATCAGCTTCGACGAGCACTTGTTATTTAGTAGCTTCGGTGAGCATTATTTGATCTAGTAGCTTCAGTGAGCAAATTTTAGATATCAGCTTTGGGGAGCAATGATATATGAATATATCTATTTCAGCTTAGGCGAGCAATATTCGGATCGACATAATATATGGATGACATTGATGGCATGGAGTCGAATGAATCGACTGATTGATGGTTGATTTGAATTGAATTGTTTAATTGAGTATTTGAATTATACTAACCTGCACGGTGGAAGTGAGGCGAGATAAGTCCTCTATGCTAAGTGTGTGATTGTGTGGTTAGGACACTTTTGGGCGTATTTTCCTCCTAATTGGGGTTTAGAGCTTAGACTCACTGAGATTATATCTCACCCCGTTGTGGGACAACATTTTCAGGGTTGTCAAGTGGAGGACCTGGAGCTGAGAGGAGGTGATCGGGAGCGTAGGTCAGTTACGACCGCTTCTTTTTGAAAAGCCAATCTTTTGTAGTCTTTTGGCCATAAACTTTTGTACATGACTCAGTGTGAATATAAATACATGTTTGTTTATGAATTCGTATCCTGCTTTTATATCCCGAGATGGTTACTGTCAGGGGATTTCTTTTCGCTTCCGCATGTGCAATAAAATGGAAAGGGTCAGCGACTTGTCCTGGGAAGTAACAAATTATTATCGACGAGAGAGGGATGGGCGCGCGCTCGAGGATCGGGGTGTGATAGCAGGATTGGCAGGCAAATATCACATTCCTTAAACGACTCGAGATTTCCTTGATTGATTTTGTCCAACGGGTAGATTGGAAAAACTCTTTTGGAAAGTGCCAACGATTGTAGAGGCATGGAGGAGTATATAAGGAAGACTTTCAAGTTGTTCGAGTGTGTGCATGAAAGAAAAATTTCAAAGTCTGAAACTTCCCAGTTCTTTGCTATTTAATTTGTCGAGCTTAACTTGTACTCAAAAGAGAGAGCAAACACTTGTGAGACTTTGGAAAAGTGTAGTAGAGGTTCTATACTATGAAGTCAAGGACGTAAGACTGTAAAATCTCTTTTGATTTATAGTGAAATCCAGCCAGTGGGCTGTCAATGCAAGAGAATGGACATAAGCTTAATATAAGCTGAATCACTATAAACCTTGTGTTTTTATTCTCTTTTCCTGAACTCCTTACTTTAATTCGTAGCCTTATATATCTACTTATAACTGATTACATCTTTAGTCTATTATCTTCTAAAAGAAATTCAATTTCATTAGGTCTTGTGAAAATTTATTTTAACACTTATTCACCTCCCTTTAAGTATTCTTACTAGCCCTTTCACATTGATTTTTGTCCAACATTTCAAGCTTGATCCATCAAGTCTTTGTCACTAAAATCAGTCAACTCGGGTCATGGGTTAGGCTTGGGCACACTATGCAGTCACATGGAAACGACGGGTATGTAGTCATTGTTCGTCCGTATTGACAGAAATTTGTAGTGGAGTGAGCTAATATATAGATTACAGTCATGTAAAATTTTCAAGCCAAATGAACATTAGAAACTCCCACTTTGATGCCCTTAGATCACCATTTATGGATTGCCTGCCTCGTGTAAGGATCAATCGATACCTTCGATTAATGCAAATTTGGGAAACTATAACTTTTTGGAGTAAGCCATGGGCCGTATACCATTAGTAGAAGGGCTCATGCCACAAGAAGCAACATAATGGTACACCAATGCCACATCTACCCAAAATTAATTTTTGTATAATAAAAACTTTCAAATTGGTAAATTCATGTTACATTTATTATAAACTGATTTTTATATGATAAAAAATTCCAAACTAATATACTCGTGTCATATTTATCTTAAATTGATGCACCCATGCCCCATTTACAAAAAAAAAAAAAAAAAAATCCATATTTACCACAATTTGAAGTAAATATGGTGCATGTATCCCGTTTGGGACGTGGCATGACTGTACAATTTAGAGTTTTTTGTTTTAATGATACAAAATTAGTTTGGGAGTTTCTTGTGAAACGAAAAATTAGTTTAAGGTAAATGTGTTATGGGTATACTAGTTTAGAGTTTTTGATGGTATTAACCAATAAAAAGTTAGAGTCAAAGATGTTCATGGTGATGTTTAAGCTTGCAAATTTCCAAGTTTGTTTGAGCCTTCAACCAAGCAGGAGAAGCTGCAACAAATTAAAAAAGAAAAAGGTTGAGTCCTGATGTGGGTTCGATCTGCTAGTGAGCTGTAGCACCTTTGTTGATCAAAGTTTTTGCTGCTGAGTCTAATATGATAAATTAGAAAGCTCTATTACTGTGTGCAAAAGAAATGCAATGAGAAATGCAAATGCATGATGAAGCTATGTTAGTGTTTTTAGTTAGGGGTCGAATATTGCCATTATTAATGTATTTGGTACTTAATCTTTATGAAATGCATATGTGAAGCCTATCTCTTGACATAGGGGCCAAGATACTAAGAGTACAATGTCCCTTCTAATTGTAGAGATGTGCTGATAAAAATATCAATGCAAAATGGTGCGCATCGCAGTATTTCCTTGGGGTCAAATTTTGTCGTTTGATAAAGAATTTGATCCTTGAAAATTTCAAATTCATGAATAATCTTTTAGGCGAAAATTTAACTATCAAATCCTCTTTAAAAAGAAGCTCTAACACTTTTGCTTACAGATGTTCTGAACTTTTCTGCATCCTTGTCCACATAACACTGTTCTACTAGGGAGCTAGCAACTCAGATTCCATCACAATCTCTATGTTTACATCATATATCCATATAAAAGTGCAACAAAATATTGCATATCTAAGCTGCTTAATTTGGTGAACATTAATTTGGTGAACACTGAACCCCTGGAAAGATGAATTATAGGGAAAATGCATTTGAGAATTTTATCTTCCTTCAACCGTAGTAATGGTAATGGTATTCATGGACTGGATGCCTTCTTCTTGTGATGGGATTTCGTGAGCCAGCGAGCGTGAAAATGTATATGTCGGTTGCTTTGGCTGTGAAAGATTGGACTCCCCATTCAGCATTAGAACCACGGCTAACATGTTGGGTCTATCTGTGGCATGGTCTTGCGTACAGAGAAGCCCCAACTGAATGCATCTCATCACTTCTAACACCGAAAATGCATCGGCAATGCCTTCATCTATTAGATCCAATCCTCTGCCTTCACACCACAAGTGCCAAGCCTGTAACAACTAGTCGATTGTCAGAGTGTTTCAAGGACTATTAATGGTTGGAAACTGAAATGGAGGTGTAATAGTTCCAAGATAGATCTTGCTCTTACATAAGCAAGGAGATTGGGATGCTGCCCTGGGTAATCTAAACTTGTGTTCTTCTTGCCGCTGATAATCTCCAATAGCAGTACTCCAAAGCTATAAACATCGGATTTCTCAGAAAATATCCCACCAATGGCATACTCTGGAGACATGTAGCCACTGTAGACAAATAATATAAGTGGAGAGTTCTTGAAATACAGTTCAAACGAAAAGAATCATAGACTAAAGGATGATGACATGAGAGATGAAAAAATTGGAGGGTGATTAACATCCAACTTGGCGAGCATTGTATTTCTCATATCTTTTAGCATTTGCATTGCGGTGCTGGTCTATAATTACCTCGAAGTGAACTGACATATTGGAACCATTGGATGTACATGGAAGAGTTTTCTCGGTAATAGTAAAGCAACAGTTGGGACATGTCTGAAGGGAAAGCTCAGCGCATTATATTGTTAATCTACATTTTAAGGTGATATATTGCCTCATGAGTAAGTACTCGTAATATTGATGTTAGAAAGCTTACAGTGTCCCCACAACTTTGTGAGTATTTACCAAAACTTGAGTGCCTTCAAACATCCGTGACAGCCCAAAATCTGAAATCTTGGGATTCATCTTTTCATCCAAGAGAATGTTGCTCACTTTCAAATCCCGATGTATGACTCTAAGGCAAGAATCGTGGTGGAGGTAAAGCAGCCCTCTTGCGACCCCCTGGATAATGTGGAAGCGTACACTCCAGCTAAGTTTTGTCTTCTCTTTTGAATCTGAACAAGGTCACAAACAGAAGAAATAGCTAATTTCAATACCGAATTTGGTTGAAAGCAGGAGTAAGTTCTTCAAAGAGTGAGACTAACCAAAGAGGAAGGTGTCCAAGCTCTTGTTGGGCAAGTACTCGTACACTAGAATCTTTTCTTCTCCTTCAATGCTGCAACCAAGGAGTCTCACTAGATTTCGGTGTTGAAGTTTGGATATTAGAAGGATCTCATTCTTGAACTCTGCTATGCCTTGGCCTGAGCTACTTGAAAGTCTCTTTGCTGCTATCTCCTTACCATCGTTCAGTTTTCCCTGTTTCAAAATGAACAGCACTATCAGATTTTGGATAATCTCCTTATTTCCCTTAGAGAAGGTTTTTCTTTTACCTTATAGACTGGGCCAAATCCTCCCTGCCCGAGTTTGTTTTTCACGTTGAAGTTGTCTGTTGCGAGGCGTATGCTATCAAAGTCATAAACGACCAATTTCAATGTATGATCTTCCTTCATTTGCTCTTTCCAAGCAATGTCCCTTAGCAGTTCTTCTGACCTAAAGAGCCTTGGGATTGTCATTTTCCTAAACTTCCCTGCATTTTACAGATAGAACGAAATCAATTCAAGATAAGCATGAGAACATCAGTAGCAAAGCAGGCTTCTGAAGCCGTGGTTCTACCAATAATTCAAGATTCTTATATTGCGATTAGTGCAAAATCAACCTTAAAACAGCAACAAACTGTACATCTTATATCACCTCTCCACTTTGAAAGACCATAGATTGAAATACCAGCTCCAAATAAGATGATGCTAGAAATAGTACTTAGGCTGATGATAAATTTTGTCCGCATAGGTACACCTGAACCATAGAAAATATGTTATAAGAAGCACAGGAAGTGCAAAACCAAATGCGTATTGATTCAACCCTTTCAATCTGTATCCACACCTGCACTCACGTCCGCAAGTCGAATAAATAGATTTTCACCACCCATGGAGAATTGTTGAGTATCTAGGAGGTCTTTACTCCAGGCCATACATCCTATAGCATTCACATAAGAAAAGGCCAAGCAAGAGCAGTTTTCTAGGCACCAACTTTGGCATCCTTTCGCATTATGTATCAACAAATGATCAGCGGAATCAGGCAATTTTATTTGTCTCATTTGCCAGAACATATCTTCAGCGCTTGTGGATTTCTGACAATTCAATTCCATTTTCCTAAGGCACCCTCTGGTCCAGTTTCCTCTGTTCCATTCTTCATCTGATCTTGGTTTAAAACCTTTTAAGCATCTGCATATGGGTGAACTAAACGGGTTGCAAACTCCAAAGGGGCCACATATTCCATAAATTTCACAAGGGTTAGTTGGTTCTGGTGCCTTCCAGCATGTTAACCAACCATTGGCCCAACAAACTGCCTTTACAGATCCTTCAGAAGAGATGAAAGCATATCCAAAGAAGGAGTTGTTGTAATTATTGAGGTAATAATATGAGGTTCCCTGGACATTATCTTGTCGAAGATCGTAGAATTTGTTGGTCATGGTCGGTATTCCGATGAACTTGGTTTTATCCCACTGTCCACTTCTCCAGTAAGGACTTGATCCATTCCAAGTGAAAAGCTGAGGTGGTGTCTCCGATGTCACTCCAAAGACAAAGCTTCCTAGTGAGGGATCATCTTCGCCTTTCCAGGAAGTCAAATTTAGTTTCTTTCCTTTTTTCACATTTACTCCAATCTTCATGTTTGGCAAGAAAGTGTCGGTTGGCTCATCAAAGCTTTCCCACATTATATTCGCGTTCCTGTCTTGAAGAACAAAGTTTCCAAAGTCTGAAAGCCGTGCTTCAGAATAATTCGACTTTGCCATGACATTAGTAGACCACACGGTGTTTTGTCGCCCATCAAGAAGCTTCAGATTTCCATCTTCGCCAATTATTAAACTTGCAGATTGATCTGTATGTCCAAGTGGCTTGTCCCTGTTGGCCACCCAGACAACTTTGGAGGGAGTCATCTTCTTGTACCATATTCCTACGTACTGCTTTGCCGATCCTTTAGGCGTGAAGAACCCAAGCTCAAAGATTTGACTACTAGAGACGAGGGTTTGGTTTTGAACCAGTGGACTTGATGCAGTTATGCTGTCAATTGTGCTACTTTGAAGTGCTTGAGGCAGGGAGAAGACAAGCAAATAACACAAGTGCAGAGTCATTGGAATTATTTGGAATAGATTCAACAAAGTATTTGTGAAAAAATGCCATAGGGAACTTCAGCTCTTATTAGCATATCAGAATGGATAGAGATGGAATCATGAAAATGACATGACCAATGCTATAACTTTTGTACCACGCTTACCTTGGTATCGTAATTTTTAAGTCGATCACTTGACTTTCATTACTTTAAAAAATGTCAAGTTTGTATGAGTATTGTCAAAACATTCAACATGACTTCAAATTAATATAAAACCATTTGATGTGGCACACTGGGGAAATAATGTCTTCTAGAGTGCTCATAAGCAATATCATTTAGCCATTCCTTGACCCAAATTGACAAAATTAAGGCTAAATTCAACTCAAACCCTAAACCCAAATTAGGTCCAATGGTGGTGAGTCTTTATCATGCGGGTGCCACCAAAGGATACTCTTGGAGCGAAGGCGCTAGAGGTGGCACTACTGCTGATTCTGAAGGGCCACTTCAATGGCAATCCTTCCAATGTAGCTTTCTTCCCTTGGGCATTGGACTGGAATTTCGGATGTGATATCAGAGATTTTCCCTTTGAGGCCAATAGCACTCAGGGCCATGGGTAATGCCATGTCAAATTTGTTTTTCTCTTGAATTGGTTCTTCCATATTCAAGATCCTTTGATTTGGGATGGGGTTGATAATTCACAAATTTCGACGATTGGTTTTTAATCAAAGTAAGGTTATTGTCGAATTATATTTTCATTTTAATTACTTTAATAGCTACCCTTCTCTCTTTATATATATCGTTTAACTTGAAAATGATTTGTAGATTGTCATATGCTCATCTCCGCAAGAGGCATCAATTGAAATAGGGAAAATGATATTATACATAACTTTTCAATCAATCGTTTGGATGTGATAATATTTTAAAAGGCATTCGTTTAAGTGACTCCAGTAATTCCTTTTGTCGAAAAATTTGACGTAACATTAATTTGATATAAAATCATGTGACGTGGCTTGCTGGATAAGTAATATCTTCAAAAGTGTGTAGAAAGGATGTCATTTAACCCTTTCTTTGCACCAAATTGACAAGCAACTGATTGCTCAAGAAATTGAGAAGAAAGATATCGACATTAGCCCACTGCATACCTATCCCACATGGCCGCTGTTGGACCTAACTTGGGGATAGGGTTAGGATTTTAGTTCGATAAGCCCCACTTCATCAATTTGGGGTACGGAAGGAGTAATGACTCATTTCTGCACGCTTTTGATAACATCGTTTCCCTCGCGAGCTGTATATGATAATTTTATAATAAATTACTGACATGTCAGAATTTTGATTGATGAAATCATTGCTGTTACTTAAGTAAATTTCCTTCAAATTTATAATACTTAAGTGATCGATTAAACATTTATAGGGCCGTGTACAAGGATTATGGTACTTATTGTTACCTTTTCATTAAAAAGTTCACTCCACTTATTCGAACTATAAAGTAGGATAAGCAGTTCGCTGGAAAAACAAAAAAAATTGGACAAATCTATCTGTCTTAACAGAGGACAAATATCAAAAACAAACATGTACCTTTACGTCTGGTCACGGGAGCAGGAGGAGAACGAAGGAAGGACTGCGGAGGCACTAGCGCCACCATGGCCGAGGCATTGTAAAATGGGTACAGCTCGAACCTCATGCTGCAGCTCGGAGTGAACAACCTCCCACCTTGCTTCCCCTGTGGGAGACCCGCGATTCTTGCCTGGAGGCACGTGTTGCACTCCAACACCGTCAAGTCCGGTGTGCACTGTGCGAGCGTGTACAGCTTCTGCAAACTCGTAAAGTTTGCCTCCGCAACGGCAAGTTTCTTGCCCGACTTGCCGACTGAAGCCCTCGCAGTGATGTCGTCCACGGTCTCTCTCAGGACTTGCATGAACTGGGTTGGATTGGTGATTTTCCCGGTCTGGTACATCGTGATAGAAGGCACTTGTTCCATGACTGAGTAGATGGAGCCATCGGAGTACCTCAACATACACTCATCATACCAGATCACGGAGACTCGCCGGTTGGGGCATCTTTGGAGGATACCCTGTTTTCCAGTGGCCACACAGTTGCTGCACGTGGCGGCGTCCACGTCGCCGCGGCAGAGGAAGAGCCCGTAGATCTGGTCGGGAGGGTTTTGGCCGACAACAGCATTGGCAAAGCCGTCAGCGCTGTCGCTGGCGGCAGAGGAGAGAGAAGAGAGGAGGGTGTTGAGGTTGGATTGGTAGGTGGAGTTGGGAGTGAAGAGTGTGGCATTTGGGCAGTAATGCCGTAGAAACGTAGGTGCTGATTCAGTACCTACAAAATTTATGAAGAAGAAGAGGAGAGACAGGGAGATGGTGATGCAAGAACTCATTTCTACGTTGATGAATACCTTGGTCTTGCTGCACAGGCATGGAATTAGAGGAAGAAGAAGGATGAGCCATGGTCTGCTGTCCTATATATTTTGGTCGTGGGAACTATTCGGAAAATTTATTACGTGCATTAAATAGAACCTAACCCAGACTGGCAAAACAGGTAAATAATTACAGGACAAAAAGCAAAAAGAACTGTATTAGTGCAAACGATCTAAATTATGGGATTAGGCTATCATACCCCTAATATTTATACCCGTTGGATTGCTATTGTGTCATTGTTACTGGTATTCAAATGGTTGTAATCCAATGGCTTCAAATGTAAGCCTTCAAAATTGCATGTGAGGTTTGCTTATCTAGAATCTGGGGTAAGTACGTTACGAGTGTCATAACTTTCGTACGAAATTCACTTGAGTATCATAATTTTTTTTTCCACTTGGGTGCTTTAAATTGTAAAAATTGATTAATTAAGTGCCATTAGCAAACTGCCTCATTGGCATTGACGTGGACAATTAATAAAAAATTCAAGAATAAAAAGATCCACATCAAAATGGAAAATCAATAAGAAAAAATCCACATAGGATGATTTGCTGGGAATGACACTCAAATAATTGATTTTACTTCGATGTGGCACTTAAGTGAGCGAAAAAAAAAAAATCATGATGGTACTTAAGTGAGCTCCATACAAAAGTAATAGCACTCTTGTTGTCCTTGTTCTAGCATTTTTATTTATTAATGAAAAGGTTGGGGAGAGTTAATGTAGTTATTGCTATGAACTATACATAAGGGTCCTACATAGACAAATGCCTTGCATTAATTAATTCTTTCTAAAACATATTAATAGAAGGTGGCACCATATATATAAAATTAGGTACTTCTCATGATTAAGGCCCATTGCATATAAAGTCCAAAATATTTTAAATTCAATTTTCAACAATGATCAAATTAAAGTATCATCAAAACAATTATTATGTATTAACCTATAAGTAGTGTTAATTATAAATTACCTTCTTTGCCTCTCCTTTTCCCAACCACCATACGGCCCATGACTCTAGAAATCCATCATACACTCTCCTTATTTTAATCGCATCAACTCAAATATAAATGAGTGGGTTCGGTTTAGCATTTAAATGAGCATTCAAGTGGAAAATGATAACGCATAAAAGTTTACGCTTTTTCCACCCATTTTTTTACTTCCGATGTCCCATTTTACTTTAAATTGACCACGATATCTTTTACAGGTCCAGATTTTAATTTATTTCATACCTCTTTTTCTTCTCTTTCTTTGGAAATTCTAATGCATTTAGAATTGACAAAAAAAAAATATGTATTTGCTAAAGGCTTGATTGGATTATCTTACAATGTAATTACAATTGTCATAATATTCTTGTCAATAACTAATTATTCCACTTAATTAGTTATACTTTTCAGTTTTGTCAATATAATTCTAAACTTTTGGCCATATTTCAATGTTGTATTTCCTGCCAATTGCCACCAAAAATTGTTAATGTGGTGTCTAATTATTGCTGACCATCCTTAGTGGCATTCTGGCATGGGCAATTTGTTGATTTTCACATCACAATTTAAGACGAAAATTAGCAAGACTATATTTAAATATTGTGCAAATGTGTAGAACTATATTGACAAAATTGGAAAATTAAAATTGAATTAATATTCATGCTATAGGTATAAGACTAAATTGATAATTTTCCTAAATATTTAAATAACCACTCCTTCAATGCACAAGCACAAGTATTTTTTGGATAAATACACTGTA
This sequence comes from Eucalyptus caleyi, assembly GCA_014182885.2. Lineage (NCBI taxonomy): Eukaryota > Viridiplantae > Streptophyta > Magnoliopsida > Myrtales > Myrtaceae > Eucalyptus > Eucalyptus caleyi. The sequence goes on from CM024470.2 coordinate 51,936,398, forward strand.
AGTGTCATAACTTTCGTGCCACTCACTTGAATGCCATAGATTTGAAAAGTTGATTGCTTAAGTGCCACTGCCACTTTACCTTGATATGGACATTGGTTATTCTATATGATATTACTAATGTTGATGTGGACAATTAATGAAAAATTCCAAAATTAAAAAAATCCACATTGAATGGAAATTAATAAAAAAAATTACATAGGACGATTTGCTAAAGTGAAATTCAAATTATCGATTTTATTCCAATGCGGTATTTAAGTGAGTGAAAGAAAGTCATGGTACTCAGGTGAGTGTTTTACGAAAATTATAATGCTCTTGGTATTCTTATCCCTAAAATTTAGAGCACAAAAATGGAGGAAAAGAGATTTGTGCACCTAATTTGGAATATATTTTTAAATATATTATATAGATATAAATTTGAGATTTTTGAGATCACCAAAAAAATACCCTTTTCTCTGTCTTGAATCGTTAAAAGGACTAGTATGCCGCTTTTGTTAGGTCAAAAGAGATTTTTGACAGGTCAAGACAAACCGCGTGGGATTTTCCTGAAAGTGACAGGAGCTGTGGTTGGGTGGGCCATCAATATTTCGGGGGGACAGAAGAGTAAGACGGTGAGGACGGAAGACAGCATTTGCCCCTCGCACGAGGTCGTTGACCGAAGTCACTTGCGTGGGTTGCGCTCTAATTTGGGTCCAAACATGTATCTCGTTGATGTCGTTGGAGAGAGAGAGAGAGAGAGAGAGCGAGAGAGATGATATGGAAGTGATTTTGGTGGCAACCGTAAATCCGCGTAAGGAATGATCGAAGCCAAACCCCTCCGAACCGTTACGCTAGAGTCACGCCTATTTTATTTGGGAGATACACCACAATTGATTTCTTTTTCTAGGCGGTTATGTAACACAATAATCTAATTCGTTTGGGATATTGTCATACTTTATCCATCATATGTTAACTTAAAATTGATAACGTTTCTCAATCAAGTATATTTAAAATTATGATTTCCGACACTAAATTGTATCACTTCTTCAAAATGCACCTCTTACAAGTTAGATTCAAATCCACATATATTATCCAAAGACGCTGGCCCCATTTAGTTCGGTTTTGGGGAATGTCTTTGGAAAAATATAAACACCTTTGGATTAAAGGAGCTTTTTTCGAAATGCAAATAGTATTTGATGAATTGTAATTTTAAACTGCATTGAGAAACAACTTTGACTAAAATGTCGTTTGATAAAAATTATATTTATAAAAGACTTCTACTAAAATATAAATTTTTTTTTTTTTTTGGAAGTTTAGCCATCGATGGTGGCCAGATCTGGCCGTCGGATGGCCTTGCGTGAGGTCACCTACCTCAGGCAAGGGTCGCTTGAGGTCACGCGGCCTCAGGCGGCTGCCTAGGTTGCGCGATTTAGGTCAATAGTCGCCTGGGTCGCGCGACCCAAGCGTCACCTAAGGTTCAATGATGGTTGTCGGGGTTGGACCACACCGCATGCAACCCCTTGGCTAGCAGTTGTTGGCCTCCAATCAACTTTTCATGTAGTGGTCTTTGGAGGAGATGAACAGTAACCAAGGGCCTAGAGTTGCATTTCAAAAATGCAACTTCCCAAAGTACGTCCACACTTGCTTTGAACTAAAGGCCCTTAGAGTTCTTTGGAAATACAATTATATTTTCCTAAAGTTGAGCAAAAACATGAATCAAGTAGGTTTGCATTTGACTAAGGGATTTTAGAGTCCCAAAACCCATTGCAAATGACAAACCAAACCGACCACTATCACACTGTCAATGGGCAAGTCCACTTACTCCTACCTCCACAGCCATTCTAGAAGTCTAGAGAAGGAATTATTACATAAATATAATATATAATATATATAGAAAGTTGAATTTGCAAGGGGTGAGTTCAGAAAAAAGCTACCAAATTTGATGGTATGAATTTATTTTAATATATGTACTAAATTAACATAATAATTTTGTTCACATGAGCGTCAACGTTGACGTGGACGTTAGCGGTCACGAGACTCACATCATGAATTGAACTCGACTAAGGGTTCTCGAAAGCTGAATGATGTGGAGCGAGCTTGGATTGTTTCGTCGTCAAAGTCAAGCGGAGACTTGGAAAAATAAGTCAAGGACAAGGATGCAGACGCAAGTGATTTGCAAACGAGGACGGATTGGGCTTCACTCCACTTAAAATATTTTGTTGAATCGTCGGTTGTTTGACTACCAAGTTTTGCTAGTAATTTAGTATTTTCGTCCTTCCCCTTCATATACAAGTTTCTCATTTGATAATATATTTAATAAACAATGACATGATCAAAGTGCAATATGTAGATAGTTTTTTTTCTTTTTTGGTCTAATCAAAAGTAGGATCCACTTTTTTTTTTTTTTTTTCATGACATAATAGATAAATAGATACATAAACGCTGTTATTATCTCAACACCTCGGTCATTTATGGATAAATCCATAAATAATTAGTTATTTGTAAGGAGATTAGCGACTTTTACTGAAAAAGAATCCTAACATTATTGGATTTGATCTCTGTAGTTAGAATGAAAGGCAAATATTTGTTAAATGTAGAGACTTACATAGATAGCTAGATAAAGACATCTCCGATAAACTAATGGAATCTACCTAATGTCATAGAAGATAATGACAAATAATTACTAAAAACTTAAATTGAGAAACCTAATTTGCCAGGAGGGTGATGGTCCCCACTCGCCTTTTGCAAGTGCGTATATGTATTTCTGGGGATTACTAGACCAAAAAATGGACCAACCGCACAAACAACAATAATTAAAGTGGATCTTTCAATGTGAATGGCCTTTACATGATGTTGAAGCTGCTTGGTCAAATTAAGGTTTTCTAAAAAAAAATTGTGACAAATTCTATGGTTATATATCGTGGGCTAGCATTAGCTGTAATTATTGTTGGTAAAAACTTGACAGTTTATCATACACATGGTGAATAATTGCTAGTTTAACTTAGGTGCAGTGATGATATGGCCCAAAAAGCCTTAAGGCCCATGACCATGGCGTTGAGGAATCCAAGCATGAGACCTTAGCTTGCCACTCCCCGGCGGCGACCATGGTGGCCCAAGCTTCGGCGAGCTCAATGAGTGATGAGATTCAACAAATGAGCTTAGGTTAAGGTTATCGCAATAAAATCCACAACCTAGCTACAAGAGTTAGTTCCAGAGATGATAAAGATAGAAAACTGGTAGAGTGGACCTCGCTAGACATTGGTAGTAAGCTATAGAGGCCACAACCATCAGGAGGTGATAGGGAGATACTAAAAGAACAAGCGCACCCAATGCAGAAATAACGGTCAAACTCATTCTAGTAGTTTTGACATGGTGATATGGAGGTGATACGCATTAACACAAGTGAAAAATCGGAAACGTGTTTATGGGCGCACATCACTGTCGCGACTTGCCCCTTAAGGAAGAGAATAGGTTTAGAGGTACTACTTGAAGATTGGGCCTATGACCTATGTTTAGGCATGGACTCTCCCAAGTCCATATCTCATGCAATATTGGGTGTTTAAATTGAAGTTATGCAAATTTTCTGAAAAAAGAGAAACCAAGTGAGGCATGAAAAGATACTTCACTTGAGAATCTAGGATTGGAGACTTGATTATATTAATTAACCAATTAGTACCATTTTTTGGTGCCTAATGTTATTTATTTTTTTAAAAAAAAATCTTGCTAGGCAGTTTGGATTGATTTTAGGCATATTCGCTAACACATGAGATGATCATACAGGTGCATAGTCATCAACATAATAATCGACAATCAAGGAAAGCATTAAATGCATATCATGGAATAGCAAAAATTTAACACTAAGGAAGAGATAAATATTAATCTTAACTAGACTAAATGGAAGCCAAAATCAATACACCAGTACTGCACAATCAATGGCATTTGTCCCTAAGGACAATTGAAATTCTAAGGTAAAGCCCTAAAGGCCTAGTCAAATGTGGGTATAATTCAAAATTGAAAGGTTTCTTATTTTTAGGAGAAAATTACTCCAAAGATTAATTTTAATATTTTCAAGGAAATTTAATTTTTTAAAGATTTTTTTGGATATTTCTATTTTTAAATGAATTTGCGAATTTTCCTTAAAAACTATAGATTTTTGCAATATTTTAATTTTTTTAATTTAACTTTAAAAAAAAATGTCGCATTTTTCAATGTTTTCTGAGTTTTTGAGTTTTCGGATTTTTTTAATTTTTATTATTTTTCGAAATTTTGAATTTTTTTATACATTTTTAATATTTAATATGATTATATTCAAGAAAACAGGTTCGGACTGGGTAAACCCAATCAGCCTCTATTTGTCTTATCCCTGTTTTGTTTTTTTTTTTTTTGCTTCATCTTCTACACTCCTCATTCCCGAAGCCAACTTTTCCTCTCTTTTTTCCCTATTTCTTTTTTACTTTTTGCTGCACTTTTTTTTCTTGCTTTTTCTTTTGTTTTTCTTTATTTGTCCCTTCCTTGTGCCCAAATCTTCTTCCCCGATGACTCCTTCTAAAATGGGTTCCCTTGTCGAACCATAATCAAAATAAAAACACGTCCGATGAGCCCTCACCAATGTTAGGGACTGCCGTCGGACCACCACTCATCGGCCGACCTGCCCGTCAATTTCCTCTTGTCATCAGACGACCATTGTTGGCCACAAAGCATGAAACACAAAACAACATAAATGATGACGGGCGGTGAAAGCGAAATGACCGAACGACCAACGCCTGGGGGATGCTAATCACAAAAACATCTCAACAGAACAAATTAACCCGTGGACATTCGGTTTTGGCCAAAAAAGGCAAAAGCAAAACTAGATGTTGGTGAAGCATTTTTCATCAAGCGATTGATGTGCGACATCGAGCAAAGGCTTTCCGACTTGACTAGGACTTGAAACGGGGCCCGGATTCTCAGCAAACATCCAACAACACCCAGCGACTTAGCGAAAGAACTACGGGGGCTGGAGTTCGTGTGAGCCGAATGGCCACTAATGTGTTTTTATGTGATGATGGGCTTATTTAAGCCTGTCCGCTTATGTTGGGCCAAAAACCCAGCCCTTAAATGAAGGGCCCATTGAAGAAGAGGCAGTTATTGTAGATAAAAGAATAAAGGGGAAAATCTTTGAAGTTGGTTAATTAAGAAGTTATGTAATTTGAGAAAAGAGGAAATACGTTCTCTGCTCTAAGCTCTCTCAATTTCTCCCCTACACTCCTCTTCAAGAACAACATTAGAATTCTTCCTCAAATTGCAACATCGGTATTTAATCTATGAAAGACAAGGTACATTCAACTCCGTAATGTACCTTATGATCGGTATAACATGTGTTTCATGGGCACGCTTCTGTGTTCGTTGTTTTTGGGGTTCGATTGAGTGTTGGATCGCTATTTTCGGAAAATTTTCTCACATTGGTATTAGAGTGATGTTCATATTTCCTGATCCATTTTCATGTTTATTAATTATTTTTGGCTGAATTTACGTGAAATGCTGTCATTGGTCGTTTGGGGACGGAAAAAATCCCGACACCCATACTGTTCCTCCTCGTTTTTTGATTTTTTGTAAATCAAAACTAATTTCTGATAGCGTAGGGTCGAAGCTCTTGTTGATACGAGAAAATGGACGGGTGGCTTGCCGCCGGACGCATCACCAGGTGCAGCCAAAGGAACTAGCATTGTCGGCTCGTGCAATGCAATCATGACATCAACCTCCTCACCCAATGGTTTCTAACCAATATCCACTAGTTCAAAGCCCTAAAGTGCATTGGTTTTTGTCCAACATTTCAAGCTTGATCCATTGAGTCTTCGTCACTAAAATTAGTCAACTTGGGTCATCGGTCAGGCTTGGGCACACTATGTAGTTGCATGGAAACGACGAGTATGTAGTCATTGTTCGTCCATTTTGACTTAAATTCGTAGTGAAGTGAGCTAATATGTAGATTACAATAATGTAAAATTTTCAGGCCAAACGAACATTAGAAACTCCCACTTTGATGCCCTCAGATCACCGCTTATGGACTGCCTGCCTCGTGCAAGGATCAATCAATACCTTTGATTAATGCAAATTTGGGAAATTGTAACTTTTTGGAGTAAGCCATGGGCCATATACCATTAGAAGAGGGGCTCATGCCACAAAAAGCAACATACCGGTACATTGATGCTACATTTACCCCACATTAATTTTTGTATAATAAAAGCTTTCAATGGACCTGGACAAGTCCTTAAAATGTCTTCTCCCTGAATAGGACATCCCTAGGAGACTCCCCCCACAAGCCATTTAAAGGCAAGTGAGGGGGTAGAAATAAGGGATAATGTCCCTAAGGGCTCTCCCGGCCATCTCCTTTACGGAGAGGGAACCCCTCCTGAGTCTCGCGATGCCCTTCTCCTAGCGTACTAGGCTGGGTATAGGACAATGACGGAGCTCCTCCCCTGGCAAAGGGGAATATACCATTAGAAGAGGGGCTCATGCCACAAAAAGCAACATACTGGTACATTGATACTACATTTACCCCACATTAATTTTTGTATAATAAAAGCTTTCAAAGTGGTAAATCCGTGTCACATTTATTATAAACTAATTTTCTATATGATAAAAAAATCTCAAATTAATATAGTCATGTCATATTTACCTTAAATTGATGCACTCATGCCCCATTTACAAAAAAAAAAAAAAAATCCATATCTACCACAATTTGGAGTAAATATGGTGCATGTATACCAATTTGGGATGTGACATGACTGTACTAATTTAGAGTTTTTTTATGATATGAAATTAGTTTGGTGGTGAATATGGCACTTACATTAGTTTGGGAGTTTTTTATGAAACAAAAAAAATTAGTTTAGGGTATACTGGTTTAGAATTTTTGATGGTATTAGCCAACAAAAAGTTAAAGTCAAAGATGTTCATTGCAATACTTAAGCTTGCAATTTTCCAAGTTTGTTTGAGCCTTGAACCAAGCAGGAGAGGCTGCAACAAATTAAAAAAGAAAAAGGTTGAGTCCTGGTGTGGGTTTGATTTTCTTCTGAACTCTAGCTCCTTTGTTGATCAAAGTTTTTGCAGCTGAGTTTAATATGATAAATTAGAATGCTATATCACCGCATGCAAAAGAAATGCATTGAGAAATGTTAGTGCATGATGACGCTATGTCAGTGTTTTTAGTTAGGGGTCAAATTTTGCCATTGTTAACGTATTAAATACTTAATCTTTATGAATGCATAAGTGATACCTATCTCTTGACATAGGGTTCAAGATACTAAGACTACAATGTCCCTAGTTTCTAATTGTAGGGATGTGCTGATAAAAATATCAATGCAAAAATGGTGCGCAATTGCAGTTTTTCCTAGGGGTCAAATTTTGCCGTTTGACAGAGAATTTGATCCTTGAAAATTTCAAATGCATGAATGATCTTTTAGGTAAAAATTTAACTATCAAACCCACTTTAAAAAGAAGCTCTAACACTTTGCTTCTACTTACAGATGTTCCGAAACTTTTGTGCGTCCTTGCCCACATAACATTGTTCTACCAGAGAGCTAGCAACTCTGATTCCCTCACAATCCCTATGTTTACATCATATATCCACATAAAACTGCAACAAAATATTGCATATCCAAGCCGCTTAATTTGGTGAACACTGAACCCCTAGAAAGATGAATTGATAGTGAAAATGCATTTGAGAATTTTATCTTCCTTCTGTTGGATGTATGCCCTAAAGCTATTACGCAATAGTAACTTATTAGGGATTTTAGTTGTATTTTTATTATTATTATTTAATTAATGACAATGACGTATTCATTCATTTGTCCAATTATTTTATATTTATGAATGATTCCATAAGATCGGTTGCAACTAGACCTATTCTTGATACGTCAATAATATATGTGAGGGTTCATAGTTAGACTGAATATTTAAATCGTTCTTGGTCGATGGATTATTGAGTGGATATTAATAATCCTGTTGAGACCGGTGTGTTATTAACTTCGCCATTAAGTATTGGATACTTAAGAGAATGATGAGTCAATTGTCATCGCGTATTATGATGCCTAAGTTAGAACACGGGTGTTTGTATTAGACAAGTTCACTGAACATGACGCATATGAAACGATTATTGACATAGAAGCTTTTAGCGTGGTCAATATCTGATTGTTCATACTTTGGTCTTGTGTAAATAATCCTTAGACCTGAGGCACAGTGTTAACTTGTGTATTGAACAACTATGGTTCACGGGTGCACATAATGCCGGGTCGTTGATCCGTCTTTATACCTGATGGTCATAGTTCGTTCATATACGAAGTTGTACGTGTGTGCAATATGAAATCTGTCTCCTTGTTACATGCAATGTATAATAATGATGTCACATGCGATCTAATTATGACACTGCATTGAAATCCTCGATCAAGGTTGTAACTATGAATAAATTGTTTATGTCTCAAATAAAATGCATGTCAATTAGATTTGTGTATATAATCGAATTAATGACTTGACAAATATTTCATGGTCTTTATTTGATCGGGACATAGTAAGACAGAGGGATTCAATTACATTGTAGCTAAAGCTGATAGGTCCATTATGTTATTAAAATATTCACATTATCTGGATAGCCATGACATATTGCTAAATGTCAATCATGGCTTGTAGGACCTAAAAGATTAATTGGGACAATTAATTCTTTTGGGAGTACTAATGTATTAGTATAATACTACCAACTTAGTGATGAACCTAGGGATATCACACATCATAAACAATTAGGATAACATGAAATAAGAGAGAAATATTATTGCAAATGTGTTTGCAATTATTGCAATCAAATTGAGACAATTTGAAATTAAATTAAATGAGATTTAATTTAATTTGTATTATAGTCACGAACTTACTTGCATATAATGCACACGCATGCCCAAAGTAAATACATATTAATGTATTCTAAATGTACATATAAAGATTATGTTCTTTTTAAGGGGATTGATTTGTGGCATCCTAGAATTTCATGTCTACCCCTAGATGTGTTATGAGCCATGGATAGGTGATGCAAGCGCCATCAAATTATATTATAGCCATTTGATCCATGATTTGCAATAGAATAAGGCCAAGCTTTTCAATGGATAATTACTTAATGGGAAAATTCTATTATTGGCCATGTGTTTTATAAGTTAGAGTTTATTGATTTATGATTTCAAGTTTTATGGCCAAGTGAATAAGTGTAATTAGGTATTTATATAAGTGGGATTTAGAGTAGATTATTAAAAGAGAAAGTGGGACAAAATTCTTAGGCCAAGACCAGCCCACAAAAGACCCACTGTCCGGCCATTAGGGCCAAGCCCACGAAGCCTAAAAGAAAGGGGGCTGCCATCGACCATGGGAAGAGAGGAATGGATGGAGAGGCCGGCCCAAAGGAAGGCCCATCAACTTGCATGGTTAAATCCCCAAGTGGCAAGAGAAGCTTGCCAAGTGTTGTCCCTTTGTAGCCAAGTGTAAGAGCCATGCAAAATCAAATGATTGCCAATGATGAAGGGGAAAGGAAAGAGAAGGGGTGGATTGAGAGAGATGGTTACTGAGAGAGAGAGAGAGAGGGAGAGCGAGCGTGCGAGAGAAGAGGAGGAAGAAGGAGGCCCGTTGTTCCCGATCGTTCACCTAGTCGACGCCGTCGAGTCCACCTTGCCCCGCTGTGTGCTTGCTGTGTTTTGCTTGAATTAGAGGCAAGTAGAGTCCATTGATCTACCCTTTGCTTGCTGTGTTTGTGTGTGATGAATGGTGAATTTCGGATGTGGTTGAGATGAGAAATTTCGAAGCTATAGGAGTTGTGTTCTAGCCTAGTATTTAGTTTCTGGAAAAACAAACCGACCTTTGGTAATTTCGTGAGTTGCATGCGATGTTCTAGTTGGAATATGACTTTGACTTCTTGATGAAAGTTGTATAGGACTTCTTGATGATTAACATAATAAAAATTGAGAGGAAACAAACAAGTATAGGTCGGTGAAACCATTTTTATTTGAAGAAGCTAGATCTGGAAACTGTTATATTGATCTGTTGTGATTCCGTGGATTTTGTGAAATCATCCAGTCTGAATTTGATCTTGTGTTCTTGATAAGAGTTGTAGGAAACGTCTTGAGGAGTAACATACTAAAATATTACAATGAACGGACAAGTATTGATCAGGGAAAATGATTTTCTTTAAAAAGAATGAATCTGGACAGTGAACCGAGAGTTAGGGAGAATTACAAAAATTTTATCTTTTAATACAGAAGGAATTAGACTTCAATTTATTCATGATACTTTTACCTCTAGATCTCAGCTATAACATATTAAAATTTCATAATTTTAGAAGTTCATTTAAGGGCCTAATAGAAATTATCTCCTAAACTGTGCAATAGAGGTGTTGGAATTTCTTTTGATGTGATGTGTGGATCTATGTGATTGATGTGAAACTTTCTTGACATGGTGTTCTTCACAAAATATCTTCCTATGGATCTTTTTACATCATATTAAATTTTCAGAATTTATTGATATTTTTTACTAATTTTCCAAGGATTTTTACTAAAGAGGTGCATTCTATTTTACCTAAAAATTGGTTCTATTTTCAAAAACCAATGAATTGCTTTATGAAATGTGATATCGTGGGTGTTATGTGTATTGCATATATGGTGATATTTGGGCATATCATATGACATCAAAATTTGATTGAGACCCTTTGATATTGTTGCATCAAATGCCATGTTGAAAATGAGACATATATGTGATCATAAATTGTGATAATAACAAGACCGTCGGAGGTATGAGCCGAAGATGCCCCGGGAGTGTCGGGATACCTGGAGGTTTGAGTTGAATGCCTGGTTGTATTATGAATACATGCCTAGAGGTCCTCGGGAGTTTCGAGATGCCCGGTGGTATATGGTACATAATGTTCAGGGGGAATGACTGGTGGTTTGGCGATATGTAATTCCAGAAGCCCTGGAGGTTTGTGCCGTGGGGATTCCTCGTGATGCTAGTTGGGATGCGAGATGCCCGGAAGTTTGTGCCGGAGGCTCCTCGTGATTCCAAGTTGGGTGTGAGCAATAAATTGAGGGATGCAAACATTGGTCCCTAGATGAAAAATAATGAGATCCTCTTGAAAGATAAAACGGGAAATTGAATCACGCGCATGGGTGTGTGCATATGGTTTGATGCATGATCTATTTATAAAAGCAAGTAGATACTATATGACATTGAGAATGCGATCATGAATGCTTGAATGGATCTCATGGGAATGTATACAAGAGTGTATGGATGAAATCCATCTTAGTATGTTCACATCTGATGTATAGTCAAGTTTCTTTTTGAGTATCGCTGAGCTTAGTTGTAGTCTTGGCTCTTTTGTTATACCAACTTGTGAAATCCATCTTAGTAGTTGGTGTGTATTGCATCATATTATTAGTTGTATTCGGGTTAGGGAGATGTTGAGTATGCTTCTGTTAAATTTGAACTGCGCTGGGACCGATCTAAGAGATGTAAAGCCCCAAGTTGTGTGGACCCACTACAATTGAAATGGTATCAGAGTGAAACATTATTAGGACAAGTGATAGGCGAGCGAATTGTGGTAACCCCAACAGATCGGGGGCCGTGGCGAGGGGTGCCATAGCTTTTATTGGTATTGGATCAATGGTTATGGGTGGAGTGATAAGGAGCCTCATTTGGAAATTGAGGAATATGATGACAATGCACACTATAGGATATTAACCGAAATAGTTGTATAGCTTTGAACAACGGATGATGAGTATTCACTCGTAGATCTCTAGTAGTTTATTATGAGTTGCTTTTAGGTGCCAGTAACGTGTTTATGTTACTTATATAGTTATAGTTGCTTTTAAATGGAGACATTGAGTTACAGATTATTCCTAAGGCAAATGCTTGGAAACTGCAGGAAAATTATGGTGCAAGCTGGAAGTGCTCATTCATCAAGGGCTGAAGCCTTTGCTACAAGGGCTGAACCCCGAATGGAAAACATCCTACATGTATTAGCCAATATTGGAAATCCGATGGAAAGACAAGCACAGTAACAACCCGGAGTGGAACGTTGCCCTCAAGGATTGGTGGAGCAATTTCTGAAGCTGAAGCCACCTAAGTTTAGTGGAATGGGAAGTCCTGAGGAGGCGGAACATTGGATTGATAGGATAGAACAGATTTTCTGGTTGTTGGATTGCAATGATGTTGAGAAGATAGTTTTGGCATAGTACCAGCTAGAGGGAAATGCAAAGTTTTGGTGGAGAGTTTCGAGGGATACAATCTTTCCACCAAGTACTGATATAAATAGGGATGAGTTTGTTAGAGCTTTTAATAGGAAGTATTTCTCTGATTGTGCTAAGGATAAGAAGATCACTGAGTTTGTTCAATTGAAACAAAGGGAGCTATTAGTGGATCAATATGAGGCGAAATTTTCTGGATTGTCTAGGTATGCTCTTAGATTGATTGAGGATCGTAAGGAAAAAGCTAAGAGATTTCTAAAAGGGAGAGAGAGAGATGATTTCTTATTTGAGCGTATCACCAGAGCACAAGGCACAATGCTAAAATAAATAAATCTTTAAATCCCCACTTTCCTAAACCTAGTAGGAAAGGAATTCCATCATAAAGATATTATCAAATTTGAAACCCAAATCTAGGAAATATATTAGGAAACAAATAGCCTGCAATCTTCAAGCCTTCCTAGATTTCCTGATTGAATTTTGTGGAATTCAAGACAACATTAGCAATATCCACATAAAAGTTTAACAAAATATTGCATATCCAAGTTGCTTAATTTGGTGACCACTGAACCCCCTGGAAAGATGAATTATAGTGAAAATGCATTTGAGAATTTTATCTTCCTTCAACTGTAGTAATGGTGATGGTATTCATGGACCGGATGCTTTCTTCTTGTGATGGGACTTCGTGAGCCAGCGAGCGTGAAAATGTATATGTCGGTTGCTTTGGCTGTGGAAGATTGGACTTCCCATTTAGCATTAGAATCACAGCCAACATGTTGGGTCTATCTGTGGCATGGTCTTGCGTACAGAGAAGCCCCAATTGAATGCATCTCATCACTTCTAACACTGAAAATGCATCGGCAATGCCTTCATCTATTAGATCCAATCCTTTGCCTTCACACCACAAGTGCCAAGCCTGTAACAACTAGTCGATTGTCAGTGTTTCAAGGACTATCAATGGTTGGAAACTGAAATGGAGGTGAAATAGTTCCAAGATAGATCTTGCTTTACATAAGCGAGGAGATTGAGATGCTGCCCTGGGTAATCTAAACTTGTGTTCTTCTTGCCACTGATAATCTCCAATAGTAGTACTCCAAAGCTATAAACATCAGATTTCTCAGAAAATATCCCACCCATGGCATACTCTGGAGACATATAGCCACTGTAGACAAAATAATATAAGTAGAGTGTTCCTGAAATACAGTTCATACAAAAAAAATCATAGACTAAAGGATGATGACATGAGAGATGAGAAAATTGGAGGGTGATTAACATCCAACATGATGAGCACTGTATTTCTCATATCTTTTAGCATTTACATTACGATGCTGGTCTATAATTACCTTGGAGTGAACTGACATATTGGAACCATTGGATGTACATGTAAGAGTTTTCTTGGTAATAGTAAAGCAACAGTTGGGACATGTCTGACGGGAAGCTCAGTGCATTATACTGCTAATCTACTTTTTAAGGTGATGCATTGCCTCATGATTAAGTACTCCTAATAGTGATGTTAGAAAGCTTACAGTGTCCCCACAACTTTGTGAGTATTTATCAAAACTTGAGTGCCTTCAAACATCCGTGACAGCCCAAAATCTGAAATCTTGGGATTCATCTTTTCATCCAAGAGAATGTTGCTCACTTTCAAATCCCGATGTATGACTCTAAGGCAAGAATCGTGGTGGAGGTAAAGCAGCCCTCTTGTGACCCCCTGGATAATGTGGAAGCGTACTCTCCAGCTAAGTTTTGCCTTCTCTTTTGAATCTGAACAAGGTAACAACCAGAAGAAATATCTAGTTTCAATACCAGATTTTGTTGAAAGCAGGAGTAAGTTCTTCAAAGCGTGAGACTAACCAAAGAGGAAGGTGTCCAAGCTCTTGTTGGGCAAGTACTCATACACTAGAATCTTTTCTTCTCCTTCAATGCAGCAACCAAGGAGTCTCACTAGGTTTCGGTGTTGAAGTTTGGATATTAGAAGGATCTCATTCTTGAACTCCGCTATGCCTTGGCCAGAGCTGCTTGAAAGTCTCTTTGCTGCTATCTCCTTACCATCGTTCAATTTTCCCTGTTTCAAAATGACCAACACTATAAGATCTTGGATAATCTCCTTATTTCCCTTAGAGAAGGCTTTTCTTTTACCTTATAAACTAGGCCAAACCCTCCCTGCCCAAGTTTGTTTTTCAGGTTGAAGTTGTCTGTTGCGAGGCATATGCTATCAAAGTCATAAACGACCAATTTCAATGTATCATCTTCCTTCATTTGCTCTTTCCAAGCAATGTCCCTTAGTAGTTCTTCTGACCTAAAGAGCCTTGGGATTGTCATTTTCCTCAATTTCCCTGCATTTTATAGATAGAACGAAATCAACTCAAGATAAGCATGAGAACATCAGTAGCAAAGCAGGCTTCTGAAGCCATGGTTCTACCAATAATTCAAGATTCTTATATTGCAGTTAGTGTAAAATCACCCTTAAAACAGCAACAAACTGTACATCTTTTTATCACCTCTCCACTTTGAAAGACGACAGACTAAAATACCAGCTCCAAATAAGATGATGCCAGAAATAGTACTTAGGCTGATGATAAGTTTTGTCCGCGTAGGTACACCTGAACCATAGAAATATGTTATAAGAAGCACAAAAAGTGCAAAACCAAATGCGTATTGATTTAACCCTTTCAATCTGTATCCACACCTGCACGCGCGTCCATAAGTCGAATAAATAAATCTTCACCACCCATGGAGAATTGTTGAGTATCTAGGAGGTCCTTACTCCAGGCCATACATCCTATAGAATTCACATAAGAAAAGGCCAAGCAAGAGCAGTTTTCTAGGCACCAACTTTGGCATCCTTCCGCATTATGTATCAACAAATGATCAGCAGAATCAGGCAATTTTATTTGTCTCATTTGCCAGAACATATCTTCAGCGCTTGTGGATTTCTGACAATTCAATTCAATTTTCCTAAGGCACCCTCGGGTCCAGTTTCCTCTGTTCCATTCTTTATTTGATCTCGGTTTAAAACCTTTTAAGCATCTGCATATGGGTGAACTAAACGGGTTGCAAACTCCAAAGGGGCCACATATTCCATAAATTTCACAAGGGTTAGTTGGTTCCGGTGCCTTCCAGTATGTTAACCAGCCATTGGCCCAACAAACTGACTTTACAGATCCTTCAGAAGAGATGAAAGAATATCCAAAGATGGAGTTGTTGTAATAATTGAGGTAATAATATGAGGTTCCCTGGACATTATCTTGTTGGAGATCGTAGTATATGTCGGTCATGGTCGAGATTCCGATGAACTTGGTTTTATCCCACTGTCCACTTCTCCAGTAGGGACTTGATCCATTCCAAGTGAAAAGCTGAGGTGGTGTCTCCGATGTTACTCCCACGACAAAGCTTCCGAGTGAGGGATCATCTTCGCCTTTCCAGGAAGTCAAGTTTAGTTTCGTTCCTTTTTTCACATTTACTCCAATCTTCATGTTTGGCAAGAGAGTGTCGGTTGGCTCATCAAAGCTTTCCCACATTATATTCGCGTTCCTGTCTTGAAGAACAAAGTTTCCAAAGTCTGAAAGCAATGCTTCAGAATTATTTGACTTTGCCATGACATTAGTAGACCACACGGTGTTTTGTCGCCCATCAAGAAGCTTCAGATTTCCATCTTCGCCAATTATTAAACTTGCAGACTGATCTGTATGTCCAAGTGGCTTGTCCCTGTTGGCCACCCAGACAACTTTGGAGGGAGTCATCTTCTTGTACCATATTCCGATGTACTGCTTTGCTGATCCTTTAGGCGTGAAGAACCCGAGCTCAAAGATTTGACTACTAGAGACAAGGGTTTGGTTCTGAACCAGTGGACTTGATGCAGTTATGCTATCAATTGTGCTGCTTTGAAGTGCTTGAGGCAGGGAGATGACAAGCAAAGAACCCAAGTGCAGAGTCATTGGAATTATTTGGAACAGATTCAACAAAGTATTTGTGAAAAAATGCCTTAGGGAACTTCAACTCTTATAAGTATATCGGAATGGATAGAGATGGAATCATGAAAATGACATGACTAGTACTATAACTTTTGTACCACTCTTACCTTGGTATCATAATTTTTAAGTTGATCACTTGAGTTTCATTACTTTAAAAAATGTCAAGTTTATATGAGTATTGTCAAAACATCCAACATTCCTTCAAATTAATATAAAACCATTTGACGTGGTGCACTGGGGAAATGATGTCTTCTAGAGTGCTCATAAACAATATCATTTAGCCATTCCTTGACCCAAATTGACAAAATTAAGGCTAAATTCAACTCAAACCCTAAACCCAAATTAGGTCCAATGGTGGTGAGTCTTTATCCTGCGGATGCCGCCAAAGGATACCCTTGGAGCGAAGGTGCTAGAGGTGGCATTGCTGCTGATTCTAAAGGGCCACTTCAATGGCAATCCTTCCAATTTGTGGTAATGTAGCTTTCTTCCCATGGGCATTGGACTGGAATTTCGGATGTGATATCAGAGATTTTCCCTTTGAGGCCAGTAGCACTTAGGGCCATGGGTAATGCCATGTAAAATTTGTTTTTCTCTTGAATTGGTTCTTCCATATTCAAGATCCTTAGATTTGGGATGGGGTTGATAATTCAGAAATTTTGCCGATTGGTTTTTAATCAAAGTAAGGTTATTGTCGAATTATGTTTTCATTTAATTACTTTAATAGCTACCCTTCTCTTTTATATATCTATATCTATGTATATATATATCTCGTTTAACTTGAAAATGATTTGTAGATTGTCATAGGCTCATCTCTGCAAGAGGCATTATTTGAAATAGGGAAAATGCTATAATACATATCTTAACTTTTCAATCAATCGTTTGGATGTCATAATATTTTAAAAGGTATTCGTTTAAGTGACACCAGTAATTCCCTGTGTTGAAAAATTTGACGTAACATTAATTTGATATAAAATCATGTGACGTGGCTTGCTGGATAAGTAATATCTTCAAAAGTGTGTAGAAAGGATGTCATTTAACCCTTTCTTTGCACCAACTTGACAAGCAACTGATTGCTTAAGAAATTGAGAAGAAAGATATTGACATGAGCCCACTGCATACCCTATCCCACATGGCTGCTGTTGGACCTAACTTGGGGATAGGGTTAGGATTTTAGTTGGATGAGCCCCACTTCATCAATTTGGGGTATGAAAGGAGCAATGACTCATTTCTGCATGCTTTTGATAACATTAATTCCCTGGCGAGCCGTATCTGATAATTTTATAATAAATTATTGAAATGTTAGAATTTTGATTGATGAAATCGTTGCTGTCGCTTAAGTAAATTTCCTTCAAATTTCCTTCCCTTTTCATTAAAAAGTTCACTCCACTTATTCGAACTATAAAGTAGGATAAGCAGTTCGCTGGAAAAAAAAAAAAAAAAATTGGACAAATCTTTCTGTCTTAACAGAGGACAAATATCAAAAACAAACATGTACCTTTACGTCTGGTCACGGGAGCAGGAGGAGAACGAAGGAAGGACGGCGGAGGCACCAGCGCCACCATGGCCGAGGCATTGTAAAATGGGTACAGCTCGAACCTCATGCTGCAGCTCGGAGTGAACAACCTCCCACCTTGCTTCCCCTGTGGGAGACCCGCGATTCTTGCCTGGAGGCACGTGTTGCACTCCAACACCGTCAAGTCCGGTGTGCACTGTGCGAGCGTGTACAGCTTCTGCAAACTCGTAAAGTTTGCCTCCGCAACGGCAAGTTTCTTGCCCGACTTGCCGACTGAAGCCCTCGCAGTGATGTCGTCCACGGTCTCTCTCAGGACTTGCATGAACTGGGTTGGATTGGTGATTTTCCCGGTCTGGTACATCGTGATAGAAGGCACTTGTTCCAAGACTGAGTAGATGGAGCCATCGGAGTACCTCAACATACACTCATCATACCAGATCACGGAGACTCGCCGGTTGGGGCATCTTTGGAGGATATCCTGTTTTCCAGTGGCCACGCAGTTGCTGCACGTGGCGGCGTCGACGTCGCCGCGGCAGAGGAAGAGCCCGTAGACCTGGTCGGGAGGGTTTTGGCCGACAACAACATTGGCAAAGCCGTCAGCGCTGTCGCTGGCGGCAGAGGAGACAGAAGAGAGGAGGGTGTTGAGGTTGGATTGGTAGGTGGAGTTGGGAGTGAAGAGTGTGGCATTTGGGCAGTAATGCCGTAGAAACGTAGGTGCTGATTCAGTACCTACAAAATTTATGAAGAAGAAGAGGAGAGAGAGGGAGATGGTGATGCAAGAACTCATTTCTACGTTGATGAATACCTTGGTCTTGCTGCACAGGCATGGAATTAGAGGAAGAAGAAGGATGAGCCATGGTCTGCTGTCCTATATATTTTGGTCGTGGGAACTATTCGGAAAATTTATTACGTGCATTAAATAGAACCTAACCCAGACTGCCAAAACAGGTAAATAATTACAGGACAAAAAGCGAAAAGAACTGTATTAGTGCAAACGATCTAAATTATGGGATTAGGCTATCATACCCCTAATATTTATACCCGTTGGATTGCTATTGTGTCATTGTTACCGGTATTCAAATGGTTGTAATCGAATGGCTGCAAATGTAAGCCTTCAAAATTGCATGTGAGGTTTGCTTATCTAGAATCTGGGGTAAGTACGTTACGAGTATCATAACTTTCGTACGAAATTCACTTGAGTACCATAATTTTTTTTTCCACTTGGGTGCTTTAAATTGTAAAAATTGATTAATTATTAAATTGTAAAAATTGATTAATTAAGTGCCATTGGCAATTAATAAAAAAATTCAAGGATAAAAAGATCCACATCAAAATGGAAAATCAATAAAAAAAATCCACATAGGATGATTTGCTGGGAATGACACTTAAATAATTGATTTTACTTCGATGTGGCACTTAAGTGAGCGAAAAAAAATCGTGATGGTACTTAAGTGAGCTCCATACAAAAGTAATAGCACTCTTGTTGTCCTTGTTCTAGCATTTTTATTTATTAATGAAAAGGTTGGGGAGAGTTAATGTAGTTATTGCTATGAACTATACATAAGGGTCCTACATAGACAAATGCCTTGCATTAATTAATTCTTTCTAAAACATATTAATAGAAGGTGGCACCATATATATAAAATTAGGTACTTCTCATGATTAAGGCCCACTGCATATAAAGTCCAAAATATTTTAAATTCAATTTTCAACAATGATCAAATTAAAGTATCATCAAAACAATTATTATGTATTAACATATAAGTAGTGTTAATTATAAATTACCTTCTTTGCCTCTCCTTTTTCCCAACCACCATACGGCCCATGACTCTAGAAATCCATCATACACTCTCCTTATTTTAATCGCATCAACTCAAATATAAATGAGTGGGTTCGGTTTAGCATTTAAATGAGCATTCAAGTGGAAAATGATAACGCATAAAAGTTTACGCTTTTTCCACCCATTTTTTTACTTCCGATGTCCCATTTTACTTTAAATTGACCACGATATCTTTTACAGGTCCAGATTTTAATTTATTTCATACCTCTTTTTCTTCTCTTTCTTTGGAAATTCTAATGCATTTAGAATTGACAAAAAAAATATGTATTTGCTAAAGGCTTGATTGGATTATCTTATAATGTAATTACAATTGTCATAATATTCTTGTCAATAACTAATTATTCCACTTAATTAGTTATACTTTTCAGTTTCGTCAATATAATTCTAAACTTTTTGGGCCATATTTCAATGTTGTATTTCCTGACAATTGCCACCGAAAATTGTTAATGTGGTGTCTAATCATTGCCGACCATCCTTAGTAGCATTGTGGCATGGGCAATTTGTTGATTTTCACATCACAATTTAGACGACAATTAGCAAGAAAGACTATATTTAAATATTGTGCAAATGTGTAGAACTATATTGACAAAATTGGAAAATTAAAATTGAATTAATATTCATGCTATAGGTATAAGACTAAATTGATAATTTTCCTAAATATTTAAATAACCACTCCTTCAATGCACAAGCACAAGCAGTTTTTGGATAAATACACTATAAGTGTCATAACTTTCGTGCCACTCACTTGAGTGCCATAGATTTGAAAAGTTGATTGCTTAAGTGCCACTGGCACTTTACCTTGATATGGACATTGGTTATTCTATATGATATCAAGCTAATGCTGATGTGACAATTATTGAAAAATTCCAAAATTAAAAAAATCCACATTGAATGGAACTTAATAAAAAAAAATTACATAGGACGATTTCCTAAAGTGAAATTCAAATTATCGATTTTATTCCAACGTGGTATTTAAGTGGGTGAAAGAAAGTCATGATACTCAGAGTGAGTGTTGTACGAAAATTATAATGCTCTTGGTATTCTTATCCCCTAAAATTTAGAGCACAAAAATGGAGGAAAAGAGATTTGTGCACCTAATTTGGAATCCATTTTTTTTTTTTCATAAGGTATATTGCGAATCCAAATATCAAGTGCTTCTCATTTAGTTCACTTAAATCAAAATATTGCCATTTTTATTTCACTTAGGCTACATGAACACCATTTTACTTTTTAGCATCCATGTAGGCATACTTTAACTAGTGTTCATTGATAGATCCTTAGTAAAAGGTAAATATATTATATAGGTATAAATTTGAGATTTTTGAGATCACCAAAAAAAAAAATTATATTAAAGTAAAACATATCATAGCAAGCATAACTTAAGATTTTTGGTACCCTTTTCTCTGTCTTGATTTGTTAAAAGGACTATGCCACTTTTGTTAGGTCAAAAGAGATTTTTGATAGGTCAAGACAAACTGCGTGGAATTTTCCTGAAAGTGACAAGAGCTGTGGTTGGGTGGGCGATCAATATTTCGGGGGGACGGAAGAGTAAGACGGTGAGGACAGAAGACAGCATTTGCCCCTCGCACGAGGTCGTTGACCGAAGTCACTTGCGTGGGTTGCGCTCTAATTTGGGTCCACGTTGAGACTGGAAGAAAGAAAAGTCGAAACATGTATCTCGGTGATGTCGTTGGAGAGAGAGAGAGAGAGAGAGAGAGAGAGAGAGAGATGATATATTATCGCCACACATGCATAATCAATATTCAACAATTTGTATGCATTCTCTAAGGCATCCTACGTGCCAAAGTAATGTAATTATTGCCGAGCCATGTCACACAGCTTTTCTTCTCATCTTTTATCATCATCATCGCTGAAATATCGTGCATGGGCACACAATTGGCCTCACCAATATATAATATTTTCCTTTCTATAACTTCCACATTTTCTATACCACCAGATATTTTTGGCATTATCAATCGATGTCCGGTTATTTTTCAATTAATAATCTTTCGAATTTGACAAATAATTCAATTCAAAGACAAAATAAAGCTCAATTAAATAAATGACCGCCACAACAATTAGCACCAAATTCCAGTGTCAGCCATCTCAATCCTAATTTCCGAAATTAATTGATTAATTGATTGATTAATTGATTGATTAATTGATTGATTGATTGATTGATTGATTGATTGATTGATTGATTAATTGATTAATTAATTAATTAATTAATTAATTAATTTTGAAAATTAATAATTAATCACAATAAATCCAATTTAGCTCAAATTGGAGCTCAATTAAACAAACACTTCACCACGATCATCAGCATAAAATTTTGGCCACCGGCCATCCTGTTAATTTCCAAAAATAAATAATTAATTAAATTAATTTCGAAAAAATAATATTTAATACCTAAAAATTCCAATTAGGCTCGAATTGCCAAATTGAAGCCCGATAAGGGTCGGGAAAAATCCCGAGCTACCTTTGATAAATACACACTCAATTTGTCTAATTCGCATCACAATTGACTAATAAACACTAATCCATACTAATCTAACCACCTAAACCTAATTAATTAAAACTAATCAACCATTAAGCATCATTAGTCTACTAAGCAAGTATTAGTGAGATTACTTACTTGGCAAAATTGAAGACCGGAACACCGCGATGGCGACGCAATGGTGGCCGAACTTGGGCCGACCTGCTTCTCGGGCCCAAGATAGGCTAAACTTGCTAAGCCTCGCTGAAATGCAAATGATGCTGGGCTGAACTTCAAGACTGAAAATGGGCTATAACTTAAATGGACCAAGCTGAAGCGGGCCTCAAAAACTGGGCTGCTGGTCTGAACTTCACTTGGGCCGAACTGCTGGATCCGAGGGCTTTAAATTCTGCTGGAGATGGGCCCAACTACTGGGCTGGCTAAGTTGCTGAAGATGGGCTCAATAAATTCGTGTGGGCTAAACAAGAAGCTTTCATGGACTGTTGCAGCTGAAGTCCCGGCTGGACTTGACTTCAATTGGGCCGAGTGAGGGCTTCGAATGGACCTCTGCTAGCTCGTGGGCGTGAAGATTGCTGGGCTTCACGGGCTGAAAATACCGCTCTTGCAAGAGACGTCGATGCAGCAAGGAAAACGTGGAGGTGTTGGGCCGGCTTCGCTGGTGTCACGCACGGGGCAGCTTCAGTGAGGAAATTCACGAGCGAGAGAGAGACAATGCGGAGAAAGGGAGCAGCTTGCTGGGTCTTCACTTCGGTGGCCATGAGTTGGAGTCAACACAGCGGTAGCTTCAAACGCGTGGGCGATTCACCCGATGGAGGACGCCGCGGCTTGATTCTGGGGTCAACAAACCAGCATGAAGACAAGACTTGGTGGAGCAACTTCGGTGGATGATGAGGTCGATGGAGCTGCAGGCGTGGCGCACGGAGAAGCTTCACGGTCAATGATGGGGCTTCGCTTGAAGTTTAGTTGACCCGGACGTGGCAGCTTGGAGAGAAAAACTCGGTGGGAATTACTTCGATGGAGGCGTCGTTGATGCACGAAGACGATGGGCGAGCTGGCAAGCGATCGCTGATGTTGGGGTTGAAGGCATGGATGTGATGTAGAGCTTCGGTGGGATGTTGGGTTCTTTCGGTGGCCAAAAGGAAAGAATGAGCTGCAGGTTTTTGTCAAAGGAGACAAATTGAGGGAGTTAGCGTGTCGAGAAGAAAAGGCAATCCGTCCGTGGCTTGGCTTGCGAGAGAAGCCGAAGATGAGGGGGAAGAGAAGTAAAAAACAAATATCTAAAACCATCATTAGAATGCCCAATTAGTCTTCAAGCTTATCCACTTGTCCCCTAATTCTTTCTTGCCCATTTAATCACAAATAATCCAATTTAATGACAAATGTTGCACCCTTCCATGCCTAGCTCCGAATTTCCCTTAATTTTGGATTTCAATTTCATCCTCAATTTCTCAAATTTGAAGTCCAATTTCGCCGAAGAAAAATCTCACACATCTCTACAAATTCCCATCATCCAATAGTTTGGCATAGAAGTCAAAATTCCCTTGAATTGAGCCCATCCGAATTTCTGCTAATTTTTCGCGACGTTCGAATCAATTTTCCATAAAATTCCGGTCTCGACGGTATTTCTCCAAAAGACAAGATGACATCCTATAAATGAACTGCGACATGCTCGAATGTCCAATTCCCGAAACTGAATTCAATTTTGTGGTTAAAATCAATCGAACGCGATTTTTGTCTGATCCAACCTATCGGGTAGCTTTTACGGATTTTACCGCGGTTATATTCCTTAACGGCTTTATCCAATAAATTGGTTAACTCGTGAGTGATCAGCTCAGAGAAAAAGGACCATAGGTGCGCCAGCAAAATGCCAATTTCATATATTCGGGATGAAGTGAAATTTGGGATGTCACAACTCTTCCCCTCTTATAAAAATTTCGTCCTTGAAATTTAAACCTTTACCGATCCTTAAACAACAGGGTGGGGGTATTGTCGTCTTATCTAGTCTCACTTTCCTCGGTTGCTCCTTTAGTCCCATGGCGTTGTCAGAACACTTTGACTAAGTGGACTATCTTGATTCACTGAATTCGATATTTCTGAACCAACAACTTAACCGACTTCTCACGTAAGATACTTTGTCATCCACGTCTAATTCTTCAAGATTTAGCACGTGAGTCGAGTCAGGTTCGTATGCCCTCAACTTCGACACGTGAAAGACGTCATGCATTTGTGCTTACCCCAGCGGCAACTCAAGACAATACGTTAGGATCCCAATTCTTTTCAGAATCTCAAAGGAAACTACGTACCTCTGTTCCAAATTTCTCCCCTCCTTGCTGAAGCACAATGTATCCCTCATTGGTGACACCTCCAAAAAGATGTAATCATCAATTTGGAACTTTCAGGGCCTTCAATGCTCAACAATACAACTTTTTTGGCGGCACTGAGCGGTCTATAATCTAATTTTGATCACGACAACTGCAATCACTAACTGCTGAATTGACCGTCGGCTTGTGATCTTTCTTTCTTTGATCTCATCTCAACAACTGAAGTTCTGTACACTCTACTTTGTTCTGCCTCAAAAGAACTATTTGACTGATCTGCTAAAACTAGAAATCCTTGATTCTAAATCTAATATAGATCTGCCGCTAGTACTCCACGAAGACAAACTATTTGACTTTTGTACACTTCTTCACGTTTGATCAAATCAAGATCCCTTCACACAACAATGACGTGAGTCGGCTTCATCCATCTCCTGACCATTCTCCCAAATGGAAACATTACTCTTTTAACTCCTTGAGTAAATTTGTCACATATTGCAATACTATAGTGAATTTCCTAACAAGGTCTTTCCCTCAAGTTCCATACTGTCTGACACCTATCACCATTTACGATACCTCAACATCCCATCTTCCGAAATCTGAACGTCAACTTTTCCCTTACCGGTATCCTCTTGCAGGATTTTCTGAACATTCTAGTTTGTTAATTGAAGCGTTTGATTCTTGCTTGTATAACTGGTTCAATTTTAAGGGTGGTTATAAAAATTCAAAAGTTAGCCTATCTCAAATTTGAAAACCAAATTTCGAACTTTCTCAAGTAAGTTCCATACTTTAACCAGTATATGCACCATTAAAGACTCTTGACTCAACGCATCAGTGACTTCTTTCTTTCCCCCAGGGTGATACTAAATAGCACTATCCTAGTCCTGCCAAGGTTCTAGTTCACGACTCCGTCTCATATTTAACTCATTAGGTCTCAACTGACAGGACGCATATGCAATGATCTTATCATGTCACATTAGTATGCACCCAGTCCTCCGCACAACACCTCACTATAGACCTCACTTCACTGATAACTGTTTCAATCTTCATCGGGTCCATGTAAATTCATTCACCATTATCAGGTGTCTCTCGAGCTCCTTAGCATTTCTCGAATACACCATAATATCATTGAAAGATACGATCAAAAATTGAACTCGATATTCCTTGAACACTCGGGTTGTCAAATCCATGACAACAATTGGAGTGTTCTCCAGGCCAAACGATCTTACAATACTCTTGTAAAGACCATATCAAGTACGAACAATTGTCTTTCGTATAACCTCCTTCCTAGTTCGTAACTGACAACATCTTGTTCTCAAGTTGATCCTTGAAAACATTGACACTCTTGATGTCTAGTCACCCAATTCGTCGATCTTTTACAATGGATGCTTGTCCTTGATTGTCACCTAATTGAGTTGACGATGATCAATGCATACTCGCAACAAACTATCTTTCTTTTTCTCACAAACAAAATTGATGTTTCCCCAAAGTGATGTACTGATATGCATGAATTCCTCATTCATCAATCTTCACATTTGCATCTTCAGTTCTACCAATTTAGACAACAATAGCCAGTAAGAAGCCTTCGAGAGTGGCTCTATCTTGGTGCTAGCTCGATCGCAATTTCTATCTCTTTCTCTAACGACGGTCTGACAATTCTTGTAACAACACATCTAGAAATTCTTAGACCACTGAGATGTCCTCCATCTCTAGTTCTCCAATCTGTCCTACGTAAGACAATCGCCAAGCAACCTTGGCAACCTTCGTCTAACAAATAAGTTGCCTTCAGCTAACGAGATTAATGAAATCGAAGATTCTTTTCGACTCCCAATAACCTTGACACTTTCACATGCTAATGGACTAAATTGGATTACTCTAAAACCATGATTCATTATCACAAGATGCTCCATGAACCCACACTAATCACATGGCGTCAAACTCACACCTTTGCAACCAATCAACCACAACTATTGCTAGTGATTTTCCTTTCTTTCACTTTTACTTCAACAATTTAAGTTCTACCAACTTAGCACAAAAATTTGCTGCGTTGCTCTGATAAAATCACCTCCAACACATTCTTTCTCTGATCGGTGCAAGGTCAATTCTACTCCCATTCCTTTTGCCATCCTAGTAGTGTTCTAGCCGCAATATCGATGTCTATGCTACCTTAGACTTCCACTGATAGTCCTTCATTAGATGGCCATGTTGGTCATCATCACAACATGTTCTAGTCATACTCGGACACTGGATTTATCCATGTTTCCTTCTACAATTCCAACACCTATCTGGTGCATCTTCTATCTCCTATCAGGTGAAAGCATGCACTCTTTCTAGTTGTCCCATTGATTTGCTATAACCACTCTTGTCTAGATATCCCTGTTGGCTACACTCCAAACAATTTCTCATCCTAGGAAGGACATAAGACTGATCTCAAACATCATGTCCATAAACAATATGATCCATTTGACTCAGTGCTGACTTGACTGCCCCACCCTTCCTATTGGGTGGAATAAGATACTTTTCACTCGACCTAGGTCTTTTGCCTGACCGATTTTCATTTCTAGCTATACTAAATCTGGACCTCGACTTGAATACAATGGTTCGCTCCTAGATCATACCTCCACACTAGACCTTAGCAGGTGCGGCAACAACGGCGACTCGGTCCTGAGCTTTCTGGCTCAACCAATTCTAAGGACACTAGCGCTTGAATGATCCTTTCGAACCTACGATCACTCGGTGCTGCTACACCAGTACCAACCTGCGGTGGTACTCTTACACTCAAGCTGGCCAGAGCCGACACTCTGCCACAACCACCTCGGGTACTGGCCTATCTCAACAATTTACCTTGAGTCATAGAAGACATTGTCTTCTTATTAGGAGTTCTCAGCTCCTACTCGCTCATGGTTCAGTTTTTACACTGAAACCCGTCTTCCAAATCCACACTTGATTAGAAGATAAGCGATCCACACACAATAAACAATTCTAGCATTCAGCTAACACAGACATGCACATCATGAATTTAAAGGCCTTTCTTACTACTATCCCAAGACTTATCGCTCCTTATCACTCCAATCTTGAACTTCGCTCTGATACCACAGAAAGGGGATGTCACACTCCGATCCTCGGACACACACACATCTTTCTACTTGGTCGATTTTAGAATGCGATGTCCTAGGACTATGTATCGCCGATCCTTTCATTTATTAAGCACGTGTAGAAGTATAAAGAAAATCCCCACACAATAAAACAATGGGATAGAAAAGTATGTCATATTTTTCATATTGAAATCTACAACCAAACCTTTATACATGGCATTAGACAGAGCACTTCACAAACTATTCACAACTTCAAAGTCTCACTCTATCTACCCATATACAAAGGTTTCACCAAGATATGGGATTTCAATCCTTATCTGGGTTATACTCAGGATCATCCTGATCCTCTTCCGACTTCATCATTCTTCACTTAGCTCAAATCCTTCAAGCTCTTCATCATTTTCCGGCTCATCGTCCTCTTCTAGTTTCTCCTCCACAGACTCATCTACGGGCCTAAAATGTTATCCCACAACCAGGGCAAGACTACGTCTCAACAAGTTCTATCCCACTAAGACTCAATTAGGAAACCACTATGCTAATTGGGCTGCCTATGCACACACGGGTCAGAGGACTTACCTTGGCCTAAGATTCCACCTGCATATTAGCACAGTTCAATAGGCACCCAAGCAATCACATCATAAATCGATATCTCGATCAATCAACCTAGTCGATTTCATGTCAATCTGCCCATTCATCGGTCATTTCAATTCAATCAATCAGATTATGACATTAGATCAAAACAATAATCAATCGACCTAGTTGATTACATATTAGTTGGACTATTTCTAGGTCATCTCACTCCACACTATATAATCTTCAATAGTACACTCAGTCACAAAGCTACAGTAATGCACTTGGGCGTCTATTCACCAAGGTGATGTACAATAAACACTTCATGCTCTTAGGCATTCCAATTACGTTCAGCCACATGGGCACAATACTCGACATACATAAATACAGCCACACAGGCATAATCTACGCCACACAGGCATGATCAATTATCGCCACACAGGCATAATCAATATTCAACAATTTGTGTGCATTCTTTAAGGCATCCTACATGCCAAAGCGATGTAATAATCGCCGAGCCACGTCACACAGCATTTCTTCTCATCTTTTATCATCGTCGATAAAATATCGTGCATGGGCACACGATTGGCCTTAACCAAAATATAATATTTTCCTTTCCATAATTCTCACATTTTCTATAGTCCACTCAAATATTTTTGGCATTATCAATCGATGCCCGATTATTTTTCAATTAATAACCAAAGATTATTCAATTAAAGAATAATTTCCAATTTGACAAATAATTCAATTCAGCACAAAATAAAGCTCAATTAAATAAACGGACTGCACCACGACAATCAACACCAAATTTCGGTCGTCGACCATCTCAATCTTAATTTTCAAAATTTAATTAATTAATTAATTAATTAATTTCAAAAATTAATAATTAATCACAATAAATCCAATTTAGCTCAAATTGGAGCTCAATTAAATAAATAGACTTCACCATGATCATCAGCATAAAATTCCGGCCACCGACCATCCCGAGTGAATTTTCGAAAAATAATATTTAATTACTAAGAATTCCAATTAGGCCGAATTGCCAAATTGAAGCCCAAAAGGGTCGAAAAAATCCCAAGCTACCCTCGATAAATAGTAGACCACGTTTACTTACTAAATGCACACTCAATTTGTCTAATTCGCATCACAATTGACTAATAAACAATAATCCATACTAATCTAACCACCTAAACCTAATTAATTAAAACTAATCAACCCTTAAGCATCATTAGTCTACTAAGCAAGGATTAGTGAGATTACTCACTTAGCAAAGCGAAGACCGGAACATCGCATTGGCGACATGACGGCGGTAGAACTTGGGCTGACTTGCTTCACGGGCCCAAGATGGGCTGAACTTGCTGGGCCTTGCTAAAATACAAACGATGCTGGGCTGAACTTCAAGACTGAAAATGGGCTATAACTTAAAAAGACCAAGCTGAAGTGGGCCTCAAAAACTAGGCTGTTGGATTGAACTTCACTTGGGCCAAACTGGGCTGGCTAAGTTGCTGAAGATGGGCTCAATAAATTCGTGTGGGCTGAACAAAAAGCTTTCATGGACTACTGCAGCTGAAGTCCTGGCTAGACTTGACTTCAATTGGGTTGACTGAGGGCTTCGAATGGACCTCTGCTAGCTCGTGGGCGTGAAGATTGCTGGGCTTCACGGGCTGAAAACACTGCTCTTACAGGGGACGTCCATGCAGCAAGGAAAACGTGGAGGCGTTGGGCTGGCTTTGCTGGTGTCACGCATGGGGCAGCTTCGATGAGGAAATTCACGAGTGAGAGAGAGACAACGCGGAGAAAGGGAGCAGCTTGCTGGGTCTTCACTTCGGTGGCCATGAGTTGGAGTCAACACAGCGGTAGCTTCAGACGTGTGGGCAATTCACTTGATGGAGGATGCCGCGGCTTGATTCTGGGGTCAATAAACCAGCATGAAGACAAGACTTGGTGGAGCAACTTCAGTGGATGATGAGATCGATGGAGCTGCAGGCGTGGCGCACGGAGAAGCTTCACGGTCAATGATGGGGCTTCGCTTGAAGTTTAGTTGACCCGGACGTGGCAGCTTGGAGAGAAAAACTCGGTGGGAATTACTTCGGTGGAGGCATCGTTGATGCACGAAGACGATGGGTGAGCTGGCAAGCGGTTGCTGATGTTGGGGTTGAAGGCGTGGATGTGATGCAGAGCTTCGGTGGGATGTTGGGTTCTTTCGGTGGCCAAAAGGAAAGAACGAGCTGCAGGTTTTTGTCGAAGGAGACAAATTGAGGGAGTTAGCGTGCAAAGAAGAAAAGGCAATCCGTCCGTGGCTTGGCTTGCGAGAGAAGCCGAAGATGAGGGGGAAGAGAAGTCAAAAACAAATATCTAAAACCATTATTAGAATGCCCAATTAGTCTTCAAGCTTATCCACTTGTCCCCTAATTCTATCTTGCCCATTTAATCACAAATAATCCAATTTAATGACAAATGTTGCATCCCTCCATGCCTAGCTCCGAATTTCCCTTAATTTTGGATTTCAATTTCATCCTCAATTTCTCAAATTTGAAGTCAAATTTCATCGAAGAAAAATCTCACACATCTCTACAAATTCCCATCATCCAATAGTTCGGCATAGAAGTCAAAATTCCCTTCAATTGAGCCCATCTGAATTTCTCGCTAATTTCCCATGACGTCCAAATTAGTTTTCCGTAAAATTCCGGTCTCGACGGAATTTCTCTGAAAGACAAGACGACATCCTATAAATGAACTGTGACATGCTCGAATGTCAGATTCCCGAAACCGAATTCAATTTCGTGGTTAAAATCAATTGAACGCGATTCTAGTCCGATTCGACCTATCGGGTAGCTTTTAGGGATTTTACCGCGGTTATATCCCTTAACAGCTTTATCCAATAGATTGGTTAACTTGTGAGTGATTAGCTCAGAGAAAAAGGACCATAGGCGCGCCGGTGAAATTCCCATTTCATATATTCGAGACAAAGCGAAATTTAAGATGTCACACAAATTGATTCCAATCACCCATACAAACAGAATGTTGGTTTTCATAAGTAGAGCTTCTTCATATAAAAAGTTATTGTCTTCATTATCCAATTGCTAATCAATTAGATTGAGTCAATCAAATGAATCTTGATGTAGAATCCAAACTAGATCACTAGCCGTTATGTGATTGGGGCTTGTATTACGTTTTGTCGAATCTGGATGTAAAGTCTGAGAGTAATAGACTTTACAATCTAAGTCTGAGTGCAATAGACTTTACAATCTAGGTCTGAACATATTTTGCTTCTGAACATATTTAGCTTTAAGGTCTGAACACCATCTGAATAAGTTTAGCTTCAGTATAGAGTTTGTCTTCTGGTTCAGCTTTAGCATAGAGTTTGTCTTCTAGTTTATCATTCACATTCAGTCTGGAATTTGTTAGAGTTGACAGACTTCTGATGTAGAATAGACTTTGACACTAAATTCTGGTAGTCTTCAGACTTTAACACAGAAGTCTAGAAATTTTCATATTATACTTTGAACATGTGTTATGTTCAGTCTTCTGACCGTCTTCAGACTTTGACAATATCCTTTACATGTTCTATCATCTGCATAGTTTGTTACTCAACAATTAAACACATTAGTAGCCTTTGATTCATTTTTTCATCTTCAAAACATCATAAAGGATTTCCTTAACATATATGACATTGCTAATGCTAATGTGTGTTGGAGAAAACATTTCCATCAATCTAGTCTGAAGATTTGCAGACTCCTCTATTTAAAGTCTGAAGAGCTTCAGACTGCCAGACTCAAGACTCAAAGTCTATCCTCATTGACAGTCTCTAGTTTGTCAAAGAAGGTCTATCCAGAACTGGATGTTTTATTAAGGATTTAACCTTATCGATTAACGAAGATCTCTTGGCTGGATATGACATAACGGAATCTTTTATTTGATCATGATTGATTCGAAGATTAAGGATCCGATGATTGACAAAGTATACTTGGAAGGTTCTACTTATGGAAACCAAGATCCTGATTGTATAGGTGAACATGATTGATGGGCTATCGACATATTCCTTTAATAGCTCGAATGATCTTCCTAATTGATTCCGTCCAATGGGTATATTGGAGGAATTCATTTGGTAAGTGTCAATGGGTATAATGGCATAAAGGAGTATATTAGGAAGACATTCCAGTTGTTCGAGTGTGTGCGCGATAAAAGAATTCCAAAGTCTGAAGCTCCTTGTTCTTAGTCAATTCATTTGTTGAGCGAAATGTTGTATGCAAAAGGGAGTTTATATTCGTGAGAAACCTTGAAGAAGTGTAGTAAAGTATCTACACTGTGGAATCAAGGAGAGCTTTGTTGTAACATCTATTTTGTTCATAGTGAAATCCAGCCGGTGGGCTATCAATACGGAAAAGTGGACGTAGGCTTGGAATAAGCCAAACCACTATAAACCTTGTGTTCAATTTTTTTTTCCCTACTCTTTGCTTTACTTTGATCATAAAACGTTTTTGTTAATGAAAGGAGAACTTTCTTTCTATTGTTTATCTCGTATTGCTCACTCATCACGAGAAATTATTATACACCTATTCACCCCCTCTAGATGCTTATACTAGCTATCTTAATTGGTATCAAAGCCTGTATACTCACTTTGTTTGAAGTGTTCTACTTCAGAGTTAAAGATCCATGGCTAGTATGTTGGCTCCAGGGTTGGTAGAAGGGCAAAGCAATACCAAACCGCCTTACTTTGATGGAAAGGACTACAACATATGGAAAAACAAGATGAAGGCGTTCCTAAGATCAAAAGATCCTCTAAAATGGGACGTTGAAGAAAAAAGAATCATTCTTAAAGTTGCACCTGTCTCAGAGAGAGGAAAAGATACTGTTGAGTCTGGTGAAATGACTCATGAAGAGATAACTAAGAGACAAGCTCTTGATGCAAAAGCAATTTATTTTTTATATTGTGTTTTATCACCTACTGAATACAACAGAATATCTTCTTGTGTTACAACGAAAGAAGTCTGGGATAGATTACATATTACCTATGAAGGAACCGATCGAGTGAAAGAGACAAGAATCAACATTCTCTTCGGTCAATATGAAGCCTTCAAAATGAAATCAGGAGAATTTATAACTGACATGTTTAGTCATTTTACAGATATCGTGAGTGGTCTTGAAAAGCAAGATCAACCAATTTCTGATCCCATGAAGGTAAACAAGTTACTGCGTGGACTCTCCAAGGATTGGAATCACATAAAGATCTCAATAAGAAAGACCCAAAGAATTATGCCACTATCTGTCGATGAGTTGGTTGAGACTCTTCAGTCTTATGAAGTGGAACGAATCGATGAAGACGAATACCCTAAAGGTAAGAAATCAATTGCACTAAAATCCAATGATGATTATGATGTTACAGATTCTGAAGACGATTTGGATGATGAGAAGCTTGCTCTTATGATAAGAAGATTTAGAAAGCTGAACAAAAAAGGAAGAAGATTCAATCCAAAGAAACAGATTTTCAAAAGCAACAGATTAAGTCTGTTGAGAATGATGAATCAAACAAAGATGTAGTCTGCTTTAAATGTAAGAAAAAGAGACACATCAGATCCAACTTTCCTCTTTTGAGGAAGAAGAAATGAAAATCTGAAAAGTATCGAAAGGCTCTTAAAGCGAAACCTGGAGTGATACAGAATGTGAAGAAAGTGATGATGACTATGCCAATATATGTCTAATGGCACAATTGGATTCAGATTCGAACTCTGAGATAGAATCAGATTCAGAAAGTGAATTTGAGGTGAGTAACTCCAAGATTCCTATTAAAGTTTCTAAATATATTGATGAATTGTGTTTTAGTCTTAAGACTTCTCTTAAAAGGATCTTTGAACTCAAAAAGGAAAGCTCTGCACTCAAACAATAGGAAAATTTTTTAAAAGAAAAGGTGAAGTGTTTAGACATGAATGTTTCTTCTCTTAAAGAAGGTGAAGATAATCTTTTAAAAGAAAATGTATTTTTAAAAAATGACATATCAAATATTTCAAAAAGATTTTCAATAGGATCTGAGAAACTTGAGAAAATTCTTTCAGCACAAAGATCTTATTTCAATAAATCTAGTTTAGGAATGACTATGGAAACCATTCCTTTAATTGATTTTCATAAAGTGAATGAAAGAATTAAGCAAAGACCCACAAGAGATGCTTACAAAAATCATTTTAAAAGATCTTTGTAAAACCAGTAGGTCACAATGCTCTCAAATGTTCAAAGTTCAATAATGCATATCATTTTGAAAATGAATGTCCTATGTTTTGGAGATTTGTTAAGAAAATATGGGCAAAAACTGCATATCATACTAACAACAATAGACCCAAGAAAATATGAGTACCAAAGAAAGTTTGAGTTTGTTTTTAAATGCAGGTCACTAACAAGAAAAAGGTAAAATGGTATCTAGATAATGGATGCTCAAGACACATGACAGGAGACTCAAATTGTTTCATAAAGCTTGTTCAAGTAAATGGTGGAAAAGTCTCATTTGAAGGAAACAACAAAGGAAAAATTGTGGGATTTGGAACTGTAAAGATTGGAAATCTCACAATCAGCAATGTTTCCTTAGTTGAAGGACTCAACTACAATTTGCTCAGTATCAGTCAGTTGTGTGATACCGATTTCAAAATCAACTTTCAAGAGGGAATATGTTCAAGAACCAGTAAAAATTCTATTCAGTCATTCATGGGTCGAAGACATGGAAATATCTACCTCTTGGATGTAAAATCAGATGAATCGCAATGTCTAATTTCAATTCAAGACAAAGCGAACTTATGGCATAGAAAGCTTGGGCGCGTCAATATGAAGCAAATAGCCAAATTTCAGCAAAGAAGCTTGTTCGTGGTTTACCTAATCTGTCATACCAAAAGTCCGATCCATGTACACCATGCATATTGGGAAAACAGGTAAGAAATTCCTTTAAACCAATAAATCAAGTTTCAATTAACCGAACAAAGAGCATTAAATGTAAGAAATATTGCCTAGTAATTGTGGATGACTACTCACGATTCACTTGGGTGTATTTCCTGGCAAGTAAATTTGAAACTTTCTCTTACTTTGAAAAGTTTGCTAAAAAGATTCAAAATGAAAAAGGGTATGTTATTTCAAGTATAAGAACAGACTATGGAGGTGAATTTGAAAATCAAGATTTTACAAAATTTTGTGATGAATCTGGTTTTCAGCACTTGTTCTCCTCTCCATATACTCCAGGGCAAAACAGAGTTGTGGAAAGAAAGAATAGGTCGCTTCAAGAAATGGCTAGAACTCTTTTAATTGAAAGTAACATCTCTTCACGTTTTTGGGCTGAAACAGTTTCTACAGCATGTTATATTATTAATAGAGTTTTTCTAAGGTCTATTCTAGAAAAAACCCCCTATGAGTTATTCAAAGAAAAGAAGCCTATTGTTTCATATTTTCATGTGTTCGGATGCAAATGCTTTATATTGAAAAATGCAAATGATCGAGTTGGCAAGTTTAAAGAAAAATCATATGAAGGCATATTCCTTGGATATTCAACCTCATGCAAAGTGTACAGAGTCTACAACAAGAAGACTCAATCTGTGGAGAAATCAATGAATGTCAAATTTTAAGATTTTACGCAAAATGAATTTATTTAGACTCATTTTGAAGAATTTGAATCTGCTCCAGACACTACAAAGTCTCAATTTCAAGAAGCAGCTCAGACCTTTAAAGACCAGCAACAAATGGTTGTTGAAGATTCAAATGAAGGAAGTGATCATTAACATGACAAATTAACCAGCAACTGGACGCATAAGTCCAATCATCCCAAAGATGTTATTATTGGCGACATTAATGAAGGAATTCGCACAAAATCCAAAAGGCACGAAGAGTCTAGTGTTGTAGCTCTTATTTTTGAAATAGAACCCAAAAGCATAGAAGAAGCTTTATCTGATGAAAGCTGAATTGAAGCTATGCAAGAAGAGCTCGGGCAATTCAGAATTAATGATGTATGGGAATTAACTCCTAAACCGAAAGGTAAATCTATTATTAGAGCTAAATGGGTTTTCAGGAACAAGATGGACGAGAAAGGAAAGATCATAAGAAACAAAGCAAGACTTGTGGCCGAGGGATATATGTAAGAAGAAGGGATAGACTCTGACAAGACTTACGCACCAGTAGCGAGGTTAGAAGCAATTCGATTATTACTTGCTTTTGCTTATTATAAGAATTTTAGGTTATTCCAAATGAACGTTAAAAGTGCTTTCCTGAATGGATTTATCAATGAGAAAGTCTATGTGGAACAACCACCTGGGTTTGAAGACCCAAGGAAACCAGACTCAGTGTTCAGACTCAAAAAGGCTTTATATGGTTAAAAACAAGCACCCCGAGCTTGGTACGAAAAGCTGAGTAAGTTTTTAATTCAAAACGGCTTTGTTAAAGGTAAAGTAGATACTACTCTGTTTATCAAAAGAGAAAGCAAAAGTTTTCTACTTGTTCAAATATATGTAGATGATATTATTTTTGGATCCTTTAACGAAATTTTGTGCAAGAAATTCTCTAAGTCTATGCAGGATGAATTTGAAATGAGCATGATGGGTGAACTGACCTTCTTTCTTGGTCTTCAAGTGAAACAATTGAAGGAAGGAACTTTTATTCATTAAGAAAAATATGCTAATGATCTTGTCAAAAAGTTTGGACTGGATAATTGCAAAAAGGCTAATATACTAATGTCAAGTTCCTTGAAGATAGACAAAGATGAAGGAGGAAATAAAGTTGATCAGAAGCTATACAGGAGTATCATTGACTCACTTCTTTATCTTACTGCTTCTAGACCTGACATTTTGTTTAGTGTTTGTATTTGTGCCAGATTTCAAGTAGACTCTAAAGAATCTCATCTAAGTGCTGCAAAGTGTATTATCAAATATATTACATCAACTTCAAGCTTTGGTCTTTGGTATCCTAAAAAGGGAGACTTTACTCTTCTTGGATACTTAGACACAAACTTAGCCAGATGCAGAGTTAATAGAAAAAGCACCTCGGGTACCTGTCAACTACTTAGAGGTAGGACTGTGTCTTGGTTTTCAAGGAAGTAAAGAATAGTAACTCTTTCTACAGCAGAAGCAGAGTATGTAACTCTTGGAAGTTGTTGTTCACAAATTCTGCGGATAAAACAACAGCTAAGAGACTTTGGATTTGAAGATTCATGCACAGAGATTAAATGTGATAACACCAGCACAATCATTCTCACCAAAAATCCAATTCTTCACTCAAGAGCAAAGCATATAGAGATTCGACATCACTTCATTAGAGATCATGTTCAAAATAGAGAAGTCTCGATTCAGTTTGTTGACTCAAAGAACCAACTGGCGGATATATTCACAAAGCCTTTGGAGAAAAATCAATTTGAAGCTATTCGTTCCAGACTCAAAATCTTAATGTCTAAAGAAATTCAGACTCAAGACTGAAAGTCTAAAGATACCTAGTCTTAGACGATCAAGTTTTTCTTTAGTAAGTTATTTTATCTTATATCTCGAATCTCATCTTGAAAAGGTACGATTATCAACTGTGTTTGATTATTGCTATCTTTAATTGATATGATTATTGCAATGTTTCCTTTTCGAAAAAGGAGTTATTTTTTGAAATAACTATTATCTAATTTCTCCCAAAAAAAAGGCAATTATTTTTAAAAAGGCACATTTTTACTTTCCTTTATGACGTTCTGTTTGCCTTTCTTCGACTGTCCTATATAATGTTGCTTCTTCTTTGCTTTACTCTCAAAAACCCTAAAAGAGCACCGATCTTCCATTTCTATTTTCTTCTCTTGTTTAATCTTCGAAAAAGTTGTCATCTTTCTCAGGAAAGTCAAGTTTGGAATCTTTCAAAGACTGTGAAAAATGTCATATCAAAGGAAGTCTTCGAGGATTGTAAATAGGGGACCGCAAATGCGTGAGGGGCCTACGCACTTTGATCTCACCGAGGAAGATGAGTCTTCTAGTCAGCAACAGAGCCCACAACATTCTCAGTAGCGTCATTCTCCTCCATCTAGTCCACAGGATGTTGCTCATCAAGAAAATGAAGAAATCATCGAAGGTGCATATCTTGTAAGAATTCAAAAGCCCTCTTTTATTTACAAACTTTATCATGCTTTAAAAAGAGGTGGAACTCCATTGAACTACATCGATGAGTTTCTTAAGGACAAAGGGTATGGAAATAAGTACATCTTTTTACGAAATATGGAGCTTTTGGGAATTGCCCCTGTAGAGTTGGCAGAAGAAACCCTTGCCAATGTCCCAAGTGATCCGCGTGTTGGAGGGCTAAATCAGCTAGATGGGAATGATGGTGATAAGTTGTACAGACAGTTTTAACCGAGAATGGGTGTTGCGGCAAAAATTCGGGGAAAAAGGACCCACTTGTTTCGATCAGAGGAACAAAAGCATCTATACTCTAAGTTGTTGAAGTGTGGGGTGATAAACCCTAGAAACGTGGATTTTGATTTCCTTGATGCTGTGAATGTTAATTTAAGAGAAAAATTTAGTCTTCTTCAACTTGAATAGTTTTGTTTTGATTCTACAAAAGCTTATGCTGAACTCACTGCATATTTCTATTCGAATCTCAGTTTCTTGGATGCGAACAGATTCTCTTTTAGTGTCCGAGATCAGGACTATGTGGTGGATGTAGATATGTTGGCTGATGTCATTGGGGTTGAGAGAGGGAGATATCAACCTATCAATGTCTCAATTGCTCGTGCTACGTTGGAACTTGTTAAGGATAGAAGGATAGAGGAAAAGATTTCCTACTTGAAGATGAGCGCAATTAATATTCTGTTTCACAAGATTGTCATCAATTGCCTCAAACCAAAATCTACTTAAAAGACTGATGTTTCAAACTCAGAGGCAAAGCTGATGTATGCCATCATTACTGGGAAAAAGTTTTCTTTTCCTCACACTATTATGTTCCACATGAATAGAGCAGTGGTGAAGGACAAAGGTCAATTTCCTTATCCAGGTCTTGTGACAAAATTATTCAGACATTTGAATGTTCAGCCTCCACGAATTCTCTGTAAACGATCTTGTGATCATATGGTGGTAGGATTGAAAATGGTGACTAAAATGCGTCTGAAGGAACTCATTAAGGCATTAGAGAAATTTAAGGAGAAAACTCCTGTCAAAACTCATCAAATCTCTTCGGTAGCAAAAAGAAAAGGGAAGGAGCCCATGGTTGCTCCATCCAAGAAAAGAAGAGCTCTCATCGTTGAGGATGAAGATGATGAGGAAGACGTCACCATTTCTGCTATGGCATTGAAGAACCTGAGTCTTTCTGTTCCAGAATCAACGGAATGGCAAGAGAAAGACACAGAACAGAGGACTGGAGAAAGAAAAAAGAAATATGCTGAGGAAAAAGAAACAGAGGAGAGAGAAGCTGAAGAAAAAGAAGCAGCGGAAAGAGAAAATCAAGAGGAAGGAGAGCATGAGGAACATTCTTCTCCACCCGAAGGCATGGAAATAGGGGGAGATCGTGAAAAAAGAGGAATGTCCTCATATCCTGCAACCAATGAATGAGTCAATCGCTCTCCAGCAGATCCGGAGGACATCTATGCCTCTCAATTTCCTGAGGAGGGACATGATGTTTCATCGCTAAATCTGCGTGACTCTGTTGATTTACCATCGTCTACTTTTACTCCATCTGATCGTGCAGAAGCCAGTATGCAGACCGATAATTCAGCAAATTTTCGCAGAATTATGGATGTTCTCTTGGAAATGTGAGGTCAGATATATGCTCTGGGATGCAAAGTTCAGAATTTGCAGAATGTAGGTCAAGCTTCTTCAAGTTCCTTGAATGATCAAATCCAAGCCCTTTCTCTTCAGATTCAAGCTAATGCTAAGGGTGAGGATGTTGCACAACTGAAGTGTTGGAGAAATCTTTGTGAAGTGTTTTGAAGCTGACAAAACATTTTTATTAGTCTAGTCTAAAGATTTACAAACTCTACTATTTAAAGTCTGAAGACCTCTAGACAGCTAGACTCAAGACTCAAAGTCTATCCTCATTGACAATTTCTAATCCGTTGAAGAAAGGCTATCCAGAACTGGATGTTTCATTAAGGATGTAACTTTATCAACTGGAGAAGATCTCTTGGCTGGATATGACATAACGGAATCCTTTATTTGATCATGATTGATTCGAAGATTAAGGATCTGATGATTGGCGAAATATTCTTGGAAGGTTCTACTTATGGAAACCAAGATCTTGATTGTATAGGCGAACATGATTGATGGGCTATCGACATGTTCCTTTAATAGTTCGAATGATCTTCCAAATTGATTCCATCCAATGGGTAGATTGGAGGAATTCCTTTGGTAAGTGTCAACAGGTATGATAGCATAAACGAGTATATAAGGAAGACGTTCCAGTTGTTCGAGTGCGTGTGTGATAGAAGAATTCCAAAGTCTGAAGCTCCTTGTTCTTAGTCAATTCATTTGTTGAGCGAAATCTTGTACACAAAAGAGAGTTATATTCGTGAGAATCCTTGAGGAAGTGTGGTAGAGTATCTACACTGTGGAATCAAGGGAGAACTTTGCTATAACATCTCTTTTGTTCATAGTGAAATCTAGCCGGTGGGGTGTTAGTGCGGAAGAGTGGACGTAGACTTGGAATAAGCCGAACCACTATAAACCTTGTGTTCAATTTTCTCTTCCCTACTCTTTGCTTTACTTTGATCGTAATTCATTTTGTTAATCAAAGGAGAACTTCATTTCAATCAGTTGCCTAGTATCGCTTTCGTATCTAAAGAAATTGTTTTTACACCTATTCACCCCCCTCTAGGTGCTTATACTAGCTATCTCAATTGGTCTCAAAGCTCATGTACTCACTTTGTTTGAAGTGTTTTACTTCAGAGTTAAAGATCCATGGCTAGTATGTTGGCTTCAGGGCTGGTAGAAAGGCAAAGTACTACTAGATCGCCATACTTTGATGAAAAGGATTACAACATATGGAAAAACAAGATGAAGGCGTTCCTAAGATCAAATGATCCTCTTGAATGAGATGTTGTAGAAAAAGGAATCATCCCTAAAGCCACACCTATCTCAGAGAGAGGAAAAGATACTATTTAGTCTAGTGAAATGACTCGGGAAGAGATAATCAAGAGACAAGCTCATGATGCAAAAGCAATTTATTCTTTATATTGTGCTTTATCACCTACTAAATATAACATAATATCTTCTTGCGTTACAGCTAAAGAAGTCTGGGATAGATTACATATTACCTATAAAGGAACTGATCGAGTGAAAGAGACTAGAATCAATATTCTCCTCAGTCAATACGAAGCCTTCAAAATGAAATCAGGAGAATCTATAACTGATATGTTTAATTGTTTTACAGAAATCGTGAATGGTCTTGAAAATCAAGGTCAACCAATTTCTGATCCCATGAAGGTAAACAAGCTATTGCGTGGACTCTCCAAGGATTGGAATCACATAAAGACCTCAATCAGAGAGACTCAAAGAATCATGCCACTATCTGTTGATGAGTTGGTTGAGACTCTTCAGTCTTATGAAGTGGAACGAATCAATGAAGACGAAGACCCTAAAGGTAAGAAATCCATTACATTAAAATCCAATGATGATTCTGATGTTACAGATTCTAAAGATGATATGGATGATGAGGAGCTTGCTCTCATGATAAGAAGATTCAGAAAGCTGAACAGAAAAGGAAGAAAATTTAATCCAAAATAAACAAATTTTTCGAAAGCAAGAAACTAAGTTTGTTGAGGATGATAAATCAAACAAAGATGTAGTCCGCTTTGAATGTAAGAAAAATGGACATATTAAACCCAACTGTTATCTTCTGAGGAAGAAGAAAGGAAAAGCCGAAAAGTATCGAAAGGCTCTTAAAGTAGAAACCTGGAGTGATACAGAGTGTGAAGAAAGTGATGATGATTATGCCAATATATGTCTAATGGCACAATCAGATTCAGATTCGAACTTCGAGATAGATTTAGATTCAGAAAGTGAATATGAGGTGAGTAACTCCAAAATCCCTATTGAAGTTTATAAATATATTGATGAATTGTGTTTTAGTCTTAAGACTTCTTTTAAAAGAATTTCCGAACTCAAAAGGGAAATTCTGTTTTAAAATAACAAGAAAATGTTTTGAAAGAAAAAGTGAAATGTTTAGACAAGAATGTTTCTTCTCTTAAAGAAAGTGAAGATGATCTTTTAAAAGAAAATGCATTCTTGAAAAATGATATCTCAAATATTTCCAAAAGATTTTCTATAGAATCTGAGAAATTTGAAAAAATACTTTCTGTTCAAAGACCTTATTTCAATAAATCTGGTTTGGAAATGACTACTGAAACCATTCATTTAATTGATTTTCCTAAAGTGAAGGA
This sequence comes from Eucalyptus caleyi, assembly GCA_014182885.2. Lineage (NCBI taxonomy): Eukaryota > Viridiplantae > Streptophyta > Magnoliopsida > Myrtales > Myrtaceae > Eucalyptus > Eucalyptus caleyi. The sequence continues at coordinate 51,978,773 of CM024470.2, forward strand.
AAGAATCAAACAAAGACCCACAAGAGATGCTTACAAAAATCATTTTAAAATGACCTTTGTAAAACCCGGTAGGTCGCAATGATCTCGGATGTTCAAAGTGCAATAGTGCGGATCATTTTGAAAAAGATTGTCCTATGCTTTGGAAACCTGTTAAAAAAATATGGGCAAAAACCACATATCATACTAACACCAATGGACCCAAGAAAATATGGGTACGAAAGAAAGTTTGAGTTTCTTTTTTAAATGCAGGTCACTAACAAGAAAAAGGTAAAATGGTATCTGGATAGTGGATGCTCAAGACACATGACAGGAGACTCAAATTGCTTCATAAAGCTTGTTCGAGTAAATGGTGGAAAAGTATCATTTGGAGGAAACAGCAAAGGAAAAATTGTGGGATTTGGAACTGTAAAGATTGGAAATCTCACAATAAGCAATGTTTCTTTAGTAGAAGGACTCAACTACAATCTGCTAAATATCAGTCAGCTGTGTGATACTAGTTTCAAAATCAATTTTCAAGAGGGAATATGTTCAAGAATTAGTAAAGATTCTACTTAGTCATTCATGGGTCGAAAACATGAAAATATCTACCTCTTAGATGTGAAACCGGAGGAATCGCAATGTCTGATTTCAATTCAAGACGAAGTGAATTTATGGCATAGAAAGCTTGGGCACATCAATATGAAGCAGATAGCCAAAATTTCAGCAAAAAAGCTTGTTCGTGGTCTACCCAGTTTATCATACCAAAAGTCTGATCTATGTACACCATGCATATTAGGAAAACAAGTAAGAAATTCCTTTAAACCAATAAATCAAGTTTCCACTAACCATGTACTGCAGCTTCTGCATATGGATCTCTTTGGACTAACCAGAACACAGAGTATTGGAGGTAAGAAATATTGCCTAGTAATTGTAGATGACTACTCACGATTTACTTGGGTGTATTTCCTGGCAAGTAAGTCTGAAACCTTCTCTTACTTTGAAAAATTTGCTAAAAATGTTCAAAATGAAAAAGGGTGTGTTATTTCAAGTATAAGAACAGACCATGGAGGTGAATTTGAAAAGCAAGATTTTACAAAATTTTGTGATGAATCTGGTTTTCAGCACTTGTTCTCCTCTCCATATACTCCAGAGCAAAACAAAGTTGTGGAAAGAAAGAATAGGTCACTTCAAGAAAATGCTAGAACTCTTTTAATAGAAAGCAATATCTCTTCACGTTTTTGGACTGAAGTAGTTTCTACAGCATGTTATATTATTAATAAAGTTTTTCTAAGGCCTATTCTAGAAAAAAACCCCCTATGAGTTATTCAAAGGAAAGAAGCCTATTGTTTCATATTTTTATGTATAATGTTTTATATTAAAAAATGCAAATGATCGAGTTGGTAAGTTTGAAGAAAAGTCGATAAAGGCATCTTCCTTGGATATTCAACCTCAAGTAAAGTGTACAGAGTCTACAACAAGAAGACTCAATCTGTGGAAAAATCAATGAATGTTAAATTCCAAGATTCTACGCAAAATGAATTTATTCAGACTCATCTTGAAGAATCTGAACCTGCTCCAGACTCTACAAAGTCTAAATCTCAAGAAGTAGCTCAGACTTTGAAAGACCAGCAACAAATGGTTATTGAAGATTCAAATGAAGGAAGTGATTATCAACCTGACAAATCAACCAGTAACTAGAAGCATAAGTCCAGTCATCCCAAAGATCTTATTATTGGTGATATTAATGAATGAATTCGCACAAGATCCAAAAAGCGCAAAGAGTCTAGTGCTGTGGCTCTTATTTCTGAAATAAAACCCAAAAGCATAGAAGAATCTTTATCTGATGAAAGCTTGATTGAAGCTATGCAGGAAGAACTCAGAAAATTCAGAATTAATGATGTCTGGGAGTTGACTCCTAAACCAAAAGGTAAATCTATTGTTGGAGCTAAATGGGTTTTTAGGAACAAGATGGATGAGAAAGGAAAAGTCATAAGAAACAAAGCAAGACTCGTGGCCAAGGGATATACGCAAGAAGAATTGATATACTATGACAAGACTTACGCACCAGTAGCAAGATTTCAAGCAGATCCTAAAGAATCTCATCTAAATGCTGCAAAGCATATTATCAAATATATTGTATCAACTTCAAGCTTTGGTCTTTGGAAAGGGGAGACTTTACTCTTCTTGGATACTCAGATGCAGACCTAGTCGGATGCAAAGTTGATAGGAAGAGCACCTCGGGTACCTGTCAACTACTTGGAGGTAGGATAGTGTATTGGTTTTCAAGGAAGCAAAGTATAGTAGCTCTTTCTACAGCAGACGTAGAGTATGTAGCTCTTGGAAGTTGTTGTTCACAAATTTTATGGATAAAACAACAGCTAAGAGATTTTGGAATAGAAGACTCATGCACGGAAATTAAATGTGACAACAACAACGCAATCAATCTCACCAAAAATCCAATTCTTCACTCAAGAACAAAGCATATAAAGATTCGACATCACTTCATTAGAGATCATGTTCAAAATGGAGAAATTTCGATTCTGTTTGTTGACTCAAAGAACCAATTGGCGGATATATTTACAAAGCCTTTGGAGAAAAATCAATTTAAAATCATCCGTTCCAGACTGCCACGACCTGATTTTTTCAAGTTCACCACCTAAAACTAGGTTAATGGACTACTAAGCTTTTAAACTTAGCTTAGGCTCTTCCAAGCCCATACCAATTCGCAACTTAAGATTCAAACATTTAACATGCAAGATGTTATTAATTAGGAGTCGCCACTAATCGGTTTATGGTAGGTCGATTAGACACCTAAGTAAAATAAAGGGAGATTTATTTTACTCCTACAAACCAGAGACTAAGGGTACGGGGACTTGGTTACACTAGAATTTTCTAATGCCCTTTCGGTACCATTTCTTCTTAATTTTTCAAAATGTTTTTGCAAGCAGCTGATTTATTTTAACCTAAGTTACTATCATGCAAATGTGGTGACCACACGAGTGCTCATCCATTATTTAAAATATTCAAGTAAATAAATTGCATCACATAAAGCAACCACTCATTTTTTTGGATTTTCTTAAAAATTAGAATTCTTTTATAAAATGCATTTTAACACTAAATGACTTAATCTTATTAATGTGGAAATTCTAATTAAATGGGTCTATTATGTGAACTAGTTATTATGCACCTTATGACCTAACTTTACTAATAAATTCTAATTAAATGATCATATTATGCAACTAATTAACATGCACCTAAATTTTTGTATTTTCGTATTTTTTTATTGAAATTCAAAACTAATAAAAACCCTACTCAAGCTATCTAAAGTAATTTTCTAATCCATTTTTGGGATTAATTTGACTTAAACCCTATTCCGTCTTAGAAAACTATTTTTTTTATTTAAAAAAAAATGAGAATATGAAAATGTGCCAATTATATCTAAGACTCTAAAAAAGGCTATTTAAGTCTAATCCTAACTTATTTCTTTTAAAATATCTAAAAATGCAGTCCTAAAAATATTATCTAAAAATTTGATTAATTAAACTACATGTCTATTATATTAAACCTAATTTCCTATATGCTTATACAATTATTGAATTTTTTGATTTTTTTGATTTTTAGTTTCTTTTTAGTTTTTCTTTAGGTTGAATAATTATTAAATTAGGGTTAAATCTAAACAATTAATATAGCCACTAAATAAAGGATCAAAATAATTGAAAAAAAAAAAACCTGTCGTCTCACGGGTTAAATTAACAATTATTTTAACCCTAATCATCACAACAACTCAAAATAATTAAATAATCTAGTCCAGTCTTACGGACCAAATTAAATAATAATTATTATTTATCAATTAAAATTTCACCAAGAAGCCCAAAATTAATGTAATTAAAAGAATGATCCGATGTCTCTCGGATCAAACTAATTATTATAAAAATCTTGGATAAAGCCTTAAGGATAATGTCTAAACAATACAAATAACTAACATTAATATACCATGATCTAACTTAAACAATAATAACAAGACTTAAAATATAAACAAACAAATAAATAAAAAAATAAAAAAAAAACCACCTAAGGCTCAAGAGAGGACAGTGGCGTCGGCGGTGGTGTGGTGGCGCGGCGGCTGGGTCGGCGACGAGGGCTCGCGGGCCGGTGCTTCACCGGGTGTCGGAGGCGGTGGTAGCTTCAGAGCTCCGGCGAGGGCTGGGCAGCAACTGGTCGCAGCGGCGTCGGGCTCCAAGCGGCGGTGTTACAAAAGCAACAGAGGCGGCGGTTGTAACGGTGGCGTCAGCAACCCGGCAGCAGCAGCAGTTGGCGTCACTCGGAAGGGGTACGGCAGCTGGCGGAGCTAGGCGGGCTTGGGCGAAGGCACTGCTGGTGCTCCGGTGTCGGGCTGCAGCGGATCGGTGGCGCTACAGGTGTCGGGGCAGAGGCGTCGGAGGAGGAACGGTCGCGGATGCTGCGGTAGCGATCGGCGGGTTGCAGGGAGCGTCGGCGAGGAAGGTGCGACGTCGGGTCGTCGCGGCGATGGTGCTCGCGGTGGAACAGTGGCGAGTGGAGTGGCGGTGGTAGCTGGTGCTTGGACGGAGAGAGGCGAGCGGCGACGGGCGGTGCAGAGATGGGGCGCGGCGAGGCTTGATGGGTGCTGGTGCGCGGAGGCGCGGCGATGGCCGGCTGAATCGCGAACCGGCGGGTTGCAGGCGAAGCGGAGGGAATTGCTGCAGGCGTCGGTGGTGGGGCACTCTTGGAGAAGAAGCACAGTAACTCTTTTCTTCTTTTTTTTTTTTACTTTCTCTCACCTCAAGTCTCTCTCACGTCCTCTCACCTTTCTCTTTCCCCCTGAACTCTCTGCCCCTTCTCTGTTTCTCTGCACACTTCTTCTTTTTTCAGCAAAAAGGAGGAAAAACTTTTTGACTTTTCTTCCCCTTCCCTCAAGAACCGAAGCCCATTCCTCTGTTTTCTCTTTTTTTTCCTTTTCAATTTCTGACGAAAAGTAACCTCCGCTCTCCAACCAAAGGTGAAGAAGAACCCCTCTATTTATAAAGCGAAAATTCGAGTTTGTTTCACCGGTGGAGATTTTTGCTCAACCTCTCAACAACAAAGTGGCTCCAAAATCACACGGTTGAGTTTTTAAATTCAAAATTATTATTTATTATTATTATTTTTAAATTTCCCTCTACAACTAAATGCTCTATTATTATTTTTAAAATAGGTGTCAACAGCTGCCCCTCTTTGAAGGGAAGCTCATAGAGGTTTCCTTCAAAGATAAATGACACCTAAATTTAAACCATGAAAAATGAATGCAAAATGAATATGAAATGCATATGCAAATGTTAATTGTAATGACTTTTTTTTTTTTTTTTTTTTTTAAGAAATGGATTCAAATAAATGCAATGTCATGCAATAAAGAATGCCATGTAAATGCAATGATTTGGTCAAGAACATATATTTTAATGTGTCTATGCTCAATGAAATGCAAATGCAAAATGAATGCAAAATGAATATCGAATGTATATGCAAATGTTAATGACCTCTTTTCAAATAAATTTAATTCTTTTTGAAATGCAAGGTCATGCAATAATGCAATGTAAATGCAATGATTTTATCGAGAGCATATATTTCTATGTCTCCATGCTTAATGAAATGCAAAATGCAAAGAAGAACACGTACCTGTCATACTTATCTAGAGATTCAAAAAAGTATTATTAGGTGTGAAATGATTCCTATGAGACCTAAAAACCATCTGGAAATCTCTTCAGAGAATTGAAAGGCTCAAGGTCTTCAGGAATCTGGAACTCTCATTAGATCCCAAGCACCCGGAATAACCCACCTTCAAGAAAGATAGAGTAGTTCTAGGCAGTCGGTGTTACATGTCCAGGACTTGTACCATTCTACGGTCGCCTAAAATAGTAACATAACTTTACAAAGAAACTGCTTTCCTAGGACCCGTACCATTCTACGGTCGCCCAGTATGACAGTGTTTGGTTGTGTCTAGGACCCGTACCATTCTACGGTCGCCTAAACGGGGATTTACCTTCCAGGACCCGTACCATTCTACGGTCACCTAAATAGGAAAATAGGTTTTGTCTAGGACCCGTACCATTCTACTGTCGCCTAAACGAGATTCACTTTCTAGGACCCGTACCATTCTACGGTCGCCTAAATAGGGAATAGGTATTGTCGAGGACCCGCACCATTCTACGGTCGCCTTGACGGAAAATTGATTTTTCAGGACTCGTACCATTTTACGGTCGCCTGAATGGGGAAACTACTTTTTTCAGGACCCGTACCATTCTACGGTCGCCTGTTAGAGCAATAAATGTTGTTTATGACCCGTACCATTCTACGGTTGCTTGTTAGAGCAATAAACGTTGTTTAGGACTCGTACCATTCTACGATCGCCTAAATCAAACTGAATCTGAAGAAAAATCTTTGGGGGATTTGGGACTCTCATCAAATCCCAAGCACCTGGAAATTGCATCAAGTACTTAAAAATTCTAAACATCTGGAAATCACATCAGACGCTCGAAAAGACAAATACTTGGAAGTCACATCAAGCATTTAAAGGTTCAAATTTTGGAATTCATGCTGGACATTTGAAAACATTTACTAAACATTTGGAAATCACATCAGATGTTTTAGAAGGACAAACACTTGGTATCACATCAAGCATTTAAGGGTTCAAATATCTAGGGTTCAAACTAGACATTTGAAAACATTTTATAAATGGGTACTTGGAATTCTCATCAAGCACCAAGATGATTGAACAAACTCAGGGTTTCAAAGACAATTTTTTTGGTCTCTGAGGAAAAATTCATTTCATTCAATGAAGGTCTATGCATGATGGCTTTTTCAAACTTCCACCAGGAAAAATTATCAAGACAACTTTCACTAAGCTGTGAATCTCTTGAACATGCTAAATGAGACACATTTGGTGTGAAAAAGGCTTTTTCACTTGCTCTCATTTAGGAGGGGTTATTTGTCCCGACCATTGATGCGGGAATATATCACTCAATCTTATCATCATCTTGTCGACAAGAGTTCGAATTTTCTTGCAATCAGTATGACCTTACCAATCTGAGAGGTCTTTGACAAGGAGTGTAATGTGGGTTTGGTCAATGGCTTGCAAAGGGATTCTTTGAGTCAAAGCAATTGAAAGAACAATTATGTAATCATCTCCGGGTTTACAAGTCAAGACCCCTGCAAAATGAGAAAGAAATAATCTTGCTCGCACTTCTTCGAGCAATGCTCAAAACATATGAATTCCTATGTTAATTCAAGTGCCCTAATCTGAAGAGACTTTGTAAGGGACGTAACATAGGCTGGGTTTATGGGTTGAGAAACGAAAGGATCGTTAGGCTCAAAATGTGTGTAAAGGGTGAGAGTTGGTGATCATCTGGACATTACCACCAGTTTTCTTCGCCACGGATTGTCTTCTTGACAGATTTCTTTATTGGCTCAAGAGTTTATCACTAATGCCAATGATTATTCAACTGGAGATCTTTTTCTCAAAATCATTTTCTTTGATGATGGGCATCGATCAGGCACACCGCTTTTTATATGCCCCCCAATTCATCAATCATTTCTATTTTCTTTTCATGGGCATTGGCCTTGCTTTTACCAGGGGCACTGCTTTTTGATGCCCCTTAGTTCTATTTTGATTTTAGTTCTTGCGCACAATGCGTGTGTCAAGTATATTTTAAATGACACTCGAACCTTCAAAGGTCTTCATCTATCTCTTGCCTTGCCCCAGTGTGGGGGATGATCACCAACTAGGTTTAAAGAAATGAAATTGCAGGCTCAAGTGGGCTATCCAAAGGATATAAGTGTGTAGGATAGTGAAAGAAACGCTCTTCGTCATCCTAAGGCACTTAAATTACCACATGAATTTAATGTAATAGCATGACTTGAAGATTGATGCAAGTGAGAGTAAGAAAATTTCTATCCATTTCACTCTCCTTTAATGTCAACTTACCTCCATTTGCCCCGATGTGGGGTGGTCCTTGATAGGGGTAGTATGAAAGAAATTCTTCAAGTGTTTGGGCTCAAAAGGGTTAAACAATGGATTATCTGTAGGTTTGGGACAGACAAATGAACTACCTCTCGTCATTTCAGCTGCCGTACTTCTTGCAAGAAAACTCTTCACCTTGAAACACAAAACGTTTCCATACTCACCTCACAATGTATAAACAAGGGACTGTGTATGGGATAAGGCTTGCCTTTCACACCTCATTTAGCATGTTAGCATGTTCAAGTAACTCAACATCCTTCACTGAATTATCCATTTTGATAAATTTCAAGTGTAATTGGTGAAAACATTCTGAAATGATAAAAAGGCCATGCTCTATTCTAGCACATCAAATCACAAAATCAAAGCTGTTAAGTGTCTATGTCTTGCCCCTCTTTGCAAGGGAGCTCATAGAGGTTCCTTAAATATGCGCAGGGCTGCACCTGAAACATAAAGCAAATAATTAAATGAAACAAACAAGGTAAATTAGATGCATGCTGGAAAATTATTTTATTTTGAAAATTTTTTTTCAAGGGAACATGAAGAAGCCCAGCCTTCAGAATTAGCTCCTTGCCGTTTTCTTTTGGTAGGATTTCATCACAGGGCTAGTTTGGTATACTTCAACATGCCCTTAAAACATGAAAAATCTCCATGCATTTTATTGGATGAAAAGCAAATTACATTACTGAAATGAGGGAAATCCTAGAATTGAAAATGTAAATACGAAAAGCAATAAAGACTCCTGTGCAGAGGAGTGTCCTACTCTCGAGCTTCATTGATGAACAATTCAGTCATTCCTTCAAGTGTGTCATCTGAGCTCTCAATCTTTGGAGGTGGGGGATCATCTATGCCACCCCATCCATCTGGGATGATATCTCGTGGGTTGAAGTAGGAGCTGGAAGGAGCTGAATACTTTACATAGTAATCGAATTTGCCACTTGGTTGCCCCAGGGTGTCCATCACTTCTGCTTCCTTATGCATCATCTGAAACATGGTAGGCTCAGCATCTAAACTGAAAATGGCATTCACAACTTCTGGGTGGTCAGGGAGTGGGTTATTCTAGATGTTCGGCTGTGCATCGCGGAATGAGACCACCTTGGCATCCAAAAGATTTTGGATTTTGTGTTGCAGCGTATGGCAATCGTCAACAGAATGCCCTACCTCCCCCATATGATAAGCACATGTCTTGAACGGATCATAGTTGGGGAAACGCTCGGGATTAGATCGCTTGGGTTCCTTAGCAAGTAATCCTTTCTTCTGAAGGGTCGGCAAGATCTTGGACAAGGGCTTAGGAAGTGGCGTAAATTGACGCTTGGCAAAGTTTTTCTGCTTGCCAAAGAATGGTCTTGCTCCTCCCTGATGGGTGTTTAGGGTAGGGCGAGGTGGTTGCACATAAGTTGCATTAACCTCTGCTACAAGTTCCTTATCCTTCTTGGTTGAGACTCTCCCATCTGAGCTGGTTTGATCAGACGCCCATCCATCGCGCAATGCTACTTCAATTCGCTCACCAACAGGAATTAGCTGATTGAACAACTCAGCAGTCGATCCCAGCATTCGATTTCGATATTCAGGCGGGAGCGTCTTCATGAACAAATCCATCAGCTCCTTTTCTGTCGGCTCCGGCGTAATCTGAGCAGCTACGGTCCTCCATCTCGTGACATATGCCTTGAAAGATTCTGTCCTCTTCTTCTCGGTGCGAAGTAAATCCTCTCGAGATGGAGTGACATCAATATTATACTTATATTGCTTGAAGAAGGCATCTATCAAATCCTCCCAAGTCTCCAGCAGATTAATCTTTTTCATGATGTACCATTGCAGCGATGGTCCTGTTAGGCTTGCTTGAAATTGTTGGATCATCAAGGGGATGTTATCAACATATTGGGTCATCCTGACCACATAAGTCTGCAAATGGATCTTTGGGCAAGAGGTGCCATCATACTTTTCAAAATCTGGCATTTTGAACTTCTTTAGCATCTTGATCTTTGCATAATGAGACAGATCAGTTGGGTCTTGGGTAAACGAACCCTGCAGCTGCTTAAGTTTCTCCTCGATTTTTATCAAGCGTTTTCTGCTCGGTTTTGGTACAAATGAAGGTATCGGTTGTACCTCATCATCAACAACAATTTGAGGCTCGTCGGTAATTTTAACCACAGGCATCATCAGAGGATGATGGATCAACTGTGGATGTGTTCTTGCCTTTATCCCTCGAATCAGCCATGGGAGCATGTTGTGGTAACACCACTTCAACTTGCGGAGCTGGTGGAGCAGTGTTTGCTTGAAGAGAATCGATTTGCTTAGAAAGCTGCTCAAGAACATTCAAGACTTGCTTCATTTCCATTTCGAGGGTGGCGATACGAGCTTGTTCGGCAACACGCACTTGTTCGGTGTTATCAGCCATTGTTGCCCTAGAACGAGTACGGATTGGTGATCTTGGATGAGCCGTGTTGTTACCTAAGAAAAAAATACAGTGAGTATTATAATAAATGAGATTGGTCAATGACAATGATCTAATCGCTTGATTTTATTCAAGATTTATTTTAAACATTGAACCAAACTTCCTAACATTAAACTAAGAATTGAAATTCAAGTCCCTAAACATCAAACTAAAAACTGAAAACAACGAAACAAACAAAAGTCCTAGACATTGAACTAAGAAAACAAAATATCTCATTTTATATGCTTTCGGGAACCCAACGCCTTGCGAAACTTGTTATTTTCAGCTTCGAGCATTTCCACTTTCCGCTTAAGATGCTCAATTTGTGCTCGTTGAGTGGGCTTCTCGGTCACATTAGGGACTACGGACGCGGGCGGCGGGAATCCGGTGTTGTTGGATGTAGAACGCCGATACATGGTGAATCTCCTCCTCACCCTTCAGTCTCATGGGCACCAAAATCTTCTCTGGATAACATTCGCTCCATGTAGTAATGATCTCCTGGATCTCATTGAAGTAGTCATAATCCTTTAGAATGAAACGAACTTGGAACAAATCTGTCCTGAGAGGTGGACGAATTTCTTGAAGAGCTTTGTATTGACGGGCCACTCTATATGGATAATAGGAAGTAGCACCGGAAAGGCCCAGCAGCGGGATTGGTCCATCATGTTTGTGCGAAAAGCGAGCTTCCTCAATGTGGAGCCATTTAGTATGCCATAAAAATGCCTTAGGATTAGGTTTTTTCAAAAAATTAATCCAACGGGCATATTGTTTATGTGGGGAAAAACGTTCTAGAACCGCAAATTTTTGTATGGGATGTCGAGAATCGTCTATCCTGAATTGTTTTATAAGATGCCCAAACCCTCTTATGTGGGAGAAAAACTATATTTGCAAAAGTTTACGGAGGGCACGCATTGTCCTTTCTTCATTTTGCTTGAAACGGGTTAATGACAAAAATGTTCCAGCTAAAATCATATTCACATAATTTAGCCCGTCACAAACCCGATTAACCACCCATGAAATTGCAGGATTAATGGCATTTTTTTTCGATAAGGAAAAAGCGATTAGCCCAAAAATGCTAACATGAAAATCTTGGCTTTTGAAATCATTGGTTGGTCTGCAAAACATTTTTCTAAGAATGAAAATGGACATGCAAAACAGTTAGCTTTGACGACTTTCCTTACCCTTTCGGCTTCGATTTTTAAAAATTGAGATAATGCAGAGATAGAATCTATATCGATAGGCGGCCTAACAAGTTCCTTGTCCAGGGGCATTCCAATGGCAATACTATATTCTTCGAGCGTTGGAGTCAATTCGAACTCACCAAACACAAAGGTGGAAGTTTGTGGACACCAGAAGTGAGGCAACGCCTGTATAACACCAGAATGGATGTTGAACTCTAACAACGGGAGAAGTCGGGTGATTCTGGCTTTCACATATCTCTGACCATCTTGATCTAATTGATCCAACCACCTCTTGAGCTCTTTTTTGGGAGTGGAAATGAATTGTACGTCGGTTTTTCCCATTGCATATAAAATAAGACTGACGACGAAACCTAATTGTCATGGACCGACAAAATTACAATGAAGTAAATAAATTGCAAATAATTTAAACAACTTACTTTTACTGGAAATAGATGACAATCACACACACATGAAAAGTGAGGCACGATTTCTGTCTAAACGGCTTAACAAAGTGGAGTTAAGAGGATGATCTGACCGTTGCAGTCTCGCATTAACGTGTCAGGTCCCCCTAACTCCGGCTCAGTCGAATGGAATGTCCAATAATCACGCAGTCTCGCGGATATGGACAAACACATTTGACACCATAAAGAACTTTCGGAGAAGAGAAGGTCAACCTCTATATAGCAGTCTCGCTGTAGAGGAAGTATCCTTCTCAACACCATCTTAAGAATCCTATCGCAGCCCAGGTTCGGCAGCAGGTTGTGTGTGCAATAGTGTAGTGCTAAAAACAATAAAACATGCACAACAGTTTAAATACAAACAACACTTCTATAATTTTAATTCAAACATTCATCCCTACTCCAACCTGCAAGACAGGGGTTAACAAAGACTATTCCCCTTATACCTCCCATCTGCAAGAATATTTAACACCTTAGGAATGTTAGGGACGTACCTGGGATCCTTGCTGCCAAACAAAAACATTTAAAAAAAAAAAATTGGCCTAAGTCCACTAAGTGTTTTAACACAAGTCCCCAGTGGAGCTGCCAAGCTGTCACGACCTGATTTTTTCGAGTTCACCACCTAAAACTAGGTTAATGGACTACTAAGCTTTTAAAGTTAGCTCAGGCTCTTCCAAGCCCATACCAATTCGCGACTTAAGATTCAAACATTTAACATGCAAGATGTTATTAATTAGGAGTCGCCACTAATCGGTTTATGGTAGGTCGATTAGACACCTAAGTAAAATAAAGGGAGATTTATTTTACTCCTACAAACCAGAGACTAAGAGGTACGGGGACTTGGTTACACTAGAATTTTCTAATGCCCTTTCGGTACCATTTCTTCTTAATTTTTCAAAATGTTTTTGCAAGCAGCTGATTTATTTTAACCTAAGTTACTATCATGCAAATGTGGTGACCACACGAGTGCTCATCCATTATTTAAAATATTCAAGTAAATAAATTGCATCACATAAAGCAACCACTCATTTTTTTGGATTTTCTTAAAAATTAGAATTCTTTTATAATATGCATTTTAACACTAAATGACTTAATCTTATTAATGTGGAAATTCTAATTAAATGGGTCTATTATGCGAACTAGTTATTATGCACCTTATGACCTAACTTTACTAATAAATTCTAATTAAATGATCATATTATGCAACTAATTAACATGCACCTAAATTTTTGTATTTTCGTATTTTTTATTGAAATTCAAAACTAATAAAAACCCTACTCAAGCTATCTAAAGTAATTTTCTAATCCATTTTTTGGGATTAATTTGACTTAAACCCTATTCCGTCTTAGAAAACTATTTTTTATTTAAAAAAAATGAGAATATGAAAATGTGCCAATTATATCTAAGACTCTAAAAAGGCTATTTAAGTCTAATCCTAACTTATTTCTTTTAAAATATCTAAAAATGCAGTCTAAAAATATTATCTAAAAATTTGATTAATTAAACTACATGTCTATTATATTAAACCTAATGTCCTATATGCTTATACAATTATTGAATTTTTTGATTTTTTTTTTTTTTAGTTTCTTTTTAGTTTTTCTTTAGGTTGAATAATTATTAAATTAGGGTTAAATCTAAACAATTAATATAGCCACTAAATAAAGGATCAAAATAATTGAAAAAATAACCTGTCGTCTCACGAGGTTAAATTAACAATTATTTTAACCTAATCATCACAACAACTCAAAAAAATTAAATAATCTAGTCCAAAGTCTTACGGACCAAATTAAATAATTATTATTATTTAACAATTAAAATTTCACCAAGAAGCCCAAAATTAATGTAATTAAAAGAATGATCCGATGTCTCTCGGATCAAACTAATTATTACAAAAATCTTGGATAAAGCCTTAAGGATAATGTCTAAACAATACAAATAACTAACATTAATATACCATGATCTAACTTAAACAATAATAACAAGACTTAAAATATAAACAAACAAATAAATAAAAAAATAAAAAAAACCACCTAAGGCTCAAGAGGGATAGTGGCGTCGGCGGCGGTGTGGTGGCGCGGCGGCTGGGTCGGCGAGGAGGGCTCGCGGGCTGGTGCTTCACCGGGTGTCGGAGGCGGTGGTAGCTTCAGAGCTCCGGCGAGGGCTGGGCAGCAACTGGTCGCAGCGACGTCGGGCTCCAAGCGGCGGTGTTATAAAAGCAACAGAGGCGGCGGTTGTAACGGTGGCGTCAGCAACCCGGCAGCAGCAGCAGTTGGCGTCACTCGGAAGGGGTGCGGCAGCTGACGAAGCTAGGCGAGCTTGGGCGAAGGCGCTGCTGGTGCTCCGGTGTCGGGGCAGAGGCCTCGGAGGAGGAGCGGTCACGGATGCTGCGGGCTACAGCTCTGGTAGCGATCGGCGGGTTGGAGGGAGCGTCAGCGAGGAAGGCGCGGCGATGGTGCTCGCGGTGGAACAGTGGCGAGTGGAGTGGCGGTGGTAGCTGGTGCTCGGACGGAGAGAGGCGAGCGGCGACGGGCGGTGCAGAGATGGGGGCGTGGCGAGGCTTGATGGTTGCTGGTGCGGGGAGGCGCAGCGATGGCCAGCTGAATCGCGAACCGGCGGGTTGCAGGCAAAGCGGAGGGAATTGCTGCAAGCGTCGGTGGTGGGGCACTCTCGGAGAAGAAGCACAGTAACTCTTTTCTTCTTTTTTTTTTTTTTAACTTTCTCTCACCTCAAGTCTCTCTCACGTCCTCTCACCTTTCTCTTTCCCCCTGAACTCTCTGCCCCTTCTCTGTTTCCCTGCACACTTCTTCTTTTTCAGCAAAAAGGAGGAAAAACTTTGACTTTTCTTCCCCTTCCCTCAAGAACCCGAAGCCCATTCCTCTGTTTTCTCTTTTTTTCCTTTTCAATTTCTGACGAAAAGTAACCTCCGCTCTCCAACCAAAGGTGAAGAAGAACCCCTCTATTTATAAAGCGAAAATTCGAGTTTGTTTTGCCGGTGGAGATTTTTGCTCAACCTCTCAACAACAAAGTGGCTCCAAAATCACACGGTTGAGTTTTTAAATTCAAAATTATTATTTATTATTATTTTTTTTATATTTCCCTCTACAACTAAATGCTCTATTATTATTTTTTAAAATAGGTGTCAGCACAGACTCAACATTTTAAGGTTTGAAGAAGTTAAAGTCTAGAGACTTTCAGACTCAGACAAACAAAACTTTGACAGTAAGTATATAAGACTTTGACTGTAAGTTATTCTCTCTCAAATCTCATCTTGAAAAGGTACAATGATCAACAGTGTTTGATTATTGCTATCTTTAATTGACATGATTATTGCAACGTTTCCTTTTTGAAAAAGGAGTTATTTTGAAATGACTATTTTCCTGAAAAAGGCAGTTATTTTTTTTTAAAAGGCATCTTTTCTCTTTCCATTACGACGTTTAGTATTCCCCCCTTTCGACTGAGCTATATACAGTCGGTTTCTCTTCTCTTAACTCCAAAACCCTAAAAAGTACCGATCTTCCATTCATCTTTTCTTCTCTTGTTTAATCTTCGAAAAAGTTGTCATCTTTCTTGGAAAAGTCAAACAAGGAATCTTTCAAAGACTGAGAAAGATGTCGTCTTCAAGAAAGTCTTCGAGGATCGCAAGCAGGGGACCATGGCGAATGAGTGAGCAGCCTACTCACTTTGATCTCACAGAGGAAGAAGAATCTCCAAATTAGCAGCAGAGCCCACAACATTCTCATCAGCGTCATTCTCCACCATCTAGTCCATAGGGTGTTTGGTCATCAACAAGAGGAAGAAATCGTTGAAAACACAGATCCTGTAAGAATTCAAAGGCCCTCTTTTATTTATAAGCTTTACCGTGCTTTAAAGAGGACTGGTACTCCATTGAACTACATCGATGAATTTCTTAAGGACAAAGGATGTGGGAATGAGTACATCTTTTTGCGAAAAATGGAGTGTTTGGGAATTGCTCATAAAAGGTTGGCAGAAGAAACCCTTGCAAATATCCCAAGTAATCCGCGTGTTGGGGGATTTAATCCGATAGATGGAAATGATAATGACAAATTGTACAGCTAATTTCAACCGAGAATGGGTGTTGCCGCGAAAATTCGAGGAAAAAGGACAAAGTTGTTTAGATCGAAGGAACAGAAGGTTCTATACTCCAAACTGTTAAAGCGTGGGGTGATAAACCTTAGGAGTGTGGATTTTGATTTCCTTGATGCTGTAAATGTCAATTTGAGAGAAAAGTTCAGTTTTCTTCAACTTGAGCAGTTTTGTTCTGACACCACAGAAGCCCATGCTGAATTAACTGCTTATTTCTATTCGAATCTTAGTTTCCTGAATGCGAATAGATTCTCTTTTACTGTCCGAGATCAAGACTTTGTGGTGGATATGGATATGTTGGCAGATGTGATTGGGGTTGAGAGAGGGAGATATCAACCTATCAATGTTTCTATTGCTCGTGCTACATTAGAACTTGTTAAGGATAGAAGAATAGATGAAAAGATTTCCTACTTGAGGATGAGTGCATTTAACATTCTGCTTCACAAGATTGTGATCAATTGCCTCAGACCTAAATCAACTTCCAAGACTGATGTTTCAAGTTCAGAGTCTAAGCTTATGTATGCCATCATCATTGGGAAAAAGTTTTCTCTTTTTCACACTGTTATGGTGCACATGTATAGAGTAGTGGTGAAGGACAGAGGTCAACTTCCTTATCTAGGTCTTGTGACGAAGTTATTTAGACATCTGAATATTTAGCCTCCACAAATTCTTTGTACTCGATCGTGTGATCATATGGTGGTAAGACTGAAAATGGTGACTAAAATGCATCTGAAGGAACTAAGCAAGGCGTTGGAGAAATTCAAGGAGAAGACTCCTGTCAAAACTCATCAGATTTCTTCCGCAGCAAAAAGAAAAGGGAAGGAGCCCATGGTTGCTCCATCCAAGAAAAGAAGAGCTCTCATCATTGATGATGAAGATGATGAGGAAAACATCACCATTTCTGTGATGGCATTGAAGAATCTGAGTCGTTCTGTTCCAGAAAAAGACTCAGAACAGAGGACTAGAGAAAGACAAGAGAAAGAAGCAGATGAGAAAGAAACAGAGGAGAGAGAAGCTGAAGAAAGAGATGTTGAGAAGGAAAGAGTTGAAAAAGAAGAAGAAGAGAAAAGGGATCAAGCGGAAGGAGAACATGAGGAACACTTTTCTCCACCTGAAGGCATGGAAACAGGGGGAGAGCAAGAGAGAATATGAATGTCCTCATATCCTGCTACCAGTGAGGGAGTCAGTCGCTCTCCAGCAGATCCAGAGGACATTTATGCCTCTCAATTTCCTGAGGAAGGACATGATGTTTCATCGCCAAATCTGCGTGATTATGCTGATTTGTCATCGTCTACCTTTACTCCATCAGATCGTACTGAAACTAGTACGTAGACCGATAATTCAGCAGATTTTCGCAGAATTCTGGATGTTCTCTTGGAAATGCGAGGTCAGATATATGCTCTAGGATGTGAAGTTCAGAATTTGTAGAATGCAGGTCAAGCTTCTTTAAGTTCCTTGAATGATCAGATCCAAGCCCTTTCTCTGCAGATTCAGGCTAATGCTAGGAGTGAGGATGTTGCATAACTAAAGGAAAACTTGAAAAGGCTTAAAGGCATCGTTTAGTCAATGGGAGATTTTCAGCTTATTCGTGTTCCCAAGCATTCTTATAACTTTTGGACTTTGAGAGATTTGAAAACTTTGAATCTTTATAACTTTTGAACTTTTGGATTGTTTTGATGTTTGACTTTACTTTTGTGTCTGGATGTAGACTGAATTTGGATTTGGACTTGACTGCTTATATTAACTACTATTGACATCTTATGGATGGCTTTATCACATGCAAAACTAACCTAATTTCTGTGTTGCAGATTCTAGCGTTATCATTCATTAAGCCATTTATCTTTAAAAGATATCCATATTTGTTTGAGTAATATTTTGCAGGTCAAAGTTATCAAAATCTGTAGGAAAGTTTTGTCACCATCAAAAAGGGGGAGATTGTTGGAGAAATCTTCGTGAAGTATTTTGAAGCTGACAAAATATTTCTATCAGTCTAGTCTGAAGATTTGTAGATTCTGCTATTTAAAGTCTGAAGACCTCCGGACAGCCAGACTCAAGACTCAAAGTCTATCCTCATTGATAGTTTCTAATCCCTTGAAGAAAGGCTATCCAGAACTGGATGTTTCATTAATGATGTAACTTTATCAACTGGAGAAGATCTCTTAGCTGGATATGACATAACGAAATCCTTTATTTGATCATGATTGATTCAAAGATTAAGGATCCGATGATTGGCGAAATATTCCAAGAAAGTTCTACTTATGGAAACCAAGATCATGATTGTATGGACGAACATGATTGATGGGCTATCGACATGTTGCTTTAATAGCTCGAATGATCTTCCTAATTGATTCCGTTCAACAGGTAGATTGGAGGAATTCCTTTGGTAAGTGCCAATGGGTATGTTGGCATAAAGGAGTATATAAGGAAGACATTCCAGTTGTTCGAGTGCGTGTGCGATAGAAGAATTCCAAAGTTTGAAGCTCCTTGTTCTTAGTCAATTCATTTGTTGAGCGGAATTTTGTACCTAAAAGAGAGTCTATATTCGTGAGAATCCTAGAGGAAGTGTGGTAGAGTAACTACACTATGGAATCAAGGGAGAACTTTGCTGTAACATCTCATTTGTTCATAGTGAAATCCAGCCGGTGGGCTGTTATTGCGGAAGAGTATGTAGACTTGGAATAAGCCGAACTACTATAAACCTTGTGTTCAATTTTCCCTTCCCTACTCTTTGCTTTACTTTGATCGTAATTCATTTTGTTAATCAAAAAAGAACTTCATTTCAATCATCTGTCTAGTATCGCTTTCGTATCTAGAGAAATTGTTTTTACACCTATTCACCCCCCTCTAGGTGCTTATACTAGTTTGAAGATTTGCAGACTCTTCTATTTAAAGCCTGAAGACCTTCGGACTGCTAGACTCAAGACTCAAAGTCTATCCTCATTGACAGTCTCTAGTTTGTCAAGGAAGGTCTATCCAGAACTGGATGTTTTATTAAGGATTTGATCTTTTCGACTGATGAAGATCTCTTGGCTGGATATGACATAATGGAATCTTTTATTTGATCATGATTGATTTGAAGATTAAGGATCCGATGATTGGCAAAGTATACTTGGAAGGTTCTGCTTATGGAAAGCGAGATCCTGATTGTATGGGCGAACATGATTGATGGGCTATCGACATGTTCCTTTAATAGTTCGAATGATCTTCCTAATTGATTCCGTCCAATGGGTAGATTGGAGGAATTCCTTTGGTAAGTGCCAACGGGTATAATGGCATAAATTAGTATATAAGGAAGACGTTCCAATTGTTCGAGTGTGTGTGCGATAGAAGAATTCTAAAGTCTGAAGCTCCTTGTTCTTAGTCAATTCATTTGTTGAGCGAAATCTTGTACGCAAAAGAGAGTCTATATTCATGAGAAACCTTGAGGAAGTGTAGTAGGGTATCTACACTATGGAATCAAGGAGAGCTTTACTGTAACATCTCTTTTGTTCATAGTGAAATCTAGCCGGTGGGCTGTAAGTGCGGAAGAGTGGACGTAGGCTTGGAATAAGCCGAACCACTATAAACCTTGTGTTCAATTTTCTCTTCCCTACTCTCCACTTTACTTTGATCATGATACGTTTTTGCTAACGAAAGGAGAACTTTCTTATTCGCTAAAATTTAGAGCACAATAATGGAGGAAAAAAGATTTGCACACCTAATTTGGAATCCATTTTTTTTTCGTAAGGTATATTGCCAATCCAAATATCAAGTGTTTCTCATTTATTGTCATTTGTATCACTAACTCAATGAGACTGTCTCTTAGTTTCAGCATTTAATAAACACTCCTTACATGAGGTTATTTGTACATTATAATTATAAGAAAAACTTGAACACAATTTATAGAGTTCTAAATAACAAGTCCTCTCATCTTAGGCTGGGTTTTATTCAGCCTATATTAGCTAGCTGAATATCAGACTCATTAAGAATCTTTAAATCTCACCTTAATGGATCAACCATGTAAAACACTGAATTACAATTTTAATTGATGTAGCCTACATCAGAAAAACAATTACAACAAATGCAAGCATGGTCATGCCTACTAGAATCACGGTATTAACCTAATCAATTGGGAATTGACATATAGCAAAATATATTTATCATGGTACATTGTTAATAATATCGTAGAAAAGTAATAGAATATAGACTCGTTCTAGTAATGTTATGTGGTAAGAAATTCTATTTGTTATGTGGGACTCGTTATTCTTACTGTTCCTTAATATATGATTGATATAATTTATTAGATTAAGTCTACGCAATAACTTCTTGTGTATCATGTAGTCTACAGAACTATATGTAAATTATTGTGGAAAACGAGCGTTTGACTAATAAAATAGATAGAACAAGAAAATAAATCGGACGCTAAATTTATGTGTTGTTTAGTGGTAGTGACTTGCATCCGTGGGGAGAGTAACAATGAATTTCACTATAAATCAAGCATATAACGGAAATTACATACTTGAATCATTCAAAAACTCTTAATGTTTCTCAAACCCTAATTACACCTAATAATGCATGCATCGATTAGCCCTGCAATTTCTCACTAAATAATCTTTCAATCTCATGACGAAATTACATTGACCTCACAAGATTTAATTGAATTGAAGACTTGTATGTTCTTGGATGTAATTCACAAAAAAAACCAATGCCAAGCACCCGCTTGAATAACCGGGCTTCAAGATCAACAACGGCGGCTTGCGTTTGTAACCGTTTCTTTTCTCGACCAAGCCACTCTTAAGTCAATAATCTTTTGAAATATACATATCCACCGCCTGAAGGAAGTCCCATGTTGGTCGGTCAAGGTCGAAGTCCCACGCCGAGTTGGAGAAGGAATCAGAATCCAATTTGGATTCGGTCAACGAAGTCCAACTTGGACTTTTCCAATTTTGAACCATAATTTCCACCGCTTGGATTTTATTTCCTTCTCTTTTTAACTCCTTTTCAATTATCTTTCCTTGGCCAACCCCAACTCGTCAAAGGGCATTACCGAATTCTGATTTGCTCGATTTTGAAATCCAATTCAGAATATTTAAACTTTGACACATTGACTCAAATTTGAGATATATTTTAATATAAATAGTAGATAGGATTTTATATAGTTGATTACTAGACTAAGGAAAAAATGCAACATTTGTTTATAGGAAAAATTCAATTGAAATTAGCTTCGACAGCACAACTGAACACTTGAAAGCTGAAATATCACCTTTTTGAAAATTTTATACAAAGCACATTATTGCAAATTGATATTTGAGGGTCGAGTTTTGAATTTTGTGAAAGTTAAAGAATCTCGTGATTCAAGTCAAAAGCAACATAGCAAAATTATCAAAGAAATTAATAATGAATTTTAATGACAGTGAATATTTACGTGGTTTAGTTTGAGTGTGAATATTTATTCCATTATAAGAGCTTGCTACTTTTACTATGAATTTGCATAATACTGAGTGTAGCTTGATACCTAAATTATTTCTCACCAATAATTACTCCCAAAGTAAATATACAAGAATTATCTCATAATCCCTTACAAAGAACTCATTAGAAAACTCACAAACATAAAATCTTCTTGTTTACTCTATTATGCGAGTCCACCAAATATAATTCCATCTTCTATATATATACATGATATTTATATAAAAAAGGAGAAACTCCTTTTCAAAAACCTACTTAAACTAGAAAATCACTCAAACAAAAAGACCGATTCAAAGTAGGAAATCTACTTATATTGGTTACTTGATAAACTCAAATAATATTCTAAAATTCTCCTCCTTGGATCAATATTTGTAGCCAAGTCATAGTGCTCATCGTTTATGCCAACTCTCTTGGTGCCCCAATGAGTTCTTATTGTGACATCCTGATTTTCGACCTTGTACCGATTATATGAAATTGGCTTTTCATCAACACACCTATAGTCTTTTTTCTTTGAGTTGGCCACTCAAGATAACTAATCTATCATGTGAAGCCGTAAATGAATCTAAATGCGACCGACTTGATAATTCGATCAAAAATCGACTGGAGATAGGTCGATTTGACAGAGGCATGTAAGTAAAGTGTGGGTGATTCCACATGATTGCAAAATTCTTATCAAACGACACTAAACCGATTTTTTTGTCAATTTTGTATCCTGTGTCCGTATTTGAAATCTTGAAATTTTCACGACAACTAAAAGTGACCAATGAGTCGAAGATGTACAATGTGAATCGAAAATAATCAACCACAGGTCAAATGCGCTAAAAATTCCTAAAGGCTATCAGTATGTTAGGTCACGTTAAAATCGCGTTCGATGGAAATTAACCATGAAATTGAACTCGATTTTAGAAATCAAAAGTTGTGGCATGTCACAATTTATTTTTAGGACGTCGACTCATCCTTTGAAGAATTTTCGATGAGCCCAAATTTTCAGTGAAAAATCAAAATTGGGTGATTTAAAACTGGGAAATTCGGAGGGCTATTTTTGTGTGCATTTTGGCCTTCAAGTTGGAGCAATTGGTGAGGGAAATTGTGGAATTTAGTGTGGGCTTAATCCTCAGCATTTTGGCCTTTGAATTGAGGTTAATTGGAGTACTTTTGGTGTGTAATTGAATTGCATTGAAGTTGGAATGCTTGAAATTCGTAGGCCATGGGGGCTGCAACATTTGGACCTCATTTGTGGCTTGTTTGGGAAGCTTTGGGAGGGAAATGGGCTGCTGATAAGGGATGAAGACTTTGGGGGCTCCTACTTGAATGTTTATATATTTTTCCAAGACTTTTGTGGCCTCTTGTCCCCTTTCCAGCATCATCTTCTTCTTCCTCAGCTTCTTCTTCATTTGTTCTTCCATCAAACTCCATTTCCAAGCTCAACCAGTCCTCACCAAAGCCTCCTATAGTCGCGAGCTCTCCCTCACTATCACCCAAGCCACCCGTTCAACCGTTCGATCGCAGCTTGCCGTCCCCATGTCTGACTCACCTACCTACCTCCGTCTGCCTTGTGCTCATTGCATCCCACCAAGCCGTAACGCCTGGCCACCCGTCGCTAGTCCTTGAGCCACCGTCACAACCACCGCCATTCGTCCAGTCTCCTCCTCCTCCTTTGCCCGAAGCCCCTTAAACTAGCCTAAAACAAAAGCAACTCTCAACTTTGGGCTGAGAGCTTTGTGGACCGTTTTTGGGCCCTTCCGACTCTCGTTGGGTGTTGCCGTAGGCCCGAGTCTCACTCCCTCTATGTCATCGTTGCCATGTACTCATCGGCTCGTTAAAATAGTGAGTTTACCCTCTAAACCTTACCTAGGAGGTTAATTATGCTTAGAGTGGTTTAATTAGTCTAATGAGGTTTAGTTAAGCTTAAGTGAGATTAGAGTAAATTAGTTAGTTTACTAGTTAATTAAATTAGGTAATTAGGTTAATTTATAAATTAGGTGGTTAGTGACTTTAGTTAATTAGCTTGGTAGGTTAGAATAGTTAATTAAGTCAATTAGGTAGTTAGATTAGCTTAGGTGGATTAATTAGTGATTTATTTAATTATTTTGTAATTTATTTAATTATTTATTTATTTTAGAAAATTATACCGTGATAGCTGATTATTAAAAATTTTGTGCTGATTGTCATGGTGCAATTAGTTTGTGTAATTGAGTGTTAATTTGTGCAATTTGATGCTAAGTGTTGATTTTTGAATTAAAATTTTAATTAAAAAATACCAAATACCAAGTGTCGATTTTGAAAATGTTTTTAGTATTATATAAAGTTGTGGAATTTTAAAATGATGGGATATCACGCTTTATGGTTTGATTTGACCGTGTGTTCACGCACACCTATTTTATCAGGTGTTTTTAGTATGAAGAAAATATGCCAAACACATTATTTAAATTGAGGCATTTGAGTGCAAGGCACGTAGTCCTTGGTCGAGGCTAGTTGTGCGTGTGATCGCTATGAAAACCCGCCACCCGATGATAGTCGGGTGGGCAATGCTCTTATGTGGAATGCTCTTGTCAATAGATGTCGGTCGCAATGGAAGCTAGATCGATGCTTCTATATGGAATGCCATCTAAATGTAGATGTTGTCGTGTTCAATTGAACGCGAGATTTTGAAAAAAATGTTTGGCAGGCGATGCCTCCCTAACATATGGCTATGTTGGAAGACCAATGTTAAATTAAAATCCATATCAACAACCCTAGATATGGTTTCTAATTAACAAGCAATTACTCAATTTTTGTTTCCTCTTTTCCAATGAAAATATAGTCCATATGCAATGCAATGCTTCTAATCTAATATGAAATGATATGGCACGACAATATGTCATAAACTATATGAATGAATAAGAATTTTTGTGATTTCTTAATGAACATGCAATAATTAAATATGCAATCTAAATTAACCAAACTGACTTAATTCTAATGACGTACAAATTCTAATTAGAAATGAACCTAACAATAATCACTAAAATGATATGCATTTCATGAACCTAATTCTATATGACATGCAAATAACATTTTTATTTTGAAAATGCAATCTATCCTAGAAATTGCAACTAATTTATCCTAAGACAAATTTTATGAAATTTGAAATGATCTAGCTAGATTAAGATTCTATCTGATTTAAACTAAGGATTAAGTCATATTAAATCCTAATTTAAACTAAGACAGTATCTAAATCTAAAATGCAATTTATCTAAAAAAAATGATCTAAATTTAAAATGAAACATGCAATTCTAATATAATATGCACAATGATTTTTTTTTTTGTGTTTTTCTTTAAGAAATTCAAAATTAAAACTAACATGCAAAACTAACAACCTAAATGATTGCACTTTCTTTTTGGATTTTTTTATTTAAAAATTCGAAATAAGATTACGATTTTAAACCTAAGACTAAGAATATTCTAAAGCAAATCTATTCCTAACTCAAGTATTTTTGGATTTTTCTTTTATGGAAATAAAATTGATTCAACCAACTTGACGATAGCAAATCGAACAGGATAATATTTATATCCAAAATTGACGAACCATATCTCGCGCATGAGATCGGGTTGGCCAATTTTAAATTAAATCGCGAATCGAATCTCGAGCTTGAGATTGGATTGTCGATTTTTATAAGGGATTGCGAGTCGGATTTCGGGCGCGAAAATCGGACTGTCAATTCCTCGCTCGAGGGCACTTTCATGTTGGGATATCAATAATATATTAAGGAACAATTCCACTAAAACAGAATATTTAAAAAAAAAGGTAAAATAAAAGAAAAGAAAAACCACCTAATCAGATTTTCTTTTTTTTTTCTGTTTTTTTTTCCTCCCTTCCTTTCCATGCACAGCTGTGGATCTCCAAGGGGAGCTGGCTGATCAGTTCGGCAAAGGGGATCCAGCAAGGGCGGCTGCAGGCGACGCGGGTACGTGAAGCGGGACTACCGGGCGTCACGAATGGGGCACCTAGTCGTCGAGCCACCGATCTGCTACTCGTAGAGATTCGAGCTGCGGGGAGGCGAGCAATGGCGAGATCGGGTACGTTTGGGGCTCCGGTGCGGGAGTCGCGGATCGAGCGGACCGCGTTGGGCGAATCGGCGTCGGTAAAAGCTCCGGGCAGCGGGGCACGGGGATTCGGCGGTAGCGTCGAATCGCGAGGTTGAAGCCGAGGTTGGGCGAGGGGCTCGTGGGCTTCGAGCCAATGCGCAGTGGGACGGAGGCGATTCGGCAGCAGGCTGGGTGTCGGTGCGACGTCCGACGAGCAAGAACGTCAGGTCTCGGCAAGGAAAAGAGGCGCAGCAGTGCGGTGGTGGATTGCACGGTGATGCGGAGGCTTGGCAGCTCGGGGCGTCGGAGATGGAGGCGCTGCGGCACGACGGGCTCTCGGAGCAGCCACACAAAAGTGCGGTGAACGGCGGTAGTCGCGTGGTGAGGCGGAGGAGCTCCGGGTAGTCGCGGATGGAGCAGCAACGTGGGGGCAGCAAACTTGGAGAGACGATGAACAGTAGGGGTCAAATCACCCCACTTTTTCTGCTTTTCCGCTTCTCCTCTGTCTCTTCCTGTCACTCTCCTTTTTCACTTCTCACTTTTCACTTTTTTGCTTTTTTTTTTTCTGAATTTTTTTTCTCCAAAGAAGCTCCCCCTTTTGCGCTCATACGTGGATGGCCTTTTATAGGGAAGGAATTGGATTTTCAAATTTTCCTCGAATCAACCTCCGTAATATTTTTCACAAAATTCATCCCTTAATGATAAGGATTCGAGATTAAGATAAAAATTTTCTAAATCCAAATCTTTCAAAGCCAAATCGCAATATTTTTTTTTACTCATCTACCCTATCCAAAAAGATTCATATCTCGGAAAATTGTAAAATATTATTTTCCCATGAGATAATTTTTAATTATTAAACAAACACGGGCTTGGGCCAACTTGCTCGCTTTGTGGGCCCGATCCATCCAACAACGTCGAGTAGGCTGTGTCCGTGGGGCTGTAATTAATTGGAACATGTGTTTGAATGAGATATAATCGCGTTTGTTTATGGGACAAAATTGTATAGCATGGAATGAGATGTGTCATAACGATTTGGCCTTATAATCGGGACCCTTTGTGATCCATTGATTTGAAAGTGAGGCATTCCAATTGTTGAGTGCAATTACTACATACATATGTTATATGAGCTATCCTGACGTGCGGGAAGTGTTGTGGCGAGGTAAGTCTCCTGTGATGTGTGATTAGGTTGCCTCTAAGTGTATTTCCCTCCTAATCGGGGTTTAGGACGTGAACTCACTAGATATTGTCTCACCTCTCGTGGTTCAACTTTTCAGGTCCTTAAATGGAGGCATGCCATGTATGTTATGGGGTTTTGAGGGAGGTAGACTTTCAATGCTTCTACTTCCCTATTACTGGGACCAACCTAACCCGTGAGCTAGTTAAGTGCACCATTTAGGTCAATGAAGGTCTACCCTACTTGGTATCTCATCGTTTCAAAGCGTGGCACCTTCACAAGCCCAATGGGAGTCGGGAGGGTCTTTTGGGTGGTTTTGATGGGCCTCCTATTGGGACTAGGGAGTGGGAAATAGGGCATTCTTTGGATATCGTGATGATGTCCTCCATGACCCGGAGCCTAAGACTAGAGAGTCCGGAGTTTAGGTGGCTCCGTAGCCCTTTTTTGATCTAGACTTGTATATATACTTGTAGGGTCTGGACCTCTTTGTATATAAACCTAGTTTGTTTATAAAATAGGTTTTGTTTAAATGGGTTGTCATGCTTTTCTATCCCATGTTTGTTGTTGTTTGGAGATTGTTTATTTCTCTTCTAAATGTGTTTAATCGATTGGGTCGGCGACGCATGTCGCAATTTATTCGATCGCCGAGGGATGTGCGTGCGCTCAAGGTTCGAGGCGTAATACTCATTTTCTACACATCCTTATTGAGCTCCAATAAAGCTTGAGCTTTGCCAAAGCAATGAGCTTCGTCATCATGTTTGTTGGGTTCTCCATTGTCACAATCCTTTTCACAACCATCTTGCCATTTGCCATGAAATCTTGGATGAAAAGTACTTGATATCAATATACTTTGTTTGCATGGGATAAATTGAGTCAAAAGTGAGATTATTCCACTTTTTTTTTTTTGTCATAGTGTATAGCAACACTTTTTCTTCCACACAAAGTTCAAGTGCAAGCAAATGGCTTGTGGAAGAAGCCTTGGCAGTTGGATAAAGGCTGAAGACTTTAAGGGTTGCACTCAAGTGCTTAGGATATTCAAGTTGGACTTTGAAGGCTCTTGTCCCCCCTCCTTTCCCCTTTTGGTCAACCAACACTTCTCCCCATTTGCTGTCCAACTTTTGCTTCTTCTTTCTCCTTTCTCTTCCATTGTTGTGTTGCAACAAAGCTAACAAAATAGCCACTAGCCCCATGAGCCAAGCCATCCATCGCTAGGCCTCACATCGCCTGTCCGAGCAGCCCATCACCCTGTTATCTCGAGCTTGCCAGTCTGCTAGCTCGTGCATCCATCGTCCAACTCGCCAACCTCCCATCGCTGCCAACCCCGTTGACCAACTCCATTTGCCAAGCTTGACTTTGCCAGCCACCGCCACCGGCCCCTTCTCACTCGATTGCTCGTCCCCGTTGCTGCTTATCCCCACCCAGCTCTTCGGTTCAGTCCATAGAATTGAAGCTTAGTAGTAAGTTTGAGTTTGCTAGGATTTTTCAACCCTTTCCCGGCCTCTTTTGGTATCATCGTAGGCTCGAGTCTTGGTTGTCGTCACGTCGTCGCCATCGTGAACCGGTTTCCGTGCTAAACCGGTGAGTTTACCTCATAATCTCTAATTAGTAGGCTAATTACACTTAAGGGTGGATTAGTGGCTAATTAGTGGATTAATTAGGCTAGTTATGAATTAGTGTATTTAGTTCATGTAGCTAAGTTAGTTAGAATTGAGTTAGGCAAAGTATTTAGTTAGCTTAATTAGTTAATTAGTTAATTAGTTAATTAAATTAGATTAATTAGCTTAAGTAGGTTAGTTATATTAGCTTATGTTAATTTAATTAAGTACTTTAATTTAAATATTTTACAATTTATTTAAATGTAATTTATTTAATTATTTATTAATTAGCAAAAATTATACTAGGATAGCCGGTTAACAGAATTTCGTGCTGATCGTTATGGTTGTATTGGTTCATGCAATTGACTAATAATTTATGCCATTATGTTGATTTTTTTAATTATTACTTCAGAAATATGAGATTTTGGTATTTAATTAGAAAAATACCGGGTATCGATTTTGACAACAAAATATTTTTAGTACTATATAAAGTCATAGAATTTTAAAATAAGAGAGCATCACACTTTGTGGATCGATTTGACCATGTGTCCACACACAATTATTTTACCGGATGTTTTTAATATGAAGAAAATATGCCAAGTACATTACTTCAAATTGAGGCATTTGAGTACAAAGCACAATGTCCTTGGCCGAGATTGGATATGCGTGTGATCATTCTTGGAATCCGTCACGATGCGTTTACGCTTGACAATACTCATTTCAGAATGCCCCAAGTCAACGAATGCTGGTTATAGTGGAGGTTGGACCGATGCTCCTTTGAGAATGCCGTCTAGATATAGATGTTGCTATACCTAATGAAGCGGGATGACGCTTGGTTATGCCGGATGACCACTGACTATTGAGTTGGCCGTGGCGTTAGGTTATAATCAATTGGAATGCTTGAATGATGAGATAATCGTGCTTGATTATAGGACAAAATCGCGTGGCATGGAATGAGACGTGTCCTAACGATTTGGCCTTATAATCAAGATCCCTGTGATTGATTGATAGATTAGTGAAGTGTTCTAATTATTGAATGCATTTACTGTATGCATATGGAATTGAGATGTGCTAATGTGCAAGGAAGTGCTGAGGCGAGATAAGTCTTATATGGTGCTTGTTTAGGTTGCCTTTAGGTGAATTTCCACATAATCGGGGAGTTTAGACTCATTGAAATATTGTCTATGTGACATCCCGAATTTCGATCATTTCCCGAAAATATTAAATGGGCATTTCGCCGGCGTGCCTATGGTCCTTTTTCTCTTACTTGATTACTCACAAGTTAACCAATCTATTGGGTAAAGCCATTAAGGGATATAACCGCGGTAAAATCCCTAAAAGCTATCCGATAGGTTAGATCGGACTAAAATCGCGTTCGATCGATTTTAACCACGAAATTGAATTTGGTTTTGGAAATAATGTCACAATTCATTTATAGGATGTCGTCTTGTCTTTCGAAGAACTTCCATTGATTCTAAGATTTTTTTATGGAAAATCGATTTGGACGTTGTGGAAAATTAGCGGAAATTCGGATGGGCTTTATTGAAGAGAATTATGACTTCTAGACTGAGCTACTAGAAGATAGGAAAGTGTGGAAATTTTACAGGCTTTTCCCACAACAAAATTGGACATTGATTCAAGAAAGTGGAGCCAAAATTTAAGGAAATTCGTAATTGGATTTTGGGGCAACAAAATTGGCTTCAATTTAGTTAAATTGTGGAAATTATTGCTAGAAAGAAATTGAGGAACCAAAGTGGATAGACATGAGGACTCTAGGGGACAAGACTTTAATGAAATTGGATATATTAGCTAGACTATTCCGCAACTTCTCCAGCACGCCAAGGCCACTGTTCCTCTCCTTTGGCTTTTCTCTCTCGCATTCCAAGCTGCTTCTCTTCCTCTTTTGTGCGACGAGCTCCTTCTCTCTTGGCCAAGTCTTGCTTTTGCTTCTTTTTAATCTTCCTTCGAAGACTGCCATCCGTCCTCCTTCAGTCTCTACCGCCTGCTCCACTCCATCCGGACGAAGCCTTCCACCGAGGCTGATTTCGTGTTCTGTTGACCGAAGTAGCTCAACATCAGCGAAGCCTCCCCGCGTGCAGCCTCTGCAGTCGTTGTCTCCCCCCGTCCGTGTGTCTTTGGCCCAAAATCCCAGTAAGAAGTCCAGGAATTCGGTCCAGCTGGCTCGTGTCTTCATCTCCACCGAGCAAGCTTCAGCCGACCGAAGCCAGCTCACGTCTGCCCTCTCCACCACCGGTTGTCTCCTCCGTCAATCTTCAAGGCCACCGAAGCCCTTGATTGACTCCCCTCCTCGCCAGCGACGACACCTGGCTCGACGTCCACCCCTCCGTTCCTCTTTGCCGCTGCCAGCACCCGCCTGCCAGCTCGCCCCATCTCCACGCTCGAAGCATCGCCTGCAGCTCAACGCCAGCGAATCCAGCGCCTGTAGCTTCAGCGATTCCTTCGTTGTTTCTGTCTCAATTGGGTCGCGTTAAATCCATCAAGTAGACTGCCAGCCTAGCGAATTTCATTGGCTCCACCATGCTCAGTCCGTGATTCCTACAATCTTCAGCCCAACATCCGGCCCCAAGATCAGTAGCCCAGGCCAGTGTTCTTTGCAGCAGCCCATCTTCACAGCAATAGCTCAGCCCACAGTTGGTGGGAATCAACTCAGCCCAGGTTTCGGCCCAATTCCAGTTCATTTGGGCCCGCAAAGCAGGCCCAATCTGCAGCCAAGCCCAAGTCTAAGCCCATAAATTTTTGTGGGCTTGCAAAGCTTTTGGGCCCGGCCCAAGTGCTCGTCGACGTTGCGAAAATTTGGATTTCAACTGCTGTCGTGCTGTTGCGTCACCATCGCGGTGTTTTGGTCTTCGCTTTGCCAAATGAGTAATCTCACTAATCCTTGCTTAGTAGACTAATTATGCTTAAGTGTTGATTATATTTAATTAAGTGCAATAAGATGGTTAGATTAGAATGGATTAGTCATTATTAGTTAATTGCATTGCATATTTATTAGGTGTTTAGTGTACCTAGCTAGAGAATTGCCTATTGTATTTATTGAATGCACCTTAGGATTTTTCCCAACCCTTATTGGGCTTCAATTAGGCATTATGGGCCTAAATTGGATTTTTAGTATTTATTTATTAAATTTTGAAATTACTTATTTAATTATTAATTATTTATTTTTCGAAAATTAGGCAAGGATAGCCAACGACCAAAATTTCGTGCTGATTGTTGTGGTGCAGTCCGTTTATTTATTTAAGCTCTACGTTGTGCTGAATTGAATTAATTGTGCAATTTGAGGAATTATTCCTAAATTAATTGAAATTGAGTGAAATTGAATGATTGATCGGTAGATAGCCGAGTATGGTTATTTAGCATTTATAATGCTTTGATAAGTTGTAAAGCAGAAGGAATTGGGAGATTGAACTAAGAATACTCTTGGTTGAGACCAATTAGGTACGAGCTATAGACATATGTGGTTCAGTGATTAGGAAATCACTAGTGAAACGGCGCCTTAAAGAATGCACGAGTGCTGTCTATTACATGCATTAGTATAGACATATGTGGTTCAGTGATAACGAAATCATTGGTGAAAACGATGCCTCAAAGAATGCATGAGTGTTGTCTACTACATGTATTATCATGAACATACCTGGTTCGGTGATTGAGGATATCACTAGTGAAAATGGTGCCTTAAAGAACACATGAGTGCTATCCATTATATAGTGAATTGTTCATGTTGGCTCAGTGATAAATATATCACCTTGGCAAAAAAGACGCCTGAGAGCATCGTGAATTGTTTATGTTGACTCTGTGATCAGTATATCACCTTGGCGAAAGCAATGCCTGAGAGCATAGTAAAGTTTTCATTGTACATCACCTTGGCGAAAATGACATCCGAGAGCATTATTGTAGCTTTGTGTGTGACATCCTGATTTTCATACTTTGATTTCGATTGGTTAAATTGGGCATTTCATCAATGCGACTACAGTGTTTATTTCTGAGTTGGCCACTCACGAGATAACTAGACTAGCCGGGTAAGCTATTAAGGATTTTAAGGCAAATAGACTTAAGAATTCGACTAGGGATCGACTTCTCGATCGTGCTCATATTTAGAGATCATTGTGGCATAGTACAAAATCGATTTGAAATTAGAGATAGGTCGGTTTAACTGAAATGAATGACCGATCATGGGTGACTCCACTAAATTAGAAAATTCTCATCGACCGACACTAATTTGATTTTTACTATCGTTTTGGTACCCTGTGTCCGTATTTGAATCATTGAGATTTTCACGACAATCGAGAGTCACCAATGGGTCGAGTGGGTTCATCGTGGCTCGAAGAAAATCGACCATGGGTCATTTGTCCTAAAAAGTTCTAAAAGCTACCTGGTAGCTTAGGTCATGCTCAAAACGCGTCCGAGTGAAAGTAACTGCCAATCAAGTCCGATTTCAGAAATTGAAGAGTCTGTCATGTCATAATAAATTTTAGGAATGTTGGCTCAATTTTAAAAGATTCTTTTGACAACTGAGACTTTTTGGGAAAAAATTGTGTTAGGGTCGTTTTCAATCGGAATTTGCAGAGGACCGTTTTTATTGTGAAATCGGAATGCGAGTGGGCTACATTGGTAAGGAAAAATACCAATTTGATTGAAGAGGTGTTGAATGAAATTATGGGGGTCAAATTGACTTGATTCAAGTGGCATTTAGGTCCAATTTGAGAGAAAACCTAGCAAAATTCGTATGCCCATAGACCCAACATTTTGAATTATCTAAAGGCTTCTAGAAGGGGCATTTTGGGGCTTGGAAATGAAGAGTGGAAGGCAGCTGGTGACGGGCCATGAGAGAGAGAGAGAGAGAGAGAAACCAGTTCTTTTCTCCCCCCTTCTCTCTCCCGTTGCTATCTCTCTCTTCCCCATCTTCTTCTTCGGTTGTTTGACGCCATGGAAGTCGAAGACTAGCAAAAGTAGCAGCCATTGTTGCTTGGACCAGAGCTGCTATCACTATCGTGCTGGAGTCGCCGCTGTTGCTTCGCAACCACCTGCGCGCCCTCCGCCCTCCTCTCTCTTCTTCCTCTGGTTCGAGCAAGCCTGCCCAGCAGAAGCAGAAGCAAAAGTAGCGACTAGCGACGCTTGATGGAACTGTAGCCACGCCGGAGTTGCCGTCATCGTCATGTCGTCGGGCCAGAGCGTCGCCTCACCGCCGTTCGCCTCACACTCGCCCGCCGTACGCTGTCTGCCTCTGCACAATTGAGCTGCTGTCCAGCCTCTACTCTGCCTTGGTTCAGTCCCGTTCAGCCACCTCAGGCCGCCACCCAACCTCCTCTCGCCACTATTGGCCTCACCAGAGCTCCACCTTGCCCTCCGCTGCCCTTGGCTGCCTCATCTGGCCCCGAATCCGCCCCAACTAGTGGCGAGCAGAGTGGTTCAAAAATGGGTACAGCGGCACATTCGTGGCCCGTTTTGGCCGCCTTCCCGAGCCCGGATTCTTGGCCCGCTTTGAGGAAAGTCGATCCTCGCATCGATGCCGTCGTTTTGAGTGAGTTTTGCTCATTAATTCCTTCTTAGTTTGCTAATTATACTTAAAGGTTGATTAGATTTAATTAAGTACAATTAGGTGGTTAGATCATAATGGATTAACAATTATTAGTTAATTGCATTGCATATTAGTTGTTTGGTTAGTGTACTTAGATAGAGAATTGGCTATAGTATTTATTGTAAGCTTCTTGGGATTTTTCCCGACCCTTATCGGGTGTTAATTAAACAATTCGGGCCTAATTTGAATTTTTAGGAATTATAAATTAAATTTTGAAATTATTTATGTAATTATTTATTTTTGAAAATTCAATTAGGATGCCCAGTGACCGGGATTTTAAGTTGATGATCGTGGCTTAGCCTGTTTATTTAATTGAGCTTTATATTGTGCTAAATTGAATTTATTGTAATTATTTATTTAATTTTCGAAATTAATTATTTAATTATTTATTTTACGGAAATTCAACCGGGATGGCCGTGACCGGAATTTCGTGTTGATTGTCGTGGTGCAGTTCGTTTATTTAATTGAGTTCTATGTCGTGCTGAATTAATTTAATTGTGGATTTTTAGGGATTATTCCTAAATTGAATTAATTTGAGTAATTGACTAATGAATAATTGAGTATCGGTTGCCAGTGACAATGGTATTGTGGTAGACTACCGATCATACTGGAAATTATGGAAATAAAAGTGAGTGAGTGTGTAAGATGTATGCTAACTCGATGCCTAGACATGTCATCTAGGAATTCGGTTATGTATATAGTGGATTCATGATAGGTTACATATCACTTGGGAAAGGAACGTGTACTCGGTGAGTTAGTCTATCACTTGGGAGAATGCACGTGGGCTCAGTGATTAAATATGGCATCTTCAAAGAGACACGTGGGCTCGGTAATTTGATGCATTACCTCAGAGAATGCATGTGGTCTTAATGAGTACATTTGGCATCTTCAAGAGACACGTTGGCTCGGTGACTTGATGCATCACCTTGGAGAATGCACGTGGGCTTGCTGATTCATAATGGCATTTTAAAGGGCACGTGGGCTCAGTGACTTGATGCATCGCCTTGGAAAATGCACGTGAGCCCAGTGAGTTAAGCATGGTATCTTGGAACAGACACGTGGCTCGATGATCGGTTCCATCACCTCGGAGAATGCACGTGGCTCGATGATTGGTTTTATCAGTTGAGACTATATAGCAATGACTAGAATGACCTAGAAATGGTCCGATTGACATATAATCGACTAAGTCGATTGATCATTGCCTTGATTTAATGTTGTGAATTGATTGATTGAATGGGAATGACCGTGAGTGGTCTTGTTGGCATGTAATCGACTAGGTCGATTTGATCAATGATTCGATCAGTGATATGATTGCTTAGATGCCTATTTGATCTATACTAATATGCAGGTGAAATCTAAGGCCGAGGTAAGTCTTCTGACTCATGTTGTGCATAGGCAGTCCTAAGGTGTATTAGTTTACAAATCGGGTCTTAGGAAGTAGAATTTACTGAGACGTTGTCTCAGTAGTTATTAAATAACCATTTCAGGACCCCGATGAGGAGCCTAAGGAGGAGGAATCTAATGAGGAGATCCATGATGAGGAACCCAAAGAGGAGTATGTGGAGGAGAACCCCGAAGATAACCCCGAGTACGACCCGGATGAGGACTGAGATCCCATCCTGTCTTGTCAGACCTTGTCTGCATGTGAATAGATGTTAGATCAGACCTACGTATATATAGTATTGTAGAATACTATGAGATGCGTGTAAAAAGATGTGGTTGTAAATTTTTAGTATGAAAAAATATACGGCCTGCTTTTTCTATCCCATTGTTTTATTGTCTGGGAATTTATAACTGCTTTCGCATATGCATATATAAATGAAAAGGTTGGCAATACATGGTCTTGGGATATCGCATTTTAAAATCGACCAAAGGTAAGGGATGTGCGCATGCCTAAGGATTGGGGCGTGACACTGTGACTAAGAGTGCAAATGGGAGGTTTATTATGGAGAAGTGATTTGACCTAGAAATGGTCTGACTGACATGTAATCGACTAAGTTGATTGATTATTGCTTTGATCTGATGTCGTAATTTGATTGATTGAATTGAAATGACTAGTGAATGGTTCGATTGACATGTAATCGACTAGGTCGATTGATCGAAATATCGATATGTGATGTGATTGCTAGAGTGCCTATTGAATTGTGCTAATATGTAGATGGAATTTGAGGCCAAGGTAAGTCTTATGACTTGTGCATGTATAAGTAGCCCAGTTAGCGTATTGGTTTCCTAATTGAGTCTTAGTAGGGTAGAACTTGCTGAGACATAGTCTCATCCCAGTTGTGGGACAACATTTCAAGCTCATAGATGAGCCTGTGAAGGAGGAACCAGAAGAGGACGATGAGCCAGTAAAAGATGAAAAGCTTGAAGGATGTGAGCTTAGTAAAGAAGAGTCAAAAGAGGATCAGGATGATCCTAAGCATGACTCAGATGAGGACTGAGATCCCATCATCTTTTGTGAATCATGTCTAAATGTGAATAGTGTGACTAGAATGTTATGAATAGTTTTGTGAATAGACTTTGAGTTATGCCATGTATAAAGGGTTGGTTGTGGATTTCAATGTGAAAAATATGGCCTTACTTTTCTATCACATTATGTTATTGTCTGGGGATTTATAACTGCTTCCACATGTGCTTAATAAACGAAATGATCGACACTACTTAGTCTTGAGATATTGCATTATAAAATCGGCCAAGTAGAAGGATGTGTGCGTGCCCGAGAATTGGGCGTGACAGTCTCACCCCGTTGTAGTTAAATTTTACAGGTCCTTAGATGGAGGTATGCCATGAGCATTATGGGGTCTCGCAAGTGTTTGAGCATACCTATTTTCCTATTCCCGATACCACCCTGACCTGGGAGTTAGTTGAGTCCACGATCTGGGTCAAGGAGGCCTACTTCATTTAATACTTCATCGATTCATAGCGTGGTTCATTAACTTTTCTCAAGGGGGTCGGGAGGGTCTCTTGTAGGGTTTTGATAGGCCTCCCATCGGGACTAGGGAGTGGGAAGTAGGGCACCCTATGGATATCAACACCCTTGATGGTGTCACGGTGAACCCGGAGCCAATGACGGAAGAGTTCAGAGCTTAGAGGGCTTAGTAGTTCTTTTTGTGAGTTAGACCTTTTATGTATAAACTAATAGGATTGAGTGGTTTTGTATATAAACCTAGGTTGTTTATAAAGTATATTTTGTGTTAATTGGTTGTCCTGCTTTTCTATCCCTTGTGTTGTTTGTTGTTTGGAGATTGTTTAATTTGCTTCTGCATGTGCAATAAAATAAATGGGTCGGCGACGCATTTGAGGAACGCCACATTTTGATCGACCACTAGGGATGTGCGCGTGCTTGAGGTTTGAGACATGACAATATATGTACCCCACTGAAGACCATCACTCATCCAAGTCACCGGTATGACCTAAATCCACGTTACCCCTAGCCACACTATTATTAGTGTCCCTCCAAAGGATCTATCGATGTTTGTTGTCTCCTCTAAACTTTTGAGGATCTACTTCACAGCTTCTCTAGCACCTTTGTTGATCAAAGTTCTTGCCGCCTAGTCTAATATTATAAATTAGAATGCCCTTGTTACTATGTGCAAAAAGTGCAATGAGAAATGTAATTGCATGATCATGCAATGCAGGTGAATTTCACCTTTACTAGTATTCAATCCCTAATATTTATGAAATGCATATTTGATACATAACTCTTGACATAGGATCCAAGATACTAAGACCACGTTGTCCCTAGTTTGTAATTGCAGAGATGTGCCTATTGAAATGTCAATGCAAGGTGGTATAGGATCGCAAAATTTACTTAGGGTCAAATTTTGTTGTTTGACAACAAATTTGATCCCAAAAAGTTTCACATACATGAATTATCTTTTAGGCAAAAATTTAACTATCAACAGCCATCCCACTTTAAAGGGAAGCTCGTAGAGGTTCCCTTTTCAAATAAAAGTGAAACTTAAATTCCACTAAAAGACTCTGCGATGGATGCAAATGGAAATGTTGAGAGGCAAAACACTTCTATATGCTGAAGGGGTAGAAATCCCCATGCATACAAATGTTGTGAACTTTTGAGCAACCTTGCCCACATAAAACTATCATACTAGAGAGCTAGCAACTCAGTTTTCCTCACAATCTCTATGTTTACATCATATAACCACATAAAAGTGCCACAAAACATTGCATATTCAAGCCGTTTAATTTGGTGAACATTGAATATTTGAAAAGATGAATTGATAGTGAAATTGCATTTGAGAATTTTATCTTCCTTCAACTATAGTAATGGTGATGGTATTCATGGACCAGATGCTTCCTTCTTGTGATTGAACTTGGTGAGCCAACAGACTTTGAAATGTATATGCCGGCTGCTTCAGTTGTGAAAGTTCATGTTAAATTATGTCTCGAGTTTGAGTGTTTACAAAATGCGATTCGCTGGAAAAGAAGACATATAAAATAATATATATATGCAGCAAAGTTTTATTTCCATCGTAGAGGAGTAGCCGAATTCTTTTTACTAGGTGGGGCCCAAAAGTCAACACACACGAAGAAGAATTCGTTTTGGCGTGAAGGAGTCCTCTGCACATGGAGTGAGCCAAATTAAGGAGTTGGTGGGCCTAGGTCAACTATTTGACCTTAGGCACACGGATTTCCTTTTCAGGCGTGCGTGAAGTGGTTTTAATAAAATGAACCCTATGTAAAGAAGCGGCTGAAGTCTCTGTGGAAAGAAACCCTACAAAGCCGCACGTCCACGAAGCCGTAAGTCCTTTTTGCGAAGCTTTGAAGAGATATGTGAAGCCGTACATAGAGCGTATTGTTTTGAGCTTGAACACGTGGCAACTTTGTGCCGTGAGTTGGGTTTGGGGTTAAATTGGGGCTTGGGAAACACCGAGTAAGTGTTTGAGTGATTGGAGTGTGTAATCTCCTTGTATCGCTTGATCTATAATGAAATTCGCTGTTGCTCTCCCCGTGGACGTAGGTCTTTACGACTGAACCACGTAAATCTGGTGTTCAATTTATTTTCTTCTTCCGTCTATATTTTGTTTGAGTGCTCGCCCTATCGCAACAAGTGGTATCAGAGCTAGGCTTGGCTAAGTTGAAGCAAATCGATAGCGACAGAAGAAGTAAAAGTGATAATCGACAGATTTGATGGGAAGGATTTTAGTTTCTAGAAGATGCAGATTGAAGATTATCTTTACCAGATGAATCTGTACTTGCCTTTATCTAGGGAAAAACCAGAGACGATGAAGCAAGCTGATTGGGATTTGCTGGATAGACGAGCTATGGGTGTTATTCGGCCGACATTGGCTTGTAACATCGCGTTTAACATTCTAAAGGAGAAGACCACTGCTGATTTGATGCAAACCTTGTTGGATATGTATGAGAAGCCCTCTGTGATCAACAAAGTCTGTTTGATGCTACGTCTGTTTAATTTAAAGATGAGCGAAGGTGCATCAGTTATTGATCATATCAATGAATTTAATGTGATTGTTACTCAATTGGGTTCAGTTGAGATTGACTTTGAAGATGAGGTACGTGCTTTGATTATGTTATCCTCATTATCTGATAGTTGGAGTACTACTATTACCACTGTTAGTAATTCCTATGGGTCAACGAGTTTTACGTTTGATGGGGTTCGAGATTTAATTTTGAGCGAGGATATTCATAGAAGAGAATTTGGCGAATCTGTGTCTACTGCTTTAGTATGTGAAAATAAAGGAAAGTCTAGAACATGATTGGGTAACAGTAGTACTAATATGAACAGACCTAGTCAATTTAGGATTAGTAATGTTGTCTGTTGGAGCTGTGGTAAGAGGGGGCATCTTAGAAGGGATTGCCTTAAGTTGATGAATGAGAAGGGTAAGGGAATTATGGTTGATTCTACAGATAATGTTGTAGTTGTAGCAGATAATGCCGATTATGTCTTGCCTGTCACTAATGATTCATCGCTTGATGGATGGGTTATGGATTCTGGTTGTTCTTTTCATGTCACACCAAAAAGAAACTAGTTTATCACTTATCAGTGCACGGACAGTGGTAAAATCTAGTTAGGGAACAACGCTGAGTACGATGTTGTGGGTGTTGGTGTCACACCCCGATCCTCAGGCACGCGCACATCTCTTAACTTTTTGGTCGATTTTAAATTGCGATGTCCCAGGACTATGTATCGCCGACCCTTTCATTTATATATGCACATGCGGAAGCGGTTATAAATCCCCAGACAATAAAACAATGGGATATACAAGTAGGACTAGGAAATTGAACCTGAAAACCACACCATTGCAACATATACAAGCCATACTAAAACGATTGGTTTCTACTCAAATTGATTCTATAACAATCGTCATCAGGATCCTACTCTGGATCATCCTCGGGGTTCTCCTTCACGTACTCCTCCTCAGGTTTCTCAACAGGGATCTCCTCGTCAGATTTCTCCTCCTTAGGCTCCTCATCCAGGTCCTGAAATGGTTATTCAATAACCACTGAGACAACGTCTCAGCATGTTCTACCCTCTAAGACCCGATTAGTAAACTAATACACCTTAGGGCTGCCTATGCACAACATGAGTCAAAGGACTTACCTTGGCCTTAGATTCCACCTGCATATTAGCACAGATCATACAAGCACCCAAGCAATCATATTATAGATCGAAGCATCGATCTAATCGACCTAGTCGATTACGCACCAAGAAGACCACTCACGGTCACCTCTATTCAATCATTCAATTCACAACATCAAACCAAGGCAATGAATCACATCAAGTCACACTCAGATGAGTAAAACTCACTCAAAACGACGGGCTTGACGCGAGGATCAACTTTCCTCAAAGCGGGCCGAGCATCCGGTTTCGGGAAAACGGCCAAAACGGGCCAAAACCCTCTGCGATACCCATTTTTCCAGCCTTCTGTGCGCTGTTGGAACAGGCGGTTCCGGGGCTGATTAGAGCCGGACAAGGCCGGTGGAGGGCGAGGGGACTCCGGTGAGGTCGGACGGTGGCCGGAGGAGATCGGGCGGCGGCCGTAAGTGGTTAAACGGGACCGAGCAGAGGCAAAACAGGGGCTGAACAGTGGCGGTTGCTCGATCGGACGTGGCGGACGGCGTTCGAGCGGCTAGAGGGAGACGAACGGCGGTGAGGCGATGTGCGGCGGCTCCCGGCGCGATGGCGGTGGCTGCTCCAAACCCAGGCGAGCTGCTTCCGTTTTGATCTTCAACTTGCAGGCTTCGAACAACAGAAAGGGGATGGGGAAGAAAGGAGGGCGAAGGGTGCGTGGGTGGTTGCTGAGCAGCGGCGGCGACTCCGGCTCCGGTTGCTCGCTACGACGGCGACGACAATTCCGACTTCAGCAGACCTTCAGCAGCTGTTGAGGTCTTCTTCGGCTTCCATGGTGCCGAGCAACCGAAGAGGAAGAAGGGGGGGATCCGTCGACGGAGGAGGAGAGAAGGGAGAAGAAAAACCAAATTTCCCTTTCTTTTCTCTCACTCTCTCTCTCTCTCTCTTATGTCAGCCACCAGCTGTCCACTACCCACCTTTTTCTAGACAAAATTGCCCCTTCTAGAAGCCTTTAGGTAGGTCAAAATACATAGTCCATTAGGCATTCGAATTTTTGCTAGGTTTTCCTCCTAATTGAACCTTAATCCCTCTTGATTTGAATCAAATTGACCCCCATAAATTCATTTAACACATCGTCAATCAAATTGATACTTTTCTTTACCAAAGTAGCTCATTTGCATCCCAATTTCACAATCCCTGGCTTCAACTAAACAAAAATGGTTCTATTTATCCAAATCGAAATTAGAACTCAAAAAATTTGGATGTCACAACTCTTCCCCTCTTATAAAAATTTCGTCCTCGAAATTTAAATTTTTACCAATCCTTATAATAAAGGTGGGGGTGTTGTCGTCTCATCGAGTCTCACTTTTCCACGCTGATCATTCAGTCTCGTGCCGTTGTTTGACCACTTTGACCAAGGAGATCATCTTTGTACACAAAATCTGCTCTTTCTGAACCAACAACTGAACTGAGCTTCTCACATAAGACATTCTGTCATCCACATCTGATCTCTTTTTTTCCTCGACTCCCTAATAAACCTTCGAACCTCAACAATTCAAAATTTCTGACAATTCTGAGCAATCTTTACTCTAACACTGATCTAACAACTGCAAACACTGATTACTGAGCTGACATCATTATTCACTTTCTTTTCACCACTTAAATTTTGTACCCTCTGCTATGCACTGCTTAATAAAGAACCCTCCGAAAACTCTGCCAACTTATAATCTCTGATCTAGATTCGAGATATAATTCATCCTTGACACTCCGTGTCGGTGAACTATCCGAGACACACACACTTTGGTATACCCATTTTGTGGCAAGATAGGATCTTCAATTTCTGAAATCGAACTTAGATTGGCGGTTAATTTCACTCCGACACGCTTTTAGTGTGACCTAGACTACTGGGTAGTGTTTAGAGCTTTTTAGGACAAATGACCTGTGGTCGATTTTCTTCGAGCCACAATGAACCCACTCGACACATTGGCGACTCTCGATTGTCGTGAAAATCTCAAAGGTTCAAATACAGACACAGGGTACCAAAACGATAGAAACATCAAATTAGTACCGGTCGATGAAAATTTTCCAATTTAGTGGAGTTACCCACGATCGGTCATTCATCTCAGTCGAGCCGATCTATTTCTGATTTCAAATCGATTTTATACTGTGCCTCAATGATCTCTAAAGATGAGCACGGTCGAGAAGTCGATCCATGGTCGAATTCTCAAGTCTATTTGCGTTAAGGTCCTTAATAACTCACCCAGCTAGTCTAGTTATCTCATGAGTGGCCAACTCAGAGAAAAACACTGTAATCGCATCGATGAAATGCCCAATTTATCTAATCAAAATCAGCGCCGAAATCTGGATCACACACTCAAAACAAGATATATTCGTACTGTACCAAAGTGGACCAACTCCATCTATCGATCAACCACTATTCTCAAATGGTATCAGTAATCCCTTGAATCCTTAGTAAGCCATATATTTCCATTTCCACTTGAGACTCTTGAGTGATGCTAAAATCTTCCGGATTTGTATTACTGAACTTCCACTTACTGACACCTTTGACACTTGCAACCTGTTTGGCGATATCTACTTTCATATCGGCTTACTAATCTAGCTAATGCCGATTCTGATTTACTTGCACCATCTGGTCAAAGCTACAATACTATAGTGAACTTCTGACAAGATCTTTTCCCTGAGTGCTACACTGTCAAGTGTATTCAATCACTCATGGAACCCGAACGTTCCATCTTTAAAAGTCTTAAAATCAGGTTCTTTCTTGCCAGTATCATCTTCTAAGATCTTCTGAACATCTATGTCTGTCAACTAGGCGCTGATTCCAACTTGAACACTTGGCTCAATTTTGAGGGCGGCTATAAAATTTAAAAGGTAGCCTACCTCAAATTTGAAAACCAAATTTCGAATCCTTTTTAAGTAAAGTTTATACCTTAGCCAGCCTATGTATAATCGAAGACTCTTGGCTCAACACATAAATTACTTCTTTCATTCTCCCAAGATAATACCGGATAACATCATTATAGTTACGCAAAACTCGATTCACGACAACTTTGTTTCATGTTCAACTTGTTGGGTCTCAATCATGGGACGGTTATACAACAATTTTCTCATGTTGTATCAATACATACCCAGTTGTTGGCAAGACACATCACTAAAGATTTCATGCTTTCCAGAGCCAAATGAAAAGTTTAGCATAAGTGCGGTAGTCTAATCTCACTGAAGTTCTGGAAACTATCCTCTTACTTGTCTATGCCAATGAATTTCTCTTCTTTCTCAAGAGGTCAAGCCCATGATAATACTGATGCTGAAAATTCTTTCACAAACCTTCCGTAGTAATCTGTCAAATCCCCACAACTTCTGATCTCTAACATTGATGTCGGTCTCGGTTCGTTAACAACTGATTCGATCTTGGCTGGGTCCATGAAGATTCCTTTACCTGTAACCACACGATCATTCTTAGAGGCTCTCGTGATCCTCATCACTTAATGAACACCCTGGAATGTCACTACACCACACGATCACCATTGGTCTAGTTATTCTTTGAATACTCGATTTGTCAAATCTATGACAGCGGCTAGAGCGTTCGTCAAATCAATTGGCTTTACATTATTCTCACAAGGGCAAAATCAAGTGCGAAATGCTGTCTTCAAAATA
The DNA here is from genome assembly GCA_014182885.2 of Eucalyptus caleyi. NCBI lineage: Eukaryota > Viridiplantae > Streptophyta > Magnoliopsida > Myrtales > Myrtaceae > Eucalyptus > Eucalyptus caleyi. The sequence goes on from CM024470.2 coordinate 52,023,037, forward strand.
ACCTCATTCCTGGTTCTTAACTGACAATAACCTGTCCTCAAGTCCATCCTTGAAGACATCCACACTCTTTATAACAAGTTGCCCAATTCGTCGATCTTTGACAATGAACACTTATCCTTGATTGTCACTTGATTGGGTCGACTATAGTTGATGCATAATTGCAACGAACCATCTTTCTTTCTCTTTTCACAAAACTGATGATCCCTAAAGTGATGCACTGATATGCATGAATTCCTCATCCATCAATCCTCACATCTGCACCATTGGTTCTATCAATTCAAACAATGACAACCGGTAAGAAACTTTAAAGAATGGTTATGTTCCGGGTGCTAGCTTGATCGTAAATTCTATCTCACTTACTGATGATAGGCCTGACAATCCTTCTGGCAACACTTCCGAAATTCTTGGACTAATGAGAGTCCTCAATTTTCAATTCTTCAATCTGTCTTATTTTTGACAATTGTCAAGTAACCTAGGCAACCTCCGTCTAACAAACGGATTGCCTCAAGTGACGAGTTAAAGAAGTCAAGAACCCTTCTCGACTCTCAATAAAACTTGGCACTTCTACCGCTCTGGAATAAACCGGTTACTCCACTATAACAATTCATCACTACAAAATGCTCCAGAGCCAATTCTTTCCACACTTAACGATAGAGTTGTACACCAACAGCCAATCAAGTACAACTCTAGTCAATGGTTCTTTTCCTACAGCCTTAACAAACAACTGAAATTCCACACTTGCAATCCCAATATTCTTTGGCACTATTCTGATAAAATCACCTCAAAACATTCTTTCATTGAATAAGGCATGGTCGGTTCCGTTCTTGTTCCTTTTGCCATCTTGCTGGTGTTCCAACGGTAGTAACAGTGTTGGTGTTCTTCTTAAACCCCAACCGATAGTCCTTCACTTGATGGCCGTGCTCACTACCATCAAAGCATGTTCTAGTCATTCTCGAACACAGGATTAATCCATGCATTCCTTCCATACTTTCGGCACTCATCAGGTGAGTCTTCTATCTCCTGCCAAGTGACAGCACACACTCTTTCCGGTTGTCCCATCGGTCTGCTAGAACCGCTCTCAACTTCGATCTTTTCCCTGACTGATTTCCATTTCTGCCTGAACTGGATCTGTACCTTGACTTGGAAGCGATGGGTTGATCCTAGATCATATCCACACTCTGGATCTCAATAGGTGAAGCGACAACGGCGGTTGCAACACTAACGGCAGTAATGATAGCGACAACGACAGCAGCTTGATCCTAAGCTTACTGGCTCATCCAGTTCCCAAGAAATACTTGCATCAGAACGATCCTATCAAACTTAGGATCATTCGACGCTGCTACACTAGTACCAACCTGCAGAGGTACTCTTACACTCGAGTTGGCCAGAGCCGACACTCTGCCACAACCACCTCGGGTACCGACATTTGTCAGTGCTTTATCCCGAGTCACAGAGGACATTGTCCTCTTACTAGGAGTTCTCAGCTCCTGCTCGCTCAAGGTTCAGTCTTTACACTGAAACCCGTCTTCCACATCCACACTGGATTAGAAGATGAGCGATCCTCACACGACAATCAATTCTAGCATCCAGCTAACACAGACATGCACCAGCATGAATTTAAAGGCCTTTCTTACTAACTATCCCATGGTCAATGCTCCTTATCACTCCAATCTTCAACTTCGCTCTAATACCACTTAAACTGGATGTCACGCCCCGATCCTCAGGCACGCGCACATCCCTTAACTTTTTGGTCGATTTTAAATTGCGATATCCCAGGACTATGTATCGCCGACCCTTTCATTTATATATGCACATGCGGAAGCGGTTATAAATCCCCAGACAATAAAACAATGGGATATACAAGTAGGATTAGGAAATTGAACCTGAAAACCACACCATTGCAATCATATACAAGCCATACTAAAACGATTGGTTTCTACTCAAATTGATTCTATAACAATCGTCATCAGGATCCTACTCTGGATCATCCTCGGGGTTCTCCTTCACGTACTCCTCCTCAGGTTCCTCAACAGGGATCTCCTCGTCAGATTTCTCCTCCTTAGGCTCCTCATCCAGGTCCTGAAATGGTTATTCAATAACCACTGAGACAACGTCTCAACAAGTTCTACCCTCTAAGACCTGATTAGTAAACTAATACACCTTAGGGCTGCCTATGCACAACATGAGTCAGAGGACTTACCTTGGCCTTAGATTCCACCTGCATATTAGCATAGATCATACAAGCACCCAAGCAATCATATTATAGATCGAAGCATAGATCTAATCGACCTAGTCGATTACACACCAAGAAGACCACTCACGGTCACCTCTATTCAATCATTCAATTCACAACATCAAACTAAGGCAATGAATCACATCAAGTCACACTCAGATCGAATCATCGGTCAATCGACCTAGTCGATTACAAGTCATCCAAATTATCTCTTGATCAACCCTTTATCATATCGTACTGTCTCAAGATGATCTATAGGATTATCGAGCCGATATATCATACCGTACTGTCTCAAGATAATCTATAGAGTCACCGAGCCGGTAGATCATACCGTCCTGTCTCAAGATGCTCCGTGGAGTCATCGAGCCGGTATACACACAATTTATCATACCGTCCTGTCTCCAGATGCTCCGTAGAGTCATCGAGTTGGTATACACACAATTTATCATACCGTCCTGTCTCCAGATGCTCCGTAGAGTCATCGAGCCGGTAGATAATATCATTTCAAGCAAATAATCGAATAACCAGCTTTATCATTCTCGATAAAATGCCATGAGTGGGTACTCGATTGGCCCTAGCCAAAACATAATAATTTCCTTTTTATAAATTCCACCATTTTCTGTAGCCCATTCAGATCCTTTTGGCATTATCAACCGAAGCCCAATTCTTTTTTTCAATTAATAACCAAAGATTATTCAATTAAAGAATAATTCATTCTTTTACAAATAATTCAATTCAGCATGAAATAGGGCTCAATTAAATAAACGGACTGCACCACGACAATCAGCACGAAATTCCAGTCATTGGCCATCCCAGTTGAATTTCCGAAAAATAAATAATTAAATAATTAATTTCAAAAATAAATAAATAAATACAATAAATTCAATTTAGCACAATACAAAGCTCAATTAAATAAACGGTCTGCGCCACGATCATCAGCATAAAATCCCGGTCACTAGCCATCCTAGTTGAATTTCCGAGAAATAAATCATTAAATAATTAATTTCCAAAATTAATATTTAATTCCTAAAAATTCCACCTAGGCCCGATTTGCTTAATTAACACCCGATAAGGGACGGGAAAAATCCCAAGAAGCATCCAATAAATACTACAGGCAATTCTCTATCTAATTACACTAACCACACAACTAATATGCAAAGCAATTAACTAATAATCGCTAATCAATTCTAATCTAACAACCTAATTACATTTAATTAAAACTAATCAACCTTTAAGTGTAATTAGCACACTAAGGAGGCATTAGTGAGTAAAACTCACTCAAAACGACGGGCTCAAAGCGAGGATCAACTTTCCTCAAAGCGTGCCGAGCATCCGGCCAAAACGGGCCAAAACCCTTTGTGATACCCATTTTTCCAGCCTTCTGTGCGCTGCTGGAACAAGCGGTTCCGGGGCTGATTAGAGCCGGACAAGGCCGGTGGAGGGCGAGGGGACTCCGGTGAGGCCGGAAGGTGGCCGGAGGAGATCGGGCGGCGGCCGTAGGTGGCTAAACGGGACCGAGCAAAGGCAAAATAGGGGCTGAACAGTGGCGGTTGCTCGACCGGACGTGGCGGATGGCGTTCGAGCGGCTAGAGGGAGACGAACGGCGATGAGGCGATGTGCGGCGGCTCTTGGCGCGACGGCGGTGGCTGCTCCTAACCCAGGCGAGCTGCTTTCGTTTTGATCTTCAACTTGCAGGCTTCGAACAGCAGAAAGGGGATGGGGAAGAAAGAAGGGCGAAGGGCGCGCGGGTGGTTGCTGAGCAGCGGCGGCGACTCCGGCTCCGACTGCTCGCTACGACGGCGGCGACAATTCCGACTTCAGCAGACCTTCAGCAGCTGTTGAGGTCTTCTTCGGCTTCCATGGTGCCGAGCAACCGAATAGGAAGAAGGGGGGATCCGTCGATGGAGGAGGAGAGAAGGGAGAAGAAAAACCAAATTTCCCTTTATTTTCTCTCACTCTCTCTCTCTCTCTTATGTCAGCCACCAGCTGTCCACTACCCACCTTTTTCTAGACAAAATTGCCCCTTCTAGAAGCCTTTAGGTAGGTCAAAATACATAGTCCATTAGGCATTCGAATTTTTGCTAGGTTTTCCTCTTAATTTAACCTTAATCCCTCTTGATTTGAATCAAATTGACCCCCATAAATTCATTTAACGCATCGTTAATCAAATTGATACTTTTCTTTACCAAAGTAGCTCATTTGCATCCCAATTTCACAATCCCTGGCTTCAACTGAACAAAAATGGTCCTATTTATCCAAATCGAAATTAGAACTCAAAAAATTTGGATGTCACAGTTGGTGATGTTAAAATCATAATGCGTGATAGTATTGTGAGAACATTGACTGGAGTGAGGGATGTTCCAGAATTGAAAAAGAACTTAATTTCATTGGGTGCCCTAGAGTCAGCTTGTTGCAGGTATTCTTCAAAAGGTGGAGTTCTGAAGGTTGTTCAAGGTGCCCTAGTGATAATGAAAGGAATCAAGCATGATGGCCTATATAAACTTCAAGGTGAGACAATGATAGGTTTTGCTCCGAAGACGTCGGATGCATTTGTTTGAGAGTCTTTTGATTGCTCGAAGAAGACCTAGAGGTTTGTGCTAATGCACAAGTTTGATGCTGGTGTCAGGATCTCATAGTTAAGAGCTTTGATCGAGATGGAGATTGGTAAGTCGATCAAGCATGTGCAGATTGACAATAGCATGGAGTTTTGCTTAGAGCTGACAAATAAATTCTGCATGAAAGAGGGCATAGTGAAACACCACACTAGTGCTAGTAAATCACAACAACTTGTAGAATTGATAAGTAGAACATTACTAGAGACGACCCGAAAAATTATCTCTAGTGCTAGTATTGCTAGGAAAATCTTAGCTGATGTGCTAAGTACAGTAAGCTACCTGGTGAATAGATCCCCATCAACTGCTATTGAGAGGCGGACTCCTGAAGAGGTATTGTCAGGTAACGTTGCTAATTATTCTATTATTAGAATGTCTAGTTGCCCGTGTTATTTTCGAGTGAGTGATGGTAAGCTCGATGGGAGGGCAAGATGCATATTCCATGGCTATGCATATGGTGAGCGAGGCGATTGGTTATGGTGCCCAGATATAAATTCACTTGTTAACAGTAGAGAAGTTACCCTTGACAAGTCTCCAATATTTCTAGCTAGGAGTGTTTGTGGCATTTTTAATACGGATCTGGACGGTGTTCAGTTTGAAGTGGAGTTGTGACTAGAAACTCCTGAGGTAGTGAGTACAAGTACTAGTAAAGTAATTGACACAGATGGTGCTCGTAGTGAGGTGGAGCCTATAGAGCCAATGGTTGCTGTAACTACTGAAATTGACAAGGTATGTATTCGATCTCCTGATAGATATGGATGCAATAATAGTTTTGCTTTATTTGCGGTTGATGAGGTTGCGTCAGAAAATCCTTGCGGAGCAGTTAAAGGTGCATGTGGAGTTGGTATTCTGATGAGGTCCTCGATTATGGCAAAGTTCAAGCGAGACTTGGACTTGGATAATATCTATGGCGGTTGAGCCCATCGAGGGTTATGAGAAAGTAGCAGCAGAGTTTGAATTTTTAAGAAACGATTGCGACTTGGCTCAAACGTAGAGCCAAGGTGGAGATTGTTAAATTGTGTCTTGAGTTTGAGTGTTTACAAAATGTGATTCACTGGAAAAGAAGAAATATAAAATTATATATATGCATCAAAGTTTTATTTCCATCGTAGAGGAGTAGCCGAATTCTTTTTACCAAGTGGGACCCAAAAGTCAACACACACGAAGAAGAATTCGTTTTGGCGTGAAGGAGTCCTCTGCACATGGAGTGAGCCGAATTAAGGAGCTAGTGGGCCTAGGTCAACTATTTGACCTTGGGCACACGAATTTCCTTTTCACGCGTGCATGAAGCAGTTTTAATAAAAGGAACCCTATGTAAAGAGGCGGCTGAAGTCTCTGTGGAAAGAAACCCTACGAAGCCGCACGTCCATGAAGCCACAAGTCCTTCATGCGAAGCTTTGAAGAGATATGTGAAGCTATGCATAGAGTGTATTGTTTTGAGCTTGAACGCGCATTACCTTTGTGCCGTGAGTTGGGTTTGGGGTTATATTGGGGCTTGGGAAACACTGAGTGAGTGTTTGAGTGATTCTAATATGTAATCTCCTTGTATCGCTTGATCTATAGTGAAATTCACTACTGCTCTCCCCATGGACGTAAGTCTTTATGACTGAACCACGTAAATCTGATGTCTGATTTATTTTCTTCTTCTGTTTATATTTTGTTCGATCGCTTGCCCTATTGCAACAGTTCGGACTCCCCATTCAACATTAGAACTACAGCTGACATGTTGGGTCTATCTATGGCGTGGTCTTGCGTACAGAGAAGCCCTACCTGAATGCATCTCATTACTTCTAACGCGAAAATGCGTTAGCAATGACTGCATCCATCAAGTCCAATCCTCTCCCTTCACACCACAATTGCCAAGCCTGTAACAACTGGTCAATTGTTAGATTATTTCAAGGACTACCCATGGTTGAAAACTGATTTGGAGGTATAATAGTTTGAAATTAGATCTCACACTTACATAAGCAAGGAGATTAAGATGCTTGTGTTCTTCTTGCTGCTAATAATCTCCAATAGCAATACTCCAAAGCTATAATTATCAGATTTCTCAGAAAATGTCCCATCCATAACATAGCCATTGTATACTAAATAATATAAGTGGAGGGTTTCCAAAGTATAGTTCAAACAAAAAATCATAGACTTAAGAACGATGACCTGAGAGGTGAGAAAATTAGAGGATGATAAACTGCAAACTCAACGAGTACTGTATATCTCATAACTACAGCGCTGGTCTATAATTACCTCGAAGAGAACTCACATATCGGAACCATTGGATGTACATGGAAGAGTTTTCTCGGTAATAGTAAAGCAACGGTAGGAACATGTATGAAGGAAAAGTGAGCGCATTAAACTGCTAATCTGCTTTCGAACATCCGCACCAACCCAAAATCAGAAATCTTTGATTCATCTTTTCATCCAAGAGAATGTTGCTCACTTTCGAATCTCGATGTATGACCTTAAGGCAAGAATCGTGGTGGAGGTAGAGCAGCCCTCTCACGACCCCCTCAATAATGCGGAATCGCACGACCCAACTAAGTTTCGCCTTCTTTTCTGAATCTAAACAAGGTAGCAAACAGAAAAGCAACTAAGTTTCAGTACTGAATTTTGTTGAAAGCGGAAATAAATTCTTCAAAGAGTGGGACAAATCAAAAAGGAAGGCGTCCAAGCTCTTGTTCAGCAAGTACTCATACACTAGTATCTTTTCTTCTCTTTCGGTGCAGCAACCGAGGAGTGTCACCAAATTTCGGTGTTGAAGTTTAGATATTAGAAGAATCTCATTCTTGAACTCTGCTATGCCTTGGCCTGAGCTACTCGAAAGTCTCTTTGTTGCTATCTCCTTACCATCGCTCAGTTTTCCCTGTTTAAAAAAAAAACAGCACTATGAGATCTTGCATGATCTTTTTATTCCCCTTGGAGAAGGCTTTTCCCTTACCTTATAAACTGGGCCAAACCCTCCCTGCCCGAGTTTGTTTTTTGCGTCAAAGTTGTCTGTTGCTAGGCGTATACTATCAAAATCATAAACCACCACTTCCGATGCATCATCTTCCTTCATTTTCTCTTTCCATGCAGTTTTCGTTGTCAGTTTTTCTGATCTGATTGTTGCAGCCATTGACCTAAAGAGCCTTGGGATTGTCATTTTCCTAGGCTTTCCTGCATTTTACGGATGGAATGAAATCAACTCAAGATAAGCATGAGAACATGAGAAGAACATAAGTGTTTCTATAATAGTAACTGCTTAGCTTCTGAAGCCATGTTTTACCAATAATTCAAGATTCATATATTGCGGTTAGCACAAACTCACCCTTAAAAAGCAACAAATTGTACATCTTTTATTACCTCTCCACTTTGAAAGACCACAGACTAAAATACTAGCTCCAAATAAGATGATTCCAGATATAGTACTGAGACTGATGATAAGTTTTGTCCGTGTAGGTACACCTGAACATGGAAAAATATTTAATATGAGCCACAGGCAGTGCAAAACCAAATGCATATTAATTTAACCATTTCAACCTGTATCCGCAACCACATCTGCATCCGCACCCGCACTTGTGTCCACAAGTCAAATAAACTAATCTTCACCACTTGTGGAGAGTTGCAGAGTATCTAGGAGGTCTTTACTCCAAGCCATACATCCTATAGCATTCACATAAGAATAGGCCAAGCATGTGCATTTTTCTAGGCACCAACTTTGACATCTTTCTGCATCATCTATCAACGAATAATCAGCGGAATCAGGTAACTTCATCTATCTCATTTTCGAGAACATATCTTTTTTAATAGTCGTTGAAGTAGCTGTGCTTGCAGATTTCTGACAATTCAATTCCAATTCCCTAAGGCATCCTCTGGTCCAGTTTCCTCTGTTCCATTCTTCATCTGATAAAGGTTTGAAACCTTCTAAGAATCTGCAAATAGGTGAACTAATTTGGTTGCAAACTCCAAAGGGTCCACATTTTCCATAAATTTCACGGGGGTTAGTTGGTGCCGGTGCCTTCCAGTATGTTAACCAGCCATTATTGGCCCATAAAACCCCCTTTAAAGTTCCTTCAGAAGAGATGAAAGTATATCCAAAGATGGAGTTGTGATTGCTGTTGGTATAATATGATGTTCCCTGGCCAATATCTTGCTGGACATCAAAGTATGTGCTGTCCATGGCGGGTATTCCGATGAACCTAGTTTTATCCCACTGTCCACTTCTCCAGTAAGGACTCAATCCATTCCAAGTGAAAAGTTGAGGTGGTGTCTCCGATGTCATTCCTGCAACAAAGCTTCCAAACGAGGGATCATCTTCACCTTTCCAAGAAATCAAGTTTCGTTTCTTTCCTGTTTTCAGGTTTACTCCGAACTTCATGTTTGGCAGGAGACTGTCAGTTGGCTCATCAAAGCTTTCCCACAATATATTCGCATTCCTGTATTGAAGAACAAAGTTTCCATAGTCTGAAAGGTGGGCTGCAGAATAATTCGACTTTGCCACGACATTAGTCGACCACACAGTGTTTTGTTGCCCATCAAGAAGCTTCAGATTTCCATGTTGCCAATTATTAAACTCGCAGATTTATCTGTGTGTCCAATTGGCTTGTTCCTGTTGGCCACCTAGACTTTTTGTGAGGGAATCATGTTCTTGTACCATATTCCTAGGTACTGCTTTGCTAATCCATTAGGCGTGAAGAACCCAAGCTCAAAGATTTGACTACTAGAGACTAGGGTTTGGTTTTGAACCAGTGGAATTGATGCAGTTATGTTGTAAATTGTGCTGCTTTGAAGTGCTTGAAGACGGAAGATGACAAGCAAAGAACACAAGTGCAGAGTCATTGGAATAATGTGGAACAGAATCAAGAAGTATTTGCAAAAAAAATGCCTTGTGAAACTTCACCTCTCATAAGAGATGAAAATGGATAAACAGGAAATGGTGAAAATGACATGACCAAGGTAATAACTTTTGGACCATGCTCACATTGGTATCTTAAATTTTAGGTCGATCGCTTGAATTTTATTACTTTGAAAAACATCAAGTTTATTTTGAGTATTGCCAAAACATACGACATGACTTTAGTATAAAACCATCTGACGAGACAGAGAAGAGAAATGATGTCATCTGAAGTGTTTAGAGACAACATCGTTTAGCCATTCCTTGACCCAAATTCAACTCAAACCTTAATCCCAAATTAGGTCCAATGGTGGTGAGTCTTTATCTTGGGGGTGCTGCCAAAGGAAGCCCTTGGAGCGAGGGCATTAGAGGTGGCACTGCTGCTGATTCTGAAGGGCTTCCACAATGGCAATCCTTCCAATTTGTGGTAATATAGCTTTCTTACCTTGGGCATTAGACTGGAATTTTGGATCTGATATCGGAAATTGTCCCTTTGAGGCCGGTAGCACTCAGGGCCATTGGTAATAGGGTTTGCAGTTATGACCAAAAAAAAAAGGGGGTGTGCAGCAGGCTTGCGGCGAGGTCCCTCCTCTTGTTTTCCGAGAAACCACATTGGCCATCAATTTTGGGCAAGGAAAGGCTAAACAACATTTCTGCAAGCTTTTAATGATTTCATTTTTCCAATAACCCACAATGACCAATTTATATTAATTAATACCACGCCAAATTTTTGGTAAAAGAAATTTTGGAGTCATTCAAGTGAACGTTTTACAAGATATATGATAATCGAGTGATGGATTAAAAAGTTATTGTATCAAAGTGAATGGTGTACTGAAAAAAGGCATATGTAATGTCCTTTTCTCCATGGGATTACTACAAAGCAAGGCATGTGAACCAAGCCTACTGTGTGTCGATTCTCTTTGTGTTTGCTTCAAATAGGTTCATTTTATAGAATAAATTAATTTCCAGTTGGGCCAAGATACATAGTGGCTTTTCTCAGTTCAAATGCATCACAGATTGCCAACATTCCATTGGGATATAGATTTTTAATGACAGAAGTGTTTCCTTTGTCAATAGTAAAATAGTTCCGCAGGTAACATTTGGATCCTCCTAACCAATAGAAGCATTAGCAGCTTTTTTTCCTTTTTTTTTTCCTTATAGAAAATGCGGACATGGAGACACTGAGGAATTAGGAAATTAAAGTCACATACTGAATGTCACGCCCGAACCTCAAGTGCGCCAACATCCCGCTAGGTCATGCAAATGCGACATTCCCAAGTAGTGTCACCGACCCCATTAATTTATTATTGCGTAAGCGGAATGTATTATAAAACCCCTGAAAAAAACTTACGGGATAGGAAAGCAGGAAACCAATTCATTCATAAACAAACATACTTTTAAAGGTAACCATACTAGGGTTTACACATATACCAAAAATGGGCAGTCTACAAAAGGGATCAGTCCTATAACCACTAGTCGGACTCGTTCTTCGATCCAATTTATGATCGATCAGCCTCTGAGGGTTCTACCATTTACGGTTCTGAAATTTTGGCTCACAACAGGGTGAGACATTGTCTCAGTAAGTTCAACCCCCTAAAGCCCTATTAGAAAGAAAATACGCCCAAGTGTGGCCTAGCCACACCACATAGAGAACTTACCTTGCCTCAGTTCCTTCCTGCAGGTTAGCACAATTCAAATCACTCCATCACAGATAGTAATAGGAACTTAAACCACTGGAACGTCAACAATATCATTTTGAATGACCACGGGAGTCCGAATTATAAGACCAAACCGCTATGACACGTCTCATACCATGCCACACGATTCCGTCCCATAATCCGACCCGTCAATAACACTTAACATGCAATCCAATTGTTATTAACTGCCACACGAAGGCATAGCCTACTCGTGGTTCGGCTATCTACTGGCATATAGCTAGGCATCGTCTCCCCACCTTGGAACATGGCTTCGCAAGTACCTTGACGGCGTTCCTGAAGGAGCATGGGTCCAGAATCAACTACGACCCGCAACCACTATATGGGTATCCCATAAAGGAGCAAGTTCGGCTCAATAACTCAGGACAAATTCCTCTTAATTATCACACAACAAAATCATACTCGACCCTAGGACACTTTGCATGTCACTCAATGTTTTCACTTAAAATAGTGATCTCGACCATTTTTCTTCATATTAAAAACATCTGAGAAAGTAGTTGTGTGAGTAGGTACACAATCGAATTCGAACCAGAAAAACTAACACCATTCTTTTTCAAACCCCATTGCTTGATATAATACTTAAAATCCATTTTCGGTGTCAAACTCGACACTCGGTATTTTTTGAAGAAATTATATACCTTTTACAATCACCACTCAATTTCATAATTCAACAATCAATTGCACAAATCATCACTCAATTTGCAATATCCACTCATCAAATTAATAATCTAAATACACAGCAGCGATCAACATGAAATTATGAGAAAATAAGGTCCTGAAATAATTTTCGAATTTATTAAACAATTAATTTTATTCCAAAATTAATTAAATAATAATATTTTAATATTTTTCGAATAAATATATATTATTAAATTATTTAATAATTTTGGAATACTTAAATAAATCAAAAATAAATTCCTTTAAGTCACATCAAGGCTTATATTAATATAAACATTCACTTAGCCTTAAATTAAACACACTTTAAGTTAATTAAGCACATCAATATAATCTACACTTAAATAAATTAAATTAACCACCTAATAACACTTAATATAAATTAAACATCTCTAAGCATAATTAACCATCTAATCAAGATTTAGTGAGCTAAACTCACCTGATTAACAAATTGATCGGACCAAAACGATGGGGACGTCGTGGGGATCAACTTTCCTCGAGGTGGGCCAAGTATTTAGGGTTGGGAAGCCGGCTAAAAACGGGCCAAAACTGAGCTGGAATACCCTTTTTTCTAGCTATTATTTTGGGGCCGAGAAGGGCGGATCCGACGTCAGTTTGGGTCGAAATGGGCAGAGGAGAGGGGCGACAACTCGGGCGATGGCTCATGACGGCTAGGCGGGGCCTCTGGGGGCCTTGGCGATGATGAATGGACGGCTAGACGGTCGGACGACAACACTTGAGGGTCCTTGTTGCGCAAGCAACGGTTGAGACGAGATCGAGCTGGCCGGTTGTGCAAGTGGAAGAGAAGCGACATTGGCAATGAGCTAGCTTCGACTGGCACACGGTGGCCCTAGTCGACGATGAGCTGCTACTCACTATGCTGGATGACGGTGTTGGTGGGTCGAGGTCGCATGAGCAGCAGCGGAGCAGCGAGTTGGCAAGGTGCGCACATCGGGCTTAACGTGTGGGCAGGTGACAACGGCTGCGATGAGCAGGCGAGCAGCAAAGGGGGCGTCGGGCTACTGGTCTGATCGCAGCTCCTCTCTCTCTCCTCTATTCAAAATCCAAGAAGACCAAGGTTGAAGATGGAGTTGATTGGTGGAAGTGATGTCCCACCTTTTGAGAGCAAATCCCCACCATCCACTTGTCAAGATCCTAGCCACTCTTGCCCCACAAGTGATGTCACAATCCACTATCTCAATCCTCCACAACCTCTTCCAATGGTTGCAATTTCCTTTTCCGCCGTGGCATTGAAATCTTGTACATTAAATTCTTCAATTCCATTCGATTCTCTTCCAATTGAACCAAAATGAAGTCCATAAAATTAATCCAGCGTCACCACACTTCAACTCACATCTTCACTTGTCCATAAAACCAACTTAAGTCCTAAAAGCACGACCAAGGGCGGGCCTACTAATTTCTCGAGCCAAATTAGCCATACTTTGATAAACTTGCTGAAAAACTCTGATTGCATGAAAAATCTTCTGAAAATGAATTAATGATCCTAAAATGATTTGTGACATACCCAGACTTTCAATTTTTAAATTCGATCTCGATTCACGGTTAATTTCACTCAGGCACGATATTAGCGCGTACTAATCTACCGGGTAGCTTTTAGAAATTTTCATGCATTTGACCTGTGGCTGATCAAGCCACAATGTACATCTTTGACACATTGGCGACTCTCGATTGTCGTGGTAATCTTAAGGTTTCAAATACGGACACAGGATACCCAATCGACAGAAAAGTCGGTCTAGTGTCAACCGACAAGAATTGTGCAATTTGGTGAAATCACCCACACTTGATCACATGCCTCTGTCGAGTCGACTAATCTTCTGTTTCTAATTGATTTTTAATTGTGCCGTAATGACCCTATAGCTCGATTGAAAGGTCGATTCCTAGTCAAATTCTCGAGTTTGATACATTAGAATCTCTTACTAACTTCACTTGATAGACTAGCTTTCACATAAGTGGCCAACTCAAGGAAAAGAACTATATTTGCAAATACGAAATGTCCATCTCAATTTATTGAAAATAGAATTGGAAAATCGGGATGTCACACTGAAATTGAATGTGTCCACTCTTACTGTTGTATACAAGAATAGGGTAATGACTGGCTATATGTCCCTTAATATTCATCCTAAGCCAACAAAGCTAAAACCCATGATATTATGTTGTAAGCGTGTGTCCCTATACACACCCAAGTTTGTAATATTGTAGATTTGGCTACATATAATTGCTAAGGACTTACACGGAGGAAACAATCATCCATATCATTGAAGTTCTTTATTCTTCTGAATTGGTTCATCCATATTCAAAATGCTTATATTTGGGATTGGCTTGATAATTCAAAAATTTTGCTGATTGTGTTTGACTTAAAGGAAGGTTATTTCGAAATTATATTTTCACTTCAATTACTTTTTTTTTTTGGGTCAAATCATTTTAATTACTTTGACAACTACCTTTCTTTCTTTCTTACTTATTACCGTTTAACTTGAAAATTACTTGTAGATTATTGTAGGCTCATCTCAATAAGAGGCATCATCTAAAATATGGAAAATTGTATTACAAGTGCCATGAATTTTCAATCAATCATTTTAATGTCATAATATTTTTAAAAGATGTTTATTTATGACTTCGGTGATTTATTCTATCAAAAAATCTGATTTGGCATTAATTTAATATAAAATCATTTGATGTGGCTCACCGGGTAATTAATATCATTAAAAGCATGCAGAAAGAACATTGTTTAACCCTTTCCTTGCAATTGACAAAAATGCAAAAAAGAAAAAAAAAAAAAAAACCTTTCCTTGCGCCAAACTCACAAACAACAGATTACTCGAGAAATTGAAATGAAAGACATTGCCACGAGCGCACTGCACACCCTATTCCGCATGGCCCTGAGTGCTGCTACTCAAGCTCGCACCCTCAAAGGGAAAATCTCCAATGTCACTACACATGACACTGGTCCATCCCACGAAGAGAAAGCTATGTTACCACAAATCAAAATGATTTCCATCGTGGCGAGCCTTGAGGACCCAAAACGGCGCCTTCGCCCGAGGGGTGTCCTTTGGCGGGACTTGCAGGACAAAGACGGTTGTAATTGGACCTAATTTAGGAAT
Source organism: Eucalyptus caleyi (assembly GCA_014182885.2). Taxonomy (NCBI): domain Eukaryota; kingdom Viridiplantae; phylum Streptophyta; class Magnoliopsida; order Myrtales; family Myrtaceae; genus Eucalyptus; species Eucalyptus caleyi. The sequence goes on from CM024470.2 coordinate 52,038,264, forward strand.
TGGGTTCAGGTTGAGTTGGACTTGGTCCCAATTCATTAATTTGGGGGCAAGAAAGGGCTTAATGACTAGTTTCTACATCCTTTTATGTTGACACCTAATTTTAGCAAATCTAGGAAAATAAAGAAAATAAAAATTGAATTGGAACAAATAAAAGGAAAAAAAATGAAAAAATGTGGGAAATTGATTTGATTGATTATGCATGGAAAATTGGACTGCTTACGGATATTCAAATTTTGTTAAATGCAGAAGCAATTTAAAAATCAAGTGAATAAGGGGCAAGAATTTTTTCAAAACGGAATAAATCGAAGCAAAATGGAGTTGATTACGAAATTATGCTCCGATTTGTAGCTTTGATTTAATGTGACAGGAGATGGAAACTTGGAAAATGCCATACAAAGCGGTCGTTTGAAATTAGTATAAACGAGAGCTTCATTTTTCAAAACGGGGGGGAGAATCCGCTAAAAAATTTCGTCAAAAGAGCTTAGAGAATTCGTGAAAGTGAAAAAAAAAAAAGAGAGGAAACCCCATTTTCTCGTCCAAGAGTCTTTTTCTTTTTTCCCTTCTGACAACCTGCAGAAGAAAAGAAAGGGAAAAGTCAGCAAAAGAAAGAGAAAAAGTGCAAAGAAGTGACGTGTGGCCAAAAAAACGAAAAAAAAAAAAAAAGCAACAAGAGCAACTATTCGTGTTCTTTGCATGGAAGCCCCTGCCCACGCTCATGTCGCACCTCCTTCGTCCGTGAGCATTGCACCAGCACCACCCACGTCGGTAACCGAGCCGCCGACCACCGCTGCTTTGCCACCGACCCACGAGCCCTCTCTACTCCCCCATCACTGCCACTCATCCTCTGCTAACATTTCGCCTGTTGTGTCTCCACTCGTCTGTGCTGCCGCTTCGTCGGCCACAACCGTCGGTCGCCATTGCTCCAGCACCTGTGCGTCTCCGCGATCTGCTCACCACCACTACACCAGCCGCCTCTGTGACTCAAATGCCCTAGCTCCACCTCTGCCATCGCCGATCTGCGACACCGAAGACCACACTGCCCTTGCTCACCTCCGCCCAACACTCAGCCACCGCCACACCGCTATCCCTACTGCGACCCAATGCCACTGGAGCCCACACCGCCTTTGCTCGCCTCCGCCCAGCGCCCGACAGGCAGCCTCGTGCCCACACCGCCGCTGCAAACCTCACCTGCGTTTGCACCAACGCCCGTCGTCCACAACCCTCCTCTGCTCCAACACCGCAGCCTCCCTCACAACGACCCTCGCCGTCGCCCTACTTCGCCGGAGTCCCCCGCGGGTAGCTACCCTTACTGCTCTCGCCGAACATGCTGCTTGCCGTTGATCCCCTCGCCGGAGTCCGTTGCTGGCGAATCCCCTAACCGGAGCAACCATCATATTTTCCTGGGAAAAAAAAAAACGAGAAAAGAAAACACATTAGGTAGTTTTTTTTTAGTTTATTTTATTTTAGTTTATCTTTTTTTTTAGTATAATTAGTCTTTAATATTTGATTGGAAATTCCAACATATCACCCAATTCGCAACCGCACAAGGACTTTTTATTTCATCTATAAGGCTTTCGATGAAGTAATAATTCAAGCGGGAATAAAATTGATATTTTGATCTATAAGGCTTAAAATCAATTTATCAATTTTACTAGCGGGATATTATGCTATGATCTTAATGATACGTGATATTTTTGATGATTTTGGATGATTTGTTTTGTCTTAATTGCTTTTATCTTGAAATATGTTTGAGTTAGAATATTGTATGATTTAGGGTCATTTGCATATTTAGACTAAACATTTTAGTTATCATCAATTTTCGAAAAATAAAAATAAAAGTCATGAATTTAGGATGTTAGATTTTTGTTTGAAGCTTAAATTTCGACTTTTTTTTTGAAATTAATAAAAAAAAACACAAAAAATAATAATCATGCATATGTCATGTAGATTTAGGGCATATTTTGTATGTCACTGCATATTAGGGTAAAATTGCACTTAGTTTAATTCTAGATAACAGTTTTCTTAATTTATTATAAGTTTAGATGTTAGATAAATTGCATTTTAGGATTATTTCTGTTAAGATAATATTTTAGTTTAAATTAGGATTTGGCTTAACCTAATTCCTAACGCAAATTAAATAGAATCTTAATCTAGTTAAATAATTTTCACATTTTTCCTATTTCCGAATTTTCATGAAAAAATACAAAAATGACTTAGGACAAATTAGTTTGAATCCCTAGGATAGATTGCATTTAAAAAAAAAAAAAAATGTCATTGCATGTCGGTTAAATTAGATTCATGAAATGCATGCCATTTAGTGATCATTGCTAGGTTCATTTAAATAGAAATTGCATGTCATTATAATTAGGTCATTTAGTTAATATTGCATTGCATATTGCATGATTTTCATTAATTAAGTAAAAACAAATAAAAGAAATTGCGTGTTAATTAGAAATCATATCTAGGGTTGATGATGTGAATTTTTAATCTAACCATGCATATGCTTTCGTTGCTATAAGGTAAGTCCCTGCATTTTTATTTTTATTTTATTTACATGCTTTATTGAATGTTAAATTGGTGGTTTTGTGCGCTCGTATGATCACCTCACATGTTAGGAAATAGATTTAAAATCAATCTGAACTGCCTGCAAAAACATTTTCGAAAATTAAAAAGAAGTGGTACCGAAAGGGCATTGAAGAAATCTAGTGTAACCAAGTCCTTGTATCTATAATCTCTGGTTCGTAGGAGTAAAGTGAAACTCATATTACTTTACTTGGGTTTCTAATCGACCCACCAAAAAATAAGTTGGTGGCGACTCCTAATTAAAAAATCAATTGCGTGCTCAGAACTTGAACCTAAATCGCAAATTGGTATGGGCTTGGGAGAGCCCGAGTTAAGTTTAGGCTTAACAATCCATTAGCCAAATTTTAGGTGGTGCACCTGAAAATTAGGTCACGACATTTTGATAACATCATTTTATCAGCAAGCCGTATCATATAGGTTTTTCTTATGAAATTATTGACATGTTACTCAACCACTGGGGGTTCGCCCCAAGGGCCACCCTTCCAACTTGAAAGGGGGAGGTTGGGGGTTCAAATCTCCACATTCTCAAGGGGATTAGGGTGAGGACGATTTCATTTGAGGAGTGGGTTTTGACTCCCACGCCCTACAAAAAGGTAGGACAAAAGTCTGAGGGTAAGTGTTAGAGTAGGATTAGAGTAGGACTGACAAAAATAAAACCATTGATGTTACTCAAGTGAAATTCCTTAAAAGTTAAGATATTTAAGTGATCAATTAAACATTTATGGCGCCGTATACAAGGATTATGGTGCTTATCATGTTTTCTTCCCTTTTTAAAAAGGGTTCACTCCACTTATTCGAACTATAAAGTAGGATAAGTAGTTCAACCAAAAAGAAAAGAAAAAGAAATGGACAGATCTTTCTATTATAGCGGAAGAAAAATAACAAAAACAAACATATACCTTTACGTCTGGTCACGGGAGCAGGAGGAGAACGAAGGTAGGACGGCGGAGGCAGCAGGGCTGCCATGGCCAAGGCATTATAAAATGGGTACAGCTCGAACCTCATGTTGCAGCTCGGAGTGAACAACCTCCCACCTTGATACCCTTGTGGGAGGCCCGCGATTGCCGCCCGGAGGCATGTGTTGCACTCGGACACCATCAAGTCTGGTGTGCACTGTGCGAGTGTGTACAGCTTCAGCAAGCTCGTAAAGTTTGCCTCTGCGACCGTGACTTTCTTCCCTGACTTGCCGACTGAAGCCCTCGCAGCGATGTCGTCCATCGTCTCTCCCAGGACTAGCATGAACTGGGTCGGATTGGTGATGTTCCTGGTGTGGTACGTCTTGAAAGAAGGCACTTGTTCTATGACAGAGTAGATGGACCCATCGGAATACCTCAACATACACTCATCGTACCAGATCACAGAGACTCGCTGGTTGGGGCATCTTTGGAGTATATCCTGTTTTCCAGTGGCCACGCAGTCGCCACACATGTAGGTGTCGATGTTGCCGCGGCAGAGGAAGAGCCAGTAGACCTGGTCGGGAGGGTTTTGGCCGACAGTAGCATTGGCGAAGCCATCAGTGCCATCGGCGGCAGCAGAGGCGAGGGAAGAGAGGAGGGTGTTGAGGTTGGATTGGTAGGCGGAGTTTGGAGTGAAGAGGGTGGTGTTTGGGTAGTAATGCCGTAGAAACGTGGGTGCTGATTCAGTACCTAAAAAATTAATGAAGAAGAAGAGGAGAGAGGGACATAGTAAAGCAAGAACTCATTTTTATGTTGATGAATCCCTAGGTCTTGCTGCACAGGCACGGAATTATGGGAAGAAGAAGAGCCACGGTCTGCTCTCCTATATATCTTTGTCGTGGGAACTATTTGGAAAACTAAGTACGTGTATTAAATGGAACCTAACCCAGACCGCGAAATCTATTAAATAATTATGGGGTTAGACATTCATGACCTGAATATTTACACCCATTGGATTGCCAATATATCTTTGTGACTGATGTTGAAATGGTTGTAATCCAATGGCTACAAATGCAAGCAAAGTCCAGCCTAGTGGTATCCCAGTGGTAAAGCTAATTTATGGGAAATAGACATGTAACAAATTCTATTTATCATAGTACATTCTTAATAATATCGTAGAGAAGCATCAGATCTAGACTTGTTCTACTAATGGCATGTGATAAGAATGTTTTTTTTTTTCTACTCGGGACTTGTTGTTCTTGCTGTTTTTTAATATATGATTGATACAATTAATTAGATTAAGTCTACGCAATAACTTATTGTGTATCATGTAGATGTTTACTAGACTAGGGGCACCAAAGTGATAGAGCAAAATTATCAAAGAAATGTTGTTTAGTTTGAATGTCGATATCTATTCCTCTAGGAAAGTGCCCCACTTCCATTATGAATTCGCATAGTACCGAGTATACAATTGCTCAATAGCTCAAGAAATTCTTAGCCCCCAACTACTCCCAAACTAAATGTACTAGTGTTATCTCATAATCTCATATAGAGATCTCATTTGGAAATCTCTCAAACATAAAATTTTAACAATCTTTTTGTTAACTCTAATGTGTGCTCTATATATACATGATATTTATGTCCAAAACAAGAAACTCATTTTATGAAACCTACTCGAACTAGGAAATCACTCAAACTAAAAAACTTATTCGTAGTAGGAAACTTACTTAAATTGGGTTTCTTCAGACACTCAAAATATTCTAATAAATCTCCACCTTGGATCAATTTTTGTAGCTCAGTTGTAGTGTTCATCATCTATGCCGGCTCTCCTAATGCCCCAACGAGCAATCATTCTCTACAGACCCTAATTAAAGCTTGAGCTTTGCTAGAGGAATGAGCTTCATCATTGTGACATCTTAATTTTTGACCCTGTTTTGATCAAATGAAATGGGCATTTTATTGACACACCTATAGTCTTTTTCTCTCGAGTTAGCTACTCACAGGATAAAAAATCTATCAAGTGAAGCCATTAAAGAATATAAATACAACCGACTTGAGAATTCAATCAGAAATCGACTGTTTGACTATGCTAATCTGCAAGGGTCAATACGGCATCGTTATAATCGATTAGAGACCAGAGATATGTCGATTCGACAGAGACATGTAATTAAAGTGTGGGTGATTCCACCTAATTGCAAAATTTGCGTCGAACGGCACTAAACGAATTTTTCTGTCGATTATGTACCCGGTGCCCATAATTGAAACTTTGAGGTTTTTAAGACAACTGAGAGTTGTCAATGAGTCGAAGATGCATAATGTGGATTGAAAATAATCAACCATGGGTCAAACGCAATAAAAATTTCTAAAAGTTACCATGTAGGTTAGGTCACGCTAAAATCACATTTGATCGAAATTAACCACGAAATTGAACCCAGTTTCAGGAATCGAAAATTCCAGCATGTCACGATTTATTTTTACAACATTGTCTCATCCTTTGAAGAAATTTTGGTGAGCCTGGATTTTTGGCAAAAATTCAAAATTTGGCAATTTAAATTCAAGAAATTCAAATGACTCGGATAGAATCGGAGACCGGACTTTGTGTTGTTTGTGTAAAGACGAGTATTAGGTTATGATCTTACTTCTCTCTTTGTTTCTTGAAATAAAGAAGTAATTTTTTTTTATTTCCTGTTTTTGTTCCAAATTTATTTCCTAACCATTAATATATTCTAACAAATTGAAAAATTAATTGACATTAACAAAAGGATTTTATTTTTTTATTTCAAAAGAAAAATAACAAAAAAATAGCAAAACTACCATTCTTGTGTGGCGCCTTATGGCAAGAATCCCGCTTAGCCTCTATCCCTCTCACGGGAGGAGTTCGAATCTCAAAAGCGTTATTAGGAATTTTACTGAAAGATCTTATGGTGGTGGTCTTACGCTTCTCTCCCAGGGGTTTGCTCGCCGGCTGCCGGGCTTGCGATTCCCTTGGTTATCAAAAATAAAATAAAATAGCAAAACAGTATTACCAAACATTGCCTTAGAATTTGAAATTTTGTTTCCATAAGGCATAGCTAAAAGTTTTAAAACATATAGATTTAATAAAAGAAAAAATTATCAAAAATCTCAAATTATACTCGACAAATTTATCTTAATTTTTTTGTGACATAAAAAATATTAAAGTATGCGTATTTTGACACATTTATTCTAGCTTAACTAATATTTATGTGACATATTTAATTTTTATGAAAATTTTGCTGGATGATTTTTCAATTAAAACAATATTAGTATTCATTTGGGCATCATGTCGATATTATTTGCATTCGGATACCCATAGAAATAGATTTTTAATCAATATCTAATGATAAAGTCTCAACGAATAATAAATATATCGTATCAATACAAATTGAAAATGTTTTGGTACTTTTCCTCGGTCTTGAACAATGAAAAAGACTAGTATATAGCTTTTGTCAGGTCAAAAAAGACTTTTGACAAGCCAAGACAAACCGTGTGGAATTTTCCCTGAAGCGACGGGAGTTGTCGTTTAGTAGCAGACAGGAGTAAGACGGACGGTGAGGGTGGAAGACAGCATTTGGCATTTGCCCACCGTACGAGGTCGTTGACCGAAGTCAATTGCATGGCTTGCGCTCTAATTTGGCTCCACGTGGAGACTGGAAGAAAGAAAAGTCGAAACATGTATCTCAGTGATGTCGTTGTAGAGAGAGAGAGAGAGAGAGAAGGATGATATGAAAGCGATTCTGGTGGCAACCATGAATCATCGTAAGTAATGATCAAACCTAAACCCCTCCGAAACATTTCGACAGAGTCATGCCTATTTTATTTGGGAGATACACTGTGACCGATTTCTTCTTTTAGACAACTGTGTAACATATATTGACTTAAAATTGATAATATTTCTCAATTAAGTATTGTCTAATATTGCAATTTCTGACATTAAATTATATCACTCTTTTGAAAGCGAATCTTTTAAGTTAGATTCAAATCCACATACATTATTTAATGACGCTATCATACCCTCAATAGGCGAGTCCATTTACTCCTACATCCATCGTCATTCTAAAAGTCTAGCAAAGAAATCATTACGTAAACATGATATATATATATATATATATAGGGGTGAGCTCATAAAAAAAAAATTATAAATTTGATGGTATGAATTTATTATAATATAGATACTAAATTAACATAATAATTATATTCACATGAGCGCTGATGTTAGTGGTCATGAGACTCGCGGCATGGATTGAATTCGACTAACGCTGCCGTGGGTTCTCGAAAACTGAATGATGTGGAGTGAGCTTGGACCGTTTCATCGTCAAAGTCAAACGGAGACTTGGAAAGATTAGTCAAGGATAGGGGATGCAGGCCCAAGTGTTTTGCAAACGACGATAGATTTGACTTCACTCCACTTAGTATTTTCGTCCTTCCCCTTCATATACAAGTTTCCATTTGATAATATGTTTAATCAACGTTAACATGATCGAAGTGCAATATGTACATAGTTTTTTTTTTTTTTTTTTTTTTTTTTGCTTTTGGTCTTTTTTGGAGTCTTATCAAAAGTAGGAACCACTTTTTTCATGACATAATAGATAAAAAAAAAAGTAGATATGACATAATAGATAAATAGTTACATAAGCATCGTTATTATCTCAACACCTCAGTTATTTGTCGATAAATTCATAAATAATTTGTTATTTGTAAGGAGATCAATGACTTTTGTGCTGAAAAAGAATCCTAATATTATTGGATTTGATCTCTATCGCGACTTAAATTTCGGGTGCACCACATAAAACTAAATTAATGGATTACTAAGTTTTTAACTTAGCTCGGACTCTTCCAAGCCCATACCAATTCGTGACTTAAGGTTCAAGTTTTTTAACATGCAAAAGATTATCATTTAAGAGTTACCACTAATCGATTTATGGTAGGTCGATTAGACACCTAAGTAAAATAAAATGAGATTTATTTTACTCCTACGACACTAGAGATTAAGGGTACGGGGACTTGGTTACACTAGAATTTTCTAATGCCTTTTCGGTAACATTTCTTTTATTTTCAAAAAAATATTTTTGCAAACAACTTGGATTTATTTTAACCTAAATTACTACCATGCAAAAATGACCACATGTATACTCAAACATTCAATAAATAAATTACATCACACAAAGCAAACAATTTTTTTGGGTTTTCTTGAAAGTTAGAATTCTTTTATGAAAATGCATTTCTTAAATAAATGACTTAATCTTATTAATATGAAAATTCTAAATAAATGGGCTTATTATGCAAACTAATTAACCTACACCTCATGACCTAATTTCACTAATGAAAAAATTCTAATTAAACAATCATATTATGCAAACCGGTTAACATGCATTTAGTATTTTAGCATTTTTTTTATTGAAGTTTAGAATTTATGAAAACGTTAATTAATCTATCTAAAAGGGATAATTTTCTAATTTATTCTAGGGATTAATTTAAATTAAACCCTATCCTATCTTAGAAAACTATTTTTTTGAAAAATGAGATAATTAAAATGTATGAACATTATTTAAAACCCTAAAAAAAAATTAAATAGGTTCAACTCTAACTTATTTTAAAAAAAAATGCAATCCTAAAAATGTAATTCTAAAAAATATTTTGATTTTTTTAGTCTTTTTTAAAAGATAAGTAATTATTAAATAAAATTAAATCTAAACTATCAACAAAATAAAGGATTAAAATAATTGAAAAAATAACATGTTGTCTTACATGTCAAATTAACGATTATCCTAACCTAATTATCACGACAAAGAGATCAAAATAATTAAAATTTGATCCGAAGTCTTACGATCAAATTAATAATTATAATGATTTAAAATTCTATTAATATAATTAAAAAAATAATCCGTGTCTCTCGATTAAATTAATATTTACAATAATTCCGGACAAAATCCTTGTGGATAATGCCTACAAAATGCACAAATATTAACATTGACAAACCATATTCTAACTCAAACAATAATAACAAATTTAAATGAATAAATAAAATAAAAAAAAAATGAAAAATAAAATACCTAATGGAGGAGAGCAGCAGCATTGACACGGGCGTGGGACAACCAACTAAGCCGAGCGTGGGATTTGAGCAGCAGGTTGGTCGGCGCCGGGTGGAGGGTGGTCCAGCATTGGTGATCAGCGAGTAGCAGCTGGATCGCGAGTTGCTGCGGTGGTAGTGAGCAATGGCGTTGGGGCGAGCTCACGGGTGGAAGTGCAATGGGCAAGATCGTCGGGAAACAGATGCGTGGAGGTGCTGCTGTGGGTTCACCGAAAGGAAGTGAGGCAGACACAGCGACGATCGGAGTAAGAAGAGTGGCAAAGGTGGCACAGGCTGAGGCATGGGTTGCTGCAAACGTTGGCTAGGCGGCACTTAGGTGGAGGGCAACGCAATCGGGGGGTTGCTAGGCATCAGAGGGCAGCACAGCGACCTACAAAGGGAACAGAGGGTAGAACCAGCGACAGAGGAGTCGGGCATCTGGTAGTGTTGCAGGGCGTTGTGCACCGGGTCACTAGAAGGAGGACAGTGTCGAGTGTGCTGACGGAACGACGGTGCTACTTGGAGACCAATTTTGCAGGCTCACGGAGGTGATGACCGATGCAAGCTCGAGTGCTGCGAGGGCGTCGTGGAGGAGTTGGGCATGGCTGCTAGCGTCGTAGGGCACGACGGTGGCTGGCGGACAAAAGAGTGGCAGTGCTGCGTAGCGACTGGCAGGAGCCTCGTGAAGAAGAAGAACTTCCTTCTTTTCTCTTTTTAAGACTTTTTTTTTTATTATTATTCACTCTCACATCCCCTCACAGGTCTTCTCTTCCCGCCCCCTCTCTGCAAACTTTTGGTTGACTTTTCCTTCTTCTTTTTTTGATGACCCAGGGAACCCCCGTACGCCGCTTCGCGACTGAGATAAACCCTGGGGCGGACCCGGCCCACCACCGCTGACCAGGCCCACAGGGCAAATCGCGCGTAAATGCGACCCGCGGGTCTCGAACCCTTCCCCCTAAGCGGTGGGGTACCAAGCCTTAACCATTTGGGCCACCGCGGGCGGTGGTTACTTTTCCTTTTTGTTATAGAGAGAAAAGAGAAGTGCTTTTCTCTTTGCCCAAGATGGACGAAGACCTTTTTTCACACGAATTTTCTCTCGAAATTTTTTTGCTTTTTGGATCCCACCATTTCTCACAAACAGTAGCCCTTTTATAGTGAAAACCTCTATTGATGTTTAGAAAGTTGTGCTTCCTTGATTGCGGGAATTACATAATTTCAGCCTCGATTTGCCATTGCAAATTAACTTTTTAGTTTTTCACTCACGTTACTTGAAACGCATCCAAGTTCGTTTTGATTTTTGCGAACAGCTCACCTAATGAATATAATTTTTGATACTTTCCTTTTGATTTATCAATTTGATCATTATCATCACCGATTTTGGGTTTGGCTTCCATTTTTCTTTCATTTTTTCCTTTTATTTGTTCAAAATGCAATTTTTATTTTCCTTATTTCCCTAGGTTTGCTAAAAATTAGGTGTCAACAGTTTCCCCACTTTGAAGGTGAGTTCGTAGAGGTTGCTTTCAAAGACAAGTTGAGACCTAAATTCTGCACATGTACTGAATGACCCCCATTTTTTTTTTTTTTTGGGAAAATGAATCCCATTTTGAAATGAAATTTATATGATGTGTGGAAATGCTAACGCAAATGATAAATGAACTTACCTAGAATTACTTACCTTCAGGGAGAGTGACTCAAGATAGATTGGTGTTACATGTCCAGGACCCGTATCATTCTACAGTCGCCCAGAATAGTAACATGACTTCGCAAAGTGATTGCTTTCCCAGGACCCGTACCATTCTATAGTCACCTAAATGAAAAAAAAATGATTTTCCAGAACCCGTACCATTTTACGGTCGCCTTAATGTTGTTTGGAACCTGTACCATTTTACGGTCGTCTTAATGTTGTATGGACCCATACCATTTTACGGTCGCCTTGACGAAAAAATGATTTTCCAAGACCCATACTATTCTATGGTCGCCTGAATGTTGTCTAGGACCCGTACCATTCTACGGTTGCCTTGAGGAAAAAATGATTTTCCAGGACCCGTTCCATTCTACATTCGCCTGAACTGAGGTTGTCTAGGACCCGTGTACCATTCTACGATCACCTGAATGCTGTCTAGGACCCGTATCATTCTATGGTCGCCTAAACTAGGATTCATTTTCCAGGACCCGTACCATTCTACGGTCGCTTGAATGAAGAAATAGATGTTGTCTAGGGCCCGTACCATTCTATGGTTGCCTAAATGGGAAAATATGTGTTGTCTAGGACCCGTACCATTCTATGATCACCTAGCATTGCAACATAGATCATTTGACCAAGACCCAAACCTTTCTTCGATTGCCTTGATCGGAATGAATTTGGAAAAAGCTTTAGAGGGTAAGTCCATTGAGTGCTGGTGCTTGAAAATGAATACTTGTACAATGACAAGTATTTAAGGTATGGGTAGAGATATACTTACTTGGTGATATCTCTAATTATTAGGGATATATCTTCTAGAATTTAGATATCCTATGGAGGTCTCTCACCTCCTGATAGAAATTTGGAACATCAAGGATGGACCTTGAATGTTCATAATAGTTCCTCATCTTCTAATATCATGAGGCATTCTTGAATGTCAGGAGCACTTGGGTCTTTGAGATAACATTACCTGTTAGACATGATTAGGGCAAAAGTGCATTCACCAAAGAAATAAACAATTAATGCTATTCTAGAATGCACACTTCAAAATCCACTGAAGTTTTTATCAATTCAATCGGGGTTCATACATAATGACCTTCGCATCACCCAAATTTCCACTAGAGAGAATTATCGTTCAAGACAATTTTCACTCATGACATGGATTTATAAGAATGCTAAATGAGAGAATTTCAAATAGAAATGACTTTCACTTGCTCTCATTGAGAATAGAATCACTCTATCTTACCATATTAATAGGGGTTCGAGTATTCTCACAAGTGGTACGACCTTACCAATCTGAGAGGTATTTAACATGGACCATATTGTGGGCTTGGTCAACGGCTTAACAAAGGGACTCTTTGAGTCAAGGCTATTGAAAGAACATGTTTGCAATCATCTTTTTACAAGGGTTTAAAATGAGAAAGAAATAATCTTAAGAACCCTAAACATATGAACCCCTACGTTAAAAGTGAGAAAAGAACATTGTAATGATGTAACATAGGCTGGATTCATGGGTTGAGAAACGAAAGGATCATTAGGCTAAAAAATGTGTATAAGGGTCAAAGCTGATGATCATCTAGGCATTGTCTCTGGTTTTCTCTTTCGCCAGGGATGCGCCATTGATCTTGACTCTTTGAGTACTACTCCATTGAGATACAACCTTTTGCAACTGATAGTCACCTATCATGGCTCTTTCTTTTTCTTTTTTATTGGCATTGCTTCTACTAGGTACATCACTTTTTTATGCCTCTAGTTTTCATGCACCTTGCTTTTACTAGGCACACTTCTTTTTCATGCTCCATTAGTTCTATTTCAATTCTTTTTTCTTCTTTTTTTTTTTGCACACAATGCATGCGTCAAGGAATTACACTTTGAATGACACTCAAACTTTCAAGGGTCTTCATCTGTCTTTTTGCCTTTCCCCGGTGTGGGGATGATCACCAATTGGGTTTAAAGAAATGAAATTGCAGGCTCAAGTGGGCTATGCAAATGGTATAAGTATGTAGGATAGAGAAAGAAATGTTCTTTGTCATCTTAAGGCAACTTAAATTAACACATGAATTCAATGTAATAGCACAAATTGAAGATTGAAACAAGTGAGAGCAAGAAAATTTTAATTCATTTTCCTCATCCCATGATGCCATTTACCTCCCAGTTGCCCCAATGTGGGGTGGTTCTTGACAAAGGTAATTTGAAAAGAATTTTCATAAGTGTTTAAGACTCAAAGGACTTAAGCAATGGATCACCTGTAGTGTTTGGGGTAGAGAAATAAACTGCCTCTCATCATTTCGATTGCCATACCTTTTGCGAGAGAACTCTTTACCTTATGTATATGAACCTTCCTACACTTATCTCACAATGTATGAGTAGAGGACTGTGTATAGGATAAGGTTTTCCTTTCATCATCCCGACTAGTCTCATTTCGTATGCTCAGTCAATTCCACAACATTCATTAAATTACTCCATCTTGATGTTCTTTAGTATAATTGGTGGCTAAGAGTCATCATGCAAAATCCTTTTTTAGGCATGAAAAATTGTCAACTTCAAAACAAACAGTTTTCTTCAAAACAAACAGTTTTCCCCACTGCAAAATGGTTTTAAGCATTCATTCAAGGATTCCTCTACAATGGGATTGCCTCAACAGTTGATGTCTTTTGATTGTCCCTATCATTCAAGATTGAAAATCTACTTTTGCCCTTGCATAGGAGAATGTGCATGAATATGATACTATGCAACATCAAAGTAAAAACAAATGGAATATCCATTTTTGGCTTGGGTGGAGATTTTATCTCAATCGGGTCACTACCAAGATCTATCATGCCCCCAATCTATCACATTAACTCTTTAGAAATGTGTCATTGACAATTGGGCCAATTGCAACTTGGTGTACCTTTTCATATGCCTTCTCATCAGACCGAAAAAGTAATGCTCTGAAACATGAAGTAAATGAGTCAAAAATTTAAATAGGACTAACCTAATGCATGCTTTTGGATGAGGAAGCATGAAGAAGCCTAGTCCTCAGAATTCTCCTTGGATGACATTTTCTTTTTATTGTTGGATATCGTCACCGGGCTAGTTTGGCATACCTCATCATGTCCTCAAAACAAAACTTGTAATTTTATTGATATACATCAATCAAATTACATTTATTGGAATGAAAAATGTGATATTTAGGCATTAAAGAAAAATAGAAGAAATTTTTACCAATCCTTGAAAAGCAATAAGAATTCCCACGCAGGGGAATGTGCAACTGAGCATGCCCCTAATTAAATAAGGAAAGCAAACTACTTAAGATTATGAATCATGTGTGCTTGAGTTCTTCACCCTCCTTGATCTTGTGATGCGAACCCTCCAAGTTAGATATTCTTCCTTCTAGATATGTCACTAGTCTCTTCATAGTGGCATCAAATTCAGCTACCTCGAAAAAATGAGACGGTTCAAAAGTCCTCTTGGCTCTCTTCTTCGAGTCGCAGTTTCTTACTAAAGATAGAGTACCTATGTCATCATGGCCCTTTTGCTTGACAAGACAAGCCACAGTAGTAGACAATCCATCGACTTGATTTTGGAGGTGCACAATTTGCTTGTTTATATTGACAATGATATGGTCTAGCACCTCATTTTGATCCGCCATTTTAGCTCTTGACCGTGTACGGTTGGGTGAGCGAAATCGCTTCATAATCACCTAAAGGAACATGTAAGCATGAGGTGTAAATGGAGAGTCAATCCATGACAATGATCTAATCGATTTTTTAATTTTTTTTTCATTTATTCATGAAAAGTCTTTGCAAGAAGGGAATTTCCTAAAAATAACTAGAAAAATAAAAATAGGACACCCTAGCAAAAACCAAATTTCCTAAGCACAAATTAGAAATGGCCAAGATTTGAAACTCCCTAATGAGAACAATAAAGACATGAATTGAAAAAAAATTCTCCAAAGTTTTTGTTATTTTCCAAATGATTCATTACGTGGCAATTTCCTCATTTCATTTCTAATTGACAAAGGAATTAAATTCAATGATTGACCTATATTGCCATGGACTGACTCAAAAAGTAAATTGCATGATATAGGGATAGAAGACTTACTTCACCAAGGAAAATTAACAGCAGTCACATAGACATGCACATGAGATGCAAGGCTCGATTTCTACCTAGACGGCTTAACAAAGTGGAGCTAAGAGGATGATCTGACCGTTGCAATCTCGAATTAACGTGTCGGGTCCTCCTAACTCCGGCTTAGTTGAATGGAATGTCCAATAGTCATGCAGTCTCGCAAATATGGACAAACACATTTGACACCATGAAAAGACTTTTGGGGAAGAGAACGTCAACCTTTACATAGCAGTCTTGCTTTGGATGAAGTATCATTCTTAACACCATCCTGAAAATTCTATTGCAACCCAGGTCCGGCCACAGGTTATGTGTACAATAATGTAATGCTAAAAGTAATAAAACATGCACAACTATTTAAATGCAAACAATACTTCTAATTAGGGAAAAATAAATCATTCATCCCACAATCCAACCTACAAAACAAATGTTAGCAAGGACTACTCTTCTTATACTTCCCATTTACAAAAACATTTAACACCTTAGATATGTTACGTACATACCCGATGTCTTCGCTGCCAAACAAAAAGAAAAAGAAAAATTGGCTTAAGTCCACTAAATGTTTTAACATAAGTCCCCAGTGGAGTCGCTAAGCTGTCATGACCTAAATTTCGAGTGCACCACCAAAAACTATGTTAATGGATTACTAAGTCTTTAACTTAGCCCGGGCTCTCCCAAGTCTACACCAATTCGCGACTTAAGGTTTAAGCTTTTTAACATGCAAAAGATTATCATCTAGGAGTTGCCACTAATCAATTTATGGTAGATCGATTGGATACCTAAGTAAAATAAAGGGAGATTTATTTTACTCCTACGGACTAGAGATTAAGGGTACGAGGACTTGGTTACACTAGAATTTTCTAATGCCCTTTCAGTACCATCTTTTATTTAAAAAAAAAATGTTTTTGCAAGCAACTTGGATTTATTTTAACCTAAATTACTACCATGCAAAAATGACCACACGGATGCTCAAACATTCAATAAATAAATTGCATTACACAAAGCAAACAATTTTTTTTTTTTTTTGGGTTTTCTTGAAAATTAGAATTCTTTTATGAAAATGCATTTCTTAACTAAATGACTTAATTCTATTAATATGCAAATTCTAATTAAATGGGCTTATTATGCAAACTAATTAACTTGCACCTCATGACCTAATTTCACTAATGAAAACATTCTAATTAAACGATCATATTATGCAAACCAGTTAACATGCATCTAGTATTTTAGCATTTTTTTTTATTGAAGTTTAGAATTTATGAAAACCCTAATTAATCTATCTAAAAAGGGATAATTTTCTAATTTATTCTAGGGATTAATTTAACTTAAACCCTATCCTATCTTAGAAAACTTTTTTTTGACAAATGAGATAATTAAAATGTGATAACATTATTTAAAACCCTAAAAAAATTAAATAGGTTCAACTCTAACTTATTTTAAAAAAAATGCAATCCTAAAAATGTAATCCTAAAAATTATTTTGATTTTTTTAGTCTTTTTTAAAAGATAAAATATTAAATATTAACTAAACTATCAACAAAATAAAGATTAAAATAATCGAAAAAATAACATGTTATCTCACATGTCAAATTAACGATTAAAAATCCTAACCCTAATTATCACAACAGATGGATCAAAATAATAAAAATTATAATGATTTGGATAAATTAATAATTAAATGATTTAAAATTCTACCATAAAGCCCAAAAATTAATATAATTAAAAAATAATCCGATGTCTCTCGGATTAAATTAATAATTACAATAATTTTGGAAAAAATCTAGATGATAATGCCTACAAAATGCACAAATATTAACATTGACAAACTATATTCTAAATCAAACAATATTAACAAAATTTAAAATGAATAAATAAAAGACAATAAAAAAAAAAAATGAAAAATAAACTACCTAATGGAGGAGAGCAGCAGCGTCGACATGGGCACGGGACAACCAACAGAGCTGGGCGTGGGATTTGGGCAGCAGGTTGGTCGGCGCCGGGCGAAGAGTGGCGTGGCGTCAGCAATCGATGAGTATCAGCTGGATCGCGAGTTGTTGTGGTGGTAGTGAGCAGTGGTGTCGGGGCGAGCTTGCGGGTGGAAGAGTAGTGGGCAAGATCGTCGGGAAATAGAGACGCGGAGCTACTGCTCTGGGTTCATCGAAAGGAAGTGAGGCAAACACAGTGACGATCAGAGCAAGGAGAGTGGCAGAGGTGGCACAGGTTGAGGCGTGGGTTGCTACAGACATTGGTTGGGCGGCACTCAGGCGGAGGGTAGTGCAACCGGGGGGTTGATAGGCATCGGAGGGCAGCACAGCAACCTGCAAAGGGAATAGAGGGTAGAAACAGTAGTGGAGGAGTTGGACGTTTGGTGGTGTTGTAAGGCATCGTGCACTGGGTCACCGGAAGGAGGACGGTGCCGAGTGGGCTTATGGAACGGCGGTGCTACTCGGAGACCAGCGGTGCAAGCTCACGGAGGTGATGACCACCGCAAGCTCGAGTGCTGTGGGGGCGTCATGGAGGAGTCGGGTGCGGCTGCTGGCATCATAGGGTGTGACGATGGCTAGTAGAGTGAAGAGTGGCGGTGCAACGCAACAGTTGGCAGGTTTGGCGACAGGAGCCTCGAAAGAAGAACTTCCTTCTTTTCTCTTTTTAATACTTTTATTATTATTATTATTCACTCTCATGTCCCCTCACAGGTATTCTCTTCCTACCCCATCTCTGCAAACTTTTGGTTGACTTTTCTTTTTTGTTAGAGAGAGAAAAGAGAAGTGCTTTTCTCTTTGCCCAAGATGGACGAAGACCTTTTTTCATACAAATTTTCTCTTGAAATTTTTTTGCTTTTTGGATCCCGTCATTTCTCACGAACTGTAGCCCTTTTATAGTGAAAATCTCTATTGATCTTTAGAAAGTTGTGCTTCCTCAATTGCGGGAATTACAAAATTTCAGCTTTGATTTGCCATCGCAAATTAACATTTCATTTTTCACTCACGTTACCAAAAACACATCCAAGTTCATTTTGATTTTTGCGAATAGCTCACCTAATGGTATAATTTTTGATACTTTCCTCTTGATTTATCAATCTGATCATTATCCTCATCGATTTTGGGTTTGGCTTCCATTTTCTTCCATTTTTTCCTTTTATTTGTTCAAAATGCAATTTTTATTTTCCTTATTTCCGTAGGTTTGCTAAAAATTAGGTGTTAACAATTAGGTGTCAAGTGAATAAATGTAGAAACTTACATAGATAGCTAGATAAAAGACGTCTCCAATAGACTAATTGTTAAATGGAATCTACCTAACGTCTTAGAAAATAATGACGAATAATTACTA
The DNA here is from genome assembly GCA_014182885.2 of Eucalyptus caleyi. Lineage (NCBI taxonomy): Eukaryota > Viridiplantae > Streptophyta > Magnoliopsida > Myrtales > Myrtaceae > Eucalyptus > Eucalyptus caleyi. The sequence continues at coordinate 52,056,948 of CM024470.2, forward strand.
AAAACTTAAATTGAGAAACTTAATTTGCCAGAAGGATGGTGATCCCCACTTGCCTTTTGAAAGTGTGTATATTTTTTTCTGGGAAAGACTAGATCAAAAGATGAACCTACCGTACAAGCAATAATAATTAAAGTTGATCTTTCAATGGGAATGTTCTTTATAAAATGTTGAAGTCGCCGGGTCAAATTAAGGATTTCTAGAAAAAGGTTGTGAGAAATTCTATGTCTATATATCGTGGGCCAACTTTAGCTGTAATTACTACTTGTAAAAACTTGATTGTGGCACCCCGAATCACCTAACGTTGCCACAGATACCAAAGAAGAACCTTAGTTCCTAGGCATTTTTTTTTATAACGGTCCCAGCGCATTTTATTTGCGGAAGCATAATCAAGTCTTACTAATTCTCCCTCCCACAACCATGATACAATGCACACCACTAAACACCATAAGAGAAATAAAGTCGAGCCACTCTTTATTTATATATTTTCAAGATGGATTTCATGGGTCGATACAACCAAAAAGGAAAACCAAGACTCTTGGCTAGACTTGGCCACAACTCAAAAAGAGACAACTCGACCCTCTATGTCGATCATGCAAAATCCTTAATCTACAAGTGTCGGCTATGTCCAAAAAGTAGTAGCTCCTACTCCTCACGCGGGCCGTCACACCCATCTCGGTGCATCTGGCGATGGCGGTGGCAACATCCCCCGCATCACTCCGTTACGACGAACATGGACAGATATGAACTCCTGGATGACCGGGCCCCCAGCTAGGCCCACATCATACATCACCAGTGCACAAACCCAAATGAACGTCAGACCAGGGATGGTGGGATAATTGATCTCCATACACTCGACCTCAACGTTAGATGGAAGGCCGTAAAAGGTGCCCCGCATGATAGTAGGGAGCAGCATCTTTCTAATCTGAAATGTTAGTCCCCAAAAGGGGTGAGTACAACCACTCAGCAGGTAGATGATCCAATAAACTACTCAATGCATCACACAAAACAATCAAGACATCATGGTATTTGCATCCCACATTTATCGCTCGCATCTAACCTGGCATTGTGAGGAACCTCCGGCACACACCTCCGGGCATCCGGCACACACACTCTGGGCATCTCATACCCCAACTGGCATCATGAGGTATCCCCCGGCTCACACCTCCAGGCTTCCGGCACCCCCACATCCCGGGCATCTCGAAACTCCCGAGGACATCCGGCACACACCCTCCGGGCATCCAGCATTTACACTCCCTGGTCGGGCATCTCGACACTCCCGGGGCATTGTCGGCTCACACCTCCGATAGCATTCTCATTTATCATAGTTCACATTCACATTTGTCGGCTCACACCTCCGATGGCATATGATATGATGGCAACAAGATCATTTTCAGCATTTTGATTCTTATATGTAGTACCAAATATCATCACATGTGCAGTAAGATCCAATCACTTATGAAAACATAATCCATGGGGTCCATACAACTTAGAATAATCCATACATCATGACTTTTTGAAATCTACAAAATCCAGTTTGCACAATTTCAGAAAACATATTAATTAAATATCCATATGATCTTCAAAAATTATGAAATCTGAACATGTGATAATTAAGACATAAATGTAGCAACTCCATGAAGAACACATGCCCAAAAGAACCTCACACAAAAAGATATAGCTCACGCATTAGAGCGTGCAAAATTCGGACACATTAGATTGCGCGGTTCTTGAAATATTTCAATTTAAATACCCGAATGACCTTCAAAAATTATGAAATTTTACCACGTGATAATCAAGACCCTAAGGTAGATTTTTAATGCAGATATCAAGGCTAGATTAATCCTAGATAATTAATTATGGAGGGTCGAATCCCCTGTTCCTAGTACCGAACATTCCAGGTTTATCCATCTCCGAAAAATCAAGATTTCACCTACTTATATTCCTTCATTTGCTCTGTATTTTTGATATGTTTTGTCTCCAGAGGTCCACTACAACTTTCATGAAGGAATCCAGGTGAGATTCTCAAAGGAAAGTCACTTTATAGTCCATGAAGTCGCTGGAGTTCGGTACAATATTTCCAGATCTATCGTCTTCAAAGGAAAAATCGTTTCACCAGGCTATACTAGTTTGTTTTACCTCAATTTTGAGTATGTTAGTCTGCAAGATGTTCTCTAAAACTTTTGTGAAGGCGTCAAAGTGAAATTCTCAGTAAAATGTTACATACAACACACAAAATCACCAAGAAGTCAACAAAACAGTTTCAGATCTAACGTTTTCGTAGAGGGAGGGTTTCACCCCTCAAAACTCAGCCATTTTGTCTCAAATTTTAGTATGTTATACTTTAAGACGTTTTGTACAACTTTTGTGAAGAAGTCAAAACCAAAATCCGACTCAAATCCCGCATGCCAGCCACTACAACATTCTGGGTCGGGCTGTTTACTCGAAAACAGATTGCTATTTCAAAACAGCACCCTCAAAACTTTGGTTTTTCACACCCTAGACATCCGAAATTCATGACCTTTCACTAGCACATCCTAGACACAACATGCAAGAACAGATCAATGGATCTAACTTGCCTCCAAACCGTGCTATGGCAAGCACGACGGCAGCAAACGACGGAAGCACGGGCGGCTATGGGCGACGGACGAGCGGCTTCCTCCTTCGCGCGGCCTCTTCCTCCTCACTCTCAGTTCCCTCACTCTCTCGACAGCTCTCTCTCTCCCTTTCTCAAAACCAGTCACTCTCTCTCTCTCTCTCTCTCTCTATTTCCTTTTATTCCATGATTTGCAATCATTTGGAGCTGCCCAAAGTGGCCAATGGGTGTAACTCCCTTTTTGCCACTTGGAAAACCCCATGCATGATGGGCTTGAAGATGGGCCGGCTCCTCCCCCTTTGTGGTCGACAGTAGCCCCTTCATGGGCTTCATGGGCCAAGCCAATTTGGCCCACTTTAGGTCCAATACCCTTGGGCCTAAAGTTCAATCTTAATTAATTCTAATTTCACTTTTAATAATTCATCTTAATTCCCTCTTTTATAAATTTCAAATTCACAATTTCATATGGCCAGAAAAATTGTATCCTTAAACTATAAGAATCAAATCTATGAGGTGCATAACCAAGAACAAATTCTTCTTATCAACTCATCCTATAATACTAATTTTAATAACCCATGAACACAAGGTACATTTCCATCCATATAACACTCGGTCTTAAAAGTAAGTCAATAGCTAAGGCATAAACCAAAGGCAAATTTCATTACCTAATCATAGACTTTAATACATCTAGAGGTTGCCTTGAATTTTGGGATGCCACATCAATGGTTTATCATACACGTGGTAAATAATTTGCTAGAATAACTTAGTTGCAGTGATAGGATGGCCTAGAAAGCCATAAGGCCCACAACCATGGCGTCGAGGAATCCAAGCATGAGACCTTAGTTTGCCACTCCCCCGGTGGCGACCATGGTGACTCAAGCCTCGGCGAGCTTGATGAGTGACAAGACGCAACAAATAAGCTTCGGCTAGAGTTATTGTGATGAAATCCACAATCTAGCTATATCCATAGATGATAAAGATTAAAAATTGGCAGAGTGGACCTCGCTGAACGTCAGTGGTAAGCAGCAGAGGCCGTAACCATCAGGAGGTGATAGGGAGATACCAAAAAAACAAGTGAACCCAAAGCAAAAATAATGTCCAAACTTGTTCTACTAGTTTCAACATAGTGAACACTGATTGATACAAGTAAAAAATTGAAATCATGTCTATAGGCACACATCACAAAGAAGTGCAATGGAGAAGATCCCCTCAAAAGTATGTAACTCTTCTGCAGCATGGGGATTGCTTGTCATACTAAACAAAACAAATTAATGTTAGACATAAAATTCATGATGTAGAAGCCAGGATCAATTAAAGACAAACCTCTAGCCATTGTTCTTGTTTACGTTCGTCAGAAAAACCTGAAATCAAAGAAAAATTGGGGACATGCTACTAACCCAATTCCCTCACGTACTGATGGTGTATTCAAAATATGAGAGTTTGTGTTAGACCTTGTCATCACCCGTCAGAAATGAACGTACGTTCCTTTTTATACACCGTCTCTCATCAAGACGGTTACCAAATGGGCGTTTGTTACAAAAGGGTACGAAGCGTGGAAAAACTTCATATCGAATAGTCACAACTTTAAGAAAAAGAGTGGGTTCAAAATGTGGGATCACAAAAATAAATAATATTCTCCCACTTGATCCCATCATTTTCATCATAAAGATTATTCAACTAATTCTACAAAAACTTTATGCTTAAAGAAAAGAAATAAAACACATGGATCATGGCGACATGTCCTCTAAGAGTGACTAATATCTTCCATGTATCACAATGCATCTTATTTCTTTAATGTCAGCCTATATGTGACAACATATTTTAATGAATATCCCATGTTTATTCCAGAATCAAGGATAAATGTCATTCTCATAAACAACAAAATGTGTACACCAAAATTGAGAATCAACATTATAACTAAATAAGAGTTTCATACAACAGAAATCGTTCATATGATGACAAATCACATGATGGGACCTATTCCCATACTAGTTACATGATCCTTATACTTCATTGGTGGCATGCCTTTAGTTAAAGGATCGGCTATCATCAATTTAGTGCTAACGTGTTCAATGACCACTTTATTCTCCTTAACACATTCTCTTATGGCTAAATACTTAATGTTGATATACTTACTTCAACTGCCAGTTTTGGCATTTTTAGCCATAAAAACCACATCTGAATTGTCACAATATATTTTTAATGGCCTAAAAATAGAATCAACAATTCTAAGCCTAGCAATGAAACTCTTCAACCATACACCATGCGAGGTAGCCTCAAAACAAGAAACGAACTTAGCCTCCATAGTGGAAGTAGCGGTCAAAGTTTGCTTGGCACTTCTCCATGACATAGCTCTGCCAGCTAACATAAAAATGTATCCAGATGTTGATTTTCATGAATCAACGCAGCCCGCAAAGTCCACATCCGAATAACCGACCACTTCCAAGTTGTCAGTCCGTCTATACATAAGCATATAGTCTTTGGTACCTTGAAGGTATCTTATCACTTTCTTTGCAGCTCTCCAGTGGTCTAAACCTGGATTACTCTGATATCTTCCCAACATTCCTACAGCAAAAGCGATGTTAGGTCGAGTGTAAACCTGAGTATACATTAAGCTTCCAACAATAAAAGCATATGGAATGTTGTAGATTTGTTCCCTTTTTAGATTGTTCTTCGGGCATTGGTTCAAATTGAACCTATCACCCTTCACAGTGAATGCTATACTCGGTGAACAATCTTTCATCCAAAATATCTCTAAGACCTTATTGATATAGGTTTCTTGAGATAGTCCTAAAATGCCTCGAGGTCTATCTCTTAATGCCAATGACATAAGATGCATCACCCATATCCTTCATGTCAAAACTCTTAGAGAGAAATTGTTTCACCTCATATAGCAACCCTTTATCATTGGTTGCAAGTAATATATCATCCACATATAGCACAAGGAAACAAATTTTACTCCCACCGACCTTCTGGTATATACATTGATCCATGACACAAAACCGAATGAAGAGATGACTTTATGGAACCTTAAGTACCATTGGCGGGATGCTTGTTTCAAGCCATATATAAATTTCTTAAGCTTGCACACTAAATGCTCATTTTTACTAGAGGGGAATCCTTCAGGTTGTTTCATGTAAACCTCCTCCTCTAGTTCTCCATTGAGGAACGCCGTTTTCACATCCATTTGATGTAATTCCATATCAAAATGGGCAACCAATGCCAAAACAATATAAAGAGAATCTTTCTTAGATACAAGAGAAAAGGTCTCTGTGTAATAAATTCCTCCCTTTTGAGTGAATCCTTTGACAACAAGTCTAGCTTTATATCTTTCAATCTTTTCAAATGAATCCTTCTTAGTTTTGAAGACCCATTTACAAGCAATGGCCATCGCACCATCAGGTAACTGAACCAAATCCCAGACTTCATTAGATGCCATAGAACTCATCTCTTCCTTCATGGCATTGTACCACAAATTAGATTTATCACTATCCATGGCTTGCGAAAACATTTCGTGATCATTCTCAGTTCCAATATTGTAGTCAGACTCTTGTAAATACACAATATAATCACTAAGAATAGCCGATTTCATTATTCTAACAGATCTTCTCAATGTTGCATCAACATTCTCTTGAGGAGCATGTGGCTCAACTGGTTGTTCAACAATTTCTGGTAATTGCTGAACAATTGGATCTACTAGATCAATATCAGCAGGTTGTGGAACTTCAACGATTGGTTGTTCAATAACCGGTTGAACTAAAGGGGCATTATAAGCAACAATCAATCTTAAACTTGAGGTGGAGGGATGAGTGTCTGGATAATCTTTCTTAGGAATAAGGTCCTTCGATTAATTGCTCCCACTAATCAAGTGATTTTCAAGAAATTTTGCATCTCTTGATTACATAATCCTAGTGGTGTGAGATGGACAATAAAACCTGTATCCCTTAGACCTTTTGACATATCCAATGAAATACCCACTTATAGTCCTTGGGTCCGACTTCTTTTCTTATGGATTATAAACTCTCACTTCAGACGGGCATCCCCAAACGCACACATGATGCAAAGTCGATTTTCAACCCTTAAATAACTCAAAAGGTGTCTTTGGGACAGCCTTGGTCGGAACTCGGTTTAATATGTACACTGTCATCTTAAGTGCTTCAGTCCACAATGATTTAGAAAGTTTGGCGCTGCTAAGCATACTACGCACCATGTCTAATAAGGTTCAGTTTCTTCTTTTCGCTACGCCGTTTTGGTCCGGAGAACTAGGCATAATATATTGGGCAACTATCCCATGCTCTTGAAGAAATCTTGCAAATGGACCGGGTGCTTGTCCAACTTTAGTGTATCTACCATAGAATTCTCCACCTCTATCTGATCTCACGATCTTAATTTGTTTATCGCATTGTTTCTCTACTTCCGTCTTAAATACCTTAAAGGCATCTAATGCTTCATATTTATTATGAATCAAGTAGAGATACATATAACGTGAGTAATCATCTATGAAGGAGATGAAGTATTTCTGACCACAAGAGTCCATATCTGGACTAGATATATCTGTATGTATAATTTCTAATATTTCTGTACTCCTCTTGGCACCTTTCTTTGTCTTGTTAGTCTGCTTTCCCTTTATGCAGTCCATACAAGTATCACAATCAGTAAAATCTAAAGTACCGAGTACTCCATCATTTACTAATCGTTTAATTCTTTATATGGAGATATGTCCCAATCTTCGGTGCCACAACATAGAGGAATGTTCTTTCACAATACATCGTTTCATACCAGCTTTATCATAAACATGCATCGCATCATAATAGGCATTGTCTTGTAAATTAATTTGAAAAAGACCATCGGACAAAATACCACTCCCGACAATTTAAAATTTAAATGATAAATAGAAGTTTGAATCTAAAAATTTAAAGGAGGACCCCAAAGGTACAAGTCTTGAAACTGAAATAAAGTTTATAGAAAATCTAGGAACATAAAATGTCCTTTCTAAAATTAAAACAAAGCCATTATTGAAAACTAGTCTACATGTCCCAATAGCTTCCACATGCGAGCACATCTTGCTTCCTGAATAGATGCTTTGTTCACTTTCCACTGGCTTCCCATGGTTTTGAAAATCCTGCAAGGAATTCGAAATATAGATTGTAGATCCGGAATCAACTCACCAAGTATTGTGACTTACATAAGTCATATTAGATTCATAATAGCACAAGAGATTTGATTACCTTTCTTCTCGAGCCAGGCCTTAAATTTGACACAATCATTCTTTATATGCCCTTTCTGTTTACAAAAGAAACATTTGGATTCTTTCTTAATGTCAGCTTGGGGAGTTATTTTACCTTTTCCCTTATACTTGCCATAGCCCTTATTCTTTCCTTGTGTTGCCAAATGAGCAATTTCTCCCAATTCCATAATCAATCTTTCTTCCTCTTGAACACACATGATCATAAGTTCATTAATTTACCATTATGCATACTATTGTGGGAGAGTGTTCATAATATAATACACAATAAAAGATTCAGATATTTCAACCTCAAGTTTCTTAGGCTGTGCTGCAATGTCCCTCATTTGCATGATGTGCTCACGCACACCTCTAACACGAGTGAGCTTTAATGATGAAAACTTCATAATCAGGGTTATGGCATGTGCCTTCTCAGAACTCTCAAACTGTGCATCTATGGCCTCTAATAAAGCTTTAGCATTGCTATACTGAGCAATCGAACCACGAATACTATGAGATATTTTAGCTCTTATAAACATCGCACAAATGCGGTTGGACCACTCCCATTGGTTATAAAGAGCTATCTCAGCTAAAGTGCTTGAATTAGTAGGAGCAGGTGGTTCGTCTTTCCTTATAGCATAGTCAATGTCTATCCACCCCAATTAAAGATGAACTGACTTATTCCAAACTTTATAGTTCTCACCATTCAGTATGGGAACATCAAACTTAAATTCAAAGAAATTCACAGATTGTGAAACTACATATCAAATAATCATGCTTATGTCACAAAATTTGAGGCAAATATAAATATATCATGTTTTACCAATGTAAACATGTCACAATATGAATCACATAGGGAGAATTACCAAAAAAGTCTTAAACCTATTGCAATTGTGCCAATTCAGTCATACACTTTTTTTTTGGCCAATTTAGTCCTAAACATTTTACTTTTGTTCCAGTTCAATCCATCTGGCCAAAATTAGACGGGCGGTGCTAACGTGGCAGCTGGCCGGTGCCGGTGAGCTTTTTCAAAGAATATTTTATTATTTTTATTAATTTTTTATTAATTTTTTTCTTTTTTTCTTTTTTTCCCTCCTCCCACCTCCTTCCTTGGGCTCCGGTGATCGGCCAAGCTGGCTGGTCTCCAGACTAAGGTGATCCGGCGGGGCGAGGAGGCCTTGCCAGACGCGACGGTGAGGCCCCCTCACTGTCGTTGGGCGCGAGCTCGCCTCACGCGGCAACCGTGAGGGGAGCTCGCACCCAGCGACGATGAGGGGGGCTCGCCATCGCATTTGGCGAGGGCTTGCCTCACCCCGCCGTCGTTGGGCACGAGCTTGCCTCGCGGTTGCCGCGCAAGGCGAGCCCTCGCCAGATCCGGCGAGGGGCACTTGCCATCGCGTCTGGCATGGCATCTCATCATCTTCGCATCGCCGTCATCGTGAACCTGTCACCTCGCTAATCCGGTCAGTTAATGTCATAATCTTGGATTAGGAAGTTAATTGCACTAGAGGGATTAGTTTAGTCTTAATTAGGATTAATGTTAATTAAGTTAGTGTAACTAGTAGTTAGTTAGTTTAGTTAGGTGAACTAGAGAGTTAAACTAGTTAGGTGGTTAGTTAGGTTATTTAGTTAGCCTAATTAGATTAATTAGTTAGCCTACTTAGATTAGCTAGTTAGTTCAATTAGGTTAGTCCGGTTAGCTTATTTAAATTAATGAAGTGATTTAATTTAAATAATTTAAATTTTATTTAATTAAATTAAATTTATTTAATTAATTATTATTAGCGTAAATTATGCCGAGATAGCCGTTAGTGAAATTTTACGCTAATCGTCGTGGATGCGTTGGTATGTGAAATTGCTTGCTAAATTATGCAATTGAGTGCTTGGTGATGATTTTTGGATTATTATTACAAAAATTGAATTTACGGGTATTTAAATAGAAAAATACCAGGTGTCGGGATTTGACGCCAAAAATATTTTATGTACTATATAAAATCGTGGAATTTTTAAATGGGAGAATACTACATTTATTTGGTTCAATTTGAATGTGTGACCACACACAATTATTTTACTGGGTATTTTTAATATGAAGAAAATTGGCCATTGAAGTATTTGAATGCAAAGCATAATGTTCTTGGCTGAGCATGGATGTGCGTGTGGTCATTATTGGAACCCATCTTGATGCATTCACACAGGACAATGCTTGATTAAGTTCAGATGCCCTTGACAACAGATGTCGGTCGCAGTGAAGGCTGGGCCAATGCTCCTTCGACAATGCCATCTAGATGTAGATGTTGTCGTGCTTAATGAAGCAAGACAATGCCTGGTTATGTCGAATGATCACCGATTGATGAGTTGGCCGTGGCCGTTGGGTCGTAAATAATTGGAGCATGCTTGAGTGATTGAGATAGTTGCGTCTAATTATGGGACGAAATTGTGTGGCACGGAATGGGACATGTCATAACGATTTGACCTTATAATCATAACCCCTATGAATATTTGATGAATGATATGAGGTGTTCCAGTTATTAAATTCATTTACTGTATGCATATGATATATGAGATGTACTAATGTGCAGGGAGGTGCTGAGACAAGGTAAGTCCTATATGGTGTATGTTTAGGCTACTTCTAGGTGAATTCTTGTCCTAATCAGGGTTTAAGGTGTGGACCTGCTAAGATTTTATCTCACTCTGTCGTGGTTCAAATATTTTTAGGTCTCTAGTGTGGAGGATCCCATACCCGAGGTTGAAGGGTCTGGAGTATAGGTGGCTTGATAGTTTCTTTTTGAAATAGGACTGACATGTGTAGACTGGTAGGACCAACTTGATATGTGTATAAAGTATGGTTTGTGAAAATTAGATGTCCTGCTTTTACTATCCTAGTGTTTGATGGTTGTCAGGGTATTTATTTAATTTGCTTCCACATGGGCATAAAACGAATGAGTCAGCAATGTGTACTGGGAACATTGCAAATTTTAATCAACCGCCAAGGGTTGTTCACGTGCCCGAGGTTCGGGGCGTGACAAGGGGTCACGGCCAAGGGAGGAGGAAATGGACTGGTTTAACAACAAACTCAACTCTAACCTAACCCAAAAAGGTCAAATCATATGTACTAGATGCCATAACCGTGTCAATCAATTGGTAGACTAATGTAGTGGATTCGTAATGCCTGCAACGGCTATGCAAGCCGCCATACCTCAGCTTTTAATCGTAATCCAAAACTTCTTTATCTTTGGAGAACCAGTTACAACTTAAAATGATAAAGGGACGAAAGTGTTTTACCTTGAATTCATGAAGCAAGGGGTCTTAGACTCTCACTCAACTCACGATATTTCGCAAAACTGACACAGTTTGCTCTAGTTCCCTCAACCTCCACTTGTTACTTAACGATTTTGGGTTCCTCAAATCATAGTTTTTATGGTTTTTCAAGCCTAGAGAGAGTACTACGAAATGAAGACTAGAGAATGAGCTAGAGAAATGAAGGTGGAAATGAGAGGGATGAGTTTAGAGAGAGAGAAAAAAAATATATATATTGAATCTCTTGGGATAATTGTCCAAAAAGTCATAAACTTATTGTATGGCAACAAATTTAGTTATAAAATTTTCAATTGTGTTAATTCAATCCTAAACTTATTGTAAGGCAACTGGTTTAGTTATAAACATTTTAATTGTACTAATTTTGTTCTAAACTTTTGGATAGTTTGTCAATTTATTCATAAATCTTTTAACAATTTGCCAATGTAATCCTTTCGGATAAGTTTGGTTGGAAATTGCCAAAGGACTACACTAACAAATCATTAAAAATGTTTAGGACTAAATTGACAAATTGTCAAAATATTTAAGACTAAATTGGCATAAGTAAATAGTTTAGGGTTGAATTAGTTGTTGTACAGTAAGTTTAAGAATTTTTGGATGATTTTTCAAAATCCCTTTATATGTTCACTAGCCAAGCCCATTCTTACCTAATGGTTTCTAACCAATATCCATTGGTTCAAAGCCCCAAAGTGTATTATGTTAGTGAAAACTCCTTAACTGTTCTGAAGTTGACAAAAGCTTTCCAAAAAGTCTAGTCTGAAGACTTGCACACTTAAGTGTTATAGTTTGAAGGACTCCAGACTCTACCGTCAAAGTCTAAAGATCACTAGACTTTAATCTCAAAGTATGACCACACTGACAGATTCCAGACCGACAAATGAAGACTTATCTAGATGCGAGTTTATCTTCAAAGATTCGGTTCGTATGGTTTGTGGAAGATCTTACGGATGGATATGACATCTTATGATCAATTATCCTTATTGGACTCAATTCGGATAAACAAATCTCTTGAAAGGTGAAGTATACTTGGAAAATTCTACTTATGGAAATCAAGATTTTGATTGTATGGGCGAGTATGATTGGTGGGCTATCATCACATTCCTTAAAACGACTCGATATCTCCTTGATTGATTATGTTCAACGAGTAGATTGGAATAACTATTTTGGAAAGTGCCAACCGTTGTAAAGGCATGGAGGAGTATAAAAGGAAGACTCTCAAGTTGTTCAAGTGTTTGTGTGAAATAAAAATTTCAAAGTTTGAAGCTTCCCAGTTCTTTGCTATTTCATTTGTCAAGTTTAACTTGTACTCAAAAGAGAGAGCAAACACTTGTGAGACTTTGGAAGGGTGTAGTAGAGGTTCTACATTGTGAAGTCAAGGACGTGAGATTGTAAAATCTCTTTTGATTCATAGTGAAATCCAGCCAATAGGCTATTAGTGCGAGAGAGTAGATGTAGGCTTGATCTAAGCCGAACTACTATAAACCTTGTATTTCCATTTTCTTTTCCTAGACTCTTTACTTTAATTCGTAGCTTTATATATATGCTTATAATTGATTACATCTTTAGTCTATTATCTTCTAAAAGCAATTCACTTTCATTAAGTCTTGCGAAAATTTATTTTAACACCTATTCACCCCCTTTAGGTGTTCTTACTAGCCATTTCAATTGGTATAAGAGTTTGTGTGCTCATTTTATTGAAGTGTTTTTACTTTTGAGTTAAAGATCTATGGGACTTAATACAATGTGTGGAAAAACAAGATGAATGCATTCCTGAGATCGAAAGATCCCCTGGAATGGGATGTCATAGAAAAATGGATTATTCCCAAAGCTATATCCATTTTAGAAAAACGAAAAGAAGTTGTAAACGCTAGCAAAATGGCACAAGAAGAAATAACTAAGAGACAAGCTCTTGATGCTAAAGTCATTTACTCTTTATACTGTACTTATCTCCTATTGAATATAGCAGAATTTCATCTCGTGAAACAGCCAAAGAAGTCTGGAATAGGTTGCATGTTACATATGAAGGAACCGATCGAGTTAAAGAAACAGAAATATTCTACTCAGACAATATGAAGCCTTCAAGATGAAGCCAGGAGAATCTATCACTAATATGTTTAGTTGTTTCACAGAAAATTGTAAAGGATCTAGCATATCAAGGATAGCCAATCTCAAGATCAATGAAGGTTAATAAATTGTTGTGTGGACTCTCCAAAAATTGCAATCATGTGAAGACTTCAATAAGAGAAATCCAGAGGATTATGGCGCTTTCTGTAGACGAACTAGTTGGCACACTTCAATCATATGAAGTGAAGCAAATCAATGAGGAAGATGATCCTAAAGGTAAGAAGTTAATTACTTTAAAATCTAACAATGATTCTGATATATATTTAGAAGATGATATTGACGATGAAAAACTGGCACTCATGATAAGGAAATTTAGAAAGTTGAATAAAAAGGGAAGAAAATTCAACTAGAAGAAGCAAAGCATTCAAAAGTTTTAAAACAAATCAACTGAGGATAATGAAACTAACAAATATGTGATTTATTTTGAATGTAAGAAAAATGAGCACATCGACCCAACTATCTTCTTTTGAAGAAAAAGAATGGAAGAACTAAGAAATACAGAAAAGCTCTCAAAGTAGAAACATTGAGCGATATTGAATGCTAAGAAAGTGATGAAAAATATGCCAAAATATGTCTAATGGAAAAATTAGAATCGGACTTAGACTTAGAAACAGATTCAGACTCAAACTCAGACAACGAAATCGAGATTAGTAATTTAAAAGTTCCTACTAAAGTCTTGAAGTACATAGTTGAACTTTGTCTCAATCTCAAAACCTCTCTTAAAAGGATTTCCGTGTTGAAGAGGGAGAATTCTACACTTAAGCAACAGGAAACTTCTTGAAAAGAAAAGTTTGAAAATCTAAACAAAAATTTTGTCAATTTGAAAGAAAATGTAGATTCTCTTTACATGAAAATACTTTTTAAAAGAGGACATTTCAAATATTACAAAAAAAAAATTTCAATAGGATCTGAGAAGTTCGAAAAGATTCTTTCGTACAAAGACCTTATTTCGATAAATCTGGTTTAGGTTTAGGTGTGACATCAGAAACTATTCCTTTAATTGATTTTCCAAAAGTAAAGGAAATAATCAAACAAAGATCTACAAAAACATTTTACAGAAATCATTTTCAAAGAGTTTTTGTAAAACATGTTGGCGGAAGTGCTCTATAATGCTCAAAGTGTAACATCTAGAACATTTTAAGAAAGAATATCCCAAAGTTTGGAGACCTGTTAAGAAGGATTGGACATGGACTGTATTTAAAACTAACTCTCCTGAACCTAAGAAAATCTAGGTACCAAAGAAAGCTTGAGTTCTTTTTGTAATTGCGGGTCACTATCAAGAAAAAGATCATGGTATTTGGATGGCAACTGTTTGAGACACATGATAGGAGATTCAAGTTGTTTTGTAAAACTTGTGCAATTAAATGATGAAAAAGTTTCATTTGGTGGAAACAACAAACGAAGAATTGTTGGATGTAGAACTGTAAAAATGGAAAGTTTCACAATCAACAATGTTTTCTTGGTAGAAGATTTGAATTACAATCTACTCAGCATTAGTCAATTGTACGACATTGGATTCAAAATCAATTTCCAAGAGGGAATTTGTTCGGAAACTAGTAAAGATTTTTCTCAATCTTTCACTAGACGAAAACATGAGAATATTTATCTTATGGATATAAAACCAAAAGATTCTCAGTGTCTAATATCCATTTAAGATGAAGCAAACCTTTGGCATCGAAAGCTTGGCCATGTTAATATAAAGCAAATTGCCAAGATCTCCTCTAAGAAGCTTGTTCATGGACTTCCCAGTCTAACTTATCAAAAGTCTGATTTATGCACACCATGTGTTCAAGGAAAACAGGTTAGAAGTTCCTTTAAACCTATAAATTAAGTTTCTATTAATCATGTTTTGCAGCTTCTGCATATGGATTTCTTTGGACCAACCAAAACTCAAAGCATTAGAGGAAAGAGATACTGCTTAGTAATCGTGGATGATTATTCTCGTTTTACTTTGGTTTACTTTCTGGCAAGTAAGTCCGAAACATTTTCTCACTTTTCAAAGTTTCCCAAGAAAGTTTAGAATAAAAAATGATATGTTATTTCAAGCATACGAATAGACCATGGAGGTGAGTTTCAAAATCAAGACTTTGCTAAATTTTGTGATGAACCTAGTTTCCAGCATGTTTTTGCTTCTCCATATACTCCAGAGTAGAATGGGGTTGTGGAAAGAAAGAATATATATTTGCAGGAGATGGCAAGAACCCTTTTATTTGAAAGTAATATTTCTTTTAGATTTTTTGGCTGAAGCAGTTTCTACAACTTACTACATTATTAATAGAGTATTTTTAAGGCATATTCTAAAGAAAACTCTTTATGAAGTATTTAAAGGGAAAAAAACCAAATGTTTATTATTTTTATGTGTTTGGTTGTAAATATTTTGTTTTGAAAAATGCAAATGATCAAACTAATAAATTTGAGGAAAAATCGACAAAGGAATTTTCCTTGGCTACTCAACTTCAAGAAAAGCCTACGGAATATTCAACAAGACTCAATCTGTGGAAGAATCTATGAATGTCAAATTCCAAGACTCGTGCTAAATCAACTGAATCAGACTCACCTTGAAGATTCTGAACCTGCTCAACCTTACAAAGTCTACCTCCCCTGAAGTGGTTCGGACTTCTATAGATCAACAACGAATAGAAATTGAGGACTCAACCGAAGTAGAAGATCAACAGGACTATCGGACCAACCAAGAATCGGAAGCATAAGTCTAGTCATCCCAAGGAACTCATCATTGGTAACATTGATGAAGGAATTCGTACCAGATCCAAAAGGCGAGAAGAGTCTAGCGCACTAGCAATTATTTCTGAGATAGAACCCAAAGGTATAGAATAAGTCTTAGCTGACGAAAGCTGGATTGAAGTTATGCAAAAAAAGCTAAGATAGTCCAGCATCAACAATGTTTGAGAACTAATTTCTAAACCAAAAGGTAAATTTATTATTTGAACTAAATGGGTTTTTAGGAACAAAATGGATGAGAAAGGAAAAGTGGTCAGAAACAAAGCAAGACTCGTGGCCAAAGGATATATGCAAGAGGAATGATAGACTATGATGAGATCTATGCACCAGTGGTAAGGTTAGATGTAATTAGATTACTATTTGCTTTTACTTGTTATAAAAATTTTAGATTATTTCAAATGGACGTCAAAAGTGCATTTCTCAATGGATTTATCCAAGAAGAAGTCTATGTAGAACAACCACTTGGATTTGAAGATCCAAAATGGCCAAACTCAGTCTTAAAATTGAAAAAATGCGCTATATGGATTAAAGCAAGCACCTTGAGCTTGGTATGACAGGTTAAATAAGTTTCTAATTCAAAATGGTTTTGTTAAAGGAAATATAGACACTACTTTGTTCATTAAAAAGGAAGGTAAAGATTTTCAACTCATTCAAATATACGTTGATGATATTATCTTTAGATCATCTAATGAAATTTTGTGCAAGAAGTTTTCTAAGAGTTTTCTAAGTCTATGCATAATGAATTCGAGATGAGCATGATAGGTGAATTATTTTTCTTTCTCGGATTATAAGTGAAACAATTTAAGGAAGGAATTTTCATTCACCAAGAAAAATATGCAAAAGATCTCATCAAGAAGTTCAAATTGAAGAATTGCAAAAAGACCGAGATATCAATGTCAAGCTCTTCAAGCTGGATAAAGACGAAGGAGGAAAGAAAGTTGACCAGAAGCTCTATAGGAGTATTATTGATTCACTTTTTTATCTTACTGTTTCTATACTTGACATTTTGTTTAGTGTTTGCATTTGTGCTAGATTTCAATCAGATCCGAAAGAATCTCATCTAAGTGCAACAAAATGTATCATCAAATACATTGCAACTACTTCAGAGCTAGGTCTGTGGTCTTCCAAAGAAGGAGACTTTACTCTCCATGAATATTCAGACGTAGATTTAGCAGGTTATAAAGTCAATAGAAAGAGTACTTCCAGTACTTGTCAACTGTTGAGCAACAAGCTGGTGTCTTGGTTCTCAAGGAAGCAAAGTACTATAACTCTTTCAATAGCAGAAGCAGAGTATGTAGCTCTTGAAAACTGTTGTTCTCAAATATTGTGGATAAAGCAACAGTTAAAAGACTTTGGAATTGAAGACTCATGTACCGAGATCAAATGCGACAACACCAGTGTCATCAATTTCACAAAGAATCCAATTCTTTATTTAAGAGCAAAGCACATAAAAATTCGACATCATTTCATTAGAGATCATGTTCAAAATGGAGAAGTTATGATACAATTCATTAACTCGAAGAATTAGTTGGCATACATATTTACAAAGTTATTGGAGAAAAGTCTATTTGAGTTTATTCGCATTGGACTTAACATCATATCTTCTATTGGTTAAAGTCCGAAGATGGCCGACTCGAGCATCCAAAAGTTACGACTGTAAGTTAATTCTTTTTCAATGCAAGTAATTTAATTTGCGGATGAAGTTTTTGAAAATGTACATTTATTTTTGAATCGCTACTTATCTATTTTATTTTTAGAAATTATCTTTTTCAAGTTTTGAATGGTAGCTTTTCATTTTCAAAAAGACAGTTTTTCATTTTCAAAAAGGGAGCTTTTACTTTTTCCTTGATGACAATCCGTATACCCCGTTTTATCTGCTTTATATACTGTTGATTTTCTTCTTCTTTGTTTTCACTCATAAACCCTAGAATATAGAATTATATTTTTCCTCACTTTCTCTCTCATTTATTCCAAAAAGATTTCACTTTTTTCACAATCGAGTTCGAGGAATCTCCCAAAGAAAGTGACAATGTCTTCCTAAAGAAAGTATTCTAGAATCGTGAGCAGGGGACCACAGCATATGCGTGAGGGTCCTATGTACTTTGATCTAACCGAGGAAGAAAACTCTCCATAGCAGCAACGGCAAAGTCAACAACAACATTCTCAACTGTATCACTCTTCTCATCCTAGGACTCATGTTCCTCGGCAGTAACATGCTGAAGAAGAGATCGTTGTAGACGTTGAACCTGTAAGGACTCTTAAGCTCGAATTTCTCTTCAAACTTTACTCTAAGTCGAAGGAAGCTGGTACTGCAATGACCTTCATTGATGAGTTTTTGAGTGAGAAATGGCACAAGAATGAGACTTACTTTTTTAGGACAATGGAAAGTATGGGCATTGTGCTTGTTGGTGCAGCAGTAAGGGCTTTTGCAAATTTTCCAAGTGATCCACGATTTGGATCCTTGAATCAACCTAAAGGGAAAGATTACGATGAAAGGATGTTCACACATTTTCAGCCTAGGATGGGCGCCGCTGCAAATGTTCGTGGTGAAAGGATGGATCTTTTTCTTTCTAAGGACCACAAGAGAACTTATTTGAAATTTTTGAAGCGAGGGGTGATGAACCCTAGAAGTGTGGATTTTCAATTTTCTTGATTCGTTGAAAGTGAAATTGAGGGAGAAGTTTGCACTCTTTCAACTCGAAATTTTTTGTTCTAAGATAACTGTTGCTCACCCAGAACTTACGGCTTACTTATATTTAAATCTATCCTTCTTAGATGTGAATAGATTCTCTTTAACTGTTAAAGATAAAGAATTTGTGATCGATGTGGACACTCTGGCTGATGTGATTGGAGTGGAAAGAGGAAGTTTCCAACCAATCAGTGTATATGTTGGTCACGCGACTTTGGAGCTTGTTCGGGATAGGGTTACTGAAGACTGGATTTCTTACTCTAGAATGAATGCCTCCAATATTCTGCTTCATAAGATTGTGATCAATTGTCTCAAACCCAAATCCACTTCAAAGATTGATGTCTCCAACTTTGAAGTGAAGCTAATGTATGCCATCAATATTAGATACGAGTTCTCTCTGCCTCACACTATTATTATGCACATGTATAGGACAGTGGTGAAGGACAGGGGGCAACTTCCTTATTATGCTCTTGTTACTCAATTATTTCGACATTTCAACATTCAGCCTCCTAATATTCTATGTGTTCAAACCATTGATCCAATGGTGATTAGACTGAAAATGGTATCTAAGATGCATCTGAAGGAGCTTAACAAGGTTTTAGAGAGCATTAAGGAGAAGCCCCTGTCAAGACAAGACAAGACAAGACTCTGCAGCAGGAAAAAGAAAAGGCAAAGAACCCATGAGTGCACCAATTAAAAAGATGAGATCACTCATCTTGTAGGATGAAGAAGATGAAGATGACATTACTCTCTTTGCTTTTGCCTTAAAGAATTTACAGAGTTTTGTTAGCTTTCAAGGGCCAGAGGACACAAAGATAAGAGAAAGGGAAGAGACAGAGAAGAGAGATAAAGAAAGAGAAGCAATAAGAACAAAGGAAGAAGAGAGAGGAAGAGAACAAGATGAAGAAGAGGGTCAAGATGATTCTCTTGAACCTAAATTTGGAGGAGAAGAATGAGAACAACATCACCTTGGCACTAAAGAAGAGCAAGAATGTGAAGAAGAATATTTTTCTCTACCTGAAGGCACCGAAATAGGGGGAGCTGCTGACAAAAGAGGTACTTCTTCACTTGCTTTTACTAGTGATGATGTTAGTCATTCTCTTGCCAATCCAAAGGATATGTATGCTTCTCAATTTCTTAAAGTTGGTATCGAGGCATCATCTCCAAGTTTGGATGTTCCAACTGAGGTTCCATCATCGGTTAATACTCCTCAAACTACACGTGCTAAAGCTAGTACTCAAATAGATAATACAGCAAACTTTAAGAGACTGCTCGAGCTTCTTGTGGAGATCAAAGCTCAGCTTTATGGATTGGAGTGTGAATTTCAGAACATGCAGTCAGCACATCAAGCCACTTTAGTCTCTCTACACGATTAGGTATAAGCCCTTAAGCTTCAAGTTCAAGCTACTACAAAGGGTGAGGATTTTGAGCAACTGAAGAAGGACCTAAGGAAGTTGGAGGAGACTATCAAATCTATGGGGGATTTCCAAATCGTTCGCACCCCCAAACAACAATGATTTTCACCCAACATTTTCATAGTTTTCTCCACTTTTTGCTAATGACAAAAAGGGGGAGAGAGAGTTTGTGCAGATTTGATTGGAATTATCTTTTGATGACTTTTTAATTGGTTTGATTTTGGTTTGATTTTGATGACTTTGGATTGTTGACTTTTGACTATTATTTGGGTTTCAATCTTTTTGATGCTTGCAGCAATTAAGCGTGAGATTTAGATTATGGATGGATAGTTATTTATCTTGCAGGATTAACATGTTTTCTCTTGTTGCAAAATTGATACTATCCAGGCCCTAATGATTTATCTTTATAAGACATCACGTTTTGCTTAAGTGTTGTTTTGTAGGTCAAAATTTTCAAATTTGTAGAAAAGTTTTGTCACCATAAAAAAGGGGGAGACTATATTAGAGAAAACTCCTTAACTATTTTGAAGTTGATAAGACCTTTCCAAAAAGTCTAGTCTAAATACTTGTAGACTTAAGTGTTATAGTCTAAAGGACTCTAGACTCTACTGTCAAAGTTTGACCACACTAACAGATTCCAAACCGACAAGTGAAGACTTATCTAGATGAGAATTTATCTTCAAGGATTTGGTTTGTATGGTTTGTGAAAGATTTTACGGCTGGATATAGCATCTTATGATCAATTATCCTTATTGGAATCAATTCGGATAAACAAATCTCTTGAAAGGCGAAGTATACTTGGAAGGTTCTACTTATGGAAACCAAGATCCTAATTGTATAGGTGAGCAGGTGTGACATCCTGATTTTTCAAATCTGATTTCAATTGAATAAATCGGGCATTTCGTTGACGCGTTTATAGTGCTATTCTCTGAGCCGATCACTCAAGAGATAACTAGACTCTCTGGGAAAATTATTAAGGGATTTTAACGTAAAAGGCTTGAGAATTCGACCAGGAATCGACTGCTCGACCGTGCTAATTTACAAGGTTCATTACGAAACACTTAAAAATCGATCAGAGATCAGAGATAGGTCGATTTGATTGAGATGAGTGATCAAAATATTGGTGATTCCACCTGATTACAAAATTTTCATCGATCGGCACTAAATTGATTTTCTATCGTTTTTGGTACCACGTGTTCGTATTTGAAACCTGGAGATTTTCATGAAAATCGAGAGTCGCCAATGTGTCGAAGATGTATATTATGACTCGAGATAAATCAATCACGGGTCAATTGCACCAAAAATTCCTAAAAAATACCCGGTAGACTAGGTCACGCCAAAAGCGCGCCAGATTGAAGATAACCGCGAATTTGAACCCGATTTCATAAATTGAAAGTTTTGTGGTGTCACGAGCTATTTGAAGAACATCGACTCATTCTCCGAAGAATTTTCAGAGATTTCGAGGTTTTTAACGGAATATTGATTCGAATGTCGTGGAAAAATAACATAAATTCGGATTGGCCGAATTGAAGAGATTTTAGACTTGCAAACCGAGCTATATGATGAAGGAGATTTGTAGAAATTATGTGGGCTTCTTCTACATCAAAATTGGACGTTGAATTTGGGAAAATTGTTAAAGAAATTGGAGACCAAAGAGTAAAATTCGGATCAAAGAGAGAAGGGCTTCATTTTAACATCTTTTGGGTTTAATTAGTGAAAATTGAGCTATAAAGTATTAGGAGACTATGAAGATAATGTTGAAGGCCTAGTGGGACCAAACAATGATGAATGTGAGATATTTAATGGGATATTTTGGCTTCGCCTCCCTCAAGCTTCTCCCATACACTCCTTTCCCCTTCGGTCTTCATCATCTTCTTTCTGCTCGACCATTTCTCTCTCCCTCTCCATTGGCTCCTACCTTGCTTTCATTTTCCCTTTATTTTTCATCAATCACCAAGCCCCTGTTGCCTCTCTTGCTGTCCCCACAACCGAACCGCAATCACTCGCCCACATCTCCACTCACCAAGCGTCCCTCTCTCCCTCACGAAGATCAACGCCCACCGCTCCATCCCTCTTGCTCCACCGAAATTTGCTGCCTTCTCATCATCTTTGATCGAACAATTCCTTGCAGCCCCACTTAATGAGTCAATACCATCATCCAACAAAAGCGGTTTGTTGACTCCACTTGTTCCTTTGCTGCCTCACGTTCGACACCCTCTCCATGCGGCAAGAAATCTAGCCGCCCTTCATCCATCTTCGTTGCTGCCTCAATTTCTTCGAGCCATCCACTGTTCCAGCGAAGGTCTGCAGCGACGCATGAAGCCAGCCGTGAATTCCAGCTTCTTTAGCTCATGGACTTTGCTGCTCCTCTTACACGTGAAGTGCAGCCTAATGCATTTCTTTGGCCCACGTTTTTAGCAGCCCAGCGGGTTCATCGAGCCACATGCCCACTTGAAGCCCACCCTGTGAGCAAGCAACCCACAATTCAGCCCAAACTTCAGCCCAACAGTTTCTTCAAAGCAAGATCAGCCCAGTAATTTGAAGCCCATTTTCAGTCAAGCCCAATCTCGAAAGCCCAGTGAATTCAGCCCACTAATCAAGTGAAGCCCAGCCCAAGTTGAAAACAAATCTCAGTTGGGCTGAGATTTGTTGGGCCTATTTTAGGCCTAGCCTAAGTCCGTCGACGCCGCCGAAAATTCAGATTTCGGCCACCATCGTGTCGTCGTCGCGGTGAACTAATTTCCGCAATTAACTAGTGAGTTTATACTCTAAACTCTACTTAGTAGGCTAATGACGTTTAAGGGGTGTTTAGATTTATTTTATTAGGAATTAGGTGGTTAGTTAGATTAAATTAAAAATATAATTATTTAATTGAGCATGTTAGGTGGTTAGCAAGGTTTAGCTAAGGCCTAAATAAATTGTACTATTTATCTAGAAGGGTTCGGGAATTTCTCTGAGTCCGTATTAGTTATTAATTTAATGATCCTGGTCTAGGTTAGTATTGTTAGAATTTAGATTGATTTATTTAATTAATTTTGATAATTATTTAATTATTAATAATATTTTCATAAATTATACCGGGAGAGCCGCTCAATAGAATTTTGAGCTAATCACAATGATGTGTTTAGTTTCGACAATTGAATGATGTACTGCTGAATTGAGTGATGATTGTGATATATTGGTATTTTAATTGGAAAATGCCGAGTGTCGGGTGTTGACACCGAAAGTGGTCTTTGAGTACCAAATCAGCTTAGGTGAGCAATATAGATATATATCAACTTTGGGGAGCGTTAACATCATTATAGATCTCTAGCAGCTTCGATGATGCTTTAGCATTATGGCAAGCAATAATGCTTTAGCAGCTTCGGTGAGCACTTTAAACATCAGCTTTGGCGAGCACTTGTTATTTAGCAGCTTCGGTGAGCATTATTTAATCTAGTAGCTTCAGTGAACAAATTTTAGATATCAGCTTTGGGGAGCAATGATATATGAATATATCTATTTCAGCTTAGGCGAGCAATATTCGGATCGACATAATATATGGATGACATTGATGGCATGGAGTCAAATGAATCGACTAATTGATGGTCGATTTGAATTGAATTGTTTAATTGAGTATTTGAATTATACTGACCTGCATGGTGGAATTGAAGCGAGGTAAGTTCTCTATGCTAAGTGTGTGATTGTGTGGTTATGACACTTTTGGGCGTATTTCCCTCTTAATTGGGGTTTACAGTTTAGACTCGCTGGGATTATATCTCACCCCGTTGTGGGACAACATTTTCAGGGTTGTCGAGTAGAGGACCTGGAGCTGAGAGCAGGTGATCGGAAGCGTAGGTCAGTTAAGACCGTTTCTTTTTGAAAGGCCAATCTTTTGTAGTCTTTTGGCCATAAAATTTTGTACATGACTCAGTGTGAATATAAAAGCATGTTTGTTTATGAATTCGTATCCTGCTTTTCTATCTCGAGATGGTTACTATCAGGGGATTTCTTTTCGTTTCCGCATATGCAATAAAATGGAAAGGGTCGGTGACTCGTCCTGGGAAGTCACAAATTATTATCGACCAAAGAGGGATGGGCGTGCGCTCAAGGATCGGGGCGTGACAGCAAGATTGGCGGGTTATTATCACATTCCTTAAACGACTCGAGATTTCCTTGATTAATTTTGTCCAACGGGTAGATTGGAAAAACTCCCTTGGAAAGTGCCAACGATTGTAGAGGCATGGAGGAGTATATAAGGAAGACTTTCAAGTTGTTCGAGTGTGTGCATGAAAGAAAAATTTCAAAGTCTGAAACTTCCCAGTTATTTGCTATTTAATTTGTCGAGCTTAACTTGTACTCAAAAGAGAGAGCAAACACTTGTGAGACTTTGGAAAAGTGTAGTAGAGGTTCTACATTGTGAATTCAAGGACGTAAGACTGTAAAATCTCTTTTGATTTATAGTGAAATCTAGCCAGTAGGCTGTCAATGCAGGAGAATGGACGTAGGCTTGATATAAGCTGAATCACTATAACCTTGTGTTTCTATTCTCTTTTCCTGAACTTCTTACTTTAATTCGTAGCTTTATATATCTACTTATAACTGATTACATCTTTAGTGTATTATCTTCTAAAAGCAATTCACTTTCATTAGGTCTTGTGAAAATTTATTTTAACACTTATTCACCCCCCTCTAAGTATTCTTACTAGCCTTTTCACATTGATTTTTGTCCAACATTTCAAGCTTGATCCATCAAGTCTTTGTTACTAAAATCAGTCAACTCTGGTCATGGGTTAGGCTTGGGCACACTATGCAGTCGCATGGAAACGATGGGTATGTAGTCATTGTTCGTCCGTTTTGACAGAAATTTGTAGTGGAGTGAGCTAATATGTAGATTACAGTCATGTAAAATTTTCAAGCCAAATGAACATTAGAAACTCCCACTTTGATGCCCTTAGATCACCATTTATGGACTGCCTGCCTCGTGTAAGGATCAATCGATACCTTCGATTAATGCAAATTTGGGAAACTATAACTTTTTGGAGTAAGCCATGGGCCTTATACCATTATTAGAAGGGCTCATGCCACAAGAAGCAACATATTGGTACACCAATGCCACATCTACCCAAAATTAATTTTTGTATAATAAAAACTTTCAAATTGGTAAATCCATGTTACATTTATTATAAACAGATTTTTTATATGATAAAAAATTCCAAACTAATATACTCGTGTCATATTTATCTTAAATTGATGCACCCATGCCCCATTTACAAAAAAAAAAAATCCATATTTACCACAATTTGAAGTAAATATGGTGCATGTATCCCAGTTTGGGACGTGGCATGACTGTACAATTTAGAGTTTCTTTTTTTTTTTTTTTAATGATACAAAATTAGTTTGGGAGTTTCTTGTGAAGCGAAAAATTAGTTTAAGGTAAATGTGTTATGGGTATACTTGGTTAAGAGTTTTTGATGATATTAACCAATAAAAAGTTAGAGTCAAAGATGTTCATGGTGATGTTTAAGCTTGCAAATTTCCAAGTTTGTTTGAGCCTTCAACCAAGCAGGAGAAGCTGCAACAAATTAAAAAAGAAAAAGGTTGAGTCCTGATGTGGGTTCGATCTGCTAGTGAGCTGTAGCACCTTTGTTGATCAAAGTTTTTGCTGCCGAGTCTAATATGATAAATTAGAATGCTCTATTACTGTGTGCAAAAGAAATGCAATGAGAAATGTGAATGCATGATGAAGCTATGTTAGTGTTTTTAGTTAGGGGTCGAATATTGCCATTATTAACGTATTTGGTACTTAATCTTTATGAAATGCATATGTGAAGCCTATCTCTTGACATAGGGGCCAAGATACTAAGAGTACAATGTCCCTAGTTTCTAATTGTAGAGATGTGTTGATAAAAATGTCAATGCAAAATGGTGCGCATCGCAGTATTTCCTTGGGGTCAAATTTTGTTGTTTGATAAAGAATTTGATCCTTGAAAATTTCAATTGCATGAATAATCTTTTAGGCAAAAAATTAACTATCAAATCCTCTTTAAAAAGAAGCTCTAACACTTTTGCTTACAGATGTTTTGAACTTTTCTGCATCCTTGTCCACATAACACTGTTCTACTAGGGAGCTAGCAACTCAGATTCCCTCACAATCTCTATGTTTACATCATATATCCACATAAAAGTGCAACAAAATATTGCATATCCAAGCTGCTTAATTTGGTGAACACTGAACCCTAGAAAGATGAATTATAGGGAAAATGCATTTGAGAATTTTATCTTCCTTCAACCGTAGTAATGGTGATGGTATTCATGGACTGGATGCCTTCTTCTTGTGATGGGATTTCGTGAGCCAGCGAGCGTGAAAATGTATATGTCGGTTGCTTTGGCTGTGAAAGATTGGACTCCCCATTCAACATTAGAACCAGAGCTAACATGTTGGGTCTATCTGTGGCAGGTCTTGCGTACAGAGAAGCCCCAACTGAATGCATCTCATCATTTCTAACACCGAAAATGCATCGGCAATGCCTTCATCTATTAGATCCAATCCTCTGCCTTCACACCACAAGTGCCAGGCCTGTAACAACTAGTCGATTGTCAGAGTGTTTCAAGGACTATTAATGGTTGGAAACTGAAATGGAGGTGTAATAGTTCCAAGATAGATCTTGCTCTTACATAAGCGAGGAAATTGGGATGCTGCCCTAGGTAATCTAAACTTGTGTTCTTCTTGCCGCTGATAATCTCCAATAGCAGTACTCCAAAGCTATAAACATCAGATTTCTCAGAAAATATCCCACCGATGGCATACTCTGGAGACATGTAGCCACTGTAGACAAAATAATATAAGTGGAGAGTTCTTGAAATACAATTCAGACAAAAAGAATCATAGACTAAAGGATGATGACATGAGAGATGAGAAAATTGGAGGGTGATTAACATCCAACTTGGCGAGCATTGTATTTCTCATATCTTTTAGCATTTGCATTGCGGTGCTGGTCTATAATTACCTCGGAGTGAACTAACATATTGGAACCATTGGATGTACATGGAAGAGTTTTCTCGGTAATAGTAAAGCAACAGTTGGGACATGTCTAAAGGGAAAGCTCAGCGCATTATATTGCTAATCTACTTTTTAAGGTGATATATTGCCTCATGAGTAAGTACTCCTAATATTGATGTTAGAAAGCTTACAGTGTCCCCACAACTTTGTGAGTATTTACCAAAACTTGAGTGCCTTCAAACATCCATGACAGCCCAAAATCTGAAATCTTGGGATTCATATTTTCATCCAAGAGAATGTTGCTCACTTTCAAATCCCGATGTATGACTCTAAGGCAAGAATCGTGGTGGAGGTAAAACAGCCCTCTTGCAACCCCCTAGATAATGTGGAAGCGTACACTCCAGCTAAGTTTTGCCTTCTCTTTTGAATCTGAACAAGGTCACAAACAGAAGAAATATCTAGTTTCAATACCGGATTTGGTTGAAAGCAGGAGTAAGTTCTTAAAAGAGTGAGACTAACCAAAGAGGAAGGTGTCCAAGCTCTTGTTGGGCAAGTACTCGTACACTAGAATCTTTTCTTCTCCTTCAATGCAGCAACCAAGGAGTCTCACTAGATTTCGGTGTTGAAGTTTGGATATTAGAAGGATCTCATTCTTGAACTCTGCTATGCCTTGGCCTGAGCTGCTTGAAAGTCTCTTTGCTGCTATCTCCTTACCATCGTTCAGTTTTCCCTGTTTCAAAATGAACAGCACTATCAGATTTTGGATAATCTCCTTATTTCCCTTAGAGAAGGTTTTTCTTTTACCTTATAAACTGGGCCAAACCCTCCCTGCCCGAGTTTGTTTTGCACGTTGAAGTTGTCTGTTGCGAGGCGTATGCTATCAAAGTCATAAACGACCAATTTCAATGTATCATCTTCCTTCATTTGCTCTTTCCAAGCAATGTCCCTTAGCAGTTCTTTTGACCTAAAGAGCCTTGGGATTGTCATTTTCCTAAACTTCCCTGCATTTTACAGATAGAACGAAATCAATTCAATATAAGCATGAGAACATCAGTAGCAAAGCAAGCTTCTGAAGCCGTGGTTCTACCAATAATTCAAGATTCTTATATTGCGGTTAGTGCAAAATCACCCTTAAAACAGCAACAAACTGTACATCTTATATCACCTCTCCACTTTGAAAGACCACAGACTGAAATACCAGCTCCAAATAAGATGATGCCAGAAATAGTACTTAGGCTGATGATAAGTTTTGTCCGCATAGGTACACCTGAACCATAGAAAAACCAAATGCGTATTGATTCAACCCTTTCAATCTATATCCACACCTGCACTCACGTCCACAAGTCGACTAAATAGATTTTCACCACCCATGAAGAATTGTTGAGTATCTAGGAGGTCTTTACTCCAGGACATACATCCTATAGCATTCACATAAGAAAAGGTCAAGCAAGAGCAGTTTTCTAGGCACCAACTTTAGCATCCTTCCGCATTATGTATCAACAAATGATCAGCGGAATCATGCAATTTTATTTGTCTCATTTGCCAGAACATATCTTCAGTGCTTGCGGATTTTTGACAATTCAATTCCATTTTCCTAAGTACAGTTCAAACAAAAAATTATAGACTTTAAGAACGATGACGTGAGAGGTGAGAAAATTAGAGGATGATAAACTTCTAACTCAACGAGTACTGTATATCTCATAACTATAGCGCTGGTCTATAATTACCTCGAAGCGAACTCACATATTGGAACCATTGGATGTACATGGAAGAGTTTTCTTGGTAATAGTAAAGCAACAGTAGGAACGTGTAAGAAGGGAAAGGTGAGCTCATTATACTGCTAATCTGCTTTCAAGGTGATATATTGCCTCATGAAATAAGTACTCCTAAGAGTGATGATAGAAAGCTTACAGTGTCCCCACAACTTTGTGAGTATTGACCAAAACTTGATTGCTTTCAAACATCCGCGCCAACCCAAAATCAGAAATCTTTGGATTCATCCTTTCATCCAAGAGAATGTTGCTCACTTTCAAATCTCAATGTATGACCCTAAGGCAAGAATCGCGGTGGAGGTAGAGCAGCCCTCTTGCAACCCCCTCGATAATGCGGAATCGTACGGCCCAACTAAGTTTCGCCTTCTTTTCTGAATCTAAACAAGTTTACAAATAGAAAAGCAACTAAGTTTCAATACTGAATTTTGTTGAAAGTAGAAATAAATTCTTCAAAGAGTAAGACAAACCAAAAAGGAAGGCGTCCAAGCTCTTGTTCGGCAAGTACTCATACACTAGAATCTTTTCTTCTCTTTCGGTGCAGCTACCGAGGAGTCTCACCAGATTTCGGTTTTGAAGTTTAGATATTAGAAGGATCTCATTCTTGAACTCTGCTATGCCTTGACCTGAGCTGCTCGAAAGTCTCTTTACTGCTATCTCCTTACCATCGCTCAGTTTTCCCTGTTTCAAAACGAACGGCACTATGATATCTTGCATGATCTCTTTAATCCTCTTGGAGAAGGCTTTTCTCTTACCTTATAAACTGGGCCATACCCTCCCTGCCCGAGTTTGTTTTTTGCGTCGAAGTTGTCTGTCGCTAGGCATATACTATCAAAATCATAAACCACCACTTTCGATGCATCATCTTCCTTCATTTGCTCTTTCGATGCAGTTTCCCTTAGCAGTTTTTCTGATCTGATGGCTGCAGCCACTGACCTAAAGAGCCTTGGGATTGTCATTTTCCTAAGCTTTCCTGGATTTTACGGATGGAATGAAATCAACTCAAGATAAGCATGAGAACATCGGAAGTGCGAAGTGTTTCTATAATAGTAACCACTTAGCTTCGAAGCCACGTTTTACCAATAATTCAAGATTCATATATTGCGGTTAGTGCAAAATCACCCTTAAAAAGCAACAAATTGTACATCTTTCATTACCTCTCCACTTTGAAAGACAACAAACTGAAATACTAGCTCCAAATAAGATGATTCCAGATATAGTACTGAGACTGATGATAAGTTTTGTCCGTGTAGGTACACCTGAACATGGGAAAATATTTAATATGAGCCACAGGCAATGCAGAACCAAATGCATATTAATTCAACCATTTCAACCTGTATCCGCAACCACACCCGCATCCGCACCCGCACTTGTGTCCACAAGTCGAATAAACAGTTCTTCGCCACCTGTGGAGAGTTGCAGAGTATCTAGGAGGTCTTTACTCCAAGTCATACATCCTATAGCATTCACAAAAGAATAGGCCAAGCATGTGCAGTTTTCTAGGCACCAACTTTGACATCTTTCTGCATCATCTATCAAAGAATAATCAGCAGAATCAGGTAACTTCATCTATGTTATTTTCCAGAACCTATCTTTTTTTACAATCGTTGAAGCAGCTGTGCTGGCAGATTTCTGACAATTCAATTCCAATTCCTTAAGGCATCCTCTGGTCCAGTTTCCTCTGTTCCATTCTTCATCTGATATTGGTTTGAAACCTTCTAAGCATCTGCAAATAGGTGAACTAATTTGGTTGCAAACTCCAAAGGGCCCACATTTTCCATAAATTTCACAGGGGTTATTTGGTTTCGGTGCCCTCCAGTATGTTAACCAGTCATTATTGGCCCATAAAACCCCATTTAAAGTTCCTTCAGAAGAGATGAAAGTATATCCAAAGATGGAGTTGTTGTGATTATTGTTGATATAGTATGATGTTCCCTGGACAATATCTTGCTGGACATCAAAGTATGTGTTGTCCATGGCGGGTATTCCGATGAACCTGGTTTTATCCCACTGTCCACTTCTCCAGCAAGGACTCAATCCATTCCAAGTGAAAAGCTGAGGTGGTGTCTCCGATGTCATTCCTACAACAAAGCTTCCGAACGAGAGATCATCTTCACCTTTCCAGGAAATCAAGTTTCGTTTCTTTCCTGTTTTCACGTTTACTCCGATCTTCATGTTTGGCAGGAGAGTGTCAGTTGGCTCATCAAACCTTTCCCACAATATATTCGCATTCCTGTCTTGAAGAACAAAGTTTCCATAGTCTGAAAGGTGGGCTGCAGAATAATTCGACTTTGCCATGACATTAGTCGACCACACAAAGGTGTTTGTTGCCCATCTAGAAGCTTCAGATTTCCATCGTTGCCAATTATTAAACTCGCAGATTTATCTGTGTGTCCAATTGGCTTGTCCCTGTTGGCCACCCAGACAACTTTGGAGGGAGTCATGTTCTTGTACCATATTCCTACGTATTGCTTTGCTGATCCATTAGGTGTGAAGAACCCGAGCTCAATGATTTGACTACGAGAGACAAGGGTTTGGTTCTGAACCAGTGGGCTTGATGCAGTTATGCTGTAAATTGTGCTGCTTTGAAGTGCTTGAAGAAGGGAGATGACAAGCAAAGAGCACAAGTGCAAAGTCATTGGAATAATGTGGAACAGATTCGAGAAGTATTTGTGAAAAAATGCCTTGCGAAACTTCACCTCTCATAAGAGATCAAAATGGATAAACAGGGAATGGTGAAAATGACACGACTAATACCATAACTTTTGGACCATGCTCATATTAGAATCTTAAAATTTTGGGTCGATCGCTTGAATGTCAGTACCTTAAAAAACATCAAGTTTATTTGAGTATTGTCAGAAATCCGACATGACTTTAATATAAAACCATATGACGTGGCAGAGAAGAGAAATGATGTCATCTAAAGTGTTCAGAAACAACAACGTTTAGCCATTCCTTGACCTATATTGACGAGCTGAGGCTAAATCCAACTCAAACCCTAATCCCAAATTAGGTCCGAAGGTGGTGAGTCTTTATCCTGGGGTGCTGCCAAAGGAAGCCCTTGGAGCGAGGGCATTAGAGGTGGCACTGCTGCTGATTCTGAAGGGCTGCCACAATGGCAAATTTTCCAATTTGTGGTAGTATAGCTTTCTTACCTTGGGCATTAAACTGGAATTTGGATCTGATATCGGAAATTGTCCCTTTGAGGCCAGTAGCACTACTCAGGGCCATTGGTAATAGGGTTTGCAGTTATGACCAAAAAGAAAGAGGGGTGTGCAGCAGGCTTGTGGCTATGCCCTTCCTCTTGTTTTCCGAGAAACCACATTGGCCATCAATTTTAGGCAAGTAAACAACATTTCTGCAAGCTTTTAATGATATCATTTTTCCAATAATCCACAATGAAACAATTCATATTAGTTAACACCACGTCAAATTTTTTGGTAAAAGAAATTATTGAAGTCATTCAAGTGTGATGGATTAAAAAGTTATTGTATCAAAGTGAATAGTGTACCCAAAAAAGGCATCTAATGACATTTTCTCCACGGGATTACTACATAGCAAGGCATGTGAACCAAGCCTACTGTGTGTCAATTCTCTTTGTGTTTGCTTCGGATAGGTTTATTTTATAGAATAAAATAGTTTCCAGTTGGGCCAAGATACATAGTGGCTTTTCTCAGCTTAAGTGCATCACAGAATGCCGACATTCCATTGGGATATAGATTTTTAATGACCAGAAGTGTTTCTTTTGTCGATAGTAAAATAGTTTTGCAAGTAACATTTGGATCCTCCTAACCAATAGAAGCATTTGCAGCTTTTTTCCTTATAGAAAAAAATGCGGACATGGAGACACTAAGGAGTTAAAAATTAAAGTCACCTACTGAAATTGAATGTGTCCACTCTTGCTGTTGTATACAAGAATAGGGTGATGACTGGCTATATGGCCTTTAATATTCGTCCTAAGCCAACAAAGCTAAAACCCATGATATTATATTGTAAGTGTGTGTCCCTATACACGCACAAGTTTGTGATATTGTAGATTTGGCTACATAAAATTGCTAAGGACTTACAGGGAGGAAAACAATCATCTATATCATTCAAGTTATTTCTTCTTCTGAATTGGTTTGTCCATATTCAAAATGCTTAGATTTGGGATTGGATTGATAATTCACAAGTTTTGTTGATTGTGTTTGACTAAAAGTAAGGTTATTTCGGAATTATTTTTTAATTACTTTTTTTCTTTTTGGGCCGAATCATTTTAGTTAGTTTAACTTGTAGATTATTGCAGGCTCATCTCAACAAGAGGCATCATCTGAAATAGGGAAAATTGTATAAGTGCCATGAATTTTCAATCGATCATTGAGTGTCATAATATTTTTAAAAGATGTTTGTTTACGACTTTGGTGATTTATTCTGTCAAAAAGTCTGATTTGGCATTAATTTAATATAAAATCATTTGATGTGGCTTGCTGGGTAATTAATATCATTAAAAGAGTGCAGAAAAAAGAACATCGTTTAAACCTTATTGCAATCGACAAAAAAGAAGGAAAAATAAACTTTCCTTGCGCCAAATTCACAAGCAACTGATTGCTCGAGAAATTGAAATGAAAGACATTGCCACAAGCGCACTGCACACCCTATTCCGGATGGCCCTGAGTGCTGCTACTCGAGCTCGCAGTCTCAAAGGGAAAATCTCCAATGTCACTACACATGACACCGGTCCATCCCACGAAGAGAAAGCTATGTTACCACAAATCAAAATGATTTCCATCGTGGCGAGCCTTGAGGACCCATAACGGCGCCTTCGCCCCAGGGGTGTCCTTTGGCGGGACTTGCAGGACAAAGACTGGTTGTAATTGGACCTAATTTAGGAATAAGGTTCGGGTTTGAGTTGGACTTAGCCCCAATTCATCAATTTGGGGCAAGAAAGGGCTTAATGACTAGTTTCTACAGCCTTTTGATAACATCATTTTATTGGCAAGCCATATCAGATAGGTATTTTATGAAATTATTGACATGTTAGATTTTTTGACTAGTAAAATCGTTAATATTACTCAAGTGAAATCCCTTAAAAGTTAAGATATTTAAGTGATCAATTAAACATTTATGGCACCGTATACAAGGATTATGGCGCTTATCATGTTTTCTTCCCTTTTTTAAGAGGGTTCACTCCACTTATTCGAACTATAAAGTACGATAAGTAGTTCAACAAAAAAAAAAGAAAAAAAAGAAATGGACAGATCTTTCTGTTATAGCGGAAGAAAAATAACAAAAACAAACATACCTTTACGTCTGGTCACGGAAGCAGAAGGAGAATGAAGGTAGGACGGCGGAGGCACCAGGGCTGCCATGGCCGAGGCATTATAAAATGGGTACAGCTCGAACCTCATGCTGCAGCTCGGAGTGAACAACCTCCCACCTTGCTTCCCCCGTGGGAGGCCTGCAATTGCCGCCCGGAAGCATGTGTTGCACTCGTACACCATCAAGTCTGGTGTGCACTGTGCGAGCGTGTACAGCTTCTGCAAGCTCGTAAAGTTTGCCTCTGCGACCGCAACTTTCTTCCCTGAGTTGCCAACTGAAGCCCTCGCAGCGATGTCGTCCATGGTCTCTCCCAGGACTCGCATGAAGTGGGTTGGATTGGTGATGTTCCCGGCGTGGTACATCTTGAAAGAAGGCACTTGTTCCATGACCGAGTAGATGGACTCATCGGAGTACCTCAACATACACTCATCGTACCAGATCACGGAGACTCGCTGGTTGGGGCATCTTTGGAGTATATCCTGTTTTCCGGTGGCCACGCAGTCACTGCACGCGGCAGTATTGATGTCACCACGGCAGAAGAAGAGCCCATAAAGCTGGTCGGGATGGTTTTGGCCAACAGTAGCATTGGCGAAGCCATCAGTGCCATCGGCGGCAGCAGAGGCGAGGGAAGAGAGGAGGGTGTTGAGGTTGGATTGGTAGGCGGAGTTGGGAGTGAAGAGGGTGGTGTTTGGGCAGTAATGTCGTAGAAACGTGGGTGCTGATTCAGTACCTACAAAATTGATGAAGAAGAAGAGAAGGGAGAGGGAGATGGTGATGGTGAAGCAAGAACTCATTTTTATGTTGATGAATCCCTTGGTCTTTCTGCACAGGCACGGAATTATGGGAAAAAGAAGAGACACGGTCTGCTCTCCTATATATCTTCGTCGTGGGAACTATTTGGAAAACTTAGTACGTGCATTAAACGGAACCTAACCCAGACCGCCAAATCTGTTGAATAATTATAGGGTTAGACATTCATGCCCTGAATGTTTACACCCGTTGGATTGTCAAGATATCTTTGTGACTGATGTTGAAATGGTTGTAATCCAATGGCTACAAATGCAAGCAAAGTCCAGCCTAGTGGTATCCCAGTGGGAAAGCTAATTAATGGGAAATTGACATGTAACAAATTCTATTTATCATAGTACATTCTTAATAATATCGTAGAGAAGTATCAGAATATAGACTCGGTCTACTAATGGCATGTGGTAAGAATTTTTTTTTCTACGCATGACTTGTTGTTCTTGCTGTTTTTTAATATGTGATTGATACAATTAATTAGATTAAGTCTACGCAATAACTTATTGCATATCATGGAGATGATTACTAGACTAGGGGCACCGAAGTGATAGAACAAAATTATCAAATAAATGTTGTTTAGTCTGAGTTTCAATATCCATTCCACTAGGAAAGTACGCCACTTCCATTATGAATTCACATAGTACAAAGTACACAATTGCTCAATAGCTCAAGAATTTCTTAGCCCCCAGCTACTCCCAAAGTAAATGTACAAGTGTTATCTCATAATCTCATATAGAGATCTCATTTTTTGAAATCTCCTGTGACATCCTGAAAATTCGACATTGTTTCGATTAAATGAAATGGGTTTTTCATCGACATGCCTCTGATCCTTTTTTTTTTTTTTTAGCTGATCACTTACAAGATAATTAATTTATCGGGTGAAGCTGTTAAGAGATATAAACGTGACAAACTTGAGAATTTGATCAGAAATTGACAACTCGATTGTGCTAGTTGATAAGGGTCAATACAGCACCGTGATAATTGATTAGTGACCAGAGATAGGTCGATTCGATAGAAGCACGTAATTAAATAGTGGGTGATTCCACCTGATTGTAAAATTCGTGTTGAACGGTACTAAATTGATTTTTTTATCGATTCTGTATCCGGTGTCCGTAATTGAAACCTTAAGATTTTTAGTTGCCTATGAGTTAAAGATGCACAAAGATGGATTGAGAATTTTCGACCACGGGTTAAATGCGATAAAATCCCTAAAAGCTACCCTAGAGGTTAGGTCACGCTAAAATCAACTATGATTCAAATTAACCATGAAATTGAACTTGGTTTCAGGAATCGAAAGTTCGAGCGTGTCACAATTTATTTTTAGGACGTTGACTTATCCTTTGAAGAATTTTCGGCAAGCACGGATTTTTAGCGGAAAAATCAAAATCAGCAAATTAATTTGGTGGAAATTCGGAGGGCCACTTTTATGTGGATTTTTTGCCTTCAAAATGGATGGGTTGGTGAAGTAAATTATGGAAATTCGCTTGGGCACCTTAGTTGGTGTTTTTGGAGGCCAATTTGGTTTAATTGGTGAGGAATTGGATGGAAATTTGATGCAAATTCGTTGGGCTGATGGGCTGCTGCTGTTTGGCCTTCAAATTGGTTGATATTGTTGAGAAATTGGCCATTAGGTGACCTATTGACAAGGTTTGTTGAAGATAAGGGCTGAAGACTTTGTGCACTTGTGATCATAGCTTAGATATTTCACCTTGGACCTCATTGGCTGCCTTGAATATTTTGAGGCCCCTTATGCCCCCTTGGTTCCCCTCTCTCCCTCTCCTTCTCTCCCTTGGTCGACCACCCCAATAGAACCCCTTGTTGCTGCTTCTTCTTCCTTCTTCTTGCTTCTCCTTTAAACCTCCATTGTTGAAGCTCCAAGCTTAGCCGGAACCAACTAGCCACTGCCAGCCCTCACGCCACCCGTCCGAGCTACACGCCGCCCATTCGAACCGCTTGCCTGCCTCCATCCGCGAGCCCATCCCAAGTCGATGCCAGTCCACGTCCAACATGCGTCAAGTTCCAGTGATGCCAATCGCCTCAATTGGTTTCATCCGCCAAGCCCGATGTCACTAGCCACTGTCACCGACCCCTGCTCGCTCGGCTACCTGTCCCCACGCCGCTAGCCAAGCCGAACCTCGTCAGCTAGCCCTTCATAGAGCTGAACTCACAACTTAGGCTATGAGCTTGTGAGGCCATTTTCGGCCCCTTCCGAGTCTCCATTGATGTCGTCATAGGCCCAGGTTTTGGTTGCCGTCGCGCCCCATCGCCGTGAACTAGTTTTCGTGCTAAACTAGTGAGTTAACCTCCTAAGCTAATTAGGGGTTAATTGCACTCAAGGATAGATTAGTTAGGCTAATTAGGGATTGGTATATTAGTAGGCTCATTAGGGATTAGTGGTAATTAGTTCTTATGATTAAATTAGCTAGGATTGGTTAAATAGGCCAATTAGTTATTAGGTGGTTAGTTAGGTGGCTTAGTTAGATTAATTAACTAATGCTCTTAGCTTAGTCAATTAGTTTGATTAGTCTAAGTAGATTAGCTAGATTATCTTATGTTAATTTAATTAAGTGTTTTAACTTAATTATTTTACAATTTATTTAATTAAATGCAATTTATTTAATTATTTATTAATTAGTGAAAATTATACTTTGATAGCCGATTGTCGAATTTCATGCTGATCGTTATGATTGTGTTGGTTTGTGAAATTGAGTGCTAGGTGATGAATTTTGAATTATTATTTCAAAAATATGAATTTATGGTATTTAATCAGAAAATACCAAGTGTCGGTTTTTGATGCTGAAAATGTTTTATGTGACATTCTAGATTTTCGACTCTGCTTTTAATTCAATAAATGAGGCATTTTGTCGATGCACTATAGTGCTATTATACTCATAAGATAACTAGACTATTTGGGAAAGCCATTAAGGGACTTTAACGCAGTAGATTTGAGAATTCAACCAGAAATTGATTGCTCAACCGTGTTGGTCTGCAATGGTCGTTACGATACAGTCAAAATCGATAAGAGACCGAAAATAGGTCGACTTGATTAAGATATGTGATCAGAGTGTGGGTGATTCCACCTAATTGCAAAATACTCGTCAATCAACACTAGACAAATTTTTCTATCATTTTGGTACCTGGTGTCCATAATTGAAACCTCAAGATTTTTATGACAACGAGAGTTGCCAATGGAACGAAGATGTACATTCTGACTCAAGATAAATCGATCCTAGGTCAATTGTACCAAAAATTCATAAAAGTTACTCGATAAACTAGATCATGCTAAAATCACATTGAATTGAAATTAACCTCTAATTTGAACCCGATTTCTAAAATCAAAAGTTTTGTTATGTCACGATCTATTTTAGGAACATTGACTCATCCTCCGAATAATTTTCAGAAATTCCGGGATTTTTACAGAAAATCATTTCGGAAATCGCAAAAAATTAATAGAAATTTGGATGGGCCAAATTGAATGAAATTTACACTTCCAAGCCGAGCCTTTGAGTGTTATGGACTTATAGATAATTATACGGGATTTTCTTCATTAAAATTGGACCTCAATTGGAGAAATTGAGTGAAGAAATTGAAGTTGAATTAGTGAAATTCGGAGGCTTGTTTGTGATTGGATTTTTGGCACCAAAATTGAGTAATTTGTGGGTTAATTGGTTGGTAAGAAATAAGGGACATGCAATTAATTTAAAGGATTGGGTTGCTTGACTATGAGGCCCTCATCTCCATGACTTCTCCAACACATCAATCAGTTGCCCTCCATTTTCTTCACCGTTCGTATCTTCTTCATGCGACAATTTTCACGGAAGACCGGCTGCTTCAGTCTTCTATTATGACTTTGCTTTCATTTTCAATTTTCTTTCCTCTCCATTTTCGCATCTCTCTGTCCACCGTCTGCCCATTCACCACTCACCGAAACTGCACAATTTCTTTAGCCCACCGCTCCACATTTCCCTCACTCCTTTGGCAGCTGCAAGTTCATCGAAGCTGCTCTCTTCTCCACACGTCTTCAGTCCAGCAAGCCTGAGTCAACAAACCGAGCCGTTCCTCCACAAAGTTGACTCCACGTCTGCTTCCCACCGCAACGATGCCAGCTGCCCCTTCATTCTTCCGTCTCCGTGCAGCGTCCTCCATTGAAACTAGTCCACGATCCCTCCTCCCGCCTTCACTCTAGCGAAGCAACCCCATTTCCATTACGCCAGCTCCTTTGTTTCTGCTTTGCTTGGCAGTGCTCAACCCAGCAGATTTTCAACGGCCCATCCGCCCCAGCAATTTGGCCTGACACCACTTCAAGCAGCTCCTTTGAGCCCAAGGAGCCAACCCATCCGAAGACAGGCCCACGTTTCCTTGAGCAACCAAGTCCGGTCCTTTCTTCAACCCATCAAGTCCAGCGAAGCCCATCTCTGCAGCAGCTATTCAGCCTAGCTCTTTGAAGACCACGAAGTAGCCCAAGCCCAAACTAAGCTTAGCAATTTGCTGTGGGCTTGCAAGGCTTTGGGCCCGGTTCGAGTGTCCATTGACACCGTAAAAAATTTGGAATTCAACCACCATCGCGTCGTCATCGTGGTGTTTTGGTCTTCACATTTTAACAAGTGAGCTGAACTCACTAATCCTCGCTTAATCGGTTAATTATGCTTAGGGGTTGATTAGATTAATTAAGCATGGTTTAGGTGGATAGATTATATTAGATTAGTTAATTTAATTATCTGCCGATGCATGTTAAGTGGTTAGTTAGTGACATTAGCGAGTAAATTCGTACTATTATTTATTGAACGAACCTTGAAATTTTTCCAGATCCATTTCGGCGTCCAATTAGGCTATAACGGGCCTAAGTTGGATTTATTGCATTTATTTATTATTTTCCGTAATTATTTAATTAATTAATTATTTTCCGAAAATTCAACCGGGATAGCTGGGGATCGGAATTTCGTGCTGAATTCTGTGGTACTCTCTTTTTTAATAGAGTACCATATTATGGTAACTAAGCGAAATTGGAAGTTATGAGTATTTATCCCAAAAAATTAGATAATGTGGGGCTATGATGCCACCCACTAAATCTATAAAATTGGTCGATGGGACCATGATTACCACCCAATCTAAGAAAATTGCTCAGTGGGGTTGTGATTACTACTAAACTTAGAAAATTGCTAAATGGGGCTGTGATGACCACCAAATATAGAAAAATTGCCAGTGGGGCTGTGATTATCACTTAATCTAGGTTGTGCCTGCTAGGCCATAGCTAAGAGTTGAGAATGATTAATCGAGGTGACCATATGATGGTCTCGTTGACATGTAATCAACTGAGTCGATTGATTAATGAGTCGATCTAATTGAATTGAGTGGATGATGTACCCGTCAGCATTTACGAATTGAACTAACTTGCAGGAAAGAACTGAGGCCAAGGTAAGTCCTTCGATGCCTGTTTGTGCTTAGGTAGCCTTTATGGCATATTGGCTTTCTAATCGGATCTTAAGGTGTCACACCCCAAGACCCCGAGGACGCGAACAACCTACCATGGTTATGCAAGTGCAACATTCCCAGGTAATGTCGCCAATTCCATTCATTTATTATTGCGCATGCGGAACGTATTATAAAACCCCTAACAATGAAATACGAGATAGAAAAGTAGGAAACAATTTCACAACCAAACACATACATAAACCATCGGAGTTTACAAACAAAGGTCTACAACTAAAGTTTACAAAAAGCCGGCTTATAAAAAGGGATCGTCCTACGACCTACAAGTTGTACACGATCTCCAATCCTTCAACTTCACCTTTGTAACTCCACAAGGCCAACCATAACGAATTGGCCGCTCCGTCCACTAAGGACCTGAAAATGTAAGCCCACAACGAGGTGAGACATTATCTCAGCAAGTTCACCCCCTTAAACCCCTATTAGAAAGAAAATACACCAAAGGGTGGTCTAGTCACACCACACAGAAGACTTATCTCACCTCAGATCCTTCCTACAAGTTAGCACAATTCAAATCACTCAATCATGTTTATATCACTCAATCACAAATAGTAATAATAACTTAAACAACCGGAACATCAACAATATCATTTCAAACAACCATATGAGTCCGTATTATAAGACCAAACCATTATGACACGTCTCATACCATGTCACACGATTCTGTCCCATAATCCGACATGTCAATAACACTCAGCATGCGTTCCAATTGTTATTCACTACTTCACATGAGCATATCCTACTTGTAGTTCAGCTATCTACTAGCATTTAGCTAGGCATCGTCTTCCCACCTTGGAGCATGGCTTTGTCACTATGTCGACGGTGTTCCCAAAGGAGCATAGGCCTAGAATCAACTGTGACCTGAGCTCGTTGTAAGGGGCATCCCATATAGGGTATGTCTAGCTCAGCAGCTCAGGATGATTCCTCATTAACCAACACATGACAATTCATTATCGGCTCAAGACACTTTGCATTTTATTTAAATGCCTCAATTAAAATAGTAATCTTGGCTTCTTTTCTTCCTATTAAAAACATCAAAGAAAATAGTCATGTGTGGATACACATCATTTCAAACAAGAAAAGCTGATACCTTTTTTTTTTCAAATCCCACTGTTTGATATAATACTTAAAATACATTTTCAGTACCAAAACCAGTGGGCGCGCAGGGCTGCGCGCGTGAACAAGTGGCTACGGGGATGACTCCGGTGACGTGCAGTGGCGACAAGTGAGTGGCGAAGGGGGGTGTCAAGCTTGCTAGTCGCATGCCTCTCTCTCTCTCCTCAAGTCCAAGAAGAAAAACCAAGGAAGAAGATGGAGTTGATGTTTCAAGTGAAATCCCCACTTTTGGTGAGCCAATGGGCTTCTTCCACTTGTCCAAACCCCCTTCACTTTGGCCCCACCATGACCTCAGGTGGTGTCACATTCCACTCCCTCAAATCTTCTACAACAATCCTCCAATTGGTCCAATTGCTTTATCCGCCGTGGTATACAAATTTCAAAATCTTGTACATCAATTTCATTCAATTCTCTTCTAATTGAACCAAATTGAAGTCCATAAATTAATCCAATGTCACCACATTTCAATTCACATCTTTACTTAACCATAGCATCATCTTGAATCCCAAAAGTACGATCAAAAGCAGGCTTACCAATATTCTCAAACCAAATTAACCATACTTTGATTATTTTGCTGAAAAACTTGGTTTGCATGAAAAATCTTCCGAAGATGAGTCAATGTTCATAAAATGATTTGTAACACAACATGATTTCCAATTTCTGAATTTGCTTTCAATTTCACGGTTAATTTTACTCTAGCATGATACTAGTGCGTCCTAATCTATCGGATAGCTTTTAGAAATTTTCGTGTATTTGACCTGTGGTTGATCATTTTCAAGCCACAATGTACATCTTCGACACATTGGTGACTCTTGGTTGTCATGGTAATCTCAAGATTTCAAATATGGACACAGGATACCAAAATGACAGAAAAGTCGATCTAGTACTAATCGACAAGAATTGTGCGATCTGGTGGAATCACCCATACTTAATCACATGCCCTTTGTTGAGTCAACCTATCTTCGATCTTTAATCGATTTTTAACTATACCATAATGACCTTTACAGATTAACTCGGTCAAAAGGTCTCTTCCTAGTCGAATTCTCGAGTTTGATGCATTAGAATCCCTTAACGGCTTCACCTAATAGACCAGTCTTTTCGTAAGTGGCCAACTCAGAGAAAAGAACTATACATGCGTAGATGAAATGCCCGTCTCATTTTACTGAAAATAGAATTGGAAAATCGGGATGTCACATAGGGGGTAGAACTTGCTGAGACATTGTCTCGCTGGTTATTATATAATGATTTTCAAGTCCCTAGTTGACCGCGGTGGAGGACCTAAGGCTCGAAGTTTAGAAGGTGAAGCCCGGAGAATCAGCGAGCATGTCCAACTAGTTAGTCCTAGGACATTTCTCTTTTGTTGAAAGCCGATTCCTTTTTGTAGGCTTCCATGTATAAACCGGTGTGTTTATAGAAAAAGTATTTTGTGAAAAATTGGCCCTGCTTTTCTATCTCATTGTTTTATTATCTGGGGATTTATATTTG
Source organism: Eucalyptus caleyi (assembly GCA_014182885.2). Lineage (NCBI taxonomy): Eukaryota > Viridiplantae > Streptophyta > Magnoliopsida > Myrtales > Myrtaceae > Eucalyptus > Eucalyptus caleyi. The sequence continues at coordinate 52,099,985 of CM024470.2, forward strand.
CTTCTGCATGTGTATTAAAATGAAAGGGTCGGCGATGCATCATGGAACGTCGCTATTTAATCAACCAGGTGAGGGATGGGTGTGTGTCCGAGGATGGGGGCGTGACATTTTAAGTGTTATATAAAATTATTGAATTTTAAAATAGGATAATATCACGCTTTGTGACTTAATTTGACTGTGTATCCACGCACAATTATTTTATATGGTGTTTTTAATATGAAGAAAATAGGCCAAGTGCATTATTTGAAATTGAGGTATTTAAGTGCAAGACACGATGTCCCTAGCCGAGATTGAATGTGCATGTGATCGTTATTAGAATCCGTCACGATGCGTTTATGCCAAATGATTCTCCTTCGAGAATGCCTCACGTCAACAGATGCCGGTCGCAGTAGAGGCTAGGCCAATACTCATTCGGGAATGCCGTCTAGATGTAGACATTGCCGTACTCGACAAAGCAGGACAATGCTCAATTATGCTGGATGATTGCCGACTGTTTAGTTGGCCATGGCCATTGGGTCGTAATTAAATTGGAACGCATGAATGAGTAAAATAACCACGCCTAATTATGGGACGAAATTGTTTGGCATGAAATGGGACGTGTCATAACAATTTGGCCTAATAATCAGAACCCATGTGATTGATTGATACATGAAAGTAAAGTGTTCAAATTATTGAGTGTATTTACCGTATGCATATGCTATGTGAGCTGTACTAATGTGCAGGGAGGTGCTAAGGCGAGGTAGGTCTTATATGGTATATGTTTAGGCCGCTTCTAGGTGAAAATTCGTCCTAATTAGGGTTTAGGGTGTAGACTCACTGAGACATTGTCTCACCCTGTCGCTATTTAAATTTTCAGGTCTTTAGATGGAGGTACACCATGTACGTTATGGGGTCCCGCAGGTGATGGACTTTCAGCACTCCTATTTCCCAATTCTCGGGACCAACCTGACCCGTGAGTTAGTTGAGTCCACAGTCTGGGTTGAGGAGGGCCTACCTTAGTTAGTACCTCACCGATTCATAATGTGGTTCATTAACTTTCCTAACAAGAGTCAGGAGGGTCCTATATAGAGTTTTGATGGGCCTCCGTCGGGATCGGGGAGTGGGAAGTAGGGCACCCTGTGGATATTGACACCCCTAATGGTGTCGTGGAGGACTCGGAGCCCATGACTTGAGAGCCCGGAGCTTAGGTGGCTTAGTAGCTCTTTTTGATCTAGACCTCTTGTATATAACTTTGTATAGCTGACCTGGTTTGTTTATAAAATATGTTTTGTGTTAATTGATCGTCCTGCTTTTCTATCCTATATTGATTGTTGTATGGAGATTGTTATTTCTCTTCTACATGTGCATAAAATGAATAGGTCCGCGACAAGTCCTGGGAACATCACAATTTGATCGACCACTAAGGGATGTGCATGCACTCGAGGTTCAGGGTGTGACATCTCTCATACATAAAATTTTGACAATCTTCTTGGTAACTCTAATGTGTGCTCTATACATACATGATATTTATGTCCAAAACAAGAAACTCATTTTATGAAACCTACTCAAACTAGGAAATCAATCAAACTCAATAAACTATTTGTAGTAGGAAACTTACTTAAATTGGGTTCCTTGAGACACCCAAAATATTCTAATAAATCTCCACCTTGGATCAATATATGTAGCTCAGTCATAGTGTTCATCATCTATGCTAGCTCTCTAATGCCCCAACAAGTAGTCATTCTCTACAGGCCCTAATTGAGCTCCAACAAAGCTTGACCTTTGCTAGAGGAATGAGCTTCATCATCATCCTTGTCAGGCTCTTCACCATCGCAATCCTTTTCACAACAACTTTGCCAATTGCCATAAAATCTTGTATGAAATAGTACTGGATGTCAATTTGTCCATTTGAGATAAATTGAATTCAAAGCGAGATATATCCCACCTTGGCCATCACAGTGTGTGTCAAAACATTTTTGCTTCAACCCAAAATTCAAGAGCAAACGCCTCAATTATATTGCCTCCTTTGCTATGAAGGTCAATGCATACACTTTGTGTCGGTTGAAGATAAGCCAGCATTATCCTATGAGAGCGCTTTCTAACTCATTGCACCATCTATTAGGGCATATGTGTACCCCACTAAATACCTTCACTCATCCAAGTCATTGGTGTTATATGAATCCATGTAACCTCTAGCCACACTATCACTTTCGTCCCTTCAACACACTATACCAATGTTTGTTGGCCCCTTTGAACATCTAAAGATCCACTTCACAGCTTCTCAATGAGTTTTACCATAATGCTTCATGTAAAAGTTAACAATGCTCACCACTTGTAAAATGTCGAGTCTAGTGCATAACATGGCATACATAATACTATCCACTGCACTAGAGTAACAAACGCGAGACAAATGCTCCTCTTGCTCCTTAGTTTGTGACGATAAAATATTAGTCAGTTTATTTTGCCCATTACATGGTAAACCTGCTACAGTTCTTTCAATATATTTCTTTTGAAATAGGCGCAAAAAACATGTAGCCGTATCATGTGAAATCTTCTTGCCTAGTATTTTCTTTACAATTTCTAAACCATTCATTTCAAAGAACTCAATTACTACTTCGACACATCAATATTAGACATGTTTTAGCGGCTATCAACGTATCATTAACATAATAATAGTTAAAACAAAGACATAGTCCTCCAATTTGAAATAAATGCAAATATCCAATTGAGCACTCAATTTTTAATTTGACATAGAAGATTTTTTCAAGATAGTTATACCTAGAAAGCATCAAAACTTTTATACCATTACTTAGGAGATTATTTCAGCATCAAAACACTTATAACATTACTTAGAAGACTGTTTCAAGCCTTACAAAAATTTATTTAATAAATAAACATGTTCTTCTTTACCCTGAATAGTAATCCCTTTGCTTTTCTCGGGTAAATCCACTCTTCCATCTAGCCGTTACTTTCACATCAACTACTCTAGCTCAAGCTATAGTTCAGCAACTAGAGGAAGTAGTACTCAAATAGATGTATATTTGACCACAAAGGAGAACACATTGTTGTAGTGAATGCCTTGTCATCAAGTATATCCCTTCGCAATAGGTCATGCCTAATACCTTACTTCCCTGACAGTAGGAATGCTCTCCTTTCATTGATAGACCTATTTGCACTTGATAATTTTTTGGCTATTGTATACTTTGATTAGCTCCTATGTCTAATTCTAATGAAATGATTCCATATCGTAGCTCATAGTTGCTAGCCACTGAGAATGAGTCAACAGTTGTGATCACCTCAAAGTAAGACAATTGTTCATCTGTCTCTACTTCATCACTTAAAGTCAATGCATAAGTAATAGCTCTATAACCATAATGTATTGAAGGTTTGATGTGCCTTCTCTATTTGTTGGTAGTTATATTATGCTATAGCTCCATTGGTTATTCAGTATCACCACCTTTGGGAATTGTGGCCTCACCTACATTCTCAATCATTGTTACCTCTATGGTCTTGGAAGCCTCTACCTAAAGGTCCGCCTTACTATTAACACTATCATCCGTTTGCTCTTTTGATAGTGTCTTAGGATTCCTCTATCGACACATAGCAATTTCGTAGAAGATCACATTCTCTGCTGACGAGAAAATTGGGTGACCTAGTATCAATGTACCACATCTCGTTGTCTTTTATCTCGTGAGCATAGCCTTGAAATATGCATTTCTTCACCCTTAACACAATCTTATCATTATTAGCGTGAGCATATGTAGGACTTGTGAATGGTCATAATTCAGAGTAATCAACTAGTTTTCCTAACCATACTTTCTCTAGAGTCTTATACTCAATAGACATTTTCACTAATTCGGCCCAAAATAACTTGTCTAGTCTTATATGTGAAGAATACACCGAGCCTGCTCAAGAATAGTTTTGTTTCTATGCTCGTGACGCCATTCTACTGTGGTGTCCTCGAAATTATGTGGTATCTCATATTGCCTTCTTTCAGGCATAACTTAATAAAATCATTACCATGGAATCCCATGTCATTATTGGTTTTAAGACACTTGATCTATTTACTTAACTACTTTTCAATCAATGCCCTAAACTTTTCCGATCAAACACTTTGAATTTGTGTTTTAGAAAGTATGCCTATTATTCCTTAAATAATCGTTGACAAATGTCAATACATATTGAGCACCTCCTATCGAAGGAAGCGAAGATTGGGCTTACCGTGTGAATAAATGCAATCAACTAGTTGGTTCATTGGATGCATAGCTATATTGTGATTCAAAGCTACTTCCTAAAGTTGTTGTTCTCATATAGGTCTAGCTTCCTTATCTTTTGACCCTTCGACAATCCCTCTCACTTAGTATCATCTTACTTGCCTCACTCTTATGCCCTAATCACATACACCAAAACTAAGTCAACTTTGAGTTTGACTTACTTGATGAAGTTGCAATAAATCCCATTATGGTTTTTCCTAGTAGATGAGAGGGAAAACTCCACCTTTGGCAATGTACTTATACTTAATGTCATTGAGTGTCCCTAGAGATATAAGGTTCTTCTTGAGCTCTAGTATGTGCCTCATGTTTCTCAAATATGCTCTCCCCCATCATGCATCCAACTCTCAATTGTTATTATCCCTACAACCTTGTATACTGCATTATTTGTCATTAGAACTCTATTGTCATTTTGAGTCTAATAAGTAGCGAGGCAATTCTTACTGTTGGGGGCTAACAATAGAACCTAGAGTTTTGGCTGATAGTAGCATTAGTGAAGCCGTTAGCACCATCGGCGGCGACAGAGGAGAGGGAAGAGAGGAGGGTGTTGAAGTTGGATTGGTAGGTGGAGTTGGGAGTAAAGAGGGTGGTGTTTGGACAAGCATGAAATAGGTAAGTGGGGGTAGCTTTAGTACTGAAAATTTTGATGAAGAAGAAGGAGAGGAGAGAGAGGGAGATAGTGAACCAAGAATTCATGATTAGCTAGCTTGGTGAATTGATTGGAATTGCGGCACAAGAATGGGCACGGAATTATAGGAAGAAGAGGAGGATGGTCTGCTCTCCAAGATACTTTTTTCTTTTCAATGAGAACTCCGCAGAGTCTCAATTTTGATGAATATATATTCTTAGGGTGCATTTGGTAAACGGGTCAATTAGTAACTGATTCTATTCTTTTACTCTCGAGAGTAGATTTAGAACATAAATCCTTTTAAAAATATATATATTCCTAGGAACAAAAGTCTATTTTTTTTTTTGTTCTCATAAATGAATTTGGAATAGAATTAAGAAGAAGAAAAGAATTACTTATTTATTCACATGAACAATTTCAAAATTAAGCCCAAACCTATTTTTATTTTTATTTTATTTTCTTTTCTTCTTTCCCCCAATCAGTCACTAGCCATGACGACAAGCTGGGTGAGGTTTGGCAAGCTCACTGAAGGCTCGCCTAGCCACCACAAACCCCGGCCTCACTCAATCTAGGCAAGGCAAGCCCGCCTAGCTCGACGAGCCTTGACAGGCCACCAGTGAGGCTCAACCTTGACCAAGTGGCATGAGGTCGACCTCACCCTAGCCTTGCAAGGCTGAGCCTCACTGGTGATTGGGCGATGCAAGGTAGCGAGTCTCCAATGAGCTCGCCAGATCTCGCCCAACCGGTTGCTAGCCGCCAATGATAAAGAACATGAAAGAAGAGGAGGAAAGGAAAAAGAAAAAGAAGAAAAGAAACAAAAAAAGAAAAAAAAATATTACAAAATTAAAAGAAACAAAAATTTGAGAGTCCTACTAAATGTATTTCTATTCTAGAAATAAAAAAATTTAGCAGTTACAAGATACCTTCGAATGCTCAGAAATTATTCCTGAGAATAGAAATAAAAAGAAATCACTTTTGAGCATAAATTATTTACAGGAAAACTAAACGCACTCTTAAAGTAAATCTAGACCATCGCATTCGGCCAATAATTGCAGCATGAACAGTACCAGGTACACAAGAAACTGAACATGGGGTTAGGCTTTCATGCTCTTAAATCATGTAGCTGTTGGGTTGCCAATAATTTATCTTAGTTATTGATCTTCAAATGATGGTAGGGATCCAATGGCTACAAATGCAAGCAAGGTCCAGGTCAAGTGGAATTCTAGTATCTAAGCTAATCACTTGGACATTGTCATATACCAAATTCTGTTTCGCAAAGCACTGGTAGTCATGCCTCAGAAAAGTATTGGAGACATAGGCTCGTTCTATTAATGGCTTGTGGTAGGAAACTGCAATTTTTATGTAGGACTTGCTGTCTTCACTATTTCTTAATATGTAATTAATATAGTTAGTTATAAAAAGTATCATGTAGTTTATACATTGAAATTTAATTGATGAGTGATATATAATCTGAGCAATTTTATAATCACCTATTTTCTTTAGGAAAGATGTAATTGAGTTTATTAAGTTCGACAGTAGAATTGAAAGTTTAGAATGTGAAACATTATCTTGTTTTTAAAAATTTAATGCAAAGCGCACCATTGCAAATTGAAATTCAAGGATCATGTTTTGGACAATTAAAATTTTAAATTTCATTCCTCATGACATATCTAAAAGTTTCGAAAGATATGGGTTGTTAATTCATGAAAAGCTATCATATAGTTTGAAAGGTCAAAGTCGATTTTTATTTTTTTGACAAGTCAAGACAAATCGGTGTGGGATTTTTTCTTGAAGTCCACTCCCTGAGGTTAGCGAGACAGGAGGTGGGGGTATGTGGGCCATCAACACTTCATGGGGGCGGAGGAGTGAGACGGACGGTGAGGATGGAAGATAGCATTTGCCCCTTGGACGAGGTCGCGTGGGTTGCTTTCTAATTTAGCTCCAAGTGGAGACTGGAGGAAGAAAAGCTAAAGCATGTATCTCAGTGATGACGTTGTAGAGAGAGAGAGAGAGAGCTGGGATGGAAGGGACTTTTGGTGGTGCTTATAGCTTTGAATTTTCCATCAAAATTACGGTAATAATAATAATTTCGAAATTTAAAATTTGATTCGTACTTTCGACCAAAAAAAGAAATTTCATTTGTACAATTTCATGCGACGGCGTAAGGAAGAAAAACCCTCCAAAACAGTTCACTTGAGTTACACGTATTTATTCGAGAGAGAAAATGCAAATGACTTTTTTTTTTTTTTTCGATTTGTTGTGTAACACTCTCATCCAATATACTCAAGATGTTGCTCTAATTAATCCATTGTATGCTGACTCTAATGGTTATGTCTTTAGAAGGCCACTAAATTTGATACTGCTCTCAAACTAGCACATTCAATACTGCAGTTTTCAACGGCAAATTATATCATTTCTTCATAATATGCCTTTTAACAAAATATATTCGAATCCACATGCATTATCTAGAGAAGTATCACCTCTTCAGTGGGCGAGTTCATTTAGTCCAACCTTCATAGCAATTCCAGAAGTCTCGTGAATTAATTATTACATAAACATAATTTATATGCTAGATTGGATTGCAAGGAGTGAGCTTTTGGGAGAACCATTGAATCTGATGGTCCAAATTCATTTTAATATAAATCTTCTAAATTAACTTAATAATTTTGTTCACATTCGTGTCGGCATTAATGTTCACGTCACTCACGTCATGAATTGAATTGGATGCAATACTAGAAACATTTGGGCTCTTTCGTCCTCAACCAAAAGCGGAGACTTGGGAAGATACATCAAGGATAAGGATGTAGACGTTTCTGGATGCTAGAGAGAGAGAGAGAGAGAGAGAGAGAGAGAGAGAGAGACATTCATACTCCTTTCAAACGTCATAGTCAATTTACGAAAGTTTTCATCTAAGGAAAATTAATTCTCTACATTAACTTCCATGACATAAGTAAAGGGCAATATTTAGTTAGTTTTTCTTTGTCTAATCAAAAGTAGGAACCCTGGTTTTCATGACATAATTGATAAATAGATACACAAGCCCCGTTATTATCTAATGACCTCGGTTATTTGTCGATAAATCCATAAATAATTAATTATTTATAAAAAGATCAGCGAATTTTTTACTGAAAATAATCCTAACATTATTGGATTTAATATCTGTAATTAGAATGAAAGGCAAATATTTGTTAAACATAGAAACTAACATAGATTACTAGATAAAAGACATCTCTAATACACCAGTTATTAAATAAAATCTCCCTAAAGTTTTGTAAGATAATGACAGATAATTACTAAAGCCTTAAATTGAGAACCTAATTTGCCAGGCTGATGATGGTCCGCACTCGCGTTTTGCAGGTGCGTGTATGTATTTCTGGGGAAGGCTAGATCTAAAGATGAACCGACAGTACAAGCAAACAATGATTAAAGTTTATCTTTCCATGTGAATGGTGTTTATATGATCTTGAAGCTGCCTGGCCAAATTAAGGTTTTCTAGAAAAAGGTTGTGAGAAATTTTCTGGCTATATATTGTGGGCCAGCATTAGTTGTAGTTGTCTTTGGATAAAACTTGATGGTTTAATATACACATGGTGAATTATCTTCTGGATCCATTATTTAACTTAGGTACAGTGATAAGATGTCTCAGAAAACCATAAGGCCCATGACCACGTCATTGAGGAATCCATATAAGTTCACGCTAGGCTCAACACTCCCCTAACAGCGACCATGGCGGGTCAAGCTTCGGCGATTTTATGAGTGACAAGATGTGACAAATAAGCTCATGCTAGGATTATCGCGATGAAATCCACCACTAAGCTACTAGAGTTTGTTCCAGAGATGATAAAGAGGGAAAACCGGTAGAGTAGACCTTGCTCGATGTCAGTGGTAAGACGCAAATGTGGCAACCATAAGGAGGTGATCGGGAGATACTAAAAAGCAAGCAAAACCAATGCAAAGATATGTCCAAACTGAGTCTCTTAGTTTTGGCGTAGTGAAAACAGATCAACACAAGAATAAAGAAGTGCAATGGAGATGATCCTCTCAAAAGTCTGTTAACTCTTTGTAGAAAGAGGATTCCGTGTCAACAAAACGAATTAAAAATCATGAGCGGCCAAAAGTAGACAGATTTTGAACCCCAAAAAAGGGGGTTGAAGCATCGGGACAGTTTTGAACAAAAAAAGAAAAAGAGAGGGGTATAAATGTTTTGCTTATGTTCACAATCACGGATTATATCCAACCTGTCGGTTATCTAATGATATCACATTTCAAACAGGCTCTAGCCATATTTATCCTTCACAAAATTTTGCTGATATTCAACTTACATGTGCATCCGCTTATATCATACTCTGATATTTCCAAATTCTTTAGCTGTACATTAAGTTCAGAATAGATTAGACAATTATTTCGGACTACATGTAAATAATGGATGATATATATTATATTAGTAGATGATTATCAAACTAGGGGCATTGTAGCAATTTTATGATGACATGCTTTTTATAGGAAAATGGAATCGAGATTTGGAATGTGAAATATCAATATTGTTTTTGAAAATTTAATTCCCAATTGGAATTTGTACATTTAAAATTTGGAATTTCCCTCATGACACAGCTAAAAGTTTAAAAAATACAGAGTTAATAAAGCAAAAAGTTACCAAAAACTCCAAATTATGCATATCATAACAAATTTATCTTGAATTGTTTTTATGTTATAAAAAACTCTAAAACTATACCCACTCTAATACATTTGATACAAAAAAATTTAGTATTCATCAAAGTTCTATCAAATGATTTTTCAGTTAAAACATAATTTTATTTGGGTTTTGCTAGCATAATAGTGTTTGATGTACTATAAGAATAACAGTTTGTTTTGAGTCACAAATTTTTGAAGAAGTGGATTTCATAATAATTTATAATTATTTGTAAGTTGATTTTTATAGTTAAAATCAATTGTTATTCTCATAATACATTAAAGATGTTATGCAATCATTTCTCTTTCTATTTCATTTAGATCACATGGGCGTCATATTTGGCGTCATATTGAGATCATTTGCCATCTTATGTCCACATAAGTAGATGTTATAGAACCTTGGCATAGAATAAATGTAGAGTTTTTTGTGTCATGGAAAAAATTTGAGATAAATATATGATAATGAACATAATTCGAAATTTTTAATGGGTTTTTCTTGTCTTGAATAGTGAGAAAGACTAGTATAAAGCTTTTGTTAGGTCAAAAGAGACTTTTGACAAGTCAAGACAAACCGGTGTGGGATTTTCCTTAAAGGCCACTCCGTGAGGGCAAAGCAACGGGATCTGGGGTTTGGTGGGCCGTCAATATTAAGACGGCCGCTGGAAGATGGCATTTGCCCCTCGTACGAGGCAGTTGACCGAACTCAATTGCGTGGGTCGCATTCTACTTTGGCTCCCAGTGGAGTCCGGAAGAAAGAAAAGTCAAAACATGCGTCTCAGTGATGTTGCATAGAGAGAGAGATATCGGATGAAAGCTTTGAAGCACCGACACTCTTTAAGAGTTTTCGTACCGTGTCGGACACTTCGACACGTGTCCGATACTTTCGGATACTCTCTGATACTCTCAAACACTCTTCGATACTTGGTCAACACGTGTCGGAAAATCCGACACTTGATTAACTTTCTCGATACTCTCTAACACTCAAACCGGAATTATGATATACGATTTTCTGATATATGATTCCAATATCGAGATTAATTTTAAAAATTCAATAAATGAGCTAATAATATATATATATATATATATGTGTGTGTGTGTGTGTGTGTGTGTGTGTGTGTGTGTGGAAAAATAAAATACAATGATAAAAATAATAAATAGAGAAAGAAGAAAAATTTTGTCTTATCTTCTTTTGACTCTCACTTCTCGTGATACACAATTCACTATTTAAAATTTTGTTTCTCCTCTTCCAACACCTCTAACATGCGAGATTGCTTGTTTTTTCTCCAAGTTTTATAAATTGTTGAAATAGAGTTGAATTTGTCAAATTGAAACAATGAATTATATTAATAAATGGTGGATTAATATTTTCAGTGTAAATTCATTTTAGATTTTGTAATTAATTATTTAATTATTTATGCATTTGATTCAAATTAATTTGATTGAAATAATCATAAAAATGATAATTTATTATGCATATATAAAAACATATATTTAATTTACAATGTGTCCCAACGTATCAGAATTTTCTATTTTTTGAGAAACGACGTATCGGCATGTCATGTGTCGCATGTTAGTGTCGGTGCTACTTAGGATGAAAGTCATCTTGGTGGCACTTGTACCTTTTAATTTTCCATCAAAACTATGGTAATAATAGTAGACTTTTGAAACATTAATATTGATTAGTACAATTCAATGCAACCATCAATCAAGGAAGGGGTGAGTTCACAAGAACCATCACACCCTCCATAGATGAGTCCATTTACTCCTACCTCTATCGCCATTCTAGAAGTCTAGCAAAGAAATTGTTACATAAAATAAAGTTAAAAAGGAATAATTATGATGGATGATAAATATAATATTAGATAATTATGAAATTAGGGGTGCCATACCAAAACCCTCGCAATTTTATGATGACATGCTTTCAATAGGAAAAATGGAATCGACATTAGGACAGCTTGTAAGGTGAAATATCAATCTTGTATCTCCAAATTATATTTACTCTAACACATTTACTCTAAACGTTTTCTTGTGACATAAAAGAAAATCTAAACGTATGCTTATGTGTGTGTGTGTGTGTGTGTAACATCTGTCAAAATTCTTTCACATAATTTTTATTTCACTTAGGTTACGTGAACACCGTTTTACTTTTTAGCATTCATGTAGGCATACTTTAACTGGTGTTCATTGATAGATTCTTAGCAAAAAGGTAAATATATTATATATTAAAGTAAAACATAACTTCAGATTTTTGGTACCATTTTCTCTATATTGAATCGTTGAAAGGACTAGTATGCCGCTTTTGTCAGGTCAAAAGAGATTTTTGATGGGTCAAGACAAATCCGCGTGGGATTTTCCTGAATGTGGTTGGGTGGGCCATCAATATTTCGGGGGCACAGAAGAGTAAGACGGTGAGGACGGAAGACAGCATTTGCCCCTCGCACGAGATCGTTGAGGACGAAAGAAAAGTCGAAACATGTATCTCGGTGATGTCGTTGGAGAGAGAGAGAGAGAGAGATGATATGAAAGTGATTTTGGTGGCAACCGTGAATCCGCGTAAAGAATGATCGAAGCCAAACCCCTCCGAACCGTTACGCTAGAGTCACGCCTATTTTATTTGGGAGATACACCACAATTGATTTCTTTTTCTAGGCGGCTATGTAACACAATAATCTAATTCGTACGTGATATTGTCATACTTTATCCATTATATGTTAACTTAAAATTGATAACGTTTCTCAATCAAGCACATTTAAAATTATGATTTCCTACACTAAATTGTATCACTTCTTCAAACGACACCTCTTACAAGTTAGATTCAAATCCACATGTATTATCCAAAGACATTGACCCCGTTTGGTTCGGTTTTAGGGGAATGTTTTTGGAAGAATATAAACACCTTTGGATTAAAGGAGCTTTTCGAAATGCAAATAGTATTTGGTGAATTGTAATTTTAAAGTGCATTGAAAAACAACTTTGACTAAAATGCCGTTTGATAAAAATTACATTTATAAAGGACTTTTACTAAAATATATTAAAAAAAGATTTCTTTTTTTTTTGGAAGTTTAACCATTGATGGTGGCCAAATTTGGCCGCCGGATGGCCTTGCGTGAGGTTGCCCACCTCAGGCAAGGGTCGCTTGAGGTTGCACGACCTCAGGCGGCCGCCTAGGTTGCGCGATTTAGGTCAAAAGTCGCTTGGGTCGCGCGTCACCTGAGGTTCAGTGATAGTCGTTGGGGTTGGACCACCGCCACGTGCAACCCCTTGGTTGGCAGTCATTGGCCTCTAATCGGCTTTTCGTGCGGTAGTCTTCAAAGGAGATGAATAGTAACCAAGGGCCTAGAGTTGCATTCCAAAAATGCAACTTCCCAAAGTACATTCACACCTGCTTTGGACTAAAAGCCCTTAGAGTTCTTTGGAGATACAATTATATTTCCCTAAAGTCAAGCAAACACACGAATCAAATAAGTTTATATTTGGCTAAGGGATTTTAGAGTCCTAAAACACATTGCAAATGCCGAACCAAATCGGGCTACTATCGCACTGTCAGTGGGCAAGTCCATTTACTCTTACCTCCACTGCCATTCTAGAAGTCTAGAGAAGAAATTATTACCGAATTTGCAAGGGGTGAGTTTAGAAAAAAGCTACCGAATTTGATGGTACGAATTTATTTTAATATATCTACTAAATTAACATAATAATTTTGTTCACATGAGCGTTGACGTTGACGTTAGTGGTCACGAGACTCGTGTGGATTGAACTCGACTAAGGGTTCTCCAAAGCTGAATGATGTGGAGCGAGCTTGGACTATTTCGTCGTCAAAGTCAAGCGGAGACTTGGAAAGATATGTCGAGGATAAGGATGCAGACGCAAGTGATTTGCAAACGAGGACGGATTGGGCTTCACTCCACTTAAAATATTTTGTCGAGTCGTTGGTTGTTTGACTACCAATTTTTGCTAGTAATTTAGTATTTTCGTCCTTCCCCTTCATATACAAGTTTCTCATTTAATAATATATTTAATCAACAATGACATGATCAAAGTGCAACATGTAGATAGTTTTTTTTTTTTTTTTTTGGTCTAATCAAAAGTAGGAACCACTTTTTTTTCATGACATAATAGATAAATAGATACATAAACGCTGTTATTATCTCAACACCTCGGTCATTTATGGATAAATCCATAAATAATTAGTTATTTGTAAGGAGATTAGCGAGTTTTACTGAAAAAGAATCCTAACATTATTGGATTTGATCTCTGTAGTTAGAATGAAAGGCAAATATTTGTTAAATGTAGAAACTTGCATAGATAGCTAGATAAAGACATCTCCGATGAACTAATGGAATCTACCTAATGTCTTAGAAGATAATGAAAAATAATTACTAAAAACTTAAATTGAGAAACCTAATTTGCCAGGAGGGTGATGGTCCCCACTCACCTTTTGCAAGTGCGTATATGTATTTTTGGGGATGACTAGATCAAAAAATGGACCGACTGTACAGACAACAATAATTAAAGTTGATCTTTCAATGGGAATGGCCTTTATATGATGTTGAAGCTGCTTGGTCAAATTAAGGTTTTCTAAAAAAAATGGTGAGAAATTCTATGGTTATATATCGTGGGCTAGCATCAGCTGTAATTATTGTTGGTAAAAACTTGACAGTTTATCATACACATGGTGAATAATTGCTAGTTTAACTTAGGTGCAGTGATGGGATGGCCCAAAAAGCCATAAGGCCCATGACCATGGCGTTGAGGAATCCACGCATGAGACCTTAGCTTGCCACTCCTTGGCGGCGACCATGGTGGCCCAAGTTTCAGCGAGCTCAATGAGTGATGAGATTCAACAAATGAGCTTAGGTTAGGGTTATCGCGATAAAATCCACAACCTAGCTACAAGAGTTGGTTCCAGAGATGATAAAGATAGAAAACTGGTAGAGTGGACCTCGCTAGACATTGGTAGTAAGCTACAGAGGCCACAACCATCAGGAGGTGATAGGGAGATACTAAAAGAACAAGCGCACCCAATGCAAAAATAATGGTCAAACTCATTCTAGTAGTTTCGACATGGTGATATGGAGGTGATATGGATTAACACAAGTGAAAAATCAGAAACGTGTTTATGGGCGCACATCACTATCGTGACTTGCCCCTTAGGGAAGATAATAGGTTTAGGGATACTGCTTAAAGATTAGGCCTATGACCTATATTTAGGCATGGGCTCTCCCAAGCCAATATCTCATGCAATATTGGGTGTTTAAATTGAATGTATGCAAATTTTCTAAAAAATGAGTCGTCACTAGCCTATTGGAGTCGGCTAGAAACTAAGTGAGGCATGAGAATATATCTCACTTCCTATGCAATCAGAGAATCTAGGATCGAAGACTTGATTATATTAATGAACCAATTAGTACCATTTTTCGGTGCCTAATGTTATTTATTTTAAAGAAAAATTTTTCTTCCTAGGCAGTTTGGATTGATTTTAGGCATATTCGCTAACACGTGAGATGATCATACAGTACATAATCATCAACATAATAATCAACAATCAAGGAAAGCATTAAATGCACATCATGGGACAACAAAAATTTAACATTAAGGAAGAAGTAAATATTAATCTTAACTAGACTAAAGGGAAGCCAAAATCAATATATCAATATTGCGGAATCAAGGGCATTTGTCCGTAAGGACAATTGAAATTTCAAGGTAAAGCCCTAAAGGCCTAATCAAATGTGGGTATAATTCCAAATTGAAAGGTTTCTTATTTTTAAGAGAAAATTACTCCAAAGATTAATTTTAATATTTTCAAGGAAATTTATTTTTTTAAATTTTTTTTTTTTTTCTATTTAAAAGAAAAAGAATTTTCGAATTTTCCTTAAAAAAACTAGATTTTTGCAATATTTAATTTTTTAATTTTTTAACTTTAAAAAAGGTCGAATTTTTCAATGTTTTCTGAGTTTTTGAATTTTCGGATTTTTAAATTTTTATTATTTTTCGAAATTTTGATTTTTTTGAAAATTTTTGAATTTTTTATATATATTTTTAATATTTAATATGATTATATTCAGGAAAACGGGTTCGGACCGAGTAAACCCAATCCAGCCTACTGATCCGATCCAAGCCTAAGTTTGACCCATGTCAATTAAAAAGATTTTTTTTTCAATTTAGTTTTTTTAATATATATATTTTTCTTTTTTTCTCTTTTTATCTTATCCCTGTTTTGTTTTTTTTTTTCTGCTGCTCCATCTTCTACACTCCTCATTCCTGAAGCCAACTTTTGCTCTCTTTTTTCCTTATTTCTTTTTTTCTTTTTTACTTTTTGCTGCACTTTTTTTCTTGCTTTTTCTTTTGTTTTTTTTTATTTGTCCCTTCCCCGCTTAGGACCACCACTCATCGGCCGACTTGCCCGTCGATTTCCTCTTATCATCAGACGGCCATTGTTGGCCACAAAGCATGAAACACAAAACAACATAAATGATGACGGGCGGTGAAAGCGAAATGATTGAACGCCCAACGCTTGGGGAATGCTAATCACAAAAACATCTCAACAGAACAAATCAACCCGTGGACATTCGATTTTGGCTTAAAAGGGCAAAAGCAAAACTAGATGTTGGTGAAGCATTTCATCGAGCGAGTGATGTGCGACATCGAGCGAAGGGTTTCTGACTTGATTAGGACTTGAAATGGGGCCGAGATTCTCAACAAACATCCAAAAACACCCAGTGACTTAACGAAAGACCTACGGGGGCTGGAGTTCGTGTGAGCCAAATAGCCACTAATGGGTTTTTATGTGATGATGGGCTTATTTAAGCTTGTCCGCCCATGTTGGGTCAAAAAACCCAACCCTTAAATGAAGGGCCCATTGAAGAAGAGGTAGCTATTGTAGATAAAATAATAAATGGTAAAATCTTTGAAGTTGGTTAATTAAGAAGTTACATAATTTGAGAAAAGAGGAAATATGTTCTCTACTCTACGCTCTCTTAATTTCTCCCCTACGCTCCTCTTCAAGAACAATATCAGAATTCTTCTTCAAATTGCAACATCGGTATTTAATCTATGAAAGATAAGGTACATTCGACTCCGTAATGTACCTTATGATCAGTGTAACATGTCTTTCCTAAGCACGCTTCTGCGTTCATTGTTTTTGGGGTTTGATTGAGTGTCGAATCGCTATTTTCGAACATTTCCTTACATTGGTATTACAGCGATGTTCATATTTCCTGATCCATTTTCATGTTTATTAATTATTTTTTGGTTGAATTTACGTGAAATGCTGCCATTGGTCGTTTGGGGATGGAAAAAATCCCGACACTGTACTCGTTCCCCCTCGTTTTTTGATTTTTTTGTAAATTGAAATTAATTTATGATAGCGTAGTGTCGACACCTAATTTAAACTCATTTTTTAGAAATAGAAGATAATATTTGATTAGAGGGAAATTTTCAAAAAAATTTGAATTAAAAAAAAAATTAACAAATGTGATTTTGGAGCCACTTTTTTTTAAAGAAGTTGAGTGAATATTGGGAAATCTTCAACAACTTCGAGTCTTTCCTCTATAAAGAGGGCGAGGTTTCGGAACGGGTGGTTCTCTTCATCTTTGTCGAAGGAAAAAAGAATGCAAAAGTGAAAAGAAAGAAGAAAAGTGAGGACAAGTGAGGGGAGCTTCCCTAAACAAAAAAGGAAGAAAAAGAGAGAAAAGTCAAAAAGTGGAGAGAAGGAAGGGCTTCTCTAGGTTCGGCAAAAGTAAAAAAAAAAAAAAAAAAAAGGTGAATGCAGAGAGAAGAGTCGAGAGAAAGTGACGTGAGAGAGAGATAGGTGAGTGACGTGAAGGCAGAAAAAAAAAAAAAAAAGGGGGAAAGCACTGTTCATCTCATTCACGGGCTGTCTTCGCTGGCCACAGCAACACAGCCCCTTCACAAGCACCGCATCGTGCCGATCATCATTGCTCCGCCATTCCACATCTCCCTGCGCTGTCCAAAGTTCCGCCCTTCGCCGTCGTGACTTGCCTCCATTAGCCCGCATCCTCTATCGGAGTCTCTGCACCATCTCCTCCCGAGCGCCGACCCTCAGCAGCTTGTTGTGCTCACCGTCGCCACCTGAAGCCCACACCGCCACTGCACCTCAGCCCGCGATCCACTGCTGCTACCGACCGCCGAACAATGCCCCTGCAGGACATCCATCGCTGCAGTTCGCCCACCCCCCCCCCTCGGGCGACGCCTCTACCCACACCACCGTGCTGCTCCCGAGCCTGAGCGACCTGCAACTCGCCTCCACTGCTTGCCACAGCACCGCAAGAAGCCTTGCTCCGCTGTGCTGGCCACTAGCACTCATGACCCGTGACCTACTGTTCATCTGCCAACTTGCAACGTCTGCTCCATTGCTCCACTCGAGCGCCACTAAATCTCGACTGCCGTTGTTGATGCTTCCCTCCCGACGTCGTCGCGCCTGACAGATCCACTCCACCGTTGTTCCCTCTGCAATAGCCTGCATCGATCTCAACAGCCCAATGCTCCTGCACACGATGTTGCTACTCCTCTGCTCACTGCTGCATGCCCGAACAGAGCCACCTGTTGCTTTCTCTGTTTTGTTGCAGGTCTGGTTATCGCCCGAACCTTGCTGGAGCTCCGACGGACAGCCCTGTTTTGAACGACAACCCCTCGGTGAACCACCATCACAGGCTACCACTTGTGCCGACGCCACTGTTGGTAATTTCTTTATAAAATAAATGAAGAGATGCCTTGTCCCACATCGAAAAAATGTGAGTGTGCACGTGAACGAGATTTGACATTAACCAACGATCATTATTTTATTTATTGAGAACATTCGGATTTATTTCTATAAAAATTAACTATAAATCTTGTTGAAACAAAGCAGTGTGACTGTTCGCGAAAAGTTACATTTATTTATTATTTATTATTTATTATTTATTATTTATTTAATTCCAAAAATTTTTATATCTTTTCAACATAACTTTTGAGACGTACTTGTTCATGAAAGGTTGTCTTTTGTTGTTTTTCCAACCTTTTGAAGAGTTTCCTTTATTCGAAAGACAAATATAAGTACGTTTGTTTTGAGATCAAACAAAAAAAAAGATCTTCTTTCATATTTTTATTCTTTCGAAATAAACTACAGCCATTGTTTCTAATTGTTTCCCATGAAAGACGCGGAGAAATACTAGAATTCTTTATCTAAGATTCTCATTTTTTGAGACTTTGTTGTATCCTGAGGAAATTTACCGGTGACCATTAGCAATTTTGTGGGGCAAATAAATCCTTAAAGAAAGTGATGCCATGCCTTAAAGTCCAACTTGATTACTCGATTCGACTTCATTGTTCTATCCAATTTGAAGCCATATTCTCCCAACAGCCACCCCTCGAGAAAGCCATACCGGGAAGAGGTAAAATTCTTAGGCTAAATTTAGTTTGAGTATTCGAACTCATAGTTTTTTTTTTATATTCTAACTTGATTCGTTTGGATTTATTTTTATCATTAGGAAACTTGTCATATTAAGTCATAATAATAAAAAATATTGAGCCGCGAGATGTCGGGTTAGATTTTTTATTATTTCGACTTTTCATGGTAAATTCATGAATTGCTTTGCATCATTGAGATAATATATCATTGATTTACATTGATAAATTTTCAATAAGACATATATTTTGGTGTGTTATCGTTATTTGCTCATTGCATATCATGCATCACATGTCATATCTAGAATTTAGGTATTTAGGTCCATAAACATTTCATGTTTAAATCAACGCGTTTTAATTTTTAAGATTCATATAGAATTAGGATAATTTTCCTTTAATAAAATCAAAACAAAAAAGAACAAAAAATGTTATTTAGGTTATATAGATTTCATAATGTGCACACCATATGTTGCACTTTAATTAGTGGGTCGTAGGTTAATGCTTTAATATTCCCGTTGCGTAGTTGTTTTTTAATAATAAAAAAAAAAAAGCCAAAGATTAGTATTGCATCATTATGTTATTTTTTTTTAATAAGAATTATTAAGTCATTAAAAAAAAAAAGAAGAAAACACAAAAGTCATTTATTTAGTTAATAGGTTAGTTCATAATTAATCCCATTTCATGTCATCATTGTTAGTGCAAGTTGCATATGTGTAATAAAAAAATCATTAAAAATCATAAAAAGAACATGCATATAAAATTACCACGTCATACATCCCATATCATATAGCACATGCATATTTAGGGTTATGTAAATTAGATTGCACACATATTGTAATGATTTAAATTCTGTCACATGAATTGCATCTCATATGTCATTAAAGTAAAACTCATGCATATCAAATTTAGATTAAGATTGCATATAATTAACATTTAAAAAAAAAGAAAAAGAAAAATTAGGTGTCATGTCAATTAGAAATCATGTTTAAGGCATGTATTTTGATTAGCATTTTCGTAAGTTTTTCTTTAGAGAGTGGACCTTAATCAAGTTGTAGTTTATAATTTCTTACAATTTATCACTTCAGTTGATTGAATTGATTGTGCACCCACATGACCACAATTTGCATGCTAGTAGCTTATGTTAAAAGTAATCAAGACTGCTTGCAAAATATTTTTAAATTAAAATGACAAGGTACCGAAAGGGCGTTAGATTTTTCTAGCGTAACCATGTCCCCGGACCTATCAATCTCTGTTCGCAAAAAAGTAAAGTATTCTCCCATACTTTACTTGGGTTTCTAACCAACCTTAATTGGTTAATGGCGGCTCCAAATTGAGTATAATTGCATCTTCAAATGAGTTAATTTCTTAGTATCAAGTCGTGATTAGTAGGACTTGAGAGGGTCCGTACCAAGTCTTCGGACTTAGTAATCCAATAGCCTTCTTTGAGTAATTCACCCTTGGGAAGGTTGTGACACGTAGGGTCGAAGCTCTCGTCGATACGAGAAAATTGACGGGTGGCTTGCCACCGGACGCATCGCCAAGCGGAGCCAAAGGAACCAGCGTTGTCGGCGCGTGCAATGCACGCGTGAGCTGGGCAAATCATAGGTGTGTGCAATGCACGCACACAATAACCGCATGCGCGTGCATGACACGGGTGCGGTAATCGCTAGCGTGTGCATCATGACATTAGCTTGCGGTTGCCCGTGCATGCGCGGGGCACGTGAGGTGATGTCACAATGACATCTTTTGTTGGGTCGGTTATATTGACCCGGCCCGTGTTTGACCTGACCCAGCGTTGACCATCGTTGACTAGTGTTGACCATTATTGACTAGCGTTGACCGGTGTTGACCGTACAAAAAAAGAAAAAGAAGGGAAAAAGAGTATGTTTTTTTTATAATTAAGCCATTGTGGATTATAAGTAATCCCCTTTTTGTTCAGCATTTGCTGTAAGAACCATATTGCGTTATGCATGCATGCCTATATTTTCGATAACGGACAAAGAAAAGACGAAACTTAAAGGGTTAATGACATAATTAGCTAATTATTGGTGGAATGACGGTGATGTTGTATCACACGTGGTCAGGGTTAATCAAATGATACAAGAAATCATCTGGAATTGTTATCTTATGCCGGATTTTGAGAAGGTGCCGGCCTTAACAAATACTCTTCCACCTGAATGGCAAGCAGTGTTAGTCGCCTATAGGAAGTCAACGTGGTCCCGGATTATAACATGCTTGCAATAGCTTTTGTAAGAGAGTATTATAGAATCGAGTTAACCAAAATTTCAACCCTTAGATTGAGTGTCACATGGCACAGAGTGAATGCGCCTCGAAAGTGGCATAAGAGCTCTCCAAAGGTTTTTCCGTGATTGGCCAATGTGCCTTCAAAATTCTCAGAGAATTTTACTAAGAGATTAGAAAAGACTTTCCCAATTTATGAGAATATTTGGGTTTAATAAATTAGTTTTTTCTTATATTAGTTTTGAGATATTTTAGGTATAAATATCTCTTTCTATGTTGATATTTTTCCTCTGAATATATTACTTAGTGTAATAGACATGTTTAATTATTGAAAGTTCAATGTTATCTATTGTTGTAAATTAATATGTTAATTTACAATTATTTGTGGGAAGTTCAAGAAAGTTTTAGTGATTTTGCTGAACTTAATTTTTTGCATGAAGATTATATTAATGATAATTTCAAGTTAGGATTTTGGATGACGATTAGAAACATAGTGACATTTTGATTATGAAAACTTACCAGAAATTATTCATTAATATGACGGTTTGTGCAAAATTGATGCATAAATGATAGGCATTAATAATTTCTGCATATGTGTCTCGATATGTTCGGATCGATGGTTTCAATAACCAAGAACATAATTGCTGATTTGAACAAAGAAGACAAATTGAACGGCGAGAATTATGAAATATTGAATAAGAAAATTTAATATGTGCTTGAAAAACAAAAAGCACTAAAAGCTTTTGACCATGTTATGGAAGAACTTGAGGATGCTTTGCGCCACCTTGAGCTAGCAGAGGATTGCCTAAAGGCATTTGAGTGGGAAACAAATATTTGCTATGCCGCTTCCAACTCAGAAGGGGCTTCGAGCTCAAAGCGCAAGCGCATTGATTCGTGCAAAATGTGGAAATGCAAGGAATCGAGTCCTTCTTGCAAGAAACCAAGAGTTAATCAATATAAAAGAGGAAAACGTCCTCGAGTGAAGAGAATTTCAAGGGTAAAATCTTATAATTGTGACCGAAGGGTCATTATACTCGCGACTATCATGAGCCAAAGAAGATAGTTACCCCTTGTACTCTTAAGAACTTTGCTTATGTGTCAAGTTATGTATTTTTAATTGAATCTAATTCTTTGTGGACTGTAGATTTGGGAGCAACAGACCATGTAGCGAAGGATAGAAAATCTTTCGTGGAATTTCGATGAGTACCGACTAGAACTAAGTGGATTCATGTAGGAAATAACTCCAGAGTCAAAATAAAAGGGATCGACAAATGCCAATTGAATATGCATGGTGGACACACTTTGTTCCTACATTATGTATTATATGTTCCACAGATTCGTTGAAATTTAATGTCTGTTTTAATGTTAGTAAAGCTTGGTTTTAATTTGAACTTCCATAATATTGGTGTGGATTTGTATTTGAATACAAACTATATGGTTGCGGTTACTTTCTAGATGGTTTATTGTATTGAATGTTGACTGTGGTGATGTCAATATTTGTTATTCTCTTTTTACATCTTCTAATTCATATGTTAATGATGTGAATGTGTGGTATGTTAGACTTGGTCATATTGGCCAACAATGTATAAATAGGTTAGCCAAAGAGGGCTTATTGGGCAACATTGAAAAAGTCGATTTGCTCATATGTGAGCATTGCCTAGTAAGGAAAATAACAAGGAAACCATTTGGAAAATGTAAAAGAGTTGAATTTACTTTGCATTTAATCCATTCTGACATCTGTGGTGCAATGAATGTGAAAGGAAGGTATGGGGCTCTTTATTTCATTACATTTATAGATTATTATACTTGATTCGGATATGTCTATTTGATTTCTCATAAATCTGAAGCTTTGAGTTGTTTCAAAAAGTTTATGAGCTTGGTTAAAAATCAATTAGACAAGAAAAAAAAAAGTATTGAGATCCGATCGATGTTAAGAATATTTATTTGATGAGTTCAGAAATTTATGTGATGAAAAAGTAATAGAAAGATAGTTGTTTATTCCATATACTTCTCAACAAAATGGTGTTGCGAAAAGAAGAAATAGAACCCTATTAAAAATGGTTAGGTCTATGATGGCATATGCTAACTTACCTATCACTTTTTAGAGTGATACTTTATTAACTGCTGCCTATATACTTAACTGTGTGCCTTATAAATCAGTTACTTCCACTCCATATGAGTTATGGATAAGTAGAAAACCGAACTTAAGTTTTCTTAAACCTTGGGGTTGTACTGCCTATACTCATGAGCTCTCTCATAAGAATGAGAAATTATGTCACGCCCCGATCCTCACGCACGCACACATTCCTTACCTTAGTCGATTATAGCAACGTCTCAGGACGCATCCCCGACCCTTTCATATATTAAGCACATGCGGAAGCATATAAATTATCTCCAGACAATAAAACATTGAGATAACATAGTAGGATTAAATTTCAAACCTTTAAAACGTTCACTCATATATACATTGCAAACCAGTGCACCTATATATACAAGGTGAACTATTAAGTCAAATTTAACTTAAGCCAATGTAAAAATAAGGTCTACAAACAAGAGTGGGGTTCTACAAACTACGGGTTCCTGTCCTCCTCTCCATCATCCTCTACACTTCAATTGGAGCCTTCAGCAGACTGCACTAGACTTTCGAGATCTTCAAAATCCAAGTCTACTGCATCCAAGGACCTGAAATGGTTATTCAATAACCAATGAGACCACGTCTCAGCAAGCTCTACCCCCTAATACCCGATTAGTAAACCAATACACCGCCTAGGTTGCCTATGCACAGCACAAGTCAAAGGACTTACCTTGGCATCAATTCCAACCTGCAGTTTAAGGTTAAACACAGATATTCAAACAATTCAAGACATACGATCAAGTATTGGTCAATCGACTTAGTCGATTACGTGTCAGTCGGACCATCTTTAGGTCATTCCCACTCATACCATAATTTCCCAATGGTGTTCTCATTCCCCAAATCACATGTGTTTCTCGGGCGTCGTTTCGCCAATGACATACCGATCACTGACACCGTGCGTTCTTTAAGGCGTCGTTTTAACCAGTGATATCCTCGATCATCGAACCACGTGTCCTTTCTAGGGTGCCGTTTTCGCCAAGGTAACATCGGCAATAGACAACATCGTGAGTTCTTTAAGGCGTCGTTTTCACCAGTGATATTTCCTTAATCACCGAACCACATTTGTCTATAAGTCATTCACGTGCGTTCTTTAAGGCGCCGTTTTCGCTAGTGATACTTCCAATCACCGAACTACGTATGTCCAATAATATCGTACCTGATTGGTCTTAGCCAATAATATTCTTAGTTAGCTCTCACCATTCTTTCTACTATATAGCCCATCAACATAACTGGCGCTATATACCCATATTCGGCCAACTACCAATCAAATATTTAATAACAAACAATTTAGGACAATTCCTAAAATTCCACAATAAATTCAATTCCACACAATGTAGAGCTCGAGATAAATAAATGGTCTCGCACCACGACAATCGACGAAATTGGTCACCCTATCCTTACCAATTTCCGGAAAAATAATTAATTAAATAATTAATTTCCAAAATAAATAAATAAATATAAAAATCCAATTTAGGCTTGTATTGCCTGATTGGAGCCTGAAATGGGTCGGGAAAATCCCGAGATGCATCCAATAATTAACCGAACCTTTCTACTTGCTAATAACTGCGCCTAACCACCTAACACGCATCATTAAGTCACTAATTTAATTGTTCTAACCTAATCTAACCACCTAATTGCACTTAATTAAATCTAACTAACCCTTAGGCATAATTCGCAAACTAATAAAGCATTAGTGAGTAACACTCACTTGATTTAAGATTTGATTGGATCAAATCGACGAGCACGCGACAAGACTCGGTTCTCTTCAAAGCGGGTCTACCAATCGAGATCAAATTGGGGCCGAAATCGGCCTACAAGCTCGCTGCTCGAGCTGGGCTAAGTCTACTGATTCGGTGGGCTTGACTTCAATTGATTTGCTGGAAATTGGGCCTAAAAAACTGGGCTGCAAACAGGTTAGGCTTGCTGGGCTGATAGTGCTGAAGATGGGTCGAGCTCCATGCAGGCTGAAATGTTGGATTGGGCCGCTGAAAAATTAGAGTGGGTTCGTTGTGGTTGGTCCACGAGCAAAAGAAATGGATGCTGGCCTCACAGATTGGGCCGAAGACACGCGAGAGAAGGAAGCAGCGGCTTGCGGCATCGAGCTAGGGAAGACCACACGGAAACGCTGCACTGCTGCTTCGGTTGCTTTGAGCTTCGCTGGCAAGGGAACTTTGTCCGATGCTAAGTCAATTTCGTTGCCTTCAATGCTGCTTCGGTTAACTAGGATGTGGCAGAGACGGAGGGAGCAGCTGCTTGCCAAAGATGGAAGACACGCGGATTGAAGCCCGCTCGGTGGTCAACAAAACAGGAGGTCAGCAAAGTGATGCTGGCGTAGAGAATTCGCTGGTAGAGGGGAAGCGGTGGAGGGATTTCGGTTGGGTCTTCGATGGAGGAACATGGGGTAGCAATTCGGTAGAGAGAGGTGCGAAGAAATTGAGGGAGGCTTTGCTGGAGAACCCGCTGGTTTGACTCAGGGAAGATGAGCTGCAGACAAGTGGTGGCTTCGGTGGGGATGAGGCATGCGTGAGTGCAGCCATGGTAGAGGAGAAGAGGAATCATGGGGCTGCTTCTGCGGGTTTGCTTCTGTCCAAGCAAATTAAAGAAAGCAGAAGACGTGAGGGAGTAGGGTTCAGCTGCCCTGGCATGGGAAGCAAGTGAAAAAGGATAAAAGAGAAGACCAACGGGAGAGAGAAAGATAAGAATGCAGGGGACGGTCGGCCATGAGGAGGGCGTGCGGATAAGGATGAAGAGAAGAGGGGGAGATAAGGTTGAATAAAAGTCAATGAAATAAGGCAAAGAGAGACCAAATCAGCAGGGTAGTCGGCTGAGATGGGTGCGTGTGTGGGGGTGTGGGTCCAAGAGGAGGAGGAAAATAAAACAAAATCACAAATACAATTCTTGATCCATTTCAAAACCACCGTGTCAATTGGTCACTCTAGGATCAATTTCTCGACCAACTTAAACATTCGAAATCCAATTTAAGACCGGTCCTTTAATCCCGTGAATTTTCTTCAAAACCGACTTCCATTTCATTTTTCTCAGAATCCGATTTTCTGAACAAATAAATTCGATTGAGGTTCAATTTGAAATCAGAAAAAGCCCAAACAACTTCCATTCACCGATTCATTTACACCAAGTGCCAAATATCTCTTCAAATTGACCAATTTGAATTTTCGCTCGTTCTCTAAATCGTCCATCTCGATTTCCCCGAAAAATTCCGAACTCTCCAGAATTTTCTCAAAAGGTGAGTCAACGTTCCTAGAATGACTTATGACACGACAAGACTTCCAATTTCTGAAATCAAATTCAAATTCGCGGTTATTTTCAATCAAATACACTTTTAGTGTGACCTTACCTATTGGGTAGCTTTTAGGAATTTTTGCAATTGACCCGTGGTCCGATTTTCTTCGAACCACAATGAACCCATTCGACTCATTGGCAACTCTCGATGATCGTGAAAATCTCTAAATACGGGCAGAGGGTACCCAAAACAACAGAAAATCGGTTTAGTGCCGATCGATGAGAATTTTGCAATCAAGTGGCATCACCTACACTTGATCACACATCTCAGTCGAATCGACCTATCTCCGGTCTCTGATTGACTTTGACAACGCCGTAATGACCCTTGCAGACTAGCACGATCGTGCAGTCGATTCCTGGTCGAATTCTCAAGTCTATTGCGTTTAAAATCCCTGAATGGCTTCACCGGATAGGCCAGTTATCTCGTGAGTGGCCAACTCAGAGAAAAACACTATAGTCACATTGACGAAAGGCCCATTTTATCCAATTGAAATCAGAACTTAAAATTTAGGATGTCACAAATTGGGTCTTAGAGGAAAGAAGAATATTTTCATAAGATACTCTGAACACTCGAATTGATATGTGTTTATAGGTGAGCAGGAAACTGAGACTATAACTGATTTCGAATAACAGGATGTCACATTCTTAGAAATGAATTTTCTAAGAAGGGTGAAATATGTGAGGATTACTCCCTATTTGAAACCTTCGATCGAGATAATGAATTTAGGAGAGTCCGTCTAAGTGAAAGTGATATGAAAAGTGATGAATTCAATTCAACTCACTCTCAATTACAATTACATGATGATATGATATTGTCATTATCTAATCCGAGTGGGAGTATAATGGGGAATGCTATGCAAAATGTACAATCTCCCATACGACGAACAAGTGGCAAAAGTATTCTCCGTTGACGTTTGATATTAAAGGGGAAACTTTTATGATTACTCCATAACATGAAGATAAGCCATGAAATCTTAATGAGGTTCTAAATTGCCCTAATAAGGAAAAATTGATGCATGCAATGGAAGAGAAGATGGAGTCAATGAAGTCAAACAATGTTTGGGAATTAGTTGATCTTCCAAAAGGATGCAAAGCCATTGGAAACAAATGGATTCTCCAAATAAAGCATAAAGCTGATGGCTCAATAGAAAGATATAAGGCTTGTCTTATGGCAAATGGGTATAATTAATATGAACAAATTGATTATGAGGAAACATTTTTTTTTCTGTAGTAAGATTTATCTCAATTCGCATTATTCTGGCAATAGTAGTTAGTATGGATCTTGAGTTACATTAAATGGATGAAAATACTGTTTTTCTCAATAGAGAATTATAAGAAGAAATATATATGAAACAACCTATTAGTTTCATTATGGAAGGCTAAAAAGAAAATGTATGTTGACTTTTGAAATCTATATATGGCCTTAAACAGTCATCAAGACAATGGTATATACATTTTCATAATACCACAATGTGGCACCCCTAAACACCTTCAGTCGCCATAGCTACCAATTTCTTTATCTCTATAAGATATTCGTTACTGGTCTTTTACATAAAGGGGTTTAAAGGAGAATCGAGCTCCTTAGGCATTTTTTTTTTTAAACGGTCCCAACGCAACTTATTAGCGGAAGCATAAACGAATCTCACCATCTCTCCCTCCAATAACCATAATGCAATGCACATCAACTACCCATCGTATGAAAAGATGAAGCCAAGCCAATTTTATTTATATATTTTCATTATGGATTTTTCGGGTTGGTACAACCAAAAAGAAAAGCCAAGACTTTTGACTACACTTGGCCACAACCCAAAAGATATCTCGACCCCTATATCGATCACGTGTCATCCTCCATCTACAAGTGTCGGCTACTCTAAAAAAGTGTTAGCTCTCCACTCCTCACGCGACCATCACACCCATCCTAGAGCATCGGGTGGTGGCGACGGCAACATCCTCCGAATCACTCCATCTCGGCAGACGTGAACCAATAAGAACTCCTGGATGACCGGGCCCCCAGCTAGGCCCACATCATACATGACCAGCACGCGAACCTGTATAAACGTCAGACCAGGGATGGTAAAGCAATCAATCTCTGAACACTCGACCTCCACGTTAGATGGAAGGCCGTAAAAGGTACCCCGTGTGACCGGAGAGAGAGTTATCTTCCTAATCTGAAATATTGGTCCACGAAGGGGTTAGTACAGCCACTCAGCAGATAAAAAATCCATTAAATACTCAATGCATCACACAATACAATCATAACATCATAGTAGAGTACATATCTTTCATGCATTCAAGCATAACTTACCTTACAGCCATGCATATGTCATCATACCATATGTGCATACAAGCTCATGCACTCATCACTAAGCATTCATACATATACCATCATGCCATAGGTGTATATACATCCATGCACTCATACACATCATATCATATAGCCATGCATACATGTTACCATACCATGCATGATTCAATTTCCACTTTTTATCTTTCAATTTGGATCACCACATTTTTCTTTCCCGAGATTGGTAATTGCATCCCACATTTTATCACTCCCACCCCAGCCTGGCATCGCGAGAAACCTCTGGCACACACCATCAGGCATCCAGCACCCCTACATTCCGGGCATCTCGTATCCCAACTAGCATCACGAGGCATCCCCTAGGCACAAACCTCTAAGGCTTCTGGCACCCAACCATTCCGGGCATCTCGAAACTCCCGAGGACATCCGAGCATGTATCATAATACAACCGGGCATCCGGCATCCTCCATCCCGGGCATCCTGACACTTCCAGGGCATTATCGACTCACCTTCAACAGTCTCCTCATTCATCATAATTCATATTCACCAATTTATGTCTCAGAATCAACATGGTACATGATGTAATGTCAACAAAGTGAAATTTAGCTTTTGATTCTATATGCAGTGTCAAATATCATCACATGTGTAGCAAGATTTAATCACTTACAACAATACACTTTATGGGGCTCATGCAAAACAGAATAGTCAATGCATTGCAGCCTTTGAAGTCCTCACAATCCAGCTTGCACAGTTTTAGAAAATATTTCCATTTAATACCCAAATGACCTTTAAAAATTATGAAATTCGAACATGTGATAGTCAAGACATAAAGGCATACGTTTTGTGAAGAACACTGTACCAAAAAACCCTCATATCATGCGGTATAGACCGAACATCACAGCACCATTATCATAACCACTTAACTTGCACAGTTTTCAAAACATTTTCAGTTAAATAGGAAAATGAACTTCAAAATTATGAAGTTTGAATATGTTGTAGGGAAGACATAAATAAAGATACTTCATGAAGAACACTTTGCCTAAAAAACTTCATACAAAATGATATGGCCCACGCATTGAAACTGACTAGGTCCGAATGCGTCAAATTACATGGTTTTAGAAATATTTCCGATTAAATACTCTAATGACCTTAAAAAATTATGAAATCAGACTATGTGGCAGTAAATACCCTAAGGTAAACTTTGCATGAAGAAATAAAAGTTAGATTCGTCCTAGATAATTAAATATAGGCGGTTAAAACTTTTGTTCCTAGTACCAAAATCTCCAGATTTAGTCTCTCCGAAAAATAAAGATTTCACCCACTTTTACTTGTTAGTTTTGTCCCAAATTTGAATATGTTATATTTCAAGAAGTCCGTAACAACTTTCATTTTGAAGTAAAAGCCAAAATCCAACTCTAACATCACATGCAAGCCACTAAAACATTTAAAGTCAAGCTGTTTTCTCAAGAACAGTTTACTAGTTTTTTAATACCACTCTTAAAACATCCGTTTTTCACACCCTAAACAATCCGAAATTTATCATCACTCATGCACACACTCTAGGCACAACATGCAAGAGTAGATTAAGGATCCCAACTTGCCTCTAAACCAAGCAAACAGCGAGCACACGGCGACTGAACACGGCGGCAACGGACGATGGAGGCACGGCCTCTCCTCCTTTCCTCTTCTCTTCTTCCTTTCTTCCTTTCTTTCTTCTCTTTCTCTCCTCTCTTTCTCTCTCGGTCAAACCTCTCTCTCTCCCTCTCATTCTCGCTTAAACCGGCATCATCTCCCTTAATTTCTTTCCCTCAATCATTAGTCATCATTAGGTATGCATGGGTGACACTTTGGACAAATGGGGGAGGCATGCAACCGGTCTCTTCCCCTTCCCTTTTGCACAGTCGACAGCCCTTTCACGGGCTTATGGGCCGGCCAACTTGGCCCATCTTAGGCCCATTCCTCTTGGGCCTAAGACCCAAGCTTAATTAACCTAAAATTGACCCATTTAAAAACTAATTAAATCTCTATTAAATCAAAGTACTAAATTACAAATTAAGATAACTATACACTTGCAATTATAAATTCATAAGTTCCAATTTATAATACATATGACCAAAGATAGAACTTCCTTTCCCAAAATTCATCCATTAAAAACTTGACCATACATCTTATCACAAATCATGGATTAGAAGGCTACAAAAATACAATAACGGTATTTCCATCGCCTATCCATGGCTCATGGCACATTTAGGGATTTTATGAAATTCTAGGATGCCACACATAATGGCATATGATTTTATAATGATTGATGATGATCGTTGTGTATATATCAAAAGATCTAAAGATCAATTTGTGATTATATCATTATATGTTAATGGTATACCGATTGCCGGAAGCAATATGGAGTTTGTTAATACTGTCAAGAATTGGTTATCTTCCAACTTTGAAATGAAAGATATGGGTGAGGCTGCATACATTCTTAGAGTTAAGATTTCAAGAGATCATTTGAAGAGATTATTATCTTTTTCGCAAGAAACAGACATAAATAAGGTTCTTGAACAATTTCGTATGTAAGATTGTAAACTCATATATACTCCTATTGCAAAAGATGAATGATTGAGCCATAGAATGTGTCCAATGACTCCATAAGAGAATGAACAAATGAAACATGTTCCTTATGCTAGTGTTGTTGGGAGCTTAATGTACGGTATAATGTGTACGAAACCTGACATATGTTTTGCAGTTAAAATGGTAAGTAGATACCAATCCAATCTAGGTCAAGCACATTGAAAAACCGTTAAAAGAATACTAAGGTATTTGAAGGGAACTGTTGATTATATGCTGAGTTACTAAGGAAAGGATTTGCGACATGAAGGCTATTCAGATGTTGATTGGAGAAGAGATTTTGATGAAAGGAAATTTACCTCTGAATTTGTTTTTTTATTGAATAATGACGCCATATCTTGGAGCAGTAAGAAACAAACGTGTAGAGCCTTGTTCACGATGAAAGCTGAGTTCATGGCATTATTAGGAGCAATACAAGAAGGTGTTTGGCTTAAGAGATTTTTGAATCATCTAGGTATTATTAAGAATGCTGCAAACTCATTGTTATATAGCCAAGTAGCAATAGCGTACACTAAAGATCCAAAATATTATGACAAGACTAAACATATAGATACAAAGTATAATTTTGTTAAAGATATGGTTGTATGAAAAAATGTGAACTTACAGTACATGATGAAGCTAATATCTAGAGATGTGTTTTGTGGTCATGTGAAATCTCTAAGACTGCGTAAAGGCTAATGTACTGAATATTGTAATTTCCCTAAGGTGTTCACATTTAATGAATTATACTTTCATTATTAATGCCTATGAATCTTTATTTGACGTTTATGCACTTTAATGATTATTGCATTATATAAAGTTGAGAAAGTATGTCGGACAGATAAAAGATTAGCTCACTCACACGGGTAATTATTTCTATTTACTATGTGATAAATATGGATAATATGATTTTTAAGCTTATTATTTAGGTGATAATCAATAACTCAGATTTAATATATATATATATATATATATGTCGCCTTAATTAAGTGTTGATATAAGGACATAATATTTATTATGTCCGAAAGTAAAATAACTTACATATTTTACTTTATTTGTCTATGATTTCAAATGTGAGTTTTGATGAATTTCGTGAAAGAGTAGATACGTGAACTAAAATTAGATGTTGGGTATGTCTGAATTATCATATGTATGGTATTAAAAGTGTATACATATGCTCCATGGGAAATGAGTTAATGCCGTTATACGTATTTCATACTACGTATACATGAGACGACCAATAAGAGTGTCAAAAGTTTTTATCTCAACTTTTATGCCATGTGAGACTCTTGTGCAAAAGAGTTCATCAATTAAGTGCCCTCATGACTCTTACTTATTCTCAAGATTTCTATTCAGTGTTTACTATTTTAGAATATTGCAAATGATCATGAATTGATTCGATCTAATGTGATATTTCTAGAAAAGCAAGTTGAATTGAAATTGAAAGTTTTAAGGAAAGAGGAAGATTGAATTTAGAGAATCGCATTCTAATTTTGTATTCATCGGTCGACCAATTATAATTGTTTTTAGGATAATCATAATTGTGAATATAATATAGATCATTGTTTAAAAAGAGATCAAGAGAGATATAAATGAGATCAATGGATCTAGGGTATTGCATGCTAAATCTACTCAAAAATGTTATGCCAATTATAAGCTAATATATATTCCTAACAGAATGGCAATGAGCTCTCAAAATATGTTGGTCGCACGGTTTATTCACTGGTATGATTGTTGTAGAGAGGTAAAGAAAGATTTGTTCGGCCCACCATGTGCGAGTGGGAGATGATCGGCTTAATTAAGCCCGTCCGCCCATGTTAAGCCAAAAACCCGGCACTTAAATGAAGGGCCCATTGAAGAAGAGGCGGTTATTGTAGATAAAAGAATAAATGAGAAAATCTTTGAAGTTGGTTAATTAAGAAGTTACATAATATGAGAAAAGAGGAAATACGTTCTCTGCTCTACGCTCTCTCAGTTTCTCCCCTACGCTCCTCTTCAAGAATAGTATTAGAATTCTTCCTCAAATTGCGACATCGATGTTTAATCTGTGAAAGACAAGGTACATTCGACTCCATAATGTACCTTTTGATCGGTGTAACATGTGTTTCCAAGGCACGCTTCTGCGTTCGTTATCTTTGGGGTTCGATTGAGTGTCGGATCGCTATTTTCGGAAAATTTCCTCACAACCATAAACCCCATCCCAGCATACCCAAGAGGGGTAGCAAACAAAGGGAAAAACGGAAGCTTACTAGTTCGGGCTTGAGGACTTCTACTAGGAGGGGTCATTGGACGGAGCATGCGTATAGCCAAGTGGTCAGTCGAGGCCCCTTCCCACTTTTCTTTCAGTCTCAGCTTTCATTGTCTCGGCTCCTCTCCTCTCTCGCGGCTCTCTGTCACTCGCTTGAAGTCTCTCCAGCTCTTTGTCCTTCGCTTGAACCAAAGAACCCCCCTCCAAAAACCAGAACCTCCAGCTCCTTTTGATGGCTAGCGACTAGCATGATTGCCTTCTGCTACTGCTAGCTGTTGCTATCGGTCTACCCCGTGACCACCAACTCCGGTGCGATGATCGCGCCTACCCATGCCTCTATCCTTCCTCTCTTGTTCTCCTACCTTATCTTTTCTGTAGAATGCGTGAAGGACAAAGAGGGAGAGGCAAAATAGACTAGGCTCATCTTGGGCGAAATAAAGGAAAGGTGGGCCGGCCCAAGCGAAGAAAAGAAAAGGGAAAGAAAGAGGCTAGGTTGACCTGCTCCTGGCCCGGTCTCATTTTTCCCATTTTCCTTTTTTTTTTCTTTTTTGTTTTGTTATTAATTTCTCTAAATATTTATTAAAACTTTTTTTCCCTTTTAATGACAATTTTTTGAAAAAAAGTTTAAAAGAATTTAATATGCGGTGCAATAATGAAAACACGATACCTTTTAATGAAAATTATTTAGTTTACTCTTTACTTCATTGCTTTTTTTTAAAGACTAATTCCTAATTTTGCATGCAATTAAGTCCTAAATAAAATGGTAAAATTTAGATGTCAACAAAAAGAAGTGCAATGGAGAAAATAAGAAACATGTCTATGGGTGCACGTCACAAAGAAGTGCAATGGAGAAGATCCTCTCAAAAGTCTGTAACCCTTTTTTGCAACAAGAGGATCGCATGTCATACTGAATAAAACAAACTAAGGATCCGTTCGTTTCGCGGAAAATCACTTCCAGGAAAATATGTTTTAGATTTTTCAGCGTTTGTTTCACGGAAAATGAACTAGTCAAGGAAAATGTTTTCCATCATTGGAAAAAAAAAAAAAAAAAGCAACTTTTAAAAGTGAGGAAAAAGTGGAAACATTTTCCAAAACTTCTTCCAACTTGCTTATTTTCACCCATAGATTTTCATTTTATTTTTATGCTTTATTTTTATTT
The DNA here is from genome assembly GCA_014182885.2 of Eucalyptus caleyi. Lineage (NCBI taxonomy): Eukaryota > Viridiplantae > Streptophyta > Magnoliopsida > Myrtales > Myrtaceae > Eucalyptus > Eucalyptus caleyi. The sequence continues at coordinate 52,134,945 of CM024470.2, forward strand.
TTTTCCTTTTTTTTAAATCGAGATTTTAATTTTTTTTCCTTTTTTTGTCTTTTCTTTCTTTCTTGATAATCTTCTTCTTTGGCCTTGGCCGATCGCTGACCATGGCGGCAACCGGCAACCGACCACAAGCCAGCTCGAGCCTCACCCTAGGTTGGCGAGGCTCCGCCTAGCCCAATTTGGCGAAGCCCAGCTCAGGCCTTGCTAGATCGGGCGAGGAGGAGCTCTCGCCAGCCTAGGGTGGAGCTCAAGTCTCACCAGATCCGGCGAGCTGGGTAGGGCTTGAGCCTCCGATCTAGGCAAGCCCAAGCCCCTCTACAAGATTCGACGAGCTTAAGCTCCTGATCTATGTGAGTCCAAGCTCTGCTACTGGATCTGGCGAGCTCACGACTCGCCAGAGCTCAACGAAATTCTAGTGAGCTCGGGTAAGATCGGTTGAGCCTTAAGCTCACTGGATTTGGCAACTGGGTCTTGGTTGCCCATCGGGCAGGCCGCTGGGCAATCGGCCATTGTTACGCATGTGGTGGTGGAGGAAAGATGAGGAAGAAGGAGGAGGAAGGAGGAAGGAAAAGAAAAAGGAAAAAAGAAAAAGAAAAAGAAAGAAAAAATAATAAATAATAAATAATAAAAATTTTGATTTTTTAAAATACAAATAATTAAAAAAATCAATTTTTAAAAAATATAAAAACACAAAACTAATTTGTTGGTCAATTAAAAATATTAAAATTCAAGTTTTGATAATTTTTCCCAAACAATTAAATTAGCTAACGAACAAAGGGAAAATATTTTCCACTCAAAGTTCAAGTTTCAGCCGAACACCGGAAAATATAGTTATTTTCCTCGAAAATGACTTATGGGAAAATATTTTCCAAAAATATAATATTTTTCGCAAAACGGATGGATCCTAAGACCCCTGAGCAGCTTAAAGTAGACATGTTTTGAAACCTAAAAATGGGGGATTGAAGTACCGAAACGATTTTGGTCCCCCCTCCCCCCTCCCTTTCTCTGCCAAAAAAAAAAAAAGAAAAGGTGGGGCAATTTTGATTTCAGGACAAAAGTAGAGGGATCAACAATGACATTTCACCGGCAAAGAAATGATAAAAAAAAGGAGAAAAATTGTTGAAAAAAGGCCCAACAAAATCCTCGAAAACATATCCAATTAAAGTTTAGTAAGACTTAGGACGAGTCTGATTGCACCGAACATACTTTTTTGACACATGCCATTAGCAACATTAGGAATACCATAAGTTGCTTTCTAAATTGACTTGTTAGGTGGCATGGTACATTTTGCATTTCTAAATTCATTCGCTTGTTTAAGCACGCATAGATCTACACATTATTTAATTTAATAGATGAGTCTTAGTATATTTCTAGCTTACTCTCCTACCATAGAGGATCACATCTGCTGATATTGTCCTTAAATAAGTCACATTCAAGAACTGGAGGTACTCACAAACTTTTTCTCATCATTCCGTCCTTAGTTATTACTTTGAAGGGAAAGTAACTCTATTTCAACAACCCAGCTTATCGTCACCCTCAAAAAGCAAAAAGGAAAAACACAACCCCGGCAGTACAAAGAACCCAAAATTCACAAGAAAACATAACTTTGACTCCTTTAGCAACTGGGCAAAGCTGTTAGGGCTTGAAATGTTGACCACGTTCATCAATACGATGGCTGGTGCTATAGGACATAAATTGCGTAACCCCAAGATCTCCATAACTAGAACAAGAACATACATAATTGAGTAGAAAGATTAACACACCTGTTTTGGGATCTATTGTTCTTGAAGCGAAAGCAGAAACACAATGTTCCACGCACAAGTCATTCTCCTCTATTGCCCTCCGTATCACTAGCTCAATGAGGCAGCCCCCTCACGTGTAGCGTTAGGTAAACGCCCCTTAGGTGAGGATACATGTGAGAATTAGGGTTAGAGAAGAGACTTGAGCATTATTTATAGAGTTTCCAGCCAGTCCCTCTCATCATGGGCCAGGCTCAACTCGACCCACACTAGCCAGCCCATATTAGACTAATTAAGAAACCTATTATCTCACCTTAGACCAAACCCCGTAAAACGATAAACGTTAACGGTAAATTACAATATCAATTAATGTAGTCCACAATTAGAAAAATTCTTACATTCTTCCACTTGGACTATATTAATTGAAATCGTACTGTATGTGCGCATATTGGTCCAGAGATAATTCTTAATAGTCAATCTTATCCCATAAAGTCTTAAACACCGAATCATGGCGGTAACTGCATGTATACACACAGAGCCTTCCATGGTCACGAATATTCTCAACTTTATTGATATGGATTCAATATGGTAGTGTGACAAATGGATAACATCTCTCATAGAGAGATCTCATTTGTCAGTCACCATTCTCTTAACTTTAAGCGTCACAAAAAGTTGTGCTACTAGAGAATACTTTATGGTTCCAATGAACCCACATATGTCTTGTCCTTATGGTTAACATTTCTTGATGTATCACGAGATATATGCACAAGGCTAATAACCGGATGCCCCTAGCCTTCACTCAAGGTTTAAGCAATACCTTTGAGACTTTCAACAATATATATATTCAACATAATAACAATCCATTCAAAAATATTTTATTGAATACAAAAGTTGACATATATATATCAAAGTGTTACTAAATTGTAACAAAGCAGATGTAAACTTTATTCAAGGAAAAATAAAACACAGCTCCCACTAAATAACAGCATCCCAAGATGCTCCTAGGCCCATACTAATGACATTTCGATCAAAAACACACGGGCGTAGGCCTTTAGTTAGTGGATCTGCAATCATATCATCTATAGGAATATAATCCACTGCAACATCACCATTCTGCACTGATTCCTTTATAGTCAAAAACTTGACCTCCATGTGTTTAGACCCCTTGAGATTTCTATTGTTATTAATAAACAAAACTGCAGAGTTATTGTCACTATATAGCTGTATGGGTCTATCCACAAAATCAAAAACTGATAACTCCCTAATGAGGTTTCGGAGCCAAATAACTTGAGTAGCAGTTGAAAAACATGTTACAAACTCCGCTTGCATGGTAGAAGAAGATATGGATTTCTGTTTTTCGCTCTTCCATGATACTGCACCTCATGCCAACATAAATATGTAACCCGTCGTTGACTTCTTATCATCTTGACAACCAGCAAAATCTACATCTGAATAGCCTGCTAGTTGCAAGTCTGGAACATGTCTATATATCAGCATATAATCTTTTGTTCTCTTTAAGTACCTTAAAACCTTCTTGGCAGCAACCCAGTGATCGCGTCCTAGATTTGACTGATATCTGCTTAGAAGCCCTGTTGCAAAAGCAATATCTGGCCTAGTGCAAACGTGAGCATACATGATGCTTCTAAGCACACTAGCATAAGGTACATCCTTCATTTGAGCTTTCTCAAAATCTGAATTAGGGCATTGTGAAAGACTCAATTTATCACCTTAACAACGGGAGCAATTCCTAGTTTGCAATCTTGCATATTGAATCTTTATAAAATGCGATCAATATATGCCTTCTAAGATAAACCCAATGAAAGACGTGAGTGATCCCTATGGATCTCAATGCCAAGAACAAAAGACGCCTCACCAAAGTCTTTCATATCAAAATTTTTCGATAACATCCGCTTTGTCTCATGCAGTAAACCAATGTCACTACTAGCAAGCACGATATCATCTACATAAAGTATGAGAAAAATATATTTCCTCCCACTGACCTTGGTGTATATGCACTGATCTACTTTGTTCTCAATAAATCCGAATGAAGTAACAACACTATGAAACTTGAAATACCACTGTCTAGAAGCTTGCTTAAGGCCGTAAATAGACTTTTTCAATCTACAAACAAGCTTACCTGAGTCATCTGCTACAAAACCTTCAGGCTGCACCATATAAACTTCCTCATCAAGGTCTCCATTTAGAAAAGCAGTTTTAACATCCATCTGGTGTAACTCCATGTCGTAATAAGCTACCAATGCCAAGATCACTCTAAAGGAATCTTTAGAAGAAACTGGAAAAAATATTGCTTCATAATCTATTCATTCTCTTTGAGTGAAACCCTTAACTACCAGTCTGGCTTTAAACTTTTCAATCTTTCCTTTGGATATTATTATCTTCGATAGCTTGTGAGCAGCTACCATTTTCAGCTACATCAAATTCCAGAAATTTTGCAGTCTAAGATTCAACAATTCTTGTACCTCTATTAGGGTTATAAAACTGATACCCCTTTGAATGATCTGGGTAAGACACGAAGTAACACCGAGTAGTTTTGGAATCCAGCTTACTCGATGTTGGATTATATAACTTCACTTCTGCTGGACGTTCCCAAACTTTAAGATAATTCAAGCTAGGTTTATGTCCAGTCCACAACTCAAAATGAGTCAATGGAACAACTTTAGTAGGAACACGATTTAGAATATAAAGAGCTGTTTTCAAAGCTTCTCCCCATAGAAAATTAGGTAAATTGGTCCTACTAATCATACTTCTCATCGTGTCCATAAGAGTACAATTCCGCCTTTCAGCTACACCATTTTGTTCAGGACCTACGGGCATAGTAAACTAACCTATTATCCTAGAATCCTTTAAGTATTTAGCAAACCACCCTTTAAGTTGGCCTGCATCACTGTGTCTACCAAAATACTCACCATCACGATCAGATCTGACAATCTTAATAACTTTTCCCAACTGTTTCTCCACTTCAGTCCGAAAAATCTTGAATTTATCAAGAGACTCGAACTTTTCTTTAATCAAGTAAAAGTATCCATATCGAGAATAGTCATCAATAAATGTGATGAAATAAAAATTTCTGCAAAAAGTAGTTGTGTATGGTCCCACTAATATCAGTGTAAATAATCTCCAACAAGTCTGAACTTCGTATAGCAGATTTCTTCTTTATCTTAGTCATCTTACCTCTACAACAGTCGACGCAAGTCTCTTTATCATCTTTAAAAGTAGGCAAAATATCAGCCTTTATAAGCCTTTCTACTCTATCTTTAGAGACGTGACCAAGACGTTTATGCCACAATGCATAAGACTGTTCCTTAGGTAGAGGCCTTTTGGAAACAAAATTTTCAGCGGAATAAGCAACGTATATGTCGTTGGAAGATAAGCTTAATCGATATAATCTATCGGATAAATTGCAACACCCAATCTTATTTGAATCATAAAACATGGAAATAATATTACTCTTTATTTCAAAAGAGTATCCACACATGTCCAAACAAGACACATAAATTAAATTTCACCTAAAAGAAGGTATGTAAAAAGTGTTTCTTAACACCATCCGAAAACCAGAATCTAAAAACAAAATAACATCTCCCACGAACTCAACGTCAACTCCAACGTTGTTTCCAACAGTGAGCTTTGATTCATCATGATTTGATGTCCTTCGGTTTATGAACCCCTGAATAGTAAATGCAAAATGATTATTTGCACCACTATCTAGCCACCAGGAATTGGTCGGAACTTCAAATAGATTAGATTCATAAACAAATGCCAAAGAATCATTACCTTTAGGCTCTCTCTTATTTCTCTTAGAGAACCAAGCCTTAAACTTGCTGCAACGTTTCTTCACGTGTCCTCTCTCCCTACAAAAATAGCAAAGAACATCATCCTTCTTGGTGAATGCTTTCTTAGGACCCAGAGTGTTAGAAGGACCTGCACTTTCAGAACTTCCTTTGTTGTTGGAAGGACCATCAACTTCTGAATTGCCTTTGTGAGTATAGTTCTTCAACTTCTTACCCTTATCACTAGCAGAACTAGAAGCATAAAGAGCAATATGTCATTTATCTTTCTTCAATTTCTCTTCCTCTGCCACCAACCTCGCAATCAGGTCATTAATAGATTAGGTTTCATCTTGGGAACTATAATTGGTCTTGATAATCCCAAAATCAGGAGGAAGAGTATTTAGAGCTTGATGGACAATGCAAGCAGTAGGAATTTCAACATTGAGAGCCTAAAGCTTTGTTTGTAAATCAACCATCCTCAGAACATAATCTCTAGCTCCACCAGAACCATTATACGTCATAGTAAAAAGTGTTTGCATATGTGTTCCTATCTTAGCATTAGGTGAGACACAGTTTCTAGCCATCAAAGCTTCCATCATCTGCCTAGCATTGCAGTCTGCAGGCAAACCACATTTTAAGTGTTCCTGAATGGAACGCTTCATGGATAGCAAACAAATTCTATTGCTCTTTTCCCATGCAGCAAAATTTGCTTTTTGAGCCTCTGTACTCTCGGTAGTCAAATCTGCCGACCGATCAGCAGTAAGAGCCATATGAATATTTGATATTTCCATAGCAAACAGAAAATCCTCTCTCCATCTCTTAAAATTCGAACCAGCAAGAACCTCAATGGTGACGGAGTTACCATTTACAGAAAATGTGACTGAAAAACAAGCAGTATATATATAATTAGCATTATGTGAGTATTGTGTAACTTGACGTACAAGTACACATCCAGAGAGTTACATGCAAAATCACATAATCACCTTTAGGCAGAATACATGACATGCAATTGTACACTCCCCACACGATAAGGGTTATGAGAATATATTCCAATCTTCGTGAATTCATCACCTTTGGGCATATGAACCATTAGGATCGGTCACTCCTCCACCACACTATTATATATACCTTCATGAACTAATACACAATCACCTCCTTTGGGAGTATAACTATGCATTAGACCAGGAGACATCCCAATCAAATATATGAGATCGAAATTTGTCAAACCCAATCAAGTGTGCCACTTTGGCAGTCACAACTCAATTGAATCTTTGAAATTCTCTCATACCATACTGGGGATATAATATTTACATCTCACATACACCATATACACGTGATTTAACTTTAGTGATAGGGGCATCATCTCACTCAAATCACATGCTATACTAATTACACTGCCTTATTCATTAATAAAATACAATAAAGTTTAATTTTTATTAATGAATCACACTTTATAATATTTATGTGATAACATATCAGTAACCCAACACATGTATTTCCAAAAACACAGAGAATATAAGAAAAATACGCAAAAATACACTAAAAAATCACGTAATTAGGGCTTTGCATGTACTTTCACATCCATAAAATCATTAAACATGCAAAATAAATACACCATGACGTAGGGAATAATCATACGAGTCCATCGCCGCCGGCCACTCGCGAATTGGAGCCTCCACGCCCCTGCACGCGCCGCCTGAGTGCATGGCGCGTGGAGTACACGCGTGGCGCGTGGAGTACACGCGTGGCGCGTGTTCGACGCCCAGGAGGCATGTGGCAACGCGTGGGGGCGCGTGCGGCCTCCTCCGGCGAAGCGGCACCCACGGTTGGCCAGGGGAATAGCCTGTAGGCACGGTCAAGTAGTTTTTGCCGGCAGTGGCATTGGCAAAGCCGTCGGCATCCGTGGCGGTGACATAGGAGAGGGAAGAGAGGAGGGTGTTGAGATTTGTTTGGTAGGTGAATTTGGGAGTGAAGAGGGTGGTATTTGGGCAATCATGATACATATATTCGGGTGCAGCTTTAGTAATGTGAGTGCAAATGCTGAGAAAATTGAAGAAGATGGGGAGATGAGAGAGAGGTGAATTGTGCCGAAGAATTCATTTTTTGATGATTGGATGGCTGAGAAGAGACATTCAGAAGATTTTTATATAGGGTAGTGTCAAATCAGAACTTTTGGTATGCATTGACCACAAGTCTACGCGCAATTCAACCAAATTTATGAAAGGCTTTGATTATGGAAGCCACTTGGGTTGCCGTACTGTAAGTCAGTTAAGTCATTTTTTGCTAAAGTCTTCTCTTCTTTTGTATGCAAGCGAAGACTTGCACACAACATTGACATCAAGGGCATCGTGGATCTCACTCAACGTGTGTAGAGTGATGGGCTAGGCCCGACTCATAGGTCCAGCACATCTTTAATAAGAATAAAATCAGAAAAGAAAAGAAAAAGAGGGCTGAACGTTTCATAGCAGTGGAGAAGCGAGAGTAGCCGTGTTTTCTTGCTGAAAAAGAAAAGAGAGAGCTCTTGTGGCTTTTCCCAAATTGGCTATTTCTCATAAAATTTTGGGTCTTGTTTTTTTACCTTGTATTTAATTTTCAACGCTATATTTACTTGTTTGGGGTTGATAGTACTGGAATATTGTAATTAGTTGCCATTGAGATTGATTTGATATTAGTTCATTGAGTTTGGGGGGAAGGCATCGATCTTGGACAGGCTTAAGTCCTCAACAATTGATGTCGTCTTTCCCCAACAAAGTGGAATTAGAGCTAGCATTGATGGAGGAAATCATTGGCACCATGCTTAAGTTAAATGCCTCGAATTATTTTATTTGGACATCTTAGATTAAAGACATATTGTCTTGTCAAAATTTATACAATCCCATAAGTGGGGATAGAGGTAAAGAAGACAAAGAAGATAAGGAGCAGGAGCAAATCAATCAAAAAACAGTTGGTTCTATTCACAATAGATTGATCATAATTTTTTATATCATGCTCCTCAAGAAACAAAGAAACAAATGTTAACACATGGCGGAAGAAATTGTAAGATGTGTGTAAGAAGGATTCTCACAAAATAAAGCGTTTTTAATTAAGAGATTTGTAAATTTAAGATACAAGGAATAGACTAGCATGTCTGAGCAATCGACTCAACTTTATGATGTTGTAAATTAGTTGAAAATCTAGAAATTGATCTTGGTGATGAGTTGTTGACATGGCATTTTTAAATTAATTTTTTTCTCCTACAAAGCTTTTTTTATAATTATTTTCTTCTTCAAAATATTATTTAAATTAGATTAAAAAGTAAAAGGCTAATTTTAAAAAAAAATTGAAAAAAAATAATAATGGTAAGGTGCAAGAGGCACCATCGCTAGCCTTAGGGTAGGGCCCATGTCGCCTAAAATTGGGCGCCCTCACCCTTATTAGGCCTGGGCACCCTCTCCCGGACTGGCAAGGGTTGGCCACCCTTGCCCATGGTCGACGACCTCTGTTGGCCCTGCTAGCAATGGGTGGCAGTGCCCACTAGTGAGCCCTACTCCTTTCCTTTTTTTTTTTTTTTTTTTTTGAAATTTTTGAAATATAAAATTTTAGCATTTTTATATTTAGTCTAATCTAAGTAAGAAGAAGAAATAACAAAAAAAAAAAAAAAAAAGCCATATGAGAGAAATAAATTAATTTAAAGATGCTATATATGCATTTTTTGTTGGATATTTTGATAGTGTCAACAAAGAATTTGATTTTACTAATTTAATAAGTTGTAGTATCTGATTACGTTTTTTGAAAATTTTAAGACTCAATTGTACTTTTGTGATAAGTTTATGACTTCTAGTGCACTTTAGCAACAAGTTTTATTAAATTTAATAGCCATTGGAAATGGAATTTATAGAACTAAAATGAGTCAAATTGATCTAACAAAATTGTCATGAAATGAACTGATTGGATGTTTATGATCTTGTGATTTATATCATGCGTAACGTTACTAAAGCCATGACCTTTCTTGCTTCTTGTTCGTTGCCTCTATTATGGGAGACTTGTTGTGACCCTCCGAATGAATAACCCCTAAGATGGTTAATGGATTAACAAGCAAGCGCAAACAATCCCTCTTGTGAGGCAGTGTTAGTAATTAGCCCAAGTTCTCCAAAAGCCTAAAAATTGCAGCTTGATTTCCTTGGTTAATTATGTAATGCTATTTTTAATTTAAGAACGGCCACCAATCTATTAAAGGTTGCTTAGAGGCCAAGTAAAATTTGAGCGGTCATTTTACTTTTGCAACTTAGAGACTCGAGCCTAGGGCCTCGATAGTGCTAGATGTCTATCTAATGCCTAATTTGGTATCTTTCCCTCTTTCTTGGAAACACTTAATCATGTGATCTTTCCAACTTTTAAATCCAAAGTAGACACATCCACATGACCACACATAATCAAAGTTGTATAACGCGAGCATTAACCATCAAAATAACATCATACCAAGTAAAATACTATGATATCAAAAGCAATTGAGGTGCAACAAGAAAACCCAATATGAGTCAGGCAAAAAATATTCATTTTCTTGTTGTTGAACCTTGGAATAGGACTCCTGAGGCCGCTAATAATTAAATTTGCAAATGGCCTAGATTAAGGAGTGCATGTCTCCTAAAGCTAAATGATGATAATAATGATAACATGATTAGATATCTAAACTATACCAAAAACATGTTGGATAAATTTAAATTAATAACCATAATGAAAATTCTATAAATATGAGGTGAACATGTGAATGTGACTCGGGAATGATGCAATAATGCAACGGGTTGTCCAAAACCGACCATCCAGCCCATTAGGTTTGCTGGATAGTTAGATAAATGTGCTCATTTGCCCACTAAACAATTCCAAATAAACATGGAATCTTGGTGACAGGTGAATGATAATGTGTGATTCCACTAAAATATGAGATTAAACAACGTAAGTTGCAAAAGAAATAAGATTAATCACATCCAAGGACCGATCCTTGGAACCGGTTGATGCTAGGTCTCAAACTTCACAAGCATGGCATTCAACATAGGAATCGACATTATATCTTAATCTATCATAGAATATGATATCGACATGAGCAAATGACGAAGAAAAGTGAGCTTGACACCCTAGGGCCCTTGGCCAAAGCATGGGGCGAGACACATCTGCAAGGTTTTTCAACAAAAAAATCAAGGGAAATGGCTAGACAAAGCTAGTAGGGGTCATGGCCAAGGGAGGAGGAAATGGACCGGTTTAACAACAAACTTAAGTCTAACATAACCCAAAAAAGTCAAATCATATGTACTAGATGCCATAACTGTGTGAATCGATTGGTAGACCAAGGTAGTGGATTCGTAATGCATGCAATGGCTATGCGAACTGCCATACCTTGGTTTTAACCATAATCCAAAGCTTGTTTATCTTTGGAGAACGAGTTACAACTTAAAATGATAGAGGGATGAAAGTGTTTTACCTTGAATTCGTGAAGTAAGGGGTCCTAGGCTCTCACTCAACTCACGATATTTAGTAAAACTGACATAGTTTGCTCTAGTTCCCTCAACCTTCACTTGTTACTTAATGATTTTGGGTTCCTCAAATCATAGTTTTATGGTTTTTCAAGCCTAGAGAGAGTACTACGAAATGAAGACTAGAGAATGAGCCAGAGAAATGAGAGGGATGAGTTTAGAGAGAGAGAGAGAAAAGTATCTTGAATCCCTCGGAATAATTGTCCAAAAAGTCATAAACTTATTGTATGGCAACAAATTTAGTTATGAACTTTTCAATTATGTCAATTTAGTCCTAAACTTATTGTAAGGCAACTGGTTTAGTTATAAACCTTGTAACTGTACTAATTCCGTTCTAAACTTTTGGATAGTTTGTCAATTTATTCATAAATCTTTTAGCAATTTGCCAATGTAATCCTTCCAGATAAGTTTGGTTGGAAATTGCCTAAGGACTACACAGACATATATCATTAAAAATGTTTAGGACTAAATTGACAAATCATCAAAATATTTAAGACTAAATTGGCACAAGTAAATGGTTTATGATTAAATTGGTTGTTGTACAATAAGTTTAAAAAATTTTGGATAATTTTTTTCTGAATCCCTTTATATGGTCACTAGCCAAGCCCATCCTTACCCAACGGTTTCTAACCAATATCCACTGGTTCAAAGCTCTAAAGTGCATTGGTTTTTGTCCAACATTTCAAGCTTGATCCATCGAGTCTTTGTCACTAAAATCAGTCAACTCAGGTCATGGGTCAGGCTTGGGCACACTATGCAGTTGCATGGAAACGATGTGTATGTATTATTTGTTCGTCCGTTTTGACAGAAATTTGTAGTGGAGTGAGCTAATATGTAGATTACAGTCATGTAAAATTTTCAGGCCAAACGGATAATAGAAACTCCCACTTTGATGCCCTTATATCACCATTTATGGATTGTTTGCCTCGTGTAAGGATCAATCGATACCTTCGATTAATGCGAATTCGGGAAACGGTAACTTTTTGGAGTAAGCCATGGGCCATATACCATTAGAAGAAGGGCTCAAGCCACAAGAAGCAACATATTGGTACACCAATACATCGATGCCACATCTACCCAAAATTATATTTTGTATAAAAACTTTCAAACTGGTAAATCCGTTTTACATTCATTATAAATTGATTTTTAAATAATAAAAAATTCCAAACTAATATACTAGTCTCATATTTATCTTAAATTGATGCACCCATGCCCCATTTACAAAAAAAAAAAAAAATCCATATCTACCACAATTTGGAGTAAATATGGTGCATGTATACTAGTTTGGGACATGGCATGATTGTACTAATTTAGAGTTTTTTTATTATTATTATTGATACAAAATTAGTTTCGGAGTTTCTTGTGAAAGAAAAAATAGTTTAGGGTAGATGTGTTATGGATATACTGGTTTAGAGTTTTTGATGGTATTAGCCAATAAAAAGTTAGAGTCAAAGATGTTCATTGTGATGCTTAAGCTTGCAAATTTCAAGTTTGTTTGAGCCTTGAACCAAGCAGGAGAAGCTGCAACAAGTTAAAAAAGAAAAAGGTTGAGTCCCAGTGTCGGTTCGATCTGCCCGTGAGCTTTAGCACCTTTGTTAATCAAAGTTTTTGCTGCTGAGTCTAATATGATAAATTAGAATGCTCTATTACTGTGTGCAAAAGAAATGCAAGGAGAAATGTGAATGCATGATGACGCTATGTCAGTGTTTTTAGTTAGGGGTTGAATATTTCCATTATTAACGTATTTGATACTTAATCTTCATGTAATGCATATGTGAAGCCTATCTCTTGACATAGGGGCCAAGATACTAAGGCTACAATGTCCCTAGTTTCTAATTGTAGAGATGTACTGATAAAAATGTCAATGCAAAATGGCGCGTGATCACAAAGTATTTCCTCGAGGTCAAATTTTATCGTTTGATAGAGAATTTGATCCTTGAAAATTTCAAATGTATGAATAATCTTTTAGGTGAAAATTTAACTATCAAATCCAATTTAAAAAGAAGCTCTAACACTTCTACTTACAGACGTTCTGAACTTTTCTGCATCCTTGACCACATAACACTGTTCTACTAGGGTGCTAGCAACTCAGATTCCCTCACCATCTCTACGTTTACATCATATATCCATATAAAAGTGCAACAAAATATTGCATATCCAAGCTACTTAATTTGGTGAACACTGAACCCCTGGAAAGATGAATTATAGTGAAAATGCATTTGAGAATTTTATCTTCCTTCAACCGTAGTAATGGTGATGGTATTCATGGATCGGATGCTTTCATCTTGTGATGGGACTTCGTGAGCCAGCGAGCTTGAAAATGTATATGTCGGTTGCTTTGGCTGTGAAAGATTGGACTCCCCATTTAGCATTAGAACCACAGCCAACATGTTGGGTCTATCTGTGCCATGATCTTGCGTACAGAGAAGCCCCAACTGAATGCATCTCATCACTTCTAACTCCGAAAATGCATCGGCAATGCCTTCATCTATTAGATCTAATCCTCTGCCTTCACACCACAAGTGCCAAGCCTGTAACAACTAGTCGATTGTCAGTGTTTCAAGGACTATCAATGGTTGGAAACTGAAATGGAGGTGTAATAGTTCCAAGATAGATCTTGCTCTTACATAAGCGAGGACATTGAGATGCTGCCCTGGGTAATCTAAACTTGTGTTCTTCTTGCCGCTGATAATCTCCAATAGTAGTACTCCAAAGCTATAAACATCAGATTTCTCAGAAAATATCCCACCCATGGCATACTCTGGAGACATATAGCCACTGTAGACAAAATAATATAAGTGGAGTGTTCTTGAAATACAGTTAAAAAAAAAAAAATTCATAGACTAAAGGATGATGACATGAGAGATGAGAAAATTGGAGGGTGATTAACATCCAACTTGACGAGCACTATATTTCTCATATCTTTTAGCATTTGCATTGTGGTGCCGGTCTATAATTACCTCGGAGTGATTTGACATATTGGAACCATTGGATGTACATGTAAGAGTTTTCTTGGTAATAGTAAAGCAACAGTTCAGGCATGTCTGAAGGGAAAGCTCAGCGCATTATACTACTCCTAATAGTGATGTTAGAAAGCTTACAGTGTCCCCACAACTTTGTGAGTATTTACCAAAACTTGAGTGCCTTCAAACATCCGTGACAGCCCAAAATCTGAAATCTTGGGATTCATCTTTTCATCCAAGAGAATGTTGCTCACTTTCAAATCTCGATGTATGACTCTGAGGCAAGAATCACGGTGGAGGTAAAGCAGCCCTCTGGCAATCCCCTGGATAATGTGGAAGCGTACACTCCAGCTAAGTTTTGCCTTCTCTTTTGAATCTGAACAAGGTTGCAAACAGAAGAAATATCTAGTTTCAATACCGGATTTTGTTGAAAGCAGGAGTAAGTTCTTCAAAGAGTGAGACTAACCAAAGAGGAAGGTGTCCAAGCTCTTGTTGGGCAAGTACTCATACACTAGAATCTTTTCTTCTCGTTCAATGCAGCAACCAAGGAGTCTCACTAGATTTCGGTGTTGAAGTTTGGATATTAGAAGGATCTCATTCTTGAACTCTGCTATGCCTTGGCCTGAGCTACTTGAAAGTCTCTTTGCTGCTATCTCCTTACCATCGTTCAATTTTCCCTGTTTCAAAATGAACAGCACTATCAGATCTTGGACAATCTCCTTATTTCCCTCAGAGAAGGCTTTTCTTTTACCTTATAAACCGGGCCAAACCCTCCCTGCCCAATTTTGTTTTTCACGTTGAAGTTGTCTGTTGCGAGGCGTATGCTATCGAAGTCATAAACAACCAAATTTGATGTATCATCTTCCTTCATTTGGTCTTTCCAAGCAGTGTCCCTTAGTAGTTCTTCTGACGTAAAGAGCCTTGGGATTGTCATTTTCCTAAACTTCCCTGCATTTTACAGATAGAATGAAATCAACTCAAGATAAGCATGAGAACATCAGTAGCAAAGCAGGCTTCTGAAGCCGTGGTTCCACCAATAATTCAAGATTCTTATATTGCAGTTAGGGCAAAATCACCCTTAAAACAGCAACAAACTGTACATCTTTTATTACCTCTCCACTTTGAAAGACCACAGACTGAAATACCAGCTCCAAATAAGATGATGCCGGAAATAGTACTTAGGCTGATGATAAGTTTTGTTCGTGTAGGTACACCTGAACCATAGAAAATATATTATAAGAAGCACAGGAAGTGCAAAACCAAAAGCATATTGATTCAACCATTTCAGCCTGTATCCGCACCCGCACTCGCATCCGCAAGGCGAATAAATAGATCTTTGCCACCCATGGAGAATTGCTGAGTATCTAGAAGGTCTTTACTCCAAGCCATACATCCTATAGCATTCACATAAGAAAAGGCCAAGCACGAGCAGTTTTCTAGGCACCAACTTTGACATCCTTCCGCATTATCTATCAACAAATGATTAGCGGAATCAGGCAATTTTATTTGTCTCATTTGCCAAAACATATCTTTTTCCACAGTTGTTGAAGCTGTTGTGCTTGCAGATTTCTGACAATTCAATTCCATTTTCCTATGGCACCCTCTGGTCCAGTTTCCTCTGTTCCATTCTTCATCTGATCTAGGTTTAAAACCTTTTAAGCATCTGCATATGGGTGAACTAAACGGGTTGCAAACTCTAAAGGGGCCACATATTCCATAAATTTCACAAGGGTTAGTTGGTGCCGGTGCCTTCCAGTATGTTAACTAGCCATTGGCCCAACAAACTGACTTTACAGATCCTTCAGAAGAGATGAAAGTATATCCAAAGATGGAGTTGTTGTAATTATTGAGGTAATAATATGAGGTTCCCTGGACATTATCTTGTTGGAGAACGTAGTATGTGTTGGTCATGTTCGGTATTCCGATGAACTTGGTTTTATCCCATTGTCCACTTCTCCAGTAAGGACTTGATCCATTCCAAGTGAAAAGCTGAGGCGGTGTCTCCGATGTCACTCCCACGACAAAGCTTCCAAGTGAGGGATCATCTTCGCCTTTCCAGGAAGTCAAGTTTAGTTTCTTTCCTTTTTTCACATTTACTCCAATCTTCATGTTTGGCAAGAGAGTGTCGGTTGGCTCATCAAAGCTTTCCCACATTATATTCTCATTCCCGTCTTGAAGAACAAAGTTTCCAAAGTCTGAAAGCAGTGCTTCAGAATAATTCGACTTTGCCATGACATTAGTAGACCACACAGTGTTTTGTCGCCCATCAAGAAGCTTCAGATTTCCATCTTCCCCAATTATTAAACTAGCAGATTGATCCGTATGTCCAAGTGGCTTGTCCCTGTTGGCCACCCAGACGACTCTGGAGGGAGTCATCTTCTTGTACCATATTCCTACATACTGCTTTGCTGATCCTTTAGGCTTGAAGAACCCGAGCTCAAAGATTTGACTACTAGAGACAAGGGTTTGGTTCTGAACCAGTGGACTTGATGCAGTTATGCTGTCAATTGTGCTGCTTTGAAGTGCTTGAGGGAGGGAGAAGACAAGCAAAGAACACAAGTGCAGAGTCATTGGAATTATTTGGAACTGATTCAACAAAGTATATGTGAAAAAATGCCTCGGGAAACTTCACCTCTTATAAGCATATCAAAATGGATAGAGATGGAATCATAATGATGACATGATCGGTACTATAATTTTTGTATGACGCTTACCTTGGCATCGTAAATTTTAAGTCGATTGCTTGAGAATGTCAAGTTTATATGAGTATTGCCAAAATATCTAACATGACTTCAATTTAATATAAAACCATTTGACGTGGCACACTAGGGAAATAATGTCTTCTAGAGTGTCCATAAACAGTATCATTTAGCCATTCCTTGACCCAAATTGACAAAATTAAGGCTAAATTCAACTTAAACCCTAAACCCAAATTAGGTCCCATGGTGGTGAGTCTTTATCCTGTGAGTGCCACCAAAGGATACCCTCGGAGCGAAGGCGCTAAAGGTGGGACTGCTGCTGATTCTGAAGGGCCACTTCAATGGCAATCCTTCCAATTTGTGGTAATGTAAATTTCTTCCCATGGGCACTGGAATTTCGGATGTGATATCATAGATTATCCCTTTGAGGCCAGTAGCACTTAGGGCCATCGGTAATACCATGTCAAATTTGTTATTCTCTTGAATTGGTTCTGCCATATTCAAGATGCTTAGATTTGGGATGGGGTTGATAATTCACAAATTTTGCCAATTCGTTTTTAATCAAAGTAAGGTTCTTGTGGAATTATATTTTCAAATTAGTAACTTTAATAGCTACTCTCTCTCTCTCTCTCTCTATTGATTATCATAGGCTCATTTCAGCAAGAGGTATCATTAGAAAGAGGGAAAATGATATTATACATATCATAACTTTTCAATCAATCATTTGAATGTAATAATATTTTAAAAGATATTTGTTTAAGTGATTCCGGTAATTTCTTTTGTCGAAAAATTTGACATAGGATTAATTTGATATAAAATTATGTGACGGGGCTTGCTGGATAAGTAGAGGTGTTAAACGGATGGGTCGGGTCGGGTTTGGGTTGGGTCATCAATGATCCATTTATGCCTAATGTAAATTTTCCGACTCATACTTACCCATTTAACTAAACTTAAAAAGCTTATTTCTTATATATATATTTATATTAAAAAAATGGTATTGCTAAAATATTTTTATATAATAAAATAAAAAAATTTATATAACACAAATTTAATGGACGATTTTTATAATTTTTAAAATAATTATTTTAAAAATTGAATTCTAATTTTTTTATTTAAAAATATTTTTAAAATATAATTTTAAATTTTAAATTTTCTTTTTCTTTTTCTTTGTTCTTCTTCTTCTTCTTCTTCTTCTTCTTCTTTGCCGGTCGCCGCTCATGACAACAGCTAGCGGCCGGCCACAGGTGAGCCTCGAGCTCGCCAGATCAGCGAACCTTGAGCCTTGCCGACCGTCGGTGAGGCCTTCGCCTCGCTAGATCCGGCGAGCTCGAGGCTTGCTGGTGTTGGGCGAGCTCAAGCTCGCCCCTCGCCATATATGGGGAGGCTTGAGCCTCACCGAACGTCAGCGAGGTGGATCTGGCAAGCTCGAGACTCGCCTGGCCAATCGTTGGCCGGAGGAAGAATAAAGAAAAAAAATAAGAAAAAAGAAAAAAAGAAAAGAAAATTTCGATTTTTATAAAAATATATATATTTTTAAAGTTAAAAAGAAAAGAGAGAGTCTCCATGTAAATGGGTTCATTTTTAATGGGTTGATAAATGGGTCATAAATGGGTCTGAGAGTAGACCCATTTAAGACCCATATGTTTTAGCCTCTTTATTTTTAAAACCCATCATGGGTGCTTTGGGAAATAAGGCTTGACCCATTAACAACCCATTTAACTATAAATAGGTCCATAAATTGGTCAATGACCCATTTTGACACCTCTATGGATAAGTAATATCATCAAAAGTGTGTAGAAAGGATGTCATTTAACCCTTTCTATGCACCAAATTGACAAGCAACTGATTGCTCAAGAAATTGAGAAGAAAGACATCGACACGAGCCCACTGCATACCCTATCACACATGGCCACTGTTGGACCTAACTTGGGGATAGGCCCACTTCATCAATTTGGGGTACAAAAGGACTACTGACTCATTTCTGCATGCTTTTGATAACATCATTTCCCTGGCAAGCCGTATCCAATAATTTTATATTAAATTATTGACATGTCGGAATTTTGATTAATGAAATCGTTGCTGTCACTAAAATAAATTTCCTTCAAAATAATACTTAAGTGATCAATTAAACATTTATAGCACCATGTATAAGGATTATGGCACTTATGATGTTTTCTTCCCTTTTCATTAAAAAGTTCATTCCACATATTCGAACTATAAAGTAGGATAAGCAGTTCGCTGGAAAAATAAAATAAAATTGGACAGATCTTTCTGTCTTAACAGAGGACAAATATAAAAACAAACATGTACCTTTACGTCTGGTGACGGGAGCAGGAGGAGAACGAAGGAAGGACGGGGAGGCACCAGCACCGCCATGGCCGAGGCATTGTAAAATGGGTACAGCTCGAACCTCATGCTGCAGCTCGGAGTGAACAACCTCCCACCTTGCTTCCCCCGTGGAAGACCCGCGATTGTTGCCCGGAGGCACGTGTTGCACTCCAACACCGTCAAGTCCGGTGTGCACTGTGCGAGCGTGTACAGCTTCTGCAAACTCGTAAAGCTTGCCTCCGCAACGGCAAGTTTCTTCCCCGACTTGCCGACTGAAGCCCTAGCAGTGATGTCGTCCACGGTCTCTCTCAGGACTTGCATGAACAGGGTTGGATTGGTGATTTTCCTGGTGTGGTACATCGTGATAGAAGGCATTTGTTCCATGACTGAGTGGATGGAGCCATCGGAGTACCTCAACATACACTCATCATACCAGATCATGGAGACTCGCCGGTTGGGGCATCTTTGGAGGATATCCTGTTTTCCAGTGGCCACGCAGTTGCTGCACGTGGCAGAGTCGACGTCACCGCGGCAGAGGAAGAGCCCATAGACCTGGTCGGGAGGGTTTTGGCCGACGACAGCATTGGCAAAGCCGTCAGCGCTGTCGGTGGCGGCAGAGGAGAGAGAAGAGAGGAGGGTGTTGAGGTTGGATTGGTAGATGGAGTTGGGATTGAAGAGTGTGGCATTTGGGCAGTAATGCCGTAGAAACGTAGGTGCTGATTCAGGACCTACAAAATTTATGAAGAAGAAGAGGAGAGAGAGGGAGATGGTGAAGCAAGAACTCATTTCTACGTTGATGAATCCCTTGATCTTCTTGCTACACAGGTATGGAATTAGAGGAAGAAGAAGGAAGAGCCATGGTCTGCTGTCCTATATATTTTGGTCGTGGGAACTATTCGGAAAATTTATTACATGCATTAAATGGAACCTAACCCAGACCGCCAAAACAGGTAAATAATTACAAGACAAGAAGCAAAAAGAACTGTATTAGTGCAAACGATCTAAATTATGGGGTTAGGCTATCATACCCCTAATATTTATACCCGTTGGATTGCTATTGTGTCATTGTTACCGGTTTTCAAATGGTTGTAATCCAATGGCTGCAAATGTAAGCCTTCAAAACTGCATGTGAGGTCTACATAGATAGAATCTAGGGTAAGAGTGTCATAACTTTCGTACGAAATTCACTTGAGTGCCATAACTTTTTTTTTTTTTTCACTTGGGTGCCATAAATTGTAAAAATTGATTAATTAAGTGTCATTGGCAAACCGCCTCACTGGAAAATCTAATGTGGATGTTGGTTATCCTAAGTGATAGCATTGACGTGGACAGTTAATAAAAAAATTCAAGAATAAAAAAATCCACATCAAAATGGAAAATCAATAAAAAAAAATCCACGTAGGATGATTTGCTAGGAATGACACTCAAATAATTGATTTACTCTGATGTGGCACTTAAGTGAGCGAAAAAAATTGTGATGGTACTTAAGTCAGCTCCATACAAATGTGATAGCACTCTTGTTGTCCTTGTTCTAGCATTTTTATTTATTAATGACAAGGTTGGGGAGAGTCAATGTCATTATCGCTATGAACAATTGACTTGCATTAATTAATTCTTTCTAAAACATATTAATAGAAGGTGGGCCCACATATATAAAATTAGGTACTTCTCATGATTAAGGCCCATTGCATATAAAGTCCAAAATATTATAAATTCAATTTTCAACAATGATCAAATTAAAATATCATCAAAACAATTATTATGTATTAACATATAAATAGTGTTAATTATAAATTATCTTCTTCGCCTATTCTTTTTCCCAACCACCGTACGGCCCATACTCTAGAAATCCATCATACACTCTCCTTATTTTAATCGCATCAACTCAAATATAAATAAGTGGGTTGGGTTTAGCATTTAAATGAGCATTCATGTGGAAAATGATAAACACGTAAAAGTTTACACTTTTTCCACCCATTTTTTGACTTATGATGTCCCATTTTACCTTAAGGTTGCACATGACAATGCTTTTGTTCTGGGGAAGAGTTTTGTTTTTTGTTTTGTTTTGTTTTTTTTTCAAAAATAGTTCTTTTCTATTTCTGTTCTGGGAACAATTTCTAAGTAAAAGAAACTATTTGGTAACTATACAAAATTTCTACTATTGGAATAGAAAAAGAATAGAAATGCGTTTGGTAACGCAACAATTTCTTTTTTGTATTTATTCATTTTTTATTCTTGCTTATGGATCACCGCCGCCGACGCCGCCACCGGCCATTTAAATGGCCCACCGCCGCCGCCGCTGCATGAATTAATCGTGCTATAGCCGACCATCACCGCCGACTTTTCTTAAATCGGAAGCCCATCGGCCACTGACGACCGTCGGCTTGAGTGCCATAGATTTCAAAAACTAATTACTTAAGTGCCATTGGCACTTTGCCATGATTTGGATGATAATTGTTCTATATGACATTGTTAACGCTGATGTGGACAATTAATAAAAAAATTCCAAAATTAAAAAAATCCACATTGGAATGGAAATTAATAAAAAAAATTTATGTAGGATGATTTGCTAGAAGTAAATTCAAATGATCAATTTTACTCCAATGTTGTATTTAAGTGAGTGAAAAAAAGTTATGGTACTCAAGTGAGCACTGTACGAAAATTATAATGCTCTTGCTATTCTTATTCCCTAAAATTTAGAGCGCAATAACAGAGGAAAAAAGATTTGCACACCTAATTTGGAATCTTTTTTTTTTTTAATAAGGTATATTGCCAATTCAAATACCAAGTGCTTCTCTTTTGTTGTCCTCTATATCACCAACTCAATGAGACTATCTCTTAGTTTTAGCATTCTATATACGCTCCTTACATAAGGTTATTTGTACATTATAATTATTTGAACATTATTTGTAGAGTTCTAAGTAACAAGTCCTCTCATCACAGGTTGGGCTTTATTCAGCCCACATTAGCCAACCGAATATTAGACTCATTAAGAATCCTTAATAGATCAATCCTGCAAAACACTGAATTACAATTTTAATTGAGGTAGCTCACATTAGAAAAATTATTACAACAAATGCAAGCATGGTCGTGCCTACTAGAATTACAGTATTAAGCTAATCAATTGGGAATTGACATATAGCAAAATATATTTGTCATGGTGCATTGTTAATAATATCGTAGAAAGGTATTGGAATATAGACTCGTTCTACTATTGGTATGTAGTAAGAATTTCTATTTGTTATGCGGGACTCGTTATTCTTACTATTTCTTAATATATGATTGATATAATTTATTAGATTAAGTCTACGCAATAACTTGTTGTGTATCATGTAGTCTACAAAACTATATGTAAATTATTGTGGAAAACGAGCGATTGAATAATAAAATAGAAAGAACAAGAAAATAAATCAAACACTAGATTTATATTGTTTAGTCGTAGTGACGTGCATCCGCGGGGAGAGTAGCAACGAATTTTACTATAAATCAAGCGTATAACGGAAATTACGTACTCAAATCATTAAAAAACTCTCAATGTTTCTCAAATCCTAATTACACCTAATATTGCATGCATCGATTAGCCCTGCAATTTATCACTAAACAATCTTTTAGTCTCATGACAAAATTACATACACATCTTGACTGTCACAAATCGAGAAGAAAGAATACAGAGAGAGAGAATGTAGAATGCGGAAAAATTGTATCTTCTTCTTCATTCTTTTATGTATATGATACAACCATGTATATACCGTACAAGACCTTAAAAAAAAAAAAAGCAAATGATTTTTCCTAATCTTTCTTGTCATAAAATAACCACATTATCCTATCAATTACAACCAATACAAATCATCAATCATAATCAATTAACAATCATAATCAAAATCTCCAAACATATCTTCAACACTCCCCCTCAAGCTGTTGGCTTGTATATATCCAAGACGCCAGCTTGTTCAGAAGATATGTATGCTGTCTCTGACAAAGGGGTTTAGTGAAAATATCTGCTGGTTGTTCCATGATCCTTATCCCTCTGGTTTCGATGATTGCTTCTTTGATCTTCTCTCGAGTAAAGTGGCAATCAACTTCTATATGCTTTGTCCTTTCATGTAGTACAGGATTCGCCGCAAGCTTGAGTGCCAAATCATTGTCACAGAAGAGTAATGTCGGACCTTTAACTTGTACCCCAAGGTCTAGAAGCAAGCCTTGAAGCCACACTATCTCACAAACTATCTTTGCCATGGATCTATACTCAGCCTTTATGATGACAAGGATACAGTGGATTGTTTCTTTGTTTTCCATGAAAGCAGTGACTCCCCAAATTTGATGCAAAAAACAGTGATAGACCTTCTACTCATAGGACAGGTGGCATAATTTGCATCACATTAGGATGTCATCTCCATATTACATATTCTGGAAAGGAGTATTCCTAGCCCTAGACAACTCTTTAGGTATTTCACCACCTTCAAAGCTGCATTCATGTGTGATAGCTTTGGGCTGTGCATGAACTGACTGAGAGTTTGTACTGCATAACAAATATCTAGCCGAGTCATAGTGAGGTAGATAAGCTTCCCAACAAGTCTTTGATAGCTTGTCAGGTCTTTCAACAATGGATCATCAGAGGAGGGCAACGTTCCAGCATCATAGTCAACACTGGTCAACTTGGCATGCTGTTCGATGGGAATGATTGCTGGTTTGCATCCTGATAGTCCCACTTCTAATATAATCTCCATCACAAACTTTCATTGACTAAGGGAAATCCCCAAATTAGAGCGAGCTATCTCTATTCCAAGAAAATACTTAGGTGACCCTAAGTCTTTGATGTGAAAAGACAAATGTAGGTAGTCCTTTAGCTTCTTTATAGTAGAATCATCATTTCCCATAATGAGTATGTCATCAACATAAATCATCAAGTATATGGCCGACTCACCTTTTGCCTAGGTGAACATTGCGTAATCATGTTTGGATTGCTGGAACCCTGCTCCCATAAGTGCAGTAGTAAACTTGGCGTACCACTGTCGAGAAGTCTGTTTCAATCCTAAAGAGATTTGCGGAGACGACATACCTTAGACTCCCCCTGTCTCCGCAATCCTTGTGGAAGGTCCATGTAAATCTCCTCTTCTACATCTTCATGAAGAAAAGCTTTGTGGATATCCATTTGATGCAATGACTAGTTGCGAAAGGCAGTAATTGATAAGAAAGAATGGACCGTGACGTCTTTGGCGACTGGAGAAAATGTCTCATGGTAGTCAAAACCTTCTCATTGTGTAAAACCCTTGGCCACCAACCGAGCCTTGTATCGTTCCATAGAGCCATTTGCTCTATATTTTATCTTATAGACCCATTTACATCCAATGGGTTTACGAAGGTAAAGACACAATATCCCAAGTGCGATTATTAATCAGGGTCTTGAGTTCCGCCTCCATCGCCTTTTGCCAGCGATCATCTTGTATAGCCTCATCATAATTTAAAGGCTCTTTTTCCTCAGAAATTCGGCTAATGCAACATAAATGATCTGACGATAAGTGATTGAAAGACACATATGAGGATATAAGATAACGGGTACCTGATGATAGTGATGAGGAACAGACATAATCTTGGGTCCAGGCTAGTGGACGAATTATTCAACCTGATCATCGAGGTGGCTCATCCAGTATCTTCAAGGATGGTTCTTCAATACTTCCAGATTCTTCACTATTTGTCTCCTGGGATTGTTGTTCCATGAGTTGTTCCTGATCAGAAGTGTCGTTATATGAACCATTGGACGGTGGTGAGGGCAATGGTGAAGACAACTCTGTATCTACTATCTGATTTCTTGGAGGGGAGCTAATTAGAATAGATTCTCCAGTAGATAGATCTTCTTCCGACAGAAATGGACGACCAATTCTCATATCTTCTGCAGACATAGAAGTAGTATCCTGAAAGGGGAAGATGTCTTCATGAAAAACCACATCCCGGCTGATGAAGAATTCTCCGGTAGATTGTTCATAAACTCTATAACCCTTCTTTAAGTTGGGATATCCCATGAAGATACACTTCCTAGCCCGAGGATACATTTTATCTCGGGCTCCAACTGTGGCCACATAGCATAGACAGCCAAATACTCTGAGATTAGTCAAATCTGGTTTCCTTCCATACAATAATTCAAACGGAGATTTCCCTTTTAGAATGCGTGATGGCATACGGTTTATAAGATACGTTGCAGTAATCACACAATCTCCCCAAAAAACTTTAGGTATGGATGCTTGGAACTTAAGAGCACGTGCCACTTCTAAGAGATGATGGTGCTTTCGCTCAACAACCCCATTTTGTTGTGGGGTATAAGTGCATGTACTTTCATGCAAAATTCCATTTGAGGATATAAAATACTTACAATCTCTATTGAAGAATTCTGTCCCATTATTAGTGCGAATGTGACGAACTGATTTTCCAAGTTGAGTTTTGGATAAGGAAAGGAAGATTTTAAGATAAGAAAGAACTTGAGCCTTTGATTGTATGAGGAAGACCCAAGTGGCACATGAAAAATCATCCACAATTGTAAGGAAAAACCTTGAACCATCACGATTTATTGTGTGATATGGTCTCCAAACATCAGCATGAATTAAAGAAAAAATATCGTCTACTCTAGTTGTACTATTTTGAAAGGGTGCACGAGTTTGTTTTGCCAAAGGGCAAATGGAGCATTGAGGACTAGGGAAATAAGTAGTGTGACCCAATCTTTTATGATAAAGGAAATTTCTTTCATTGGCAATAGTGTTACACAACGATTTATTGAATGCAACAGAGGATAATGTAAAATTGTCTGGAATATCAACCCAGAAATACAGTCCTTGATAGACTCTACCCAAGCCCATCAGTTTACTAGTCAAAAGGGCCTGAAATAAACATTTGTCATGGTCAAAAGCGACACAACAAGAATTTTCTTCACAAACTCGAGAGACTGATATGAGATTAAAGTGGAAAGTGGGAACATAAAGGACATTTTTTAGGGTAATGAGTGGACTAAGTTTCACAGTGCTAGTCATTCCAACATGTGTACTACTTCCATTGGGGAGCTGAATTGATCTTGGATAAGATAACTTATTGACATTGGAAAAGAATTTTGGATTGCAAACAATATTATCACTAGCTCCTATATCAATGATCCATTCATCATTTGAAATTGAGTTCATTAGGCAATAAGAAATACTTGTGAAACTTCCTGCCTTGTCAAAAGGATCCAATTTCTTCGGAGCTTCCATTAGCTCTTGATATTCCCCATGAATAAATGACTTGTCAGCTGAATTTCCTATCACCTGAAAGACAATTGAAAACTTTCCCTTTTCTTTTTCACCCGGTCTGCCGTGTAATTTCCAACAATTTTCAATTGTGTGATGCAGGCGTTTACAATATTCACAATAGAGCTTACCCTTTCCCTTGTGATTATTGTGTTTTATAAATGGTGAGGGCTTGCTAACGGCATGGGCCACTGTACCCCCATATGGGCTTTCAAATGTTGCGAAAAAATGGCCTCTTGGGCCGTCGGGCCCAGAAATAAACTGCCCGTGTGGGCCTTTGGAGCCATAGAAGCCCCCAGCTCATGGACCGTTTGATTTAGGAGCCACGCCTTTTTGTGAGCCGTCGGATCCAGTAGCCCCGAGGATTGATCTTGAGTCGTCAGATCGCCCAGAGAAATCACAACCATCGATTGACTGTATAAAAGGCTTAGGGTTTTAGTGAAACCCTAGATTGGGTCCTCGACCCTCTCTCCCTCCTGCGGTTCCTTCGTGGAACCCTAGATTTCTTCCTCCTGTGGTTTTTTGTAGCAGGTGAGGGGAAACCCTTGCCGCCAGAGCCACACTTTCGCCTCCTTTGCCAAGATCTGCTGCTCTCTACTGGCTTTCCTCCTGGATAGCGAGCTGATAGATGCGGCCAAGGTTCGGCATCGGCTCCATGGTTAAAATCTGTGATCGAAAGGAAAGGTAAGATTCATTCAGTATGAGGAGGAATCTTATTGCATTCTCCCTGTCTCGCATTTTTTTGTATTGCTGCAAAATCGGCTCCGGCCAGTCAAATCTTTCTTCGGCCGCTTCCAATTCATTCCATAAACTTGAAAGTTTGTTAAAAATTGCAGCAACAGTCATGTTTTCCTGCTTTAAACTCAAGATCTGTTGTGTCAAGGAGAAAATTTTGACTTGATCTAATTTTCCATACATCTCCTTGATGTTTTCCCACATTTGTTATGAGTCCTCCGTTGGGGGAAGACCCGTTGCGACTTCAGGGGCGGGACTGTTTTCGATCCATGTTCTGACTAGCTGATTACACTTTTTCCAAAGCCGCGCTAGACGTTTGTCAGACGGAATTGGAACCGTTCCGTCAATGAAGCCCTCCTTATCTTTCGTTACCAGAGTGCGCCGGAACTCGCACGACCAACTCGAGTAATTATCTGGTCCAGTTAACTGTTGGGCAATGATCTTTAGTTTTGGTCCGTCAGCATTTGTTGTGAAAAGAGGGTCGCCGGGCTCTGGGCGACTACTGGCAACATAAATCTGGTACGGGAAGAGACCTGGTGGTGGATTCGGGTATGGGTTTGCTGCTAAACCTGACCCCTCAGATCCGATCGTGTTACCTGCATTTGGAAAAAAAGAACCCGAACCCGGGTAGGGATTTGTTCCCATGCCTGGTTCGACTTATCCGCTCGTCTGCTGTGAACTGGTGTTTGTGCCTGCCCCGTTGTTGGCTGGTAGGCCTCCATTAGATCTAAATCTCGGCAATGATGCATTTGGGTTGATCCCATAGTACCAAGGATGTGGTACCCATTGGTAAGGTTGGCCCGAATAGGGTTGCCCTAAATTTGCCTGAGCCAGAATAGGTACCCATTGTACATGCTGCATTTGAGTTTGCGGCTGCCTTTGTTCTTCGGAAATGATGACAATAGATGATGATTCCTGGATTTGCGAGATTGGTGGTGTTGCTTCTCCTGCAAGCTGATCACTGGATCCCGAGGTAAGAGTCTATGGGTTTGTCATGAGGACGATTTCTAAAAAAACTATTTTGCAGATTTGCTTTTGAAGAAAGAAAGGTGAATGGAAGCTGTCATGTTCTACGAGTGTTGCAACAACAGGAAACAGAGAAGAGATCGAGAAAGAAAGGTGAATGGAAGCTATCCTGTTCTACGGGTGATGCAGCAACAGGAAACAGGGAAGAGATAGAGACTATTTCAGGCGCAGAAGCTATGCCAGGATCAAGAAACGCTCTGATACCATGTCACAAATTGAGAAGAAAGAATACAAAGAGAGAGAGAGAATGTAGAATGTGGAAAAATTGTATCTTCTTCTTCATTCTTTTCTATATATGATACAACCATGTATATACCCTACAAGACCTTCAATAAAAATGTAAATGATTTTTCCTGATCATTCTTGTCCTAAAATAACCACATTATCCTATCAATTACAACCAATACAAATCATCAATTAGAATCAATTATCAATTAGAATCAAAATCTCCAAACATATCTTCAACATTGACCTCACAAGATTTAATTGAATTGAATACTTGTATGTTCTTGGATGTAATTCACGAATAAAATCAACGCCAAGCACCCGCTTGAATAAACGCTCTTCAAGATCAACAACGGCGGCTTGCGTTTGTAATCGTTTCTTTTCTCGACCAAGCCACTCTTAAGTCAATAATCCTTTTGAAATATACATATCCACCGCCTGAAGGAAGTCCCATGTTGGTCGGTCAAGGCCGAAGTCCACGCCGAGTTGGAGAAGGAATCAGAATCCAATTTGGATTCGGTCAACGAAGTCCAACTTGGACTTTTCCAATTTTGAACCATGATTTCCACCGCTTGGATTTTATTTCCTTCTCTTTTTAACTCCTTTTCAATTATCTTTCCTTGGCCAACCCCAACTCGTCAAAGGACGTTATCGAATTCTGATTTGCTTGATTACAAACGCTCGTAATAAATCCAATTCGGAATTTTTAAATTTCAAATTGACTCAAATTCGAGATATATTTTAATATAAATAGTAGATAGGATATTATATAGTTGATTACTAGACTAAGGGCACCAAAGTGAAATCTAAGCAATTTTATGGCCAAATATGTTTTTATAGGAAAAATGCAATTGAAACTAGCTTCAACAGCACAACTGAACACTTCTATATGCAGAAGGGTAAGAAATCCCCATGCACACAAATGTTGTGAACTTTTGTGAGACCTTGCCAGCATAAACTATCCTACTAGAGAGCTAGCAATTCAGTTTTCCTCGCGATCTCTATGTTTACATCATATATACACATAAAAGTGCCACAAAACATTGCATATTCAAGCCGTTTAATTTGGTGAACATTGAATCCTTGAAAAGATGAATTGATAGTGAAAATGCATTTGAGAATTTTATCTTCCTTCAACTGTAGTAATGGTGATGGTATTCATGGACCGGATGCTTCCTTCTTGTGATTGGACGGGGTGAGCCGACAGCCTTTGAAATGTATATGCTGGCTGCTTCGGTTGTGAAAGTTCGGACTCCCCATTCAGCATTAGAACTACGGCTGACATGTTGGGTCTATCTATGGCGTGGTCTTGCGTACAGAGAAGCCCTACCTGAATGCATCTCATTACTTCTAACGCTGAAAATGCGTTAGCAATGGCTGCATCCATCAGGTCCAAACCTCTCCCTTCACACCACAAGTGCCAAGCCTGTAGCAATTGGTCGATTGTTACATATTTCAAGGACTACCCATGGTTGAAAACTGAAATGGAGGCATAATAGTTTGAAGTTAGATCTCGCACTTACATAAGCAAGGAGATTGAGATGCTGCCCAGGGTAATCTAAACTTGTGTTCTTCTTGCAGCTGATAATCTCCAATAGCAGAACTCCAAAGCTATAAACATCGGATTTCTCAGAAAATGCCCCACTCATAGCATACTTGGGAGACATGTAGCCGTTGTAGACTAAATAATATAAGTGGAGGTTTTCTGAAGAATGGTTCAAACAAAAAATCATAGACTTAAGAACGATGACGTGAGAGGTGAGAAAATTAGAGAATGATAAACTTCCAACTCAACGAGTACTGTATATCTCATAACTATAGCGCTAGTCTATAATTACCTCGAAGCCAACTCACATATTGGAACCATTGGATGTACATGGAAGAGTTTTCTCGGTAATAGTAAAGCAACAGTAGGAACGTGTAAGAAGGGAAAGGTGAGCTCATTATACTGCTAATCTGCTTTCAAGGTGATATATTGCCTCATGAAATAAGTACTCCTAAGAGTGAAGATAGAAAGCTTACAGTGTCCCCACAACTTTGTGAGTATTGACCAAAACTTGACTGCTTTCAAACATCCGCGCCAACCCAAAATCAGAAATCTTTGGATTCATCTTTTCATCCAAGAGAATGTTGCTCACTTTCAAATCTCGATGTATGACCCTAAGGCAAGAATCGCGGTGGAGGTAGAGCAGCCCTCTTGCGACCTCCTCAATAATGCGGAATCGTACAGCCCAACTAAGTTTCGCCTTCTTTTCTGAATCTAAACATGGTAGCAAACAGAAAAGCAACTAAGTTTCAATACTGAATTTTGTTGAAAGTAGAAATAAATTCTTCAAAGAGTGAGACAAACCAAAAAGGAAGGCGTCTAAGCTCTTGTTCGGCAAGTACTCATACACTAGAATCTTTTCTTCTCTTTCGGTGCAACAACCGAGGAGTCTCACTAGATTTCGGTGTTGAAGTTTAGAAATTAGAAGGATCTCATTCTTGAACTCTGCTATGCCTTGGCCTGAGCTGCTCGAAAGTCTCTTTGCTGCTATCTCCTTACCATCGCTCAGTTTTCCCTTTTTCGAAATGAACAGCACTATGAGATCTTGCATGATCTCTTTATTCCCCTTGGAGAAGGCTTTTCTCTTACCTCATAAACTAAGCCAAACCCTCCCTGCCCGAGTTTTTTTTTTGCGTCGAAGTTGTCGGTCGCTAGGCGTATGCTATCAAAATCATAAACCATCACTTTCGATGCATCATCTTCCTTCATTTGCTCTTTCCATGCAGTTTCCCTTAGCAGTTTTTCTGATTTGATGGCTGCAGCCACTGACCTAAAGAGCCTTGGGATTGTCATTTTCCTAAGCTTTCCTGCATTTTATGGATGGAATGAAATCAACTCAAGATAAGCATGAGAACATCGGAAGCACAGAAGTGTTTCTATAATAGTAACTGCTTAGCTTCTGAAGCCACGTTTTACCAATAATTCAAGATTCATATATTGCGGTTAGCACAAAATCACCCTTAAAAAGCAACAAATTGTACATCTTTTATTACCTCTCCACTTTGAAAGACCATAGACTGAAATACCAGCTCCAAATAAGAAGATTCCAGATATAGTACTGAGATCGATGATAAGTTTTGTCTGTGTGGGTACACCTGAACATGGAAAAATATTTAATATGAGTCACAGGCAGTGCATAACCAAATGTATATTAATTCAACCATTTCAACCTGTATCCGCAACCACACCTGCATCTGCACCCGCACTTGTGTCCACGAGTCGAATAAACAGATCTTTGCCACCTGTGGAGAGTTGCAGAGTATCTAGGAGGTCTTTACTCCAAGTCATACATCCTATAGCATTCACATAAGAATAGGCCAAGCATGTGTAGTTTTCTAGGCACCAACTTTGACATCTTTCTGCATCATCTATCAAAGAATAATCAGCGGAATCAGGTAACTTCATCTGTGTTATTTTCCAGAACTTATCTTTTTTGACAGTCGTTGAAGCAGCTGTGCTAGCAGATTTCTGACAATTCAATTCCAATTTCCTAAGGCATCCTCTGGTCCAGTTTCCTCCGTTCC
The DNA here is from genome assembly GCA_014182885.2 of Eucalyptus caleyi. Classification (NCBI taxonomy): domain Eukaryota; kingdom Viridiplantae; phylum Streptophyta; class Magnoliopsida; order Myrtales; family Myrtaceae; genus Eucalyptus; species Eucalyptus caleyi. The sequence continues at coordinate 52,166,793 of CM024470.2, forward strand.
ATTCTTCATCTGATATTGGTTTGAAACCTTCTAAGCATCTGCAAATAGGTGAACTAATTTGGTTGCAAACTCCAAAGGGCCCACATTTTCCATAAATTTCACAGGGTTAGTTGGTGCCGGTGCCTGCCAGTATGTTAACCAGCCATTATTGGCCCATAAAACCCCCTTTAAAGTTCCTTTAGAAGAGATGAAAGTATATCCAAAGATGGAGTTGTTGTGATTATTGTTGGTATAATATGATGGTCCCTGGACAATATTTTGCTGGGCATCAAAATATGTGTTATCCATGGTGGGTATTCGGACATCAGAGTATGTGCTGTCCATGGTGGGTATTCCGATGAACCTGGTGTTATCCCACTGTCCACTTCTCCAGTAAGGACTCAATCCATTCCAAGTGAAAAGTTGAGGTGGTCTCTCTGATGTCATTCCTACGACAAAGCTTCCGAACGAGGGATCATCTTCGCCTTTCCAGGAAATCAATTTTTGTTTCTTTCCTGTTTTCATGTTTACTCCGATCTTCATGTTTGGCAGGAGAGTGTCAGTTGGCTCATCAAAACTTTCCCACAATATATTCTCGTTCCTGTCTTGAAGAACAAAGTTTCCGTAGTCTGAAAGGAGGGCTACAGAATAATTCAACTTTGCCATGACATTAGTAGACCACACAGTGTTTTGTTGCCCATCAAGAATCTTCAGATTTCCATCGTTGCCAATTATTAAACTCGTAGATTTATCTGTGTGTCCAATTGGCTTGTCCCTGTTGGCCACCCAGACTTTTTTGGAGGTAGTCATGTTCTTGTACCATATTCCTAGGTACTGCTTTGCTGATCCATTAGGCGTGAAGAACCCGAGCTCAAAGATTTGACTACTAGAGACCAGGGTTTGGTTCTGAACCAGTGGACTTGATGCAGTTATGTTGTAAATTGTGCTGCTTTGAAGTGCTTGAAGAAGGAAGTTGACAAGCAAAGAACACAAGTGCAGAGTCATTGGAATAATGTGGAACAGAATCAAGAAGTATATGAGAAAAAATGCCTTGTGAAACTTCACCTCTCATAAGAGATCAAAATGGATAAACAGGAAATGGTGAAAATGACATAACCAGTACAATAACTTTTGGACCACGCTCACATTGGTATCTTAAATTTTAGGTCAATCGCTTGAATGTTATTACTTTGAAAAACATCAAGTTTATTTGAGTATTGCCTTAACATCCAACATGACTTTAATATAAAACCATGTGATGTGGCAGAGAAGAGAAATGATGTCATCTGAAGTGTTTAGAGACAACATCGTTTAGCCATTCCTTGACCCAAATTGATGAGTTCAGGCTAAATCCAACTCAAACCGTAATTCCAAATTAGGTCCAATGGTGGTGAGTCTTTATCCCGGGGGTGCTGCCAAAGGAAGCCCTTGGAGCGAGGGCATTAGAGGTGGCACTGCTGCTGATTCTGAAGGGCTGCCACAATGGCAATCCTTCCAATTTGTGGTAATATAGCTTTCTTACCTTGGGCATTAGACTGGAATTTTGGATCTGATATCGGAAATTGTCCCTTTGAGGTGGTAATAGGGTTTGCAGTCATGACCAAAAAAAAAAAAAGAGGGGTGTGCAGCAGGCTTGCGGCCATGTCTTTTTTTTTTTGGTAAAAGGTAAGAGATATATTAAGAAGAGCCAAATGTACAAAAAGATCTCGACACCAGTAACTTGCACTCCAAATGTAGTAACAAAAGAAGTGGAAGGGTGACGAGATGCAAAAGCCGCAGGCGGCACAACAACTACAACAACAAGGCCAAACTAAGCACGGCTAGCTCGACCGGCTATCAAACAGAGACAAAAGCAAAGAGGAGGCAAGCGTTAGATCAAGGACCTACGGGTCCCCATTGAAAATAATCGGGTCTAGGCTCCAGCTTCTCTGCAGCCTTCTGTTTATGAAATTATCTTTGACCTTCCTGAAGGTGTTAGCCTTGTCTCGGACCACTTTGAAGAGGTGGTTCTTGATGGCCGGAATAGAGAGAGGCTGGTCTCTAAAGATGATGTCATTCCTATTTTTCCAAATGATGTGACACAACGCGCCAAAGGAAAAACGGGCTATGCACTTATAGAATTCTTTCCCCATCAAATAGGTAGTTGCCCATCTGAAATTCTCCCCCCACCCTCTGTTGCGCCAGGGTAAATTGCATCTGGACGCCCAAAAAAAGGCAACGCTAGCCGTGACATAGCAGTCAAAAAACAAGTGGTCAAGGGAATCAGGCACATTCTTGCAAAACGCACAGGCAGCATTCCTAATTATACCATAGGCTAGAAGGAGGTCCTGGGTTGGAAGCCTACGCTTGGCCATGAGCCAAAGATTGAGTTGATATCGAGGCACTATGGCGTTGTCCCATACGAAGGAGTACCAGTGGACCCGCGTCCTCTTCTTCCTGATGAAGTTTCATGCCGATGCCATAGTGAACTGGCCCGAAGAGCTTTCTCGCCAATAGCAACGATCCGGGTCATTCGTCAGGGTCGGAAGAGGATGCCCCCACGATTGAAGCACCAACCTGAGAGCTTGGCCAACATCTGAGAAGAGGTCAGCAACACAAGCTTGTCTGGAGAGCCCTGAGCTATAGATAAGAGAATCTGAGAAGAACAGGTTCAAGGGTCCTCTAGGGTGCTAGTTGTCAAACCACAGAGAGGTTGTTTGTCCATCGCCAATTTTCCAGTAGAAGGCCATCCTGAAATTCCTTCTTAGGGTCAACAAGCTCTTTCAGGCCCAGATCCAGATGTTGGCTTTCTAGCAACCCAAAATTCTTGTTTTTTAAGAACGTGGAGTGGATCCATCTACACCATAGCGCTTCCTTGTCGGAAAACAAGATCCAAATATGCTTTAGCATGTAAGCTTTATTGCAATCTTGGAGCCTCCTAACACCTAGCCCTCCTTCATCCTTTGGAAGGCAAACTTCATCCCAGGCTACCTTGGCACCACCCCTGCCTAGGTCCGGACCTTTCCATAGCGCTTCCTTGCGGCCATGTCCTTCCTCTTGTTTTCCGAGAAACCACATTGGTGATCAATTTTGGTTAAGGAAACGCTGAACAACATTTCTGCAAGCTTTTAATGATTTCATTTTTCCAATAACCCACAATGACCAATTTATATTAATTAATACCACGCCAAATTTTTTGGTAAAAGAAAATTTTGAAATCATTCAAGTGAACGTTTTCTATAGATATATGATAGTCAAGTGATGGACTAAAAAGTTATTGTATCAAAGTGAATGGTGTACTGAAAAAAAGCATCTGTAATGTCCTTTTCTCCACGGGATTACTACAAAGCAAGGCATGTGAACCAAGCCTACTGTGTGTCAATTCTCTTTGTGTTTGCTGCAAATACGTTCATTTTATAGAATAAATTAGTTTCCAGTTGGGCCAAGATACATAGTGGCTTTTCTCAGTTCAAATGCATCACAGAATGCCGACATTCCATTGGGATATAGATTTTTAATGACCAGAAGTGTTTCCTTTGTCAATAGTAAAATAGTTCCGCAGGTAACATTTGGATCATCCTAACCAATAGAAGCTTTTGCAGCTTTTTTCCTATTTTTTTTTTCCTTATAGAAAATGTGGACATGGAGACACTGAGGATTCAGGAAATTAAAGTCACATGCTGAAATTGAATGTGTCCACTCTTACTGTTGTATAGAAGAGTAGGGTAATGACTGGCTAGATGGCCCTTAATATTCGTCCTAAGCCAACAAAGCTAAAACCCATGATATTATGTTGTGTGTGTCCCTATACACACACAAGTTTGTAATTTTGTAAATTTGGCTACATAAATTTGCTAAGGACTTACACAGAGGAAAACAATCATCCGTATCATTGAAGTTCTTTATTCTTCTGAATTGGTTCATCCATATTCAAAATGCTTAGATTTGGGATTGGCTTGATAATTCACAGATTTTGCCGATTGTGTTTGACTAAAAGTAAGGTTATTTCGAAATTATATTTTCATTTCAATTATTTTTTTGTTGGTCAAATCATTTTAATAACTTTGACAACTGCCTTTCTTTCTTTCTTATTACTGTTTAACTTGAAAATTACTTGTAGATTATTGCAGGCTCATCTCAATAAGAGGCATCATCTAAAATATGGAAAATTGTATTACAAGTGCCATGAATTTTCAATCAATCATTTGAATGTCATAATATTTTTAAAAGATGTTTATTTATGACTTCGGTAATTTATTATGTCAAAAATCTCATGCGGCATTAATTTAATATAAAATCATTTGATGTGGCTCACTGGGTAATTAATATCATTAAAAGCGTGCAGAAAGAACATCGTTTAACCCTTTCCTTGCACTGACAAAAAAAAAAAACCTTTCCTTGCGATTGACAAAAAAAGCAAAGAAAAAAAAAAAAAAACTTCCCTTGCGCCAAATTCACAAGCAACTGACTGCTCGAGAAATTGAAACGAAAGACATTGCCACGAGCTTACTGCACACCCTATTCTGGATGGCCCTGATTGCTGCTACTCGAGCTCGCAGCCTCAAAGGGAAAATCTCCAATGTCACTACACATAACACCGGTCCATCCCACGAAGAGAAAGCTATGTTACCACAAATCAAAATGATTTCCATCGTGGCAAGCCTTGAGGACCCATAACAGCGCCTTCGCCCCGGGGATGTCCTTTGGCGGGAGTTGCAGGACAAAGACTAGTCGCCATTGGACCTAATTTCGGGATAGGATTCGGGTTTGTGTTGGACTTTAGCCCCAATTCATTAATTTGGAGCAAGAAAGGGCTTAATGACTAGTTTCTACATCCTTTTGATAACATCATTTCACCGGCGAGCATATTGGATAGTTTTTTATGAAATTATTGACATGTTAGATTTTTCGACTAGTAAAATTATTGACGTTACTCAAGTGAAATTCTTTTAAAGTTATGATACTTAAGTGATCAATTAAACATTTATGGCACCGTGTACAAGGATTATGGCATTTGTGATGTTTTCTTCCCTTTTTTTTTTTTTAAAGATTCACTCCACTTATTTGAACTATAAAGTAGGATAAGTAGTTCGCCAAAAAAAAATAGAAATGGACAGATCTTTCTGTTATAGCGGAAGTAAAATAACAAAAACAAACATACCTTTACGTCTGGTCAGGGGAGCAGGAGGAGAATGAAGGTAGGACGGCGGAGGCACCAGGGCTGCCATGGCCGAGGCATTATAAAATGGGTACAGCTCGAACCTCATGCTGCAGCTCGGAGTGAACAACCTCCCACCTTGCTTCCCCTGTGGGAGGCCTGCGATTCCCGCCCGGAGGCATGTGTTGCACTCGGACACCATCAAGTCTGGTGTGCACTGTGCGAGCGTGTACAACTTCTGCAAGCTCATAAAGTTTGCCTCCGCAACCGCAACTTTCTTCCCTGACTTGCCGACTGAAGCCCTTGCAGCGATATCGTCCATGGTCTCTCCCAGGACTAGTATGAAGTGGGTTGGATTGGTGATGTTCCTGGTGTGGTACATCTTGAAAGAAGGCACTTGTTCCATGACCGAGTAGATGGACCCATCGGAGTACCTCAACATACACTCATCGTACCAGATCACGGAGACTCGCTGGTTGGGGCATCTTTGGAGTATATCCTGTTTTCCGGTGGCCACGCAGTCACTGCACGTGGCAGTATTGACGTCACCACGGCAGAGGAGGAGCCCATAAAGCTGGTCGGGATGGTTTTGGCCAACAGTAGCATTGGCGAAGCCATCAGTGCCATCGGCGGCAGCAGAGGCGAGGGAAGAGAGGAGGGTGTTGAGGTTGGATTGGTAGGCGGAGTTGGGAGTGAAGAGGGTGGTGTTCGGGCAGTAATGCCGTAGAAACGTGGGTGCTGATTCAGTACCTACAAAATTAATGAAGAAGAAGAGAAGAGAGAGGGAGATAGTGAAGCAAGAACTCATTTTTATGTTGATGAAGCCCTAGGTCTTGCTGCACAGGCACGGAATTATGGGAAGAAGAAGAGCCACGGTCTGCTCTCCTTTATATCTTTGTCGTGGGAACTATTTGGAAAACTAAGTACGTGTATTAAATGGAACCTAACCCAGACCGCGAAATCTGTTAAATAATTATGGAGTTAGACATTCATGCCCTGAATATTTACACCCGTTCGATTGTCAATATATCTTTGTGACTGATGTTGAAATGGTTGTAATCCAATGGCTACAAATGCAAGCAAAGTCCAGCCTAGTGGTATCCCAGTGGTAAAGCTAATTAATGGGAAATTGACATGTAACAAATTCTATTTATCATAGTACATTCTTAATAATATCGTAGAGAAGTATCAGAATCTAGACTTGTTCTACTAATGGCATGTGCTAAGAATGTTTTTTTTTTCCTACTCGGGACTTGTTGTTCTTGCTGTTTTCTAATATATGATTGATACAATTAATTAGATTAAGTCTACGCAATAACTTATTGTGTATCATGTAGATGATTACTAGACTAGGGGCACCAAAGTGATAGAGCAAAATTATCAAAGAAATGTTGTTTAGTTTGAGTGTCAATATCTATTCCACTAGGAAAGTGTGCCACTTCCATTATGAATTCGCATAGTACCGAGTATACAATTGCTCAATAGCTCAAGAATTTCTTAGCCCCCAACTACTCCCAAAGTAAATGTACTAGTGTTATCTCATAATCTCATGTAGAGATCTCATTTGGAAATCTCTCAAACATAAAATTTTAACAATCTTTTTGTTAACTCTAATGGGTGCTCTATATATACGTGATATTTATGTCCAAAACAAGAAACTCATTTTATGAAACCTACTCAAACTAGGAAATCACTCAAACTAAAAAACTTATTCGTAGTAGGAAACTTACTTAAATTGGGTTTCTTGAGACACTCAAAATATTCTAATAAATCTCCACCTTGGAACAATTTTTGTAGCTCAGTTGTAGTGTTCATCATCTATGCCGGCTCTCCTAATGCCCCAACAAGCAATCATTCTCTACGGACCCTAATTGAGCTCCAACAAAGCTTGAGCTTTGCTAGAGGAATGAGCTTCATCATTGTGACATCCTGATTTTTTACTCTGTTTCGATCAAATGAAATGGGATTTTCATTGACACGCCTATAGTATTTTTCTCTAAGTTAGCTACTTACAAGATAAAATATCTATTGGGTGAAGCCATTAAGGAATATAAACACAACCGACTTGAGAATTCGATCAGAAATCGACTGTTTGACTATACTAATTTGCAAGGGTCAATACGGCACTGTTATAATCGATTAGAGACCGGAGATAGGTCAATTCGACAGAAGCACGTAATTAAAGTGTGGGTGATACCTCCTAATTGCAAAATTGCGTTGAACGGTACTAAACCAATTTTTCTATCGATTCTATACCCGGTGCTCGTAATTGAAACTTTGAGGTTTTTAAGACAACCGAGAGTTGCCAATGAGTTGAAGATGTACAATGTGGATCGAAAATAATCAACCACAGGTCAAACGCATTAAAAATTTCTAAAAGTTACCTTGTAGGTTAGGTCACGCTAAACTCACGTCTGATCAAAATTAACCACGAAATTGAACCCGGTTTCAAGAATTGAAAATTCCAGCGTGTCATGATTTATTTTTAGGACATTGTCTCATCATTTGAAGAATTTTTGGTGAGCCCGGATTTTTGGTGAAAATTCAAAATTTGGCAATTTAAATTCAAGAAATTCGGATGGCCATTCTTTGGTGGATTTTTTGCCTTCAAGTTGGATCAAATGGTGAGGGAAATTGTTGAAATTTGTGTGGGCTACTACCTTGGCACTTTGGCCATCAAATCGGATTGAGTTGGTGAAGATTTGTGAAGAAATTGAAGATGGAACTCAACAAATTCGTAGGGCTGTGGGGCTGCAACATTTGGACCTCAAAAGTGGCTTGTTTGAGAAGTTTTGGGAGGGAAATCTGCAGCTAGTCATGGCTGAAGACTTATGGGGTTGCTCTTAAGTGTTTTAGATATTTAATTTTGACTTTTGAGGCCCCTTGTTCCTCTTCCAACAGCAGCTTCTTCTTCTTCTTTCTCAAATTCTCCTTCATTGTCACGCCCTGAACCTCGAGCGCGTGCATATCTCTTGGTGGTTGATCAAATTGCAACGTTCTCAAGTGCATCGCTGACCCATTCATTTTATTGCACATGTGGAAGCGAAATAAATAATCTTTAGACAACAAACAAATTTGAGATAGAAAAGCAGGATAATCTATTTAATCAAAGCGCACTTTATAAACACATTTGGTTTATACACAAGAGGTCTGACTAAAAAAGAAACCCCTAGGCTATCTACACGCTGGACCCTTCAGTCTCGGGCTTTGGATCCTCCACACTATGATCCTGAAATTGGTAACTCACAACGGGGTGAGATAAAAATCTCAAAGAGTACACCCCAAACCTCAATTAAGAGGATAATACACCTAGATGAGGTCTAATTTTAATTTTGTTAATTTAAGAAGATTATCATTCGAGAAAAATAACTTTCCTATTATGGATATTATAAATCCTATCCTTTTTTATCTGACCTCCTCTATGAGATAATTTTTTCCGGTTTATATCGTCATTATATCCGACTTTATCCTATCTTGAGCAGACACCAAATGCAAGATAGGATAAATTTTATCATCATTGCTAAATGTAGCCTAAAAGAAAACAACATTCAAAAAATCATATAAAAACCCTAAATATTTATTCAATTTTGAATCCAATTTTCATTAACAGATTTTCACATTTTTTTTATGTTAAACTAATTATAAACTAGATTTAATACTAAAATCAAGTAAAACTACTCAAAATCTATTTTCTAAATTTTTCCTAAATTTCTGAATATTTATTTATTTATTATTTTTATTCCCAAAAAGGGGACTCGGATAGAATCAAGACCGGACTTTGTGTTGTTTGTGTAAAGACGAGTATTAGGTTTCTAAAATGATCTTACTTCTCTTTTTGTTTCTTGAAATAAAAAAGTAAATTTTTTTTTTTGTTCCAAATTTATTTCCTAACCATTAATATATTCTAAAGAATTGAAAAATTAATCGACGTTACCAAATGGATTTTTTTTTTTTTTTATTTCAAAAGGCAAAATAACAAAAAAAAAAAAATAAAACTACCATCACCTACAGCGGCGCAGAAGCTGGCGGGCTCTCTCCCCTCATGAAAGGAGGAGTTTGAATCCCAAAAGCGTTATTAGGGATTCTTACTGGGTATTGTAATGTTGGGTCCTGCAGTTGCTCCTCTAGGGTTTGCTTGCCAGCCGTCGACTTACAGGGTTCTTTGGATTATCAAAAAAAAAAATAGTGAAACAGTGTTACCAAACATTGCCTTAGAATTTGAAATTTTATTTCCATAAGGCATAGCTAAAAGTTTTAAAACATATAGAGTTGATAAAAGAAAAAATGATCAAAAACCCCAAATTATACTTTGACAAATTTATCTTAATTTTTTTTTGTGACATAAAAACTCTTAAAGTATGTGTATTTTGACACATTTATTCTAAACTTAACTAATATTTATGTGACATATTTAATTTTTATGAAAATTTTGCTAGATGATTTTTCAATTAAAACAATATTATTATTCATTTGGGCATCATGTCGATATTATTTGCATTCCGATACTCACATAGATTTTTAATCAATATCTAATGATAAAGTCTCAACGAATAATAAATATATATATCGTATCAATACAAATTGAAAAATTTTTGGTACTTTTCCACGGTCTTGAACAGTGAAAAAGACTAGTATACAGCTTTTGTCAAATCAAAAAACGACTTTTGACGAGCCAAGACAAACCGTGTGGAGTTTTCCCTGAAGCGACTGGAGTTGTCGTTAGGTGGCAGACAGAAGAGTAAGACGGACGGTGAGGGTGGAAGACAGCATTTGGCATTTGCCCATCGTACGAGATCGTTGACCGGAGTCAATTGCGTGGCTTGCGCTCTAATTTGGCTCCACGTGGAGACTGGAATAAAGAAAAAGTCAAAACATGTATCTCAGTGATGTCGTTGTAGAGAGAGAGAGAGATGATATGAAAGCGATTCCGGTGGCAACCATGAAATGATCAAACCTAAACCCCTCTGAAACGTTTCTTTAGAGTCACGGCTATTTTATTTGGGAGATATACCGCAACTGATTTCTTTTTCTAGGTAACTGTGTAACATAATATCCTAATTCGCTTAAGATATTGGTGTTTTGTCTATCATATATTGACTTAAATTTGATAATATTTCTCAATCAAGTATTGTCTAATATTGCAATTCCTGACATTAAATTGTATCACTCTTTCGAAAGCGCATTTTGTAAGTTAGATTCAAATCCACATACATTATTTAATGACACTATCATATCCTCGATAGGCGAGTCTATTTACTCTTACATCCATCATCGTTCTAGAAGTCTAGCAAAGAAATCATTACGTAAATATGATATATATATAGAGGGGTGAGCTCAGAAAAAAAATTACCGAATTTGATGGGTATGAATTTATTATAATATAGATACTAAATTAACATAATAATTATATTCACATGAGCGTTGACGTTAGTGGTCACGAGACTTGTGGCATGGATTGAATTCGACTAACGCTGCCGTGGGTTCTCAAAAGCTGAATGATGTGTAGTGAGCTTGGACTGTTTCGTCGTCAAAGTCGAGTGGAGACTTGGAAAGATTAGTTAAGGATAGGGATGTAGGCCCAAGTGATTTGCAAACGACGACAGATTTGACTTCACTCCACTGAGTATTTTCGTCCTTCCCCTTCATATACAAGTTTCCATTTGATAATATGTTTAATCAACGTTAACATGATTGAAGTGCAATATGTAAATAGTTCTTTCTTTCTTTTCTTTTCTTTTTTTTTTCTTTTTGGTCTAATCAAAAGTAGGAACCACTTTTTTTCATGACATAATAGATAAATAGATACATAAGCACCGTTATTATCTCAACACCTCGGTTATTTGTTGATAAATTCATAAATAATTAGTTATTTGTAAGGAGATCAATGAATTTTGTGTCGAAAAAGAATCCTAATATTATTGGATTTGATCTCTGTCGCAACCTAAATTTCGGGTGCACCACCTAAAACTAGGTTAATGGATTACTAAGTTTTTAACTTAGCTCAGACTCTCCCAAGCCCATACCAATTCGTGACTTAAGGTTCAAGCTTTTTAACATGCAAAAGATTATCATCTAAGAGTCGCCACTAATCGATTTATGGTAGGTTGATTAGACACCTAAGTAAAATAAAAGAAGATTTATTTTACTACTACGAAGTAGAGACTAAGGGTATGGGGACTTGGTTACACTGTAATTTTCTAATGCCTTTTCAAGTACCATTTCTTTTATTTTCAAAAAAATATTTTTGCAAACAACTTGGATTTATTTTAACCTAAATTACTACCATACAAAAATGACCACACGGATGCTCAAACATTCAATAAATAAATTGCATCACACGAAGCAAACAATTTTTTTGGGTTTTCTTGAAAATTAGAATTCTTTTACGAAAATGCATTTCTTAACTAAATAACTTAATCCTATTAATATGAAAATTCTAATTAAATGGGCTTATTATGCAAACTAATTAACCTGCACCTCATGACCTAATTTCACTAATGAACAAATTCTAATTAAACGATCCTATTATGCAAACTAGTTACCATGCATCTAGTATTTTAGCATTTTTTATTATTGAAGTTTATAATTTATGAAAACCCTAATTAATCTATCTAAAAGGGATAATTTTCTAATTTATTCTAGGGATTAATTTAAATTAAACTCTATCCTATCTTAGAAAACTTTTTTTTTTTGAAAAATGAGATAATTAAAATGTGCGAACATTACTTGAAACTCTAAAAAAAAAAAAAAAAATCAATAGTTTCAATTCTAACTTATTTTAAAAGAAAAATGCAATCCTAAAAATGTAATTCTAAAAATTATTTTGATTATTTTAGTCTTTTTTAAAAGATAAGTGTTTATTAAATAAATATTAAATCTAAACTATTAACAAAATAAAGGATTAAAATAATCGAAAAATAACCTCGTTATCCGACAGATTAAATTAACGATTATCCTAATCTTAATTATCACGACAAAGAGATCAAAATAATTAAAAATTTGATCCAAGTCTTACGGATCAAATTAAGAATTATAATGATTTAAAATTCTACCAAAAAGCCCAAAAATTAATATAATTAAAAAATAATCCCATGTCTCTAGGATTAAATTAATAATTACAATAATTCCGGACATAATCCTAGCGGATAATGCTTACAAAATCCACAAATATGAACATTGACAAACCATATTCTAACTCAAATAATAATAACAAAATTTAAAATGAATAAATAAAAGAAAATAAAAAAAAAGAAAAATAAACTACCTAATGGAGGAGAGCAAAGCGGCGTCGACACGGGCGTGAGACAACCAACAGAGCTGGGCGTGGGATTCGGGTAATAGATTGGTCGGCGCCTAGCAGAGGGTAGCGCAGCGTCGGCGACCGGCGAGTAGCAATTGGATCGTGAGTTGCTGCGGTGGTAGTGAGCAGTGGCGTTGGGGCGAGCTCGCGGGTGGAAGTGCAGCGGGCAAGATCGTCAGGAAACCGGGGGCTTGTTAGGCATCGGAGGGTAGCACAACGACCTGCAAAGGGAACATAGGGCAAAAATAGCGGTGGAGGAGTCGGGCGTTTGGTGGTGTTGCGGGGCATCGTGCACTGGGTCACTGGAAGGAGGATGGTGCCAAGTGGGCTAACGGAACAGCGGTGTTACTCGGAGACCGGTGGTGAAGGCTTGCGGAGGTGATGACTGGCGTAGGCTTGAGTGTTGCGGGGGCATTGTGGAAGACTTGGGTGTGGCTGCTGGAGTCGCAGGGCGCGACGGTGGTTGGTGGAGCGAAGAGTGGCGGTGCTGTGCAGCGGCCAGTAGGTTTGGCAGCAGGAACCCCGCGAAGAAGAAGAACTTCATTGTTTTCTCTTTTTAATACTTTATTATTATTATTATTCATTCTCACATCCCCTCGCAGGTCTTCTCTTCTTGCCCCCACTCTGCAAACTTTTGGCTGACTTTTCTTTTTTGTTAGAGAGAGAAAAGAGAAGTGCTTTTCTCTTTGCCCAAGATGGATGAAGACCTTTTTTCACACGAATTTTCTCTCGAAGTTTTTTTGCTTTTTGGATCCCCCCATTTCTCACGAACTGTAGCCCTTTTATAGTGAAAACCTCTATTGATCTTTAGAAAGTTGTGCTTCCTCGATTGCGGGAATTACAGAATTTAAGCCCCGATTTTCCATCACAAATTAATATTTCGATTTTTCACTCACGTTACCAGAAACACATCCAAGTTCGTTTTGATTTTTTGCGAATAGCTCACTTGTTGAGTATAATTTTTGACACTTTCCTTTTGATTTATCAATCTAACCATTATCCTCACCGATTTTAGGTTTGCCTTCCTTTTTTTTTTTTTCATTTTTTCCTTTTATTTGTTCAAAATGCAATTTTTATTTTCCTTATTTCCCTAGGTTTGCTAAAAACTAGGTGTCAACAGCTGCCCCTCTTTAAAGGTGAGTTTGTAGAAGTTGTCTTCAAAGACAAGTTGAGATCTAAATTCAGCACATGTACTGAATGACCCCTCCTTTTTTTTTTTTTTTTTTTGGGAAAATGAATCCCAGTTTGAAATGAAATTTATAAGATGCGTAGAAATGCTAATGCAAATGATAAATGAACTTACCTAGAATTACTTACCTTCGGGGAGAGTAACTCAAGATAGATTGGTGTTACATGTCCAAGACCCGTACCATTCTACGGTCGTCCAGAATAGTAACATGACTTCGCAAAGTGACTGCTTTCCCAGGACTCGTACCATTCTATGGTTACCTAAATGAAAATAATGATTTCCAAAACTTGTACCATTCTACAGTCGCTTGAATGTTGTCTGGGACCCGTACCATTCTATGATCGCCTGAATGTTGTCTAGGACTTGTACCATTCTACGGTTGCCTTGACGAAAAAATGATTTTCCAAGACCCATACCATTCTACGGTCGCTTCAATTGAGGTTGTCTAAGACCTATACCATTCTACGGTCGTATGAACTAAGGTTGTTTAGGACCCGTACCATTCTACGGTTGCCTGAATGTTGTCTAGGACCCATACCATTTTACAGTCGCCTAAACTATGATTCATTTTCCAGGACCTGTACCATTCTATGGTCGCTTGAATGAAGAAATAGATGTTGTCTAGGACTCGTGCCATTCTACGGTCGCCTAAATGGGAAAATATGTGTTGTCTATGACCTGTACCATTCTACGATCGCCTAGCAACGCAGCATAGATCATTTGACTAGGACTTGAACCTTTCTTCGATCGCCATGATCAGAATGAATCTGGGAAAAAGCTTTGGGGGGCAACTCCATCGAGTGCCGGTGCTTGAAAATGAATACCTGTACAACAACAAGTATTTAAGGTATGGGTAGAGATATACTTACTTGGTGATATCTCTGATTCTTGGAGATATGTCTTCTAGAATTTATATATCTCGTGGAGGTCTCTCACCTCCTGGTAGGAATTTGGAACATCAAGGATGGACCTTGAATGTTCATGATAGTTCCTCATCTCCTAATATCATGCGGCATTCCTAAATGTCAGGAGCACTTAGGTCTTTGAGATAACATTACCTATTAGACATGATTAGGGCAAAAGTGCATTCATCAAAGAAATAAGCAATTAATGCTATTCTGGAACACACACTTCAAAATCCACTGAAGTTTTATCAATTCAATCGGGTTCATACATAATGACCTTCGCATCACCCAAATTTCCACTAGAGAGAATTATCGTTCAAAACAATTTTCACTCATGACATGGATTTATTAAGAATACTAAATGAGAGACTTTCGATTAGAAAGGACTTTCACTCACTCTCATTTAGAATAGAATCACTCCATCTTACCATATTGATAGGGGTTCGAGTATTCTCGCAAGCAATATGACTTTACCAATTTGAGAGGTATTTAACATGGACCATATTGTGGGCTTGGTCAACGGCTTAACAAAGAGACTCTTTGAGTCAAGGCTATTAGAAGAACAGCTTCGCAATCATCTCTAGGTTTACAAGTCAAGAACCCTGCAAAATGAGAAAGAAATAATCTTGCTCGCACTTCTTAGAGCGATGTTTATAAACATATGAACCAATGAAAAATGCTCACTTTGGTGCCAACTTCGATCCGGTTGGCCGGAAATCCAATGTGGCATTTTTTTATTAATTTTTTTAAGCTGATGCGGCTCACCGGAAAACACAGTCAGCATCCTAACACCAAAACGACGCCGTTTGGTGTCTCTCCCAATTCAAAACCCTAATCTCCGGCTATCGCTATCCTCGACGGTCCTTGCGCTCGGCGGCCATGGCTTTGACCCCGACCTCGACCCCAACCCCGACGATGGCCACTCAATGGCAGCGGCTCCGACTTCGACCCCGACCTTGACCCCGATGATGGCCACTTGGTGGCCGCAGCTCCGACCTTGAGCTCGACCCTGACCGCGACGATGGCCACTCGACGGCTGCAACTCATACCCTAACCCAGACCCCGACGATGGCCACTCGACGGCCACAGCTTTGACCCCGACCCCGACCTCAACCTCAACGATGGCCACTCAATGGCAGCGGCTCCGACCTCGACCCCGACCCCGACCCCAATGATGGCCACTTGGCGGCCGCAGCTCCGACCTCGAGCCCGACCCTGACCACGACGATGGCCACTCGACGGCCGCGGCTCAGACCCGAACCCCGACCCCGACGATGGCCACTCGACGGCCGCAGCTTTGACCCCGACCTCGACCTCAACCTCAATGATGACCACTCAGCAGCCACAGCTTTGACCCTGACCCCGACCCCAACCCCGATGATGGTCACTCGGCAGCCAAGTCGAAACCCTAATTTCAATCCCCAATGAGTTAAATGTCGTCGTTTTTGTGAGGCCATCAATGTAGTCGGCAAAACGATGTTGTTTAAGGCCTTGTCGATTTTTCTTTTTAAAAAAAAAGCCACGCAATTATTTTGGCCGGAATCTTTCGCCGGTGGCACCAAAGTGAGCGTTTTTCCTCCGATTTGGCACTTAAGTGATCCGATAGAAACTTTTGGCACCAAAGTGAGCGCCGTACACAACTTATGGCACCATTAGTGTACTTATCCCTATTTTCTTCCCACCAGCCAAATCTTCCTCTCCTCTCTCCATTTTGGGCGACCATGGGCAATCAGAAGAAAACCCACTGAAGCTGCTTCCTTCTTGCCATTTGTTGACCGAAGATTTTCGATTAGAGGAAGGCTTCACGTGCGACATCTCCTTCCATTGCCTCGTTTTATCACCGAAGGAAGCCTCCTACCGTGCCTTCTTCTTTTGCCAAGAGGGCCACCAATCACCGAATTGGATTTTCACTAAACCCCCTTGCAGAGCCACACGTCCACGTACCCACTTGGTCAACCGAAGAAGCATTTCCTAGCTGTTTATTAACTCCGTAAGTCGCTCCACATGTCCGCCAGCGAACTCTCCTCCACCGTCTTCTCCAACGAGCTGCCACGTTCGGTCAATCGTGGAGCCTCTCCACCTATTGGCTGACCCCAACAAATTCCACGCCTCCTCCAGCCCATTGAAGACCAAAGCTGCTGCCTCTCGTTCGGCAAACTGAAACCCTCCCACATTGATCGCCAGGCGTCCGCCGAATCCACATGCTAGCAACAAAGACTGCAACTCACGTTTGTCGTCAGCTCACGTCCATGTCTTTAGCTCAAGCAAGCAGCCCACGCCAGCTCATCGTGTTGACCCTCCCTACAGCAGAGAAGACCGAGCAATCCAGCGCACCTTCGTGGCCTTACTCACAAGAAGCGAGCCCGTGATTCCAGCAACTTTGGCCTAATTCTGAGCCCAAGCCCGCAAAGCCAAGCCCAGGTCCAAGAGCGAGCCCAGTCCAGTCCACCTCAGCCCACTTTAGTTCAATGTGCAGTCCATTTCAGTTCTTCAAGCCCACAACTTGAAGCCCATCTTCAGCAAGCTCAACCCAACTTGGGTCCAGCCCAGATTCAAGAACAAATCTTAGCTGGGCTAAGATTTGTTGAGTCTGTTTTGGGCTCGGCTCGAGAGTTCGTTGTTGCTACCGAAATTTTGGAATTCGGCTATTGTCGCGTCGCCGTTGTGGTGATTTGGTCTTTGCTTTGCTCAAGTGAGTACTCTCACTAATCCTTGCTTAGTAGACTAATTATGCTTAAGGGAGATTAGATTTGATTAAGTGCAATTAGGTGGATAGATTAGAATGGATTAGTGATTATTAGTTAATTGCATTGCATATTAGCTATGTGGTTAGTGTACTTAGCTAGAGAACTGCCTATACTATTTATTGAATGCATCTTGGGAATTTTCCCCACCCTTATCGGGCTTTAATTAGGCATTATGGGCATAAATTGGATTTTTTTAGTATTTAATTATTAATTTTTGAAATTAATTAATTATTTCTTTATTTTCCGGAAATTAGGCTGTGATAGCCGACGACTGAAATTTGGTGTCGATTGCAGTTGTGCTCTCTATTTATTTAATTGAGTACTTGGTTGTGCAAATTGAGTGCAAATATTAGTTGTGGGTATTTATTTCAGAAATTGGATAACTTTGGTAATTGAGTGAAAAATTACCGAGCGTCGGTCTACAGCGTCAAAAATCTATTTTTGTATTGTTGAAAGGAGTGGGTGAATAAAAAGGAAATTATTGTATTTTAGCTAAGGCCGATCGTGTACCCACACATGTGTACTTTTATCAAATATGATAAAAATGGTAAAATTGGTTGTGTCTTCAAAACAGAAAAATACTATAACGGCTTGATGATTTGTATGTCATCTGGAGAATGGACGTTATAGTATTATAGCTCGATGACTCTCATGTCATTTTGAGAAAGAATTGCTTGTATACCGGCTCGATGGCCCTATAGGTCATCTTGGAGAATGGACGGTATTAGATGTTGGCTCGGTGATTCTATAGATCATCTTGGAGAATGGACGACATGCCATAACGGTTCGGTGACTCAACATGTCATCTTGGAGAATGTACGTTATGATGAATATACTCGATGACTCTATATGTCATCTCGGAGAATGAATATTATAATATACTAGCTCGGTAACTCAAATAGGTTATCTTGGAGAATGAATAGTATATTACAATGACTTGGTGACTTAGTGTGTCATCTCAGAGATTGAATCGTATTAATTATTGGCTTGGTAACCTGATGGGTTATTTTAGAGAATGGACAGTATTGATTGAAATGACCAAGAATGGTCCGTTTAATATGTAATTGATTGGGTCGATTGATCAATGAATTGATCCGATTGTCGTGAATTGATTGATTGAATTGAAATAAAATGAATGATCCGATTAACATGTAATCAACTAGGTCGATTGATCGAGATATCGATCTGTGATGTGACCCATGCATGCATAGGCAGCCTGGATAGCGTATTGGTTTCCTAATTAAGTCTTAGTGTGGTAGAACTTGTTAAGATGTAGTCTCATCTCGGTTGTGGGATAACATTTTAGTCTCGTAAATGAGCCTGTAGAGGAGGAACTAGAAGAGTACGACGGGCCAGAAAAAGATGAAGAGCTTGAAGGATGTGAGCTTAGTGAAGAAGAGTTAGAAGAGGATTAGGATGATCTTGAGTATGACCCAGATGAGGATTGAGATCCCATCCTGTCTTGTCAAACCTTGTCTACATGCGAATAGATGTTAGATCAAACTTATGTATATAGTATTGTAGAATATTATGAGATGTTTGTAAAAAGGTGTGGCTGTGAATTTTCAGTATGAAAAATATGTTCCTACTTTTCTATCCCATTATCTTATTGTCTTAGGATTTATAACTGCTTTCGCATGTGCTATTAATAATGAAAGGGGTCAACAATACTTAGTCTTGAGATATCGCATTCTAAAATCAACCAAGCAGAAGGATGTGTGCGTGCCCGAGGATCGAGGCGTGATAGTACGATTTCGCCGTTCAACTACACTATTATGTTCAAGACTCCCAGGCATTGTATATTGAGCGACAATACCACAGTCCTGCAAATATTTTGCAAATAGTCCCTTTTGCTGTCCAGCCTCAGTATATCACCCATAATACTCACTACCGCAATCAAACCTGACAATCTTGATAATTTTTCCCAATTGTTTCTCAACTCCAGTACGAAACACTTTGAACATTTCGAGTGCATCAATCTTCTCCTTAATTAGATAAACATAACAATAACGGGAGAAATCATCAATGAATATGACTAAGTACTTATTTCCACACAAGGTGGTAAAGTATGGCCCATTAATGTCAATATGAATTATCTCCAATAGAATTTTGACTGCGAGTAGCACCTTTCTTCTTGGTTTTAGTTAATTTTCCCCTTACACAATCAATACAAGTCTCAGTATCATATGAGTCAAGAGGAGGAAGAATATCAGCCTTGATAAGTCGCTTTACCCTTTTTTTGGAGATATGCCCTAATCGCTTATGCCATAACAATGAAGATCTATCTTTGATTAAAGATCTCTTAGGACCAACATTCTCAACGTTGAAAGAGCAATATTATAGGAAATTTCCAACAGGGCCAACTTTGCTAGATTAACTTAGTTGCAGTGATAGGATGACCTAGAAAGCCATAAGGCCCACGACCATGGCGTCGAGGAATCCAAGCATGAGACCTTAGTTTGCCACTCCCCTGGTGGCGACCATGGTGGCTCAGGCTTCGGCAAGCTTGATGAGTGACGAGACGCAACAAATAAGCAATGGAGGATCGCATCTGCTCATCTTGTCCTCAAACGAATCACATTCAAGAATTGTAGGTACTCACAAACTTTTTCCCATTATTCCGTCCTCAGTTATTACACTGAATAGAAAGTAACTCTACTTCAACAACCCCAGCTTCTCGTCACCCTCAAAAAGGAAAAACGAAAAACACTACGCCGGCGGTACAAAGAACCCCGGAAGACATAACTCCGGTTCCTTTAGATCTCACTGTTGAAGAAGGAGGAGCAGCTACAACCGCCGTAGGAGGAGGAGCAGCTACAACCGCTGTAGGAGGCGGAGCAAGTGTTGGTGCCAGTGTCGGTGCTTCATGGAAGACAAGTCTCATTATAGAACTGGTAAAGCTCAAACCTAACATTGCAGCTCGGGGCCAAGACTCTCCCTCCTTCCTTGTCTATGGGCAGATTCTTGATGGCCCTTCCAATCACGCCTTGCACTCCGCCGACGTCAAGTCTGGCATGCACTAAGCGAGCGTGTATAGCCGCTTCGAGCTCGAGATGTCGGCGTCCTTGATAGCAAACCTCTTCCCAGACCCATCGCTCGCCGCACTCTCCACAAATTCATCGGTCGTGTCCTTTAGCAACTGGGCAAAGCTGCTAGGGCTTGAAATGTTGACCTTGTTCATCAATAGGAAAGCTGGCGCGTCTTGCTCAACGGAGAAAATGGAGTGGTTCGAGTAACGCAGCATGCACTCATCGTACCAAATGATGGAGTCTTTCTCTTTAGGGCAGTCGCTGAGTATTTGCTTGCTTGCATTGGACACGCAGTTGCCACAAGTGGCAGCAACGATGTCGCCACGGCAGAGGAATAGCCTGTAGGTGCGGTCAAGTGGGTTTTTGCCGGCAGTGGCATTGGCAAAGCCATTGGCATCGGTGGTGGTGGCAGAGGAAATGGAGGAGAGGAGGGTGTTGAGATTTGTTTGGTAGGTGGATTTGGGAGTGACGAGGGTGGTGTTTGGGCAGTAATGCCCTATATAAGTTGGTGAAGCTTCAGTAATGTGAGTGCAAATACTGAGAAAATTGACGAAGAAGAAGAAGATGAGAGAGACGCGAATGGTGCCGCTATAATTCACTTTTTGATGATAGGCAGGTTGAGAAGAGACATTCAGAAGATATTTATATAGGGGTGTGTCAAATTGGAACTTTGGCAATGTATTGACCATAAGTCTACGCGCAATTCAACTAAATTTATGAAAGACTTTGATTATGTAGGCCACTTGGGTTGCCCGTATGGTAAGTCAGTTATGTCAACTTTGCTAGAGTCTTCCCTTCTTTTGTACGCAAGCGAACACTTGCAGAGAGCATTAAAGTCAAGGGCACGTTGGATCTCGTTCGACGTATGCAGAGTGATGGGCTAGGTCCGACTCGTAGGTCCAGCACGTCTTTAATAAGGAAAAAGTCAGAAAAGAAAAGAAAAAGAGGGCTGAACGTTTTGCAGCTGTAGAGAAGCGAGAGTAGCGGTGTTTTCTTGCTGAAAAAGAAAAGAGAGAAAGAGGCTAAGAGTGCGCGCAGCTTCAAAGAGGAGCAGATAAGGTGAAACTATATCAGGATTGGTGGTGATTTTGCTATGTTGATCTAGTTTGTTCGTTGAAATCCTTTCCCAAATTGTCTCTTAACTTCCCGGATTGTGATTAGAGTTTTTATACTCTTTTGTTAATCTACCTTTATGGTGATGATATATTATTGTATTAGATGTATTGAGCCTCTGGCTACTAGCTAGAGATGAATTCTTTTGAGTGGCCTTGTGGTTTTTCCCGAATTGGCTATTTCACATAAAATTTTGGGTATCATTTTTTTACTTTGTATTTAATTTTTGGCACTATATTTACTTGTTTGGGGTTGATAGTACTGGAATATTGTAATTAGTTGCCGTTGAGATTGATTTGATATTAGTTTGTTGAGCTTGGGGGGAAGGTATCGATCCTGGATAGGCTTAAGTCCTCAACAATTGATGACGTCTTTCCCCAACAAAGTGGAGTCAGAGCTACTAGCATTGATGGAGGAAAGCATTGGCACCATGCTTAAGTTAAATGCTTCATATTATTTTATTTGGACATCTCATATTAAAGACATATTGTCTTGTCAAAATTTATATGATCCCATCACTGGGGATAGAGGTAAAGAAGACAAAGAAGATAAAGAATAGGAGCAAATCAATCAAAAAACAGTTGGTTCTATTCACAATAGATTAATCATAATTTTTTATATCATGCTCCTCAAGAAACAAATGTTAACATATTGCCGAAGAAATTGTAAGATGTGTGTAAGAAGGTTTCTCACAAAATAAAGCATTTTTAATTAAGAGATTTGTAAATTTAAGATACAAGGAATAGACTAGCATGTCTGAGCAATCGACTCAACTTTACGATGTTGTAAATTAGTTGAAAATCTAGAAATTGATCTTGGTGATGAGTCATTGACATGGCATTTTTAAATCAATTTTTCTCCTACAAATCTTTTTTTATTTATTATTTTCTTCTTCAAAATCTTATTTTAAAAAACGAAAAGGCTAAAATTTTATTTTAAAAATTTGAAAAAAGTAATGGTAGGGTGCAAGAGGCACCATCACCAACCTTAGGGTAGGGCCCATGTCGCCAAAATTGGGCACCCTCACCCTTGTTAGGCCTAAGCATCCTCTCTTGGGTGGCAAGGGTCGGCTACCCTTGCCCATGGTCGAAGACCTTTGTTGGCCCCTTTGGCAATGGGTGGCGGTGTGCCACTAGCGAGCCCTACTCTTTTCCTTTTTTTGAATTTCTTTTTTTTAAATATAAAATTTTAGCATTTTTATTTGTAAGCTAATCTAAGTAAGATTCAAAGAAGAAATAACAAAAAAAAGCCATATGGGAGAGATAAATTAATTTAAAGATGCTATATATGCATTTTTTGTTGGATAAATTGACAGTGTCAATGAAGAATTTGATTGTACTAATTTATTAAGTTTTAGTATTTGATTACACTTTTTGAAAGTTTTATGATTCACTTTTGTGACAAATTTATGACTTCTAGTGCACTTTAGCAACAAGTTTTATGTGAATTTAATTTAATTGCCATTGGAAATGAAATATATGGAACTAAACTGAGTCAAATTGATCTAAGAAAATTGTCGTGAAATGAACTGATTGGATGTTTATGATCTTGTGATTTATATCATGCATAACGTTACTAAAGCCATGACCTTTCTTGCTTCTTGTTCGATGCCTCTGTTATGGGAAACTTGTCGCGACCCTCCGAATGAATAACCCCTAAGATGGTTAATAGATTAACAAGCAAGTGCAGACAATCCCTCTTGTGAGGTGGTGCTAGTAATTGGCCCAAGTTCTCCAAAAGCCTAACAATTGTAGCTTGATTTCCTTGGTTGATTATGTAATGCTATTTTAATTTAAGAACGGCCACCAATCTATTAAAGGTTGCTTAGAGGCCAAGTAAAACGTGAGAGGTCATTTTACGTTTTCAAATTAGAGTCTCGAGCCTAGGGCCTCAATAGTGCTAGATGTCTATCTAATGCCTAATTTGGTATCTTTTCCTCTTTCTTGAAAGCATTTAATCATGCGATCTTTCCAACTTTTAAAATCCAAAGCAAACACATCTACATGACCACACATAATCAAAGTTGTATAACACAAGAACATTAACCATCAAAATAACATCATACCAAGTAAAATACTATGATATCAAAAGCAATTGAGGTGCAACAAGAAAACCCAATATGAGTCGGGCAAAAAATATTCATTCTCTTGTTGTTGAACCTTGGAATAGGACTCCTGAGGCTGCTAATAATTAAATTTGCAAATGGCCTAGATTAAGGAGTGCATGTCTCCTAAAGCTAAATGATGATAATGATGATAACATGATTAGATATCTAAACTATACCAAAAATGTCATGCCCCGATCCTCAAGCGCATGCCCATCCCTCAATGGTCGATTAAATTGCGATGTCCCAGAATGTGTTGCTAACCCATTCATTTTAATGCACATGTGGAAGCATATAAATAAATCCTTAGACAACACAAAGATGTGATAGAACAATAGAGTCAAAATTTTGAAACCACAACACTTTTTATATACACAGCAAACTAAGTTATATATACAATACTAGTTTATTCACAAGTCTACAAAAGACAAAAGGGCTACAAGTCCCCTAAGCGTTTGAATCCTCAATCGAAGGCTCCAGGGTCTCTAGCTTCAGGGAATTAGGGTCTACCACTAAAGCACTAAGAGGGTCAGCCGTACCCTTGCCAAAAGCGATCTTTAGCATTGACATAAGAATCTTAGACTTTGGTAGGGACCTTCTCTAGGTCTATCTCGCTTGTAACGATACCATGATTTGAATTGATTGGGTACCCTCCGAGATAAACCCACATCAATCCAGACGATGGATCTCACGAGTTCATAGACCCAGGCTCCTTGGCTCCTACGAGTCGGTACAGTTCATGATCTCAACCAATCCACTCAATTCAACTCAGTCAATTAATCAATTCCATAATAACAGTATTATCTATCAATTCAATATGACCATTGCTCACATAAGCTGAAATAATCAATCAATGCTCTCACAAGCTGTAATATATGGTCATAGTTCTCGCAAACTGATATAGATAGATAGTAGCTTGCACAATTTGATAATATAGATCATGCTCTCACAAGCTGATATAACAATCTTAGCTCACACAAGTTGATAAGGTATATTGCTCTCACAAGTTGACATATCAAAGCCCATAGGTTGATACAGCATACTGCTCTCATAAGGTGACGTGCATAGGGGCCCAAAAGTTGATAAAATGTATACTGCTCTCACAAACTGACGTATCAAAGCGCATAGAATGATATGATATACCGCTCTCTCAAGCTGACGTGCAAAGGGTCCCAAAAACTAAAAGCTGACATGCACATATGCTCTCACAAGTGTGGGTACACGGTCGGCCAGAGCAAAAAACATAGTATCTTTCTTTTAGAAAATCCCACTAATTATAATAGTTCATAAACACATTTTTTGGCGCTGTAAACCGACGCTCAATATTTTTTAATTAAATACTGAAATTACTCAATTTCGGAACAAATACCCAAATTTACAATTCTCACTCAAATTGCACAAATCAACACTTAATTAAATAAACCAATCATATAATTGCAATCAGCACGGAATTCCGGTCATCGGCTATCCTGGTATAATTTCCGAATTTAAATACCATAAATGCAAACTTAGGCCGGAAAAGCCTAATTAAATACAGAAATGGGCTCGTAAAAATTCCGAACCTAACTAGATAAATAATTAAGCCTATCTAGTTGCTAATTAAGCCGATCTAACCACTTAACATGCAATAGCAAGTAATTAAATTGCTAATCCGTTCTAACTAACCACAAAATAATACTTAGCATAAACTAATCAACTCTTAAGCATAATTAAATCCCTAAGCAAAGTTTAGTGAGTAAACTTATTGGTTTTGAAATCCGATGAGTCCACAACGACGGCAGTGTGGAGACAGGCGACAAATTCCAAAGCGGCAGCACCTTATGAGGCCCAGAAGCGGTTCTAAATGGGCCTCAAAGCCCATGGAGGTTTGCTGGTTTTGGCTTCTAGTTTTTGGGCTGAAAGGTTGAGTTGGGTGACAAGTTGAGCTGGAACGGCCAAGGCGGGCTGGCAGATGGCTATAGCGAGTGGTGGTGACACTTGATGGTGGTTGGATGGCGACGGAGATGGCTCAGGCGGCTGGATGAAAGCTTGACTGGGCCTGAGGAGGCTCAGGGGACGAGCTGAACACACGAGACAACGAGTTGGAGGTGGATAGTCAGACGACACGCAACAAGGGGTGCGACGGCGAGCTGCGGGCCTGGCAGTGGTCGGATGGGCGTGCAACGGGCAAGGGTGGTTGGTTTGGTTTCTCTGCAATTTTTGAGCTTCAAAGGGATTTTTAATGGGAAAAGTAGTTGACTGAAGAAGAAGGAGGCAATTGGAAGCTTGGAGGGGGCCACTTTGCTTCTATTCTATCTCTTTACCCCCTTGAAGAGGTCCCACCAGGATTGACTGTCTTCCTCAACCATTTGCAGACCAACAAGCTTCCCTTAGAAGCCAAGGAAGTGGTCCAAACGTTGAGGACCATGGGGCTACGAATTTTGAAGCATTTTCCCCCAAATCCACTTCAATTTCCTCTTGAATTGATTCAATTTGACTCCCATAAATCCAACTAAGATGCCCACACTTCAATTCACATTTTCCTTGCCAATAGAACCAACTTGCATCCCAAAAATGCGATAAAAAATGGTCATTTGAATTTTCCAAACAAAAACGACAATATATTGAATTTTTGCCAAAATTTTCGGTTTGCAGAAAAATCTTCGGAGGATGAATTGATGGTCCTAAAATAATTTGTAACATGATGGAACTTTCAATTTCGATAATCTTATTCAAATTCGGCATTAATTTCAATTGAGCGTGATTTTAGCGTGACCTAGCCTATTGGTAGCTTTCAAAAAATTTTAGTGCAATTGACCCATGGTCGATTGTTTTCAAGCCACATTGTACATCTTCAACATATTGGCAATTTTCAATTATCATGAAAATCTCGAGATTTCAAATGCGGACACAGGATACTAAAATGACAGAAAAATCAATCTAGTGTCGATTGACGAAAATTTTGCAATTTGGTGGAATCACTCATACTTAATCACATATCTTAATCAAATCGACATATCTTTGGTCTTTGAATGATTTTTAACTATATCGTAATAATTCTTGCAGACTAACACAATCGAACAGTCGTTTTCTAGTTGAATTATCAAATCTATTACATTAAAATCCCGTATCAGCTTCTTTAGATAGATTGGTTATGCCATGAGTGATCAGCTCAGAGAATAGAACTATATGCACATCGATGACAAAACCTAACTTATTCAATTAAAAATAGGACTAGAAATTCAGAATGTTAGAAAAAATGTGTTGGATAAATTTAAATTAATAACCATAATGTAATTCTATAAATATGAGGTGAACATGCGAATGTGACTTAGGAATGATGCAATAATGCAGTGGGTTGTCCAAAACCGACCCTCCAGCCCATTAGGTTTGCTGGACAATAAGCTAAATGTGCTCATTTGCCCACTACACAGTTCCAAATAAACATGGAATTTTGGTGATAGGTGAATGATAATGTGTGATTCCACTAAAATATGAGATTAAACAACGTAAGTTGCAAAAGAAAAAAGGTTAATCACATCCAAGGACTGATCCTTGGAACTGGTTGGCGCCAAGTCTCAAACTTTGCAAGCATGACATTCAACATAGGAATCAATATTACATCTTAATCTATCATAGAATATGATATTGACATGAGCAAATGACGAAGAAAAGTGAGCTTAGCACCCTAGGGCCCTTGGCCAAAGCATGAGACGGGATACATCTGCAAGGTTTTTCAACAAAAAATCAAGGGAATAGTTAGACAAAGCTAGTAGGGGTGTGACATCTTGAATTTTCAACCATGTCTCAAATATATGAAATAGGCTTTTCATCAACATGCCTATGGCCTTTCTTCCTAAACTGATCATTCATGAGTTAACTAACCTATTAGATGAAGCCATCAAAGGATATAAACACGGCATACTTGAGAATTCGATCAGAAATCTACTGCTCAACTGTGATAATTGGCAAGGGTCATACGATGCCATTATAATTGAAAAATGATTGGATATAGGTTGATTCGATGAAATGACGTAATTGAATTGCGGGTGATTCTACTTGATTGCAAAATTTGTGAAACGGCACTAACTCAATTTTCTGTTAATTCTATACTTGGTACCCGTAATCGAAACCTTGAGATTTTTACGATAACCGAGAGTCGCCGATGAGTTGGAAATGCACAAACGTGGATAAAAAATTATCGACCACGAGTCAAACGTAATAAAATCTTTAAAGACTACTCGGTAGATTAGGTCGCGCTAAAATTACATGCGGTTGATTTTAACCACGAAATTGAACTTGGTTTTGGGAATTAAATGTTCAAGTGTGTCACGATTTATTTTTAGGACCTCGTTCCATCTTTTAGGAAAATTCTGTCAAGCTTGGAATGTGCGAAAAAATCAAATTCCGCAAATTAAAATAAGAAGAATTCGTATGGGCAGCTTGGTATGGTAAGTAGGCCACCAAAAAGGTTTTGTTCATGAATGATATGAGGGAAAATTGACCATTGGTTGATGCTTGGACTTTGTGGGCTGAATTAGAGGAATTTTGGATGCTAATTTGGTTTATTTGGTGAAGAAAATGGAAGAAATTCGTAGGGGCTGTTGCATGGGCATTTTGGGCTGCCAATTGGTTTAATTTGTGAAAAAAAAAAAAAGGGAAATTCGTATGGCAGCTCTAGCTGGATTTTTGGGACACCAAAATGCATTGTTTTGTAAAGATTGGTAGGGAAATTTCCCATTGGATGGAGCCTTGACAAAAATGGGCATGAAGACTTTGTGGCACAAGTCATGAGTGCAAGATATTTCCTCTTGAATCACCATTGGCTGCATGGTGGACTTTCAGGGCCTTTGTCTCCCCTCTCCTCATTCTCTCTTCTCTCTCTTCCCCTTGGTGTGAGAACCCCTGGCCAACTCTTGCTTCTGCTTTCCTCCTCTTCTTCCTCATTTTCTTCCTTCTTTCCTTTGGTTTTTGCTTCTCCTCATTATGTTCTTGCCAGCACGTCCGACGCCTATCTTCAGCGTCAACCCTTCCATAGAAGCCTTGTCGCTACCACTCCGTCCTCTATCGTTCCTTTGCCATGACATAGATGCCCAGTTCACCCCACTAACCTACCTACCCACTCGTCCAGCGCCCGAAGCCAGCAACTTCATTCCAATTCACCCCGACAGCCACCGTTCGACGCTAGCCGCCACACCACCCCAAGCCTAGCAACGTTGCCTCAGTCGAGCCCAACTGCAAGCCACTAAAGCCAGTAGGCCACATAAGTAGTTTCCCCTTCCTTCAATTGTCACTTGCAAGGTTGTTCTCAACCTCTTCCAACCCTCTATTGGAGTCACCGTGGGCACGGGATCTCACTGTCTTCACATCGTCGCCATGAACTTGTCACCTCGCTAATCCAGTGAGTTAACGCCCTAATATTGGATTAGGAAGTTAATTGCACTTAGGGTGATTAATTTAGTCTTAATTGGGATTAAGGTTAATTAAGTTAGTGTAACTAGTAGTTAGTTAGTTTAGTTAGTTGAACTAGATAATTTAATTAGTTAGGTGGTTAGTTAGGTTATTTAGTTAGCCTAATTAGATTAATTAGTTAGCCTAGTTAGATTAGTTAGTTTGTTCAATTATGTTAGTTTGGTTCGTTTATTTAAATTAATTAAGTGATTTAATTTAAATAATTTGTAATTTATTTAATTAAATGCAATTTATTTGATTAATTATAATTAGCATAAATTATGCCGGGATACCCGGTTAGTGAAATTTTATGCTAATCGTCATGGATGCGTTGGTATGTGAAATTGATTGCTAAATTATGCAATTGAGTGTTTGGTTTTGATTTTTGGATTAAAATTGTAAAAATTGAATTTATGGGTATTTAAATAGAAAAATACCGGGTGTCGGGTTTTGACGCCAAAAATATTTTATGTACTATATAAATCCGTGAAAATTTTAAATGGGTGAGTACCACATTTATTGGTCCAATTTGAATGTGTGACCACGTACAATTATTTTATCGGGTATTTTTAATATGAAAAAATTGGCCAAGTCCATTATTTGAAATGGAAGTATTTGAGTGTAAAGCACAATGTTCTTGGTCGAGCATGGATGTGCGTGTGGTCATTGTCGGAACTCGTCCCGATGCGTTCACGCGTGACGATGCCTTATTAAGTTCAGATGCCCTTGACAACGGATGCCGGTCACAGTGGAGGCTGGGCCATACTCCTTTGGCAATGCCGTATAGATGTAGATGTTGATGTGCCTGACGAAGCGGGATAACGCCCGAGTATGCCAAATGACTACTGACTAATGAGTTGGTTGTGGCCGTTGGGTTGTAAATAATTAGAACACGCTTGAGTGGTTGAGATAGCCACGTTTGATTATGGGACGAAATTGTGTGGCACGGAATGGGAAGTGTCATAACAATTTGGCTTTATAATTGGGATCCTTGTGAATATTTGACAAATGATATGAGATATTTCAGTTATTAGATACATTTACCATCTGCATATGATATATGAGATGTACTAATGTGTAGGGAGGTGCTGAGGTGAAGTAAGTCCTATATGGTGCATGTTTAGGCTGCTTCTAGGTGAATTCTTGTCCTAATCGAGGTTAAGGGTATGGACTCGCTAAGATTTTCTCTCACCCCGTCATAGTTAAGATATTTTCAGGTCCCTAATGTGGAGGATCCCATACTCGAGGTTGAAAGGTCTGGAGTATAAGTGGCCTGATAGTTTCTTTTAGAAACAAGACTGACGTGTATGGACTGGTAGGACCAACTTGATATGTGTATAAAGTGTGGTTTGTGAAAATTGGCAGTCCTACTTTTACTATTAGTGTTTGATGGTTGTTAGGGTATCTGTTTAATTCACTTCTGCATGGGCATAAAACGAATGGGTCAATGATGCATCCTGAGAATATTGTAAATTTTAATTGACCACCGAGGGTTATTCGTATACCTGGGGTTCAAGGCATGACAAAGGGTCATAGCCAAGGAAGGAGGAAATGGACCAGTTTAACAACAAACTCAAGTCTAACATAACCCAAAAAGATCAAATCATATGTACTAGATGCCATAACCATGTCAATCGAACGGTAGACCAAGGTAGTGGATTCATAATGTGACATCCCGATTTTCCAATTCTGGTTTCAATTAAATAAGTCGGGCATTTCATCTTCGCGTCTATAGCTTTCTCCTCTGAGTTGGCCACTCACGAGATAACTAGTCTATCAGGCGAAGTCGTTAAGGAATCTAAACGCAATAGACTTGAGAATTTGACCAGGAAACGACTGCTCGACTGTACTAATCTACAAGGGTCATTACGACACAGACCGATTAGAGACCGGAGATAGGTCGATTCAACAGAACCATGTAATTCAGTGTGGGTGATTCCACCTAATTGCACAATTCTTGTTGATCGGCACTAGACCGATTTCTCTATCGTTTTGGTACCCTGTGTCCGTATTTGAAACCTCGAGATTTCTACGACAATCGAGAGTCGCCAATGTGTCGAAGATGCACTTTGTGGCTTGAAAATAATCAACCACATGTCAATTGCACAGAAAATTCCTAAAAGCTACCCTATAGATTAGGACGCGCTAAAGTCGCGCCAGATTGAATTTAACCGTGAAATTGAACCCGATTACATAAATTGGAAGTTCTATCAAATCACCATTCATTTTAGGAATATCGACTCATCTCCAGAGGACTTTTCTACAAACCGAGATTTTTGGCGGAAAAGCAAAGTAATGCCGTTTTTGTTCGGGATTGTCAGAGGGCCGTTTTTAATTGAATCTTCGGGATGCAAGTTGGATCATTTGACGAGGAAATGTCATGAGAAGGCTGAGGACACATGGGTTAATTTAATTGAGCTTCAATTGGATGGAATTGAGAGAGAATTGAATGGATTGAATGGGGGAATGTCCAAAATTCGTAGCTCCCATGGCACACCACATTTTGCACCTATTGCCAAGCTTGTAGAGGAAGATTGGAGGAGAGAGAGTGGCTGAGGTCATGTGGTGTCATGGTGGGGGCAAAGCCAATGAGAAGATGGCAAGTGTTAAGCTCTAGAGAGCCCAAGGAGACCCCCCACTCTTCAGCAGTTTCTTCTCCCTTAATCCAAGGCTTTCTCCATTGTTATTGAAGGAGAGAAGCTCAGCAAAAACCAGAGGAACCGAGCAGCACCAGCCCCTCCATCGTCGCACACCCGGAAGGCCATTGTCGACCGTTTTCCTCCCTTGTTTTCCCCTCGTTCCAGTATCTACTCCAGCTGACCTTTCCCAGATGAATTAGTGAACGCCCCACCCACTTACGTGACGAGGACATCCATCCCGTTCCGGAGCATCCCACCGCTCGCCGGGACGATTCTCTGGTCGTCCCGAAATCCTGAGAGAAGCTGCCACTCGCCGGATCGTCTGGTTCCGCCCTGCTCCGCCTGTTCCACGTTTTCTTGTTGTTTCGCCCCATTCCGACCATTCCTTTGCCTGTCCCAACCTCCAACAAGATCCCCAAGACCCCCGGGAGCCGCTGGTTGCCAACCACCCACTTGTTGGAGCTCCAATCGGCCCGTTTTCGCCGTTGAAGTTGCTGGTTTCTTCTCTGCAGTTCAGCCCAGATTAGAAGCAGAAAACCAGAAAGCCATGAGGTCTTCGAGGCCCGTTTTAGGTGTCTTCCCGGCCTTGGTTGGTGTTACCGCGTTGAGGTTTATCGCCCGCCTTGGCATCGCCTTCGCCATGGACTCGCCAGAACGTTAATCCGGTGAGTTTATCATCTAATTCTTGCTTAGTGAGTTAATGACGCTTAAGGGATGTTTAGATTAGTCTAATTAGGTTTAGGTGGTTAGATTAGATTATTTTAATGTAAATTAGATTAGTTGTATGATTAGCTTAATGGATGTTTAATTAGGGCTAATTGTATGATTAAATTTGTGTAATCTTGTTTAAGCCCTAATTAATTATTTTAATTAAATAATTATTTTGAATTAAATTAAATTAAATTAAATTAAATTATTTAATAATTTCGAAAATTTTGCCGGGATGGCCGGTCGTTAGAATTTCGCGATGATCACAAAGAAGTGTGGTTGGTTTGTGCTAATTATATGTTTAATTGAGAAATTGATTGGATTGATGATTATGGTTGATTATTCCAAAAGTGTGGAATTGAGTGATATTGATGAAGTTGCGGTATTTAACTTGAAAATACCCGGTGTCGGTTATTGGCACCGTAATTGGTTGGTAGGACCAGTTTGAATTTATTGATTGATTTGATTGAGGATTGGTTTGGGTTATTATTGAATTGATAGCTTTGGTGAGCAGTTGTTTATATATGTATCAGCTTGGTCAAGCAAGTATTATATGCATATACGCTACAGCTTCAGTGAGCTGTCTATTTGCTACAGCTTCAGTGAACTATTTATACGCTACAGCTTCAGTGAGCTATCTATTCGCTATAGCTTCAGTGGGCTATCTATACGCTATAGCTTCAATGAGCTATTATATGAGCTACAGCTTTTGAGAGCTATTATATCAGCTACAGCTTTGGCGAGCTATTATATTATCTATCAGCTACAGCTTTGGCAAGCTATTATACTATCTATCTATACAGCTTGAGCAAGCTACCGTCTATATATTATAGCTTTGGAAAGCATGTGTCGTATTAATGACTGGTTTGATAGACGGTATTAAATGATAGATAGTAATGGTTGATAGATAGTACGGATTGAAATGGAAAGATAGATAGTATGATGGAATTGAATCATTGCGAATGATTGGATTGATTGAATTAATAGACCGATATAAGTGTCGGTAGTTTTAGCTTGTACAAACATTGTGCGAATATGAATTGTACCGATGCGCAGGAAAGGGACTGAGGCGAGGTAAGTCCTCTATCCTATATGTGTGGCTAGAGCGCCCTGAGGCGTATTTTCTTCCTAATTGAGTTTTAGAGGGTAGGACTCGTTGAGACGTAGTCTCATCCTGGTTGTGGGATAATATTTCAGGTCCCTAGATGATGGTCGTGAAGGACCGGAAGTCCTGGAGTTCGGAAGGTGGAGGCTGAAGAATTGATGAACGTGTCTGACAAGTTGGTCATAGGACAGTTCCCTTTTTGTTGAGCCGGTCTATTTTATAGTCAATCTAGTGTTATATATAAACCTATGTGTTTATAAGAAAGCTTGTTTGGTTGTGATTGATTGCTTGCTTTTCTATCCCAAGTTAAATGTTGTCAGGGGATTTGTTTCGCTTCCGCATGCATAATAAAATTGAATGGGTCGGCGACGTGTCCTGGGAAGTCGCATTTGTATCGACCAGAGTGGGATGTTCGCGCGCTCGGAGGATCGGGGCGTGACACGTAATGCATGCAACGGCTATGTGAGCCACCATACCTCGGCTTTTAACCATAATCCGAAGCTTCTTTATCTTTGGAGAACGAGTTACAACTTAAAATGATAGAGGGACGAAAGTGTTTTACCTTGAATTCGTGAAGCAAGGGGTCCTAGGCTCTCACTCAACTCATGATATTTAGCAAAACTGACATAGTTTGCTCTAGTTCCCTCAACCTTCACTTGTTACTTAATGATTTTGGGTTCCTCAAATCATAGTTTTTATGGTTTTTCAAGCCTAGAGAGAGTACTACAAAATGAAGACTAGAGAATGAGCCAGAGATGAAGGTGGAAATGAGAGGGATGAGTTTAGAGAGAGAGAGAGAGAGAGAGAGAGAGAGAGAGAGAAAAGTATCGTGAATCTCTTGGGATAAATGTCAAAAAAGTCATAAACTTATTATACAGCAACAAATTTAGTTATAAACTTTTTAACAGTACAAATTTATTGTAAGGCAACTGGTTTAGTTATAAACCTTTTAACAGTACAAATTTTGTTCTAAACTTTTGGATAGTTTGTCAATTTATTCATAAGGCTTTTAGCAATTTGCTAATGTAATCCTTCCGGATAAGTTTGGTTGGAAATTGCCTAAGGACTACACTAACAAATTATTAAAAATGTTTAGGACTAAATTGACAAATTGTCAAAATATTTAAGATTAAATTGGCAAAATTAAATGGTTTAGGATTGAATTGGTTGTTGTACAATAAGTTTAAGAATTTTTGGATATTTTTTTCTTAATTCCTTTATATGGGCATTGGCCAAGCCCATCCTTACCCAATTGTTTCTAACCAATATCCACTGGTTCAAAGCCCCAAAGTGCATTGGATTTTGTCCAACATTTCAAGCTTGATCCATTGAGTCTTTGTCACTAAAATCATTGAACTCAGGTCATGGGTTAGGCTTGGGCACACTATGCGATCGCATGGAAACTACAAGTATGTAGTCATCGTTCGTCTGTTTTGACAGATATTTGTAGTGGAGTGAGCTAATATGTAGATTACAGTCATGTAAATTTTTCAAGCCAAACGGACATTAGAAACTCCCACTTTGATGCCCTCATATCACAATTTATGGATTGCCTACCCCGTGTAAGGATCAATCGATACCTTCAATTCATGCTAAATTGGGAAACTTAACTTTTTGGAGTAAACCATAGGCCATATACTATTAGAAGAAGGGCTCATGCCACAAGAAGCAACATACCGGTACACCAATGCCATATCTAACCAAAATTAATTTTTGTATAATAAAACTTTCAAACTAGTAAATCCATGTTACATTTATTATAAAATGATGTTTTATATGATAAAAATTCCAAACTAATATACCCGTTTCATATTGATCTTAAACTGATGCACTCATGCCCCATTTACAAAAAAAAAAAATATCCATGTCTACCACAATTTGGAGTAAATATGGTGCATGTATACCAGTTTGGGATGTGGCATGACTGTACTAATTTAGAGTTTTTTTTTTTTTAATGATACAAAATTAGTTTGGGAGTTTCTTGTGAAACAAAAAAATTAGTTTAGACTAAATGTGTTATGGGTAAACTGGTTTAGAGTTTTTGATGGTATTAGACAATAAAAAGTTAGAGTCAAAGATGTTCATTGTGATGCTTAAGCTTGCAAATTTCCAAGTTTGTTTGAGCCTTGAACCAAGCAGGAGAAGTTGCAAAAAATTAAAAAAGAAAAAGGTTGAGTTTGGTGTGGGTTCGATTTGCCCGTGAGCTCTAGCACCTTTGTTGATCAAAGTTTTTGCTGCTGAGTCTAATATGATAAATTAGAATGCTCTATTACTGTGTGCAAGAGAAATGCAATGAGAAATGTGAATGCATGATGAAGCTATGTCAATGTTTTTTGTTAGGGATCAATTATTGCCATTATTAATGTATTTGATACTTAATCTTTATGAAATGCATATGTGAAGCGTATCTCTTGACATAGGGGCCAAGATACTAAGACTACAATGTCCCTAGTTTCTAATTGTAGAATTGTGTTGATAAAAATGTCAACGCAAAATGGCGCGCGATCGCAGTATTTCCTCAGGGTCAAATTTTGTCATTTGATAGAGAATTTGACTATCAAATCCTCTTTAAAAAAAAGCTCTTAACACTTCTGCTTACAGATGTTCTAAACTTTTCTGCATTGTTGCCCACATAACACTGTTTTACTAGGGAGCTAGCAACTCAGATTCCCTCACAATCTCTATGTTTACATCATAAATCTGTTGTGCGGAAGAACACCTTAACTAGATGAGAAAGAAAACAAGAATAATCAAGAATACAGAGATTTACGTGGTTTGACGAAAGATCTGCCTACGTCCATGGGAGAGAAAGAGACGATTTCTTATTTGAGCGTACCACCAGAGTACAAGGCACAATGTTGAAATAAATAGATCTTTAAATCCCCACTTTCCTAAACCTAGTAGGAGAGGAATTCCACCATAAAGATATTATCAAATTTTGAACCCAAATCTAGGAAATATATTAGGAAACAAATAACCTGCAATCTTCAAGCCTTCCTAGATTTCTTGATTGAATTTTGTGGAATTCAAGACAACATCAGCAAATCTCCACCTTTGGCTTGAATAAACCACAAGCCTCCACTTGAACCAAGAAAACGAATATATCTCTCCCTCCACCGTACCTTTGCAAAGGTACACCCACACCTAGATCGGTGTGGCCTCCATCAACTTCAATGATGAGTGAGAGAAATCAAATCCTTACAGGACTTGAACTTCTCTGTAGTAACCGTCTTTGTGAACATATTTGCGGGATTATCTTTAGTATGGATTTTCTTCAAAGCAATGCTACCATTCTTCACAAATTCTCTAATTTTGTGGTATTGAACTTCAATGTGTTTTGTTCTGGAATGGAACACTTGATTATTTGTGAGACATATTGCACTTTGACTATCGCAATATAATGTAGCACTTTCTTGCTTTATGCCAACTCTATGACCAAACCAGTTAGCCATATTCCCTCCTTTGCAGCCTCAATTACTGCCATATGCTCAGCTTTGGTTGTAGACAATGCTACAATAGGTTGAAGCATTGCCTTCCACGAATAGCTCCACCGCCAAGAGTAAAGACATATCCTGTGATGGACCTTTGCTTGTCCAAATTACCAACAAAGTCTGAATCAACATAACTTGCTAAATCAATCGATCCTCCGTTACAACTGAACATTAAACCCATTATGGCAGTTCTAGTCAAATAACAAAAGATCCACTTAATAGCTTCCCAATGCTCCTTACCCGGATTGCTCATATATCGGCTGACGAGACTCACTGCATGAGCCAAATCCGGTTTGCTACAAACCATAGCATACATGAGGCTCCCTACTGCGTTGGCATAGGGTACTTGAGACATCTTTACAACTTTCTCATATGAAATAGGGTATTGTTTCTTAGATAATTGGAAGTGATTTGCTAAGGGTGTACTAATTGGTTTAGCTTTACCCATGTTGAACCACTCCAAGACCTTCTCAACATACTTCTTTTAATTCATCCAAAGCTTACTTACATGTCTATCTCGAAAGATTTCCATGCCAAGGATCCTTTTTGTAGCACCAAGATCCTTCATATCAAACTCACTAGTTAACTGAGACTTTAGGGAAATAATGTCTCTCATTTTTCTTGCAGCAATCAACATGTCATCAACATAGAGGATTAACAAAATAAGCGACTTATCATCCAAAACCTTGTAGTAGACACAAGAATCATGCACACTCCTCATGTAGCCAATACGAAGCATAAAAGAATCAAACCTTTTATTCCATTGCCTTGGAGATTGCTTCAAACCATAAAGTGATCTCTTGAGCAAACAAACATGATCCCCTTTACCTTCCACCTTGAAGCCTTCGGGCTGCTCCATATAAATTTTCTCCTCCAAGTCACCATGAAGGAATGTCGTCTTCACATCTAGCTGCTCAAGCTCCAAGTCATACATGGCTACCATAGCTAGTAAAACACGAATTGATGTGTGTTTTACAACAGGGGAAAATATCCCGTTGTAATCAATCCCCTCCTTCTGTGCATAGCCCTTAGCAACAAGTCGGGCCTTGTATCTCTCTTGCTCTTTCTCCGTTGCTGCTTCCTTTCTTCAAAGAACCCATTTGCAACCAATGACATTTTGATCCCTGGGCTTCTTCACAAGTTCCCATGTCTCATTCTTTTGTAACGACTCCATCTCCTCCATCATTGTGGTCATTCACTTTTCTTTGTGATCACTTTTCAAAGCTTCATGGTAGGAGCTTGGATTGCCAGAGCCTACGGTAAGAGCATAAATAACCATATCCTTAAAACCATACCTCTCTGGTGCTTTGGGAGTGCGCCTTCCTCGACCCATCGCAATGGTATGAAGAACTTCTACCGTTTCTTTGACTTTCAGAGCTTCATCGGATGACTCACCATTCTCTGCAGATTCTTTGGTTTCAAACTCCACCTTAATGATATATTTATCACTCTCCTCTTCAGTAGCCGCACGTGGCACGCAGCTTGACTTCAACATTGCATATTCATCAAATATAACATCCCTGCTCGTCAAAACTTTCTTCTCACTTGGATCCCATAATTTGTAGCCTTTCACTCCTTTCTCGTAACCGAGAAATATGCATTGTTTTGATTTTGGATCCAATTTCAAGCGCTTCAAGCTCTGCACATGTACAAAAGCAGGACAACCGAATATTCTTAAATTAGAATAATCGACAATTTTACCAGTCCATACCTCTTCGGGAATTTTGCATTTAATTGTAGTTGATGGAGATCGATTCACAAGATAACATGCCATGCAGACAGCTTCTACCCAAAACTCCTTGCTCAGTCCCGCATGTAGCCTCATGCTTCGAGCTCTCTCTAATAAGGTCCAGTTCATCCTTTCCACTACGCCATTCAGTTGGGGCATATCCAGAACTGTGAAGTGACATTTAATCCCTTTATTCTTGCAAAGCTCCATGAATGGTGTCGATTTGTACTCTCCTCCATTGTCTGATCTCAAGCACTTAACCTTCTTCCCCGTTGAAGTCTCAACTTCAGCTTTCCATTCTTTGAACTTTTCAAAGACTTCACTTTTGTGTCGCATGAAGTAAACCCAAACTTTGCGAGAGAAATCGTCAATGAATGTCACGAAGTATTCTTTCCCTCCTTTTGACATTACCGGTGAAGGACCCCCATACATCCGTGTGTACATACTCGAGCATGCCCTTGCTTGTATGAAATGAACCATACTTTGCATTGTTTTCCAAACACACAAAATTTGCAGAAATCTAATTTGCATGTTTTTATACTTTTGAGTGCATTCCTCTTGTGAAGCTCCATCAATCCTCTTTCTCCCATATGCCCGAGATGCATATGCCATAAATAGGTGTTATCTATCTCCGTGCTAGCATCCGTGGACACGGATGCTCTACCTTGCACAATGGTTCCTATAAGTCGATATAGGTTCCCATGCCTTTGTCCTTTAAGAACAACCAGAGCTCCCTTTATCACCTTCAAGACTCCACCTTGAGCCGTGTACTTGCATCTATTGGATTCAAGTGCTCCAAATGAGATCAAATTCTTCCTTAGACCCGGAACATGACGCACGTCTGCCAAGGTTCTAATCATGCCATCAAACATCTTGGTTTCATGGTTCCAACACCCACAGTCTTGCACGAAGTATCATTCCCCATGAGAACTGAACCACCATCATATGCCTTGTACTCATCAAAGGCTTCTCGATGAGGATACATGTGAAAGTGCATCCGGAGTCCATGATCCATAAATCTTCAAAGATGTCCTTCCCCGACGATATGGACAAGACATCCCCATCATTGGTCTCAATGATGTTGGCTACACTTGCCTCATCCGAGCTCTTCTTCTTTTTCTCATTCTTATTTGGACAAAATCCCTTAGTATGCCCCTCCTGATTGCATCCGTAGCATCTTCCTTTGAACTTTCCCTTAGATTTTGATCGACCCCTACTGCTCGATCCTCAATCCGTTGATCTTCCTCTTCCTTGATTGCTTTTCTCCTTTGCAAAGAGTCACTTTCCCAAAGATTTTGAACTACTTGCCCTTTTCTGGGTGTCGTTTGAAATTAGGGTAGCAGTCACCTCTCCGATCTCTAGGGTTTCCTTGCCATAAAGGAGCGTAGTCACCAAGTGGTCAAACGAATCCGGCAACGATGCCAGTAGTAGAAGCGCTATGTCTTCATCCTCAAACTTTGCCTCCAAGCTTGTAAGTTCACTAATCATCATATTGAACACATTGATGTGTTCCAACATATCTCCTCCTTCACTCATCTAAAGTGAATATAATCTCTTCTTCAAGAACAACTTGTTTGTAAGAGATTACATCGTGTAAATGCTTTCGAGTTTGAACCATACCTCTGGAGCAGATTCAATTTCCGCTACATATTGAAGGGCCTCATCCAATAGGTTCAACGGATTGCGCTGCACACCCTCTCCTCCATGTCGGCCCAATCATCATCAGTGATGGTGTCCGGCTTGTTTGATCTTCCCAGAAGAACCTTTGATAAACCTTGTTGAATCAACAGATCCTTCATCATTCTCTGCCATAGTGTAAAACTATTCTTCCAGTGAATCGTTCAATATCAAATCAAACGGTTGAACCTTTTCCAGCCATCTAGTTAGAAGTCACAATACAAGAACGGAGAACCTGGATTGCTCTGATATCAATTATTGTGCGGAAGAACACCTTAACTAGATGAGAAAGAAAACAAGAATAATCAAGAACACGGAGATTTACGTGGTTCGGCAAAAGATCCACCTATGTCCACGGGAGAGAGAGACGATTCTTATTTGAGCGTATCACCATGAGTACAAGGCACAATGCTGAAATAAATAGATATTTAAATCCCCACTTTCCTAAACCTAGTAGGAAATGAATTCCACCATAAAGATATTTTCAAATTTAAAACCCAAATCTAGGAAATATAATAGGAAACAAATAGCCTGCAATCTTCAAGCCTTCCTAAATTTCCCGATTGAATTTTGTGGAATTCAAGATAGCATCAGCAATATCCACATATAAGTTTAACAAAATATTGCATATCCAATTTGCTTAATTTGGTGAACACTAAACCCCTAGAAAGATGAATTATAGTGAAAATGCATTTGAGAATTTTATCTTCCTTCAACCGTAGTAATGGTGATGGTATTCATGGACCGGATGCTTTCTTCTTGTGATGGGACTTCGTGAGCCAGCAAGCGTGAAAATGTATATGTCGGTTGCTTTGGTTGTGGAAGATTGGACTCCCCATTTAGCATTAGAACCACGGCCAACATGTTGGGTCTATCTGTGGCATGGTCTTGCGTACAGAGAAGCCCCAACTGAATGCATCTCATCACTTCTAACACCGAAAATGCATCGGCAATGCCTTCATCTATTAGATCCAATCCTCTTCCTTCACACCACAAGTGCCAAGCCTGTAACAACTAGTCGATTGTCAGTGTTCCAAGGACTATCAATGGTTGGAAACTGAAATGGAGGAGTAATAGTTCCAAGATAGATTTTGCTCTTACATAAGCGAGGAGATTGAGATGCTGCCCTGGGTAATCTAAACTTGTGTTCTTCTTGCCGCTGATAATCTCCAATAGCAGTACTCCAAAGCTATAAACATCAGATTTCTCAGAAAATATCCCACCCATGGCATACTCTGGAGACATGTAGCCACTGTAGACAAAATAATATAAGTAGAGTGTTCCTAAAATACAGTTCATACAAAAAAAAAATCATAGACTAAAGGATGATGACATGAGAGATGAGAAAATTGGAGGGTGATCAACATCCAACTTGACGAGCACTGTACTTCTCATATCTTTTAGCATTTACATTACGGTGCTGGTCTATAATTACCTTGGAGTGAACTGACATATTGGAACCATTGGATGTACATGTAAGAGTTTTCTTGGTAATAGTAAAGCAATAGTTGGGACATGTCTAAAGCGCATTATACTGCTAATCTACTTTTTAAGGTGATACATTGCCTCATAAGTACGCACTCCTAATAGTGATGTTAGAAAGCTTACAGTGTCCCCACAACTTTGTGAGTATTTACCAAAACTTGAGTGCCTTCAAATATCCGTGACAGCCCAAAATCTGAAATCTTGGGATTCATCTTTTCATCCAAGAGAATGTTGCTCACTTTCAAATCCCGATGTATGACTCTAAGGCAAGAATCATGGTGGAGGTAAAGGAGCCCTCTTGCGATCCCTTGGATAATGTTGAAGCGTACACTCCAGCTAAGTTTTGCCTTCTCTTTTGAATCTGAACAAGGTCACAAACAGAAGAAATATCTAGTTTCAATACCAGATTTTGTTGAAAGCAGGAGTAAGTTCTTCAAAGAGTGAGACTAACCAAAGAGGAAGGTGTCCAAGCTCTTGTTGGGCAAGTACTCATACACTAGAATCTTTTCTTCTCCTTCAATGCAGCAACCAAGGAGTCTCACTAGATTTCGGTGTTGAAGTTTGGATATTAGAAGGATCTCATTCTTGAACTCCGCTATGCCTTGGCCAGAGCTGCTTGAAAGTCTCTTTGCTGCTATCTCCATACCATTGTTCAGTTTTCCCTATTTCAAAATGACCAGCACTATAAGATCTTGGATAATCTCCTTATTTCCCTCAAAGAAGGCTTTTCTTTTACCTTATAAACTGGGCCAAACCCTCCTTGCCCGAGTTTGTTTTTCACGTTGAAGTTGTCTGTTGCGAGGCGTATGCTATCAAAGTCATAAACGACCAATTTCGATGTATCATCTTCCTTCATTTGCTCTTTCCAAGCAATGTCCCTTAGTAGTTTTTCTGACCTAAAGAGCCTTGGGATTGTCATTTTCCTAAACTTCCCTGCATTTTATAGATAGAATGAAATCAACTCAAGATAAGCATGAGAAC
Source organism: Eucalyptus caleyi (assembly GCA_014182885.2). Lineage (NCBI taxonomy): Eukaryota > Viridiplantae > Streptophyta > Magnoliopsida > Myrtales > Myrtaceae > Eucalyptus > Eucalyptus caleyi. Next base: position 52,209,541 of record CM024470.2, read on the forward strand.
ATCAGTAGCAAAGCAAGCTTCTGAAGCTATGGTTCTACCAATAATTCAAGATTCTTATATTGCAGTTAGTGTAAAATCACCCTTAAAACAGCAACAAACTGTACATCTTTTTATCACCTCTCCACTTTGAAAGACCACAGACTGAAATACCAGCTCCAAATAAGATGATGCCAGAAATAGTACTTAGGCTAATGATAAGTTTTGTCCGTGTAGTAGGTACACCTGAACCATAGAAATATGTTATAAGAAGCACAAAAAGTGCAAAACCAAACGCGTATTGATTCAACCCCTTCAATCTGTATCCACACCTGCACTCGAGTCCATAAGTCGAATAAATAGATCTTCACCACCCATGGAGAATTGTTGAGTATCTAGGAGGTCCTTACTCCAGGCCATACATCCTATATAATTCACATAAGAAAAGGCCAAGCAAGAGCAGTTTTCTAGGCACCAACTTTGGCATCCTTCCGCATTATGTATCAGCAAATGATCAGCAGAATCAGGCAATTTTATTTGTCTCATTTGCCAGAACATATCTTCAGCGCTTGTGGATTTCTGACAATTCAATTCAATTTTCCTAAGGCACCCTCTGGTCCAGTTTCCTCTGTTCCATTCTTTTTTTGATCTTGGTTTAAAACCTTTTAAGCATCTGCATATGGGTGAACTAAACGGGTTGCAAACTCCAAAGGGGCCACATATTCCATAAATTTCACAAGGCTTAGTTGGTTCCGGTGACTTCCAGTATGTTAACCAGCCATTGTCCCAAAACATTGCCTTTAGAGATCCTTCACAAGAGATGAAAGAATATGCAAAGATGGAGTTGTTGTAATTATTGAGGTAATAATATGAGGTTCCCTGGACATTATCTTGTCGGACATCGTAGTATGTGTTGGTCATGGTCGGGATTCCGATGAACTTGGTTTTATCCCACTGTCCACTTCTCCAGTAAGGACTTGATCCATTCCAAGTGAAAAGCTGAGGTGGTGTCTCCGATGTCAATCCCATGACAAAGCTTCCGAGTGAGGGATCATCTTCGCCTTTCCAGGAAGTCAAGTTTAGTTTCTTTCCTTTTTTCACATTTGCTCCAATCTTCATGTTTGGCAAGAGAGTGTCGGTTGGCTCATCAAAGCTTTCCCACATTATATTCGCGTTCCTGTCTTGAAGAACAAAGTTTCCAAAGTCTGAAAGCAATGCTTTGGAATAATTTGACTTTGCCAGGACATTAGTAGACCACACGGTGTTTTGTCGCCCATCAAGAAGCTTCAGATTTCCATCTTCGCCAATTATTAAACTTGCAGACTGATCTGTATGTCCAAGTGGCTTGTCCCTGTTGGCCACCCAAACAACTTTGGAGGGAGTCATCTTCTTGTACCATATTCCTACGTACTGCTTTGCTGATCCTTTAGGCGTGAAGAACCCGAGCTCAAAGATTTGACTACTAGAGACAAGGGTTTGGTTTTGAATCAGTGGACTCGATGCAGTTATGCTATCAATTGTGCTGCTTTGAAGTGCTTGAGGCAGGGAGAAGACTAGCAAAGAACACAAGTGCAGAGTCACTGGAATTGTTTGGAATAAATTCAACAAAGTATTTGTCAAAAAATGCCTTAGGGAACTTCACCTCTTATAAGCATATCGGAATGGATAGAGATGGAATCATGAAAATGACATGACTAGTACTATAACTTTTGTACCATGCTTACCTTGGTATCGTAATTTTTAAGTTGATCACTTGAGTTTCATTACTTCAAAAAAATGTCAAGTTTATATGAATATTGTCAAAACATCCAACATGACTTCAAATTAATATAAAATCATTTGACATGGCGCCTTTGGGAAATAATGTCTTCTAGAGTGCTCATAAACAATATCATTTAGCCATTCCTTGACCCAAATTGACAAAATTAAGGCTAAATTCAACTCAAACCCTAAACCCAAATTAGGTCCAATGGTGGTGAGTCTTTATCCTGCGGGTGCCGCCAAAGGATACCCTTGGGCGAAGGCGCTAGAGGTGGCATTGCTGCTGATTCTGAAGGGCCACTTCAATGGCAATCCTTCCAATTTGTGGTAATGTAGCTTTCTTCCCATGGGCATTGGACTGAAATTTCGGATGTGATATCAGAGATTTTCCCTTTGAGGCCATGGGTAATGCCATGTAAAATTTGTTTTTCTCTTGAATTGGTTCTTCCATATTCAAGATCCTTAGATTTGTTTGGTAATTCAAAAATTTCGAATTGGTTTTTCAAATTAAGGTTATTGTCAAATTATATTTTCATTTTAATTACTTTAATAGCTACCCTTCTCTCTCTCTCTCTCTCTCTCTCTCTCTCTCTCTTCTCTCTATATATATATATATATATATATATATATATATATATATATCGTTTAACTTGAAAATGATTTGTAGATTGTCATAGGCTCATCTCCGCAAGAGGCATAATTTGAAATAGGGAAAATGATATTATACATATCTTAACTTTTCAATCAATCATTTGAATGTCATAATATTTTAAAGGTATTCGTTTAAGTATTCCTTTTGTTGAAAAATTTGATGTAACATTAATTTGATATAAAATCATGTGACGTGGCTTGCTGGATAAGTAATATCATCAAAAGTGTGTAGAAAGGATGTCATTTAACCCTTTCTTTGCACCAAATTGACAAGCAACTGATTGCTCAAGAAATTGAGAAGAAAGATATCGACATGAGCCCACTGCATACCCTATCCCACATGGCCGCTGTTGGACCTAACGTGGGGATAGGGTTAGGATTTTAGTTTGATAAGCCCCACTTCATCAATTTGGGGTACAAAAGGAGTAATGACTCATTTCTGCACACTTTTGATAACATCATTTCTCTGGCGAACCGTATCTGATAATTTTATAATAAATTATTGACATGTCAGAATTTTGATTGATGAAATCATTGCTGTCACTTAAGTAAATTTCCTTCAAATTTATAATACTTAAGTGATCAATTAAACATTTATAGGACTGTGTACAAGGATTATGGCACTTATGATGTTTTCTTCCCTTTTCATTAAAAGGTTCACTCCACTTATTCGAACTATAAAGTAGGATAAGCAGTTCGCTGGAAAAAAAAAAAATTGGACAAATCTTTCTGTCTTAACAGAGGACAAATATCAAAAACAAACATGTACCTTTACGTCTGGTCACGGGAGCAGGAGGAGAACGAAGGAAGGACGGCGGAGGCACCAGCGCCACCATGGCCGAGGCATTGTAAAATGGGTACAGCTCGAACCTCATGCTGCAGCTCGGAGTGAACAACCTCCCACCTTGCTTCCCCCGTGGGAGACCAGCGATTGTTGCCCGGAGGCACGTGTTGCACTCCAACACCGTCAAGTCCGGTGTGCACTGTGCGAGCGTGTACAGCTTCTGCAAACTCGTAAAGTTTGCCTCCGCAACGGCAAGTTTCTTCCCCGACTTGCCGACTGAAGCCCTAACAGTGATGTCGTCCACGGTCTCTCTCAGGACTTGCATGTACTGGGTTGGATTGGTGATTTTCCCGGTGTGGTACATCGTGATAGAAGGCACTTGTTCCATGACTGAGTAGATGGAGCCATCGGAGTACCTCAACATACACTCATCATACCAGATCACGGAGACTCGCCGGTTGGGGCATCTTTGGAGGATATCCTGTTTTCCAGTGGCCACGCAGTTGCTGCACGTGGCGGCATCGACGTCGCCGCGGCAGAGGAAGAGCCCGTAGACCTGGCCGGGAGGGTTTTGGCCGACAACAGCATTGGCAAAGCCGTCAGCGCTGTCGGTGGCGGCAGAGGAGAGAGAAGAGAGGAGGGTGTTGAGGTTGGATTGGTAGGTCGAGTTGGGAGTGAAGAGTGTGGCATTTGGGCAGTAATACCGTAGAAACGTAGGTGCTGATTCAGTACCTACAAAATTTATGAAGAAGAAGAGGAGAGAGAGGGAGATGGTGATGCAAGAACTCATTTCTACGTTGATGAATACCTTGTCTTGCTGCACAGGCATGGAATTAGAGGAAGAAGAAGGAAGAGCCATGGTCTGCTGTCCTATATATTTTGGTCGTGGGAACTATTCGGAAAATTTATTACGTGCATTAAATAGAACCTAACCCAGACTGCCATAACAGGTAAATAATTACAAGACAAAAAGCAAAAAGAATTGTATTAGTGCAACAATCTAAATTATGGGATTAGGCTATCATATTTATACCCGTTGGATTGCTATTGTGTCATTGTTACCGGTATTCAAATGGTTGTAATCCAATGGCTGCAAATGTAAGCCTTCAAAATTGCATGTGAGGTTTGCATAGCTAAAATATGGGGTAAGTACGACTGTCATAACTTTCATACCAAATTCACTTGAGTACCATAATTTTTTTTTTTTTTTTTCCACTTGGGTGCTGTAAATTGTAAAAATTGATTAATTAAGTGCCATTGGCAAACTGCCTCACTGGAAAATCTAACCTGAAGCTGGTTATCCTAGGTGTTATCATTGGCATTGACGTGAATAATTAATAAAAAATTCAAGAATAAAAGATCCACATCAAAATGGAAAATCAATAAAAAAAAATCCACATAGGATGATTTGATGGGAATGACACTCAAATAATTAATTTTACTCCGAATGTGGCACTTAAGTGAGCGAAAAAAATCGTTATGGTACTTAAGTGAGCTCCATACAAAAGTAATGAAAAGGTTGGTGTCCTTGTTCTAGCATTTTTATTTATTAATGAAAAGGTTGGGGAGAGTCAATGTAGTTATCGCTATGAACTATACATAAGGGTCCTACGTAGACAAATGCCTTGCAATAATTAATTATTTCTAAAACATATTAATAGAAGGTGACACCATATATATAAAAGGGATAATACCTTAAAAAAACCCCAAACTGGTACTTCTCAAACTATTTTTTTGACCATGAAAAACCCCAAACCATTAAACTTGTGACAAATTTATCCCGACTGATTATAAAAAACCAAAATATTTTAAATTCAATTTTCACTGCAAAATGATCAAATTAAATTTGTCATCAAAACAATTATTAAATGTTATTAACAAATCATAAAAATTGTAAACTGTGATAATTACCTTAAATTTATTGGTTAACTCCTTTTTTAACCATAATTTGAGAATAAAATTTAACGAAAACTAACATAGGGTAAATTTGCCCATGACTCTTGATAAATTTGTCATACACTCTCCTTATTTTAATAGTTTTGATCAATTTGTCAAATATAAATAAGTAGGTTTTTTAGGGTTTAGCATTTAAAATTAGCATTCATGATTAAGGCCCATGATATAAAGTCCAAAATATTTTAAATTCAATTTTTCCACCCATTTTTTGACTTCCGATGTCCCATTTTACTTTAAATTGACCACGATATCTTTAACAGGTCCAGATTTTAATTTATTTCATACCTCTTTTTCTTCTCTTTCTTTGGAAATTCTAATGCATTTAGAATTGACAAAAATATGTATTTGCTAAAGGCTTGATTGGATTATCTTATAATGTAATTACAATTGTCATAATATTCTTGTCAATAACTAATTATTCCTCTTAATTAGTTATACTTTTCAGTTTTGTCAATATAATTCTAAACTTTTGGGCCATATTTCAATGTTGTATTTCCTCCCAATTGCCACCGAAAATCATTAATGTGGTGTCTAATTATTGCCAACCATCCTAAGTGGCATTCTGGCATGGGCAATTTGTTGATTTTCACATCACAATTTGTGACGACAATTAGCAAGAAAGACTATATTTAAATATTGTGCAAATGTGTAGAACTATATTGACAAAATTGGAAAATTAAAATTGAATTAATATCCATGCTATAGGTATAAGACTAAATTGATAATTTTCCTAAATATTTAAATAACCACTCCTTCAATGCACAAGCACAAGCAATTTTTGGATAAATACACTATAAGTGTCATAACTTTCGTGCCACTCAGATTTGAAAAAAGTTGGTTGCTTAAGTGCCACTGGCACTTTGCCTCGATATGGATGTCGGTTATTCTATATGATATTGCTAATGCTGATGTAGACAATTAATGAAATATTCCAAAAAAAAATCCACATTGAATGGAAATTAATAAAAAAAAAAATTACATAGGACGATTTGCTGAAGTGAAATTCAAATTACCGATTTTACTCCAATGTGGTATTTAAGTGAGTGAAAGAAAGTCATGGTACTCAAGTGAGTGCTGTACAAAAATTATAATGCTCTTGCTATTCTTATCCCCTAAAATTTAGAGCACAATAATGGAGGAAAAGAGATTTGTGCACCTAATTTGGAATCCATTTTTTTTTCATAAGGTATATTGACAATCCAAATATCAAGTGCTTCTCATTTATTGTCCTCTGTATTACCGACTCAATGAGATTGTCTCTTAGTTTCAGCATTCAATAAACACTCCTTTTGTGAGGTTATTTTATTTTATTTTATTTGTTGGTACATTATAATTATAAGAAAGAATTGAACACTATTTGTAGAGTTCTAACGTGAGGTTATTTGTACATTATAATTATAAGAAAGACTTGAACACTCATCTCAAGCCTCATCTCAAGCTTTTATTCAGCCCATATTAGCTAGCCAAATATCATACTCATTAAGAATCTTTAAATCTCACCTTAATTGATCAACCTTGTAAAACACCGAATTACAATTTTAATTGATGTAGCCCACATCGGAAGAACAATTACAACAAATGCAAGCATGGTCGTGCCTACGAGAATCACAGTATTAACCTAATCAATTTGAAATTGACATATATCAAAATATATTTATCATGGTGCATTGTTTATAGTATCGTAGAAAAGTAACAGAATATAGACTTGTTCTACTAATGGTATGTGGTAAGAATTTCTATTTGTTATGTGGGACTCATTATTCTTACTGTTCCTTAATATATGATTGCTATAATTTATTAGATTAAGTCTACGAAATAACTTGTTTCTTAATATATGACTTTTTTTATTTCACTTAAATCAAAATATTGCCATTTTTATTTCACTTTGGTTACATGAACACCATTTTACTTTTTAGCATCCATGTAGGCATACTTTAACTAGTGTTCATTGATAGATTCTTAGTGAAAGGTAAATATATTATATAGGTATAAATTTGAGATCACCAAAAAAATATATATTAAAGTAAAACATATCATAACAAGCATAACTTAAGATTTTTGGTACCGTTTTCTCTATCTTGAATCGTGAAAAGGACTGGTATCCCGCTTTTGTTAGGTCATTTTTGACAGGTTAAGACAAACCCGCGTGGGATTTTCCTGAATGTGGTTGGGTGGGCCATCAATATTTCGGGGGGACAGAAGAATAAGACGGTGAGGACGGAAGACAGCATTTGGCCCTCGCACGAGGTCGTTGACCGAAGTCAACTTGCGTGGGTTGCGCCCTAATTTCGCTCCACGTGGAGACTGGAAGAAAGAAAAGTCGAAACGTGTATCTCGGTGATGTCGTTGGAGAGAGAGAGAGAGATGATGTGAAAGTGATTTTGGTGGCAACCGTGAATCCGGGTAAAGAATGATCGAAGCCAAACCCCTCTGAACCGTTACGCTAGAGTCACGCCTATTTTATTTGGGAGATACACCGCAATTGATTTCTTTTTCTAGGCAGCTATGTAACACAATAACCTAATTCATTCGGGATATTTTCATATTTTATCCATCATATATTAACTTAAAATTGATAACGTTTCTCAATCAAGCACACTAAATTGCATCACTTCTTTGAAAGGCACCTCTTACAAGTTAGATTCAAATCCACATGGCTTTGTTTGGTTTGGTTTTGGGGAATGCCTTCAGAAAAATATAAACACCTTTGGATTAAAGGAGTTTTTCGAAATGCAAATAGTATTTGATAAATTGTGATTTTAAGGTGCATTGAAAAACAACTTTGACTAAAATGCCGTTTGGTAAAAATTACATTTATAAAAGACTTTTACTAAAATATTAAAAAAAAATTTTTTTTTTTTTGGAAGTTCAGCCATCAATGGTGGCCAAATCTGACCGCCGGATGGCCTTGCGTGAGGTCGCCTACCTCAGGCAAGGGTTGCTTGAGGTCGCGCGGCCTTAGGCGGCTGCCTAGGTTGCGCAATTTAGGTCAACAATCGCCTAGGTCACGCGACCCAAGTTTCACCTGAGGTTCGGTGACGGTTGTTGGGGTTGGACCATGCCGCATGCAACCCCTTGGCTAGCAATCGTTGGCCTCCAATCAGCTTTTCGTGCGGCGGTCTTTGGAGGAGATGAACAGTAACCAAGGGCCTAGAGTTGCATTCCAAAAATGCAACTTCCCAAAATACGTCCACACCTACTTTGAACTAAAGGCCCTTAGAGTTCTTTGGAAATACAATTATATTTTCCTAAAATCGAGCAAAAACATGAATCAAGCAGGTTTGCATTTGGCTAAGGGATTTTAGAGTCCCAAAATCCATTGCAAATGCCAAACCAAACCGACCACTCACACCATTAGTGGGCAAGTCCACTTACTCCTACCTCCATCGCCATTCTAAAAGTCTAGAGAAGAAATTATTTATATAGAAAGTTGAATTTGCAAGGGGTGAGTTCAGAAAAAGCTACCGAATTTGATGGTACGAATTTATTTTAATATATGTACTGAATTAACATAATAATTTTGTTCACATGAGCGTTGACGTTGACGTTAGCGGTCACGAGACTCGCGTCATGGATTGAACTCGACTGGGGTTCTCGAAGCTGAATGATGTGAAGCGAGTTTGGACTGTTTCGTCGTCAAAGTCATGCGGAGACTTGGAAAAATAAGTCAAGGATAAGGATACAGACGCAAGTGATTTGCAAACGAGGAAAGTCACGGGTAGATTGGAGGAATTCCTTTGGTAAGTGCCAACGGCTATGATGGCATGAAGGAGTATAAAAGGAAGACGTTCTAGTTGTTTTAAGTGTGTGATTGATAGAAAAATTCCAGTCTCAAGACCCTTGATTATTAGTCGAGACTGTTCGAGCGAAATCGTAAACACAGAGTGTTTGTACTTGGTGATACCTTGAGTGAGTGTGGTAGATCATCTACACCGAGAAATCAAGGAAGATCAACACTGTAACATCTCTTTGTTCATAGTGGAATCCAGCCAATTGGCTGTCGGTGCGAGAAGAGTGGACGTAGGCTTGAATCAAGCCGAACCACTATAAACCGAGTGTTCAATTCTCTCTTTCCCTTACTCGGTCTCACGATTGGTTTTTAATTATTGCAAATTCTTCAACTGTCTAAAGTATTGTGCAATCTTCAAGAAAAATCTTTGTATACCTATTCACCCCCTCTAGGTACTCATACTAGCAATATCAATTGGTATCAGAGCCCGTGTTCTTACTTTGTTTGAAGTGTTTTTCTTCAGAGTAAAAGATCCATGGCTAGTATGCTAGCACCGGGGCTGATGGAAGGGCAAAGCAATACTAGACCTCCCTACTTCGATGGAAAGGATTACAACATCTGGAAAAACAAGATGAAAGCTTTCCTTCGATCAAAGGATCCTCTGGAATGGGACGTTGTGGAAAGAGGAATCACTCCTGCTGCTGCATCAATCTCTGAAAGAGGGAAAGACACTATTGAAACCAGCGGAATGTCTCAGGAAGAGATAAACAAGAGACAAGCACTCGATGCAAAAGCAATTTACTCTTTATATTGTGCTTTATCTCCAACTGAATATAATAGAATATCTTCTTGTGTTACAGCAAAAGAAGTATGGGATAGATTACACATCACCTATGAAGGGACGAACGAGTGAAGGAGACCGAATTAACATTCTCCTTGGTCAATATGAAGCCTTCAAAATGAAACCAGGGAGAATCTATAACCGACATGTTTAGTCGTCTTACGAGATATTGTCAATGGTCTTGAGAACCAAGGACAAAAATTTCTGATCCCATGAAGGTGAACAAGCTTCTGCGTGGACTCTCCAAGGATTGGAATCATATAAAGACTTCAATAAGAGAGACGCAAAGAATCATGCCATTATCTCAGTAGACGAGCTGATTGGAACTCTTCGTCTTACGAAGTGGAACAAATTAATGAAGACGAAGATCCAAGAGGTAAGAAATCTATTGCACTAAAATCAAATGACGATTCGATGATGCAGATTCTGAAGATGATATGGATGATGAGGAGCTCGCTCTCATGATAAGAAGATTCAGAAAACTGAATAGAAAAGGCAGAAGGTTCATCCCAAGGAAACAAAGTTTTCAGAGACAGCAGACTAAGTCTGTTGATGATGAGGATCCAAACAAAGATGTAGTTTGCTTCGAATGTAAAAAGAAGGGACACATCAGACCCAACTATCCTCTTCTGAAAAAGAAAAGAGGAAAAGCTGAGAAGTTTCGAAAAGCTCTCAAAGCCGAAACCTGGAGTGATACAGAATGTGAAGAGAGTGATAATGAATATGCCAACATATGTTTGATGGCACATTCAGATTCGAGACTCGGATTCTGGGTTCGAGACTCGACAGTGAATTTGAGGTAAGTGATTTTAAAATTCCTGTCAAAGTCTCTAAATATATTGATGAACTGTGTTTCGGTCTTAAGACTTCTCTCAAAAGAATTTCCGAACTTAAAAAGGAAAACTCAATTCTGAAACAAAAGGAAGTTATTTTAGAAGAAAGAGTTAAAAGTCTAGACCTAAATGTTTCTGCTCTTAAAGAAAAAGAAGATGATCTTTTGAAAGAAAATTTTTCTTAAAAACAGACTTATCAAATATTTCAAAGAAGTTTTCGATAGGATCCGAAAAGCTTGAAAAAGTGTTTTCAGTTCAAAGACCCTATTTCAATAAGTCTGGGTTAGGCATGACAGCGGAAACAATTCCCTTGATTGATTTTCCTAAAGTTAAAGATAGAATTAAGAAAAGACCGTCAAGAGAAGCTTACAAAAATCATTTCAAGAAAGTTTTCGTAAAGTCTGTTGGTTGAAATGCTCTAAGGTGTTCAAAGTGTAACAGTCTAGATCATTTTGAAAAAGACTGTCCTATGGTTTGGAAACCTGTTAAGAAAGCATGGCCCAATAATGCTTGTCCTACTAACTCCAAAGGACCCAAGAAAATTTGGGTACCAAAGAAAGCTTGAGACTCTCACTTGAATGCAGGTCTCCGTCAAGAGAAAGATAAAATGGTATCTTGACAGCGGATGCTCAAGACACATGACAGGAGACTCAAAGTGCTTCATAAAGCTTGTTCAAGTAAACGGCGGAAATGTTTCATTTGGAGGAAACAAAAAAGGAAGCATCGTGGGATTTGGAACTGTGAGAATTGGAAATCTCACAATAAGCAATGTTTCTCTAGTAGAAGGACTCAACTATAACCTTCTCAGCATTAGCCAATTGTGTGATACCGGTTTCAAGATCTCCTTTCAAGAAGGAATTTGCTATGGAATTAGTAAAGATTCTACTGAGTCTTTCATGGGTCGAAGACATGGAAACATCTACCTCTTAGACATGAAATTGAATAAATCTCAATGTCTAATTTCAATCCAAGATGAAGCAAGCATATGGCACAGAAAGCTTGGCCATGTCAATATGAAGCAATTAGCCAAAATCTCATCAAAGCAGCTTGTTCGAGGTCTACCCAAATTGCCATACCAAAAGTCTCGATTCATGCACTCCATGCATTCTGGGAAAGCAGGTAAGAAATTCATTTAAGCAAACAAATCATGTATCTACTAATCATGAACTGCAGGTTGCTTCATATGGATCTCTTCGGACCAACAAGAACCCAGAGCATTGGAGGTAAGAAGTATTGTCTAGTAATTGTAGACGATTACTCGCTTTACCTGGGTATATTTTCTTGCAAGTAAGTCGAAACCTTTTCGTACTTTGAGAAGTTTGCTAAAAAGGTTCAAAATGAAAAAGGATGTGCTATTTCAAGTATAAGAACAGATCATGGAGGTGAATTTGAAAATCAAGATTTCACAAAATTGTGTGATGAATCTGGTTTTAAACATGTATTCTCCTGTCCATACACTCCTCAGCAAAATGAAGTTGTGGAAAGAAAGAATAGATCTCTTCAAGAAATGGCTAGAACACTTTTAATTGAAAGCAAAATTTCTTCACGGTTTTGAAAGAAGTCTGTTTCAACAGCATGCTATATCATCAATAGAGTCTTCCTAAGACCTATTCTTGAGAAAACCCCTTATGAACTATTCAAAGGTAAGAAACCTATTGTTTCATACTTTCATGTGTTTGGTTGCAAATGCTTTATTTTGAAAAATGCAAGTGATCGAGTTGGTAAGTTTGAAGAAAGATCGGATGAAGGCATCTTCCTTGGATATTCTACATCAAGCAAAGCCTACGAGTCTATAACAAGAAAAGCCAGTCTCAGGAAGAATCAATGAATGTCAAATTCCAAGACTCGGCGCAAGATGAATCCAGCCAGACTCAATATGAAGAGTCTGAACTCACTCTAGACCTTCCAAAGTCTTCAACTCAAGAAGCATCTCAGACTCTGGAAGTCCAACATCAAGAAGCTCATGAAGATTCAAATAAAGAAAGAGATCATCATCCAAGCAAATCAACCAGTAACTGGAAACACAAATCCAGTCATCCTAAAGATCTCATTATTGGCGAAATCAATGAAGGAATCCGCACTTTGATCAAAAAGGCGTGAAGAGTCTAGTGCTGTTGCTCTCATTTCTGAAATTGAACCAAAAGCATAGAAGAAGCTTTATCTGATGAAAGCTGGATCGAAGCTATGCAAGAGGAGCTCGACAGTTCAATATTAATGATGTCCGGGAATTGACATCTAAACCGAAAGGTAAAACTGTTATTGGAGCCAAATGGGTGTTCGAAACAAGATGAACGAAGAAGGAAAAGTCGTACGCAATAAAGCAAGACTCGTGGCCAAGGGATACACGCAAGAAGAAGGAATAGACTATGACGAGACTTACGCACCGCCTGCAAGGTTAGAAACTATTCGTCTATTACTTGCGTTTGCTTGTTACAAAAATTTCAGGTTATTCCAAATGGACGTCAAAAGTGCTTTCTGAATGGATTTATCCAAGAGGAAGTTTATGTGGAACAACCGCCCGGATTTGAAGACCCAAAGAAGCCAGACTTAGTCTTCAGACTGAAAAAGGCTCGTATGGTCTAAAGCAAGCACCTCGAGCTTGGTACGACAGACTAAGTAAGTTCTTATTACAGAACGGATTTGTCAAAGGTAAAGTAGATACTACTCTGTTCATCAAAAAGGAAAACAAAAGTTTCTTACTCGTTCAAATATATGTTGATGACATTATTTTTGGATCCTCTAATGAAAGTCTTTGCAAGAAATTTTCCAAGTCTATGCGGGACGAATTTGAAATGAGTATGATGGGAGAATTAACATTCTTTCTTGGCCTTCAAATAAAGCAATTGAAGGAAGGAACTTTTATCTTCCAAGAAAAATATGCTAATGATCTTGTCAAAAGATTTGGATTGGAAAAGTGCAAAAAGACCGACATACCAATGTCATGTTCTCAGAAGATAGACAAGGATGAAGAAGGGAAGAAAGTAGATCAAAAGCTGTACAGAGCATGATCGGTTCACTTCTTTATCTTATCGCTTCAAGACCGATATTTTGTTGAGTGTTTGCATCTGTGCTAGGTTTCAATCGGATCCTAGAGAATCACATCTCATTGCCGTGAAACGTATTATCAAATACGTTGCCTCATCTTCAAGCATCGGTCTTTGGTATCCAAAGAGGGGAGACTTTAATCTTCTAGGATACTCGATGCAGATCTGGCCGGTTGCGAGTCGATAGAAAGAGCACTTCCGGAACTTGTCAACTCGCTTGGAAACAGGACAAAGTGTCTTGGTTCTCAAGGAAGCAAAGCACCGTAGCTCTCTCAACGACGTAAGCGAGTATGTAGCTCTTGGAAGCTGCTGTTCGCAAATTCTATGGATAAAACAACGGCTACAAGACTTTGACATTGAAGACTCATGCACGAAATCAGATGTGACAACACCAGCGCGATCAATCTCACCAAAAATCCAATTCTTCATTCAAGAGCAAAGCATATTGAGATTCGACATCACTTCATTAGAGATCATATTCAAAATGGAGAAATCTCGATTCAATTTGTTGATTCGAAGAGTCAACTAGCGAGATATATTCACAAAGCCTTTGGAGAAAAATCAATTCGACTTTATTCGCTCAAGACTCAACATTTTGAAGCTTGAAGAAGTTAAAGTCTAGAGACTCACCATTTCCAAGACTCTGATCTCTCAGACTTTGAATCATGAGACTCAAACATTCTTGGCTAAAGACTGTAAGTTGCTATTTTATCTCGAAAAGGTACGTTCTTTCATTCAGATATAATTCGTGTGAAATTTGAAAACTTGTCTTTTTCAAGGAATTAATTTTGGCAGTTATTGATTTTGAAAAAGTGTTCGTACACTTTCCTTGTACCGATTAAACTTCTCTTTTCAAATCCGAGGTATATATATATACGTTTTTCTTCGCCCAATTTTCAAAACCCTAAAAGGCACTCTCCTCCCGATCTCAAGTTTCTATTTCTTGTTCATCGTCGAGAAAGTGGTCATTTTTCTTGGGAAAAGCAAGTGAAGGAATCTTCCAATAGACAAAGAAAGATGTCGTCTTCGAGGAAATCATCAAGAATCACAAACAGGGGGACCACAAAGAATGGAGAAGGGACCGACTCACTTCGATCTTACTGAAGAAGAAGACTTATCAAGTCAGCGACAAAGTCCGATTCGCTCTCCTCCACGTCATTCATCGTCTCCTGCCCCACAAGGTGCAAGTCAAAATCTGGAAGAAGAGATAATCGAGGATGCCGACCCGAAGAGTCCAAAACCCTCTCGTTATCTATAAGCTTTATCGTGCGTTGAAAAGCACCGGTACTTCATTAAAGTATATAGATGACTTCCTTAAGGACAAAAATTATGGGAATGAGTATCTTTTTCTGCGGAAAATGGAGGAATTGGGAATTGCTCCTAAAGGAAGGGCAGAGGAGGCTCTTGAGAACATTCCGAGTGATCCTCGTATGCCAGGACAAAATCTGATTGATGGGAACGATGATGACAAAATGTTCCTTGAATTTAAACCTAGAATGGGTGTGGCAGCAAAGGTGAAAGGAAATCGGATGGATTTATTTAAATCAAAGGATCAGGAAAAAGCGTATTTCAGCTGTTGAAAAGAGGGTGATAAACCCTAGAAGTGTCGATTTTGACTTCCTGGACACCATCAACGTGAACTTAAGAGAAAAGTTGAATTTGCTTCAACTTGAGACTTTTTGCTCTGACTCTACGGACGGGTATGCTCAACTGACCGCTTATTTCTATTCAAATCTTAGCTTTTTGGATGAGAATAGAATTTCATTCAGTGTTCGAGACCAAGTCTACGTGGTAGATGTGAATATGTTGGCGGACATAGTTGGAGTTGAACGAGGACGTTATCTTCCAATCAAAGTCTCACCAGCTCGTACTACTCTGGATCTTGTCAAAGATAGGGACGTAGAGAAGAAAATTACCTATTCCAGGATGAATGCCATCAACATTGTGCTTCATAAGATTGTGATCAACAAGTCTCGCATCAAGTCTACGTCAAAGACTTCGTGTCTCTTTCTGAAGCAAAGTTGATGTATGCGATCAACTCAGACGGAAGTTTTCTCCCGCACACTATTCTCTTCCATATGTACAGAGCAATGTCAAAAGACAAAGGACAATTGCCTTATCCCGGTCCAGTGACCAAGATCTTCGAGACATCCGAACATTGAACTGCCACATACATTTTGTGTTCGACCGTGTGATAAGATGGTGGTAGGATTGAAAATGTTAATGAAGATGCGTCTGCAAGAACTCTCCAAGGCAATGGAGAAATTCAAAGTGAAATCTCCAGTCCAGTCTGCTTCAAAAAGGAAAGGAAAGGAGGCCATGGGTGCCCCATTGAAAAAGAAGAAAAGAACTCTCATCCTTGAGGATGAAGATGAAGATGATGAAGATCCCACTATCCAAGCACTGACAAGAACAAGACGTTCTGTGTCTCATCCGACAGATCTTCAGCAGAACAGAGAAGAAGGAGAACAGAACAGAGAAGAGGAAAAACAGAGAGAGAAGGAGAAAGAAGTTGAAAAAGAAGGAAAAGGAGAAAAAGAAAAGTCTGCTGACAATTCTGGAGAGAAGGGAAATAAAGAGCATGATCATCACTTTTCCCCTCTCAATGTCCTAGAGACAGGGGGAGTTGGAGAGCAAGAGAGGTCTACACCTCATGCTGCTGTCAGTGAAGATCTAAGACAATCTCCAGAAGACCCAGAAGAAGTTCAGGTCTCTCAATTGCCTGAAGAAGGTGATACGTCGATTCCAAATCTGCCAGACTATACTGAAGCGCCATCGTCTGCATTTACTCAATCAGAGAAAGCTCATGCCAGTACTCAGACGGATGATTCTGCAGATTTTCGTAGCATCATGAATATTCTTCGGAAATGCGTAGCCGATATATGTTACGACTCGTGAAATCCAAGCTTTGAAGAATACCGGACAAGCATCTTCGCTCTCTCGGAGGATAAATTCAAAGACCTCGCTCCGCAACTTCAAGCCAATGCCAAGGGAGAAGAGGTAGCTCATCCGAGAGAAGACCTGAAGAAGCTCGAAGGAGTAGTCCACCCATTGGGGATTTCCCGATCGTGCGCATTCCCAAGCGGACATGACTCCTTTCTCACCCTTTTCAATGCCGACAAAAAGGGGGAGAACCAATTTGAACCAACATCTTTTAAAAACTTTTTAGTGGTTATGTTTATTTTTAGTATGACTTGAGAACTTGAACTTGGGTGTGAATTTGACTGAATTGACTTTGTGGATTGTGATGCTTGACTGGTTGCATTTATTCAAGTGTTGTTATATGGTGTTTCTCATGAAAGTCTAACCAATTTTCTGTGGATACGAGTCTGGTTGCTTTATTAATCTTTTGAGTTAGCCATATTGCTTGAGAAATGTTTTTGCAGGTCAAAGTTGTTCAAATCTACAAGAAAGTTTTGTCACCATCAAAAAGGGGAGATTGTTGGAGAAATCTTTCCGAAATATTTTGAAGCCGACAAAACGTTTCTATCAATCTAAGTCTGGATGTTCGGAGACCGACGGTTTAAAGTCCGAAGACTTTGTATTCTCGAGACTCAAGATCCAAGACTCAAGACTCAAGACTCAAGACTTAAGACTCAAGACTCAAGACTTAAGTCTATTCTCACTGACAGTCTTTCCAATCCAGTGACGAAGGAAATCCAAAGCCGAGGTCTATGGTTGAGGATTCGATCCTATCCTCTGGAAAAGATTCTTTGGTTGGATAATCATTTCGGATTCTTTAATTCTTATCTAAGATCGATTGAAGATTTGATGGTCGACGAAGTATTCTTGGAATGTTCTATTCTTGGAAACCAAGATCCCGATTGTATGGGCGAACAGATTGATGGGCTATCATCGATTCCTTAAATAGCTCTGGATGATCTTCTTGATTGATTCCGTCCAACGGGTAGATTGGAGGAATTCCTTTGGTAAGTGCCAACGGCTATGATGGCATGAAGGAGTATAAAAGGAAGACGTTCTAGTTGTTTTAAGTGTGTGATTGATAGAAAAATTCCGAGTCCGAAGACCCTTGATTATTAGTCGAGACTGTTCGAGCGAAATCGTAAACACAGAGTGTTTGTACTTGGTGATACCTTGAGTGAGTGTGGTAGATCATCTACACCGAGAAATCAAGGAAGATCAACACTGTAACATCTCTTTGTTCATAGTGGAATCCAGCCAATTGGCTGTCAGTGCAGAAAAGTGGACGTAGGCTTGAATCAAGCCGAACCACTATAAACCGAGTGTTCAATTCTCTCTTTCCCTTACTCAGTCTCACGATTGGTTTTTAATTATTGCAAATTCTTCAACTGTCTAAAGTATTGTGCAATCTTCAAGAAAACTCTTTGTATACCTATTCACCCCCCTCTAGATACTCATACTAGCAATATCAGACGGATTGGGCTTCACTCCACTTAAAAATATTTTGTTGAGTCGTTGGTTGTTTAACTACCAATTTTTGCTAGTAATTTAGTATTTTCGTCCTTCCCCTTCATATACAAGTTTCTCATTTGATAATATATTTAATCAACAATGACATGATCAAAGTGCAACATGTAGATAGTTTTTTTTTTTTTTTCCTTTTTGGTCTAATCAAAAGTAGGAACCACTTTTTTCTCTTTTTCATGACATAATAGATAAATAGATACATAAACGCTGTTATTATCTCAACACCTCGGTCATTTACGGATAAATCCATAAATGATTAGTTATTTGTAAGGAGATTAGCGACTTTTACTGAAAAAGAATCCTAACATTATTGGATTTGATCTCTCGTAGTTAGAATGAAAGGCATATATTTGTTAAATGTAGAAACTTACATAGATAGCTAGATAAAAGACATCTACGATAAACTAATTGTTGAATGGAATCTACCTAATGTTTTAGAAGATAATGACAAATAATTACTAAAAACTTAAATTGAGAAACTTAATTTGCCAGGAGGGTGATGGTCCCCACTGGCCTTTTGCAAGTGCGTACATGTATTTTTGGGGAAGGCTAGATCAAAAGATGGACTGACCGTACAAACAACAATAATTAAAGTTGATCTTTCAATGGGAATGGCCTTTATATGATGTTGAAGCTACCTGGTCAAATTAAGGTTTTCTAGAAAAAAGTTGTGAGAAATTCTCTGGTTATATATCGTGGGCTAGCATTAGCTGTAATTATTGCTGGTAAAAACTTGACAGTTTATCATACACATGGTGAATAATTGCTAGTTTAACTTAGGTGCAGTGATGGGATGGCCCAAAAAGCCATAAGGCCCATGACCATGGTGTTGAGGAATCCAAGCATGAGACCTTAGCTTGCCACTCCACGGCGGCGACCATGGTGGCTCAAGCTTCGGCGAGCTCAATGAGTGATGAGATGCAACAAATGAGCTTAGGGTTATCGCGATAAAATCCACAACCTAGCTACAAGAGTTAGTTCCGGAGATGATAAAGATAGAAAACTGGTAGAGTGGACCTCGCTAGACATCGGTAATAAGCTACAAAGGCCACAACCATCATGAGGTGACAGGGAGATTTTAAAAGAACAAGCGCACCCAATGCAAAAATAGTGGTCAAACTCATTCTAGTAGTTTCGACATGGTGATATGGAGGTGATATGGATTAACACAAGTGAAAAATTGGAAATGTGTTTATGGGCGCACATCACTATCGCGACTTGCCCCTTAGGGAAGAGAATATGTTTGGGGGTACTGCCTGAAGATTGGGCCTATGACCTATGTTTAGACACGGGTTTTCCCAAGCCCATATCTCTTGCAATATTGGGTGTTTAAATTGAAGGTATGCAAATTGTTTTTTTTTTAAAAAGAGTCGTCACTAGCCTATTGGGGTTGGCTAGAAACCAAGTGAGGCATGAGACTATACCTCACTTCTTATACAATCAGAGAATCTAGGATCGGAGACTTGATTATACTAATTAACCAATTAGTACCATTTTTCGGTGCCTAATGTTATTTATTTAAAAAAAAAAAGAATTTTCTTGCTAGGTAGTCTAGATTGATTTTAGGCATATTCGCTAACACATGAGATGATCATACAAGTGCATAGTCATCAACATAATAATCGACAATCAAGGAAAGCATTAAAAGCACATCATGGGACGGCAAAATTAACATTAAGGAAGAACTAAATATTAATCTTAACTAGACTAAAGGGAAGCCAAAATCCGGGCATTTGTCCCTAAGGACAATTGAAATTTTAAGGTAAAGCCCTAAAGGCCTAGTCAAATGTGGGTATAATTCCAAATTGAAAAGGTTTCTTATTTTTAGGAGAAAATTACTCCAAAGATTAATTTTAATATTTTCAAGGAAATTTATTTTTTTAGATTTTTTGGATTTTTCTATTTTTAAAATAATGAATTTTCGAATTTTCCTTTAAAAAACTAGATATTTGCAATATTTTAAAATTTTAATATTTTAATATTTTAAAAAAGGTCGAATTTTTCAATGTTTTCTGAGTTTTTGAATTTTCGGATTTTTTGAATTTTTGATTTTTTTGAAAAATTTTGAATTTATATATATATATATATTTAATATTTAATATGATTATATTCAGGAAAACGGGTTTGGATCGGGTAAACCCAATCCAGCTTGCTGATTTGATCCAAACCTAGGTCGATCCATGTCAAATAAAAAAATGATTTATTTTTTCAATTTAGGTTTTTTTAATAAATTTTATTTTTCTTTTTTTCTCTTTTGTCTTATTCCTGTTTTTTTTTTTTAGCTGCTCCATCTTCTACACTCCTCATTCCCGACTTTTGCTCTCTTTTTTCCCTATTTCTTTTTTTCTTTTTTACTTTTTGCTGCAACTTTTTTCTCGCTTTTTCTTTTGTTTTTTTTTATTTGTCCCTTCCTTGTGCCTATCTTCTTCCTCGATGACTCCTTCTGAAATGGGGTCCCTTGTCGAACCATAACCAAAATAAAACCACGTCCGATGAGCCCTCACCAATGTTAGGGACTGCCGCCGGACCACCACTCATCGGCCGACCTGCTCGTCGATTTCCTCTTGTCATCAGATGGCCATTGTTGGCCACAAAGCATGAAACACAAAACAACATAAATGATGATGGGCGGTGAAAGCGAAATGATCGAACGACCAATGCCTAGGGAATTCTAGTTAGGGGTGAGCGTGGTTCCCGGGTAGAATCGGGAATCGGGGAACCAAACTGGAGGTTCATGTTCGGTTCCCGATTCTAAAGGGACCGGTTCCGGTTCCCGTTCCGGTTCTCATAAGAACCGGAACCAACACTCGGAAACCGGAACCGGAACTGACACTTGGAACCGGAACCGGAACCGGAACTGGTCCGATTAGGGCTAAAAAAATCCCAAATCAAAATTCACTTTCACTCGCGACACTTTTCACTCACGGTTCTCTCTTTGCCTGTCCGTTCTCTGCCTCTGCTCGACGCCACTGCTGCTCGCCCCCAACACCACCGCCGGTCACGCTCGATGCCACCGCGGCTAACCTCTGCTCGAGGCCACCTCCGCTCGCCCTCGACGACACTGCGGCGGACCTCTAGCTTGCCGCTCGCCCTCGATGCCACCATTGCTCGCCTTCGACGCCACCACTACTCACCCTCGACAACACCACTCACTGACCCCTGCTCAAGGCCACCTCCGCTCGCCCTCGACGGCACCACGGTTGACCTCTGGCTCGCCGTTCGCCCTCGACGCCACTGCTCGCTGACCCCTGCTCGAGGCCACCTTTGCTCACATATTGCTCCTTCAGAGGCTAAAATCTATGTTTTATGAATTTTTTATGCCAAGATGATTTGAAGCTTGCTGATAATGGCGCAAAGACAAGTACAACGGAGAGGAGTGCTGACTTTGGCGAAAATCTTGGGGAACTTGACGACGCTTTATCAGAAGCTGCATCAAAGCATGAGCTATGAGTCTTTTGCTGATTTAAACAAGTTTTCCTAGGTATGCCACCTGCATAAAGTTAGTAGGATAGCAGGGAATGCACAATTTTTCCCACGACATCATTTGATAGAAACGTGCGGGTGATGAAGCTGCCTAGTGTAACTTTCATTATTTAGCATTTAATCATGCATTTTAAGGAACTAAATTGACTTATTGAAGCATGAGCTATCACCAAAGTAGTATTATATTTTTTTTACTCCTTTTCTTTTTAGCATTTCAGATTACGCCCTATCAATGGTGTGTTATCATGACTCGAAGAATCATATCTCAAGATATTCGCTTACATTTAATAAATGCCTATAAGGAGAATAAAAGTCTGTTGAATTTACTAAGTGGTTTTCCCTATTGATGAATGGGATTTTCAGGGTGCCTATACACCAAGAGGAGATGAACCTCAGAGCTTTGGCACAAGCACTCCATGGCTTGGTGTTGATGGGTCGAATTCAAGCCACAATGTGCCAGTGTCCAAATTAGGAAATAACCTAAAAGTCTTAGAGGATATTT
Source organism: Eucalyptus caleyi (assembly GCA_014182885.2). Lineage (NCBI taxonomy): Eukaryota > Viridiplantae > Streptophyta > Magnoliopsida > Myrtales > Myrtaceae > Eucalyptus > Eucalyptus caleyi. Next base: position 52,231,551 of record CM024470.2, read on the forward strand.
CTTGGGAGCATAAGGATGTCTACCATGGGACCAAATCTGCAAAAGTCTCTATAACCAGTCCTGTGGATTCACTTAAAAGTTTTGGCATTGAATTAAAACTTGAAGATCTTGTTCAATTCTATTGCAATTTGAAGGATGATTTGTGCCTTGTTGCTTGCTAGCATCTTAATCAGGTGAAGATCCGTTCGTGCAATGAATTGCCTGTTTTGTTATGAAGTTGCTCAAACCCTGAATATTGATGATATGCTATTTGTCAGAAGGCACATGACCCTGTTGATCTTGCTGGTGAAACTGTGAAGGCAAAAGCTCATGATGAGGAAATTCAGGTTTATGTTTACTAAATTGATCGTTTTAGTTACTTCCTTTACTATTATATCAAGAGACAGATATTTCAAAAACAAAAGCTAGAGGCTGAAGTTTGCGAGCATAATTCCCCCTGCTGCGAAAAAAAAGAATCTTAGTGTTTGGAATGAATGAAGTGCTTTATTATTTATTTTATCTTTTTGGCAGAGAGTTATGTGCCTATTTCTGCTAAATGGACGATGGAAAGGTGTGCCGTATGTAGATGGGTTGAAGATTGGGACTATAACAAAATGATAATCTACAACGGAGTCTTACATCTTTTCGATAGCATTTGTCCACCTTTTTTGGTATTTGAATCAAAGGTCACCAGATAGTTGGTCTTCTTCGTAAATGAATTGGATTCACTCTTGATTGCAGGTGTCAGATAGCTGTGCATCAAGAATGTTATGGCGTAAAAGACTTCACTTCATGGGTTTGCAGGGCATGTGAAACGCCTGATGTGAGGAGGCAGTGTTGTCCTTGTCCGGTAGAAGGTTAAATTCAATGTCTTAATCTCCTATTTTCCTCGTGTTGTTTCTTATACTTTTAAATTATTTGACTTTCATGGTGACAATATTAGATATATTGCTTTTGATTTTTTAGAAATATTACTATTGGGATTTTGAGGAAACCGTATCATATGAAATTCATTATCACAATTGTCTGACTTATGCTCTAAATCTATGTCTTGGTGTTGTGTGAGTTAGTATTTTCTTGCTTGAAATTATTCTGACTGGCTTAAATGCTGGTCTCTAGGGGGTGCTTTGAAGCCAACGGATATCGAGCCGCTCTGGGTTCATGTCACATGCGCATGGTTTTGCCCTGAAGTTGGCTTTCTGAATCATGAGAAAATGGAACCGGCCATTGGAATACTTAGAATTCCTCCAACTTCTTTTTTGAAGGTAATCTATACTTATTTAGATTTACAGTTTTGAAGATTGCTGTTTCTTTGATGTGGTGGATTGTACTTATTGTGGGAATGATAAAAGCATTTAGCAATAGAGGAGAACCTGATTTCATAATAGCTTTATAGCAGCTTACTTGTTCAGTTGAGTATTTGAGTTTGATGTGTTGATTTTGTTTGTTGTCTACTGCTTAGTTTATTTGCCATTAACTTCTAGATGCTCGTGCTTCTTTTCAAATGCTTTTCTTTGCTTGTGGTGCAGAGTTGTGTAATATGTAAGCAGACTCATGGTTCCTGCACTCAATGCAGCAAATGTCCTACTTATTTTCAAGTTATGTGTGCTGCAAGAGCAAGACACAGCATGGAAGTAAGTCCTTATATAGATATATATTATTTTCATGACTTTTATCAGAACTAACATTGGTAGAATTTCTTGAGCTGGATTTTTTAATCTATTCTGACGCTCGCTCTTGCTTTCTTTCTATTTTCTTTGCCATTGGATTTCAAGGAAGGATATGTTAGATAGATACTCATGTAAGTTTACATTGATTCTATATCTTTGTTTACAGTTACACTGCCTGGAGAAGAGTGGGAGTCAAATAACAAAGAAGTTGATATATTGCGCCGATCATAGGTTAGATTGGTTCCCCTTGTCTACATGTTTTAATTCTCTGCTTCAATCTCATGTCCAGAGCCGTTTTGTTAAGTCTATTGCCTAGAAGATTTAACAACTATGATCCATTGACTAAAAACTATATGGTGCATGCTGCCTTGTCCTGGAAAAATATGATTTTACTTGGATGATTATGTAGAAGGTTCGACAGCCAAGAGGTTGATTATAACTATGTCATGGTCATTAACAAGTACGTTTGCTCCTTCAATTTTTATCATCGCATTTTGCTTGATGTGTCTTTCATAATGGCTAATATTAAATTACTGTTTCAGAGGACAGAAAAGCATCGAATATGTTTTGGTAAATCTAGTATACATGGATGGGGACTCTTTGCTCGAAGAAATATTCAGGAAGGAGAAATGGTACTTTCTTGTGAAAAGTACCTCATTATTTGCATGTTATGCTTTAGTTGGACGGAAATGCCGTATTTGTCATTATGCTTTTCATTTATTCTTGTAAATGGAGGACATGATAAAAAGAGACAAGTACAACGATTTATATTATCAATGTTTTTCTTTTTCTCATTATCATAAAGAGTGGAGTTTAGGAAGTGTGTTTCTTCATGATTTTCCCTCCCAAAGCTTTGTCTCTTTGGCTCATCAGGTTCATTGATTAGCATTGAAATCATGATCTGCATTATCTGTCAGTTTGTCTTCTAAACATAATGAGACATTGTGCAGCTCTTCAAGATCAGTGAAGAACTTGTAATTGATGCCACAAATAAAGGGAATATAGCTTGGCTAATTAATCATTCGGTAAGTTCCAATAGAAGCATTTTTTTAAACTAAAAATGAAAAAAAGAAAACCTATTGGAACCTGTTGGAACCTAAAACCAATCCCGGAACTTGTGACAGGGTAATTTCCAGGTTCTTGGTTCTGACAGGTAGGTTCCTGATTCCAAAAAATGACGAACATGTACCCGAGGGTAGGTTCCAGGTTCCAAGCAGAACCTATAAGGAACCGGGAACCGCTCACCCCTAATTCTAGTCACAAAAACATCTCAACAGAACAAATCAACCCGCGGACATTCGGTTTTGGCCAAAAAGGGCAAAAGCAAAACTAGATGTTGGTGAAGCATTTCATCGAGTGAGTGATGTGCGACATCGAGCGAAGGGTTTCTGACTTGACTAGGACTTGAAACGGGGCCGGGATTCTCAACAAACATCCAACAACAACCAACGACTTAGTGAAAGACCTACGGGGGCAGGAGTTCATGTGAGCCGAATGGCCACTAATGGGTTTTTATGTGATGATGGGCTTATTTAAGCCTGTCCGCCCATGTTGGGCCAAAAACCCAGCCCTTAAATGAAGGGCCCATTGAAGAAGAGGCAGTTATTGTAGATAAAAGAATAAAGGAGAAAATCTTTGAAGTTGGTTAATTAAAAAGTTACGTAATTTGAGAAAAGAGGAAATACGTTCTCTGCTCTATGCTCTCTCAGTTTCTCCCCTATGCTCCTCTTTAAGAACAATATCAAAATTCTTCCTCAAATTGCAACATCGGTATTTAATTTATGAAAGACAAGATACATTCGACTTTGTAATGTACCTTATGATCTGTGTAACATGTGTTTCCTAGGCACGCTTCTGTGTTTGTTGTTTTTGGGGTTCGATTGAGTGTCGAATTATTATTTTCGGAAAATTTTCTCACATTGGTATTAGAGCGATGTTCATATTTCCCGATCCATTTTCATGTTTATTAATTGTTTTTTGGTTGAATTTACGTGAAATGCTGCCGTTTGTCCTTTGGGGATAGAAAAAAATCCCGACATCCATACTCTTCCCCCTCGTTTTTTGATTTTTTGTAAATCGAAACTAATTTTTGATAGTGTAGCGTCAAAGCTCTCGTCGATACAAAAAAATCGACGGGTGGCTTGCCGCTGGACGCACCGCCAAGCGCAGCCAAAGGAACCAGCGTTGTCGGCGCATGCAATGCACACGTGAGCCGGGCAAACCGTAGGCGCGTGCAATGCACGCATGCAATAACCACGGGTGTGGCAATTGCTGGCACGTGCATCGTGACATCAGCTTGTGGTTGCCCGCGCACTTGCTGGGCACATGAGGTGATGTCACAATGACATCATTTGTTGGGTCAGTCATATTGACCCGACCCGTGTTTGACCTAACTGGGTCATCCGTTGACCGTTGACCACATTGACCGGCGTTGACCATCGTTGACTAGTGTTGACCAATGTTGACCGTAAAAAAAAAAAGGAAAAAGAGTATGTTTCTTTTTCAATCAAGTCGTTGTGGATTATAAGTAATCCCTTTTTTGTTCTGCATTTGTTGTAAGAACTATATTGCATTATGCACGCATGCTTATATTTCCGAGAACGGACAAAGAAAAGGCAAGACTTAAAGGGTTAATGACAGAATTAGCTAATTATTGGTAGAATGATGGTAATGTAATATTACACGAGGTCATGGTCAATCAGCTGATACAAGAAATCATCTAGAATGGTTATCTTATGCCAAATTTTGAGAGGGTGCCGGCCTTAACAAACACCCTTCCACCTGAATGGCAAGTAGTGTTACATTGTCTATAGGAAAAATTAGCTTTTTATGATTATATCGGTAATAATCCGGCAAAGGGGGGATTATTCAGAGCGGGTTCAATGGACAACGGGGATGGAATAGCTGTTGGGTGGTTAGGACATCCTATCTTTCGAGATAAAGAAGGGCGTGAACTTTTTGTACGTCGTATGCCTACTTTTTTTGAAACATTTCCGGTTGTTTTGGTAGACGGAGACGGAATTGTTCGAGCCGACGTTCCTTTTCGAAGGGCGGAATCAAAGTATAGTGTTGAACAAGTGGGTGTAACTGTTGAGTTCTATGGCGGGGAACTCAATGGAGTCAGTTATAGTGATCCTGCTACTGTGAAAAAATATGCTAGACGTGCCCAATTAGGTGAAATTTTTGAATTAGATCGTTCAACGTGGTCTCGGATTATAATAGACTTGCAATAGCTTTTGTAGGAGAGTATTATAGAATCGTGTTAATCAAAACTTCAACTCTTAGATTGAGTGTCATATGGCATAGAGTGAATCCGCCTCGAAGGTGGCATGAGAGCTCTCCAAAGGTTTTTCCATGATTGGCCAATGTGCCTTAAAAATTCTTAGGGAATTTTACTAAGAGATTAGAAAAGACTTTCCCAATTTATGAGATTAGTGAGAATATTTGGGTTTAATAAATTAGTTTTTTTTTTATATTAGTTTTGAGATATTTTAGGTGTAATCTTTCTATGTTGATATTTTTCCTCTGAATATATTACATAGTGTAATGGATATGTTTAATTATTGAAAGTTCAATGTTATCTATTGTTGTAAATTAATATGTTAATTTACAATTCTTTGTGGGAAGTTCAAGAAAGTTTTAGTGATTTTGCTGAACTTAATTTTTTGCATGAAGATTATATTAATGATAATTTCAATTTAGGATTTTTGGATGATGATTGTAAACATAGTGACATTTTGATTCTAAAACCTTACCAGAAATTATTCATTAATATGATGGTTTGTGCAAAATGGATGCATAAATGATAGCCATTAATAATTCATGCATATGTGTTTAATATGCTCAGATCGATGGTTTCGGCAACCAAGAACGTAATTGCTTATTTGAATAAAGAAGACAAATTGAATGGCGAGAATTATGAAATATTGAATAAGAAAATTCAATATATACTTGAAAAGCAAGAAGTACTAAAAGCTTTTGACCATGTTATGGAAGAACTTGAGGATGCTTTGCGCCACCTTGAGCTAGAGAGGACTGCCTAAAGGCATTTGAGTAGGAAACAAATATTTGCTATGTCGTTTCCAACTTAGAAGGGGCTTTGAGCTCTAAGTGCAAGCGCATTGATTCGTGCAAAATGTGGAAATGCAATGGATCAAGTCATTCTTGCAAGAAACCAAGAGTTAATCAACATAAGAGAGGAAAACGTCATCGAGTGAAGAGAATTTCAAGGGTGAAATCTTATAACTGTGATTAGAAGGGTCATTATACTCGCGATTGTCATGAGCCAAAGAAGATAGTTACCCGTTGTACTCTTAAGAACTTTGCTTATGTGTCAAGTTATGTATTTTTAATTAAATCTAATTTTTTGTGGACTGTAGATTTGGGAGCAATAAACCATGTAGCGAATGATAGAAAATCCTTCGTGGAATTTCAACGAGTACCCATTGGAACTAAGTGGATTCATGTAGAAAATAACTCCAGAGTTGAAGTAAAAGAGATTGACACCTGCCAATTGAATATGCGTGGTAGACACACTTTGTTCCTTTATGATGTATTATATGTTCCAGAGATTCGTTGAAATTTAGTATCTGTTTTAATGTTGATAAAGCTTGGTTTTAATTTGAACTTCCATAATAGTGGTGTGGATTTGTATTTGAATACAAACTACTATAATTATGGTTATTTTCTAGATGGTTTTATTGTATTAAATATTGACGGTGGTGATGTCAATGTTTGTTATTCTCTTTTCACATCTTCTAATTCATATGATAATAATGTGAATGTGTGGCATGTTAGACTTGATCATATTGGCCAACAATGTATGAATATGTTAGTCAAAGAGGGCTTGTTGGGCAACATTGAAAAAGTCGATTTGCTCATATGTGAGCATTGCCTAATAATAACAAGGAAACCATTTGGAAAATGTAAAAGAGCTAAATTTACTTTGCATTGAATCTATTCTGACATCTGTGATCCAATGAATGTGAGAGAAAGGTATGGGGTTGTTTATTTCATTACATTTATAGATTATTATACTTGATTCAAATATGTCTATTCGATTTCTCATAAATCTAAAGCATTGAGTTATTTCAAATAGTTTATGAACTTGGTTGAAAATCAATTAGACAAGAAAAAAAAAAAGTATTGAGATCCGATCGATGTAAATAATATTTATCTGATGAGTTCAGAAATTTATATGATAAAAAAGGAATAGAAAGACATTTGTCTATTTCATATACTTCTCAACAAAATGGTGTTGCGGAAAAAAGAAATAGAATCCTATTGAAAATGGTTAGATCTATGATGTCATATGCTAACTTACCTATCACTTTTTGGAGTGATACTTTATTAGCTGCTGCATATATACTTAACTGTGTGCTTTCTAAATTAGTTACTTCCACTCTATATGAGTTATGGACAGATAGAAAACTGGACTTAAGTTTTCTTAAACCTTGGGATTGTACTACCTATGTGACACCCCGAACCCTTCGCAGGTCGTCACCAGCGCCAATGTTACTCTTTATTACCTTTCTCCTTAGAAGATGCGTCGTAATTTATAGACACATTTTTTTTTAAACAAAACGGTCCCAGCACGACTCATTAGCGGAAACAAATTAAACATCACCATCTATCCCCCTACCAATCCATGATACAAATACATACCAGCTAAACATCATGATTTTATAAACAACTTCGACACTTTGCTTACATATATATATATTTTCAAGATGGGATTTTTTTTGGGTCGGTACAAAACAAGGAAAAGATAGGACTCAGCCACGTCCAGCCTAAAACCTCAAAAAGAAACTCTCGACCCTCAACATCATACGAGAACGAACCCCCATCGAAAGTGTCGATTATCTACATCAAAAAGAGATCCAGCTCCTACTCATCACGCGCAGGTCTCACACCCAACTCGGTGCATCAAGCGGTGGCGGCGGCAACATCCCTCGCATCGCTCCATCCTGACGAACGTGCATAGAAATGAACTCCTGAATGACAGGACCCCCAGCCAGGCCCACGTCATACATCACTAGACAACGTACTCGGATAAAAGTCAGTCCGGGAACAAAGGGACAGTCTATCTCAACACACTCGACCTCTACATCGGATGGTATCCCGTAAAAGTACCCCGCGTGACGGCAGGTAGCGGCATACTTGCTAATCTGAAATGTTATCCCCAAAAGGGTTGAATACAACCACTCAGCAGATATGGAAATCCAATAACAACTCAATGCATCATGCAATTTCACATGCATTGCAGGCATTTCTTACCTTGAAGCCAGGCACACACTATCATGCATCATCATGTCACATCACATATCATCATCATCATCATTATGCATATCATCATGCATATCATATATCGTATCATAGGTGATCATCATATCATGTCACATCACATCATCATCATCATCATCATCATGCATATCATCATGCATATCATATATCGTATCATAGGTGATCATCATATCATGTCACATCACATCATCATCATCATCATCATCATCATGCATATCATCATGCATATCATATATCGTATCATAGGTGATCATCATATCATGTCACATCACATCATCATCATCATCATCATCATCATACATATCATCATGCATATCATATATCGTATCATAGGTGATCATCATATCATGTCACATCACATCATCATGCATATCATCATGCATATCATATATCATGGGTGATCATCATATCATGTCACATCACATGATCATCATCATCATTATGCATATCATCATGCATATCATTATATCATGAGTTCATTTTTCATCTTTTATCTCTTAAGTTTGATCACCACATCACCAACTTCTCATATCATCAATTTCATCATCTCTTCGGGCAAAGACCTCCGACAGAGTTCCCAACATTCCAGCCATCCCATGGCCACCCGGCTTCCGGCGTCCCACATTCCGGGCATCTCGCATCTCAACTAGCATCACGAGGCATTCCCTTCGGGCAGAAATCTCCGATAGGGCTTCCAGCCTTTACCCTTCTAGCCAGGCATCCCGCACCCACATCCTGGCATCGCGAGGCATTTCCTTCGAGCAGAAACCTCCGACAGGGCTTCCGGCACCCCACATTCCGGGCATCCTGAATCTCCCAGGGAACCTCTGGAATTACGCCACTAGGCCACCAAACATCATCATCCACCACAACCTCTTACTCACATATCATTTTCCACATTCACCATCCTTTTAATCTTATTATTACATAGCATATGTTTCACACATGCATCACAATTTATGATCATGCATACACCAATGTCATATAACAATGCATAATAAATTCAATGAAATTCATGGCCAATAAAATAATTCATTTTATTATTTTATTATTATATTTATTTATTTTCATAAATAAATATTAAATTTAATATCTATGATTTTCCCAAAATCATAATATTCAAACAATCACTAAAAAAATCAATAGGATCACAATTTCATACAAAATTCATGGCCAAATTGAATTTCTCATAATTTCACAATTTCCACAAAATAGCACATGATATTCGGATAATGGCCAGAATTGCACAGTTTCCAAATAAATTCGATTAAAATACTCATATGGCCTTCCAAAATTACGCAATTTTACAGGGTGATAGCCAACACATTTTCGTGCACTTTGCATGAAAAACTCTAAGCCAAATTATTTTTAGATTAATTTCTACAACCCCACGAAACTTCTGGAACCACTACCGCGTCGTCCAGAACACACATCTCCGAAATTTATAGATTTCACCCATTTATTCTCTTTCGTTTCCTCTGAAATTTGATTATGTTATGTAAAAAGGTATCCTTTACAAGTTTCATGAAGAGATCCAGGTCAAATAACCAAATTATGGTCACCATTTAAGTCCATGAAGTCTCGGGTGTCTCGAAATACTTCACCAGAACCATCGTTTCCAAGATCTAGCCGATTCACCAAGCTATACTTGTTATTTTTGCTTCAAATTATATTATGTTGTAGCTTAAGGTGTTAACTACAACTTTCATGAAGACATAAAAGTCAAATATTCAACATAAATCAACATGCAAACAAGAATCTAGCAAGAGGTCAGCGAAAACTTCACAGATCTAGGGTCTCCGTATAATGGAACGTTAACCCCTCATATCTCCATCAGTTTCCACGAATTTCAGTATGTTATAGTAAAAGACGTTAGCTAAAACTTTCATGAAGACAACGAAGCCAAAATCAAACTCCAAACACCCATGAAAGCTCAAACAAGCTACTGACTCCAACAAACCGAACAAGAACAGTCACACGGTTTGCAAATAACCAACTCTTACCTCTGTTTTTCGCACAAATCACACCTAAAATCTAACATGCAACCAACAAAACAAACATGCAAGAGAAGTTACGGACTCCACTTGCCTCTAAGATGAACAAACGATGACGAACGGCGGCAGGACACGGCGATCGGACGGCGAACGAACGGCGGTACCCCTCGGCTCCGCCTCCTCTCCCTCTCGGTTTCTCCCTTTCTCTTGAACTCTCTCTCTCTCTCACCCTCTTTCTCGGCCGAATGAACAAAGAACCGGCCACTCTCTCTCTTCTCATCCCTTTTATACTCCCCTAATCCCATGATTAGCAATCATTGCTTTGCCTAAAGATTAACCAATGCATGCTCTTGCCATTTGCCACTTGTCTCATTGGGTTTTAATTTGAATTTGTTGGGCTTGGGCTTAGGCCCATCCGGCCACTCCCCTTGGGCTGGTCGAATTCCCTTCTTGGGCTCTAATGGGCCGACTAGCTTGGCCCACCAAGCTTTAGGCCAATGGGTCCAAGGCCCATTCGAAAAATAACCCTCTTTTTCCTTTTTTTTTTTTTTGAAATTCCTTCTATAAATATTTTTGAATTTCAATTTTCAATCTTGGCCAAAGTCTTAGGATATTTTTGCTCATTGAAATTTAAATCATATGGCCAAGCATAGATTATTAATCTTATTAAATTTAAATTTCCACAATCATAAGCACAAGTCATCAAATTAAAAGACTAATGGCTAAAACATAGGGCATGGAAATTCTGTCACATAATTAAAGACTTTAACACACCTTATGGCTTGGCTTTGAATTTCTGGGATGCCACAACCTATACTCATGAGCTATCTCACAAGTATGGGAAATTGGGTCCTAGAGGCAAGAAGAGTATTTTCATAAGATACTCTGAATACTCGAAATGATATATGTTTATAAGTGAGCAGGAAAGTTAAAGTATAACTAACTTCGAAGAACATGATGTCACATTCTTAGAAAATGAATTTCCTAAGAAGGGCGAAATATGTAAGGATTATTCTTATTTGAAACCTTGGATCAAAATAATGAATTTAGGGGAGTTCGTCCAAGTGAAAGTGACATGAAAAGTTATGAATTCAATTCAACTCACTCTCAATTACAACCACATGATGATATAATATCGTCATTATTTAACCCGAGTGGGAGTATAATGGAGAATGTTGTGCAAAGTGTACAATCTCCCATACGGCGAACAAGTCGCAAAAGTATTCCCCGTTAACGTTTTGACATTAAAGGGGAAATTTTTATGGTTACTTCACAAGATGAAGATGATGAGCCATGAAATCTTAATGAGGCTCTAAATTGCCCTAATAAAGAAAAATTGATGCATGAAATGGAAGAGGAGATGGAGTCAATGAAGTCAAACAATGTTTGGGAACTAGTTGATCTTCCAAAAGAATGCAAAGCCATTGGGAATAAGTATGTTCTCAAAATAAAACGTAAAGTTGATGGCTCAATAGAAAAATATAAGGCTCATCTTATGGCAATTGGGTATAATTAATAGGAACGAATTAATTATGAGGAAACATTTTTTCCTGTAGTAAGATTTACCTCGATTCACATTATTCTAGCAATAGTAGTTAGTATGGATCTTGAGTTACATCAAATTGATGAAAATACTGCTTTTCTTAATGGAAAATTAGATGAAGAAGTATCTATGGAATAACCTGTTAGTTTCATTATGGAAGGCCAAGAAGAAAATATATGTCGACTTTTGAAATCTATATATGGTCTTAAGCAGTCATCGAGACAATGGTATATACGTTTTCATAATACCATAATGGCATATGATTTTACAATGATTGATGATGATCATTGTGTATATATCAAAAAATCTAAATATCAATTTATGATCATATTATTATATGTTAATGATATACTGATTGTCAGAAGCAATATGGAGTTTGTTAATACTGTCAAGAGTTGGTTATCTTCTAATTTTGAGATGAAAGACATAAGTGAGGCTGCATATAAGATAGCTAGTATAAGCACCTAGAGGGGGGTGAATAGGTGTAAAATAATTTCTCGTGATAAGCGAGCAATACGAAATAGGCAATAGAAAGGAAGTTTGCATTTTGCTAACAAAAACGAATTATGATCAAAGTAAAAGGGAGTAAGGAAGAGAAAATGAACACGAAGATTATAGTGGTTCGGCTTATTCCAAGCCTACGTCCACTCTTCCGCACTGACAGCCCATTGGCTGGATTTCACTATGAACAAAAGAGTTGTTATAGCAAAGCTCTCCCTTGATTCAATAATGTAGATACTCTACCACATTTCTTCAAGGTTTCTCAAAGATATAGACTTTCTTTTGCGTACAAGATTTCGCTCAACAAATGAATTGACTAAGAACAAAAAGTTTTAGACTTTGGAATTCTTCTATCGCGCACACCATCAAAACAACTAGAACGTCTTCCTTATATACTCATTTATGCCATCATACCCGTTGGACTTACCAAAGGAATTTCTCCAATCTACCCATTGGACGGAATCAATTAAGAAGATCATTCGAGCTATTAAAGGAACATGTCAATAGCTCATCAATCCTGCTCGCCCATACAATTAGGATCTCAGTTTCCATAAGTAGAATCTTCCAAGTATACTTCGTCAATCAACGGATCCACAATCGCTATATCAATCTTGATTTGAATAATGGATTCTGACATGCTATATCCAGCCAAGACATCTTCTCTAGTCAATCAAATCAAATCCTTAACGAAACATCCAGTTTTGGATAAGTCTTCCTCGAATGACTAAAGACTGTCAGTGAGGATAGACTTTGAATCTTAAGTCTAGCAGTGTGGAGGTCTTCAGACTAGACTAATGGAAACGTTTTGTCAGCTTCAAAATACTCTAGGAAGATTTCTCCAACAATTTCCCTCTTTTTGATGGTGACAAAACTTTTCTTACAGATTTGGATAACTTTGACCTGCAAAACATTATTTAGGCAAACATGGATATCTCATAAAGATAAATAACTTAATGATAACACTAGAATCTGCAACCACCGAAAATATGTTAGTTTTGCATATGAATAAAGCCATTCATAAGATATCAATAGTACTTAATATAAACAGTCAAATCCAAATCCCAAATTCAGTCCACAGCCAGACACAAAAATCAAGTCAAACATCAAAACAAACCAAAAGTTCAAAAAGTTTAAGATTCAAAGTTCAAATCACATCTCTCCCCCTTTTTGTCATCATAAAAAAAGAAGGTTTAGATGGAAAGAGAATTGAATCAAGAATGCTTGGGAACACGAACAAGCTGGGAATCTCCCATTGACTGGACAATGCCTTCCAGCTTTTTCAAGTCTTCCTTCGGTTGCGCCACATCTTCACCATTAGCATTTGCTTGAATCTAAAGAGAAAGGGCTTGGATCTGATCATTCAAAGAAACTGAGGAAGCTTGACCTGCAGTCTGCAAATTCTGAACTTCGCATCCCAGAGCATATATCTGACCCCACATTTCTAAGAGAACATAAAGAATTTTGCGAAAATTTGCTGAATTATTAGTCTATGTACTGGCTTCTGCACGATCGAATGGAGTAAATGCAGACGATGGTAAATCAGCATAGGTGGAGAAGAGTGTTCATCATGCTCTCCTTCCTCTTGATCTCCTCTTTCCTTTTCTTCCTCTTCAATTCTTTCCTCCTCTACATCTCTTTATTTGGCTTCTCTCTCCTCTATTTCTTTCTCCTCTGCTTCCAAATCTTTTCTGTCTTCAGTCCTCTGTTCTGAGTCTTTCTCTTGTTGTTTTGTTGATTCTGGAACAGAACGACTTAGGTTTTTCAATGCCATTGCAGAAATGGTGATGTCTTCCTCATCTTCTTCATCCTCAACGATGAGAGCTCTTCTTTTATTGGATAAAGCAACCATGGGCTCCTTCCCTTTTCTTTTTGCAGCCGAAGAGATTTGATGAGTCTTGATAGGGGTTTTCTCCTTGAATTTCTCCAAAGCCTTGTTGAGTTCCTTCAAACGCATTTTGGAGACCATTTTCAGTCCCACCACCATTTGATTGCACGTTCGAACATAGAGAATTTGGGGAGGCTGAATATTCAAATGTCTGAATATCTTTATCACAAGAGATGGATAAGGAAGTTGACTCTTGTCCTTCACCACTGCTTTATACATGTGAAACATAATAGAGTGAGGAACGGAGAACTTTTTCCCAGCATTGATGGCATACGTCAGCTTTACCTTTGAGTTTGAAATATCAGTCTTTGAAGTAGATTTAGGTCTGAGGCAATTAATCACAATCTTGTGAAGTAGAATGTTGAACACACTCATCCTCGAGTAGGAAACCTTTCCCTCTGTCCTTCTATCATTAAAAAGATGACAACTTTTCGAAGACTAAACAAGAGAAGAAGACAGAAAGGGAAGATCAGTGCTCTCTTAGGGTTTTTGAGAGTAAAGCGAAGAGGAACCAATAGTATATAAGATAGTCAAAGAGAGGCATACGGAACATTATAAAAGAAAGTGTAAAGATGCCTTTTTAAAAATAACGTTTTAAAAATAACTACATTTGAAAAAAAAAATTAGATAACTGTCATTTAAAAAATAACCCCTTTTTCGAAAAGGAAAGATTGCAATAATCAAATAAATTAAAGATAGCAATAATCAATCACGGGTTGATGATCGTACATTTTCGAGATGAGATTCGAGAGATAATAAAGTAAAATAACTTACAAAAGAAAAATTTGATCGTCTGAGTCTGGATATCTTTAGACTTTCAGTCATGAGTCTGAATTTCCTCAGACTTTAAGATTTTGAGTTTGGAACGAATAGCTTCAAATTGATTTTTCTCCAAAGGCTTTGTAAAAATATCCGCCAATTGGCTCTTTGAGGCAACAAATTGAATTGAAACCTCTCCATTTTGAACATGATCTCTAATGAAGTGATGTCGAATCTCTATATGTTTTGCTCTTGAGTGAAGAATTGGATTCTTAGTAAGTTGATTGCGCTGGTGTTGTCACACTTAATTTCCATGCATAAATCTTTAATTCCAAAGTCTTTTAACTGTTGTTTTATCCACAGAATTTGTGAACAACAACTCCCAAGAGCTATATATTCAGCTTCTGCTGTAGAAAGAGCTACTGTACATTGCTTCCTTGAAAACCAAGATATTGTCATACTTTCAAGTAGTTAACAGGTACTTGAGGTGCTCTTTCTATCAACTCTGCATCCGGCTAGGTCTACGTCTGAGTATCCAAGAAGAGTAAAGTCTCCCTTTTTAAGATACCAAAAACCAAAGTTTGAAGATGATGCAATGTATTTGATTATACGCTTTGCAGCACTTAGATGAAATTCTTTAAGGTCTGCTTGAAATCTGGCACAAATGCAAACACTAAACAAAATGTCAGGTCTAGAAGCAGTAAGAAAAAGAAGTGAACCAATGATACTCCTGTATAACTTTTGATTAACTTTCTTTCCTCCTTCATCTTTGTATATCTTCAAGGAACTTGACATTGATATATCAGCCTTTTTACAATTTTCCAATCCAAACTTTTTGACAAGATCATTAGCATATTTTTCTTGATGAATAAAAGTTCCTTCCTTCGATTGTTTCACTTGAAGCCCGAAAAAGAAGGTTAATTCACCCATCATGCTCATTTCAAATTCATCCCGCATAGACTTAGAGAATTTCTTGCACAGAGACTTTCATCGGGGATCCTAAAATAATATCATCAACATATATTTGAACAAGTATAAAACTTTTACTTTCTCTTTTGATAAACAGAGTTGTGTCTACTTTACCTTTGACAAAACCATTTTGAATTAAAAACTTACTCAGCCTGTCGTACCAAGCTCGAGGTGCTTGCTTTAAACCATATAAAGCCTTTTTGAGTTTGAGTACAGAGTCTGGTTTCCTTGGGTCTTCAAAACCGGGTAGTTGTTCCACATAGACTTCCTCTTGGATAAATCCATTTAGGAAAGCACTTTTTACTCCATTTGGAATAACCTGAAATTCTTATGACAAGCAAAAGCAAGTAATAATCTAATTGCTTCTAACCTCGCTACTGGTGCGTAAGTTTCATCATAGTCTATCCATTCTTCTTGTGTATATCTCTTGGCCACGAGTCTTGCTTTGTTTCTTACGACCTTTCCTTTCTCATTCATCTTGTTCTTGAAAACCCATTTAGTTCTAATAATAGATTTACCTTTTGGTTTATGAGTTAATTCCCAGATATCATTAATACTGAATTGCCTGAGTTCTTCTTGCATAGCTTCAATTCAGATTTCATCAAATAAAGTTTCTTCTATGCTTTTGGGTTTTATTTCATAAATAAGAGCCACAACACTAGACTCTTCGCGCCTTTTGGATCTTGTGTGAATTCGTTCATTAATGTCGCCAATAATGAGATCTTTGGGATGACTGGACTTATACTTCTAGTTGCCAGTTGATTTGTCAAGTTGATGATCACTTCCTTCATTTGAATCTTCAACAATCATTTGTTGCTGGTCTTTCAAAGTCTGAGCTGCTTCCGGAGATTTAGACTTTGTAGAGTCTGGAGCAGGTTTAGATTTTTCAATATGAGTCTGAACAAATTCATTTTGCATAGAATCTTGGAATCTGACATTCATTGATTTCTCCATAGATTGAGTCTTCTTGTTGTAGACTTTATACGCTTTGCTTGTGGTTGAATATCCAAGGAAGATGCCTTCGTCTGATTTTTCTTCAAACTTGCCAACTTGATCATTTGCATTTTTCAATATAAAGCATTTACATCCAAACACATGAAAATATGAAACAATAGGCTTCTTTTATTTGAATAACTCATCGGGTTTTTTTTTTCCATAATAGACCTTAGAAAAACTCTATTAATAATATAACATGCTGTAGAAACTGCTTCAACCCAAAAACGTGAAGAGATGTTACTTTCAATAAAAAGAGTTCTAGCCATTTCTTGAAGTAACCTATTCTTTCTTTCCACAACTCCATTTTGCTTTGGAGTATATGGAGAGAACACATGTTGAAAACCAGATTCATCACAAAATTTTATAAAATCCTAATTTTCAAATTCACATCCATGGTCTGCTCTTATACTTAAAATAAAATACTCTTTTTCATTTTGGACCTTTTTAACAAATTTTTCAAAGTAAGAAAATGTTTCAAACTTACATGCTAGGAAATATATCCAAGTAAATCGTGAGTAGTCATCCACAATTACTAGGCATTATTTTTTTCCTCCAATGCTTTGAGTTCTGGTTGGTCCAAAGAGATCCATATGCAGGAGCTGTAGTACACGATTAGTGGAAATTTGATTTATTGGTTTAAAGGAATTTCTTACTTGCTTTCCCAATACGCATGGTGTACATAGATCAGATTTTTGGTATGTCAGATTGGGTAGACCACAAACTAGCTTCTTTGCTGAAATTTTGGCTATTTGCTTCATATTGGTGTGCCCAAGTTTTATGTGCCATAAGTTCGCTTCATTTTGAATTGAGATTAGATATTGCGATTCATCTGGTTTCACATCCAAGAGGTAAATATTTCCATGTCTTCGATCCATGAATGACTGAGTAGAATCTTTACTGGTTCCTGAACATATTCCCTCTTGAAAGTTGATTTTGAAACCTGTATCGCACAGCTGACTGATACTAAGCAAATTGTAGTTGAGTCTTTCCACTAAGGAAATATTGCTGATTGTGAGGTTTCTAATCTTTATAGTTCTGAATCCCACAATTCTTCCTTTGTTGTTTCCTCCAAATGAGACTTTTCCACCATTTACTTGAATGAGTTTTATGAAGCAATTTGAATTTCCTGTCATATGTCTTGAGCATCCAGTTTCCAAATACCATTTAACATTTTTCTTAATAGTGACCTGCATTTAGAAAAGAGACTCAAGCTTTCTTTGATACCCATATTTTCTTGGGTCCATTGATATTAGCATTATATACGGTCTTTGCCCATATTTTCTTAACGGGTTTCCAAACCATAGGACATTCTTTTTCAAAATGGTATGAGCTATTGCATTTAGAACATTTAAGAGCATTGCAACCTACTAGTTTTACAAACACTATTTGGAAGTGATTTTTGTAAGCATCTCTTGTAGGTATTTGCTTAATTCTTTCCTTTACTTTAGGAAAATCAATTAGAGGAATAGTTTCCGCAATCATTTCCAAACCAAATTTATTGAAATAAGGTCTTTGAACATAAAGAATTTTTTTTTTCAGTTTCTCCGATCCTATAGAAAATCTTTTAGAAAATTTGAGATATCATTTTCCAGAATGCATTTTCTTTTGAAAGATTGCATTCATTTTCTTTCAAGGTAGAAACATTTTTGTCTAAAACTTTGACATTTTCATTCAAAACATTTTCTTGTTGTTTTAGTACGGAATTTTCTCTTTTGAGTTCGGAAATTCTTTTAAGAGAAGTTTTGAGACTAAGATACAATTCATTAATGTATCTAGAGACTTTAGTAGGGATTTTCAAATTACTTCCCTCGATTTCATTGTCCGAATCTGAATCTGTCTCGAAATTTGAATCTGAATCTGATTGTGCCATGAGATAAATGTTGGCATAATCATCATCACTTTCTTCACATTCCGTATCGGTCCAAGTTTCTGCTTTAAGAGCCTTTCGATACTTTTCATCTTTTCCTTTCTTCTTCCTCAAAAGATGACAGTTGGGTTTGATGTGTCCATTTTTCTTACATTTGAAGTAGACTACATCTTTATTAGATTCATCATCCTCAATAGACCTACTATGTTGCTTTTGAAAACTCTGTTTCTTTGAATTGAATCTTCTTCCTTTTTCTATTCAGCTTTCTGAATCTTCTTATCATGAGAGCAAGCTCTTCGTCATCCATATCGTCTTCAGAATCTGTGACATTAGAATCATCATTAGATTTTAATACAATGGATTTCTTACCTTTAGGATCTTCTTCTTCATTGATTCGCTCCACTTCATAAGATTGAAG
Organism: Eucalyptus caleyi; assembly: GCA_014182885.2. Lineage (NCBI taxonomy): Eukaryota > Viridiplantae > Streptophyta > Magnoliopsida > Myrtales > Myrtaceae > Eucalyptus > Eucalyptus caleyi. The sequence continues at coordinate 52,250,435 of CM024470.2, forward strand.
AGTCCCAACCAATTCATCAACTGAAAGTGGCATAATTCTTTGTGTCTCCCTTATTGAGGTCTTTATGTGATTTCAATTCTTGGAAAGTTCACGCAGTAGTTTGTTTACTTTCATGAGATCAGAAATTGGTAGACCTTGATTTTCAAGACCATTCACGATTTCTATAAAACGACTAAACATGTCAGTAATAAATTCTCCTGATTTCATTTTGAAGGCTTCATATTGACCGAGGAGAATATTGATTCTGGTTTCTTTCACTCGATCGGTTCCTTTGTAGGTGATATGTAATCTATCCCAAACTTCTTTCGTTGTAACACAAGAAGATATTCTGTTATATTTAGTAGGTAACAAAGCACAATATAAAGAATAAATTGATTCTGCATCAAGAGCTTGTCTCTTGGTTATCTCTTCCTGAGTCATTTCACTAGACTCAACAGCATCTTTTCCTTTCTTTCAGACAGGTGCAGCTTTAGGAATGATTCCTATGTCTACAACGTCCCATTCCAGAAGATCCTTTGATCTTAGGAACGCCTTCATCTTATTTTTCCATATATTGTATTTCTTTCCATCAAAGTAAGGCGATCTAGTATTGCTTTGCTGTTCTACCAGCCCTAGAGCCAACATACTAGCTATGAATCTTTAACTCAAGTAAAACATTTCAAAATAAGTGAGTACACATGCTCTGATACCAATTGAGATAGCTAGTATAAGCACCTAGAGGGTGGGTGAATAGGTGTAAAATAATTTCTCGTGATAAGCAAGCAATACGAAATGGACAACAGAAAGGAAGTTCGCATTTTGTTAACAAAAACGAATTATGATCAAAGTAAAAGGGAGTAAGGAAGAGAAAATGAACACAGAGATTATAGTGGTTCGGCTTATTTCAAGCTTACGTCCACTCTTCCGCACTGACAGTCCACTGGCTGGATTTCACTATGAACAAAAGAGTTGTTACAATAAAGCTCTTCCTTGATTCCACAGTGTAGATACTCTACCACACTTTCTCAAGGTTTCTCAAAGATATAGACTCTCTTTTGCGTACAAGATTTCGCTCAACAAATGAATTGACTAAGAACAAAAAGTTTCAGACTTTGAAATTCTTCTATCGCGCACACCATCAAAACAACTGGAACGTCTTCCTTATATGCTTTTTTATACCATCATACCCGTTGGCACTTACCAAAGGAATTTTTCCAATCTACCCATTGGATGGAATCAATTAGGAAGATCATTCGAGCTATTAAATGAACATGTCGATAGCCCATCAATCCTGCTCACTCATACAATCGGAATCTCGGTTTCCACAAGTAGAATATTCCAAGTATACTTCGCCAATCAACGGATCCACAATCGCTAAATCAATCTTAATTTGAATAATGGATTCTGGCATGCTATATCTAGCCAAGATATCTTCTCCAGTCAATAAAATCAAATCCTTAATGAAATATCAAGTTTTGGATAAGTCTTCTTCGACGGACTAAAGATTGTCAGTGAGGATAGACTTTGAATCTTGAGTCTAGCAGTCTGGAGGTCTTCAGACTTTAATGAAAGAGTCTATAAGTCTTCAGACTAGACTGATGGAAACATTTTGTCAGCTTCAAAATACTCCAGGAAGATTTCTCCAACAACATACATTCTTGGAGTTAAGATTTCAAGAGATCGTTCGAAGAAATCATTATCTTTTTTGCAAGAAACAAACGTAAATAAGGTTCTTGAACAATTTCGTATGTAAGATTGTAAACTTATAGATACTCCTATTGCAAAAGGTGAATGATTGAGCCATAAAATGTGTTCAATGACTCCATAAGAGAAGGAACAAATGCAACATGTTCCTTATGCTAGTGTTGTTTGGAGCTTAATGTACGCTATGATGTGTACAAAACCTGACATATGTTTTGCAGTTAGAATAGTGATTAGATACCAATCCAATCTAGGTCAAGCACATTGAAAAGCCGTTAAAAGAATACTGAGGTATTTGAAGGGAACTACTGATTATATGTTGAGTTACTAAAGAAAGGATTTGCGACTTGAAGGCTATTCAGATGTTGATTAGGGAAGAGATTTGGATGAAAGGAAATTTACCTCTTAATTTGTTTTCTTACTAAATAATGGTGCCATATCTTGGAATAGTAAGAAACAAACATGTAGAGCTTTGTCCACGATGGAAGCTAAGTTCATGGCATTATCAATACAAGAAGGTGTTTGGTCATTTAGGTATTATTGAGAATGCTGTAAACTCATTGTTAGTTAACTGTGATAGCCAAGTAGTAATAGCATACACCAAAGATCCAAAATATCATGACAAGACCAAGCATATAAATACAAAGTATAATTTTGTTAAAGATATGGTTGTACGAAAGAATGTGAACTTACAATACATATCTACGCATAGAATGGTAATGGATCCTATGATGAAGCCAATACCTAAAAATATATTTTGTGGCCATGTAAAATCTCTAGGATTGCATAGATGCTGATATAATGAATATTGTAATTTTCTGAAAGTGTTTACATTCAATAAATTATACTTTCATTAATAATGCCTATGAATATTTGTTTGACATTTATGCATTTTAATGCTTAGCGCATTATATAAAGTTGAGAAAGTATGTCGGACAGATAAAAGATTAGTTCACTCACACTGGTAATCACCTCTATTTACTATGTGATAAATATTGATAATGCGATTTTTAAGCTTATTATCCAGGTGATAATCGATAGCTCAACTTAAAATATATATGTCGCCTTAACTAAGTGTTGAGATGATGGAAGTAAAATAACTCACATATTTTACTCTATCTGTCTATGATTTCAAATGTGAGTTTTGATGAATTTCGTGAAAAAGTAGATACGTAAACTAAAGTTAGATGTTGAGTATGTCTGAACTTTCATCTGTACAGTATTGAAAGTGTAGACATATGCTCAATGGGAAATAAGTTAATATCGTAATACGTATTTCACACTACGTATGCACGAGAGGACCAATAAGAGTGTCAAAAGTTTTGATCTCAACTTTTATGTCGTGTGAGACTCTTATGGAAAAAAGTTCATCAATTAAGTGCCATCATGACTCTTACTTATTCTTAAGATTTCTATTCAGTGTTTGTTTTCTTAGAATGTTGCCAATGGTCATGAATTGATTCGATCTAATGGGACATTTCTAGAAAAGTATGTTGAACTGAAATTGAAAGTTTCAAGAAAAGAGGAAGATTGACTTTTGAGAATTGCATTCTAATTTTGTATTCATCGGTCGATCAATTATGATTGTTTTTAGGATAATCGTAATTGTGAATACAATATATATCATTGTTTAAAAAGAGATTAAGAGAGATATAAATATGATCAATCGATTTAGGGTACTGCATACTAAATCTACTCAAAAATGTTATGCCAATTATAAGCTATTATATATTCCTAACAGATATATGGCAATGAACTCTCAAATATATTGGTTGCATGGATTATTTACCGGTATGAATGTTGCAAAGAGGTAAAGAAAGATTTATTCGGCTCACCATGTGTGAGTGAGAGATGATGGGTTTTTATATGATGATGGGCTTAATTAAGCCCGTCCGCCCATGTTGGGCCAAAAACCCAGCTCTTAAATGAAAGGCCCATTGAAGAAGAGGTTGTTATTGTAGATAAAAGAATAAATGGGAAAATCTTTGAAGTTGGTTAATTAAGAAGTTACGTAATCTGAGAAAAGAGGAAATACGTTCTCTGCTCTATGCTCTCTCAGTTTCTCCCTTACGCTCCTCTTCAAGAACAGTATTAGAATTCTTCCTCAAATTATAACATCGATGTTTAATTTGTGAAAAACAAAGTATGTTCAACTTTATAATGTACCTTTTGATCGGTGTAGCATGTGTTTTCTAGGTACGCTTCTGCGTTCGTTAATTTTGGAGTTCGATTGGGTGTCGGATCGTTATTTTCAGAAAATTTCCTCATAGCCATAAACCCCATCCCAGTGTACACAAGAGGGGCAGCAAACAAAGAAAAAAACGGAAGCTTACTAGTTCGGGCTTGAGGACTTCTACCAGGAGGGGTCATTGGATAGAGCATGCGTATGGTCAAGTGGTCAATTGAGGCTCCTTCTCGCTCTTCATTCAGTCTCAGCTTTCATTGTCTCGGCTCCTCTCCTCTCTTGCGGCTATCTATCCCTCGCTCGAATTCTCTCCAGCTCTTTGTCCTTCGCTTGAACCAAAGAAGCCCCCCCCTCCAAAAACCAGAACCTCTAGTCCCTTTTGATGGCTAGCGACCAGCGTGCTTGCCTTATGCTATTGCTAGCTGTTGCTGTCAATCTACCCCTCGACCACCAACTCTAGTGTGATGATCGCACTTCCCCATGCCTCTATCCTTCCTCTCTTGTTCTCCTACCTTCTTTTTTTCTGCAGAATGTGTGAAGGACAAAGAGGGAGAGGCAAAAAAGACTGGGCTCATCTTGGGTGAAATAAAAGAAAGGTGGGCCGGCCCAAGTGAAGAAAATAAAAAGGAAAGAAAGAGGCTAGGTTGACCTTCTGGCCCGATCTCATTTTTCCCATTTTCCTTTTTTTTTTCCATTTGTTTTGTTATTAATTTCTCTAAATATTTTTTTTAATTTTTTTTCCCTTTTAGTGACAATTTTTTTTTTTGGAAAAATTTAAAAATATTCAATATGCAATGCAATAATGAAAACACAATACCTTTTAATGGAAATTATTTAGTTTACTCTTTACTTCATTCCTTTTTTTAGCGACTAATTCCTAATTTTGCATGCGATTAAGTCCTAAATAAAATGATAAAATTTAGATGTCAACAAAAAGAAGTGCAATGAAGAAAATAAGAAACATGTCTATGGGTGCACATCACAACGAAGTGCAATGGAGAAGATCCTCTCAAAAGTCTGTAACTCTTTTTTGCAACAAGAGGATTGCATGTCATATTGAACAAAACAAACCAAGGATCCGTTCTTTTCGTGGAAAATGACTTCTAGGAAAATGCTTTTCGAATTTTTCAGCGTTTGTTTCACGGAAAATGAACTAGTCAAGGAAAATATTTTCCATCATTGAAAAAAACAATCTTTAAAAATGAGGAAAATGTTTTCCACTTTTCAAAAGTGGAAAACATTTTCTAGAACTTCTTCCAACTTGCTTATTTTCACCCATACATTTTCGTTTTATTTTATGCTTTATTTTTCTTTTTTTCTTTTTTTTTAAATCGAGCTTTTAATTTTTTTTCCTTTTCTTTTTTTTTTCTTTTCTTTCTTTCTTGCTCATCTTCTTCTTTGGCCTTGGCCGGTCGCCGACCATGGCGGCGGCCGGCGACCAGCCACAAGCTAGCTCGAGCCTCACCCTAGGTTGGTGAGGCTCCACCTAGCCTGATTTGGTGAAGCCCAACTCAGGGCTCGCCAGATTAGGCGAGGCAGAGCTCTTGCCGACCTAGGGCGGAGCTCAAGCCTCACCAAATCCGGCGAGCTAGGTAGGGCTCAAGCCTTCGATCTAGGCGAGCCCAAGCCCCATCGCCAGATCTGATGAGCTCGAGCTCCCGATCCAAGCAAGCCGGAGCTCTACTGCTAGATCTGGTGAGCTCGCGGCTCGCTGAAGCTTGGCAAAATTCTAGCGAGCTCGGGTGAGATCAATTGAGCCTTGAGCTCACCGGATCTAGCGACTGAGTCTTGGTTAGCCACCAAGCAAGCCGTCGGGCAATCGGCCATCGTTAGGCATGCGGTGGTGGAGGAAAGAGGAGGAAGAAGGAGGAGGAAGGAGGAAGGAAAAGAAAAAGGAAAAAAAAAGAAAAAGAAAAAATAATAAAAATTTCATTTTTTTAAAATACAAATAATTAAAAAATCAATTTTTTTAAATATAAAAAAAATAAAACTAATTTTTGGTCAATTAAAAATATTAAAATTCAATTTTTGATAATTTTTCCCAAACAATTAAATTAACTAACGAATGGTGGAAAATATTTTCCACTTAAAGTTCAAGTTTCAGCCAACAACACCGGAAAATAGTCATTTTCCTGGAAAATGACTTTTGGAAAAATATTTTCCAGAAATATTATATTTTTCGCGAAATGAATGGACCCTAAGACCCCTGAGCAGCTTAAAGCAAACATGTTTTGAAACTTGAAAAAGGGGGATTGAAGTACCGAAACGATTTTGGTCTCTCCTCCCCCCTCCCTTTCTCTCCCAAAAGAAAAGAAAAGGTGGGGCGATTTTGATTTCAGGACAAAAGTAGAGGGATCTGCGATGACATCACCAGCAAAGAAATGATAAAAAAAGGAGAAAAATTTGTTGAAAAAAGCCCAACAGAATCCTTGAAAACATATCCAATTAAAGTTTAATAAGACTTAGGACAAGTCTGACTACACTGAACATACATTTTGACACATGCCATTAGCAACGTTAGGAATACCATAAGCTGCTTTCTAAATTCACTTGTTAGGTGGCGTGGTACATTTTGCATTTCTAAGTTCATTTGCTCGTTTAAGCACACATAGATCTGCACATTATTTAATTTAATAGATGAGTCTTAGTATATTTCTAGCTTACTCTCCTACCATAGAGGATCGCATCTGCTAATATTGTCCTTAAATAAGTCACATTCAAGAACTGGAGGTACTCACAAACTTTTTCTCATCATTCCGTCCTCAGTTATTACGTTGAAGGGAAAGTAACTCTATTTTAACAACCCCAGCGTATCGTCACCCTCAAAAAGGAAAAAGGAAAAACAATACCCCGGCAGAACAAAGAACCCAAAATTCACAAGAAAACATAACTCTGACTCCTTTAGCAACTGGGCAAAGCTGCTAGGGCTTGAAATGTTGACCACGTTCATCAATACGATGGCTGGCGCATCTTGCTTAACGGAGAAAATGGAGTGGTTCGAGTAACGCAGCATGCACTCATCATACCAAATGATGGAGTCTTTCTCTTTAGGGCAGTTGCTGAGTATTTCCTTGCTCGCGTTGGCCACGCAGTCGCCACAAGCAGTGGCAGCGATGTCCAGAGGAATAGCCCGTAGGCGCGGTCAAGTGGTTTTTGCCAGTAGTGGCATTGGCAAAGCCGTCGGCATCCGTGGCGGCGACAGAGGAGAGGGAAGAGAGGAGGGTGTTGAGATTTGTTTGGTAGGTGGATTTGGGAGTGAAGAGGGTGGTGTTTGGGCAATCATGATACAGATATCCGGGTGCAGCTTCAGTAATGTGAGTGCAAATGCTGAGAAAATTGAAGAAGATGAGAAGATGAGAGAGAGGTGAATGGTACCGAAGAATTCATTTTTTGATGATTGGATGGCTGAGAAGAGACATTCAGAAGATTTTTACATAGGGTAGTGTCAAATCAGAACTTTTGCTATGCATTGACCACAAGTCTAGGCGCAATTCAACCAAATTTATGAAAGGATTTGATTATGGAAGCCACTTGGGTTGCCGTACCGTAAGTCAGTTAAGTCAATTTTTGCTGCAGTCTTCTCTTCTTTTGTATGCAAGCGAAGACTTGCACAGAACATTGACGTCAAGACACCGTGGATCTCACTCAACGTGTGCAGAGTGATGGGCTAGGTCCGATTCATAGGTCCAGCGTATTTAATAAGAATAAAATCAGAAAAGAAAAAGAAAAAGAGGGCTGAGCGTTTCATAGCAGTGGAGAAGTGAGAGTTGCCACGTTTTCTTGCTGAAAAAGAAAAGAGAGGTCTTGTGGCTTTTCTTGAATTGGCTATTTCTCATAAAATTTTGGGTCTTGTTTTTCTACTTTGAATTTAATTTTCGGCACTAGATTTACTTGTTTGGTTTGATAGTGCTGAAATATTGTAAATAGTTGCTGTTGAAATTGATTTGACATTAGTTCATTGAGTTTGGGGAGAAGATATTGATCTTAGAAAGGTTTAAGTCCTCAACAATTGTGAGATGTGTGCAAGAGGGGGATCTCACAAAATAAAGCATTCTTAATTAAGAGATTTGTAAATTTGAGATACAAGAAATAGAGTAGCAAGTCTGAGTAATCGACTCAACGTTATGATGTCGTAAATTAGTTGAAAATCTAGAAATTGATCTTGGTGATGAGTCGTTGACATGGCATTTTTAAATTAATTTTTTTCTCCTACGAAGCCTTTTTTATTATTATTTTCTTCTTCAAAATCTTGTTTAAATTAGATTAAAAAACTAAAATACTAAAATTTTATTTTAAAAAATTGAAAAAAATAATGGCAGAGTGCAAGAAGCACCATCACCAGCCTTAGGGGAGGGCCCATGTTGCATAAAACTGGGCGCCCTCACCCTTGTTAGGCCTAGGCGCCCTTTACGGAGCTAGCATAGGCCGACCACCCTTGCCCATTGTCGATGACCTCCGTTGGCCCCTCTGGCAATGGGTGGTAGTGCCCCACTAGCGAGCCCTACTCTTTTCCTTTCTTGACTAATTTTTTAGCATTTTTATTTTTAATCTAATTTAAATAAGATTTAAAGAAGGAATAACAAAAAAAAAGCCATATGGGAGAGAGAAATTAATTTAAAAAGGCTACATATGCATTTTTTGTTGGATAAATTGACGGTCTCAACGAAGAATTTGATTGTACTAGTTTAATAAATTTAGTATTTGATTACGTTTTTTGAAATTTTAGGACTTAATTACACTTTCTTTACAAGTTTATGACTTCTAGTGCACTTTAGCGACAAGTTTTATGTGAATTAAATTTAATAGTCATTGGAAATGGAATATATGGAACTAAATTGAGTCGAATTGATCTAACAAAATTGTTGTGAAATGAATTGATTGAATGTTTATGATATTGTGATTTATATCATGCATAACGGTACTGGAGCCATGACCTTTCTCGCTTCTTGTTTGATGCCTCTGTTAGGGAGACTTGTCGCAGCCCTCCAAATGAATAAGCCCTAAGATGGTTAATGGATTAACAAACAAGCGCAAATGATCCCTCTTGTGAAGTGGTGCTAGTAATTGGCCCAAGTTCTCCAAAAGCCTAACAATTGCAGCTTGATTTCCTTGGTTAATTATGTAATGCTATTTTTAATTTAAGAATGGCCACCAATCTATTAAAGATTAGTTAGAGGCCAAGTAAAACGTGAGAGGTCGTTTTACTTTTGCAAGTTAGAGACTCAAGCCTAGGGCCTCGATAGCACTAGATGTCTATCTAATGCCTATTTTGGTATCTTTTCCTCTTTCTTGAAAACATTTAATCGTGTGATCTTTCCAACTTCTAAAATCTGAAGCACAAACATCTACATAACCACACATAATCAAAGTTGTATAACATAAGAACATTAACCATCAAAATAACATCATACCAAGTAAAATACTATGATATCAAAAGCAATTGAGGTGCAATAAGAAAACCCAATATGAGTTGGGCAAAAAATATACATTCTCTTGTTGTCGAACCTTAGAATAGCACTACTGAGGCTGCTAATAATTAAATTTGCAAATGGCCTAAATTAAGGAGTGCATGTCTCCCAAAGCTAAATGATGATAATAATGATAATATAATTAAATATCTAAACTATACCTAAAACATGTTGGATAAATTTAAATTAATAAACATAATGAAAATTCTATAAATATGAGGTGAACATGTGAATGTGGCTCGGGAATGATGCAATAATGCAATGGGTCGTCTAAAACCGACTGTCCAACCCATTAGGTGTGCTGGACAATTAGCTAAATGTGCTCATTGTCCACTAAACAATTCCAAATAAACATGGAATCTTGGTGACAGGTGAATGATGATGTGTGATTCCACTAAAATATGATATTAAACAATGTAAGTGGCAAAAGAAATAAGGTTCATCACATCCAAGGACCGATCCTTGGAGCCGGTTGATGCCAGGTCTCAAACTTCACAAACATGACATTCAACATACGAATCGCCATTACATCTCAATCTATCATAGAATATGACACCGACATGAGTAAATGACGAAGAATTGGGCGAGACACATTTACAAGGTTTTTCAACAACAAAAATCAAGGGAAACGGCTAGACAAAGCTAGTAGGGGTCATGGCCAAGGGAGGTGGAAATGGACCGGTTTAACAACGAACTTAAGTCTAACATAACCCTAAAAGGTCAAATCATATGTACTAGATCCCATAACACTGTCAATCCATCGGTAGACCAAGGTAGTGGATTTGCAATGCATGCAATGGCTATATGAGCCGCCATACCTCGGCTTTTAACTATAATCCGAAACTTGTTTATCTTTGAGAATGAGTTACAACTTGAAATGATAGAGGGATGAAAGTGTTTTACCTTGAATTCGTGAAGTAATGGGTCCTAGGCTCTCACTCAACTCACGATATTTAGCAAAACTAACACAATTTGCTCTAGTTCCCTCAACCTCCACTTATTACTTAACGATTTTGGGTTCCTCAAATCATAGTTTTTATGGTTTTTCAAGCCTAGAGAGAATTGAAGGAAATGAAGACTAGAAATGAGCTAGAGAAATGAAGGTGGAAATGAGAGGGATGAGTTTAGAGAGAGAAAAAAATTATCTTGAATCCCTTGAGATTATTGTCCAAAAAGTCCTAAACCTATTGTATGACAGTAAATGTAGTTCTAAACTTTTCAATTGTATCAATTCAATCCTAAACTTATTGTAAGGCAACCGGTTTAGTCATAAACCTTTTACCAAACTAAGTTTGTCCTAAACTTTTGGATAGTTTGTCAATTTATTTATAAATCTATTAGTAATTTGCCAATATAATTCTTTCAGATAAGTTTGGTTGGAAATTGCCTAAGGACTACATTGGCAAATCATTAAAAGGTTTAGGATTAAATTGATAAATCGTCAAAATTTTTAAGATTGAATTGGCATAAGTAAATGATTTAGGACTAAATTGGTCATTGTATAATAAGTCTAAGAATTTTTGGACAATTTTTCTTCTGAATCCCTTTATATGGTCATTGGCCAAGGCCATCCTTACCCAATGGTTTCTAACCAATATCCACTGGTTCAAAGCCCTAAAGTGCATTGGTTTTTGTCCAACATTTCAAACTTGATCCATCGAGTCTTTGTCACTAAAATTAGTCAACTTGAGTCATCGGTTAGGCTTGGGCACACTATGCAGTCGCATGGAAACGATGAGTATGTAGTCATTGTTCATCCATTTTGACTGAAATTCGTAGTGAAGTGAGCTAATATGTAGATTACAATAATGTAAAATTTTCAGGCCAAATGGACTTTAGAAACTCCCACTTTGATGCCCTCAGACCACCGCTTATGGACTGCCTACCTCGTGTAAGGATCAATCAATACCTTTGATTAATGCGAATTTGGGAAACTGTAACTTTTTGGAGTAAGCCATGGGCCATATACCACTAGAAGAGGGGCTCATGCCACAAAAAGCAACATACTTGGTACATTGATGCTACATTTACCCCCACATTAATTTTTGTATAATAAAAGCTTTCAAAGTTGTAAATCCATGTCACATTTATTATAAACTAATCTTTTATATGATAAAAATCTCGAATAAATATACTTGTGGCATATGTACCTTAAATTGATGCACTCATGCCCCATTTACAAAAAAAAAAAAGAAAAAAAAATCCAATATCTACCACAATTTGGAGTAAATATGGTGCATGTATACCAGTTTGGGATATGACATGACTGTACTAATTTAGAGTTTTTTTATGATAAGAAATTAGTTTGGTGGTGAATATGGCACTTACATTAGCTTGGGAGTTTTTTATGAAACAAAAAATTAGTTTAGGGTATACCGGTTTAGAATTTTTGATGGTATTAGCCAATAAAAAGTTAGAGTCAAAGATGTTCATTGTGATACTTAAGCTTGCAAATTTCCAAGTTTGTTTGAGCCTTGAACCAAGCAGGAGAGGCTGCAACAAATTAAAAAGGAAAAAGGTTGAATCCTGGTGCGGGTTCGATTTTCTTGTGAACTTTAGCTCCTTTGTTGATCAAAGTTTTTGCTGTTGAGTCTAATATGATAAATTAGAATGCTCTATCACCGCGTGCAAAAGAAATGCATTGAGAAATGTTAGTGCATGATGACACTATGTCAGTGTTTTTAGTTAGGGGTCAAATGTTGCCATTGTTAACGTATTAGATACTTAATCTTTATGAAATGCATATGTGATACCTATCTCTTGACATAGGGTTCAAGACACTAAGACTACAATGTCCCTAGTTTCTAATTGTAGAGATGTGCTGATAACAATATCAATGCAAAATGGTGCACAATTGCAGCTTTTCCTGGGGGGTCAAATTTTGCCGTTTGATAGAGAATTTGATCATTGAAAATTTCAAATGCATGAATAATCTTTTAGGTAAAAATTTAACTATCAAATCCACTTTAAAAAGAAGCTCTAACACTTTGGTTCTACTTACAGATGTTTTGAAACTTTTGTGCGTCCTTGCCCACATAACATTGTTCTACCAGAGAGCTAGCAACTTAGATTCCCTCACAATCTCTATGTTTACATCATATATCCACATAAAACTGCAACAAAATATTGCATATCCAAGCCGCTTAATTTGGTGAACACTGAACCCCTAGAAAGATGAATTGATAGTGCAAATGCATTTGAGAATTTTATCTTCCTTCTGTTGGATGTATGCCCTAATTCTATAATGTAATAGTTACATATTAGGGATTTCAATTGTATTATTATTATTGTTATTATTTAATTAATGACAATGATGTATTCATTCATTTGTCCAATTATTTTATATTTATGAATGATTCCATAAGATTAGTTGCAACTAGACCTATTCTTGAGACGTCAAGATTATATGTGACGGATTCATAGTTAGATTGAATATTTAAATCATTCATGGTCGATGGATTATTGAGTGGATATTAATAATCATGTTGAGACTGGTGTATTCTTAACTTCACCATTAAGTATTGGATACTTAAGAGAATGATGAGTCACATGTCATTGGGTATTATGATGCCCAAGTTAGAACACAGGTGTTTGTATTAGACAAGTTCACTGAACGTGACGCATATGGAACGATTAGTGACATGAAAGCTTTTAGTGTGGTCAATGTCTGCTTGTTCATGCTTTGGTTTTGTGTAAATAATCCCCTAGACCTGAGGCACAATGTTAACTTATGTATTAAACAACTATGATTCACGGGTACATATAATGCTAGGTCGTTGATCCGTCTTTATACCTGATGGTCATAATTTGTTCATATACAAAGTTGCACGTGTGTGCAATATGGAATCTGTCTCCTTGTTACATGCAATGTATAATAATGATGTCCTATGCGATCTAATTATGACACTGCATTGAAATCCTCAGTCGAGATTGTAACTGAGAATAAATTGTTTATGTCTCAAATAAAATGCATGTTAATTAGATTTGTGCATATAATTGAATTAATGACTTGACAAATATTCCATGGTCTTTGTTTGATAGGGACATAATAAGGCAGATGGATTGAATTACACTGTAGCCAAAACTGACATGTTCATTATGTTCTTAAAATATTCACACTATCTGGGTAACCATGACATATTGCTAGATATCAATCATAGTTTGTAGGATCTAAAAGATTAATTTGGACAATTAATTCTTTTGGGAGTATTAATGTGTTAGTATAAGTCTTACTACCAGCTTAGTGATGAATCTAGGGATGTCATACATCATAAACAATTAGGATAACGTGGAATAAGAGAGAAATATTGTTGCAAATATGTTTGCAATTACTGCAATCGAATTGAGTCAATTTGAAATTAAATTAAATGAGATTAAATTTATTTTGTATTATAGTCACGAGCCTACTTGCATATGATGCACACGCATGTGCAAAGTAAATACATATTAATGTTTCCAAATGTACATATAAAAATTATGTTCTTTTAAGAGCATTGATTAATTAATTAATTAAAGTTGAAATGGTCAGCAAGAATTGCTGACCATTTGGCACGAATAATCGTGCACATGCACCAAGCAACTGTGCACATTTGCACGTTTGCTTCGTGCATGAATTCATGCACGATTGTGCATGATCGTGCACGAATCAGCAACGGTTCGGCAACCATTGCTGATTTCGTGAAAGTGTGCTTTTTAATAAATGCCGCAACAAGGAAAAGTGTGGGCTGCTTGCTGAAGATAGAGAGAAAAACCGTGTGTGTGTGTTCGTGTGGTTTGTGTGTGTTCTTGTGTCTTCGAGACGCGAGAAAGAAAACAATTCTCTCTCTTCGGGCCGTGGCTAAATACGTAAGGATACAGAGAATTGCTTCACGAGATTGCTAGCACAATCAAAGAGGTGATTATCCGGAAGTTCTCTCTTTCGTTCGATGTCCATTGTTGGTATGTCTGAACTAGAGGTCCGAAGCTTGTGAGACTCGAACTGAAGAATATCTGAACTGATTTGTTTTAAAGCGCACTTCGAAAGGTAATTCGTTTAACTCCCTTTTTATATTGTGATTTTTTATTAAAACGTATGAACAACCCCTTCGGAAAATTATATATAATATATATATATCTTTGTTTTCACTGCGTTCTCTTTTGTTAATTTTACCTATACATGATTCATGAAACCCTAACACCTTGAACCATAGTAATGGTGATGGTATTTATGGACCGGATGCTTTCTTTCTTGTGATGGGACTTCATGAGCTAGCAAGCGTGAAAATGTATAGGTCGGTTGCTTTGGCTGTGAAAGATTGGAATCCCCATTCAGCAATAGGACCACGGCCAACATGTTGGGTCTATCTATGGCATGGTCTTGCGTACAGAGAAGCACTAACTGAACGCATAAAAGTTTACACTTTTTCCACCCATTTTTTGACTTCCAATGTCCTATTTTGCTTTAAATTGACCACGATATCTTTTACAGGTCCAGATTTTAATTTATTTCATACCCTTTTTCTTCTCTTTCTTTGGAAATTCTAATGCATTTAGAATTGACAAAAAAATATGTATTTACCAAAGGCTTGATTGGATTATCTTATAATGTAATTACAATTGTCATAATTTTCTTGTCAATAGCTAATTATTCCTCTTAATTAGTTATACTTTTCAGTTTTGCCAATGTAATTCTAAACTTTTGTGCCATATTTCAATGTAATATTTCCTACCAATTGCCACCGAAAATCGCTAATGTGGTGTCTAATTATTGCCGACCATCCTCAGTGGCATTCTAGCGTGGCACCCCTTGACGGCCCCTGAACCGTTAGGGTCGCCATAGTTCGATTACCATTCTTTTGCTTGACTTGAAGGTCTATCAATCCTAGGGGTTTACATCTTTTAGATCGATCCCTGCACAATTTATATGGCAAAAGCACATCCATCAACTCCCTTCCTTATATTCAGAAAACGATGCACACCTACTAAACATTTTTAGATAAAAGTCAAACACTTTTATTTACTTAAACCAGATGGACATCATTCATCGGTACATCAAAATGCCATGGTCTTCTATTCTCGGCTATACTTCAAAAGATGACCGACATCTCCTCCAACAGTCGTATACTTAAAGTCCATCGATCAATGTTGGCGTCCGAAAGTTCCTTCCTTTGCTATCCTCCTCCTCACGATCATATCCAACCACTTGATCTATCTACCGTTGGCAGTGGCAGCAAAGATATCTTATCTAGTCTGAAATGTTACTCCCCAAACAGGGTGAGTACAACCACTTAGCAGTAAAGATCCACTAAACTACACAATGCAACAAGCAAGACAATCAAGATATCACGAGTAAAGCACATATCATTCATGCTATCAAGCATACATCACCATCCAGTCGTGCATATATTGCCATGCAGTCATGCATATCTTGCCATGCCATCATGCATATAGCACCATGCAATCATGCATATATTACCATGATTCGTATCATCGATGCTATCAAGCATACATCACCATGAGATCCATTCACGCCTTCATGATCGCATTTTCAATATCAAATAGTATCAATTTACTTTCATAAGCAAATCATGCATCATGCCATATGCATACATCCATGCACATGATTCAATTTCACTTCTTATCTTTCACAAGGATCTCATAATTTTTCATCCATGGACCAATGTTTGCATCCCACAATTTATCGCTCACACCTTACTTGGCATCGCGAGGGCCTCCGGCACACACCTCCGGGCATCCAGCACACACACTTCGGGCATCTCGTATCCCAACTAGTATAACGAGAAATCCCCTGACACACACCCCCAGGACTTCCGGCACACACACTCCGGGCATCTCGAAACTCCCAAGTATATCTAACACACACACTGTGGGCATCCGGCACCCACACTCCGGGCATCCCAATACTCCCAGGGCATCGTCAGCTCACACCTCCGGCGGTTTCATTATTATCACAATATACAATCTCATATATGTCTCATTTTCATCATGGCATTTGATGCAATAATATCAAAGATCTAAACCATCTTTTGATGTCAATGATATGCCAAACATCACCATATATGTAGCATATACAACGACTCAAAGCATCATATTTCGTAGGGCAGTCCATTTATTCTTGAAAATACAGCAAATTTCGGATAAAGCAAAATTCACTTCTTTAATAAAAATTCTGGAAAAATTAGTAAACGATCTCAATAAATTCTGAAACTTTAACACAAAGTAAAGAAGATCCAGAGAAAGATATTTAATAATAATACTATGTCAATAAAATTTCACATCAATCACATAAATCCATACATTATAGCAAAAGAAATTCTAGTACCACTTTTGCACAGTTTCAGAAATAATTTCGATTAGACCCATAAATGAACTCCGAAAATTCTGATATTTTAATATTTTATAATTGAGACATATTGGTAAAAGTCTCATGAAGAAATAGAAATTTAATTCCTTCTGGATTAAAAGATATAATTTCTTTAACTCTTCCTATCTCTCGGTTCACTGTACAGATTTATCCTTTTCAAAGAAATTTTGTTTCCCCAATCATTACTTGTCCATTTATCCTCAAATTTTAGTATGTTTCTCCTCAAGATGTCGTCTACAACTCTCATCAAGAACACGAGATCAAATTCGGACTAGATAATCACATGAAATTCACAGAATCACAATAGATCACATAACAGTTTCCAAATCTAGCTTCATCAAAGAAAAATGGTTTTATCGACCTATACTTGTCCGTTTCCTTTCAAATTTTGATATGTTATTCTCCAAGAATTCCTTTACAATTTTTATCAAGATGTCAAAGTCAGATTCCAACTAGAAAATTGCATGCAACTCACAAAATCATTAAAGGTCGGACTTTTGTTTCCAGAAACAGAACACTAGGCTAGAACACAACTCCTATAACTTCGAAATTTCACACTTCATCCATATCCGAAATTCACCATTCATCACACACAAAGCACACCAAGCAAAGGATAGATAAATGGACTCTACTTGCCTTTAATCCAAGTAAAAACACAACAAACACAACGGCAGGGTAAGGCGGGCTCGACGGCAGTAGCTAGGTGCACGCACAGTGGGGCTTGGTCTTCCTCTTCCCTCGCCGAAGCACCCACGAACCCTCTCTCTCTCTCCCTTGGCTCACCTCCCTTTCTCTCTTTCCCTCTCACTTCCAAAACCCCCTTCCTTTTTGCTCTTTGATTAACAACTTATCTCTATTTTTGCATGTAAGAGACAAGTGTTCTCATGAGGAGAACAAATGGCAAAAAGGAGAGAACAAGTGGAGGCAAAATTGAAGACAAGTGTTGGAGGACATGCACTCCCCCCTCCCTTTCTTGGTCCGGTCGACACCCATGGGGGTCTTTGGGCTTGCTTGGGCCCGAAATCTGGGCCCAAGAGTCCTTAAAAATAAAGCCCAAAATTATTTTTTTTTATTAAGCATTTCATTTCTACCGAATTTAATTTAAGATCCCAAAATTAAATTGCTTCCTATACAAGTATATACTCAAAATTCTTGCATGCCATCCAACATCCTCAAAGTTCTAATTCTTAAATTTCAGCATGCATATTTCTTACGCAAGACCGAATTCCGTCCTTTCGGTTCAAAATAAAATAAAATATAAATTCAAATGAACAAATACAATTTAATGCCTGTAAATAATGTTAATGCCACAGTTCGGTGACCGTCACCTATCCTCGGATCATCTAAATTTTTGGATGCCACATCTAGCATGGGCAATTTGTACATCACAATTTGCAACGACAATTAGCAAGAAAGACTATATTTAAATATTGTGCAAATGTGTAGAACTATGTTGACAAAATTGGAAAATTAAAATTGAATTAATATCTATGCTATAGGTATAAGACTAAATCGATAATTTTCCTAAATATTTAAATCACCACTCCTTCAATGCACAACTACAAGCAGTTTTTGGATAAATACACTATAAGTGTCATAACTTTTGTGCCACTCACTTGAGTGCCATAGATTTGAAAAGTTGATTACTTAAGTGCCACTAGCACATTTCCTTGATATGGACCTCGATTGTTCTATATGACATTGCTAATGCTAATGTGGAAAATTAATAAAAAATTCCAAAATTAAAAATTCCACATTGAAATGGAAATTAATAATAAAAAAAATTTATGTAGGACGATTTGCTGAAGTGAAATTCAAATTATCGATTTTACTCCAATGTGGTATTTAAGCGAGTGAAAGAAAATCATGGTACTCAAATGAGTGCTATACGAAAATTATAATGCTCTTGCTATTCTTATCCCCTAAACTTTAGAGCACAATAATGGAGGAAAAGAGATTTGCACACCTAATTTGGAATCCTTTTTTTTTTACATAAGGTATATTGTCAATCCAAATATCAAGTGCTTTTCATTTATTGTCCTCTGTATCACCTACTCAATGAGACTGTCTCTTAGTTTCAGCATTCAATAAACACTCATTATGTGAGGTTATTTGTACATTATAATTATAAGAAAGACTTGAACACAATTTATAGAGTTATAAATAACAAGTCCTCTCACCTCAGGCTGGGCTTTATTCAGCCCATATTAGCCAGTTGAATATCTGACTCATTAAGAATCTTTAAATCTCACCTTAATGGATCAACCCATAAAACATTGAATTACAATTTTAATTGATGTAGCCCACATCAGAAAAACAATTACAACAAATGCAAGCATGGTCGTGCCTACTAGAATCACAGTATTAACCTAATCAATTGGGAATTGACATATAGCAAAATATATTTATCATGGTGCATTGTTAATAATATCGTAGAAAAGTAACAAAATATAGACTCGTTCCACTAATGGTATGTGGTAAGAATTTATATTTGTTATGTGGGACTTATTATTCTTACCGTTCCTTAATATATGATTGATATAATTATTAGATTAAGTCTACACAATAACTTGTTGTGTATCATGTAGTCTACAAAACTATATGTAAATTATTGTGGAAAACGAGCGATTGAATAATAAAATAGATAGAACAAGAAAATAAATCGACACTTGATTTATGTTATTTAGTTGTAGTGATCTGCGTCCGCGAGGAGAGTAGCAATGAATTTGACTATAGATCAACCGTATAACGGAAATTACTTACTTAAACCATTCAAAAACTCTTAATGTTTCTCAAACCCTAATTACACCTATTAATGCATGCATTGATTAGTCCTGCAATTTCTCACTAAATAATCTTTCAATCTCATGAAAAATTACATACATATCTTGACCTCACAAGATTTAATTGAATTGAACCCTTGTATGATCTTGGATGTAATTCACAAATAAAACCAACAACAAGCACCCGCTTGAATAACCGCGCTTCAAGATCAACAACGGCGGCTTGCGTTTGTAACCGTTTCTTTTCTCAACAAGCCACTCTTAAGTCAATAATCCTTTTGTAATATACATATCCACCGCCTGAAGGAAGTCCCATGTATTGGTCGGTCAAGATCGAAGTCCACGCCGAGTTGGAGAAGGAATCAGAATCCAATTTGGGTTCGGTCAACGAAGTCCAACTTGGACTTTTCCAATTTTGAACCATGATTTCCACCGCTTGGATTTTATTTCCTTCTCTTTTTAACTCCTTTTCAATTATCTTTCCTTGGCCAACCCCAACTCGTCAAAGGACGTTACCGAATTCTGATTTGCTCGATTACGAACGCTCGTAATAAATCCAATTCGAATTTTAAAATTTTTTCAAATTGACTCAATTTTGAGATATATTTTAATATAAATAGTAGATAGGATATTATATAGTTGATTACTATACTAAGGGCACCAAAGTGAAAATCTGAGCAATTTTATGGCCAAATATGTTTTTATAGGAAAAATGCAATTGAAACTAGCTTCAAAATTTAACCTTGTTTGGCAAAACAAGCAGTGGATGGAGAATCTTGTATGGGCATCCAAGCTTGGTTTTAAGTAAAAGCTTTTATCAAACTATGGCTCACTTTAGTTTTGGTGCGATGTGCTTTTACATCATATGGAAAGAGCGTAACAATGTGCTTTTTACAAAGAACTCAATCAAAACCTTTCTTTTTGTTTACTCTAATATGTGTGTCCATATAAAAAAGGAGAAACTCCTTTTCAAAAACCTACTCAAACTAGAAAATGAAGATGCACCTCTCTCGTAGTGCTCATGATTTATGCCGACTCTCTTAAGGCTATTAACATCCTAGATAAAGCTATGATGTTTAAGCATGTTGTTTGTTGGGTGTCGCAATCTAACATTCCAAAGAATAGAAGACTTCAATATACTTTGAGCTGGGTTATTCATCCTTCTATCTTTGATTGATAGTAGTTCTTTTTGTTTGTCTTTAGTCTTCCTTTCTTTCTTTTCGTTGTTTGTTCCTTCACTTTGTTGGGAAACACTATACCAATGTTTGTTGTCTTCTCTAAACTTCTAAGGATCTACACTCGCTCTCAGACTTGCCATCGAGTCTAATATTATAAATTAGACTTTGCTTGAGTGTCATGCAATTTTTTGTTTTA
This sequence comes from Eucalyptus caleyi, assembly GCA_014182885.2. Taxonomy (NCBI): domain Eukaryota; kingdom Viridiplantae; phylum Streptophyta; class Magnoliopsida; order Myrtales; family Myrtaceae; genus Eucalyptus; species Eucalyptus caleyi. Next base: position 52,271,288 of record CM024470.2, read on the forward strand.
TGTGGATATTTGATACATAACTCTTGACATAGGATCCAATATACCCCCCCTTGTTTCTTCTTCACAAAATCTATACTATACTTTTCAAATACATGAATAATCTTTACCAAAAAAAAAAAAAAAAATAGCTTCAACAGCACAATTGAACACTTCTATATGCCGAAGGGGTAGAAATCCCCATGCATACAAATATTGTGAACTTTTGTACGACCTTGCCAGCATAAACTATCCTACTAGAGAGCTAGCAATTCAGTTTTCCTCACGATCTCTATGTTTACATCATATATCCACATAAAAGTGCCACAAAACATTGCATATTCAAGCCGTTTAATTTGGTGAGCATTGAATCCTTGAAAAGATGAATTGATAGTGAAAATGCATTTGAGAATTTTATCTTCCTTCAACTGTAGTAATGGTGATGGTATTCATGGACCGGATGCTTCCTTCTTGTGATTGGACTTGCTGAGCCAGCAGCCTTTGAAATGTATATGCCGGCTGCTTTGGTTGTGAAAGTTCGGACTCCCCATTCAGCATTAGAACTACGGCTGACATGTTGGGTCTATCTATGGCGTGGTCTTGCGTACAGAGAAGCCCTACCTGAATGCATCTCATTACTTCTAACGCTGAAAATGCGTTAGCAATGGCTGCATCCATCAGGTCCAAACCTCTCCCTTCACACCACAAGTGCCAAGCCTATAGCAATTGGTCGATTGTTAGATATTTCAAGGACTACCCATGGTTGAAAAACTGAAATGGAGGTACCATAGTTTGCAGTTAGATCTCGCACTTACATAAGCAAGGAGATTGAGATGCTGCCCGGGGTAATCTAAACTTGTGTTCTTCTTGCTGCTGATAATCTCCAATAGCAGTACTCCAAAGCTATAAACATCGGATTTCTCAGAAAATGTCCCACCCATAGCATACTCGGGAGACATGTAGCCGCTGTAGACTAAATAATATAAGTGGAGGTTTTCCAAGTACAGTTCAAACAAAAAATTATAGACTTTAAGAACGATGACGTGAGAGGTGAGAAAATTAGAGGATGATAAACTTTAAACTCAGTGAATACTGTATATCTCATAACTTATAGCACATCGCTGGTCTATAATTACCTCGAAGCGAACTCACATATTGGAACCATTGGATGTACATAGAAGAGTTTTCTCGGTAATAGTATAGCAACAATAGGAACATGTAAGAAGGGAAAGGTGAGCGCATTATATGCTAATCTACTTTCAAGGTGATATATTGCCTCATGAAATAAGTACTCCTAAGAGTGATGATAGAAAGCTTACAGTGTCCCCACAACTTTGTGAGTATTGACCAAAACTTGACTGCTTTCAAACATCCGCGCCAACCCAAAATCAGAAATCTTTGGATTCATCTTTTCATCCAAGAGAATGTTGCTCACTTTCAAATCTCGATGTATGACCCTAAGGCAAGAATCACGGTGGAGGTAGAGTAGCCCTCTCGCAACCCCCTCGATAATGCGGAATCGTACGGCCCAACTAAGTTTCGCCTTCTTTTCTGAATCTAAACAAGGTAGCAAATAGAAAAGCAACTAAGTTTCAGTACTGAATTTTGTTGAAAGCATAAATAAATTCTTCAAAGAGTGAGACAAACCAAAAAGGAAGGCGTCCAAGCTCTTGTTCGGCAAGTACTCATACACTAGAATCTTTTCTTCTCTTTCGGTGCAGCTACCGAGGAGTCTCACCAGATTTCGGTGTTGAAGTTTAGATATTAGAAGGATCTCATTCTTGAACTCTGCTATGCCTTGGCCTGAGCTGCTCGAAAGTCTCTTTGCTGCTATCTCCTTACCATCGCTCAGTTTTCCCTGTTTCAAAACGAACGGCACTATGATATCTTGCATGATCTCTTTATTCCCCTTGGAGAAGGCTTTTCTCTTACCTTATAAACTGGGCCAAACCCCCCCTGCCCGAGTTTGTTTTTTGCGTCGAAGTTGTCTGTCGCTAGGCGTATGCTATCAAAATCATAAACCACCACTTTCGATGCATCATCTTCCTTCATTTGCTCTTTCGATGCAGTTTCCCTTAGCAGTTTTTCTGATCTGATGGCTGCAGCCACTGACCTAAAGAGCCTTGGGATTGTCATTTTCCTAAGCTTTCCTGGATTTTACGGATGGAATGAAATCAACTCAAGATAAGCATGAGAACATCGGAAGTGCAGAAGTGTTTCTATAATAGTAACCACTTAGCTTCTGAAGCCACGTTTTACCAATAATTCAAGATTCATATATTGCGGTTAGTGCAAAATCACCCTTAAAAAGCAACAAATTGTACATCTTTCATTACCTCTCCACTTTGAAAGACAACAGACTGAAATACTAGCTCCAAATAAGATGATTCCAGATATAGTACTGAGACTGATGATAAGTTTTGTCCGTGTAGGTACACCTGAACATGGAAAAATATTTAATATGAGCCATAGGCAATGCAGAACCAAATGCATATTAATTCAACCATTTCAACCTGAATCCACAACCACACCCGCATCCGCATCCGCACCCGCACTTGTGTCCACAAGTCGAATAAACAGATCTTCGCCACCTGTGGGGAGTTGCAGAGTATCTAGGAGGTCTTTACTCCAAGTCATACATCCTATAGCATTCACATAAGAATAAGCCAAGCAAGAGCAGTTTTCTAGGCACCAACTTTGACATCTTTCCTCATCATTTATCAACAAATAATCAGCGGAATCAGGTAACTTCATCTCACTCATTTTCCTGAACATATCTTTTTTGACAGTCGTTGAAGCAGCTGTGCTTGCAGATTTCTGACAATTCAATTCCAATTCCCTAAGGCATCCTCTCGTCCAGTTTCCTCTGTTCCATTCTTCATCTGATATTGGTTTGAAACCTTCTAAGCATCTGCAAATAGGTGAACTAATTTGGTTGCAAACTCCAAAGGGCCCACATTTTCCATAAATTTCACAGGGGTTATTTGGTTTTGGTGCCCTCCAGTATCTTAACCAGTCATTATTGGCCCATAAAACCCCATTTAAAGTTCCTTCAGAAGAGATGAAAGTATATCCAAAGATGGAGTTGTTGTGATTATTGTTGATATAATATGATGTTCCCTGGACAATATCTTGCTGGACATCAAAGTATGTGCTGTCCATGGCGGGTATTCCGATGAACCTAGTTTTATCCCACTGTCCACTTCTCCAGTAAGGACTCAATCCATTCCAAGTGAAAAGCTGAGGTGGTGTCTCCGATGTCATTCCTACAACAAAGCTTCCGAACGAGGGATCATCTTCACCTTTCCAGGAAATCAAGTTTCGTTTCTTTCCTGTTTTCACGTTTACTCCGATCTTCATGTTTGGCAGGAGAGTGTCAGTTGGCTCATCAAAGCTTTCCCACAATATATTCGCATTCCTGTCTTGAAGAACAAAGTTTCCATAGTCTGAAAGGTGGGCTGCAGAATAATTCGACTTTGCCATGACATTAGTCGACCACACAGTGTTTTGTTGCCCATCTAGAAGCTTCAGATTTCCATCGTTGCCAATTATTAAACTCGCAGATTTATCTGTGTGTCCAATTGGCTTGTCCCTGTTGGCCACCCAGACAACTTTGGAGGGAGTCATGTTCTTGTACCATATTCCTACGTACTGCTTTGCTGATCCATTAGGTGTGAAGAACCCGAGCTCAAAGATTTGACTACGAGAGACAAGGGTTTGGTTCTGAACCAGTGGGCTTGATGCAGTTATGCTGTAAATTGTGCTGCTTTGAAGTGCTTGAAGAAGGGAGATGACAAGCAAAGAGCACAAGTGCAAAGTCATTGGAATAATGTAGAACAGATTCGAGAAGTATTTGTGAAAAAATGCCTTGCGAAACTTCACCTCTCATAAGAGATCAAAATGGATAAACAGGGAATGGTGAAAATGACACGACTAATACCATAACTTTTGGACCATGCTCATATTAGAATCTTAAAATTTTAGGTCGATCGCTTGAACGTCATTACCTTAAAAAAACATCAAGTTTATTTGAGTATTGTCAGAAATCCGACATGACTTTAATATAAAACCATATGACGTGGCAGAGAAGAGAAATTATGTCATCTAAAGTGTTCAGAAACAACAACGTTTAGCCATTCCTTGACCTATATTGACGAGTTGAGGCTAAATCCAACTCAAACTCTAATCCCAAATTAGGTCCGAAGGTGGTGAGTCTTTATCCTGGGGTGCTGCCAAAGGAAGCCCTTGGAGCGAGGGCATTAGAGGTGGCACTGCTGCTGATTCTGAAGGGCTGCCACAATGGCAAATTTTCCAATTTGTGGTAGTATAGCTTTCTTACCTTGGGCATTAAACTGGAATTTGGATCTGATATCGGAAATTGTCCCTTTGAGGCCAGTAGCACTACTCAGGGCCATTGGTAATAGGGTTTGCAGTTATGACCAAAAAGAAAAAGGGGTGTGCAGCAGGCTTGTGGCTATGCCCTTCCTCTTGTTTTCCGAGAAACCACATTGGCCATCAATTTTAGGCAAGTAAACAACATTTCTGCAAGCTTTTAATGATATCATTTTTCCAATAATCCACAATGAACAATTCATATTAGTTAACACCACGTCAAATTTGTTGGTAAAAGAAATTATTGAAGTCATTCAAGTGTGATGGATTAAAAAGTTATTGTATCAAAGTGAATAGTGTACCGAAAAAAGGCATCTAATGACATTTTCTCCACGGGATTACTACATAGCAAGGCATGTGAACCAAGCCTACTGTGTGTCGATTCTCTTTGTGTTTGCTTCGGATAGGTTTATTTTATAGAATAAAATAGTTTCCAGTTGGGCCAAGATACATAGTGGCTTTTCTCAGCTTAAGTGCATCACAGAATGCCGACATTCCATTGGGATATAGATTTTTAATGACCAGAAGTGTTTCCTTTGTCGATAGTAAAATAGTTTTGCAAGTAACATTTGGATCCTCCTAACCAATAGAAGCATTTGCAGCTTTTTTCCTTATAGAAAAAAATGCGGACATGGAGACACTAAGGAGTTAAAAATTAAAGTCACCTACTGAAATTGAATGTGTCCACTCTTACTGTTGTATACAAGAATAGGGTGATGACTGGCTATATGGCCTTTAATATTCGTCCTAAGCCAACAAAGCTAAAACCCATGATATTATGTTGTAAGTGTGTGTCCCTATACACGCACAAGTTTGTGATATTGTAGATTTGGCTACATAAAATTGCTAAGGACTTACAGGGAGGAAAACAATCATCTATATCATTCAAGTTATTTATTCTTCTGAATTGGTTTGTCCATATTCAAAATGCTTAGATTTGGGATTGGATTGATAATTCACAAGTTTTGTTGATTGTGTTTGACTAAAAGTGAGGTTATTTCGGAATTATTTTTTAATTACTTTTTTTTTTTTGGGCCGAATCATTTTAGTTAGTTTAACTTGTAGATTATTGCAGGCTCATCTCAACGAGAGGCATCATCTGAAATAGGGAAAATTGTATAAGTGCCATGAATTTTCAATCGATCATTGAGTGTCATAATATTTTTAAAAGATGTTTGTTTACGACTTTGGTGATTTATTCTGTCAAAAAGTCTGATTTGGCATTAATTTAATATAAAATCATTTGATGTGGCTTGCTGGGTAATTAATATCATTAAAAGAGTGCAGAAAAAAGAACATCGTTTAAACCTTATTGCAATCGACAAAAAAGAAGGAAAAATAAACTTTCCTTGCGCCAAATTCACAAGTAACTGATTGCTCGAGAAATTGAAATGAAAGACATTGCCGCGAGCTTACTGCACACCCTACTCTGGATGGCCCTGATTGCTGCTACTCGAGCTCGCAGCCTCAAAGGGAAAATCTCCAATGTCACTACACATAACACCGGTCCATCCCACGAAGAGAAAGCTATGTTACCACAAATCAAAATGATTTCCATCGTGGCGAGCCTTGAGGACCCATAACAGCGCCTTCGCCCCAGGGATGTCCTTTGGCGGGAGTTGCAGGACAAAGACTGGTTGTAATTGGACCTAATTTAGGAATAAGGTTCGGGTTTGAGTTGGACTTAGCCCCAATTCATCAATTTGGGGCAAGAAAGGGCTTAATGACTAGTTTCTACAGCCTTTTGATAACATCATTTCACCGGCGAGCATATTGGATAGTTTTTTATGAAATTATTGACATGTTAGATTTTTTTACTAGTAAAATCGTTAATATTACTCAAGTGAAATCCCTTAAAAGTTAAGATATTTAAGTGATCAATTAAACATTTATGGTACCGTATATAAGGATTATGGCGTTTATGATGTTTTCTTCCCTTTTTTTAAAAGGTTCACTCCACTTATTCGAACTATAAAGTAGGATAAGTAGTTCAACAAAAAAAAAAAATGGACAGATCTTTCTGTTATAGCGGAAGAAAAATAACAAAAACAAACATATACCTTTACGTCTGGTCACGGGAGCAGGAGGAGAATGAAGGTAGGACGGCGGAGGCACCAGGGCTGCCATGGCCGAGGCATTATAAAATGGGTACAGCTCGAACCTCATGCTGCAGCTCGGAGTGAACAACCTCCCCCCTTGCTTCCCCCGTGGGAGGCCTGCGATTGCCGCCCGGAGGCATGTGTTGCACTCGGACACCATCAAGTCTGGTGTGCACTGTGCGAGCGTGTACAGCTTCTGCAAGCTCGTAAAGTTTGCCTCTGTGACCGCGACTTTCTTCCCTGACTTGCCAACTGAAGCCCTCACAGCGAGGTCGTCCATGGTCTCTCCCAGGACTCGCATGAAGTGGGTTGGATTGGTGATGTTCCTGGTGTGGTACATCTTGAAAGAAGGCACTTGTTCCATGACCGAGTAGATGGACCCATCGGAGTACTTCAACATACACTCATCGTACCAGATCACGGAGACTCGCTGGTTGGGGCATCTTTGGAGTATATCCTGTTTTCCGGTGGCCACGCAGTCACTGCACGTGGCAGTATTGACGTCACCACGGCAGAGGAAGAGCCCATAAAGCTGGTCGGGATGGTTTTGGCCAACAGTAGCATTGGCGAAGCCATCAGTGCCATCGGCGGCAGCAGAGGCGAGGGAAGAGAGGAGGGTGTTGAGGTTGGATTGGTAGGCGGAGTTGGGAGTGAAGAGGGTGGTGTTTGGGCAGTAATGTCGTAGAAACGTGGGTGCTGATTCAGTACCTACAAAATTGATGAAGAAGAAGAGAAGGGAGAGGGAGATGGTGAAGCAAGAACTCATTTTTATGTTGATGAATCCCTTGGTCTTTCTGCACAGGCACGGAATTATGGGAAGAAGAAGAGACACGGTCTGCTCTCCTATATATCTTCGTCGTGGGAACTATTTGGAAAACTTAGTACGTGCATTAAACGGAACCTAACCCAGACCGCCAAATCTGTTGAATAATTATGGGGTTAGACATTCACGCCCTGAATGTTTACACCCGTTGGATTGTCAATATCTTTGTGACAGATGTTGAAATGGTTGTAATCCAATGGCTACAAATGCAAACAAAGTCCAGCCTAGTGGTATCCCAGTGGGAAAGCTAATTAATGGGAAATTGACATGTAACAAATTCTATTTATCATAGTACCTTCTTAATAATATCTTAGAGAAGTATCAGAATATAGACTCGTTCTACTAATGGCATGTGGTAAGAATTTTTTTTTCTACGCGGGACTTGTTGTTCTTGCTGTTTTTTAATATATGATTGATACAATTAATTAGATTAAGTCTACCCAATAACTTATTGTGTATCATGGAGATGATTACTAGACTAGGGGCACCAAAGTGATGCAACAAAATTATCAAAGAAATGTTGTTTAGTTTGAGTTTCAATATCCATTCCACTGGGAAAGTATGCCACTTCCATTATGAATTCACATAGTACAGAGTACACAATTGCTCAATAGCTCAAGAATTTCTTAGCCCCTAGCTACTCCCAAAGTAAATGTACAAGTGTTATCTCATAATCTCATATAGAGATCTCATTTGGAAATCTCTTGTGACATCCTGAAAATTCGACCTTGTTTCAATTAAATGAAATAGGCTTTTCACCGACATGCCTATGATCATTTTTCTTTGAGCTGATCATTTACAAGATAATTAATTTATCATGTGAAGCTGTTAAGGGATATAAACGTAACAAACTTGAAAATTCGATTAGAAATTGACAGCTCAACCGTGCTAATCGGCAAGGATCAATACAGCACGTTATAATTGATTAATGACCGGAGATATGTCGATTCGATAGAAGTACGTAATTAAATAGTGGGTGATTCCATCTGATTGCAAAATTCGTGTCGAATGGTACTAAACCGATTTTTCTGTCGTTTATGTACCCGGTGTCCGTAATTGAAATCTCAACCCCTATGAGTTAAAGATGCACAAAGGTGGATTGAGAATTTTTAACCACGGGTTAAATACGATAAAATCCTTAAAAGTTACCCTGGAGGTTAGGTCACACTAAAATCACGTCCAATCAAAATTAACCACGAAATTGAACTCGGTTTCAGGAATTGAAAGTTCGAGCGTGTCACGATTTATTTTTAGGATGTCGACTCAACTTTTGAAGAATTTTCGGCAAACCTGGATTTTTTAGCAGAAAAATCAAAATTAGCAAATTAATTTGGTGAAAATCCGAGGGCCACTTTTATGTGGATTTTTTGCTTTCAAAATAGATGGGTTAGTGAAGTAAATTATGGAAATTCGCTTGGGCACCTTAGTTGGTATTTTTGGAGGCCAATTTGGTTTAATCGGTGAGGAATTGGATGGAAATTTGATGCAAATTCGTAGGGTTGATGAGCTGCTTCTGTTTGGCCTTCAAATTGGTTGATTTTGTTAAGAAATTGGCCATTAGGTGACCTATTGACAAGGTTTGTTGAAGATAAGGGCTGAAGACTTTGTGCACTTGTGATCATGGCTTGATACTTCACCTTGGACCTCATTGGTTGCCTTGAAGACTTTGAGGCCCCTTATCCCCCCTTGGTTCCCCTCTCTCCCTTTCCTTCTTCCCCCTTGTTCAACCACCCTAACAGAACCCCTTGTTGCTGCTTCTTCTTCCTTCTTCTTCTTGCTTCTCTTTTAAACCTCCATTGTTGAAGCTGCAAAGCTTAGCCGGAACCAACCAGCCACCGCTAGCCCTCACGCCACCCGTCCGAGCTGCATGTCGCCCATTTGCCTACCTGCCTCCATTCGCAAGCCCATCCCAAGTCAATGCCAGTCCACGTCCGACGGGTGTCAAGTTCAAGTGATGCCAATCTCCTCAACTAGTTCCGTCTGCTAGGCCTGATGTCACTAGCCACCGTCATCGACCCCTGCTCGCCGGCTACCATCCCCGCGCCGCTAGCCAAGCCGAACCTCGTCAGCTAGCCCTTTGCAAAGTTGAACTCACAACTTAGGCTGTGAGCTTGTGAGGCCTTTTTCGGCCCTTTCCAAGTCTCCCTTAGTGTCGTCATAGGCCCAGGTTTTGGTTGTTGTCGCGCCGCCATCATCGTGAACTGGTTTTCATGCTAAACTGGTGAGTTAACCTCCTAAGCTAATTATGGGTTAATTGCACTTAAGGATAAATTAGTTAGGCTAATTAGGGATTAGTAGATTAGTAGGTTAGTAGGTTCATTAGGATTAGTGGTAATTAGTTCTTATGATTAAATTAGCTAGGATTGGTTAAGTAGGCCAATTAGTTATTAGGTGGTTAGTTAGGTGGCTTAGTTAGATTAATTAGCTAATGCTCTTAGCTTAGTCAATTAGTTTGATTAGTTTAGCTTATGTTAATTTAATTAAGTGTTTTAATTTAATTATTTTGTAATTTATTTAATTATTTATTAATTAGCGGAAATTATACTGGGATAGCCGATTGTCAGAATTTCGTGCCGATCGTCATGATTGTGTTGGTTTGTGAAATTAAGTGATGGGTGATGAATTTTGAATTATTATTTCAAAAATATGAATTTATGGTATTTAATCAGAAAAATACCGGGTGTCGATTTTTTATGCTAAAAATGTTTTATGTGACATCCTAAATTTTTGACTCTGCTTTCAATTCATAAATTAGGCATTTCATCGACACACTGATAGTGTTATTCTCTGAGCTGATCACTCACAAAATAACTAAACTATTTGGGAAGCTATTAATGGACTTTAATGTAATAGATTTGAGAATTCGACCATAAATTAACTGCTAATCGTGATGGTCTGCAATGGTCATTATGGCACCGTTGAAATCGATTAGAGATCGGAAATAGGTCGACTTGACTGAGATATGTGATCAGAGTGTGGGTGATTCCATCTAATTGCAAAATACTCATCAATCGACACTGACCAATTTTTCTATCATTTTGGTACCTAGTGCATGTAATTGAAATCTTGAGATTTTCACGACAACCGAGAGTCGTCAATGGATTGAAGATGTACATTGTGACTCGAGACAAATCGATCATAGGTCAATTGCACCAAAAATTCCTAAAAGTTACCCGATAGACTGGGTCACGTTAAAATCACGCTGCATTGAAATTAACCGTGAATTTGAACCTGATTTCCAAAATTCAAAGTTTTGTTATATCATGATCTATTTTAGAAATGTCGACTCATCCTCCAATAATTTTCGAAAATTCCTGGGATTTTTACAAAAAATTGTTTCGAACGTCGCAGAAAATTAACAGAAATTTGGATGGGTCAAATTGAATGGAATTTACACTTCCAACCCGAGCCTCTGAGTGTTGGGGACTTCTAGATAATTATACGGGATTTTTCTTCATTGAGATTGGACCTCAATTGGAAAAATTAAGTGAAGAAATTGAAGTTAAATTAGTGAAATTCGGAGTCTTGTTTGTGACTAGATTTTTGGCACCAAAATTGAGTAATTTGTGGGTTAATTGGTTGGAAAGAAATAAGGGACGTGCAATTAATTTAAAGGATTGGATTGCTTGACTATGAGGCCCTCATCTCCATGAACTTCTCCAACACACCGACCAGCTGCCTTCCATTTTCTTCATTGTTCCTTTCTTCTTCATGCGACAATTTCCACGGAAGACAGGATGCTTCAGTCTTCTATTTTGACTTTGCTTTCATTTTCAATTTTCTTTCCTCTCCATTTTCGGATCTCTCTTTCCACCGTCTGCCCATTCACCACTCACCGAAATTGCACAACTTTTTCAGCCCACCGCTCCACTTTTCCCTCACTCCTTTGGCAGCCGTAAGTTCATCGAAGCTGCTCTCTTCTCCACTCCTCTTTAGTCCAGCAAGCCTGAGTCAACAAACCAAGCCGTTCCTCCATAGAGTTGACTCCACGTCTGCTTCCCACCGCAACGACGCCAGTTGCCCCTTCGTTCTTCCATCTCCATGTAGCGTCCTCCATTGAAACCAATCCACGATCCCTCCTCCCGCCTTCACTCTAGCAAAGCAACCCCATTTCCACTACGCCAGCTCCTTCATTTCTGCTTCGGTTGGTAGCACTCAGCCTAGCAGATTTTCAACGGCCCATCCGCCCCAGCAATTTGGCCTGACACCACTTCAAGCAGCTCCTTTGAGCCCAAGGAACCAGCCCACCCAAAGACAAGCCCACGTTTCCTGAGCAACCCAGTTCGGTCCTTTCTTCAACCCATCAAGTCCAGCTAAGCCTATCTCTACAGCAGCTATTCGGCCCAGCTCTTTGAAGCCCACGAAGTAGCCCAAGCCCAAACTAAGCCCAGCAATTTGCTGTGGGCTTGCAAGGCTTTGGGCTCGGTCCGAGTGTCTGTCGACGCCACTGAAAATTTGGAATTCGACCACCGTCGCGTCGTCGTTGCGGTGTTCCAGTCTTCGCATTTACAAGTGAGTTGAACTCACTAATCGTCGCTTAGTCAGTTAATTATGCTTAGGGTTGTCGGGTTGATTAGATTAATTAAGCATGGTTTATGTGGATAGATTAGATTAGATTAGTTAATTTAATTATCTACCGATGCATGTTAAGTAGTTAGTTAGTGACATTAGCAAGTAAATTCATACTATTATTTATTAAACAAACCTTGAAATTTTTCGGGTCCATTTCAGCGTCCAATTAGGCTATAACGGGCCTAAGTTTGATTTATTGCATTTATTTATTATTTTCCGTAATTATTTAATTAGTTATTTATTTTCCGAAAATTCAACCGGGATGGCTGGTGATCGAAATTTCGTGATGAATTATGTGGTACTCTCTATTTATTTAATTGAGTATCGGATTATGGTAACTGAGCGAAATTGGAAGTTATGAGTATTTATCCCAAAAATTAAATCATGTGGGTATAAATCTAAGAAAAATGCCGAGTGAGGCTGTAATGCCACTAAATCTATCAAATTGCTTGGTGGGGCTGTGATTACTACCCAATCTAAGAAAATTGCTCAATGGGGCTGTGATGACCACCAAATATAGAAAAATTGCCAGTGGGGCCGTGATTATCACTTAATCTAGGATGTGCCTGTTAAGCAGTGGCTAAAGTTGAGAATGATTAATCGAGGTGACCGTGTGATGATCTCGTTGACATGTAATCGACTAAGTTGATTGATCGATGAGTTAATCTGATTGAATTGAGTGGATGATGTACCTGTCAGCATTTACGAAGTAAACTGACTTGTAGGAAGGAACCGAGGTTAAGGTAAGTCCTCCGATGCTTGTTTGTGCTTAGGTAGACTTTATCGCGTATTGGCTTCCTAATCGGGTTTTAGGATGTCACGCCTCGAGACCCCGAGCACACGAACAACTCGCCATGGTCATGCAAGTGCGATATTCCCAGGTAATGTCGTTGATCCCATTCATTTATTATTGCACATGCGGAATGTACTATAAAACCCCTAACAATGAAATACGGGATAGAAAAGCATGAAGTAATTTCACAACCAAACACATATATAAACCAACGGAGTTTACAAACAGAGGTCTACAACCAAAAATCTACAAAAGGCTGGCTTATAAAAAGGGACCATCCTATCATCTACAAGTCATACACAATCTCCAATCCTTTAACTTCACCTCTATAACTCCACAAGGCCAACCATAACGAACTGGCCACTTCGTCCACTAGGGACCTTAAAATCTAAGCCTACAACGGGATGAGACATTGTCTCAGCAAGTTCATTCCCCCTAAACCCCTATTAGAAAGAAAATACACTAAAGGATGGCCTAATGACATCACACTAAGGACTTACCTCACATCAATTCATTCCTGTAGGTTAGCATAATTCAAATCACTCAATCATGTTCATATCACTCAATCACATATAGTAATAAGAACTTAAACAACTAGAACACCAACAATATCATTTCAAACAACCACAAGAGTCTGGATTATAAAACCAAACCGTTATGACACGTCCCATACCATGCCACACGATTCCGTCCCATAATCCAACACGTCAATAGCACTTAGCATGCATTCCAATTGTTATTCACTGCCACACATGGGCATATCCTACTCGTTGTTCAACTATTTACTAGCATTTAGCTAGGCATCGTCTTCCCACCTTAGAGCATGGCTTCATCATTATGTTGACCGCGTTCCCAAAGGAGCATAGGCCTAGAATCAACTGTGAATTGAGCTCATTGTAAGGGGCATCCCATATAGGGTATATCCAGCTCAGCAGCTCGAGACGGTTCCTCATTAACCAACACACGACAATTCATTATCGGCTAAGGACACTTTGCATTTCATTCAAATGCCTCGATTAAAACAGTAATCCTAGCCTCTTTTTCTTATTAAAAACATCCGAGAAAGACGATACATTCCTTTTTCAAATCTCACTGTTTGATATAATACTTAAAATCTATTTTCGGTGTCAAAACCCGACACCTAGGATTTTCTAAATAAAATCCATATTTTTCACAATCAACACTCAATTTGCAATATCCATAAATCAAATTCATAATCCGAATACATAGTAGTGATCAGCGCAAAATTCTAAGAATTTAAGATCCCGAAATAATTTTCGGAATTTAATAAATAATTAAATTTATTCCAAAAATTAATTAAATAATAATATTGTAATAATTTAATATAATATAAAATAGGGTTAATACCCTGAAAAACCCGAAAATGGTACACCTATGACAAATCTACCCCAAACTATTTTTTTGACCACAAAAACCCCAAACCGATATACCTTTGACAAATTTACCCTAAACCGATACACTTGTGACAAATTTACCATCTGTTAGTTTTAGTTAAATTTTATTGTTAAATTATAAAGTTAAATAACACGTGACAATTGATCGGTATACCAAATTTGGGATTTTACACTCTATTTGTCACAGTTTACAATTTTTGTGATTTTTTTGTGATATTAATCTAATTTAGCGAATGGTATATTAGTCACAAATTTATCAATTTGAGGTTTTTTGTGGTCGAATAAATTAGTTTGGAATAAATTTGTCATAAATGTATAAGTTTAGGGTTTTTTATAGTTAGTCGGGATAAATTTGTTACAAGTGTACCAGTTTGGGGTTTTTCATGATCAAAAAAATAGTTTAAGGTAAATTTCAAGGTATTAACCCTATAAAATATTATTAAATAATTAAATAATTTTGAAATACTTATTTATTCAAGAACAATCAATTAAGGCCAAATCATTATTATACTAACATAAACATCTATTTAACATTAATTAAACATACACTAAAGTAATCACACCCATTGATCTAATCCACACTTAACTAAACTAATCTAATCACATAATCTCACTTAACTTAAACTAAACTTCCTAAGCATCATTAACCCTCTAATCAAGGTTTAGGAGGCTAAAGTCACCTGAATCGCTTTTCGATAAGTCTCCGGCAAAGACAACGGCAAGGCAGTCAACAAACCTCCACGAGATGACACCAAGCAAGGACCGAAAGGCACCCAAAACAGGCCTTGAAGATTGGACTTGAGCTGGAACTCCGGTGGCTGACCTTGGCCGAATGGAGGTGCGTCGATCACCAGTTAGGCGCGGAATCGGTGGGAGCGGATGGCGGCAGCTCGTGCGGTGACTGGTAGTGGCTTTGGCGGTCTCCTAGTGGCCTTGGCAATGGCAGTAACAGTTGGATGACAAGGATGACGGTGCTGAGGCTTGGGCAGAGGCGGAGGCAGAGGTGGAGCGGAGCGGTGAGCTGGTCGGCGAGCGGGCGCGCAGGGCTGCACTTGCGGACGGGCAGCTACGGCAACAACTCTAGCAACGTGCGGTGGCGACGAGTGAGTGGTGAAGGGGGGCGTCGAGCTTGCTTGTCGCACACCTCTCTCTCTCTCAAGTCCAAGAAGCAAAACCAAGGTAGAAGATGGAGTTGATGTTTGAAGTGAAATCTCCACTTTTGGTAAGCCAATGGGCTTCTTCCACTTGTCCAAACCACCTTCACTTTGGCCCCACCATGACCTCAGGTGATGTCACATTCCACTAACTCAAATCTTCTACAACAATCCTCCAATGGGTCCAATTGCTTCATTCGCCATGGCATACAAATTTCAAATTCTTATATATCAATTTTATTCAATTCTTTTCTAATTGAACCAAATTGAAGTCCATAAATTAATTCAATGTCACCACACTTCAATTCACGTCTTTACTTGATCATAGCACCATCTTGAATCCCAAAAGTACAACCAAAAGTGGGCTTACTAATATTCCCAAACCAAATTAACCATACTTTGATTATTTTGCTTAAAAACTCGGTTTGCATGAAGAATCTTCCGAATATGAGTCATTGTTCATAAAATGATTTGTGATACAACATGACTTCCAATTTCTGAATTCACTTTCAATTTCACGGTTAATTTCACTCTTGCACGATACTAGCATGTCCTAATCTATAGGGTAGCTTTTAGAAATTTTCGTGCATTTGACCTATGGTTGATTATTTTCAAGCCACAATGTACATCTTCAATACATTAGCGACTCTCGGTTGTCATAGTAATCTCAAGATTTCAAATATGAACATAGGGTATCAAAATGATAGAAAAGTCGATCTAGTGCCAATCGATAAGAATTGTGTGATCTAGTAGAATCACCAACACTTATTCACATGCCTTTGTTGAGTCAACCTATTTTCGATTTCAAATCGATTTTTAACTGTGCCATAATGATCCTTACAGATTAGCTTGGTCAAAATGTCGCTTTCTGGTCGAATTCTCGAGTCTGATGCATTAAAACTCTTAACGGTTTCACCTAATAGACTAGTCTTCTCGTGAGTGGCCAACTTAGATGAAAGAACTATACACGCGTAGATGAAATGCCCGTCTCATTTTACTGAAAATAGAATTGGATAATCATGATGTCACATAGGGGTAGAACTTGCTGAGACATTATCTCACTGATTATTGTATAACCATTTTCAAGTCCTTAGTTGACCGTGGTGGAGGACCTAAGGCCTGAAGTTTAGAAGATGAAGCTCGGAGAATTGGCGAGCATGTCCAACTAGTTAGTCCTAGGACATTTCTCTTTTGTTGAAAGCCGATTCCTTTTTGTAGGCTTTTGTATATAAACATGTGTGGTTAAAAAAAAACTATTTTGTGAAAAATTGGCCTGCTTTTCTATCCCATTGTTTTATTGTACGGGGATTTATATTTGCTTCCGCATGTATATTAAAATGAAAGGGCCGGCGATGCGTCTTGGGACGTCCCTATTTAATCGACTAGGTGAGGGATGGGTGCATGCCCGAGGATCGGGGCGTGACATTTTAAGTATTATATAAAACTGTGGAATTTTAAAATGGGAGAATATCATGCTTTGTGGTTTAATTTGACTGTGTGTCCATAAACAATTATTTTATCTTGTGTTTTTAATATGAAGAAAATAGGCCAAGTGCATTATTTGAAATTGAGGCATTTGAGTGCAAAGCACGATGTCCTTGGCTGAGATTGAATGTGCATGTGATCGTTATTAGAATCCATTAGGATGTGTTTACGCCGAACGATTCTCCTTCGGGAATGCCCCACATCAACGGATGCTGGTCGCAGTAGAGGTTGGGCCAATGCTCCTTCGGGAATACCGTCTAGATGTAAATATTGCCATACTCGACGAAGTGGGACGACGCTCGTTTATGTTGGATGACCACCGACTGTTTAGTTGGCTGTAGCCATTGGGTCATAATTAAATTGGAACGCTTGAATGAGTGAAATAACCGCGCCTGATTATGGGACAAAATTGTGTAGCACGAAATGAGACGTGTCATAACAATTTGGCCTTATAATCAGGACCCCTATGATTGATTGATACATGAAAGTAAAGTGTTCAAATTATTGAGTGTATTTATTGTATGCATATACTATGTGAGCTGTACTAATGTGCAGGGAGGTGCTGAGGCGAGGTAGGTCTTATATGGTATATGTTTAGGCCGCCTTTAGGTAAATTTTCGTTCTAATTGGGGTTTAGGGTATAAACTCACTAAGACATTGTCTCACCCTGTTGCTATTTAAATTTTTAGGTCTTTAGATGGAGGTACGCCATGTATGTTATGGGGTCCCGCAGGTAATGGACTTTCAACACTCCTATTTCCCAATTCCCGGGACCAACCTAACTCGTGAGTTAGTTGAGTCCATGGTCTGGGTCGAGGAGGACCTACCTCAGTTGATACCCCATCAATTCATAGTGTGGTTCATTAACTTTCCTAACGAAGGTCAGGAGGGTCCTATATAGAGTTTTGATGGGCCTCCCGTCGGGATCGGGGAGTGGGAAGTAGGGCACCCTATGGATATCGACACCCTTGATGGTGTCGTGGAGGACTCGGAGCCCATGACTTGAGAGCCCAGAGCTTAGGTGGCTCAGTAGCTCTTTTTGATCTAGACCTCTTGTATATAACTTTGTATAGCTAACCTGGTTTGTTTATAAAATATGTTTTGTGTTAATTGATTGTCCTGCTTTTTTATCCTATGTTGATTGTTGTATGGAGATTGTTATTTCGCTTCCACATGTGCATAAAATGAATAGGTTGGTGATGAGTCCTGGGAACAACACAATTTGATTGATCACTAAGGGATGTGCGCGCAATCGAGGTTTAGGGTGTGACATCTCTCAAACATAAAATTTTGACAATCTTCTTGATAACTCTAATGTATGCTCTATACATACATGATATTTATGTCCAAAACAAGAAACTCATTTTATGAAACCTACTCAAACTAGAAAATCACTCAAAATCAAAAAACTTTTTGTAGTAGGAAACTTACTTAAATTGGGTTCCTTGAGACACTTAAAATATTCTAACAAATCTCCACCTTGGATCAATATATGTAGCTCAGTTGTAGTGTTCATCATCTATGCCGGCTCTCTAATGCCCCAACAAGTAGTCATTCTCTACAGACCATAATTGAGCTCCAACAAAGCTTGAGCTTTGCTAGAGGAATGAGCTTCATCATCATCCTTGTCAGGCTCTTCACCATCGCAATCCTTTTCACAACAACTTTGCCAATTGCCATAAAATCTTGGATGAAATAGTACTGGATGTCAATTTGTCCATTTGAGATAAATTGAATTCAAAGCAAGATATATCCCACCTTGGCCATCACAGTGTGTGTCAAAACATTTTTGCTTCAACCCAAAATTCAAGAGCAAACGCCTCAATTATATTGCCTCCTTTGCTATGAAGGTCAATGCATGCACTTTGGGTCAGTTGAAGATAAGCCAGCATTATCCTATAAGAGCACTTTCTAACTCATTGCACCATCTATTAGGGCATATATGTACCCCACTAAAGACCTTCACTCATCCAAGTTATACCAATGTTTGTTGTCCCCTTTGAACATCTAAAGATCCACTTCACAGCTTCTAAATGAGTTTCACCATAATGCTTCATGTAAAAGTTAACAATGCTCACCACTTGTAAAATGTCGAGTCTAGTGCATAACATGGCATACATAATACTATCCATTGCACTAGAGTAACAAACATGGGACAAATGCTCCTCTTGCTCCTTAGTTTGTGACGATAAAATATTAGACAGTTTATTTTGCCCATTACATGGTAAACCTGCTACAATTCTTTCAATATATTTCTTTTGAAATAGGCGCAAAAAACATGTAGCCATATCATGCGAAATCTTCTTGCCTAGTATTTTCTTTACAGTACCTAAACCATTCATTTCAAAGAACTCAATTACTACTTCAACACATCAATATTAGACATATGTTTTAGCGGCTATCAACGTATCATTAACATAATAATAGTTAAAACAAAGACGTAGTCCTCCAATTTGAAATAAATGCAAATATCCAATTGAGCACTCAATTTTTAATTTGACAGAAGATTTTTTCAAGATAGTTATACCTAGAAAGCATCAAAATTTTTATAGCATTACTTAGGAGATTAATTCAGCATCAAAACACTTATACCATTACTTAGGAGACTGTTTCATGCCTTACAAAAATTTATTTAATAAATAAACAGGTTCTTCTTTACCCTAAATAGTATATCCCTTTGCTTGTCTCGGGTAAATCTACTCTTCCATCTAGCCGTTACTTTCACATCAACTACTCTAGCTCAAGCTATAGTTCAGTAACTAGATGAAGTAATACTCAAATAGATGTATATTTGACCAAAATGGAAAACACATCTTTGTAGTGAATGCCTTGTCATCAAGTATATCCCTTCACAATAGGTCATGCCTAATACCTCACTTCCCTGACACTAGGAATGCTCTCCTTTCGTTGATAGACCTATTTGCACTTGATAATTTTTTGGCTACTGTATACTTTGCTCCCATGTCTGATTCTAATGAAATGATTCCATATCGTAGCTCATAGTCACTAGCCACTGAGAATGAGTCAGCACTTGTGATCACCTCAGAGTAAGACAATTGTTCATCTATCTCTACTTCGTCACTAAAAGTCAATGCATAAGTAATAGCTCTATAACCATAATATATTGAAGGTTTGATGTGCCTTCTCTATTTGCTGGTAGTTATATTATGCTACAACTCCGTTGGTTATTCGGTATCACCACCTTCGGGAATTGTGGCCTCACCTACATTTTCAATCATTGTTACCTCTATGGTATTGGAAGCCTCTATCTAAAGGTCCACATTACTATTAACACTATCATCCATTTGCTCTCTTGATAGTGTCTTAGGATTCCTCTATCGAAGCATAGCAATTTCGTAGAAGATCACATTCTTTGCTAACTAGAAAATTGGGTGACCTAGGATCAATGTACCACATCATGTTGTCTTTTATCTCATGAGCATAGCATTGAAATATGCATTTCTTCACCCTTAACACAATCTTATCATTATTAGCATGAGCATATGTAGGACATGTGAATGGTCATAATTCAGAGTAATCAACTAGTTTTCCTAACCATACTTTCTCTAGAGTCGTATACTCAATAGACATTTTCACTAATTTGGCCCAAAATAACTTGTCTAGTCTTACATGTGAAGAATACACCAAGCTTGCTCAAGAATAGTTTTGTTTCTATGCCCGTGATGCCATTCTATTGTGGTGTCCTCGAAATTATGTGGTATCTCATAATGCCTTCTTTCAGGCATAGCTTAATAAAATCATTACCATGGAATCCCATGTCATTATTGGTTTTAAGACACTTGATCTATTTACTTAACTACTTTTCAATCAATGCCCTAAACTTTTCGAATTGATCAAACACTTTGAATTTGTGTTTTAGAAAGTATGCCTATAATTCCTTAAATAATTGTAGACGAATGTCAATATATATTGAGCACCTCCTATCGAAGGAAGCGAAGATTGGGGTTACCGTGTGAATAAATGCAATCAACTAGTTGGTTCATTGGATGCGTAGCTATATTGTGATTCAAAGCTACTTCCTAAAGCTGTTGTGCTCATACAGGTCTAGCTTCCTTATCTTTTGACCCTTCAACAATCCCTCTCACTTAGCATCATCTTACTTGCCTCACTCTTATGCCCTAATCACATACACCAAAACTAAGTCAACTTTGAGTTTGACTTACCTGATGAAGTTGCAACAAATCCCATTATGGTTTTTACTAGTAGATGAGAGGGAAAACTCACCTTACTTTCCTTCATTATTATCATGACACACTAACAAATCTTCAGTACTCCACCTTCGGCAATGTACTTATACTTAATGTCATTGAGTGTCCCTAGAGATATAAGGTTCTTCTTGAGCTCTAGTATATGCCTCATGTTTCTCAAATATGCTCTCCCCCATCATGCATCCAACTCTCAATTGTTATTATCCCTACAACCTTGTAGGCTGCATTATTTGTCATTAGAACTCTATTGTCATTTTGAGTCTGATAAGTAGCGAGGCAATTCTTATTGTTGGGGGCTAACAATAGAATCTAGAGTTTTGGCCGACAGTAGCGTTGGCAAAGCCATTAGCGCCATCGGCGGTAGCAGAGGAGAGGGAAGAGAGGAGGGTGTTGAGGTTGGATTGGTAGGCGGAGTTAGGAGTAAAGAGGGTGGTGTTTGGACAAGCATGAAATAGGTAAGTGGGGGTAGCTTCAGTACTGAAAATTTTGATGAAGAAGAAGGAGAAGAGAGAGAGGGAGATAGTGAACCAAGAATTCATGATTAGCTAGCTTGATGAACTTATTGGAATTGCAGTACAAGAATGGGCACGAAATTATAGGAAGAAGAGGAGGATGGTCTGCTCTCCAAGATACTTTTTTCTTTTCAATGAGAACTCCGCATAGTCTCAATTTTGATGAATATATATTCTTAGGGTGCATTTAGTAAACGGGTCAATTAGTAACCGATTCTATTCTTTTACTCTCGAGAGTAGATTTAGAACATAAATCCTTTTTTTTTTAAAAAATTATTCCTAGGAACAAAAGTCTATTTTTTTTTTTTTGTTCTTGTAAATAAATTTGGAATAGAATTAAGAAGTAGAAAATAATTACTTCTTTATTTACATGAACAATTTCAAAATTAAGCCAAAACCTATTTTTATTATTTTTTCTTTTCTTTTCTCCGTCTCTTCTCTTCTTTTCTTCTTTCCCCCAATCGGTCACTAGCCACGACAATAAGCTGGGTGAGGTTTGGCAAGCTCATTGAAGGCTCGCCTAGCCACCACAAACCTCGGCCTCAATCAATCTAGGCAAGGCCAAGCCTTGCCGGTGGCTAGGCAAGCCCGCCTAGCTCGACAAGCCTTGATAGGCCACCAATGAGGCTCAACCTTGACTAGGTGGCATGAGGTTGGTCTCACCCTAGCCTTGCAAGGCTGAGCCTCACTGGTGATTGGGCGATGCAAGGTAGCGAGTCTCCAATGAGCTCGCCATATCTCACCCAACCGGTTGCTGGCCACCAATGATAAAGAACATGAAAGAAGAGGAGGAAAGGAAAAAGAAAAAGAAGAAAAAAAAATGAAAAAAATATTACAAAATTAAAAGAAACAAAAATTTGAGAGTCCTACTAAATGTA
Organism: Eucalyptus caleyi; assembly: GCA_014182885.2. Taxonomy (NCBI): domain Eukaryota; kingdom Viridiplantae; phylum Streptophyta; class Magnoliopsida; order Myrtales; family Myrtaceae; genus Eucalyptus; species Eucalyptus caleyi. The sequence continues at coordinate 52,293,616 of CM024470.2, forward strand.
TTTCTATTCTATAAATAAAAAATTTTGGCAATTACAAATACCTTCAAATACTCAAAAATTATTCTTGGGAATAAAAATAAAAAGAAATCACTTTGAGCGTAAATTATTTACAGGAAAACTAAACGCACTCTTAAAGTAAATCTAGACCGTAGCATTTGGCCAATAATTGCAGCATGAACAGTACCAGGTACACAAGAAACTGAACATGGGGTTAGGTTTTCATGCTCTTAAATCATCTAGCTGTTGGGTTGCCAATAATTTATCTTAGTTATTGATCTTCAAATGACGGTAGGGATCCATTGGCTACAAATGCAAGCAAGGTCCAGGTCAAGTGGAATTCTAGTATCTAAGCTAATCATTTGGACATTGTCATATACAAAATCTGTTTCGCAAAGCATTGGTAGTCATGCTTTAGAAAAGTATTGGAGACATAGCTCGTTCTATCAATGGCTTGTGGTAGGAAACTGCAATTTTTATGTAGGACTTGCTGTCCTTACTATTTCTTAATATGTAATTAATATAGTTAATTATAAAAAGTATCATGTAGTTTATACATTGAAATTTAATTGATGAGTGATATATAATCTGAGCAATTTTGTAATCACCTATTTTTTTTATAGGAAAGATGTAATTGAGTTTATTAAGTTTGACGGTAGAATTGAAAGTTTGGAATGTGAAACATTATCTTGTTTTTAAAAATTTAATGCAAAGCTCACCATTGCAAATTGAAATTCAAGGATCATGTTTTGGACAATTAGAATTTTAAATTTCATTCCTCGTGACATATCTAAAAGTTTCGAAACATATGGGTTGTTAAATCATGAAAAGCTATCATATAGTTTGAAAGGTCAAAAATCGATTTTTATTTTTTGACAAGTCAAGACAAATCGGTGTGGGATTTTTTCTTGAAGTCCACTCCCCGAGGTTAGCGAGACAGGAGGTGGGGGTATGTGGACCATCAACACTTCAGGGGGCGGAGGAGTGAGACGGACGGTGAGGATGGAAGATAAATTTGCCACGAGGTCGCATGGGTTGCTTTCTATTTAGCTCAGTGGAGACTGAGGAAGAAAAGCTAAAGATGTATCTCAGTGATGACGTTGTAGAGAGAGAGAGAGAGAAAGAGCTGGGATGGAAGAGACTTTTGGTGGTGCTTAAAGCTTTGAATTTTCCATCAAAATTACGGTAATAATAATAATTTCGAAATTTAAGATTTGATACGTACTTTCGACCAAAAAAAGAAATTTCATTTGTACAATTTCATGCGACAGCGTAAGGAAGAAAACCCTCCAAAGCAGTTCACTTGAGTTACACGAATTCATTCGAGAGAGAAAATGCAAATGACTTCTTTTTTTTTTTTTTTTTTTCGATTTGTTGTGTAACACTCTCATCCAATATACTCAAGATGTTGCTCTAATTAATCTATTGTATGCTGACTCTAACGGTTGTCTTTAGAAGGCCACTAAATTTGATACTGCTCTCAAACTAGCACATTCAATATTGCAGTTTTCGATGGCAAATTATATCATTTCTTCATAATATGCTTTTACAAAATATATTTGAATCCACATGCATTATCTAGAGAACTATCACCTCTTCAGTGGGTGAGTTCATTTATTCCTACCTTCATTGCAATTCCAGATGTCTCGTGAATAAATTATTGCATAAACATAATTTATATGCTAGATTGGATTGCAAGGAGTGAGCTTTTGGGAGAACGATTGAATCTGATGGTCCAAATTCATTTTAATATAAATCTTATAAATTAACTTAATAATTTTGTTCACATTCGTGTCGGCATTAATGTTCACATCACTCACGTCATGAACTGAATTGGACGCAATACTAGAAACATTTGGGCTCTTTCGTCCTCAACCACAAGCGGAGTCATGAATTGAATTCGACGCAATACTAGAAACATTTGGGCTCTTTCGTCCTCAACCACAAGCGGAGACTTGGGAAGATACATCAAGGATAAGGATGTAGACGTTACTGGATGCTAGAGAGAGAGAGAGAGAGAGAGAGAGAGAAGACATTCATGCTCCTTTCAAAAGTCATTGTCAATTTACGAAAGTTTTCATCTAAGGAAAATTAATTCTCTACCATAACTTCCATGACATAAGTAAAGGGCAATATGTAGTTAGTTTTTCTTTGTCTAATCAAAAGTAGGAACCCTGGTTTTCATGCCATAATTGATAAATAGATACACAAGCCCCGTTATTATCTAATGACCTCGGTTATTTGTCGATAAATCCATAAAAATTAATTATTTATAAAAAGATCAGCGAATTTTGTACTGAAAAAATCCTAACATTATTGGATTTAATATCTGTAATTAGAATGAAAGGCAAATATTTGTTAAACATAGAAACTAACATAGATTACTAGATAAAAGACATCTCTAATACACCAGTTATTAAATGTAATCTCCCTAAAGTTTTGTAAGATAATGACAGATAATTACTAAAGCCTTAAATCGAGAACCTAATCTGCCAGGCGGATGATGGTCCACACTCGCTATTTGCAGGTGCGTCTATGTATTTCTGGGGAAGGTAGATCTAAAGATGGACCGACAGTACAAGCAAACAATGATTAAAGTTTATCTTTCCATGTGAATGGTGTTTATATGATCTTGAAGGTGCCTGTCCAAATTAAGGTTTTCTAGAAAAAGGTTGTGAGAAATTTTCTGGCTATATATTGTGGGCCAGCATGAGTTGTAGTTGTCTTTGGATAAAACTTGAACGTTTAAATATACATATGGTGAAGTATCTTCTGGATCCATTATTTAACTTAGGTACAGTGATAAGATATCTCAGAAAGCCATAAGGCCCATGACCATGTCATTGAGGAATCCATATAAGTTCACGCTCGGCGATTTTATGAGTGACAAGATGTGACAAATAAGCTCATGCCAGGATTATCTCGATGAAATCCACCACTAAGCTACTAGAGTTTGCTCCAGATATGATAAAGAGGGGAAACCGGTAGAGTAGACCTTGCTGGATGTCAGTGGTAAGACGCAAATGTGGCAACCATAAGGAGGTGATCGAGAGATACTAAAAAAGCAAGCAAAACCAATGCAAAAATATGTCCAAACTGAGTCTCTTAGTTTTGGCGTAGTGAAAACAGATCAACACAAGAATAAAGAAGTGCAATGGAGATGATCCTCTCAAAAGTCTGTTAACTCTTTGTAGAAAAGTCTGTTAACTCTTTGTAGAAAGAGGATTGCATGTCAACAAAACGAATTAAAAATCATGAGCGGCCAAAAGTAGACCGATTTTGAACCCCAAAAAAGGGGGTTGAAGCATCGGGACAGTTTTGAACAAAAAAAGAAAAGGAGAGGGGTAGTTTTAATTTCGAGATAGAAGTGGAGGAATTGGCGATGGCATTTCACCTGTGAAGAAATAACACCATCTTCAAGATTGTGATATAATTGTCGATGCAAATAGTATAAATGTTTAGCTTATGTTCACAATCACGGATTATATCCAACCTGTCAGTTATCTAATGATATCACATTTCAAAGAGGCTCTAGCCATATTTATCCTTCACAAAATTTTGCTGATATTCAACTTACATGTGCATCTGCTTATATCATACTCTGATATTTCCAAATTCTTTAGCTGTATATTAAGTTCAGAATTGATTAGACAATTATATTGGACAGCATGTAAATAATGGATGATATATATTATATTAGATGATGATTATCAAACTAGGGGCATCGTAGCAATTTTATGATGACATGCTTTTTATAGGAAAATGGAATCGAGATTTGGAATGTAAAATATCAATATTATTTATGAAAATTTAATTCCCAATTTGAATTTGTACATTTAAAATTTGGAATTTCCCTCATGACACAGCTAAAAGTTTAAAAATACAGAGTTAATAAAGCAAAAAGTTACCAAAAACTCCAAATTATGCATATCATAACAAATTTATCTTGAATTGTTTTTATGTTATAAAAAAACTCTAAAACTATACCCGCTCTAATACATTTGATACAAAAAAATTTAGTATTCATCAAAGTTCTATCAAATGATTTTTCAGTTAAAACATAATTTTATTTGGGTTTTGCTAGTATAATAGTTTTTGATGTACTATTAGAATAAAAGTTTGTTTTGAGTCACAAATTCTTAAAGAAGTGGATCTCATAATAATTTATAATTATTTGTAAGTTGATTTTTATAGTTTAGAATCAATTGTTATTCTCATATTATATTAAAGACTGTTATGGTATCATTTCTCTTTCTATTTCATTTAGATCACATGGGCATCATATCGAGATCATTTGCCATCTTATGTCCACGTGAGTAGATGTTATAGAACCTTGGCATAGAATAAATGTAGAGTTTTTTGTATCATGAAAAAAATTTTAGATAAATATATGATAATGAACATAATTAAAAAATTTTAAGGGTTTTTCCTTGTCTTGAATAATGAGAAAGACTAGTATAAAGCTTTTGTTAGGTCAAAAGCGACTTTTGACAAGTCAAGACGAACCGGTGTGGGATTTTCCATAAAGGCCACTCCGTGAGGGCAAAGCGACGGGATCTGGGGTTTGGTGGGCCATCAATATTAAGACGGCCGCTGGAAGATGGCATTTGCCCCTCGTACGAGGCAGTTGACCGAACTCAATTGCGTGGGTCGCATTCTACTTTGGCTCCCAGTGGAGTCTGGAAGAAAGAAAGGTCAAAACACGTCACTCAGTGATGTCGTAGAGAGAGATGAGATGAAAGCTACGAAGCACCGACACTCTTCAAGAGTTTTCGTGCCATGTTAGACACTTTGACACGTGTCTAATACTCTCGGACATTCTCCGATACTCTCGAACACTCTCCGACACTTGGTCAACACGTGTCGGAAAATCCGATACTTGGTTAACTTTCTTGACACTTTCCAACACTCAAGCCAAAATTATGATATACAATTTTCTGACACGTGATTCCGATATCGAGATCAATTTTAAAAATTTAATAAATGAGAGGTCAATATGTGTGTGTGTCACTTCTCGTGATACAAAAATAAAATACAATGATAAAAATAATAAATAGAAAAGAAGAAAAATTTTGTTTTCTCTTCTCTTTGATTCTCACTTGTCATGATACACAATTCACCATTTAAAATTTTGTTTCTCCTCTTCCAACACATCTAACATGCGAGATTGCTTTTTTTTTTTCTCCAAATTTTATAAATTATTGAAATAGAGTTGAATTTATTAAATTGAAATAATGAATTATATTAATAAATTGTGGATTAATATTTTTAGTGTAAATTCATTTTAGATTTTTTAGTTATTTATTTAATTATTTATAAATTTGACTCAAATTAATTTGATTGAAATAATCGTAAAAATGATAATTTATTATGTATATATAAAAACATATATTTAATTTACAACATGTCCCAACATGTCGTAATTTTTTTTTTTTTGAGAAATAACGTATCAGCGTGTCGTGTGTCGCATGTTAGTGTTAGTGCTACTTAGGATGAAAGTCATCTTGGTGGCACTTGTACCTTTTAATTTTTCATCAAAACTACCGTAATAATAGTAGACTTTTGAAACATTAATATTGATTAGTACAATTCAATGCAACCATTGATCAAGGAAGGGGTGAGTTCACAAGAACCATCACACCCTCCATAGATGAGTCCATTTACTCCTACCTCTATCGCCATTCTAGAAGTCTAGCAAAGAAATTGTTACATAAAATAAAGTTAAAAAGGAATAATTATGGTGGATGATAAATATAATATTAGATATTTATGGAATTAGGGTGCCATACCAAAACCCCCGCAATTTTATGATGACATGCTTTCTATAGGGGAAAATGGAATCGACATTAGGACAGCTTGTAAGGTGAAATATCAATCTTGTTTTTGAAAGTTTAATACCAAGGCGCACCACCGCACATTGGAATTCGCGGACATGTTTAGAACATTTAGAATTTGAAAGTTTATTCCCACATGGCATAGCTAAAAGTTTCAAAACATGAGTTGACAAAGGAAAAAGCTATAAAAAAAATCTCAAACTATTCCCACTGTTATAAATTTACCTTGAAATTTTTGTATGACATCAAAATCTCCAAATTATATATACTTTGACACATTTACTCTAAATGTTTTCTTGTGACATAAAAGAAAATCTAAACGTATACTTATGTAATATATATATATATATATATATATATAAAACATCCATCAAAATTCTTTCACATGATTTTTATTTCACTTAAATCAAAATATTGTCATTTTTATTTCACTTAGGTTACGTTAACGCCGTTTTACTTTTTAGCATTCATGTAGGCATACTTTAATTGGTGTTCATTGATAGATTCTCAGCAAAAGGGAAATATATTATATAGGTATAAATTTGAGATTTTTGAGATCACCAAAAAAATAAAAATTAAAGTAAAACATATCAAAGCAAGCATAAATTAAGATTTTTGGTACCATTTTCTCATCTTGAATCGTTGAAAGGACTAGTATGCCGCTTTTGTTAGGTCAAAAGAGATTTTTGACGGGTCAAGACAAACCCGCGTGGGATTTTCCTGAAAGTGACAGGAGCTGTGGTTGGGTGGGCCATCAATATTTCGTGGGGACGGAAGAGTAAGTCGGTGAGGACGGAAGACTGCATTTGCCCCTCGCCCGAGGTCGTTGACTGAAGTCAATTGCGTGGGCTGCGCTCTAATTTGGCTCCGCGTGGAGACTGGAAGAAAGAAAAGTCGAAACGTGTATCCCAGTGATGTCGTTGGAAAGAGAGAGAGAGAAAGCGAGAGATGATATGAAAGTGATTTTGGTGGCAACCGTGAATCCGCGTAAGGAATGATCGAAGCCAAACCCCTCCGAACCGTTACGCTAGAGTCACGCCTATTTTATTTGGGAGATACACCGCAATTGATTTCTTTTTCTAGGCGGCTATGTAACACAGTAATCTAATTCGTTCGGGATATTGTCATACTTTATCCATTATATGTTAACTTAAAATTGATAACGTTTCTCAATCAAGCACATTTAAAATTATGATTTCCGACACTAAATTGTATCACTTCTTCAAAAGGCACCTCTTACAAGTTAGATTCAAATCCACATGTATTATCCAAAGAAACCGACTCTGTTTGGTTCGGTTTTAGGGGATTGTCTTTGGAAAAATATAAACACCTTCGGATTAAATGGGCTTTTAGAAACACAAATAGCATTTGGTGAATTGTAATTTTAAAGTGCATTAAAAATAACTTTGACTAAAATGCCATTTGATAAAAATTATATTTATAAAGGAATTTTACTAAAATATAAAAAAACTTTTTTTTTTTTTAAGTAATTTCAGCCATCGATGGTGGCTAGATCTGGCTATCGGATGGCCTTGCGTGAGTTCGCGCGACCTCAAGTGACCGCTTGGGTTGCACGAGTTAGGTCAATAGTCGCTTGGGTCACGCGATCCAAGCGTCACCTGAGGTTCATTGACGGTTGTCGAGGTTGGACCACCGCCGCGTGCAACCCCTTGGTTTGGCAATCATCGGCCTCCAATCGGCTTTTCGTGCAGCGGTCTTTGAAGGAGATGAACAGTAACCAAGGTCCTAGAGTTGCATTCCAAAAATGCAACTTCCCAAAGTACATCCACACCTGCTTTGGACTAAAAGTCCTTAGAGTTCTTTAAGATACAATTATATTTCCCTAAAGTCAAGCAAAAACACGAATCAAACAAGTTTGTATTTGGCCAAGAGATTTTAGCCTCAAAACTCATTGCAAATGCCGAACCAAACCGGGCTACTATCGCACCGTCAATGGACAAGTCCATTTACTCCTACCTCCACTACCATTCTAGAAGTCTAGAGAAGAAATTATTACATAAATATATATATATATATAAAGTTGAATTTGCAAGGGGTGAGTTTAGAAAAAAGCTACCGAATTTGATGGTACGAATTTATTTTAATATATCTACTAAATTAACAAAATAATTTTGTTCACATGAGCATCCACGTTAGCGGTCACGAGACTCATGTCATGGATTGAACTCGACTAAGGGTTCTCAAAAGCTGATGTGGAGCGAGCTTGGACTGTTTCATCGTCAAAGTCAAGCGGAGACTTGAAAAGATAAGTCAAGGATAAGGATGCAGACGCAAGTGATTTGCAAACGAGGACGGATTGGGCTTCACTCCACTTAAAAATATTTTGTTGAGTCGTTGGTTGTTTAACTACCAATTTTTGCTAGTAATTTAGTATTTTCGTCCTTCCCCTTCATATACAAGTTTCTCATTTGATAATATATTTAATCAACAACGACATGATCAAAGTGCAATATGTAGATAGTTTTTTTTTTTTTTTTTTCCTTTTTGGTCTAATCAAAAGTAGGAAGCACCTTTTTTTCATGACATAATAGATGAATAGATACATAAATGCTGTTATTATCTCAACACCTCGGTCATTTATGGATAAATCCATAAATAATTAGTTATTTGTAAGGAGATTAGCGACTTTTACTGAAAAAGAATCCTAACATTATTGGATTTGATCTCTGTAGTTAGAATGAAATCAAATATTTGTTAAATGTAGAAACTTACATAGATAGCTAGATAAAGACATCTCCGATAAACCAATGGAATCTACCTAATGTCTTAGAAGATAATGACAAATAATTACTAAAAACTTAAATTGAGAAACCTAATTTGCCAGGAGGGTGGTGGTTCCCACTAGCCTTTTGCAAGTGCATATATGTATTTCTAGGGATGACTAGATCAAAAAATGGACCGACCATACGAACAACAATAATTAAAGTTGATCTTTCAATGGCAATGGCCTTTATATGATGTTGAAGCTGCTTGGTCAAATTAAGGTTTTCTAAAAAAAAAAAAAAATTGTGAGAAATTCTACGGTTATATATCGTGGGCTAGCATTAGCTGTAATTATTGTTGGTAAAAACTTGACAGTTTATCATACACATGGTGAATAATTGCTAGTTTAACTTAGGTGTAGTGATGGGATGGCCCAAAAAGCCATAAGGCCCATGACCATGGCGTTGAGGAATCCAAGCATGAGACCCTAGCTTGCCACTCCACGGCGGCGACCATGGCGGCTCAAGCTTCGGCGAGCTCAATGAGTGATGAGATGCAACAAATGAGCTTAGGTTAGGGTTATCGCAATAAAATCCACAACCTAGCTACAAGAGTTAGTTCCAAGATGATAAAGATAGAAAATTGGTAGAGTGGACCTCGCTAGACATCGGTAGTAAGCTACAGAGGCCACAACCATCATAAGGTGACGGGGAGATTTTAAAAGAACAAGCGCACCCAATGCAAAAGTAATGGTCAAACTCATTCTAGTAATTTTGACATGGTGAATATGGATTAACACAAGTGAAAAATCAGAAACATGTCCATGGGCGCACATCACTAGCATGACTTGCCCCTTGAGGAAGGGAATAGGTTTAGGAGTACTACCTAAAGATGAGGCCTATAACCCATGTTTAGGCATGGGCTCTCCCAAGCCCATATTTCGCGCAATATTGGGTGTTCAAATTAAAGGTATGAAAATTTTCTAAAGAAATAGTCGCCATTAATTTATTGGGGTCAGCTAGAAATCAAGTGAGGCATGGGAGTATACCTCACTTCCTATGCAACCAGAGAATCTAGGATTGGAAACTTGATTACATTAATTAACCAATTAGTTACCTTTCGGTACCTAATCTTGTTTATTTAAAAAAAAAAGGTTTTTTTTGCTAGACAGTCTGGATTGATTTTAGGCATATTCGCTAACACGTGAGGTGATCATGCATGTACATAGTCATCAACATAATAATCGACAATCAAGGAAAGCGTTAAATGCACATCATGGGATAGCAAAAATTTAATACTAAGGAAGAGGTAAATATCAATCTTAACTAGACTAAAGGGAAGCCAAAATCAATATACCAATACTGCATGGACATTTGTCTCTAAGGACAATTGAAATTCTAAGGTAAAACCCTAAAGGCTTAGTCAAATTTGGGTATAATTCCAAATTGAAAGGCTTCCTATTTTTAGGGGAAAATTACTCCAAAGATTAATTTAAACCTTTTCGAGGAAATTTAAATTTTTTTAAATTTTTTTGGATTTTCTTTTTTTAAATGAATTTTCAAATTTTCCTTAAAAAAACTAGATTTTTGCAATTTTTTTAATTCTTTTATTTTTAATTTTTTTCAAAAAGGTCAAATTTTTTAATGTTTTTTGAGTTTTTCAATTTTCGGAATTTTTTGAATTTTTATTACTTTTCAAAATTTTGATTTTTTTAAATATTTGAATTTTTTAATATATTTTTAATATTTAATATGATTATATTCAAGAAAACGGGTTCGGACTAGGTAAACCCAATCCAGCCCGTTGATCCGATGCAAGCCTAGGTCCAACCCGTGTCGAATAAAAAAATATTTTTTTAAAATTATATATATATATATATATGTTCTGTTTTTTTTTGTCTCAAAAAGGGCAAAAGCAAAACTAGATGTTGGTGAAGCATTTCATCGAGTGAGTAGTGTGCAACATCGAGGGAAGAGTTTTTGACTCGACTAGGACTCAAAATGGGGTTGGGATTCTCGGCAAACATCTAACAATGCCCAGCAATTTAGGCTGCGCATGACAAAATTTCTGAAACAGAATTGATTTCTGGCCAGAAATTAATTTCTCAATTTCAATTCCCCGGACAAATTTCTAAGCAAAGAAACCCATTTGATAATGACTCAAAATTTTTATTTCTGAAACAAAAATTCGTTTGATAGCAAAATAAAATTTCTATTTTAAGAATAAAAATTGATTAGATAACAACATATGAAATCCTCAAATACAAAATTATAGTCTAAATAATACTAAAACAACATAGGAAATCCTCAAATACAAAATAATAGTCGAAATAATACTAATACATTACAAAAGTTGAAAATACAATTTCATGGAATTTCTGGCATATTATTATCCATTGCCATTTTATTGGCAATGATTTTCCTAAACGTATTTATTTGGTTTCCCTTCTTGGTCAATGTATCGTTTGCAAGCTCATCCTGCGTAGGTTCAGACAAGTACTGTAGAAGCATGAATATGGGTGCCATCAATGGTGCCTATACAACCCTATCATTTTATCAAAGACTAGTATTATACATGATTATCAACAAAATAAAATTGATGGTGTAAAGGAATATATGAGAATTTTAACTTGAAGTAATGTTTATGGTTAGAAACCAATTAGGGGAAGGTTGGTTTATTTTGATTCTCGAATTGAATCAGTCTAGTTGTTCATCCCTAATTTATTTATTGTTGCTCAATGAACCTTTAATGACCTTTGCATAGCAAAGAGAGAGATTCTCTTGAATCTCTTGCCTTCAAATTAAAATTCAAGATTGTGGAACAATCTAATTATTTTGATTTTGCAATAATTTTGAATCCATAAAGAAACAAGGTTAAAATTCTAGGCACGTTTTTTATTCATCTATTACGTAAAACTTTTTCTTCAATTGGCCATGCACATGCCCTTTCTAGGAGGAAAGAGTCCCATTATTTTTAAGTAAGCATTTAAGAACTTTGGTCGTTTTTTTTTAAAATGGGAGACCCATTTGATTGCCTTTCATCCTAAAGAGGAAATTATCAAAGAAAAAAAAAAAAACACGAGAAAAATAAGAAAAAGAAAATTAGCAATAATTTGTGAAGTTGTGGTTATGAGTGAATTAAGTTAGCAAGAAAGCACATGGTTCTTTTATATGGTTTGATTTCAGCTTCGATTTCTATTTCAGAAATTGAGAAGTTAAATTTCAGCTTATGATTTATATTTTAGAAACTGAGAAGTTAAAAATTTCAGCTTTCTAATTTCTTCAATTTCTCTATTTTTGAAATAGAAATCTGTTTCAGAAATAGAGAAATCAAATCGATTACCAAAATGGATTGCTCCAAACCTGTTTCAGGGAACAAAGAAATAGAGAAATCGAGAAATAGAAATTTTGTCATGTGCGCCCTAAAACACCAAGCCAACATTGCAGCTTGAGGCCAAGACTCTCCATCCTGCCGTATTGCGATCTCCTCTTGCCAGACCGTCCCTTGCCACCGTCTCAGCCAATTCCTCAGTTGTGTCCTTCAGCAACTGGGTGAAGCTACTCAATTTTGGGATGTTGACCACGTTTATGAACACGAAGACGGGGTTTCCCTTTCTCCACGCAGAAAATTGATTGGTTCGAGTATCGCAACATGCACTTGTTGTCCCAAGTGATTGAGTCTTTCTCATCAGGGCATGCACGAGTATTTCCTTGCTCACAAATGCCACGCAACCGGCAGAGGAATAGCCTATAGACAAGGTCAAGTGGGTTTTTGCTAGCGGTGGCATTGGCGAAGCCATGGGCATCGGCAGCGGCGGAGGAGAGGGAAGAAAGGAGGGTGTTGAGATTTGTTTCTTAGGTGGTGTTGGGAGTGAAGAAGGTGGTGTTTGTGCACTAGTGCCATAAATAAGTTGGTGCAGCTTCAGCAGTGGGAGTGTAAATGCTGAGAAATTTGGAAGAAGACGAGGATGAGAGAGAGGCAGATGGTGAAGCAAGAATTCATGTTTTGATTATTGGATGGCTAAGAAGATACATTCAGAAGATGTTTATATAGGGTAGTATCAGATTAAAGTTTGGCTATGTATGGAACACGAGTCTACATGCAAATCAACTAAATATCCGTGATGCAGTTATTTTTGGAGGAAGGGGGAAATTATAACCGGATAAAATCAAATGGTATAACAAGATATGGCGAGACTTTGCAGGACTTTGATTATACAAGCCATTTGGGTTGCTCGTGACTTGTTTGACCAAGGGATTTTGTTGAGCACAAATTAATCCTGTAGTGTTCAGAGCCCATTTGTCTCGACTTCAAAAAACAAAGAACTTTCTTCGAAAAATTTGAAAGATTATGCATATGCCATCTTATTGTAAGGTGTTCATCTTACGACCATGCCTATACACATGAAGGCGGCTGCTCATCTAGTTACAACCATCATCATTTTTTTCTGAGACCCAATCAATTTAATGAACAAAATGTTAATGTCCATGTACAGAAAATTCACAAAGACTGAGGTTGTCATTTACATGGTTGCCATAAAAACCTATGAATGCTCTACTTAGTATTTACCTATAATCAGACAGCTAAGACAAATCATGAATTTCAATTTCTGCATGAATTAGCAGTACTTGTTATACCTAGTTCCCATTGTAGATGAGAGTCGTGGCAATGTCAAATGTTTGGGTGTCGATAGCCACCGTTCACCGTGGCAACATTGTAGAAGCAGTAATATTGTTGGTACAAGAACTTTCTGGCATCGAAAGGCTATCCAAGGGGATGTTTCGCCCGACTGAAAATGCAGGTTGTTTCGGCTGCAAGAGGACAGTAGGTCCACTTTCGAGAAGAACCACCACATCCGTCATGAGAGGCCGGTCTGCTGGATCTTCTTGCACACATAAAAGCCCTATTTGAATGGTTCTACGCACATCAGCCGGTGGAAACGATTTCAGTAGGAAAGGGTCCACGAATTCAAGCTCTCCCCCTTCGTTCCACAAAATCCATGCCTGCATATATTTTGTGTTTGTTACTGTGATATGTCGTCTAAGTGATTTCACAACTCTTGCTCAATTCAGTTAAAATCGTGATGCAAGTATACTAGGAGAAAGAACTTTACATATTTCAGCAGCGATGATGCGCGCTTGGTAAGGTGGAAACCACTATTTTTCTTTCCACTGATGATTTCGAGCAGGATGACTCCAAAGCTGAACACATCAGACTTCGCAGAGAATTGTCCGTCCATTGCATACTCTGGGGCCATGTAACCGCTGCTTTGTGCATGGGCAAAAACAAGTCCAATGGAATTTCAAATAAGTGATTCTCTTTCATACATTCACAGAGATTCATTTTCCATTTTGATTTTTCTTTTTCTTTTTAGAATACAAACCACACTATGGATTAAAAAAATTAACAAGAGGTGCTTTTCTAGTGTCTTTTTAATCTAAATCGGAAAGTGTTTTTGGTCCTGCACTGATTCCGAGCTAAATGAAAACTGAAACATATAGACCACAGTTAGGCAGACTGAAGATATCACATACCTCTTTTTGAAAAATTGAATTCAGAAAACTATTCTCAAAATATTTTTAGTGATAAGAACTAAAAGGAAAGAAGAAAACTCAACAGAGATGCAAACGACAACAACTGAATGGAAAAATATTAGAAATTGTACAAGGCAGGGGAGGCATAACTTACAAAGTCCCGACAACTCTTCTGGTGTTTGCTACATTCTGCTTCTCTGAGAAAATCCTCGCCATACCAAAATCCGATATCTTGGCAACCATGTCAATGTCCAGCAACACATTGCTCGGCTTTAGATCTCTATGGATGATCTTTGGCACAGAATCCTCATGAAGATAAAGCAGTCCTCTGGCAATCCCATTAATTATGCTGTAGCGTGCTCCCCAATCGAGCTGCGAACTCTTCATTGGGTCTGAAAAGCAGTAGCTGACACAATTTTCATTGAATGTGTAAAGACAATAGGAGTGTGGTCTACTTGTAGAGAAAACAGACTATACTGGGACTAACCAGAGAGGAAGTCGTCGAGGCTTTTGTTGGCCATGTATTCATATATGAGTAGCTTCTCATGTCCATCTATGCCCCAACCCAAAAGCCTCACCAGATTTTTGTGTTTGAGTTTTGCAATGAGCGTGATTTCGTTTTTAAACTCTTCTACGCCCTGCCATGACTTCATCGACAGCCTCTTGACTGCTATTTCATTTTCATCTGGTAGAATTCCCTGGAACAACTTAAAGAATAGTCATCAGTTTATGTTTTTGTGGGAAACTCTTCCAACCAAATTGAATATGATCCCATGGAATATTTAACCTTGTAAACAATGCCGAAACCGCCTTGTCCGAGCTTGTTTGTAAGGCTAAAGTTAGCTGTGGCAGCCCTCAGAGTTACCAAATCCATGACAAACATATCATCAGAATATTCTAAATCCCCTCTTGAAATGGATAGTTCAATGGGCTTGGGCAATTCCTGGAGCAATACATTTTCGTCTCGCTCTTCATCTGGGAAACCAAAAAAGGAAAGGAAGATCCGAATTCTTGTCATCAACACTGTCCAAGATATCAGTTGGCAACTGAAACTAACTTGTTTGACATACCTCTGGTCATTCTCCTTTTCCGTCTTTGATGGGCAACACAAACCCCAAGGGAAGCTAGCAATGCCCCAGCCAGAATACATATGACCAACAAAATTATTTTTTCCTTCCCCAAGCCTACAATGTCATCATCAGATAATTAAGAAATGTTAAAAATCCAATTTCCAACTCCTATAGAGAGAACACAGCAGTACTCGAGCAGTCAGCAAGGAAATTTTACTGACTACAAAAATAACAGAAACAGTTAGGATCAGCTCAAGAATCAAGATTTCCAACAAGACTTTTCATCAAGCCGACTAATAAAGAATTACCAAATGTTTTGGAATCTAATCAGGTCAGTAAAATGCTTTATGACAGCTGGTCGATCATCGGGCCAATCCTATCCCTCTGTTGTCATAGAAACTCTGTTGTAAAAAAATTTCGCGCTGAAAAATTTATATCTTGTGTATTTTGTACTTAATCTACTATAAGTAGGTGAATTCTGATACATCCCTTATATTTAATAAAAACTCAATACGAGAACTTTCATGTGAAAAGTTATTTATTTAGAATGAATCACATGGAAACAAAGGATTTCCTCATGCATAGTTGATTTTACTATCCTCACTTGGATGACTGAGCTTGAGTACTGCTCAGTCCTCGTGAACAGTTCTGTTTCTCCCCAAATAGTAAACTCATGGTTAGTTGACAACTTTTAACTAGACTTTGTTACTATGATATGTGCAATTCTTCATCTGGCTGTTTCCATAAAACTCTCAAACCAGGAAACATACAGAAGATACCTTCAATGGTAGTTTTCCAGATCTAATTTCAATTTCAACAGGCATCAGTACTCCGCTACCAACAACACAATCTAAGAAAAGAATCCGAATTAATTACCTTTAGAATGCTGATTATAGAAGCTGTAAAGCTCAAACCTCACGTTGCAATATCTGCTGACAACGGTTCCACCTTGATGAGGAGAGCAACATATTCTCAGATCCCCCCAAGCTGACCGCAAACAGTTATTACAATCACTGCCAGAGATTCCTCTTGTACACTGCACGAGGCCATAAACATGTCCCTGGCTCGAGAAAATTGAACTGTCCACCGCAAACATGGACGGAGCCCATGTGGCCTCACTTATAAGACCATCCATCAACTTTATCAGGGCACTGCTCAGCTCTTTCGGATTAGATACGTTCTGCTTCTGATTATTACTATCTGGGTACTGTCCCTGGTAAGTCATCGCGGAAAAGAAATTACTATAAGAATAAGATACCTGGCAATATTCATACCAAATATCAGCATCTTTGTTATTGCACTTATTCATGATCTCTTGGCTTGCAATCCTGACGCAATCCCTACAAGCACTCCTATTCACATCACGCCTGCAAAGTGCTTGACCAAATACAACTTCATCAGTGCCATCCCCTGCAGAACTGCTGTGGAAGCCTTTCTTTCCGGTGTTAGAAGCCAAATTGCCCAGAAGCTGTTCGAGGTTATTCCTGGAATGGACTGCCAAAAGTGTAATTGCCATTTTCAGGTCGGCAAAGCAAATCCAGAGGATTGTCTCCATAAATGGGTGTGACAAAAAACAAAATCGATGCTACGAACAGTAAAAAGGTGACAAGATACGAATCTCTTGCCATCTTCTTGGGTCGGAACAGCAATTCTAGACCCATGAGAAGGCACTAACAGTGACTGATTTCCGTAAACAACGAGGGAAGAAATTTCCTCTGGAGTCGAAAGGTCCATCGCATGGTGACGATTTAAAATGGTGAAAGTGAGCAGAGAATCTTCAAGCTGGTCAAGAGTGGAATTATTATAAAATTGCGGTGAAAGAGAGTTCTTTGTTTTACTTTTCCTGGCAAGAAAGCAAAGAGAAGCTTCATTGTTGCATCTTGAAGTTGTCATAAGATGAAAGACTTAGGAGACCAACCCAATCTCCGAAGGTTCTTCGGTCAAAAAAAAAAAAAACTTAAAAGACCAAGAATATTTCATTTTTCTGAAATGGAATCAGACCAACAGGATTTTAGCTTTCCTTCTAATTTGAAAGAACATTATCCAAATTCATCTTAATACATGTCAAAGTCAAATTAATTAAAAAAAAAAAAAAGACTTAGAATTATCCAAAGACCCATCGTTATTTTTGGCTTTATGTGAGCCCCACGTCTGGCTTTAGCGTGCAAAGCCAGCGAGAAAAGGCAATAGTCCTTTTTTTTTTTTTTAAGGCAATAGTCCTTTAACATGGTCTTTAGTGGAGATGCTTTTCAAAAGTGACGGCTAGGATTTTTAACTCGCTTGACTTCGTTCTCGCTGGAAGGGGTCATTAAATATCCCGAAACCACGCGTGCCTCGACCCCTGTTTTTGGCCGTAGTCTTTTCTCCCGTCTGATCTAGGATGCTAGTGGGAGAGGTTATTCTATTTGAATTCGTCTGTTTGGCATGAGTCATAACCTACGCGCGAATGACATTTTTATTCGAGCATGACGGGTCAAGTGCATAGATGGAAGTGCTTCAATGCTCAACTTGGAAATGTGTGCCAACCATGGGAAAGGACACAAGCCGGGATGGTAAAAACACAGCGAGGTGAAGCGTTGTGTGCGGCTCTTTTGTCAACTTTGGTTTAATTACTTGGAGTTCACCTGATTTATCGTTGTTCTGTACGATGTCTTCTACGAAATTTGGTTATGTATATTGTTGAAGAGAGCGCCGCTACTCTCTCTCTCTTCTCCAGAATATTGTAGCAAAATCCATCCGCTGCACCACTTCTAGACTTCTCCAAAGAAATCTAGTTGCCAAGCTGTAATAAGATAATACTTGTAGAATATCATAGAAAGCCAGCAAATTCAGTGAATGCACCCGCATTCCATTCTATAAATAGGAGCAACCTGCTCCTCATACAGGTGTGAGTAAGAAGTCCAAGAGGGTGTGCGTGGGTGTAGTGGGTGGCGTGAGTGTAGGATAAAATAGTGGTCCCCATTGTGTAGGCATAGGAGTCTATAAAAAGAGTGCAAGGGTCTCTGTGTATGGGTGGGGTCTTTGAAGGTGGTTGTCTAGAGTTTGTTGTGGGTGTATATGAGTGAGTGATGTGAGAGTGGTGTATATGAGTGCAAGAGTTCATTGTACACTTATGATGCAATTAAGTGTTATTGTAATATTAAGAGAGTGTTTAGTATAGTCACGCTTTCGCGATTCAACATATATTATAGTATATAATGACCTCTTTATGTAAAGTTTGAGAGGTCGCATTATTAAACTCGATGCATAGATTAGATTGGCCCTTAGTATGTTAGTAATGGAGCTCAAGTGCCTTGAGAGAGCGAATTCACAGCAAGGTAGCATCATATTGAGTAATTCACAACCAAACAGCCTCAGAATCTTAATCAGTAAAAGTATCCCTCTTCACCCTTTTATTAGAACTCAAATGTCATACCTGTAATGGAATTTATATCACGAACATTTTGCTAGTGCAAAGCCAAATTCCAAGCTTCTTGTAAATATGCAAGCACAAGATTTTGAACCTAGCTTTAATGCCAACATGTCCAAGCAAATATCCTACGTGTGATTACCTTTAGCTTTACTTATGGTTTACCACAGAGAGTGAGTTGTCAAGAGACTGCTATCTCGACCGACGTCTTTTTTTTGGTTCCATTTTCTTTTGTTGAGAAAGAGAGCGAGTTATTCTTTCGAATTCAAGAAGAATGACAAGAAATGATGCGATGATGGCGTTGATTGCATATATAACAAAAGACAGAATGACTACAAATAGAGGAGATAGATAAACCGCACAAAGATTGGACATAGTTCAGTGAGAATTGATAGTACAATGAGATAACCTTATCTAGGGCATACACTAACTCTTTTTTATTTCTTTTTTTCCGTCTTATGCTAGGAGAACATGGATTCACATAAGGAGCTTTAATTTCCAGCTCAAGAGCCGCAAAAATCAACGAGGAAGGTTGGAGAATGATAAGGTCCTCAACGTGAAGTCTTCCAAGCCAAGATGGACAACATCACATGATTAAACAGCTTATGGTTAAGAATCGGTTCTTGAATGAGTAATTAGTGAAGACGTTGTCCAAGCAGTATACTTGGGCAAAGAACCGTGCTTATCTCCTAGGGTAGACTTTTCTCACCGAGGTGCCACAGCGGAAACTGTCAAGCTATTAACGGAACAATTATCGTCTTCAACATGTCCATTGGAATGATGAGTGAATCTGCCGACCGAGAAGGCGGGTTTGAAAGGTTGACGGAGAATTACAGCATCCCTTTTGAGCATCACATTGACAGCCGACATGGTTGGCCTGTCAAACGCGTCTTCTTGAACACACAAAAGTCCGACTTGGACACATTTCAGGAATTCTCCTGGACAACAGTCATTGTGCAGCAATGGATCCATCAACTCCATTGCTCTTCCTTCATTCCATAGTTGCCAAGCCTGCAAGTTTTGTCATCCGATCATTTCTAATGCTAAACACCAACTGGGAATTACAAAGAAGAAAGATGTAACGGACCAAGATTGCACAATGCAACTAGTAATATTCGTCAATATGCACAAAAGGAGCCACTGATTCCATGAAGAAGACAATTAAAAAAAAGCAGTAGGACGGTGCTCGAGACCACCCGAGAACGAAACAAGGTGATCATTTCTTAAGTGTACTCCAATTCTGAGTTATCACTTCTCTACAGAGTCATTGATTCAAGCCATCGGCAGGATTCCGGAAGAAAGCACAACCTTCACACTTCATGGTTTGTTTGGTATTTGAGACTGGCATTTGTAGGCAATGGCACAAACCCTCCCCACAAGGCAGGGGTTAAGAAACAGATTTGCGTTGGGATTAGGCGCACAATCAAGATTTGATACCCTCCCCACAAAGTACAACGAATTCATAAGTAGGCCACTGATGAACTCGGTCCATTGCAAATCGGGTCAATGCAAGTATTTTACAATGAAGCCTGATAGAAGACCAAGACTTCCGTTCTGGTCTTGAGTGGGAATGGTATGGAAATGCGTCGAAGCATCCTATTGGTTAGTCAGGATTAGAAAATTGCCACATGAGAAGACTCAAAAGAAAACACAAGTAGAGGGGTATAAAAGTCAAGTAGCATACCTAAATTATTAGGACGTAGCTGTTGACACCTAACTCTTAATTAAGCTTTTAAATTAAGTCTTAATCTCTCATTTAATCCTTATTTTTAATTTTTCGGATAAGTTAATAATAAAAATAAATAATAAACAACAAACAAAAAGAGGCAGCTCATCAAGGCTGGGTCCTCGCGCGGACCCTCCAGGGCCCAGACGTGCACGATGCCGGAAGGTGGGAGATGATGGCAACGTACGACACTGTAGGTGGAAGGGACACGTTGTGACATCTTGAATTTCCATATTTTGTTTTCGATTAAATAAATCGGCATTTCATCGACACGCCGATAGTTCTATTTCCTGAATTGGTTACTCACGAGATAACTAGCCTATTAGTGAAACCATTAAGGAATCTAAATACAATAGACTTAAGAATTTGACTAGGAATCGATTGCTCGACCGTGCTAATTTGCAAGGGTCACAACAGCATCGTCAAAAAATCGATCAGAAACTAGAGATAAGTCAATTTGATAGAAATATGTGATTAGTGTGTGGGTGATTCTACCTAATTACAAAATTCTCATCGAACGGCACTAGACTAATTTTTCTGTTGTTTAGGTACCCGGTGTTTGTATTTGAAATCTCGATATTTTCACGACAACCAAGAATTGCCAATGAGTCGAAGATGAACATTGTGACTCGAGATAAATCGATCACGGGTCAATTGTATCAAAATTTCTAAAAGCTACCCAGTAGACTAGGTCATGCTAAAATCGCGTCAAATTGAAATTAACCGCAAAATTGAACCCGATTTTAGAAATTAAAAGTTTTGTCATATCACCATCTATTTTAGGGATGTCGACTCATCCTCTGAGGAATTTTCGGAAATTCCGAGATTTTTACGAAAAATCGATTCAGACATTACGGGAAAATTAACGGAAATTCGAATGGCTAAGTCAAAGGAAATTTGAACTTCCAAGCCAAGCTTTTGGATATCGGGGACTTACAGAAAATTGTACGGGATTTCCTTCACTGAAATCAGACCTCGAATTGGAGAAATTGGAGGGGAAATTGAATTTTAATTTGGTTAAATTCGGAGCTTAGAGGTGGTTGGATTTTTTGGGCTTCAAATTGGATTATTTATGGATATTATAGTGCTAGAAATAATCATGGAGGACCAAGGATATACATGAGGGTTTTAGGAGGGGACAAGCCTTTAATTAAGGGGATAAGCTTCTAGACTTTGTACCCACTTTTCCCAAACTTCCTCCGCACGCTCAAGTCACTCTCTCCCTCATCTTTTCGCACACCAGCTCGATCAATTCCCTCCCCTCCGCGGTTCCAATTTTCTTTCTTTCCTTGAACCGCTTCGGTCTTCTTTCATTTTTCTTTGTCTTCTCTACTCCCCTCACAGAATCAAGACCGCCTGCTCCTCCACCGATCTTTCTTCTTCTGCCACGAAGACCCCCACACCGATCCCTCGTGGATTTGCTTCATCGAGTCAACAATCAGCACCAACGTCCCATAGAATCTTTTGGTGTTGACTTCTCTTCATGCGCCAACTTCTCCATCCACCGAAGTCCCTCACGCCTGGATTCCTCCTCCGAGTCAACTGCAAACTCCAAAGAGACCCCAGCTTTGACTCCTCTGCAGGTTCCTCCATTTCCCCAACCCATAGCCACGTTTGCATCTCCCTCCGTCGATTCCCTACAACGCCAGCGAAGCCGAAGATTTCCCACGAACCGGCAACTTCTTCAACGGCCCATCTGGTTCAACGTTTCAACGAGCCCGCAATTCCCAGCCCACCTTCCTTTGTTCTTGCTCCGCTTGGCTGTGTAGTTCATTGACCGGCCCAGTCCAGTCGAATTTTCACCAAGCAGCAGCCCAAGCCTTAAAGCCAAGGCCAGCCCATCTCAGCCCACGTGAATATCTCAAAGCCCAGCAGCCCAGTTTTTGAAGCCCACGACAGCTTTGTCCATTTAAGTTGCAGCCCAAGTTTCAACCCAAGAAGCCAGCCCATTAATTCAGCAATTCAGCCCATCTTGGGCCCGCGAAGCAAGCCCAACCCAGCTGCAACTCAAGCCCAAGATCAAGCCCAGCAACTTGCTGTGGGCTTGCAAGGCTTTTGGGCCTGGCTCGAGTGTCCGTCGATGCTACTGAAAATTTAGATTTCGGCCGCCATCACGTTGTTGTTGCGGTGAATCGGTTTTCGCAATAAACTGGTGAGTTTATGCACTAAACTCTTCTTAGTAGGCTAATTACGTTTAAGAGGTGTTTAGTTTAATTTAATTAGGACTTAGATGATTAGTTATATTATATTAGTGATTTAATTAGTTAATCGTGCATGTTAGGTGGTTAGATTAAATTATCAAGGCCTAGATAGGATGTGCTATTTATCTAGAAGTGTTTGGGAATTTTCCGGGCCCATATTGGTATTTAATTTAGTGATTTTAGCCTAGGTTGGTATTTTTAGAATTTAAATTGATTTATTTAATTAATTTTCAAAATTAATTATTTAATAATTATTTTCTGGAAATTAGGCCGGGATAGCCGGTGATTGGAATTTCGTGCCAATTGCAATGGTGTAGTTAATTTCTATAATTGAATGTTAAATTGTGCAATCTAAAATTAAGTTGTAATTTTGGGAATTTATCCTAAAATTGTATAAATTCTTTAATTAATTAGAAATTACCAAGGCGTCAATTTACAACACCAAAAATGCTTTCAAACTTTGTATAAATAGTGGGATTTTCCAAAGTAAAGATATTATATTTTTGGCTTAGGCCAACCATATACCTACACGCGATTATTTTTATCGAGTACACTTTAATACGGTGGAATCAAGCCAAGTTGGATATGTAATTGAGAATCGATGTGTAAAGCACAAGATCTTTGGCTAGAAGTAATGTATCATGGTTCAGCTTCGGGGAGCATTAATACCATTATAGATTCCTAGCAGCTTCGGTGAGCAATAATACTTTAGCAGCTTCGATGAGCACTATAGACATCAGCTTCGATGAGCAATAATTGGTTTAGCAGCTTCAGCGAGCACAAGTTATCTAGCAACTTCGGTGAGCAAGTTTTATACATCAGCTTTGGGGATGAATATATCTATTTCAGCATAGGCAAGCAGTGTTTGAATCGATATGGTTTATAGATGGCATCGATGACATGGAGTCGGATGAGTTGACTAATTGATGATTGAATTGAATTAAATTGAATTGTTTGGTCGAGTATATAAGGGCGCGTTTGGTAACGTTTCTATTAAAAAATTGTTCCAAAGAACAAAAATAGAAAAAAACTATTTTTGCTCCGGGGAACAATTTTTGAACAGAAGAATGCATTTGGTAAACTTGTTCCGTAAATAAAAAATGAACATAAACATGTTTGGTAAATTTGTATTCTTTTTTTGTTTCTTTAAATTTTTTAATTTTTTAATTTTTAATTTTATTTTTATCTTTTTATCTTTTTCTTTATTTCTTCTTTTGGCCGCTTGGCGGCTCGCCCATGGTCGGTGACCCGACCGACGAGGGCCGGCGGCCTCGCCCAGCCACGGCGAGGCTCGCCGGCCCTCGACGAGGCCAAGCCTCGCCGTGGTTGGGCGAGGCTCGACCTTGCCTTGGCTAGGCGAGCTCGGGCTCGCCCAGATCCAGCGAGCCCAAGCTCACCCAGCCTTGCCCTACGCCAGCGAGGCTCAACCTTGCCTTAGCTAGGCGAGCTTGGCCTCGTCGGATTTGGGCGAGCCCGAGCTCGCCCAATCATCGGCGAGGCTCGGCCTCGCCAGGCCGGCAAGCCTCGCCGGTGGTTGGGCGAGCTCGGCTCACCGGATCTAGGCGAGCCCGAGCTCGCGCAGCCAAGGCGAGGCCGGCGGCCAAAGAAAAAAGAAAAAGAAAAGAAGAAAAAAAAAGAGAAGAAAAAGAGAGGAGAGAGAAAATTTTTTTTTAAAAATTGTTCCAAAAACAAGAAACATGTTTTTCTTGTTTCTCTTTTCTATTATAAATGTGTTCCTGGGAACAAAAAAAATTTGGAACACAAACGCAAATAAACGCGTTTATGTTCTTTTTTTGTTCCCTAGAACAAAAAAGCAGAAAATTTGTTCATAAAAAAAAAAATGTTAACAAATAGCCCCTAATTGTACTGACCTGCAGAGTGGATCTGAGGCGAGATAAGTCCCTATGATTATGTGATTGTATGATTATGACGTTTCTGAGAGTATTTCCCTCCTAATCGAGGTTTAGAGCACGAATTCACTGAGATTTATATCTCACCTCGTCGTGGACTTAAATTTTTCAAGGTCATTGAGTGGAGGACCTAGAGCTGAGAAAAAGTGATATGAAGTGTGGGTCGGTTAGGACCGCTTCTTTTTGGAAAGTCATTTTTTGTAGTATTTTGGTCCTAGACCTTGTACATGACTCAGTGTGTATATAAATGTGTGTTTTGTTTGTGAATCTATTGTTCTACTTTTTCTATCTTGAGATGGTTACTGTCAAGGGAATTTATTTTCGCTTCCGCATGTGCAATAAAAAGAAATGGTCAGCGACTCATCCTGGGAAGTCACAAAATTTTATCGACCAAAAATGGATGGGCATGTGCTCGAGGATCAGGGTGTGGCACACATCTTCAATGCAAGGAGGCCTAGGTAAAGCCACCTCGACGGATGGGACGTGGGTTCGGCCGGTGGACGCCATTCGGTGCATGAAGGACCGTTGGCCAAACCTTCGTCGACCGGCCTTCCCCTTGCTTATAAATAATAAGGTGTCGAAGGAAGGCCGAACCACGGCCAAGCAGGGATCCGAGGTAGCCAGCTTCGATCACTTCCTCCAAGAGACATCAAGGAGGTCCAAGAGCCGACCAACCCCGGGATCCAGATCTAGTTGGAGGAAGGTCGAGGTCAAGAGAGGAGGAAGACCGAAGGAACTCGTCGGCGAAGCCAGGGCCTAGCGGGAGCGAACTTGGAGAGAGAAGGGAAAGGGTTAGACTTGGAGGATAGAGGACCAAATTCGAGAAGCTAAGGAGGACCTAGTTGACATCGGTGAAAGACCAGAGGCCCGAAGTTTAGAAGGTGAAGCCCGGAGAATTAGCAAGCATGTCCGACTAGTTAGTCCTAGGACATTTCTCTTTTGTTGAAAGCCAATTCATTTTTGTAGGCTTCTGTGTATAAACCTGTGTGTTTATAAAAAGGTATTTTGGGAAAAATTGGTCCTACTTTTCCATCACATTATTTTATTGTCTGGGAATTTATTAATTGCTTCTGCATGCGTATTAAAATGAAAGGGTCAGCAATGCGTCCTAGGACGTCATTATTTAATCGACCAAGCTGGGATGGGCGCGTACCTAAGGATCGAGGCGTGACAAGATGACCGCCGACTGTTGAGTTGGCCGTGGCCAATGGGTTGTAATAACTGGAACACACCTGAGTGGTTGTGATAGCTGCACCTTATTATGTGGTAAAATTATGTGGCACGATATAGGATGTGGTATAACGGTTTTACCCTATAATTGGGACCCATGTGATTGTTTGAAGAATAAGATTGATGCGTTCCGGTTATTAAATATGTTTGTGATATGTCAATTGGTATATGTGATGCACTAATGTGCAGAGACGCGCCTAGGCAAAGGTGAGTTATGTATGGTGCATGTTTAGGATCGCCTTCGAGGCGAATTTGCGACCTAATCGGGATTTAGGGTTTTGACTCGTTAAGATTTTATCTCACCCCGTTGTGGGCTAACCTTTTTCAGGGCCATAGCGTGGAGATCTCCTGAGTGTGGATGTGATGGGTGCGAGATGCGACACCTTTTGGTTGCCCTACCGTTAGCGAATTTAGGGTGACCCTGATCCTTAAGGTTTTTGAGAGGGTCAATAGGAAGTAGCCATAGAAAGGCTTGTACTATTAAACTTCCTAGGGGTAACCATTGAAAAATGAATATGTTGTTCTTGGCAATGTTTGCCTTGCTTTTATTATCCCATGTTTGTTTGTTGGTCGAGTGTTTATTTAATTCACCTCCGCATGTACTTAATTGAAAAAGAATGGGTCAGTGACGCGTCCTAGGATGTCAAATTTTTAAGTTGACTGTCAAGAGATGAGCACACGCTCAGGGTTTGGGACATAACAATTTCACTTCAAAGTTGATGATAAAGTTATTACTAGAGAGTTTGTTGGAACATGCATCTCCAAGTGTAACCCACTTTTAATATTTGATTTGATATCTGATAGCTTCTAGTAGCTCCAAGTTCCAGCGTCAGTCTTGGCGTTGGTGCCAGTGCTTTGTAGAAGGCAGTCCATTATAGAACTTGTAAAACACCAAAGCTAAAATTGCAATTCGGGGCCAGGACTCTCCCTCCTGCCTTATTGCGATCTCCTCTTGCCAGACCGTCCCTCACCACCGTCTCGGCCAATTCCTCAGTTGTGTCCTTCAGCAACTGGGTGAAGCTACTCAATTTTGTGATGTTGACCACGTTTATGAACACGAAGACGGGGTTTCCCTTGGTCAGCGCAGAAAATTGATTGGTTCGAGTATCGCAACATGCGCTTGTTGTCCCAAGTGATTGAGCCTTTCTCATCAGGGCATGCACGAGTATTTCCTTGCTCACAAATGCCACGCAACTGGCAGAGGAATAGCCTGTAGATGAGGTCAAGTGGGTTTTTGCTAGCGGTGGCATTGGCAAAGCCATGGGCATCGACGGAGGAGAGGGAAGAAAGGAGGGTGTTGAGATTTGTTTCTTAGGTGGTGTTGGGAGTGAAGAAGGTGGTGTTTGTGCACTAGTGCCATAAATAAGTTGGTGCAGCTTCAGCAGTGGGAGTGTAAATGCTGAGAAATTTGGAAGAAGACAAGGATGAGAGAGAGGCAGATGGTGAAGCAAGAATTCATGTTTTGATTATTGGATGGCTAAGAAGATACATTCAGAAGATGTTTATATAGGGTAGTATCAGATTAAAGTTTGGCTATGTATGGAACACGAGTCTACATGCAAATCAACTAAATATCCGTGATGCAGTTATTTTTGGAGGAAGGGGGAAATTATAACCGGATAAAATCAAATGGTATAACAAGATATGGCGAGACTTTGCAGGACTTTGATTATACAAGCCATTTGGGTTGCTCGTGACTTGTTTGACCAAGAGATTTTTGTTGAGCAAAAATTAATCCTGTAGTGTTTAGAGCCCATTTGTCTCGACTTCAAAAAACAAAAAACTTTCTTTGAAAAATTTGAAAGATTATGCATATGCCATCTTGTAAGGTGTTCATCTTACGACCATGCCTATACACATGAAGGCGGCTGCTCATCTAGTTTGGACCATCATCATTCTTTTTGAGACCCAATCAATTTAATGAACAAGATGTTAATGTCGATGTACAGAAAATTCAAAGAGAAGTACACTATTAGTGCCAAAACTTATGTACGGTGCTTACTTTGGTGCCAAAAGTTTCCGTTGAATTACTTAAGTGCCAACAAATTTGAAAAACGATTATTTCAACGCCAACACTAATGAAATTAGCCAGAAATCCGACGTGGCAGTTTTTTATTATTTTTTTTTTAAGTCGACGTGGCTTGTCGAAGAGTATAGTCAACTATCCAAACAATAAAATGACACTGTTTCGTGTCTTCCCCCAACTTAGAAACCTCAGATCCCCAAATTGAGAGAGAGAGAGAGAGAGAGAGAGAGAGAGAGAGAGAGAGAGAAGGAACATTGACTTCTACTTCCTCGAAGACCAACGCCAGCAACAGTACTAGCAATGGCACCAGCAACGGCACCAGCGATGGCACCAGCACCACCACGACCAATAGCAACAATGCACCAACGGCACCTTCGACCCCTCTTCTGTCTCCTCCCCCTCCACCCTCGCTTCATATTCTTCCTGCCACTTTTTGCATGAGTAACAATCTCAATCTCTCCTCTCTCACCTGGTTGAGCAACTACAATGGTAGCGGTGGCTTGAGCGATGGCGAGCAAACAACATTGGCCGAGCAACAAGCGGCGGAAACCCTAATTTCAATCCTCATGAGCTATACGGCGTCATTTCTGTGAGGATGTCCACGTATAACAGCAAAACAACGTCAACAACGTCATTTCTTAAAGAGGATGGAAAAAGACGTATTAAAGCCACTGCGACTTTTTTTTTTTTAAATATAAAAGTCATGTAATTAATTTGGCTGGAATCTCTTGCTGGTGGCATCAAAGTGATTATTTTTTTTTTTTTCCAATTTGGCACTTAAATAATCCGACGGAAACTTTTGGCACCAAAATGAGCGCCGTACACAACTTATGACATTAATAATGTACTTCTCCCGAAAATTCACAAAGATTGGAGTTGTCATTTACATGGTTGCCATAAAAACCTATGCATGCTCTACTTAGTATTTACCTATTATTAGACAGCTAAGATAGATCATGAATTTCAATTTCTGCATGAATTAGCAGTACTTGTTATACCTAGTTCCCATTGTACCGGAGAGTCATGGCAATGTCAAATGTTTGGGTGTCGATAGCCACCGTTCACCGTGGCGACATTGTAGAAGCAGTAATATCGTTGGTACAAGAACTTTCTGGCATCGAAAGGCTATCCAAGAAGATGTCTCGCCCGACTGAAAATGCAGGTTGCTTCGGTTGCAAGAGGACGGCAGGTCCACTTTCGAGAAGAACCACCACATCCGTCATAAGAGGCCGGTCTGCTGGATCTTCTTGCACACACAAAAGCCCTATTTGAATGGTTCTACGCACATCAGCCGGTGGAAACGATTTCAGTAGGAAAGGGTCCACGAATTCAAGCTCTCTCCCTTCGTTCCACAAAATCCATGCCTGCACATAGTATATGTTTGTTACTGTGATATGTCATCTAAGTGATTTCAAAACTCTTGCTCAATTCAGTTAAAATCGTGATGCAAGTATGCTAGGAGAAATAAATTTACATATTTTAGCAGAGATGATGCGCGCTTGGTGAGGTGGAAACCACTATTTTTCTTTCCACTGATGATTTCGAGCAGGATGACTCCAAAGCTGAACACATCTGACTTCGCAGAGAATTGTCCCTCCATCGCATACTCCGGGGCCATGTAACCGCTGCTTTGTGCATGGGCAAAAACAAGTCCAATGGAATTTCAAATAAGTGATTTTCTTTTATACATTCACAGAGATTTATTTTCCATTTTGATTTTTCTTTTTTTTTTTTTAGAATACAAACCACACTATGGATTAAAAAATTAACAAGAGGTGCTTTTCTAGTGTCTTTTTAATCTAAATCGGAAGGCAAGTAATATTTTATGGTGTGTTTTTGGTGCTGCACTGATTCCGAGCTAAATGAAAACTGAAACATATAGACCACAGTTAGGCAGACTGAAGATATCACATACGTCTTTTTGAAAAATTGAATTCGAAAACTATTCTCAAAATATTTTTAGCGATAAGAACTAAAAGGAAAAAGAAAACTCGACAGAGATGCAAACGACAACTGAATGGAAAAATAGTAGAAATTGTGCGAGGCAGGGGAGGCATAACTTACAAAGTCCCGACAACTCTTCTGGTGTTTGCTACATTCTGCTTCTCTGAGAAAATCCTCGCCATACCGAAATCCGATATCTTGGCAACCATGTCAATGTCCAGCAACACGTTGCTCGGCTTTAGATCTCTATGGATGATCTTCGGCACGGAATCCTCATGAAGATAAAGCAGTCCTCTGGCAATCCCATTAATTATGCTGTAGCGTGCTCCCCAATCGAGCTGCGAACTCTTCATTGGGTCTGAAAAGCAGTAGCTGACACAATTTTCATTGAATGTGTAAAGACAATAGGAGTGTGGTCTACTTGTGAGAGAAAACAGACTATACTGTGACTAACCAGAGAGGAAGACGTCGAGGCTTTTGTTGGCCATGTATTCATATATGAGTAGCTTCTCATGTCCATCTATGCCCCAACCCAAAAGCCTCACCAGATTTTTGTGTTTGAGTTTTGCAATGAGCGTGATTTCGTTTTTAAACTCTTCTACGCCCTGCCATGACTTCATCGACAGCCTCTTGACTGCTATTTCGTTTCCATCTGGTAGAATTCCCTGAGACAACTTAAAGAATAGTCATCAGTTTATGTTTTTGTGGGAACCTCTTCCAACCAAATTGAATATGATCCCATCGAATATTTAACCTTGTAAACAATGCCGAACCCGCCTTGTCCAAGCTTGTTTGTAAGGCTAAAGTTAGCTGTGGCAGCCCTCAGAGTTACCAAATCCATGACAAACATATCATCAAAATATTCTAGATCCCCTCTTGAAATGGATAGCTCAATGGGCCTCGGCAATTCCTGGATCAATACATTTTCGTCTCTCCTTCATCTGGGAAACCAAAAAAGACAACGAAGATCCGAATTCTTGTCATCAACACTGTCCAAGATATCAGTTGGCAACTGAAACTAACTTGTTTGACATACCTCTGGTCATTCTCCTTTTCCATCTTTGACGGGCAACCCAAACCCCAAGGGAAGCTAGCAATGCCCCAGCCAGAATACATATGACCAACAAAATTATTCTTTTCTTCCCCAAGCCTACAATGTCATCATCAAATAATTAAGAAATGTTAAAAATCCAATTTCCAACTCCCACAGAGAGAACTCGAGCAGTACTCGAGCAGTCAGCAAGGAAATTTTACTGACTACAAAAATAATAGAAACAGTTAGGATCAGCTCATGAATCAAGATTTCCAACAGGACTTTTCATCAAGCCAACTAATAAAGAATTACCAAATGTTTTGGAATCTAATCAGGTCAGTAAAATTCTTTACGACAGCTGGTCAATCATCGGGCCAATCCAATCCTTCTGTTGTCATAGAAACTCCGTTGTAAAAACATTTTGCACTGAAAAATTTACATCTTGCATATTTTGTACTTAATCTACTATAAGTAGGTGAATTCTGATACATCCATTATATTCAATAAAAACTCAATACAAGAACTTTCATCTGAAAAGTTGTTTATTTAGAATGAATCACATGGAAACAAAGGATTTCCTCATGCATAGTTTATTTTACTATCCTCACTTAGATGACTGAGCTTCAGTAATGCTCATTCCTCGTGAACAGCTCTGTTTCTCCCCGAATAGTAAACTCATGGTTAGTTGACAACTTTTAACAAGATTTTGTTACTATGATATGTACAATTCTTCATCTGGCTGTTTCCATAAAACTCTCAAACCAGGAAACATACAAAGATACCTTCATTGGTAGTTTTCCAGATCTAATTTCTAATTTCAACAGGCATCGATACTCCGCGACCAACAACACAGTCTAAGAAAAGAATCCGAATTAATTACCTTCAGAATACTGATTATAGAAGCAGTAAAGCTCGAACCTCACGTTGCAATATCTGCTGACAATGGTTCCACCTTGATGAGGAGAGCAACATGTTTTCAGATCCCCCCAAGCTGACACCAAACAGTTATTACAATCACTGCCAGAGATTTCTCTTGTACACTGCACGAGGCCGTAAACATGTCCTTGGCTCGAGGAAGTTTGAACTGCCCACTGCAAACATGGACGAAGCCCATGGGGCCTCACTTATAAGACCTTCCATCAACTTGTTCAGGGCACTGCTCAGCTCTTCCGGATTAGATACGTTCTTCTTCTGATTATTACTATCTGGGTACTGTCCCTGGTAATTCATCGCAGAAAAGAAATTACTATAAGAATAAGATATCTGGCAAAATTCATACCAAATATCAGCATCTTTCTTATTGCACTTATTCATGATCTCTTGGCTTGCAATCCTGACGCAATCCCCACAAGCACTCCTATTCACATCACGCCTGCAAAGTGCTTGACCAAATACTTCATCAGTGCCATCCCCAGTAAAACTGCTGAGGAAGCCTTTCTTTGCAGTATTGGAAGCCAAATTGCCCAGAAGCTGTACGAGGTTATTCCTGAATGGACTGCCGAAAGTGTAATTGTCATTTTCAGTTCGGCAAAGCACATACAGAGGATTGTTTCCATTAATGGGTGTGACAAAAACAAAATCGATGCTACGAACAGGAAAAAGGTGACAAGATTCGAATCTCGTGCCATCTTCTTGGGTCGAAACAGCAATTCTAGACCCATGAGAAGGCACTAACTGGGAATGATTTCCATAAACAACGAGGGAAGAAATTTCCTCTGAAGTTGAAAGGTCCATCGCATGGTGAAAATTCTAAATAGTGAACGTGGGCAGAGTATCTTCAAGCTGGTCAAGAGTGGAATTATTATAAAATTGCAGCGAAAGAGAGTTCTTTGTTTTACTGTTCCTGGCAATAAAGTTGACATCTTGAAGTTGAGATGAAAGACTTAGGAGACCAAGAATATTTTATTTTTCTCAAATGGAATTAGACCAACAGGATTTTAGCTTTCCTTCTAAAGTGAAGGAACATTATCCAAATTCATCTTAATACATGTCAAAGTTTAATTAATTAAAAAAAAAACTTAGGATTATCCAAAGATCCATCGTTATTTTTTGGCTTTATGTGAGTCCCACGTCTGGGTTTAGCGGAGACGACGTGCAAAGCCAGTGAGAAAAGGCAATGGTCCTTTAACATGGTCTTCAGTGGACATGCTCTTCAAAAGTGACGGCTCGGATTTTTAACTCGCTTGACTTCGTTCCCGCTCGAAGGAGAGTCATTAAATATCCCGAAACTTCGTGTGCCTCGACCCCTGTTTTTGGCCGTATTCTTTTCTCCTGTCTGATCTACCAACGGATGCTACTGGGAGAGGTCATTCTATTTGAATTTGTCCGCTTGGAATGAGTCATAACCTTCACCCGAATGACATTTTTATTCAAGCGTGACGGGTCAAGTGCATTGATGGAAGTGCTTCAATGCTCAACTTGGAAATGTGTGCCAACCATGGGAAAGGACACAAGCCCGGATGGGCTGCACGGGAGCCCCTCGAACTTCGATGGAAGTTGCTGATTGCACCAACAGTGAAAAAGCGTCAGGTGGTCAAAACACAGCGAAGTGAAGCGTTGTGCGCGGCTCTTTTGTCAACTTTGGTTTAATTACTTGGAGTTCACCTGACTTATCGTTGTTCTGTACGATGTCTTCTACGAAGTTTGGTTATATATATTATTGCTTATATAGTATTTAATGACCTCATCTTTATGTGGAGTTTGAGAGGTCACATTATTAAACTTGATGCATAAGTCTGGTTGGCCCTCAGTATGTTAGTAATGGAGCTCAAGTGCCTTGGAGAGAGTGAATTCACAGCAAGGTAGCATCATATTGAGTAATTCACAACCAAACAGCCTCTGAATCTTAATCAGTAAAAATATCCCTCTTTACCCTTTTATTGAACTCAAATGTCATACCTGTAATGGAATTAGATCACGAACATTTTGCTAATGCAAAGCCAAATTCCAAGCTTCTCGCAAATACGCAAGCACAAGATTTTGAACCTAGCTTTAATGCCAACATATCCAAGCAAATATCCCACGTGTGATTAGCTTTACCTTTACTTATGGTTTACCACAGAGAGTGAGTTGTCAAGAGACTGCTATCTCAACTGACGTCGTCTTTTTTTTGTTCCATTTTCTTTTGTTGAGAAAGAGAGCGAGTTATTCTTTCGAATTCAAGAAGAATGACAAGAAATGATGCGATGATGGCGTTGATTACATATATAACAAAAGAAAGAATGACTCTACAAATAGAGGAGATAGATAAACCGCACAAAGACTGGACATAGTTCAGTGAGAATTCATAGTACAATGAGATAACCTTATCTAGAGCATACACTAACTCTTTTTTTTTTTCTTTTTTTTTTTCGTCTTATGCTAGGAGAACATGGATTCACATAAGGAGCTTTAATTTCCAGCTCAAGAGCTGCGAAAATCAACGAGGAAGGTTGGAGAATGATAAGGTCCTCAACGTGAAGTCTTCCAAGCCAAGATAGATAACATCACATGATTAAACAGCTTATGGTCAAGAATCGGTTCTTTAATGAGTAACTAGTGTAGACGTTACCATGTCCAAGCAGTATACTTGGGCAAAGAACCGTGCTTATCTCCTAGGGTAGACTTTTCTCACCGAGGTGCCACAGCGGAAACTGTCAAGCTATTAACGGAACAATTATCGTCTTCAACATGTCCATTGGAATGATGAGTGAATCTGCCGACCGAGAAGGCGGGTTTGAAAGGTTGACGGAGAATTACAGCATCCCTCTTGAGCATCACATTGACAGCCGACATGGTTGGCCTGTCAAACGCGTCTTCTTGAACACACAAAGTCCGACTTGGACACATTTCAGGAATTCTCCTGGACAACAGTCATTGTGCAGCAATGGATCCATCAACTCCATTGCTCTTCCTTCATTCCATAGTTGCCAAGCCTGCAAGTTTTGTCATCCGATCATTTATAATGCTAAACACCAACTGGGAATTACAAAGAAGAAAGATGTAACGGACCAACATTGCACAACACAACTAGTAATATTTGTCAATATGCACAAAAGGAGCCACTGATTCCATGACCGAGGTCCGAGAGAACAAGCATAAGCAAAAATTGGAGATTTACAAGTCCACTGCCATAGCACATTTGTTGTATTTTACTGACTGATCTTCCAAATTGTGTTGTTGTGACCTCAAACATTTGTCACTTAGGATTCTTTTCGAATTTATTAAGTCTTAATTGGGCAAATAAAATGAAACTGGATGTGTAATCAAGTCATAACTTACATAGGCTAGAGACTCGTGGCATGTCTTGACTGCCAAAAGCCGGCATTTCTCTCCCCTGTTATTATTTCAAGCAAGAGAACTCCAAAGCTGTAGACATCTGATTTTATGGAATATAACCCCTCCATTGCATACTCTGGTGCCATGTAACCACTAGGTAGAGAATAAAATGTGAGCTTGTGGCAAAATGAAGCAGCATAGAGTCTGAACTAAAAGTGCTGAGATTTATCACTTAAAATAACTCTCAAACATCATCTGAGTCCTGTGAAGGAAACTGAAATGCCTTGGAAATTTACTTACTAGGTTCCAACTAATGTAGCAGTATTTGCTTCATTTTCTGTTCCTGCAAAGATCCTTGCCAGTCCAAAGTCTGAGATTTTTGGGTTCATGTTGCAATCCAATAACACATTGCTTGCTTTGAGGTCTCTGTGGATGATTCTTTGACGAGAATCCTCATGAAGATATAGCATCCCTCGAGCGATGCCAATGATAATGTTCAGACGTCTGCTCCAACTCAGCTCGATCCTTCTCTGTGCATCTATACCAAAAAAAGAAGCTATCAAATGTAGGATAAATATGTTGAGCATGTTATCCAAGAGACACAGCAGGACTGGTACATACCAAAGAGAAAGACATCAAGACTTCTATTTGGCATATACTCATAGACAAGCAACTTCTCCTCTTGTTCTGCCCAAAATCCCAGAAGCTTGACAAGATTCTTATGTTGAAGTTTCATTATTAGTAGGACTTCATTTCTGAATTCTTCGGAAC
Source organism: Eucalyptus caleyi (assembly GCA_014182885.2). NCBI lineage: Eukaryota > Viridiplantae > Streptophyta > Magnoliopsida > Myrtales > Myrtaceae > Eucalyptus > Eucalyptus caleyi. The sequence goes on from CM024470.2 coordinate 52,329,282, forward strand.
CCTTCTCTGACCAGCTTTCTAGCCTCTTCACCGCAACTTCTCTCCCATCCCATAAAATGCCCTTTCAATAAAAAACGAGAAACTACTTAACAAAAACCAGAAAAGCAAGAGTATCTATTTTAAATTTGGCAAATGACATTGGCTTTTGTTCAAACTATTGCCACCTTGTAAACTGGACCAAATCCACCTTGTCCTAGTTTTAGTGTATCTGAGAAGTTGTTGGTAGCTGCAGTATGCATCTCATATCAAAGTACGGATGATCTTGAATTTCAGTAAGAGTATTTACTGGGCTGTTTTGGAATGGAAGAATACCATGAGCAGAATCACCAGTAAGCAGAGGTCGACCTTGTCTCTTTGCAAGGTCTTTCTTCCCTGGAATCAAACATGATGAGTCTCAAATATGTTGGAATTTGGGGAGGGCAAACAAATCACCATTAGGATAAAGATTGTTACTTTTGATGATGATGAAGAAAATCCAAGAACACAAACTGATTGCCACCAAGCAGAGCGATGAAACTGTGAGACCTTTGATCCACCACTTTTTCCCTGCTTTTGAGAAGAAAAAGTTGCAGCCTCTTCACAGATTAAATCAATTCTGATATTGACAACTACAGACTTAGTGAGGAGAAGAACAATAACAGTAAAAGTTTAGGCATAACCTTACCAGACTTCTTCACAGGCTCGGATGGTTCTATAAAAATCATATAACTCATATCTCAAGTAGCAACTTTGACTTAGAACTCTTGCTCCGATCGAAAAATAGCAGCAATCCCTCACATAACTTATTGCTTCTTGGAGGCACTTGTGACAATCATGTGCTGTTAAGTCTGCAGTGCACTGAACAAGAGCATGTAAAGTCTCATTCGAGTCCATTTCAAAATCCTTTTCCTTGGTAGCATAGTGAGTCGCTGGAGACTTGAGAACTGCTTCCTGGGCAAGAAAGCTTAAAGTTTCATTCACCACCAACCCGAACTTGACAGGGTCGGATGTATTTTCGGATTGAATTGATGCTTGTTTCCTTCAGTCAGACGGCCAAAAAATTCTTGGCTGGATATGCGCAACTGGCAATCTTCCTCCCAAACAGCTGCTTCCATCTTGTTTGGACAAAGCTTCTGGATGTCTTCCGATCCCTTGGCTATGCAAGTTTGGCATGTTGAATTGGAGACATAGTTGAGGCACATGTATTGACCATAAACTTTACTTGGGTAGTTCCCGGACGAGTCCTGGAAAAACTTGGAGGAAGAAGCTTTCTTTTGCATAGAAGAAGTGAGCTCAATGAGGTTGTCCTGATATGCACTGTTCGTGGCATTTGAACTGTTGTCAGGGCAGAGCTTTTCTGGGATGTCAGCCAGAACCAGGTTGCGAAATCCATGAAGAAGACAATTAAAAAAAAGCAGTAGGACGGTGCTCGAGACCACCCGAGAACGAAACAAGGTGATCATTTCTCAAGTGTACTCCAATTCTGAGTTATCACCTCTCTACAGAGTCATTGATTCAAGCCATCAGCAGGATTCCAGAAGAAAGCACAACCTTCACGCTTCATGGTTTGTTTGGTATTGGAGACTGGCATTTGCAGGCAATGGCACAAACCCTCCCCACAAGGCGGTGGTTAAGAAACAGATTTGCGTTGGGATTAGGCGCACAATCAAGATCTGATACCCTCCCCACAAAGTACAACGAATTCATAAGTAGGCCGCTCATGAACTCGGTCCAATGCAAATCGGGTCAATGCAAGTGTTTTACAATGAAGCCTGATAAAGACCAAGACTTCCGTTCTGGTCTTGAGTGGGAATGGTACGGAAATGCGTCGAAGCATCCTATTAGTTGAGTAACTTTGACTCTGACCAATGAAATGGGTCTATAGGCGTAAAATGTAGCAACCACAGGAATTAGAGAGATGGGTTCCAAAACGTTTGCCTGGGATTGACGCTAGACTGGTGGTCAGTTAGGATTAGAAAATTGCCACATGATAAGACTCAAAAAGAAAACACAAGTAGTGGGGTATGAATAAAGAATATATTTAGGAATTCAAAGTAGTCAAGTAGCTTACGTAAATTATTAGGACATAGCTGTCGACATCTAAATTTTAATTAAATTTTTAATCTCTCATTTAATCCTTATTTTTTCCTTTTTTTCGGATAAATTAATAATAAAAATAATAATAATAATAAACAACAAACAAAAAGAGGCAGCCCATCGGGGCTGGGTCCTCGCGTGGGCCTCTAAGGGCTAGTTAGAGCTGCCTTGACGGATGGGATGCTGGTTCGGTCGGCGGAGGCCATTCAGTGCGCGAAGGACCGTCGGCCGGAACCGGCCTTCCCCCGCCTGTAAATAATAGGGCGTCGGAGGAAGGCCAAACCACGGCCAAGCAGGGATCCGAGGTAGCCACCTCCGATCACTTCCTCCGAGAGACATCGGAGGAGATCCGAGAGCTGGCCAACCCTGGGATCCGGATCTGGTCGGAGGAAGACCGGAGGAACTCGTCGGCGAAGCCAGGGCCGAGCGGCGAGCGAACCTGGAGAGAGAAGGGAAAGGGTCAGACCTGGAGGACGGAGGACCAGATCTGAGAAGCTGAGGACCCGCCTTCGCTGCCCCGTCGCGACCGTCGCTCCCTGCAGTCGCCTCCACCCCCCGACGCCGTCGCCTTACTGGTCCTCGCCAAACCCCGAGCCGCCGTCAGTCGCTACTTCACCATCGCCGAGCTGAGCTCACCGGCCCGACGCCAGCCGGGGTCGCTGGCGCTCCCTCGTAACGCGGCTCCACTTCGCCGTCGCCCGTCGCTGCTGTTCCGCCACCAGACGCCTCAAGACGAGCCACCGTCCTCCGACACCGCCTGCCACCTCGCCGTCACGACCGCAGGTCCCTCGACGCGAGCTTCGCTTGCTGCTGCCGTACTGTGACGCCGCCCCGTTGAGTGGCCCGCCGCTGTAAGTTGAGCTGCTCATCGCCATCGTCGTCGCCGTCCGTCCGCCCAGCGACGCCTCAGCCGCGAGCAAGGAGAGGGACGTCCATCGGCTCGCGGCCGGGTAGGGTGTCGGCCAAAAAGCGGATCGGGTGTGGATCTCAACCGGATAGGGCTCCGGTCATTTTGGGTCAAATGCGGGTGGGCTTTGCAAAATTCGTGGGCCAACTTCGTGGGTTGTGGAAACCGGATTTGGGCCCGTGCGGCAGGCCTGTCTGGGAGTTGGTAGGCGACCCGGGTCGAGCCCAACCCGGGAATCCGACCCGGGTCGTTCATAGTATTATATTATTTTAATAAAAAATATTTAATAATAAAAAATAATTTATTTTACAAAAATAAAAAATTATCAAAAATACATCATATTTTCCCAAAAAGCACCCCAAAAAAAAAAATCAGAAAAAAGTCAAAATGATTTATCTTTTCAAAAACAGATCAAAAATCCAAAAAAAAAAAAAAAACATTTTCATCAAAAAAATAAAAAAAAAGTCCAAAAGTTATTTTTCTTCCACAAATGCATGAAGAACCCCTTAAAAATCCAAAAATCCTTTAGAAAAAAAGATTAAGATTTAAATAAGATTGACTAGTATAATCAATTAGGTGGTATTAGTGATTAACTAGTATAATCAAATCTTCGAATCTAATTTCTTTGATTATTTCTCTTGATACTTTACTTCGGTTTCTAATTGAGTTACCCTAAATTGATTAATGGTGACTCCTTAACTTATAGATAAAACATATTAAATCATTAAGTTGTGAATTTGTGGTATGGGAGAGCCCGGGCTATATCTAATAGATCTAGCCAAACCATTAGCCTTCACAGGCATCCCTCCCTAATCGGGCGTTGAAAAAGTGGTCTTGTTAGTAGCCAACCCTGAGGAAATTTCATCTTCATACTATCAATACAAGACTTGTCTTTTTCTCTTTAGTCTACTAATATAAGGTTTTGTCAAGGAAAAACTATGTTAGTTGAGGGATTTTTCAATGGCAACTCAATCCAAGGAACAAGTTGAGCTAATTGGTGAAAGTGATGATTCAAACTTGGCAACTCGGACCTAGTGATTTGTGAATCAAGATGTCTCATATTCGACTCTAGTTTGGCATAACCTCTTGATGCCATGTCAAGAATCTTGGTAAGTTAGGACTGTCGATGTCGATGACAGGGCTATCAGTGGTCTTGCTCATCTATCTTTGTCTTATGATTAATCATATTAGGAAGAGAAAGGCCCAAAAAAGAAAAAAAGAGGAGGATTCAATTGCCAATTGACCATTAGTAAGGGAACAAATTTTTCCCTCCTGCACTAAACTCTATAAGTCCCATGCTGTAGTGACCATTATCAACATCCAAAACTTGGAATGAACTGGAGTTCTATTAGAGAAAAGCCCAATTGCACGGACGCTGCTTCAGTTCAAGAAAATGTATGGAGCCTCTGGTTTACAGAATTTTCATTGATCCACCTATGGTTACATGGGTCCCCACAATTTATGCAATTTCTTTTCGTCACCAAATCGACATTCTCCATGTGCAATTGTCTCGATTGTTTATACAATGATTTTCATGAGCATAGTAATATTTCCAAAGCATGACAAGTTCCTCTATTCAGTGCAGAATTTTACAACCGTGGGCAAATGAAACCTTACTTAACTTAATATTCGTGCTTGTTCACCTAGGCAAGATACTAGAAATAGTCATCTGATTGACAGAAAGATTAGTCGCCGATGTTTGATTGAGTTCTTGAACTAATCTACCAACTGAAAATGCCGGTTTTTTTGGTTCCGGAGGAGTTCCTTTTTGACCTCCCAAAAGTGTCACTATTTCCGACATTGTTGGTCTATCTCCAGGATCTTCCTGTACACACAAGAGCCCAATGTGAATGCACCTGACTATTTCAGCTGTTGAGCCTGATTTTGCTAGAGAAGGATCCACGAGTTCCAACTCTCTTCCTTGAGTCCATAGTTTCCACGCCTGCAAGATTTTGGTGCAAAATGAATGATTGGCAGACACTTGAGTATTTTCAGCTCAAAACATGATTAAAAGGCAAGATTTTGATTCCAAGTGAAATGTTGAACATACATATGCAAGAAGTGTCTGAGCATGTTCTGTAAGATAAAATCTGCTACTTCGTTTTCCGCTGATGATCTCAAGCAAAATGACACCAAAGCTGAACACATCTGATTTTACAGAGAATAGTCCCCCCATTGCATACTCTGGGGCCATATAACCACTGTCACAAGTATCAAAGTTGGCATTAGTCTTTTCTATTTAGTACCTTCTTAATGAAGAACCAAGTAGAGTGTTTTCCTTGGAAAGAACAAGAAACTCCTAGATTTTCTAGCTGAACAAAATCAGAAGAAGCAGACTCACTATGTTCCCACGACTTTTCTTGTATTAGCTGAACTTTGGTTTTTGCAAAATATTCTGGCCATCCCGAAATCTGATATCTTGACAACCATTTCATGATCCAGCAGAACATTGCTAGGCTTAAGATCCCTATGAATAATCCTAAGTCTTGAGTCCTCGTGCAGGTAAACTAGTCCTCTAGCAATTCCATCAATAATAGAAACGTATGTGCACCAATCAAGCAGTGCACGTTTGTCCGAATCTGGAGATAAGGGCATCATGCAAAAAAGGTTAATAATGAGGACAATTTACAACATGCGCAAGTTCTAAGTAAATGAGTTCTAAGTTGGAGGACAAAAATTTACCGAAGATGTACATATCGAGGCTTTTGTTAGGCATGAACTCGTATACAAGCAGCTTCTCATCTCCCTCTATGCTGCATCCTAGAAGCCTCACTAGATTTCTGTGCTGGAGCTTTGCAATCAAGATGACCTCATTCTTGAACTCCTCGAGACCTTGCCAAGACTTCCTTGACAACCTTTTAACTGCTACTTCTTTTCCATCAGAAAGCAAACCCTGAAAGCTAATTCGGTTAAGCCCTCCACATACTGGACTTCAACAGAAAACAATCGCAAACTGACAGCAATGGATAAATTACCTTGTAGACAGTACCGAAGCCCCCTTGCCCGAGCTTGTTTGAACTTGAGAAGTCATCTGTAGCGGCCTTTAGTGTGGCTAGATCCATGAAAGGAAGTTCTTCAGAGCTAATCAGGTTGCCTTCTTCAGTAATTTCCACTCCGACTGGGTTTGTTAAATCATTAAGCAAAGCACGTGGGCTTCTTTCCAGGTCTGAAGGTACCCGAGTCTGGATTAGCTCTCAAAAAAATATGAATTAAAACATCCATTTTCTCATATATACCTTGTTTTGCTTTTCTCCGGTTGAAGTAGAGGGTGCAAGATCCGGCAAGAACAGCTAACAGGAGTCCTAGGATGCCAATGACTAGGCCAACCATCCCTTTCTTCCATTTATCCCCTGTTTTCCTCATAAGTTGAATAAATATCTTAATATATGGATAACATCCTGAAGTATCAATAGGCTATGGAGAGAGATTTAATGTCTATGCCAATTGTGAAGTGCATCCTACAATAATAAAGAGGCTAATTATAACTTTTCAGCTTAATAGATTGCCTCAGTAATTTTCCTGCATATTTGGCTTTTGCCATTGTGAAGGCTATATAAGCTAAGTCTCTTCAGATTCTCTATGATATAAGTTTCACTAGAGACTGCACTCACTGAACGAAAGCAACCTAAGCTACTAACAGAAATACTGAGAAAACAGAGCCAGACCAGGAAAATGAGTTGCTAAAAGTTGGCCTCTTCGTAGGGGACTGAAATAAAAATAATGGTGTAAAATTTTCTAGGATCTTGGACCCTTGTAGAAATCTCCTCTGTCAACATTCAAAGCTAATAAATCCATCATGCCAATGAACTTAATCGTTATTTTTCGATTTTGTTCTAACCATATATAAGCATAGAAGTTAAGTTTGCAGTGATAACTATAGCTTTCTTTTCCTACTAATTTCCAATAGATTTCATTTTCTTACCTGTGGAGGCTGGGTAAGATAACGTAGAAGTTGTCGAGCCATTGAAAAAGCGGTACAGCTCATATCTCACATTGCAAGTTCTGCTAACAACCGTTCCACCTTCCCAGGTATAGCAGCATGCTCTTAGATCTGCCAAGGCAGAGTCCAAGCAACTGTAACAATCCTTGTCAGACATATCCCTAGTACACTGCACTAGCCCATATATTGTCTGGCTCACAGATTTATTTATTTTCCCCGTTGCGAACATTTGAGTAGTGTTAACATACGCAGCCTCATTGGATATATTCTTCATTAGATACATCAAGTAGGTAAAGAAAAGGGCTGGGTCAGATGCAAGTTTCTCCTGATAATCTGAATCCGGGTATTTCCCAGTATAAACCATCTTCGAAAAGAAATCTTGGAAGGAATAGCGTACTTGGCATAATTCATACCAAATTAGTGCATCTTCAGCAGTGCACAGCTTCATGATCTCTTGGCTTGCATTGCTGACACAGCCCTCACACGCTGTGGAACTGGCGTCTCCTCGGCAAAGAGCTTGTCCATAAATTTGGTGAAGGCCTTCTCCGACAGTAGTGTTGTAGAATCCCGTTGTTGCAGTGTTGTACGACAGTGAATCAAGAAGGGGCTTCAGGTTTGATTCGAACGTGCTGTTGGTTGAGTAATTTCCATACTCATACTGACAAGAAAGTTCAAGATAATCTGCTTCTACCGTAAGGTGAAGGCCAAACATTGACAGTAGTATGAATGAGAACTGGAAGTAAAAATGTGGACCTCTCTCCATTTTCTTACTTCTGGCACATCGAATCTTTAACATTTACCCATTGTATAAAGCACCAAAGTCACGAGCAACAAATAGAATTTTCTGGAAAGCGATTAAAACAGTTATGGCAGACATTAGCATTGCATAAATACTAGAGATCAAATGAACCCGCCAAGAAACATCGTAATGAACCTGGAAAGTCTCAGGAAAATGCTATAACAGTCATATGTGCCATCCGCTGATGGAGACTGGCAAGAATCTACGTGGCCACCAAACTTCAGAGAACCCTTTAAGTAAAGCCTTTCAAGTGAAAACGACATGCTACTTGTACCCTATAAGTTAAAGATCCACATGAGACCAGTTCATAATTGATGATGGCTGACGAATTTGAAGTGAAATTACTGGTATAAAGACCAAGAGCTTGAAATAACATAGGATATTTTTTCTGGTTGGCATTCTATCAAACAGTTGAATCATTCGGGAGTTCTTGTGGAAATAAGTGGTTTTTTGAAAAATTCAATTTGCCCTTTGAATCTCTCAATGGCTGTGCTCATAAGCACGTGGCCAGCAAGAAAAGTAAAGCTTCTTTGTTTGACCATGAATTCTTGAGGAAAAAAAATGGGTTTCTTGAGAAACAATGAATATGTTGAGAACCTTACCAAAAAAAAAATAAACCTTACCAAAGAAAAAATGAATATGTTGAGAAAATAAATGGCCAGAATCGTTTGTTTGACCAAACTATTTAAAAGTCAACAAAATTAAAAGACTAGATCTGAGAGAGAAGAAGCCAGTTTCTTATTGTCGTTACAGTGTGCTTGTGATGACAAGTCACAAGATAAGATCATATCCTAATGTCCCTTTCTACCCCATAAAATAAAGAAAAAAAATCACGTTCAAGAAATAATTTATTCCAGCTGCCTCTCTCTTTTATAAAAATAATAGATAGGTAACAAAAAGAACATTTAGTTAGTCAGGTTTCCGATAAAGCTGTTAAATGGCATTATTCTGCCATTAGCAATAAGATTCTGTCTGCATCTTTCTTAATTAAAGAGACAGACCCAATGGATGGACCTTCAACAGCGGCTCACATCCTGTTTGCATCATTGGTGAACCCACTATGAGAACACCATTGAGTCTTGACCTAAACAAATCTTTAATCTTTTATGTTAGTCGACTCTTCTCGGTCAAACTCTTCTACACCCAGTTACAGATGACGGATACCAGACAGTCTGTTATTTCTATGTGTATGAGATATTAAAAAAGTGAATGGGAAAGTTGTCTACTTGCTGTTCTGCTCCTAGTATTTACTAAAGAAGTAACAACCATACTAATGTACTTTCTCTTTAAAAAAATTTGTTGGCCAAATGTAATGTTTTTCAATGAAAATACTATGCTTTTTCTTAGATCAGTTCCATTGCTTGTTCAAAGAAGCTAGAGAAGAACAATATTGCCAAAGTCAATTAAGTCGCTCAAAGTTCCTGTAAAGCCTTGCGAGTGTGGTAGAGTTAAATCGTACGCGAGCATCCAAACTAGCGATCAATGGCCAGAAAGACTCATTTGGTTATGTTCTTTCTGTTGTGCAGCACCTGCAATTGATCAGCTCAATACCAGTATGTTCAAACTGCAGAAGATGATAGTATTCTACTTCAACAAAATGCTGTTGTCATCGGTACAATTTGACAATTACATGACACAGCATACAAATTTGACTCGGACAAATATATATATAGAAAGACTTTTCGCCATGCTACATGAACACTTAAACCTGTTATACTAAATGAACAGACTATTGTCAGGAATTTTCAAATGCAGAAGTAACCAATCGAGACGTGTGAACTTGCCAAGTCTCGATATCTCCTTTCTTGGGCCTATCATCTTGCTTCAATATTTGAAATAGTTAAGCAATTGACAGAAGAGCTGTTATCTGTGACTGGTTGGTGATATTCGGTGAACCTTCCTGCTGAGAAAGCCGGTCTTTGAGGATTTGTAAGAATTGTGCTCTCACTTTTCATCATAACAACCACGGACGACATTGTAGGCCTGTCATATGCATCTTCTTGAACACACAACAGTCCGATTTGCATATATCGTCTAAATTCTTCCATGCAGCATGAGTCAATTATCAATGGATCCACCAGCTCCAATTCCCTTTCATCCTGCCACAGATGCCATGCCTGCAAATTCATGATCTTATCAGTAACCTCACTTTCCTAGTAATTAAGACAAATGCTGATTATAATTAGTGAAAATATCACACATATGCAGCGAGGGTTGGTGCTCGTCTCGATAGATGGAAGCTAGCATTTCTTTCTCCTGTTATTATCTCAAGCACGAGAACTCCAAAGCTGAAAACATCGGACTTAGTTGAATATAGTCCCTCCATAGCATACTCCGGCGCCATGTATCCACTACTCCACATAATTAGAAAAGGAAATGTGAGATCAATTGAGACATTCAACAAACATTGTCAGCTGAAGTGGTGTATAGGCCTATAATGTTGTTTCGATGGCAATTTTATCTTTGAATTTGCATCTGCAAAGTTCATTTGCAAATTATCAAACAGTAGATTAAGGAAATAAACAGATAAAACCCAAACACTGGACTCACTATGTTCCTACTATGGTTGCAGTGTTGGCTCCGCCATCATTTCCAGAAAAAATTCGAGCCATTCCAAAATCGGATATTTTTGGGTCCATCTCAGAATCTAATAATATGTTGCTCGCCTTCAAGTCTCTGTGAATGATTCTTAGGCGGGAATCCTCATGAAGGTAAAGAACCCCACGTGCTATACCACTTATGATGTTGATGCGTTTTCTCCAGTCAAGTTTTGCCCGTCTCTCACGATCTAGCAGCAAAAAGAAGAATGCAAATTTTAGAATACCAAGTTAGATAACTGATTGATCTCTTGAAACATCATGCTGTTAACAAACCGAAAAGGAAGACATCCAGGCTGCCATTGGGCATGTACTCGTAGACAAGGATCTTCTCTTCATTATCAACACAAAATCCCAAAAGCTTAACGAGATTTTTATGCTGGAGCTTCATTATGAGCAAGACTTCATTTGTAAATTCCCCGGTACCCTGCTCGGTGCTTGAGAGTCTCTTGATAGCTACCTCTCTTCCATCTCCTAAAATTCCCTGAAAAAGATGACGCCAATGTTTCTTCTTAGGATCATAATCTAAATTGCAGCAAATTTAGCCCGTAGTCCTTAGTCATTTCCCCTGTGTTGTAAATCCTCGCTACCTTGTAAACCGGGCCAAAACCGCCTTGTCCCAGCTTGTTTGAAGCAGAGAAATAGTTAGTAGCATTTAGTAAGGTCGTGAAGTCGAAAAATGGAGAATCCGGAACATTCTTGTTGAATCTTCGTTGAAAAGCCCAGTTCATGAAACTAGTGCTATCACTAGCGTAGCCTGTATTGTGGAGCACGCCAAGCTGGATAGCTGATTTGTTCTCTGAAAAAATTGAAGATGAAAACAGAATTATGAGGGCGAGAAAACAGGCGTGGCAATTAGGAGAAAGATACCCAAGAAATCAACAAGCACTATCTGGGGCAAATTACCTCTTCTCTCTCTTCTGTGGATTTGAAGATAGTAAATACAGGACACCACGAGAAGTACTGCTAATCCGACAGCTGTGATCGTAAGAATCACAATCAACCACACTTTCTTTCTGCTACCTGCACCGTGCAGAACTTAATTGCGATTGTCGCTCATCCTGAATCTGATGTACACAACTGTACCGAAGGATAAGTACAAAAAGTGAGAACTATCTATATAAACTTACCTCCCTGTGTGGTTTGATTAGGCTCTGGCGCAGTTTTTCCTTCATAGAACGCGTACTGCTCATATCTCAAATAGCAGCTACGGCTAAGAATCCTCGCGCCAACTGAGAAGAAACAGTTTGCCAACACATCTTTTATAGCTTGTTGAAGACAGATGTTGCAGTCGCTTCCGGATATGTCCCTTCCACACTGCACCAATGCATATAGCATCGATGCACTTGCATCTTTAAACTCAACTGCGCCGGTTGCATACATGTGCGACAAAGGATCAAAAGCTGCAACTTTGGTGAGATTCTGCAGAGTGGTGTTGACAACTAATTTGAACTGGTCGGGTTGCGAAACATTCATCACGTTGTCCTTCCAAATGTTGCCCGTAATGTTCAAATGGCCGATGAAATCCTGTCCCGAGTACCGCAACTGGCAGACTTCCTCCCAGACGGTCGCCTCGGTATCATTAGGACAGAGCCTCAATATGTCCTGTGAGGCCAAATCAATGCATTTTCGGCAATCTTGATTACTAACATAATTCAAACACATGTACTGACCATAGACTTTGTATGTGCCATTGCCATAAGAGGTACTATAGAAGTTTGAGAGGGAAGCATTCAAGGACAAATTCACAACGAGATTGTCAAAATTATTCTGGAACGTGCTGTTGACAGCATAATACCCAGGTTCCGAACAGAGCTGGTAAGGAGGATCGGCGTGCGAAAGGTAGACTAAACTGGGGAGAATCAAATAAGCAAGAAGGAAGGGGATGATCAATGAAACACTTTGGTAGTGAGCCATTTCTTATTCTATCCGGGTTTGTATTCTAGTTCGAGTCGAAGTTTGAGCTGAGATTTATAAGCTGGAGAATTCATGGTCCCGTGTTAGCCTCTGACTTTGCAGCTAAGGGTAATTTCCAGGAGATTGCTTTCGCTTGTTTTGAGTCAATTTTTTAAAATTTCAGGTTTGGTAACGTGTTCGAGGAGAATGACTTGCGGATTACTAAATTTGGGAGAAGAACCATGTGAAGGTTTTTCAATTTCAAAACTCGAAATAAAATATTTCATTCAAGCTACACTGCAATTTAATCCTCATGTGTGATGCAATTAAGAAACGGTCAACTTATTAATTTCCTGCCCCTAGTTACTAACAAAAAAGGTTCTATTTAGCTGCCTCACATCACTTGGTATTCTCTACCTCGTCTTCTCTCCTACGAACCCCGTATGGCACTAACTATTTTTCCAGGATAGAGCAGAATTCCATTATAAAGTGCCAAAAAATTGGAATTTTTTTGTCGTATTGATTTGTTTAATTAAGTGTTGGTAAATAATGAGAACGTCAGGTAGCTTCGAATAATGTTTTCTAGTTTAAATTTATTTGGTGTTGTTTTTTGTAATTTTAATTAGTTCGAAATCTCAACGTGTAGCTTCCCATACTCAGTCATTCCTTTCAAACTTGATTTTCTGATGCACTTTCACTCTCTTTGCAATTGAGAAGGTAAGAGACATCCAATCGTATTTGTGCTGTTTCTTTGTATCAGATCCTATCATCTTGACCTGGCAGCATGCCAATCTTGCTTTGCCTATAAGCTTCCATATTTTGTTTTTTCAGACTCCTTACTGTTAAGATATTTTCAAATTCCTTATTGTTATCATTTTCATATATTAACCTATCCATTATTTGGTATGAACAACATATTAGTATAAATGAATTTGAAAATACAAAAATAGAGATTCTAAGAATCTCCTTAGTTTCACTGCTAAAGAAACTACAAATTCATAAACAAAGATAATCTTCATCGATCAATGCATGATTATTGTACATTCTAAATTTTAAACAACAAAGGAGCTCATTGAAGCGCTCCAGAACTATGGGTTTGACTATGACAAGAAATTTGGATGGGCCACACTAATACCAGCGAGGTAGATCAACTAGCGTTAGCCAAATCTAGTGAGAGAAAGAAAAAATGATCATCCATCTTCGCAATTTTGAAAAGTATAGTGCTTCAACTCTCTCGCCACTTTCGTGAAACTTTAAAGTGAACCATAGAGCTACAAAGGGGACGAATTATAGAAAAGTCGTGAAGTTTTAACATGAACTAAAAATATGAAGGAGAATGAGACGGAGAAGGTAAGTTTTTTCTAGATATCCTCGTTCCTCGAGAATTAGAAAAGTCATTTTCAATTTTGAATTTATTCATTTGAAATATGGGTTCTTCTACTTCATTTTTAAATCCTTACTTTTTATTATTTTTATTATTTTTATATTCCCTTCCATTATTTCATAATAAAAATTTTATTAAATAATAAACTGCACTAATATACCTAAAATATATCATGAATAGAGGTATTATATATATATAATATATATATATATATATATATATATATTATATATTAGATAGAAAGTCAAGTATTAAATAAAAATAGGAATAAGTAAAAAAAAAAAAAAAAAAAAGAAAGTCATTGTTATTTTTTGTTATATTGAATTTTTTTTTTTTTAAATATTAGACTTCAAATATTATTTATATTTCATTATTTCATTAATTTTATTAACTTAAGAGGTTTGTTATTCGAAAAAAATAATTTTTATACCAAAGTATAAGAAATTTTATCCACATTTATTTCACTTCTTCTATTTGACTATCTTATCATGAGTAGAAACCAAATATATGATATATTCTATCTTGACGTTTATCTTGGATACCAAAGTAACTTTGGTGTCTTGTACCACCACGGGCAAATTAGAATGTTATTGGTAGCACCATGGCTCTATCGACAAGTAAAGAGCTGGACTAGTGCAAAGGATACAGTCACAAAACCCGTGTAGATTACTGTGAGACTTATAGTCCAATTGTCAAGCCTACAACAATTCGAAATGTTCTCAGGAGTGAAGACTTAAAAAAACGAAAGTAGAGGGGTATATATAAAGAATGGTTTTATGAATTCTGAGCCAAGTAGCATATGTGAATTACTAGGATGTAGTCCCTAAAGGAAATTTACAATGTCAATCAAAGACCAGTCTTCTTCTCTATAGTCTACTAATATAAGGTTCTGTCAAGGACATAACAGCAATAGTTGGGGGAAATATTGACGACAACTCGATCCAAGGACCTAGTTCTGCTAATTGGTGAACGTGATTCGAGACGGACTTGGCAACATGGACCTAGTGATTTGAGAAGCAAGACGTCTCGTATTCGGTTCCAGATTGGCATGACCTTGTGAGCTGAAACGTATGATGTCAGTTTCTAGCTGTGTTCCTGCTCATTTATCTCTTTTCCTATTCCTATGATTAATCATATCGGGCATAGATTGGCCAAGAAAAAACAAAGAGCATTCAAGTGCACAAGGAACAGAGTTTTCCCTCCTGCACCAGACTTGGTAAGTCCCCACCTGTAGTAACCATCATAACTATCCAGAACTTGGAATGAACTAAAGTTTTACTCGAGGAAAGGCAAATTGCACTAACACTGCTTTAGTTCAATCAAATGTATGGGGCCTCTGGTTTATAGAATTTGCATATTTATCCACCTATGTTCACTCGGGTCACCAAAATTTTTGCATCTTCCTTTCGCTTACCAAATCAACCTTCTCCATATGCCACAATCTTGATTGTTTATACAGTGATTTTCATGAGCAGAGTAATTCTTCCAAACATGACAAGTTCCTCTTTTCAACATGAAATTTTACAACCATGGGCAAATGGAACCTTAATTAGCTGGAATACGTGCTTGTTCACCTAGGTGAGATACTGGAAACAGTTATGTCATTGGCAGAAAGATTAGGTGCCAAGGATCGATCGAGTTCTTGGGCAGCTCTACCAACCCAAAAAGCTGGTTTTTTCGGTTCCGGAGGAGTTCCTTTATGACCTCCTAAAAGTGTCACTACTTCTGACATTGTCGGTCTATCTTCAGGATCTTCCTGGACGCACAAAAGGCCGACGTGAATGCACCTGACTATTTCAGCTGCTTGGTCTGATTCTGCTAAAGAAGGATCCACGAGTTCCAACTCTTTTCCTTCGGTCCATAGTTTCCACGCCTGCAAGATTAAATTAATTGTGATGCAAAATGAATGATTATAAGGCAAGATTTTGATTCCCATGAACCGTGGAACATACATATGCAAGAAGTGTCTGAGCCTGTTCTGTAAGATAAAATCCGCTATTCCGTTTTCCACTGATGATCTCAAGCAAAATTACGCCAAAGCTGAACGCATCTGATTTCACAGAGAACAGTCCCCCCATTGCATACTCCGGGGCCATATAACCGCTGTCACAAGTATTAAAGTTTACATTAGTCTTTCCTATGTAGTACCTTCTTATTGACAAACCAAATAGAGAGTTTTCCTTGGCAAGAGCAAGGAACTGCTAGATTTTTCAGCTGACCAAAATCAGAAGATGCAAGGACCTACTATGTTCCTACAACTCTTCTTGTATTAGCTGAACTTTGGTTTTCGCAAAATATTCTGGCCATCCCAAAATCTGATATTTTGGCAACCATTTCATGATCCAGCAGAACATTGCTAGGCTTCAGATCCCTGTGAATAATCCTCAGTCTTGAGTCCTCATGCAGGTAAACTAATCCTCTAGCAATTCCATCAATAATATAATTGCACGTGTACCAATCAAGCTGTGCACGTTGGTCTGAATCTGAAGATAAAGGCATCATGCAAAAACGTTCGTGATGAGGACAATTTAACACATGCAATTTCTAAGTAAATGAGTTATTTCTTAAAGATGGAGAACATGAGAAATTGAACCGAAGATGTAGATATCGAGGCTTTTGTTAGGCATGAACTCGTATACAAGCAGCTTCTCATCTCCCTCTATGCCGCATCCTAGAAGTCTTACTAGATTTCTGTGCTGGAGCTTTGCAATCAAGATGACCTCATTCTTGAACTCCTCGAGACCTTGCCAAGACTTCCTTGACAACCTTTTAACTGCCACTTCTTTTCCATCAGAAAGCAAACCCTGAAAGCAAATTCGGTTAAGCCCTCCACTTACTGGACTTCAACCACCAACAATCGCAAACTGACAGCAAAAGATAAATTACCTTGTAGACAGTACCAAACCCCCCTTGCCCGAGCTTGTTTGAACTTGAGAAGTCATCTGTAGCGGCCTTTATTGTGGCTAGATCCATGAAAGGAAGTTCCTCAGAGCTAACTAGGTTGCCTTCTTCAGTAATTTCCACACTGACTGGATTTACTAAATCATGGAGGACAGCATGCGGGCTTCTTTCCAGGTCTAAAGGTACCCAAGTTTGGATTAGCTTTCCTATAAATATAAATTAAGTGGGACATTTTTTCATACATACCTTGTTTTTCTTTTCTCCAGTTGAAGTAGACAGCACAAGATCCAGCAAGAACAGCTAATAGCAGTCCCAGGATACCAACAATTAAGACAATCCTTCCTTTCTTCCATTTATCCCCCGTTCCTTTTATGAGTCAAATAAACATCTTGATTAATGGAATATTCTGGAATATCAATTGGCTATGAAGAGAGATCTAATGTCTACACTAATGGTGAACTGCATCCCATAATAATAAAGAGGCTTATTAGAAATGTTCAGCTTGAGCTGATTACCTCAGTAATTTTTCTGCATATTTGGCTATTTCCATAATCAAGGATATGTAAACTAAGTCTCTTTAGATTCTCTATGTTACAAGTTTCGCTATAGGCTATCCCTGACTGAATAAAAGCGATGTAGGCAACTAATAATATTTCTGAGAAAACAGGGCCAGACTAGAAAAATGAATTTGCTAAAAGTTGAATTCTTCATTGGAGGTGAATGAAATAATGGTGTACACAAATTTCTAAGATCTTGACCCTTGTAGATATCTCCTCTGTCATTTTGAAAGAGAACTTTAACTATAAAAGTCTAAGAACACCCATTATGCAGATTAACTTTCTCCACAAATTTCTATTTTGTTTGGACCATAGCTCAAATTGTATAAGCATAGAAGTTAAGTTAATGGCAGGAACTATAGCTTTCTTCTCCTACTAACCGTAACTTCAAATAGATTGCATGTTCTTACCTGTGGAAGCAGGGTAAGATAACACAGAGGTTATCGAGCCATTGAAAAAGCGGTACGGCTCATACCTTGCATTGCAATTTCTGCTAACAACCATTCCACCTTCCCGCAAATGGCAGCATGCTTTTAGATCCCCCAAGGCAGAGTTCAAGCAATTGTAACAGTCATTGCCTGACATATCCCTAGTACACTGCACTAGCCCATATATTGTCTGGCTCAAAGAATAATTTATTTGCCCAGTTGCGAACATTTGAGTAGAGTTAACATATGCAGCCTCAGTGGATATGTTCTCCATTAGATACATCAAGTAGGTGTAGTAATCATCTGGGTCCGATGCAAGTTTGTCCTGACTATTTGAATCTGGGTATTTACCGGTATAAGCCGTGTTTGAAAAGAAATCTCGGAAGGAATATCGCACTTGGCATAATTCATACCAAATTAGTGCATCTACAGCATTGCACAGCTTCATGATCCCTTGGCTTGCATTGCTGACACAATTCTCACACGCTGTGGAACTGGCATCTCCTCGGCAAAGAGCTTGTCCATTAATTCGGTTAAGGCCTTCTCCGACAGTAGTGTTGTAGAATCCAGTTGTTGCGGTGTTGTACGGCAGTGAATCAAGAAGGAGCTTCAGGTTTGATTCAAACGTGCTGTTGGTCGAGTAATTTCCATACTCATACTGACAAGAATTTGTAAGATAATCTGCTTCAACACTCATGTGAAGGCCTCGTGTTGACAGTAATATGAACGTGAACAGAAAATAAAAAAGTGGACCTCTCTCCAGTTTCTCCTTCCGGCACATCAAATCTTCACATTCACCCAGATAATTCATTGTGTAAAGCATCAATTCACGATGAACAAACACAAGTTTCTGGAAAGTAATTTAAACATATATCACAGATATTAGCATTGCGTATAGACTAGAGATCAAATGAAGCCGTATAAGAAACATCGTAATGAACCTGGAAAGTCTCGTGAAAATGTTATCAGTCATATATGCCGTCTGCTGATGGAGATTTGCAAGAACTTACGTTGCCACCAAACTTCGGAGAACCTGAAAAGTAGAGCCTTTTCATGGAAAATAAGATGCTACTTGTCCCCAAGAAATTTAAAACCCACATAAGACCAGTTCATACTTGATAATGACAAATGAAGAAGAAGCGAGATTGTCGATAAGGACCTACTGCATGAAATACCAAGATTTTTCCGTTAGGCGTTCTATCAAACCGTTGAATCATTCCGGGGGTTTTACTGGGGGAAAGTGGTTTTTTGTCATAAATTTGACTTGTTCTTTGATCATTTCAAGGGCTATGCACATTAGCCAATGCAAGAAAAGTAAACTTCTTGCTTGACCTTGGATTCTTGAGCAAACAATGGGTTTCTTGAGAAAAAAGGAATTTCTTGAAAAAAAAAAGTGCCAAAATTTGTTGTTTGACCAAATCATCCGAAAGTCAACAAGGCTAGAAACATTTTTGAACACTAAATTGAAGAGAGATAAGACTGTTTATTTCTATAGATACAGTGGGTGCCTGTGACAACAAGTCACAAGATAAGATTGTATTTAATATCCCTTTCTACTTCATTAAAAAAATCATATTCAAGAAATAATATAATCCAACTTCCCTGTTCCCTTTCATTAAAACTATAGATAAATAATAAATTACAGATAATTAGTCATTTTCCGGAGAAAGCTGTTAAATGGCATTATTCTGCACTTAAGCAGTAATATTCTCTGTACCTTAATTAGCGAGTCTAACTCAGTGGATGGACCATCAGTAACTATTCAAATTTTGTTTACATCACTGGTGAACTCATTGTACGAGGAATTCATGGTCTGTGGACAGTGACAACATTTTAATGCTTTTATGTCAGTTTCATTTACTCTGTCAAACCCTTTTGCACACGGTACCAGATCTAGACAGTTTGAGATATTAAAAAAGTGAATTGGATAGTTGTCTACTTGCAGTTCTTCCACTGGCATTTTGTACTTGGGAAATAACAAACGTACAAATGTGCTTTCTCTATAAAAAATTTTATTTGCGAACTGTAGTTTTACTGAAAATTATAGTACTTAGCTTTTTCTTAGATCAATTACATTGCTCGTTCAAAGAAGCTAGAGAAGAATTATATTGCCAAAGTTATGTCAGTTGCCGGAATTTTTTTGTAAAACCTTGGAATTATGGAAGAGTCAAATCCTGTACGGGGCTCCAAACTAGTGGTCATAGACCAGAAAGATTCATTTAATTATGTTGCACGGCGAAGCGAGTGCATTTGATCAGCTCAATTCTGATATGTTCAAACTGCAGAAGCTGATTATAATTTACAACAAAATGCATTTGTCATCAGTACAATTTGACAATTACGCGAACCCACACGGCATACAAATTTCACTCAGAAAAATATATACGGAGACTTTCTGCCGTACTAAATGATCACTTGTCATCTTATATGAACAGATGATCGTCAAAAGTTTTAATGCACGAGTGACTAATTGAGATTCATAAACTCGCAAAGTCCCAGTATCTCCTTTCTTGGGTCAATCATCTTGCATCAATATTCAAAATAGTTACGCCATTGACAGAACAGGAATTATCCGTGACTTGTCGCCGATATTGGGCGAATCTTTCCACTGAGAAAGCTGGTCGTCAAGGATTTGCAAGAGTTCTGCTCTCGCTTTTCACCATAACAACCACGGATAACATTGTAGGCCTGTCATATGCATCTTCTTGAACACATAACAGTCTGATTTGCACGCATCGCCTAAATTCTTCTGCACAGCACGAGTCAATTATCAATGGATCCAGCATCTCCAATTCTCTTTCATCCTGTCACAGATGCCACGCTTGCAAATTCAAGATCTAATCAGTATCCTCACTCTCCTAGTAATTAAGACAAATGCTAATTATAATAAGTCAAAGTTCATACATATGCAGCGAGGGTCAGTGCTTGTCTCGATAAATGAAAGCTAGCGTTTCTTTCTCCTGTTATTATCTCAAGCACAAGAACTCCGACGCTGAAAACATCAGACTTAGTCAAATATGATCCCTCCATAGCATACTTCTGGGGCCATGTATCCACTGTTCCAAATAATCAGAAAAGAAATGTGAGATAAATTGAGACATTCAACAAGCATTGTCAACTGAAGTGGCCTATAGGGCTATAACATTGTTTCAATGGCAAATTTGTCTTTAAATTTGCATCTACAAAGTAAATATTCATATCATCAACCAGTAGATTACGGAAATAAACACAAAAAATCCAAAACACTGGACTCACTATGTTCCTACTATGGTTACAGTGTTGGCTCCCCCATCATTTCCACAAAAAATTCGAGCCATTCCAAAATCTGAGATCTTTGGTTTCATTTCAGAGTCCAATAGTACATTGCTTGTTGGAATATAATCCAGAGAAAACTAACTGTTTGTTTTAATCAGAATATCAATGTAATGGAGGTGAGATACGGACATCCAAATCTCCTTAAGGCGATTAGTTCCTGCCAATGGTGCTCCGCAGATTCACGAATTATGCTTCTCAAGATATAACACCTCAAACCTGTTTGGATTAACACTATGCAAACAAGACTCGGTCGAACCATTCAATTGAACCAGCACACCTAGAAAAATCGGAAGAGTAGAAAAGTATATCAAAGCTCTTTTGGAATTGAGTCGGAAAAACCAAAACTCTATTGAAGCTCTATGCTCCCATCTATTTATAGAGATTTTTAGTTCATGTACAGAAGATATACATGAATTAAATAGATGCATGTATCCACGAAATTCATGAATCAAGAGATACGTGAATCCAAGATGTTCATGAATCCAGAGACATGTGAATTCAAGAGATTTGTGAACTCAATAAATATATGAATTGAAAGATACATGAATATAGGAAATTCATGAATACAATAGATACATGAACAAAAAAATTTAAGAAATTCATGAATTCAAGAGATACGTGCATAGAAAAAACGTATCTTAATTTATTGGCTTTCGTTGATCCATTAACCATAATTATAACAATCCCTCACATTAATGGATCAACAAAACATTTTTGACTTGAAGGAATTTGAGCATGCCTGTTGAAATAAACCGCATCAAGATAGGTAGCTTTCGCTTTAAACCTTCTTTAGTGAAAGCCTATCGAACTTACTTAACTAGTCGATGAACTAAGCCTTGAATCGTCAATTGTTTGTATAAGCCTAGACAATAAATCTCCCACAGAGTATTTCCAATTCAAATTGGTTCTCGATTGTGTTCATTCTTTCGGCCCTAAACCTCTCAGGATTCATGCGTGCTTTAAAACATCTAGCCTTTAAAGATTTTTATAGAGTTGGTCAGCTCCATGCATATAGGTGCATTCCTATTAAAGATATCCTACCATATCTTACTTGGATGTTACATTCCATGTTATAGGAATCATTAAACGTATAGCGTACCCTTAATAATGCTATAGGAAAGCATTGTTGCATCATAGGAATGGGAGACGGTGCTTACACTAGAGTTTCCAGAATTTGCGTTGTCCTATTGAACTTAGACCATAGGATCTCCAATAGCATAGGTTAGGTTTCCACCTTGGAATTTCTTTATTGGGTTAAGGCTCTTAAACCCATTCCCCTTGATGCATAGTTTATCTACTCTCTTGACAAACTTTTTATCAGCGGATCCGCAATATTTTCCTTTGACTTTACAAAGTCTAAAGAGATGATTCTATCCTTACGGTATTATGTCTACGACGAATGTGTCTAGACTTACCGTTATAAATAACATTATGCGCTCTTGCAATTGCCACTTGATTATTACAGTGTATGCAAATTGTAGGCATAGGTTTTGGCCACACTGGAACATCTTCTAAAAAATGTCGAAGCCATTCTGCTTCTTCAGCAGCTTTATCCAAAGCAACAAACTCTGATTATATCATAGAGCACGTTATTAGAGTTTGTTTAGAGGATTTCTATGACACTACGACACCTCCTAGCGTGAACACATATCCATTAGTTGATTTCGATTCATTAGAATGTGAAATCAAGTTGGCATCACAATAACCTTCCAAAACAGCTAGATATTTGCCATATTGTAGAAGATAGTCTTTTGTCCTTTTTAAATATCTTAGTACTCTCATCAGAGCATTCCAATGCTTGTGACCTAGGTTACTGGTATATCTACTCAATTTGATTACTAAGTATGCAATATCAGGTTTAGTACAATTCATGATATACATGATGCTGCCGATTACTTGAGAGTATTCCAACTTGTTTGACACTATGTCCAGTGTTCTTTCTTAAAGTTAGGTGTGAAAGAAAATGATTGTTTGCATCTTTGATGCCGAATCCTTTAAATCTCTCAATTACATTTTCAATGTAATGAGATTGTGTTAAACCTAAGCCATTAGAATTTCTTAGAATTTTGATGTTGATTATAACATCTGCTACACCTAAATCTTTCATCTCAAAGTTCTTCTTGAGAATGTTCTTGGTGATTTTGATTCTCTAAGCCTTTTCTAAGAAAGTTCTCCTTGATTTCTTTCTACTGGATATATATCCTCAAAAAATTCAGCATCCCTTGATTCTAGGATTGTATTGATATGGATTTCCGCATTTTCAGATTTGTGAACCAAAAATCTATATGCACTACTATTTTTAGCATAACCGATGAATATGCAATCCACCGTTTTAGGTTCCAACCGAATTTGTTTAGGAGGAGGAATTGCCACATTGGCCAAGCACCCCCACACTTTTAGAAAATTGTGGGATGACAACTTTCCATTCCATAACTCGTATGGAGTTTTATGGAGTTTTACCTGTCTTTTTGTGGGGTATTTTATTAAGAATATAATTTACAATTAAAACTGCCTCCCCCCACAAGTTATGAGGCAAACCTGAACTCAAAAGCATGGCGTTAGCCATCTCTTTTAGCGTCCTGTTCAATCGTTTAGCAACTCCATTTTATTGTGAAGTATAAAGTGCAGTTGTTTAGAGAATTATTCCAAAACTAGCACAAAATTCTTTGAAATTAATTGAACTATATTCTCCTCCTCTATTAGACCTAAGCACTTTGATTCATTTATCAAGTTGGTTTTCAACTTCATTTTTATACTTGACAAACATGCTCATAGTCTTATCTTTGCTAGTTAGTAAATAAACAAAGCAAAATCTAGTACAAGCATCCACAAATGTGATGAAGTACTTCTTTCCGCCTTTACTTTCTACAAACTTTAAATCACGTAGATCGCTATGGATTAATTATAGAGGTTCACTTGTCATTTCAACGGATTTGAAAGGTTTCTTGACAAACTTGGCCTCGACATAAGTCTCACACTTGTAACGAGCATCCAACTCAAATCTTGGAATTAACCCCAAGTTTGCTATTCTCTTCATTGTACCATAGTTTACATGTCCTAATCCACCATGCTATAGATAAGGAGACATAACAATGTAAACTGAAGACTTTTCTTTATTAATAGTCTTTGGGTACACATAATTTGAGTTTACATCAATGACAACCACATTGGCTTTAAACATGTCATTACGCAAGTATCATTTCCCCACATACATCCCTCCTTTTGAAAGTACAAACTTGTTAGTTTCAAATACAACTTTGAAACCCTTCTTGACAAGTATGGGGCTAGAAATTAGATTTTTCTGAATCTCTAGTACATGCAGCACATTGAGCAGGGTGAACTCCTTGCAAGATGTAAACTTTAATTTCCTCTTCTGGCAATCTTTGCTAATGTAGAGTTAGCCATATAAAGCTTCTCATCTTCTTCAGCCTTCTCATAAGATGAGAACATGTGTTTATTTGCACATATGTGATTTGTGGCATCTGTGTCTAGCCACTAGCCATTAGTGTTTGACACCAAAAATGCTTCGGACATTACCACAACAGACAATCTCTCAATATTGTCATCTTTTGTCAAATTCAGTTGCTGGGCTGCACCATTGTTTTTGCCTTTTTTCGGGCGCTTCTTGCAATCCTTAGCATGATGACCAGGCTTGTTTCATATAAAACATGTCCTTTGGAATTTCTGGAACTGTTCTTTTTGTTTGCCTTTTCCTTGAAAAGACATTATCCCTTCTTCTATCTTATTTGGATTTGGAAGATTCCACAGTATTGGCATTTGCCTCGAAGAAGGGTTCGCACTCCTTCTATTTTCCTTCTCGATTCTAAGGCGCAAAATGAGATCTTCAAGGCTCATCTCCTTTTGTTTGTGCTTCAAATAATTTTTGAAGTTTGACCAGCCTGGAGGCAGTTTCTCAATCATGCCTACCACTTGGAATGATTCACTAAGTATCATTCCCTAGCAGGGATGTCACTCATAGTTGATTGCAATTCTTGAACCTAACTCATGAAAGATTTAGAATCTACCATCTTGTAGTCCAAGAATTTGGCAACCAAAAATTTCTTGGTGCCATCGTCCTTAATCTTGTATTTTTTTCTCTAAGTACTCCCATAACTGTTTAACAGTTTCAATATTACAATAAACATTATATAGAGAATTCACTAAGCAATTAAGAATAAAATTTCGGCATAAGAAGTCCCCATGCTTCCAAGCCTCCAATGCACCAAGCGTCATGACATCATGCTCATCTGGACTAATTATTGGGCACACCTTTGATAAATATTTTGTCAAATTTAGCATGGTCAATAGAAAAACATCTTCTACTGCAACTGTTTAAAGCCCACTCCGATGAATTTCTCTGGTTTTCATTAGTTGTAATTAGAGGTGTTGCCATCATAGTAGGCAAAATTTGTTGAACTATCCCTTCGGAAATGGAGCCAAAAGCCATTTGGCTTGTACCGTTTTGAAAAATAGTCTCAGGCATACCAGTCGTATGACTTGTACTCACACCACCAAAATTGGTGTTGGCCCAAGGGCCCGTAGCATTGGCTGCTACAAATTTAGACCCTGAGAGCTGAACATCTTCCATAGCAACGGTCGAATCGACCATAGTAACGTCTCCTGAAACATTTTGGACATTAAAGGCCACTTGATTGTTTTTAGCCATCTCAATAATCTGACAAGAACAACAAATAGTGAGTGATCTAATCGCCTTAAGATTGTTAGAATATAATCCAGAGAAAACCAACTGTTTGTTGTAATCAGAATATCAATGTAATAGAGGTGAGGTACGAATATCCGAATCTCCTTAAGGTGATTAGTTCCTGCCAATGGTACTCCGCATATTCACGAATTATGCCTCTCAAGATACAATACCTCGAACCTATTTGGATTAACACTATACAAACAGGACTCAGTTGAACCGTTCAATTGAACTAGCACATCCAGAAAAATCGAAAGAGTAGAAAAGTATATCAAAGCTCTTTTGGAATCGAGTCGGAAAAACCAAAACTCTATTGAAACTCTATGCTCACATCTATTTATAGAGATTTTTAGTTCATGGACATAAGAGATACATGAATTAAATAGATGCATATATCCATGAAATTCATGAATTAAGAGATACGTGAATCCAATAGGTTCATAAATCCAGAGACATGTAAATTCAAGAGGTTTGTGAACTCAATAAATACATGAATTAAAAGATACATGAATCTAATAGATACATGAACAAAAAAATTTAGGAAATTCATTAATTCAAGAGATACGTAAACAGAAAAGACGTATCTTAATTTATTGGGTTTCGTTGATCCATTAACCATAATTATAACATTGCTTGCCTTCAGGTCTCTGTGAATGATTCTTAGGTGGGAATCCTCATGTAGGTAAAGAACCCCATGTGCTATTATGTTTATGATGTCAATGCGTTTTCTCCAGTCTAGTTTTGCCCGCCTCTCTCGATCGGGCAGCAAAAACAAGAACGAACATTTTAGAAAGATATGTTAGATATTGAAAGGCCAAAATTCATTATGTTTAATTCAATAAACCGAAAAGGATGACATCCAGGCTGCCAATGGACATGTACTCATAGACAAGAATCTTCTCTTCACTATCGGCACAAAATCCCAAAAGCTTAAAGAGATTTTTATGCTGGAGCTTCATTATGAGCAAGACTTCATTTGTATATTTCCTTGGTAACCGACTCGGTGCTTGAGAGATGACACCACTGTTTCTACTCAGGATCATAATCTGAATCGCAGCAAATTTAGACATTAATATGTAGTCATTTTCCCCTGTATTTTATATCCTCGCTACCTTGTAAACAGGGCCAAAACCACCTTGTCCCAGCTTGTTTGATGCAGAGAAATAGTTAGTAGCAGTTAGTATGGCCGTAAATTCGATAAATGGGAAAGTTGGAACATTCTTGTCAAATCTTTGCCGAAAAATCCCATTCATGAAACTAGTATTATCACTGGTATAGTCAGTATTGTGGAGCATGCCGAGCTGGATAAATGATCTATTAGCTGCAAAAATTTTGAGGAAGAAAGCAGAACTACAAAGGATGAGAAAAATGCCGGACAATTTGGAGAACAAGCTTCAAGACTTTGATAAGCACTTTGGAGGGCCAAATTACCTCTTCTTTATCTGCTGTGGATTTGAAGATAGCAAACGTGGGACGCCAAAAGAGGTACTGCTAATCCGGTTGCTACAATCGAAAGAATCACAATCAACCCCATTTTCTTTCTGCTAGCTGCACAGTGCAGAAAATTATTGCGATTATTTCTCATCCTGATACGAATGTACACTACACTACCAAAGCATGTGTGCAGAAAGGGAGAACTACTTAAATAAACTTGCCTCCCTGAGTGGTTTGATTAGGCTCGGGCGCAGTTTTCCCTTCATAGAACGCATACTCCACATACCTCAAAAAGCAGCTACAGCTAAGGATCCTCACGCCGACTAAGGAAGAACAATGACGCGTGTGGTAACGATTATGTTCCCAAGAACAATTTTTGAGCAAAAAACACGTTTCGTAGAATCGTACAAAATTTTTTATTCTAATAGAAAAAGAATATAAATGCGTTTTGCAACTACATAAAATTTCTATTCTAATTCTAAAATTTTATCAAATTATAGAAATTCTATTGATTAATTATATTTATACAAAGTAATAAACATATTAAATAATCAACTTTTTATTAAATAGTAAATAAACTATAGTATAAACTATAAATATAAATACTAAATAATAAATTAAAATACAAAATTAAATATGTATTCTACAAAAAGCAAAATTTCTATTCATACTTCAAATCATTTTTTTATTTTTTAAATAATTTATTCTTTTATTCTTTTATTCTTTTTTTCCTTTCTTCCTCCTCTCCTTCTTCTTCTTCTTCAAGTTGGCCGGTCGCTAGCCTTGGGACGACCGGTGACCGGCTAGACAAGGACCGATGACCTCACTGGAGCATCACTGACCCTCGGCGAGGCTGGTCCTCTTTGGCCGAGCCTCGCTAGCAGTTGGGTGAGGCTTGCCGAGCCTCGCCGGTGGCTGGGCTTGCCTTCGGCGAGCTCACCAGACCTCGCCCTGGCTTGGCGAGCCTCTAGCAAACTTGTCGGACCGGTTGCCGGCAACCGGCGGCGGCGGGTGGCGGACAGTGGATGGTAGCGAACGGCAACCACGGCGGTGGCAGTAGATGAAGAAGAAGAAAATGGAAGAATAAGAAGAGAAAAGGGAAGAAGAAAAGAAAAAATGGGGTTGATTCTTGGATTTGTCTTGGGAACAAGAATAATCTTCTTCTTTTTTTTTTTATTCTTGATTATGTTCCAAATCTATTTTTGGGAACAAAAAAATAAAAATTTATTTCCGGGAACAAAAATTTTACCAAATACGATTCTATTCCAAAACTACTCATTGGGAACAAAAAATTAGAATCAGTCACTATTTGGATGGTTAACAAACAAACCCCAATTGGCCAACATATCTTCTATAGCTTTTTGAAGACAGATGTTGCATTGCTTCCATATAGGTCCTTTCCACACTGCAGCAACGCATATAGCATTGACATGCTCGCATCTTTGAACTCGACTGCTCCGGTCGCATACATGTCTGACAAAGGATCAAAAGCCGCCACTTTGGTGAGATTCTGCAATGTGGTGTTAACAACTAATTTGAACTGGGCGGGCTGCGAAACATTCATCGTATTGTCCTTCCATATGTTGCCCGTAACATTCAAACGGTCAGTGAAATCCCAACCTGAGTATTGCAACTGGCAGACTTCCTCCCAGACCATTGCCTCGGTATTATTAGGACAGAACCTCTGTTTGTCTGCGAGGCTGAGTCTATGCAGTTTCTGCAATCTTGGTTACTAGCATAATTCAAGCACATGTACTGACCATAGACTCTATCTGTGCCATTGTCATAATAGGTACTATAGAAATTTGAGAGAAAAGCATTCAAGGACATATTCGTGATGAAAATATCGAGGTTATTCTGAAACGTGCTGTTGACGGCATAATACCCGGTTTCTGAACAGAGAATGTGAGGGGGATCGGCGCGTAAAAGGCGGACTAAACTGGGGAGAATAAAATAAGCAAGAAGGCAATGGATGATCACTGAAGCACTTTGGTAATGAGCCATTTCTTAGTCTATCCGGGTTCGTGTTCAAGCTCCAGTTCGAGCTGAGATTTATAAGATGCACAATTCACGGTCCCGTCTTAGTCTCTGACGTTGTAATTAAAGGGTTATTTCCAGGAGATTACGTTTGAGTCATCTTATAAAATTTTCAGGTTTTTCTGGAGAGAATGACCTTCAAAGACTAAAAATATAATATTTCATTCAATCTGCACTGCGTTTTAATCGTTATGTGTGATGTAATTAAGAAACGGTCAAATTATGAATTTCCTATCCCTATTTGCTAAAGAAATAAATTCTGATTTGCTGCCCCTGATCACTTGGTTTTTCTCTTCCTCATCTTTTCTCTTACAAACCTGGTACGGCGCTAACCATATTTATCAGGGCATAAGCAGAATTCTATTATTTCGTGCCAAAAACTAGAATTTTTTTTTTCCTATTGATGTAAATCAGTTAAATAATGATAATATTAGCTAGTTTCAAGTAAGATTTGTTATTGTAATCTAAATTGATCTTTAATTATTTCAAGATCTGAGCTTGTGACTTCAATACTCAGATCTCATTCCTTTCCAACTTGATTTTCTGCGACACTTTCACCTGCTTTACAATTGTGAAAGCAAGATACATTCAAACATATTTGTGCCGTTTTGTGGTAATAATTTATCACCAGTAGTAATAATAACAACAACGATAATAATTTCCATTAAATAAAAATTTGTTGGAAGTACTAATTCTACTCATTTTGTTTCACCAAAAATAAATGATTTAGAAAGCATTTTCCAAAAAATAGTTGCTTCTATTGTTTAAAAAAATTAGTCAATAGAGAATATTTTCATCATCGATAATAATCTGAACCTAACTATTTTTGTGGGCAATAAAAAAAAATTCCATTCATTTATTTTTCTAGACGATATAAGCAATCATTTTTTGAAAAATATTTTCCAAATTACTCATTTTCTACGAAACAAATGCCCCTTGATCTCATGGTCACTTTTTTTCTTCATTAGCAAAGCTAATCAAGCATTTACCAAAAGAGAAACCACCACGTACATAGAAAATGATAGAAAATAGTTTAGTTGTTGCTCTGCCTCTATCCATCATCTCACATATGCGAGACTATAATCTCATATTAAGCATCTTTATTACTTGCAGTTTTGTTAATTAATATATCACAAAAATAATTTTCAACTGCGGTTTTGTGTAATCAACCGTGGGATTTTATACCCATGCAAACAATTTAAGAAAAAATTCTAGATATTTTAATTGAACTGTAAAAGGGAAGAGCGACATAGAAATTGAAAAGTCTAGATCTGGTTAGCTGCCTTTCTAATTTCTGATTGGGACATCATGGCAAATAGCAAATGACTAAACCAAATCCAACTCTTCCTCTTTTTTTTCTTTTTTTTTTGTGACCTAGGAAATCCCGAAAGCCGACAGCCGGCGGGTAGAACCTGGGGGCAATATGGGGAAACCACCACTCCATGCCACCGGGTAAGTCACCAAGTAACTCCACTAGCCCCCTTGCGTTGCAAGGGCTTCGAACCTCTCCCCTCTCTCGCAAAGGATCACTAAAGCCTACCCAGCGGAACCACCATGGCCGGTGGTAAATCCAACTCTTCCTTTGTCCCCTCCTCTACCGAGCAAAATTGATGTGAGGACCACCATCATGTTCATGCCCTTGTCTTGTCATTTTTATGGAAGGATCAACCACGTTTCCCAGGAACATGATGGTGGTCAAAATTGATGTCAGGACCACTAGCATGAGCCTGTATAGCCACTCAATTTACGTATGCTAGTGGTCCTCTAAATGAATGGTCCTCTCAAATTGATGCGTCGGCGGGTCAGGAACTTTCTAGGAAACGTGATTGATCCTTCCATAAAAATGACAAGACAAGGGCATGAACATGATGGTGGTCCTGACATCAATTTTGCTCGGTTTATCTTGATAGCAATGCTCAAACCAAACCACGAAAAGTCATCCTATTATTCATTGTTCCTCGTTGTTTTCCCTGATAATTTCGTTGTCTCGTGTTGAATAGCAAGATTCATTAACTAAGCAAGAGCTTTCAAGATAAACCGAAGCTGATTATGGAAAAGATGGAGGGCAGGTCGTGAGAATGGAAGAGGAAATAAGGAAGGTCAACTAAGTGATGAGAATAAAAAAGGAAACGATAGTGGAGATTGGTAAGGGCCACCCGTCTGAGTCGAAGAGGAAAGAATAAGAAGCTGGGGAATCAATGGAATATCAGCAAGAGATTGATGGAATGGGATGGCTGATGGCAAATGAATGGGTTACATTCAAGGCAATATGAGTAGAAGCCGAAAAGGAAACCAAATGATTGCAAGTGCTAGTTTGGAAATGAATTAGAGAGATTCAAAATCAATTCTCAGTAACAAATCAAAGCCAAAATTCAGCAATTCTCCGAGAATCATCAATCAGCTCCTCGAATT
This sequence comes from Eucalyptus caleyi, assembly GCA_014182885.2. Classification (NCBI taxonomy): domain Eukaryota; kingdom Viridiplantae; phylum Streptophyta; class Magnoliopsida; order Myrtales; family Myrtaceae; genus Eucalyptus; species Eucalyptus caleyi. The sequence continues at coordinate 52,360,667 of CM024470.2, forward strand.
GAGACTTTCCAATGATACGTGGGAGATTTTTTGCTATAAAAGGGGACGGACGCACAATTGGGGGGAGGCAGTTCACTCACGAGATTCCCAAAGATTCACGAATATCTCATCATCATCACATCCACATAACTTCTCTTGGAGACCTCTTCCTTCCGCTTCATCCGTCATCTATAGTCTCCCACCATGCCCTCTTAATTGGTCACTGTCATACAAGGGGACTCTGCTGGAGACTTGAATTATCGAGGAAAGTGATGGTGGAGACAATTGGAATGGCTGGGCATTCTGCGGAGAGTGATGCTCCCTCCCTCCTTTCCTCATATTCTACCGATTCTTGTCATGTATGATAGTGACCAATTAAGAGGACATGGCATGGAGATGACTGATGAAGGGGAGAGACTATGGATGATAAATGAAGTGGAAGAGGTGTCCGAGAGGAATTATGTGAGATTGTGCTGCAAGAAGGTTGTGTTTGGCGATCCGCTAGGGCCTTGAATTAAAATTCATAGTGGACTTAGGCCTAGATTTCTCTTTTTGGAAAATGTTTTCACTTGGCAGTGGAGAGATCAGGTGTGCCCTCAACGTTAGGTGTCAAATAGTTTTGCAGATAGAAGTTATAAGGGGTGGAGTGTATGCTACCACATATTTTGTATGGAGGTATTGCGAATGAATCTTTTATTCATTATTGAAGCTATGTATGCATCATATACATGTTGTGTTTGTTTTAAATGCTTTAGCACTACATCTTGGCACATACATCTCGTGATTGGAGCTGGGTCACATGCTAGGAAAACAATTAGATTGGTGTTAAGAGGATTTGACCAAGCCCTCAAACTTGCAAAATAAGACCCGCCCTCTTTAACCCCGCTTTTTCTAAGTGTGAAAAGTGCTCGTCTTTACTCACAGCCCCGCGGCAGTAAAGACAGCCTTTCGACTGAGCCGGTATGAAGAGAGATAAAAGAACCGAGATTAAAGGACCACCCAATTTTTTGGAGAAAATTACGTATATCATGCCCTAATATAGCTTGATTAATGACACTATTTTCATTTATGGGTGACAAGTTGAAGGGCATGGATGATCGAAATTTCCCGAATTCTACAAGGGCAGAGAACTTGAATTAGTGCAAATAGATGATTCAATGCAGGGAACTTTTATGAGCTCTTTCTCAAAGAGGGGCATGACACAACATCTACTAGTACGGATCAAAGGATTTGACACTTTGTCCTTTATAAGATTAGTGTCCAAGTCCTCCTATGCTTGCTTGCGCTCATATTGCAGTGTTTCTCATGCTTAAAGTTAATGAATCCTGATAGTGCTCGTGTTCTTTAAAGTGAGAATTTTTGCATGACAATTTTTGCATGACAATTTTTGCCGGTAGAAGAATAGTCCAAGTGCCCAAACTTGGCACAAGGGGATACTTAAGTGTCAAAACTTTGAAAATGTATACTTAAGTGCCAAAATCGGAATAAAATGGATCACTTAAGTGCCACTTCGGCCAAAATCCGATCAAATTGCTAAAGTGGCAATTTTCCGGCGAGTTTGGTGCAAAATGGCGTCATTTTGCATGCTGACGTGGCAACACATTGCAAAAATGACATTGTTTTGTGTCGATGTGTAAATAATTAATGTAAAAATTAATTAAATTTAATTTAAACATAATTTTATTTAAAATATTCTAAAACTTAAAAATTAAAAATTAAAAAAGGAGGGGGAGTGAAGGGGCGGGAGGGCGAGCCCTCAGCATTTCTTTGAAGAGCTGGTAATGTAGGGGGGAGGGTCGGTCGGGCTTGCCGGCCCTCGGCCGATTGGCGGCGAGGGCTCGTGAGCGCTCACCGGATCTGGGCGAGGGCCACAACCCTCGCCCTAGATCTAGGCGAGGGCTCACGGGTCCTCATCGCTGGTCGGCCGGTGTCGCCGGCCCCTAACCAGGGCCCGGCGACCCCAACCGATGCTGCCCCCACCGTCACCTACCCTTCCCTGACGACGGTGGGGAGGCGGTGAGGGCCCACGAGCCCTTGCCCAGATCTAGGGCGAGGGTTGCGACCCTTGCCCAGATCTGGCGAGGACTTGCGGGCCCTCGTTGCCGATCGGCCGCATCGCCAACCCCTGGCCAAGGCCCAGTAACCTCGGTCGATCCTCCCCCCTCCGTCACCGGCCCTTCCCGGCGGTGGTGGGGAGGCAGCAGGGGCGAGGGCTTAGTCCTCAATCGCCCCTTCTCCCCCTTTTTTTTTTCAAATTTTTAAATTTTTAAATTTTTTAAATTTTAAATTTTTAGAATACTTTAAATAAAATTAAGTTTAAATTTATTTTAATTAAGTTTAAATTTATTTTAATTTAGTTTAAATTTATTTTAATTAAGTTTACATTTTATTTAATTAATTTTTATATTAATTATTTATACATCAAACACAAAACGACGTCGTTTTTGTAATTTGTCGCCACTCCGGCATGCAAAACTACGCCGTTTGCACCCAACTCAGGAAAATTGCCACGTCAAATCATTTAGCCGGATTTTGTGAGTGGCACTTAAATGATCCATTTTACTTCGAAACCGGCACAAGTGTACATTTTTAAGTTTTGGCACCGAAAGTGTCCCTCCGTGCCAAGTTTTGGCACTCCATGTGTCCTAAACTCAATTTTTGCCTATTCAAATCACTAATTTCATCTAAAGCTAGTCTAGTTAGAAAATGCAACGAATGATGTCTGACGTTGAGAATGCCAAATGAAATGTGTCAAGATGATAAAAGGCAACTCTTATGTTACAAAAAAAATTACTTATACACTAAAAGATGAGCATTGGAAAATTTCGTGTTCTCGAGGTAAATGATTTCATTATGAAAGGTACATAGACTAAAATGACGAGGGGCATTTCATTAATCTACTCTAAATAGTACAAGTAATTAGGCTATGTTTGGTCATCCGAATTTCTAAACGGGATATGACTAAATATGACATGATTTCAAATCACTGGATTTTTTAATATCATGTCCATTATTTGGTGAATCGCGTGTTAAAGTCGAATATATTCACATCATATCATGTACATTTTTTTTTTAAAATATAAATGGTATATCATTATAAATGAACGTAAATGTTCATAAACGGAGATAGTAAAAATCTCTCGTAACACTATTCCTTAATTTTTGTAAAAATTTTCCTCTTTTTATATATTATTTTCTTTATTATTTCTATTTTCCCCTTTCATCATTCTTTAATAAAATTTTATCAAATAGTAAACTATACTAATATACCTAAAATATATAATTAATATAAATGTTTAATTTATAGATTGAATGTTTATTATAAGATAGATTAAAGTTGAATATATAAATTAAAATAAGATTAATCAAAAATAAATTTCTATTTTTTTAATTTTTAATTTCTTAAATTAGAATTCAAATATTATTTATATTGACATATAATTTCAATTTTGTTAATTTAATAAGTTTGTTATTTGAGAAAAATTATTTTCCTATTGTGGACATTAGAAATCCTGTCTACCTTTATCCCACCTCCCCATGGGATAATTTTATCATATTTATATCCCTCTTATATCGATTTTATTCTCCTGAGCAAGCACCAAACATAAGATAGGATAAATCATATCATATCCCGAATTTTATCCCGACTGCCAAATGCAACCTTAGTTGTTTACTCTTTAAGCCTAAATGTTAGAAGGATTTCTCTCAAAATTAACCATGTCATGAACCACCTCACATTGGAGCAAATTCGAAGCAAGGGCGCCATTATAAGGTGAAAAATGAAATGAACTTTCTTACCCGTACTTCAATGAATCTTTGAGTGTCTTTAATGTAGATGAACTCAAATGTGTATCTAAGTGCCTGAAGTGATGAAGAGCATTCATTTCTCTATCATGCACACTTACATTCCTTACATAGCCCAATTAACCCTACATATTCATTTGTGAAAACCCAGTTGGTGATCATCCCTACATAGGGACTGTGACATCCCGATTTTTCAATTCTATTTTCAGTAAATTGAGAGGGGCATTTCGTTGGCACGCCTATAGTTCCTTTCCTTGAGTTAGCCACTCATGTGAAAACTATTTTATCAGGTGAAGCCATTAAGAGATTCTAATCCATCAGACTCGAAAATTTGATCAGGAAGCGACCTTTCGACCGAGCTAATCTGCAAGGGTCATTACGGCACAATTAAAAATCGATTAGAGACTGAAGATAGGTCGACTCGACAGAGGCATGTGATCAGGTGTGGGTGATTCTACCAGATCGCACAATTCTTGTCGATCGGCACTGGACCGACTTTTTTGTCAATTGGGTACTCTGTGTCCGTATTTAAAACTTTGAGATTACCCTGACAACCGAAAGTTACCAATGTGTCAAAAATGTACATTATGGCTTGAATTGATCAACCATAGGTCAAATGCATGAAAATTTCTAAAAGTTGCCTGGTAGATTAGGATGCACTAGTATCATGCCGAAGTGAAATTAACCGTGAATTGAGATTGAATTCAGAAATTGGAAGTCCGAGTATGTCACAAATCATTTTAGGATCATTAACTCATCTTCAGAAGATTTTTCATGCAATTAGAGTTTTTCAGCAAGTTAATCAAAGTATGGTTAATTTGGTTCAGAAAATTGGTAGGCCCGCTTTTGGTTGTACTTTTGAGATCTAAGATGGTTCTATGGATAAGTGAAGATGTGAATTGAAGTGTGGGGACATTGGATTAATTTTATGGACTTTAATTTGATTGAATTAGAAGAGAATTGAATGAAATTGATACAAGATTTCTATGCCTCGGCGGAAAATGAAATTGCAACCATTAGACTAAGGTTGTGGGAAATTGGAGATAGTGAAGCATGACATCAATGGTGGGCCATTTTTGTTGGATTAAAGAAAAAGAGTGGTCCCTCTCTCTCTCTCCTCCCTCTCTCTCTCTCCGGTAACTGTCTCCTTCCTCCCTCTCCTTACTGTCTCGACTCCAACAGCAACCGAACAAGCTGTGAAGCAAAAATGAGCAACCATCGCCGTTGCCGGAGCCCGCCGCCGTTGCCGTTTGTCCACGCACACCTCTCCATCGTCCTACCCGCGCACCTCCATCTCTCTCTCCCTCTTGCTGGTGTCAAGTTCTTCTTCTTCTTCTCTAGTTGTTATTTGAAACCCACCAGTAGATTTGAGAATGCCGAAGCAGCAGCCAGCAGCGCCGTTCGTCGCTGTCGCAAGCCGCAGGACTGCTTGTCGTCTCGCGCGCCACTACTGCTCGCGCTCGCCCATGTTTGCTTGACGCCCAGCTGTCTCCGTGGGCCTCTGCTCGTGCATCCTGGGGGCTGTTCGACTAGCTCAAGTTGCGGATTGGCCACCTCCGGCCATCGTTCGTTGCCACCTCAGCCCGCTGGAGCTCCACCTGGCCCTGCCGCCCTTGCACGCCTCAATTAGCCACCAGATCTGCCCTTTCTCGGCCTCAAACCGCAGTGGACAGCATCAATCAAAAATGGGTATCATAGCCCGATTTTGGCCCATTTTGGCCGGCTTCCTGGCCCTGGATGCCTGGCCCGCCTTGATGAAAGTCAATCCTCGTTGCGTTCCCGTCGTTTTGGTCCGCTTGGCTCGCTAATCATATGAGTTTAGCTCACTAAATATTGATTAAAGGGTTAATGATGCCTTAAGTGTGTTTAGCTTAGATTGATTGAGATTAGGTGGTTAGATTAGTTTATTTAGTTGTGGATTAAATTAAGGTGTTTAATTAAGTTAAAGTGTGTTTAGTTTAAAGCTAAGTAGACTTTTTTCTATATAAGCCTTGATGTGACTTAAAGGAATTTATTTATGATTTAAATAAATGTTTCGAAATTATTGGATTATTTAATAATATATTATATTCCAAAATTATTAAAATATTATTATTTAAAAAAAATTCGAAAAATAATTTCGACCTCAATTGCTCAGACTTTTGTGCTTATTGCTGCTGTGTATTTAGAATTTGAATTTGATGAGTTGATAATGCAAATTGAGTGTTGATTGTGAAAATATGGATTTTATTTAGAAAATCCCAAGTGTTGGGTTTGGCACCAAAATATGATTTTTAAGGAATAATATTGTAATTGGAGTATTTGAGTGAAATGCAAAGTATCCGAGGGTCAGTATTGAATTGTCGTGTGCTGGTTGAAAGACTTGGTCACAGTAGTGGCTAAGCCAACTGGACCTTTATTTCTTTAGAAACGCCGTCAACATAGTGATGAGGCTCAGGTCGCAGTAGAGGCTAGGCCAACTGGACCCATGCTCCTTCGGAAATGCCGTCGACGTAATGACAAAGCCGCGCTCCATGGGGGGAGGCGATGCCTGGCATTAATGTCAGTAGATAGTCGAATTGCGAGTAGGCTATGCCATTGTGTAGCAGTGAATATCAATTCGAATGCATGTCAAGTGTTTTGATGTGTCGGATTATGGGACGGAATTGTGTGGCATGGAATGGGACGTGTCATAATGATTTAGTCTTATAATCAGGACCCCCGTGGTTGTCAGTTATATGAAAGCGAATGCGCTCTGGTTGTTTAAGTTTGTATTACTGTATGTAGTTGGGTGATATGATCATGTGATTGAGTGATATGAACTGTACTAACTTGCAGGAAGGAAATAAGACGAGGTAAGTCTTCTGTGCTGTGTGACTAAACCACTCTTGGGCGTATTTTCTTTCTAATAGGGGTTTAGGGGGTTGAACTTGCTAAGACAATGTCTCACCCCGTTGTGGGCCAACATTTTCAGGTCCCTTATGGACGGAGCGGCCAGATTGCTTTGGTTGGCCTTGAGGAGTTGCAGAGGTGAAGTTAGGAGGATTTGAGAACGTGTCCGACTTGTAGGTCATAGGACAGTTCCCTTTTAAGAGCCGGTCTTTTGTAGACTTTTGGTTGTAGGCCTTCATTTGTAACTCCGTTGATTTATGGAAGTGTATTGTTTTGAAATTGCTTCCTGCTTTTCTATCCCATATTTTATTGTTAGGGATTTTATAATATGCTTCCACATGTGCATTAAAGAATTGATTGGGTTGGCGACTTAACTTGGGAACATCACGTTTGAATGACCATGGTGGGATGTCAGTGCGCTTAAGGTTTGGGGCGTGACATCTTCGTTTAAGTGGTATCAGAGCATGGTCTATGTATGGAGTGATAAGGTGTGATGAGTCATGGGATAGTTAGTAGGAAATGCTTTTAATATGATCATGCGTGTGGTTGATAGCTGTTTGGTAGTGTGTTTGTGAGGTCACTCAGATTCTAACCTAGTGTTGGAATTGGAAAACAGGTGTCTAGATAGAGCCTGTAGTATGAGTGACCAGGAGTGGAGAACTCCTTGGAGAAGGTCGGTAGGATCTGTATCTCGGGGTAGGACGCTGACAAGAGTCGATACCCGAGATAGAGCGCAGGCTCAGACTTGCGCGAGTGTGAGAGTGCCACTGCAAGTTGGTACTGAGAGTGTAGCAGCACCAAACGATCCTAGGTTCATCGAGATCATTCAGGCGCTAGAGTCTGTGTGAAGCATTTTGGGTCAGCAAGCTCGAGATCAAGCTGCTGCTGTTGCCACCGTAGCTATCGTTGCCAATGTTGTAACCGTTGTTGTTACCACGCTTGTTGAGGCACAAACTGGAGTTGTGATTGGGAAATAAGCCGCCGTATCTGAGTCAAAGTTTAGTTTAGGCAGAAATGGAAATCAATTGCAGAAAATGTGCCTTATTTCACCCAACCAGAAGAGTAGAATTAGAAAGTCAGTGCCCAACTCGATTGATATGTGTCGTGATTGTAAGAAAAGACATGGATCTGTCCTGTGCTGTAAGAAAGAAAGGACTTGTTACAAGTGTCGCCAGTACAGTCATCTAATCAAGGATTGTCCATATAGATAGATGGAACCGCAGCTATTTCTGTCGCCGCCATCGATAGAAAAGAACAGAGGCAATGCGCTTTAGGACTTTTAGCAGGGTACTTGGAACAGACCCCAGTTCAAGGAAGGGTACATGCTGTCACCCGACAAGAGGCAGAGGACTCACCGACCGTGTGCCGAGTTTGTGGAAGGAAGCATGAATCAGCCCAGTGTCCCGATTCAACGAGAGCATACTTTGAATGTGGCCAGCATGACCATCGGGTTAGGAATTGTCCGTGTAAGTCCAGGAGAGCATAAGTACCATTACTTCAGATAGGATGCCACTAGGATGGCTAGAAGAAGATGAATGGGTCGACCATGCATCGATCAAGGGGAAAATGTTCTTGAGGAAATTTTATTAGAGTAGTGCAACATAATTTTTAGTGAAGGTTGTAGGATTTTCGGATTGGTAATAAAGTAATAGAAATATGAATCTTTAACTATAGTTGTACTTGAAGGGTTTGCTTAAGTATGACTTGGAAGTCATTTATAAAAAGGTTTGGCTCAAGGAGCTTTCTATTGTTTTGAATCGTGTTAATGATATAATTCAGTTTGTTCAGTTAACGTGCGGAAGTTTTGAATCACTGAAAGTTGAAGGAGAACTTCAATCCTTGTTATTCATCACTGAAGATGGCCTAGTTTTGGTTGTTGGTTACCGAATCTACATGGCAACTGTGATGGAGGTGTTAGTTGGCGAGCCAGATATGGAGAACATAACCGTGGTACATAAGTTTTTTGAGGTGTTTCAAGAAGAATTGCCAAGTCTGCTGTTAGAAAGAGAAATAGAGAGCGCGATTGAATTAGCACTTGGAACAGAGCCAGTCCCTAAGGCTCCTTACCGAATGGTGTTACTCGAGTTAAAAGAACTGAAGGTGCAGATGCAAGAATTGTTGAATAGGGGATTCATATGTTTCGATGCATAACCTTGAGGAGCACCCGTTCTATTCCTGAAGAAGAAAGTTGGTTCGTTGTGTTTGTACATCGATATTCTCCAAGATCGACTTGAGGTCAAGGTATCGCTAGTTGAGGATTAGGAAGAAAGACATACCGAAGTTAGCATCTCGCACTTGATAAAGTAGTTATGAGTTCATTGTAATGCTATGTGGTTTGACGGACACCCCAGCTGTTTGTTTAGGTATGATGAATAGATTGTTTATTGGGTACTTGAATCAATTGTGATTGTGTTCATTGAAGTCATCTTGGTGTATTTGAGGAGTATTGAGGATCATGAAAGACACTTAAGGATAGTGCTTCAGACTTTGAGAGATCACGAGTTGTACGCCAAGTTCAGTAAGTGCGAGTTTTGGCTAACTCGTGTGGCTTTCCTAGGTCATGTCATCTCCGAAGAAGGAATCTCAATGGACCCAGCCAAGATTGAAGTAGTGATCAACTGGCCGAGACCGACTACAGTGACAGAGATCAGAAGTTTTCTGGGTTTAGTAGGGTATTACAGACGGTTTGTAGAGGGTTTTCAGTGTTAGCATCGCTGATGACGAGACTGTTGAAAGGAAGAAAAGTTTGTGTGGTCAGATAAGTGCGAGAGTAGTTTTCAAGAGCTTAAGCAGAAGCTGACTACTGCACTTGTGCTGACAATTCCATATAGTCCTGAAAGTTATGAGATCTACAGTGATGCGTCGTTTAAAGGATCGGGTTGCTTGTTGATGCAGCATGATAGGGTTATTGCATATGCATCCCGTCAGTTGAGATCTTGTGAGTTAAATTATTCGACACACGTCGTAGAACTTGTAGTAGTTATGTTCGTTTGGAAATTTAGAGGCACTATCGGTATAGAGAAATATTTCATATCGTCAATGACCATCAAAGTCTCAAGTACGTATTCTCTCAAAAGGAGTTGAATATGAGACACCGTCGCTGGATGGAACTCCTTAAGAATTATGACTATGATATTTTGTATCACTCTAGAAAGGTGAGCAAAGTTGCCGATGCACTAAGTCGAGAGTTCTTAGTTGCACAGTTGGTACTCAAGGATTGGATCTTATTTGAGAAAATTCGAAATTCGATTTTCAAATCTAAGGTTAGCCACCTTTGAATCTTATGACCACCCTCAGAATTGAGCCGAGAGTGTAGATTAGAATCAAAACGCTTCAGTGGATAGATTCAAAAATTTAGAAGATTCTATAAGAGAATGCAGATGAGAGAGAGGTTGATTTTCAGATTTCTGAAGACATAACGCTAAGGTTCTGAGGACGATTGTGTGTAATTGACGATATAGAGATTAAAGAAGAGATCTTATGGGAAGCTTATTGCAGCAACTTCAGCGTTGTTCAGACAGTACAAAGATGAGTTAGAATCTACATCATCGGGATCGGTAGATTAGTATGAAGATAGATATCACTGACAGGTCGCAAGTGTCAGATGTGCTAGCAAGTGAAAGCACGGTTTTGCAAGTCGAAAGAACCTTTGTAATCTCCCGAGATCCCTGTATAGAAGTGGGATCAGGTCAATGGATTTGGTGACAGGTCCACCAAGAAGTTAGTGCGTTAATAATTTTATTTTGAGTAGTAATCGATAGATGGATGAAATCAGCCCCCTAGTGGCTGTGCGGAAGGATCTTGATTTCATTAAGCATGCAGAAGTGTAGGTGTGTCAAAAAGGTTCACTTGCTTAGAGCGTCAGTGTCAGAGTTAAATCAAGTCTAGACCAGAGGTTACCAGTTCAGCAGATCAATCGGGTGGTTCCTTTTGAGTTAGTGCCGAGTAGAGTATTCAGAACTTCAGTTGTTGAGTTAAGGTTAGAGAACGAAAGGTCATAGGCCCAGAGTTGGCTCATCAGTCAGTGGAGGCAGTTACAGTTATTAGAGGCAGATTAAAGACCGCTCAGAGCCACCAGAAAAGTTATGCCGATAAGCATCGAAGGCCATTGGAGTTCCAAGTTGGTGAGCATGTCTTTCTGAAGGTGTCACCGATGAGAGGTACTTCCCGCTTTGGCAAAAAGGGGAAATTGAGCCCGAGGTACGTAGGTCCCTTTGAAATTTTGGAAAGAATAGGGACTCTAGCGTATCGTCTTGCACTATCGTCGAGGTTGGCACAAGTGCATGACGTCTTTCATGTGACGATGTTAAGGAAGTATGAACTTGATCTGACGCACGTTCTAAATTTTGAGGAATTAGACATGGACGATAGGGTGTCGTACGTTGAAAGCCTGGTTCAGATCGTGGATCACAAGGAGCAGGTTCTGTGCACCAAGACCATCCCGTTGGTCAGAGTGGTCTGGCAACACCATGGCACTGAAGGTGCAACTTGGGAAACCGAAGATTCGATGAGACAATTGTACCCCCACCTTTTTGCGTAAGATGTGTAATGGTTTAAATTTCAAGGACAAAATTTTTATAAGAGGGGAAGAGTTGTGACATCCCGATTTTCCAATTCTATTTTCAGTACATTGAGACGGGCATTTCGTTGGCACGCATATAGTTCCTTTCCTTGAGTTGGCCACTCATGTGAAAACTAGTCTATCAGGTGAAGCCGTTAAGAGATTCTAATGCATCAGACTCGAGAATTTGATCAGGAAGTGACCTTTCAACCGAGCTAATCTACAAGGGTCATTACGGCACAATTAAAAATCGATTAGAGATCGGAGATGGGTCGACTCGACAGAGGCATGTGATCAGGTGTGAATGAATCCACCAGATCGCATAATTCGATCGGCACTGGATCGACTTTTCTATTGATTGGGTACTTTGTGTCCGTATTTGAAACCTTGAGATTACCCCGACAATTGAAATTCGCCAATGTGTTAAAGATGTACATTGTGGCTTGAATTGATCAACCACAGGTCAAATGCATGAAAATTTCTAAAAGCTGCCCGGTAGATCAAGACACGCTAGTATCGTGTCTAAGTGAAATTAATAGTGAATTGAGATCGAATTTAGAAATTGGAAGTCCGGGTATGTCATAAATCATTTTAGGATCATTAACTCATCTTTAGAAGATTTTTCATGCAATCAGAGTTTTTTAGCAAGTTAATCAAAGTATGGTTAATTTGGTTCGGAAAATCGGTAGGCCCACTTTTGATTGTACTTTTGAGATCTAAGATGGTTCTATGGACAAGTGAAGATGCGAATTAAAGTGTGGGGACATTGGATTAATTTTATGGACTTCAATTTGATTGAATTAGAAGAGAATTGAATGAAATTGATACAAGATTTCTATGCCATGGCGGAAAATGAAATTGCAACCATTGGACTAAGGTTGTGGGAGATTGGAGATAGTGGAGTATGACATCATCAAGTGATGTCATGGTGGGCCATTTTTGTTGGATTAAAGAAAAAGAAAAAGGAGAAAAGTGGTCTCTCTCTCTCTCTCTTCCCTCTCTCTCTCCGATCGTTGTCTCCTTCCTCCCTCTCTTTACTGTCTCGACTCCAACAGCAATCGAAGAATCGTGAAGTAGAAATGAGTAGGCATTGCCGTCGCCGGAGCCTGCTGCCATTGCCATTCGTCCACGCACGCTTCTCTGTCGTCATGCCCACGCACCCCCTTCTCTCTCTCCCTCCTGTTAGCATCAAGTTCTTCTTATTCTTCTCTAGTTATTGTTTGAAACCCACCAGCAGATTTGAGAACGCCGAAGCAGCAGCCAGTAGCGCCACTCGTCACCATCGCACGTCGCAGGACTGCTTGCCATCTCGCATGCCGCCGTTGCTTGTGCTCGCTCGTGTTTGCCTGATGCCTAGCTGTCTCCGTGGGCCTCTGCTTGTGCGTCCCGGGGACTATTCAGCCAGCTCAGGCCACGGATCGGCCACCTCTTGCCACCGTTCGTCACCACCTCAGCCTGCCGGAGCTCCGCCTAGCCCTATAGCCCTTGCTTGCCTCAACTAGCCACCAGATCTGCCCTTTCTCGGCCTCAAACCGCAGCGGACAACAGCAATCAAAAATGGTTATCACAGCCCGGTTTTGGCTCATTTTGGTCGGCTTCTCGACCCTAGATGCTTAGCCTGCCTTGAGGAAAGTCGATCCTTGTTGCGTCCCCGTCATTTTGATTTGCTCAGCTCGCTTATCGGGTGAGTTTAGCTCACTAAATCTTGATTAAAGGGTTAATGATGCTTTAACTATGTTTAGCTTAGGTTGATTAAGATTAGTTGGTTAGATTAGTTTATTTAGTTGTGGATTAGATTAAGGTGTTTAATTAAGTTAAATTGTGTTTAGTTTAAAGCTAAGTAGACTTTTTTCTATATAAGCCTTGATGTGACTTAAAGGAATTTATTTATGATTTAAATAAATGTTTCGAAATTATTGGATTATTTAATAACATTTTATAATCTTTATTTAATAATATATTATAATCCAAAAATTATTGGATTATTTAATAACATTTTATAATCTTTATTTAATAATATATTATAATCCGAAAATTATTAAAATATTATTATTTAAAAAATTCGAAAAATAATTTCGACCTCAATTGCTCGATTTTTGTGCTTGATCGCTGCTGTATATTTAGAATTTGAATTTGATGAGTGGATAATGCAAATTGAGTGTTGATTGTGAAAAATATGGATTTTATTTAGAAAATCCCAAGTGTCGGGTTTGGCACCAAAATTTGATTTTTAAGGAATAATATTGTAATTGGAGTATTTGAGTGAAATGCAAAGTATCCGGGTTAGTAGATAGCGGAACTGCGAGTAGGCTATGCCCTTGTGTGGTAGTGAATATCAATTCGAATGCATGTTGAGTGTTGTTGATGTGTCGGATTATGGGACGGAATTGTGTGGCATGGAATGAGATGTGTCATAACGATTTAGTCTTATAATTAGGACTCCCGTGGTTGTCGGTTATATGAAAGCGAATGCGTTCTGGTTGTTTAAGTTCGTATTACTATATGCAGTTGGGTGATATGATCATGTGATTGAGTGATATGAACTGTACTAACCTGCATGAAGGAAATAAGATGAGGTAAGTCTTCTATGCTGTGTGGCTAGACCACTCTTGGGCGTATTTTCTTTCTAATAGGGGTTTAGGCGGTTGAACTTGCTGAGACAATGTCTCACCTCGTTGTGGGCTAACATTTTCAGGTCCCTTGTGGATGGAGCGACCGGATCGCTTTGGTTGGCCTTGAGGAGTTGCAAAGGTGAAGTCAGGAGGATTGGAGAACGTGTCCGACTTGTAGGTCATAGGACAGTTCCCTTTTAAGAGCCGGTCTTTTGTAGACTTTTGGCTGTAAGCTTTCATTTGTAACTCCGTTGATTTATGAAAGTGTATTATTGTAAAATTGCTTCCTGCTTTTCTATCCCATATTTTATTGTCAGGGATTTTATAATATGCTTTCGCATGTGCATTAAAGAACTGATTGGGTCGGCGACTTAACCTGGGAACGTCGTGTTTGAATGACCATGGCGGGATGTCGGCACGCTCGAGGTTCGGGGCGTGACAGGGACAAGGTAGAGGAGTTACCACATTGAGATAGTATAGTCTAGAGTGTTAATTGAAGATAAGGACCCCGAGAGTTCAGCATTTTTTAGTTGCTCAAGAGCTAATGGTACTTCTAAAAGTAGAGTCTACCTGGTCCATTAGCACGCTACAAGAAATGTCTTAAAGAATAGAAGGGGAGAGAGAGAGAGAGAGGTGAAAGAAAAAATGTTGAAGCCCAATGGTTGAGGCGAAAGGCCAAGCTTGCAAAAATCATCCTCAATGAAAAGGCATTGATTTCCTAAAGATCACTGTTGGAATCCTGTGGTTGATAAAGCTTCTACATGAGGAGACAATGTCCAACTAAGGAGAAGATTAGTAATGATGCCAAGATGATCACCAACTTCAAACCTTTTTAATGAAAAATCTTTGAGTCTAATGAATCATTTTTCTTCTCAACCCTTAACTAAGCCTATGCTATGTCCCTTTCAAGTCTCATTAGATTATGGTACTTAAATTATGTAAGCATTTCAAATGTTAAAAGTTTCACTTGATGAAGTGTGGGCAAGATTGTTTTTATCTCATTTTCATGGTTCTTGACTTATAAATCCGGCGAAGATGATGAATGAAGAACGATTCTTTGAAAGCCATGAACTGAATTATCTTTTTGCTAAGTCAGTGACCAAGCCTACATTCCAGTCTTATCAAAAGACCCCTTAGATTGTTGAGTTCATTTTACTTGTGAGAAAACTCATACCCTTTGTAAACATGACGATTATTCTTTTTTTCCTGTATCAATGGTCAAGACAAAATAGTCTTCTATGTGAGGGTGAATAAAAGGTCATTTCAAATTGAAAGTCTCTCATTTGACATTTCAAGCAAAATCGTATTGTGAAGAAAGATCATCCTGATGATGACCTATTGTGTGGAATTTTGGTGATGCAAACATTATGAAATTTTATGCATAGATCCTAACTGATGAATTAAAAAAGTTTTTCTAGAAATATGTGTTCATAGATAAACTGTGTTTGTCTCTTTGAATAAATGTATATTGCTATAACAATGTCTAACAAAAACACAAGAATCATCCGATGAGTACCTCCCTTACCCAATAATCATTTAAGCATTTTCCAATACCTGATGAGGATTCCAAGTTTATGTTATTAAGACTACCCATACTACCTGAGGTGAGTTCTAGGTACTCTTCAAGGCAATCTAAGGTGAGTTCCAAATGTCTATTTAATACCTGAGAGGAGTAACAGGCATCCTTTCCAACAACTTGATGTGAATCCCAATTGTCTATATCTGAGATGAGTTTCGGATGTCTATTTAAATACCTAAGGTGAGTTCCAAGTATCATTCCATGACTATCTGAAGCGAGTTCCGAGTATCATTTCAAACTATATGAGATGAGTTCTAGACGTCCATCTAAGCTACCTAAGGGGAGTTCTATGTATCCTTCCAAACTTTCAAGAAGTCCGTCTGAGGAGAGTTCCAAAAGTCCATCTATTTTACTTGAGGTGTGTTTAGGGTATCTTATTAGACTATATGTAGAGGTGGCAAAATGGGTCATAGACCCATATATGACCCATTTAAATTATAAATGGGTCATATATGGGTCACTATGGGTCACTTGTTTTTTTGAAGAAGTTAGTTAAATGGGTTTAACAACTAAAGACTTGAGATAAGCGGGTCTTAAGTGGGTTTTAAATGGGTTGGATTTAGAACCCATTTTCACCCAAAACCTCACAATCTCTCTCTTCTCTCTTTAACTTTACAAAAATAATTTTTTTATAAAAACCGAAATTAGAATTATTTTTTATTTTTATTTTATTTTATTTTTCTTTCTTCTTCCTCTGGTCGTCGGCACGACAATGGTCGATGACCAGCTAGGCGAGCCTCAAGCTCGCGATTTGGCGAGGGGCGAGCTCAACACCGGTGAGCCATGAGCTCACCGGATTTGGCGAGGCGGCTAGCGTCAAGCGAGCTCAAGCTCGCCGGATTTGGCAAGCCTCAAGCTTGCCAACGTTGACGAATCGGGCGACGTCGAGGCTTGCTTGTGGTTGGCCGCCGCTGTCTTCGTGGCCAACGGCTAGCCAAAGAAGAAGAAGAACAAAAAGAAAAAAGAAAAAAATAATTAAAATTCAATTTTTAAAATAATTATCTTAAAAATTATAAAAATTATCCATTAAATTTGTGTTGTATAAAACTATTTTAGTAATACCAATATTTTTTTTAAGTATATATAAGAAATAAGCTTTTTAAGTATAGTTAAATGGGTCGAGTGTGGGTTGGGTATAGGTCAGGTTGGGGTATGGGTCAAAAATTTTGCATTGCAATAAATTTGTCATAAACTGGTTAAATGGGTTGATTTGGGTCGGACCACTTATGACCCGACCCAAACCCAACCTGACCCGCCCATTTAACGGGTCTAAGTCTATTCGAGACAAGTTTTGAATGTCTATCCATGGCGAGTCCCAAGGATCCTTCTTGACTGTTTGAAGTGAATTCTAGATATTTCAAAATCTTTTTTGGATATTCTAAGGTGAGTTCTAGATATTCTGACATCTGTAAGCTCTTGCATTGAATTTCATTTTCTTATGGACCAATCCTTTTCAAATGTCAAAGCTGGGTTCTAGATATTTCGTTAAGGATTCTTTGAACACTTGGGATGATTTACAAATGTTTATTAAATCTTTTAGAATATCTGACAAGAATTCCAGATGTTTAAACTTTAAATACCTGACATGACTGTTAGGCATCTATAAATAACGTGAATTCCATTTGCTTGAAGTATTATACCTGATGTGAGTTCCAGGTGTTCATTTGTTATGAGTTCTGGGTGCTTGAAGATTTTTCAGTAATCTTTGAACCTTCCAAATACCTTATGTGAGTTCTAGGCGTTTATTCATCAAGTATCTGATGTATGCAGACGCTCGAAGACTTTGCAGAAATATAATCTCTATTGGCGAGAACCTATCATCCATCAAATCCTTGGGCGAGGACCCTCAAGTGCTCATTTTTGAGTTTTCTCCAAGCACTATTTGCGAGGACCCACCAGGCGACATATTAAACCCTGGACGAGGAACCCCACCATCCGAGTGACTTGATCTTCCTAAGCCTTGAGAGCCATCCGAGTGCTTCTTTCTAATACTTTGTAGAGCCTTGAGGGCCATCCAGGAGTTCATTGTCGAAGATCTTGCCAGGCCATGAGGACCATCCGGGTGTTTTTTTAAGACCGTTCAAATATCTGAGAGCCATTAAGATGTTTGTTATTTCCAAGCCCTGAATGCCATCGGGATGCTTGTTTGCCAAGTCTACTTCGAAGATCTGAGGGCCATCTTGTGGTTCAAGTTTCTTAACGACCGGCAGCCTTGAAGACTATCCAAGTGCCTCTTTTCCCGTAACCTTTCAAATTTCTGAGGACCATCCAGGTTAGCGGCAACCGGTTCATATTCCACCTCTGAAATAGCGTCATTCTCATCACATTTTGAAAGACTTTTCAATAGCTGAAAAGAATTCAAGATACTTGTCAAAAATTGTTTCTTACCCCCCAGATTCCCAATTAAGAAGCGTCAGGTATGTATTCTATCAATCTTATTATTATTTTTTTTTGGTCAGAACTACTTCATTGATTACTACTAAGATGGTGGATTACAAGTAGTACGAAAATCTAAACATAAGATAAGATAAAGATCGTGCGGGGCTTTGAGACCCAATTACTAGGAAGAGACCCAGCTTTATGGGTTTTCGCAATCCAATCTGCGGCTAGGTTTGTTTGGTGCGGCTCAAAGAGCAAGTAGACATTTTCCATTTGGGCCATCAACTGTCTGTAGTCTAGTACGTGAGGAAGAGAAGCCTAGGGAATTTTTCGTTCGGCCCAAGATAGAGTCCACAGTTGGAAGATAGTTGCTTGAGATGTACACAGGCAGATCAGTTTGTGTAGCTGGAGTTGTACTTGTCAGATCATTTCGAAGCTACTTCAACCACACCAACCCCTGTAAGATAACTAGGGTTTCACCTGTGCAAGCTAATTGAGATCGAATCTTCTGCGCAAAACCAGCGATGCACACCCCGTCAGCTCCTCTGCAGATTCTGACTACTGAGCCCTCCAATCTCCCTCCTTGCCAAGAGCAGTCGACGTTTAGCTTCAAGGAGCCCGGATATGGAGGCACCCATGTGTTCTGTTCGGAGGTAATCACTTCCTTTCGTGGACTCCATTTGTCATATAGCTATTGTGAGAGGAAAGCTTCGTTGATTATCTGAATTTGTTGTGGTTTTTGGCCTTGAAATAGTAGGGCATTATGGGCCTTCCATATTAGCCAGAGGATATGCGCGAAGATTGCCTTTCGGCATGTTGAAATCCCATATAGGAGGTAGTCGCTTACCCATTTGTTTGTTCACGTTATAGACGTTGGGGATACATCTATGTCGACACTCTAATTTAACCATATTACTTTTGTCCACTGACACAGCGTGTAGAGGTGTTCGGTCGATTCTGGAAATTGATGACAAAATGGACATGTAGGCTTAGATATGATTTTTCTCCGGTATAAATTAGTCTTTGTAGGAAGACCTTCATTGCATAGACTCCACATAAAATGCCTGATTCTGGGGTAAGTCTATAGGTTCCAGATTTCTGTCCATAGACGTTTTGGAGCTTGGTATGAAGAGGATGCCTGGTATTTTGTGGCTGTTGTGTTCGCTTCTCGTAATCTATGATATCCACTTTTGATTTTGTAATTCCTTGAGTTATGCCTTGTCCAAATTAGATGGTCGAGTCTAGGAAGTATGCTGAGGGGGGTTGCCTGAATTTCCTTAGAAATATTGCTGTCGAAGAGATCGTTGATAAGTTGAGTATTCCATGCACGCGCATTTGGGTTGATGATATTTGCCACCAACTTAGGGTCGTTTTGCTTCGCCGGCCCTCTAATCTTGCCTAACATTAGCCAACGATCTTCTCTCAAATTAATAGATTTGCCATCCCCTACCTCCCATTTCATATAAGATTCTAGGGCATCTCGGCCCATTAGGATACTTTGCCAACCCTAAGATGGTCTGGCCGTCCATATGTTACCATGAGGGAAGTAGAGGTCTTTGAAATTTCTGCTCCATAAGGCCTCTGGGACTTGACTTAATCTCCGGGCTTATTTCCCCAACATAGCCTTATTAAATTCCACTAGGTCTTTAAACCTCATTCCTCCTTGTTCCTTCCTCAACTTTAAGAAATCACAGCTCTTCCAATGGATACCCTTTTGTTTTGCATTCTGCTTCCACTAGAAAGCTAAGATTTTTTTTTTTAATTGCTCAGCATATAGATATAGGTATTTTAAAGATATTCATGGCATATTGGGGTAATGCCTAGACAACCATTTTAATCAGCACCTCTTTACCTCGCCTTCGATATTAATTGCTCTTTCCATCCCTCTAGTTTTCAGTTGACCCTTGCTATGATCCAATCAAACATTTGTTTTTTAGTTTGGCCCCAATCATATGGTATCCCTAAGTATTTCCCAATTTTTTTTCCCAATATATGAGCCCTCAATTTTGATGCAATATTCCTTCTCAATTCTCGTGGATAGCTTGCCCCGAAAAACACACCAGATTTATTTAGGTTGATTGACTGGCCTGATGCAAAACAGTAGCAATTAAGTAAGTTGGCGAGGTTCTGAGCTTCCCTAATTGTGTCATCCAAGAAGAAAATGGCATCATCAGCAAAGAATATGTGGAATAGGATAGGACAGTGAGGATTCAGCTTGATTCCTCTTAAACTTCCATCCCTAACAGCATTATTCACCATGTGGTATAAGACATTGGCCAATATAATGAAAAGATAAGGTGAGAGGGGATCACCTTGTCTAATACCTCTGGTAGGATTGAAAGCTTCACTAGATTCGTCATTAACTAGGACACGGAATTTAACTGAGGAGATGCAAAATTTGACCATGGTCACCCATTTATCACATAATCCCATCCTCTTCATACAATCACAGAGAAAGTCCCTCTCAACTCTGTCATACGCTTTCTGCATATCCAGCTTCAACATAGCTTGGAATTTTCACCGTCTCTTTTTAACCCTTAGCCGATGGAAGACTTCTTGAACGATAAAAATATTGTCTTGTATTTGCCGACCTCCTACAAATGCACTTTGTTCCAGGGAGATAATAAGTGGGAGCCAAGGTTTGAGTCTATTCGCCATGACCTTTGTAATAACTTTATAACTGAAATTACACAGGCTGATTGGTCGGAATTCGGTTATATTTTTGGGTTTGCTACTTTGGGAATAAGTGTGATATGGGTCTCGTTCAGTTCAGGTTCAAAGTTGCCTTCACTGAAAAAATTTCCACCAGTTTAAATATGTCCTCTTGAATGATATGCCATTGACTTTGATAGAAAAGACCACTGAATCCATCTGGTCCAGGGGCTTTAGTTGCTCCCATTTGAAATGTAGCATGCTGAACTTCCTCCCTGGTAATTTGTTTTGTTAAGGTCTCATTCATTTCCTTAGAAACAACCAATGGACACTGCTCTAAGACTGGCTGGTAGAACTGGGACCCCACTGATGTATACAGTCTTTATAGTAGCCTATGATGTGTTGTTTGATAATTTGAGAATTGCGACTCCAAATATTATCTTTAAACCTTAACATGGTAATCTTGTTTCGTTGTCTCCTCTGAATAGTCGTAGCATGGAAGAATTTGGTATTCCTATCATCCCACTTTAACCAACTAATTAGCATCGACATTTACATGGCATATGAAAATGGGATTCCTTGAAGTCCATTCCTAACAAAAAGATCATTGCATTGCACAGTTTAAATCATTAGCATTTATGTCGTGTTCTTTATTACACATCATTACATTTTGATAATGGGATCATATTCTTTGAAGTCCATTCCCAACAAGAAAAGATTGTGGCATTGCATTTGCATGATTTAAATTTAAGTGTCATTTATCTTTGAAGGAAATCTCTATGAGCTTCCCTTTAAAGAGGAGCAGCTATTAAAACTTAAATTTTGATTATTCCACCTAGTCATTTAGTACATGAAAAATTAGGGATGAAATTTGAATCACTCGCATTTGCATTTTTACTCAAGTCATCACATGTAAGATCACTCCTTATCGTATGACCCCTCCACGGACGATCATCCATCAGATTACCTCTCCACAAGGTTGGAATTGAGTTGATGTTGACTCAAGATTTGGTGGATAATTAAATAACAAACTTACCCGTCTAAGCAAGAGTTCTCGAGATAAATTGAATCTAATTATGGAAAAGATGGAGGACAGGCTGTGAGAATGCAAGAGAAAATAAGGAAGGCCGACTAAGTGATGCGAATAAAAAGGAAACGATAGTAGAGATTGATAAGGGTCACCCATCAGAGTGGAAGAGGAAAGAAAAATAAGTTGGGGAAAAAATGGCATTGGGGAGAGGTTGATGGAATGGGTTGGCCGATGGCGAGTGAATGGGACACATTAAAGTAATATGAGTACAAGCATAAAAGGAAACCAAAAGATTGTGAGCGCTAATTTGGAAGTGAATTAGAGAGATTCGCAGTCACTTCTTGGTGACAAATCAAGGCTAAAATTCAGCAATTCTCTGAGAATCATCAATTAGATTCGGATCCAGACTTTCCAATGATACATAAGAAATTATTATTATTATTTTTATTTTGGCGCTATAAAAGGAGACGGACGCACACTTTGGGGGAAGGTACACTCACGAGATTTCCCCAAACATGCACGAAAATCTCATTATCATCACGGGCACATAATTTCTCTAGGACACCTTCCACTTCATCCATCATCCATCATCCATCGTCTGTCTCCATGCCATGCCTTCTTAATTGGTCACTGTCATATACGACAAGAATCGGTAGAATATGAGGAGGAAGAGAGGGAGCGCAACTCTTCGCAGCCCTCACAGCCATCCCCATTGTCTCCACCGTAACTTTCCTCGATATTCTCACCATTACCCACTCTCCATGTAATGCCCATCATCAAGAGCACATTTGCTCTTTAAATTGTCATGAACAGAAGGCAACATGGAGCCGAGTGGAAGAAAAATCCCGCATGAGCGTGGAAGTCTTCAAAGGAAGAAGCGATCTTGAGCAAAATGGGGAAAAAGCCAAGCGGTGGTCAAGTGGTAAAAGCGACTCACGATAGAAACATACGTACTGAGACACCGAAGAGAACGAAGTGCTCTCCTCATGTCGTTACCTCAGCACCTCTCACTGCCTCCGCGTCTCCCAGGATCTTGCTGCCGTGGACCCAATCCTTCAGCCATCGATCAGGCGTCTCTTCGTGCCGCCACTGTGTCCGAAGTTCTTCCAACGAGCACCAACATCCTTGGTGTTCAGCTTGGAGCATTCCCAGGCGTACCAGCAAGTCTTTGTGTTCACGACATACTCTTCCCGGTGGCTGTGGTCACCTCCCAGTAACCGGTCGGACGTCATTCTGCACTCACCCACCGGTAGTGTCTTGGTCCAGCAAACAAGCTCCTCGGTGGCTTTCCAGTGAGCTACTCAGTTCGACTTTCTGCGGCGTGGTCCGTGACCGCTAAATTTTGGCTAAATATTTAGAGATAAATTGCATAAAAAATCAGGATTAATTTGGCATGGAGAGAAGGGCCGTGAGAGAGAGAGAGAGAGAGAGAGAGAGAGAGAGAGAGAGCAACGAGCTTGTAGATTTCGTCCCTGGTTTATCCTTCTTCCTTTTTCCTTTTTTTAATTATTTGCGTTGGTCTCCCAAGGATCTTGGCTCGGGGATCTGCGAGGCAAGCAGACGTAGCCCGGTCCATCGAGCTCGTCCGCTGTCCGATGCCGCCAAGCGGGGTAGGGAACATTGCTGACCGCCCCTCTTCGGCTCCCTTTGGTGCTCTGTTTCGGGCTCGCCGGACCGGGTTGTTTTGTTTGGTACGAGCGAGTCCCGGTCTCATTCGAGTGTGTGACTCGGTCGCAGGATCTTGGGTGTCGATTGTTGTGAATCCCGGCTTGAGTCCGGTCACGGCCGTCCCCCTTTCTCACCCCTCAGTCTGCATATATGAAGTGTTCGATAAAATGCCTAAGCTACAGGCCCGTTCTCGGTTTTCATTTTGCCCGAGACTTGCTGTCCTTTTTTTCATACTAACCATTATCGAGCTGTCCCTTTGCCGAAGATGAGCCTTGCTCGTTCATTGCTTGCTGATTTTGGTCTCAGTTCGTGTCTTGGACAACCTCAAAGCTTCCTTTTAGCAGACGCCCTCTGCGTGTTCGAAGAAATGTCTGACTGAAGTGTGCGCATTTATTCTTAGTCCTCCGTTCGTTTTTTGTGTTCGTGGTTTGTCAAATGCGTTCTGGTAGACCTCCACAGCTACCCTTTTGCTTTGAATGCCCTAGTGTCACGGTTTCTTTTTGGGTGCATCATGTTCCCACAGGCAACCAGTTCTCGGTCGGTGAAGACAAGGGGCGGCGGTGGTTGTGGCCGCCCATGACAGCTGTGTGGTGGCTGGCCGTGGCTTGTATTGTGCCTAAACAACTCTAATTCAAACTTGAGTGCTTTTCGTTGTTTGCATCTGTTGATGCCTAAATTTTGATTAGGTTTTATTTTTTTATTTTTAGTTAGTACTTAGTCTCTTTTAATCCTCGTTTTCGAATTAAAAAAATTAACAAAAACAACAAAAAAATATATAAAAACAGAGAAAAAAAAAACAGAAGCAACAGCCTCCCATTCCTTTTATTTTCTCTCGCGAGGACCCTCACTGGCTCAGCCTGCGTGACTCAACCTAGCCCCTTCTCCCTTGTCTTCTTCCCCAACTGGATAAGCAGCACACGCCGGAGATGAGGACGCGCGCGACGCCAGAATGGAGAGGGAGACAACAACGTACAATGGAGTGGATGCATCTTCAATGCAAGACGGCCTAGCTAGAGCCACCTCGGCCAATGGGACGCCAGTTCGGCCGGCGGAGGCCGTTTGGCGTGCGAAGACCAGCAGTCGAAGCTTCGTCGATCGGTTGCCCCCTCGCCTATAAATAGGCTTCTCCTGACGATGGCAAAGGACACAGCCTGATGATGGCAAAGGACATGGCGAACTCGGAGATCTTCCCTTGAGAGACTTCAGGGGAAATCAAAGAGCGAGCATGCGAGAGAAATCGGGTCGTGAGCTCGACCTCCCTCCGAGAGACTTTGGGGGAGGCTGGTGGCAAGCGAGCCCGAGAGAGAGAGAGAGAGAGATTGCGAAGGATCGGGGGCTACAAGCCTTGAACCTCCCACTGATAGACTTCAAGGGAGGTCCGAGGACGAGCCAGCCAAGATCTGTGGTATGGCTGGAGGAGGGGAGTTCTGAGTAGAGGAGGTTCGAGATCTATAAGGCGGGGGCTTGCAGGAGAGAGAAGACCAGATCTGAGGAGGATCCGCGAGATCAGGCCACCGCGACACGCCGTCATCCACCGCCGTGCTACCCCCTACTGACGAGCCCCGGTTGAAGTCCCTGAAGCCAGTGAACATCTCTGACCCCCCCCTCATCTATCACCTCGCTTCTGGGTTGGCCATGCCAGAGCACGTGGTGATCGAGCTCGCGTAAGCTTCGACTGCCGGTATCCCCTTTCTTCGCCGTTCCGCTGTCTCCGCCGTAGCCGCGCCATAGTATCCTAGACGTCGCTCGAACGCTTCCGCTCTTGCCATCTCCGCCGTAGCCATGCCGAAGCTGCTAAGCCACTGCTTGGATGCCTTCTTCCCCCTGTCGCCCTTCGTGGCCGTTGGACCGCGAAGCGAGCTGCGGCTGCGAAGTCGGGTCAATTGGGTCGGATGGGTGACCCGGCATCTTAGGGTTTCCTCAAGCGGGTTGGGTTGTCGGGTTGGGTTTGGAGCTTGGGCCGGGCATCCCCTTTTTAATTAAAAATAGGCCTAATTCCGGCGTGTGGGTTGAGTCATTTATAAAAAAAAAAAAAAACAAAACAGAAAAATCTTGCGGGCTCGTTCGAGTCTCGTGGGTTGCGAACCAGGTCGGTCCCAACCTAGGAACCCAACCCGGTTCATTTTACATTATTATAATAATAAATATAATATTTTAATTTAAAAAAAATTAAAAAATGTGGCATCCGGAAATTTTGACAACCCTCGGCTATGTGACGGCCATGACTGATCGACGGAGGTATCGTTGGACTGTGTCATCGGTATCATGTACGGACATTATTTTGTTACCACCATCTGGCCGATGAGTCACAATTAGAAATGGTTCGACCATGAGCAAGTTGTAACCTTGTTCCTATGTACTATTACTAGTGAGATCGAGGCTCGTTCTAAGTGACGTGTCGACAAGATTACTTATTATTTGGACTTTAGCTATTTTTATTAAGTACGTACCCTAGGCGAAGGAGCCGAGAGACTCCATTTTATGTTCAAGTAGCCCGTGCCGCTTGAAGATCCCATTTCCCCGGCTGTGTATTCACGTTATCCATTTTCCATCCGCGTTCGTGGAAATTTCATGTAGCTGGTCAACTATGGAAGGTGGATGTTGACCAAGAGCCACGTAGCTCTTTTTACGTTGGACAACAAAAAAAAAATAAAAAAATAAAAAAAAGAAAGAGAATACAGTTGGTTGAGGACACGTCCCTTGCATGGAGGAGAAAAGTGGCGTGCATCCAATAAGGAGATCTCCATTGCTGGACAAGTATAATCCAGCTGCCACTCACCCAATTAGACACCGAAAACCCCCCTTTTGTTGACTGGTTTTCAACAAAACCAGTGACCAGAGAAGCAAGGCCAGAGGAGGCCACGTTGCTTCGTGTGGAGCAACCAGCGAAGGCCAAGAAAACCCAGCTGGAGACACGCCTCCTCCACCTGTCTTCCATGCATGCATCCACCGAAACCCCTACATGCAAAATCATGATTAGCTTAACTAACATTAGAGGAAACAAGGGGCTGGGTTTTAAGAAAAAAGTGCGCGTGTGATTGAGGGAGAGGAGAGAGAGGAACCGAGTGAAATAGGCAGCGAGCGAGAGAGAGTTCGAGGGAGCGATCTACGAGAGAGGGCAGCAAAGGAAGAGGGAAAGAAGACCGCCCTCCGTCCGTGCTAGTGCGAGTTGCCGCCGTCGCGTCTTCGTCGCCATTGAGCCAAGCCCGAGCTTTTGGTTTTGCTTGCTGTCAAGCTAAGGAATTAGAGGCAAGTAGAGTCTGTTAATCTACCTTTGCTTGCTGTGTTCATGTGTGATGAATGGTGAAATTTCGGATGTGGATGAAGTGTGAAAATTCGAAGCTATAAGTGTTGTGTTCTAGCCTAGTGTTTTGTTTCTGGAAAAACAATCCGACCTTTGTTGATTTCTTGAGTTGCATGCGATGTTCTAGTGGGAATTTGGCTTTGACTTCTTGACGAAAGTTGTAAAGGAATTCTTGGAGAGTAACATATCAAAATTTCAGAAGAAAAGAACAAGTATAGACTGGTGAAACTATTTTTCTTTGAAGAAGTTAGATCTGGAAATCGTAATGCTGACCTAGTGTGATTCTGTGAATTTTATAAAATTCTCCGATTGAAATTTGATCTCGTGTTCTGAATGAAAGTTTGGGATGACATGTTAATGAGTAACATACTAAAATTTTAGAGGAAATGGATGAGTTTAGGTTGGTGAAACGATTTTATCCGAAATGGTTAGATCTGGGAATTGTTGCCGAGGGTTAGAGACGGCTACGGTGATTATAGTTTTTAATATATCACCAATATTATTTCGAGTTCTTCATGAAAATATTTAATTCTAGACCTTTTCTATAACATATAAAAATTTCAGAATTTTTGGAGTTGATTTAGAAGTTTTACCAAATTTGTGAATGAAACTGTGTATGGTAATATTCCGAAATTATAAGGACTGTGATGCGTGGACTGTATTGATTCGTATGATGTTTTTTTAATATGGTGTTCTTCACAAAATATTTTCCTTTAGATCTTGTACATAAAATGTCGAATTTTCAGAATTTATTAAGGCTATTTACTAATTTTTCAATAATTATAACTAAAGGAGTGAAGTATGTTTTTATCCGGAAATTTACTGCATTTTCAAAAATAAATGAAATTGCTCCATGTGATATAATGCTTGAGTGGTTGATTATGCTGCATATGTAGTGACATATGGCATGTTATATGACATCAAAAGCGGGCTAAGACCTTTGATATTGTTGCATCAAATGCCATGTTGAAATTGAGATAAATGTGTGAATATAAATTGAGATAATAACGAGACCGTCGGAGGTGTGAGTCGACGATGCCCCAGGAATGTTGGGATGCCCAGAGTGTGGGTGCCGATGCCCGAAGTGTGTGTGCCGGATGCCCTCGGGAGTTTTGAGATGCCCGGAGGTGTGTGCTGGAAGCCCTGGAGGTGTGTGCCAGGGGGATTCCTCATGATGCTAATTGAGGTATGAGATACCCGGAGTGTGTGTGTCGGATGCTCGGAGGTGTGTGTCGGAGGCTCCTCGCAATGCCAGGTAGGATGCGAGCAATAAATCGAGGGATGCAAATATTGGTCCTTTGGAAGAAAAATGATGTGATCTAATTGAAACATAAAGATCAAGAATTGAATCATGTGCATGGATGTGTGCTTATGGCATGGGATGAACCTCATGGGAATGCAAGCTGGTATATGCACATTGCATGGTTATATATGCATGGCTGCTTGATGATAAGTGCATGGTGGTATATGCACGTTGCATGGTGATATATGCATGGCTGCTTGATGATAAGTGCATGGTGGTATATGCACGTTGTATGGTGATATATTCATGGCTGCTTGATGATAAGTGCATGGTGATATATGTACGTCATATGGTGATATATGCATGGCTGCAAGGTGAGGTATGCTTGAATGCATGAATGATATGTGTTTTATTCATGATACCTTGATTGTTCTGTTTAACGCATTGTGTAGTTTGGTGGATTTTTACTGCTGAGTGGTTGTACTCACCCCTTTGGGGACTAACATTTTAGACTAAATAAGATACCTCTGCTGCCACTGCCACCACCACCGGTAGATGGATCAAGTGGTTGGATATGACCGCGAGGAGGAGGATAACAAATGAAGGAACTTTTGGACGCCAACCCTGATCGATGGACTTTAAGTATACGACTGTTGAAGGAGATGTTAGTCATCTTTCGAAGTATAGCCGAGTATAAAAGACTATGGCCTTTTGATGTACTGATAAATGATGTCCATCCGGTTTAAGTAAATAAAAGTGTTCGGCTTTTACCTATAAATGTTTAGTTGGTGTGCATTGTTTTCTGAATATAGGGAAGGGAGTTCTTGGATACACTTCCGCCATATTTTTGCGTAGGGACCTATGGAAATATATATATATAAACCCCCAAGACTTATAGACTTATTTTTGTATCAGAGTGATATATTATCAGGTCAAGAGAAAGGTAAGCGAACAGTGGCGACCCTAACGGTTCGGGGGCCATCGAGGGGTGCCACAAAAAGTAATTTATTTTCAAAAAATAAAAAAACAAAAATATCATAAGAAGCCAAAAAATGATTTATATTTTCAGAAAAAGACCAAACAATCAAAAAATGCTTTTTATGTCCAAGAAATGAGAAAATGTCCAAAATATGTTTTTCCTTCACAAAATATATGGAAAAATCCTTCAAAAATTCAAAAAGTCTTAGGGTTTAAACAATATTAAGTACTAAAAGGGCATTAGTGATTAACTAGTGTAATCAAGTCCCCGATCATAATTTATCTGGTTGCACAGGAGCAAGTATTTCTCCCGATATTTCGCTTGGGTTTCTAATCGACCCACCCCAAACTGATTAGTGGCAACTCCGTTTTAAAATTGACTTATAGGTCAAAAATTTGGACTATTAAAGTCGTGAATTGGTGGAGTTGGGAGAGTCCGCGCTAAGATAGACATAGCCAAACCATTAGCCTCCGCAAGGTGCCCGCCCTGATCGAGCGTTGAAAAAAAAGAGGTCACGACAGCTTGGTGACTCCACTGGGGACAATTTGAGGACTTAGGCTGTTGTATCTTGTTTAAGCATTTTATTGACTTGTTTTTGTCTTTTTCTTTACGCAAGTCAGTAGCTTTTAATTTTCGTTAAAATAAAATGTCTTGTGATTATAAACTATGGTGCATGCTTTGTTGTTTTAACACTACACATGACACACACAACCCGGCCGTCGAACCTGGGCCGCCATAGGATATTTAGGATGGTGTTAAGAAAGATACAGCTTCAAACGCGAGACTGTGTTATGAGGTTGCCTTTTTTTTTTCTCGAATTTCTCTAGCCGACATTAAGAGGGTACAGTACTAACACAAGACTACGACAAGCGGATACCTTTTTAATTTCAACAAACATTCTTAGTTAGAAATCGAGCCGCACATATCATGCGCATGTCTATGTGATTGTCATCAATTTTTCTCGTGTGATGTAAGTTTTTTTCATGTACTTTGCAATTTACTTTCCTTCCTGCATATATTGAGTGGTCCATGATTAGTCTAGAATTTAATATCACGGTCATTTAAATTTGGAAGTAATTGTCATAAAGTTAAAAAAAAAAAAAACTTTTGCAAAAGAAATTACTTTCAGTTGATGTTTTTATTCTCAAGCATGTTACAAAGTTCTTTTCTGCAAGAATTTTCATTTGCTTCAAAAGAGATAGAAGTCTTTTTCAAAATTTGTTGCAATTCATACTTTCTTCGCCTTTCAAATTGAGTATCTTTTTAATCTATGCAAACATGTCACATGCCTTTTTTTCAATCTATGCTTAGGAAATCGTCTACATGTACAAACTTTTCCTAAACAAACAAATGGGTAGGATTAGGTCCTCATCATGGACTGATTCCCTATTTACGTCTTGTATTCACACACACTTGTTTATTCATTACTAGGTAATCATAGAACGTCAACGTTCGCCGATCCAAACTCGTTCAAAAGCAAGAGCAAGAATGGCAGAAGAGAATGTACCAAGCCATGTTGCAGTCATGGAAAGCAAAATGAAGCAAGTCTTCAATGTGCTTCAACAACTTTCAAAGCAAATAGACTCCATCTAGGGCAAACTTACTCCTGCCCCAGCCTCAGTCGAGGTATTGTTACCACAATCATCCACCAAAGGTGATCAAGATAAAGATACCGACAATAACATGCTCAAATTGGAGGATGATCCGCACCAAACCGTAATTGAGGAAGCTAAGCTAGACAGTTTGTCTAAAATTGAGCATGACAAACACCTCGAAAAGTTTGAGAAGAGGCTGAAACAACTCCAAGACCTCCAAGATCCTATTTTGACGGACCTCTCCATTTATTCCAATGCCAAAATGTCGGAAAAATTCAAAATGCCTAAGTTTGAGAAGTACGATGGCACGACTTGCCCAAGGGCTTATTTGCAAATGTACTTGGTTCGAATGACCCAATACGTTAATAATGCACCATTAATGATCCAGTTGTTCCAATCAAGTCTAGTAGGCCCTGCCCTGAGATGGTACATTACAAAGAACATGAACCTCCTCGAAACATGGAGCGAAGTGAGTGAGGCATTCCTGAAGCAGTATAAGTTCATAATGGACATTACCCCTTCTCGTGAGGATCTTGAGCATACCGAAAAGAAAAAGCATGAATCGTTCAAAGAATATACTATTAGATGGAGGAATCTAGCCGCCCAAATCAGTCTTGAACCAACCAATTTCAAGCTGAGAAAGATGTTTATCAAAACCCTCCCCTACGAGTACCGCAATCGAATGCTAACCACGATCGCCGAATCGTTTAATCAACTCATTCCAGTAAGGGAGCAAATCGAGATAGGGTTGAGGGACGGTTGGTTCATTGACCCTGCACCCACGAACAGGTTCAACTTGAAGAAAGATAAAGAACCCCTAGTAGATGTCAATGCAACCTACAATCATTCTCCAACAATTCAGACAAGTGCAAGACAGCAACATACCACCAACCGTCAGTCGTCCCAACGTTACAGTAACAAGAGACAATTTACTCCTCTTCCTGGATCTCCGTCACGGGTACTGGCAATCCTCCGGAAGAAGAACCTCCTTTCAATTGAGCCAAAACAACCCAACGCTAAAAGTTTTTCCAACTATGACCCGTCAAAAATATGCGACTATCACATGGAAGAAGTGGGGCATTCGACTAATGAGTGCTTTGCCCTCAAGAGTTGAATCCAGAACCTGTTAGACACTAAAACTTTCTCATTCCAGAGCAATTCGCTCCCTGATCACACCAACAAAGTAAACGCGATATTAGTTCTAAAGACAGTCAGAGCAGAAATGTTGAAGCACATACCGCTGACATTTATCAAGGGTTGGTGGAGGCTAGGTATTATTCAAGCAATGAAGGCTAGGTATTATTCAAGCAATGAAGTACCACCTTTAACAACAAAGAAAGAAGGGCCAGATGACATGACCACAATGTTTGGAGACCTTTTCATGGGCGCCATCAATGAAAGACCGTCAGGGGAAATAGGTGTAGGCCCGCTCAAGTAGAACTCTTTTAATTTCCTTGCATACTCCCCTACGTGGGAACTTGCACATCTTTCTTAAGTCTGGCTTGTTTTATTTTCAACATCAGTTCCGCTTGAGGA
Organism: Eucalyptus caleyi; assembly: GCA_014182885.2. Lineage (NCBI taxonomy): Eukaryota > Viridiplantae > Streptophyta > Magnoliopsida > Myrtales > Myrtaceae > Eucalyptus > Eucalyptus caleyi. The sequence continues at coordinate 52,392,459 of CM024470.2, forward strand.
ACTAACTTTTGAAAACACTTTTCCAAAATCCTCCTATTAAATAAAGTTGAAAATATTTTGAGAGCATGAGGCGGTATCCCAAACCAGCCCGGTGATGTTATTCAACGATGAAAAGAAAATATCATCCAAGGAGAATACTGAGGACTGGGCTTCCTCATGCTTTCTTCCCCCAAAAGACATATACTTTTGAAAAAAAAAAAAATCTCATTACCAAAAGTTTTTGTTAGAACAAGATGTTAAATTTAATCATGTTTGTCTTTCTAACTCACTCATTTCGTGTCTTAGAATATCATCCCCTTTGACTTAGTGAGACAGGAAGTATTTGAAGCTGGCACATCGTGTGAACTCGCCAAATTCGAAGACACCCTTTCAAGAAAGTAGGGGCAAACAGAAAAGATCCCGTTTCAAAAGGGTAAGTCCTATTCCCTGAACATAATATCGAAAATGACGTCATCTCTCTTCTATCCAGAGGAGACGAAGGATGGGACGTAATAGGCACAGGCATACTATCGAACTTGAAGCATGCATAACATGATAGCTCAAGGTAGGATGTCATGAGTTCATCGATGAGACTTCCAGCTTCAACGAGCCAAGAAGCACAAAGAAGAAATTTCTTATCTTCCTATGAATTGACTACTGTCAACACGGAGAAAATCCAAATAGTTGAAACGATCTCTAGCCCTTATTTAGACAATGACTTCGGGCCTAGAAACCCCACTTTGTGCTCGAGACGCATGCTCTCCCAAGAAGTAATTGCCATAAGAGAATTGGAGGTTTTGATTGCCCATTTCAGATTCCATAGAAGCTTGAAGTACATGACTTTGCTCAATGCTGCTAATGGTCATATAGTCAAAGACAGAAGAAAATTCCATAGAAGGAAGGTGTTGAAGATGAATTAATGGCCATCAATCATACATACATGGCTACAAATGAGAAAGGCCAATCGAAAGAAATGTCGAACTGTGTTGAGACAAAGATGCTGTCATTGACATTCAAGTATCCCTAGGAGTCAGCAAATACAAACTCTGGAGAAGAATAATTTGGTATCATTTCCAATACTCCCCCCTTCTCTGAATTCACTTTTGACATATTCCTTCTATTGGCAGGAAGCATCAGGATTCAAGAGCCAAACTTAATGGTTAGGTTTGGCAAATTAATATTGGCCAAGCTAGTACATGGAAATGACCAGTATCAAATTCACCTGACTTCGTGTAAAAGGATGTGTCATCTAGAAGCCGGTTTGGTTAAATGAAAAAAGAAGCGCACTACTGATGCCACCGGCGCCTTAGCCTAGTGCGGGAGAATAATTGACTTAACGAAGCAAGAGACATAGAACTTCGTGTCCCACTCACCCTTTTGGTCCATCCAATCATTTGCAAACCAGTGAAGGGTAATGTTGTATCACTTCCAAGTTATTCGACTCTTGAAAGAGCTTCTAACTAACATGATCCCTTTTATCTATTGCAGGATCACTTGACCGTAAAAAAATGCGAATAACAAATCAAGAAAAGACATGTCAAACTCTGGTAAGTTCTCCTAAGTGAAATGGCGTCGTGAGCAATCACCAAAGCAAATGACAGAAAATCTTCAGGCCTCAACTCACATTTGTTTTTGGCTAGACTAAATTGATCTACTTGTACATCTTCTCTTCTGCAGGGGCAAAAGCAAAGATGCCCGATCAGATTCCCAATCCTTGGCTGATCATTCATGTGTCATATCCCTAATCAATAGGGACAACCATCAACACCCATTTGCGAATAACCCTTTTGATGTTCAAAATTTAACATATTTGGAAACACCTTTATGTTAACCCCTAAAGTTGTTAATAGAGTCTTTTTTGAGTCAAAACTGTTCACTTGTTTTGAGAGTACAAACTCTCATGTTTAAAATGTTGCATGCATTTTCCAAATGGATTTTTGCATGATTATTTGTCTATCTAGATCACTGATTCTGCTGAGGATTATTAGAATAGATAGCTAAGTAAAGAATACAAGATTGATTGAACATGCTGGATGAGGCGTGTCAAAATGATGACAGGCAAGCTATATCCTACACATAGTCCCCATCTATACACTTGTGAGATGAGTGCAGAAGATTCCATGGCTGTAGGGTAAAGAGTTCTCTCGCGAATGGTATGATAACCAAAACAGTGAGAGGCATTTCATTGCTCACCCCTTTGAGCTCTTTACACTGGTGAAGTTTTTGTCCTACCCCCCATCAAGAACCACCCACACACTGAGGCTGATTGGAGGCGAAGCAGCATCACAAGGTGAGAAGAGAGGTAGAAATTTTCTTGCTCGCACTTGCATCAATCTTCGAGTGTCTTTATTGCATATGAACACTTACGTTAATTTAAGTGCCCTAGAATGACAAAGAGTAATTCTTTCTCTATGCACTTGTATTCATTGTACAATCCAATTGAGTCTGTAATTTCACCCTCACATGGAGGCAAAATAGAAGTTACTGTCATTTAAGCAGCATAGCCCAGAGCACCGGCTGAAGATGAAGACTCAAGAGTCTAATAACGGTGCTTCAATTGAACTTGCCTAGGCTAGTTCCTCTAATGGCAAGAATGAAAAAATAGGGGCATAAAAAAGCAGTGTACCTAGTAAAAGTAAGGCCAATGCTCCCCCAGTTAAAAATATAGCCAAAAAAAAGTTGCTATTGTGGTCCATAGACTTCCATCTAACAAGAAAGATCAGTGACAAATGCCGAGATAGTCACCAACTCTCACCCTCTTACATGTGACCCAAGTCTATGTTACATTCCCATTGTAAAAGTCTCTTTAGATTGGGGCACTTCAATTAACGTAGGATTTCATATGTACATAAGCATTGCTTGAAGAAGTACGAGCAAGATTACTCTATCTCTTTTCGCAGGGTTCTTAACTTGTAAACCTGGAGATGATCGTGCAACATTTCGTCCATCGGCTTCGACCTTGATGGTCCCCTTTGATGAGCCGCTGACCAAGTCTTCATCATAGTTTCGACAAAGACCTCTCACATTGGTAAAGTCATACCGTTTACGAGAATACTCAAACCCCTTGTTGACATGATGACAGTGAGATAGTGTGGTCCCTATAAATCCTGCATCAATGGTCAGGATAGCCTTTTCCATGAAAGTGAGCGGAAAGTTCTTTCAGACTAAAAGTCCCTCATCTAGCATGCTCAAGACATCTACATTTTAAATAAAGGTTGTTTTTCAAAATCTTCTCCAATGGAAATCAGATGATGCAAAATTGACAAAATTATTATGCATGAATCTTATTTGAACTCATGAATTTACAACACATACAATCATATGTGCATACTATGCAAATAACAGACATACTCTCATAGATTAGAGATATTGCCAGGTAAGCATATCCCTATCCCCATTTTAAAGTACCTACCATTGTCCAAGTACTCTCTTCTTGTCACTCGACCTATTCGAGTCATCCCTTGAGTTTGGGTGCTTACAACTATCTAAGTATCCCATTGTCTTTAAGTACCCACCACTTGCCGGGTATTCCCTCTTAACGACACTCGACTTGTCCAAGTTGTCCTCAAAGTATTGATACTTGCGACTATGCAGGTATCCCTTTGTCTTTAGGTACCTCACACTATCTAGGTACCCTCCTGTTGACACTCGACCTATTCGAGTCCTCTTCAGAATTTAGAAGCTTGAGACTAACCAAGTATCCCATCGTCCATGAGTGCCTATCACCATCTGGGTGCTCTCCTTTATTGACACTTGACCTGTTCGAGTTGCCCTCAAAATATTGATATTGGTAGCTGTTGGAGAAAACTTCCTTAAGTGTTTTGAAGTTTACAAAATGTTTTCATCAGTCTAGTCTGAAGACCTTCGGACTGCCAGACTCCAGACTCAAGACTCATAGTCTATCCCCATTGATAGTTTCTAAGACCGTCGAAGAAGGCTTATCCGAAACGAAGTATTTCGTTAAGGATTTGATTTTGTCGACTAAAGAATATCTCTTGGCTGGATATAGCATGTCGAAATCCATTATTCAAATCAAGAAAGATTCAAGGATTTTGGATTCATTGATTGACGAAGTATACTTGGAAGGTTCTACTTATGGAAACCTAGATCCTGATTGTATAGGCGAGCAGGATTGATGGGCTATCATCATGTTCCTTAAATAGCTCGAAAATCTTCCTAATTGATTTTGTCCAACGAGTAGATTGAAAGAATTCCTTTGGTAAATGCCAACGGGTGTGATGGCATAAAGGAGTATATAAGGAAGACGTTCCGGTTGTTCGAGTGTGTGCACGATAGAAGAATTCCAAAGTCTGAAGCTCCTTGTTCTTTGTCAATTAAACTGTTGAGTGAAATCTTGAATGCAAAAGAGATTTTATATCTTTGAGAGACCTTGAGGAAGTGTAGCAGAGTCTCTACACTGTGGAATCAAGGAAGAGTTTTTCTGTAACAACTCTTTTGTTCATAGTGAAATCCAGCCGGTGGGCTGTCAGTGCAGAAGAGTGGACGTAGGCTTGGATTAAGCCGAACCACTATAATCTGTGTGTTCATATTCTCTTCTCTATGCTCTTATACTTTGATCACAACTCGTTTTGTTTACAAGAGACGATTTTCCTTTTCATAATCTATTGTTGATTAGTGCTGCACACTTATCTCGTAAAATTATTTTTACACCTATTCACCCCCTCTAAGTGCTCATACTAGCTTTCACAATTGGTATCAAAGCCTGTGTACTCACTTAAGTTGAAGTGTTTTACTTCAGAGTTAATGATCAATTGCTAGTATGTTGGCTCCAGGATTGGTTGAAGGGCAAAGCAATACCAGACCGGCTTATTTTGATGGAAAGGAATACAACATATGGAAAAACAAGATGAAGGCATTTCTAAGATCAAAGGATCCTCTTGAATGGGATGTGTTAGACAAAGGAATCATTCCTAAAGCTACACCTGTCTCAGAAAAAGGAGAAGAAGCCGTTGAGTCTAGCAAAATGACTCAAGAAGAGATAACCAAGAGACAAGCTCTTGATGCAAAAGCAATTTATTCTTTATATTGTGCATTATCACCTAATGAATATAACAAAATATCTTCTTGTGTTACAGTTAAAGAAGTCTAGGATAAATTACACATCACCTATGAAGAAACTGATCGAGTGAAAGAAACCAGAATCAATATTCTACTCGGTCAATACGAAGCATTCAAAATGAAATCAGGAGAATCTATCACTGACATGTTTAGTCGTTTTACAAAAATCGTGAATGGTCTTGAAAATCAAGGTCAACCAATTTCTGATCCCATGAAAGTAAACAAGCTACTGCGTGGACTCTCCAAGGATTGGAATCACATAAAGACCTCAATAAGGGAGACACAAAGAATTATGCCACTTTCTGTCGATGAATTAGTTGGGACTCTTCAGTCTTATGAAGTAGAGCGACTCAATGAAGATGAAGATCCTAAAGGTAAGAAATCCATTGCATTAAAATTTAATGATGATTTTGATGTAACAGATTCTGAAGACGATATGGATGATGAGGAGCTTGCTCTCATGATAAGAAGATTCAGAAAGCTGAATAGAAAGGGGAGAAGATTCAATCCAAATAAACAAAGTTTTCAAAAGCAACAAACTAAGTCTGTTGAGGATGATGAATCTAATAGAGATTTAGTTTGTTTTGAATGTAAGAAAAAGGGATACATTAGACCCAACTGTCCCCTTCTGAGGAAAAAGAAAGGAAAAGCTAAGAAATATCGAAAGGCACTCAAAGCAGAAACTTGGAGTGAAACAGAATGTGAAGAAAGTGATGATGATTATGCCAATATTTGTCTCATGGCACAATCAGACTCAGATTTAAACTCCGAAATAGACTCAGATTTAAACAGTGAATTCGAGGTAAGTAATTTGAATATTCCTTCTAAAGTCTCTAGATACATTGATGAATTGTGTCTTAGTCTCAAAACTTCTCTCAAAAGGACTTCCGAACTCAGAAGAGAAAATTCTGCACTAAAGCAACAGGAAAATGTTTGGAAAGAAAATGTCAAAATGTGGCACTCCAAAACACCTTAGGTCACCACAGGTACCTATCGCTCCACTAGTTACATCTCTTAGTAGAAGCATCGTAGTTCATAGGCTTTTTTTTTTAAAAAACGGTCCCAACGCAACTTATTAACAGAAGCATAATTGAGTCTCACCATCTCTCCCTCCAATAACCATAATGCAATGCACACCACGAAGCATCATAAGAAAAAGATGAAGCCAAGACACTTTATTTTATATATTTTCATGATGGATTTCTCACGTCAGTACAACCAAAAAGAAAGGCCAAGACTTTTAACTACACTTGGCCGCAACCCAAAAGATATCTCGACCCCTATAACGATCACGTGTCATCCTCCATCTATCAGCGTCGGCTATCCTCAAAAAAGAAACGTAAGCTCTCTACTCCTCACGTGGCCATCACACCCATCCTGGCGCGTCGGGTGGTGGCGGCGGCAATATCCCCTTAAACACTCCATCTCGGCGAACGTGGATCGACAAAAACTCATGTATGACTGGGCCCCCAGCTAGGCCCACATCGTACATGACCAGCACTCGAACTCGCACAAATGTCAGACCACGGATGGTAACGTAGTCGATCTCCGAACACTCTACCTCCACATCAGATGGGAGGCCATAGAAGGTACCCCGCGTGACAATAAGGAGCGGCATCTTTATAATCTGAAATGTTGGTCCCCGAAGGGGTGAGTACAGCCACTCAGCAGATAAAAGATCCAATAAACCACTCAATGCATCACACAATACAATCATAACAATCATAGCATAGTACATGTCATTCATGCATCCAAACATAACTTACCTTGCAGCCATGTATATGTCATCATACCATATGTACATACATCCTCATGTACTCACACCATCATGTCATACATCTACCATGCCATAGGTGCACGTACAACCATGCACTCATCATCATCATGTCACACATATACTGTGGCATCCGGGAATTTCAACCCGAAATATTGATTTTGAGGGAAACGATATTTATCTTTGAATGGCCATAGGGACAATTACATCATCGGACACAATATTTTATCTCTTAGACCAAACCCCTTATGAAAATGTTAATTGACTATGAGAATGTTAATTGATTTTTATAAATCAAAATCAAAATCAAATTCCCTAAAGTGGTGTAGAAATTATGGGCTTATTATTGATATTTTTCTATGGGCTATTTAAATTGGATATAGGACAATTTGATAAAGAAGACTTTGTTCTTGACTTGCACTTGATATATTTGATTTTATGGATTAATGTCACAAAGTCTTTTGGTCATTTTATTATGCAATTAAGTATTTATTTAAATGAGGATTAAGATGTATTATTAAAAATAAACTTGGGCCATTTAAGTTTGGACTTTAGACCCAAGTGAGATGGGCCTAAAGTGGGCCAAGAGGCCCGGCCCATAGAGTTATGAGGTGGTCGGCGCATGGAGGGGGAAGGAGGAGCCACATGGCTTCCTCCAAGTGTCTTCAACAAGGGAGACACTTATCTCCTCCTTGGGGACAAGTGTCCCCCATGCAAAATGAGGATGCATGCAAGTATATAAGCCACCAAAAAGAAAGAGAGAGAGAGGGAGTGTCTGGTTTTGAGAGAGTGAGAGAGAGGGGGAGAGAGTTGCCGAGAGAGAGTGAGGAACCGAGAGAGAAAGGGAGAAGCCGCGCGGGGGAGGAGGTCCGCCCGTCCGTCGCCCGTCATCGTGCATTCGCCGTCCAGGTGCTGTTGTTTGCTCGGTACAAAGGCAATTTTGGGATCCATATTCTGCTCTTGCATGTGTGTCTTGCATGTGTGATTGTTTGGTGGTAGATCTCGGATGATTAGAGTATGAGAAACCGAAGCTAGAGTGTGTTCTTCAAATAGCTTGCTATGTTCGTGTGTGCCGCCTGACCCAGAAGTTTGTAGAGGCTTGCATGTGGGTTTTGAGTCTGATTTTGGCTTTGACTTCTTCATGAAAGATGTAGAAAACATCTCAAAGTATAACATACTAAAATTTGTGACAAAAAGGCTGAGTTTTGTGGGGGTGAAATCCTCCCTCTACGAAAATGCTAGATCTGAAACTGTTTTGTCGACCTCTTGGTGGTTTTGTGGGTTGCATGTCACTTTTCACCGCGAATCTCACTTTAACTTCTGCATGAAAGTTGTAGAAAACATCCTAAAGACTAATATACTCAAATTTGAGGTCAAATGAGCAAGTGTAGCCTAGTGAAAGGATTTTCTTTTGAAGATGGTAAATCTGGAAATAATGTACTGGACACCCGAGACTTCTTAGTATATGGTGACTATTATTTGAGAATGTCACTTAGATCCCTTGATGAAAGTTGTAGGGAGCCTCTTGAAGCAAAACATATCCAAATTTCAGAGGCAACGAAGAAGAATAAGTGGGTGAAAACTCGATAATTCGGAGATAGCTATACTGGGCGTTTCGGTGCTAGAAACAGGAGCTTCAGACGTCTGTAGAAAATTATCTATAACTAATTTGGCCTAGATGTCTTCATGAAAAATATACTTTAGGATCTTAACTATAACCTGGTAAAATTTCATAATTTTCGAAGGTCATTTGGGTATTTTAATGGAATTATTTCAAAAACTGCGCAATCTGTTTCTATCCGAAATTGCATGCTGTATTTGTGTGGATTATATCTTCTTGTGTGAAATCTTTGGGCGTGTGTTCTTCATGAAATTGTTATCTTATTGTCTTGTCTATCACATATCCTGATTTCATGATTTTGAGAATCATATGGATATTTAATTTAAATGTTTTCTAAAATTGTGCAAGCTGGAATTTAGAAAACTTCAAAAATGCATGATATATGAACTATTCTAATTGTATGGACTCCAGGAATTGCATTGTTATGAATGATTGTGTCTTTCTGCATGTGTGATGATGATTGGAGATGCATGTATGAATCAAATGATGAAAAATGATCTTGATTGCCATCACATCACATGCCATGTTAAAATTGAACTATAATTGAAGATGTGAATTGAGATGAGTGAGAAGGCTGTCGGAGGTGTGAGCCGACGATGTCCCGGGAGTGTTGGGATGCCTAGCTAGAAGGGTACGGCCGGTTGCCCGGTTGTGTCATGATACATGCCCGGAGGTTTGTGCTGGATGCCCGGTTGTATCATGATGCATGCCCGGAGGGTCCTCGGGAGTTTCGAGATGCTCGGAGAGTGGGGGAGCCGGAAGCTCAGTTGGTATTGAGCCAAGGGATGCCTCGCGATGCCAGTTGGGGTGCGAGATGCTTGGCTAGAAGGGTATAGCCGGTTGCCCAGTAGGTATTGTGCCGGAGGGTCCTCGTGATGTCAGTTGGGGTACGAGATGCCTGAAGCATGGGGGTGCCGGATGCCCGGCCGGTATTGTGCCGGAGAGTTCTCGCAATGCCAGGATTGGGCTCGAGTGATGAATGCGAGATGCAAACATTAGTCCTAGGAAAGAAAAATGTGGTGGTCCAAAATGAAAGGATGAAATTGAGAAATTGAAATTGAAATATGCATGATGGTATATGCATGACATGATGATGATATGTGCATGGATGCATGGTAATGATGATGGTACATGTGATATGATGATGATGAGTGCATGGATGCATGATAATGATGATGGTCCATGTGATATGATGATGATGAGTGCATGGATGTATGTGCACCTATGGCATGATGGTACATGTGACATGATGATGGTGAGTGTATAACATGATGGTGTTGACTATATGACGATGCATGTACATGAGGTATGATGGCATGTGCATGATATCAAGGTAAATTGTGTATGAATGCTTTAATGATTTGTGATGCTATGATTGTGATGATTGTGGGACATGATGCATTGAGTGGTTTATTGGTCCTTTACCTGCTGAGTGAATGTACTCACCCCTTCGGGAACCAACATTTCAGACTAGATAAGATAGATCTGCTGCCACTGCTATCGGTGGATGGATCGAGTGATTGGATATGACCATGAGGAGGAGGATAGCAAGGGAATGAGCTTTTGGACGCCGACACTAATCGATTGACTCTAAGTATACGACTATTAGAGAAGATGCCGATCATCCTTGGAAGTATAGCCGAGTATAAAAGACTACGGCATTTTGATGTACCGATGAACGATATCCATTTGGTTTATGTAAATAAAAGTGTTCAGCTTTAACTCATATAAGATGATTAGTTGGTGCGCATCATTTTCTGAATATAGGGAAGGGAGTTTGTTGGATGTGCTTCTGTATATGAATTGCGCAAGGGACCTATCAAAAAAAAATGTGTAAACCCCCATGGTTGTCTGGACCCGCTGCAATTGAAATGGTATTAGAATGACATGTTAATAGGGAAAGTGAAAGGTAAGCGAACTGTGGCAACCCTAACGGATCGGGGGCCGTCAAAGGGTGCCACATATACCATCATGCCATAGGTGCACATACAACCATGCACTCATCATCATCATATCATACATTTACCATGCCATAGGTGCACACACAACCATGCACTCATCATCATCATGTCACACATATACCATCATGCCATAGGTGCACATACAACCATACACTCATCATCATATCATACATCCATGCGTATGTCATCATATCATATGTGCATGATTCAATTTCTACTTTTATCTTTCAAATTGATCACCACATCTTTTTTTCCCGAGACCAGTAATTGCATCCCACATTATATCACTCGCACCCCAATCTAGGCATCGCGAGAAACCTCCGACACACACCATCGGGCATCCGGCACCCCCACATTCCAGGCATCTCACATCCTAACTAGCATCACGAGGCATTCCCCATGCACAAACCTTCGAGGCTTCCGGCACCCAACTATTCTGAGCATCTCGAAACTCCCGAGGATATCCAAGCATGTATCACAATACAACCAAGCATCCGGCACCCCCCATCCCGGGCATCCTAACACTCCCAGGGCATTATCGGCCCACCTCCAACAGTCTCCTCATTCATCATAATTCATATTCACCAATTTATGTCTCACAATCAACATGGCACATGATGTAATGGCAACAAAGTCAAGTTCAGCATTTGATTCTATATGCAATGCCAAATATCGTCACATGCTCAGCAAGGTTCGATCTCCTCAATCAATATAATTAATAGGGCTCATCCAAAACAAAATAATCATAAATTTCAGCATGAAATTCGCACAATCTAGCTTGCACAGTTTTAGAAAATATTTTCATTAAATACCCAAATGGTCTTTAAAAATTATGAAATTCGAACATGTGATAGTCAAGACATAATGGCAGATATTTCATACAGGACACTGCACCAAAAGATGCTCATACAATTTGTTAAAGATCACGCATCACAGCATTTCTATTCTATCAATACAGCTTGCACAGTTTTTGAAACATTTTTGGTTAAATAGGCAAATGAACTTCTAAAAATATGAAATTTGAGTATGTTTCAGGGAAGACATACAGAAAGATACTTCATGCAGAACACTTTGCCGAAAGAGCTTCATACAAAATGATATGACTCATGCATTGAAACTGGCTAAACCCGAATGCGTCAGATTGCTCGGTTTTTGGAATATTTCCAATTAAATACTCTAATGACCTTCAAAAATTATGAAATTTGAATAGGTGGTAGTAAATACCCTAAAGTAGATTTTTTATGAAGACATCGAAGTTAGATTCGTCCTAGATAATTAATTATGGACGGTTGAAGCCCCTGTTCCTAGTACCGAACATTCCAGGTTTAGCCGTCTCCGAAAATCACGATTTCACCTACTTATCTTCCATATTTTCCTCTAAATTTTTAATATTTTTTGCCTCAAGAGGTCTAATACAACTTTCATTAAGGGATCAAGGTGATATTTTTAAAGGAAAGTCACTTTATAGTCCACGAAGTCACTGGAGTTCAGTGCAACATTTCCAGATCTAACGTCTTCAAAAGAAAAATCGTTTCACTAGGCTATACTTGTTCATTTTACCTCAAATTTTAGTATGTTAGTCTTCAAGATGTTTTATACAACTTTCATGAAGGGTTCGAAGTGAAATTTACAGTAAAAAGTTACATGCAACACACAAAATAACCAAGAGGTCAACAAAACAGCTTCGGATCTAACATTTTTCGGAGAGGGAGGGTTTCACCCCTCAAAACTCATCCATTTTGCCTCAAATTTTAGCATGTTATACTTTAAGATTTTATCTACAACTTTCATGAAGCCAAAATCCGACTCAAACATCGCATGCAAGCCACTACAACATTGTGGGTCAGATTGTTTACTTGAGAACAGTTTACTACTTCAAAACAACACCCTTAAAACTTCAGTTTTTTACACCCTAGACATCCGAAATTCATCACCATTCAATAAGACATTCTAGACACAATATGCAAGAGTAGATCAAATGATCTAACTTGCCTCTAAGTCGAGCTACGGCGAGCACAACGGCAGCGAACAACGGACGCACGGGCAGCTACGAGCAACGGACGAGCGGCTTCCTTCTTCCTCACGCGGCCTTCTCCTCCTCTCTCTCAGTTTCCCTCACTCTCTCGACAGCTCTCTCTCTCTCTCTCTCTCTCTCTCTCTCTCAAAATCGGCCACTCCTTCTCTTTATTTCCCTTTTATTCAATCATTTGTAATGATTAGGAGCTGCCCAAGGTGGCCAATGGATGTAGCTCCCCTTTTTGCCACTTGGCAAACCCCATGCACATGATGGGCTTGAAGATGGGCCAGCCTTCCCCCTCCTTGTGGTCGACGGCCCATTCATGGGCTTATGGGCCAGCCCATGTGGCCCATCTTAGGCCCACACTCTTGGTCCTAAGACCCAAGCTTAATTAAATCCAATTTTACTTTTAATAATTCATCTTAATTCCCTCTTTTATAAATTCCAAATTTACAATTTCATATGGCCATATTTATAATTTCATATGGCCATAAAACTTGTAACATTAAACAATAAGAATCAAATCTATGAGGTGCATAGCCAAGAACAAATTCTTCTTATCAACTTATCCTATAATACTAATTTTAATAACCCATGAACACAAGATACATTTCCATCCACATAACACTCGGTTCTAAAAGAAAATCAATAGCTAAAGCATAAACCAAAGGCAATTTCATTACCTAATCATAGACTTTGATACATCTAGAGGTTGCCTTGAATTTTGGGATGCCACGCAAAAGTCTAGACAAAAGTGTTACTACTTTAAAAGAAAATGCAGACAATCTTTCAAAAGAAAATGCATTCTTAAAAAATGACATCTCAAATATTTCTAAAAGATTTTCTATAGGATCTGAGAAATCTGAAAAAATTCGTTCAGCACAAAGGCCTTACTTCAACAAATCAGGTTTAGGAATGACTGCTGAAACCATTCCTCTAATTGATTTTCCTAAAGTAAACGAAAGAATTAAGCAAATACCTACAAGAGATGCTTACAAAAATCATTTCCAAAAAGTTTTTGTAAAACCAGTAGGTCGCAGTGCTCTTAGATGTTCTAAGTGCAATAGCTCAGACCATTTTGAGAAAGAATGTCCTATGGTTTGGAAACATGTTAAGAAGGTATGGGCAAAGACCGTATATTACACTAACACCAATTGACCTAAGAAAATATGGGTACCAAGGAAAGCTTGAATCTCTTTTCTAAATGCAAGTTATTATCAAGAAAAAGGTTAGATGGTACCTGGATAGTGGATCCTCAAGACATATGACAGGAGATTCAAATTGCTTCATAAAGCTTGTTCAAGTTAATGGTGGAAAAATTTCTTTTGGAGGAAACAACAAAGGAAGAATTGTGGGATATAGAACTATAAAGATTGGAAGCATCACGATCAGTAATGTTTCCTTGGTGAAAGGACTCAACTACAATTTGCTAAGTATCAGTCAGCTGTGTGACACCGGTTTCAAAATCAACTTTCAAGAAAGAATATGTTCAAGAACCAGTAAAGACTCCTTACAGTCTTTCATAGGTCGAAGACATGGAAATATCTACCTCTTGGATGTCAAACCAGATGAAACCCAATGTCTAATCTCAATTTAAGAAGAAGCAAACTTATGGCACAGAAAACTTGGGTACATCAACATAAAGCAAATAGCCAAAATTTCAGCAAAGAAGCTTGTTCATGGACTACCCAATCTGTCATATCAAAAGTCTGATCTATGCACACCATGCGTGTTGGGAAAACAGGTAAGAAACTCATTCAAACCAATAAATCAAGTTTCCACTAATCGTGTACTACAGCTCTTGCATATGGATTTCTTTGGCCCAACCAGAACTCAGAGCATTGTAGGTAAGAATTACTGTTTAGTGATTGTGGATGATTATTCACGATTCACTTGGGTATATTTCCTGGCAAATAAGTTTGAAACATTTTCTTATTTTACAAAATTTGCTAAAAATGTCCAAAATGAGAAAGGGTATGTTATTTCAAGTATACGGACATACCATGGAGGTGAATTTGAAAATCAAGACTTTACAAAATTCTGTGATGAATCTGGTTTTCAGAATGTGTTCTCTTCTCCATATACTCTAGAGCAAAATGGAGTCATGGAAAGAAAGAATAGGTCGCTTCAAGAAATTGCTAGAACTCTTCTAATTGAAAGTAACATCTCTTCACATTTTTGGGCTGAAGTAGTTTCTATAGTATGTTATATTATTAATAGAGTCTTTCTGAGGCCTATTCTAGAGAAAACTCCCTACGAGTTATTCAAAGGAAAGAAGCCCATTGTTTCATATTTTCATGTGTTTGGTCGTAAATGTTTTATATTGAAAAATGCAAATGATCGAGTAGGTAAGTTTGAAAAAAAATCAGATGAAGGTATTTTCCTTGGATATTCTATCACAAGCAAAACTTACAGAGTTTACAACAAGAAGACTCAATCTGTTGATGAATCAATGAATGTCAAATTTCAAGACTTTATGCAAAATCAATCAATTCATACTCATCTTGAAGAATCCGAACCTGCTCCAGACTCTACAAAGTCTAAATCTCCAGAAGCAATTCAACCTTTAGAAGACGAGCAACAAATGATCAACGAAGATTCAAATGAGAAAAAAGATCAACAGTCTGTCAAATCAATCAGCAACTAGAATCATAAGTCCAGTCATCCCAAAAATCTCATTATTGGTGATATTAATGAAGGAATCTGCACAAGATCCAAAAGGCACGAAGAGTCTAGTGTTGTGGCTCTTATTTCTAAAATAGAACCCAAGAGCATAGAAGAAGCTTTAACTAATGAAAGCTGGATTGAAGCTATGCAAGAAGAACTCAGGCAATTCAGCATCAATGATGTATGGGAATTGACTCCTAAACCGAAAGGTAAATCCATCATTGGAGCTAAATGGGTTTTCAGGAACAAGATGCACGAGAAAGGAAAGGTCGTAAGAAACAAAGCAAGACCTGTGGCCAAGGGATATACGCAAGAAGAATGGATAGACTATGATGAGACTTACGCACCAGTAGCAAGGTTAGAAGTAATTAGATTATTACTTGCTTTTGCTTGTCATAAGAATTTTAGGTTATTTCAAATGGACGTCAAAAGTGCCTTCCTAAATGGATTTATCCAAGAGGAAGTCTACGTGGAACAACCACCCGGTTTTAAAGACCCAAGGAAACCAGACTCTGTATTCAGACTGAAAAAGGCTTTATATGGTTTAAAGCAAGCACCTTGAGCTTGATACAACAGACTAAAAATTTTCTAAGTCTGTGCAGGATGAGTTTGAAAAGAGCATGATGAGTGAGCTAACCTTCTTTCTCGGGCTTCAAGTGAAACAACTGAAGGAAGGAATCTTTATTCATTAAGAAAAATATGCTAAAGAACTTGTCAAAAAGTTTGGACTAGAAAATTGCAAAAAGACTGATATACCAATGTCAAGTTCTTTGAAGCTGGACAAGGATGAAGAAGGAAAGAAAGTAGACCAGAAGTTATGCAGAAGTATCATTGGTTCACTTCTTTATCTAACTGCTTCTAGACCTGACATTTTGTTTAGTATTTTTATTTGTGCTAGATTTCAATTAGATCCTAAAGAATCTCATTTAACTATTGAAAAGCGTATTATCAAATACATTGCCTCAACTTCAAACTTGGGTCTCTGGTATCCTAAAGAAGGAGACTTCACTATTCTTGGATACTCAGACGCAAACCTAGTCAATTGCAGAGTTAATAGAAAGAGCACCTCGAGCACATGTCAACTACTTGGAAGCAAGACATATCTTGGTTTTCAAGAAAGCAAAGTACAGTAGCTCTTTCTACGGCAGAAGCAGAGTATGTAGCTCTTGGAAGTTGTTGTTCATAAATTTTGTTGATAAAACAACAGCTGAGAGACTTTGGAATTGAAGATTCATGTACTGAGATCAAATGTGACAACACCAACGCAATCAATCTCACCAAGAATCCGATTTTTCATTCAAAAGCAAAACATATAGAGATTCGACATCATTTCATTAGAGATCATGTTCAAAATGGAGAAGTTTCGATTCAGTTTATTAATTCAAAGAATCAACTGGCGGATATATTTACAAAGCCTTTAGAGAAAAATCAATTTGGAGTTATTTGTTCCAGACTCAATATCTTAAAGTCTGAGAAAGTTTAGACTCAGGACTGAAAGTCTAAAGGCTCTCGACTCAAACAATCAAGATATACGACTGTAAGTTATTTCTATTTTAGAAATTTATCTCTTGGATCAAATCTTGAAAAGGTACAATCATCCGAAATTGATTGGTGTTATTTCCTAGTTTTCGTGATTATTGCGAACCTTCCTTTTCGAAAAAGAAGTTATTTTTGAAATGACAGTTATCTAATTTTTGAAAATGCTGTTATTTTTAAAAATCATTTTTATGTTTCCTTTTTACGGCGTTCCGTATGCCTCGCTTCAACTGCCTTATATATTGTCGGTTCTTCTTCGTTTTACTCATGAAAACCCTAAGAGAGCACCAATCTTCCACTTCTGTCTTCTTCTCTTGTTCATTCCTCAAAAAAAATTTCATCTTTCTTGGAAAACAAGCTTGGAATCTCTCAAAGACTATGAAAGATGTCGTCTCAAAGAAAGTCTTCGAGGATCGCGAACAGGGTACCACAGCAAATGCGTGAGGGGCCAACGCACTTTGATCTCACCAAAGAAGAAGAAGATTCTCCTAGACAACAGTAGAACCCACAACATTCTCAACAGCATTCATCTCCTCCATCTAGACCTCAGGATGTTGCACATCGAGAAGAGGAAGAAATCATAGAAGACGCAGAGCCCATAAGTACTCATAAGCCCACCTTTACCTATAAGCTTTACCGTGCTTTGAAGAGGAGTGGTACTCCGTTGAACTACATTGATGAATTTCTTAAGGACAAAGGATATAGAAATGAAACTTTCTTCTTATGTACGGTGGAACAATTGGGAATTGCCCCTGCAGGGTCAGTGGAAGAAGCTTTAGCGAATATCCAAAGCGATCCACGTGTTGGAGGGTTAAATCAACCAGATGGAAATGATGATAATAGGATGTACAGTCAGTTTAAACATAGAATGGGTGTTGCAGCAAAAATCCAAAGCAAAAGGACGGATTTATTTCGATCAGAGGAATACAAGCAACTGTACTCTAAGTTGCTGAAGCGTGGGGTGATAAACCCTAGAAGTGTGGACTTTGATTTTCTTGACTCAGTGAATGTCAATCTGCGAGAAAAATTCGGTCTTCTTCAACTCGAACAGTTTTGTTCTGAAACTACAGAAGCTTATGCTGAACTTACTGCTTATTTCTATTCGAATCTCGGTTTCTTGGATGCGAATAGATTCTCTTTTGGTGTTCGAGATCATAACTATGTGGTTGGCATGAATATGTTGGCTGATGTGATTGGGGTTGAAAGAGGGAGATATCAACCTATCAGCGTGTCTATTGCTCGTGCAACGTTGGAGCTTGTTCAAGATAGAAGGACGAAAGGAAAGATTTCCTATTTGAGAATGAATGCGTCCAACATTTTGCTTCACAAGATAGTGATTAACTGTCTTAGACCAAAATCAACTTCAAAGACCAACATATCAAACTCGGAAGCAAAGTTGATGTACACCATCAATGCTGGTAAAAAGTTCTCTCTTCCACACTATTATGTTCCACATGTACAAAGCAGTGGTGAAGGACAAGGGTCAACTTCCTTACCCAGCTCTTGTGACCAAGTTATTTAGACATTTGAACGTTCAGTCTCCCCGGATTCTTTGTGTTCGAACGTGCGATCAAATTGTGATGGGACTTAGAATGGTCTCTAAAATGCGTCTGAAGGAACTTACCAAGGTTTTGGAGCAATTTAAGGAGAAAACCCCTGTCAAGACTCATTCAGTCTCTTCGGTGGCAAAGCGAAAAGGGAAGGAGCCCATGGTTGCTCCATCCAAGAAAAGAAAAGCGCTCATCATTAAGGATGAAGAGGATGAGGATGATGTCACCATTTTTACCATGGCATTGAAAAACTTGAGTCGTTCTATTCCAGAATCGACGGAGAGACAGGAAAAAGACAAAGATGAGATAGAATAGAGGACTGGAGAGGGAGAAGATTTAGAGAAAGAAATAGAGGAGAGAGATGCAGAGGAGGAAAGAATTGAGGAAGAAGAAGAGGAAGCGGAGCATGAGGAACACTTTTCTCCACCTGAAGGCATGGAAATAGGGGGAGATCCTAAGAAAAGAGGAACGTCCTCATTCCCTACCACTAGTGAAGGAGTAAGTCGTTCTCCAGCAGATCCAGAGGACATCTATGCCACTCAATTTCCTGAGGAGGGACATGAGGTTTCTTCGCCCAATCTACGTGATCATGCTGAATTGCCATTATTTGCCAATATTCCGTCTGATCGTGCAGAGGCAAGTACTCAGACAGACAATTCGGCAGACTTTCACAGAATACTTGATGTTCTTTTGGAGATGCGAGGCCAAATTTATGCTTTGGGATGCGAAGTACAGAACTTACAAAATGCAGGTCAAACCTCTTCAGTTTCTTTGCATGATCAGATCAATGCCCTTGCTATTCAAGTTCAAGCAAATGCTAAGGGTGAAGATGTGGCGCAACTGAAGGAGGATTTGAAAAAGCTGGAAGGGATTGTCCAGTCAATGGGAGATTTCCAGCTTGTTCGTGTTCCCAAGCAATCTTAAAGCCATTCTCTTTTCATCTCCTTTTTAATGATGACAAAAAGGGGGAGAGATGTGGTGCAGATTTGATTTTGAACTTTGAACTCACTTTTTGAACTTTTGTGTCAATTATGTTTGATTAACTTGACTTTTGTGTTTGGTTGTTTGGATGTGGACTGGATTTGGATTTGACTATTTGAACGTTTGTTTATCTTAAGCACTATTGATATCTCATGGCTTTGCTCATTTACAGAATTAACATATTTTCTGTGGATGCAGATTCTACTGATATCTTTATTAAGCCATTTATCTTTTGTGAGATATCCTTATTTACTTGAGTAATGTTTTGCATGTCAAATTTATCCAAATCTGTAAGAAAGTTTTGTCACCATCAAAAAGGGGGAGATTGTTGGAGAAAACTTCTTTGAATGTTTTGAAGTTGACAAAATGTTTCCATTAGTCTAGTCTGAAGACTTGCAGACTCTACTATCAAAGTTTGAAGACCTCCGGACTGTTAGACTCCAGACTCAAGACTCAAAGTCTATCCTCATTGACAGTTTCTAAGACTGTCGAAGAAAACTTATCCGAAACGAAGTATTTCGTTAAGGATTTGATTTTGTCGACTGAAGAAGATCTATTGGCTAGATATAGCGTGTCAGAATCTATTATTCAAATCAAGAAAGATTCAGGGATTTTGGATCCATTGATTGGCGAAGTATACTTGGAAGGTTCTACTTATGGAAACCTAGATCCTAATTGTATGGGGGAGCAGGATTGATGGGCTATTGTCATGCTCCTTAAATAGCTCGAAGATCTTCCTAATTGATTCTGTCCAACGGGTAGATTGGAAGAATTCCTTTGGTAAATGCCAACGGGTGTGATGGCATAAAGGAGTATGTAAGGAAGACGTTCCAGTTGTTCAAGTATGTGTGCGATAGAAGAATTCCAAAGTCTAAAGCTCCTTGTTCTTTGTCAATTAAACTGTTGAGCGAAATCTTGTACTCGAAAGAGAGTTTATATCTTTGAGAGACCTTGAAGAAGTGTAGCAGAGTCTCTACACTGTGGAATCAAGGAAGAGCTTTTCTGTAACGACTCTTTTATTCATAGTAAAATCCAGCCGGTGGGCTATCAGTGCGGAAGAGTGGACGTAGGTTTGGATTAAGCCGAACCACTATAATCTTTGTGTTCATATTCTCTTCTTTACGCTCTTTTACTTTGATCATAACTCGTTTTGTTTACAAGAGATGAATTTCCTTTTCATAATCTATTGTTGATCAGTGCTACACACTTATCTCGTAAAATTATTTTTACACCTATTCACCCCCCTCTAGGTGCTCATACTAACTTTCATAGTAGCTGCTCAAGTATCCCGTTGTTTTGAAGCACATGATGCCCTCCAGGTACTCCTTTCTGAGTTGTCCACAAAATTGTATCATGAATACTAGTAGCCATTCAAGTATTCCATCGCATTATGCGCCTGTGGTTGCCCAGGTATGCTCTCTTACACTTGGACTAGCCCGAGTGGTCCCAGATCGTATCATTAAATACTTATGTTCATCCAAGTATTCCAGTACTTTGTACACCTGCGGTTACTCAGGTGTTTCAGCCCTTTTGAGTGCCTACGGCCATCCAGGTAAGCCTTGTGCTACATTCAAGTTTATGTTGCTAGGAGGTGGGAGACCTTTACGAATATGCGAGGCACGTCCTCAATATTCTCATTATCAAGAGGTGAGAGACCTTCATGAATATCTAAGGTACGTCCTCGATATTCCAACTATTAGGAGGTGGGAGACCTTCACGAATATCCCAGGTACGTCCTCGATATTCCCAATTACTAAGAGGTGAGAGACCTTCATGAATATCCAAGGTACGTCCTTCATATTTCCTAATTACTAGGAGGTGAGAGACCTTCATGAATATCCAAGGTACGTCCTCGATATTCCCAATTACCAGGAGGTGAGAGACCTTCATGAATATGCGGGGCACGTCCTCGATATTCCCCATACTAGGAGGTGAGAGACCTTCATGAATATCCAAGGTACGTCTTCGATATTCCCAATACCAAGAGGTGAGAGACCTTCACGAATATCCCAGGTACATCCTCGATATACCCCAATTACTAGGAGGTGAGAGACCTTTAAGAATATCCAAGGTACGTCCTCGATATTCCCATTACCAGGAGGTGAGAGACCTTCATGAATATGCGGGACACGTCCTCGATATTCCCGTTACCAAGAGGTGAGAGACCTTCATGAATATCCAAGGTACGTCTTCAATATTCCCAATTATCAAGAGGTGGGAGACCTTCATGAATATCCAAGGTACGTCTTCAATATTCCCCAATTACTAGGAGGTGAGAGACCTTCATGAATATCCAATGTACATCCTCGATATTCCCATTACCAGGGGGTGAGAGACCTTCATGAATATGCGAGGCACGCCCTCGATATTCCCCATACCAGGAGGTGAGAGACCTTCATGAATATCCAATATACATCTTCGAAATTCCAAATTACCAGGAGGTGAGAGACCTTCATGAATATGCAGGGCACGTCCTCGATATTCTCCATACTAGGAGATGAGAGACCTTTATGAATATCCAATGTACGTCCTTGATATTCCTAATTACCAGGAGGTGAGAGACCTTCACGAATATCTCAGGTACATCCTCGATATTCCCTAATTATCAGGAGGTGAGAGATCTTCATAAATATCCAAGGTACGTCCTCGATATTTCCATTAGCAGCAGGTGAGAGACCTTCATGAATATATAGGGCACGTCCTCGATATTCCCCATACTAGGAGGTGAGAGACCTTCATGAATATCTAAGGTACGTCTTCGATATTCCCAATTACCAAGAGGTGAGAGACCTTTACGAATATGTGAGGCACATCCTCGATATTCCCAATTACCAAGAGGTGAAAGACCTTCACGTATATGCGAGACCCATCCTCAATATTCCTACATATTAGGAGGTGAGAAACCTTCACGTATATCTCAGTTACACCATTGATTCTTCCTTTAGAGTTTGTACTTGTGATCATATAGGTACCCCTTCAATACCTGCGAACGTCCAGGTATCCTCCAAGAGTTTGTACTTGTGATAATCCAAGTACCCCTTCGATACCTGCGAACGTCCAGATATCCTCCAAGGGTTTGTACTTGTCCAAGTACCCCTTTGATACTTGGGAACGTCTAGATATCCTCTAAGAGTTTGTACTTGTGACCATCCAAGTACTCTTTCGATACATGCAAGTAATCAGGTATTTTCTAACATCTAGCACTTGTGATCATACAGGTACCCCTTCGATACCTGTGAACATCTAGGTATCCTCCAAGAGTTTGTACTTGTGATCATCCAAGTACCCCTTCGACGCTTGCAAAGACCCAAATATCCTCCAAGTTAGTACTTGTGAATATCTAGGTACTCTTTCAATGCCTGTGAATGTCCAAGTATCTTCCATAACAGATGCCCTAAGAAAGGTTGGCGCATCTCCCGAGAAAGGTTAGGAACCAACCAGTGTCCTTGATGAAGATCAGGCACCAAAAAACAGATGCCCTGAGAAATGGCAAAGCATCCCCCGAGAAAGGTCGGGTACAAATCGATGTCCTTGACAAAGATCAGGCACCTCACAAACTGATGCCTTGAGAAAGGTCGGCGCATCTCCTAAGAAAGGTTGAGTACAAACTGGTGTCCTTGATGAAGATCATGCACCAACCAAACAAATGCCTTGAGAAAGGTCGGCACATCCCCCGAGAAAGGTCTGGTACAAACCGATATCCTTGACAAAGATCAGGCACCCCACAAACTAATGCCCTGAGAAAGGTCAGAGCATCTCCCGAGAAAGGTTGGGAACCAACCAGTGTCCTTGATGAAGATCAGGCACCAAAAAACAGATGCCCTGAGAAATGGCAACGCATCCCCCGAGAAAGGTCGGGTACAAATCGATGTCCTTGACAAAGATCAGGCACCTCACAAACTGATGCCTTGAGAAAGGTCGGCGCATCTCCTAAGAAAGGTTGAGTACAAACGGTGTCCTTGATGAAGATCATGCACCAACCAAACAAATGCCTTGAGAAAGGTCGGCACATCCCCCGAGAAAGGTCTGGTACAAACCGATATCCTTGACAAAGATCAGGCACCCCACAAACTAATGCCCTGAGAAAGGTCAGAGCATCTCCCGAGAAAGGTCAGGTACAATCCAGTGTCCTTGACAAAGATCAGGCACCCCACAAACTGATGCCCTGAGAAAGGTCGACACATCTCCCGAGAAAGGTCAGGTACAATCTGGTGTCCTTGACAAAGATCAGGCACCCCACAAACTAATGCTCTGAGAAAGGTCGGCGCATCTCCCGAGAAAGGTCGAGTACAAACCGATGTCCTTGACAAAGATTAAGCACCCCACAAACTGATGCCCTGAGAAGGGTTAGCGCATCTCCCGAGAAAGGTCGAGTACAAACTGGTGTCCTTGATGAAGATCAGGCACCAACCAAACAGATGCCCTGAGAAAGGTCGGCACATCCCCCAAGAAAGGTCGAGTACAAACTGGTGTCCTTGACAAAGATCAGGCACCCCACAAACTGATGCCCTGAGAAAAGTCAGGTACAGTCTAGTGTCCTTGACCAAGATCAGACACCCCACAAACCGATGCCTTGAGAAAGGTCGGCGCATCTCCCGAGAAAGGTCGAGTACAATCCGGTGTCCTTGACAAAGATTAGGCACCCCACAAACTGATGCTCTGAGAAAGGTCGGCGCATCTCCCGAGAAAGGTCAGGTACAAACCGGTGTCCTTGACAAAGATCAGTCACCCCACAAACTGATGCCCTATGAAAGGTCAGGTACAATCCAGTGTCCTTGACAAAGATCAGACACCCCACAAACTGATGCTCTGAGAAAGGTCGGCGCATCTCCCAAGAAAGGTCGGACACAATCCGGTGTCCTTGACAAAGATCAGGCACCCCACAAATTGATGCTCTGAGAAAGGTTGGCGCATCTCCCGAGAAAGGTCGGGTACAAATCGTTGTCCTTAACAAAGATCAAGCACCCCATAAACTGATGCCCTGAAAAGGGTCGGCGCATCCTCCGAGAAAGGTCGTGTAAACAACTTATTGCTCTAATAGGTGACCGAAGAATAGTTCGGGTCTTGGAAAGCAATTTCTCATTAAGGCGACCGAAGGAAGGTTCGGGTCTTGAAGGAGCAACCTCCTCATGTCACCAGGTAAGATGATGCCCTGATACTTGCCAAGCTCGAGATTTGCACCCTATCTCGCTTGTGCTCTGTAAGTAACTATAGGTAACTTGTTATCTATCTTAGTACGTGTAATGTTATATTGCTTTTTTTTTTTGGCATAGGACAATAGGTCCCAAATAAAATATAATCCGCTCCACATGCATGGATAAAATTTAGGCATCAGTTTGTCTTTGAATGCAACCTCTGCAAGCTCACCTTCAAAGAGGGGCAATTGTTGATGCCTAAATTTTGATTAGGTTTTCTTTTTAAATTAGTACTTAGTCTCTTTTAATCCTCATTTTCGAATAAAAAAACAAATCACGAAAGCAACAAAAAAATATATAAAAACAGAGAAAAAAAAACAGAAGTAGCAGCCTTCTGGGCTAGGTCGACAAGCCCAGCCCATTCCTTTTATTTTCTCTCGCGCGGGCCCCCACTGGCCCATCCCGCGTGACTTAGCCCATCCCCTTCTCCCTTGTCTTCTTCCTCATCTGTCTTCTTCCCCAACCGTATAAGCAGCAAGCGCCGGAGACGAGGACACGCGCGACGCCGAAATGGAGAGGGAGATGGCAGCGTACAATGGAGTGGACACATCTTCAATGCAAGGCGGCCTAGCTAGAACCACCTCGGCGGATGGGATGCCGGTTTAGCTGGCGGAGGCCGTTTAGCGTGCGAAGACCGACAGTCGAAGCTCTGTCGACCGGCCGCCCCCTCGCCTATAAATAGGCTTCTCCCGACGATGGCAAAGGACACGGCGAACTCAGAGATCTTCCTTTAAGAGACTTTAGGGGAAATCAAAGAGCGAGCACGCAAGAGAAATCGGGTCGAGAGCTCGAACGACCTCCCTCCGAGAGACTTCGGGGGAGGCCGGCGACGAGCGAGCCTAAGAAGGAGAGAGACAGATCATGAAGGATTGAGGGCTGCAAGCCTCGAACCTCCCACTGAGAGACTTCAAGGGAGGTCCGAGGACGAGTCGGCCGAGATCCGTGGTCTGGCTGGAGGAGGGGACTTCTGAGCATAGGAGATTTGAGATCTGTAAGGCGAGGGCTTACAGGAGAGAGAAGACCAGATCTGAGGAGGATCCGCAAGATCAAGCCACCGCAACACGCCGTCGTCCACTGCCATGTTGCCCCCTACCGATGAGCCTCGGTTGAAGTCCCCAAAGCCGGTGAGCATCTCTGACCCCCCCCCCTCGTCTATCACCTCGCTTCTGGGTTAGCCATGTTGGAGCATGCGGTGATCGAGCTCGCATAAGCTCTGACTGCCGGTCGCCCCTTCCTTCGTCGTTTCACCGTCTCCGCCGTAGATGTGCCACAGTAGCCTAGACGTCGCTCGAATGCTTCCGCTCTTGCCATCTCCGCCATAGCCGTGCCAAAGCCGCTCCTTCGCTACTCGGATGCCTTCTTCCCCCCGTCGCCCTTCGCGGCCGTTGGACCGCGAAGCGAGCTGTGGCTGCGAAGTCAGGTTAATCGAGTTGAATGCGTGATCTGGTATCTTAGGGTTTCCTCAAGCGAGTTGGTTCGTCGGGCTGGGTTTGGTGCTTGGGCCGAGCATCCCCTTTTTAATTAAAAATAGGCCCAATTCTGGCGTGTGGGCTGAGTTTTTAAAAAAAACAAAACAAAAGAAAACAAAATAGAAAAATCCCGGGCCGGCCCCGTGTTGCGGGCTCATCCAGGTCTCACGGGTTGCGAATCGGGTCAGTCCCAACCCAGAACCCGACCCAATTCGTTTTTACATTATTATAATAATAAATATAATATTTTAATTTAAAAAAAAAATTAAAAATAATTTATTTTCAAAAATAAAATAAAAAAACCAAAAATATCCCATATCTTCCTAAAAAGCCAAAAATATTAGAAGAAGCCAAAAAATGTTTTTCCTTCACAAAATATATGGAAAAATCTCTCAAAAATCCAAAAAGCCTTAGGGTTTAAATAAGATTAGGTACCGAAAGGACATTAGTGATTAACTAGCGTAATCAAGTCGCCGATCCTAATTTCTCTAGTTGCGCAAGAGCAAGTATTTCCCTTGATACTTCGCTTGAGTTTCTAATTGACCCACCCCAAACCGATTCGTGGTGATTTCATTTTAAAATTGACTTACAGGTTAAAATTTTGGACTATTAAAGTCGTGAATTGCTGGACTTGGGAGAGTCCGGGCTAAGATAGACATAGCCGAACCATTAGCCTCCGCAAGGCGTCCACCCCGATCGGGCGTCGAAAAAAAGAGGTCACGACAGCATCAGCCAATGTTCTTGGTCCTTGGGGAAGAGCGTAAGGTGGGAGTGTGCTTCTGTGAAGCCGCGAGGGAGAAGACATGGATTTGGCTATGGTGGGCTTGGTGTTGCTTTTGGAAGAGTGGGCCGTAGAAGTCCAGTCCCACATCTGGACTAGGCCTAGAATGTGGCACCCCCGAAACGGCCACCGATCCGTTAGGGTCGCCACAATTACATTTTCTTGTAGCATACTACTTTGAGACCAAAGAAATTTTAACATAACTTATAATACCTGGGGGTTTTCATTTGTTTTCTTTACCGGTCCCTGCACAAATAATATGGCGGAAGCATAATTCGACTACCCTTCATCAAAATATAAAGTGATGCACATCATACTAAAACTTTCATAATTTAGGCCGAACACTTTTATTTATATAAGGGATGGACTATGATAGTTGGTACAACAAAACGCCGAGGTCTTTTTGTGCTTGGCGACTACCCAAAAGAAAACCAACTTCTATCCTTGGATATCATCTGCATCCGTCCATCACTCATGTTTCGGCATCCCCAAAAATGCATCTCCTGCTACCCTCGACTCTAGGTCATATCCAGTCAGGTCCATTGGCCGGTGGTGGTGGCAGCACCCTTAAAAAAACGGCCATCCATTCGGACAAGAACTGATATGAACTCCTGGTGAATAGGCCCGGCAGAGAGGCCTACCTCAAAAGTCAGCAAAATCCTCACGCGCTCGAATACCAACTCGTGCACCCCAGGATGATGGTGCTCTGACCACTCCCACTATAGGTCAATCAGGAGTCCATAAAACATACCAGGAGTCGCAGGCAGTAGCGGCATTTTTCTTTTAGTCTAAAATGTTCCCCAAGAGGGGTGAGTGCAACCACTCAGCAATAAAAGATCCATTAAACTATATTATGTAGAAACTCTAACTATATATATATATATATATATATATATATATATATGCATTATTTTCTTGCACCACATTCATAAAAACAATTCAATGCCATAATGAATGCATTTTCAATACCGAATGAAGCCAACTCAATTTCATAAACAAATTCTCATATCATGCCACATGCACCCACATGCACTCCTTTAATGTACCAGATTTTAGCATTCAAAGAAAGGTTTCATTCCCTGGGGACCAATGTTTGCATCCCTCCGGGCTTTCGCACCCAAACTTGGCATCGCAAGACCCTCCGGCACAAACCTCCGGGCATCCAAAGCGTGTTCCATCACACCCCTAGGCATTTCGCACCCCACCTGGCATCACGAGGTATATCCAGGGCTCGCCATGAAAATGGTTGCCCCTTCCCTCCGGATTTACGTACAATCCCTACAACCAGGCATCCCGAAACTGCCGAGGACCCTCCGGCACAAACCTCCGGGCATCCAACGGCGTCGACTCACTCGACCCTTGGGCATCCCGACACTCCCGATGCATCGTCGGCTCACACCTCCGACGGTAACATCCACATCATAATATACATCTCATTACAAAAATACATTTTGATGCAATGACGTCATGGATTCCATGGATCTATAAGACTTTATCAAATTTTCCAATGTCATGTGATATGCTGAATGTCAATGCATCTATCAAGTGAATAACAACTCAATATACAATGACTCTTAGAACAAAATGAACAGTTTCATAGTAAAACAATGTAAAAGGCCAGAATGCACGCTTTCAGTAGAGATTTCGAAATAACCAGCAAATGACCATGAAAAATTCTGAAATTTTAACACGTTATAAAAGAGATCTAGTGGAAAAAGTTTCAATAAGGACACTAAGCCAGATTCGTTATGTATAATGAGTAGTAGTTCACACAACTCAGTTCAGGTTTCTTTTATCACAGAATAAAATTCGACAGAAAGCATTGCATATTAAAAGAGGTTTAAGCCATCGTATTGATTCCGAGAAGTTCTGATAAAAATATATACTCTATCTAATGCAATTCCTCACAACTTCCATGAAGAAATCGGGATCAAATTCATATTAGAAATCTTCATAAAATTTCACAAAGTTACAGGGTTACACATGAAATTTCACTAGATTAAGCGAATCCCATAAAATCCCACTTCCACCGTAACTATCTTACTTCCACAAGTCTACTAAAAGTCGGTCTCTCATCAATAAATCAACAGGGTCAAAATGTACACAAAACCAAAGTAATTCCTCAATCTCATGGTCCTACTCTACTTCGATTACCCACAATTTAACATTCTACTTTGAGAACTCAATTGTTTCCAAGTATATTGCACCATACTGGACAATAACAGCATCACATTATATAGATTAATGGACTTTCACTTGCCTCGATGTCCTACGATTCCACGGCGTGTGGTGAGACAGTGAGGAGTGTGCGGCTCGACGGCGGTGGCAACGCGCACGCACAGCGGGGACTAATTTCCTTCCTTCCCTTGCCGACTCAATCTCTCGCTGCTCACTCGCAACCTTTCTCGCTCACTCTCTCTCAATTACTCCCGGTTTCGCTCACTCTCTCGATTACCCACTTTCACGAGCACAAGATCACTGGTTTTTCTACAACCAGTTAACAAAAGAGAGGCATGTTTCGGTGGTTGGAAGGGGAACGAACAGCTGGAATGGACGTGTCTTCAGCATGCCTCTCCGTGCATTTCGCTGGCTATCCGTACGCCAGCAATGTGGCATCATCCAACCAAGCTTCAGTCAACATCTCTTCTAATTAGTTGACTTAAATGTCGACTATTAAGGGGTCTTCGGGTTGTTTTGGGCTAGTAGATTAGTGCACGTGCGGTCCTTCAATAACAAGGCCCAAATCAAAAAAAAAAAACTGATCCTTAAACTTGCACAAATATGGAGCATTCTCGGTCCCATGGCCTTGGTGGTTCAATAATTTATCAAGTGTACTTATTCATGACTCAGATTCTTGTATAGAAGAAGAATGAGATTGCACGGTGTTTCAATTTCTTTTCTTATCTCATGTGCACTCAAGTGGTATAATTGTGTCGAGTCATCAAAAGAAATATATATGTATATATATACGGTTAGCGAAGTTGATAGTCTATTCAACGATCGGACCCTTAATAAACATAAGATATCAATCCGTTGATGGAATCAAACAATGCTCATGCAAAATACTAATGATATCATTTGGCGATACTTTTATTGATCAGTTACTGCCGTCGCACATCACGGTTTGCGAAATTCTCGGGTGCCACATAGAAGGCCCGTTTTTATTTCACCAATGGGGGCTCAATTTCGAGCTGAACTGGTTTCGTGCATCCGGCCCAGTCCAGCCGAGGACTCAGCCTGGGTCCGCCCGATTTTATAAGTTATTCAAAAAGTTTTCAAAAATTTTCTGAAATTAGGAATTGCGAAAAAGTCGTTTTGAGTAGTTTTGCCAAAAAATGAAAATCAAACCTCAAGGTTGTAATAAAATTAGGTATCAAAAAGTTAGTTGATATAAGCATAATTAAGTCTTCGATTTGAATTTCTCTAATTATGCAGGAGTAAAATTTTTCTCCAAATATTTTACTTAGGCTTTTTTTCGACTCACCACAAACTGATTAATGGCAATTCCTAATTAAAAATGACTTACAAGTTAAAAATTCGAATCATAGATCATGGATTGGTAGGTTTGGGATAGCCCAGACTAAGGCTAGACTTAGGGTCCATTCGTTTCGCGGAAAACAACTTCCGGGAAAATATTTTTTGGAATTTCCGGTGTTCAGA
This sequence comes from Eucalyptus caleyi, assembly GCA_014182885.2. Taxonomy (NCBI): domain Eukaryota; kingdom Viridiplantae; phylum Streptophyta; class Magnoliopsida; order Myrtales; family Myrtaceae; genus Eucalyptus; species Eucalyptus caleyi. The sequence continues at coordinate 52,422,729 of CM024470.2, forward strand.
TGATGGAAAATAAATGGTCAAAGAAAATATTTTCCGATCAATGGAAAATCTCCTTATAAGATTGCGCTCTCGTGCAATCTTCTTTCCTTACTCATTTACTCCAGAAGCTGCCATTTTGCCCTCTTTCTCAAGAAACTTAGGGTTTCTAATCTCATCTCCTCCTCCTTCAACACTGACGATCAGCAGCGGTGGAGCATCTCCTCATCCGGCGGTGCTGGATCTCCTCCCTCACAAAGCCCTAGATTTATGATCTCATCCTCCTCCTCCTTCGACGCGACAATCAGTAGTGGCGGAGCGTTCCCTCGTCCAGCGGTGCTCGATCTCCACAACGTGCCCTGCTTCGTCCAGCGGTGCTCGATCTCCGCTGCTTCCTCTTCACTGCTAGTCAGTTCATACTCTTCCACGCGTAGTTGTCTTCAAGCGACGCATGCACAGATTGAACTTCATCCGCATCTCGTTCTTCGAGGTGCTTTCGGGGATTCAAATTGGAAGATGGGCTGGTGTGAATGGTCATTTTATAGTTCCGAAGCCATCGTTTTCGTTTTCCTTTTTTCTTTTTCTTTTGGAAGTTTCTTTTACTAGTCAAGAGAAAAGGCAGCGACCCTTTAGACAGGATGAGTGACTTGTTCCTGTGATCTTAGCACGACTTGTTGAAAGCTCACTCGTTGGTGAATATTTTCTACTTGAGTTCTGGGTCTAGAGAGAGGAAGGTAAGCTCAAGAGACTTCAAGATTTTAGTGCAGAGTTTTAATTTTGTGGTTCAAGACGCAGTCTTCACTTGGGTGAATAGACCCATTTGTTCGTGTCGGCCTTCCTGGTTTTCTTGTGGACTTTTTCCTTTTTGTTTTTTTTTATTAAATGTTGGGAATGACGTATTCTGTTGGAGCAATCAATCGTGGATTGAATCTTGTTTGCTGGCTTGTGAGATGATCCAAGACCTTTTACTGCTTGTGATACTCTTTATAAAGGACGAGGGGTAGTCTTGGTGAATCAGGTTCATGAAGTTTCTATTTGGTTTTTTGAATGGCTTGCGCATGTAGACAATCTTCTGTCATAGTGTTTAATAGAATGTGCTGTAGAAAATCAGTCTCTCACGGATGGAACTGTGCTGGATTTCATACTTCTAGCATTTTTTTTATCTTAGTTCCTTGTTGCAATATTTTGCTGTTTCAAGAGTGTCTACTCCACATATTATGACCTTTTTGGCAATCATTCAGTTTGACAGTGGGATTCAGATGTTGGGCCAATGATCTATGTCTTTTCACTTTAACATTTCAACAATTGGTGGATATTTCAGCAACTATACTCGTTTGCATGATTAATACATAAGTTCTATCAATTCAATGTCTCGGTATATTGGTAGCAGCTCATCTAGGGAGGCTTCCACTATCACAGTTTGGACTTGTGCCAATGCCAAAAGGTTCAAGCATAAAGATGGGAGCTCCATTGCAACATTCTAGTTGCATCAAACAATTGAATGTCCATCCAGTACTTGAACTTCTTCCTTCAAAACTAATAATTCAACAGAAAGACATTGCCCATAATCTATACGAACATGCTTGGTGAAGAGAAACCATGCGGCCTGCTTTGCTTCTTTTCTCTTTTACTTATTTTTAAAATTCATACGAACATGTTTTAGAGTAAATGAGTGTTTGGTGACAACGAAGGAACAAAGATATGAAGCAAATTTGCCTGGCTTTGAAGGCAAGTTCATATTTAATGGATTTATAGGTCAATGAGTGATGCATGCCTAAGAAAATATAGTCATTTTCCTGAAAAAATGACTTATGGAAAAATATTTTCCGGAAATAGCTCATTTTTCGCGAAATGAATGGACCCTTAGTACTTACAAATCTGTTTGTCTTCTTATCTCTTTGATTGATCAGTGTATCTTTTCAATTAGTTGTCATGGTATTTAAATTATTAACTCTATCAATCTTCTCGTCATGGACTTGACGGGATGAGCGTATCTTTGTTATCCTTTGGGGACAGGCAATTGAGCCGTCCCTAAAAATTTTGGTGACGGTTTTCAAAAAATCTTCACCGACGATAGCCGATGGCCTATGACACTTAACATTATCATATCGCTTTAAGTCTTCGCAAAGATTCTAACAGTAACACCACGAAGATTGGAGGATTCTCATATGGTAACAACCACGCACAAAGAGCAATTTTTCCGAGAAGGAAGATTTAATCGGTAAATAAGCACACCTCTTATCTCATTCTACAATCTTCGAGATGGAGCTGAGCCCTGATTCCTGAGCATTCCGTTAGGAGCACGTCGTGAGCATGATGGTCCCAGCACCTGGTACAATCATATCTGCATGGGCACCATTGCAAGCCACAAGACCATAGCAATGGATATAGAAAAGCCGTATTATATCCATAATAGTTGTTGGAAAAATATGGCTTCGAATTGGGTAGAACAATGAAGATGGATATTCAGAGTACTCAAATCGGACTTTGAGGTGTGATATTACTTTCTTGAAGGATTTATTTGCCCCATAACGTTGCTAATGGTCACCGGTAAAAATCCCCAGGATACAACAAAGTCTCAGATATGAATACTAGATAGCAATTTTAGTATTTCTCCAGGGTGTCTCTAGGAAACAATTGAAAGAATTGTTGTAGTTTCTTTCAGATAGAAAGCTCGAAAAGATGAAAAATGATCACTCTCTTTCTTCCGAAAAATGACGAGTATATATAAAAACAGCCTCAAAACACATGCAACTCTTCGAGAAAATTGCGAAAATTGAACAAATGTGTCCTTTTGGAAATTTTCCAATTGAACAAATGTGTCAATTCAGAAGAAGTTGAAAAACGAACAATTGCAATCATTCAGAAAAATTGCAAACTGAATAAGTAAGTTTTCCAAAGGTTGTCTTGAAAAAACACAAACAAAAAATTTGGAATAATAGTTTTAAATAGAATTTCAAATTTTCATTTTTATATTTCATTTCCGAAAATTCTCAAAATAGAAAGCAACCTTTGAATTGATTAAAAATTAATAACATAAAAAAAACAACAAAGGGATTAGTGCTAATTAAACTACGGGCGTGCAAAGTGCTAAGTGCGAATGGTGGGTCTAGCCCCACCCAATCATTCTTTTAAGTACATAAAGGAAATCCCACACTTCTAAATTGGTCAACTTCCTCCCACTTTTTCTATATGGGACAAGGAAAAAACACTCCGTTTGTTTTGACAAACAAACCTCCAATAATAGTTATACACAGATCTGGCGACATTAATGTGAAAATCTCTCAGAATTCCGTATAAACAGAAACAATAACCATCTCCCTCGTTGTATCTGTCTCTGCTGCAATGTTGTTGCACCAGTGTCTCGTCTGGCATGCCTCTCGCAATCTGGTAAATACAATGAAGACCGATAAAGGTAGCCAACATTCTCTGAAAAAGAGCAATATTCATTTCTCTATGCCTTTGATTCTTTCTGCGTCTTCGTGTTTTCTTTGCTGTTTCACTACAGATTCCGAATTATGTTTGTCTATTGGAATGCGTCAGGCCTTTTGAAATGCGCTGGTTGGTTGCAACCTTCCCTTCTCTTAGTTACAATTTAACGCTCTCCCCCGGAATCGTCTACGCTACACCAAGTCATTCACCTAAATTACGCCATTGTTCTCATTTGCCATTCTGGACTACGAATTACTACAGACATGGAAAAAGATCATAAATGACTGGGAGCTACTCTACAATGAAGTAATTATATGTCAATCGGATGGGCATAGGAACAACTACACTCCTAAATCCACTTTTTGTAGCTCTCTTTGACGCACCGAATGGGTTGAAATATGCAATTTATGAGATGAGAATTTGAGCTAAGGAAGTTGGTCTCTTTTTCTTTATTTTAACCATCTAATTGTGTGTTACAAATTTGTCGATTAAAATTCAGGAGACAATGGTCGCAACTAACTGAGCAACGGGCGATCGCAAGAGGGAAAACGATAAATTCCACTTGCGGTGGAGATTTCAGTCGGGAGCTGGTGGGGCCAATCCTCCGCCCGACAAGTGGTTTTAGATTTTTTGGTTTCTATTTATCTAATTAATTAATTAAAAAAAAAAAACACGTGGGGTCTACAAACTTGATATCCATCATAGAGTTACACAAGACTTTTTGATGGATCGTGGTGTGCGAGTGCACGGAACCTGTAGAACGGACAATACTTCTTGGGACAGCAATTCAAACATTATTATCGCTTTAATTCTATGCCGATCTAGCTATAGCCAATACAATCATTGATCCAGTCATGAAATCTTGCTTCGCGGTCTCCCTCTCTCTCTCTCTCTCCTTCTCCTTCTTCTTCTTCAAAATTTTCAGTACCAAAGCTGCACGCGAATATCTCTCTCACTACTGCTATAACACCACCCTCTTCATTCGCGAAGACCAGATTACCGTGACGGCGGCCGAACTTGGGCTCACGACGATACCGACGGGCTTGGACCGGGCCTTAAACCAGCCCAACACAACTCAGCAAGGCTGAGCTTCGGCCTTGGGCTTCTGCAGGGCTGCTAGTCGCGCGCTTGGGCCTGCTTCCAGGGCCCAAGATGGGCTGAAGATGTGCTGAACTTGCTTGGGCCTTACTGAATTGGGCTTCCGGCTTACTTTGGCTGAATTCTTGGGTTGGATTGCAGAGATTTTTGTGGGCTTCAAATGAGCTAAGAATGGGCTTGGACTTGCTGCTGCAGGGTTTATCTTCGGATGGGCTGGGCTTGAGCTGTTGCTGGACTGAAGTTCACGAGCTGACCAAGAAAATTACGTGGGCTGCTGCTGGGGTTTTGGGCCGAAGACGCGGGCCTCAAATGGACTGGATCTTGCAGCTAACCTCAAGTGGCCCAGACGCGTGGGCTGGGCTGCTGGACTGACGCGAGGCCGAGAGAAGACACGGACGAAGAAGCAGCTTCGTCTGAGCCGCGAGGGACGCGCGGCAGCTTCGGTCTTTGTTGCTACGTGTGGTTGACTGAAAGAAAGAGGATTCGGATGCATGGGGTTGCTGCTTCGGTTGAAAGGAGAGAAACGAAGCTGGAAGTTGACTGGGACGTTGTTGACACCCGAAATTTTATCGACATTTTTAAACGTCCATTTAGTTTGCATATAAAAAAACAAAAAAAAGAGAGAAAGAATAAAAATAAAATGAAAAAAAATGAAAAAAATGAATGAATGAAAATATAAAAAAAAAAGAGAGAAGAAAACAAAAAAAAGGAAAAGGAAAAAAGAAAAAAAATGAAAAGGGGAAACGCTCGTGCGAAAAGGGGGGCCATTTTCACAATCGATTCTCTTTCTCCCGCTCTCCGAGAGGGGCTCTCTCTTTAGATGGATTTTTCTCTCTCTCTCCCCGGGGGGTTCCCGCTCTCTCGGAAAAACGGCCAAACGAACTCTCTCTCAATTGGGGAATCTCTCTTTCTCTCGGACGCTCTCGATCGCTCTCTCTCTCTCTCTCTCTCTCTCTCTCTCTCTAACTAGCAGGATGGAGCTTCCATGGCAGATCTTGAAACCCTAGCCTCACTCGCTGTCTACCGGAGGGAGCTTCCGCCTCCATCTCCAGCTGTTTTTCGTCGAGCTCCTGGCTTCGCTCTGTTCGATTCTTGAAATCTCCAGCACGCGGCAAATCCCCTTGCCGAATAGAGCTTCCCTTTCCTTCGTCCCTCTCTCCCGAATTCTCTCTCTAGTTCGCTTGATCGCAGAGACATCAGCGAAGACGGTGGCGGTTACAGCAACGGTAACAACACCAGCGTCTCTTTCTTCGCCGAATCGGAGGCGTTCTCTTGAAGATTTCTTGGATTTCCAACAGAAACTAGAGAACCGGTTTCTCCCTCTCATTCACTCTCTTGACGGGGTCTCGAATCTCCGGCAGAAACCAGACAACCGATCTCTCCCTCTCAATCACTCTTGGTTCCGGTGTTTCTGAGAGTTTTTCGACAGATTTCTCTCTTGGTTTGGGGCAAGGATCGGCGACATCGGCAACATCGGCTGTGACGACGACGACGACAATGACAACGAGCTCTTTGCCCGCTCGGCTCTCGGTTCTCAGGTGCAAAGGCTCGCTAGAACCTGAATCTCTCCGGATCGAGCTCACCAGATCGGTGAGTTCTCTTTCCCTTTCTCTTGATCCATTAGGGTTTTGGCCCCTGATTTCTCTCTCCCGTTCAATCCTTTGACCTCGAACATTTTCTCTCGACTCTGTCTTGTGCGCTCGATTTGACTTGCTGGAACGGCCGGTCAAGGAGCTTGGAGTTTAGGGCTTAGATAGTGTTGACGGCAGCAACGGTCTTCGATCATTCGCCGATTCATTCAAGGTTGGTACAACTTCTTCAATGGCAGTTGATCCCCTGTTTATACTAGCAATAGTCGCTAAGAGAAATGGGGTGTGATTCCATGTTAATGCTTGCGTGAAGCCTGCGTCAATGAAGTCCTGGCATGATAGATCAGTGGATGCTTTATATTGGTTAGGTTTTACCATTGATGATCCTTATGTCTTGATCAATTACTTCATCGTCTTCATGCTTGCTTGTTTAAAACTTGGTGCTGATATAATCTCAATGTGTTGTTTCTTTTTCTGTCTTCGAGTGGTGATCCAAGATTGTCGATGTGAGTCCTGTGTCGATCTGAAGCCAAGCAACTTGTTTCTAAATGCGAATTGTGACCTTAAAATTGGAGACTTTAGGCTAGCTAAGACCACATCTGAAACGGATTTGATGACTGAATGTGTTGTTACTCGTTGGTACGTGTTGCATTCTTGAATTTGCAATGTTATAGTTAATCATGTCTTTGATGTTTGAATTGTGTTGACTATATGCGGGACTCTAAATGTGATATGGTTCGATGGGATTCTATTTAATCTGTCATGTCATATTCACTTCATGGATTCCATCTAGACTAGAACTATTCATTCTCAACCACTGTAACGGTGTTCATAATGTAGAAACATAAGGCACAGGGGTACAAAAAATATGTTGCAGGGGTAGTCGAGTTGATTTCGCATGCCTGATATGTCACTTTCTGTTTTGGCTGAAACGAGGTGCTAGATGAGTTTTTTTTTTTAATCTCAAGCCCTTCTAGATATAAAAAATACACTTCTAGAGCTTTGATTTGATATGTCGCACGCCCATAATGGATGTTGTTTGGTCACTAAAAAACACCTACAAAGTCTGTTGATTCTACAGTAGTTTTTTAGGTCGATTTGCTGTTCTGACTTACTGCGATTTTCTGTTTTAACTGGAATGAGCTGGTAGATGATGTTATTAGGACTTAATGTCTTCTGGAGATTTGTAATAGACTCCTCAAGATTTCCATAGACATATTATATGTGCGATTTGGCCATCGTTTGCCCTGCCTGATGCTTATTGCAAAGATCGAGCACTAATTTGGTGTTGCAGTTGTTCTGTTCTGATGTTCTATTTTAATCGATCTCTGTTCAGATTTTTTAACTCAGCATCTCATCAAAGTTGATCAGGACATGTAGATCTACGACATATAAAATTTTCATAAAAATATAAGTTCATTTGGCTAGGGTGATCATTCATAAATCGTCATTGTTTTGCACTGAGAATCTGCTCTTGATGACTGACATACATGAAGTCCTCGTTCCTGATAAAATCATACATTGTTCAACCTTGTTTACTTTTTTTATGATTTCCTGCTGGAGGTTATGTTTAGATTCATGGGTCAATGCTTCATGATAGTGGAATATTGTGGGATTGAATGGTTGTTCTGGAAAACCCCTTTGATGTGTTTTGGATTCCTAAAGAGATTACTTTAATGTGTTTTGGAAACCTCTTGAATTGTTACAAATTTTGTCTATTCTTTGTGTGCTTGCTGTTCATATGTCCTAGTGTGTGAAATTGTTTAGTTGTGTCATTGATGTGCTATTTTTGCTGTTTCTTTGTGTACTGATTTTGCTATTCATTGTTTTAAGGGCCAAATCATGCGTCATTGTCTTCTTGACATTTGAAACATGTGTTACAAGTTTCGCATCAATGCATGGCATATCATATTTGAATCTCATTTGATGTGAATATCATGCATCCATTTGGCTAATTGCAATTGAAATTTGTCATGCATGACATTCTTAGTTCTAAGTCACTTTGCAATGTTAATAACTTGTGTGATTTCTTTGCATTTTGATTTAGGGTTAAATATTTACCCAAACTTTTTGCGCATTCAACCTTATGTCATGTGTAAATTTCACATTTTTGTGCATTGTCTAGGTGGTCTTATGAACCAGTAAACATGCATTGTATTTTGTTTTGTTTGTGGCTGACATGCGCGATTTCACAAATATCAATTTTTGACCATCAATTAGATCTTGATTGGACTTGAACCCTATTAGGAAGTCGTAAAATTCATCTTAATCTTTCAGATGATGTTAATTTTGCATCATTTACATATCATTCGGTTTAGAAATTTGTTTCTTTCATTTGTATGCACCTATTCATATGTTTCTTAGATTATGTTTAGATTAGGACCCTGAACATGGATAAAGCGTGAAGATGGTGGAGGTCAATGTCCATTCCGACCATTGTCATATACTATTTGTTTTCCCGACATATGTCTCAGGTTCCATGCGTTGTATAAAACCCGACGAGTTGCGGGTTTCATTTCTTTCGTGATTGTTTTCTTTAGAATTGCATGATAGATTTACTGCTTTTCTTGATTGTTTACTTAATGTCTTGCAATTTCAATTTCTCTGATTGATTCATTTTATTGTTTTTCTTAGAAATAGAATAGAATGAAAGTAATCCACCATGCATGATCACTTAGTATAGAATTGATGATCCCGAAAATGTAAAAAGAAATGCATTGACATGTTAGGAAAAACACAACATATTGTTTAGATACTGAAAGTGCGCTAATAGCATTATTAGTGTAACCCAAGTCCCTGAACCTAGATATCTGGTTGCGTAGGAATTGAGGGAACACTCTCAACCATCGATTAAGTTTCTAGCCGACCTCCAAAATGAGGCTAGTGGCGACTCATGTATATTCTTAGGTTGTTAAATGCCTAGATCGTATAAATAAATCCGCTGTCGCGCGGGGTACGAGCTTGGGAGAGTTCGCGATCTCGTGAGGAAACTCTCGTGATCAAAGTACCCCTAAACCCAACCTTTCCCCTCCTTTGGACATTTCGAGGGCGGTGAGATCGAGTCGCGACAGACATGTGGCACAATTGCTGGCGGAGAGGTGGAGCTTCCAACCATGGATGCTTCGCTCGGTTGATGGGCCACTGCAGAGGAATGAAGCAAAGAGAGAGAGAACGACCGAGAGATGGCTTGAGTGGGGGAATCTGCGGAGATGGAGCAGACGGTTTCGAATGTGTGGCAGTGGGAGGAGTGTTCGATGGAGTGAAAAATGAAAGAAGCTAGCTGGTTGAGAAGAAAATGAAAGCAACGCAAAAGTAGAAGCAAAGCAGTTGGTTCGTCCAAGGAAAGTGAAGCTGGACGCATGAAGGAGGAGGAGGTCAATGGGGCGTGCGATTGAAGCTTTGAACAGGGGCGGCAAAAGTCCACAAAATCAATCCATTCCCTTAAATGTTTGGTCCCCCCCAAAGCCCACACACAAATATCTAATGTTCCTGTTAGGGAAATCCCTTATGATGTTTTGAAGATGACAAAATAAATCAAAGGCTACTAACATGTTTGATGGTTGAGTAATAGACTATGCAGATGATAGAACGTGTAAAAGATATTATCAAAGTCTATTCTTGGAAGAACCAGAAGATAGACTCTATGCTGAAGCTGAACTAGAAGACAAACTCTATGCTAAAGCATAATATGTTCAAACTCATATTTTAATGTCTATCGCACTCAGACTCAGATTGTAAAGTCTATTGCTCTCAGACTTTACATCTAGATTCGATATATCATAACTCAAGCCCAATCATATAACGACTAGTGATCTAGTTTGGATTCTACATCAAGATTGATTTGATTGACTCAATCTAATTAATTGACAATTGGATCTTGAAAACAAGAACTTTCTATATGAATGAGCTTTACTTATGGAAACCAAGATTATGTTCGTATGGGCGATTGGAATCAATTTGGGATTCTACTTTTGTCACTCAACGGCTATCAAATCTTCTAGATACAAAGCTATCCAATGGGTAGATTGGAAGACGATCCTCGAGATACTGTCCAACGGCTAGTTTGGAAGTGGAGTATTTAAGGAGATGAAGGACTGATGAGCAAGTAAGAGACGGAGCGTAGAATTTATAATTCCAAAGTTTGAGCGACCTTCGATCATATACTTGTTTTTAGTGAGCTTAAACATTTGTGATCGTGAGAGAAATACCAAAAGAGTGACTTAGTGAGATAGTGTGATCTACTACTAAGTGTTTGCACTCAAAGTTGTAATCTCTTGTTGATTGCATAGTGGAATCAAGCCAATAAGGCTGTTAGCGTGGGAGAGTGAATGTAGGCTTAAATTAAGCCGAACCACTATAAACCTTGTGTTCTTATTCTCTTCCTTAGCTCATTTGTTTTGTTTGAAGTTTATTTTATTCCGCATATATTTGTCAAGATTTAGTTTAAACACCTATTCACCTCCCTCTAGGTGTTCATACTAGCACTTTCAATTGGTATCAGAGCCAAGTGCTCGGTTTATAAAAGTATTTTTGCTTTTAAGCTAAAGATCTTTTATGACTAGTATCTTGGCACCAGGACTTATGGAGGAACAAAGTAACACAAGGCCACCATATTTTGATGGAAAAGAATACAACGTGTGGAAGAACAAAATGATGGCATTCCTAAGATCCAGAGATCCCTTGCAATGGGATGTTGTGGAAAGAGGAATCAATCCCACTGTTGCGTTTACATCAAATAAGAATGGCAAAGACAAATAAACCAAAACCCCCACTCCAATGTCTCAGACAGAGATGTCCAAAAGAGAAGCTTTTGATGTGAAAGCAATGTATTCTTTATATTGCACTTTATCTCCTATTGAATATAACAGAATCTCTTCATGTGAAACAGCAAAAAAAAGTTTGGGATAGATTGCATGTTACATATGAAGGGACTAATCGTGTAAAAGAGACAAAAGTAAACTTCCTGCTTGGCAAATATGAATCATTCAAGATGAAGCAAGGAAAATCGATTGGAGATATGTTCAGCCGCTTTATAGAAATTGTAAATGGTTTAGCATATCAAGGTCATTCAATTTATTCCCCAATGAAGGTCAACAAACTCTTGCGAGGTCTCGCAAAAGATTGGAACCATGTTAAGACCTCAATCCAGGAGACTCAGAGGATTATGTCACTCTCCGTTGATGAATTGATCGGCCCTCTTCAATCCTATGAAGTGGAACAACTCAATGACGAAGATCCCGAAGGTAAGAAGTCCATCACTTTAGTATATAACGTTGTTTTTGATGAAACATACTTAGAAAATGACATGGACGACGAAAAACTTGCTTTTATGATCAAGAAATTCAAAAAGCTAAGTAGAAAAGGAAGGAAATTCGATGGAAGAAGACAATACAAGCAGAATGGCCAGAAAAGAAACATGAAAGAAGATGATGAGCAAGGAAATATATGCTTGATGGCACATTCAAAATCTGAGTCTGACTCAGACATAGACTCAGAATCCGATGAGGAAATCGAGGTAAGCTATTCAAAAATTCCTCTCAAAGTTTCAAAGTATATAAATGAGCTTTGCTCAAATCTCAAATCTTCTCTTAAAAGGATCTCCAAACTTAAAAAGGAGAATTCTCGGCTTAGGCAACAAAATCTTTCTCGAAAAGAAAAGTTTGAAATTTTGCAAAAAGATTTTCTACAAACAAAAGAAAATCGAGATTTACTTGTTAAAGAAAATGATTCTTTAGAGAAAGAATTTTCAAATATTTTAACAAAATTTTCAAATGGATCAAAAACATTATAGCATATCATTTCCATACAAGTTCCTTACTATAATAAGTCGGGACTTGGTTTCAATAAGGAAAATGATTCTCTAATAGATTTTCCTGAAGTCAATGAGAGACTTAAACAAAGACCATCTAGACTTGCATACAAGAAGCATTTTCAAAGAATCTTTACAAAATATGTTGGTCGAAAAGCCCTCAAATGTTCAAATTGTGGAGATTTGGAATACTTTGAGAAAAAATGTGCTAAAGTCTAGAGACATATTAAGAAAGATTGGGTAAAAGCAGCATACTCTACTAACTCTCATGGACCCAAGAAAAATGGGTACCAAAGAAAATATGAGTTATTTTTGCAAGAAATAAAGGAAAAGAAGAAAGAGAATTTGGTAAGGAAGGTAAATTTTTTAATTAGATTTGGGCACATAATTCTCATATTCGATATATCATTGGTTGATTAAGATTTATAATGATCATATTTTGCTTTACTGAAGAAAGAATCGTATGATTTGTTTTCGTGATTTGTGAGTTGAGATTTGATTTAATACGTGTGATTATTTGAGATAATTCAAATTATTTTGTCTAATTTTATACTCTAAGATTTAGTAATATTTTGCAGAGTGAAAATCTGTTTTACGTGATGATGCAAGATATTCTTAGATATTCAAAAAATTTATTCTCTCTGTTTTTATCGTACTATGACTAACTGAGAATTTATTTTTCAAAATATCATTGTGCATAATATTCTTTCTTTGAATACTTTGTTATGATGAATTAAGAAAGAATATTTGTTTATGAAGATTTTATATTTTGCTCTAATGTCATAGAAGATCCAAATTGATGAATACCAAAAAGGAAATGAGTTGATTGCAGGAAATTCAATAAGGTAAGAATGATTGCAAATCTATGCAGATTTTGGTGCAATAAGAAAAGAATCTTAGGCAAAGATTGGTAATGATTTTTTTAATCAATGGTATATTTGAAACATATACCTAGGTAAGAGAAAAAAATTGCATCCCGCCTTACAAATTTCTACATGCATTTATCATGATTTTGGATGATTATTTATTACATAGCGAATATCTTTTTGCAAAATATAAGGTATTGCAATTTTGGCACGTGACAAAAATATCTATTTTCTTTTTGCAAAATGCATATCTGAAATTTATTCTCAAGAAAATCTCTTTGATCTCGAAAGATATTACTGTATATTCATGGATATTCTTTCTATATTCTTAGAAGATATAGTATATCTAGCAAGTTTGATCTGTAAATCAAAGGAAGATATTATGTGACATTTTTGCAAAGATGATTATCTATTATACAATATTTTGTAGGTGACAATAGAATCTTCCATATGAATTTTGGAAAGCTCGATCTGAAAATTATAAAGATTCTATACTATCTTTTGAAGGTTTAAAAATTCCCTTCCTTGTGCAAAAATTTTGCTTATTGAGGAAATCCCTTATGTGTCGTACAAAAGGTTGAGTGGTTATGAATTTTAATAATTGATAATTTCATATATGGTATTCAATTTTTTTATATGAAGAAAATGGCATCACATATTACGTGGATATTATTACAGTTTATTTTTTGAAAAAGTTTGTTAAGTTGATGCAGGTTGAATTCGAGACAAGCTTGATTGAAGAAAATAAATCTTTTCCTCAAATTTCAAAATATAAGTGATCGTTGGGATGTTGTTGCTACAAAGGAAATAATGAAAAAATATTATGTTCAACATGCACAAACAACAATTGTTTCTATTCGCAAATATTGTCATAATGACAGGGGGAGAAAGCAAATTCAAGAGAAAGGAAAGAATCATGATTATCTCAAAAGGCAATAAATTGAGGGGAAGCTTTGATCAATTATGGAAAAATCTTTTTGGATTGAGTATGATCTTATTATGGATGGAAGGAAAGGTAAATGTGTCAGAATTTGTTCTAAAAAAATCCGGTTAGTGCATCTTTTATTACCTTTTGTCATTAACAAATCTCTAAATAATATTATCAATTTATTATGACAAAATGGGTCAAGTGAATTTTATAATGCATCCATGATTTTTATTGGATATTTGCTGATATATATGATCGAAGTGAGCTATATCGCATTTCTTTAATATTCAATTATAAAAGCTGATTTTTTGGAAATTGTGTTTCATGCAAGATATTTGTTATTATTTTATTTTCTCTACGTGATACTTTTTTTCCATTATTATCGCTTTTGATTATGACAAAAAGGGGGAGAAAATATAAATATGCATATGTGTTCATTTGTTGATATTACTTATTGCATAATATTGAACTGCAATTATTTTTCTACAATTGTTATGCTCAATCTATTTGCTGTCTTTTAATTCAAATCCTTTAATTCAAATCACATTATTTGAAAATCTAAGATGATTGATTTATCATTATTTTAGAAAGTGTGATTACACATATGCATATTCAGAGATTGTTTTGTCATCATCAAAAATGGGGAGATTGTTAGAGAAATCCCTTATGATGTTTTGAAGATGACAAAATAAATTAAATGCTAGTAACATGTTGGATGGTTGAGTAATAGATTATGCAGATGATAGAACATGTAAAAGATATTATCAAAATCTATTCTTGAAAGAACTAGAAGACAGACTCTATGCTGAAGCTGAACTAGAAGACAAACTCTATGCTGAAGCTGAACTAGTAGACAAACTCTATGCTGAAGCAGAATATGTTCAGACTCAGATTGTAAAGTCTATTGCACTCAGACTCAGATTGTAAAATCTATTGTTCTCAAACTTTACATCCAGATTCGACATATCGTAACTCAAGCCCAATCATATAACGGCTAGTAATCTGATTTAGATTCCACATCAAGATTGAATTGATTGACTCATTCTAATTGATTGATAATTGGATCTTGAAAACAATAACTTTCTATACGAATGAGCTTTACTTATGGAAACTAAGATTCTATTTGTATGGGCGATCAGAATCAATTTGGGATTCTACTTTTATCACTCAACGGCTACCAAATCTTCTAGATATAGAGCTATCCAATGGGTAAATTAGAAGACGATCCTCGAGATACTGTCCAACGGCTAGTTTGGAAGTGGAGGAGTATTTAAGGAGATGAAGGATCGATAAGCAAGTAAGAAACAGAGCGTAGAATTTATAATTCCAAAGTTTGAGCGACCTTCGATCATACACTTGTCTTTAGTGAGCTTAAACATTTGTGATCGTGAGAGAAATACCAAAAGAGTAACTTAGTGAGATAGTGTGATCTACTACTAAGTGTTTGCACTCAAAGTTGTAATCACTTGTTGATTGCATAGTGGAATCTAGCTAAGAAGGCTATTAGCGTGGGAGAATTAACGTAGGCTTAGATTAAACCAAACCACTATAAACCTTGTGTTCTTATTCTCTTCCCTAACTCTTTTG
This sequence comes from Eucalyptus caleyi, assembly GCA_014182885.2. Lineage (NCBI taxonomy): Eukaryota > Viridiplantae > Streptophyta > Magnoliopsida > Myrtales > Myrtaceae > Eucalyptus > Eucalyptus caleyi. The sequence goes on from CM024470.2 coordinate 52,438,014, forward strand.
TTTTGTTTGAAGTTTATTTTATTCCGCATATATTTGCCAAGATTTAGTTTAAAAACCTATTCACCCCCCTCTAGGTGTTCGTACTAGCACTTTCAGTTCCTAATTACTTTCTTGCACTAATATCCACCAAATTATCCAAATTGAAGCCAAAATAATGCTGCCCTCTCTTGGTTCCGAATTTCACATTTTGATGAGTGTGGGTCTCTTTATTTGCCATGAATCACATCCTTTAATAGTTCCCCTGTTGACATAAGAGATAAATTATCAAACCTAGGGTCATGTCTGGTAGTCTGGCTACAGAGCAATCTTCACTGTTCAAACCTTCATATCCCTTCAAGTAATTTTGTGCCACTGTTTTTGCTATATTTATCATAGAGCTCCCTTCAATCTATTACCCATATATTTTCACCTCCAAAGTACTTCAAAAACCCACTCAGAGAACCTTTAGCCAGCATTCCTGTGGAAAAGACAATATGGAAGGTAAAGAAGAGAATAAACTGCGATTGGCTGCATTATGTAAAAGTCTGGGTCATCTGTGGTCTGAGAATGATGTAGTAGAAGTGTCCACAGAAATCCCTCCACAAAAGAGGGATGAATGCAATCGTACTTTATTTGGGAAATTATTTTCAAGACCAAATGTCAATTTCCTAGTTTTTCTAAACACAATGAAGAAAGCTTGGAAATCAGAATCTGTGGCCTGCTCCCAAAAAGAACCAAGATTATTCACTTTCGTTTTTTCAATCGGAGGAGGAAAAAGAGAGAGTTCTGCAAACTACACCTTGGTCTTTTGCCAGTAACCTATTAGTTCTTAAACAATGCGAATTAGAAATCCCGGAGCACTGCTACGATTTTTCCAGGAATGCTTTCTGGGTGCATATTGGAGGGATCCCCCCTGGCTAGAGATTAAAAGAAATTTTCAATGACCTGGCAAAAAAAATAGGCCATGTATTGGAAATCCAAGTGGATTCAAAAGGCAATGGACCACAAAAAGGAGGAAGAGTGAGAGTGGAAATAGATTTGACAGTTTCGCTAAAATCAGGGGCTATACTGGATATCGGCAACAAGTGGTTATGGGTGGAATTTAAATATGAGCGTCTATCGCCCTACTATTATTCGTGAGGAAAAATTGGCCACTATGCCACTAATTGTGAAGACATTCCATATGATCAATCACCATGGGCAGCAAACAACCCTAGAAAATATGGCCCATGGCTGAAGGTAGAAGTGTGCGACCATAGCCCCCACTGGGAGGCATTTTATGGCAAAATAGAAGAAGAGACTATAGTGGAAGAAACGGTACTAGACATCCCCCTTCAAGCACTAGAAATGGATATAGTCGCCAGAGAAGAAGTGGGTACAAGGAGAGTTACAACCTACACCAAGAAAAGGATAGACAATTTTCATGAGCAGGAGGCAATAGAAGAACCAACTGCTTGTTTTGCGAAAGATCCAGATCACGGCAAACAGATAATATGCTCTGAAGCCCCTAAGCCGATCTTGTCGAAAGTTGGAAAATGCAGTAAGAAGAATATGAAGGTGCAGAGGGCAAAAAAACAAAAATGCATAGCATAGCAAGTTCCTCTCTTAATCGATGACACGGACCTTTTGGAGACCCCAATTAAGTTGATGAAAGATGGTAATGAGTGGGCTTTGGTGGCTAGCCCTAATAAGCCACTGACGACGATATGAAAATTATAAGCTAGAATTGTTAAGGGCTGGGCAATCCCCTGACATTCCAGGAACTAAGAGCCTTAGTAGCTCTTGAAAGGCCCAGCCTGATTTTTCTTATGGAAACAAAGAACAAAACAACGATGGTGGAGGGAGTTAGCAAGAGACTTAAATTTCAAAATCTATTCATAGAAAACCCGGAAGAAATAGCGGGGGACTTAGCTATTTTGTGGAATGAGGAAGTGGTGTTAAAGGTGAATGACGGCTCTAAAGAGTTCATCGATTTGGAGTGTACTGATCCAGACAATGGCTATCAAATAAGGATAACTTTTATTCTTGCACCAACAAATTTCGGAGAACGGCTGCAGTTATGGCAAAAGTTGAAGGACTTTCAGTCAACTAATTTTCTATCGTGGATTTGCATGGGAGATTTTGACGAAATATTATATGTATGGGAGAAGGTGGAGAAATGAGAAGTAGATAATTACCGAATAGCAGCTTTCAGAAATCTGTTAAATAAGTGTTCCCTAATGGACATGGACAGCAAAGGGTGTGCATACACGTGGGCGAACAACAGGGAAGGGGAGGCTCTTGTCAAAAAAAGACTAGACAGAGTTCTATGTACTATGGAATGGAGAATTACCTTTCATGACGCTAAAGTACAAGCCCTTCCAGCAATTGGCTCGGATCATAGCCTTCTCCTCCTTATGTTGCATCCTAAAAGCAAGAAAAGAAAGAGAGATTTTAAGCTTGAAGCGTTCTAGACAAAAAAATGAAGAGTATGGTGAGCTCATCCAGCAAATATAGAACAAAACACCTCTAAGCCAGACAAGCTTCTCCGCGAAAATCAATGAAACATCCAACCAAAGTGCTTACTAAGTGGAGTAAAGAGAAGTTTTCCAATGCACCAAGTCGAATTAGGGAGCTTAACAAGGCATTAATAGAGTTAACCAATAAATAGTCCCAACATGCTAGCAGGAAGAAAGTCCACAACATTGTCAACCAGATAGAACAATTGTGGAAACAAGAAGAAAAATTTTGGGGTATGAGATCACGCATTAAATGGCTACAATGGGGTGATAAAAACACCCAATTCTTCCATGCAACTACAGTACAATGAAGGTAAAGAAACAAGATCACTATGCTACAAATGGAAGATCAAAGTTGGTGCAGAGACCCCTTAGCTCTCAAAGATCACATCGGGTCCTTCTACAGGAACCTATACAAAGCAGAGGGTCCCCGAAACTATCAACCAATTCTAAATCAGTGCCTTAGCCCAGTGGAAGAGGAAATTAATGCAAATCTGATGGCCAACATTACTATGGAAGAGGTTAAAGCAGCAGTTTTTCAAATGGGGTCACTAAAAGCCCCTGGACCTGATGGCTTCAATGGCCTCTTTTATCAATAATCATGGGAGGATATAAAGCTAGATTTGTTCCAGTTAGTACAGGACTTTTTCGAAATAGGTACCCTTGATCCTCATCTCAACAAAACGCATATATCTTTGATACCAAAAGTAAAAACTCCAGAAAACATTAGACAATTCAGACCTATCAGCTTGTACAATTTCAGCTACAAAATCATCTCAAAAGTCCTAGCTAATAAGCTAAAGATTTGACTTCCAGAGATTATAGAGCCTGAACAAAGTGCCTTTGTCCAAGGTAGGCAAATTCAGGATAATATACTAATTGTTTAGGAAGTATTACATCAGCTGCAAATTACAAAAAGAAAGAAAAAATTCCAAGCGATCTTTAAACTGGACATGCAGAAGGCCTATGATAGAATCGAAAGGGATTTTCTAAAGGATTGTATGCTGAAAATGGGTTTTTGTGAGAGGTGGGTATCTCTAATTATGCAATGTGTCTCAACGGTGTCCCTAAGTGTGAAGATCAACGAGGAACCAACTCAATATTTCACCCCCTTGAGAGGACTTAGACAGGAGACCCCATTTCTCCTTATTTATTCATCATAATAGCAAATGTTTTAACATGGCTGATGAACAAAGCTATTGAAGAGGGAAGCATCAAGGGGATAACATTAAACAGGTTCTGTCCTACATTGTCTCATTTACTTTTTGCCGATGATGCTATATTTTTTCTGGATGGGACTATCGTCGAATGCCAAAACCTAGCAAATATCCTTAATCAATACTGCTATGCATCGGGGCAAGCTATAAATTTAAACAAATCAGGGGTATTCTTTAGCAGTAACAGCCCTCTATCTTTGAAAAGAAACCTAGCTCATGAGCTCAGAGTTCCCATCATAGAAAAAACAGGGAAATATCTCGGTATTCCAACAGAATGGGGTCATTCAAAGAAAGAGATGTTTGCGTGGATCTTAGCAAGAGTAAACTCGAAGCTCGAGGGATGGAAAGAAAAGCTACTCACAAAAGCAAGCCATCCCCACTTATGCAATGTCAATTTTTAAACTTCCTATTTCCATATGTAGAGCCATAGAAAGAAGAATTGTGTCATTTTGGTGGCAGAAAGGTGATTCAAAAAGAGGTTTGCATTGGAAAAAATGGGAAGTTTTAAAAACTAGAAAAGATGAGGGAGGTTTAGGATTCAAAGATTTGATTAATTTTAATCGAGCAATGCTCGAAAAGTAAGCCTGGCGATTATCCAAATCTCTTTCAGCTTTGTGGAGCAAAATACTAAAAGGAATCTACTTCCCAAATGGTGATTTATGGAAGGCAAGTAAGGGGCAGCGACCGTCTTGGGGATGGCAAAGTATGTTAATAGGAAGAGAAGCTATAGAAGCAAACATTAAGTGGTCAATGGGGGACGGAAAATCCATTAAAATACGAGAAGACAAATGGCTAAAATATGGTGTGATCGGAGGACCAGCTAATCAACAAGAACCTATTCTGGTGTCAAAACTGATTGATGCATAATCGAGAGTTTAGGAGGAACATCAAATCCTTAACCTTTTTGAAGAAAAAATCGCCAATGAGATTCTTGTGATACCTCTGAGTTCGAATACAAAGAAGGATAGCCTCGTATGGATAGGGAATTAGTCAGGGAAATACACCATGAAGAGTAGATACAACCGAGCCTACCCTAAAACCATCAGAACCGACCTAAGCAGGGCATCCTGTTCTTTTAAGCCCCCACGAACCCTGTGGACTCAAATATAGAGTCCTGCAATACCTTCGAAAATGTGTACGTTTCTATGGAGCCTCTGTCAAAACGCCATACCCACACAAGAGAATCTCTATAAAAGAAAACTGTTACCCGACCCCTTATGCCCATTTTGCTTTACAAATATGGAAACCACAGAACATCTATTTCTATTGTGCAAGTGGACAAAAACAATATGGGCAGACCCATGCATCAACATCATCAGCAACCCAAGCAACATCAAGAGATTTGATCAGTGGCTAATGGAGGCATTCGAAGAAAAGGAAGGCTTACCCGAACAAGAACTCACTATGGTGGTGCTGTGGAACATATGGAAGTCCCGAAACAACCTTATTTTTAGAGCAAAGCCTCTGCAACCAGTCGATCTCGTGGATCTCGCACAAGAACAGCAAAGAAACTTCAGTAGATGGCAGAATCGAAAAAAGACCATCCCCCCCAAATCGAAGCGTACCTGTTCAATGGAAGCCGCCGAACAAAGATGAGTTGAAGATCAACGTTGATGCTTCATGGTTTCCAAACGAATTCCTCTGCTCAATCGCTGGAATAGTTCGAGATCTATCGGGGAAGGTGGTTGAGGGTTTCACATCTGAAGTTAGGGCTTCCTCTTCTTTGCAAGCTGAAACACTTTCTCTCTTGCACAAGCTCTCATACTTGAGGGAACTTGATACACAGCACGTGGGGAGAGAGAAAAGTCAAAGAGTTAGCTGGGCATGTGAAAATGATTGTTCGACTCTAGTTGATATTGTAATGGGCTAGGCCGATTCTCCATGGGACTTAGACGAAATTATGGAGAAATGGAAAGCAGAGTTAGCGTTGTGTAAATCAGCACGGGTGGTCTACTACCCACGCGAAGCAAACTGAGCAGCGGATTGGTTGGCTAGAACACATCGAGCCAAAAAACTTCCTTTAAATTGGGTGAGTTACCCTCCTTTATCCCTCTCGGAAATTCCATGTTCAGAATTTTATCCATCGTTGTCTTGTAAGACTTGTTTACTTCCATGAATGAATGCAACATCTACTTTTGACCCCAAAAAAAAAAAAAAAAACTTCCAATTTCTTCGACAATTTCCCAAATTCGATGTCCAAATTTGATATAGAAAAATCCCATACAATTTTCTATAAGTCCCTACCACTCAAAGGCTCGGCTTAGAAGTCCAAATTTCCACAATGTCCAAATGATTTCCCGTAAAAATCTCGGAATCTCATAAAATTCTTCGAATGATGAGTTGACGTTCCTAAAATAGATCATGACACCACAGAACTTTCAATTTCTGAAATCGGATTCAAATTCGCGGTTAATTTCAATACAGCTTGCTTTTAGCATGACCTAGTTTACCAGGTAACTTTTAAGAATTTTTTTATGCAATTAACCCATGATCGATTTATCTCGAGTCACAATGTACATCTTCAACACATTGGTGACTCTCGGTTGTCGTGAAAATCTCGAGGTTTCAATTATGGGCACCGAGTACCAAAACGATAGAAAAATCGGTCTAGTGTTGATCGACGACTATTTTGCAATCAGGTGGAATCACCCATGCTCTAATCATATATCTCAATCAAATCGACCTATCCTTGATCTCTGATCAATTTCTGACAGTGCCATAATAACCTTTTCAGATCAACACGGTCGAGCAGTCGATTCCCGGTCGAATTCTCAAGTCCATTGCATTAAAATCCCTTAACAGCTTCCCTAGATAGTCTAGTTATCTCATGAGTGATCAGCTCCGAAAATAGTACTATGGACGCGTCGACGAAATGCCCGATTTATTTAATTGAAAACGAAATTTGAAAATTCAGCCTGTAATACCGGAAGAGTTCCTTTTTGACCTCCCAAAGTGGCACTATTTCCGACATTGTTGGTCTATCTCCAGGATCTTCCTGTACACACAAGAGCCCAATGTGAATGCACCTGACTATTTCAATTGTTGAGCCTTACTTAACTTAATATACGTGCTTGTTCACCAAGGCAAGATACTAGAAACAGTCATCTGATTGACAGAAAGATTAGTTGCCGATAACTGATTGAGTTCTTGAACTAATCTACCAACTGAAAATGCCGGCTTTTTTGGTTCCGGAGGAGTTCCTTTTTGACCTCCCAAAAGTGTCACTATTTCCGACATCGTTGGTCTATCTCCAAGATCTTCCTGTACACACAAGAGCCCAATGTAAATGCACCTGACTATTTCAGCTGTTGAGCCTGATTTTGCTAAAGAAGGATCCATGAGTTCCAACTCTCTTCCTTGAGTCCATAGTTTCCACGCCTGCAAGATAAAATTGATTTTGGTGCAAAATGAATGATTGGCAGACATGATTAAAAGGCAAGATTTTGATTCCCGTGAAATGTTGTACATATGCAAGAAGTGTCTGAGCATGTTCTGTAAGATAAAATCTGCTACTTCATTTTCCGCTGATGATCTCAAGCAAAATGACACCAAAGCTGAACACATCTGATTTTACAGATAATGATCCCCCCATTGCATACTCTAGGGCCATATAACCACTGTCACAAGCATCAAAGTTGGCATTAGTCTTTTCTATTTAGTACCTTCTTAATGAAGAACCTAGTAGAGTGTTTTCACATGAAAGAACATGAAACTCCTAGATTTTCTAGCTGAACAAAATCAGAAGAAGCAGACTCACTATGTTCCCACGACTCTTCTTGTATTAGCTGAACTTTGGTTTTCGCAAAATATTTCGGCCGTCCCGAAATCCGATATCTTGGCAACCATTTCATGATCCAGCAGAACATTGCTAGGCTTAAGATTCCTATGAATAATCCTAAGTCTTAAGTCCTCGTGCAGGTAAACTAGTCCTCTAGCAGTTCCATCAATAATAGAAACGCATGTGCACCAATCAAGCTGTGCACGTTTGTCTGAATATGGAGATAAGGGCATCATGCAAAAAAGGTTAATAATGAGGACAATTTACAACATGCGCAAATTCTAAGCAAATGAGTTCTAAGTTGGAGGTCACAAGAATTTACCGAAGATGTAGATATCGAGGCTTTTGTTAGGCATGAACTCGTTACAAGCAGCTTCTCACTAGATTTCTATGCTGGAGCTTTGCAATCAAGATGACCTCATTCTTGAACTCCTCGAGACCTTGCCAAGATTTCCTTGACAACATTTTAACTGCTACTTCTTTTCCATCGAAAGCAAACCCCGAAAGCTAATTCGGTTAAGCCCTCCACATACCGGACTTCAACAGAAAACAATCACAAACTGACAGCAATGGATAAATTACCTTGTAGACAAAAGTCACCGAACCCCCTTGCCCGAGCTTCTTTGAACTTGAGAAGTCATCTGTAGCTGCCTTTAGTGTGGCTAGATCCATGAAAGGAAGTTCTCCAGAGCTAACCAGGTTGCCTTCTTCAGTAATTTCCACTCCGATTGGATTTGTTAAATCATTAAGCAAAGCACGCGGGCTTCTTTCCAGGTCTGAAGGTACCTGAGTATGGATTATTGGACACAAATTGCGTAATCCCAAGATCTCCATAACTAGAACAAGAACATACATCCAAAGAGTAAAAGATTAACACACCTGGGATCCATTGTTCTTGAAGCGGAAGTGGAAACACAATGTTCCATGCGCAAATTCTTCTCCTCTATTGCCCTCCGTATCACTGGCTCAATGAGGCGGCCCCCCTCACGTTTAGCGTTAGGTAAACACCCCTTAGGTGAGGATACATGTGAGAATTAGGGTTAGAGGAGATACTTGAGCACTATTTATAGAGTTTCTAGCCAGTCCCTCTCATTATGGGTCAAGCTCAACTCGGCCCACACTAGCCAGCCCATATTAGACTAATTAAGAAACATTCTATCTCACCTTAGACCAACCATGTTTTACGGTAACTGTAAAAACAGTAAATTACAATATCAATTAATTTAGTCCACATTAGAAAAACTCTAACATGGACTATATTAATTGAAACCGTACTGTATGTTCACACATTTGGTCCAGAGATAATTCTTAATAGTCAATCCTATCCCATAAAGTCTTAAACACCGAATCATGGCGGTAACTGCATGTATACACACAGAGCCTTCCATGGTCACGAATGATCTCAACTTTATTGATATGGATTCAATATGGTAGTGTGTCAAATGGATAACATCTCTCATAGAGAGATTTCATTTGTCAGTCACAATTCTCTTACCTTAGGTGTCACAAAAAAAAAACTTGTGCCACTAGAAAATGCTTTATGGTTCCAATGAACCCACATATATCTTGTCCTTATGGTTAACATTTCTTTATGTATCACAAGGCTAATAACCGGATGCCTGGATGCCCCTAACCTTCACTCAAGGTCTATACAATCCCTTGAGACTTTATCAATATGTATTCAACATAATAACAGCACATTCAAAATATTTTATTAAATGCAAAAGTTGATACATATCAAACCGTTACTAAGTGTAACGAACCATAGATGTGAACTTTATCAGAGTAAAGCCAAAATAACTCCCACTAAACAACAGTATCCGAAGATACTCCTAGGCCCATGTTAACGATATGTTACTAAAATACACATGGGCGTAGGCCTTTAGTTAGTGGATCTGCAACCACATCATCTGTGAAAATATGTTATATTATAAGTCACATTTCTGTACCGTTTCTTTATGGTCAAAAATATCTAACCACTATATATTTAGACCCCTTGAGACCTCTGTAGTAAATAAATAATACTACAAATTTATTATCTCAATACAACCGTATAAGTCTATCCATCAAGTTAAAACGATCAATTCCGTCATGAGGTTTTGGAGCCTAATAGCTCAAGTAACAATCTAAAAGAATGTTACTAACACTGCATACATAGTAGAAGATAACAAAGAACTTTATTTACTACACTTCCTACTAACATAAATCTGTATTCCGTTATTGATTGCATGTCATCAGAACAGCCAGCAAAGTTTACATCTAAATACTCTACTAACTGCAAGAATTGAACATGTCTATAAATTAGCATATAATCTCTTGTCTTCTTTAAGTACCTTGAAACCTTCTTGACAGCAACCCAGTGATCATGTCCTAGATTTGACCAATATCTACCTAGAAATCCCGTCACAAAGACAACATTTAGTCTAGTGCAAATTCGAGCATACATTATACTTTTAAGTGCACTGACACAAGGTACGCCATTTAATTAGATTTTCTCAATATCTAAATAAAGACAATGTGATAGATTCAGTCCATCACCCTTAATAACAGGAGCAATTCCTGCCTTGCAATAATGTATATTGAATATTTCCAGCAGAAGTCCAGCACAAGTGTCATAACTTGGTAAGGGAGGACACTTAAGTGCCATAACTTCAAAACGGTACAGGGGAGGGTCCGCCGGGGTCGCCGGGCTCTGGCCAGGGGCCAGCGAGGCTGGCTAACCGGCGGCGAGGGCTGCGAGCCCTCGCCGGATTGCGGCGAGGGCCGGCGGCCGACCGACCCTCCCCCCGTCGTCGGCCCTTCCCGGCGACGGCGGGAGGCGACGGCGACGAGGGCTCGGCCCTCGCCGCCCGTTCAACCTCCCCCACTTTTTTTTTAACTTTTTCTTAATTTTTTTAAATTTTTTAAATTTTCTTAATTTTTTAAAACTTTTAAATTTTTCTTAATTTTTAAAACTTTTAAATTTTTCTTAATTTTTTAAATTTTTTTAAATTTTTTCATAATTTTTAAATTTTTTGAATACTTTATAATTTAATTAATTTTTATATTATTATTTACACATAGACACAAAACGGCATCGTTTTTGCGTTTTCTCCGCCACGTCAGCGTGCAAAACGTCGCCATTTTGGACTAAACTCGCCGGAAAATTGCCACGTCAGCCATTTGGCCGGATTTTCGCGGAGTGGCACTTAAGTGTTCCATTTTACTCCCTATTGGCACTTAAGTGTACCATTTTAAAATTATGGCACTTACTCTCCGTACTGTACAAGTTATGGCACTCCGTGTCCTCACCCTCAATATTTTCAATATACAATCAACAAATGTCCTCCGAGAAAATATAATATAATATCGCAAAAACAATCATTACAGACCTTAGTACAAAGGATATAAGACGTCTCAATGTCACAACTTATAAGCAAAATATTATGCACATAAAGTATGAGAAAAAAATAAATTTCCTCCCACTAACCTTGCAGTATATTGAATTACTTTGTTCCCAATTGAACAAAATAACAACACTATGAAACTTTAATAATATTGTCTGGAAACTTGCTTAAGACCATGAATTAGAACTTTTCAGTCTACACACAAGTTTACTTGAATCTGCTGCAAAATCATCCAGTTGCACAATATATATTTTGTATCCATTTGGTGTAACTTTATATCAAAATAAATTATTAATGCCACGTTCACTCTGAAAGAATATTTAAAAAAATAATTATTTCTTCATTATAAACAATCCACCCCTCTTTCAGAGTTAAAACTTTAGTTACCAATTTGGCTTTAAATTCCACAATCTTTCTTTGAAATTCTTTTAGTTTTGTACGCCAATTTGCAACTAATGAACTTATGATCTTTAGGCAAGTAAGTTAGTTTCCAAACACTATGATGTTTCATAGATTGTATACCGCATTTTATGGCATCTAATCACATACTTAATTAAGAACAAGAAACGACATTTATATAAGTTGCTAAAACAACCACGTAGAGAATATTATAATTATGCTCTCACTAATAGACTATATAGTATGATGATATAACTGATCGTCTTTCCCTAACAAATCTCCTTAATAAAGCTGCAACCACTTCCTTCTGCACTTGAGAGATTTAAGAAATTTCATTATAAATTATATCAAGAATAGTACCTTGAACCTCAACAAGTTTAGTCTATGGTACAGGAGATTCCATAATTACAAAAACATAGTAACTTCCATCATACTATTATCTTTAATAGTCTGAGAGCAATTATCCTTTACAATTACGTCAATTTTTAAAAACTTTAGAGTATGTGATTCCATAATTCCTGTACCTTATTTAGGGTCATAAAATCAATACCCCTTTTGTATATAAAAAAATTGCTTTCATAATATCAGCCCACAAAAGACCAGATAAATTAGTCTTACTAATCATACTCATCACCATGTTCAATATGGTGAATTTATGCCTTTCGACCAAATCTTTTTATCAGAATTTTCAGGTATAGTAATTAAATTACCACCCCAGAATCTACCAAGTATTTGACAAATGACCCTTTAAGCTATTTCGCATTGTCATACTTGCCAAAATACTAACGGCCACTGTTAAACCTGACAACCTTTTAAAACATTTATCTCGGTCATTTTCCTTAAATAAAAAAAAAACTTTTGAAAACAACCTTTTAATCATATACGAGATGTATATGTCATTAGGACTTATACACAATCTTTGCAGATGTGTCCTAATTTCAATATCAGACAAAACATAATTTCAAGCAACTAAGGCTTCCATCATCTTATAGCAGTGCAGTCCATAGGCCAACCTCTTTTCAAGTGTTCCAGAATGGAACGCTTCATGGACAGTAAGCAAATTCAATTGCTCTTTTCTCAAGCAACAAATCATATGTCCACAACTTAAAATTTGAAGCAGTAAAAACCTCAATGGTGACGGAATTACCATTTACAGAAAATGTGACTGAAAAACAAGCAGTATATAATTAGCATCATGTGAGCATTGTGTAACTTGACGTACAAGTACAAATCCAGATAGTTACATGCAAAATCACATAATCACATTTGGGCAGAATACATGACATGCAATTGTACACTCCCCACATGATAAGGGTTATGAGAATATATTCCAATCTTTGTGAATTCATTACCTTTTGGCATATGAATCATTAGGATCAGTCACTCTTCCACCACACTATCATGTATCCCTCCATGAACTAATACACAATCACCTCATTTGGGAGTAACTATGCATTAGACCAGGAGACATCCCAATCGAATATACGAGATCGAAATTTCTCAAATTCAATCAAGTGTGCCACTTTGGCAGTCACAACTCAATTGAATTCTTGAAATTCTCTCATACCAGGGATATAATCTTTACTACTCACATACATCATATACATGTGATTTTAACTTTAGTGATAGGGGCATGTTATCACTAAAATCACATATCATGCTAATTACATTACTTTATCCATTAATAAAAATTAATCATACATATATATATAAATATATATACAGCGAACCTGTTAGACAGATTTCAATGAGATCATTGATCACAGTAACACAAGAAACTTCTCATAACAGAGAATAAAACATCTCTTATGCACCCTAATTATATTTTACCAGAATAACATAAAAAGAATGCTTATCTAAAATATCTCTTACAAATTAACGTCAATAGTAATACAGGGTATACCAAATCGACAAACTTGACAGTTGATCCATTATCACTCATGAGTTCATAAGGCAAAAATGACTCCAAGGCCAACAACTGATTTATTAATCAATTTTAAGTAACAAATATCATTACTTCAACCAGTGGCCTATAAATTTAGTCAAACCACAGAACTAAATATCTAAATTATAACAGTGGATACTATTGCTCTGCATAAATATTGTCATACTCCTTAACCATAAAAACATTCAACTTAATCAACATGCGTTACCCACATACAACAGATATGTAAATCAGTACAATTAGTTTGGTCACGGGTTCTTAAGACATCCATCATTCAAAGATTACCAGCGTGTCAAGGAGTATGCATGAGCAACAAAAATTTCATAACCTTTACTGTTTCTCATTAGCTCAATACATAGCTCATTACTATTCCATAATGGTTGTATCTCATTATGCCAGCTTCAGTTCACAATAAAGTTTGATTTTTATTGATGAATCACACATTTATAATGATTATGTGATAATATACCTATAACCCAACACTTGTATTTCCAAAATCACAGAAAAATACAAGGAAAAATACGCAAAAATTAATTTAAAATACACGTATTTAGGGTTTCATATGCAATTTCACATCAATAAAACCATTAAAAATATAAAATAAACATACCACAAGATAGGAAATCACCATACGAGTCCAACGCCGCCAGCCACGCGCCGATCGGAGCCTCTACGCGCCCACACGCGCTGCCTGAGTGTGAGGCACGTGGAGCTCACGCGCGGCGCGCGTTCGACGCCCAAGCGGCGCGTGTCCGCACGTGGGGGCGCGTGCGGCCTCCTCCGGCGACGCGCCGCCAACCGTCTTGCTCGTCTCGTCGAGCCCAATCCGAATTTGTGATTTAATTTTATTTTTATTGAACAAAAAGTCTCGAAAATCACAAATTATAGCAAGATCCGTACTAATTAGGCCTAATCCATATAAATTAGGGCAAAACCTTTATGCATTCAAGTTCTAGGGTTATGGTTACTTTTATACCACATATTGGACGCAAATTGCGTAATTCCAAGATCTCCATAACTAGAACAAGAACATACATCCAAAGAGTAAAAGATTAACGCACCTGGGATCCATTGTTCTTAAAGCGGAAGCGGAAACACAATATTCCACGCGCAAGTCCTTCTCCTCTATTGCCCTCCGTATCACTGGCTCAATGAGGCGGCCCCCCTCACGTTTAGCGTTAGGTAAACGCCCCTTAGGTGAGGATACATGTGAGAATTAGGGTTAGAGGAGAGACTTGAGCACTATTTATAGAGATTCCAGCCAGTTCCTCTCATTACGGGCCAGGCTCAACTCGGCCCACACTAGCCAACCCATATTAAACTAATTAAGAAACATTCTATCTCACCTTAGACCAACCCTATTTTATGGTAACCGTAAAAACAGTAAATTATAATATCAATTAATTTAGTCCACATTAGAAAAACTCTAACATGGATTAGCTCTCAAAAAAATATGATTTAAAACATCCATTTTCTCATATATACCTTGTTTTGCTTTTCTTCGGTTGAAGTAGAGGGCGCAAGATCCGACAAGAACACTTAATTGGAGTCCCAAGACGCCAATGACTAGGCCAATCATCCCTTCCATTTATCCCCTGTTTTTCTCATAAGTTGAATAAATATCTTAATATATGGATAACATCCTGAAGTATCAATAGGCTAATTAGAACTTTTCAGCTTAAGTAGATTGCCAATTGTGAAGTGCATCCTACAATAATAAAGAGGCTACTTAGAACTTTTCAGCTTAATAGATTGCCTCAGTAATTTTCTTGCATATTTGGCTTTTGCCATTGTGAAGGCTATATAAGCTAAGTCTCTTCAGATTCTCTATGATATAAGTTTCACTAGAGACTGCACTCACTGAACGAAAGCAACCTAAGCTACTAACAGAAATACTGAGAAAACAGAGCCAGACCAGGAAAATGAGTTGCTAAAAGTTGGCCTCTTCATAGGGGACTGAAATAAAAATAATGGTGTATACAATTTTCTAGGATCTTGGACCCTTGTAGAAATCACCTCTGTCAACATTCAAAGCTAAAGAATCCATCATGCCAATGAACTTAATCGTTATTTTTCGATTTTGTTCTAACCATATATAAGCATAGAAGTTAAGTTTGCAGCGATAACTATAGCTTTCTTTTCCTACTAATTTCCGATAGATTTCATTTTCTTACCTGTGGAGGCTGGGTAGGATTGTAGAAGTTGTCGAGCCATTGAAAAAGCGGTACAGCTCATACCTCACATTGCAAGTTCTGCTAACAACCATTCCACCTTCCCGAGTATAGTAGCATGCTCTTACATCTGCCAAGGCAAAGTCCAAGCAACTGTTACAGTCCTTGTCAGACATATCCCTAGTACACTGCACTAGCCCATATATTGTCTGGCTCACAGATTTATTTATTTTCCCCGTCGCGAACATTTGAGTAGTGTTAACATACGCAGCCTCATTGGATATATTCTTCATTAGATACATCAACTAGGTATAGAAACGGGCTGGGTCAGACGCAAGTTTCTCCTGATAATCTGAATCTGGGTATTTTCCGGTATAAACCATCTTCGAAAAAGAAATCTTGGAAGGAATAGCGTACTTGGCATAATTCAAACCAAATTAGTGCATCTTCAGCAGTGTACAGCTTCATGATCTCTTGGCTTGCATTGCTGACACAGCCCTCACACGCTGCGGAACTGGCATCTCCTCAGCAAAGAGCTTGTCCATAAATTCAGCTAAGGCCTTCTCCAACAGTAGTGTTGTAGAATCCCGTTGTTGCAGTGTTGTACGATAGTGAATCAAGAAGGAGCTTTAGGTTTGATTCGAAGGTGCTATTGGTTGAGTAATTTCGATACTCATACGGACAAGAAAGTTCAAGATAATCTGCTTCTACCCTAATGTGAAGGCCAAACATTGACAGTAGTATGAATGAGAACTGGAAGTAAAAATGCGGACCTCTCTCCATTTTCTTACTTCTGGCACATCGAATCTTTAACATTTACCCATTGTATAGAGCACCGAAGTCACGAGCAACAAATAAAAATTTCTGGAAAGCGATTAAAACAGTTATGGCAGATATTAGCATTGCATAAAGACTACAGATCAAATGAACCCGGCCAAGAAACATTGTAATGAACCTGGAAAGTCTCAGGAAAATGCTATAACAGTCATATGTGCCATCCGCTGATGGAGACTGGCAAGAATCTACGTGGCCACCAAACTTCAAAGAACCCGATAAGTAAAGCCTTTCAAGTGAAAATGAGATGCTACTTGTACCCTATAAGTTAAAGATCCACATGAGACCAGTTCATAATTGATGATGGCTGACGAATTAGAAGTTGATAGGTTTTTTCTATGTGTTGATGGGTCTAAGTAGGCCCGTCCGCCCATGCTGGGCCTAAAAACCCGACCCGCAAGATAAGGGCCCATGGAAAAAGGGTTGAGATATGAAAGAGTACCTTTAGGGATTATGTCTTTTGGAGGAACGTTTTACATTAAAGAGATACGTCTTTTGGAGAAGACATTTTAAGGGAGAGAAAGAAAATGAACGTACGTTAGACACTTTCTTCCCCTCCCAAAAAGAACGTAAGAATAGTACCCCTAAAAATCAGAGTTTTCTCCCCTGGAAAGGACAGTACACTCCTCAGTATAACGGGATCAGAATTCTTCCTCGAACTTCAACATTGGTGTTTAATTTGTGAAAAATAAGGTACGCTTGATTCCGTAGTGTATCTTTAATCGATGATACATGTGACTCTTGGGCTTGTCTTCCACTTTCGTTTTAGGGGTTTGATTGAGCATCGGATTGTTTTTAGGGAATCCGTTTTTTCCCAACATTGGTATCAAAGCCATCATTCATGGTTCCCAATCTTTTTTCATGTTTATGAATTGCTTTTGATTAAATTTTCGTGAAACACCGCCATCGGCCGATCGGGGACGGAAAAATCCCAACACCCGCGTACTGTTCACTCATGGGCTCGTCTTCCACTTTTGTGATTTTCTGTAAATCAAAGTTCATTTCTGATAGCATAGAGTCGAAGCTCTCGTCGATACAAGAAAACGAGTGGAGGATCGCCGCCAAACAACGCCACACACGCCACACGTGCAGCAAGAACGACTGCATGCGCCGATACGGTCCCCCTTGGGCGCTTGTAAGACACGCGCCATTTCGGCCACAGGCGCGTGTGATGCACGCGCGCGGTCACTAGTGCATGCACATCATCGTGACATCATCCGCGCACACACGTGGCACTTGCCAGATGACGTCATCATGACGTCATCCACACACGCGCGCGGCACGTGCCAGGTTAGTCGGTTCGACCCGACCCGACCCGACCTGGTTGACTCCAACCCATTACCTTGACCCGTATGACCATTGACCGTTGACTTTGACTGTTGACTTTGACCTTTAACCCGTTGACTTAGGCCGTCAACCGTTGACCAGCGTTGACCATCATTGACCATCGTTGATCGGCGTTGACCACTATTGACCATAAAAAAAAAAAGGGAAAATTTTGTATTTTCCAATTTGTTCATTATGGATTATAAGTAATCCCCTTTTTGTTCTGCATTTGTTGTAGGAATTCTATTTTGTTCATTGTGGATTATAAGTAATCCCTTTTGTTCTACATTTGTTGCAGGAACTATGATGCGTTATGCACGCATGCCTGCTTTTCCAAGAATAGATGAAGAAAAAGCTAGACTTATAGGGCTAATGATAGAGTTAGCTAATTATCGGTGAAATAACGGTGATGTAGTATCACACATGATCAGGGTCAATCAAATAATACAATAAATCATCTATAATGATTATCTTATGCTGGATTTTGAAAAGGTACCGGCCTTAATGAACACTCTTCCACCTAAATGGCAAGCAGTGTTAGATCGCATATGAGAAGTCAACGCGGTCCCGGATTATAGGAGGCTTGCAGTAGCTTTTGTAAGTGGGTACTATAGGATCGAGCTAACTAAAACTTCAACCCTTAGTTTGAGTGCCACATGACGAAGAATGAATGCGCCTTGGAGGTGGCATGAGAGCTCTCCAAAGGTTCTTCCATAATTAACCAATGTGCCTTTAGAATTCTTAGAGAATTCTACTAAGCGATTAGAAGAGACTTTCTCTATTTATTTTTTATATTAGCTTGAGATGTTTTAGGTGTAAATATCTCTTTTTATGTTGATATTTTCCTATGAATATATTACTTAGTGTAGTGGACATGTTTAATTATTGAAAGTTCAATGTTATTTATTGTTGTAAATTAGTACGTTAATTTACAATTCGTTGTGGGAAGTTCAAGAAAGTTTTAGTAACTTTGCTAAACTTATTTTACATAGAAGATTATATTAATGATGATTTTAAGTTGGATTTTCGGATGATGATTGGAAATATAGTGACCTTTTGATTCTGAAATCTTATTTGAAATTATTCATTAATATGATGAGTTTATGCAAAATGGATGCATAAATGATAGGCATTAATATTTCGTGCATGTGTCTAATATGTTCAGATCGATGGCTTCAGCAACTAAGAACATAATTGCTAATTTGAACAAAAAAGACAAATTGAACGGCGAAAATTGTGAAATATTGAATAAGAAAATTCAATATGTGCTTGAAAAACAAAAAATACTAAAAGCTCTTAATCATGTTATGGAAGAACTTGAGGATGCAGTGCACCACCTTAAACTAGTAGAGGACTGCCTCAAGGCATTTAAGTGGGAAACAAATATTTATTGTGTTGCTTCCATCTTAGAAGGGGCTTTAAGCTCTAAAAACAAACACATTAATTTGTTTAATATGTGGAAATGTAAAGAATCAAGTCTTTCTTGCAAGAAACCAAAAGTCGACCAATATAGAAAAGGAAAACGTTCTCATGTGAAGAGTATTTCAAAGGTAAAATGTTATAACTGTGACCAGAAAAGTCGTTATGCTCGTGACTGTCGTGAGCCAAAGAAGGTAGTCACCCCCTGTACTCTTAAGAACTTTGCTTATGTATCAAGTTCTATATTCTTAACTGAATCCAATCATTTGTTGACTATAAATTCGGGAGCAACAGACCATGTAGCGAAGGATAGAGAATCCTTCATGGAATTTCGACAAGTACCATATGGAACTAAATGGATCTATGTAGGAAATAATTCTAGAGCCGAAGTAAAAAGAATTGACACATGCCAATTGAACATACGTGGTGGATGCACTTTGTTCCTATATGATGTATTGTATGCTTTGGAGATTCGTCGAATTTAGTATCTGTTTTAGTGTTGGTTAAGCTTAGTTTTAATATGAACTTCCATAATAGTGGTGTGGATTTATATTTGGATACAAACTACTATGGTTGTGGTTATTTTTTAGATGGTTTTATTGTATTAAATGTTAACTATGGTAATATCAATGTTTGTTATTCCCTTTTCACGTCTCATAATTCATATGATAATGATGTGAATGTGTGACATGCTAGACTTGGTCATATTGGCCAATAACGTATGATTAGACTAGCCAAATAGGGCTTTTAGACAATATTGAAAAAGTCGATTTGCTCATATGTGAGCATTGCCCAATAGGGAAAACGACAAGAAAACCATTTGAAAGAGGCACAAGAGCTGAATTTCCTTTGTATTTAATCAATTCTGACGTTTGCGGTCCAATGAATGTGAGAGAAAGGCATGGGACTATTTATTCATCACATTTATAGATGATTATACTTAATTCGAATATGTTTATTTGATTTCTCATAAATTTGAAGTATTGAGTTGTTTCAAAATGTTTATGAACTTGATAGAAAATCAATTATACAAGAAAATAAAAATATTGAGATTCAATCAAGGTCGCAAATATTTATCTGATGAGTTCAGAAATTTATGTGATGAAAAAGGAATAGAAAGACAATTGTCTATTCCATATACTCCTCAACAAAATAGTGTTGCGGAGAGAATGAATAGAACAATACTAGAAATGGTTAGATCCATGATGGTGTATACGAACTTACCTATCATATTTTGGAGTAATGCGTTATTAACTGTTGCCTATATACTTAACTGAGTGCCTTCCAAATCAATTACTTCCACTCCATATGAGTTATGGACAGGTAGAAAACCAGAATTAAGTTTTCTTAAACCATGGGATTGTGCTGCCTATACTCATAAGCCCTCTCACAAATTTGGGAAATTGGGTCCCAAAGGAAATAAAAGTATTTTCATAAGATACTCTGAACACTCGAAAGGGTATGTATTCATAGGTAAGCAGAAAAGCATAAGTATAATTGAATTCGAATCACGGGATGTCACATTCTTAGAGAATGAATTTCTTAAGAATGGCGAAATAGGTAAGGATTACTCCCTATTTGAAACATTGGATCAAGATAATGAACTTAATGGAGTTCGTCCAAGTAGGAGTAACATGAAAAGTGATGAATTTAATTTAACTCACTCTCAATTACAATCACATGATGGAATGATATCGTCATTATCTAATCCGAGTGGGAGCATGATGGAGAATGATGTGAAAAGTGTACAATCTTCCGTACGACGAGCAAATCGCAAACGTATTCCTCGTCGACGTTTTAACATTGAATGGGAAACTTTTATGGTTGCTCCACAAGATGAAGATGAGCCAAGAAATATACATGAGGCTCTAAATTGCGCTAATAAGGAAAAATGGATGCATGCAATGGAAGAGGAGATTGAGTCAATGAAGTCAAACCATGTTTGGGAACTAGTTGATCTTCCAAAAGGACGCAAAGCCATTAGGAACAAGAAGGTTTTCAAAATAAAGCATAAAGCTAATGGCTCAATATAAAGACACAAAGCTCGTCTTGTGGCGAAAGGGTATAATTAAAGAGAATGAATTGATTATGAAGAAACATTTTCTCATGTATTAAGATTTACCTCAATTTGTATTATTCTAACAATAGTGGCAAGTATGGATCTTGAGTTATATCGAATGGATATAAAGATTGTTTTTCCCAATGAAGAATTAGATGAAGAATTATATATATAGAACAACTTGTTAGTTTCATTATGTAAGGCCAAGAAGAAAAGGTATTTTGACTTTTTAGATCGATATATGGCCTTAACTAGTCGTCGAGACAATAGTATATATATTTTCATAATACTATAATGGCATATGATTTTACAATGATTGATGAAGATCATTGTGTATATATCAAAAAATCTAAAGATCAATTTGTGATCATATCATTATATGTTAATGATATACTAATTGCCGGAAGTAATATGGAGTTTGTTAATATATTAAAAGTTGGTTATCTTCCAACTTTAAGATAAAAGATATGAGTAAAGCTGCGTACATTCTTGGAGTTAAGATTTCAAGAGATCGTTCGAAGATGTCATTATCTCTTTGGCAAGAAACATACATAAATAAGGTTCTTGAACGATTTCATACGCAAAATTGTAAACCTATAGATACTCCTATTGTAAAAGGTGAAGGATTGAGTCATAGACTGTGTCCAAGAACTCCACAAGAGAAGGAACAAATGAAATGAGTTCCTTATGCTAGTGCTGTAGGAAGCTTGATGTATGCTATGATGTGTACAAGACCTGATATGTGTTTTGCAGTTGGAATGGTAAGTAGATACAAATCCAATCCAAGTCAAGCAAATTAGAAAGCCGTTAAAAGAATACTAAGGTATCTGAAGGGAACTGCTAATTACAAGTTGAATTACCAAGGAAAGAATCTGCGACTTGAAGGCTATTAAAATGCTGATTGGGAAAGAGATTTAGATAAAAGGAAATTTACCTCTATATTTTCTTTCTTACTGAATAATGGCGTCATATCTTGGAGTAGTAAGAAACAAACGTGTATAGCCTTGTCCACGATGGAAGTTGAGTTCGTGGCATTGTTAGCAGCATTACAAGAATGTGCTTGGTCTAAAAGATTTTTGGATCATTTAGGTATTATTACATATGCTGCAAATCCATTATTAGTTAACTGTGATAGCCAAGTAGCTATAGCGTATACCAAAAATCCAAAATATCATGGCAAGACCAAACATATAGATACCAAGTACAATTTTGTCAAGGATATGGTTGCACTAAAAATGTGAACTTACAGTACATATCTACGCATAGAATGGTAGCAGATCCTATGACAAAGCCATTACTTAGAGATATGTTTTATGGTCATGTAAAATCTCTATAACTGCGTAGAGGCTGATGTACTGAATATTGTAATTTCTCTGAAATGTTCACATTTAATGAATTTGTGTTTTTTATTATTAATTTCTATGAATCTTTATTTGACGTTTATGCATCATAATACTTAGTGCATTATGTAAAGTTGAGAAAGTATGTCGGACATACGAAAGATGAACCCACTCACGCGAGTAATCGCCTCTATTTACTATGTGATAAATAGAAATAAGATGATTTTTAAGTTTATTATTTAGGTGATAATCGAGAGTTCAAGTTTAAAATACATATGTCACCTTAACTAAGTGTTAATATGAGAACATAATATTTACTATGTCTGAAAGTAAAATAACCCACATATTTTACTTTATTTGTCTATGATGCCAAATGTGAGTTATGATGAACTCTGTGAATAAATAGATATATGAACTCAAGTTAGACATTAAATATGTCTAAACTATCATCTATACAGTATTGATGGTGTAGACATATACTCCATGGGAAATAAGTTAATACCGTAATACATATTTCATACTACGTATGCATGAGATGACCAATAAAAGTGGCAAAAATTTAATCTCAATTTAATGCTCTCATGACTCTTACTTATTCTCAAAATTTCTATTCAGTGTTTGTTATCTTAGAATGTTGCCAATGATCATGAATTGATTTGATTTAATGCGACATTTCTAGAATAGCAAGCTGAACTGAAATTAAGAATTTGAAGGAAAGAAGAAGATCGAATTTGAAGAATCACATTCTAGTTTTGTATTCACTGGTCGACAAATTATGATTGTTTTTAGGATAATCATAATTGTAAATATAATATATCATTGTATTAAAAAAAAAAGATTAAGAGAGATATAAATGTAATTAATTAATATAGGGTATGGTATATTAAATCTACTTAGAGTGTGATGCCCATTATGAGCTACTATATATTTCTAACAGATGTATGGCAATGAAAATATGCTAGTCGCACGGATTATTCGCCGGTATGAATGTTGCAGAGAGGTAAAAATGATCCTATTTAGCCCACCATGTGCGAGTAAAAGATGATGGGTTTTTCTATGTGTTGATGGGCCTAAGTAGGCCCGTCTACCCATGATGGGCCTAAAAGCCCGACCCGCAAGATAAGGGCCCATGGAAGAAAGGCTAAGATATGAAATGGTACCTTGAGGGGTTATGTCTTTTGGAGGAACATTTTCCTTTGAAGAGATACGTCTTTTGGAAAAGACGTTTTCAGGGAGAGAAAGAAAAGGAATGTACCTTTAGAGTGATCATACGTTAGACACTTTCTTCCCCTCCTAAAAAGAACGTAAGAATAGTACCCCTAAAAATCAGAGTTTTCTCCCCGTCTACCCATGATGGGCCTAAAAGCCCGACCCGCAAGATAAGGGCCCATGGAAGAAAGGCTAAGATATGAAATGGTACCTTGAGGGGTTATGTCTTTTGGAGGAACATTTTCCTTTGAAGAGATACGTCTTTTGGAAAAGACGTTTTCAGGGAGAGAAAGAAAAGGAATGTACCTTTAGAGTGATCATACGTTAGACACTTTCTTCCCCTCCTAAAAAGAACGTAAGAATAGTACCCCTAAAAATCAGAGTTTTCTCCCCTGGAAAGGACAGTACGCTCCTTGGTAGAACGGAATCATAATTCTTCCTCGAACTTCAACATTGGTGTTTAATCTGTAAAAGATAAGGTATGCTCGATTCCATAGTGTATCTTTTATTGGTGATACATGTGACTCCTAGGCTTGTCTTCCGCGTTCGTTTTAGGGGTTTGATTGAATATCGGATCGTTTTTAGGGAATCCGTTTTTTTCCCAACAGAAGTGAAATTACTTGTATAAAGACCAAGAGCTTGAAATAACACAAGATATTTTTTTTCATTGGCATTCTATCAAACAGTTGAATCATTCCGGAGTTCTTGTGGAAATAAGTGGTTTTTTGAAAAATTCTTTGCCCTTTGAATCTCTCAATGGCTGTGCTCATAAGCACGTGGCCAGCAAGAAAAGTAAAGCTTCTTTGTTTGACCATGAATTCTTGAGGAAAAAAATGGGTTTCCTGAGAAACAATGAATATGTTCAGAACTTTACCAAAATAAAATAAATAAATGAATAAATGAATATGTTGAGAAAATATAAATGGCCAGAATCGTTTGTTTGACCAAACTATTTGAAAGTCAACAAAATTAAAAGACTTTTGGATTCTAGATCTGAGAGAGAAGAAGACAGTTTCTTATTGTCGTTACAGTGTGTGGTTGTGATGACAAGTCATATGATAAGATCATATCCTAATGTCCCTTTCTACCTCATAAAAGAAAGAAAGAAAAATTCACGTTCAAGAAATAATTTATTCCAGCTGCCTCTCTCGTTTATAAAAATAATAGATAGGTAACAAAAAGAACATTTAGTTAGTCAGGTTTCCGATAAAGCTGTTAAATGGCATTATTCTGCCATTAGCTCTCTGCATCTTTCTTAATTAAAGAGACAGACCCAATGGATGGACCTTCAACAGCAGCTCACATTTTGTTTGCATCATTGGTGAACCCACTATGAGAACACCATTGACTATTGACCTAAACAAATCTTTAATCTTTTATGTCAGTCGACTCTTCTCGGTCAAACCCTTCTACACCCAGTTACAGATGACGGATACCAGACAGTCTGTTATTTCTATGTGTATGAGATATTAAAAAAGTGAATGGGAAAGTTGTCTACTTGCAGTTCTGCTACTAGTATTTACTAAAGAAGTAACAACCATACTAATGTACTTTCTCTTTAAAAAATTTTATTGGCCAAATGTAATGTTTTTCAATGAAAATACTATGCTTTTTCTTACATAAGCTCCATTGCTTGTTCAAAGAAGCTAGAGAAGAACAATATTGCCAAAGTCAATTAAGTCGCCCAAAGTTCCTGTAAAACCTTGCAAGTGTGGTAGAGTTAAATCATATGTGAGGGTCCAAACTAGCCATCAATGGCCAGAAAGACTCATTTGGTTATGTTCTTTCTGTTGTGAAGCGCCTGCAATTGATCAGCTCAATACAGTATGTTCAAACTGCAGAAGATGATAGCATTCTACTTCAACAAAATGCTGTTGTCATCGATACAATTTGACAATGACATGACACGGCATACGAATTTGACTCGGACAAATATATATAGAAAGACTTGTCGCCATGCTACATGAACACTTAAACCTGTTATACTAAATGAACAGACTATTGTTAGGAATTTTCACAAGCAGGAGTAACCGATCAAGACGTGTGAACTTGCAAAGTCCCGATATCTCCTTTCTTGGGCCTATCACCTTGCTTCGATATCCGAAATAGTTACGCCATTGACAGAAGAGCTGTTATCTGTGACTGGTTGGTGATATTCGGTGGACATTCCTGCTGAGAAAGCCGGTCTTTGAGGATTTGTAAGAGTTGTGCTCTCGCTTTTCATCATAATAACCACGGACGACATTGTAGGCCTGTCATATGCATCTTCTTGAACACACAACAGTCCGATTTGCATTAATCGTCTAAATTCTTCCATGCGGCACGAGTCAATTATCAATGGATCCACCAGCTCCAATTCCCTTTCATCCTGCCACAGATGCCATGCCTGCAAATTCATGATCTTTTCAGTAACCTCACTTTCCTAGTAATTAAGACATGCTGATTATAATTAGTGAAAATATCACACATATGCAGCGAGGGTCGGTGCTCGTCTCGATAGATGGAAGGTAGCATTTCTTTCTCCTGTTATTATCTCAAGCACAAGAACTCCAAAGCTGAAAACATCGGACTTAGTCGAATATAGTCCCTCCATAGCATACTCCGGCGCCATGTATCCACTACTCCACATAATTAGAAAAGGAAATGTGAGATCAATTGAGACATTCAACAAACATTGTCAGCTGAAGTGGTGTATGGGGCTATCATGTTGTTTCGATAGCAATTTTATCTTTGAATTTGCATCTGCAAAGTTCATTTGCAAATTATCAAACAGTAGATTAAGGAAATAAACACATAAAACCCAAACACTGGACTCACTATGTTCCTACTATGGTTGCAGTGTTGGCCCCGCCATCATTTCCAGAAAAAATTCGAGCCATTCCAAAATCGGATATTTTTGGGTCCATCTCAGAATCTAATAATATATTGCTCGCCTTCAAGTCTCTGTGAATGATTCTTAGGCGTGAATCCTCGTGAAGGTAAAGAACCCCACGTGCTATACCACTTATGATGTTGATGCGCTTTCTCCAGTCAAGTTTTGCCCGTCTTTCACGATCTGGCAGTAAAAAGAAGAACGCAAATTTTAGAATACTAAGTTAGATAACTGATTGATCGCTTGAAATATCATGCTGTTAACAAACCAAAAAGGATGACATCCAGGCTGCCATTGGGCATGTACTCGTAGACGAGGATCTTCTCTTCATTATCGATGCAGAATCCCAAAAGCTTAACGAGATTTTTATGCTGGAGCTTCATTATGAGCAAGACTTCATTTGTAAATTCATCAGTACCCTGCTCAGTGCTTGAGAGCCTCTTGATAGCTACCTCTCTTCCATCTCCTAAAATTCCCTGAAAAAGATGACGCCAATGTTTCTTCTTAGGATCATAATCTAAATTGCAGCAAATTTAGCAAGTAATCCTTAGTCATTTCCCCTGTTTTGTATGTCCTCGCTACCTTGTAAACCGGGCCAAAACCTCCTTGCCCCAGCTTGTTTGAAGCAGAGAAATAGTTAGTAGCAGTTAGTATGGTCGCGAAGTCGAAAAATGGGGAATCCGGAACATTCTTGTCAACTTTTCGTTGAAAAGTCCAGTTCATGAAACTAGTACTATCCCTAGCATAGCCTGAATAGCGGAGCACGCCAAGCTGGATAGCTGATTTATTCCCTGAAAAAATTGAAGATGAAAACAGAATTATGGAAACGAGAAAACAGGCGTGGCAATTAGGAGAAAGATACCCAAGAAATCAACAAGCACTATCTGGAGGCAAATTACCTCTTCTCTCTCTTCTGTGGATTCGAAGATAGTAAATACAGGACACCACGAGAAGTACTGCTAATCCGACAGCTGTGATCGTAAGAATCACAATCAACCACACTTTCTTTCTGCTACCTGCACCGTGCAGAACTTAATTGCGATTGTCGCTCATCCTGAATCTGATGTACACAACTGTACCAAAGGATAAGTAGAAAAAGTGAGAACTATCTATATAAACTTACCTCCCTGTGTGGTTTGATTAGGCTCTGGCGCAGTTTTGCCTTCATAGAACGCGTACTGCTCATATCTCAAATAGCAGCTACGGCTAAGAATCCTCGCGCCAACTGAGAAGGAACAGTTCGCCAACACATCTTTTATAGCTTGTTGAAGACAGATGTTGCAGTCGCTTCCAGATATGTCTCTTCCACACTGCACCAATGCGTAAAGCATCGATGCTCTTGCATCTTTAAACTCAACTGCGCCGGTTGCATTCATGTGCGACAAAGGATCAAAAGCTGCCACTTTCGTGAGATTCTGCAGAGTGGTGTTGACAACTAATTTGAATCGGTCGGGTTGCAAAACATTCATCACGTTATCCTTCCAAATGTTGCCCGTAATGTTCAAATGGCCAATGAAATCCTGTCCCGAGTACCGCAACTGGCATACTTCCTCCCAGACGATGGCCTCGGCATCATTAGGACAGAGCCTCAATATGTCCTGTGAGGCCAAATCAATGCATTTTCGGCAATCTTGATTACTAACATAATTCAAACACATGTACTGACCATAGACTCTGTATGTGCCATTGCCATAAGAGGTACTATAGAAGTTTGAGAGGGAAGCATTTGAGGACAAATTCGCAACGAGATTGTCAAAATTATTCTGGAACGTGCTGTTGACAGCATAATACCCAGGTTCCGAACAGAGCGGGTAAGGAGGATCGGCATGAGAAAGGCGGACTAAACTGGGGAGAATCAAATAAGCAAGAAGGAAGGGGATGATCAATGAAACACTTTGGTAGTGAGCCATTTCTTAGTCTATCCGGGTTTGTATTCTAGTTCGAGTTGAAATTTGAGCTGAGATTTATGAGCTGGAGAATTCATGGTCCCGTGTTAGCCTCTGACTTTGCAGCTAAGGGTAATTTCTAGGAGATTGCTTTCGCTTGTTTTGCGTCAATTTTCTAGAATTTCAGGTTTGGCGACGTGTTTGAGGAGAATGACTTGCGGATTACAAAATTTGGGAGAAGAACCATGTGAAGGTTCTTCAATTTGTTCAAATTTGAAGTAGGCCACATTTCTCATCTCATGGCTACCCTTAGAATTGAGTCGGATGTCCAAGTCAGAATCAAGCTACTCCAACCGACAGACCCATATGTTCAGAAAATTTTACAAGAGGATATCGAAAAAAGGAAAGTTGACTTTCATGTTTTTTATGATGGGACATTGAAGTTCCGAGGACAATTGGTTGTACCTAACAACGCGAAGCTTAGAGAGGATATTTTATCATAAACTCATCGTAATAGTTACAGCATTCATCTCGGAAGTATCAAGATGTATCAGAATCTGCGTCAATACTATTGATGGTTTGGTATGAAGGCAAACATTGCCAAATATATCGCCAAGTGTTTGATGTGTCAACAGGTCAAAGCTCAGCATTGCAAGCTGGGAGGACTGTTGCAACCTCTTGAGATTCTAGAGTAGAAATGGGAGCATATCACGATGGACTTCATGAACGGATTACCAAGGAGTCAACGAGGTAATGATTCGATTTCGGTAATAGTTGACAAGTTGACAAAGTCGACTCACTTTATTGTAGTGCGAAAGGATCTTGACTTAGATAGGCACACTGAGTTGTACATGCGCCATATAGTTCGACTGCATGGAGTGCCAGTTACGATAACTTTAGATCAAGACCTGAGATTTACCACCGCTTTTTTGAAGAACTTGCAGGGTGCTTTAGGTACAAAGCTTCAATATAGTACAACATATTATCCTTAGAATGATGGCCAGTTTGAGAGGACAATTCAGACTCTTTAGGATATGCATGTTGCAAGCTTGTGTACTGGACTTTAAGGGAAGTTGGGAAGAACAATTTTATCTTGTGGAGTTTGCCTACAATAACAGTTATCAGCAGAGCATCCACAGGGATTCTTTGGAAGCGTTGGATGGCCGAGAATGCAGAATATCGGTGTGTTGGAATGAAGTTGGAGAGAGAAAGATTACAGGCTCAAAGTTGGTTTAGCAATCAGTAGATGTCGTCGTAGTGATCAGAAACAGATTAAAGACCGCTTAGAGTAGTCAGAAAAGCTATGCAAATAAGCATTGAAGACTTCTGGAATTTCAAGTTGGTGATCATGTTTTTCTAAAGGTGTCACAAATGAGGAGAATTTCGTGCTTTGGCAGGAAAGGAAAACTGAGTCCGAGGTATGTAGGTCCGTTTGAGATTTTTGAGAGAATCGAGACTCTAGCGTATCGTCTTGCGTTGCCGCCAAGATTGGCGCAAGTGTACAATGTCTTTCATGTGTCGATGTTAAGGAAATATGAGCCTGACCCAACCCACATAATAAATTTTAAGGAATTGGACGTGGATGACTAAGTGTCATACGTTGAAAGCCTAGCTCAGATTGTAGACAAAAAAGAACAAATTCTACGTACAAAGACTATCCTGATGGTCAAAGTGGTCTGGCAATACCACGGTACTGAAGGAGAAACCTGAGAGACTAAAGAGTCGATGAAACGATTATACTCCCACTTTTTGTGTAAAGATTATAATAGATTTAAATTTTGAAGACGAAATTTTTATAAGATGAGAAGAGTTGTGATAACCTGAATTTTCAGAATTAGTTTTTAATTAAATAATTATGGCCTCTTGTCGACATGCCGATAGTGCTATTTTCTGAGCTGATCACTCACGAGATAAATGGATTATCTGGGGAAACTTTTAAGAGATTTTAACGCAATAGACTTGAGAATTCGACCACGAATTGATTGCTTGACCGTGTTAGTCTGCAAGGGTCATTACGGCACTGTCAAAATCGATCAAAGACCGGAGATATTCTGACTTGACTGAGATATGTGGTCAGAGTGTGAATGATTCCACTTGATTGCAAAATACTCGTCTATCGGCACTAGACCAATATTTCTATCGTTTTGGTACCCAGTGCCCATAATTGAAATCTCGTGATTTTCACGATAATCGAGGGTCACCAATGTGTCGAAGATGTACATTGTGACTCGAGATAAATCGATCACGAGTCAATTGCACTAAAAATTCTTAAAAGCTACTCGGTAAAATATGTCACACTAAAATCGCATTGGATTGAAATTATCTGAGAATTTAAACCTGATTTCAGAAATTGAAAGTTCTATCACGTCACGATTTATTTTAGGAACGTCGACTCATCATTCGAAGAATTTTCGGAGAATTCAGGATTTTTACATAAAATCGATTTGGACTTTGCGGAAAAATAACGGAAATTCAGGTGAGCTAAATTAAAGGAAATTTGGACTTCCAAGCCGAGCCTTTGAGTGTTGGAGACTTGTAAAAAGATTGTGGACTTCATCTTCATCAAAATTGGACATCGATTTGGGGAATTTGTGAAGAAATTGAAGCCAAGGTTGGGAAATTCGGAACTTTGGTTGGGGGTGCATTATTTGCATCAAAATTGAATTATATTGACTTATCTTGTTAGAAAGTAATAGGGGACCATAGGATAAGCTTGAAGGCTTTTTGGACCTTGCATTAATGAGTTGAGATATTTAATCTTGACTTTTCCCCTTTTCTTTTCCCAACTTCTCGAGCAATCTTCCATAGCCAACTCCATCTCAACCGGTTTCCGCTTTGCTTTTCACCTTCTTTTCCCTCGACCCTGCAACCCACCGAACCAGTTGACCTTGCTTTCCTTTCATTTACTTATTTTCTCTTTTTCATTTTACTTCGAACAACCCCACGTAATTCTGTCCCCCAACCGAAACCCCACGCCCACGCAACTCCCCCTGCCACAAGTCCATTTCCCCTCCTTCTCCTTCAGCATCATCATCCGTAGCCCATCACCCCACTTCCCCTCCATTTATCTGCCCCATAAATGCTGTAACCCCACCAAAGTTCAATGCAGCTCTCCCTTGTTGACTCCCAGCAACGAAGACCGAAACAGCTCCTCTTCCTTCGCCCACGCATCTTCAGCTCACCGAAGCCTCCCTCGAGGTCACGCCCACATCTCCCCTGCTTCGACCTAGTCCTCAGCGCCAGAATTTCCTCATGTCTTCTCCAATTTCATCGAGCAGTTCACCGAGCCAAGCAGCAGCCCAACGAGTTTCACAAGCCCAGAACAGTCCAGCAAAATCAGCTCATCTTCGGCCCATCTTCAATTTTGGTCAAGCCCATTTGAAGCCCACAAAGTCAAGCCCAGTTTCGAGCCCAAGCCCACAAAGCAAGCCCAGCCCAACTCAATTGGGCTGAGATTTGTTAGGCTGATTCAGTCCAAGCCTATTGTGAAATTAAGTGAAATAGTGATTATGGAGATTTATCCCAAAAATTGGATAATGCAGGTATTTGTATAGAAAATTGCCCGGTGGGGCCGTGATACCACTTAAATTTGCTGAGTAAGGCCATGACACCATTAAATCTAAATTTGCCGAGTGGGGCTGTGATACCACGAAGTCTAAAATTGTTGAATGGGGTCGTGATTCCACTAAATCTAAATTATGTCTGTTGGGCTATGACTAAGAGTTGAGAATGAATAATCGAAATGATAATGTGATGGTCTCGATGACATGCAATTGACTGTTTCGATTGATTGATGGTTCGATCGGTTCGGTTGGATGATGTGATTGTCAATAATTATGAATTGAACTGACTTGCAGGAAAGAACTGAGGCCAAGGTAAGTCCTCTGACGCCTGATTGTGCTTAGGCATCCCTTAGGGCGCAATTTTCTTCCTAATCGGGTCTTAAGGGTTGAACTTGCTGAGACGTAGTCTCACCACATTGTGGGATCATATTTTCAAGTCCCTAGGTGACGGCCGTGAAGAGCCGAGAGTCTCGGAGTTTAGGAAGGTGGAAGAAGCATAATCGGCGAACCTGTATAGCTAGTTAGTCATAGGACAGTTTCTTTTTTATGAGCCAACATTTTTGTAACCAATCTGGTCTTCTATATAAACCCGTTTTGTTATAAAAGGCTGGTTGTGGTTTTAAAAGTTTGGCTCTGCTTTCCTATCCCATTGTTTTATTGTTTGGGGATTTTTATATCTGCTTCCACATGCATATATTAATTGAATGGGTCAGCGATATGTACTAGGACATTATTATTATATCAACAAAGCAGGGATGAGTACATGCTCGGAGGATCGGGACGTGACAGCCTCTGGTTTATAGAATTTGCATATTTATCCACCTATGTTCACTCGGGTCACTGAAAATTTTTGCATCTTCCTTTCGCTTACCAAATCAACCTTCTCCGTATGCCATAATCTTGATTGTTTATACAGTGATTTTCATGAGCAGAGTAATTCTTCCAAACATGACAAGTTCCTATTTTCAACATGAAATTTTACAACCATGGGCAAATGGAACCTTAATTAGTTGGAATACGTGCTTGTTCACCTAGGTGAGATACTGGAAACAGTTATGTCATTGGCAGAAAGATTAGGTGCCAAGGATCGATCGAGTACTTGGGCAGCTCTACCAACCCAAAAAGCTGGTTTTTTCGGTTCCGGAGGAGTTCCTTTTTGACCTCCTAAAAGTGTCACTACTTCTGACATTGTCGGTCTATCTTCAGGATCTTCCTGGACGCACGAAAGGCCGACGTGAATGCACCTGACTATTTCAGCTGCTTGGCCTGATTCCGCTAAAGAAGGATCCACGAGTTCCAACTCTTTTCCGTCAGTCCATAGTTTCCACGCCTGCAAGATTAAATTAATTGTGATGCAAAATGAATGATTATAAGGCAAGATTTTGATTCCCATGAACCGTGTAACATACATATGCAAGAAGTGTCTGAGCCTGTTCTGTAAGATAAAATCCGCTATTCCGTTTTCCACTGATGATCTCGAGCAAAATTACGCCAAAGCTGAACACATCTGATTTCACAGAGAACAGTCCCCCATTGCATATTCCGGGGCCATATAACCGCTGTCACAAGTATTCAAGTTCACATTAGTCTTTCCTATGTAGTACCTTCTTATTGACAAACCAAATAGAGAGTTTTCCTTGGCAAGAGCAAGAAACTCCTAGATTTTTCAGCTGACCAAAATCAGAAGATGCAAGGACCTACTATGTTCCTACAACTCTTCTGGATTTAGCTGAACTTTGGTTTTCGCAAAATATTCTGGCCATCCCAAAATCTGATATTTTGGCAACCATGTCATGATCCAGCAGAACATTGCTAGGCTTCAGATCCCTGTGAATAATCCTCAGTCTCGAGTCCTCATGCAGGTAAACTAATCCTCTAGCAATTCCATCAATAATATAATTGCATGTGTACCGATCAAGCTGTGCACGTTTGTCTGAATCTGAAGATAAAGGCATCATGCAAAAACGTTCGTGATGAGGACAATTTAACACATGCAATTTCTAAGTAAATGAGTTATTTCTTAAAGTTGGAGAACACGAGAAATTGAACCGAAGATGTAGATATCGAGGCTTTTGTTAGGCATGAACTCGTATACAAGCAGCTTCTCATCTCCCTCTATGCCGCATCCTAGAAGTCTTACTAGATTTCTGTGCTGGAGCTTTGCAATCAAGATGACCTCATTCTTGAACTCCTCGAGACCTTGCCAAGACTTCCTTGACAACCTTTTAACTGCCACTTCTTTTCCATCAGAAAGCAAACCCTGAAAGCAAATTCTGTTAAGCCCTCCACTTACTGGACTTCAACCACCGACAATCGCAAACTGACAGCAAAAGATAAACTACCTTATAGACAGTACCAAACCCCCCTTGCCCGAGCTTGTTTGAACTTGAGAAGTCATCTGTAGCGGCCTTTATTGTAGCTAGATTCATGAAAGGAAGTTCCTCAGAGCTAACTAGGTTGCCTTCTTCAGTAATTTCCACACTGACTGGATTTACTAAATCATGGAGGACAGCATGCGGGCTTCTTTCCAGGTCTAAAGGTACCCAAGTTTGGATTAGCTTTCCTATAAATATAAATTAAGTGGGACATTTTCTCATACATACCTTGTTTTGATTTTCTCCAGTTGAAGTAGACAGCGCAAGATCCAGCAAGAACAGCTAATAGCAGTCCCAGGATACCAACAATTAAGACAATCCTTCCTTTCTTCCATTTATCCCCCGTTCCTTGAGTCAAATAAACATCTTGATTAATGGAATATTCTGGAATATCAATAGGCTATGAAGAGAGATGTAATGTCTACACTAATGGTGAAATGCATCCCATAATAATAAAGAGGCTTATTAGAAATGTTCAGCTTGAGCTGATTACCTCAGTAATTTTTCTGCATATTTGGCTATTTCCATAATCAAGGATATGTAAGCTAAGTCTCTTTAGATTCTCTATGTTACAAGTTTCGCTATAGGCTATCCCTGACTGAATAAAAGCGATGTAGGCAACTAACAGTATTTCTGAGAAAATGAGGCCAGACTAGAAAAATGAATTTGTTAAAAGTTGAATTCTTCATTGGAGGTGAATGAAATAATGGTGTACGCAAATTTCTAAGATCTTGATCCTTGTAGATATCTCCTCTGTCATTTTGAAAGAGAACTTTAACTATAAAAGTCTAAGAACACCCATTATGTAGATTAACTTTCTCCACAATTTTCTATTTTGTTCGGACCATAGCTCAAATTGTATAAGCATAGAAGTTAAGTTAATGGCAGGAACTATAGCTTTCTTCTCCTACTAACCGTAACTTCAAATAGATTGCATGTTCTTACCTGTGGAAGCAGGGTAAGATAACACAGAGGTTATCGAGCCATTGAAAAAGCGGTATGGCTCATACCTCACATTGCAATTTCTGCTAACAACCGTTCCACCTTCCCGCAAATAGCAGCATGCTTTTAGATCCCCCAAGGCAGAGTTCAAGCAATTGTAACAGTCATTGCCTGACATATCCCTAGTACACTGGACTAGCCCATATATTGTCTGGCTCAAAGAATAATTTATTTGCCCCATTGCGACCATTTGGGTAGAGTTAACAGCCTCAGTGGATATGTTCTTCATTAGATACATCAAGTAGGTGTAGTAATCAACTGGGTCCGATGCAAGTTTGTCCTGACCATTTGAATCTGGGTATTTACCAGTATAAGCCGTGTTTGAAAAGAAATCTCGGAAGGAATATCGCACTTGGCATAATTCATACCAAATTAGTGCATCTTTAGCATCGCACAGCTTCATCATCCCTTGGCTTGCATTGCTGACACAACTCTCACACGCTGTGGAACTGGCATCTCCTCGGCAAAGAGCTTGTCCATTAATTCGGTTAAGGCCTTCTCCGACAGTAGTGTTGTAGAATCCCGTTGTTGCGGTGTTGTGCGACAGTGAATCAAGAAGGAGCTTCAGGTTTGATTCAAACGTGTCATTGGTCAAGTAATTTTCATACTCATACTGACAAGAAATTGTAAGATTATCCGCTTCAACACTCATGTGAAGGCCTCGTGTTGACAGTAATATGAACGTGAACAGAAAATAAAAATGTGGACCTCTCTCCATTTTCTCCTTCCGGCACATCAAATCTTCACATTCTCCCAGATAATTCATTGTGTAAAGCAGCAATTCACGATCAACAAACACAAGTTTCTGGAAAGTAATTTAAACACATATCACAGATATTAGCATTGCGTATAGACTAGAGATCAAATGAAGCCGTATAAGAAACATCGTAATGAACCTGGAAAGTCTTTGTGAAAATGTTATCAGTCATATATGCTGTCTGCTGATGGAGATTGGCAAGAACTTACGTTGCCACCAAACTTCAGAGAACCTGAAACGTAGAGCCTTTTCATGGAAAATGAGATGCTACTTGTCCCCAAGAAATTTAAAACCCACATAAGACCAGTTCATACTTGATAATGACAAATGAAGAAGAAGCGAGATTGTCGATAAGGACCTACTGCATGAAATAACACAGATGTTTCCGTAAGGCGTTCTATCAAACCGTTGAATCAATACTGGGGTTTTACCGGGGAGAAAGTGGTTTTGGAAAATATTTTCTAAATTACTCATTTTCCACGAAACAAACGCCCATTAATCTCGTGGTCACTTTTTTTTCTTCATTAGCAAAGCTAATCAAGCATTTACTGAAAGAGAAACCACCAAGTACATAGAAAATGATAGAAAATAGTTTAGTTGTTGCTCTGCCTCTATCCATCATCTCACATATGCGAGACTATAATCTCATATTAAGCATCTTTATTACTAGCAGTTTTGTTAATTGTTATATCACAAAAATAATTTTCAACTGCGGTTTTGTGTAATCAACCATGGGATTTTATGCCCATGCAAACAATTTAAGAAAAAATTCTAGTTTTTTTATTGGAACTGTAAAAAGGGAAGAGCGACATAGAAATTGAAAAGTCTAGATCTGGTTAGCTGCCTTTCTAATTTCTGATTGGGACATCATGGCAAATAGCAAATGACTAAACCAAATCCAACTCTTCCTTTGTCCCGTCCTCTGCCGAGCAAAAGTGATGTCAGGACCACCATCATGTTCATGCCCTTGTCTTGTCATTTTTATGGAAGGATCAATCACGTTTCCCAGAAAGTTCCTGACCCGCCAACGCATCAATTTGAGAGGACCATTCATTTAGAGGACCACTAGTATGAGCCTGTATAGCCACTCAATTTACGCATGCTCTGTTGTGAAATAATGCGGAAAGTCATGAATCTTGCTATTCAACACGAGAGAACGAAATTATCAGGGAAAACAACGAGGAACAATGAATAATAGGATGACTTCTCGCAGTTTGGTTTGAGCATTGCTATCAAATAAGCAAGTCAACCACAAAGGATCCACTAATTATAGTGTTGCACTCGCTTACTTAAATATTTCTTAATACCCGTAGTTTT
The DNA here is from genome assembly GCA_014182885.2 of Eucalyptus caleyi. Taxonomy (NCBI): domain Eukaryota; kingdom Viridiplantae; phylum Streptophyta; class Magnoliopsida; order Myrtales; family Myrtaceae; genus Eucalyptus; species Eucalyptus caleyi. Next base: position 52,475,346 of record CM024470.2, read on the forward strand.
GAGCTTTATGTAATTACTTGAATGTCGTGGCAACAAGCCAAAAGTCACGACAAAGAGAATCAGCCTCAAGGGATCAATAATTAATTGGAGAATTACATAATTATAATCACTTGTTTCTCAACTCTAGATTATACTCATACCCACAGTGTTTAGCTTCATCTAATTGATCTGATGTCGCACACGACGAGCTAGAAACACAGCACACACCTCCGCACGAAAGACCCTTCAAGGAGAAAATATGGCAATGAAAGATTGTATATTTATGTGTTAACAAAACGGACAAGTAGCCAACTACTAGGAAACAAATTCATTCACGTTTCCTTGCACGACATTCCGACGTCCACACAAAATGGAAATTCAGTCAAACACCAGGGCGACCATAAAATTCCAAAGTTGACTTTTCCTTTTCAATTTACATCGACTTCAGCTTAGGAATAGGATTCCGAATAGGACTTAAAGACCAAGTTACATGCATCCGGGCTTATCACTTTCACATGGTCCACATATTCTGAGTCGTGTTCCATTTGACGGGTTCAAACTTGGGACAAAACCCTAACAAGCTCTATAGCAAACAAACTTATAAGTTTTAAGCCAAGTCCCAAACAAAGTTGAAGAAGATGCTGAAATTGTCACAACTCAGGGCACACACCATTACATGGTGAGGAAAGTATTAAAGTAGGAGAAGAAAGAATAATTTAAAAACCAAAATCATATTTCTATCCAATAATGGAGGACCTGATTAAAAAAAAAAAAAAAAACACTAGGAATACATTATGATAAATTAAAGAATTTGGATAGACATCTTGTTAATACCCAAATTTTTTCCACTAGTCATTTATCGCATGAAAAATTAGGGATCAAATTCAAATCACTTGCATCAGCATTTTTACTTAAGTCATTACATGTAAGATCACTGCTTATCTGATGACGCCTCCACGAATAAGCATACATCAAATCACTTCTCCACAAGGTTGGAATTGAGTTGATGTAGACTCGAGATTTGGCAGATAAGGAAAGAAAAACTTACCCATCTGAGCAAGAGCTTTCAAGATAAACCGAAGCTGATTATGGAAAAGATGGAGGGCAGGTCGTGAAAATGGAAGAGGAAATAAGGAAGGCCAACTAAGTGATGAAAATAAAAAGGAAACGATAGTGGAGATTGGTAAGGGCCACCCGTCTGAGTCGAAGAGGCAAGAATAAGAAGCTGGGGAATCAATGGAATATCAGCAAGAGATTGATGGAATGGGGTGGCTGATAGCAAGTGAATGGGTCACATTCAAGGCAATATGAGTAGAAGCCGAAAAAGGAAACCAAATGATTGCAAGTGCTAGTTTGGAAGTGAATTAGAGAGATTCAATATCAATTCTCAGTAACAAATCAAAGTCAAAATTCTGCAATTCTCCGGGAATCATCAATCAACTCCTCGAATCCAGACTTTCCAATGATACGTGGGAGATTTTTTGCTATAAAAGGAGACGGACGCACAATTGGGGGGAGGCAGTTCACTCACGAGATTCCCAAAGATTCACGAATATCTCATCATCATCACATCCACATAACTTCTCTTGGAGACCTCTTCCTTCCGCTTCATCCGTCATCTATAGTCTCCCACCATGCCCTCTTAATTGGTCACTGTCATACAAGGGGACTCTGCTGGAGACTTGAATTATCGAGGAAAGTGATGGTGGAGACAATTGAAATGGCTGGGCATTCTGCGGAGAGTGATGCCTCCACCCTCCTTTCCTCATATTCTACCGATTCTTGTCATGTATGATAGTGACCAATTAAGAGGGCATGGCATGGAGATGACCGATGGAGGGGAGAGACTAAGGATGATAAATGAAGTGGAAGAGGTGTCCGAGAGGAATTATGTGAGATTGTGCTGCAAGAAGGTTGTGACAGTTTGGCGATCCACTAGGGCCTTGAATTGAAATTCATAGTGGACTTAGGCTCAGATTTCTCTTTTTGGAAAATGTTTTCACTTGGCAGTGGAGAGATCAGGTATGCCACCAACGTTAGGTGTTAAATAGTTTTGCAAAAGGAAGTTATAAGGGGTGGAGTGTATGCTACCACTTGTTTTGTATGGAGGTGTTGCAAATGAATGCTTTAATTCATTATTGATGTGATGTATGCATCATATAAATGTTGTGTTTGTTTTAAATGCTTAAGCACTACATCTTGGCACACACATTGTCACACCCTAAACCTCGAGCACATGCACATCCCTTGGTGGTTGATCAAGTTGCGACGTTCCTAGGATGCGTCGCCGACCCATTCATTTTATTACATATGCGAAAGATAATTAAACAAACTCCAAACAACAAATAAACATGGGATAGAAAAATAGGACAGTCAATTCACAACAAACCAAGTTATATACATAAGTCAAAACCCAAAACAAGCTACTAGGCTAACCCTACCCTAGACCCGATCTACTTGGGATTCGGGTCTACTACGACACATCAGGGATGTCGATGTCAAAAGGGTCAACCACCTCTACTGTAGGCTCCTTAGCCTCGGGCACCTGGTTTGCCTCGATATTAGCTATAATATCGGTGTCCATGATAGGGTCGAGTTCCTCCACATACCCATCATCGATGGCAGGTCCATCAAAGCCATCCAAGGGACCCTCCCGAACTCTATCAGGCCCGTGATGAAACCATGCTTTGAATCGATGAGGTACCAACTAAGATAGGCCCTCATCTACCCAAATGGTGGTAACTATGAGCTTGCGTGTCCAAGCTAGACTCGTGGATAGGGAAGATGGTATGCTCGGTCTCTGCCTCTTACGACCACCCAAAGTGTACAGGTCGGACCTTCATCTAAGGACTTGAAAATTTTGAACCATGATAGGTGTCACAATGTCTTAGTGAGTCTACACCCTAAACCTCAATTAAGATGAAAATTCACCTAGAGGCGGCCTAAACACACATCATATAAGACTTACCTCACCTCAGCGCCTCCTTGCACATTAGTACAGTTTATATAACATATATATACACAACAAGCATAAATGATTAATTGGAACAATTCAATTTCTTCTATCAAACAATCATAGGGATCTTGATTATAAGGTCAAATCGTTATGACATATCTCATTCCATGTCACACAATTTTATCCCATAATCAAGTGCGGTTATTCCAATCATTCACACATGTCCCAATTATTATGACCCATTGGCCATGTCCAACTCAACATTTGGCAATCATCCGACATAATCGGGCATCATCTCGCCCCATTGAGCACAGCAACGTCCACATTTAGATGACATTCCCAAAGGAGCATTGGTCCGACCTTTACCGCAATCCGGCATCCATTGTCAAGGGCATCCGAACTTAATTAAGCATTGTCCCGCGTAGATGCGTCAAGACGAGTTCACTACCCCGCGTAAACATGTCAGGATATTAGGTGATCACATGCACATCCGTACTCAACTAAGGACATTGTGATTTGCATTCAAATGCCTAAATTTCAAATAATGTACTTGGCTTATTTTCTTCATATTAAAAACACTCGGTAAATAATTGTGCGTGGACACATGATCAGATTGAACCATAAAACACGATATCCTCTCTTTTAAAAATCTCATGATTTTATATAGTACTTAAAACCTTTTTGGCATTAAAACCCGACACCTAGTATTTTTCTAATTAAATACAAAAATTCATCTTTTGAAATAATAATTCAAAAATTAAATAAATTGCATAAATTTGCAATCAATTTAACAAACCAACACAATCAAAGATCTAAATTCTAACTATAATTTACACTAATTAATAAATAATTAAATAAGTTACAAAATATGTAAATTAAAACACTTAATTAAATTAAATAACCAACCTAATCTAATTGAAATAACTAATTAATCTAACCAACCTAACTAATTTAATCTAATAGACTAACTAAATATTCTAACTAATCTAAAACTATTTTAAATACCTAGTTCACTCAACTAAATTACTAACTAATAGTCACTCTAACTAAATCAACTACTAAACCAAGCTTAAGCCTAAAGTAATTCTCTATAAGTGCAACTAACCCCTAATTAGAGCTTAGGAGGTTAACTCACCGGTTTAGCGTGAAAACCGATTCACGGCGACGATGACCAAAACCCGGGCCTACGGTGACACCAAGTGAGGTTGGGAAAGGCCGGAAAAGGCCTAACATTGCTCAACCCAAGGGCTCAAATCCGGTTCTACCTTGGAGCTGGTCGAGGGGGCCGAGGGATTGGAGCAAGGTTGGGCTCGAGTTGGCTAGTCCGGTAAGTGAGCTGGAGATGGTGCTGGACGATTGGAGTAACAAGTGGTGGTGGCTGCAATTAGGCGGCGAAATGGTAGTAGCGCTGGTGGACAGTGCACAAGCGGCGTGAGGCGGTCGAGTGGGCGGAGTCGCGGACAAGGATGGGCTCGAGGGCTGCTTGGCTCGCGGCTTCAAGGTGGCTCAAACATGGAGAAGGGGGCGACGAGAGGGTGGCGGCTTCGGTTTAAGGGGGTGCAGCAACAATAATGGGGGAATGAGGAAGATGAAGTGAAGAGGAAGAAGAAGAAGAAGAAGTTGTTGCTAAAAAGGAGGGGGGAACAAGAGGGGGACAAGAAACCTTAGAAGTCCACCCTAAATATCTAAACACTTGAGTACAAGCCCCTAAAGTCTTCAGCCATCTTCAGCAACCATTTTCCCTCCCAAAACTACCTAAGCAAGCCAAATTGAAGTCCAAATGTTGCAGATTGGCAGTGTGACATTCTAATTTTCAGGTTTTGATTTCGATTGAATAATATTGGCCTTTCATTAACGCAACTATAGTGTTTTTCTCTGAGATGGCCACTTATGAGATAACTGACTTATTAGATAAAGCCATTAAGGGATTTAAATACAATAGACTTGAAAATTCGTCCATGATTCGACTGCTTGACCGTGCTAGTCTACAAGAGTCATTACGGCATAATTAAAAATCGATCGGAGACTGAAGATAGGTCGATTTGACTGAGATGGTGATTAAAGTGTGGGTGATTCCATCTGATTGCAAAATTCTCGTTGATTGGCAATAGACCGATTTTCTTTCGTTTTGGATATTCTGTGTTTGTATTTGAAATCTCAAGATTTTCACAACCACCGAGTATCGTGTGTCGAAGAGATATGTGTGGCTCAAAGAAAATCGACCACGGGTTAATTATAACAAAAATTCATAAAAGCTACCCAGTAGGCTAGGTCATGCTAAAACCGCGTCTGATTAACATTAACCACGAATTTGAATTTGATTTCAGAAATTGAAAGTCATGTCGTATCATGAGTCATTCTAGGAATGTTGAATCATCTTTTTAGGAATTTTCGGCGAGTTCGGGATTTTTTACGAAAAATCAATATGGACGATTCGGAAAAACTAACGAAATTCATATTGACCAATTTAAAGGATTTTGGCATCTGATGTGAGTAAATAGGTGAAAGGAAATTTCGTAGACTTTTTCCACATCAATCGGACCTCAGTCGGAGAAGTTTGTTCAAAAATCAAATTCCGAGAAAGAGGAAATATAATTCAAAATTTTGGGGAATTTGTAGGTTGGAGAGACTATCTTGTTTTGGTCTTTAATTGGATTTTGAGTTGTGCAAGATGGTGAAAAAATTGGCCTTGGATGACCAATTGACAAGTTATTTTGAAGTTGAACAAATTATAACTTTAGTTTTATGTTATTTTCTTCTTTTTCCTTGGACCCACAAACTCCACCACCCCCCCCACCCCACCCCCAATCCGCACGTTTTCTTTCTCTCTCTCTCTCTCACTCACACGTCCCCTCCCAAACCAACAGTTCCTGCACGTGGTCTCCCTTTTTCCCTTTGCCTTGGTTCTTTTGACTTGAGTCAATGTTTATCTCTTACCTCTCTCTCTTGCCAACGTCGGTCCTTTCCTCTTTGGCCGCATCTATCCTTTTCTCTCATTTAATTCCCTCTGTCCCACAGAAGCCGCGGTCCCCTCTTCCTTTATTCTCTTCTGTTGTCCATGTCCCTCGCATTTTCTCCCGCAGACGCCCCCACCGTTTTTCCTCCATTCAGCCACGAGGACCTTAGTCAAGATTCCCAGCAGTCTTCTTTCGGTTGACCCCCATCAGGCCCGTCTCCGCTGCATCGAGGCCGCCTTCTCATCCACCTACGTAAGCCCGTCTTCAAGCCCAAACAGCAGCCGTTTTAGCACGTCCAGCAGCCATAACTCGGCCCGACTCATGGCTGTTCCAAACTCGACCCGCACCACCACCCGCAGCTATCGAACCAAGCCTGAGCCATGCCCGAATCAGCCTCCGTTGCAGCACTTTTGGACCCAATTTCTGAAGCAATTTCCAGTAGGGATTGTGGACATCAAGACCTATTTTCAGGCCCGTCCCAGCTCCGCTTGGCGGTCTTGCTTTGGAAGCTATCGTTCCTCGCCGCGACCCTGTCATTTTGAACCGAGCGGACCATTAAAATATCTTGGAGCCATTAAGATGTTTGTTATTTCCAAGCCCTGAATGCCATCGGGATGCTTGTTTGCCAAGTCTACTTCGAAGATCTGAGGGCCATCTTGGGTTCAAGTTTCTTAAGGATCGGCAGCCTTGAAGACTATCCAAAGTACCTCTTTTCCCATAACCTTTCAAATTTCTGAGGACCATCCAGGTTAGCGGTAACAGGTTCATATTCCACCTCTGAAATAACATCATTCTCATCACATTTTGAAAGACTTTTCAATATCTGAAAAGAATTCAAGATACTTGTCAAGACTCCCAAAAATTATTTCTTACCCCTAGATCCCCAATTAAGAAGCGACAGGTATGTATTCTATCTATCTTAATTAGCATTGACATTTACATGACATATGAAAATGGGATTCCTTGAAGTCCATTCCCAACAAAAAGATCATTGCATTGCATAGTTTAAATCATTAGCATTTACATTGCATTCTTTATTACACATCATTACATTTTGATAATGGGATCATATTCTTTGAAGTCCATTCCCAACAAGAAAAGATTGTTGCATTGCATTTGCATGGTTTAAATTTAAGTGTCATTTATTTTTGAAGGAAATCTCTATGAGCTTCCCTTTAAAGAGGAAGAACTATTATACTTAAATTTTGATTATTCCACCTAGTCATTTACTAGATGAAAAATTAGGGATCGAATTCGACTCACTCGCATTTGCATTTTTACTCAAGTCATCACATGTAAGATCACTCCTTATGGTATGAGCCCTCCACGGACGATCATTCATCAGATTACCTCTCCACAAGGTCGGAATTGAGTTGATGTTGACTAGAGATTTGGTGGATAATTAAATAACAAACTTACCCGTCTAAGCAAGAGTTCTCGAGATAAATTGAATCTAATTATGGAAAAGATGGAGGGCAGGCTGTGAGAATGGAAGAGAAAATAAGGAAGGCCGACTAAGTGATGAGAATAAAAAGGAAACGATAGTAGAGACTGGTAAGAGCCATCCATCAGAGTGGAAGAGGAAAGAATAAGATGCTGGGGAAGAAATGGCATCGGGGAGAGGTTGATGGAATAGGTTGGCCGATGGCGAGTGAATGGGACACATTCAAGGCAATATGAGTAGAAGCATAAAAGGAAATCAAAAGATTGCGAGCGCTAATTTGAAAGTGAATTAGAGAGATTCAGAGTCAATTCTTGGTGACAAATCAAGGCTAAAATTCAACAATTCTCTGATAATCATCAATCGGCTCTGGATCCAGACTTTCCAATGATACCTAAGAAAAAAAAAATTTTGACCCTATGAAAGGAGACGGACGCACACTTTGGGGGAAGGTACACTCACGAGATTTCCCCAAACATGCACGAAAATCTCATTATCATCACGGGCACATAATTTCTCTAGGACACCTCTTCCACTTCATCCATCATCCATAGTCTGTCTCCATGCCATGCCTTCTTAATTGGTCACTGTCATATACGACAGGAATCGGTAGAATATGAGGAGGGAGAGAGGGAGCGCAACTCTTCGCAGCCCTCACGGCCATCCCCATTGTCTCCACCATAACTTTCCTCGATATTCTCACAATTTGCCACTCTCCATATAACGCCCATCATCAATAGCACATTTGCTCTTAATATTGTCATGGACAGAAGGCAACATGGAGCCGAGTGGAAGAAAAATCCTGCATGAGCGTGGAAGTCTTCAAAGGAAGAAGCGATCTTGAGCAAAATGGGGAAAAAGCCAAGCGGTGGTCAAGTGGTAAAAGCGACTCACGATAGAAACATACGTACGTGAGACGCCGAAGAGAACGAAGTGCTCTCCTCATGTCGTTGCCTCAGAACCTCTCACTGCCTCCGTGTCTCCCAGGATCTTGCTGCCGTGGACCCAATCCTCCAGCCATCGATCAGGAAGCTTCTAGCGGGCCTGGCAAGTGCCGTCTCGTCGTGCCGCCACTGTGTCCGAAGTTTTTCCAACGAGCACCAACATCCTTGGTGTTCAGCTTGGAGCATCCCCGGGCAGACCAGCAAGTCTTTGTGTTCACGACGTACTCTTCCCGGTGGCTGTGGTCACTTTCCATTAACTGGTCGGCCATCAGTCTGCACTCACGCATCGGTAGTGTCTCGGTCCAGCTAACAAGCTTCTCGGTGGCTTTCCAGTAAGCTACCCAGTTCGACTTTCTCCAGCGCCGTCCGTGATAGCTTAATTTTGGCTAAATATTTAGAGATAAATTGCATAGAAAATGAGGATTAGTTTGGCATGGAGAGAGAGAGAGAGAGAGAGCAACGAGCAACTGAGAACGCGACTGAGAGAGCCACGGTCGGTCACTATCCTCGAACCACAGCCGACGACCGCTGCCACTTCTTTTGCGTGAAAGCTAGGAGATTTTGTCCCTGGTTTATTCCCCTTCTTCTTTTTTCCTTTTTTTTCTTTAATTATTTGCGGTTGGTCTCCCAAGGATCCTGGCTCGGGGATCTGCGAGACAAGCAGACGTAGCCCGGTCCATCGAGCTCATCCGCTGTCCGACGCCGCCAAGCTGGGTAGGGAACATTGCTGACCGCCCCTCTTCGGCTCCCTTTGGTGCTCTGTTTCGGGCTCGCCGGACCGGGTTGTTTTGTTTGATACGAGCGAGTTACGGTCTCATTCTAGTGCGTGACTCGGTCGCGAGATCTTGGGTGTCGATGGCTGTGAATCCCGGCTCGAGCCCGGGCTCGGTCGTCCCCCTTTCTCACCCCTCAGTCTGCATATATGAAGTGTTCGATAAAATGCCTATTCTAGAGGCCCGTTCTCGGTTTTCATTGTGCCCGAGACTTGCTGTCCTTTTGTTCATACTAAGCATTATCGAGCTGTCGCTTTGCCAAAGATGAACCTTGTTCGTTCATTGCTTGCTGATTTTGGTCTCAATTCGTTTCCTGGACAAGCTCAAAGCCGTGTTCGAAGAAACGTCTGACCGAAGTGTGCACGTTTATTCTTGGTCCTCCGTTCATTTTTTGTGTTCGTGGTTTGTCAAATGCGTTCCAGGAGACCTCCACCGCCACCCTTTGCTTTGAATGCCCTAGTGTTACGGTTTCTTTCGGGGTGCATCATGTTCCCGCGGGCAACCGGTTCTTGGTCAGTGACGACAAGGGACAGCAGTCGGTGGTTGTGGCCGCCCATGACAGCTGTGTGGTGGCTGGCCGCGGCTTGTATTGCGCCTGAACAGCTCTGATTCAAACGTGAATGCTTTTCGTCGTTCGCATCAGCCAATGTTCTTGGTCCTTGGGGAAGAGCGTAGCGTGTGTTGGGGCGGGGAGTGTGCTTCTGTGAAGCCGCGAGGGAGACGACGTGGGTTTGGCTAAGGTGGGCTTGGTGCTGCTTTTGGAAGAGTGGGCCGTAGAATCAGGCCCGAGCCTTTTGCGAGTCCAGTCCCACATCTGGACTGGGCCCAGAATGCCCGTTTTTGTTTCGCGGACGGGGGCTCAATTTCGAGCTGAACTGGTTTCGTGCATCAGGCCCAGTCCAGCCGAGGACTAAGCCCGGGGGGCCCGGTCGATCCGACCCGGGTCCGCCCGATTTTATAAGACAATATTATTTTATTATTAAAATAATGTTATTTTAAAATAAAAAAAAAATTTAAAAAATCAAAAAGTTTTTTCTGATTTTCTCAAAAATGAAAATCAGCACCTCAAGGTGAAATAGTTTTCAAAAAGTAGTTTTTGTGTAATCAAGTCTCTGATCTTAATTTCTCTGATTACGCATGAGTAAAATATTTCTCCAAATAATTTACCTCACCACAAATCGGCTTTAAAATTATTTGATCTACCATAAACCAGTTAGTAGCAATTTGCTGCTCGTGGGAGGGCTCCAAAGAGGTCGTGACACCGTAGTGTCGCTACCAGCATAAGCCATCTCGTAGTTACAGGGTGGCTTTTGTCGCGTCAGTCTCCGCCTCCTCAGACCAATTCCCAACGTCCTCGCAGCAAAGAGCCAGCAGACTGCAGGCACATCTCGCCACCGCTCGACCACACCCCATCGTGTCGTCTCGGTCCCCACTGCCTTAGACCAATTCTAGTCTAGGTGAGGATGAGTTTTGATTGGGTTAATGATAGACGGTCCCAATATGGGATTTAAGCGCATGTTTTTAGTTAATAAATTCTTAGGTCACCGTAGTTCACTTGTTTCCGTGCATCAACAAAGACATATTCGGCTTTCGAACCTTTGGACACTAAGATGGAACCCCAATATTGTCTTGCGTGGATTATTATGGTTGAATATGTTATCAATGATGTGAATAATTTGTACATCATAATTGCAGGTCGTTGTATCACACATATTTAGAGTTTAGAGTACATTCATAATTTACATTTTAGGGTTTTCATATTTAGTGATTAATCTCATAATGCTTATAAGTTTAGGATGCTAGTTTTAGAATGCACGTAGATTCAGGTTAGTATGTAGATTCATAAAATAAAAAAAAAAAAATCATTAGAAAATGTTAGTTAGTTTTCATTTAGAAGGCATTTAGACCTAGGGTAAGTTAGACCAATGTCATACAATGCATGTCATTCAGAACTCAGTTTTAATGATAATGTAGTTTAATAATAGTGGATAGTTCACTAAGCCACATTACAGTCTAAGGTTTTAATCTTGCTATTTTTATAAAATAAAATAAAATTATATAGCTTGCGTTATAGAATAAATACATGGTTTCTCTTAAGTCATTCATGCATGTTAATTAACTTAGAATATCATGCATGCATGCATTATCTTAGTATTAAAACTATATCAACTCAAACTAGGATTTAGATTGCATTTTCACTAATAATATAGATGTAGGATTAGGAATCATTTCATGAACAATATTGCATAACATTTATGCATATTGCATATTTTTCCAAATCAACAATTCACAAAATTTCCATGGTGATTGATAGTGACATGCTTTGCTTAGCGCATCCAGATTCTTCAAATTTTCTGTAATTTATTTATCACTTTAATTATTGAGTGTTACTTTCTTGAATACACATCTGCATGATCACTCCTTACATGTTAGTGGCATTAGATAAAAAGATACAAAAACCGCACGCAAAACATTTTCAAAATAGAGAGAAAATGTACTGAAATGACGTTAAATTAATCTATCATAACCAAGTCCTAAATCCATTGAATCTCTAGCTTGCAAAGGTATCTAATTGACCCATAACCGGTTTGGGGCAGTGACAAAAGGTAAGATTAATTACATATCGGATTGAGTACCAAATTACGATTGGTAGAACTTAGAGAGCTTGTGCTAAACACAAGCAATGATTTTGTGAGAGGAATCTTTGTTCCTGTTTAGTAATCTATTAGCCTTGCCTCTAGTGGTTCACCTTGGAGAAGCTGCAACACATCTTTTTAAAGTTTGTAAGAAAGGAAACGTTTTGCTTAATTAAGAAAGAAATGAGAAGTCGAGATCGTGAATTTCATTAGGAATGAATTTCCCGAGAAAAGTAATCTCGGATTTATAATTGTATAACCTGAAGAGACCAACTGAGAAGGGGAAAATTAGAAAATTACAAAGAGCTCTAGTGAATACACTTGATGGTCACTATTAAGGGCAAAAACCCCACGTATATATAACATATAAAGCGTAGATTTTTCACCTATTTAGGTTGATTAGTCTAAACTGATTCAACACACTTTGATAATTTAAATTCTCAGTAATGAAAAAGTCAACCTGGGATGGCCAGAAGAAAGATATAATTGCAAGTATTATATAATTTACGACTCAATGTGCTTTTGTTTCATGCGTGATGAAATAAGAGAATCGGCACGCAATTATCCATCGGTAGTTCATATGATCGGCTCATTTTTTTGGTACTATGACCATGAAAGTTTCAGGCGAGAAACGCACAAACCACCACCGTGTCAATGAAGCAACATTCGTGAAAGCCTTGAGGCCATTGTGTTTCAGAGAAATTGCAGATGGATTTTCGTACGACAATTGATTTTTCCTAGACTCAGCGACGACAAATCGAATTTGTACTGCAATTAAGCTCCCGCTTTCATCTCCGTAGGCCATGGCAAGTGTGCCATCGTTCGGATGAATCGTCATCTTTCGTTTTCTTCCCTAGAGAGAGAGCGAGAAATTTAAGTATATGCTAATCACCAGGGGTTATTCCTACACGTTGTGAGATCCAGCAAAGAAGAAGAATCACCAGGGGTTATTCCTACACGTTGCGAGATCCAGCAAAGAATAAGAATCACCAGGGGTTATTCCTACACGTTGTGAGATCCAGCAAAGAATAAGAACCGCTTTTGACTTTAAGGTTTGAAGTAATTCAAGCACATGACGAGGTCGAATTTCCACGTGCTATGGATAACTACGGGGAGCTCTGACTTCTTGAACATCGGACACCTCATTTTGATGAGATCTCGGTCTTTTGTTATTGGTCAATCAGTGATTTAAAACATTTCTTATGTTGGGTACTCAACTTTTTTAACTCATTTTTAAGGTATCTAATTCGTTATGCTATATCAGATGTATGCAAACGCTTCATTACTTCTGCCAGAAAAATAAGCAATAAGAGATGACTATTAAACCTATTAAACAAATGGGTTGGGTTTGGGTCGAATCAAATGTGATCCGAGCCAAATAGATCATTTAACCTATTTTTATGCAATGCAAATCTAATGATTCATACCCAACTCGACTCATACTCAACACATATTCGACCCAACCCATATTGTTAAAATACTTATATATTCAATATAATTTCCAAAAACCCAAACCCAAATTGAGATGAGAATGTGGAGTGAATGAGCGCAATATCGAATGAGGGCGAGAGAAAATAAGAAGAGAATTATGAAGATAGGTTGGATCTAAGTAAATTGTTAATCTATTTATGACCTACTTCAATGACTCAGTCCGTTATATATGGGTTAATAAATTGGCCTATGACTCATTTTGACAGGTCTATTGATGTCATTCAGCTGGATGAATGATCATCGGCATGTTGTGTGGTATGAATACTGTGTATAGTATTTTCTTATGGATATTGGAGAAAGTAAGATCGATGGCGTAGTTCATGAGTGCACACAAGATTAACCGGGCAAGTGGCTTAGGTTTGATTACCATAATAACGTTGATATGAAGTGCTCCTAATCGGAATGGTTGTCTCCAATTGATGGTCTACCGATTTTATAATTCCGACCACGTGCAATATGTACTGGCAATGTCCCATGTTCTTCCTGTCATGGCACCGAACTTCTTTGCTTTTCTATTGAATTCTAATTCATTTTATCATTAGTTGATTTCTTTTTTCATTTTCAAAATTGCCAAGTTGTAATTTCGTTGGGAATGGTCACCTAATGCGCTTGACTGTTCTAGCTAGTCGACAGTCAAGTGAAAGGGCCTAAGAATTGTAATGTCTCATTGCATAGTGAATCACCACAGCACATTTCTCATTAAAAAAAATTATGTCCAAATGAGTTTCCTGTATTGAGATGCACATGTCAATTACATTAAAATAGTCTTACATTGAAGAATTATAATAAGTGAAGCATAATATGTCATAATTGATCCATAACTCATTAATTTAAGTTTCTTGAGAAAAAAAAAAAGTGAATTGAACTAATATGTTGACAACCCACACATGGGCAGCCACGTTGGTGTTCGTTCTTTCCTATAACACCGTGGTCGAGAGTTCGAATCCCCACGCTGCTATCACGACTTAAGTGGGGGTTTCTGGGTGGATTACTGGGCCAGCCCCCCCCCCCCCAAGGTACTAACGTTTAAATAGTGCCTAGCACAAGACTCGACAATGCCACCAGCGGATCCTTGGTTACCAAAAAAAAAAAAAAAACTAAATATGTTGACATGTTCAAACTTAGACTCTCTCTTGGCGATATCTCCAAATGAAGCTATCAAATTTTCATTGCGTGTTTTTAAAAAATGGTATCAAAGCCAATGTTGATTGGTAGTCTACGACTCATGTGTATTAGTGTTTGATGAATATATCAAGAAGGGAATCTTGTGACCAATGCAATTTTCAAGCACCCCATCTTAAGTAAGAAATTTTGTGACCAACACGGTCTCCGATAGTATTCATGATTTGGTCATGCAAAAGACACTTGGGGTGAAGGTGGGCATTGTGTAGATTCAAGTTGAGACATGTAAATGTATAATGATACCCGAATCAAGATGGAGCAGATCTAACATTGTGCTCACATGTGATGGGGTTATGGTTGAGATGCACGTGTAAATCATGTTAGAAAAGTGTCATACAAAGAATTGGTGTTGAGTGAAATAGTTAATATATAGTAATTTGTTCATAACTTATTCATTTAAACTGTTGAGTAAAGATAAATCCAACAAATGCATTGATAGACTCGAACTTGGAGCCAATCTCCTCAAATAAAGGTATTGGATATCTACTTGTGCTCCCAACACGCTAATGAGGCATTTAGGATGTAGATTAAGGATTTTGTAGGACAGATGGCATGTTCCAAAGAGTCAATAAATATGTGTTGCGGAAGGTGGATGATACAATCAATCACAATAGCGAGATAAATGGAGAAATAAGCAAGAAATAGAGTAAAACACGCACCACTATCTATGGGATTCTATTTGAGATTCGAAACCAACTCAACGGGGAGAGTAGCGGCAATAAATCCACCATGAACGATGGATAAACAATCTTAGAACGAAAGCTCTCTCACACCCAAGCCCCAAATCATTCCAATCAATCCTCACCTGGTGTTAACTGAATCTCTCAAGTGCTTTCCTCACAAAACTCTCAAAGAAAAACCCTAGAAACACTCTCAAGAGGTTATGATGTGTAGTAAACTTTTCTCTCATGAAATACTCGCTAAAGTAGGGTCTAAAACACATGCTAGGCAGGCTGGCCTCTCGCGGCCTTCAGTCGTCGGTCTCTAAGTTTCAATCCTCGCTCGAGACGTTGGCCAAAACTCAAGACATGCTCAACAATATTAAACTAACTAGCACTTCCTCGACGTTTTTGTTCACATTTCTAGAACGTCATAATATATTCTTCAAACAAATCTACATTACACAATGGGTGTATTCGTCGCTTATTAATAAATGGTTCAAACAACCGATTAGCTGTTATCACAGCTTATTGTTCAATTATTGAGGTTTCACGTGGAGTGGGCAATTATTGAGGCTATTTATATGTTACTGTTGAGGTGTCATTGGATTATATCAGGACAAGTTTCGGGGGATGAATGGCAAGTAGTAAAAAGGCATGACAAATGCATAGAAATGTTTAAAATTTGACACTCTCGAGGAAGAACACCTCGAAGCTTTAGCCCTTGTGAAATAATTTGGGAAAATTATCAAAAAAGTCTTAAACCTATGTACAAATTTAGGCCTAATTATTATTCTTCTTCTTCTTCTTTTTATACTTTTTATTTATTGTTGATTAAGTCATAAACCTTTAACATTTGTACCAATTCAGTCTATCCAACCAACATTGATTGGAAATCGCAAACATGAACATCGCATGTCCTACATGGTGCATCTGGCACTGACGTGGACAATTTCATAATATATTTTTAAATTATTTATTTATTAATTAACTTCTTTCTTTTTCCTCCTTCTTTTGTTTCTTGTTGGGGATGACAAAGATCACTAGAGCTTGCCAACCATTGAGTGAGGGCTACCAAGCCCTTTCCAGCTGGCAGCGAGGGTTGTGGCCCTTGCCCAACTTGGCCTGAATCAAGGTGAGGCTGTAGCAGCCATAAGTGAGTTCGCCTTGCCCAAATCTACCTTGCTCAAATCTGGGCAAAGGCAACTTTGCCATGGCCTCATTGGCTGCATCTAGGCAAGGTGTCGAGGCAAACTTGCCAGCGATTGCTATGGCCTTCTCCTACTACCTAGCAAGCTCTAGTGACTCTTGTTGGCCACAATGGTAAACAAAAGAAGAAAGAAAAAAATATGAAAAATTAATAAAAATTAAAAAAATATATAAAAATTGAAAAACTTGTCCATGCTAGCACTATTTGCGCCACCTAGAACAACTAACATCCATATTAGCAAATTCCTCCCAAAATTGGTTGAATAGATTAAATTGGCATAAATGCAAAACATTTATGCTCAATCAACAAAAAAAAAAATTATGACTAAATTGGCACAATTGCAATTGATTTAAGACTCTTTTGATAATTATCCCAAAAGAACTCCCACGGCAAATTTTCTATCTTAACAATTTCGTAGGTTCTCTAGATGAGAAATCCTCGGATTCTTTGCCCGGTTGGAAGAACTTCGAAGGCGCTATCTCGAATTGTGACGGTCATCAGGCATTAATGAACTCATCGTGGTTGCGCAAGGAGTTTGTAGTTTGTCCACTTTCATGATAAAAAATTTTTGTCTCACGCTTCATTGTAAGTTGGCAAAGATATAATGGAATTTTCATCCTCCAATGTGTAGATCATGATCATGTTTCTTCAATATCGATTCGGTGGAGTAAATCCAGCAAGCCCTTAAATTAAACCAAAGTCAAAGTCTCAACGCCATGTTCTAATTAAGAAAGTGGATCCGTACAAAATCATGGAGGAGTTAGCTCCCGAGTTGGCTCATGCGAAGATGCAAAGCGCATATAATAAAAGCATGCTAAACTGTCGTGCGAACGACAGCCCATAAATCATAGCTTAAGAAGCTGGTGCGAAGTATATAAAAGGCCAAAGCGGTTTGTTGATGGAAACATCCACACCAAAACAATAAGATCAAGCGATAGTAGTCATCGTTCTTCTCGGCACAAAGCAATGGCTTGTCCGAAGCTCTTCTTGTCTTGTTTGTTGCTTCAGTTGATGTTCATGTTCCTTGTCCCTGAGGTCGCTCATGGTCAGGGTCTCAAAGTAGGGTTTTACCAGAAGACATGCCCAAATGCAGAGGCCATCGTGAAGAAGGTCATGGATCAAGTCATGTCCGTCGCCCCGAGTCTCTCTGGCCCTCTCTTGAGGATGCATTTTCACGACTGTTTCGTTAGGGTAAGTGAATGAATGAGCGCACGTACTTCTCTTCCTACTTGTGCTTGGGAAGAGTACTATCTAATGAGCACCTGTATAATGACTGAAACGAATGGTCTTTACTTTCGTCGAACCATCTCTAAACATCAATTAGAACAAGTTATAATCTAACGAATGGTGTTTAGCCCCTCAACATACTTTTCTAGATTCATCCGTGGATACGAACTGTTTTCTGCATGAACTCACAGTCGAATAGTGTTTCTTTCTGGGTTTTTCCACAGGGTTGCGAAGGTTCAATACTCTTGAACTCTTCGACCAATCAAGCCGAGAGGGACGCGCCACCGAATTTCAGCCTTCGCGGTTACCAGGTGATCGATAGAGTCAAAACGGCGTTGGAGAAGGCATGTCCCGGCACCGTTTCGTGTGCTGACGTTTTGGCCATCGTCGCAAGAGATGTCGTCGTCGCGGTGCGCATATGCATATGTCACTTGCATTATTTATTCATTCTAATTTTAATGTTCCTCATTGACATATGACATCAGTAGAAATCTCGATTTTCACAAACAATCCATGCTCTCTCATTGGAAAAAAAATTCCGCCCCTACGTATCTTCGGATCTAATAACTGCTTGTCAAAACCGAGATTATTTTCGCATCGTGCATCATGAAACTCAATGATTTTTCCATAAGAGAAAAACATATTTATATAGGAATTGGGTTTCTTTTTGTTGTCACTTTAGACCGGAGGACTTTCCTATGATGTGGAAACTGGACGAAGAGATGGGAACGTCTCTAGTTTAAACGAGGCGCTTAACAACTTAATACCACCTAATGCCGACATTACAACTCTGAAAGCAGATTTTGCAATGAAAGGCCTCAGTGTGAAGGACCTTGTCGTCCTATCAGGTAACACTTAATCTTCAATCATTGCTTCATATGCTTTATAAATTATTTTGTGGAAATTGACATAGAGTAATAGGAAGAACCTATAATTTGAGCACGAGATTCATAAACAGTCTGCACTGCGAGGAGAAAACGTAATTTGTAAAGTCAGATCATTGTAATTCTGATTTCTATTGACCAGGTGGCCACACCCTTGGAACTTCACACTGCTCCTCCTTCTCCAACCGCCTCTACAACTTCACCGGAAAGGGCGACACCGATCCCAAGCTCGACTCTAACTACATAGCAAGATTGAAGCTCAAGTGCAAGCCAAATGACCAAACCACCCTCGCCGAGATGGACCCAGGAAGTGTGAGGACGTTCGACATCAAATACTTCGAGCTGATCCCGAAGAGAAGAGGCCTCTTCACTTCGGACGCCGCGCTTCTTGATGATAGCGAAACCAAGGCGTACATTGACCTCCAGATCAAGACCGGTGGATCCACCTTCTTCAAGGACTTTGGAGTGTCAATGGTGAACATGGGTCGGATCGGCGTGCTCACCGGAACGGCTGGTGAAGTCAGGAAAGTGTGTGCAAAGGTTAACTAAAAGTCTAGGAGGAGGATGCATGATGAAGCATGGAATAATTGGAAATAGTCCATTATTGGTGTTTACTCTGTTTGTCGGTCTATCATTTGTTCTTTTTGTATTCTGTTTGTTGCACGTTCTATGTTAGGTTCCTCTCATTGTTTTCACGCAGCAACTATTTATTCATTTGGTTTTGTTAAATTTAAGGGTAGGAAGATTCTTGATTTTGAACAATAAAAGAGGATATATGTTGAAATATTTCACACGTCTGACTATATGGTTTATATACTATTTATATGCTTGTAATCTCCTTGAACCTATTATCTTAAGCTTTTTAGTTGGATTTTCTAACAATAACCTATTCACAAGCTTGTGTACCTTCAAGAATATGAACGTGTTCTCTACTGCTGCTGCTTGCATGCATGTTTGATTTGTTATAGCTCCAGAGAGCTTGAATTACCAAGGGAAATACAATGTTGGAGTCATTTGATGCTCGTATTTCGAGAATCTAATTAACTACTAGCAATTTTGCTACGAGAAAAATATTTAAAGTACTTTAGAGTGATTGTCATATCACGTGATAAACTAACCTATACTCAATTGATCGATCTCTTTTTACCGGATGATAAAAATATCATAACAAATAATAACACTAGTGAACTTATTAAAATGAAGGGAATTCTTGATTTTCCACAAGAATGACACTAATATATGCACAAAGTAACAATCTTATGAAGCACCAACACTCTTTGAGAGCTTTCTTGTCATGTCGAAATATCCGATATTCTCCGATACTTGGTCACTATATATCGAAAAATCTAATACCTTATCAACTTTCTCGATACTTCCCAATACTCAGTCTGGAATTCTAATATGTGATTTCAAAATTCTGACATGTAATTATGAATGCTGGGGTCAATTTTAAAATTTTTGAATAAATAAGGAGTCAAAATGTAAATATGCACAGAAATAAAATAATAATTATGATAAATTGTGAAAGAAGAAACATATAGTCTTCCCTTCTATTTCGATTCTCACTTCCCGCGATACACAATTCATCCCCCAAGTTTTTTTTTTTTTTTCCTCTTCTCTTCCGATATACTTTGACACTAGAGTTCTGAATATGGATTGCTTGCTTTTTGGTCCTCCAAATTTTATGGATTATTGAACTATAATTGAATTTATCAAATTGAAACAATGAATGATATAACAAATGGTGGATTAATTTTTTAGTGTAAATTCATTCTAAATTCTTATTTATTTATTTATTCATTTGTAAATTCGAATCAAATTAATTTGATTAAAATAATCATAAAAATGATAATTTGTCATGCATATATACGTGTCACAACGTGTCGAAATTCTCTATTTTCTAAGAAACGACGTATTGGCATATCATGCCATGTCGTGTTGCATGTCACATGTCGGTAGCACTACTACTTAGACGACAATTAGTCAAAAAATGTAACAAATGTCATGTTGAAGAGGAACTTATGTCACTCTTCAATATATTTCTATTGAAGAGAGTTGCTTCTATTATAACGTGTGACGTTAGTTCAAGGTTGCATGACAAATAACATAGATAAGAGAGACGGTATTGCATTCGTTGACATCCAAATTTTACTAGCAAACTCATCATGTGTTTCTAGAAAAGAAAATGCTGGGATCCAGTACGCCAATGACAGTGCAATTCCATCTTTAATCAAAATGCCGTTGTTTCATCATCTAGCATTTATTTTTCCCGCCAAACTTATTCAGCACTTTTAAACTACAGACATCACGGTTTCCTCACTCGGGCCCGGGCAACCAAAATTTCGACTGACAGAGGCTCAGGGGTCAACCAATGTCGCCGCGCCGATCCCATTCTTGCAGTAGGGCCCATTGAGAATTTTAGCCCAATTTGCGTCCATTAAGCCCAATTTCTTGACCCATCAAGCTCACCACCAAGCCTAGGCCCAATTACGATAGAATGCAAAGCCCGAAGAGTGATCGGACCGGACTAGGCCGGCCCTCCTTGGGCCCACCAAGAGAAATTCCAATACGTCCCTATGGACACCTACGGCGGGTTCTAACTTCTGGAACATAGGACAACTCATTTTGACGAGATCTTTCAACCGTCTTACTTTTACTTTGGATTTTGGTCTATTAGCGGAATCAAACATTTGACTATAATTTGTAATTAATCTGAGCAATTTATATAAGTTTGTCTGGCCTTTCCTACCCATTGCATATCAATGTGAATCAATTTTCTCTTGCAATTGCCTTGCTGTGTGAGGTGTAAATTCAAATGTTTCGTTACTTCCGCTAAAAATTAAGCAATGAAACAATAATGGAAGTGCTTAATTACGGTCGACGACATTCAATTGGATTAGTGATCATTAGCATGTTGCCCGAGATAAATACCCTTTGATTTTCCTCAAAGGGTAATGCACGAAATAGCAGCCCAAAATTCTCTCCAATTAGCAGTTGATACTGCCTAGACCAATGAAAACAAGTCGCCAGTTAATTAACCGCTCCCGAACGGCATCGTTGTCTCGAATTGGTGGTATGCCCATTTTATAATTTCAACCACATGCAACGTGTACTGATAATGCCAGGTGTTCTTCCGGTCGTGGCACGAAGCTTCCTTTCTATTTGATCGAATTCTAATTGATTTGTTTTTTCGTTGAAAATGGCCATCTAATGTACTTGACTGGATTGTTCTAGCTAGTTGTTATAGTCAAATGAAAGCGGCTAAAAACTTATTTAACTACTAGAATTTATTGATTTTGTTTGACATACTTAAACGATAACACTACAGAACAATTACAATTCATTCTTTGGAAACTCTCTAAGAGTGTATTTGGTAATTTTTATGTTCTTGGGAACAATATATATTAAAATATAATTTTTTTCATGTCTATTCTCGGGAATAAAGAAATCATTTTTTTATTTCTTGTTTATGTTCCAAATTTATTCCCTAACCATTTTTCTATTTTTGAAAATAGAAAAACTTAGTCGATATTATCAAATAATTTTCTATTCTTTTCTATACTAGAGAAAAAAAGAACAAAAGAATAAAAAAAATATGATGGTTATCAAATAGGTTCTAATTATCCTTAAAAATTTTATTATTGCATAGTGGAGTTACCACAGCACGACTCATTGGATAAATTTCTCTCAAAAGTGAGTTCATTGGTGAGGCTTTTAGGATGGATATTAATGATCTACTCATTGATAGTGAGATAAAATGGAGAAATAAGCTAGATATAGAGAAAACGATTTATAATATTTACATAATTCGATTTGAGTGTTGAAACATACTCCATGGAGAATTAGGCTTTCTGTAGAGTAGGTTTCCTCTTATATTATTCAATACCCTGAGAGGAACCTAACAAAGAAGAACCAACGAAAATCAAAACACCCAAAAAGTACATACGATAGACCAACAAACAAAGTAAACAACAACAATTGATTATTCCCAATCATTCCATCCTCCATCCCGTGTCCTCCTCGTTGACCCTTAGTTAATTAATTTGAAGTTTTTTTTTTCGTCGGTCTTACTCTATTCCTACTCTAACTCTCACTCTCAGACTTTTACCATGCCTTATTACAGGGCATGGGAGTCGAAATCCATTCCTGAAACTAAATCGTCTCTATCCCAACCCCCAGAAAATGTGAGGATTTGAACTCCTCACCTCTTCCTTCCAAGTTGGAAGGGTGGCCACTGGGGCAAACGCCAGTGGTTTATTAATCTAAAGTTGAAACAATGAAATATGCATGCACGAATTAGTAGAGAACAAATTCATATTTCTGAAAGAACACAGGCTTGTAAATAGATTATATCCTCTTATTTATTCAAAGCCAAGAATCTGGTATGGCTTTTATTTCCTCTTATTAAGCATTATATCCAATAAAAACAAATTAACATACACTTGCCATATCAAAACTCTAAGAGGAACCTAATAGAGAATGGACAGAAAACAAAGAACACAAAAAGAACAGATGATATACCAACAAACAAAGTAAACAACAATAATAGGCTATTGCAATATTTCCATGCGCAATCCTGTGTCTTCCTCATCAATCCTCAATTAATTGACCTTTGTGCACACTTTTCTGACTTCGCCCGCCGTTCCAGTGAGCACGCCAATCCGACCCATATTCACCATCGACTCTCCAAAGTCCTTGAAGAAGGTGGATCCACCGGTCTTGACCTGGAGGTCAATGTACGCCTTGGTTTCGCTGTCATCAAGAAGTGCGGAGTCTGAAGTGAAGAGGCCTCTTCTCTTCGGGATGAGGTCGAAGTACTTGACGTCGAACGTCCTCACACTTCCCGGGTCCATCTCGGCAAGGGTGGTTTGATCATTCGGCTTGCACTTCAGCTTCAATCTCGCTATGTAGTTGGAGTCAAGGGAGGGGTCGGCATCGCCCTTTCCGGTAAAGTTGTAGAGGCGGTCGGAGAAGGAAGAGCAGTGTGAAGTTCCAATGGTGTGCCCACCTGGTCAATTGGAAATCAGAATTAGCATGATCTAACTGTACAAATTATGTTCTCTCGTTGTAGTGCTGATGATGTTTATGAATCTCGCACTCAAATTACAATTTCTTCCCGATTAATTTATGTCAATCCCCACAAAATAATTGACAAAGCATATGGAGCAATAATTGGAGATTAGGTGTTACCTGACAGGACGACAAGGTCCTTCACACTGAGGCCTTTCTTTGCAAAATCTGCTTTCAGAGTTGTAATGTTGGCCGTAGGTGGTATTAAATTGTTAAGTGCGTCGGTCAAGATAGACACGTTCCCGTCTCTTCGTCCGGTTTCCACATCATAGGAAAGTCCTCCAGTCTAAAAGACAACACCAAAAAAAAAAAAAAAAACATTTTATATAAGAATGTTTTTTGCATTAAAATATAAAATAGTTGTGTTTTGTCAAGAGCGCCGTAAAAATAATCTTAATATCAACAATCGATACTTGGATCCCATAATATGTAAGGCTAGGATTCGTTTTCAAATGAGATGATACAGATCGTTTGTGAAATCAAGATTTCTACTAATGTCCTAATTATATAACAAACATCCAAATTTAAAACAAAAAATAAAGGAGGTAATGTATGCATATGCTCACCGCGACGACCACGTCTCTAGCGACGAGGGCCACAATGTCAGCACATGAGACGATGCCCGGGCATGCCTTCTCCAATGCCGTTTTGACTCTATCGATCGTTTGGAAACCTCGAAGACTGAGATTGGGACCCGCATTCTTTTCGGATTGATTGGTCGGAGAGTTCAATAGTACTGAACCTTCGCAGCCCTGTGGAGAGGCCCAGAACAAAAGATGATTCAACCGTGAGTTCATGAAGACAGTAGTTCGTAACCAAGGACGAATCTAGAGAAGTACGTTGAGGAGCCAAACACCATTTACTAGTACATAACTAGTTCTAATACACATTTTCCATTTTATCATATTGTTATCCAGTAAATCAATTCTGTAAATCTCTATGCATTCCTACCATGCATTACCCCTTCAGATGAAAGCCCAAGATCTAAATTCTCACCCTCGTTTTTTGCCAGTAAATTTTCACCTTAGAATCCGAACATTAGTTACATGCAGAGAATCACGTAATTAGAAAATGGTAAACTTTACACTCGTAGTAGGACGAGAAACACGTAAGCTCGCTCTCTTACTTACCCTAACGAAACAATCATGAAAATGCATCCTCAAGAGAGGGCCAGAGAGACTCGGAGCAACGGACATGACTTCACGGATGACCCCCTTCACGATGGCCTCTGCATTTGGGCATGCCTTCTGGTAAAACCCTACTTTCAGACCTTGACCATGAGCGACCTCAGGAGCAAGAAACAAGAACGTCACCTGAACCAACAAGCAAGACAAGAAGAGCTTTGAACAAGCCATTGCTTTGTGCCAAGAAGAACGATGATTGTTATCGCCCAATCTTAGTGTTTTGCTGTGGACGTTTCATGAGCAAACCGCTTTGGCTTTTATATATACTTCGCGCCAACTACTTGAGTCTTGAATTATAGGCTGTCATTAACTTGACAGCTTAGCATACTTTAGTTATTTGCAATATGAATTTTCTTATGAGCCGACTGGGGTGCTAACTTCTCCCTGATTTTGTACCGATCTAACTTCTTGATTGGAACACGGCTTTGAGCCTTTGACTTTTATTTATTTTAGGGGCTTGATGGACTTACACCACCGGATCGAGATTCAAGAAAATTCATGGACAGCGCACAGGATCAGCATGAAGTTTGCACGACATGTCTTTGCCAACTTACAATCTAGTGTGAGACAAAAAGGTTCATCACGGAAGTGGATAAAAAATGAACCATTACACAACCACCACGAGCTCATTTGTCTAATACTGGAGTTGGCAGGATCATGTATTTGCTCAACTGAACTATTAAACTAACATGATTTGAAACGATATTGTAAGATCAATGTGGCCCACGATATGGTACAAAACACTCGGCATGTTACTTTGGCCAATTCAGGCCGAATATAACGTTCCACCATCAGCAGATAATGTCCTAGTGAAGGTTGTGAACAAATGCACAATTGCACAGGCTTGAAGCTTTAGTCAAATGGAGAGATTGGAGAAGAGAGATTCCTTAACTCATTCATGCCTTACCAAGCAAAGTGTTAATATAATGAGCAAGGGAATCTATTCATTGTATCAAAGGACCATTTGAATCGGTCCTGTATATCATTGGTGCACGTTAGAACAACTGGGATATATATTGCTGCTTTTTATAGCTACGACGCAAGCGTATATTTAGACCTTTTAAGCCCACACGGTCAATCACGTCGGATCGGCAAAGTTGTTCTCTTGTCCC
This sequence comes from Eucalyptus caleyi, assembly GCA_014182885.2. Taxonomy (NCBI): domain Eukaryota; kingdom Viridiplantae; phylum Streptophyta; class Magnoliopsida; order Myrtales; family Myrtaceae; genus Eucalyptus; species Eucalyptus caleyi. The sequence continues at coordinate 52,501,051 of CM024470.2, forward strand.
CACAATCGGGTGATCTGGTCACTGAATGGGGGAGGCTTCTTTCCACGAGGCTCGAACCAGTGGTCGCTCTTCTAAAGGCGTGCAGTTTGGCGATGAGTAGTGTTAAATAACCCGAGAAGGTCTTCGAGTTTGATTTCCCTGTGATTTAGATAAATTGGGAGTGTCAATTTACCTTCTAAACTCAAAAAACACATTAGCAAAGTCCGGTCGAAAAGCTAGGATGCTAATTTCGCAAATTAGTTTATCTGTTTCTTACACTTAAATTCATCATCAAGAGAATTGTTACTTTCAATTTATCCTTATATCAATAGGATCTAAATCGCTGAAAATGAAGAAAACATTTTACTACTAGAAGAACTTCACGAGAGTCAACCAAGTAACTCACCCAATTTTCGCTAAAGAGAAAGCCTTAATTTGCCAGGTTCATTAGGTTATAGAGAGTATTTTCATTTTGGGTGTATATTTTCAGGTTTTTTTTTCCTTATTTAATAAGTTAAGCAAACCTGATTTAAAAATGAAAATTGTGATATATGTAATCCATCAGGGTTATTCTTTTGTGAATCCACCGGACACATGATTTGAAATAAAAAGCACTTGGTACACAAAACCAAAAGTTTTTTTTTTTTTTTTCTTTTCATCTTGGATCTTCAATATCTACAAAATTCACTTATTTCAGTTTGAATTTCGTTTCAAACTATTTCCCAAATCAATTTTCGAATATTCTAAAGAACCAAAAGGAGCCATTGTGATTCGATCTTGGATCCTCCCCAATTCGTGTCTTTTTTTTTTTATATGTAGTCGTGTGGACATCTTGGAATTTTTTAATCACCCTTATGACATTAGTATCCGCACGAAGTTGTCGGATGATTTGCTCCTAGTTTTGTTAAAAAAGTTTGCACTTTGATGAAGATCGAGAAGGGTTTCCTTGCTTAAGCTTATTCACAAAATTTTATGTATATATACAGGCACACACATTAAAAATAATAGAAATCAAGAGTATTGAAGATTTTGGGAATCTAGATATAATTTGTCGTGGATCATATCAATTGGCTTTGTTAAGTTCGAAATTGGCGAATCCACAACTAAATAGATTAATAAATAAAATAAAAAAGCCAAAAGGAAGCCACGCCACACCACACCACCTAAAGTATCGTGACTTCACCAAAATGCCCTTGCATCTTGTACGAAATAACGCATACACACTAACCAAACACCTAGGCCACCTCATATTAGAGAGAGAGAGAGAGAGAGGATCTCCATCAACATTGACTATTCAGTCAACTTGCTTTAGTCACTTACCCAGCAAGTACAACCTGCCATATATATGCTTACATTCTTTCACTTAAACAATTTAAGTTTTACAAATTCAATTTGTTAAGCTAGTATTACATCCACTTAATAGCGCTAATTCCTTTTTTTCACTCATTTCGGATAAATGGTTGGAAAAGCTAGTATTTAAACCTTTGATATGAATTGGCCATTTGCAAAGCTTGTATTGTTCTCTATAACTGAGCTTAATAATCATAAGCATACCCAATTGAGCTTTTGCCCTTTAATCTTACATATAATTGACTCATGTTCATGATTATTAACACCGTTAAATGCGCATTTCATTAAAGAAGCATGATTGTAATCCACCCACAATTGAATACCAACTTAAATGGAAATGAACAACTTAGAGCCAAAAATAACAATTTTAAAACTTTAGTGGGCTTAATAAATTTTGCGGAGTTCTCTTTGATAGTTTTGATCTGTTTAATACTAGAGGAGCTCAAGTATATGTAGAGATGGATATCATCTTTGCTTGTTTAACCACCCTAGAGTAATAGTAATAACAACCACAAGATTCCGTGATATACACGGTGTAGAACATATTTTAGTTTTATCTAGATAGATATAACGTAATAGATCCTCGTTCATAAAGTTATATGATGTAAAACGTTACATGCACTAACAGCTTAAGTTTTTTAAGTGAAGTAAATTTATCAAAACTAACAATTTTGAGTCCAGTGCTCCTCCATAATTTCCTGTTCGGCTTTAATATGGTCACATATATGACTCATCTGAAAAACAGAATATAAGTTAGAGCATAGTGAAGTGATCTTAGTCATTTAATCATAAAAAGTTCTGTGCTCTCAGATTGATAAGTCTTGTCCATCTTTATATTAAATTATGTCGTATGTCATACGTACATAAGTTTGTTATATTTCAAAATGCCAAACCTAAAGTTGTAATATTCAAAGCCATGTGACCTTAGATAAAGCATGTGAGTCCAATACTCGGTTAGGTTAGAGATGGCTAGTGAATCTACACAACACAAAATGTCCAAACAACACTATACTGTTGCACAAGTATTTGTAACAAGTTTATTTTTTCTAAAACTCGGGTTTGGTTGAATAAGCTCTAGCAACAACACATGTCATGAATAGTCGTCCCACGTGGCCGCGGCTGCCAACACCTTTCCTCTTCGCTGGCTAAGAGTCGGTCACTTCCGAAAACACGATGTGCACAAAAATATCGAAACAAAAACATTCAAAGCGAAGGCTAGCAGTGGGGATCTATCAAGCCTCTCTTGACAAACCACGAGTACCAAAAATGGAAGGAGGATCAAGGACAAGCGCATACGCTAAAGTCGGGCATTTTGTCGAACACGCAGAGAGCATCGGCTAAGATGCGGTTATAGGCCCACCCTACACTCAAACTTGTGCTGAAATTCACAGACAATGGATAAGCGAGACAACGACCTCAGTACAGGCACGAACGAAACACAGCAAGTCTCGGCCTTAAACCAAGGACACGGACGTGCGTCTAGCTTAGGCATTTCATCAAGCACATGGCGTGCACCTTCTGGGCAACGAGCAGCAGCTGAAACGAGACCTCAATCGAAGACCAAGACAAATAGCGTGAGACAAACCGAGGCTTAACAGCTAGAAAGCATGACATAATCGGGGTAGGAGCTTATACAACTTGAACGACGGCGGCTCGGCCAACGGGCCCGAAACAGGACACGATAATAGGGTACGACGGGCGTTCGGACGATGGAGCCCTACCCGGCTCGGCAGCGTCGGACGGTGGACGAGCTCGATAGATCGTGCTACGTCTGTCCGCCTCGCGCACCTCCGAGCTGAGATCCCTGGGCGACCGACTCTGAATCGGGACAAATGATGAAAGAAGATAAACTAAACACCACCCACCACCATCATCATCATCCCTAAAACTAAGCGCTAATTGAGCTCCTACTTTATTTATTTGCTTTTAAAACCCCAAACTGAATTATAGTAGGTTAAGGACTAATTTAAAAAGTTAAGGTCTGAATCGGCATCTTCATAGTAGGTTTAGGACTAAATAGGTCATTTTGCCGTTATAGTTGTTATAGTAATTTGAAGTGCTTACATTTTAACTAAATAATCATAGCTCATATTTTATTATAGTGGCTACTATGAAGATGTTCTCATCTTATTGGGCCTGAAAAACGCTTTGCTTATTTTATTAGTTTCCATATCTTAATTAAAAATGATAATTTAAATATCACTGCAACAGATTTTACAACACTATGTTTAATTGGCCTCATCTCATTGATAGCTGTCTAATAAACACTTGGCTCATTAAGTGTCCAAATCTTGGCTTGCATTTTACATGATTCATGATATTAGAGAAGTATTTCGTACACTCAGCAAAGATAGCTATTGAAGATTAGTTTTCCCGTTAACTAAAGATGCACTAGCAAAACTAATTTCTCAAATTGAGAAATATATAATATGAGTTGGCCTTACCACCGCTCGCGGTGGCCGCGCTGGTTTGAGCTTAGTACCCTATCCGGGAGGGGAGGAGTTCGAAACTTCGTGGACGCAATGCTTCAATGCATAACGCGCGACTTACCCGCATATCTAGGGGTCAGCGGGGGGGTAGGGGCACCCCCTCGGCGTAATCAAACACAGATGGAATCTTAGCAACTAAAAAATTACTTCAATTTCCTGGATTCCTCTTCTACCGCTATGGTAGCTTTCTCTCTCGAAATGCAGAGTCCCCTTCTACTGTTATGGTAGTTTCCGTCAAGACCCTCTTTTCCAAATTGTTTCCTTCCAAATCTGTTATATCGCAGTAATTCCAGTGCTGAATCCTCTCTACCAAAAAAATATATATATATGAGTTGGCCTTTGTTAATTTGTAGGGGCACCACAAGCCCTCAGGTAACGTAATCAAACACAAGAAATGACAAGATGGCTTGCCCGGAAAAGCCATCAGTAGAAAAATGAAATTTCTATGTTGGAACTGTCAGGGACTCGGCTCATCCCTGACGGTTCAAGCCCTAAAGACCCTAGTGGTCAAAGAGAAGCCAGATGTGATTTTTTTGATGGAAACAAAGAATAGAGAGCAAGTTATTTCACGGGTTCAACGCAGAATTCAGTTTTCTCAATCCTATGTAATTAACCCAGAGGGCAAAGCAGGAGGGCTGACCTTGTTATGGCAGTCTAATATATCTATAAGTGTAAAACTAGCAACTCCAGACTTCATCGACACTATATGTACAGACACAGGGAAAGGTATACCGATGAGACTGACCTATGTCCATGCCCCAGCAACTCCTCAATTGCGCCTACCATTATGGACAGCACTTCGCAGAATTGCAGCGGCTAATTCCTTAACTTGGGTCTGCGCCGGGGACTTCAATGAAATCACCTATCCATGGGAGAAGGTTGGTCATAGATCCCCTGACTTTTCTCGTATGCATTCATTTCGAGAAGTCCTACATGATTGTGCATTGCTGGAAATTGAAAGCAAGGGCTGCGCGTTTACCTGGACGAATCAACGTGAGGGGGATGAACTGGTGAAAGAAAGATTAGACTGAGTTCTTTGTACCTAGAATTGGAGAATCTTATTTCCAGAGGCTGAAGTCTTCGCTTTACCTGCAGTTGGATCGGATCATAGTCCCCTTGTGCTAAATACTGAAGTTAGAAAACCTCGTGCTGGCAAGACCTTCAAATTTGAAGCATATTGGTTAGAGAACCACACCTGTCGGGATGTCATTGCCAAAGCTTGGTCTTCCGTTCCAGCTAGGGGTAACACCCTACAATATAAATTAATACAGGTTAGAAGGGCTCTTTTGCAGTGGAGTAAAGGTACATTCTCTCAAGCTCATGAACAGATTGCAAATCTACAACAACAGTTACAATTGTTAACAAATCGGACCCATCCTTCCAACGACAAACACTAAAAAAAATCCCTGTTATCGAAAGGAAAATGATTGATGATCGGGAATACCGATTCACTGGCCTAACAACCTACTTCATTATGAAAGAAAATATATTTAATTCATCAAAAATTGGTCGATAGGAGATGGCACTAAAATAAAGATTCGAGAACTTACGTAAGTTAGAAAATGCAAGACTTGCTGATCTGATTGTTCCATAATCAAATCAATGGAATAGGCCATTACTAGATCATCTCTTTGATGTTGAGACAATTGCTGAAATTATGAAGATTCCTATCCGACCTCAGTATATGACTGATCATATCATTTGGCCGTGCACAGCTAGTGGTACGTATACTGTTAAAAGTGCTTATAGTTTTCTTCGACAGGATCAAAATACTTCTATCCTAAACAGAGCTTCCTCATCCTATCAATTCTCTTCCGAAACATTTGTGCTGATCCTATCTGCTCTCTCTGTTCAACTCAACAACCAGAAACCCTGGAACACTTATTTTTACTATGTCCATGGACATCACAAGTGTGGTCTCATTCCCAGATCAATATACCAATTCTTCCCACGAATATCCTCTTCAAATTGTTGCAATTCACTTACGTAATTTCGGTATTAGCTAATAACTCTCTCTCTCTCTCTCTCTCTCTCTCTCTCTCTCTCTCTCCACGAACCAGTACCAGGATATGTGTTTATATATATAATATATTTAACAGGCGCACATGTCCAACATCGTATATACAACTTCACAGAGTTAATATAAAGCATAGGTATGCTGCAATAATGTGGTTATTGAATTGGATAATGTCATGTATCATGAAATACCGAACCATCGAATATTCTATTAGCGGATATAGAACTCAAGTAGTTAATTAGGTTAGCAAAAAGAAAAAAAAAAAACATTGTTAATTAGGTTAGTCGAGCAACTAAATTTCATTAAGAGGCGTTCAATTATACAGACATTATCCTTAAACCATTGTTTGAGCTTAGGCTTTTACATATGTGATGGAATTTATTCTATACATTCTAATGACATAGGGGTGAGCATGATTTCAAGATATAATTGAATAAGTGAGAATGGGTCAATTTCCAAGTTCCAAAATATATAGGATAGGTTTCATATTTCAAAATTTAGGGAACTAGTCAAGCAACCTAAAACTCGGAACAAGTCTTTGTTTTTTCTTGTTCTACGTTTTTGCACAATCTTATGATATTCCATGGCGTCTAATGATGAGTATGTAATTTGGAACTACTAATTTGATATTTCATTTTTAGCATATCCATGACTAAGATTTTTACTTTATTAATATTTCATATTTTTCGTATTGTCTAAATATGAGTTATAATTAGTAGATTGTAGCAACAGATAGTTGTCATTAGAGATAATAATTCACCACAATCATTCAATTAAGAATATATGTAAAACATAGGTTGAATCAAGAACCAAAATCGGAACTTGCAACAAGGTGGGTTCCAAATTCTAAAGTAAGTAATGTAGGTTTTATGTTGCAAGAATTTGGGAATCAATTCTGACGAGTAAATTCTAGGTTTGAAGTTTCAAGCAGAATCTGGACTAAACCTGAAACTGTTCACCCCTAATGCCATAGATGTGCACCCTAATTATTCAAATTATGGAATTTCATCTACTTTAGGTACAGTAGGCTCCGAATTAGCTACTGCTGAATATGTGTCGGCCTAATTAGTGAAATTATGGAATTTCATCTACTTTAGGTTTTGTAGGCTCCAAACTGGCTACTGCTGAAGATGCGTCGGTATTTAATTGAAATTAATGTTAAATGAGAATATTTTATTTTACTTCATAAAAGGAATATGTGGGCAGGATTGCGTGCCTTGAACGGAAATAAGTGGATGAGGCGACGAATTTTCTCCCTTTTCTCCGCCGGGACATTGTTTCCTCATCCATGTGCCTTGCAAATGTATTCAATGCCTCTTAAATAGGTACTACTGGAGAGAAAAGCTTATGCATAATTACTTCAATATTATCTGCACTTCATTATGGTATCCACTACACTTTTAGTTTTAGGTTTAGTGACTTTAAACTAGCATGAGACTTGGGGCTAGGTTTTGCCGTGCATTTTCTTGCCGGGACTTGGGTTCGTTGTCAATCGGATGAATCTCAACCATTGATAACAAAGGTCTCATGTATATTACGAAGTCATACAAAATCCAGCGGCGAATTGGATCTGAATAAGAATTTCGTGGTCAACGACCCACGCATTGTTTCAAATTCTTCTATACAAACATTCACCATGTCCTACCTCAACTTTCGTGGCCTCATGTATATGAACTTGGACTCACACTCGCTCCGGTACATGGCGAACCAGAGGAAACAAATAAGAGATACAAGAAAAATCAGCACCACAAGTAGGGCAAATGAGGCGAGGTCAAGCCTCGCCGGAATCTGGCGAGTTCCAGCTCACCAGTTATGGCAAGGTTCAAGGAGAGCTCTTGCGATTCAGGTGAGGTCAAGTCGAGCTTAGGTCAAGGCAAGGTGAAGGAGCCTCTTGCTCGAGACTCAATAGATTCCAGCGAGCTCAAGCCACACCCAAGGCCGATGAGGTCGAGCTCGCTTGTGACCAGTTAGTGGCCGTCACCATGGCCGACGACTGGCCGAGGAAGAAGCAAGACGGAAAAAAATAAAACAAAACAAAAATAAAAATAATTAAAATTTGAATTTTTTTAGAAATATTTTTATAATTACTAACATTTCATTAACCAAATACCCAAGCAAAGCACCGAGGGCTCATGCACAGCCATTGTGGACCTAAGCCAGAGTGTCAAGGACCCGAGCACAACCTTTGTGGATCCGACCTTAGGTGTTGGGGCATCGGGCATGGGCACAAGCACCACAGGTCCGAACCCAGCCTCGATAGACCTAGGCCTAGTTGCCAGAAACTTGATCCTAAGTGCCTGGACCTAGGAACCAACATTGGGGTTTCTGTGCCCAAATGTAGAGTTTTCAAGTTCAAGAGACGATACTTAGTCATATATCTAAAAACTGTTTTCTAACTTTATAAAGAGGAAATCAGTTTTCTGAATTTAAGCTTTTATATGAAAACATTTTTCATTGACTCATTTTCCTAAATGAACCAAATACCAAAAACTAAGGTATATGTTTTCCTCAAAACAAATGACGCCTAAAAATGATAATGTAGACATCGCTATAACAAATATTGAAACGCTATATACAAGTGGCCTCATCTCATTAATATCTGTCTAGTAAACATTTGACTCATTCATTTCAATTCTTTTAAGTGTCCACATCTTGATTAAAACCTAAATTATTTTTTTCATGCTTGTTATAATGATACTTTTGAGCGGCCTCATCTCATTGGGCCTAAGAAGTTGACTTCCAAGCCTTCCACTTTACAATATTTAGGAAAAGAGTACCCAATTCCCCACTTTGATATATTTACAATGATAATAATATTGATAATCTTTGGAACATATTGATTGGTCCATGAAATGCAGCAGCGACAGTACACAGTAATTATTCGATTCTCCATATCATCGTGTGAATGGAATTTCATGTTTGGATCGCGCACTAAAAGTTTTGCCTTACATCTTATATGATTCGGGATATTAGAGAAGTATTTCGTACACTTAGAAATATTGATTAATTTTCCCGTTATTAAAAGATGTACTAGCAAAATTAATTCTCAAAATGAGAAATATATGATATGAGTTGGCCTTCCTTAATAACTAGTGGCACCACAAGCCCGCGGGTAACGTAATCAAACACATCGGATGGAACCAGAAATTGAACTGCATGGTGATAAATCAAAGCATTTGACCAATTCGTTGGCCAATAATTGAAAGAAAATATATTTAATTCACTTGAATTCACCTTAATTAAATGAATAATTAATTTAAGATCTCTCTCTCTCTCCTCTCTCTCTCTCTCCTCTCTCTCTCAACTGATATAAGCGTGCAATAATAATGTGGTCATTGAATTGGATAATGTAATGTGCCATGAAATACTGAATCATTGAATATTCAACTCATGCATATAGAAGTCAAGTTGTTAATTAGGTTAGGTTTATTGAGCTACTAAATTTTCTCTCTAGAAATGTTCAATTACACGGATACTACGCTTAAATCATTGTTTGAGTTTAGGGTTCTATATATACGATGGAACTTGTTCTATACATTCTAAACCAGTGCACGTGCATTTGCTCCTTGAAATCCTAATTAGTCAACTTCATGGAATTTCACCTACTTTAGGTACAGCAGGATCCAAATTAGCTCCTGCTGAAGATGCGTGAGTATTTAATTAAAATTTATATTAAATTATATTTTTTTACTAGATATCATTAAAAAAAAAAAAATGTGGGCAGGATTGCGTGCCTTGAAGGGAAAGAAGTGGATGAGGTGGAGGAGGATTTCCTCCCTGTTCTCCGCCGGGATTCTGCTTCCTCATCCATGTGCTTTGCAAATTTTTCCAACGCCACCTAAATCTCAACCGTTGATTATATGGATCTCGTGTGAATGTTGTCATACAAATTCCGACGGCAGATATCGCCCGGTCCACAACGGATCGGATCTAGATAAGAACTTCAGGGTCGACGGCACGCGTGTTTCTTTCGAATTCTCCTATGTAAACATTCACCAGGTTCTCCCCTCCTCTGTTGACAGGATCCGCACACGCCTAAATCCTTCAATTACTGATATAAAGAAAGCGCATTCTAGTTGGATAGGTGCACGATGCCTGCGATCTAGAATTGGCAAAGAGGATAGAACTTCCCCATATGATCCTAGGACTAATCCTAGGTTATGATTTGCGCATGTAGCTGTCTTACAAAGCAAATGAGGCACTAATGAAGAAGTCGTGATCACGATTGGTGAACTGTACATGTAGACTTTTATATCTAGAAAAACGTTACAGCTATGCACGTAAAAGTATGCTATTTTCTAGCAACAATTGGAGCATATGCATATCGCTGGGGAAAATATCAAAAAATTCATAAATTTATTGCATTAGTATCAATTCAATCATAAACCTTTTGATTTAACTAGATTTAGACTTAACTTTTTGCATTTGTGTTAATTGAGTCCATCCGGTTAATTTTGGTCAGAAATCACTGATGTAGATGTTGGTTATCCTACATGATACGGCCGGCATTAATGTAGATAATTTTTTAATAATATTTTGAATTCTGTTTGAACATTTCTGCTTTGACATAATTTGAAAAAGGCCTGAATTGAAGCTAGGTTTAGGAAAATTTCCTCCTGATATCATCAATGTAACTTCTCCACTGCATTCATGTCTGGCGTTATTGGCCCCTAGATGTTGCTGCCAAAATTAGGGCGTGAATCACGCATGTAAGCTGGTCGGGCAACAAAGATTGGGTTAACTAATAAGCTCAAGCGTTAGTTGGTGATAAAAAACACTATGAATGTCATAACTTTTATATGACGCTCACTTGAGTGCTATAATTTTATTCACTCACTTGAATGTCACATCGATATAAAATCGCTTACTTGAGTACCTACTCCGACAATTCATTTTGCATGGCTTTTTCTACTGATTTTTTTAAATATTTTTACGTGGCTTTTTAAAAAAAAATTAAAGTCATACGTGGAAAATCTTCTCTCTCTCTCTCTCTCTCTCTCTCTCTCTCTCTCTCTCTCTCTCTCTCTCTCTCTCTCTCTCTCTCTCTCTCTCTCTCTCTCTCTCTCTCTCGGGGCTTGGTACACAACGAATTTTGGTTGACATAGACTAAAGGTGAGTGATTTATTATTATTATTATTTTTTGATAACCGAGGGACTGCCGGAGATCACCATTAGGAGATCACACGACCCTCCGGTATTCGGTAGCACCAGTGGGGCCTCGCCGCAAGCCGCTATTTAAACGTAAACCCTCGGGGCTGGCCTAGTAAACCACCCCTAGGACCCCCACTTAAGTCGTAAGCATCCAAAGATTTGTGAGTAATTTGTTGTGTTTCGTGAGGTGCATTTTTTGTTGGGTCTGGATGTAAATCCAAGCCAAGGTTGATGTAATCTCTAAAATAGTGTATTTTGTAAATGGTTACAGGATGTCTCACATAAAGTGAAATCGCAGACTTATTTTTTAAAAGTCAAGGAACCTAAGTCTTCACTTCTAACGAGTTTTGACATTTAAACAATCACTCGTAAACTTATTGGAACTTCTACTGTCCTTCAACCCTATATGAAAAATAGCCAAAACCACCAAAAAAATGTATAATCATCTTTGTTTTTTACTATAAAAGCTACATTACAAATTGCAAAGCATCTATTTTCTCTACAATAATCAACAATAATGCACAAATTACAACACAAAACGCCATTTCCACCAAATTGACCATATAACATGTCATTCAACCTAGGAACTTAGGGCCCGTTTAGTTCGGATTTGGGGAAAGGCCCTTGAGAGAATGCAAATACCTTTGAGGTAAATGGGTTTTCTGAAATGTTACACCGTTTGGTAAATTGTAACCTCAAATAGCATTGAAATGTAACTTTAGTATAAATACAGTTTGGCAAAACTTACATTTGTAATGGACTTTTACTTTTATCTTCTTCTTTTTTTAAATCTGAAAATCAAATCTAGTGGCCGGCGATGACGGCGATGGCGTCGCCTAAGGTCGCAGAGGCTAGATCTACTGTCGCCAATTGGTTCTGTGCGACCTCAGGCAGCGTCGCCTGCGGTCCGCACGACCTAGGCGACATCGCCTGGGTTGCGGGTCACGGGTTGCGCCACCCCAAGCAATGGTCACTGGGGATGCACGTGACCCCCAAGCGACAATGGCGGCTGCTGGAGAACCCAACTCTCAATGGGAAAGAAGAAGACAAACGAGGAAGAAGAAGATGAAGGGGGAAGAAGATGAACAGTGAAATTTTGCATTTCCAAAATGCCCAATGCCCAAAGCAGCTCCGAACCAACATTGGGCTTTTAGCATTGGGAATGCTAATATTTGGCCAATGAGCTTTCCAAAATATTTGCCAAACGCAAAATATTTTCCCCAAAGGCTTTGGGCAGGTTTTGGGGGCCTTAATCATAAACGAGGCCATTCAACCTACATACACAAAATTGTCATAACTAACTACATTTCCAAAGTAAAAACATGGCAATGAGTAACATACATTGCCCAAAATATGGTAACACATCTCATTATTCTTCAACTATGGTTAGCTCAATAGCTTCTTCTTATTACTTAGTTTAAAACTTACCACAAACCAAAAAAACACAATAATTTTAACACAAGCAACATTCGATAAAACACTTTTTCAATTTACATCTTCTTCAAATGGTTGGCCAAAGATTCTAGACCCTTGATATTTGCTTACACTGAGTCCGCATCATCCAACTTGTCTGTCAATACAAGCAAAGGTTGATTTAGTCCTTGAAGTAGCTCCAAGATCACCTCTATTGCTTGATTCAAAAATTTTGCATCGACCCACCTAAAATATCCACAATTGTAGTTTTGTTTATACTTAGGGCATCCATGGAATATTCTCTCGGGATTATATCTCGTCCAAGTTATTCTTATTGGACTTTGCAATCCATAATAGCAAACCTATTAACCTTAGTCTTGGCTTTATTGATGCAATCATGAACTATTTCTCCTGCTTCTTCTCTCCATTGTGAATATAATGAGGTGATTTGCCACAATTTGAAGCATTGGCGTTCGATCAAATTTATTAAAGAAAGAAGTTGAATTATGCCCCCAATTTCTTTAAACTAGGTTAGGATTCTACAATCAAATGTCTAAACAACATTGTTTGCCATATCAATTGCTGACTTCATCTTACCAATGAGCCACGTCAATTGATTGATTTTTAATTAATGCCACTTCGGATTTTGAAATAAGGAAAATCGTCAATGGCACTCAAGTGATCAATTTTTAAAATTTTTTGCACTCAAGTGAGTAAAAAAAAATTATGGCACATATATGAGCATCATGCAAAAGTTATTGCACTCCTAGTGTTTTTATCTCATCTTATTTGAGACTAAGGTTGGTCACTTCGGGCCTTTATTTGAGATAAAAGGCCACTCTAGTCTTTTAAAAAAGAAGATGGCCCAACTTCAAGCCTTTTTTTTTTTTTTTTTAATAAAAAGGCTTCACTTTAGGCTCTTAGTAAAGAAAAAGCCTACTATGAACCATTTTTCAAGAAAATGGCTCCATTTTGTGCGCTTATTTAAAATTTTCCCCACGTTATACAAACATATACAAATAGCGTATAGAATATTATAAATCTCATCATATCTTCATCTAACATAACCTTATCCTATCCAATAAAAAGTCTAGACAACCATATGCAGCCTAAAGGTGTGACTAGTTTTCCTTACTATTAAGTCAAAAAAAGAAAGTGAAAAAAAAAAAAAAACAAGACAGCGACTTGCTATAGGAATAAATGTACTAGATATTTTAAAACTTATCATGAAAGTACAAATAAATATTAGAACTTGTTAAATTGGTATAATCAGGTCTTTTTCGTGACTCCATACAATGGCTAATAGAAAATGATTACGTGACTTTTTTTATTATTTTTTTCTCTCCTACATGATAATGACATGACTAAAACACAAATCATAAGGTTAATATGACATTTTTTGGTCAAAATCTAATTTTTAAAATAATTTTATTTAAATTATACTAAAAAAAGTAAACTCAACAATATATTTAATATAATTTAAATAAATTGCTTCCTTGCCAAAGTTTAACCTTCTTTCTATTTTTTGTGTGTTTTTAAAATCTTCTTATTTTTAATATAATTTAAATTAATTTGTAGTAAAAAGTCATATTTACACTAAAATGATGTCATTTTAGCCACATAAACACCATGTAGGAAAATATTATAAATAAACCACGTCAGCATTTTACATCAACCAAATTAGTCAAGGTTAACCTGAAAACTTGATTGTGCCAATTTGATAAGTTTTAAGATATAATTTTAATTTTTGAAAGTTTTGGGACTCAACTACACTTTTATTATAAGTTGTAGGATTTACAGTGCACTTATTCTGGAGACTTACATACATTTTGTTGAAGAAGAAAAGATGAAGATGGCCACTTTGGAAGCACATCAACAGTCTCGTTCTTCACTCCTTCGCGTAGAATAAGGTTGTTTTCGCGTCTCTAGCTTTGATCAAACCCATTGTTGGTGGTGGTGGTGGTGGAAGCCAGAAGATCAACGTACGCATTGAACAAATCGTCTAGCTTCAGTTTCAATGTCCCTCATCTCTTCGTAGTCATGAGGTGCTATACTAGGAATTGCGCCGTTCGGCGCGCCATTTCTAACGCAGTTGTCCAGCTTCTCTCTCTACAAAATGATAATTTATCCGTGAATCTAATCCATTCTAATTGAGAGTTTCCCCGTTCTAGAAGCTGTCCTTTATTTTATTTCTATTTCACTGCTCTATTCAGCTTCCCTCTCTCTCTCTCTCTCTCTCTCTCTCTCTGACAACTTTCTCAAGATTTAGCAAGGCTTATGACTTAGTCCGCAAGATGGGAATCCAGAGAACTTCTGAGAATTTCGTTGTCAACATGGAAAGCTTGTCGAACATCGCCATGAAAGAGAGTGCTAAGAGCTCCTGGATCATGGTGAGTTTTTCTTTTCTTTTTTTTTTTTTTTCTTTTTGGGCTCTTCAATTACTCCAATACGTTGTGGTTTTTCATCTTGTTCCTTTTCCAGATATATCTTCTCGGAAAGAATAGTGTTTTTTCCAGTTCCCACATATTCTTCTCTCCAATTCTGGATTAATGTATGAATGACGATGAGCTCCAAAAGAACAGCAAATCGAAATGCCATTTCCAATTTGTCAACAGCATAAAAATTTCACCAGACCCTCAAACGTTTCTATAGGCATGAAATTTGCTAAAAAAATAACTCATTGTGTTCTTGCCTTCGTTTTCATATATGATATTCGTTACATAATGAAATGTTCCCACGCTCTTCATGGCAAGATAACACTTGAAAACTTGCAGACAGGGGCCACAAGGAAGAGCTTTAAGTGTGGAGCTGAGAAGAAGACTAATGCTAGTGCTAATGCCAATGCTCATGATCATAAGACCGATGCAGAAAAAGCAGGTACAAGATATTTTTCCCTTCATAAAAACTTCACTTGAATTTTGGAAGAATTTGTTCTCATTCCTCATGATGTGCTTTTTTTTTTTTTTTTTTTTTTAAATATTGTCTATGCTTATTCCGAAAAGTAATTACCAGGATAAGGAAGCCATTTATCATGATAATTGATACACAATTTATTCAATTTTTCTTATTAAATTTATTATTTTCATACCAGAGGTAATGGCCTTCTTTAATGTTATGTCAAAAGAAGTAAGATAGGTAGGGGGTAAAGGGTTAGGTCACAAAGTTAATGGGCACCCTCTATTTACGGGTGAGAAGAATCTTTCTTTTGGCTTTCCATCTTCTAAATTCTCTAGGAATTGAGAATCGAAAATTTTTTTTTAGAAACTCTCTAATGGGTGCTCTCCAACTTGGAGGTCTATTGGCTAGGCTTCCTATATGAGAGAATTTTCAAATTAAGTGGGACTACCTACTAAAGATTTAGGGGTTTGATATAAGGATTTTGTTAGTTATAGTAGAACAAAAAAGTTACACTTCAATGTTAGATGAGTAGTGTGTATATTTGGAGTTTAGTTCTCCAACCAAATTTTTCTACGCGTCAATAATCAACCGGTGAGGATATAAGTAATTTTTTCTACCGGCAATGGAACTAATAAAAATTGGGTTCTAACAGTAGCTTTCTTTGATCGATACATCAATAGATCTTGGGTAGGGTTTCTGTCTTTTTTACCGGCTTATTTGTAATTAATTATTTGACAAAGGAACATCATAATTTATTAATCGGCATTCTCAACAGAAGAGGCTTTCATTATTAGCACACCGGAAAGACCAAACATGGAGGCCGGAGGGATGACAGCCGAGCATTCTAACGACACACGAGCAAATCATCAGAATACTATCACCACCACCATCTCCGGTGTCGTCAATGACAGCAAATGCACCATAGCCGGTGGCAAATGCATCGTTCGGAGGAGTGGCTCAAGACGTACTTCTCTTTCATGGATTCTTGAACCCAAGAGGATTTTCGTCTTCTTTGCTACCTTGTAAGCGCTCTTGAGTGTCCTCACCTGGCCATCTTTCTACAGAACTTTTCAGCTCCATTGCTGATCTTAAAGCACTTACACTACAATCGAATAATTGTTTAGTTGTATTGAACCAAAATTCCAATATGTTTAGCTAGACATTGCAGTTACGCATTGATGATCATTCCATTTCACTAAACATTTCCCTCTCTATATGGCAGATCAAGCATGGGAACAATCCTTCTCATATATTTCACTCTTTCTATCACCAAACCCCAACCGGATGGCACTTCCCCTTGATCTTGAACCATCAAGTTGCATTCATGTTCGGACATTGAAACACACCCAACTAGTCCTCCATAATGCCAAAGAAAATCATTTCTTTGGGATCTAGAAACAGCTTTGTTGCATCGTCGTGTGTACATCTGATTCAGTGGGCACTATTTCTGAGGAATCTTCTCTGAGCATGGAATTTGCAAGGCGTGATAATTAAAGGTAAAGTCAATTCAAGAAAAAGAAGATAGTGGAAGGAGACGTGGTCACATAAGGGACAGCTGAAAGCTCACATGCTTTTTGCTATTTAACAATCTCTCTCAGCCTCACTTGTCTTTTTCTTTATTGTTTTTAATCCTTCTTTTCCCTTTTGGAGGAATTTTTCAAATAAGAACAAGGCCATGTGCCACTGAGACAAATAGTGGGAATCTTGTATTTCTAAAGGCATGGTAATATTTTATCTTATAAATAGAGAGGATGAGATAACGTCTCTTTTTGCCTTTTTTGGCTCCATACCTCTAGCCTCTATTGCACTTTGGGCTGTAAGGCTTCATCAATCAAAACCTTTTTATTTCTTTATTCATTCGTTTATTTTTATTTGGTTTCAATTTGCCTCATTGAGTGTGGGGGGAAAGCTTTTTGAAGCCAATCAAGTGTTTCAACTTTGAGCTTGCACGCACAAGCTTGCGCAAATTTACTTGCCCTTTTAACATTTCGTCCTAAAGAAATCCTTATTCTTCTATATAAATGAGGTAAGAATGAATTGTCAAAATTGTAACCATGAAGTAAGAACTACTGTAAGTACTCCCCCTTAGAGATATGTCCTTAAGCACGTCAATCAAATTAAAGTGAGACCTGAATCAAGGGATTCATTCCAAGGTGGGCTGATTTACCGCCAAGACCCTGGAACCCACTCAATAAGGGTTGATTCTAATATTTTGGAATCAGAAACCGAATTGAGACCCTTTGGAACCAACCTAAAACTGACCTAAAATTTGTCAACTTGTTATAGAAATTACCAACCTCTATTAGAGTTAGTGCCAGCTTTTCTTTAATTGAGTTACCATCTAATTTATGTTACCAACTCTACTACCATCTAATTTATGTTACCAACTCTACTTTGAGTTAGTTATTGATGTTTATTTAGTTTTTTATATATCAATTTTTTTTTATCTCTAACAAAAGTAAATTCTATTATCTATTACCGACTTTTATTCTAATCTATTACCAATTTATTCAAATCTATTACCAAAAACTTAATTTACCAATTTCATATGGAATTATCAACCTTTATTTTAGTACCTACTATTTTTTGTCTGATTAAGTTACCAACAAATTTTAAGTTACAGACTTTCATTTATGTTATTTTTGATAGATTTTTTAGGTATATAAAAGATTTTTCTTGATAATTGCACAATATTAGACAGTTGAAGGATTTGCGACAAATAATAATCAACGTAAGACTGAGTAAAGGAAAGAGAGAATTGAACACGCGGTTTATAGTGGTTCGGCTTGATTCAAGCCTACGTCCACTCTTCTTACCGACAGTCAATTGGCTGGATTCCACTATGAACAAAGAGATGTTACAAATCTTCCTTGATTTCTAGGTGTAGATGATCTACCACACTCGCTCAAGGTATCACCAAATATAGACACTCTTTGTGTATACAATTTCGCTCAAAATGTATCGACTAATAATCAAGGTGCTTCAGACTCTGGAATTTCTCTATCGATCATGCACTAGAACAACTAGAACGTCTTCCTTTTATACTCCTTTATGCCATCATACCCGTTGGCACTAACCAAAGGAATTCCTCCAATCTTCCCGTTGGACGGAATCAATTAAGAAGATCATTCGATCTATTAAAGGAACCTGACGATAGCCCATCAATCCTGTTCACCCATACAATCAGGATCTTGATTTCCAAGAATAGAACCTTCTAAGAATATTTCGTCGACCATCGGATCTTCAAACGATCTAGATACGAATAAAAGAATCCGTTATATTTATCCAGCCAAGAGATCTTCTCCAGAGGATATGATTAAATCCTCAACCATATACTTCGGTTCTGGATTTCCTTCGTCACTGGATTAGAAAGACTGTCAATGAGAATAGTCTTGAGTCTTGAGTCTTGAGTCTTGTGATCAGAAAGTCTTCAGACTCTAAACAGAAGGTCTGCGAATATCCAGACTAGACTGATAGAAACGTTTTGTCAGCTTCAAAATATTCTGGAAAGATTTCTCCAACAATTTTCAGATTCTTTTTTTTTTTTTTTTTTAAGGTACAAACTTTTCTTATCGTTGAACAATTTTATTTGTCTTGCTTATCAACATTTTAAACTCTTTTTAGAAATTACAAATCTCAATTAGAGTATCTACCGACTTTTCTCAGGTCCAATTAATAATGAATTTTTGCATTATCAATTCTTATTTGAGCTAATTACCAACGTTCTAATGTTTGCTCTATAGATGGATAATCTCAAATGATGAAATTCCTAATGTTGTGTGAATTCAAAATATACCTATATGCTATCTTTTCAATCTATGAGATAATTTTGCACAAAAATTCATAATCTTTTAGTCACGTGTTACAAAAATGGAATCGGCCATGAAGAACCACCTCTTCAAAGTGGTCCGAGATAAAGCTATCACATTCAGGAATGTTGAAGATAATTTCAAAAACATAAGGTTGTAGAGAAGTTGGGCCTAGACCCGATTATTTTCACTGGGGACCCGTAGGTAGTTCATTCTAATGGTGACCTCTTCCTCACCTGTGGCGTGTTTGGTAGCCAATTGACCATGCCGTGCTTCTTTTTGGTCTTGGTGTTGTAGTGTGTGTGCCATGATTTATGCCTTTTACATCTCGTCACCCTTCCGCTCCTTTTGTTCCTGCATTTGGAGTGTAAGTTTCTGGTGACGAAATCTTTTGTACATTTGGCATTTTCTCAATATATTTCTTACCTTTTACCAAAAAAGGAATCGGCTATTCAATTACATGAACTCATAGGAAACTCCAAACGTATGAATATGCAAAATAGTTCATAGGATATCAAAAAAGAAATGAAAATAAATGAAAGGGATCAAATGTTATCTCTCAACTCTCTCTGGCTAATTCCATCTAATGATCTCGTTGAGACTAGACTTTGCTTGGGTCTTTCGACGCAAAATAAGAAAAGTTAAAAAGAAAAAAATGTCATCTGTCCCAGAATCCAACCAACTATGGTGGTTTTAGCAATCATAATGGATAAGATTTCTCGACAATTGTGTAAGTGATTGGAGCCATTTAAAAATTCCTTTATTTAGATCTTTAACTTAGCTAGATATCACATTTCCCCGTTAAATCTTTGCCTCAAGTAACTTTGGTATATATTTATTATTTGATATTGGTTTTTGATTCTACAAAACAGATTGTGTGATGGTATCGACTGTAAACTACTTTACTTGTAGAATAAAATATTTCCCATAACCATTGTAATACGAGCAATAAATTTAGTGACTTTTGATATGGATTGCATACTCAAAATGGCCTTGTGGCAAAATCTAGGGCTTAAGGGTAAGTTATGAATTTATACTTAAGGGTAAGTTATGAATTTATACTCCATGTTTTGGATTTATCTGAATCCGTCATCACCACTTGACCTTCTGCAGCATAAATCTTGGACCCAAAATAGTAAATTTAGGTTTTAAGCCATCGATAATCGCATGTTGTTGCCATTTAAGGTTCGAATCAAAGGATTTAAATGACCTAGATGGCATTTTGTTTATCAGTTAGAAAATCTCGCTGGCTGTTGTCCTCAAAACTAATTTGTAGCTCGTCACTTAATTAGAAACCCTAGTGCATTGTCGACAACTACTATTTTTCTTTTTGTTTTCCATGGATGTGATCTTCAAGCCTCAAAGAGGAAGACCCTTCTCAATCGAAGTTGGTTACTTCGACACAATTCAAGAGTTTAAAGAGAAGATCCAGAAATACCAAGGGATCCCCATGATGACACAAACCCTAATCTTCAATGGCGGAGTCCTTCAAGACGAGCGTGAAGTCAAGCACTGCGATATCCTACAGAACTCTCACGTCCAGCTGGTCATGGTCGACACCACCTCGCCCCAAAACCCTAATAAGGCCGAAGAGCCCTTGCCATCTCCGAGCACAAAACTCCAGCTCAACGTGAGATTGCTTCCTTGAAAGTGCACGTCCCAGTCGAGATTGACGTGAATGACACGGTAGCGCGATTGGAGGAGAAGATCCACAAGATCGAGGGCATGCCTGTAGACCACTTGGCGCTCCAGGTGAACGGCGCGGAGTTGCAAGACCACCAGTCGGTCAGGGAGTGCGAGCTCTTGGACAATTCCGAGGTCGAGGTCTCCGTGAAACAATGTTCCCCGACTGCATTGGCCACGCCCATCTCCTTCAAGAAGTTGAAGGTGATGGTGTCGCCAAAGTGCAGGACGAAGAGGATTGCGGTCGAGGTTAGCACATCGGATAATGTTGGGGAGCTGAGGAAGGAGCTCCAGAAGCTGCAAAAGTCGGACCAGTTGCATCTGCCACAAGAAGGCTATTTCTTCATATACAAGCAGAACTTGAGGGATGAAGGTAGGTCGTTTAGGTAACACCATGTTGGCCAGGGTAACACCATTGAGATCTTCAATGGAAGCGTTGCGGGCTGATCATTGCTTCGTTTTTATTTGCCCCCTTTTTAACGTCTATTCTAGTTATGTTCTCCACGCTGTATGCATAGGGTTGCAATAACAAAGTGAGGGATATCCCGGAGAAATGTCATCATTGCTCTCTTCCCTGCCAAGTTCACTACACACCAAACCTATAGGGGAGGATTTGCTTCATTCTAGCTTCGATTGTGTTTGGTTGGTGTATATGCACATTTCACTTTTAGATTCTACGAGTTACCCACTACCCACCCTCCCAAAAAGAAAAGGGTGTATATCTTGACCCTTAAAACACGAGTTCACTCTTCCCCACCAGCTGTAAAATGTCCATGAATGGGATTGATATCACACATGGCAATTGCTTTGGTTTAGGTTAGGTTATCCAGTTTTTCAATATGAAAGTTAGGAGAAGAGTCTTGCGAACCTCAAAGCCTGCTGATGAAGTTGCTTCTAGCCTTGATCTTAGTAAGGCTGGACATTTTCCACCTTTATCCTGAAGTAGCGTTTCCGTTCTCTTTCCTCGGCCAACCCCTCCTATGAAATTATTTTGTTATCGGTAGGATTGCTATCATCTCTATTCAACAAAGAAAAGAGGACCACTATCTTGGGTCCATACTTAAAGGAAATTGAGGCTTAGACCGTTGGTGCGAGTTCCGTTTCACGCACATCAACTTTGAGTTTTGGTTCTGGGGTTAGCCTTTCCTTTTGGCTGAGTTAACTTTTTTCAATGTATCTTTGCCGCGTAAGTCGTTTTGCCAATTTGGATGAATCACTTCTTCTGCTTCTGCGATTTATATCGAAGGTGCATAGAGCAGCTTCATTGCTAAGTGGTCTTTCCTCAATCAGCATAGTTTATATGCAAATCAAATGATTTTCGAAGATGAACTGATCCCTTGTGCGCGAGGTAGACGGGAAGCACCGGTAATGTGGATTCAATCCAAGGTCATCCCAGAAAATGAAGCTACGTCCTTTACCTTGAATTGATAAGTAAGAATGCGAGGCCACATTCTTTTTCCCTTTTACTAGAATGTGGAGGAACGAGAGACCAGGAACCGCTGCGGCTGCTTACTCAGTAAAGCTTGCCCTCCTCTTCCTCTCTACATCACATATGCACCTTCTTACAGTTAAGAATATTTATGTTCCTATTTGGTTGAGCATTTATTATAGGGAAAATTGTCCAGAAAATCCTAATTTTATTGTACAGCAGCTAATTTAATCCTAAACTTTTCAATTTTACCAATTCAGTCATAAATCTTTTGACAACTTGCCAATTAAGTTATAAACATTTCAATTGTGCTAATTTAGTCAGGCTAAGAATAACACAAGTACCATAACTTTCATACGGAGCTCACTTAAGTGCCATAACTTCTTTCTTTTCTACTCCCTTGAGTTTCACAAATTTAAAAAATCGATCATCTAAGTGCTAGCCAATTTGACTTGTTGGAAAATCTAATGTGGATGCCAATCGCCCTACGTGGCTACCCTAGCATTGACGTGAACAATTTTTAAATTTTTTTGTTGACACCTCAATTTTAATTAGTTTTATTAATTAAGTTTTTAATTTTGTCTTTCCGAATTTTTAAAACAACAAAAAACAAAAAGAAAACAAGAAAAAAACAAATAAAAACAAGAAAAGCAAAAAGCAAAAAAAAAGTTTTTTCTCACCAAGGACCGCCGGCCTAGCCTCCGTCGACCGGCACCCCGCGCCTATAAATAGGGTGTCGGGGGGAAGGCCAAAGCAGCAGCGAGCTCTGAGAGCTTCCCACTGAGAGACTTCGGGGGAAGAGTCGAAGAGCGAGCAAGAGAGAACTCGGGTCGCGAGCTCGGCTGACCTCCCACTGAGAGACTTCGGGGGAGGCCGCCGGCAAGTGAGTCCGAGGAGGTCAGATCCGGCCGGTGGAGGCTCGGATCTGGCCTGAGCGAGGGGGAAACCGGAGAAAAGGGGGCAGATCTGAGCGTGAGGGGGTTGAACGAGGTCAGATCCGAAGGGGAGAGGAATCCGAGCAAGAAGGCAAGATCTGGGAGTCGAGTGCCCTCTGCCGCTGCTGTCGGTTGCATCGTCGTCGCCATCCGTTTTTCTCCCCCCCCCCCCGCGCCATCGCCATTCGGTCGTTGCTGCTCGCCATCCACTGCAACCTCGACGCCGTCGCTGCCCTGTCACCGCCACCGTTCGCCACCTCGTTACAGAGCAGGTACTAGTAACCGTCACCGCTGCCCGTCGAGCCGTCGTCGTCACGTCTTCCCCCTTTTCGAACCAGGCCGCCACTAAAATCCCCATCACAGACCCATGGTCGCTCGCCCTCGCTGTCCCCATACGCGGATTATCGTCGTCGTCTCCACCGTCGTCTCCGTCGTCTCCGCCGTCGTCGCCGCCGTCAAGCCCGTCGTCGCCGTCGTCGCCGTCAAGCCCGTCGTCGCCGCCGTCCGCCCGGTGACGCCGTAGGCTCTCTCATCAGCGCCACAAGGGAGTAAGGGGTAGAGGAGGCAGGGAACCGGGTCAATTCGCGGGTCTGTTGCGACCTGGTTCCTTTGTTTCCGGGTAGGGTTTCCCCGGGCCGGGTTGTGCGTGTGGGCCGGGTAGACTTTAGGCTGAAGTTTTTATAAAAGTGGGCCTATTTTGGTTTTGGGCCTGGAGTTATTTTCTTAAAAGAAATTGTGGGCCTGGGTTAGTTCATGGGCTTGAAAAAAGAAAAAAAAGGGAGAAAAATCTGAGTCGGGCCCGCAACGCGGGCCCGTTTGCGTTTCGGGCTGGCCCGGGTCGGACCCAACCCGCGGATCCGACCCAGGTCAGTTTTATATTATTTTAAATAAATAAATAAAAAATAAATATTTTATTTTCAAAAATGAAAAATCAAAAAATGAAAAAAATCCGAGTCGGGCCCGCAACACGGGCCCGAATGGATGACCCGGGTCGGACCGAACCCAAAGATCCGACCCGGTTCGTTTTTTTTTTTTTTTTTTAAAACATTATAATATAATATAATATTTTAAAAATAATGAAAAATAATTTATTTTCCAAAAATATTAAAAAATATTTTATTTTCCAAAAATACCAAAAATCCAAAAAAAAAGCCAAAATTTCATGAAAAAGCCAAAAATTTCAGAAAAAGCCAAAGAGACTTGTATTTTTCCAAAAATACCAAAAATCCCAAAAAAAAATCCCTTTTGTGTCCAAAAAAATTAGAAAATGGCTCAAAAAAGAGCATATTTTCCTCTAAAAAGACATTTTTATAATTTTTTTGTTTTGTTTGAATTTTTATCTTTATTTATTCTTTTCCTTTTTATTCCCAAATTGGGCAAGGGCCACCTCGCTAACGATGGGTGAGGCCACGAAGGCCCTCGCCAAGTTTGGGTGGTTGTGAGCAAGGCTGCCTTGCCCGGTGAGGCTGTGAAGGCCTTGGGCGAAGGCCATCACAACCTCATCGGACATACGTGAGGCCATAAAGGCCCCCACCAGATCTAAGTGAGGCAGCCTCACTTGCAGCCACCCAGACTCAGCAAGGGTCATCACAACCCAGCCCCTGGCTAATGAGGCCGCGATAGCCTCACCTAGGGCCTTTGCAACCAAGGGCAAGGTGGCCTTTGCTGGGTTTGCGGGAGGGTTCGTAGCCAACAAGGATATTAAAAAAAAAAAATCAAAAAAAAAAAAAAAAAACAAAAAATCAAAAACAAAAATAAAATAAAAAAAATCAAAAAAATTTTTTAAAATTCAAAAAAAAAATTAAAAAGAAAAAACCACGTAGGATGATTTGCCAAAAATGACACTTAAATGATCGATTTTACTCCGAGAGTGAAGATAGACTTACTTTAAAACAAACAATTATAAACTTTTTGTGCAATCTCCTCTATCTTTAACCTCTTGTTTCTATTTTTCATAGACTTTGGTACACTAGTGAATATCATCACATCACTGTCAACATTCAAATTCAAACTTTTGTGTTTTGGTGAAAATCATATACAAATGTAGATTTCACTTGAGTCTGACAATTCTTGTCTTGACTTTTTTTTTTTTTTTGCGCTAATTGTAAAATCACCTATTCACCCCCTTTTAGGTGATACTACTAGCTGTAACAGAGAGGAAATTTGATATGTGAATCTATGTTACTTACTTATTAAGCAGTGAGCACATTCCTTCATATCTTTCTCTTTCAAAGATAGAATGTTCTTTGTAGTGAGAGTTTCAAGCCCCTTCTTGCTAAGATGACTAAGTCTCATATGCCATAGCTGAATTAAAGAGTCCTCCATTGCATTTATCTCCTCCTTTATCAACTTAGTTTGCATGGTTTGGAGTGAAAGTCTTTTTGCCCTTTGCCACCACCATTGAACCTTTGATAAATGTCCATCATGAAATGAGGTTGCGGAATTAATAAATTAGCTAGAGTCTTGATATTAAGGTTCGCACAAGCATTGTTAGATGAATACAACATCGTCATTGGATGCAACTGTCATTGTAATTTGCTTCTCTTCTTTCTTTCCTTCTCCATTTCTATCTTGGGATTAAACTCTCTTTGTAAACTTGCATTTTCTAGCATCATGTCCCATCTTGCTGCAATTATATCAATTCAAGTTTCAGTGCATTTGAGTTATTTATTGCCATTCCCAATGTATTCCAACTGTTAGGAAAAGTACCAAGCAATAAACATACTCACAACTCATCTCTAAAATCAATTTCCAAATTTGTTAACTAATTCACGACATCTTGAAATTCACTCAAATGCTTTGACATATTGCTCCCTTCCTGGTACCACAAGTTTACAAGTCTTTTAACTAGGAAAAATTACCAAAAATCCTAAACTCATTACAATTTTTCCAAATCAGTCATAAACCTTTTCTTTCTTTCTTTCTTTCTTTCTTTTGGTCAATTCCCTAAACCTTTTGCAATTATTCTGATTAAGTCCATCCAGCCAAATTTGGCTAGCTAGCACCGACATGGGACACCAACTGGCACTGGCAAACAATTTTTTAATAATATTTTACTTTTTGAATTTTTTATCAATTTTTTATTTTCTCTTTTTTTTTCCTCCTCCCTCCTTCTTTTCTTGCTCTAGTGACCGACCATAGGGGAGGGCCGATTGTCAGACTAATGCGGCTAGATAGCTTGCCTTGCCATCGATGGGCAAGGGCAAGCTCGACCAACCACAAGAGGGGCAAGCCCTCACCAATGGATCGGCGAGCTTAACCTTGCCATCATTGGGCAAGGGCGAGCTGGCCCAACCACTGGCAAGGCAAGCCCTTGCCCAATCCAATGAGGCTCACCTCACCTAGCAATGGCGAGGTGAGCCCTCACTAGATCTGGGTGAGGTCGGCCTCGCCCAATGACGGCAAGGTCGAGCTTGCCTTACCCAACAATGGCAAGGCGAGCTCGTCACTAGCCGACCACGTCAATCCAGTGATTGGTCCTCCCCCTTTGGCCGATCACCAACATAAGAGGAAGAAGGAGAGAGGAGGGGGAAAAAAAGATAAAGAGAGAGAGAGAGATAGGAAAAATAAAAGAAAAATTAACAAAAAATTTCGAAAAAAATAAAATATTATTAAAAAATTGTTCGCCGGCAACGGTCGGTGTCCACGTTAGCACCAACCAACCAAATTTGACTGAATGAACTGAATTAGCACAATTACAAAAGGTTTAGGACTGAATTGACAAAAAAAAAAGTTTTATGATTGATTTAAAAAATTTATAATTGATTTAGGACTTTTTTGATAATTTTCCCCTTTTAACTAAAAATGCTTTATTTTGTGTCCTCTCGTAGAGATTTTGTAATTTCCTTCACAATGTTTCAGCATTTGTTTTTTGAGCAACATGAAAAAAAAAAAAAAAACCATTATCATCAATCCATTATCAAATAAAGCCGACCATTTTCTGATTCATTCGCTCCCATTCTTTATCTTCCTTCTCTTTTAGCCCCATCACTATCGATGGGATCATACAAATCTTTATTATATAATATGCCTTCCATTCAAGACTTCTTAATAGAATAATTTAAGGCGTTTAACTTAAATATGATGCCACTAGTTTCCTTCATTTAACACTAGCTCTATTTCACCACCTAAGTCGAATATTTGTCTATTTTGGCATGCCAACTGGTCTCTAATTTGGGCCAACATAGCCATATACAATTCTACAGTAAAAAGAAATAATAAATTTTGACCAAAAAAAAAAAGAGCTAGTATTTTCTCAGCCAATATTAGTGAAGGCCAGTTCAACGAGCGTAGAGTTTTAGAATTTTACCTTATCTTTTTTCCCCCAGAAAATACTGATCTTTATATATATATATATAAAATATATATAAAAATCTATCATAACCAAAACCAATATTATGCTCAGCACCACCTTCCAGCACATATGCACCTTGTTACATTTAAGAACCTATTTATGTTCTTGTTTGGTCCGGAGCGTTCATCATATGAAAACAAAGATCGGTCGTGGCTTCAAAGACCCGACTCAGAAGGAAGTTTGGTGTAGTTTTCCATGGCCAAGGGTCGTCGGTTGCAGCAAATTCACCTTTCCGTGGGATAATCAAGTCAATGAACAAAGGTAATGCTGGGCAAGACATTCAAGCAATCGAGCAAGAAGAGAAATGAAGAACCTTGTGAAGTTTAAGAAGCCCAGCGAAAAAGCTAATCGCTGCAACAGCCGAAGGAAGAAGAAAGCACCACCATCTCAAACACAAGCATCCACGAAGAGAGACCAATACACAGAGACGATAGATAGGATAATAGACTATTTATTCCATTGAAACTAGGATTTATTCACAAGCCATACACGATCAGGAACCCATCGGCCCTGATTTCACATAAACATTTTCAGAGAAATTCATTCATAACAACCCTCGTCCATAGAGACACCAAATTTCAAGCAGACACAACCACTTAGAATCCACCATGAAGACAGAGCACGAGGTGAAGGGTCGACTCTTTCTGGATGTTGTAGTCTGCCAGGGTGTGGCCGCTAGTCTGGGGAAATGCCTTCCTTGTCCTGGATCTTAGCCTTGATATTGTCGATCGTGTCTGACCTCTCGACCTCCAGAGTGATGGTCTTGCCGGTGAGGGTCTTGACAAAGATCTGCATGTCTCCCCTGAGCCTCAGCACGAGGTGGAGGGACGACTCCTTTTGGATGTTGTAGTCGGCGAGGGTGCAGCTGTCCTCCAGCTGCTTTCCAGCGAAGATGAGATGCTACTGGTCTGATGGGATCCCTTCCTTGTCCTGGATCTTGGCATTGACGTTGTCAATGCTGTCGGAGCTCTCCACCTCGAGGGTGATCGTCTGGCCGGTCAAGGTCTTGACGAAGATCTGCATGCCCTTACGGAGAGACGGAGGATAAGGTGGAGGGTCGACACCTTCTGTATGTTGTAGTCGGCTAGTGTACGGCCATCCTCGAGCTGCTTGCCGGGGAAGATGAGACGTTGCTAGTCTGGAGGGATGCCCTCCTTGTCCTGGATCTTGGCCTTCACGCTGTCGATGGTTTCGGAGCTGTCGACCTCGAGGGTAGTGCTCTTGCCAGTGAGGGTCTTGACGAAGATCTGCATGCCTCCGCAGAGCCTAAGCACAAGGTGGAGGGTGGACTCCTTCTGGATGTTGTAATCGGCAAGAATGCAGCCATCCTCGAGCTGCTTGCCGGCAAAGATCAGACGTTGCTGATCCGGCGGGATGCCTTCCTTGCCCTGGATCTTGGCCTTGACGTTGTCGATGGTTTCGGAGCTGCCCAATGAGGGTCTTGACGAAGATCTGCATCTGCAAAGCCAACAAAACACGAATTTGAGCCTTCCTTTCGACCGTGGGAACTAAGAAATCAAGAATATACCAAGAACAAGAAACGAGAACCAGATTCAAGATCAACAGATCGGAAAAAAACCCATTCACAATGAACACGAAAGATCAGAGATCGAGAAGCCTACCTTGAGAGAATTCGCTAGGGCTTGGAAAGAGAGAGAGATGAGACACATAATACCAACTAAAGAGTTGTCGTATTGGACTGGTGCCGTGGTAAAAACGATCTTCTTTAGGAGAACCTTTGCCCTTAGAATACGAAGCGGAACATGTTGCATAAGTGGATGTACACTAATAATAATGTCAGGTTGATACTTCATTAGCCCTTTAGCAACCTGTCTGCAAATAAGGAACAGGATAAGATGAGTATTCATCATCGTCATGACATAGCCTCTAAAGACCATATAATTAAATCAATATAAACACCTCTCTAACATTATGCGTGCATTCGAAAATTAAAAAAAAAAAAAAAATGTTTTGTCGTAAAACATAACTGCTTGATCACCAAGCATATCTGATTATCGTTCTTCTCTTCTTTAAGATGGTTTGAACAGGTTTCCCTTGACATTCCAAGTCAAATAGGACTCCTTATTTGTGACAAGTGATCTTGGAGATCTGCCTTTGTTTACCATAATGCAGCCACAAATTCAAGTTTAACTTGCAGCAAATGATCCTATCAACTGACCGGACAGGCTCTAAAAGTAATTAACCTTGTCATCTTTAATTCTTAAAACTTGAAGAATTAGATATAAAGGATAGGGAAGAGCTCCACCATTGGCTGAAGCAACAAGTTGCAAGTCTTCGAAGAAAGATGGTCAAAATTAATTCATCAATCAAAGAGAATCCTCCAATTGTCCATCTCATGAGATTACCAAAATAAAATAGCGCTGGTTCGGATAAATCTATTCTACTCTTGCGGATAAATGCAGCAGTAAATTCAATTTATAATGCATGTTGCATAAACAACTCAGACGAAATTGGAGAGGAGAATATATGGAAAAACTACAATGCCTTACTTCTAGGAAGCAAAAGAGTAAGATTAGGAGAAATAATGACAAAACATATTTTACTAAAAGAATGTCATTTATATATCACAGTGTGCCTATACATGAATTCAACATGGTAAACATTTTTTTTCTGTCTATATTACTCTAATTCTCAACTCTTTCTCAAACTTTTATCTGTCTCTTTACAAAACGTGGAAGTTGAACCATCCCTAAAACTAAATGTCCCTACCCCCAAGATGGTCAAAATAATTGATCAATCAAAGAGAATCCTCCAATTGTCCATCTCATGAAATTACCCAGATAAACTAGTGCTGGTTCAAATAAATCTATTCTACTCTTGCGGATAAATGCAGCTGTAAAGTTTAATATATAATGCATGTTGCACATATAACTCAGATGAAATTGGAGATTAGAATATATAGGAAAACTACGATCCCTTACTTCTAGGAAGCGAAAGAGTAAGACTAGGAGAATTAATGACAAAACAAATTCTGCTAAAAGAATACCATTTATATATCGCAGTGTGCCTATACATGAATTTAATGTGGTAAACATTTTATTTTTTTGTGCTACTCTAATTCTCAATTTACTCTCAAACTTTTATCCTACTTCATTACAAAGTGTGACATTCGAATTCACACCTAAAACTAAACGTCCCCACCCCAAAGATGGTCAACATTAATTGATCAATCAAAGAGAATACTTCAATTGTCCATCTCATGACAAATAAACTAGTGCTGGTTCGGATAAATCTATTCTACTCTTGCGGGTAAATGCAATAGCAAAGTTCAATTTATAATGCATCTTGCATAAACAACTCAGATGAAATTGGAGAGAAGAGGATATAGGAAACTACAATGCCTTACTTCTAGGAAGCAAAAGAGTAAGACTAGGAGAATTAATGACAAAACAAATTCTACTAAAAGAATGTCATTTTTGTATCACAGTGTGCCTATACATGAATTCAATGTGGTAAACATATTAACTACCATATTTGCAGAAAATAAGCCAATGGAAACTTGAGGTACTTCCGTAAAAGCAAAAGCTTGCAAGGCCATAGTTACTAGTTCTAATCCTAGTACATCTAGATTTGGGCTTTTATTTGTAGATGCCTAGTAATAGTGAGACCAAAGGCTCAACAAGAGTAAGTGTGACTAAGCGAGATAATTTTTTTTTTTTTTTTTAATCCTATTCTAGCTCTTATCTCACTCTTAGATTTTTGCTCTACCTTTTTGTAAAGCGTAAGAGTTGAACCCACACCTAAAACTAAACATTCTCACTCCCAACCCCTTTGAAAAGGTGTGGGAATCAAACTTCTCATCTCCCTTCCCAAATGGAAAGGTTGAAGTTGCAGCAATTTAGAATCATGTCAACCTTACTTTACATTCCTTCAGCAACTACTATACTCCAATCAAAATGAATCTCATGCATATGCTAAACTCCCACGATATATTAGCCATTAATATCTATCAACACTTCCCAATAATAACTTAATCCAAATAAAACCAGACAATCATTGCACGCAGAATTAAATTTAACATAATTTAGCCACAAATTCTAACTTGCAACAAATGATCCTATCAACTGACAGGACGGGCTCAAAAAGTAATTGACGTTGTCATCATTAATTCTTAAAACTTTCAGAACTAGTTATAAAGGATAGAGAAGAGCTCCACCATTGGCCGAAGCAACAAGTTGCAAGTCTTCGAAGAAAGATGTCAAAATATTATTGATCAATCAAAGAGAATCCTCCAATTGTCCATCTCATGAAATTACCCAAATAATGCTACTTTTGCAGATAAATGCAGCAATGAAGTTCAATTTATAATGTATCTTGCATAAACAACTCAGATGAGATTGGAGAGAAGAGGATATAGAAAACTACGATGCCTTACTTCTAGGAAGCAAAAGAGTAAGACTAGGAGAATTAATGACAAAATAGATATTGCTAAAAGAATGCCATTTATATATCACAGTGTGCCTATACATGAATTTGATGTGGTAAACATATTAAATGCCATATTTGCAGAAAATACACCAACGGAAACATGAGAAACATGAGGTACTTCGGTAAAAGCAAAATTTTGCAAGGCCGTAGTTAGTATTCCTAGCCTAGCATCTAGATTTGGGCTTTCACTGAGTATGAACAATATCTACATATGCATAGTAATATTGGACCAAAGGCTCAGCAAGAGTAAGTGTTAGCACACACGAAAAGACTAATCGAGATAAATTTTTATTTTTGTCTATTCTACTCTAACTCTCATCTCACTTTTAAACTTTCGCTCTATCTCTTTGTAGAACATGAGAGTCAAACTCGATACTTGAAACTTAACATCATCACCTCCCCCTTTCCAAGAGGGAAGGTTGAAGTTGCAGCAAAGTTTGATTGATGAATAGTTCTCAGAGCACTTCCATGTTAGGTCATCTTCCAA
This sequence comes from Eucalyptus caleyi, assembly GCA_014182885.2. Lineage (NCBI taxonomy): Eukaryota > Viridiplantae > Streptophyta > Magnoliopsida > Myrtales > Myrtaceae > Eucalyptus > Eucalyptus caleyi. The sequence goes on from CM024470.2 coordinate 52,533,494, forward strand.
AGGGAAGTTTTCACCAAGAAGTTCCAGCTTCTAGGCAACTGGTCAAATGGCCAAGGTGCATGGTCTGACGACAAATCAGTAACAAATACCCGCAATGAGAACTCTTTAATACACAACATATTTGATCAACTAATCTTCCATTTGCTACACACATCATTTTCCCTAATAATCAAGTTGGTCAGCAAGAATTTCCAAGCCAGTGAAAGATAGTGGATATTGAAGAGGGGAGGAAAACATAAAAACGTCTTTCCGCTTTTGACTTAAATCCCACACGCAGCTTTGGTTGTCACAAAAGGATCTCCATTTCTTTTGTTTTCCATCAGACCTACAAAGTTCCTGCCACCTTGTTGAGCATTAGCCAAAGTCTATAGTTGATTTTATACCTCATATCTGAAGACTCAACAATTTAGAATCATGTCAACCTCACTTTATATTCCTTCAGCAACTACCACACTCCAATCAAAATGAATCTCAAGCGTTCTAAACTCTGCCGATTTATTAGGCATTAATCTTTATCAACACTTCCCAGTAATAACTTAATCCAAATAAAATCAGGCAATCGTTGCCAGCAGAATTAAATTAAACAGTAACAGGAATTAAAACTGGACATGGTGTAACCTTTTTCCTTGTCATGGACTTCAGACGATATTAGCCAGATGAGTACATTAGTTGGCTCTACACCCGCTTGTTCAGGACAAACAAGAGGTAGGTCGGGCAGCGCATTGTTCATGATCCCTCAGTAACCAAACAAAATTTGAATACCGAAACTGAGTGCTGTAAGTAAATCGACCAATAATTACTAGTGGACATCCACTTAGTTGCCCCTTTACCTTTCTTTTGTCGCTCCGTGGCACCAAAGTTGCCGTATTGGACCAGTGCAGGCCACGTCATGATCGCCGCGTGTCGATTTCCCATTGGGTTTCTTTGCTGGATGGTGTCGATTGACGGTGGCCCCACCTCAACTGGGAATCTTGAAAATATTAATAAAGTTAAGTAATTAATTGGCCAAAAAAAGTAATTAATTTATTTATTTGCCGGAATTAATTGACCTAAGTCGTCCTGTACCTTTCTTTTGTCGCCTTGAATGGTGCGAGACAACTCATGATCGTGCGTGTCGATACCCCATTGGGTTTCTGTGCTGGTAGATGTCGGCTGACGGTGGCCCTACCTCAACTGGGAATCCTGGAAATATCAAAAAAGTTAAGTAATTAATTTATTTTTTTTACCGAAATTAAATGACTTAGTTGCCCTTTACCTTTCTTTTGTCGCTTTCCCGGCACCAAGGGTGGATTGGACTGGTGAAGCCACGTCTGATCGCTACGTGTCGGTCTCCCATTGGGTTTTCCACCACCTATAAATCAAGGCATATACGAAACTCTCTACAATGTCATTGACGACTTCGTAGTTCTCTCCAATTCTCTCCATTTCTCTCTCTAGGATGTCGCCTCTCTTTCGCGATCGATTCCCAGCCAAAGCGCTAGCGAATTCTCTCAAGGTAGCCTTATCGATCTGTGATCTTTCTGTTCTTCACGATCTGGATAGGGGTTTTTTTCCGATCTGTTGATCTTGAATCTGGGTTCTCGTTTCCTGTTCTTCGCGTTTTCTTGATTTCTCGGTTCCGACGGTTGAAAGGAAGGCTCGAATTCGTGTTTTGTTGGCTTTGCAGATGCAGATCTTCGTCAAGACCCTCACCGGGAAGCTCCGACACCATCGACAACGTCAAGCCCAAGATCCAGGACAAGGAAGGCATCCCGCCGGACCAGCAGCGCCTGATCTTCGCCGGCAAGCAGTTCCAGGACAGCAGCACCCTTGCCGATTACAACATCCAGAAGGAGTCCACCCTCCACCTTGTGCTCAGGCTCCGGGGAGGCATGCAGATCTTCCTTAAGCCTCACCGGCGAGACCATTAACCTCGAGGTCGAGAGCTCCGACACCATCGACAACGTGAAGGCCCAGATCCAGGACAAAGGAGGGCATCCCTCCGGACCAGCAACTTCTCATCTTCGCCGGCAAGCAGCTCGAGGATGGCCGTACGCTAGCCGACTACAACATCCAGAAGGAGTCGACCCTCCACCTCGTCTTCCGTCTCTCCGCGGAGGCATGCAGATCTTCGTCAAGACCTTGACCAGCAAGATGATCACCCTCGAGGTGGAGAGCTCCGACAGCATTGACAACGTCAAGGCCAAGATTCAGGACAAGGAAGGGATCCCACCAGACTAGCAGCATCTGATCTTCGCTGGAAAGCAACTCGAGGACGGCCGCACCCTTGCCGACTACAACGTCCAAAAGGAGTCGACCCTCCACATCGTGCTGAGGCTCAGGGTAGGAATGCAGATCTTTGTCAAGATCCTCACCAGCAAGACCATCACTCTGGAGGTCGAGAGCTCAGACACGATCGACAATATCAAGGCTAAGATCCAGGACAAGGAAGGCATGTCCCCAGACCAGCGGCCACACCCTGGCGGACTACAACATCCAGAAGGAGTCGACCCTTCACCTCGTGCTCCGTCTTCGCGGTGGATTCTAAGTGGTTGTGTCTGCTTGAAAGTTGGTGTCTCTATGGACGAGGGTTGTTATGAATGAATTTCTTTGAAAGTGGTTATGTGAAATCAGGGCCGATGGGTTCCGGATCGTGTATGGCTTGTGAATAAATCCTAGTTTCAATGGAATAAAATAGTTTATTCTATCTATCGTCTGTGCATTGGTCTCTCTTCGTGGGTGCTTGCGTTGAGACGGTGGTGCTTCTTCTTCCTTTGGATGTTGCAGCGATTAGCTTTTTCCCTGGGCTTCTTAAAACTTCACAAGGTTCTTCATTTCTCTTCTTGCTCGATAGCTTGAATGTCTTGCCCAGCATGACCTGGTGTTCCATGACTTGATCACCCCATGGAGTGGCCACCAGCTTTTGGCCACGGAAAACTACACCCCAGTTCCTTTTGAGGTGGGTCTTTGAACCACACGATCTTTCTTTTTCATATTATTCTCCCGAGCAAACAAGAACACAAAAAATATATAAAGGGCGAGCCTTTTCCACATCTGGTTTTGACTCATACCCTTCCCAATTTTCTTTGTGGGTCCCACTTTTGTTGCGTCCAAGATTGGCGCTCGAGACGGAGAGATCCATCCATGAAACACGACCCATCATTTCAAATCCAACGGAGTTCGCAATTTGTACATTTAGTGACAAGTTACCGCGACCTACCGTCCTTTAACGAATAGATTTATGGATATTTATTCGTAAAACAGTTAAGTAGGCATTTTCAAAAGAGACGGCTTCGAAAGCGACATTTAGTCGGTGAGTAACGCGATATTTCCTAAATTTAAACCTCACGCGATATGAGTTCATTTTAAAGTTTTAAGATAACCTAAAAATATTATTTAGAAATCATTACTAGCCTCTTTATTGGGAGCCGACTAGTTGTCCAATCAAGAGTCGAGAGACCTTTCTTGATTTTTACGAAATTAGATATTTGTGGATTCAAAACTTGAGTTACACTTAAAGATTTATATTAACGCACTTTTGATATCAATAAATTCGTTGTTACCTAAGGTGATCATGCATTCTTCTACATATTGTACAATTTCATATACAAACTTCAAAAGGCGATCATACATGGATGGCTCTTTCGTGTTATTCTAAGCTAACTACCAAAGTAAAAAGAAAGCAATCAATTAATTGAAAGGTGCAATCCTAAGAAGTAAAACCCAAACAATATAAAAGAACAGGCTAAACTAAGTGTATGAAAAATAAACCCACAACTCATTGGGTGTTTATTTCAACACAAGACATAAAACCCGAGACATATGTCGGGATCGAATGGTACAAAAAATTAGACCTGCTTTGACATCAGTCACGCCACCATCTTCAAGTATTTCGGCTTCCTTCTCCATGGATCGCCTTAAGGGACTAACACTAAACTAGGCAACTAACTCATGCCATGCAATCAATGCAATCAAACAAGTCCAAACAAATTCAAACAACTCAAGACAAACTTTAGATAATGCCTTTAGCCTCTTAATATGGTTAATCTGGGTCAAAGCGTCCAGTGTTCGTCGCCCTCCAATGGGAAGGCATTCCCCCAGACCAGCGGCCACACCGTGGCGGATTACAACATGCAGAAGGTGTCGACCCTCCACCTCGTGCTCCGTCTTCGCGTTGGATTCTAAGAGGTTGGGTCATCTTGAAATTTGATATCTTTATGAACGAGGGTTGTGATGAATGAATTTCTTTGAAAATGTTTATGGAAATCAGGGCCGATGGTTCTTCTTCCTTTGGCTGTGGTAGCGATTTGGCTTCATTTTGTCAATCAAAACCTTTTCTTTCTTTCTGAGACTTTTTCGCTGATTTCTTTTTTGCGTTTATTCATCATTTTTTTTCGCACTCTTGGCCGTGGTTTCAATTTTTTATTTCTTTATTCATTCATTTTTTTTTTTTTTTCAATGGTTTCATTGGGTGTTTGAAATTTTTTTAAGCCAATCAAATGTTTCAAGTTTGAGCTTGCACGCACAAGCTAGCGCAAATTTACTTGCCACTTTTTACATTTCGTCCTAAAGAAAGCCTTATTCCGCGCTAAAGTTTTAGTGACAGAATCCTGAAAAGATATTTGAATCAGATTGCTCTTGAGTAGGGTGTGGCCCCCGTTCATTGCCCTCGTTCATTTCTCACATTTCTTATACATTAAATAGATTTTTAAAAAATACATAAATAAATAATTAAAAAAAGGAATTAATTTACACTAAAAATATTAATTCTTTTTTAATATCTTGCGAAATTTAACAAACGACGCATCTGCCCCCATAAAACTTCGAAGAAACAACCATTGAATCTAAAATGGTCCCTTTAAATTTATTCATGCGCTCGCACAAACCCCCTCCAAAAAAAAAAAAGGCACGTTTGTGGCCGGGCATTGAATTTGCTAATCCCCTATCCCAAAATGGACAATTTTTTTCCCAAGAGAGTTAGCTCATTCCAATGTTGGGGATAACAAATAAAATGGCATGCTTTTTTCTGGGCACACTTAGGCGCGTATAATAAAATTTTCACTACTTTTTGGCGATTTTAAGTCGACAAGGGCTGCCCCCACCCTACCACTTATGGCCGGCGAGGTTGTCGGCCCTCTCCGATGGTAGCAACGGCAGCGGCGCCCAGCCACTTGGATATTTACATTTTGACTCCTTGAGTAATGAAAATTTTTAAAATTGACCTTGTAAAATCGCGTAATTTGTCGGAATTTTTTTCGATCTATTTGTCGGAACAGTTTGGAGCGTCGTGTCGATTCCAAATTTATAATTTGAAAATTTGTTTTCACATTTCTTAAAAAAGGGAAATCTAAAATTTTGAAATAGAATTAAAAAAGTAACCATTGAATCGGTCCCCACGCGCTCGCACAAAGCCCCTCCGAAAAAAACCATTGAATTGGTATTCCCAAAAATTTTTTTACGAGGGAGCTAGCTGATTCCGATGTTGGGGATAACAAATAAAAGTGCATGCTTTTTCCATACACTTCCCAATTTTACTCATTTTGAATCCGACCTTTCAGCATCCTGGATAGTCAAGGTTACGACTCGATCTCCGAGCATCGATTTCTCGCATTGCACCTAAGATTCTTGTCAAAGACGGAGAGGATCCATATGTTTGACACAAGCCATCAAACTTCCAACAATCTTGAGTCCTCAATATTTTCCTTTAAACCCGTCATTTTAAATCCAACAAAGTTTTCAATTCATACATTTGGTAACAAGTTTAAAAAGCTTTAGAACAGTTTAAATTGTGAATGGCGATGAAAAAAAATGAAGAAGCACAATATTGACTTGCTTAGTAGCTTAGTAGCTTAGAAGCATAATAAAATGCACATCTTATCAGCATTATGATATTGAGTTGCTTAGTAGCTTGAGTGATCTTGCAATTTCATTGCAACACATAACACAAGCTTCAGAACTTAAGTAAGCATGGAATATCCAAACAGGCAAACAGAAAGAATTGGTGTACAGAAGAACTAGTGTCCATCCCCGCCGGAATGCATGGTGCCACACTCCAGTCAAGAACACGAAAAAGAACTCGGTAGGCACGATCAATTTTAGGTACCACACGAGCACTGGATACAGGACGTCGACTAGGACAACAATGGTCCGAAAGTCGCTTAACATGTGCACCGCCTCGTCAAGCACAAGCCTTGGATACAATCTGCCACAGTAAGACATACCTCCCTCGACACCACGCTCAAGCGCAAACCCCTTGGCTGCCATGTGCCTCTTCGTCTATTCACCACTCAATTGGAGAGGTCGAAGCAGCGCCGCTAAGGAAGGCCTTCGATAGCGAGTCCCGGACGAAGATCTCCAGCTTGAAGCTAGCCCGACTCAGCTTGTTGTGGCTGAACGCGAAGAACTGGTGCCACTCCGGCGAGTCGGTCCGCTCGCCAAGCCAGTGAATCGCCCACTTTGAAGAGACATAATGAGTCGACATGCTGATCTTCACGTAGGAACTGTTGGAATGTCCGAGTTGTTTTACTCGATCCGATTTCATTGTTCAACCTATTTCAAAGCAATATTTTCCCAACATGAACTGCCATCGTGACCGAGACCTCGCAGCTTGACGATCTTGATGGACAGGTACTGCATTGGCTCCCCAAATCGTGCGAATGGATCCTCTCTATCTTGGATGCGAATCTGAGGTGCGACAATATCTGCCTGTTTCGCCGGAAGTGGTCTTCAATGAGGCCTTATATAGCATTGTACAAAGTGTGACCATTGGAAGCAATTATCATTCAAATTCCAAATTCTAACTTCTCTGGAGATTCTAGGCCTCGACTTGATTTCATTGTAACCACACGTTCTTATTCATAAACGGTTACAATTTGGTTTATATCTCTATTTTGCATCTTTTACCAATCTTGCAATCAGCTGCCCCCTTTTATCACATGTTGATTTCTAGTCTTTGTCAATTGCCTTTCCCATATTAGCCGCCAATTTGTAGTGATAGTTCGCAGCTGCCCTATTGATAATGCACTATGAACTCTCACCAGTCCATTAAAATTCGGGTTATTTTTTTTTATTAACATATGCCCCTTTTAAAAAAATATACTAAAGTGTCAGGGTTATCTTTTCAAATTTTGGGCAGAATACCGGCACCCTGATAACTGTTTATCTTCTCCCATGTTGATTGGACACATAGCCCGATCGACCAAATTTCCTTGTTGCCACGATTTTTACTAGCATGTAGAACTACTACTTGGAATTCGCTTCACCTTTTTACATCAACGCCACCCTCAAGTGCAAACTGCTAGGCTGACCATGTGCCTCTCGTCTATTCACCGTGACGATCTTGGTGATCAGTATTGCATTGGCTCCACCAAATCGTATAAGATCCATCCTCTCCATCTTGGATGCGAATCTCAGCTGCGATGACATCTACCTGTTTTTTGGAAGGTAGTCATCGATGAAAGACGTTTCACCAAATGTTGGCTTTTTGATTTGTGGAATGAATTGAGTTCCATGACGACTCAAACATAAAACAGCGATTATGAGTCGAATTTCTAATGTTAACAATTGTATAATTGTTTAATGGAAACATTAATTTTTATGATGTGCAGGGCGAGTGTATTAGTAATTTAAAATTTTGCTTACTAAATTTACACAATAAATATAAATTTACGCACGAGCTTCCGCAAATTTCATTTCCAAGAAAGTTTTAATCCGCGCTGGGGTTTGAGTGGCGAATCTCAAAAGGATATTCGAATCATATTTGCTTATGAGCCTATGGGGCCACTCGTTCATTTTCTCATTTTTTGCGCAAAGGAGAAAGAAAAGGGATGGAATCCAATGCTTGCTTTACGATTTTTTTTTTCCGTTTTTTGTTTTTTGGTCAGAATAATATACCTTTCATTACAAACCAAAATTGGACACCACAAAGTTTCAACATCTAAGCATAAAAAAAGGAGAGGGCTAGTAATCTAGTTCGGTGGAAGCTCTCCTACCCACCCAATCAGTCACTCGATTGGTTTCTCTAGGCTCGTGGATCAGACTGACACCTCGCTGCTGGCCAGGAGGACTCTGCAATCATCCATAATACATCCGACAGCCCATGGAGCTTCTTTATGGCCAAGATACACTGAACGACTTCATTTTCTCATTTCTTGCACAAATAAGAGAAGAAAAAAAAAGAGTGGGCGGAATCCAATGCTTACTTCACGATTTTTTTTTTTTTCCAAGGGAGCTGGCGAATTTCGATGCTGTGGATAGTATGTATAACGGCATGCTTTTTTCGTAGGGAAAAGTATAAAAAAAAAATAATCCTTAACTTATTACATTTATATCAATTCGGTTCTCAACATTTTAACGAGACAAACTCAGTCCTAAACTGTTTTACATAAATACCAATTCAATTCAACTTTGAGTTAACGTTTTACTCATAAGGAACATATTTTGCCCTGTCCCATACATTGTCAAGAGGGACGGGAAATGAAAGAGAGGCCACGGCCACCCTTGCCCTTCTCTAGGATAAGAAAAGAGAAAGAGATGCCTTGATCCCCGAATTTAGTGAAACCCAATCGTGTAATCTTCATAACGATTGCACTTTACTTTTAACCGACGGTTCTGCTTTCCCTTCTGCTTTCCCTGTTCTTAGTCTCCATCTCGTGCGGCTCCCTTTTCATCGTAACTTTTCACATCCTCCCAATTTCTCCTTCATGGGTTGTGTACATCTACTATTTAGTACATATGGAGCGTGACATAATTGACCAGGGCAAATCTTACACATGCCTAATTAAGTCCTTTTTGTTTCCGCCATTGAATAATAACCTGATTTCCCTCCACCAATGCTTCACGTTTTGATTGCTAGTGCACTACGCAATGTGAGGTAGAAACAATAATACAAGATATCGGATAAAACTAGTAGGATCGATTTAGTGATCCATCTTATGTGCGGTGGATTCCTCGCACCCCTAAGTACACACAAGTTTGTGTTTGTTTTACTATCCACTCAGCTTGAATCTTACTTGGCCCATGAACTTAGTGAGTTATTTCACGACTTGAGTTTAACTACCTAATTAAGTGACCTTCGTTGTCCCATTAAAAAAGTTATTGGATGAGATTTTTTATATTTCAAAGACAATCGCAAGCACTGATTTTAACTACAAAGTACTGACTAATGGTGGGTAGATACAAGGAAAAAAAGAACAGCTAATAGATGGGCCAATATGACTAGTGATTATGGATAAGATTAGAAGAGGTCAATATCAATGATGTGTGTTTTTCTCCGACACAGCAATGACAATCTTTCCTTGGCAAACCGATTTTAGGATAGGAGCACTTGTGGATTCCACCTGAAGTATGTCTTTTAGATAATGGGGAAATTACATTAACAGAACATGCTCATAGTGAATTTCTTAAATGGAAAAAGGTAATAACACTGATTGATTTTAGTATGAAAATTCAGTAGGAATTTATTCAAATGAGGACAAAACGTTGATGTCTTCACTAAATTCTTGAGAGATTGCAATGCTTCCCAATAAGAGGAGTGTAGATGGTCACGTATGGTAGCAAGCATAGCAATGATCGTCATCAAATGGCCATCCCAAGGCCTAGGCGAAGCCACCATGGCCTCGCTAGCCATGGGCAAGGCCGCCTTTGCCCACGACCCTTGGCAAGGCCAGGGCAAGGTTGGCCTCGCCTAGAGCTAGGCAAAGTCACCTCGCCCGCGGCCTTGGTCAGGGTCGAGTGAGGCCTACAACTGTTGCCGGTGGCCAGTGAGGGTTTCGTGGCGCTTGCTTGCTAGCCACCGCAAGGAAAGTCCAAGGAGGAAGAAGAGAGAAAATGAAAGGAAAAAAGAAAATAATAATAAAAAATTCGAAAAAAAAAGTTATTAAAAAATTGCCCAATCGACAACGTCATGGCTAAGATCCGGGACAGGGAAGGCATTTCCCCAGACCGGCGGCCACACGCTGGCGAACTACAACATCCAGAAGGAGTCTACCCTTCATCTTGGTGTTTAAGTGAAATCAGGGCCGATGTGTTCCTCATTGTGTGGGGCTTTCAATGGAATAAATAGTCTGTCGTCTGTGCATTGGTCTCTCTTCGTGGACGCTTGAGTTGAGAGGGTGGTGCTTTGTTCTTGCTTTGGCTGTTGTAGCCGATTAGTTATTATTTTTTATTATTTTTTTTTGGGCTTTTGAAAACTTCACAAGGTTCTTCATTTACCCCAAACTTGTCGACGCGTTTATCCAGCTTTAACTTTTGTTCTGTGACTTGACTACGCAAGGAGTGGCCGACAGCTTGTTCGGCCGTGGAAAACTACACCCAACTTCCTTTTGAGGAGGCTCTTTGAACCACCCGATATTTGTTTTTCATATGATAAAGGCGCCCGATAATAAGAACATAAAAATATGGGAAAAGGTCACCAAAATTTTTAAATTTTGCTAATCGTAATATATTTATTTTTTTTTTGTGACATAAAAAAGCACCAACTTTGTCACGTATCACATATGACGCATTTATTCTAATTTTTTTTTTCTATAACACCAAATACCTTAAATTTATACTTATGTACCACATTCAATATTAAATCTTTCGTTTGAGACATCAAAACCCGAACTTTTTCTATGACACTAAATTTTAGGGATTAATGTGTTGCATGAATATAAGTTTAGGGTTTTGGCATTATAAGAGAAAAGTTAAAGGTAAACGTGTTACACTGAACAAATTTTTGATAAATATGTCGCGTAGATATAAGTTTAGTGTTACAAAAAATGATTTGAGATAAAGATATCAAAATTGGTAAAGTTTGAGATATTTTGTGGCTTTTACCCTAAAAATATTTGTCATTAAAACAAAATCAGATGGAAAACTTGGGGTGGGGGGTTGGCGATTCCAAAGGAGGGGGTTGGAATTCAACGCTTACTTACGAAAGATCACGATGCATCTGCCTGCCGACAGAAACCATTAAATCGGTCCACACACACCCACGAACCAAAAAAAAAAAAAAAAAAAAAAAACCATTGAATTCAATGCCGATTCCGCTGTTGGGGATAAGAAATATAAGGGCATGCTTTTTCCACATCTCATTTGAGTGATGCACTTCCCAATTTTACCCATTGTGGATCCCACCTTCTAGCATCCTATGTAATTAAAGTTACGACTCGCTCTCCGAGCTTTGAATTTTTACATTGTACCTTAGATTTGTGTCTAGGATGGAGAGGATCCGTCCGTTGAACACAAGCCATCAAACTCCGTCAATCTTGACTCTTCGATATTTTTTTTCGAATGCATCATTTCAAATCCAACAGAGCTTGCAATTTGTACATTTGGTAACAAGTTTAAAATGCTTTGTAATGTTAAAAATTATGAATCGCGATGAAAACAATTGAGAAGTATAACATATGGAGAAGCATAAGAACACAATCTGTATAGGCATGAATTCAATGTCGATTCCAATGTTGGGGATAAGAAATACAATGGATACTTTTTCCACATCTCATTTGAGTGATGCACTCCCAATTTTACTTATTGTGGATCCCACCTTCCAACATCCTCGATAATCAAGGTTACGACTCCAACATCAATTTCTTACATTGCACCTGTGTTGACACTTAAGTTTTGGCTACCCAATCATTCATTGCATAGAAAATTATATATAGCTTTTAAGTTCTTAGAATTAATTTGCATAGTATTTAGTTTTAGGAGCATTTATTTTTAAGTTTCATTAATTCCATTGGACCGACGATAAGTGGTAAATGATTCTGAGCCCAATGAGGCCCGTAAGGTAGAGAATAAGACTGAGTCCACGAAAGCATGAAATTCAAGCCCATTGAATACCTCATATGGATGAAATTTGCCTGTGCTGCGCATGAGTAATCAAAATCGAAAAATTTTGAAGTCGAGAGCACATTCTCTGCCAAGGAAAGACACGACAAGAGGAAACAAGGGCTGAATACGTGCGATCTTTGGCAAGAGAAGGACAGTGAGCAGATTTGGCGAGAGGGGATTTAGAAGTTCGACTAAAAATAAAAGGGAGAATTCAAAGAAGGAAACAAAGCAAGGGAAAATCAAGAAAGGAGATTGGTGCACGTGTGCGCCAGTGGAGAAAAAAAGCAAATTCAATGGGATTTTCCCATTATTCGAGGGAAATATTCAGCAATATGGAAAGGACTCATTTAGTGTGGAGGATCGTCTGAAATAAAAAGAAAAAAAAATTGAATAAAAGGGAAGTGGGAGATTTACGTATGAAGAAGGAAGAGACCATCGTAGAGAGGAGAAGAAATGACCAGAGAGAGAGGGAGAGAGAAAAGAAGCTCTCGGCTAAGCCTTGGCCAAGACGCCTCTCCTGCGGCGCCACCTCCCCCGTGCTGCCAAGCCCGACGCGTGCGATCACCAGCGCCGCTCGTGCCGCAAACCTGTCGTTGCACTGACCTGGGTACCACACTAGCACGGGGTACAGGACGTCGACTAGGACAACAATGGTCCGAAAGTCGCTTAACATGTGCACCGCCTCGTCAAGCACGTGATAACGCCTTACAGCCTAGAATATAATCTGCCACGGTCAGACCTGCCTCCCTCGACACCACACTCAAGCGCAAGCCACTTGGCTGCCATGTGCCTCTGGTCTATTCACCACTCAATTGGAGAGGTCGAAGCAGACGCCGCCAAGGAAGGCCTTCGATAGCGATTCCCAGACGAAGATCTCCAGCTTGAAGCTAGCCCGACTCAGCTTGTTGTGGCTGAAGGCCAAGAACAGGTGCCACTCCGGCGTGTCAGTCGGCTCGACGAGCCGGTGAATCGCCAACTTTGGACGGACGTAATGAGTCGACACGGTCGACACGTAGATCTTCACATAGGAGCTGCTGTATTGAGCGAGACCTCGCAGCTTGACGATCTTGATGAACAGGCACTGCCTTGGCTCCACTAAATCGTAAAGATGGATCCTCTCCGTCTTGGACGCGGATCTCAGGTGCGACACTACATACCTGTTTCGCCGGAAGTGGTGGTCAATGAAAGGCCGTTCACCATAAGTTGGATCTTTGATTTGTTGAATGGATTGAGTTATGTGGCGACTCAAACATGAAACAATGATTATAAGATGAATTTCTAATGCTAACAGAACTAAGTGAACTGAAAAAATAAAGAATTACGGGTAAAGAATAGATAAATAATTTGCAGAAAAAATTGATAAGTGCGATTGATTGCGGATTGTTTATAATTAATTCTTCTTGGCCTTATATAGCATTGTACAAAGTGTGACTGTTGAAAGCAGTTATCATTCAAATTCCAAATTCTAAAGGAGTGTTTGGTAAATTCTAGGAATAGTTTTTTTGTCAGAAATGCTTTTTTTTTTTTTCTATTTCCCGAAAATAATTTCTAACTATAAGAACGCTTGATAACTCACAAAATTTCTACTCCCAGAAATAATTTTGTTGTTTCTTTTGTTTTTTAAATATTTTTATTATATTTTTCCTTTTTTTCTCCTTTCTTTTTCTTTTCTCTCCTTCTCCCTCCTTTGTGGCCTGTCGTCGGCCATGATTACGGCTAGCGAGCTCGCCGAAGCCTTGCCAAGCCAAGGCAAGGGCCGGTGAGCTTGCCGGAGCCTTGCCACGCCATCGCAAGGCTCGACCTTGCCCAGGCGACGCAAGGTTGGCCTCGACCTAGCTTGGTGAGGCCGAGCCTCGAGCTCGCCTAACAACCATTGGGCGACACCGACCTGGCGGTGGCTCGATGAGGCTGAGCCTCGCTGGTGGCTAGGTGAGCTCGGTGTTGCTAGTCCGGCGAGGTTGCCAACCCTCATTGACCTCGTCAGCTATGGCCAAGGTTGGCGACCGGCCAAAAGGAAGAAGAAGGAAATGAAAGGTAAGAAGAGAAAAGGAAAAAAAAATTTGTTTCTGGAAACTTTTTTTTTTTCTACTTCTTTCTATTCCAAATCTATTCCTGGGAATAAAAAAAATAGAATTTTTTTCACATGACTAAAAATTTTATCAAACACGTTTCTATTATTTTTTTGTTTCCTAAAAAAAAAACAGAATTAATTTTTCCATAGAACAGAAATTATTTTTATCAAACAGGCCCTAGCTATTCCCGAGATTTTAGGCCTCAACTTGATTTTATTGTAACCGACACGTTCTTATTCATAAACGGTTACAATTTGGCTCTATCTCTATTTTTGCATTTTTTTTATCGGTCTCGTAATCAGCTGCCCCTTTTTATCACATGATTGATTTCTAGTCTTCGTCAATTGCCTCTCCTATATTAGTCGCCAATTTGTAGTGATAGTTCGCATCTGCCCTATTTATAATGCATTATGAGCTCTCACCCGTCCATTAAAATCCAGGTTTTTTTTTTTTTTTGTTAACATATGCCCTTTTAAAGAAAATATATACTAGAGTGTCGGGGCTTTCTTTCAAATTCTGGGCAAACTGCCAGCGCCTGATAACCGCCTTATCTTCTCCCATCTTGACTGGACACGTAGCCCAATGGACGGAATTTCTTTGTCGCCACGATATTCTACCAGCATGTAGAACTACTACTGGAAATTCACTTCGTCTCTTCACATCGAGCCCAAGATTGCACTTTTCATCTCCAGCAACGTTCTTTCATTGTCGACCTCTTTTCACCTGCTTCTGAGCTAGGTATCTTCTTCCTTCCGTTGAAATCACTATGTCATCTAAGGCTGAATTCCCACATACTTGCCTTCGACGTTCTTGTTGCGCTTCAACAAACTCCGAGAAAGTGAAGAGAGTAGCCAAGAGCAAGCGACCCTCACTGGCCTTCGTGAAGGCCCATGGGCAGTTGTGGTGGCCACCAGCGAGGCTTGTTCCTTTTTTTTTTTTTTTTTTTTTTTTTTTTTGTACTTTGATTTTAGAAAAAAAAAATATTCATTTTAGTTTGTTCAATCTAAATTAGGTAAAATTTGAAAAAAAAAATTTAAAAATACCATGGAAGAAGAGAAAGTGATAAAAAAAAATACCATGTAGGCATTTTCCATTTATCAAATTGAATGGAGTTAATAGAAGACTTGATTGCTTTAACTTGACGAGTTTTATAATTTAATTATATGTTTTGAAAGTTTTAAGACTCAATTGCACTTTCATCACAAGTTTTGCACTTTCGTAATAAGTTTTAAAATTTATTGTGCACTTATCCTTATAATATAAGGAATTTGTATTTACGCACAAAATACAAAGGCAATCTACTTAGAATAAATTCCCTTGAAATTAATGTATTTTGGAAAATTGTTCTATTCATTTTGCATGGCCGCATTGATTATAGCACATTTTTGTAGCAACTTACACGACTTTTGAATCACATAAAACAAGAGTGGGATTGTGACATCCGAAATTTTCTTTGTAGTTCATGATATTTTGAATATATAATTGAGGAGATAGATATCACAAGTACTAAAAGTTATGTATGAAACTCACTTTAGTGCCAAAATATTTTTTGGATTACTTAAATTCCACTTTTTTATAAAAGAAGAAAAAAATAACCACATAAGTGCCAACTCCAATTTGGGTTATCGGAATTCTAACGTTACTATATTTTATGAACTTATCAGTCCTACGTACCTCGCCAGCGTGCCCAATTAGCATATAACCCCCAAACAATGTCATTTAAAAGTTGTAAAAAGTGATTGTTTGAATGCCAAATTTTGTTTTAAATGACTACTTCAGTGCCAGTCATTATTAAAAAGCGACTACTTCAGTGCTAAGCATGCCACATGGACTAGACTTTTAAAATAATATGGCAACTCACATAAAATTGTTAATTATAAAAGCCACATAACACAGCACTGAAATGATCGCATTTTCTCTGATTTGGCAGTTAAGTGATCCAATGAAAACTTTTGGAACTAGAGTGAGTATCGTGAACAACTTTTGGCATTTCTGGTATTTTTCTATCTATTTGGTTAATATAATAAAAATTGTCAATGGGGACCAATACACTCCTAAATATATATCGAATGATTTTCAAAAATTAAATTTTTATTGAGTTAAAGTTTCCCTATTGTTCTATATCTTTTGTTAATAATTTTAATGTTTTATAATAATTTTCTAATTTACCAGTGTTTCAAACGAATACCAATTTCCCCTTTTATTTACTGCACTAACAGGATATCTCCATTCTTCTTAATTAAACCATGCCATTTGGCAATACTTCGATTCGAGACAAATTTCTTAATTCTCATCTTATGTTTTGGCTACATGCCATCATTGAATCCATTGAACCTACCTCTTTATGATCTCATATAAAATAATATGGCAACTCATATAAAATTGTTAATTATAAAAGCCACATAATACAGCACTTAAATGATCGCATTTTCTCGATTTGACAGTTAAGTGATCCAGCAAAAAATTTTGGTACTAAAGTGAATGTTGTGAACAACTTTTGGCACTTCTAGTATTTTTCTATCTATTCAGTTAGTATAATAATTGTCCATGGGGACCAATACACTCCTAATTATGTATCAAATGATTTTCAAAAATTAAATTTTTATTGAGTTAAAGTTTCCCTATTGTTCTATATCTTTTGTTAATGATTTTAATGTTTTATAATAATTTTCTAATTTACTGGTTTTCAAACATGGAAGGGGAGATGAGGGGTTCAAATCCCCACCTTCTCGGGGGGAAGGGATAGGGACGCGTAAGTTTGAGAGTGGGTTGCGACTCCCACGCCCTGCAAGAGGCAGGGCACAAGTCTGCCAGTGAGTGTAGAGTAGGAATAGAATAGGACTGACCAAAAAAAAAAAAAAAACAAATACCAATTTCCCCTTTTATTTACTGCACTAACATAATATCACCATTCTTTTTAATTAAATCATGCCATTTGGCAATCCTTCAGCTCAGACATATTTCTTAATTCTCATCTTATGTTTTGGCCACATGCCATAGTTGAATTCATTGAACCTACCTCTTTATGATCTCGCGCATGACATTATTTTCGACTCTAGTAACTTCATATCTACTACTATTAACTCTAGTTAATTGACATTATTTCTTTTAACTCAAACTAATAAATGTTATTTCAAAATTCTCTTCAATATAAATAAAATTTAGAAGACAAGAGATGAGATACCTTCATTCCTCCATTGAACATGCAACTTCATCACTTTCACATCTTTGAGTTCAAAATTTTTTCTATTCCATTCTCTTTCAAGACAATCAAGGTCCAAACCCTCACTTTTAATCTAGTGTCTTACAAGGTATATTCATGGGTTTCCTTTGTTTTTATCAAATTAGCTTTATTGTTTTCTAAAGAATGAGACTTTTTAATTTTAGTAATTACTTTGATTTCAAGATGATTAAAGGCTTGCATTGTTGAAAATTTCACTCAAGATAAGTGAAAACTCTAAGGACTAAGCTGGAATGATCTACTTGTTACTCTTGAGCTTAGTTGACTGATTGGTTGTTTATTTAGTTTAGATTTCACTCTATCCTTGAGTAAGTCTCAATAATTGTATGGTGAGCTACTTTGATAATTGGGTTTGAATTAAAAAGCTATTCTCATGCTTAGAATGTCTTTGAGAGATTACAAAAAGATTTTTTTTTTCTTTTTGCAACTTGAGTAGAAAAAATGTGAAAATGGTAAACTAGGCATAAAAAGAGGTAACTCGGTAACTTCATGACAAGGTTAGGGGAAATTTCGAAATTTCAAGAACTGAGATGGGGTTGTTAATAGGGTTATTTTATGATTTGCAGTGTTAATTAATGGGTTTAAAGGGTGTCGCGACTTACATTTTCAGTTTGGAGGGGAAAAGACATGGGTTTAGGGATACTGTTTGAAAATGGGCTTTACAACTCTTCCAAGCTCATATCTCATGCGACGTTGAAGTTTTAAGTTTTAGTTTCAATTGACACTATAAGAGGAGTCGCAACTAGCCGGTTAGGATTGGTTAGAAATTAAGCGAAGCATTGGTGCATACCTCATTTCCTATGCAACTAGAAAATTTAAAGTCGGAGACTTGGTTATACCAACTAATTAACTAGCACCTTTCGGTACATAATCTTGTTTATTTTGTCAAGCAGTCCAAATTGATTTTAAATCTATTCACTAACATGTAAGGTGATCATACGGGTGCACAGTCATTAACATAACAATTAGAAACCAAGGAAGCATTAAATGAATTGCAAGGAAAAGTTAGAAACTAACACTGAGTAATAAGAAATACGCCATTCCTAACTAGGCCAAAGGGAAACCATAATTAACATATCAAAAGTGCGCAAGCAAGTGATAATCAAAGTAGAATTGCTCAAACAACGACCTAATAATTGTTTTTAAGAACATTCAAATCCTACGATAAAGCCCTAAGAGCATATTCAATTTTGAGCATAATTTCTATCCAGGATTTTCATACATTCAAGAGAAAACTAGTTGAAAATTGATTTTTAAGCTTTATCATAACTCTTAGAAAAAATAAATGTTTTGAAATAATTTTTTATATTTGTTTATAATCCGAAATTGGGATTCGGGCTGGGCCCATGGACTAGCATGGGCTGCCACTGCTCTGCAGAATGGGCCAGCGGACATAAAAAAATGAATGGGCTCAATGAACTAAAATCCAATCCGGCCACTACAAGACCAAACCCAAAGCCCACTCAACCAATAATAAACCCAAACGAGCCATTCGTAGTGAAAACGAAGCCCAGATAACTTCTCAGAATTTCGTTGTCGACATGGGAAGCTTGTCGAACATCGCCATGAAAGAGTGTGCTAAGAGCTCCTGGATCACGGTGAGTTTTTTTCTTCTTGCGCTCTTCAAATACCCTGAAACGTTGTTGTTTCTTGTCTTGTTCTTTTTCCAGATTTTCTTCTCGGAAAGAATAATGTCTTTTGCAGTTCCAACATATTCTTCTCTACAATTCTTGATTAATGTATGAATGACGATGAGCTCCGGAAAGAACAGCAAATCGAAATGCCATTTCCAATTTTCCAACAGCATAAAAATTTCCCCAGACCGTCAAACGTTCCTATGCGCATGAAATTTGCTCGTAAAATAACTCAATTGTGTTCTAGCCTTCGTTTTCACATACAATATTCGTTACATGGTGAAATGTTCCTACGCTCTTCATGGCAAGATAACACTTGAAAACTTGCAGACAGGGGTCACAAGACTGAAGCTGAGAAGAAGACTGAAGCTACTGCTAATACCAATGCTCCAGCTCATAAGACCGATGCAGAAAAAGCAGGTACAACATATTTTTCCCTTCATAAAAACTTCAATTGATTTTTGGAAGTATTTGTTCTAATTCCTCATGATGTGCTTTTTCTAATATTGTCTGCGCTCATTCCAAAAGGTAATTACCAGGATAAGGAAGCCATTTATCATGATAATTGATACACAATTTATCCACTTTTCTTATTAAATTTATTATTTTCATACCAGAGGTCATGGCCTTCTTTAACGGTAGGTTAAAAGAAGCAAGATAGGTAGGGGGTAAAGGGTTAGGCCACAAAGTTAATGAATTTGGCACCCTCTATTTTACGGGTGGGAAGAATCTGTCTTTAGGCTTTCCGTCTTCTAAATTCTCTAGGAATTGAGAGTTAAAATAAAATTTAAGGAACTTCCTAACGGGTGCTCTCCTACTTGGAGGTCTCTCGGCTAGGCTTCCTATATTAGAGAATTTTCAAATTAAGTGGGGCTACCTGATCAAGATTTAGGGGTTTTATATAAGGATTTTTGTAAGGAATATTGGAACAAAAAGGTTATACATTCATTGTTAGATGAGTGGCGTGTGTGTTTGAAGTTTAATTCTCTAACAGAATTTCTCTAGACAACAATAATCGACTGGTTAGGATGTAAATAATTTTTTCTACCAGCATGGATCTAATAAAAATTTGGTTCTAATAGTAGCTCTCTTTGATTGACATATCAATAGATCTTGTCGTTCCTCTTTTCTTTTTTCCCCCTGTTTATTTATAGTTAATTATTTGACAAAAGAGCATTTTAGTTTATTAATACACATTTTCAACAGAAGAGGATATCACCAGCACACTGGAAAGGCCAAACATGGAGGCCGGAAGAATGACGGCTGAGCACTGTAACGACGCACGAGCAAATCATCAGATTACTATCACCACCACCATCTCCGGCATCGTCCGTGACGGCAAATGCACTGTAGCAGGTGGAAAATGCATTATCCAGAGGAGTGGCTCGAGACGTACATCTCTTTCATGGATTCTTGATCCCAAGAAGATTTTCGTCTTCTTTGCTACCTTGTAAGCGATCTTGAGTGTCCTCACATGACCATTTTTCTACATAACTTTTCAGGTCCATTGCTGATCTTAAAAGCACTTACGCAACAATTGTACAATTATTTAGCTGTATTAAACCAAAATTATAATATGTCTAGCTATACATGAAAGTTATCGATTGATGATTATTCCCTTTCACTGAAACATTTCCCTCTCTATGTGGTAGATCAAGCATGGGAACAATCCTCCTCATATATTCCACTCTTTCCATCCCCAAACCACAACCGGATGGCAATTCCCCTTGATCTTGAACCATCAAGTTGCAATCATGTTCGGACATTGAAACCCACCCAATTAGTCCTCCATAATACTAAAGAAAATCATTTCTTTAGGATCTAGAAACAGCTTTGTTGCATCACCGTGTGTACATATGATTCAGTGGGCACTATCTCCGAGTAATCTTCTCTGAGCATGGAATTTGCAAGGCGTGGTGATTAAAGGTGAAGTCAATTGAAGAAAAGGAAGATAGCGGAAGGAGACCTGGTCACTTAAGGGACAGCTAAAAGGTCACATGCTTTTTGCTATTTAACAATCTATCTCAGCCTCACTTCTCTTTTTCTATATTGTTTTTAATCCTTCTTTCCCCTTTCGGAATAATTTTTCAAATGAGAACAAGGCCATGTGCCAGTGAGACAAATAGTGAAAATCTTGTATTTCTGATGGCATTGTAATATTATATCTCGTAAATGGAGAGGTTGAGATAATGTCTCTTTTTTGCCTTTTTTGGCCCCATACCTCGAGCTTCTATTGCACTTTCGGCTGTGAGGCTTCTTCAATCAAAACCTTTTTATTTCTTTATTCACTGTTATTTTTATTCTGGTTTCAATTTGCCTTTCATTGAGTGTTTGTAGGGGAAAAGTTTTTTGAAGCCAATCAAGTATTTCAAATTTGAGCTTGCATGCTCAAGGTTGCGCAAATTTACTTGCCTCCTTTTACATTTCATCCTAAAGAAACCCTTATTCCTCTATATAAAATGAGGCAAGAATGAACTGTCAAAATTGTAACCATGAATTGAGAACTACTGTCAGTGCTCTCCCCAGAGATATGTCCTTGAGCAAGTAAATCAAATTAAAGCAAGAGCTGAATCAAGGGATCCATTTCAAGGTGGGCTGATTTACCTAGAACCCATACAATAAGGGTCGGTTCTAATTTTTTGGAACAAGAAACTAAATTGGGATCCTTTGGAATCGACCTAAAACTGACCTAAAATTTAACAACTCACTTAAAAAAATTACCAGCCTCAATTAGAATTATTACCGACTTTTCTATAATTGAGTTATCACCTAATTTAAGCTACCAACTCTCACTTGAGTTAGTTGTTGATGTTTATTTATTTATTTTATATCAACTTTTCTTATCTCTAAGAAAAGTAAATTCTATTTTCTATTACCAACTTTCATTGAAATTTATTACCAACGCCTTAATTTACCGATTTCATATGGTATTGTCAACCTTTATTTTAGTACCTACTTTTTTGTCAGATTAAGTTACCAATAAATATTAAGTTACGAACTTTCATTTAAGTTATTTCAGATTTTTTTTTTTAGGGTACAAACTTTTCTTATCGTTGAACAACTTTTATTTATCAACTTTTTAGAGTCTTTTATAAAAATTATAAATCTCAATTAGAGTATCTACTGACTCTTCTCTGGTCAAATTATCAATGAATTTTGCATTATCAATTCTTATTTGAGCTAATTACCAACATTCTAATTTTGCTGAATAGATGGATGATCTCAAACGATGAAATTCCTAAAGTTGTGTGAATTCAAAATATAGCTTAAATATAAGTAGGTAGTCGCTATTGTTTCAATTTATGAGGTAATTTTGCATAAAAATTCGTAATCTTTCAATCAGTGTTGCAAAAACGGCATCGGCCATTCAATTGCATGAACTCCTAGGAAACTCTAAACGGATTAGTATGCAAAGTAGTATATGGGATATCAAAAAAGTAATGACGAAGTGAAAGGGATCAAATATTATCTCTCAACTCTCTCTTGGCTAATTCTATCCATTGATCTCGTTGAGACTAGATTTTGATTGGGTCTTTCCACGCAAAAGAAGAAAAGTTTAAAATAAAAATAAAAATAAAAATAAAAATAAAAAAAAAAATAAAAAATCATCTGTCCCAGAATCCAACCAATTATGATTGTTTTAGCAATAAAAATGGATAAGATTTCATTACAATTGTGTAAGTGATTGGACCCATTTGAAAATTCCATTAGTTAGATCTTTAACTTAGCTAGATATCACATTTCCCCGTTGAATCTTTGTCTCAAATAACTTTGTTATACATTTATTACTTGATATTGGTTTTTGATTCTACAAAACAGATTGTGTGATGGCATCGATTGTTAACTACTTGTAAAATAAAACATTTCCCCTAACCATTGTAATAAGAGCAATAAGTTTAGTGACTTTTGATATGGATTGCATGCTCAAAGTGGCCTTGTGGCAAAAATCTAGGGCTTAAGGGTTAAGTTATGGATTTAAACTCCGAGTTATGGTTTGGATTCATCCGAAACTATTGCGAGGGACTGAGTTCATCATCCTCACTTGACCATATGCAGCATAAATCTTGGACCCAAAATAGTAAATTTAGGTTTTAAGCTTTCGATCGCATGTTGTTGCCATTTAAGGTTCGAATCAAAGGATTGTATTTTGTTTGTCAGTTAGAAAATCTCGCAGGCTGTTATCCTCAAAACAAATTTTTAGCTTTCCACTTAATTAGAAACCCTAATCACTATTTTTCGCTTCGTTTTCCATGGATGTCATCTTCGAGCCTCAAAGAGGAAGACCCTTCTCAATCGAAGTGGGTTACTTCGACACAGTTCAAGAGATCAAAGAAAAGATCCAGAAATACCAAGGGATCCCCATGACGACACAAACTCTAATCTTCAACGGCCGAGTCCTTCAAGACGAGCGCAACGTCGAGCACTGCGAGATCCTACAAAACTCTCATGTCCAGCTCGTCGTGGTCGACGCCGCCTCGCCCCAAAACCTTCATAAGGCCGAAGAACCCTCGCCATCTCCGAGCACAAAACTCCAGCTCAACGTGAAGAGTGCTTCCTTGAAAGCACACGTCCCCGTCGAGATCGACGTGAATGACACGGTAGTGCGGTTGAAGGAGAAGATCCATGAGATCGAGGGCGTGCCTGCGGGCCACTTGGCGCTCCAGGCGAATGGCACGGAGTTGCAAGACCACCAGTCGGTCAGGGAGTGCGAGCTCTTGGACAATTCCGAGGTCGAGGTCTCCGTGAAACAATGCTCCCCGACTACATCGGCGGCGCCCGGCTCCTCCAAGAAGTTGAAGGTGATGGTGTTGCCAAAGTGCGGGACGAAGAGGATTGCGGTCGAGGTGAGTGCGTCGGACAATGTTGGGGAGCTGAGGAAGGAGCTCCAGAAGCTGCAAAAGTCGGACCAGTTACATCTGCCACAAGAAGGCTATTTTTTCATATACAAGCAGAATGTGATGGATGAAGATAGGTCGTTTAGGTGGCACCATGTTGGCCAAGGTGACACCATTGAGATCTTCAATGGAAGCGTTACGGGCGGATCATAGCTTTATTTTTATTCGCCCCATTTTTTACTTCTATTTTAGTGATCTTCTCCCAATCTTTTGGATGTACACTGAAAGTTGTGCTTAGTTTTTCCTATTTCGTGCACATCAAAATAGGCAATTTCCTGTTATCTAAGGTGGCTTTTGTATGGAGTAAAACCATTTCCAGCAAAATGTTTCGCACTTTCCACCTGTTCAGATACCAGAAAATGAATAAGTCGACAGAAAACATTTCCATCGAGCAAAATTGGCATGCTAAGACTTTGAAAAATGAATTCTCCTCCCATGAAAGGGGAAATCGTTTTCTCTAAAGAGACACCATTGTGGTGTTGCCAATGCAACATTGATACAGCTCTCTCTCTCTCTCTCTCTCTCTCTCTCAAATCAATCACTTCTATCGAAAATGAATTTCGATTAAAACTATCTCTTTCAACATAAAGTTTTTCATAAAATAAACACGCTCTAAATTTTACAAAAGCACTGTGGAAAATCACACACAAAGCCCAAACAATACTTTTAAAAGATCCAAAACCTCAGCCACTATAGTACACTGAGACACTATCACCGTATTCGACCTCAAACAACCTCAAATCCAAGGTTTAAGACCTTTGATCTACCCCCAGCCCCCAAAAAAGACCTCTCTCTTCCCTCTTTCCTAGTCCGCGTGCGTACGCATGCCCAAACCAAATCAATGAAAACAACGAAGTTTCGTAATGGTCCTCGTCCACAAAAGCAAAGGTTTCGCGATTGTCTTCTACAAAAGCAAAGCCTAACTCTAAAATGCCTTATCAATGAAAAGAGTAGAAAACTTTGAATTACTCCCCTTTACCCTATCATATCTTCAGTAGAATGTGGGCCTTTTAAGGGCTTACGTCCGAGCATCTGACTGGGGAACAGGGGCAATGCTCGTCGATCTCTGGCGAAGAGGGTAGGCATGCCATGCTGTATGCTTAGGGTTGCTGAAAGAAGATGAAGAAGACTAAAGATATCTGTAAATTTGTGTATTCAATGTATCTTTTGATGTACAATGCTTTTGTAATTATAGTACATAGATGAAATAATAAAGGCAAAGAAATATTTATACATCAGAATCTAATCTCAATCTAAGATTCCTAACTAATTTATGTACAATTAAAATCAATCGAGATTCCGAGCGTATCTCCTAGGATTTGATGCATATCTTCCAACACTCTCCCTCAAGCTGGTGGCCAGTAGATATCCAAGACACCTAGCTTGCTTAGTAGATATGCATGCTATCTTTGACATAGGGGCTTAGTGAAGATATCGGCTGGTTGCTCTGCTGTTTCAATTCCTCTAGTCTTAATTACCCTTCTTGAATCTTGTTTCGAGTGAAATGACAATCCACTTCTATATGCTTCGTTCTTTCATGTACTATAGGATTTGCTGCAATTTTGAGTGCCGCATTATTGTCACAGAACAACTTAGTCGGACCCTTCAAATTTATCCCAATACCCCCAAGTAGTCCCTGTATCCATACGATCTCACAAGTAGTCATTGCCATAGCTCGATACTCTGCTTCGACTGAAGACAATGATATGGTTGCCTGCTTCTTGGTTTTCCATGAAAGAAGAGAATTTCCAAGTTTAATACAAAAACCTATAATGGATCATCGACTCATAGGACAAGTCGCATAATTTGCATCACAGTATGCCAACATTTCCATGTTACAATCTTTGGATAAAAGAAACCCTAGTCCTGGACATTTCTTCAAATATTTCACAACCTTCAAAGCAGCATTTAAGTGAGACAACTTTGGACTGTGCATGAACTGGCTGAGAGTCTACACTGCATATGATATGTCGGGTCAGGTCATAGTCAAGTATATGAGCTTCCTAACGAGTTTCTGATAACCTAAAGGATCATTGAGAATAGGATCATGCTTCTCAAATGTCCCAGCATCATAATCCTTGGTGGTCAATTTTACATTTTGCTTAATTGGAATGATTGATGGTTTGCATCTCGACAAGCCTGCCTCTAATGTAATCTACAGCACAAATTTCCATTGACTAAGGGAAATCCCATGATTGGATCTAGCAATTTCCATTTCAAGGAAGTACTTGGGTGCTCCCAAGTCTTTAATGTGAAATGTAAAGTGTAGATACTTCTTGAATCTCTCTATTGCAGTTCTATCATTTCCCATAATGAGGATATTCAACATATATCATTAGATAAATAAATGACGTACCTTGATTCCATGTGAATAAGGTGTAATCATATCTGGACTACTTGAAACCTGTAGAAGTGAGAGCATCGGCAAATTTGGCATACCATTGCCTGGAAGCTTGCTTGAGACCATAGAGAGATTTACAAAGACGACATACTTTATTCTCTCCCTGTCTCCGTAATTCTTGAGGAATATCCATGTAGATTTCCTCATCTAGATCTCCATGCAGAAAGGCGTTATGTACGTCCATTTGATGTAATGGCCAATCATTAATAGCTGCAATAGATAGGAAGGATCTTACGGTTACATCTTTGGCGACAAGGGAAAAGGTCTCATGGTAGTCAAATCCTTCCCGTTGAGTAAATCCTTTGGCCACCAACCGAGCTTTGTAACGTTCAATGGATCCATCAACGCGGTATTTAATCTTGTAAACCCATTTGCATCCGATAGGTTTCCTATTTAGTGGTAGATTGACCAAATCCTAGGTCTTATTTGCAATTAGTGCCTGCAATTTAGCCCCCATGGCTTCTTGCCATCTTGGGTCTTTAGCTACTTCTTCATAAGTAGATGGCTCGATATCCTCTGATATTCGACTCGCATAGCATCTATGTTCCGGAGAAAGTCTATGAAACGAAACATAAGATGATATTAGGTAGTGTATACTTGGTGAGTTGAGGGATGCACAAACATAGTCTTGTGTCCAGGTTGACAGTCGTGTAGAGTGACCAGATCGTCGAGGAGGATTCGCTTGAACTGGAGTTGATGATATTTCCATATTGGAGCGGTTGGTGCTTGAGTTCCTATCACAAAATATTCGGTATGTGGAGACTCTTCCATAGATAATGACTTACCAGAAGTGTTTGATGCCTCCCTTGAAGAATCCCCTTCCTTGAAAGGAAAAACATCTTCGTGAAAAATGACATCTCTGCTGATGAAGAATTTCAACGTTGACTAATCTAGGACATAATACCCCGTCCGTAAATTCGGATAACCCATGAATATGCAACGTCAAGCTTGAGGGCCCATTTTGTCTCGAGGACTCAAGACAGTAGCAAAGCACTGGCATCCGAATATCCTTAAATGCCCCAATTCTGGTTTCTTCTTGAAAAGTAATTCAAATGGAGTTTTTCCATTGAGTACCCGGGTTGGCATACGGTTGATTAGATATGCTGCAGTAATTATGCATTCACCCCAATAATTTTCTGGAATAGATGCCTGAAACTTTAATGCACGCGCAACTTCCAATTGGTGGTGATGCTTACGCTCCACTACTCCATTCTGTTGTGGAGTATAAATGTAAGAACTCTCATGAAGAATCCCATGAGATGATAAGAGTAAACTGGAATCATTGTTGAAGAACTCCTTTCCATTGTCTGTCCTAACTCATTGAATAGATCTCCCAAATTGATTCTTGGATAGAGCAATGAAAGTTTTCAAGTGTGAGAAAACTCGTCCTTTGGACTGCATCAGAAAAACCCAAGTGGCACGAGAATAGTCCTCCACAATTGTCAAGAAATATCGGGACCTATCATGATGTTGGGTATGATAAGGACCCCATACATGCATGTGAATTAAAGAAAAAATGTGCATGGCACGATTTTTACTAAGAGCAAAAGGAATGCGTGATTGCTTTGCAAGGGGACATATTTGACACTTAGAGTAAGGAATGGAAGTACTATGACCCAATCGTGAATGTAAAAGACAATCTTTATCATTGGTAGTCGTGTTACACAATGACATTTTATTTTAAGGAAATAAAGACAAATCAAAATTACTTGGAGAATTCTTCCATAGAAACAACCCTTAAAAAAGACTACCCAAGCCCATCACTTTGCCAGTCGAAAGGGCCTGAAAGAAGCAAGTGTCAGAATCAAACAATACACGACAGGAATCTTCTTTGCAAACTTTGGTCATAGAAATAAGATTGAATCGAAATTCTAGAAGGTAAAGGACATTTTGGAGTGTGATTTGTGGCCTGAGTTTGACTATTCCAGTGATTTTGACATGAGTAATATTCTCATTTGGTAATTGAACAGTAATAGGAAATTCCAAATCCTCATGAATATCCAAAAATAATGCCCTTTCACAAACAATATGATCACTTGCCCTAGAATTAATTATCCAGGATTTTCTAGAAATAATATTAATCAGGCAGCGAGATATACCTGAGAAATTTCCTCCTTTGTTTGAGGTGTCTAATTTCTGTATCGTCTGCATAAGTTGTTGGTATTGGTCATTTGTTATGGACCGATCAGTATTAGAACCACCAATCTGATAAGTTGCAGAAAATTTTTTTCCTTTTTCTCTGGGTCTACCGTGCAATTTTCAGCAATTTTCCACTATGTGGTGTGGCCTTCTGCAAAATTCACAATATAATTGACCCTTTTTTGGATTAAAATTTTTTGTAGATGCCGAGAAAATTCCTCCACCGTTGGATCCCAAAAAAAAATGCCACCGTCGGATGCTAGGGGACCACTGCTACTATCGGATGTCTTCCAAGTTGCCTCATCTCGTCCATTGGATCCGATCGAGTAGATAGGTCCCTTTGGACCGTTCGATCTGCATGGCAAATCTGAGCCGCTCGTTCCTCCTCTTTTAAGGAGACAAGGATCCTCGAATCTACGCCCGTAACCCTAGCTCGCCCCCTTTTTCGTGTGCTAGGGTTTTGGGTCCCCAATTTCGCCGCTTGCCGCGACTGGCCAGAGCGAAACTCTCTCCTCCTTTCACCAGTTCTGATGAAGTGAGCCTTTGGCTTTCTTCCTAGACGGCTAATTGAAAAATCCGTCCAAGAGGCGACACCGGTTCCATGGCCAATAGCTGTGATCGGAACATCAAGTAAGAGTCATTCAAGATTAGTAAGAATCAGGTCACCTTTTCTCATTCTTTCATAGACCCGTACTGTGCGAGCATCTCCTCTGGTCCCTCGAGCTTCTCTTCTGCAACTTCGAGGTCATTCCACAGGGATGATAATTTGTTGTAACATGCTAAAATCATCATGTTTCCTTGTTTTAATTCACTGAGTTCCTGCATTAAAGAGAAAATTCTTGCCCGATCTAGTTTGCCGTACATTTGCTTCCCACATGTTTTTCGAATCCTCCGTCGGTGGCAGACCGGCCGCGACATCTGGGGAGATGCAATTCCCAATCCATGAGCGAATGAGCTGGTTGCATTTCCTCCAGTGTTGCGCCAGTCGGTCGTCGGTAGCAATCAGGACGGTTCCATCTAGGAAACCATCTTTGTCTTTTGTCACCAATGCTCGTCTGAGATCTCGGGACCACCTGGAATAGTTCTCTGGCCCGATTAATTGTAGGTTGATTAGCCACAATTCTGGGCCATCAGCTGTTGAGACATACATGGGGTCTCTAGGCTCCGGTCATCCAGTGATGGCTCCGATTGGAAACGGCAAAAAACTGAGCGCGAAATTCAAGTAGGGATTTGTCCCTAAACCCGATTCGCTTGACTTGAATTGATAACCTACATTGTAATTCCCCGGGTAGGGATTCGTTCCCATGCTCGGGTCTCCTAACCCACTCGACCCGCTCATTCGCTCAAACCCGTTGGTTGGGCTTGCCCTAGTCATGGATGGTGGGCTCCCTTCAGGTTGGATGTGGCTTTGGTGGCCCATGTTACCAGGCAGTGATGGAATAGGGCTCGACCTAATGTACCATGGGTAAGGTACCCACTAGATTGGTTGACCCGCAATGGGTTGCCCCAGATTAATCTGAGCCTGAGTTGGCCGCCATTACACAGGTTGAGCTTGAAGAGGTTGAGTTGTTGCGGAAAGCTGTGATGGAATTTCTGCCGTTGTTTGGTTGTTAGTAGAGAAGCTAGCTTGCGAAAGGGAGCTGGCCATGGTCGGTAAGAAAAAAATTGTCTTCTTCTTTGGTAAAATAATCCCTGTTTTCCAGAGGGCAAATATGTCTATTTGCATATCAGAATTCCCCTGGATTGGGTGATCAAGAGCGGAAGCGAAGCTGAATCAGCAGCCTAGAGACTTTAATACCATGAAAGAAGATGAAGAAGACTAAAGAGATCTGTAAATTTGTGTATTTAATGTATCTTATGATGTACAATGCTTCCATAATTATAGTACATAGATGAAATAATAAAGGCAAAGAAATTTTTAAAAATTAGAATCTAATCTCAATCTAAGATTCCTAACTAATTTATGTACAATCAAAATCAATCGAGATTCCGAGCGTATCTCTCAGGATTTGATGCATATCTTCCAACAATTGCAATAACAAAGTGAGGGCTACCCGGGGAAAATGTCGTTATTGCTCTCTTCCCTACCAAGTTCACTACACACCTATAGGGGAGGATTTGCTCCAATCTAGCTTCAATTGTGTTTGGTTGGTGCGTATGCACATTTCACTTTTAGCTTCTACGAGTTACCCACTACCCACCCTCCCAAAAAGAGAAGGATGTATATGTAGGTTCACTTCTGTTCAATCTTGACGGTTAAAACTGTTGTAATTATGGTTAAAATTATGGTTAATGGATCAACGAAAGCCAATAAATTAAGATACGTTTTTTCTATTCACATATCTCTTTTTGGATTCATGAATTTCCTATAGTCTTATGTTCACGTATCTATTGAATTCATGAATTTCCTAGATTCATGTATCTTTTAGTTCATGTATTTATTGAGTTCATGAATCTCTTGAATTCATGTATCTTTGGATACATGAATCTCTTGGATTCACGTATCTCTTTATTCATGAATCTCGCTGATACACGCGTCTATTTAATTCATGTATCTCTTTAGTACATGAACTAAAAATCTCTATATATAGATAGGAACATAGAGCTTCATGAGGAGTTTTTGGTTTATGGTTTTGGTTTTTCCGACTCGATTCCAAAAGGCTTTACTCTTCTGATTTTTCTGAGTATGCTGGTTCAATTGAACGGTTCGACTGAGCCCTATTTGCATAGTGCTAATCCAAACAGGTTTGAGGTGTTGTATCTTGGGAGGCATAGTTCGTGAATCTGCAGAGCACCATTGGCAGGAACTAATTGCCTTAAGGAGATTCGGTTATCCGTACCTCACCTCCAATTTTATGTTATTTTTCAATGATATCTTATTTTATTCTTCTCCAAGAGTTGTAAGTTTACATAAAAATAAGAATATTATATAGCTGTTATCGTATTCTTTACATTGATATTCTGATTACAACAAACAGTGTGTATTCTATGGATTAATTTCCAACAAAACACTAGTATTCTCTTCCCCACCAGCTATAAAATGTCCATGAATGGGATTGGTATCACACATGGCATTGCTTTTCTTTTAGGCTAGGTTATCCGGCTTTTTTATTCGAAAGTTGGGAGAAGAGTCGCGCGCACAGGTTGATGAAGTGGCTTCTAGCCTTGATCTTCGTAAGGTTGGACACTTTCCACCTTTCTCTTGAAGTAGCGTTGCCCGTCTCTTTCCTCGGCCAATGCCTCCTATGGAATTCTTTTGTTATCCGTGTAATTGCTATCATCTTTATTCAACAAAGAAAAGAGCACCACTATTTTGGTTCCATACTTTGAAGGAAATTGAGGCTTATCGAGCTAAGACTGTCGGTGTAAGTTCTGTTTCAAGCACATCAACTTTGAGTTCTGGTTCTAGGGTAAAGCCTTTCCTTTTGGCCATTGGCCAAGTTAACGTTTTTATTGTCTCTTTGCGGTGCAAGTCATTTTGCCAATTTGGAACTGATAGAAGCATGAATTGCTTCTGCTGCTTCTGCAGTTCCATTGAAGGTGCATAGAGCAGCTTCATTACTAACAGGCCTTTCCTCAATCAGCATATTTAATACACAAATCAGAAGGTTTTCGAAGATGAACTGAATCTTTTTGTGCAAGGTAGATGGAAAGCACAGGTAATGTGGATTCAATGCAAGGTCATCCCAGAAAATGGACCTATGTCCTTTACCTTGAATTGAAAAGTGAGATTTAGAGGCTTTATTCTTTTTCCCTTTCACTAAAATGTGGAGGAGGATTGAGATAACCAGAACCGCTCGCATTGCTTGCTCATTAAAGCTCAGCCCCCTTTTTTTCTCTACATCGCATATGCACCTTCTTACATTGGAAAATATTTATGTTCCTATCTGGTTGAGCGTTTATTCTATGAAAAGCAAAGGTCCTGGCTTTGAAGACCGACTCAGAAGAAAGGTGGGTGCAGTTTTACCATTGCATAACCAAAAATAGTTGGGTGAAAATCCACCATTCAATGGGTAATCAAGACTTTGAACAAAGTGGTAATACTAGGCAAAGCATTTTGAGTGATCAAGCAAGAAAGGGAAAGAACCCTGCGGAGTTCAAAAGTCCAGCAAAAAAGCTTGTCTCTGCAACACCAAAAGGAAGAAGAAAGCACAACCATCTCACCGCAAGAAAACAATCAATAACTCAAGCTTCCACGAAGAGAGAACAATGTCAAAAAATATAACGCACAGCCAGGTGTTCTAACACCCATGTAACAAACATCAGTGTGAACTAAATCAAATGAATTTGATTTTGTGAGTGGAGAAAAACTTTGAAATGCAAATGTATGTAGTTTACTTGTTAGATAGTGAGTACATTACTCCAAATTCTTTCTTTCAATGGTAGAATGTTCTTTCTAGCGAAAATTTCAAGCTCCTTCTCGCTTGTCACCAAGATGACTAAGCCTCATATGGCATAGTTCCACCGAGAAGTTCTCCATTGCATTTATCTCCTCCTTGATCAACTTAGCTTGCACGGTGTAGGAAGTGAAAATTTTGTTGCCCTTAGCCACCACCACTGAACCTTTGATCAATTTTCATTTGCCATCATAAAAGGAATTGCAATAACCATCATCATCTAAGACACCTGTAGAGATCAAAAGAAGATGAATGTCTAGATCATGTCTCACATATTTGGGAAGCATATTGCATCCAACATTGGTTTTCAAATGAACACCTCCCATGCTGACAATCTTAGAAACACCATTGCTGTCCTTTCTAACACAATCAAAATTATCATCGTGATAAAATATCGTTGTGAGGTGACATGGAAACAAGGCTGCACAATCAATAACTCAACTAGAATCTTGAC
This sequence comes from Eucalyptus caleyi, assembly GCA_014182885.2. NCBI lineage: Eukaryota > Viridiplantae > Streptophyta > Magnoliopsida > Myrtales > Myrtaceae > Eucalyptus > Eucalyptus caleyi. The sequence goes on from CM024470.2 coordinate 52,566,523, forward strand.
ATATAAGGTTCACACGACTATCATTCTAGATGAGCACAACATCACCATCGAATGCAATTGCCGTTGTATCTTGCTTCTCTTCTTACTTTCTATTTCCATTTCTATCTTGGAATTTATCTCTAGTTGCAAACTTGCTTTTTCTGACCTCATGTCTTATCTTGCCATAATTGTAGCACTTAACATTCCTCCTCAACCTAGTTGTTCAATGCCATGACCAATGTATCCCAGTTGTCGGGGAGAGTACAAAGCAATAAACATACTCATTGCTCTTCTCCAAAGATGAACTTTGAGATTTGTCAATTGATTTACAATATTTTGAAATTCCCTCACTCTAACATACCGTTTTGTTCCTTGTATCACAAGTTTACAAGTCTTTTAACAAAAAATACTTTATTGTGTATTTTCATTTCATAGAGATTTTGTAATTTCTTTCATGATGTTTTAGCATTTGTTTTTTGTGCAACATGAGAAAAAAAAACACTATCATCAATCCATTGTCGAATAAAGATAATTGTCTTCTCAGTCATACGCTCCCAATCTTTATCTTCCTTGTCTCCTTTAGCCACATCACTATTAGTGGGATCATACAAATTTTTATAGTACAATATGTTTTCCATTCGAGACTTCCGAATAGAGTAATTTGAAACATTTAACTTAAACATGGTGCAGCTAGTTTCCTCCACTTGAAGCTAGCTCTAATACCACTTTGTTGAGGAGAAATGGCAACAATTTACTATTTAAACCTGTCCAAGATCTCATCCCCCAAACTCAAGCAACTAATATCAAATTAACCCCAGTGACAACCATTTACAATATTCCAGCAAAGTCAACCGCAAAGTAGTACATATAGTAATTAAAAAATTAAGCAATGGAGAAACAACACCCACGAATTTTACATTGAAATACCAATGCGGGAAAAACCATAGGACCACTCAACACCCTGGAATAGCAAGACACAATCTAGAGACTCTTCACATTAGCAAAACAGTAATATATTATCACCACAAAAGTAAAATAACATAAAGAAATAAGAAAAACTATAATCACTACTAAAAAGGTTGAAAGAATTTGAAGAAGGATTTGAATGAACAAAAATCCATAATATAGGTCTTGATCTCACGAACTATACAATGAAATTTCAGCCAAATCTAACAAAGTTTCATCGTCGAATTTGGACAGCCTCTTCTCCTCTTCGAAGTTTCGCTCTCTGCCTCTCTTCTCTGCTTCCGCGAACGCTCCTCTCTCTCCTCCCTCTCTCACCTCAATCAAGAACTTTCAGGCCCCTCTTTTAATCTTTTTCTTTGGCCCTCATGAGGCAGACACGGCCCATCAGAACCGAATCCTTTTGTGCAAAAGTCAGATGGAAAGCACCGATAATGTGGATTCAATCCAAGCGTTGGTTATTCCGGCAAGTAAGGAAGCAATTTCTTATTTCATTCAATGAGGAAGAATTGACGGTAATTAGACCTTACCAATTATACCGTTAAAACTTAAAATCCCCTTCCAATGATGATTAAATTCCCATATTTAGTTGACAACTTACATTACAAAATAATTATTTATGGGCATTTTTAGCAAGGAAAATTTCAAATAAGGGCTTTTTTTTTTTTTTGTTGGAAATAAAATAAGGGCTTAAAGTGCTTTCATTTTTTCAAATAAGAGTTTGAAGTGGATCTTGTTTCAAACAAGAGCATGAAGTACCATCATTTTCTTAAATAATAGTTAAAAATGGATCTTGTTTCAAATAAATGCTTGGAATGACTAATATCTATTTCAAATAAGGGCTTAGAGTGACTAATATCCATTTCAAATAAGGGCCTAACTTTTTGCTAGTCAATGGCATTTTGATCATTTATCTTTTTTTGAATATTTTCCTTTTGTTCTTTTGTCCTTTTATCTTTCTTTTATCTTTTCTTTTTCATTTTCTAGTTTTGCCTTCTTCTTCGCCAATGGCCCACTGCCATAAGCATTGTCGAAAAGGGCTAGGCAAGAGTTGCCCTCACTTGATCTGGCGGAGGTTGGCCGCATCTAGGACCAACAAGGGCTCAATGACCCTCATCAGCCGTTGGCGAGGGATGGGCTCGCCTGGGTGAGGCGACCCTCACCCTGAGGGAGGCCACACTCGTAACCATCGGCAAGGTGACCCTCACCCTAGATGAGGCTGCTTTCACGGACGATAGCTAGCCCTTGTCGCAGAAAAAAAAAAAAAAAAAAGAGAAAGAAAAGTGAAAAAAAGGACAGCGAAGAAAAGAATAAAAAATAATTTAAGATTAAATTGTAATTGGACGAAAACGTCCTTGACCAGTTGGAATATTTAGCCGACCGGTGATTGACAAGTTCGAGCATTTATTTAAGACAATTATGCCATTTTAAGTCCTTATTTGAAAAAAAAAAAAAAATCATAGTCATTTTAGGACCTTATTTGAGACAAAGTCCACTTCAAACTCTTTTTTTTTTAAAAAAAAAAAAAAAATGATGACAATTCAAGCTCTTATTTGGAATTTTTCCTTTTTTAGTACTTTAATTTCAATGCTTAAACTTAGATCACTTTTTTTTTTTTTTTTTAACTTGGCCAAGCTAAACCCTGAAGTTCTTTTTCCAATTTTTGTCTAATTCGCCGCCGAGTCGAATCATTTTTCTACTTCGGCATACGCGTTGGTCTCTACTTTGGGCCAACAGAGCCCACATATGATAGTAGCGTTAAAAAGAATAAATCAAAAAAGCACGTTATTTGTCACCAGAAATTGGTGAAGACCAGTTCAACGAGCGAAGAGTTCTAGAATTCTGCCTGACCTTCTTCTTTTTTCCTGAACATACTAATTATAATCTGGCTCAGCGCCACCTTCCGTCGCATACGCACCTCATTAAGAAAATATTTTCACGTTCCTGTTTGGTCCGGAGCTTTTATTATATGAAAAACAAAGGTCGTGGCTTCAAAGGGCGTTAGTTTTCCACGGCCAAAAAGGCTGTCAGGTTGCAGCAAGTTCACCATTACCAAGGGGGTAATCAAAGACGTTGAACAGCTGGTAACGGTATGCAAGACATTCAAGCGATCGAGCAAGAAGAGAAAAAAGAACCCTGTGGAGTTCAAATGCAACGGCCAAAGGAAGAAGAAAGCACAACCATCACAACTCAAGCATCCAAGAAGAGAGACGACTGCACAGTTGATAGCATAAACTATTTTATTCCACTGAAACTAGGATTTATTCACAAGCCCCGCACCATGTTGACATATAAACAAATAGACCCAGAGAAAAAGACACTCAAGAGAATTGCTGCTGTAACTCTCGTCACTTTTTCCACCAGATCATAAGCCTATCAATTAGGCAGAACATCCAAACCACTTGGCAAAAAAATTAGCTATAGAATAGCAACAACAAAGACCCGGACCCACTAACTAGAACACGTGCAGAATCAAACTCCCTAGAGCCACTTCCTATTGACTAGGACTCCACTACGACATTATCGAGCACAGGTGAAAACTGAAACTTGACTACTTCAGCACACCATCGTCGCGGATTTCACACGAAACACTTTGAGAGAGATTCTTTCATGTCAACCATGGTTCATAGAGCCACACCAAATTTCAAGCAGACACAACCACTTAGAATTTCCACGGCGGACGCGGAGCACGAGATGAAGGATCGTCTCGTCCTGGATGTTGTTTTTGACCAGGGCCCCGCGGCCCTCCAGCTGCTTGGCGGCGAGGAACAGCCTGTGCTGGTCTGGAAGTTTCCCTCATTGTCCTGGATGTTGGCCCTGACGTTGTCGATGTTGTCGGAGGTCTCGACCTCTCGGGTGATGGATTTGGCTGCAAGGGTCTTAACGAAGATCTGGGCCTGACCTGAAGGTGGAGGTTGGACTCCTTCTGGATGTTGTAGTGGGCGATCGTGCGGCCGTCCTCAAGCTGTTTGCCAGCAAAGTTCAGACGCTGCTGGTCCAGCGCTATCCCCTCCTTGTACTCGATCTTAGCCTTGATGTCGCCTATGGTGTCGGAGCTCTCGACCTCGAGAGTGATGGTCTTGCTCTTGCCGCTGGAAATCTTGACAAAGATCTGCATCTGCAAAGCCCCAAAAAATACACGAAATTGAGCCTTCCTTTCAACCATGGTAACCGCGAGACATCAAGAAACCGCAAAGATCACCAAACTCGAACTCGGATTCAAAAATGGATTCACGGATTCACAGATCGAGAAGCCTACCTGGAGAGAATTTGCTAGGGGCTTGGCTGAAAATCGATCGAGAGCGAGGGAGAAAGAGAGAGATAATGTAGAGATCACGATGATGATGGAGAAAAAGGTGAGGGGGAAGGGATTTCTTTATGGGAGAGGAGGAGGGGCAGCTTGACTTCGCCGCGGCATTTTTCTCATCAATCTTTTCGACCCTGGTTTTATCATCCTCGTCCACTACTTTCTTTTTTCGTCCTTTTCTTCTCTGACGGGTCTCACTTCCCTTCCTTCTCCTTCTCATCTTTCTTCAGTTCTCTCCCGTTAAAATGACACAAATAATGCCCAATTTATTCAACGCGATTCATATATTTTCAATTTATTCAATGTGATCCATAAATTTTATAACTCAATGTTCAATTTTCTCCCTAAAATTTATTCAATGTGATCCCTAAACTTTTACAACAAGTTCAAATTAGTTTTTAACTATATGAAAATATTCAATGCGATCTCTAAACTTAAATTAATGAAATGACAACATTGAATATTTTCAATCCTGCCTAAGATTAATATCATCCCAAAACTCAACTAACTAATATCAAATTAAACCCCCCACAGCAAAACCAGTCATAATATTCCTATAATATCAATCTCAAACCAATACATGTAGTGTTGAAGAAAAAAATTGAAGCAAGGTAGATACAACTACAAACTTTACGCTGAAAACCCAATGTAAAAAATCACAAGACCGTTCAAAACTTCCACTAATCTTTAAGAATAGCATAGTACATAATAACTCATGTTAAGTCATACAAATAAAAGCTCTTCACATTAGCAAAACAATAATATATTGTCGTCATAAAAGTGGATTAATATAGAAGCAAGAATAACTCTAATTATTACTGAAGAAGCTAAAAGACAATTAGAAGAATGATTTCAATAAACAAAAATGATCAACTTGATAATCTTGATCTCACGAACTAGATAATAAAACCTCAGCTAATTTTGACAAAGTTTCAATGGATAGCCTCTTCTCATCTTCGAGGTTATGCTCTCTACCTCTTTTCTCCTCAGCGAACGCTCCTCTCTCTCTCTCTCTCTCTCTCAATCAAGAACTTTCAGCCCTTTCTTTTTATTTTTATCTTTTTCTTTGGCCGCACGAGGCAGACACGGCCCATCAGAACTGAATCCTTTTATGCAAGATAGATGGTAAGTAGATGGTAAGCACCGGTGGAGTGAATTCAATCCAGGGCGTTGGTTAATTCGGCAAGTAAGGAAGCAATTTCTTATTTCATTCATTAAGGAAGCAATTAAGAGTAATTAGATCATAATAATTATACCGTCAAAAACTATAAATTCTTTCCAATGATTATTAAAATTCCATATTAGTTGACAATTAAGATTACAAATTAATTATTTATTGGCATTTTTAGTACTTTAATTTCAAAGGTTAATACCATGAAAAACACAAACTTGTACACTTACAACAAATTTACCATAAATTAATATTTTGAATATCAAAAATCCCAAATTAGTACACATGTGACAAATTTACCTAAAACTAATTTTTTGACTATAAAAAACCTTAAATTGGGACATTTGTGACAAATTTACCCTCTATTAACTTCCATCAAATTTTATTGTTATATTTGTTGACATGAATGACACATTGTAACATATTATGGTGATGTGGAATCCATAAGGTTAATGTCAAAACAAATCCCAAATTTGTCATAGGTATGTCATTAAATTTATCACAGAAACACCATTAAATTTGTCATAAGTGTATCAATTTTGCATATAAATATACCACGTCACTATGTGTCATCTAAGTTGGCAAATTTAACGATTAGGTAAATTTATCACAAATGTATCAATTTGGAATTTTTTATAGTAAAAAAATTAGTTTGTAATAAATTTGTCTTTAGTATATCAATTTGAGGTTTTTCATGATATTAACTTTAATATCAATGCTTAAATTCTCATCACTATTTTTTTACTTAATCTGGCCGAGGTAAGCCCTAAAGTTGTTTGTCCAATTTTAGTCTGTTTTCCCGCACGGTCGAATATAATGGTAGCACTAAAAAGAAACAATTTTAAAAGCACGTATTTTGTCACCCAAAATTAGTGAAGACCAGTTCAACGAGAGTAGTTCTAGGGTTCCAACTAATCTATCCTTTTTTTTCCCCGAAAACTCCCCACAAATTTTATTATGGTGACAAATCTTTTGTAGCCAACAAAAACATATTTTTATGTTTCTTGTATGTTCCCGGAAGTTGGGTATAGTTTTCCATGGCCAAAAGCTGTCATGTTACATTTCAAGAACAAAGACATTGATTTTTAGCTGTTTCATTAAGCTATCGGGCAAGGTCCCGGAGAACTTGTTGCAAACGCAACTAAAGGAAGGAGTTTCTCCATGAAGAGAGACCGATGCACATCCAAAACAAGTCCTTAAAAGGTTCTGTCATGGTGAAGCAAATTCACCATTTCCATAGGGTAATCAAAGACATTGAACAGCTGGTTAAAATGCTAGGCAAGACATTCATCAAGCGATCGGGCAAGAAGAGGAAAGAGAACCCTGTCGAGTTCAAACGCAACTGCCAAAGGAAGGAGAAAGCACCACCATCTCAAGCATCCAAGAAGAGAGACCAATGCACATACGATAGTTTATCTCCTCCTTGATCAACTTAGCTTGCATGATGCAGAGAATGAAAGTATTTTTTTTTTTCCCTTGGCCATCGTCATTGAACCTTTGATCAATTTCCATTTGCCATCATAAAAAGAATTGTAGTAACTATTATCATCTAAAACACCTATGCAAATCATATGAAGATAAATGTATAAATCATGTCTAGCATTTTTCAAAGCATATTACATCCAACATTGGTTTCCAAATGAATATCTCCCATATTGATTATCTTAGAATCATCATTTGTTGCTCATTCTAACATAATCAAAATCACTAAATGTAAAGTAGTAACGCCATGAGGTGACATTAAATGAGGCTACAAAATCAATAACTCAAAATCTTGGTATGTAAGGTTTACACAAGCATTGTTGCAAATAAACACAACATCACCTTTGGAGACAACTGTCGCTATAACTTGCTTCTCTTCTTTCTTTTCATCTCCATTTATATCTTGGAATTTATCTCTCTTTGCAAACTTGCATTTTCTAGCATCATGTCCCATTTTACCACAATGGTAACAATTCATGTTCCTCCATGATCTAGTTTTTAATACCATGACCAATGTATCCCATCTGTCGAGGAAAGGACCAAGCAATAAACATAATTGTAACTCATCTCCAATATTACTTTCCAGATTTGTCAATTGATTCATGACATCTTGAACTTCACTTGAATGCTCCAACATACTGCTCCCTTCCTTATATCATAAGTACACGAGTTTTTTTTAAACTAAAAATGCTTTATTTTGTGTTCTTTTCTCATAAAGATTTTGTAATTTATTTCAAGATATTTTTGCATTTGTTTTTTAGCAACATAGGAAAAAAAATTATCACCAATCCATTGTCAAATAAAGCCAATCATTTTCCGATTCATACACTCGTATTCTTTACCTTTCTTGTCTCCTTTAGCCTCATCACCATCAATTGGATCGTACAAATCTTTACATTATGGTATAATATCTTCCATGTGAGATATTTGAATAGAAAAATGTTACGAAATCTCACGTCGATTCTAGAAAAATAACACTCGCAAACAATTCACCAGACAGAATATAGTAATAAAAGAGCAGAATCAGATGAACACGCCAAAAAATTTGTTATCGAAGTTCACCCAAACCTGGGCTACGTCTCCGCGCAGAGGCACTCTGCGAATCCACTAAATTTCAGAAAAAATTGGAATACAACGATGATCTTCTCTCAGATCGGAGCACAGAGATTGAGAACACTCATTAAAAAAACTCACTTTTTCTTCTTTTTTTTTTGCTTCTCTATTTTCTTTTTAGCGTCTTGACGGCTGCGGGTTTTGCCATCGCTAATATATATGTACCACTTTTAACCTAAAAGGAAATCTAATAGAAAGACAAAAAACCCCTAAAAACAAATATTTGGCTTTATCTATAACAAAAAAATTCAACGCATTTGACTAAACACATGGTGCCACTAGTTTCCTCCACTTGACGCCTCGGGATTATTCAAGGAATTATCTCAAGATTGAACATTTGATTGATGCTGCTCTTGCAGAATTCAGAAAAAGACAATCTAGACTACCTATCCACAATCAGTATCATCCCTAAAACTCAAGCAACTAATTACATTTTAGTAATAACAACCCAATCCAATACATGTGCTACTGAAAAAAGAAATTAAAGCAAGGCCAAAGTGACACCCACAAATATTACGTTGAAAATCTAATCCGGGAAACCATAGGACCACTCAAAATTATCACCGGGGATGGTAGGATTCACAATAATCGATCTCTAGTCACACAACTGAAGACTCTTCACATTAGCTAAACAATAATACATCAATATCACAAAGTTGGATCAAAATAAAGAAAAAAAAGTTTCTAATCACTGTCAAAGAAGTTGAGACAATTTGAAAAGGAAGTTTCAACGAACAAAACCAACTTGTTAATCATGATTTCACGAACTATATAATAAAATTTCAACCAATTCTTATAAATTTTCACCGTCAAATTTGACTGCCCTTTTCATCTTCGAAGTTGTGCTCTCTGCTTTTTCTCGGCGCGCCTCCCTCTCTCTCTCTCTCTCTCTCTCTCTCTCTCAATCAATCAAGGAAAATTTCAGTCCTCTCTCTTTCCAATGAAGAACGTTTAGCCCTCTCTGTCCTTTGATCTTTGTCGTCGGCCCCATGAGGACTCGGCCCATCAGAACTGAATCCTTTTGTGCAAGGTTAGATGGAAAGCACCGGTGATGTGGATTCAATCCAAGTGTTTTTTTTTTTTTTCTTGGTCAAAATATGGCAAGTAAGGAAGCAATTTCTTATTTCATTCAATAGGGAAGCAATTAACCACAGTAACCATCCTTCCTACATAGAAAGGAAAGGTAGAAAAATCTACTAGGGTGAGGGATGGATAATTTAATTTTAAGTGTGAATTTAGACTCTTATTAAAAAACTAAAGTAAAATTATAATAGGTAAATAAAGACGAACTAAAATAAATGAAATGCAATTAATCGATTAACCTTTACCAATCAATTAAAACTTAATCCCCTTCCAATGATGGTTAAAGTCCCATATTTAGTTTATCAGTTTATATTGCGAAAAACTATTTATCGGCATTTTTAGTTATTAATTTCAATGCTTAAACTTTCAACCCTATTTTTTAATTTGGCCAGGTTAAGCCCTAAGGTTCTTTTTCCAATTTTAATCTATTTCGTAACTGGTCTCTAATTTGGTCAGCAAAACGCAAATATAATGGGGGCACTAAAAAGAAACAATAATTTAAATATTAAAAAAAGCACGTATCTTATCCCCCGAAATTAGTGAAGACCAGTTCAACGAAACATTGTTCTAGGATCCTGCCCAACCTCTTCTTTTTTTCTTTTTTCTTTTTTTTTGCCTCAAAGAAAAACATTAATTTCTTTTAATGGGGGCACGTTCTGGAAACAATAATTTTCTTTTTCTTTTTTTTATTTTAAAAAACTCGTATTTTGTCTGACCTGAAATTAGTGAAGACAAGTTCAACGGGCATAGAGTTCTAAGTTTCTGCCTTACCTACTTTTATTTTTTCATGAAAATTCCAATTATATCTCTTATGGTGACAAATCTTTCATAGCCAAAAACCAATCATCTTCCCAGCACATCTCCCATCGCATACCCACCTCGTTACGTTCAAGAAAATATTTTTATGTTTCTTCCCTGGCCGAAAGCTGTAGGGTTGCAGCAAAATTCACCCTTTCCATGGGGTGGCCTAAAACATCGAACAGCCGGTACTAATGCAAGGAAAGACATCCAAGTGATCAAAGCAAAAAGTGAGAAAGAATAAAGGAAGAATAAAGCACCACCATATCAACTCGAAGCATCCAAGAAAATGGAGTGATTGCACAGACGATAGGATTAAAAAACCATTTTATTCAATTGAAACTTAGGGATTGATTCACAAGCCCCAGACGATCGGGAACCCATCGGCCCCGATTTCACATAAACACTTTCAAAGAAATTCATTCATAACAACCCTCGTCCATAGAAACACCAACTTTCAAGCAGACACAACCACTTAGAATCCACCACGAAGACGGAGCACAAGGTGAAGGGTCGACTCCTTCTGGATGTTGTAATCCGCCAGGGTGCGGCCGTCCTCCAGCTGCTTGCCGGCGAAGATCAGCCTCTGCTGGTCCGGGGGGATGCCCTCCTTGTCCTGGATCTTGGCCTTGACGTTGTCGATGGTGTCAGAGCTCTCCACCTCGAGGGTAATGGTCTTGCCGGTGAGGGTCTTGACGAAGATCTGCATACCTCCCCTGAGCCTGAGCACAAGGTGGAGGGTCGATTCCTTCTGGATGTTGTAGTCAGCCAAGGTACGGCCGTCCTCGAGCTGCTTTCCGGCGAAGATCAGCCTCTGCTGGTCTGGGGGAATCCCCTCCTTGTCCTGGATCTTGGCCTTGACGTTGTCGATGGTGTCGGAGCTCTCGACCTCGAGGGTGATGGTCTTGCCAGTCAGGGTCTTCACAAAGATCTGCATACCTCCACGGAGACGCAGGACAAGGTGAAGGGTGGACTCCTTCTGGATGTTGTAGTCAGCAAGGGTGCGGCCATCCTCAAGCTGCTTTCCGGCAAAGATCAGCCTCTGCTGGTCTGGGGGAATCCCCTCCTTGTCCTGGATCTTGGCCTTGACGTTGTCGATGGTGTCAGAGCTCTCGACCTCGAGGGTGATGGTCTTGCCGGTGAGGGTCTTGACGAAGATCTGCATACCTCCACGAAGACGGAGGACAAGGTGGAGGGTGGACTCCTTCTGGATGTTGTAGTCAGCCAAGGTACGGCCGTCCTCGAGCTGCTTTCCGGCGAAGATCAGCCTCTGCTGGTCTGGGGGAATCCCCTCCTTGTCCTGGATCTTGGCCTTGACGTTGTCGATGGTGTCAGAGCTCTCCACCTCGAGGGTGATGGTCTTGCCGGTGAGGGTCTTGACGAAGATCTGCATGCCTCCCCTGAGCCTGAGCACAAGGTGGAGGGTCGATTCCTTCTGGATGTTGTAGTCAGCCAAGGTACGGCCGTCCTCGAGCTGCTTGCCGGCGAAGATCAGCCTCTGCTGGTCAGGCGGGATCCCTTCCTTGTCCTGGATCTTGGCCTTAACGTTGTCGATGGTGTCAGAGCTCTCCACCTCGAGGGTGATGGTCTTGCCGGTGAGGGTCTTGACGAAGATCTGCATCTGTAGAGCACCAAAAAAGATCACAAATTTAAGCCTCCCCTTCAACCATCGAAACCCAAAAATCAAGAAAACGTCAAGAACACGAAACCCAGAGAACCCAAGATCCAAGATCAAAACGTATACGGAAAAAGAAGGAAACCCAGTTCGCGGATCGCGAAGAACGGAGAAATCGGAGATCGGGAAGCCCTACCTTGAAAGAATTCGAAAGGGGCTTGGCTGAGAATCAATCGAGAAGAAGGTAGAGACAGAGAGATAATGATGAAGAACAACGTGAGGGCAGGGCCTTTCTTTATAGCAGAGGAGGAGGTTGATTTGGTCACGGCAAGAAAAAGTAACCCCAATGAGATTCCGACACGTGGCGATGACGACGTGGCTTGCACCAGTCCAATACGGCAACTCTCGGTGCTATCTGGCTATGGATAGCGACAAAGGAACGGCAAAGAAAGGCAACTAAATCAATATAATTTCGGCAAAAAATTAAATTGATTATTTAATTCTTATTGTTATTTTTCTGAGATTCCCAAGCTGAGGTAGGGTAACTAAATCCAATTAATTTCGGCATAAAATTAAATTGATTACTTAATTTAATTGATATTTCCAAGATTCCCAAGTTGAGGTAGGGCAAGTAAATCAATCAATTTCAGGAAAAAAATTAAATTAGTTACTTATTTTTATTGATAGATTCCAAGGTTTCCCACGTAAAAGGGCAACTAAAATCAATTAATTTCGGGCAAAAAATTAAATTGATTACTTAATTCTTATTGATAGTTCCAAGATTCCCAAGTTGAGGTAGGGCCACCGTCGACCGAGGGCACGAACGGTGGATAGGCTTCCACCGTTTCCAGATTTTTTTGAGCGGCAAATTTCTTTTTTCTTTTGGTCGGTAAGCGGCAAATTTCACTTGGCCAGGAAATTTTAGTCGGTATATAGAAAAACCCAAGAGAAAGAAAATAGGAAATTTGAATAATAAAATCACCTCAAAAATTATATCTTTATCATGGATTTTAGGGAAAGAAAATTTTTTGGTTCATCGAATCTGGCTCGCTTACCGATAGAGTTGTTAAGATGTATTAATAATATTATTTTAAAAACTTATACTAGGCTAGGACGATGTATAAATAACAAATCTAGAAAATAAGAAAGTTTATGAAAGATTTATATAAATGATGAATGTTAGGGTTTCTTTTCTTTTTTGGCTGTGGATGTATTTTAGGCTGGGGTTCTATAGATTATAACGTTCATTTATTTCGTTAGTAATGATTTATTGTTTAGAGTTTGATTTTGGATACGGACAACCAAACTATCTTTTACAAAAACAAAGATGCTTAAAGGTTCAATCAATCGATTTATGAATGATTTTGCGACATAAAACATCTTATTTTGATGTGTAATTTCATGAAAAATTTACAAACTATAAATAAAATAAATTACAAATGAACTGGGTAACATATCATCCCAAAAATTTAATACGGACTTTGAATTTAAATTTAATCTTAACCTAATCAAGTTTCTTAAAAGATTCGAAATCAATATGATCAATTTTCATAAACACAATAATCTCCTAGAGCAATCCTAACATGTTTGGAAATTCATATGACTAATTTCATAAATGCTCTCGCTAACATTTTCAATAATTTGCTTCTTAAGTTAATTCAAACATCATTATCTCACCAGATGGCCTCTGCCGGCTATCCAATTTAGATGATTAAGAGGATAACAATGTTTCAAGTCTTGGTTTTATCGATATCTATATTTTTTTTTGGTCGAATGTCGACATCTATATTGGCCAGGCGACGACCTCGAAGAGTCATTTATTTATTTATTTTTAATTTAAGAGAAACCGGCCAGCATTGGGAGACCCACCCTGCAATGAATAGTTTCTTGACTCTTTGTGCAAGTGGGCTTTAGATTATTCCCCCATTTTCTTATTTATTCTTTTAGCTTTTTGTTTTCTTGTGCATGGAAACACTCTAAAAAAGTGTTCCGGAACACTTCTGTACGGAAAGTGTTTTAAAAAAAAGAAACGAAACGCTCGTTTGGTTGCGTTTACGTTCTTTTTGTTTTTGTTTTAACGAAATAAAAAGAAAAAAGAAACAAAAAAGTTGTTCTCCCGAAAAAAACACTTCTAGGAACAAAAGAAACAAAAATCACTCTTCTCTCTTCTTCTTCTTCTTTTCTTTTCTTCTTTCTTTTTTTCTTCTTTTCATTTTGGCTTGGCCGCCGGCCTCGGCCATGGCTGCCGACCGGCCGTCCGAGGCTCGACCTCGCCCGCATCCAACCGAGGCCGAGCGTCGCCGACCCCCGGCGAGGCTCGGCGTTGCAAGCGCGGCGAGGCCGAGCCTCGCCCAACCACGGCTAGGCTCGGCCTCGCCGTGGGCCGGCGAGCCTCGCCGTGGCTGGGCAAGGCCGCGCCCCGTCGGCCGAGCCAGGAGGCCGGCGACCTACCGAAAAAAAAAAAATAAAAAGAAAGGAAAAAAAATTTTGTTTAAAAAATTAAAAGAAACAAAAAATAATAAAATTTACCAAACATGTTTCTCGTTCATTTTTATTCCCTGACCAAATATTATCAAACGCGTTTCTTTTGTTGAAAATTGTTAATGTAAACACTTTTTTTTATTTCTCGTTCCCTAGAACAAAAAAAGAACGTAAACAAATCCATGCGCACCCTTATTTATTTTTTGGCTTTTTGTATGTTTATTTATTTAATTATTTATTTATTTTGTCAGAATTTGTGATTTTGATGATTCTACCTGGTTTGGTTTTATCTGCTCTACTCATAATCTTTTAAAAGTGCTTTCATTTTCTTTTTCCTTCCAATTTTTTGTATTTGATTCTGAACTTATTTGTCATTTTCATCGTAACGGGATATCACAAACGTACAAAATACCTCTTATCATGTGGGCCAAGCAAGGGCGCAAAAGAAAAAGTAAAGGTAAAAAAGAAGAATAATTTATGTGCAATTCGTCTTGGAGGATAGAAAGGTAGAAAGGATGAAACGCAATGATACGACTCTTACATAATGGGCTACCAAATGAAATTCCAGTAAGCTGGAAGTGAACAATGTGGTTGAGAATGAAACTAAAAATGGGATTAGATTAGTGTTTCGATTGTTATATTTAATTGTAATCAACGAACAAGTGTTGAATCTAAAAATACCATGATAAAATCTCAAATATATCCCTTAAAAAGCAAGGCGAAAGGGGGAAAAAGTAGGCACAAAGAATTTGGATTCTTTCCACTATGCATGAAAAAAAGTTGACATCGCGGTGGATGCAAACACCAAGAGGAAATAGAACAACCGTTCGGAATTGCAAGTGAAATATGAGGTTTAGGTTTTTAGAATCAAAACAAAAAAGGAGGAAATTTTATTATTAAATTTAGTGCACCCACCCTTCTAGTATATATGCTTCAACAGGAATTACATTAGAGTAAATTGATAAAAAAAAAAAAGGGGGGGGGGAAATTTTATGAATAGAGAAGAGAGGATAGGTTCATTAAATTCAAAAATCCTACTATCAAGACAATTGCCGGAATCTCGTGAAACCATTTCATAGAAGTTTATTGATATCTTCACCTGTAATATGGAGACTATATAGTATATTAAATGGTTGGGCTCAAAAGTTAGGTCAACCAACCACCCAAATATTTCTTTTCAAGGCGCACTTGATTATTGCATCTAGAAAAATCGAACGTGGTGGAGACTTTTCAATACTTTGATTTTTATAAAGTTAAATATATATATATATATATATATATATATATATCTCAATAATTATTTTATTTTTTTCTCAATAATGTCTTTGAGAATTGCGATTGGATCGGGATATCTGCCTGTCTTTTCGCACTCGACTTGGTCTAGACACCTCTGGAAACAGAAAGGAAGTGGTTGAGTATTTTTATTGAATATTATTTTATATGCTATAAATAAAATATCTTGAACGGCAAAAACATCAACGACGGACAAAATCTCCCGGAATTAAATAATGCTTTGTGTCCATTATTTAGAACTAATTATAATTTGAGGGACCAACCAACAAGCAAATGACAGTTTGGCCGAGTGGTCTAAGGCGCCAGATTTAGGCTCTGGTCCGAAAGGGCGTGGGTTCAAATCCCACAGCTGTCACAAATTGGTTTTTTAAACTTTATATATATTCATATTTATATTTATATATATTTTACTTTATAATGGAAAATTAAGTTAAAAGGATTTGGAAAATTCGTATAATATGCAACTTTAAGACTTCTTTTGGTCGTGTTCCAAAGCTTAAGGTCTCCTCGCGTGAAAAATAAAGCAAAAATAAAAAAATGTTTAAATTAAATTTTACTCAATACTTATGTGTCTTGTTTCCGTATCAATCTCTAGCTTGACTGGAAAATCGAAATTAGATTCTAGTGTTATGAAAATTGGTGGTCAAAGTTCAATCGTGGACTTTGAAAGATCAAAATGATATTGTCTAAAATATCGAATTTTTAATTTTTCTCATATTAATTTACAGTTAGATTGGAAAATCAATATTAGATTCTAGTGTTATAAAAATTGGTGGATAGAGTTCAATCGAGGATTTTGAAAGTTGAAAATGACATCATTTACAATGTATCAAATAGTCCTGTCGATGATTAGGTTTATTAAGATCAAGGATTGTTAAATTTAGCAATAGCAAATATCTGGGCAAGGCACTTGAAAAAATCCAAGCAATTTGGACCTTTGAAATTCTATCTTCCTTTCATATGTATCTTCGCTTCGACTTTTCTTTTTAGATGTTTATTCTCTTTAACATTTCTTACTCTCCCAATCAAATCACATTCCAAACCATGAACGCAAGAACTTAAATAGGCATATATCCTTCACCTCAAACACGCTCACACCCCTCTAAAATCTTCAGTCTCCTTGGAGTTCCCTTCCACAAAACTCTTCAAGCCCACATAACTTAACACCCTCCTCCCAACCATGGCAATCATGGCCACCACTCTCACTCCCCCTCTCCTCTTCCTCCTCCTTGCCAGACCAACGGTCCGCCGCCTTCCACGACATGCCCATGCTCTCCCACACAGCCCCGCCCAAATCCTCCCTGAGGAGTAGCGCCGCCGCTGCCGCCTTGATGTCCCCGGGTTCTATTCTGTATGACCTCAGGTTGTTCGAGTTTGAGCCCATTAAGTAGTTCATCGTGTCTCATGATCACTTACTCCGACACCGACGTGATCGTGGTAGGTGTCAGCTCAGCTGGTGTCTCCTATGCCTACAAGCTTAGCAAGAACCCGTTGATTCAGGTTGTGATCATCAAACAATTGATCAGTCCGGGAGGTGGCACATGGCCTGGTGGTCAATTATTCTCGGCCATGGTTGTTTGATAACCAGCTCACATGTAGGTTCATATAATGTCTAAAAGGCCACAACGATATGACATGATGATGGTATGTAAGCATAATATCTCTAAAACATAGTGATTAAGGTTGCGTTTGGTAACGTTTCTGTTAAAAAAATTATTTCCTATAATATAAATAATACTATTTCTATTACAGGGAACAATTTTTGAACAGAAAAACACGTTTTGTAATTGCACAAAATTTCTGCTCCTAGAATAGAAAAAGAACATAAACACATTTGGTAAAATTTATATTACGGGTGAGCATCGTCCAAATTAGGTCGGTCCAACACCTAACTGATGGACCAACTCGCATAGTGTTGATTCTCAATTTTTGGGGCCGAGAACCAACCCTATTGAATCTAGGATTGAAAATTAGACCGACCCTATCGGTCTGGTTTGACTCTAAGGTCAACCTGGGATCAACTAATAATTTTCTTGTTTCATCTTTTGTATTCCGTAAAAAGACAAACATACTATTTAAAATTACATATCCATCAATGATGCAGCTTTAATCAGCCAAAATATAAATAATAGTACATATCCAATATAAATTCAAGATAACATAACAACATGAATTACATAATTGCTAAAAGTAATAAAGTATAAAAATGATTAAGACTGCTCATGGAGATGAAGTGTTTCCTCTACCGGAGCATACTATAATTCCCTGACTTTTGATTTGTCTTTGAATCATTTTTCTGCTTGAGAAATGCGATGAGATGGGAAGTTTAAGAGAATAGAATTCCGAGTTACACTGTAGGTGAAACTTACCGGTGGAATACAATTAAACCATAATATGTTTAGAATACTTAATATCAACCATAAATATGCAACCCTTTACCAAAAAACCATAAATATGCAACTTCATATCTTGTTAATTAAGGGTGAGCATAGTCAGAGTTGGATCGGTCCCACATAAGGCAAGGGGTGAGTGGCGAGCTGCGACACAAGAGGCAAGGGGTGAGTGGCGAGCTGCGAGACAAGAGGCAAGGGGCAAGTGGCATTGTGAGAGGCAAGTAGTGGGTTGCGAGGCAAGCGGGGAGCCAGGAGCGAAGTGAGTGTTAAGTGTTGCTCATGAAGAGGGTTTCTAAATTTATAATTATAGTTTTGTTCTTTTTTATTTACTTGGCAAATATTACAAAAAAAAAAAAAAAGATAAAAAATAAAGAAAAGGACATAACAGAATGCTGGAGGAGAACGGCTTGTTAACCCCAACGTTAAGTTAGCATTATAAACTTCAGAATATGTAAAATATATATATATATATATATATATATATTATGTATATCATATTAGATGTATAATACCTATAGGGTTGGTCTAGGTTGGACCCATAATAAACTTCTAGGATCAATGACCAACTCATACAATGCAAGGTTTAGGGGTTCCAGGACCAAGGACCAATCCAATCCCTTTGGAACCCGAATTAAGACTGGCAAGGTCAAGCTGGTTCGAGGTTGATCCAAGGTCAGCCTTGAACCAATGCTTACCACTACTGTGCATAAATTAAGAAACTATGTTTGGCATAATCTGCTTAGATTTTATTTTGTTTATCTCTTCTTTAGCACTTCAACATATAATTAAAAACCTTTTAGATTATACAAAATCCAATTGCAATTATTCTTCAATGAACTATAACTTTCGGAGATAAATAGAGGTTTATTTACATACTCTTAAGGCTTTATCATATACGTGGAATAGTACTTTAAGGTTTTATAAGATACATGGAATACTTCTGATCGATATTGGGAAATTGCTGTCCAAGTTTCCATCGATGAAGATCATTAACAATCTAACGGAATCAAATTCATCTTATTCAAATAATTACGTAATCACAGAGGGTGTATATGATAGTGCTTCTAGAGAAAATAAATTCAAACAAAACCTGCCATCAATAAAATTTCTTAGCTTGTGAAATTGTTAAATGCAAATTGTGCAAGTCAATCGACACCAACAATAAACATGACTATAAATTTATAGAGCCCTTCATATTTTCATGCTCCACGGCTTAGCCAACTCAATTTCCTTTTCTTTCCTCACGGTCCTTGAACTGCTCCATGGCAAGACCCCTGAGATGCCAACGAAGCAAAGAATCATGCATCATATCTCACTCGCATTTTTGAAAAACCTCTCTTTAGACATTCATGTAATTATCATGACTTACATACTCCAATCTTGCATGTAAAAGTAAGAGCATCTGGAGAGTCTTATCCTTTGTTCGTACTATGTTTAATCATATGAGAAACATGCCGAACAATAATATTGATGTGAGATCAATGAGTTTTGATCCGCATTGTAAATGTATCTAATTTGTTATACTGTTACTTGTGGATATAGTAGAAATAAGTGTGCGTTTGTCATGACTTTTAGCTACTTATAGCACCCCTTGGGGAAAATTGTCCAAAAAGTCCTAAACCTATTGTATTTTTGCCAATTTAGTCATAAATCTTTTCACTTCTTGCTGATTTAGTCCATCTGGTCAATTTTGGCCGGAAAATGCTGACGTGGACGCCGGCGGTGCCATGTAGGACCATCGGTGTTGACGTGGATAATTTTTAATAATATTTTCAATTTTTTTTTGAATTTTTTTGAATTTTTTTTTCTGTTTTCCCTTCTTTTTTTTCTTCCTTTTCTTTTTGGCTTTTTTATTTCCTTTTCCAAGCGACGGCCAGCTATCGGCCATAGCTAGCCGGGGCCTCGGCCGCCACGGCGAGGCTCGGCCGAGCGAGGAGAAGCCCCGCCGAGGGGGAGCCCTCGCCTCGACCAAATCCGGCGAGGCTAGCCCTCGCCCCGACCGGCCGACGCTTGTGGCTTGTGGTTGGCCACTAGAAAAGGGAAGAAAAAAGCCAAAAAAAAAAAAAGAAAGAAAAGAAAGAAAAAGGGAAAAACAAAAGATTAATAAAAATTCAAAAATATTAAAATATTATTAAAAATTGTCAATGTCAACGCCAGCGGTCCTATGTGGCCCCGCTGGCATCCACGTCAGCATTTTCTAACCAAAATTAGTCGGATGTACTGAATCGGCAAGAAGTGAAAATGTTTAGGACTAAATTGGCAAAATTAAAATGTTTAGAACTGAATTGGCAGAAGTGTAATAGATTTAGGACTTTTTGGACAATTTTCCCGCATCCCTTGGGCTACGCTTTTAAGGACGAATCGGTACATCTAATAAAGCATATCAACTACTGTCAAATTGCCATGTCTACAATGCTTTCTAGAAATCTCAAGGTTGGCAGTCAATTTTCCTTCAAAATTTCAAGTATTCATCCATGAATCATTGTGCAACCCACTTTTGTAATGACGATTTTGACCAGACCTCTCATTTATAATATTTGCTACTATGGAAATTTGTATTAAATGCAAATATGCAAGTGTATCCATAATAATAATGAGTCTCCACAAAAGTCACCAATAGTAACTGAATCACGTTCTATTTAAATTTACTCTTGACATCATTCCTTATTCTCTAATTAGATGACCGATCTAACTTCCATCACACACTCTTATCGTAGTAGCAAATACTATAGTAGCTTATAGCTTATACAAATTAGACCAAAGTCCTGAAATTAAACCGACCTACCACGGTCGGCAACCCTCTGTCCATCCTAGACCCTTTAAACCTGTTTGGTTCGACTTTGGGAAATGCTCTTGGGAGAATGCAAATACCTTTGAGATAAAAGGATTTTCCGAAATGCTAGACTGTTTGGTAAACTATAACTAAAAATTGCTTTAAGGATATGCAAGACTATTTGGTAAACATATATTTGAAAAGCCCTTTAGTGTAATCAAATTAAGTTTTTTAGTTTTAGTATTTTTAAAATTGTAAAAAAAGAAACAATGATTATATAACCTTTTACATTTTCATATTGAGAGTAATGTAAAATATATATACTAGTAAATTTATTTAAAAATTATATTAAAAGAATTTGATTATAGATTAGATGCAAAGCTCAACTTTTGGCCTAGGGTTCTTTTAGGTTTGTTTTCAACTTTGAATATATATTTTTTAATTATTGTAGTATTAATCATCTTCGTTAATTAATGATTATTCTCGTGTATTGATAAAAAGTTGGGCTATTGATTGTCAAAAATAAAAATGACAAAAAAAGACAAACCTAACATTTGCAAAGAGTTTTTATTATTATTTTTAAATATAAAAATAAAATCCGATGAAACTACGTCGCCAATCAATGGTGGGTGGGATGTGGGGAAGATGATTGGTTTAAAAAAAATAAAAATAAAAAGTCAACGGATGAATAGTAGATGTGGACTTGCATTTCAAAGGCCAGCATTTGGTCAAGGATATCTCAAAATGCTGAACCAAACACCTAAATTTTTTCCCAATGGGCTTTTGGGGCTGAAAGCCCCTTGAGAATACTAAACCAAACATGGCCTAAGTGTCGGAGTTGTTGAAGGTGACCTTGGATGGGTTGTACGTTGTACCATGGATATCCAATTTGGATGAAGGAAAGCCCATCTTCAACAAACAGATAGCCTAGCTAATGGCTAACATGAAAAGTTTGCTACAATTGAACCGACCAATTTACATTTCACCTTATCGAAGCTGGGGAATGATTTACCTATACGAACTTTTAGACATACCATGAAGACCTTGATTCAAGTCTTCATGTATTTTCTTGTACGTGTACACATTAATCACTTTTTCACTTTTTTCATCGACATACGGATATGCTCTTTTGTTGCCGAGAATCGAATAGAAGCCAACTATATATCAAGAGTACTAAAATTCATGCGGAGCTCTAATATATACTGATATTTAGGATCATCTGTTAGAACTTGTAGCCACAATCTGAATCCAACTCTATCATCTCAAGTAGTTGCCTTGTATATACTTCTTTCATGTTACTCTTGGCAATGAAAAAATTCTTGAGGCCAAAATTTAAAATATACAACGTCTTTAAATAATATTCACGGGTAATACAGTACTTAAATTAAGAAGCAATTACAGAGATGAGGCATTCACGCAGTCAGGAGTAAAGCCCAGGACCCCACCGTGCCTATTTTGGCGACTCCATTTTCGGCAAGTTAATTATGATTAATTTGTGAGTATTTGTTGTGCTCATGATTTTATGATCTAAATAAAGTTACATAATACGGTCCACAATTGGCTCCATCCAGTCATAAGCATTTCATTAAAACCATGAATGAGATTCCTATAAGATTCAACTCTTGTAGATATCATTTGGCTTAAATTGGGATGATTTTATTTATGGAAAATTTCTTTGTCGGCATCCTAACCTTGCAAAAATAGTTGATTGTAGCATGAGCTGTATTTTTTTTTGGGGGGGTAAAATTAGCTGGTTAGCATTATGGTGGCATCTTCCTTTCAAAAGTTACCGTAATCCGATCATGATAACGATGCCTTAGCATATCACTCATTCATAAATTTTTTGTCTAACCAAAAAAAAAAAAAGAGCAGACGTAATGTTTAATGTCTAGCCCTGAATTCTCTGTTGTTGTGGAATTCTTTCCATATGATGTATAATTGCTTCGTTACTCTACAAGACATCAGCAACTTTAGATAATACATTGATCTAAGAACGCACTATTTATCTTAGCATACGTGAAATACATAAAGCTTTTGTTGTGCACTCTGATCTGAGAAGCTTGATCTCTCCTATTATCCTCAATTCAATCAATTTGCGAACACGAAGTACCAAACACATTTTTGCATTTTTTAGAAAAGTATTATGGCCAAAGAAACTGTTTAAGTCTTGAATAGCGATAAGTGTTTTTTTTTTTTTTTTGGGCCATAAAATCAGAAAGATATATTCACTTTTGATTTGCTAAAAAGAGATGTAATTTTTTTGGTCAATAATTAGAAGTGTTAGCATTACATGCTATCTATTTCTTGTGTAAATTTGTCGCTATATCCTTCTAGAGGGTACTTCTCTCTGTCCTTTGCTCTTAGTAAGTTTATTTTATCTTGAACCATATCAAACAATATACATGAGACCAATGAGTTTGCTTGATGTTGGAATTCCTTCTAATCGACAAAGATGGTATTTATATAGTAGGAACGATTTACGGCTTTTGGCTGCATATAGTAACCATGAGACTGATTACGTGACTTTGAGCATTTTCTTAGCGAATTCAATAATGACATTCAATATCACTCGTCGAATTGCCGCGTCCAGGATTTTGATTAAGTAAATTAATCAATCTTTGAGGTTTAATATAATGGTTATTCTTAAAAGTCAAGTAATGATAAAAAGGTATACATTGTCACATTAGATGAATATATAATTTCTACCTAACCTACCATTTATGAAATTTCTTGGTATGGGAAGTTATGAATGCAAAATATGCAAGTGAATCCACCAACAATGAGAATGACCAACTCTTTGCCTATTTATACAGCTCTCATCTTTTGATGCTCCAAGCTTCAATATCTTATTCCTATTGAACCACAATCTTGCCACTCTCATATGTGACCATCTCCATCAACAAATGATGAAGTTGTTCCGTGGACCACTATAGCTTTTTTCCTCAAAAAAACCTATTGATGCATCTAATGATTATCCGTTTGTTTTGCCAAATATTATGTCCACATACAAAAAAACTCTCCTATTTAGCTGTAGAGGCATCATCGTGCACTCTATCTCTGAAAAGTCGGATCAATGATCTACCAAAATATGCTACTTGCATGACTTCGTCTCTTCAAAGGTATGAATTTCCAAAAGTAACATCTTATCGGATTAATTATTTTTGTCTTAATTCGACTACTTACCTTTCCTACTTGCGATTTGGAATTGATCTAACTTTCTACTGCTCAGTTATTGTAGCTTTTGCTAGCTCTCTTGGTGGATAACATTAAGAGCTTGCCAGGACTCCATCAAAAGGAAGGGACGACTTGAAGTTTAATTTAGACTTTAAAAATGGGTTTTGAACCCATTCACTAGCCTAGAATTGCTTGAATTGGTCATGTTGGGTCACCTAAAGATTCAAAAGTCCAGTCATAATTGGTTATAAGATGAAAAGTCTAAAATATATGAGTTGAAATGGAATTTAAGGTCAACTCATTTCGAAACCACTTGACAAAGTGTTCAGAATATTTTCCCTCTCTCTCTTGCTGGTGTGCTCGGTCCAATGATGGACACTGCCCAGTCTCAAACTCCACTTCACACACTCTCCCCCTTATCTCCCTCTCCAAGCCAAGCAATCGTCGTCCCCAACCTCCGTCTCTTCTGAAGGCCATGACAGCTTCGACGGTGGGCCGGAGCAAGAACCGAGAGCTACTCCAGAGGTGGAGGGCCCTCGGCATCAAGGCCATCCAAGCCGTGCAGGCGCTAGAGCAATTGAGCAACGAGGACCTGCGATAGCTCGAGCTAGTTTGCCTACAGCCGACTTTCCTTCCGGACTTTCATCCAAGGAAGGGACTGACTTTTGCATAGGTTCTATGTTGTCCCATGGAACTCCAATTTGCAAAGCAAACTCCATCTTCATTGCATAGAGGAAGTGAACTTAGGGCATGCTTTAGAGTAAATAGCTTTGTTTTCCAGTATCACATGTAAAATCGTATAACAGCTCGTTGTAGGTAGTAAGCTTCCCTTAATTTTTTTTTTCTTTTTCATGGCTGAGAGAAATGAATTTTTATTACATAAAACATCAATCTATTTTCTCGTAGTATGGGCGGACCCTTGAATTAGTTGGTCCTATTTTTTTTTTCAAGTGCTGCCAATGAACATGTGATATTAATCTCGAGCGATGGTCTAGTTAATGTTGGCACACTAGCACGACCCCGAAGCGATGACAAAGTTGGCATATCTTTTATGTCGTAATTTTTTCTGATCAACAAAATCTGATGTGGATCCTCTAGTAACCATGATGCTTTGAAGTGCCATAAATAATCCCTTATTTCATTTTTCTAGTTTTGGTATATGTTATTCTACTTTACAATATAAGAAACCACCTATTAAATATGTACATCAATGGAAACAAGATCGAGAATGATGCTGTGTCCATAAATACAAATAAAGATGTGATCTTAATTGAGTGTTGATCTAGATAAACATTTTCAACAGCACAAAGAGGAGATGATGTAATATGCTTTCATGGAAAGGCGAAATTTCATTTGTGATTTTTTTGTTGAAAATAATTATATTCATTATTTAAAAGGATACATTAGAAGTATGTAAGTTTCGTAACAAAGTGAATCGAAGCTGAGTAAGGTCTATTATAGTGAAATACAAATCCCAATCCATAAAATAAAGAGAATCAATCGAACACTGGTAGGGTTAATCACAAGTTCGTTACACAATAATAGATCTATCAAGCAAAATAAGTTGTGGCAAATCAATCGATCTCGGATCTTCATCAATTATGAATACACATTAGAAATTCCTCCAACAATTATGATGTAGCTAGTTTATAGTGCATGCCTAAGATTGGCTTTCTCTGGATCATCGCTGTACAAGACAATCAAAATAAGTTGAACAAATACAAATCTAATAGTTGGGAGAGCAAATCTTCATGGTTTTGCAAGACATTGGAGTTCATGCCATCGCCATTGAAGCTGAAGGCAAAGAACTTATATACATATTTAACACAGAGGCATCGCATCCTTGAAATTATATTTATACTCGCAGATTTATATCGGCGAGAATAGCTCCTAATATAAAAATTAAATGGAGAGAGTTCAAATTCTCAAATTTAAAACTAGATTGAGAGAAGACATTTCCTAGATCTAAATTGGAAGAGAAGAATAGAAAAGAAAAAAAAGATTAGAATATAAGGGTGTGTTTCTTTCTTGAAAAATTAACAATAAATATTTTTAAAAAATAAATGTTTATCTTGCTTACAAATAAATGGATGAAAAACTTATTTATTGCCTACAAAAATAATTAAGCTTAAATTGCTATCAATAATGAAAATATTTTTGCTGATTTATTCTTCCAAATAATATAAGTAATCATTTTCAAAAATATTTTTCAAATCATTCAATTCGTGAAACGACGTATTCTAAAAGTCTTGAATGAAATGTTATCCCAAAATCTCTATCCTTGCATATTATAAATATATATAGAATAATGGGATATAAAAGTGAGAATCTGGAAACCAAATTCATCTCCATTTTCCTCACAACAAGCGGGCTATTTCCTTTTCTATTTCTTCTGATAAATTAAAAAATAATTTCATCTCGCTCTGTGTATGGTGTGAAGTCTGCTTCTTCCCTCTGCCGGAACGAAAAGCTCAATGGCATCGTCGTCGTCGTCGTCCTGAAAATCTTGAACTTTCATCCAAATGCTTCTCCAAAATCGCGCCTCCATCGCCAAATCATTCTCAACCCCAGCGAACATCCTCCCTTGGCGAGCTCAGATCGAGCAGCATTAGCTGGCCTCGCAGATCTCCGCCCTCCTCCTGCAGAGGCGAAACTAGGCACCTCTTCTTGAAACCCTCGACCTCCCTTCCCGCCTGAACCCATCTCTATTCCTCCGCGTCCTGTGCAGAATCGAGACGAACCCTCGAATATCTCTCGGTTTCTTTGATTGGGTCGGGACCAGATTGGGTTTTGGAGCGGACCTCAGGTCTTGCTGCCACATCATCCGTGTGCTGTTTTTTTTTTTTTTTTTTTTTTTGGGTGGCTTAAATTAGCTGATTAGCATTATGCCGGCATCTTCCTTTAAAAAATTACCGTAATCCGATCATGATAAGGATGCCTTAACATATCACTCATTCATAGATTTATTGTCTAGCCAGAAAAAGAAAAAAACCACAGACGTAATGTTTAATGTCTAGCCCTGAATTCTCTGTTGTTGTAGAATTGTTTCCATATGATGATGTATAATTGCTTTGGTACTCTACAGGACATCAGCAACTTTAGATAATACATAGATCTAAGAATGCACTATTTATCTTAACATATGTGACATGCATAAAGCTTTTGTTGTGCACTCTGATCTGAGTAGTTTGATCTCTCCTACTCTCCTCAATTCAATCAATCTGCAAACGCGAAGTACCAAACACATTTTACATTTTTTAGAAAAGCATTATGGCCAAATAAACTTTTAAGTCTCGAATAGCGATAAGTGTATTTTTTTTTTTTTTGGGCAATAAAATCAGAAAGATATATTTACTTTTGATTTGCTAAAAAAATATGTAATTTTTTTGGTCAATGATTAGAAGTGTTAGCATTACATGCTATCCATCTCTCACGTAAATTTGTTGCTAAATGCTTCAAGAGAGTACTTCTCTCCGTCCTTTGCTCTTACTAAGTTTACTTTATCTAGAACCATATCAAACAATATACATGAGACCAATGAGTTTGCTCGATTTTAGAATTCCTTCTAATTGACAAAGATGGTATTTATATAGTAGGAATGATTAACGGCTTTTGGCTGCATATAGTAACCATGAGGTTGATTATGTGACTTTGAGCATCTTATCAGCGAACTCAATAATGATAGTGAATATCGGTCGTCGAATTGCCGCGTTCAGAATTTTGATTAAGTACATTAATCAATTTTTGAGTTTCACTACAATAGTTATTCTTAAAAGTCAAGTAATGATTAAATGGTATGCATTGTCACATTAGAGAAATATGCAATTTCTACCTAACCTATCATTTATCAGATTTCTTGGAATGGAAATGTTATGAATGCAAAATATGCAAGTGAATCCACCAATAATGAGAATGACCAACTCTTTGCCTATTTATACTGTTCTCATATTTTGATGCCCCAAGCTTCAATATCTTATTCTTCTTGAGCCACAATCTTGCCACTCTCCTCATATATGACCATCTCCATCAACAAATGATGAAGTTGTTCCGTCGACCACTATAGTTTTTTTCCTCAAAAAACATATTGATGCATCTAATGGTTATCCATTTGTTTTGTCAAATATTATGTCCACATACAAAAAAAAAAAAAAACTCTCCTAATTCAACGGGAGATGCATCATCATGCGCTCTATTTTGAAAAGTCGGATCAGCGATCTACCAAAATATGCTACTTGCATAACTTCGTCTCGTCAAAGGTATGAATTTCCAAAAGTAACATCTTGTTAGATTAATTATTTTTGTCTTAATCTGACTACTTACCTTTCCTATTCGCGATTTGGAATTGATCTAAGTTTCTATTGCTCAGTTATTGTTGCTTTTGCCGGCTCTCTTGGTGGATAACATCAAGAGCTTGCCAGGGACTCCATCAAAAAGAAGAGACAGACTCGAAGTTTATCTAGACATTAAAAATGGGTTTTGAACCCATTTACTAACCCAGAATTCCTTGAATTGGTCATACGCGGTGATCTTAAATATCAAAAGTCCAGTCATAAGGGGTTATAAAATGAAAAGTGTAAAATAAATGGGTAAATGGAATTTAAGACCGACTCATTTCCAAACCACTTGACAAAGCGTTCAGACTATTTTCTCTCTTGCTGGTGTGATTGGTCCAACGGCGGCCACTGCCCAGTCTCCAATTCCACTTCACACACTCTCCCCTTTATCTCCCTCTCCAAGCCAAGCAATCGTCCCCAATCTCCGTCTCTTCTGAAGGCCATGACAGCTTCGACGGTGGGCAGGAGCAAGAACCGAGAGCTGCTCCAGAGGTGGAGGACCCTCGGCATCAAGGCCATCCAAGCCGTGCAGGCGCAAGAGCAATTGAGCAACAAGGACCTGCGATAGCTCGAGCTAGTTCGCCTACAGCCGATTCTGCTTCCGGACTTTCATCCAAGGAAGGGACTGACTTTTGCATAGGTTCTATGTTGTCCCATGTAACTCCAATTTGCAAAGCAAACTCCATCTTCATGTAACTCCAATTTGCAAAGCAAACTCCATCTTCATTGCATAGAGGAAGTGAACTTAGGGCATGCTTTAGAGTAAATAGCTATGTTTTCCAGTATCACATGTAAAATCGTATAACAGCTCGTTGTAGGGAGTGAGCTTCCCTTAATTTTTCTTTTTCATGGCTGAGAGAAATAAATTTTTATTATATAAAACATCAATCTATTTTCTCGTATTATGGGCGGACCCCTGAATTAGTTGGTCCTATTTTTTAAAGTGTTGCCAATGAACACGTGATATTAATCTCGAGCGATGCTCCCGTTAATGTTAGCACACTAGCACGACCTCGAAGCAATGACAAAGTTGGCATATCTTTTATGTTGTACTTTTTTCTTATCAACAAAATCTGATGTAGATCCTCTAGTAATGGTGATGTTTTGAAGTGCCATAAATAATCGGTTATTTCATTTTGGGAAAATACTACCAAAAATCCCCAACTTTGCCCAAATAGACAAATTTACTCCAAATTTTTTTTTTTTTTTTTGATATGAAAAACTCCAAACTTTGCCAACCGTGACACATTTACCCCAAATTTTTTTTTTTATGATATAAAAAATCTTGAACTTCTATCCATGTGACATATTTACCCTAAATTATATGGCATTTTGGTTTTTTACTTTTAATTTTTTTACTTTTTTCTTCTTCTTCTTCTCTCTTCCCTTTGGAGCCGGCGGAGGGAAGAGAGAAGAAAAAAAAAAAAGGAAAACAAAAAAATAAGACGAAAATGCCATTAGCAGGGGTAAATGTGTCACGGTTTGTAAAATTTGGGATTTTTTATGTCAAAAAAAAAATTGGGGTAAATTATCACTTTGGGCAAAGTTTGGAATTTTTGGTGGTTTTTTCCCTTTTATTTTTCTAGTTTTGGTATATGTTTACAATATAAGAAACCACCTATTAAATATGTACATCAATGGAAACAAGATCGAGAATGATGTTGTGTCCATAAATACAAATAAAGACGTGATCTTAATTGAGCGTTGATCTAGATAAACACTTTAAACGGCACAAAGAGGAGATGATGTAATATGCTTTCATGGAAAGGCGGAATTTCATTTGTGATTTTTTTTTTGTCGAAAAGAATTATATTCTTTATTTAAAAGGATACATTAGAGGTACATCAATTTCGTAACAAAGTGAATAGAAGCCAAGTAAGGTTTAGTATAGTGAAATACAAATCCAAATCCATAAAATAAAGAGAATCAATCAAACACCGGTAGGGCTAATCACACGTTCGTTACACAATAATGGATCTATCAAGCAAAAAAACTTGTGGCAAATCAATGGATCTCAGATCTTCGTCAATTATGAATACACATTAGAAATTCCTCCTTCAGCAATTATGACGTAGGTAGTTTACAGTGCATGCCTAAGATTGGCTTTCTCTGGATCATCACTATACAAAGACAATCAAAATAAGTTGAACAAACACAAATCTAATGGTCGGTCCAAGAGGTGGTGCATGGCTTGGTGGTCAATTATTCTCGGCCATGGTCATCCGAAAACCGGCTCATATGTAGGTTCATATAATGTCTAAAAGGCCATAATGGTATGACATGATGATGGTATGTAAGCATAATATCTCTAAAACATAGTGATTAAGTAACTCGCAAGTTTGAGGTGCATAGATTTTCATAGTTCTGCTCGATTATGGTTTGAATATCTCGTTTTCTCTATTCAACGAATTTGGAATTACCCTCCCCCGGGAAGTTCCTCGGTGAGCTCGGCATCTAGTACGACGAGCAATACAGCTATGCGGTCATCAGGCACGTGGCCCTCTTCACCTCGACGATCATGAGCAAGCTCCTGGCGAAGCCCAACGTGAAGCTCTTCAACACGGTTGGGGCCGAGGACCTAATCGTGAAGGGCGGGCGAGTGGCGGGGGTCGTGACCAACTGGGCCCTTGGTGTCCATGAACCACGACACGCAGTTGTGCATGCGCTCGGATGTGATGGAGGCCAAGGTGGCGGTGAGCTCGTGCGGCCACGACGGGCCGTTCAGGGTCGCCGAGGTGAAGTGGCTCAAGAGCATCAGGATGATTGAGGAGCTCCCTGGCATGAAGGCCCCTGGACCTGAACATGGCAGAGGATGCCATTGTCAGGCTCAACAGGGAGATTGCTCCTGGGATGATTGTCACTGGCATGGAGGTTGCGGAGATTGATGGGGCCCCAAGAATGGTAAGCAATTTAACTAGTAAAATTCAAGAATTAAAGCCTGATCAATTGATGTTGTTTTCACTTTTGACATTCAAGAGGCACATCCTGGTCCTCCTAATGCATTCCTTTTTTTATCTAGTAAAAGGACAGTGGCAATCAGTGCTGGCGACACCCTTTAGATGTAATTCTCCTAATGTATTTAGGACTAGTTTTGGAATGAAAAAAGAAATGGAATCTAATTAGGCCCTTTTCACAATTAGTAGGTGAACCTTACCCTTCTGTAGAAAATTAGAAAATATGAACAAAAACAGAATAAAAAGAAAGGTAATAAAGTAGATTAATAGTTGAAGAAAGCATTAGGAATACCATCACTTCTCTTTTGGCTAGCTTGAGCTTTGGTGTTTGAGCATTTTTTGTGATATTTGCAAGGTCCAACCTCTGGGCCTGTGATGATATCAGGGCAGAAGGCGGCTCACTTGGCATTGAAGACCTCGGGCTACCCAAACGCCATTGACAGGACCATCGCCGAGATCGGGGGCGTGCAGCCGGAGCTTATGCTTGCTTCGGCCGAGACCGGAGAGAGAGTTGACGCTAGAAAATTAGTCGAAACGATGTCAGGAAGTCGCAGTGAGCTCTTTTTTTTGTTCAGATTGCAAAGTGAGTAAGGAGATGTGGGCTAGACTGGGAGGCTATTTATATGGATTTTGGATATCATGAATGGAGTTTCAATCCAATGAGGTTACCTAGAAATGGAAAATGAAGTTTAGTGGCAATTCCAACGTTGCCCATTACCGTTTCCTAATTTTACAAGCTTGAGGACAAACACATCTTTCTTCACGTGATTTCCCTTCGTTCTCTACTATTTACAGCGCCCCCCCACCCCCCCCAAAAAAATAGTGGCCCATGCAATTTAGGGTGAGCATGGTCCGAATTAAGTCAATCCAACACCTAATCTAAGGACCAATTCGCATAGTGTTGGTTCTCAATTTTTGAAGCTGGAGACCAACCTTGTTAAATCTAGGATTGAGGATCAGACCGATCCTATCGGTCCGGTCCAATTCTAAGGTCAACTAGGGACCAACTAATAATTTTTTTGTTTCAATTTTTGTATTCCTTAAAAGGATTTACTTACTATTTGAAATTATATATCCATCAACAATGCAGTGTTGATCAACCAAAATATAAATACTAATATATATCCAATATAAATTTAAGATAACATAACAACATGAATTACACAATTGCTAAAAGTAACAAAATATAAAAATCATCAAGACTACTCATGGAGATAAAG
Source organism: Eucalyptus caleyi (assembly GCA_014182885.2). NCBI lineage: Eukaryota > Viridiplantae > Streptophyta > Magnoliopsida > Myrtales > Myrtaceae > Eucalyptus > Eucalyptus caleyi. The sequence goes on from CM024470.2 coordinate 52,598,656, forward strand.
TGTTTCGTTTGCTGGAGCATGCTATAATTCTTTGGCTTTTGATTTGTCTTTACATCATTTTCCTACTTGGGAAATGGGATGAGATGGAAAGTTTAAGATAAGAGAATTCTAAGTCATACTATAGGTGAAACTTACCGGTGGAATATAATTAAACTGTAAGATGTTTAGAATACTTAATATCAACTATAAATATACAACTTCATATCTTGTTAATTAGAGGTGAGTATGGTTTGAGTTGGACTAGTCCCACATAAGGCAAGGGGCGAGCAGCGAGCCGTGAGACAAGAGGCGAGGGGCAAGTGGCAAGTGGCAAGTTGCAAGGTGAGCGGTGAGCCCGAAGCGAGGCGAGTGTTGAGCGTTGCTCACGAATAGGGTTTCTAAATTTCTGATTAGACTTTTGTTCTATCTGATTTACTTGGGAAAGATAATTTGTTAAAAAAAAAAAAGAGGATAAAAAAGAAAGAAAGTGACATAATAGGTTGCTGGAGGAGAAGTAAGCCATTAATGTTAAGTTAGGATTATAAACTTCAGAATATGTAAAAAAAAAATATTATATATAACATATTAAATATCTAATACCCACAGGATCGGTCCGAATTGGACCGACCATAAACTTTCAGGACTGAAAACCAACTCGTACAGTGTAAAGTCCAAGAGTTCTAGGATCAAGGATTGACCAAGTCCCTTTATGAACCGAACTAGGACCGGTACGATTGGGCTGGTTCAAGGTCGATCGATGGTCAACCTTGAATCAATGCTTACCCCTACCGTGCATAAATTAAGAAACTATGTTTGGCATAATCTACTTGGATTTTATTTTGTTTCTCTCTTCTTTAGCACTTCAACATATAATTAAAAATCTTTTAGATTATACAAAAACCAATTGCAATTATTCTTCAATGAACTATAACTTTCGGCAATAAATAGAGGTTTATTTACATACTCTAAGGCTTTATCATATACGTGGAATGGTACTTTAAGGTTTTATAAGATACGTGGAATAGTTCTGATCGATATCATGAAATTGCAGTCCAATTTTCCATCCATGAAAATCATTAACAATCTAATGGTATCGAATTCATCTTATTCAAATAATTAGGCAATCACAGAGGGTGTATATGATAGTACTTCTAGAGAAAACAAATTCAAACAAAACCTGCCATCGAAAAAACTTCTTAGCTTGTGAAATTGTTAAATGCAAATTGTGCAAGTCAATCGACACCAACAATGAACATGACTATATATTTATAGAGCCCTTCATATTTTCATGCTCCACGCCTTAGCCAACTCAATTTCCTTTTCTTTCTTCACGGTCCTTGAACTGCTCCATGGCAAGACCCCTGAGATGCCAACGAAGCAAAGAATCATGCATCATATCTCACTCGCATTTTAGAAAACCTCTTTTGACATTCATGTAATTATCATGACTTACACACTCCAACCTTGCATGTAAAAGTAAGAACATCTGAAGAGTCTTATTTTTATATCCTTTGTTTATACTATGTTTAATTACATGAGAAACATGCCAAGCAATAATATTGATGTGAGATCAATGAATTTGATTTGCATTGCAAATGCATCTAATTCGATATACCGGTACTTATGGATATAGTAGAAATAAGTGTGCGTTTGACAAAGCTTAACCCGTCACAAATTTTAGCTGCTTATAGCACCCCTTAGGCTATGCTTTTAAGAACAAATCGGTACATCTAATGAAGCATGTCAAATATCGTCAAATTGCCATGTCTACAATGCTTTCTAGAAATCTTAAGGTTGGCAGTCAATCTTCCTTCAAAATTTCAAGTATTCATCCATGAATCAACATGCAACCCACTTTTGTATTGACGATTTTGACCAGACCTCTCATTTAAATATTTGCTACTATGAAAATGTGTACTATGCAAATATGCAAGTGTATCCACATTAATAATGAGTATCCACCAAAGCTACCAATAGTAACTGAATCACGTTTTGTTTTAATTTACTCTTGATATCATTATTTATTCTTTAATTAGACCACCGATCTAACTTCCATCACACACTCTTATCGTAGTAGCTTATAGCTTATACAATCGGACTAAAGTCCTGAAATTGAACTGACCTACCATGGTTGGCGACCCTCTATCGACCCTAGACCCTTTAGGTGTCACGCCCCGAACCCCGAGCGCGCGCACATCCCACTGCGGTCGATCAAAAATGCGACATCCCAGGATATGTCGCCGACCCATTTATTTCTTTACGCATGCGGAAGCGAAACAAATCCCCTAACAACATTTAACTTGGGATAGAAAAGCAGGCAATCAATCACAATACCAAACACTCATTTACAAACACAAAGGGGGTTTAAATACAACACTGGACTTTCTACAAAATAGACCAGCTCGACAAAAGGGGGACTATCCTACAACCAACTAGCAGGACACGCTCTCCAACCCTTATGGCTTCACCTCTGCAACTCCTCAAGGCCAACCAAAGCTATATGGCCGCTCCGTCCACCAGGGACCTGAAATTTTAATCCCACAACCGGGATGAGACGATGTCTCAGCAAGTTCAACCCCCTAAACCCCTATTAGAAAGAAAATACGCCCCGGGTGGCCTAGCCACATCACACAGAAGACTTACCTCGCCTCAGCCCTTATCTGCAGGTTAGCACAATTTATATAAACCAATCACGTGCAATTATGATAACCAAACAACCATGGCACAATCACATCATCAAACCATTCAACCACTTGGATCGTCTCAGCGATCAATCGACTCGGCCGATTTCATGTCATTCTAGCAAATCAATCATTGCTCTCAACTACGGCCCTACTCGGCAAATTTAAATCAGTGGCATCACGGCCCCACTCGGCGCGACCTTTAACAGGTGGCAATTCACGGCCCCATTGGGCACGACCTCTTGTAGGTGGTTTTTCACGGCCTCATCGGGCACGACCTTTCCAAGGTGGTTTATCACGGCCTCTCTGGGCACGACCTCTCAAAGGTGGTTTATCACGGCCTCTCTGGGCACGACCTTTCACAGGTGGTTTATCACGGCCTCTCTGGGCACGACCTTTCACAGGTGGTTTATCACGGCCTCTCTGGGCACGACCTCTAATAGGTGGTATTTCACGGCTTCATCGGGCACGACCTCTTGTAGGTGGTTTTTCACGGCCTCATCGGGCACGACCTTTCCAAGGTGGTTTATCACGGCCTCTCTGGGCACGACCTCTAATAGGTGGTATTTCACAGCCAATCTCCCATCAATTTCTACACTTAGGATTTCGTAAAGAATCCCTATAAATCACAATCACACTCAATTCATCACAACCAATCATCAATTTCAAATTCTAAATGCACAGCAACGATCGGCACGAAATTCTGAGCAAATAAGGTCCCAATGAAGATTTTCGGAATTTAATAAATAATTAAATTTATTCCGAAAATAATTAAATAATAATATTCATACTTTTCATGATCCACGTTCAATTTATAAAATCCAATCGTCAATTTCAAAATCCGACTACACAGCCGCGATCGGCACGAAATTCTGAGCAACCGGGGTCAAAAATAATTTTTCCGATTTTTTTTTAATAATAATATTTTAATAATTTCGGATTATAAAATAATATAATATTTTCCAGAATTTCGAAGCACTTAAATAATTCAAAACTAAAATCATTTTGTGTCACATCAAGGCTTAACTTTAAATAAACTCTCTTAGCATTTAATTAAACATACTTTAGATTAAACAAACATCTTAGTCTAAATCATAATCAAATCAACTAAATTAACAACCTAAGCTTAATCAACTTAAGCTAAGCACACCTAAAGCATAATTAACCCTCTAAGCGAGGTTTAGTGAGCTAAACTCACCGGATTAGCGAGCCGAGCGACCCAAAACGACGAGGACGACGCGAGGATCGACTTTCCTCAAAGCGGGCCGAGCATCCGGGCTCGGGAAGGCGGCCAAAACGAGCCTAACATCCGCTGAAATACCCATTTTGCTAACTACTGTCCGCGGCGGTTCAAGGCTGAGAGAGGGTAGATCCGGCGCCGGCTTGTGTCGGAAACGGGCGGAGGAGATGCGGCGGTGCCATGCGGCCATCGGCGGGGTCTCGCGGCGGCCGGAGGTGGCTGAACCGCGGCCTGGGTTGGCCTGCGAAGCTGCTGGAGACGAGGGCAAGCAGGGACGACGGCGTGAAGGAAGGCGGAGGCGCGCGGCAGCAACGGCGCGCAAGGACGGCGAGCGGCGGTGGAGCGCAGCTACTCCAGCGGTGCTGCTAGCCTCGCTGTCTTCGGCTTGCAGATTTGCTGGGGACGTCGAGCACGAGCAGGAGAGACGGAGGCGGTGCGACGACGAGCGGGCGGCGGCAGCAAACGGCGTGTGGCGGCGGTGAACGGCGGAGGCGAGCGGCCGAGCGAGCGGCGAAGGGGCGGCCGGTCGAGCGGTCGGCTTGGTTGGTTCCGGCCGAAGCTCTCCCCCCTCTCTCTCCTCTTTCTCTCTCTTCCCAAGCTTGAAGATGATGTTGATAGGTGGGAGGGAAAAAAACCCCACTTTATGAGGGCCAATGGGCTCTTGCCACTTGTCAACGCCCTATTCGCTTGGCTTCAATCAGCATGACATCACCCACATGATGTCATATTCCACTATCTCCTCTCCCACAACATTCTTCAATGGGTGCAATATCATTTCCGCCGGGGTCCAATTCTTGTACACTAATTTCTCCAATTCCATTCAATTCTCTTCCAATTGAGTCCAATTGAAGTTCATAAAATTAATCCAATGTCACCACACTTCAATTTACATCTTTACTTGTCCATAGAACCAACTTAAGTCCCAAAAGCACGACCAAAGACGAGCCTACTATTTCTCGAGCCAAATTAGCCATTTTCGGATTTAATTTGCCAAAGAACTCTAATTGCATGAAAAATTTTCCGAAGATAAATCAATGATCCTAAAATGATTTGTGACACACCCAGACTTCCAATTTCTGGATTCGATCTCAATTCCACGGTTAATTTCACTTTGGCACGATACTAGCGCGGCCTAACCTACCAGGTAGCCTTTAGAAATTTTCATGCATTTGACCTGTGGTTGATCATCTCAAGCCACAATGTACATCTTTGAAACATTGGCGACTTTTGGTTGTCGAGGAAATCTCAAGGTTTCAAATACGAACACAGGGTACCCAATCGATAGAAAAGTCGGTCCAGTGCCGATCGACACGAATTGTGCGATCTGGTGGAATCACCCACACCTGATCACATGCCTCTGTCGAGTCGACATATCTCTGATCTCTAATCGATTTTAATTGTGCCGTAATGACCCTTGTAGATTAACTCGGTCGAAAGATCGCTTCCTGGTCAAATTCTCGAGTCTGATGCATTAGAAACTCTTAACGGCTTCACCCGATAGACTAGTTTCCACATAAGTGGCTGACTCAAGGAAAAGAACTATATGCATGCCAACGAAATGCCCGTCTCAATTTATTGAAAATAGAATTGGAAAAATCGGGATGTCACATTAGGTGTCGGAGTTGTTGAAGGTGGTGAGCTTGGATGGGTTCTACGTTGCACCATGGATATCCAATTTGGATGAAGGAAAGCCCATCTTCAACAAACAGATGGCCTAGCTAATGGTTAACGGGAAAAGTTTGCTACAATTGAACCGACCAATTTACATTTCACCTGATCGAAACCAGGGAATGATTTACCCAAACGAATTATTAGACATGCCATGAAGACCTTGATTCAAGTCTTTATGTATTTTCTTGTATGTGTACACATTAATCACTTTTTCACTTTTTTCATCGATATGAGCATATGCTCTTTTGTTGCCGAGAATCGAATAGACTAATATATACTGATATTTAGGATCATCCATTAGAACTTGTAGTCATAATCTGAATCAAACTCTATCATCTCAAGTGGTTGCCTTGTATATACTTCTTTCATGTTACTATTGGCAATGAAAAAATTCTACCACCGGCCGCGGTGGCTCAACTGGATAAGGTTCTGCTGATCCTCAACGAAGAGATGAAGGGTTCAAAACTCAGGGGAGGCGCTAGGTGTATTAAGTGTGACTCAGGGGTGGTGGGTCCTCCTGCTTAAGTGTCACTTGGGGGTTTACGGCGCGGTTGTCGGCTGCAAGCCGGTTCCTCCAATACCAAAAAAAAAAAAAAAATTCTTATGACCTAAATTTAAAATATACAACGTTTTTAAATAATATTCACTGTTATTAAAGTACTTAAATTAAGAAGCAATTACAGAGATGAGGCATTCACGCAATCATGAGTACAGCAAGCCCAGGACCACGGACCCCACCGTGTCTATTTTGGCGACTCCATTTTTGGCAAGTTTTTTAGTTGGCAAGCTAATTATGATTAATTTGTGAGTATTTGTTGTTGCTCATGATTTTATGATCTAAATAAAGTTACATAATACGGTCCACAATTGGCTCCATCCAATCATAAGCATTTCATTAAAACCATGAATGAGATTCCCATAACATTCAACTCGTGTAGATATTATTTGGCTTAAATTGGGATGATTTTATTTATGGAAAATTTCTTTGTCGGCATCATAACCTTGCAGTAATGGTTGATTGTAGCATGAGCTGTATTTTTTATTTTTTATTCGTGGGCTTAAATTAGCTTATTAGCATTATGCCGGCATCTTCCTTTCAAAAATTACCGTAATCCGATCATGATAACGATGCCTTAACATATCACTCATTCTTAGATTTATTGTCTAGCCAAAAGAAAAAAAAAACCACAGACGTAACGTTTAATGTCTAGCCCTGAATTCTCTGTTGTTGTGGAATTGTTTCCATATAATGTATAATTGCTTTGGTACTCTACAAGACATCAGCAACTTTAGAAAATACATTAATCTAAAAATGCACTATTTATCTTAACATACGTAAAATGCATAAAGCTTTTGTTGGGCACTCTGATCCGAGAAACTCGATCTCTCTTACTCCTCTATTCAATCAATCTGCAAACGCAAAGTACCAAACACATTTTACATTTTTTAGAAAATTATTATGGCCAAAGAAATTGTTTAAGTCTCGAATAGCGATAATTATATATATATATATATATATATATTGGCAATAAGATCGGAAGGATATATTTACTTTTGATTCGCTAAAAAAGATGCTTTTTTTTTGTCAATAATTAGAAGTGTTAGCATTACATGCTATCTATCTCTCGTGTAAATTTGTCTCTAAATGCTTCTAGAGAGTACTTCTCTCATTCCTTTGCTCTTACTAAGTTTATTTTATCTAGAACCATATCAAACAATATACATGAGACCAATTGTCATGCCCCAATCCTCAGGCACACGCACATCCCTTACATTTGGTCGATTTTAAAATGCGATATACCAGGACTACATATCGCCGACCCTTTCCTTTTTAATAGTACATGCAGAAACAATTATAAAAATCCCCAAACAATAAAGTAATGGGATATACAAGTAGGACTAGAAACTCAAACTTAAAAACCAACACCCTTATGTACATCTATAACACTCAGTCATACATATACATATACAAGCCATCTTAAAAAGGTCCATTTCTGCTCAACAAGTTCACGGCAAAAGTCATCAAATAGGAGTGGAGTCTCAATTCTCATCAGGATCCTACTATGGATCATCCTCGAGGTTCTCCTCCAGATACTCCTTTCGAGTTCTTTCTCCTCAGGTTCCTCATCAGGGTCCTGAAATGTTGTCCTACAACCGGGATGAGACTACATCTTAGCAAGTTCTACCCCCTAAGACCTAATTAGTAAACTAATACACCTTAAGGCTGCCTATGCACAACATGAGTCAGAGGACTTACCTTGGCCTTAGATTCCACCTGCATATTAGCACATATCAAATAGGTAACCAAGCAATTACATCACTGATCGAAGCATCGATCAAATCAACCTAATCGATTACATGCCAACGAGACCACTCACGGTCATTTCCATTAAATTAACCAATTTACAACATCAATTCAAGGCAATGATCAATCGAACTAGTCGATTACGTCTCAATCAACCATTCACCGATCATCCATTCAATCAATCAATTCACAACATCATATTAAAGCAATGAATCACATCAAATCACACTCAGATCAAATCATCGATCAATCGACCTAGTCGATTACATGTTGGTCGGATCATTTCTAGGTCATTCATTCCATCCCATATAACCTCAAATAGTAAACTTAGTCACAGAGTTCCATTAATACTCTCAAGCGTTGTTTTCGCCAATGTGACAAAAGTAATATACGGTCTACGTGCATTCTTAAAGACGCTGTTTTCGCACAGTGATATTCCTCATCACCGAACCACGCCCATCATAGATCACAGACAGTTTACGTGCATTCTTTAAGGTGTTGTTTTCGCACAGTGATATCTATAATCACCGAACCACGCTTGCCACAGATCATAGACAGTCTATGTGCATTCTTTAAGGCATCATTTTCGCACATTGATATCCTTAATCACCGAACCACGCCTGCATTAAGTCAAAGACAGTCTATGTGCATTCTTTAAGGCGCTGTTTTCGTACAATGATATCCTTAATCACTAAATCACGCCTGCCACACAAGTCATAGACAGTCTACGTGCGTTATTTAAGGCGCCGTTTTCGCACAATGATATCCTTAATCACCGAATCACGCATGTCTATATTTCGTACCTGATTGGTCTTAGCCAATAGAATTCTGAGTTCACTCTCACTATTATTTCCGCTTTACAACTCATCAAAGCATTATAAAGGTTAAATAACCAAACTCGGCCATCTACTGATCAATCATTCACTTCCATTCAATTTCAATCAGTTAAGGAACAATTTCTCAAAATGCACAATCAATCCTATTAAGCACAATGTGGAGCTCAAATAAATAAACTAATTGCAACATGCAATCAGCATGAAATTCCAGTCACCGGCCATCCCAGTTGAATTTTTGAAAAATAAATAATTAAATAATTAATTTCGAAAATTAAATAAATAAGTATTAAAAATCCAATTTAGGCTCGTGATGCCTGATTGGAACGCGAAACGGGTCGGGAAAACCCCAAGATGCATTCAATAAATAATAGTACATCTCTACTTGCAAATTGCACAATTCAATTGCTTAACATGCATCACAATTATCTAATAATCATTAATCTATTATAATCTAACCACTTAATTGCACTTAATTAAATCTAATCAACTCTTAAGGATAATTAGCAAACTAAAAAAACATTAGTGAGCAAAACTCACTTGATTAAAAGCGGGGACCTGGACACCGCGACGACAACACGATGGTGGCTGAATTCCAAAATTTCGGCGGCGTCGATGCACACTTGGGCCGAGCTAAGAAACTTCGCAAGCCTACAGAAATTCTAGGCTTGGGCCTACTGAAATTCTTGGGCTGAGCTTGATCTGGGCTTACTTTGGACTGGGCTTGCCTTCGGATGGGTTGATCTTTGCGAGTTGGGCCGAGCAACAAAAGAAATTGCTGGGCCGAACTCCAATGGCTGAAGACTTAAAATGGACTGCTGAAAACAATTGCGAACCGGGCTGAGTTAGGCTGAAATGGCTAAACTGAATGGGCCTCACTGAACTCACGGGCTGAAGAAATGGAGCTGCTGGGCTTGCTTTGAGAAGCTGAGCCGAAACAAAACTGAACTGGGCCTGTCTTGTTGTAGGCTTCACAATGCGTGCTTCGGTGGGCTGTAGCGGCTGAACGAGAAGGAGCCGCGACGTCTACGCCAGGGAAAGCAGAAGTAGCGAAGGGTTGATGAAGGCAGCTTCGAGTGAGATGAACTGCACGAGGATGGGAGCAAGTTGGCGTGCGTCTTCGGTGGAATGGAGCTGCACGTGGAGATGGCAGCTGGCGGTCAAAGATGGAAGCTCCACGGCAAGGGATTGACTCGGCAGAGGCAGAAATTGGTGGACGTTCGAGCAGCCTGGGTCTTCGTTGGCTTCATGAGTGGAGGTCTTCGAGCTGGCGGACGAAGGAACCGACCGCGGACGTGCGGCAGCTGCTTCAGTGGGATGCTGCTGTGGATGCGTGGAATTGCTCCTCCGTGGAATGTGGGCTGAGCGTCGAGCAGCAGCAAGGTGGCACGGGGTCTTCGGTTGCTGATGGTTGACCGGTGGAAGCTGGCTCACGGACAAGTGGCCGTGAATGAAGGGGAGGAGAAGCAGTCGGTGGGATGGCACGTAACTGAGGGGAACTTTTGGTGGAGGTGCAGACTTCAAGTAAAAATTGAAGGAAAGGCAAGAGCAGGAGCTGCTTCGGACGGAGGAGGCGGTCTTGACTTGCCGAAGAAGCTGCCGATGGAGGAGCCCACAAATTCTATCCCTTCCATTGATTGCTTGTCCCCTTAAACCCCTCAAACTTATCCAAGTTGTCCAATAATACTTTCTAGGTTGGATAATGCCACAATTTCTCCAAATTGACACCAAAATATAGCCCTTAGTCCAAGCTCCGAATTTTACCGATTAAACTTAAATTTCTTAACTCAATTTCTTAAATTGAGGTCCAATTTCGATGAACAAAAATCCCACGCAATTTTCTGCAAGTCCCTGACACTCAAAGGCTCGGCTTGGAAATTCAAATCTCCTTCAATTGAGTCCATCCGAATTTCCTTTAATTTTTCCGCGATGACTGAATGATTTTCCGTAAAAAATCTCAAAATCTCCGAAAGATATTATGAGAATGAGTCAACACTCCTAGAATTTATTGTGACACGACAGAATCTTCAATTTCTGAAATCGGACTTGAATTCACAGTTAATTTCCATTCGATGCGTTTTTAGCGTTACTTAGGCTACTAGGTAGTTTTCAGAACTTTTTAGGACAAATGACCCGTGGTCGATTTTCTTCGAGTCACAATGAACCCACTCGGCACATTGGCAACTCTCGATTGTCGTGAAAATCTCGATAATTCAAATATGGACCCAAGATACCAAAAGACAGTAAAATCAAATTAATGCCAGTCTATGAGAATTTTCCAACCCACGATCGATCATTCATCTCGATTGAACCGACCTATCTCTGTTTTTAATTCGATTTTTAATTGTGCCGTAATGACTTCTAAAGATGAGCATGGTCGTGAAATCGATTCTTGGTCGAATTCTCAAGTCTATCTGCCTTAAAGTCCTTAATAGCTTACCCAACTAGTCTAGTTATCTCGTGAGTGGCCAACTCAGAGAAAAACATTTCTCGATGAAATGCCCAATTTATCTAATTGAAATTAGAATCCGAAAATCTAGATGTCCCACCAATGACTTTGCTAGATGTTGGAATTCCTTCTAATTGACAAAGATGGTATTTATGTAATAGGAACGATTTACGGCTTTTGGCTGCATATAGTAACCATGAGGATGATTATGCGACTTTGAGCATTTTCTCAGCAAATTCAATAATGGCATTGAATATCAATCGTCGAATTGCCACGTCTAAAATTTTTAATTAAGTAAATTAATCAATCTTTAAGGTTTGATATAATGGTTATCCTTAAAAGTCAAGTAATAATAAAATGGCATGCATTGTCACATTAGAGGAATATACAATTTCTACCTAACCTACCATTTATTAGATTTCTTGGTATGGGAATGTTATGAATGCAAAATATGCAAGTGAATCCACCAATAATGAAATGACCAACTCTTTGCCTATTTATACAGCTCTCAACTTTTGATGCTCCAAGCTTCAATATCTTACTCTTCTTGAGCCACAATCTTGCCACTCTCCTCATATATGACCATCTCTATCAATAAATGATGAAGTTGTTCCGTCAACCACTATAGTTTTTTTCCTCAAAAAATCTATTTATGCATCTAATGGCTATCCATTTGTTTTGTCAAATGTTGTATCCACATACAAAAAACTCTCCTAATTTAGCAGGAGATGCATCATTGCGCTCTATCTATGAAAAGTCGGATCAGCGATCTACCAAAATATGCTACTTGCATGACTTTGTATCGTCAGAGGTATGAATTTTCAAAAGTAACATCTTGTTAGATTAACTATTTTTGTCTTAATTCGACTACTTACCTTTCCCACTCGCGATTTGGAATTGATCTAACTTTCTATTGCTCAGTTGTTGTAGCTTTGGCCGGCTCTCTTGGTGGATAACATTAAGAGCTTGCCGAGGACTCCATCAAAAAGAAGCGACTAGTCGAAGTTTGATCCAGACATTCAAAATGGGTTTTGAACCCATTTACTGATCAGATTTTTTTAAATTGGTCATGTATGGTCGCCTTAAATTTCAAAAGTCCAGTCATAATTGGTTATAAAATGAAAATTCTAAAATAAATGGATTGAAATGGAATTTAAAACCAACTCATTTCCAAACCGCTTGACAAAGCGTTCAGACTATTTTCTCTCTTGCTGGTGTGCTTGGTCCAGCGGCGGCCACTACCTAGTCTCCAACTCCACTTCACACTCTCCCCCTTATCTCCCTCTCCAAGCCAAGCAATCGTCGTCCCCAACCTCCGTCTCTTCTAAAGGCCATGACAGCTTCGACGGTGAGCCAAAGCAAGAACCGGGAGCTGCTCCAGAGGTGGAGGACCCTCGGCATCAAGGCCATCCAAAACGTGCAGGCGCTAGAGCAATTGAGCAATGAGGACTTGTGATAGCTCGAGCTAGTTCGCCTACAGCCGATTCTCCTTCTGGACTGTCGTCCAAGGAAGGGACTGACTTTTGCATAGGTTCTATGTTGTCCCATGGAACTCCAATTTGCAAAGCAAACTCCGTCTTCATTGCATAGAGGAAGTGAACTTAGGGCATGCTTTAGAGCAAATAGCTCTGTTTTCCAGTATCACATGTAAAATCGTATAACAGCTCGTTGTAGGGAGTGAGCTTCCCCTAATTTTTTTTTTCACGGCTGAGAGAAATAATTTTTTTTTTTTACATAAAACGTCAAATCTATCTTCTTGTATTATGGGCGGACCCCTGAATTAGTTGCTCCTATTTTTTTCAAGTGCCGCCAATGGACATGTGATATTAATCTCGAGCGATGGTCCAGTTAATGTTGGCACACTAGCACGAGCCGAAGTAATGACAAAGTTGGCATATCTTTTATGCTGTACTTTTTTCTGATCAACAAAATTGGATGTAGATCCTCTAGTAACCGTGATGCTTTGAAGTGTCATAAATAATCCCTTATTTCATTTTTCTAGTTTTGGTATATGTTATTCTAGTTTACAATATAAGAAACCACCTATTAAATATGTACATCCATGGAAACAAGATCGAGGATGACGTTGTGTCCATAAATACAAATAAATACCTGATCTTAATTGAGCGTTGATCTAGATAAACATTTTAAATGGCACAAAGAGGAGATGGTGTAATATGCTTTCATGGAAAGGCAGAATTTCATTTGTAATTCTTTTGTCGAAAATAATTATATTCATTATTTAAAAGGATACATTAGAAGTACACAAATTTCGTAACAAAGTGAATCAAAGCCGAGTAACGTCTAGTATAATGAAATACAAATCCAAATCCATAAAATAAAGAGAATCAATCAAACACCGATAAGGTTAATCACAAGTTCGTTACATAATAATGGTTCTATCAAACAAAATAACTTGTGGCAAATCAGTGGATCTTGGATCTTCGTCAATTATGAATACACATTAGAAATTCCTCCTCCAGCAACGATGATAAAGCTAGTTTATAGTGCATGCCTAAGATTGGCTTTCTCTCGATCGTCACCGTACAAAGACACTCAAAATAAGTTGAACAAACACAAATCTAATAGTTGGGAAAACAAATCTTCATGCTTCAGCAAGACATCGAAGTTTATGCCATCACCATTGAAGCTAAAGGCAAAGGACTTAGATATAGACATAACAAAAAGGCATTGCATCCTTGAAAGTATATTTATATTCCCAGATTTATATCAGGTGAGAATAGCTCTTGATATGAAAATTAAATCGAGAGAGTTCAAACTCTCAAATTTAAAACTAGAGAAGACATTTCCTAGATCTAAATTGGAAGAGAAAAATAGAAAAAAAGCAAAAAATAAAAAAAATAGAATAAGGGTGTGTTTCTTTCTTGGAAAATTAACTCTTTAGAAAATATTTTTGAAAAATAAATGTTTGTTTTGCTTACAAAATTGAATGGATGAAAAATTTATTTATTGCCCACAAAAATAGTTAATTATTAATAATGAAAACATTTCCATTAACTAATTCTTTCGAATGATATAAGTAATTGTTTTTTTAAAAATATTATTCAAATCGTTCATTATTTGTGAAACTAACGTATTATAAAAGTCTTGAATGACATCATTTTCGGAAATCTCGCTCCATCTATATTGTAAATATATATAGAATAATGGGAGATAAAAGTGAGAATCTGAAAACCAAATTCATCTCCATTTTCCTCACAACAAACGGGGCTATTTCCTTTTCTATTTCTTCTTATAATAAAAAATAAAAAAAATAATCTCGCTCTGTGTATGGTGTGAAGTCTGCTTCTTCCCTCCGCCGGAACGAAAAGCTCAATGGCATCATCGTCGTCGTCGTCCCGAAAATCTTGAACTTTCATCCAAATGCTTTTCCAAAATCGCGCCTCCATCGCCAAATCATTCTCAACTCGGGGAACATCCTCCCTTGGAGAGCTCAGATCGAGCAGCATCAGCTGGCCTCGCAGATCTCCGCCCTCCTCCTGCAGAGGCGAAACTGGGCCCCTCTTCTTGAAACCCTCGACCTCCCTTCCCGCCTGAACCCATCTCTCTTCCTCCTTGTCCTGCGCAGAATCGAGACGAACCCTCGAATAACTCTTGGGTTCTTCAACTGGGTTGGGACCAGATTGGGTTTTGGAGCGGACCTCAGGTCTTGCGGCCACATCATCCATGTGCTGTTTTTTTCTTTGCCGGGGGGCGCCCTTAAATTAGCTGATTAGCATTATGCCGGCATCTTCCTTTAAAAAATTACCGTAATCCGATCATGATAACGATGATCATAATAACGATGCCTTAACATATCACTCATTCATAGATTTATTGTCTAGCCGGAAGAAAGGAAAAAGAAAACCCACAGACGTAATGTTTAATGTCTAGCCCTGAATTCTCTGTTGCTATGGAATTGTTTCCATACGATGTATAATTGCTTTGGTACTCTACAAGACATGAGCAACTTTAGATAATACATTAATCTAAGAATGCACTATTTATCTTAACATATGTGAAATGCATAAAGCTTTTTGTTGTACATTTGATCCAAGAAGCTCGATCTCTCCTACTCTCCTCAATTCAATCAATCTGCAAAACGTGAAGTACCAAACACATTTTACAATTTTTAGAAAAGTATTATGGCCAAATAAACTTTTAAGTCTCGAATAAAATAAGTGTATTTTGGGGGGGCAATTAAATCAGAAAGATATATTTACTTTTGATTTGCTAAAAAAAGATGTACAACATATCACCGTAATCCGATCATGATAACGATGATCATAATAACGATGCCTTAACATATCACTCATTCATAGATTTATTGTCTAGCCGGAAGAAAGGAAAAAGAAAACCCACAGACGTAATGTTTAATGTCTAGCCCTGAATTCTCTGTTGCTATGGAATTGTTTCCATACGATGTATAATTGCTTTGGTACTCTACAAGACATGAGCAACTTTAGATAATACATTAATCTAAGAATGCACTATTTATCTTAACATATGTGAAATGCATAAAGCTTTTGTTGTACATTTGATCCAAGAAGCTCGATCTCTCCTACTCTCCTCAATTCAATCAATCTGCAAAACGCGAAGTACCAAACACATTTTACAATTTTTAGAAAAGTATTATGGCCAAATAAACTTTTAAGTCTCGAATAAAATAAGTGTATTTTTTTGGGGGGGGCAATTAAATCAGAAAGATATATTTACTTTTGATTTGCTAAAAAAAGATTTAATGTTTTTGGTCAATGATTAGGAGTGTTAGCATTACATGCTCTCTATCTCTCGTGTAAATTTGTTGCTAAATGCTTCTAGAGAGTACTTCTCTCCGTCCTTTGCTCTTACTAAGTTTATTTTATCTAGAACCATATCAAACAATATACATGAGACCAATGAGCTTGCTCGATGTTGGAATTCCTTCTAATTGACAAAGATGGTATTTGTATAGTAGGAATGATTAACGGCTTTTGGTACCCACCAGTGGGCAGCGCAGTTGGTTGGGCTTTACTACCTCATCGCTGAGGGAACGAGTTCGAATCTTTGCATTGCTAACAGGTCTTAAGTGGGGGGTATGCCGAATAGCATAAGCAAAAAGGGGCTCCGGCGGTTCCTTGATATTAAAAAATAAAATAAATGATTAACGGCTTTGGCTACATATAGTAACCATGAGGTTGATTATGTGACTTTAAGCATCTTATTAGCGAACTCAATAATGATAATGAATATCAGTCGTCGAATTGCCGCGTTTAGAATTTTGATTAAGTAAATTAATCAATCTTTGAGTTTTGATACAATGGTTATTCTTAAAAGTCAAGCAATGATTAAATGGTATGCATTGTCACATTAGAGAAATATACAATTTCTACCTAACCTACCATTCATCAGATTTCTTGAAATGGAAATGTTATGAATGCAAAATATGCAAGTGAATCCACCAATAATGAGAATGACCAACTCTTTGCCTATTTATACTGTTCTCATCTTTTGATGCTCCAAGCTTCAATATCTTATTCTTCTTGAGCCACAATCTTGCCACTCTCCTCATATATGATCATCTCCATCAACAAATGATGAAGTTGTTCCGTCAACCACTATAGTTTTTTTTTTTCTCAAAAAACATATTGATGCATCTAATGGTTATCCGTTTGTTTTGTCAAATATTATGTCCACATACAAAAAAAAAACTCTCCTCATTCAATAGGAGATGCATCATCATGTGCTCTATCTTTGAAAAGTCGGATCAGCGATCTACCAAAATATACTACTTGCATGACTTCGTCTCATCAAAGGTATGAATTTGCAAAAGTAAAATCTTGTTAGATTAACTATTTTTGCCTTAATCCAACTACTTACCTTTCCTACTCGCGATTTGGAATTGATCTAACTTTCTACTGCTCAGTTATTGTAGCTTTTGCTGGCTCTCTTGGCGGATAACATCAAGAGCTTGCTGGGGACTCCATCAAAGAGAAGAGACGACTCGAAGTTTATCTAGACATTAAAAATGGGTTTTGAACCCATTTACTAACCCAGAAGTCCTTGAATTGGTCATACATGGCGATCTTAAATATCAAAAGTCCAGTCATAATGGGTTATAAAATGAAAAGTGTAAGATAAATGGGTAAATGGAATTTAAAACCGACTCATTTCCAAACTACTTGACAAAGCGTTCAGACTATTTTCTCTCTTGCTGGCGTGCTTGGTCCAGCGATGGACACTGCCCAGTCTCCAACTCCACTTCACACACTCTCCACTTTATCTCCCTCTCCAAGCCAAGCAATCGTCCCCAACCTCCGTCTCTTCTAAAGGCCATGACAACTTCGACGGTGGGCCGGAGCAAGAACCGAGAGCTGCTCCAGAGGTGGAGGGTGTTGTAATTATGGTTATAATTATGGTTAATGGATCAACGGAAGCCAATAAATTAAGATACGTCTTTTATGTTCACGTATCTATTGAATTCATGAATTTCTTAGATTCATGTATCGTTTAGTTCATGTATTTATTGAGTTCATGAATCTCTTGAATTCATGTATCTTTGGATACATGAATCTCTTGGATTCACGTATCTCTTTATTCATGAATCTCGTGGATACACGCGTCTATTTAATTCATGTATCTCTTTAGTACATTAACTAAAAATCTCTATATATAGATAGGAACATAGAGCTTCATGAGGGGTTTTTGGTTTTCCCGATTCGATTCCAAAAAGAGCTTTGATGTCCTTTCTACTCTTCTGTTTTTCCTGAGTGTGTTGGTTCAATTGAACGGTTCGACAGAGTCCTGTTTGCATAGTGCTAATCCAAACAGGTTCGAGGTGTTGTATCTTTGGAGGCATGGTTCATGAATCTGCGAAGCACCTTTGGCAGGAACTAATCGCCTTAAGGAGATTCGGTTATCCGTACCTCACCTCCATTTTTATGTTATATCTTATTTCATTCTTTTCAAGAGTTGTAAGTTTACATAAAAAGAAGAATATTATAAAGCTATTATCGTCTTCTTTACATTGATGTTCTGATGGCAACAAACAATGTGCTTTCTCTGGATTAATTTCCAACAATCTTAAGGCGATTATGTCACTCACTGTTTGTTATTCTTGTCAGATTATTGAGATGGCTAAAAACAACCAAGTGCCATTCAATGTCCAGAATGTTTCAAGAGACGTTCCTATGGTCGATTCGACCATTGCTATGGAATATGTTCAACCCTCAGGGTTTGAATTTGTAGTAGCCAATGCTACGGGCCCTTGGGCTAACACCAATTTTGGTGGTGCGGGTACAAGTCATACAACTAGTATGCCCGGGACTGTTTTTCAGAACAGTACAAGCCAAATGGCTTTTGGCTCCATTTCTGGAGGGATGGTTCAACGAACCTTGCCTACCATGTGACATCCCGATTTTCCAATTCTATTTTCAATAAATTGATACGGGCATTTCGTTGACACACATATAGTTCTTTTCCTGGAGTTGGCCACTCATGTGGAAACTAGTCTATCGGGTGAAGCTGTTAAGAGTTTCTAATGCATCAGACTCGAGAATTTGACCAGGAAGCGACCTTTCGACCGAGCTAGTCTGCAAGGGTCATTACGGCACAATTAAAATCGATTAGAGATCGGAGATAGGTCGACTCGACAGAGGCATGTGATCAGGTTTGGGTGATTCCACCAAATCGCACAATTCTTGTCGATCGATACTGGACTGACTTTTCTATCGATTGGGTACCTTGTGTTCGTATTTAAAACCTTGAGATTACCCCGACAACCGAAAGTCGCCAATGTTTCAAAGATGTACATTGTGGCTTGAGATGATCAACCACAGGTCAAATGCATGAAAATTTCTAAAGGCTACCCGGTAGGTTGGGCCGCGCTAGTATCGTGCCAAAGTGAAATTAACCGTGGAATTGAGATCGAATCCAGAAATTGGAAGTCTGGGTGTGTCACAAATCATTTTAGGATCATTGACTTATTTTTGGAAGATTTTTCATGCAAGCCGAGCTTTTCAGCAAAATAATCAAGAAATGGCTAATTTGGCTCGAGAAATTAGTAGGCCGCTTTTGGTCGCGCTTTTAGGACTCAAGTTGGTTCTATGGACAAGTGAAGATGTGAATTGAAGCGTGGTGACATTGGATTAATTTTATGGACTTCAATTTAACTCAATTGGAAGAGAATTGAATGGAATTGGAGAAATTAGCGTACAAGAATTGGACCCCGGCGGAAAATAAAATGCACCCATTGGAAGAGGTTGTGGGAGATAGTGGAGTGTGATGTCATCCTAGGTCATGGTGGGCCATTTGGTGGGATTAAAGAAAAAGAAAAAGAAAAGAAAAATGGTCACATCTCTCTCTCTCTCCTCCTTCTCTCTCCTTCCTCTCTCCCTTTCGTTGGCTTCTCCTCCATCTTCTTTGTGCGAAAGACCAGAAAAATTGCAGAGGAAGAAGCCGAGGTAGCCCCTCGCCGTCGCCCCCTCCGCCGCTCGTCGCCGCCGTTTGTGCCGCCATCCGCTCGCTCGCCGACCAGCTCGCCGTTCCGCCTTAGCTCGTTTCCCCAGCAGATCTGAGCACACCGAGGATGGCTTTAGCTTAGCCGGACCGCCGTTCGTCGCTCGCCCGACTAGCTCGCTTGTCGCCGAAGTCACGTCGCTGCTCGTCGCAGCTCGGCTCGTCTCCGCCTCCATTTCACCGGCCGTCTGTTCTAGCTACCACTCCAGATCTGGGGAAGCTCGGTTGAAGCTGTCCGGCACCGTGAACTGCTGTCGGAGCCACCGTGGACCGCCATACACCCCCGCTGTTGGCCGCGCGGCACCGCCGTAGCTCCTCCGCCGTTCCTCCGCCCGAACCGGCGCCGGATCTGCTCCCTCTCGGCCCCGATCAGCAACCCAGAAAATGGGTATGGCAGCCCATGTTTGGCTCGTTTTGGCCGCCTTCCCGAGCCCGGATGCTCGGCCCGCTTTGGGGAAAGCCGATCCTCGCGTCGTCCTCGTCGTTTTGGTCTGCTCGGCTCGCTAATCCGGTGAGTTTAGCTCACTAAACTTCGCTTAGAGGGTTAATTATGCTTTAGGTGTGCTTAGCTTAAGTTGATTAAACTTATGTGGTTAATTTAGTTGATTTAATTATGATTTAGATTAAGATGTTTGTTTAATCTAAAGTATGTTTAATTAAATGCTAAGAGGGTTTATTTAAAGTTAAGCCTTGATGTGACACAAAATGATTTTAGTTTTGAATTATTTAAATGCTTCGAAATTCTGGAAAATATTATATTATATTATAATCCGAAATTATTAAAATATTATATTTAAAAAAAAATCAGAAAAATTATTTTTGACCCCGATTGCTCGAAATTTCGTGCCGATCGCTGCTGTGATTTAGAATTTGATATTTATGATTGGTTGTGGCAAATTGAATGTGATTTCGATTATGAGGATTCTTTATAAATTTCTAAGTGTGGAAATTGATGGGCGATAGGCCGTTATATGCCACCTACTAGAGGTCGCGCCCGATGGGGCCGTTATATGCCACCTATTAGAGGTCGCGCCCGATGGGGCCGTGAATTGCCACCTGTTAAAGGTCGCGCCGAGTGGGGCCGTGATGCCACTGATTCTAATGTTGGCCTAGTGGGCCGTGATTGAGAGCAATGATTGATTTGCTAGAATGACATGTAATCAGCCGAGTCGATTGATCGCTGAGACGATCCAAGTGGTTGAATTGTTTTGATAATGTGATTGAGCCATGGTTGTTTGGTTATCATAATTGTACGTGGTTGAATTATATAAATTGTGCTAACTTGCAGATGAAGGCTGAGGCGAGGTAAGTCTTCTGTGTGATGTGGCTAGGCCACCCTTGGGCGTATTTTCTTTCTAATAGGGGTTTAGGGGGTTGAACTTGCTGAGACGTTGTCTCAGTGGTTATTGAATAACCATTTCAGGTCCCCGGTGAACGGAGCGGCCAGATAGCTTTGGTTGGCACTGAGGAGTTGCAGAGGTGAAGTCATAAGATTGGGGAACGTGTCCGACTTGTAGGTCGTAGGACAATTCATTTTTAAGAGCCGGTCTTTTGTAGACTTTTGGCCGTAGACCTCTGTTTGTAATTATGTTGAATTATGGAAGTGTTATGTTGTGGTTTTGCTTCCTGCTTTTCTATCCCGTATTTTATTGTCAGGGGATTTGTTTCGCTTCCGCATGCGTAAATGAATGAATGGGTCGGCGACATATCCTGGGATGTCGCATTTTTGATCGACCGCAGTGGGATGTGCGCGCGCTCGGGGTTCGGGGCGTGACATACCATGATGGCAACACCTCCAGTTACAGCTAATGAGAGATTGTCTGCCATGGTGATGTCTGAAGCATCTCTAGTGTGGAACACTAATGGCTGGTGGCTGGACACGGGTGCCACAAATCACATATGTGCATATAAACATATGTTCTCATCTTATGAGAAGGCTGAAGAAGACAAGAAGCTTTATATGGCTAACTCTGCATCAGCAAAGATCGCTGGAAGAGGAAAGGTGATCCTGAAGTTTACATCTGGCAAGGAGGTCGCCCTGCTGAATGTGCTGCATGTATCGGAGATTCGGAAAAATCTAATTTCTGGCCCTATACTTGTCAAGAAGGGTTTCAAAGTTGTATTTGAATCTGACAAGTTTGTACTTTCAAAAGGAGGGATGTATGTGGGGAAAGGGTACTTGTGTAATGACCTGTTTAAGGCCAATGTGGCTGTCATTGATGTAAACTTAAAGTATGTGTACCCAAAGACTATTAATAAAGAAAAGTCTTCAGTTTACACTATTGTGTCTCCTTTTCTATGGCAGGGTAGATTATGACATGTAAACTATGGTACAATGAAGAGAATAGCAAACTTGGGGTTAATTCCAAGATTTGAGTTGGATGCCCGTTACAAGTGTGAGACTTGTGTTGAGGCCAAGTTTGCCAAGAAACCTTTCAAATCCATTGAAAGAACAAGTGAACCTCTACAATTAATCCATAGTGATCTATGTGATTTAAAGTTTGTAGAAAGTAGAGGTGGAAAGAAGTACTTCATCACATTTGTGGATGATTGTACTAGATTTTGCTATGTTTACTTACTAACTAGCAAAGATGAGACTATGAGCATGTTTGTCAAGTATAAAAATGAAGTTGAAAACCAACTTGATAAACGAATCAAAGTGCTTAGGTCCGAAAGAGGAGGAGAATATAGTTCAATCAATTTCAAAGAGTTTAGTGCTAGTTTTTGAATAATTCTTCAAACAACTGCACCTAATACTCCACATCAAAATGGAGTTGCTAAACGATTGAACATGACACTAAAGGAGATGGCTAACACCATGCTTTTGAGTTCAGGTTTACCTCAGAACTTGTGGGGGGAGGCAGTTTTAACTGCAAATTTTATTCTTAATGAAATACCTCACAAAAAGACAGGTAAAACTCCATACAAGTTATGGAATGAAAAGTTACCATCCTACAATTTTCTAAAAGTGTGGGGGTGCATAATGTGATCTATAACGGTAAGTCTAGACGCATTCGTCGTAGACACAATACCGTAAGCAGTTGCTCTCAAATTGAATAATTTATTTAGACTTTGTAAAGTCAAAGGAAAATATTATGGATCCGCTGACAAAAGGTTTGTCAAGAGAGCATATAAACTGCGCATCGAGGGGAATGGGTTTAAGAGCCTTAACCCAATAAAGAGATTCCAGGGTGTAAACCTAACCTATGCGATT
Organism: Eucalyptus caleyi; assembly: GCA_014182885.2. Classification (NCBI taxonomy): domain Eukaryota; kingdom Viridiplantae; phylum Streptophyta; class Magnoliopsida; order Myrtales; family Myrtaceae; genus Eucalyptus; species Eucalyptus caleyi. The sequence goes on from CM024470.2 coordinate 52,621,524, forward strand.
GGAGATCCCATGGTCTAGGTTCAATAGGACAACGCAAATTTTGGAAACTCTAGTGTAAGCACTGTCTACCATTCCTATGATGCAACAGTGCTTTCCTACAGCGTTATCAAGGGTACGCTATGCGTTTAATGATTCCTATAACTTTGGATGTAACATCCAAGTAAGATATGATAGGATATCTTTAATAAGAATGCACCTATATGCGTGGAGCTGGTGACTCTATGAAAATCTTTAAAGGCTAGATTTTCTAAAGCACGCGCGAATCCCGAGAGGTTCAGGGCCGAAAGAACGAACACAACCGAGAACCAATCTTGAATTGGAAATACTCCATGTGAGGTTTATTGTCTAGGCTTACATAAACAACTGGCGATTCAAGGCTTAGTCCATCAACTAGTTAAGTAAGTCCAATAAGCTTTCACTAAAGAAGGTTCAAAGCTAAAGCTACCTATCTTGATGCGGTTTATTTCAACAGGCATGCTCAGATTCCTTCGAGTCAAAAATATTTTGTTGATCCATCAATGTGGGGGATTGTTGTAATTATGGTTATAATTATGGTTAATGGATCAACGGAAGCCAATAAATTAAGATACATCTTTTATGTTCACGTATCTATTGAATTCATGAATTTCTTAGATTCATGTATTGTTTAGTTCATGTATTTATTAAGTTCACGAATCTCTTGAATTCATGTATCTTTGGATACATGAATCTCTTGGATTCACGTATATCTTTATTCATGAATCTCATGATACACGCGTCTATTTAATTCATGTATCTCTTTAGTACATTAACTAAAAATCTCTATATATAGATAGGAACATAGAGCTTCATGAGGGGTTTTTGGTTTTCCCGATTCGATTCCAAAAAGAGCTTTGATGTCCTTTCTACTCTTCTATTTTTCCTGAGTGTGCTGGTTCAATTGAACGGTTCGACAGAGTCCTGTTTGCATAGTGCTAATCCAAACAGGTTCGAGGTGTTGTATCTTTGGAGGCATGGTTCATGAATCTGCGGAGCACCTTTGGCAGGAACTAATCGCCTTAAGGAGATTCGGTTATCCGTACCTCACCTCCAATTTTATGTTATATCTTATTTCATTCTTTTCAAGAGTTGTAAGTTTACATAAAAAGAAGAATATTATAAAGCTATTATCGTCTTCTTTACATTGATGTTCTGATTGCAACAAACAGTGTGCTTTCTCTGGATTAATTTCCAACAGAGGGCCCTCGGCATCAAGGCCATCCAAGCCGTGCAGGCGCTAGAGCAATTGAGCAACGAGGACCTGCGATAGCTCGAGCTAGTTCGCCTACAGTCGATTCCCCTTTCGGACTGTCGTCCAAGGAAGGGACTGACTTTTGCATAGGTTCTATGTTGTCCCATGGAACTCCGATTTGCAAAGCAAACTCCATCTTCATTGCATAGAGAAAGTGAACTTAGGGCATGCTTTAGAGTAAATAGCTCTGTTTTCTAGTACCACATGTAAAATCGTATAACAGCTCGTTGTAGGGAGTGAGATTCGCTTCATTTTTTTTCCATGGCTGAGAGAAATAAATTTTTATTACATAAAACATCAATCTATTTTCTCGTATTATGGGCGGACCCTTGAATTAGTTGGTCCTATTTTTTTTCAAGTGTCGCCAATGAACATGTGATATTAATCTCGAGCGATGCTCCAATTAATGTTAGCACACTAGCATGACCCCAAAGCAATGACAAAGTTGGCATATCTTTTATGTCATACTTTTTCTTATCAACAAAATCCGATGTAGATTCTCTAGTAACTGTGATGTTTTGAAGTGCCATAAATAATTGGTCATTTCATTTTGGGAAAAGACCACCAAAAACCCCAAACTTTGCCCAAAGTGTTACTCCATTTTATTTTTTTGGTGATATGAAAAATCCTAAACTTTGCCAAGTGTAACACATTTACCCCATTTTTTTTCATGATATAAAAATCCTGAACTTCTATCCATGTGACATATTTACCATAAATTATATGGCATTTTGATCTTTTACTTTTTTTTTTTTCTTCTTCTTCTCTCTTCCCTTCTAAGCCGGCGAAGGGAAGAGAGAAAAAAAAGAAAAAGAAAAAAGGAAAACCTAAAAAAAAAAGAAAAAAAGATGAAATGTCCTTGGCGTGGTAAATGTGTTACGGTTTGTAAAATTTGGGATTTTTTATGTCACAAAAAAGTTGGGGTAAATTTATCACTTTGGGCAAAGTTTAGGATTTTTGGTGGTTTTTTCCCTTTCATTTTTCTAGTTTTCGTATATGTTTACAATATAAGAAACCACATATTAAATATGTACATCAATGGAAACAAGATGGAGAATGATGTTGTGTCCATAAATAGAAATAAAGACGTGATCTTAATTGAGCGTTGATCTAGATAAACATTTTAAACGGCACAAAGAGGAGATGATGTAATATTCTTTCATGGAAAGGTGGAATTTCATTTATGATTTTTTTATCGAAAAGAATTATATTCATTATTTAAAAGGATACATTAGAGGTACATAACTTTTCTTTTTATATGTTTATTCTCTTAATATTTCTTACTCTCCCAATCAAATCACATTCCAAACCATGAACGCAAGAACTTAAATAGGCATATATCCTTCACCTCAAACACGCTCACACCCCTCTAAAATCTTCAATCTCCTTGTAGTTCCCTTCCACAAAACTCTTCAAGCCCACATAACTTAACACCCTCCTCCCAACCATGGCAACCATGGTCACCACTCTCACTCCCCCTCTCCTCTTCTTCCTCCTTCCTAAACCAACATTCCGCCGCCTTCCACGACACGCCCATGCTCTCCCACGTAGCCCCGCCCAAATCCTCCCTGAGGAGCAGTGCCGCCGCCACCGCCTTGATGTCCCCGGGTTCTATTCCGTATGACCTCAGGTTGTTCGAGTTTGAGCCCATTAAGGAGTTCATCGTGTCTCGTGAGATGACCCGCTGCTCTATGATGGACATGATCACTTACTCCAATACTGACATGATTGTGGTGGGTGTCGGCTCGGCTGGTGTCTCCTATGCCTACAAGCTTACAAGAACCTGTCGATTCGGGTCGTGATCATCAAACAATTGGTTAGTCTGGGAGGTGGCGCATGGCTTGGTGGTCAATTATTCTCGGCCATGGTCATCCGAAAACCGGCTCACATGTAGGTTTATATAATGTCTAAAAGGCCACAAGGGTATGACATGATGATGGTATGCAAGCATAATATGGTTGGAATGTCTCGTTTTCTCTATTCAACGAATTTGGAATTACCCTCCCCCCGGCAAGTTCCTCAACGAGCTCAGGATCTAGTACGGCGAGCAAGATAGCTACGCGGCCATCATGTACGTGGCCCTCTTCACCTTGACGATCATGAGCAAGCTCCTGGTGCGGCCCAACGTGAAGCTCTTCAACACGGTTGGGGCCGAGGACCTGATCGTGAAGGGCGGGCAAGTGGCGGGGGTTGTGACCAACTGGGCCCTTGGTGTCCATGAACCATGAGACGCAGTCGTGCATGGACCGAACGTGATGGAGGCCAAGGTGGTGGTGAGCTCGTGCAGCCACGTCGGGCCATTCAGGGTCGCCGGGGTGAAGTGGCTCAAGAGCATCAGGATGATTGAGGAGGTCCCTGGCATGAAGGCCCTGGACATGAACACGGCAGAGGATGCCATTGTCAGGCTCACCAGGGAGATTGCTCCTGGGATGATTGTCACTGGCATGGAGGTTACGGAGATTGATGGGGCCCCAAGAATGGTAAGCAATTTAACTAGTAAAATTCAAGAATTAAGCCTGATCAATTGATATTGTTTTCACTTTTGACATTCAAGAGGCACATCCTGGTCCTCCTAATGCATTCCTTTTTTTTCTCTAGTAAAAGGACAGTTGCAATCAGTGCTAGCGACACCCTTCCTAATGGATTTAGGACTAGTTTTGTAATGAAAAAAAATGGAATCTAATTAGGCCCTTTTCACAATTAGTACGTGAACCTTACCCTTTTGCGGAAAATTAGAAAATGTGAACAAAAACAGAATAAAAATAAAGGTACTACAGTAAAATAATAGGTTGAAGAAAGCATTAGGAATACCATCACTTCTCTTTTGGCTAGCTTTAGCTTTGGTGTTCAAGCACTTTTGGTGTTATTTTCAGGGTCCAACCTTTGGGCCTATGATGATATAAGGGCAGAAGGCGGCTCACTTGGCATTGAAGGCCTTGGGCCAGCCGAACGCCATCGGCAGGACCATCGTCGAGATCGGGGGCGTGCAGCTGGAGCTTGTGCTTGCGTCGGCCGAGACTGGAGAGAGAGTTGACGCGTGAAAATTAGTCGAAATGATGTCGGGAAGTCACGCTGAGCTCTTTTTTTTTTTTGTTCAGATTGGAGAGTAAGGAGATGCGGGCTAGACTCGGAGGTTGTTTATATGGATTTTGGATATGATGAATGAAGTTTCAATCCAATGAGGTTACATAGAAATGGAAAATGAAGTTTCCAACGTTGCCCATTACCGTTTCCTAATTTTACAAGCTTGAGAACAAACACATCTTTCTTCACATGATTTCTCTTCGTTCTCTACTATTCACTGCATTTCTCCCCCAAAAAATAAATAAATTAGTGGCCATGAAATTTAGAGTGAGCATGGTCCGAATTAGGTCAGTCCAACACCTAATCTAGGGACCAACTCGCATAATGTTGGTTCTCAATTTTTGGGGTCAAAGACCAACCTTGTTAAATCTAGGATTGAGGATTGGACCGATCCTATCGGTCTGGTCCAATTTTAAGGTCAACCTGGTACTAATTAATAATATTTTTGTTTCAATTTTTGTATTCCTTAAAAAGATTTACTTACTATTTGAAATTATATATCCATCAATAATGAGGCATTGCCAAAATATAAATACCAATATATATGCAATATAAATTTAAGATAACATAACAACATGAATTACACAATTGCTAAAAGTAACAAAGTATAAAAATGATCAAGACTGCTCATGGAGATAAAGGCCCTGTTTGTTAACGTTCTTTATTTTTGTTTATGAACAAAATTCTGTTTTTTTGTTCCAGGGAACAAAAAAAGAATAGAAACGCGTTTGTTTGCGTTTTTATTCCAAATCTATTTTTTTGTTCCCAGGAATACATTTGGAACAGAAACAAGAAATAAGAAAAACGTGTTTTTTGTTTCTAGAACAATTTTTAATAACAAATTTCTCTCTCCTCTCTTTTTCTTCTCTTTTTTTTTTCTTCTTTTCTTTTACTGTTTTCTTTGTCTCGGTCGCGGCCTCGGCCATGGTCATGACCAACAAATCAAGGGCCGACGACACTGTCGAGGGTCGGCAACCTCGCCGGAGCATCGCCGGCTTGGCGGTGGCCTAGTGAGGCCGAGCCTCACCGGTGGCTCAAGGGCGAGTCTAAGCCTCGCTAGTGCGGGGCAAGGTCGGGCGAGGCCTGGACTCGGCTAAAAGAAGAAAAATTTAAAAAATTTAAAAAAATTTAAAAAAATTTAAAAAAATTTAAAAAATTTAAAAATTAAAAGAAACAAAAAAGAACACAAATTTACCAAACGGGTTTTCGTTCATTTTTTATTCCCGAACAAGTTTACCAAACGCGTTTTTTATTCAAAATTATTCCCCCAAACAGAAACATTTTTTCTATTTCTGTTTCTTGGAACAATTTTTAAACATAAATGTTACCAAACGTGCCCAAAGTGTTTCCTTTGCTAGAGCATGCTATAATTCCTTGGCTTTTAATTTGTCTTTAAATCATTTTTCTGCTTGGGAAATGGGATGAGATGGGATGTTTAAGAGGAGAATTCTAAGTTACACTATAGGTGAAACTTACCAGTGGAATATAAGGGCACGCTTGTTTATGTTTCTGTTCAAAAATTGTTCCGGGGAACAGAAATATAAAAAACTATTTCTGTTCTAGGGAACAATTTTTTACCAGAAAGATGCGTTTGGTAAACTTGTTCTGGAAATAAAAATGAATAGAAACACATTTGGTAAATTTATATTCTTTTCTTTTTAATTTTTAAATATTTAAATCTAAATTTAAATTTTCTTTTCTTTTTCTTTTTTTCTTCTTTTGGCCGGTCGCCGGCCTTGGCCATGGGAGCTCGGCCTCGTCGGATCTCGAGCGAGCCCGAGATCGTCCAGCCAAGGCGAGGCTGAGCCTCGCCAGGGGCCGGTGACGCTCGACCTTGCTGGGGGCTAGCGACCCTTCGGCGAGTTCGCCAGCCCTCGACGTCCCTCAACAGCCGGTCGCTGGCCATGGATGAGGCCAATGACCGGCCAAAGAAAAAAGAAGAAAAAAAAAAAGAGAAGAAAAGAGATGAGAGAGAAACAACTTTTCTGTTCTTCAAAAGTGTTTTTGGAACAAAAAAATAACTTTTTTTGTTTCTTATTTCTGTTCTAATTTTGTTCCCGAAAAAAAAAAAATAGGTTTTGAACAAAAACTCAAACAAACACGTTTACTTCTTTTTTGTTCCCGTGAACAAAAAAAAGAAATACAAACATGCATGCCCTAATTAAACCGTAAGATGTTCAGAATACTAAATATCAACCATAAATATACAACTTCATATCTTGTTAATTAGGGGTGAGCATGGTTTGAGTTGGACTAGTCCCACATAAGGCAAGGGGCAAGCAGCGAGCGGCGAGCTGTGAGACAAGAGGCGAGGGGCAAGTGGCATTGTGAGGGGCAAGCAACAAGTTGTAAGGTAAGCGGTGAGCTGGAAGCAAGGCGAGTGTTGAGCGTTGCTCACGAATAGGGTTTCTAAATTTCTGATTAGGCTTTTGTTCTTTCTTATTTACTTGGGAAAGATAATGTTTTTTTTTTTTTTTTTTTTTTAAAGAAGAGGATAAAAAGAAAGAAAATGACATAATAGGTTGCTGGAGGAGAAGTAACCCCGTTAATGTTAAGTTAGGATTATAAACTTTAGAATATGTAAAAAATATATATTATATATAACATATTAAATATATAATACCCACATGGTCGGTCCGGATTGGACAAATCCATAGGTTCTAGGATCAAAGACCGACCCAGTCCCTTTATGAACCAAACTAGGATCGGTACAATTGGGCTAGTTCAAGGTCGATCGAAGGTCAACCTTGAACCAATGCTTACCCCTACTGTGCATAAATTAAGAAACTATGTTTGGCATAATATACTTGAATATTATTTTGTTTCTCTCTTCTTTAGCACTTCAACATATAATTAAAAACCTTTTAGATTATACAAAAACCAATCGCAATTATTCTTCAATGAACTATAACTTTCGGCAATAAATAGAGGTTTATTTACATACTCTAAGGCTTTATCATATACTTGGAATGGTACTTTAAGGTTTTATAAGATACGTGGAATAGTTCTGATTGATATCGTGAAATTGCTTTCCAAGTTTCCATCCATGAAAATCATTAACAATCTAATGGTATCGAATTCATCTTATTCAAATAATTAGGCAATCACAGAGGGTGTATATGATAGTGCTTCTAGAGAAAACAAATTCAAACAAAACCTGCCATCGAAAAAACTTCTTAGCTTGTGAAATTGTTAAATGCAAATTGTGCAAGTCAATCGACACCAACAATGAACATGACTATAAATTTATAGAGCCCTTCATATTTTCATGCTTCACGCCTTAGCCAACTCAATTTCCTTTTCTTAGTTCACGGTCCTTCAACTGCTCCATGGCAAGACCCCTGAGAATCTGAGATGCCAACGAAGCAACGAATCATGCATCATATCTCACTCGCATTTTAGAAAACCTCTTTTGACATTCATGTAATTATCATGACTTACACACTCCAACCTTGCATGTAAAAGTAAGAACATCTGAAGAGTCTTATTTTTATATCCTTTGTTTATACTATGTTTAATTACATGAGAAACGTGCCGAGCAATAATATTGATGTGAGATCAATGAATTTCATCCGTATTGTAAATGCATCTCATTCGATATATCGGTACTTGTGGATATAGTAGAAATAAGTGTGCGTTTCACAAAGCTTAACCCGTCATGACTTTTAGTTGCTTATAGCACCCCTTAGCCTACTCTTTTAAGGACGAATCGGTACATCTAATAAAGCATGTCAAATATCGTCAAATTGCCATGTCTACAATACTTTCTAGAAATCTTAAGGTTGGCAGTCAATTTTCCTTCAAAATTTCAAGTATTCATTGAATCAACGTGCAACCCACTTTTGCATTGACGATTTTGACCGGACCTCTCTTTTATAATATTTACTACAATGAAAATGTGTACAATGCAAATATGCAAGTGTATCCACATTAATAATGAGTATCCACCAAAGCTACCAATAGTAACTGAATCACGTTTTGTTTTAATTTACTCTTGATATCATTCTTTATTCTCTAATTAGACCACTGATCTAACTTCCTTCACACACTCTTATCGTAGTGGCAAATACTCTAGTAGCTTATAGCTTATACAATTGGACTAAAGTCCTGAAATTGAACTGACCTACCATGGTTGGCGACCCTCTGTCGACTCTAGACCCTTTAAGTGTCGGAGTTGTTGAAGGTGGTGAGCTTGGATGGGTTCTACGTTGCACCATGGATATCCAATTTGGATGAAGGAAAGCCCATCTTCAACAAACAGATAGCCTAGCTAATGGCTAACATGAAAAGTTTGCTATAATTGAACCGACCAATTTACATTTCACCTTATCGAAGCCGGGGAATGATTTACCCATACGAACTATTAGACATACCAAGAAGACCTTGATTCAAGTCTTCATGTATTTTCTTGTACGTGTACACATTAATCACTTTTTCACTTTTTTCATCGACATAAGTATATGCTCAAATGTTGCCGAGAATCGAATAGAAGCTAACTATACATCAAGAGTACTAAAATTCATGCGGAGCACTAATATATACTGATATTTAGGATCATCTGTTAGAACTTGTAGCCACAATCTGAATCCAACTCTATCATCTCAAGTAGTTGCCTTGTATATACTTCTTTCATGTTACTCTTGGCAATGAAAAAATTCTTGTGACCAAAATTTAAAATATACAACGTTTTTAAATAATATTCACGGGTAATACAGTACTTGAATTAAGAAGCAATTACAGAGATGAGGCATTCACGCAATCATGAGTATAGCAAGCCCAGGACCCCACCTTGTCTATTTTGGCGACTCCATTTTCGGCAATTTTTTTAGTTGGCAAGCTAATTATGAGTATTAATTTGTGAGTATTGGTTGTGCTCATGATTTTATGATCTAAATAAAGTTACATAATACGGTCCACAATTGGCTCCATCCAGTCATAAGCATTTCATTAAAACCATGAATGAGATTCCTATAAGATTCAACTCTTGTAGATATCATTTGGCTTAAATTGGGATAATTTTATTTATGGAAAATTTCTTTGTCGGCATCCTAACCTTGCAATAATGGTTGATTTTGGGGGCGCGGGGGCTGCTAAATTAGCTGATTAGCATTATGCTGGCATCGTCCTTTCAAAAGTTACCGTAATCCGATCATGATAACGATGCCTTAACATATCACTCATTCATAAATTTTTTGTCTAACCAAAAAAAAAAAAACGTAATGTTTAATGTCTAGCCCTGAATTCTCTGTTGTTGTGGAATTCTTTCCATAGGATGTATAATTGCTTTGTTACTCTACAAGACATCAGCAACTTTAGATAATACATTGATCTAAGAACGCATTATTTATCTTAGCATACGAGAAGCTCGATCTCTCCTATTCTACTCAATTCAATCAATCTGCAAATGTGAAGTACCAAACACATTTTTGCATTTTTTTAAGAAAAGTATTATGGCCAAAGAAACTATTTAAGTCTCGAATAGCGATAAGTGTTTTTTTTTGGGGGGCATAAAATCTGAAAGATATATTCACTTTTGATTTGCTAAAAAGAGATGTAATTTTTTTGGTCAATAATTAGAAGTGTTAGCATTACATGCTATCTATCTCTCATGTAAATTTGTCGCTATATCCTTCTAGAGGGTACTTCTCTCTGTCCTCTGCTCTTACTAAGTTTATTTTATCTAGAACCATATCAAACAATATACATGAGACCAATGAGTTTGCTAGATGTTGGAATTCCTTCTAATTGACAAAGATGGTATTTATATAGTAGGAACGATTTACGGCTTTTGGCTGCATATAGTAACCATGAGGTTGATTACGTGACTTTGAGCATTTTATTAGCGAATTCAATATTGACATTGAATATCAATCGTCGAATTGCCGCGTCCAGAATTTTGATTAAGTAAATTAATCAATTTTTGAGGTTCGATATAATGGTTATTCTTAAAAGTCAAGTAATGATAAAATGGCATGTATTGTCACATTAGAGGAATATACAATTTCTACCTAACCTACCATTTATTAGATTTCTTGGTATGGGAATGTTATGAATGCAAAATATGCAAGTGAATCCACCAATAATGAGAATGACCAACTCTTTGCCTATTTATACAGCTCTCATCTTTTGATGCTCCAAGCTTCATTACCTTATTCCTCTTGAGCCACAACCTTGCCACTCTCCTTATATATGACCATCTCCATCAACAAATGATGAAGTTGTTCTGTGGACCACTATAGCTTTTTTCCTCAAAAAACCTATTGATGCATCTAATGATTATCCATTTGTTTCATCAAATATTATGTCCACATACAAAAAATTCTCCTAATTTAGCGGGAGATGCATCATCATGCGCTCTATCTCTAAAAAGTCGGATCAGCGATCTACCAAAATATGCTACTTGCATGACTTCGTCTCGTCAGAGGTATGAATTTCCAAAAGTAACATCTTATCGGATTAATTATTTTTGTCTTAATTCGACTACTTACCTCTCCTACTTGCAATTTGGAATTGATCTAACTTTCTATTGCTCAGTTATTGTAGCTTTGGCCACCTCTCCTTGTGGATAACATCAAGAGCTTGCTAGGGATTCCATCGAAAAGAAGAGACAAGTCAAAGTTTGATCCAGACATTAAGGGCGTGTTTACTAATGATTCTGTCCCTAGGATCAAATTCTAATCGAAATGATTTTTTTTTTTATTCTATTCCAGAGAACAATTTCTAAGCATTTTAAGCCGTTTGGTAATTGTCCAAAATTTCTGATTCTAGAATAGAATTGTGTTTGGTATCGTGCTTATTGATTATGTTTTAAATCAATTTCTTTTAATTTTTAAATAATTTTTGTACTTTTGTACTTTTTTTCTTTTCTTTTTTCCTTTATTTTCTTTTCTTTTTTTCCGTTTCCCATATTCTTCTTCTTCTTCTTCTGGCCAATCGCCGGGCGCGAGATGGCGGTCAATGAATAAGAAGAAAAGAAAAGAAGAAGAAATGGAAGAAGAGTTGGTTTTGATTCTTAGATTTGTTCCCAGAACAAGAATTAATTTTCTTTTTATTCTTGATTTTGTTCCATATGTACTTTCGGGAAAATAAAAATAAAAATTTATTCCCGGGAACAAAATTTTTATTAAACGCGATTCTGTTCCCAAATTAATCCCAGGAACAAAAAATCAGAATCAGGCACTGTTTGGATGGTTACAAAACAGTGCCTAAAAATGGGTTTTGAACCCATTTACTAATCCTGATTTGTTTAAATTGGTCATGTATGGTCACTTTAAATTTCAAAAGTCCAGTCATGATTGGTCATAAAATGAAAAGTCTAAAATATATGGGTTGAAATGGAATTTAAGGCTAACTCATATCCAAACCACTTGACAAAGCGTTCAAACCATTTTCTCTCTTCCTCGTGTGCTTGGTCCAGCGGCGGCCACTGCCCAGTCTCCAACTCCACTTCACACACTCTCCCCCTTATCTCCCTCTCCAAGCCAAGCAATCGTCCCCAACCTCTGTCTCTTCTGAAGGCCATGACATCTTCGACGGTGGGCCGGAGCAAGAACCGGGAGCTGCTCCAGAGGTGGAGGACCCTCGGCATCAAGGCCATCCAAGCTGTGCAGGCGCAAGAGCAATTGAGCAACGAGGACCTACGATAGCTCGAGCTAATTCGCCTACAGCCGATTCTCCTTCCAGACTGTCGTCCAAGGAAGGGACTGACTTTTGCATAGGTTCTATGTTGTCCCATGGAACTCCAATTTGCAAAGCAAACTCTATCGTCATTGCATAGAGGAAGTGAACATCGGGCATGCTTTAGAGTAAATAGCTCTTTTCTAGTATCACATGTAAAATCATATAACAGCTCGTTGTAGGGAGTGAGCTTCCCTTAATTTTTTTTCCATGGCTGAGAGAAATAAAACTTTATTACGTAAAACATCAATCTATTTTCTTATATTGTGGGCGGACCCCTGAATTAGTTGGTCCTATTTTTTTCAAGTGTCGCCAATGAACACTAGATATTAATCTCGAGCGATGCTCCAGTTAATGTTAGCACACTAGCACAACCCTGAAACAATGACAAAGTTGGCATAAAATTTGGCATATCTTTTATGCCGTACTTTTTTTTCTGATCAACAAAATCCGATGTAGATCCTCTAGTAACCGTGATGTTTTGAAGTGCCATAAATAATCCGTTATTTCATTTTTCTAGTTTTGGTATATGTTATTCTAGTTTACAATATAAGAAGCCACCTATTAAATATTTACATCAATGGAAACAATATTGAGAATGATGTTGTGTCCATAAATACAAATAAAGACGTGATATTAATTAAGCATTGATCTATATAAACATTTTAAATAACACAAAGAGGAGATGATGTAATATGCTTTCATGGAAAGGCGAAATTTCAGTTGTGATTTTTTTGTCCTAAAGAATTATATTCATTATTTAAAAGGATACATTAGAGGTACATAAATTTCGTAACAAAGTGAATCGAAGCCAAGTAAGGTTTAGTATAGTGATATACAAATCCAAATCCATAAAATAAAGAGAATCAATCAAACACTAGTAGGCTTAATCACAAGTTTGTTACACAATAATGGATCTATCAAGAAGAATAACTTATGGCAAATCAGTGGATCTCGGATCTTCATCAATTATGAATACACTTTAGAAATTCCTCTTCCAGTAGCTAGTTTACAATGCATGCCTAAGACTGGCTTTCTTTGGATCATTGTCGTACAAAGACAGTCAAAATAAGTTGAACAAACACAAATCTAATAGTTGGGAGAGCAAGTCTTCGTGGTTCAATAAGACATCGAAGTTCATGCCGTCACCATTGAAGCTGAGGGCAAAGGACTTATATATATAGACATAATACAGAGGCATCACATCCTTGAAAGTATATTAGTAGGCGAGAATAGCTCCTGATATAAAAATTAAATCGAGAGAGTTTAAACTCTCAAATTTAAAATTAGATCAAGAGAAGACATTTCCTATATCTAAATCAAAAGAAAGGAATAGAAAAAAAGAAAAAAAGTTAGAATATGAGGGTGTATTTCTTTCTTGAAAATTAGAAATTTAAGAAATATTTTTCGAAAAATAAATGTTTGTCTCACTTACAAAAAATAAATGGATGAAAAATTTATTTATCATCTACAAAAATAGTTAAGCATAAAATGTTATCAATAATGAAAATATTTTCGTTGACTAATTCTTCCAAACAATATAAGTAATCGTTTTTTGAAAATTACTTTTCAAATTGCTCATTTTTCGTGAAATTGACGTGTCCTAAAAGTCTTGAATGACATCTTTATCCCGAAATCTCGCTTCATGTTTATTGTAAATATATATAGAATAAAGGGATAAAAAAGTGAGAATCTGAAAACCAAATTCATCTCCATTTTCCTCACAACAAGCGGGCTATTTCCTTTTCTTATTCTTCTTATAAAATAAAAAATAATTTCATCTCGCTCTGTGTATGGTGTGAAGTCTGCTTCTTGTTGTAATTATGGTTAATGGGTCAACGAAAGCTAATAAATTAAAATACGTATTTTCTGTTCACGTATCTCTTTTGGATTCATGAATTTCATAATATTTTATGTTAATGTATCTATTGAGTTCATGAATTTTCTAGATTCATGTATTTTTTAGTTCATGTTTTATTGAGTTCATGAATTTCTTGAATTCACGTAGCTCTGGATTCGTGAATCTCTTGAATTCATGTATCTCTTGATTCATGAATTTCGTGGATACATGCATCTATTTAATTCATATCTCTTATGTACATGAACTAAAAATCCCTATAAATAGATGGGAGCATAGAGCTTCAGTTTTTTTGGTTTTGGTTTTTCCGACTCGATTCCAAAAGGCTTTGATATACTTTTCTATTCCTTTGATTTTTCTGAGTGTGCTAGTTCAATTGAACGGTTCGACTGAGTCCCGTTTGCATAGTGCTAATCCAAACAGGTTCGATATGTTGTATCTTGGGAGGCATAGTTCGTGAATCTGCGGATCACCTTTGGCAGGAACTAATCACCTTAAGGAGATTCGGATATCTGTACCTCACATCCAATTTTATGTTATTTTTTAGGGATATCTTATTTTCTTCTTCTCCAAGATTGGTAAAATGAACGATTTTATAAAGTTGTTATCATCTTCTTTACATTGATGTTTTGATTACAACAATCAGTTTGCTTTCTCTGGATTAATTTCCAACACTTCTTCCCTTTGCCGGAACGAAAAGCTCAATGGCATCATCGTCGTCGCCGTCCTGAAAATCTTGAACTTTCATCCAAATGCTTCTCCAAAATCGCGTGTCCATCACCAAATCATTCTCAACCTCACTGAACATCCTCCCTTGGAGAGCTTAGATCAAGCAGCATTAACTGGCCTCGCAGATCTCTGCCCTCCTCCTGTAGAGGCGAAACTGGGCACCTCTTCTTGAAACCCTCAACCTCCCTTCCCGCCTGAACCCATCTCTCTTCCTCTGCATCCTGTGCAGAATCGAGACGAACCCTCGAATATCTCTCGGCTTCTTCAACTAGGTCGGGACCAGATTGGGTTTTGGAGCGGACATCAGGTTTTGCTACCACATCGAGTGCGTTTGGGAACCATTTTTGGGAAAAGTCTTTAGGAAAATGCAAATACTTTTAACTCAAAGGTGTTTTCCAAAATGCAACTGTGTTTGGTAAATTGTACTTTGAAAGTTCTTTGTGAAATGCTTTGAGCAAAATGGCGTTTGGGGAATTACATTTACAAAAGATCTTTGTGCTTAAAAAAAATTATCAAAAGAAAATTTTTAAAAAATTGAGCAGCAAGGGCAGCAGCCGTTGGCGACCTTCGGCAACCTCCGGCAACCCCGGATTTAGGGCGGCGAGGTCGCACGATGCGCCTTGACCTCCGGCGACCCCGGATCTGGGGCAGCAACGTCACATGACGCTGCCTCGACCTTCGGCAACCTAGATCCGGGGCGTTGAGGTCGCGGGAGGACCTCGCTACCCCGAATCTGGGTCGCGGCGGGGTTGCGCGCGCCGCCGCGACCCAAATCTGGGGGTAGCAAGGTCGCGCGACCCAAATCGGGAAGAAGAAGAAGCTCACCGGCGACCACTCGTGGAAGAAGAAGAAGAAGAAGAAGAAGAAGAAGAAGAAGAAGAAGAAGAAGACGACCGCCTACCGCCCTAGATCTAGGTCGCGGCGACCCAGAGCTCGGTCGTGCCACCCTCGGCGTCGGTCGCGCCACCCCCCCAAAGGTCGCCGGCGTCCCTCTAGCAGTCGCCGGCCCCTCGCAGTCAGACAATCGACTGGAGAAGATGAACAGTGTCGCATACAAGGGCCAGAACCGGAAAAACAGAAAACTCGTGAGGACAATTTAGAATATATATAAACAGTGCCCGCGTGAGCATGCCAGAAAAGCCGAAAGCCCAAGGCAGGTCTTCACCTGCCTTGGGCTTTTGGCTTCACAAAGCTGGCATTTGGGGAATGGGGGCTCAAAATTTTTTGCCAAATGGGCTGGCATTGGCTCAAAGATCTTTAAGCCTCCAAAGGGCTTTGGGAAGTGATTCCCAAACGGAGCCATCATCCGTGTGCTATATATATATTGGGGGCCTTAAATTAGTTGATTAGCATTATGCTGGCATCTTCCTTTCAGAAATTACCTAATCTGATCATGATAACGATGCCTGCCAGAAAAGAAAAGAAAAAACCCATAGACGTAATGTTTAATGTCTAGCCTTGAATTCTCTGTTGTTGTGGAAGTCTTTCCATATGAGGTATAATTGCTTTGGTACTCTAAAAGACATCAGCAACTTTAGATAATACATTGATCTAAGAATGCACTATTTATCTTAACATACATGAAATACATAAAGCTTTTGTTGTGCACTCTTATACAAGAAGCTCAATCTCTCCTACTCTCCTCAATTCAATCGATCTGCAAACGCGAAGTACTAAACACATTTTACATTTTTTAGAAAAGTATTATGGCCAAATAAACTGTTTAAGTCTCGAATAGCGATGAGTGTATATTTTTTTTTTTTGGGCAATAAAATCATAAAGATATATTTACTTTTGATTTACTAAAAAAAAGATGTAATTTTTTTGGTCAATGATTAGAAGTGTTAGCATTACATGCTATCTATCTCTCGCATAAATTTGTTGCTAAATGCTTCTCGAGATTACTTCTCTCCGTCCTTTGCTCTTACTAAGTTTATTTTATCTAGAACCATATCAAACAATATACATGAGACCAATGAGTTTGCTTGATGTTGGAATTCCTTCTAATTGACAAAGATGGTATTTATTTAGTAGGAATGATTAACGGCTTTTGGCTGCATATAGTAACCATGAGGTTGATTATGTGACTTTGAGCATTTTATCAGTGAATTCAATAATGACATTGAATATCGGTTGTCGAATTGCCGCGTTCATAATTTTGATTAAGTAAATTAATCAATCTTTGAGTTTCGATACAATAGTTATTCTTAAAAGTCAAGTAATGATTAAATGGTATGCATTGTCACATTAGAGAAATATACAATTTCTACCTAACCTATCCTTTATCAGATTTCTTGGAATGGAAATGTTATGAATGCAAAATATGCAAGTGAATCCACCAACTCTTTGCCTATTTATACAGCTCTCATCTTTTGATGCTCCAAGCTTCAAATATCTTATTCCTCTTGAGACACAATTTTGCCACTCTCCTTATATATGACCATCTCCATCAACAATTGATGAGGTCGTTCCGTCGACCACTATAGTTTTTTTCCTCAAAAAACCTATTGATGCATCTAATGGTTATCCATTTGTTTCATCAAATATTATGTCCACATACAAAAAACTCTCTTAATTTAGCAGGAGATGCATCATCATGCGTTCTATCTCTAAAAAGTCGGATCAACGATCTACCAAAATATGCTACTTGCATGACTTCGTCTTGTTAGAGGTATGGATTTCTAAAATTAATATCTTGTTAGATTAACTATTTTGTCTTAGTTCGACTACTTACCTTTCCTACTCGCGATTTGGAATTGATGTAAATTTCTATTGCTCAGTTGTTGTAGCTTTGGCCAGCTCTCTTGGTGGATAACATCAAGAGCTTGCTAGGACTCCATCGAAAAGAAGAGACGAGTCGAAGTTTGACGTAGACATTAAAAATGGGTTTTGAACCCATTTACTAATAAAAAATTGATTGAATTGGCCATGTATGGGTCACCTTACATTCAAAAGTCCAGTCATAATTGGTTATAAAATGAAAAGTCTAAAATATATGGGTTGAAATGGAATTTAAGGCCAACTCATTTCCAAACCACTTGACAAAGCGTTCAGATTATTTTCTCTCTTTCTCTCTTGCTGGTGTGCTCGGTCCAACGATGGACACTGCCCAGTCTCCAACTCCACTTCACACACTCTCCCCCTGATCTCCCTCTCCAAGCCAAGCAATCGTCCCCAACCTCCGTCTCTTCTGAAGGCCATGACAGCTTCGACGGTGGGCCGGAGCAAGAACCGAGAGCTGCTCCAGAGGGGGAGGACCCTCGGCATCGAGGCCATCAAGCCGTGCAAGCGCTAGAGCAATTGAGCAACAAGGACCTGCGATAGCTCGAGTTAGTTCGCCTACAGCCGATTCTCCTTCTGAATTGTCGTCCAAGGAAGGGACCGACTTTTGTACAGGTTCTATGTTGTTCCATGGAACTATATTTTGCAAAGCAAACTCCATCTCTATTGGATACAAGAAGAGAACTTAAGGGCATGCTTTAGAGTAAATAGCTGTTTTTTCCAGTATTACATGTAAAATTGTAAAAGAGCTCGTTGTAGGGAGTGAGCTTCCCTTAATCTTTTTCCATGGCTGAGAGAAATAAATTTTTATTACACAAAATATCAATCTATTTTCTCGTACTATGGGCGGACCCCTGAATTAGTTGGTTCTATTTTTTTTTAGTGTCGCCAATGAACATGTGTTATTGATCTCGAACGATGGTCAAGTTAATGTTGGCACTCTAGCACGATCCCAAAGCAATGACAAACTTGGCATATCTTTTATGTAGATCCTCTGGTAACCATGACGCTTTGAAGTGCCATAAATAATATGTGATTTCATTTTTCTAGTTTTAGTATATGTTATTCGGGTTTACAATATAAGAAACCATCTATTACATATGTGCATCAAAGGAAACAAGATCGAGAATGATTCTATGTCCAAAAATACAAATAAAGACGTGATCTTAATTGAGTGTTGATCTAGATAAACATTTTTAACGGCACAAAGAGGAGATGATGTAAATATGCTTTCATGGAAAGGCGAATTTTATTTTTGGTGTTTTTTTTTTTCGAAAAGAATATTCATTACTCAAAAGGATACATTAAAAGTAGATAAACTTTGTAACAAAGCGAATCGAAACCAAGTAAAGTCCAGGGTAGCAAAATACAAATACAAATCCAAAAAATAAAGAGAATCAATAGAACATCAGCAAAGTTAATCACAAGTTCATTACACAATAATAGATTTGTCAAGCCATATAATTGGTGGCCAATAAGTCAAGCTTGTATCTTCGTCAATGATAAGCATATGATAAAATTTCCTTCTCCAATAACTATGGCATAGCCACTTAAAAAGTGTGCTTAGGATCGACTTCCTTTGCACCATCGTCGTGTTGAGACAATCGGAACATGTTAAACAAGCACAAATCTAACGGTTGGGAGAGCAAACTTTCATGGTTCATATCAAAGTTCATGCAATCACCATTGAAGCTGGAAGCAGATGACTTATATACAAATATAACACAGGCATCAAATCCTCTAAAGCATATATATACTCTCAAATCTAGATTAGGAGAGGATAGCTCTTGGATGTAAAAATTAAATAGGAATAGTTCAAACTTTCAAATTTAGAACTATATCGAGAGAAGAGATCTCCTAGATCTAAATAGAAGAGAAGAGAGATAAGAAAAGAAAAGAAAAGAAAAAAAGGAATATAAAAGCACATTCGTTTCCTTGAGAATGATTGATTTGGAAAATATTTTTCGAAAAGTAATCGTTTGTATCGCTTATAAAAATGAAAGAATGCGAAAAAAAATTTCATCGCTCAAGAAAATGAGCAAGCATAAATGATTATGAATGATGAAAATAATTTTCGTTGACTAATTTTTCTAAATAATATAAGTAATCATTTTTCAAAAAGATATTTTCCAAATCTCCTATTTTTCGTGAAATGAACACCCCAAAGAATGTGAATGATAAATATATTGTTCTAGAAATTATTTTTTCTATTGTTATTCTAGGGACAAGTTTATGATAAAAAATACGCATTTTATAACGATACAAAATTTTTGTTCTCGGAATATAAATTCGTTTGATAACAATTTTCCCTCTTAAGTGGCGGCGGGAGGTGGCTAGCGACCAGTGGCCAACTGCTGGGCCGATGGTGGGCGATCGATGACTAGCAACCGACGGCAACCAGCAACAGATGAGCGATAAGCGATGATGAGAGTGTGTGATGAGAGGAGTTTTTATTTCTTACTTTTATTTCAGAAATAGATTAGTAAAAATTTCACTTCTAATTTTTATTCCAAACTTATTTCTAGAGTAAAAATTTGTGCCAAAAATGAAGAAAAAAATGATATTGTGTTATTAAACCGATTTCTGTTTCAAAATTGTTCCGGAAAACAAAAAAAAAAATAAAGAAATAAAATGGTTATTATGTGCACTCTAAATGTCCCAAATGGCATAGTGTCCCGAAATCTCGTTCCATGTATTTTGTAAATATACGTAGAATAATGGAATATAAAAGTGAATCTGAAAGCCAAATTCATCATTTTCCTCACAACAAACAGGCCATTTCCTTTTCTATTTTTTTTTCTTTTAGAAAACAAAAAATAATTTCATCTCGCTCTGTGTAGTGCCAAGTCTCCTTCTTCCCTCCGCCGGAACAAAAAGCTCAATGGCATCATCGTCGTCCTCCCGAAAATCTTGAACTTTCAAACAGATGCTTCTCCAAAATCGCGCCTCCATCGCCAAATCGTTCTCAACCTCGACGAAAATCCTCCCTTGGAGAGCTCAGATCGAGCAGCATCAGCTGGCCTCGCAGATCTCCGCCCTCCTCCTGCAGAGGCGAAACTGGGGCCCTCTTCTTGAAACCCTCGACCTCCCTTCCCGCCTGAACCCATCTCTCTTCCTCCGCGTCCTGCGCAGAATCGAGACGAACCCTCGAATATCTCTCGGTTTCTTCAACTGGGTCGGGACCAGATTGGGCTTTGGAGCGGACCTCAGGTCGTGCTGCCACATCATCCGCGTGCTGGTCGGGTCGGGCGATGTCCAGGCGGTGAGACCCATTTGGGATTCGGTCGCTAAAGCTCACTCGGCGTCGAGAATTGCGGATTCGATGATGAGAGCGTCCAGAGGTAGCGATTCTTGTCGGTCTAGCACGTTGAGCTTTGTCGACGAGGGGTATTCACATGACGGTCTGTGTATCGAAGGGTTGGAGGTGTTCGGGAAAATGAGGATGTGTGGATTGACGCCTTCGGTCGATGCGTGTAACGCATTACTCGATGCTTTGCGGCGAAAGGATGAAATCACATTGGCGTGGTGCTTTTATGGGGCGATGATTCGAGCATGTATTTCGGAAGATCGAGTTACATGGTCTCTTATTGCTCAGATTTTGAGCAAAGGTGGGAAATTTGATAGGATTGTTGCTCTCTTAGATTTGGGAATTTATAGTTCAGTGATGTACAATGTTTGTTATTGATCATTATAGCAAGAGTGGCGAGTTTGGTGCTGCATTTAGTCGGTTAGCTGAAATGCTTGATAGGAGAGTTGAAGCGGGATTCGGTACTTATAGCTCAATACTTGATGGGGCTTGCTGACATCGAGATGTCAATGTCACTGAGAAAAAAATTGGAGAGATGATAGAGAAGGGATTTCTTTCGCCGAGTTCATTGCCGGGTTATGATTCAGTCATTCAGAAACTTAGTGACTTGGGAAAGGTGCATGCTGCAGAGATGTTTTTCGAGAAGGCTCTTGAAAACAAGGTTAAATTGCTGAATGCTACATATGGTTGTTTGCTACAGGCAATGTCCAAAGAAGGCAGAGTAAAGGAATCTATTAGAATGTACAGAATGATCGACGAAAGGAGTATTGTTGTGAACGATAGCTGTTATGATGCGTTTCTGGATCTCCTTTGCGAAGAAGATCCATCAGAAGAAAAAAGTCTGCTGGTAAGAGAACTGATCACGAGAGGGCTTTCTTCTTCCCATTCGGGATTGTCGAATTTTTTAGCATCCCAATGTAGGAAGCGCAGATGGAAAGAAGTGGAGGATCTGTTGGATGTGATATTAGAGAAGGGCCTGTCGCTGGATACTTTCTGTTGTAGCTCCCTGGTCAGGCGTTACTGCTCGATTGGGCAGACGAGTAAAGCTGTAGCCTTACATAATAAGATAGAGAAACTAGAGGCGAACTTGGACGAAAGTGCTTACAATATACTCCTTGAAGCCCTCCTCAGAGGGAGGGACATTGAAGAGGCATTTAGTGTTTTTGATCACATGAGGAGAAGGGATTTGGTTAGTACCGCGAGTTTTTCGATCATGATTCGCGGGCTCAGCCGCATCAAGGAACCAAATTAGGTCGGTCCAACACCTAATTGATGGACCAACTCACATAGTATTGGTTCTCAATTTTTGGGGCCGAGGACCGACCCTCTTGAATCTAGGATTAAAAATTGGATTGACCCTATCGGTCCAGTTCGATTTTAAAGTCAACTCGGGACCAACTAATAATTTTCTTGTTTCATTTTTTGTATTCCTTAAAAAGACAAACCTACTATTTGAAATTACATATTCATCAACGATGTAGCTTTAATCAACCAAAATATAAATACCAGTACATATCCAATATAAATTTAAGATAACATAACAATAGGAATTACATAACTGCAAAAAGTAATAAAGTATAAAAATGATCAAGACTGCTCGTGGAGATATAAGTGTTTCCTCTTCTGGAGCATACTATAATTCCGTGGCTTTTGATTTGTCTTTGAATCATTTTTTTTGCTTGGAAAATGCGATGAGATGGGAAGTTTAAGAGAAGAGAATTCCGAGCTACATTGTAGGTGAAACTTACTAGTGGAATATAATTAAACCATAATATGTTCAGAATACTTAATATCAACCATAAATATACAACTTCATATCTTGTTAATTAGGGTGAGCATGGTTTGATTTGAACCAGGCCCACATAAGACAAGGGGCGAGTAGCGAGTGCGAGCTACGAGACAAGAGGCAAGGGGCAAGCGGCATTGTGAGAGGCAAGTAGTGAGTTGCGAGGTGAGTGGGGAGCCAGGAGCGAAGTGAGTGTTAAAAAAAAGATAAAAAAGAAAGAAAAGGACAGAACAAAATGCTGGAGGAGAATGGCTTGTTAACCCCATTAACGTTAAGTTAGTGTTATAAACTTTAGAATATGTAAAAAATAAATAAATTATATATAACATATTAGATGTATAATACTTACAGGTCGGTCCGGGTTGATCCATCATAAACTTCTAGGATCAAGGACCAACTTGTACAGTGCAAGATCTAGGGTTCCAAGACCAAAGACCAACCCAGTCCCTTGGGAACTTGAATTAAAACCGGCAAAGTTGGGCCGATTCAGGGTTGATGAACCAATGCTTACCCCTACCGTGCATAAATTAAGAAACTATGTTTGGCATAATTTGCTTAGATTTTATTTTGTTTCTCTCTTCTTTAGCACTTCAACATATAATTAAAAACCTTTTAGATTATACAAAATCCAATTGCAATTATTCTTCAATGAACTATAACTTTCAGCGATAAATAGAGGTTTATTTACATACTCTAAGGCTTTATCATATACGTGGAATAGTACTTTAAGGTTTTATAAGATACATGGAATAGTTCTGATCGATATCGGGAAATTGCTATCCAAGCTTCCATCCATGAAGATCATTAACAATCTAATGGTATCAAATTCATCTTATTCAAATAATTAGGCAATCACGGAGGGTGTATATGATGGTGCTTCTAGAGAAAATAAATTCAAACAAAACTTGCCATCGATAAAATTTGTTAGCTTGTGAAATTGCTATATGCAAATTGTGCAAGTCAATGACACCAACAAAATGAACATGACTATATACTTATAGAGCCCTTCATATTTTCATGCTCCACACCTTAGCCAACTCAATTTCCTTTTCTTTCCTCGTGGTCCTTGAATTGCTCCATGGCAAGGCCCCTGAGATGCCAATGAATCAAAGAATCATGCATCATATCTCACTCGCATTTTTGAAAACCTCTCTTTTGACATTCATGTAATTATCATGACTTACATACTCCAATCTTGCACGTAAAAGTAAGAGCATCTGGAGAGTCTTATTTTTATATCCTTTGTTCATACTATGTTTATGTTCTGCCTATTTAATAGGCTTATTTTCTGTTGGATAGTGACGAGTTTTAGCAGCAACTCTCTTGTGTGTTTTTTCTTCTCTGAGTCTATTCGAGTAAATTTCAACAGTAGTATCAGAGCCACAATAGGGAAGAAAAAAAGTGTTTAAAAGGAGTCTTGAGTGATCAAACACGAGAGCAGTAGTGGTTCTTCTTTGCAGCAGCAGTGATGGCCACAGAGAACTTCATACAGTCTGCTATACCTCTCTTTGATGGTCATTATGACCATTGGAGTATGTTGATGGAGAATTTCCTCAAGTCTAAGGAGTATTGAGACGTTGTTACTTCTAGTATTGCCAAACCAGAGGAAGGAGCTCAGTTGACAGCAACACAACAGATAGCTCTGGAAGCAGCAAAATTGAAGGATCTTAAAGCCAAAAACTATATGTTTCAGGCTCTTGACAGATCCATCTTGGAGACAATTCTCTGCAAGGACACCTCCAAACATATATGGGATTCCATGAAAAAGAAATATCAAGGCTCAGCAAGGGCAAAAAGGCAGCAACTCTAAATGCTTCGTGGGGAGTTTGAATTGCTAAGAATGAAATCGGGAGAAACAATCACGGATTTCTTTTCCCGGACAATGGCGATTGTTAATAAGATGCGAATCCATGGAGATAAGACGGAAGACGTCACAATAGTTGAGAAGATTCTTCGATCTTTGACACCAAACTTTAACTTTGTTGTCTGTTCTATTCAAGAAGCCAAGGATGTTGAAGAACTCTCAATTGATGAGTTACAAGGATCGTTGTTGGTCCACGAACAAAATTTCTTACAGCAAGAACCATAAGAGAAGGCATTGAAGGCCTCAACTGCAATCAACAACAAGAATGAATAGTGGCAGAAGCAGAGGAAGGGGAACCAATGATCGCCACAATTTCAATAAAAAATCTTATGGCTATTTTTCTCGTGATTCTCAAGGTAGAGAATGAGGACTTGGAGGTTGACACTCAACAGATTTTAGACCAAAGTCAGTAGACAAATCCAAAGTGGAGTGCTTTCGATGCCACAGGTATGGGCATTACAAATCTGAATGTCAAACCAATTTAAATACATAAAGTATGGAAAGAACTAACTTTGTAGCAAAAAAGGAAGAAGCAAAAATTCTCCTATTAGTGTGTTAGGAAAAGGAGAAAACTTCTTCAAACTTGTGGTATCTTGATACTGGCTACAGCAACCACATGTGTGGAGACAAGAAAGCATTCTCTACATTAGACGAGTCGTTCCGCACCACAGTAAAATTTGGAGACGATTCTACCGCACCAGTCATGGGGAAAGGGACGGTTGCAATTGTTCCTAAAGGGATTTCAGTACATGCCATCAAAGAAGTGTTTTATGTTCTAGAATTAAAAACCAACCTCCTAAGTGTTGGCCAATTACAAGAGAAGGGCTATGAAATTACACTCAAAGGAGGTGTTTGTAGAATCCATGATGAGAAATTGGGTCTAATTGCTCAAGTTACAATGATTACCAATCGGATGTTCCCACTACATCTTCATGGCACTTCCCATTCATGCTTTGCTGCAAGATTAAAAGAGTAAGCTTGCGTATGGCATTTCAGATACGATCATCTTAGCTTTGGTGGACTACGGACATTACATCAAAAGAAGATGGTGGAGGGACTGCCCCCAATCACTGCTCTGTCCGAAATATGTGAAGACTGTGTTGTTAGCAAACAACAGTGTGCTCAATTTCCACAAGAAAAAGCATGGAGAGCAAAGAAACCGTTGGCGCTGGTCCATTCAGATATTTGCGGGCCAATATCTCCAATTTCTAATGGAGGTAAATAGTATGTTATCACTTTCATTGATGATTATAGCCAGAAGATTTGGGTTTATTTTTTGCATGAAAAATCTGAAGCTTTTGAAGCATTCAAGAGCTTCAAAACACTTGTTGAAAAAGATAGTGGGAATCCAATAAAAGTCCTACGCACAAATCGCGGTGGCGAATACAACTCGAGTACATTTGTAGATTTTTGTGGAAATCATGGCATTAAGAGACAACTCACTACAGCTTATTCACCACAGCAAAATGGAGTTTGTGAACGGAAGAACCGCACTATTTTGAAAATGGT
Source organism: Eucalyptus caleyi (assembly GCA_014182885.2). NCBI lineage: Eukaryota > Viridiplantae > Streptophyta > Magnoliopsida > Myrtales > Myrtaceae > Eucalyptus > Eucalyptus caleyi. Next base: position 52,647,389 of record CM024470.2, read on the forward strand.
GTGAAGTTTATTGACAACAAGTGGAATTCCAAAGAGCTTTTGGCCCGAAGCTGTTAATTGGAGTATTCATCTTTTGAACAGAAGCTCGACTCTTGTTGCTCTGAATATGACACCTGAAGAAGCTTGGAGCAGACAAAAACCAGCAGTAGATCACTTTAGAATTTTTAGGTGTATAGCTTATGCTCATGTTCCAGATTAGAAGAGAAAAAAGCTAGATGACAAGGGAGTTAAATGTGTTTTTCTTGGCATTAGTGATCAATCAAAAGCCTATAAACTTTATAATCCTATAACCAAGAAAATCATCATTAGTCGTGATGTGATATTTGATGAACAACAATTTTGGCCATGGAGTGAGAAAGGTGTTGAAGGACAAATTCCAATGAATTTTGAAGATGATGAAGAGCCCACAACCAATCGAACCATCACAGAAAGTTCACAAAGTCAAGAGGCTACTGCAAAAATTGAAGAACGGCCACATCGAGTTAAAAAAAGATCCACTTGGATGAGTGATTATGAAGTAACAGGGGTTGACCAATCTGAAGATCCACTTACCTAATTTGCTTTGTTTTCAGATTGTGATCCTACAACCTATGATGAAGCTGTGCAAAAAGAAAATTGGAGAATTGCTATGGATGTAGAAATTGCAGCCATTGAGAAGAATAATACTTGGGAATTGACAGAACTTCCAAGAGGACACAAATCAATCGGGGTCAAGTGGGTGTACAAGACGAAGTTGAATAAAGATGGTGAAGTTGACAAGTACAAGGCACGCTTGGTCGCAAAAGGTTACAAGCAAGAATTTGGAGTAGATTACAAAGAGGTGTTTGCTCCCATGGCAAAACTTGACATAATCAGATTGATGATTGCATTAGCAGCACAAAATTCATGGCCTATCTTCCAATTGGATGTGAAGTCGGCGTTCTTACATGGTGACATACAAGAAAAGGTATTTGTTGATCAACCTTTTGGTTATGTGAAGCATGGTAGTGAACATAAAGTTTATAGATTGAAAAAGGCACTATATGGGTTAAAACAAGCTCCCCGAACTTGGTATAGTCGCATTGATGCTTATTTTTTGAAAGAAGGATTTAGAAAATGTCCATATGAGTATTACATTATTTATTAAAGTTGATAATTGTGGAAAATTGCTTCTAGTATGTTTGTATGTGGATGATCTCATCTTCACAGGGAATAATAGTGTCTTGATCACCACATTTAAGAAGTCTATGATGAATGAATTTGAGATGATTAATCTTGGATTGATGCATTATTTTCTGGGCATAGAAGTAATTTAATCTGCAGCTGGAATCTTTCTTTCCCAAAAGAGATATGTTCAAGAGATCTTAGAAAAATTTCAAATGAAGAATTGCAACTCTGTGACCACACCAACTGAAGTTGGCTTGAAGCTATTGAAAGATTCTTATGGGAAAAAGGTGAATAGCACACTTCACAAGCAAATTGTTAGAAGTTTAATGTATGTGATAGCAACTATCATACCCGAAAAACAGGCATGTGCACATCCCACTGCGGTTGATAGAAATGCGACTTCCCAGGACACGTCACCGACCCACTCAATTAATTTCACATGCGGAAGCAGATAAATAATCCCCAAACAAAATGTCACATCCCGATCCTCAGGCACGCACACATCCCTTACTTTTGGTTGATTTTAAAATGCGATATCTTAGGACTACATATCGCCGACCCTTTCCTTTTTAATAGCACATGCGGAAGTAGTTATAAAAATCCCCAGACAATAAAGCAATGTGATGTATAAGTAGAACTGGAAAATTGAACCTGAAAATCAACAACCTTATGTACATCTATAATGACTCAGTCATACATGTACATATACAAACCATGCTAAAAAGGTTGGTTTCTACTCAATAGATTCTACAGCAACAGTCATCAGGATCCTACTTTGGATCATCCTCGGCGTTCTCCTTCAGATACTCCTCTTCGAGTTCTTTCTCCTCAGGTTCTTCATTAGGGTCTTGAAATGTTTTCCCCAAATCGGGATGAGACTACGTCTCAGCAAGTTCTACCCCCTAAGACCTGATTAATAAACTAATACACCTTAGGGCTGCCTATGCACAACATGAGTTAGAGGACTTACCTTGGCCTCAGATTCCGCCTGCATATTAGTACAGATCAAATAGGCATACAAGCGATCACATCAATGATCGAAGCATCGATCGAATCGACCTAGTCGATTACGTGCCAACAAGACCACTCATGGTCATTCCATTCAATCAATCAATTCACAACATCAAATCAAAGTAATGATCAATCGACTTAGTTAATTACATGTCAGCTGGACCATTTCTAGGTCATTTTAGTCATTGCTATACAGTCTCAACTGATAAAACCAATCACCGAGCCACGTGCATTCTCCGAGGCGATATTTCTTATTATCGAGCCACATGCATTCTTCGAGGTGATGGAATCGATCACTGAGCCACGTGCATTCTCCGAGACAATATTCCTTATCACCGAGCCATGTGCATTCTCCGAGGTGATGGAACCGATCACCGAGCCACATGTCTCTTCCAAGATGCCATGCTTAACTCACTGGGCTCACGTGCATTCTCCAAGGCGATGCATCAAGTCACCGAGCCACATGCCCTTTAAAATGCCATTATGAATCAGCGAGCTCACGTGCATTCTCCAAGGCAATGCATCAAGTCACTGAGCCCACGTGTCTCTTCAAGATGCCAAATGTACTCATTGAGACCACATGCATTATCCGATGTAATGCATCAAACTACCGAGCCCACGTGCATTCTTAGAGGTGATAGACCAACTCACCGAGCCACGTGCCTTCTCCAAGGTGATATATAACCTATCATGGATTCACTATACACATGACCGAATTCCTAGATGACATGTCTAGGCATCGGGTCAGCATACATCTTACACACTCACTTTCATTTCCATAATTTCCAGCATGATCGATAGTCTACCACAATACCTTTGTCTCTGGCAACCGATACTCAATTATTCTCCAGTCAATTACTCAAATTAATTTAATTTAGGAATAATCCCTAAAAATCCACAATTAAATTAATTCAGCATGATATAGAACTCATTTATATAAATGGATTGCATCACGACAATCAGCACGAAATTCTGGTCACTAACCATTCCAATTGAATTTCCGGAAAATAAATAATTTCAAAAATTAAATAAATAAGTACAATAAATTCAATTTAGCACAATATAAAGCTCAATTAAATAAACGGGCTGCACCACGATCATCAGCTTAAAATCCCGCTCACTGGCCATCCCAATTGAATTTCTGGTAAATAAATAATTAAATAATTAATTTCGAAAATTAATATTTAATTCCTAAAAATTCCAATTAGGCCCGAATTGCCTAATTAACACCCGATAAGGGTCGGGAAAAATCCCACAAAGCATCCAATAAATACTATAGACAATTCTCTATCTAAGTACACTAACCAAACAACTAATATGCAATGCAATTAACTAATAATCGCTAATCAATTCTAATCTAACCACCTAATTACACTTATTTAACTAACACTAATCAACATTTAAGTATAATTAATAAACTAAGAAGGAATTAGTGAGTAAAACTCACTCAAAACAACAGGCTCGACGCGAGGATCGACTTTTCTCAAAGCAGGCCGAGCATCCGGGCTTGGGAAGGCGGCCAAAATAGGCTAAAACCCCATTGTCATACCCATTTTCTATCTTCTCTGTGTGCAGCTAGTTGAGGCGGTTCCGGCGTTGGTTGAGGTGGCCAAGGGCGGCGGAGGGCAAGGCGAAGCTTTGACTAGGCCAACGGTGGCCGGAGGAGGTCGGGCGGCGGCCTAAGATGGCCAAACGGGACTGAACCGAGGCGGAACAGAGGCTAGACAGCAGCTCATTTGGACCAGGGTAGACGGCGCCCGGCGAGCGAGCACAAAGTGGACGGGATGGCGGCAGTGTTTCATGACGGCGACGGCAGCTCCGGCGCAGCTGCAGCTCCTTCAACCGACGTCAATCGCTACTTCTACTTCTGTTGGTCGGTTTTCTTCAAACCAGAGGGAGGAGAGGGGGCGGATGCGCGCAGACAACAGCTCGGCAGCGGGCTCGGATGCGCGCGAGCAACTCCAGTGGCTTGCGGGCGTGTGACAACAGTGGCGAGAGGCGGCAATGGCAGCTCGGTCTTCGGCTTCCATGGTGTCGAACAGCCGAAGAGGAAGATGGGGCGGGGGTCGATCGACGGAGGAGAGAGAGGAGGAATAAGAAACCAATTTCCCCTTTTCCTCTCACACACTCTCTCTCTTAGGTCATCGCAACTTGGCCCATCATAACCTCATATGATGTCACATTCCACTCACCTCTAAGCTTTCAAGACAAGCTTCTAATCGGTCCATTTTGCTTAGTCCACCATGGCATACGAATTTCACTTATTTGTACATCAATTCTTTCAATTTCATTCAATTCTCTTTTAATTAAACCAAATCGAAGTCCATAAATTAATCCATACCACCACACTTCAATTCACATATTTACTTGTCCATAAAACCATCTTGAATTCCAAAAGCACAATAAGAAAAATGGCCCTCTGCAAATTCCGATTAAAAAAGGCCCTATCTCAACTTTTTTCCCAAAAAGTCTTGATTGTCAGAAAAATCTTCTAAGACTGAGCCGACGTTCCTAAAATGAACTGTGACATGACAAACTCTTCAATTTCTAAAATCGGACTTAGATTGGCGGTCAATTTCACTCCGACGTGCTTTTAGTGTGACCTAGGCTAACGGGTATTTTTCACAACTTTTTAGAACAAATGACATGTGGTTGATTTTCTTCAAGCCACGATGAACCCACTCGACATATTAGCGACTCTCGATTGTCGTGAAAATCTTGATGATTCAAATATGGACACAGAGTACCAAAACGACAATAAAATCAAATTAGTGTCGGTCAACGAGAGTTTTCCAATTTAATGGAGTGACCCACGATTGGTCATTCATCTCAGTCAAACCGACCTATCTCTAATTTCAAGTCGATTTTATATTGTGCCGTAATGATCTCTAAAGATGAGCACGGTTGAGAAGTCGATTCCTGGTTGAATTCTCAAGTCTATTTTCCTTAAAGTCCTTAATAGCCTACCTAGCTAGTCTAGTTATCTCGTGAGTGGCCAACTCAGAGAAAAACGCTGTAGCCACGTCGATGAAATGCCCAATTTAACCAATTGAAATCAAAGTCTGCAAATCAGGATGTCACACAAAACTCAATTGGGATAGAAAAGTAGGATCACATTTTTTAAACCAAACCACACACTTCATACACGTCAAACAAGTTCGATTACAGGACTGGGCTGTTTACAAAAGATCTATAGAATATCAGTTCTTAAAAACTAGGGTGTCCTAAGACCAGCTAGTCAGACATGATCGTCAATTCATTAGTCTCCCCCTCCACAAATGTCCATGGCTTCGAGTCATCCACGACCGCCATCTAAGGACCTAAAAATGTTAAGCTCACAATAGGGTGAGACAATGTCTCAGCGAGTCCTACCCTCTAAGCCTTGATTAGAAAGACAATATGCCCCAGGGCACTCTAGCCACACAAAACAGACAGAGGACTTACCTCGCCTCAGTCCATTCCTGCTTGTTAGTACATTTCAATAATCAATCAAATCATACCACCGCCCGCGGTGGCTGCAATGGTTAAGGCTTGGTACCCCATCCGCCAGGGGGAAGGGTTCGAGACTCCGCGTCTGCATTCGCGCGATTCACCTGTGGCTGGGTCAATGGTGGGGGCCTAGTTCACCCCAGGGTTTACTCTCCGCCGCGAAGCAGCGTACGGAGGTTCCCTGGGTCACCCAAAAAAAAATAATAATAATAATCAATCAATCAATCAATCAAATCATTCACTAAAACCCATGGTTGATAGGACACGACCTATCTTTAGGTGGCAATTTACGGCCTAGTGGGCGCGACCTTTAATAGGTGGAGGATTACGGCCTTCTCAGGCACGACCCTTATCGGGTGGCAATTTACGGCCCAACAGGTGCGACCTTTAATAGGTGGCGGATTACGGCTTTATCAGGCACGACCTTTGTCAGGTGGTAAATCATGGTCTAACAGGGCCCAGTCAAACTTCGACGATTTTCTAGATCCATTCACAACCTTTCACAATCAAATTCCAATTGAATGATGACATTAAACATCCTTAGGATAAATCCCCACATAAACATCCATTCAATCAATCGATACAAACTGGACCTACCAACCAATTACGGCGCCAAAACCGACACCAGGTATTTTCAAGTTAAATACCAAAACTTCTCCAATTTAACACAATTCCACACTTTTGGAATAATTAACCATAATCATCAAATTGCACAATTTCCCGATTAAACATACAATTGGCACAAACTGACCGCATTGCTACGATCGGCGCAAAATTCTAACGACCGCCATCCTCGGCAAATTTTTTGAAATTATTAAATAATTAAATTTAATTCCGAAAATTAAATAATTAAATAATATATTATAATAATATAATTTTATAAAATTCGAAATAAATAAATAATTAAAATAAATAACTAGGGCTTTAAACTAGATTACACTAATTTAAACATACAATTAGCCATAATTAAACATCCACTAAACTAATAATATAACTAATCTAATTAACATTTAAATAATCTAATCTAACTACCTAAACCTACTTAGACTAACCTAAACACCAATTAGGTATAATCAACTCGCTAAGCCAGGATTAGAGGATAAACTCACTGGTTTTGCACTCTGGTGAGTTCACGGCGACCACAACACCAAAGTGGTTGACAATCCTTGAAGCGGTGACACCAACGAAGGCCGGGAAGAGCCTAGAAACGCTCCTCGAAGCCTCACGGGCTTGCTGGTTGGAGGCTGCTTGAACCGAGAAGACCAAGGCTGAACCAACAAGGAGGTGAGCTGGCGTCGGTGCAACGATAGACTAGGCGGGCTTCCGGCGGCTTGGTTGGCTCCGACGATGGCTCACGGTTGCTGAACGACCATGGACGGCGACCAGAGCTCGCTAGAACGGCTGCAAACAGGTGTTGGACGAAGAAGAAGAACCAGCGGCTCGGCTGGCTGGAAACGGGCAAGCGGGGCTTCAGTAGTTCAAGAGGTGGTTCCGGTTGCTGCACGGCGGCGAGATGGCCTTCGGTGAGCTCCACGATGGCCTGAGGATGCTGGACGACGACCTTGGACAAGTGGACAAAAGCGAACCGGCACATGAGCAGGACAGTGAGGCGCGCGTGGGCCTTCGCACGCGAACGGATAACGACCGCGATGGCGACGGCTCCAACAACGGCAATGAATGGGTGACTGAGTGAGCGAGCGAAGGGGGGGCATTGAGCAGGCTGGTCCGATCGGATTCTCCTTCTCCCTCTCTCCAATTTTGAAATTCCATGGACCAAGCTTGAAGATGATGGAGATTGGTTAGAAGTGACACCCCACCTTTTGAAGAACAAATTCTCACCCTCCACTTGTCATGATCTTAGGCACTCTAGCCCCACCATGACATCACTTGATGATGTCACACTCCACTATCTCCAATCTCCCACAACCTTATTCCAATGGTTGCAATTTCATTTTCCGCCGTGGCATGAAATCTTGTATCAATTTTATTCAATTCTCTTCTAATTGAACCAAATTGAAGTCCATAAAATTAATCTAATGTCACCACACTTTAATTCACATATTCTCTTGTCCATAGAACTAACTTAAGTCCCAAAAGCACGACCAAATGTGGGCCTACTAATTCCTCGAGCCAAATTAGCAATTCTTTAATTAATTTGCTGAAAAGCTCTGATTGCATGAAAAATCTTCCGAAGATGAGTCAATGATCCTAAAATAAACTGTGACATGACAGAGCTTTCAATTTCTAAATTTAGGTTTAAAATCACGGTTAATTTCAATCCGGCGTGATTTGAGCACATCCTAATCTACCGGGTAGCTTTTAGGAATTTTCAATGCAGTTGACCTGTGGTTGATTATTTTCAAGCCATGACATAATCTTCGACACATTGGCGACTCTCGGTTGTTGTGAAAATCTCGAGGTTTCAATTACAAACACATGGTACCCAAAATGACAGAAGGATCGGTTTAATGCTGGTTGACGAGGATATTAAAATCAGGTGGAATCACCCACACTCTAATCACATATCTTAGTCGAATCGACCTATTACCGATCTCTATTCGATTCTGACAATGCCGTAATGATCATTGCAAATTAATACGGTCAAGCAGCCAATTCATGGTCAGATTCTCGAGACTATTGCATTTAATTTCCTTAATGGCTTCACTTAATGAACTAGTTATCTCATGAGTGATCAGCTCGGAGAATTGAACTATAAACATGTCGATGAAAAGTTCGTCTCATTTAATTGAAAGCAGAATCAGAAATTTGGGATGTCATAGCAACGAGACCAGATATCATGCATGGTGTGAGCCTCATAAGTAGGTATATGGAACGCCCAACAGAAATACAATGGCAAGCTGCAAAGAGAATTTTTCGCTACTTGGAAGGGACTGCAACTTTTGGGCTGTTTTACAAAAAAGGAGAAAAATCAAATTTGTTTGGCTTCATTGACAGTGATTTTGCTGGAGATATGGATGATCGAAAAAGCACTCCTGCCTATGTGTTTATGTTTGGTTCAAGGGTTGTCTCATGGTCTTCAAAGAAGCATCCAATTGTTACTCTATCAACAACTGAAGCTAAGTTTGTAGCTGCCACCTCAAGTGCTTGTTGTTGACACCTATTTTTAGCAAATCTAGGAAAATAAGGAAAATAAAAATTGCATTTTGAACAAATAAAAGGAAGAAAAAAATAAAAATGGGGAAGATTGATTTGATTGATTATGCATGGAAGTTTGAAATTTTGATGAGCATTCGGATTTCGTTAAATGCAGAAATAATTTAAAAATCAAGTGAATAAGAGGCAAGAATTTTGCAAAATGGAAGAAATCGAAAGGATCGAGCTGATTGCGAAATCATGCTCTGATTTACAGGATTGATTTAATGCAACATAAGATGGAAAGCCGAAAGTTGCTATAAAATGGCCATATGAAAATCACTATAAAAAGAGCCATAATTTTCGTGAGCCTGGGGGGAGAGCGATTTTTGAAAATTGGAGAGCAAAAAGGTGAGAGGCCTTCCTTCAGTTTTGAGGGAGAAAAGAAAAGAAAAAGTCAAAAAAGAAAGAGCAAAAAGGGTCAGACAAGAAGGAGAAGAGACAAAAGAGAAGCGTAAAGGCAGAAGAAAAGGGCAAAAAAGGGGGTGATTTGACCCCTACTGTTCATCGTCTCCCCAAGCTTGCTGCCCCACGTTGCTGCTCCATCTGCTACGCCCGTTGCTGCTCCATCCGCGACTGTCCAGAGCTGCTCCATCTCACCGTGCGATTACCGCCGTTCACCGCCACCGCCACGCCGGCGCCGCATCTCCGGTGAGGACCTGACACCGAGCCGCTCCTTGCTGTCGCGACCAGTCCCGACGCCGGAGCCGATCGCCGATCGCTGATCCGTCGGGCGCCTCCACCTCGGTCAGAGCCCCTACCCCGACGAACCGAAGCCCCGACGCTCCACCCTCCGCGAGTAGGCCCGAGCCGTGCCACAGCCGAGCCACCTTACCCACTGCAGCACCACCACCAGCACCGAACGCCAGGCGCCCCGACGACCGCGCTCCTGCCCAGCCGACGCCGGAGCTCCGAAGCCTGCTCCGCTCCCAACCTCGCCGCGCCGCTCGCCTTAGCCAAGCACCCGGTGCCTTCGCCGCCCGTCTCCGCTCACCGGACGCTGCGCCTGCACACCCGACGCCGCATCTCGAAGCTTGAGGCCTGCTCCGTTCCATTACTGTTCCGCAGCAACCGAGCTCTCACTGTTCACCATTGCCGCCGCGACCCACAAGCCCGACGCCGCCGCACCCGCTGCCGAGTCCTCCGTCCGAGCGCCACCCCACGGCTGTCAAGCCCAATTTTTGAAAAAAAGAAAAAAAGAAAAGAAAACACATTAGGTAGTTTTCTTTAGTTTATTTTATTCATTTTATTTTACTTTATCTTTTTTTAGTATAATTAGTCTTTACTATATGATTGGAAATTCCAACATATCACCCGATTCGCAACCGCGCCAGGATTTTTTATTTCATCTATAAGGCCTTAGATGAAATAATTAATTAAGCAGGAATAAAATTGATATTTTGATCTTTAAGGCTTAAGATCAATTTATCAATTTTATCAGCGAAATGTTATCCCTTGATATAAATGACGTGTGATATCATTGGTTTAGCTTGTCATGATCGCTTTGTTCATCTTGAGATGTGTTTGGGCTATAATATTGCATGTTTTAGGGTTTACATATTTAGAATAGGAATCTTATTTCGAATTTTAAAATCAAAAACAATAAAAAAATCATCATGTATATGTAATGTAGTGTTAAAGCATATTTTGCATGTCATTGCATATTAGGGTTAAATTGCACTTAGTTTAATTTAGATTTTTAATTTATTATAAGTTTAGGCATTTTTAGATATATTGCACTTTAGGATTATTTAGGTCAAGATAATATTTTAGTTCAAATTAGGATTTGGCTCAACCTAATTCCTAATATAAACTAATTAGGATCTTAATCTAATTAGGTAATTTTCACATTTCACCTAATTTCGAATTTCATGAAAAATACAAAAAAAGTCATATTATTTAGGATAAAATACATTCTTTTAGGAAAGAGAAAAAAATGCAATATGCATGTCATTAGGGTTAGCTTCATTTAGATGCATGTCATTTAGGGATTGTTATTAGATCCATTTAATTAGAAATTGCATGTCATTAGAATTAGGTCATTTAGTAATATCGCATTGCATATTGCATGATTTTCATTAATTAAATGAAAACAAAAAAAGAAATTGCGTGATAATTAGAAACAATATCTAGGGTTGTTGATGTGGTTTTTAACTTAATATTGCAGATGCTTTCGTTGTTTTGAGGTAAGTTTTTACAGTTTATTTATTGTTTATCTGAGTGTTAAATTGGTGGATTGCGCACTCGCATGATCACCTAACATGTTAGGAAAATAGATTTAAAATCAATTTAAGCTGCATGCAAAAACATTTTTGGAAAATAAAAGAATGGTACCGAAAGGGCATTAGAGAAATCTAGTGTAACCAAGTCCCCGTACCCATAGTCTCTGGTTCGTAGGAGTAAAGTGAAACTCCCGTTACTTTACTTGGGTTTCTAATCGACCCACCAAAAAAATAGATTAGTGGCGACTCCTGTTTAAAAAATAAATTACATGTTAAGAACTTGAATTTAAGTCGCGAATTGGTATGGGCTTGGGAGAGCCCGAATTAAGTCTAGGCTTAATAATCCATTAACCAAATTTTAGATGGTTCACACCTCGAAAAATTTAGGTCGCGACACTTGTCATGCTATTTGGTTAAGGAAGATTCTTTGAGAACTTCAGTTTAAACAACAAGAAGCAATGACAATATATTGTGACAACAACTCAGTCATTAAACTTTCAAAGAATCTAGTTATACATGGAAGGAGCAAGCATATAGATGTGAAATATCATTTCTTGAGGGATCTCGCAAAAGATAAAGTGATAGATCTTGTTTTCTGCAGAAGTGAAGATCAACTTGCTAATTTATTCACCAAGCCTCTCAAATTGTCTACATTTCAGAAGTTGAGAAAGCTTATTGGTGTTTGTTCGTTGGATGTTCCAGATTAAGGGAGGGTTTGTTTTATTCCTTTAAAGTGTTGTCTGCAACATTAGTTTAAGGGAGGATGTTGAAGTAGTTAACTTTCACTTTTTTACGTGTCTTCAATAATGTAATAGTGGAGTCTTTGTTAATAGGAAGTGGCTTGTTTTTAGAAGTTAGTTTCTGCACACGTTCTGGTTAGTGGGGTATGTTAGTGGGTCTTTGTTGTTGTTGTTCTGTAGCTATTTTATTGCAAAGTGTTTTGGATGTTCTGCCTATTTAATAGGCTTATTTTCTATTGAATAGTGATGAGAGTTTTAGTAGCAACTCTCTTGTGTGTTTTTTCTTCTCTGAGTCTATTCAAGTAAATTTCAACAGTTTAACCATATGAGAAACACACCGAACAATAATATTGATGTGAGATCAATGAGTTTGATCCGCATTGTAAATGTATCTAATTCGATATACTGGCATTTGTGGATATAGTAGAAATAAGTGTGCATTTGACAAAGCTTGACCCGTCATGACTTTTAGCTGCTTGTAGCACCCCTTGGGCTACACTTTTAAGGACAAATCGATACATCTAATAAAGCATATCAAATATCGTCAAATTGCCATGTCTACAATGCTTTCTAGAAATCTTAAGGTTGGCAGTCAATTTTCCTTCAAAATTTCAAGTATTCATCCATGAATCAATGAGCAACCCACTTTTGTATTGACGATTTTGACCAGACCTCTCATTTATAATATTTGCTACTATGGAAATGTTTATTAAATGCAAATATGCAAGTGTATCCATAATAATAATGAGTATCCACCAAAGTCAGCAATAGTAACTGAATCATGTTCTGTTTAAATTTACTCTCGGCATCATTTCTTATTCTCTAATTAGACGACCGATCTAACTTCCATCACACACTCTTATCGTAGTAGCAAATACCCTAGTAGCTTATAGCTTATACAATCAGACCAAAGTTCTGAAATCGAACCGACCTACCACGGTTGGCAACCCTCCGTCCATCCTAGACCCTTTAAGTGTCGGAGTTGTTGAAGGTGAGCTTGGATGGGTTGTACGTTGTACCATGCATATCCAATTTAAATGAAGGAAAGTCCATCTTCAAGAAACAGATAGCCTAGCTAACATGAAAAGTTTGCCATAATTGAACCGACCAATTTACATTTCACCTTATTGAAGCCGGGGAATGATTTACCTATACGAACTATTAGACATACCATGAAGACCTTGATTCAAGTCTTCATGTATTTTCTTGTACGTGTACACATTAATCACTTTTTCACTTTTTTCATCGACAGAAGCATATTCTCTTTTGTTGCCGAGAATCAAATAGAAGCTAGCTATACATCAAGAGTACTAAAAATTCATGCGGAACACTAATATATACTGATATTTAGGATAATCTGTTAGAACTTGTAGCCACAATCTGAATCCAACTCTATCATCTCAAGTAGTTGCCTTGTATATACTTCTTTCATGTTACTCTTGGCAATGAAAAAATTCTTGTGACCAAAATTTAAAATATACAACCTTTTTAAATAATATTCACGGGTAATACAGTACGTAAATTAAGAAGCAATTACAGAGATGAGGCATTCACGCAATCATGAGTACAGCAAGCCCAGGACCCCACCGTGTCTATTTTGGCGACTCCATTTTCGGCAAGTTTTTTAGTTGGGAAGGTAATTATGAGTATTAATTTGTGAGTATTTGTTGTGCTCATGATTTTATGAGCTAAATAAAGTTACATAATACGATCCACAATTGGCTCCATCCAGTCATAAGCATTTCATTAAAACCATGAATGAGATTCCCATAAGATTCAACTCGTGTAGATATCATTTGGCTTAAATTGGGATGATTTTATTTATGGAAAATTTCTTCCTAACCTTGCAGTAATGGTTGATTGTAGTATGAGCTGTATTTTTTATTTTTTATTTGTGGGCTTAAATTAGCTTATTAGCATTATGCCGGCATCTTCCTTTCAAAAATTACCGTAATCCAATCATGATAACGATGCCTTAACATATCACTCATTCATAGATTTTTTGTCTAGCCAAAACAAAAACACAAAAAAAACAACAGACGTAATGTTTAATGTCTAGCCCTGAATTCTCTGTTGTTGTGGAATTGTTTCCATATGATGTACAATTGCTTCGTTACTCTACAAGACATCGGCAACTTTAGATAATACATTGATCTAAGAAAGCACTATTTATCTTAGCATAAGTGAAATACATAAAGCTTTTGTTGTGCACTTTGATCCGAGAAGCTCAATCTCTCCTATTCTCCTCAATTCAATCAATCTGCAAACGCGAAGTACCAAACACATTTTGCATTTTTTAGAAAAGTATTATGGCCAAAGAAACAAACTGTTTAAGTCTCGAATAGCGATAAGTGTTATTGTTTTTTTTTTTTTTTGGGCAATAAAATCATAAAGATATATTCACTTTTGATTTGTAAAAAGAGCTGTACTTCTCTCCGTCCTTTGCTCTTTCTAAGTTTATTTTATCTAGAACCATATCAAACAATATACATGAGACCAATGACTTTGCTCGATGTTGGAATTCCTTCTAATTGACAAAGATGGTATTTATATAGTAGGAACGATTTACGGCTTTTGGCTGCATATGGTAACCATGAGGCTGATTACGTGACTTTGCGCATTTTCTTAGTGAATTCAATAATGACATTGAATATCAATCGTCGAATTGTCGTGTCCAGAATTTTGATTAAGTAAATTAATCAATCTTTGAGGTTCAATATAATGGTTATTCTTAAAAGTCAAGTAATGATAAAAAGGTATGCATTGTCACATTAGAGGAATATACAATTTCTACCTAACCTACCATTTATCAAATTTCTTGGTATGGAATGTTATGAATGCAAAATAAGCAAGTGAATCCACCAATAATGAGAATGACCAACTCTTTGCCTATTTATACAGCTCTCATATTTTGATCCTCCAAGCTTCAATATCTTATTCCTCTTGAGACACAATCTTGCCACTCTCCTTATATATAACCATCTCGATCAACAAATGATGTGAGATAGCTAGTATAAGCACCTAGAGGGGGGGTGAATAGGTGCACAAATAATTTCTCGAGATACGGAAGCGATTCTAGGCAAACAATAGAAAGGAAGTTCTCTTTTGATTAATAAAATACGATCAAAGTAAAGTAAAGAGTAGGGAAGAGAAAATTGAACACAAGGTTTATAGTGGTTCGGCTTATTCCAAGCCTACGTCCACTCTTCCGCACTGACAGCCCACCGGCTAGATTTCACTATGAACAAAAGAGAAGTTACAGCACAGCTTTTCCTTGATTCCATAGTGTAGATGTTTTACCACACTTCCTCAAGGTTTCTTACAAATATAGACTCTTTTTTGTTTACAAGATTTCGCTCAACAAATGAATTGACTAAGAACAAGGAGCTTCAGACTTTGGAATTCTTCTATCATGCATACACTCGAACAACTGGAATGTCTTCCTTATATACTCCTTCATGCCATCATACCCGTTGGCAATTACCAAAGGAATTCCTCCAATCTACCCGTTGGACGGAATCAATTAGGAAGATCATTCGAGCTATTAAAGGAACATGTCGATAGCCCATCAATCATGTTCGCCCATACAATCAGGATCTCGATTTCCATAAGTAGAACTTTCCAAGTATACTTTGCCAATCATCGGATCCTTAATCTTCGAATCAATTATGATCAAATAAAGGATTCCATCATGTCATATCTAGCCAAGAGATCTTCTCTAGTCGATTAGGTCACATCCTTAATGAAACATCCAGTTCTAGATAGCCTTTTTTCAACAGATTAGAAACTGTCAATGAGGATAGACTTTGAGTCTTGAGTCTGGCTGTCCGGAAGTCTTTAGACTTTAAATAGCAGAGTCTGCAAGCCTTCAGACTAGACTGATGGAAACGTTTTGTCAACTTCAAAACACTCAAGAGGATTTCTCCAACAATCTCCCCCTTTTTTATAGTGACAAAACTTTCCTGCAAATTTGGAAAACTTTGACTTGCAAAACATTTCTCAAACATATATGCATTTCTCACACACTCTCCCCTTTATCTACCTCTCCAAGCCAAACAATTGTCCCCAACCTCCGTCTCTTCTGAAGGCCATGACAGCTTCGACGGTGGGCCGGAGCAAGAACCGGGAGCTGCTCCAGAGGTGGAGGACCCTCGGCATCAAGGCCATCCAAGCCGTGCAGGCGCTAGAGAAATTGAGCAACCAGGACCTGCGATAGCTCAAGCTAGTTCGCCTATAGCTGATTCTCCTTCCGAACTGTCTTCCAAGGAAGGGACTGACTTTTGCATGGGTTCCATGTTGTCCCATGGAACTATAATTCGCAAAGCAAACTCCATCTTCATTGCATAGAGGAAGTGAACTTAGGGCATGCTTTAGAGTAAATAGCTCTGTTTTCTAGTATCACATGTAAAATCGTATAACAGCTCGTTGTAGGGAGTGAGCTTCCCTTAATTTTTTTATATTTTTTCATGGCTGAAAGAAATAAATTTTTACTACATAAAACATCAATCTATTTTCGCGTATTATGGGTAGACCCCTGAATTAGTTGGTCCTATTTTTTTCAAGTGCTGCCAATGAACATGTGATATTAATCTTGAGCGATGGTCCAGTTAATGTTGGCACACTAGCACAACCCCGGAGCGAGGACAAAGTTGGCATATCTGTTATGTCGTACTTTTTTTCTGATCAACAAAATCCGATGTGGATCCTCTAGTAACCATGATGCTTGGAAGTGCCATAAATAATCCGTTATTTCATTTTTCTAGTTTTGGTATATGTTATTCTAGTTTACAAATAAGAAACCACCTATCAAATATGTACATCAATGGAAACAAGATCAAAAATGATGCTGTGTCCATAAATACAAATAAAGACGTGATCCTAATTGAGCGTTGATCTAGATAAACATTTTCAACAGCACAAAGAGGAGATGATGTAATATGCTTTCATGGAAAGGAGAAATTTCATTTTTGATTTTTTTGTCGAAAAGAATTATATTCATTATTTAAAAGGATACAGTAGAAGTACATAAGTTTCGTAACAAAGTGAATCAAAGCCGAGTAAGGTCTATTATAGTGAAATGCAAATCCCAATTCATAAAATAAATAGAATCAATTGAACACCGGTAGGGTTAATCACAAGTTCGTTACACAATGATAGATCTATCAAGCAAAATAACTTGTGGCAAATCAATCGATCTCGGATCTTCATCAATTATGAATACACATTAGAAATTCCTCCTCCAGCAATTATGACGTAGCTAGTTTACAATGCATGCCTAAGATTGGCTTTCTCTGGATCATCGCCGTACAAAGACAATCAAAATAAGTTGAACAAACACAAATCTAATAGTTGGGAGAGCAAATCTTTGTGGTTCAGCAAGACATCGGAGTTCATGCCATCACCATTGAAGCTGAAGGCAAAGAACTTATATACATTTATAATACAGAGGCATCACATCCTTGAAATTATATTTATACTCTCAGATTTATATAAGGCGAGAATAGCTCCTAATATAAAAATTAAATCGAGAGAGTTCATATTCTCAAATTTAAAACTAGATCGAGAGAAGACATTTCCTAAATCTAAATTGGAAGAGACTAATAGAAAAAAAAAAAAAAAAAAAAAGGCTAGAATATAAGGGTGTGTTTCTTTCGCTAAAAATTAGCGATTTAGAAAAAAAAAATTTGAAAAATAAATGTTTATCTTGCTTACAAAAATAAATGGATGAAATATTTATTATTTGCCCACAAAAATAATTAAGCTTAAATGGTTGTCAATAATGAAAATATTTCCGTTGATTAATTCTTCCAAATAATATAAGTAATCATTTTTCAAAAAATAATTAAGCTAATTGTGATTAATTTGTGAGTATTTGTTGTGCTCATGATTTTGTGAGCTATATAAAGTTATACAATACGGTCCACAATTGGGCCCATCTAGTCAGAAGCATTTCATTAAAACCATGAATGAGATTCTCATAAGATTCAATTCGTGTAGATATCATTTGGCTTAAATTGGGATGATTTTATTTATGGAAAATTTCTTTGTCGGCATCCTGACCTTCCAATAATGGTTGATTGTAGCATGAGCTGATTTTTTTTGGGGGGGAGGGGCCTTAAATTAGCTGATTAGCATTATGCCGGCATCTTCCTTTCAAAAATTACCAAAATCCGATCACGATAACGATGCCTTAACATATCACTCATTCATAGATTTATTGTCTAGCCAAATTTAAAAAAAAAAAAAAACACAGGCATAATGTTTAATGTCTAGCCCTGAATTCTCTGTTGTTGTGGAATTGTTTCCATATGATGTATAATTGCTTTGGTACTCTACAAGACATCAGCAACTTTAGAAAATACATTGATCTAAGAATGCACTATTTATCTTAACATACGTGAAATACATACAGCTTTTGTTGTGCACTATGGTCCGAGAAGCTCGATCTCTCCTGCTCCCCCTCAATTCACTCAATCTACCAACGCAAAGTACCAAACACATTTACATTTTTTAGAAAGGTATTATGGCCAAAGAAACTGTTTAACTCTCAAATAGCGTTAAGTGTTTTTTTTTGGCAATAAGATCATAAAGATATATTTACTTTTGATTTGCTAAAAAAGATGTAATTTTTTTTGGTCAATAATTAGAAGTGTTAGCATTACATGCTATCTATCTCTCGTGTAAATTTGTCGCTAAAAGCTTGTAGAGAGTACTTCTCTCCGTCCCTCGCTCTTACTAAGTTTATTTTATCTAGAACCATATCGAACAATATACATGAGACCAATGAGTTTGCTCAATGTTGGAATTCCTTCTAATTGACAAAGATGGTATTTATATAGTAGGAACGATTTACGGCTTTTGGCTGCATATAGTTACCATGAGGTTGATTACGTGACTTTGAGCATTTTATCAGCGAATTCAATATTGACATTGAATATCAATCGTCGAATTGCCGGGTTCAGAATTTTGATTAGGTTAATTAATTAATTTTTGAGGTTCGATTTAATGGTTATTCTTAAAATTCAAGTAATGATAAAATGGCATGTATTGACACATTAGAGGAATATACAATTTCTACCTAACCTACCATTTATCAGATTTCTTGGTATGGGAATGTTATGAATGCAAAATATGCAAGTGAATCCACCAATAATGAGAATGACCAACTCTTTGCCTATTTAGACAGCTCTCATCTTTTGATGCTCCAAGCTTCATTACCTTATTCCTCCTGAGCCACAATCTTGCCACTCTCCTTATATTTGACCATCTCCATCAAGAAATGATGAAGTCATTTCGTCGACCACTATAGTTTTTTTCCTCAAAAAATCTATTGATGCGTCTAATGGTTATCCATTTGTTTCATCAAATATTATATCCACATACAAAAAACTCTCCTAATGTAGCGGGAGATGCATCATCATGCGCTCTATCTCTAAAAAGTCGGATCAGCGATCTACCAAAATATGCTACTTGCATGACTTCGTCTCATCAGAGGTATGAATTTTCAAAATTAACATCTTGTTAGATTAACTATTTTGTCTTAGTTTGACTACTTACCTTTCCTACTCGTGATTTGGAATTGATATAACTTTCTATTGCTCAGTTATTGTAGCTTGGCCGGCTCTCTTGGTGGATAACATCAAGAGCTTGCTAGGGACTCCATCGAAAAGAAGAGATGAGTCGAAGTTTGATCCAGGCATTAAGGGCGCGTTTGGTAACGATTCTGTTACCGGGAACAGATTCTGATCTGAAATGATTCTTTTTTATTCTCTTCCCTGGAACAATTTTTAAGCATTTTAAGCCGTTTGGTAATTGTCCAAAATTTCTTATTCTAGAAAATAATTGTGTTTGGTATTGTGCTTATTGATTCTGTTCCAAATCAATTTCTTATAATTTTAAAATTTTTTTTACTTTTTTCCTTTATTTTATTTTATTTTTTTCCTTTTCGCATATTCTTCTTCTTCTTCTTCGGCGGTCGCGATTGGCGATCAGCCGACGAGGGCCGACGACCTCACCGGAGTGTTGCTAGCCCTCGGCAAGGCCGAGCCTTGCCGGTGGCTGGGCTTGCCTCCGGCGAGCTCGCCAAACCGGTTGCCGGCGACCGGCAACTGGCGAACGGCGGCGGACAATGGCAAACGGCGGCACAGGATGGCGGTCAATGAAGAAGAAGAAAAGAGAAGAAGAAGAAGAAGAGAAAATGAAAGAAGAGTTTATTTTGATTCTTAGATTTGTTCCCGAAACAAGAATCAACTTTTTTTTTTAATTCTTGATTCTGTTCCAAATCTACTTCCGGGAACAAAAAAGAAATTTGTTCCCGGGAACAAAAATTTTACCAAATGCAATTCTGTTTCCAAATTGATCCCCATAAACAAAAAATCAGAATCATACACTATTTGGATGGTTACCAAATAGTGCCTAAAAATGGGTTTTGAACCCATTTACTTATCCATATTTGTTTAAATTGGTCGTGTATGGTCACCTTAAATTTCAAGAGTCCAGTCATAATTGGTTATAAAATGAAAAGTCTAAAATATATGGGTTGAAATGGAATTTAAGGCCAACTCATTTCCAAACCACTTGACAAAGCGTTCAGACTATTTTCTCTCTTGCTGGTGTGCTTGGTCCAGCGGCGGCCACTGCCTAGTCTCCAACTCCACTTCACACACTCTCCCCTTTATCTCCCTCTCCAAGCCAAACAATCGTCCCCAACCTTTGTCTCCTCTGAAGGCCATGACAGCTTCGACGGTGGGCCGGAGCAAGAACTGGGAGCTGCTCCAGAGGTGGAGGACCCTCGGCATCAAGGCCATCCAAGCCGTGCAGGCGCTAGAGCAATTGAGCAACCAGGACCTGCGATAGCTCGAGCTAGTTTGCCTATAGCCGATTCTCCTTCCGAACTGTCGTCCAAGGAAGGGACTGACTTTTGCATGGGTTCCATGTTGTCCCATGGAACTCCAATTTGCAAAGCAAACTCCATCTTCATTGCATAGAGGAAGTGAACTTAGGGCATGCTTTAGAGTAAATAGCTCTGTTTTCCAGTATCACATGTAAAATCGTATAACAGCTCGTTGTAGGGAGTGAGCTTCCCTTAATTTTTTATATTTTTTCATGGCTGAGAGAAATAAATTTTTACTACATAAAACATCAATCTATTTTCACGTATTATGGGCAGACCCCTGAATTAGTTGGTCCTATTTTTTTCAAGTGCTGCCAATGAACATGTGATATTAATCTCGAGCGATGGTCCAGTTAATGCTGGCACACTAGCACGACCTCGGAGCGAGGACAAAGTTGGCATATCTGTTATGTCGTACTTTTTTCTGATCAACAAAATCCGATGTGGATCCTCTAGTAACCATGATGCTTTGAAGTGCCATAAATAATCCGTTATTTCATTTTTCTAGTTTTGGTATATGTTATTCTAGTTTACAAATAAGAAACCACCTATCAAATATGTACATCAATGGAAACAAGATCAAAAATGATGTTGTTTCCATAAATACAAATAAAGACGTGATCCTAATTGAGCGTTGATCTAGATAAACATTTTCAACAGCACAAAGAGGAGATGATGTAATATGCTTTCATGGAAAGGAGAAATTTCATTTGTGATTTTTTTTGTCGAAAATAATTATTTTCATTATTTAAAAGGATACATCAGAGGTACATAAGTTTCGTAACAAAGTAAATCGAAGCCAAGTAAGGTCTATTATAGTGAAATACGAATCCCAATCCATAAACTAAAGAGAATCAATCGAACACTGGTCGGGTTAATCACAAGTTCGTTACACAATAATAGATCTATCAAGCAAAATAACTTGTGGCAAATCAATCAATCTTGGATCTTCATCAATTATAAACACAAATTAGAAATTCGTCCTCAGCAATTACGGCGTAGCTAGTTTACTGTGCATGCCTAAGATTGGCTTTCTCTAGATCGTCGCCGTACAAAGACAATCAAAATAAGTCGAACAAACACAAATCTAATAGTTGGGAGAGCAAATCTTCGTGGTTCAACAAGATATCGGAGTTCATGCCATCACTATTGAAGCTGAAGGCAAAGAACTTATATATAGATATAACACAGAGGCATTGCATCCTTGAAGTTATATTTATACTCCCAGATTTATATCAAGCAAGAATAGCTCCTAATATAAAAATTAAATTGAGAGAGTTCAAGTTCTCAAATTTAAAACTAGATCGAGAGAAGACATTTCCTAGATCTAAATTGGAAGAGAAGAATAGAAAAAAAGAAGAAGAAGAAGAAGAAGAAGAAGAAGAAGGCTAGAATATAAGGGTGTGTTTCTTTCGCGAAAAATTAGCAATTTAGAAAATGTTTTTCGAAAAATAAATGTTTATCTTGTTTACAAAAAAAAAAAAACGGATGAAAAATTTATTTATTGCCCACAAAAATAATTAAGCATAAATTATTGTCAATAATGTAAATATTTCGGTTGATTAATTCTTCCAAATAATATAAGTAATCGTTTTCAAAAAATGTTTTTCAAATCGCTCATTTTTATCCTAAAAGTCTTGAATGACATCGTCCATGCATATTATAAATATATATATAGAATAATAGGATATAAAAGTGAGAATCTGGAAACCAAATTTATCTCCATTTTCCTCACAACAAGCGGGCTATTTCATTTTCTATTTCTTCTGATAAAATAAATAATAATAATTTCATCTTGCTCTGTGTATGGTGTGAAGTCTGCTTCTTCCCTCCGCTGGAACGAAAAGCTGAATGGCATCATCGTCGTCGTCGTCCGGAAATTCTTGAACTTTCATCCAAATGCTTCTCCAAAATCGCGCCTCCATCGCCAAATCATTCTCAACCTCGGCGAACATCCTCCCTTGGAGAGCTTAGATCGAGCAGCATCAGCTGGCCTCGCAGATCTCCGCCCTCCTCCTGCAGAGGCGAAACTGGGCACCTCTTCTTGAAACCCTCGACCTCCCTTCCCGCCTGAACCCATCTCTCTTCCTCCGCGTCCTGCGCAGAATCGAGACAAACCCTCGAATATCTCTCGGTTTCTTCAACTGGGTCGGGACCAGATTGGGTTTTGGAGCGGACCTCAGGTCTTGCTGCCACATCATCCGTGTGCTGTATTTTTTTTTTGGGCTTAAATTAGCTGATTAGCATTATGCCGGCATCTTCCTTTAAAAAATTACCATAATCCGATCGTGATAATGATGCCTTAACATATCACTCATTCATAGATTTATTGTCTAGCCGGAAAAAAAAAAAAAAAAAAAGGAGGAAAAACCACAGACATAATGTTTAATGTCTAGCTCTGAATTCTCTGTTGTTGTGGAATTGTTTCCATATGATGTATAATTGCTTTGGTACTCTACAAGACATCAGCAACTTTAGATAATACATTGATCTTGGAATGCACTATATATATATGGTAAATGTAAGAATATATTGAGGAAAAGTCAACTAAACAAGAAATCGGTGCCAACAACTAAGAATGAGTGGAAGGGAGCTGATGTTAAAGAAAGAGAAACAACACAAACAAACAACTAGCTGAAACAATCGGCAACCAAGGCAAAAAACACCACAGCAAGGACAAAAACGGATCAACGCAGTAGCAACAGCCACAGCAACATCCAGAAAAGACCGGAGCGATCCACCACCACTATGCAAGCTTAGTAGGGCCACTGACGAAGACAGAGGGGTTGAAACCCCACCCTCGTTGAAGCCTCCTATTCTTGGGGTTGTTCGGCACTTTACAGAAAGTCAGGGCTTTGTCCTTAACGATTTTGATGAGATGATTCTTCATAGCTATAACTTCAAGCACTGCACCTCGGAAGGGGATGCTATTTCTTTTCTTCCAAATTAAATGACATAAGGCCCCAAAAGAGAAACGGGCAATAGAGTGAAAGAAGTCCTTACCTGACAGGGATTTCAAGGCCTGGAGGAGATTCTCCGCCTAAGTTCTGTTACGCCAGGGAAGATTACATCTTCCGGCCCAAAAGAAAGCCAGAGTCGCAGGAACATGGCAATCAAAGAAGAGATGGTCAATAGAGTCTAGGGTAGCATTGCAAAAGGCACATAATTCAAACTCAATTCTTCCAATGGATATAAGAAAAGCCTAAGTAGATAATCGATTCTTGGTGATCAGCCAAAGGTTGAATTGAAACCTTGGGGCTATAGCATTGTTCCAGATAAACTAAGCCTAGGAACACGGTTCTTTTTGGTCCTTAACGCCTCCCAAGCTGAGGTCACCAAGAAGGAACCGTCGGAAGACTTGCACCAAGAGAAATGGTCAGGGGTTCGAGAAAGAATCGGCAAGGCAAAATCCCAACACTCCAAAAGAGTCTTGAAAGCACTTCTCTCAGAAGAAAGTAGATCTGCCACCATTGCTTGTCTAGTAAGGCCTGAGGTAGCAATAAGAGAATCTGGAAAAAAAGAGGCTCCAAGGGCCAACCCGATGCCAATTGTCATACCACAGCAAGACCGAATGACCATCACCCAGTTTCCACACAAAAGAAGCCCTAAAGTCCCTTCTTAGTTGGAGTATTTTCCTCCAAGCCCAAGAGCAGACAATGGGAATGGTAGAGACCAAAAAATTATCCCTCTTTAAGAAATTGGTGTGGATCCACCGACACCAGAGGGACTCTTTATCAATGAATAAACCCAAAAAGAATGCACTATTTATCCTAACATACATGAAATACATAAAGCTTTTGTTGTGCACTTTGATCCAAGAAGCTCGACCTCTCCTACTCTCCTTAATTCAATTGATCTGCAAATGCAAAGTACCAAACACATTTTACATTTTTTAGAAAAGTATTATGGCCAAATAAACTGTTTAAGTCTCAAATAGCGATAAGTGTGTTTTTTTTTTTGGGCAATAAAATCATAAAGATATATTTACTTTTGATTTGCTAAAAAAAGATGTAATTTTTTTGGTCAATGATTAGAAGTCTTAGCATTACATGCTATCTATCTCTCGCGTAAATTTGTTGCTAAATGCTTATAGAGAGTACTTCTCTCCGTCCTTGCTCTTACTAAGTTTACTTTATCTAGAACCATATCAAACAATATACATGAGACCAATGAGTTTGCTCGATGTTGGAATTCCTTCTAATTGACAAAGATGGTATTTGTATAGTAGGAATGATTAACGGCTTTTGGCTGCATATATTTACCATGAGGTTGATTATGTGACTTTGACCATTTTATTTGCGAATTCAATAATGACATTGAATATCGGATGTCGAATTGCCACATTCAAAATTTTGATTAAGTAAATTAATCAATCTTTGAGTTTCAATACAATAGTTATTCTTAAAAGATCGGTTGTCGAATTGCCGCGTTCAAAATTTTGATTAAGTAAATTAATCAATCTTTGAGTTTCAATACAATAGTTATTCTTAAAAGTCAAGTAATGATTAAATGGTATGCATTGTCACATTAGAGAAATATACAATTTCTACCTAACCTTCCATTTATCAGATTTCTTGGAATGGAAATGTTATATATGTTGGAAATTATATCCAGAGAATACACACTACTTGTTGTAATCAGAACATCAATATAAAGAAGACGATAATAGTTATATAATATCATTCTTTTTATGTAAACTTACAAATCTTGGAGAAGAATAAAATAAGATATCACTGGAAAAATAACATAAAATTAGAGGTGAGGTACGGATAACCGAATCTCCTTAAGGCGATTAGTTCCTGCCAATGGTGCCCCGCAGATTCACGAACTATGCCTCCCAAGATACAACACCTAGATTCTGTTTGGATTAGCACTATGCAAACAGGACTCTGTCGAACCGTTCAATTGAACCAGCACACTCAGGAAAAACAGAAGAGTAGAAAGGACATCAAAGCTCTTTTTGGAATCGAATCGGGAAAACCAAAAAACCCTCATGAAGCTCTATGTTCCTATCTATATATAGAGATTTTTAGTTCATGTACTAAAGAGATACATGAATTAAATAGACGCGTGTATCCACGAGATTCATGAATAAAGAGATACGTGAATCCAAGAGATTCATGTATCCAAAGATACGTGAATTCAAGAGATTCAGGAGCTCAATAAATACATGAACTAAACGATACATGAATCTAGGAAATTCATGAATTCAATAGATACGTGAACATACAAGTATAGGAAATTCATGAATCCAAAAAGAGATACGTGAACAGAAAAAACGTATCTTAATTTATTGGCTTCCGTTGATCCATTAACCATAATTACAACCATAATTACAACAATATATGCAAAATATGCAAGTGAATCCACCAATAATGAGAATGACCAACTCTTTGCCTATTTATACTGTTCTCCTCTTTTGATGCTCTTGAGCCACAATCTTGCTACTCTCCTCATATATGACCATCTCCATCAACAAATGATGAAGTTGTTCCGTCGACCACTATAGTTTTTTTTTCCTCAAAAAACATATTGATGCATCTAATGGTTATCCGTTTGTTTTGTCAAATATTATGTCCACATACGGAAAAAAAAAAAAAAAACTCTCCTCATTCATTGGGAGATGCATCATCATGCGCTCTATCTTTGAAAAGTTGGATTAGCGATCTACCAAAATATACTACTTGCATGACTTCATATCGTCAAAGGTATGGATTTCCAAAAGTAACATCTTGTTAGATTAACTATTTTTGTGTTAATCCGACTACTTACCTTTACTACTCGTGATTTGGAATTGATCTAACTTTCTATTGCTCAGTTATCGTAGCTTTTGCCGGCTCTCTTGGCAAAACACATTAAGAGCTTGCCAGGGTCTCCATAAAAAGACTAGACGACCCGAAGTTTATCTTTATTTAAAAATGGGTTTTGAACCCATTTACTGATCCAGAATTCCTTCAATTGGTCATGTATGGTCATCTTAAATCTCAAAAGTCCAGTCATAATTGGTTATAAAATGAAAAGTCTAAAATAAATGGATTGAAATGGAATTTAAGACCAACTCATTTCTAAACCACTTGACAAAGTGTTCAGACTATTTTCTCTCTTGCCAGTGTGCTTGGTCCAACGGCGGCCACTGCCCAGTCTCCAATTCCACTTCATACACTATCCCCTTTATCTCCCTCTCCAAGCCAAGCAATCTCCCCCAACCTCCGTCTCTTCTGAAGGCCATGACAGCTTCGACGGTGGGCCGGAGCAAGAACCGAGAGCTGCTCCAGAGGTGGAGGGCCCTCGGCATCAAGGCCATCCAAGCCGTGCAAGCGCTAGAGCAATTGACCAACAAGGACCTGCGATAGCTTGAGCTAGTTCGCCTACAGCCAATTCTCCTTCCGGACTTTCATCCAAGGAAGGGACTGACTTTTGCATAGGTTCTATGTTGTCCCATGTAACTCCAATTTGCAAAGCAAACTCCATCTTCATTGCATAGAGGAAGTGAACTTAGGGCATGCTTTAGAGTAAATAGCTCTGTTTTTCAGTATCACATGTAAAATCGTATAACAGCTCGTTGTAGTGAGTGAGCTTCCCTTAATTTTTTATATTTTTTCATGGCTGAGATAAATAAAATTTTATTACATAAAACATCAATGTATTTTCTCGTATTATGGGCGGACCCCAGAATTAGTTGGTCCTATCTTTTTCAAGTGCTGCCAATGAACATGTGATATTAGTCTCGAGCGATGCTCTAGTTAATGTTAGCACACTAGCACGACCCCAAAGCAATGACAAAGTTGGCATATCTTTTATGCCATACTTTTTTCTGACCAACAAAATCTGATGTAGATCCTCTAGTAACTGTGATGTTTTGAAGTGCCATAAATAATCCGTTATTTCATTTTTCTAGTTTTGGTATATGTTATTCTAGTTTACAATATAAGAAACCACCTATTAAATATGTACATCAATGGAAACAAGATCAAGAATGATGTTGTGTCCATAAATACAAATAAAGACGTGATCTTAATTGAGCGTTGATCTAGATAAACATTTTAAACGGCACAAAGAGGAGATGATGTAATATGCTTTCATGGAAAGGCGAAATTTCATTTGTGATTTTTTGTCGAAAAGAATTATATTCATTATTTAAAAGGATACATTAGAGGTACATAAATTTCGTAACAAAGTGAATCGAAGCCAAGTAAGGTTTAGTATAGTGAAATACAAATCCAAATCCATAAAATAACGAGAATCAATCGAACACTGGTAGGCTTAATCACAAGTTTGTTACACAATAATGGATCTATCAAGCAAAATAACTTATGGCAAATCAATGGATCTCAGATCTTCATCAATTATGAATACACATTAGAAATTCCTCCTCCAATAGCTAGTTTACAATGCATGCCTAAGACTAGCTTTCTTTGGATCATTGCCGTACAAAGACAATCAAAATAAGTTGAACAAACACAAATCTAATAGTTGGGAGAGCAAGTCTTCGTGGTTCAACAAGACATCGAAGTTCATGCCATCACCATTGAAGCTAAAGGCAAAGGACTTATATAGAGAGACATAATACAAAGGCATCACATCCTTGAAAGTATATTTATACTCCCAAATTTATAGTAGGCGAGAATAGCTCCTGATATAAAAATTAAATCGAGAGAGTTTAAACTCTCAAATTTAAAACTAGATCGAGAGAAGACATTTCCTATATCTAAATCAAAAGAGAGGAATAGAAAAAAAGAGAAAAAAAAAGGTTAGAATATGAGGGTGTATTTCTTACTTGAAAACTTAGCGATTTAAGAAATATTTTTCATAAAATAGATGTTTGTCTCGCTTACAAAAAATAAATGGATGAAAAATTTATTTATCGTCTACAAAAATAGCTAAGCATAAAATGTTATCAATAATAAAAACATTTTTGTTGACTAATTCTTCCAAAAGATAAGTAATCATTTTTGAAAATTATTGTTCAAATCGCTCATTTTTTGTGAAATTGACGTAATCTAAAAGTCTTGAATGACATCTTTATCCCGAAATCTCGCTCCATGTTTACTGTAAATATATATAGAATAAAGGGATATAAAAGTGAGAATCTGAAAACCAAATTCATCTCCGTTTTCCTCACAACAAGCGGGCTATTTCCTTTTCTTTATCTTCTTATAAAATAAAAAATAATTTCATCTCGCTCTGTGTATGGTGTGAAGTCTGCTTCTTTCCTCCGCCGGAACGAAAAGCTCAATGGCATCATCGTCCTCGTCGTCCCGAAAATCTTGAACTTTCATCCAAATGCTTCTCCAAAATCGCGCCTCCACCGCCAAATCATCCTCAACCTCGACGAACATCCTCCCCTGGAGAGCTCAGATCGAGCAGCATCAGCTGGCCTCGCAGATCTCCGCCCTCCTCCTGCAGAGGCGAAACTGGGCACCTCTTCTTGAAACCCTCGACCTCCCTTCCCGCCTGAACCCGTCTCTCTTCCTCCACGTCCTGCGCAGAATCGAGACGAACCCTCGAATATCTCTCGGTTTCTTCAACTGGGTCGGGACCAGATTGGGTTTTGGAGCGGACCTCAGGTCTTGCTGCCCCATCATCCGTGTGCTTTATTTATTTATTATTTATTATTTGTGGGCTTAAATTAGCTGATTAGCATTATGCCGGCATCTTCCTTTAAAAAATTACCGTAATCCGATCATGATAACGATGCCTTAACATATCACTCATTCATAGATTTATTGTCTAGCCGAAAAAAAAAAAAAAAATAGACGTAATGTTTATGGGTGAATGATAAGCATTCTGGTCAGAAATTGATTTCTGGAAGATAAATAGATTTTTCTATTTATATTTATATAAGAGTTTCTAAGCAAAAATAACAGTTTCATAACAACACAAAATTTCTTCATTTCGGACGGCGGTGAACCGAGGACGGCGGTGGATCGGCAATTGGCAGTGACGACTGGTGACCGGCGGCAGCGGTAGCGACTGACAGCGACCGGCAGTGGTGGTGATTGGCGGTGGCTGGCAACCAGCAATGGCGGCGAGCGACCGACAAACGATGGTCAATGGCAACAGATGAAGGACCGGTTGACAAATGATGAGAATAATTTTTATTTCTCATTTCTGTTCTAGAAATAGAGAAGTAGAAAATTTTTTATTTCTGATTTCTATTCCACCTATTTTTGGAACAAGATTCCATTTCAGAAATAAAAAATTGGAATAATTTTATCAAACGGATTTCTATTCTAGAAACAAATTTAGAAGAGAAAAATTATTTCTAGAACAGAAATAGGTGGTTGTCATGCACCCCCTTAATGTCTAGCCCTGAATTCTCTGTTGTTGTGGAATTGTTTCCATATGATGTATAATTGCTTTGGTACTCTACAAGACATCAGCAACTTTAGATAATACATTGATCTAAGAATGCACTATTTATCTTAACATACGTGAAATACATAAAGCTTTTATTGTGCACTTTGATTCGAGAAGCTCAATCTCTCCTACTCTCCTCAATTCAATCGATCTACATACGCGAAGTACCAAACACATTTTACATTTTCTAGAAAAGTATTATGGCCAAATAAACTGTTTAAGTGTCAAATAGCGATAAGTGTGTTTTTATTTTATTTTTATTTTGGGCAATCAAATCAGAAAGATATATTTACTTTTGATTTGCTAAAAAAAGATGTAATTTTTTTGGTCAATGATTAGAAGTGTTAGCATTACATGCTATCCATCTCTCGCATAAATTTGTTGCTAAATGCTTCTAGAGAGCACTTCTCTCCGTCCTTTGCTCTTACTAAGTTTATTTTATCTAGAACCATATCAAACAATATACATGAGACCAATGAGTTTGCTCGATGTTGGAATTCCTTCTAATTGACAAAGATGGTATTTGTATAGTAGAAATGATTAATGGCTTTTGGCCGCATATAGTAACTATGGGGTTGATTATGTGACTTTGAGCATTTTATCAATCAATTCAATAATGACATTGAATATCGGTCGTCGAATTGCCGTGTTCAGAATTTTAATACAATAGTTATTCTTAAAAGTCAAGTAATGATAAAATGGTATGCGTTGTCACATTAGAGAAATATACAATTTCTACCTAACCTATCATTTATCAGATTTCTTGAATGGAAATGTTATTAATGCAAAATATGCAAGTGAATCCACCAATAATGAGAATGACCAACTCTTTGCCTATTTATACTATTCTCATATTTTGATGCTCCAAGCTTCAATATCTTATTTTTCTTGAGCCACAATCTTGCCACTCTCCTCATCTATGACCATCTCCATCAACAAATAATGAAGTTGTTCCGTCGACCACTATAGTTTTTTTCCTCAAAAAACATATTGATGCATTTAATGGTTATCCATTTGTTTTGTCAAATATTATGTTCACATACAAAAAAAACTCTCCTAATTCAACGGGAGGTGCATCATCATACGCTCTATCTTTGAAAAGTCGGATCAGCGATCTACCAAAATATGCTACTTGCATAATTTCATCTTGTCAAAGGTATGAATTTCCAAAAGTAACATCTTGTTAGATTAATTATTTTTGTCTTAATCCGACTACTTACCTTTCCTACTCACGATTTGGAATTGATCTAACTTTCTATTGCTCAGTTATTGCCGCTTTTGCCGGCTCTCTTGGCGGATGACATCAAAAGCTTGCCGGGGACTCCATCAAAAAGAAGAGACGACTCGAAGTTTATCTAGACATTAAAAATGGGTTTTGAACCCATTTACTAACCCAGAATTCCTTGAATTGGTCATCCATGGTGATCTTAAATATCAAAAGTCCAGTCATAATGGGTTATAAAATGAAAAGTGTAAAATAATGGGTAAATGGAATTTAAGACCGACTCATTTCCAAATCACTTGACAAAGCGTTCAGAATATTTTCTCTCTTGATGGCGTGCTTGGTCCAGCGATGGACACTGCCCAGTCTCCAACTCCACTTCACACACTCTCCCCTTTATCTTTCTCTCCAAGCCAAGCAATCGTCCCCAACCTCCGTCACCTCCTTCTCTTCTGAAGGCCATGAGAGCTTCGACGGTGGGCCAGAGCAAGAACCGAGAGCTGCTCCAGAGGTGGAGGGCCCTCGGCATCAAAGCCATCCAAGCCGTGCAGGCGCTAGAGCAATTGAGCAACCAGGACCTGCGATAGCTCAAGCTAGTTCGCCTACAGCCGATTCTCCTTCCGGACTGTCGTCCAAGGAAGGGACTGACTTTTGCATAGGTTCTATGTTGTCCCATGGAACTCCAATTTGCAAAGCAAACTCCATCTTCATTGCATAGAGGAAGTGAACTTAGGGCATGCTTTAGAGTAAATAGCTCTGTTTTCCCTTATCACATGTAAAATCGTAAAAGAGCTCGTTGTAGGGAGTGAGCTTCCCTTAATTTTTTTCCATGGCTGAGAGAAATAAATTTTTATTACACAAAATATCAATCTATTTTCTCGTACTATGGGTGGACCCCTAAATTAGTTGGTTCTATTATTTTAGTGTCGCCAATGAACATGTGTTACTGATCTCTAGCGATGGTCCAGTTAATGTTGGCACTCTAGCACGACCCCAAAGTAACGACAAATTTGGCATATCTTTTATGTCATACTTTTTTTCTGATCAACAAAATTCAATGTAGATCCTCTGGTAACCATGATGCTTTGAAGTGCATAAATAATATGTGATTTCATTTTTCTAGTTTTAGTATATGTTATTCGGGTTTACAATATAAGAAACCATCTATTACATATGACATCAATGGAAACAAGATCGAGAATGATTCTATGTCCAAAAATACAAATAAAGACATGATCTTAATTGAGTGTTGATCTAGATAAACATTTTTAACGGCACAAAGAGGAGATGACGTAAATATGCTTTCTTGGAATGGCGAACTTTTATTTTTGGTGTTTTTTTTCCGAAAAGAATTATATTCATTACTCAAAAGGATGAATTAAAAGTAGATAAACTTTGTAACAAAGCAAATCGAAACCAAGTAAAGTCCAGAGTAGTGAAATACAAATACAAATCCAAAAAATAAAGAGAATCAATAGAACATCAGCAGAGTTAATCACAAGTTCGTTACACAATAATGGATTTGTCAAGCAATATAATTGGTGGCCAATAAGTCAATCTTGTATCTTCGTCAATGATAAGCACATAATAAAATTTCCTTCTCCAACAACTACGGCGTAGCCACTTAAAAAGTGTGCTTAGGATCAACTTCCTTTACGCCGTCACCGTACAATCGAAACAGGTTAAACAAGCACAAATCTAACAGTTGGGAGAGCAAACTTTCATGGTTCCTATCAAAGTTCATGTGATCACCATTGAAGCTGGAAGCATATGACTTATATACAAATATTTTCCAAATCTCTTATTTTTCGTGAAATGAACACTCCAAAGAATGTGAATGATAACTATATTGTTCTAGAAATTAATTTTTCTATTTTAATTCTAGGGACAAGTTTACGATAAAAAAATACGCATTTGATAACGATACAAAATTTTTGTTCTCGAAATATAAATTCGTTTGATAACAATTCTCCCTCTTAAGTGGCGGCGAGAGGTGGCTAGCGACCAATGGCCAACCGCCAGGCCAGTGGTGGGCGATCGATGACTAGTGACCAGTGGCAACCAGTAGTGGGTGAGCAGTAAGCGAGTGAGAGTGAGTGCCGATAAGAGTTTTTATTTCTGACTTTTATTCCAAAAATAGATTAGTAAAAAAAATTTACTTCTAATTTCTATTCCAAACCAATTTCTAGAGTAAAAATTTATTCAAAAAAAAAAATGATATTGTGTTAAAAATTTATTCCAAAAATTAAAAAAATAAATGATATTGTGTTATCAAACCGATTTATGTTTAAAAATTCTCAAGAACAAAATGGTTATTATGTGCACTCTAGTAGTGCATGGTAACGTTTTTGTTTCTCCCAATTTCTGTTCTTTTGTTTCCTGGAACAAAAAAAAAACAGAAACCTATTTGATAAAACATTTGTTTTTGAGAACAATTTCTCTATTTTTTTGTTCTCGAGAACAATTTTGAAAAAAAAAAAAAGTAGCTTCTTGTTCCCAAGAATAATTTCTAGAAATAAGCCAATTTTTTTTTTCTTTTGTTTCTCTCTCTTGTCACGGCCACCTCAATCGCTCGGAGCCATCACCGATCGCCGCCGCCGCCGACCGTCGCAAAGCCCATCGGCCGCACCGCCGCCA
This sequence comes from Eucalyptus caleyi, assembly GCA_014182885.2. Classification (NCBI taxonomy): domain Eukaryota; kingdom Viridiplantae; phylum Streptophyta; class Magnoliopsida; order Myrtales; family Myrtaceae; genus Eucalyptus; species Eucalyptus caleyi. The sequence continues at coordinate 52,681,262 of CM024470.2, forward strand.
CGGGAGGTGGCGGCCGATGGGCTTTGCGGCGGCGATCGCCAATGATGGTCGGCGGCCAGCGGTTGTGCGGTGGCGGCGACGGGTGGCAACGGATGGCGGCGGCCGGCGGTCGGCGATCCATGAGCAAGAATGAAAAATAAATAAATACAAAAAGAAAATGTTTCGTTAACAAATACATTTATATTCTTTTTATATTCTAAGAGTATAAATTTTGTATAGTTATCAAACTGATTCTTTTACTTAGAGATTGTTTCCCGAAATAAAAATAGAAAATAACTATTTCTAAAAAAAAAAGAAAAGAAAAAACTATTCCCCAGTCAAGAAGCGTTGTCATGCGCAGCCTAATAAATGTCCCAAATGGCATCATTGTCCCGAAATCTCGTTCCATGTATTTTGTAAATATACGTAGAATGATGGAATATAAAAGTGAGAATCTGAAAACCAAATTCTTCTTCATTTTCCTCACAACAAGCAGGCCATTTCCTTTTTTTTTTTTTTTTTTAGAAAACAAAAAATAATTTCATCTCTCTTTGTGTCGTGCCAAGTCTCCTTCTTCCCTCCGCCGGAACAAAGAGCTCAATGGCATCATCGTCGTCCTCCCGAAAAATCTTGAACTTTCAAACAGATGCTTCTCCAAAATCGCGCCTCCATCGCCAAATCGTTCTCAACCTCGACGAACATTCTCCCCTGGAGAGCTCAGATCGAGCAGCATCAGCTGGCCTCGCAGATCTCCGCCCTCCTCCTGCAGAGGCGAAACTGGGCCCCTCTTCTTGAAACCCTCGACCTCCCTTCCGGCCTGAACCCATCTCTCTTCCTCCGCGTCCTGCGCAGAATCGAGACGAACCCTCGAATATCTCTCGGTTTCTTCAACTGGGTCGGGACCAGATTGGGCTTTGGAGCGGACCTCAGGTCGTGCTGCCACATCATCCGCGTGCTGGTCGGGTCGGGTGATGTCCAGGCGGCGAGACCCATTTATGATTCGGTCGCTAAAGCTCACTCGGCGTCGAGAATTGCGGATTCGATGATGAGAGCGTCCGAAGGTAGCGATTCTTGTCGGTCTAGCACGTTGAGCTTCGTCGTCGAGGGGTATTCGCATGACGGTCTGTGTATCGAAGGGTTGGAGGTGTTCGGGAAAATGAGGATGTGTGGATTGACGCCTTCGGTCGATGCGTGTAACGCATTACTCGATGCTTTGCAGCGAAAGGATGAAATCACATTGGCGTGGTGCTTTTATGGGGCGATGATTCGAGCACGTGTTTTGGAAGATCGAGTTACATGGTCTCTTATTGCTCAGATTTTGAGCAAAGGTGGGAAATTTGATAGGATTGTTGCTCTCTTAGATTTGGGAATTTATAGTTCAGTGATGTACAATGTTGTTATTGATCATTATAGCAAGAGTGGCGAGTTTGGTGCTGCATTTGGTCGGTTAGCTGAAATGCTTGATAGGAGAGTTGAAGCAGGATTCAGTACTTATAGCTCAATACTTGATGGGGCTTGCCGACATCGAGATGTCAATGTCACTGAGAAAACAATTGGAGAGATGATAGAGAAGGGATTTCTTTCGCCGAGTTCGTTGCTGGGTTATGATTCAGTCATTCAGAAACTTAGTGACTTGGGAAAGGTGCATGCTGCAGAGATGTTTTTCGAGAAGGCTCTTGAAAACAAGGTTAAATTGCTGAATGCTACATATGGTTGTTTGCTACGGGCAATGTCCAAAGAAGGCAGAGTAAAGGAAGCTATTAGAATGTACAGAATGATCGACGAAAGGAGTATTGTTGTGAACGATAGCTGTTATGATGCGTTTCTGGATCTCCTTTGCAAGGAAGATCCATCAGAAGAAAAAAGTCAGCTGGTAAGAGAACTGATCACGAGAGGGCTTTCTTCTTGCCATTCGGGATTGTCGAATTTTTTAGCATCCCAATGTAGGAAGCGCAGATGGAAAGAAGTGGAGGATCTGTTGGATGTGATATTAGAGAAGGGCCTGTCGCTGGATACCTTCTGTTGTAGCTCCCTGGTCAGGCGTTACTGCTCGATTGGGCAGACGAGTAAAGCTGTAGCCTTACATAATAAGATAGTGAAACTAGAGGCGACCTTGGATGAAAGTGCTTACAATATACTCCTTGAAGCCCTCCTCAGAGGGAGGGACATTGACGAAGCATTTAGTGTTTTTGATCACATAAGGAGAAGGGATTTGGTTAGTACCACGAGTTTTTCGATCATGATTCGTGGGCTCTGCCGCATCAAGGAACTGAGAAAGGCCATGGCATACCACGATGAGATGTTGGAAATGGGGCTTAAACCCGACAAAGCATCGTACAAACGTTTAATATCAGGATTTAGATGATATGAAGCCATGGCTACTGTTGCTGAACTATATAGTTGGAAGTCCTTGGCATGTATACCATGTTTCAGTTTCGCGATGATTATGAAACAAGGAAGCATTTTTTTTTCTGAATCAGGCTAGGTCAGGTTAATTACCATCTTCTTTGGTTCGGATCTGATTTATGGTTTTGCTATACCAGAGCAAAGCATTTCAGAGAAGGATCAGATCAATGTGTATCCAGACTTTCCTGATGTTTCTTGTTGCTCTGCTGTTGATGCCATGATAGATAATGATAGGATGACATTTGTTGGTGAAACTGGACCAAAAGCCTGTTGCATTGCACAATTCAATTAGAGTTAGAAAAGAGATTAGCTTGGATAGATTTCTTGGGTGGTGTCTTTCTAGAGCTTCTCTCCACTATCATTTAATTGGACTGTGCTTCTATAGTCTCTTGAAGCACTAATCCGCGGTCATATCCTGCCACAACACTGTGAGATACATTTTGCAGTTATTCCTCAGAGAAATATGGTAAAATGAGAGCTGCAAAGAAAGGTTCCTCGAATAATTATAGAACCATCTTATTGACCATTTGAGATGAAGCCGAGTATAATGATGATTCTAAGTAACCACTAGACGACCGGAAAATAGGGACGGGCACGGGGCGAGGGGCGGGATGAATGGCTGCATTCGCCATTTCTTATCCCGTCAGATGGAACTTTGCCTCGCCATTGCCGCGCCCCTCGTGCCTCGTGCGGCGGGAGGGCACATCTAGGGAAGAGAAAATTAATTTAGTTTTCTGAAATTGTGCATACAAGAATATATAGTAGTTAGGGTTTCCAAATAAGTGCAAATTATGCTACTCCAAATTTTGTTTATATTCTATAATTAATAAGAGTATTATAATTTCATAAGCTTGGCTCTATTGATTTATATGAGATAAGTGTGACATCCCGATTTTCCAATTCTGGTTTCAATTAAATAAGTCGGGCATTTCATCTTCGCGTCTATAGCTTTCTTCTCTGAGCTGATCACTCACGAGATAACTAGTCTATCAGGTGAAGCCGTTAAGGAATCTAAACGCAATAGACTTGAGAATTCGACCAGGAAACGACTGTTCGACCGTACTAATCTGCAAGGGTCATTACGGCACAGACCGATTAGAGACCGGAGATAGGTCGATTCAACAGAACCATGTAATTCAGTATGGGTGATTCCATCTAATTGCACAATTCTTGTTGATCGGCACTAGACCGATTTTTCTATCGTTTTGGTACCCTGTGTCCGTATTTGAAACCTCGAGATTTCTACAACAATCAAGAGTCGCCAATGTGTCGAAGATGCACTTTGTGGCTTGAAAATAATCAACCACAAGTCAATTGCACAGAAAATTCCTAAAAGCTACCCGGTATATTAGGACACGCTAAAGTCGCGCCAGATTGAATTTAACCGTGAAATTGAACCCGATTACAGAAATTGGAAGTTCTGTCAAGTCACAATTCATTTTAGGAATGTCGACTCATCTCCAGAAGATTTTTCTACAAACCGAGATTTTTGGCAGAAAAGCAAAGTAAGGCCGTTTTTGTTCGGGATTGTCAGAGGGCCATTTTTAATCGAATCTTCGGGATGCAAGTTGGATCATTTGACGGGGAAATGTCATGAGAAGGCCGAGGACACATGGGTTAATTTAATTGAGCTTCAATTGAATGGAATTGATTGAGAATTGATTAAATTAAGTGTACAAGAATTGGACCCCGGCGGAAAATGAAATTGCAACCATTGGAAGAGGTTGTGGAGGATTGGGTGAGTGGATTGTGACATCATCCATGAGGTCATGGTGGGGCCAAAGAAAGAGAGAAAGAGAAAGAGAAAAAGAGAGAGAGAGAGAGAGAGAGAGAGAGAACCGGACCCCCCTTTTTCTCCTTCTCTCCCATCGTTGCTTCTCTCTCCCCCATCTCTTCTGGTCGTGCGAGGAACCCAGCAAACCGAAGAAGCTGAAGACCAGCGAACCAGAGCAGCTCCGCTCGTCTCCGCTCGCCGCCGCGACGCCGTCGCTCTACCCGCACGCATCTCCGTCTCTCTCCTCCATCTCCGGTTTCTGCTCGAAGACCCAGCAGATCTGAGGACGCCGGAGCAGTAAGCAGTCCGGTGAGACCGCCGTCGTGCACCCCTCGCACGCCGTCCGTCCACCCGCGAGCTCCCGCGCCCGGCCGTCTTTGTCGATCTCTGCTCGTGCGTCCAGGAGACTGTTCGGACAGCACCAGCCTCGGATCAGCCACCTCCGACCACCGTGAGGCCCCGCCGTTGGCCGCACGGCATCGCTGCAGCTCCTCCGCCCATTCCCGACCCTAATCAGCCCCGGATCCACCCTTTCCCGGCCTCAACCAGCAGCGAACAGAGAGTTGGAAAAATGGGTATGGCAGCGGCTATTTGGCCCGTTTTGGCCGGCTTCCCGACCCCGGAAGCTAGGCCCGCCTTGGAGACTATCGACCCTCGCGTCGTCCTTGTCGTTTTGAGCCGTTTGGATCGTTAATCGGGTGAGCTTATCCTCTAATTCTTGCTTAGTGAGTTAATGACGCTTAGGGGTGTTTAGATTAGTCTAATTAGGTTTATGTGATTAAATTAGATTATTTTAATGTAAATTAGATTAGTTGTATGATTAGTTTAATGTATGTTTAATTAGGGCTAATTGTATGATTAAATTAGTGTAATCTAGTTTAAGCCCTAATTAATTATTTTTAATTAATTAATTATTTCGATTTTTTAAATATTATTTTATTAAATTATATTTTTATAATATAATATTTAATTATTTAATTTTCGGAATTAAATTTAATTATTTAATAATTTCGAAAATTATGCCGGGATGGCCGGTCGTTAGAATTTCGCGCTGATCGCAGCAGTGCGGTCGGTTTGTGTTAATTGTATGTTTAAATTGAGAAATTGAGTGATTGATGATTATGGTGAATAATTCCAAAAGTGTGGAATTGAGTGATATTGATGAAGTTGTGGTATTTAACTTGAAAATACCCGGTGTTAGCTTTTACCACCGTAATTGGTTTGTATGACCAGTTTGAATTGATTGATTGAATTGAGATATGAATTGGTTTATATATATGTATCAGCTTGGGTGAGCAATTATAATATACATATATATATGGCAGCTTCTGGTGAGCTATAGTATACTATATGAATATTGCGGCAGCTTCTGGTGAGCTATAGTATACTATATATATTGCGGCAGCTTCTGGTGAGCTAAGATCGTTTTATCAGCTTGTGCGAGCTATCTATCAGTTACAGCTTTGGTGAGCTATCTATCTATACAGCTTGTGCGAGCTATCGTCTATATATTACAGCTTTGGAGAGCATATGTCGTATTAACGACTGGTTTGATAGACGATATTGAATGATAGATAGTAATGGTTGATAGATAGTACAGATTGAAATGGAAAGATAGATAGTATGATGAAATTGAATCATTGCGAATGATTGGATTGATTGAATTGATAGACCGATGTAAGTGTCGGTAGTTTCAGCTTGTGCGAGCATTGTTTGAATATGAATTGTACTGACGTGCAGGAAAGGAATTGAGGCGAGGTAAGTCCTCTATCCTATTTGTGTGGCTAGAGCGCCCTGAGGCGTATTTTCTTCCTAATTGAGTTTTAGATGGTAGGACTCGCTGAGACGTAGTCTCATCCCGGTTGTGGGATAATATTTAAGGTCCCTAGATGACGGTCGTGGAGGACCGGAAGTCCTGGAGTTCGGAAGGTGGAGGCTGAAGAATCGGTGAACGTGTCTGACAAGTTGGTCATAGGACAGTTCCCTAGTTGTTGAGCCTGTCTATTTTGTAGACAATCTAGTGTTGTATATAAACCTATGTGTTTATAAGAAAGCTTGTTTGGTTGTGATTGATTACCTGCTTTTCTATCCCAAGTTTAATGTTGTCAGGGGATTTGTTTCGCTTCCGCATGCGTAATAAAAATGAATGGGTCGGCGACGTGTCCTGGGAAGTCGCATTTCTATCGACCAGAGTGGGATGTTCGCGCACTCGGAGGATCGGGCGTGACAATAAGTACACTAAAAATTTTAAAACTTGTTATAAATGTGCAATTGAATCATGAAATTTTCAAAAAGAATAATAAATCTTAAAACTTATCATAAAAGTTACAATCAGGTGTCAAAATTTTTAAAAAGTGTAATCAAATTTTAAAACTTATCAATAAAATGTAATTGAGTCTTAAATTTTTTTGTTAAAAATGCAACCAATGGAAGAATTTAATTAGATCAATTTGACAAATTTTAATATTTAATTACAATTTTTTGAAAGTTTTAGAATTTAAATTTATTTCGTGACAAGTTCTAAAATTTAATTGTTTTTTTTGAAAATTTTAGAATTTGATACTTTGCGATAATTTTTAAAATTTCTGACATATTTATCCCTATTTATATTGACTTATTCTATTATTTATTTGATATCATAATATTAAATGGGTGAGGAACTATTATGAATTATATGGTATGGTCATCTATGTTTTGATTGATATAACGTTTACACATATTTTATATATTTAACGTATACTTAGCTTAATACGCACAAGAAAAGCAGCTTGACGGGTAAGTGGGAGGGAATTCTCGGTGTGCGTATCCCTTGGGCCATGCCCATCCCTCCCAAGCACTACAGTCAATATGTCAATCAATTGAGGAAAACACAAATAGTCTATAAATAATGTCCAACGTAGCCTAGTGTAAAATGTGGTATCTAAATTTTTTAATTTAATTAACATAGTACTTAAAACTTTGATACATAGTCAACTTAATTCCTGAATTATGTGAAATTATTTAATATTACTCTTTAATTTTGAATGAATGGGAGGATAATATTAAATATCTTCATAGTTCATGAACTGAGTTGAGCATATACTGAAGTTTGTAAAATATATTGAATAAATTAAAAATTCAAGGATCGGATTGCACATTGGATCAAATTGAGCAATTAATGGGTAAAAACGACCATGAGCCGGGCGAAACGGCAGTCAGCCAATCCCATCCACGGGGCAAAACGACCAGACGACGCGTCGTGAGGCGAACAGCATCATAAATTCCACGGCAAACAAGTCAACAACACTCTCCAAAACGACGCAGCGACACTCCGGTCATCTCCCCCCAAAACGACCTAATCCTCTCTCTCTCTCTCTCTCTCTCTCTCTCTCTCTCTAGATCAGCGACAATGGCGGCCGTCTCCGGCGAAACCCCGCTCCTCCTCGGCGCCGCCGCCCTCCTCCTCCTCCTCTCGGCCGCCGCCGTCGGCGTAGCCGATCCCGACGCCGACCGGGCGGCCGAGCTCCTCTCCCTCCAGTCCCGATCCAAATCCAGCGTCATCCACCTCGACGAGCACGCCTTTGTCAAATGTATACCAGTTTTGGGTTTTTGGTTGTCAAAAAATTAGTTTCATGTAAAATTATCACAAATGTACCACTTTGGGATTTTTCAGGATATTAATTCTAAAATTTTATTCATTTGTCATGGTCAAATATGAGAGGAACATGAAAAGCTTCTAAGCAAATCAAATCCCAAAAGAGTTGAAAAACAAAACATGACCTAGAAAACAAAATAGTACAACTTGTTGCTATAAGTACGCTATCATTTGAAAAGATTAGATCTGTCGTGACATCCAAAAACAATCTATGGTTAATCACTAGAATCGTTAGTGACAGACATATGACGAGATTTTCCCATTTAGACTACAATACACGCATAGGTTTACCATATTCAATATCATTGCCAAATAAAGACAATATGTTGAACCACTACAGATCAAATATCTTTAGAAAACTCCCATATCAAAATTTAAATCAAGAGAAAAAAAAAACTCTCAGATTTAGATTTACACATAAATGAGGAGAGAACCGTATTCGTCAAATCTTGGAGAAGTCATAAAACCACATTATGAGCATCTTACTGGCCAGACTGGTGATGATGTTCTTGCAAATCTTTAGCTACAAATAGATTTATTCAACCAGACGAGTGAAGAAAAGCAACAATAATGAGCAAAAAACGCTAAATGGAAAAAGACTCCCATATTAGATTGAAAGAGAAAAAAAAAAAAAAAAAGAAAATCAAGGCCTAGAAAGGAAAAACAAAGCAAAGCAGGCTCTCGGCTTCGTAAATTAAAGTTGAGAGCATGCATATGAAGTTCCTTTGAGAAGGCAAATTACCAAAGAAATTCTAAATCCATTATAATTGTGCCAATTTAATCATAGATTTTGTTTTTGTTTTCCCTTTTTGTCAATTGAGTTTTAAACATTTTGCATTTATGTCGATTCAATCTATTTGGCTAATTTTGATTGGTCGGCACTGAAGTAGACAAAGGCCGTCCTATGTGGCGCGGCTAATGCTAACATGAAAAATTTTAAGTAATATTTTTATTATTTATGTTCTTTTTTTCTTCTTTTTTTTTTCCGCTTTTTTCCCCTTCCCTTCTTCCTTCTTTTTGCCGATCCTTAGCTAGGACCGGCCGGAGGTGAGGTTCGATGAGTGCAAGTTCAACTTTGTTAGCCACTAGCGAGCCTTGCCCTTGCCAACAGTGGTGAGGGCAAGCCTCCAGTTTCATCCAACCATGGCAAGGTCGTGCCTTGCTCAGCCCTTGGCAAGGGTGGAGCCCTTGTCGGATCTAGCAAGGGTTGAGCCTCGTCGGCATGGGTGAGGCGCGACCTCGTTGGTTAGCAGGGCTCTAACTCTTCGCTAACGGCTAGGTGAGGCATAACTCATTGGATCTAGTGAGGTTGAGCCTTGCCCAGCAATGGCGAGGCTCACCCTCGTCGTTGTTGGTAAGGGCGGGCCTAGCCAGTTGCGGGTGAGGTCAATCTCATTGGCTTTCACTTTTGGCTCGTCATGGAGATTCGACGAAGAAAGGGAAGGGAAAAAAATAATAATAATAAAATAATTCAAAAAAATTAAAATATTATTAAAAAAATTGTTCACGTCGGTGTCGATCGGCCAATTTTGGTTGAATTGATTGAATTGACACAAGTACAAAATGTTAAAACTTAATTGGCAAAAAAAAATTTAGAACTGAATTAACATAACTATAATAGATTTATAACCTTTTGATAATTTTCCTATTGCAATGTCAAAATCCTTAACATTACCCAAATTTTTCGTCATTAAAACGTGATATTTTATATACGATATGACTCACTATGACTCACTGCTTCTAAGTGAGAATGAAAATAATGAAGAAAAATTAAGCAAGGACCCGAGAAAAAGATGTGCTCTTTCTGTGCGTATTACAGCGCAACCATCTTCCAAGTTTAGCGTTTGATCCTATCGTGAAAGAACATTGTATGATTTAAACAGCATGTGGGTATGCTGTCCAGAAAAACATATGCTCTGTGTGGGAGTGCATGCTTCCTGAAATTTATCTGTTGCAAGTTCATAGGCCTTTCTAGCTTCTTCCAAACTCAATGATACCCTAGTCCATACACCTGACGAGCGATGAAGTTGTTTTAGCTGAAGAGATTGGGGGTGATCGGTTCATGCTTCCACCTTGGAATTGAGAACTGGATTGGAAGGACCAATTCCCAAAATTTGGAACTAGGGATTGAGCCAATTGGTCCTAGGATCGGGAAATGGTCACTTACTTTTTCCCACTACTTGTTTGATTACTTTTTTCCCACTATTTGAAACCGGACCGAGATAGTGTTTATTTTACATTTTACTAATTTTTTGAAGGAACAATAAAATAAAAAAGTATATTTAGTTGGTTCCATTCGGTTTCCCTTGGAATCGGGAACCAAACTGTCTGGATATCGGTTCCATTTTTAGGAATCAAGATCTGGACCAATAATCATGGGAACTAGATTGGATTCGGTCCATGCAATTTCCTTCAAACGGTCCGTTTTACACATTTTTAGATGGTATAGCTCTTTCTCAAAAGATTTAATGAGGAAAACAAACTTCAAAGAGGAAAACAAACTTCAGCCACTATTTGCATGATTAGCAACGAAATTGGACCTATCCATTCAGGGATGTCCAACCATGTCAGTCGACTTTTCCTCCGAAATTTCTCTGAAATCCCCGGCCAGATCTTAGTTCTCTCCCTGTGGATTTTGCTATGTGTGGTAGTGGTGGATTGAACCACAGAATCGTTCTGCATGATGGTTTATCCGGGGCGGGGTAGTGCCGGTGCATTCATTATGTCTTTTGTTTTGTCCTCATCAATCCCCACCAACATGTGCTTCTCTTTGGACAGATTTACATGATAATATGGAATTCTCCGCTTGTTCTGTAACCTTTCTGGAGAATTTAATATAATCCCATTGGGCAGATGAGGCTTGGCAGATGTAGATGTAGTGGTGGTGGTGATGGTGATGAACACCGCATGCTCTTTGAATTTAAGAAGTCTTGGGTTTGATTATTATTAAACAAGGTCATGTCCACATTGGACTTGGATAAATTGGACAAATCATGTGACATCCTGATTTTCGACCTGATACATATTATATGAAATGAGCTTTTCATCGATGTGCCTATAGTATTTTTTTTTTTGAACTGATCACTCACAAGATAACTAATCTATTATGTGAAGCCGTTAAGGAATCTAAACGTGATTGACTTGAAAATTCGACCAGAAATCGACTGTTCGACCGTGCTAATCTGCAAGGGTCATTATAGCACCATTAAAATCGATTAGAGATCGAAGATAGATCGATACGACAGAGACATGTAATTAAAGTGTGGGTGATTCCATCTGATTGCAAAATTCTTGTGGAATGGCACTAGACCGATTTTTCTATCGATTATGTACCCTATGTCACGCCCCGAACCTTGAGTGCACGTACATCCCTCGGTGGTTGACAGAATTTTGCGATGTTCCCAGGATTCGTCGCCGACCATTTTAATTTTTATTGCACATACGGAAGCGAATTAACTAATCCCCCGACAACAACAAACATGTGATAGAAAAACAGGACAACAATTTTCCAAATCAAATCACACTTTCAAAAACATCTCAGGTTCTTATACAGAAGGTCTATTTCAAAAAGAACTACTGAGCCACCTATGCTCCTAACCCTTCCGCTTCAAGCCTTCTGGTTCTTCACACTAGAGACCTGAAAATGATTATATAATAACCAGTGAGATATAAATCTTAACGAGTTCTCCTCCTAGTATACCGATTAGAACACCAACTCAACTCAGGGTATCTCTCCAGAACCACCCCACAACTAAACCATGACTAACAATCAACAATTAACAGACAATAGTTGAATTGCACACAACCTTACCTGGCATGCCATACCCTGCACGTTATAATTCAACACGATACACGCAATACACATGGTCATTGGATGATGCATTTCATTAATCACATACGAGTCATGCCACAAGCGATCTCACCTGACCATTGCCACACCCTGCACGTTATCGATTCATGCGTGTGTGCCATAAACGATATGCTCAACTCATGCTTTCCAATTAATTTTGGTCACACAAGCACAATACCCGACACACAAAAATACAACCACATAGGCACGATACTCGACACACAGAAATACGGCCACACAAGCACGACTATTACGCCACACAGGCATGTTCTACGCCACACAGGCATGATCTATATTACCGCCACACAGGCAAGATCTATTACCGCCACACAGGCATGATCTATTACACCACACATTGGTGACAGCATTCCACATAGGAGCATTGCCCACCCGATACACAGCAGGGGACGGATTCAACATAATGATCACGCAAATACACCACCACAACTACCTTTTTATTTTTGGGCACTTAGCCAATGCACACATGCTTGCATATACATTTTCTCCTAAAGGCAGTCCATTTCGGTGTCCCTTAGACAAACCGTTTTTCCCTTCTTTGTAAAAATCACTCAATTCATGCAGATGCTCAAGCATTTACACATCCAATCACCTCATAAGATCAAAACACATGAAATTAGACACTTTTTCATTTTCAGGTGAACAGTGTGCGTGAATAGTGCTTTTGTGAACAGTGTTTCGTATGAACAGTAAATTTCCAGACTTAAATAAAAAAATAAATTAAATCCACAAGTCATTGAAAATACTAATTAAAGTAAGCAAAGCATCAAAAACCATCACCAAAGTAAAATCGATCATAAATGGTAGAAACCGGGCCACTCGCGTGTCTCCAAGTTTAAATTCAGAAACCTAAGCAAACGAGTTTGGAAAATTCCCAAATTTGAATATATTATAAAGGACACATAAACGAACATTTTCATGGGACACCAAAACCCATATCCTTCTAGATTCGGACCAGTAAATTGCTCAATCCAGCACCAAAAACTATGTATGTTTTCAAAAAGTATGTTTTCCAAAATCAGTTTGGTTCGAGGTCCAAAATATCTCCGTTTGATCTGAAATTTGAGTATGTTAAACTAGAAGATGTGAAAAAAAACTTTGTGAAGAAACCATTTTGAAATTCGAATCTTAAGAGTTGATAAAAACGCCTAGAATCCTGAAAGGTCACTAGTTCCAGCGAAAACTGAGGTTCTATTTAAAAATGACGAAGCTGATATCTCCTTTATTTGAATCCATAAAAATCTTGAGAAAAATATATGTTGTGGCTGAGGATGTCTAAAACATTTCTCCAGAAGACATCAACCTCAAATTCGCAACCCATTTTGACCTACAAAAATGGAAAACGGCGAGGGTCCAGAGATCCGAATTGCAGGAAATCCATTGATTTGGACTAATCCATCTCAAAGGTGCTAATATCACTAATTGTATTAACACTAATCCATTATAAGGCTAATATAACCATTCTATATTATTACTAATCCATTCTTAAGCTAATATAAACAACCCTTAAGCATAAATCAACTTCCTAAGCAAGTTTAGGCACTAATCAAATGATTATGAGCTAAACTCACCTGATGACAAATCCGATGACATGAGCGCGACGGCAGTGGTGAGGGCTACTCATGGTTATGTCAAAAATGTCACGGAGGCGCTCGAAAAAAATGGGTCTTAGCGAAGGTGGTTTCCGATTTGGCTAGAACGGCGAGCGGATAGCTCGCGGATGGGTGGTGCGGCTCTTCGGTGGTGGCTTGTGGCTTGCGGACAGTGATGGCCCATAGCCGTGGCGCAAGATGGTGGCTGGCTTGGGGCAAAAACAACAGCACATGGTGTTGTTTTGGAAGCAAAACAGAAAAGAAACTAAATAGAGAAAGAGAAGAAGAAGAAGGACGTGGGAGTGGGGAGGAAAAGAGAGAGAGACGTGGGGAGTGGGGGCTGACGTTGGGGGAAGGAGAGGAATGAGGAGAGAGAGAGAGAGAAAAAGAAAGCAAGGAGCCAAGTCTAATTTCCCTTTCTTTACATCATTTCCTTTCATAATTTCCTTTGACTTTTCTCTCTTTGTCCCACAACAATAAATGTCACTTCTAGAAGGGGTAAAATGGTAATTTCTTAAAGTATAGTATATCGTACTATACATGTATATGGGTGAAGATTTTATACGGGCTTGAATAAAATTTGTTTGGGCTCAAATGGCGGAGAAATGGGCTAGAAAATGCAATTGGGCTTAAAGGCTTGAAATTGGGCTCACTTGCTTGCTTTGGGCCCATCATGGTGGCTGTCCCACCTTGGGCCTAAGGCCCACACTGGCTTTGCTCGGCCCACGTCCTCACGGGCTCGCTTTCTTGGTCCGAAAATCCATTTTCCAAATACTTGGCTTAACTGGTGCTGTCGACTATCAAAGTAACTTCATTCAAAGTCTGTCCCGAAAGTTTCTAATAATTCAAAGTCCAATCTTTAGTCCTCATGCCATGTGAATTTCGCCCTAATGCCATTTTGGGTACAACTTAGACTAATAGGTGGCTTTGAGGATTCACGCATGACTGACTCGTGCCAAACCACGTTCAAGACATCTTGACTTATGAACGTCCTTGACTACATGAAATTGCGGATGATAGATTCTTATTTCAAAGTACATGAGTACTAAGGATCAACCTAGGGTCATTCGCGGGTTCGATAACAGTAAACGGAATCACTCGTTGTTCCATTATGTTCTGTCCGCGAATCGACTTCTAATCGTCCTTGAAATCGGCATGTCCATCTACAGGATTGTCCTTACGCAAGTCTCACGGTCAAGTTGTTTTCCTAGGTCAAGTTCTTTAGTCGTACGAGTTCTGTCCTCATTAGCCTTTCCCCTCACGGTCAGTATGTTAGGAGTGATCAATTCTGAGTGAGATCAACCAACAATGGATTGACGAAATTCACATCCATTCATCCCTCAAAGGACTCGAATTTCAGGATGTCACACCCTGTGTTCTTATTTAAAACCTCGATATTTTTACAACAACTAAGAGTCGCTAATGTGTCGAAGATGCACAATGTGGATAGAAAATAATCGACCACAAGTCAAAAGTGCTAAAAAATTCTAAAAGCCACATGGTAGATTAGGTCATGCTAAAATCACGGCCGATTGAAATTAACTGCGAAATTGAACTCGGTTTCAGAAATCGAAAGTTGTGGCGTGTCACGATTTATTTTTAGGGACGTTGACTCATCTTTTGAAGAATTTTTGGCAAGCCCGGGATTTTCGACGAAAAATCTAGATTTTGCAAAATTGATCTAAGAATTCGGAGGGGCCAAATTGGGTGCATTTTTGGCCTTCAAGTTGGATCCATTGGCAAGGGAAATGGTGGAATTTTGTGTGGACTGTCCCTTGGCATTATTTTCCATTGAATTGAAGTCATTTGGTGTGAATTTGAGTTGAATTGAAAGGGAAATTAGTGAAATTCGTAGGCCATGGGGGCTGCAACATTTTAGACCCCCTCCTTGGCTTGTTAGAGAAGATTTAGAGGAGAAATGGCTGCTAGGATGAGGCTGAAGGCTGGTGGGGCTGCACTCAAGTGTTCTTGATATTTATCTTTGACTTTGAGGGCTCATTATTCCCCCACCTCCAACAGCAGCTTCTTCTTCCTTTTCTTCCTTAGTTTCTTCTTCATTCTCTTCTCCTTAGACTCCATTTCCAGACCAGCAGCTAGTTCAAACCCCTTGCCGAACCCGCCAGGCCTCATGCCAGTTCGCCTGAGCAGCTTGCATGCCCGCTGATCGCTGCATGCCATCCTGGTCGTTCACCAAGCCAGCCGCTGCACTGCTTATGTTCAAGCTCCTCCAATCGAGTTCATCCACCAACCAGCCTCCCGCCGCGTCCCGCACTTGCTCGACGTCAGCCCCTGGCTGCCCGTCGCCATCCCTGAGCCACTAGCACGCCTTTGTCCGCCCGCCTTGCCGTTCCCGCGCCAGACTAGCCCGTTCTAGCTACCGTAGCCGTTCAGTTAACCCAAAGTAGAACCAAAACTCACAGCTTGGGTTGTAAGCTTCATGGGCTTTTTCGAGCCCCTTCTGAGCCTCGTTCCGCGTCACCATCACTGTGAACTCATCGGCTCATTAAACCGGTGAGTTTACTCTCTAAAGCTTAATTAGAATGTTAATCATGCTTAAAGGAGGATTAGTTTAAACTAATTTTGGATTATGAGGATTAGTTAGTGTAATTAGTGATTTAGTTGGTTAATTAGGCTAATTAGGTGGTTAGATTAGTTTAGTTAGAGGTTAATTAGATTGTGTGATTTAGTTAGCTTAGTAGAGTATTTAATTAAGTCCAATTAGGTGGTTAGATTAGTGTATATAGCTTAATTAATGCTTTATTTAATTATTTTGCATTTATTTAATTATTTTGTAATTTATTTAATTATTTATTTATTTTCGAAAATTCTATCAAGATAGCCGGTCGTTAGAATTTCGTGTTGATCGTCGTGGTGTAGTTAGTTTGTGCAATTGAGTGTTAATTTGTGCAATTTGATGCTGAGTGTTGATTTTTGAATTATTATTTCAATTTATGAGATTTTGATATTTGATCAAAAAATACTAGGTGTTGGTTTTTGACGCCGAAAAGATTTTTAGTAATATATAAAATCGTGAAATTTCAAAATGGGAGGATAAGACGCTTTATGATTCGATTTGACCGTGTGTCCACACACACCCATTTTACCGAGTATTTTTAATATGAAGAAAATAGGCCAAGCACATTATTTAAATTGAGGCATTTGAGTACAAATCACAATGTTCTTGGCCGGGATTGGATATGCATGGAATTGTTATCGGAACCCGTCACGAACTTTTATGCCGGACAATGCTCTTTCAGGAATGCCCCATGTCAACGGATGCTGGTCGCAGTGAAGGTTGGACCTATGCTTATTTGGGAATGCCATCTAGATGTAGACGTTGTCATGCTTGATGGGGTGAGACAACGCTTGGCTATGTTGAATGACCACTGACTGTTGAGTCAGCCATGGCTGTTAGGTCGTAATTAATTGGAACGCTTGATACCATTGAATGGACCTAGACTTAGAACTAGGGAAGGCGGAGTCAGTTTTCTGCAAGTATGCCTTCCCATAATGGGCAAACCTTTCCTGTTCAAGCCCTTCAGGGACATCCTTTTAGTAGAAAACCTCTCTACCCTTTAGTTCAGAGCCTAGAGACACTCAGTTAGAATTAGGATGATAATATTTCTAACTATCCGAGTTGCGTTTCTTAGAGGATCCAACTAGGCCGGAGAAGAAGAGAAGTTTAGAAAGCCATTGTGAGTTTTCACAAAACACTCACTTTACTTCAAGGGACTCTGCTCAACACATTACATCCTCCTTACCTTTTATAGGCAATAAGAGGTCACACACAAATAAAGACTATGCTCACGGGTCTTGAAACAAACAGAGGCACCGGAAACTTCCGGTATGGAATTATTTGCACGGTATGAACAGTGACAGTGAATAGTGACTTCCCTAACCTATTGCTACAGTGAAAGTGAATAGTACTTGCTACAGTGACTTGCTGCAATCAATAGTCTCATCCGTCGTGAGTATTGTAGTCATAGTCTGAGTCGTCTGAACTATGAATTGCTAAAAGGTGTTCTTCTTATTTTTGCTCAAGTCTTGCAAATGAATCTGGTGAGAGAATTTGGTTTAACAAGGATGCTTCCGCTTGATTTTGGGCAGAGCCTGTAGTGTCGGTAGGAATGGAGGAGCCTGTAGTGTCAGCATGAATGCTTAGCTGAGGCCAATTGTATGGTTGAGCATAGTAGGATGTGTCTACGCTTTGAGATAAGGACAAAGGTCCTTGATCATAGGGGTCTTGGGAAAGAGGACCTCTCCATTTGGCATATGAGTCTTGAGAGGACTATGCAATGTCATCTGTGTCTGCCATTTTTTCCTCCTATGATGATGTAGCTTGTCTGAATTCCTCGAGTGCCTCCTTGGCTTCTGGTGCTAGGTTATAATGATCCCATGCAGTGGGTACATTATAATTTCATGCATATTCAGGAATGGTTTTATTTTCCTAGCACAAAATCCTTTGGAGTTCTCAGTACTGGTTCTCACAGCAACCAACAAGTCCTGGATAAGATTTGTAAATCCGGGCTTCTGCACTGTGTGGTTGAGGTTTATAGGATGTGGTACCTATAATTTGAGGGGCATTGGTAATGCTATCATTATTTGTGACAAAAGCCCAGGGTCGTCGACAAAACAAAATAGTATGGACCTTAGGGTTTGGTTGTGTGGTTCTTAGTTCTTTCTGCAAGAGGTATCTCTAGTGAGTAGGGGGATAAAACCAATTAAGGAAATCTAAAAGATTTCTGTCACTATTCTTTTCAATGTTTCATATACTGAGTCCAAATATTCTAGTGAGGTTGCTTCTAGTTGGAATTTCAATAGCTATTAAGTACTTATTGGTTAAGTACCATAATAACCATTTGAGTTGATCAGGGAAATCATATTCCTTCTAGATTATAGGATGTATGAATGGATAGTCCGAATTTAATCCAAAAGGATAAAGAATCGAACATCCATTGAATCTGAATAAATCTGTATGACATTGCCACATGAGATTATCCAAATTTTCAGTAAGGCTGTCATTCTGGATTTGTTGCACAATCTCTTAGGGGTATTGCCAGCTTGGCCAATCTCCTATCCTTTCAATCTTATACTTTTCATTGTGATAAATAGTATGGAAAGCATGCCTAATGATATACATGTTGATTTCTGTTGGTGCTTTTGGTCTTGACAAGAAGTCAGCAAGCACATTCTTCTTCTCGGCAATGTGTTTGGTCTCAAAAGAATATTTTGAGAACCATTCAACCTATCGAAGCAGCTGAGAATTTGGAACCTGCTTCTGTTTGAACTTGGTCATCTGAGGAAAGGATGCCATATCCAATTTTACCAGGAAGTGATGACCAATGAGATGAAATTCGAACTTTTGTATTCCATTTTTAACCGTCAAGATTTCTTTGAAAGTGAAATGATAATGCATTTCAGCTTGGGAAAACTTTCCACTTTTGTAGGCACACATGTGTCTCTTACCATCAATTTCTTCAAATAGGATGGCTGCCCGGTATTCATCACTGGTGTCAGTCCGGAGAATTTTCTTCCCTGTTGATGGGATTTGTAACGGAGGAAGAATTTGCATAATCTCCTTAAGTTCAGCAACTGTTTTAGTTTGAGATTTTCCCCGGGTGGGGGATTCCTTTTCAGCATCGATTGCAATGGAATTAGCAATTTTGCAATGTTTGGAACAAAGTTTCTAAGATAATTAATTATCCCAAGAAATTGCTCAACTTACTTTGTTGTAAAATTCTATTCAGGAAATTTCAATTGCTTTAAACGCATTGTTATGTGCTAAAAGAGTCTCCGATCGCCAATTTAGGATAGCTTCAACTACAGGAGTCCTTTTCTGTCTTCTATGTTCATTCACATCAGTGGGAGCGGGTATCTTAGGAACATGTCGATATCTGCCTTGTGGATCAATAAATTCTTCTGGAGCAGGAAACAAGAGGTTAGAATTTTCTTGAACAAGAGAGGGAAAGTCTGTCTCATGGAACATGGCAATGGAAGAACTAGGTGGTGTTTCTACTGGAGCCTCAAGTGGGTAGGAATGCTTCTTCGCCCATTTTAGGATTAGCTTATAAAATGGGGAAAAAGCTGGTATTTTCTAAGGAGGAGATGGAGGAGGTGATGGTGGTGGAGTTGATGAGACGGAGGGAGAAGCGGTGAACTCTAGTGGTCGAGTTGGTGCATAGGAAACCATAAACTGGAATTTGTCACACTCACCAAGAGTATCAACGGAAGGGGTTTTCATTTAAGTACCTTTGGTACATAGGATCTTTTGGCTTCTTGTGGTTTCGTTTGGGTCTAGCATTTGGGTCTATCTCTTTGGGAGAGTTTGTGCAATAGGAACATTGACAAAAAGGATCCCAAAAACAATGACTGTACTTGTCTTTGTAGTAATGGATAAGGTGTCCATCACTTTTGAAGTATTGAACAAGCTTTTTTGGATCTGGCTCGAAAATTGACTTAGGAACACATGGTTCAATCATAAAAAGGGTCTAGAAGATAGAATGACTCTCTTCCTTTTCCTTGCCAAATTTGATGAAAACAGTGTTATCTTTCTTTCTAACAAACTCAAAGTTCGATGACTGGAAAAGCTTGTTATTCTGATGCAACTTTTCATAGTTGGTGATCTAAGTCTCTGGAAGAAGCTTGGCCAACTTTTCCTTCGAGATTTGCCTGGGAACATAGATGCAGTATGCTTGATCATTTTGCATGGTGATGAATAAAGCATCTTCATTTCCATCGTTTCGTTTATAATAATATATGTTCCATGCGCTTAGTAGGTGAATCTAGAGCTGAGAAGATCTCTTCACATCATGATAGATCCAGAAATACTATAAGCACCTGTGTCTCTCGCTACATCTCCATCTTCTTCAATCCCTTCAGATTTTCGTGTTTCCAATGCTTCTAAGATAGATTATCTCTATGAAGTCTCTCTTAGCGATGAAACCAAGATCTCTTAAACTCAACTTCCCCTGATGAACCCTTATTCTGCTTTTGCTCAACCCACTTAATCATTTTCTCCCATCCGCTCCATTCGCCAAACTCCAAAGGAAGTAAAGGAGTACGTTTAGTCCTCCAAGTTCGATCAACATCCCATTCTTGCCACTGAAAAGGAGTGTTTTGTTACTCTCCAGATTCCTCCAGAGTTTCCAAGGCAATGGATTCAACAAGGATATTCTCATGTCCATTATGGAGCTGTTCGTCTTGCTCTTACTATTCATGGTTGCAAGGGCTTGTTGATTGTGGTAAGAATAGCGTTACTAGATACATGATTCCTAGAATACTAGCATGCTTGTATTGGTATTGTCCAAACTACTTTGAATGCTGGAACAGTCTTTGTGACTTTGTATCCAAATTTCAATATTGCTCTTTTAGATCCACAGTTACTTTCCTTTCTGAAAGTCCAAGTTCAGCTCACTGGAGCACTTCGAACTGCTGATTCTGTTGCTGCAATACTATACTACCAGATGGTTTATCGAGTGCAAAACCATGCTCTTGACTTGAATTTCCACAATGGAAATGGAGATGCTTTATTCATCTCCATGCAAAATGATCAAGTATCCTGCATCCATATTCCCAGGCAAATCCCGAAGGAAAAGTTGGCCAAGCTCCTTCTTGAGACTTGGATCACCAACTGTGAAAAGTTGCATTAAAATAACAAGCCTTTCTAGTCATCAAACTTTGAGTTTGTTAGAAAGAAAGATGACACTATTTCTATCAAATTTGGCAAGGAAAATGAAGAAAGTCTTTCTATCTTCTAAACCCTCTTTATGATTGAACCATGTGTTCTTGAGTCAATTTCTAAGCCAGATCCAAAAAAGCATGTTCAATACTTCAAAAGTGATGGACACCCTGTCCATTACTACAAAGACAAGTACGGTCATTGTTTCTGGGATCCTTTTTGTCAATGTTCCTATTGCACAAACTCTCTCGATGAAGTAGACCCAAATGCCAAACCCAGACGAAACCACAAGAAGCCAAAAGATCTTATGTACCAAAGGTACTTAAATGGAGACCCCTCCGTTGATACTCTTGGTGAGTGTAACAAATTCCGGTTTATGGTTTCCTATGCATCAACTCCACCACCAGAGTTCACTACTTCTCCCTCCGTCTCACCAACTCCACCACCATCACCTCCTCCATCTCCTCCTCTTCCACCAGCCCAGAATACGTCTATCTTTGCTGCTCTCACAGATGTTCCTGTCAAACAAGATAATACATATGTGGCTGAAATGCGAAATCATCTCAAAGAATTGGACTGAATAAGGAAAGAAAAGGGAAAAGAGAAGATGCATAAGGAATCCTCGCTTGTCATAAGTGAAAAGCCAAACCAAATGATGTTGTCAAATTCGTTAGAATCTTTCTTAAGAGATTTGGGTAATCAGGAACCACATCCTGATCCTGTTACTCAACAGCCTGATCTTGTCATTCTAACAGATTAGATTCTATTTTCAGCAAAACCAGCTTTTCCGAACATCTTTGATATTGAATCAGATTCGATATCCCTTTCATCCTCATCATCCTTCTCAATCCCTACCATTGATTCATTTCCTATTGTATTAGTAACTTCATCAATATTCATGGTTGATCCTCCGGACCAAGATATGGAATCAAACCCCTCTGAACCAGAGGTTGTTCAGCCAAACAATCCCTCACAGCATGTGTTTATTGCATCAAAACAGTTTTTTACTATTGATGATATTCCT
Organism: Eucalyptus caleyi; assembly: GCA_014182885.2. Taxonomy (NCBI): domain Eukaryota; kingdom Viridiplantae; phylum Streptophyta; class Magnoliopsida; order Myrtales; family Myrtaceae; genus Eucalyptus; species Eucalyptus caleyi. Next base: position 52,703,217 of record CM024470.2, read on the forward strand.
TACCACAAATGGCCAGAAAGACTTGAAGAATTTCATACTTGGTTAAATGCCAAAGCCCTTACCAACCAAGACAAGTATGATGTCCTTTTTGGTTTTGTTACAAGGTTTACAGGTAGCCTCAAACATTGGTGGCAATCTGTGATAGAACAAGACTAGCTTCAATTTTTGCTCTCACCTAATTTTGGTCATGCCATTACCCTTCTATATCATTTCTTTGTTGGAAAACCTTCTGACTTTCAAGAGCTTAAAATGAGAGAATTTTTCAAAAGAAGATGTTGCTCTCTCCAGAAAAAACATCTTGATAAAGATTATCGAGAAATGCTCAAGCTCTTCTATGGTATTGGAGCTGATCCAAACCTAAAGCACGTCTTCTTGATTTCTATCCCCAAAGAATTATCCCAACAGGTTGAGAGAACTTTTCTTAGCAAACAAAGGAGGATTCAAGATATTCCATTGGGAGAAATCCAACAAGAGATTCATTTGTGCCTTGAAGAATTGTGTATAAAATGCCAAACGATCCAGACTTATATCGCGGATAACAGAGAACTTGATACAACTTGTTCTCGCCAAAAGCTAAAAATCAAATGCTCAAAGCAAGATTGTGATGGTTCTTGCGAAAAATCTTCTAGAAAAAAGAAGCACTTCAAGGGACTCTAGATAAAGAAATCTAGGCATGGCTCTAAGCACTTCCGAAGAAAGAAGAAATGGTGATACCTATGCAAAAGGAAAGATTGCTCATGCCACAAGAAATCAAATCGATGCTTCATCTGCAATCAGAAAGGACATTTTCCCAAAAATTGTCTCTAAGCAACAAAAGGTCATAACCACTTGATACATCATATAGAGAATGAAATTGGTATTTCTCTTGAAAATGATGATATCAAATCTTTATTTTCTACGGCTGAAGAACCATATGAACAAAGTATTTGTGTCATCCCTTATTACCAAACTTCTAGTGAAACTGATTCGGATTCAGATCTTGAAGATATTTTTCACATATCTCTCACTTCTTCAGAACAAAGTACTCACGTATTTTCAAGCCAAATTCATTGTCCCCATTTCCCTGTGAAAATCTTCACTTCAAAGTTTGCCAAACCTATCACTATCATTACTCTCATAAATACTAGTGCAAGTTCTTCAATCTTGGACAATAAAGTTTTTCCTAAAGAATATTGGACTTCTTGCGTCCGATACTTCAATTTTGCCTCAGGAGATACTTTTTCTACGAATGTAAGAACTACCCTAGTAACCATCTAGTTTTTTCCACAGTGTTCCATAACCACAAAAATCCTTGGTTCCAGTCTTTCCAACAAAGATTTGATCATTAGCTAGGATATCATGACTCATATTTCTCAACTTCGCATTATTCCTAAAAAAAGTCTTAAGTATAAGGATCAATTCTCTGAATTGGTCAATATTCAAAGACTTTTTTCTATTCAAATGAGTTTGTTAGATACAATCATGCAAAAGTTGTTAGAATCCTATTCGGAATCCCATTATGAATTTGCTCAAAAGTGTCATCATCCTTTATGGGAAAATCCAGAGTTCTTTGTTCGCATTCCTTTAAAAAAGAATGAAGATATCAATCCAACCAAGGTGAGTTACATAGGAATGAAGCAAGATCATCTGGTTTTAGATCAAAAGGAATGCTTGGAACTATTGTAGCAAGGCCTTATTGAAATCTTCAATTCATAATGGGCTTGTGAAGCCTTCTATGTCAACAAGCGTGCCAAGCAGAATAGAGGAAAGATGAGACTAGTAATTAATTATCAACCTCTTAACCTTTTCCTCAAAAATGATAAATTTCCTTTACCCTCTAGAAATTCCCTCTTTACTGGACTAACCAAGGCTCATATTTACTCCAAATTCAATCTCAAAGCCGGATTTTGGCAATTGGGCATCCATCCTGAAGATAAACCCAAAACAAGGTTCTATATTCCGAACCAACACTTCCAATGGAAAGTTCTTCCTTTTGGCCTAAAGGTAGCACCATCCCTTTTCCAAAAAGCTATGTGTCGAATTTTCCAATCAATCATGTCAAGTGCAATAGTATATATCTCAACGATATCCTGCTCTACAGTCCTGATGAGCAGTCGCACTGCCAACTTCTTGAGCAATTTGCAGAAATTATGAAAAAGCATGAGATTATGCTTTCTCAAAGAAAGATAAATATCGCTTAGACGGAAATCGAATTTCTTGGTATGCACCTTAACAAAGGTACATACTAGCCGGGGTCACATATTGCTTAGGAATTGTTGAAATTTCCTGAAGAGAATTTTACAACAAAGCAAGTTCAACAATTTCTTCGGATAATTAATTATCTCAGAGACTTTGTTCCAAACATTGCCAAATTTCTGATTTCATTGCAATCGATGCTGAAAATGTATCCCCCACCCTAGGGAAAATCTCAGACTAAAGCAATCGCTGAACTTAAGGAGATTATGCAGACTCTTCCTCCGTTACAAATCCCATCAACAGAGAAGAGAATTCTCCAGATTGACACCAGTGATGAATACCGGGCAGCCATCCTGTTTGAAAAAATTGATGACAAGAGACACTTGTGTGCCTACAAAAGTGGAAAGTTTTTCCAAGCTGAAATGCATTATCATTCACTTTCAAAGAAATCTTGGCGGTTAAAAATGGAATAAAAAAGTTCGAATTCCATCTCATTGGCCATCACTTCTTGGTAGAATTTGTGGCATCCAAGAATTTCAACGAATCCTCAGATAGGTGACGGTCATGACCAATCGATAGAAGTATCATCGAACTATGGCATTGGTATCAGTTACGGGCAGTAATTTGTATATGTTTATTTGTTGGATTGATATGATATGTTTAGCAATGGACCGATCAACCGTGCAACAAAAGAAAATCTTTGGACTTTGATCGACTAATATTTTTATTTTAGATCCGAAGGGATGGAATTCGGTCATGCGTGAGGAACATGCATGCTGAAATTTAAGAATAAAGTTTTGAGGAGTTGGACTGCATGCAAGAATTTTGGCTATACATTTGTTCTTGAAGCAATTGAATTATGGAATTATAAATTGGTTCATTTAGAAAACAAAGTGCTTCATAATTATGGGCTTATATTTTAAAGACCACGGGCCTTTGAGTTTGGACTTTTGGCCTCAAATTTTTCAGGCCCAAGCAGGCCCAAGGAGCCTCCAAAGCCGTCGACCGAAAAGGGGGGGGAGGAGAGAACCGAACAAGGGAAAATGCCACTCACCACTTGTCCATGGTTGCCTCAACATTCTTCCACTTGTCCCTTCCTTGAAGCCATCTGTCATCTACATGCAAAAATTAGCAAATTAATTAAACAAAGAAAGCAAAAGATTTCGGTTTGAGCAAGGGAGAGTGAGGCCGAGAGAGTGAGCGGGCGAGCAAGTGAGAGAGAGGGAGAGTTCGAGAGAGAGGGTGTGCAGTGAGCGGTCCGAGCATGTGAGGGCAGAGAAGGAAGGCCACCCTCTGCCCGTGCTGTGTCCGAGTTGCCACCGTCGACACCGCCGATCCCTGTCGCCGATTGAGCCAAGCCGAGATCCCCGAACCCTTGTTTTTGGCTGTAACCGAGTAGAAGAGCTTGAGGCAATTGAAAGTTCATTGATCTATGTTTTGCATGCTGTAATTATCTATTGAAGTGCTGGTAGATGTGAGAAAATGCAGAATTTGGAGCTGCATGTTGATTTTAGATGAACGAGATGAAGCTGGACTAAGAAACTGAGCAAAAACAGAGTATGTTCTATGGATTTCGATTTTTGAATTGAAATAAAAACTCAAGGATCTAGCTATGGTGGAATTTTGGAAGTGAAGAGGCTGTAATGTGGTGTAATACACTTGTAAACACTTGGCTGTGGACATTGGATGCTGAGATTCAAAGAGTAAGAGTAGTTCTCTTTAGGACAGTAGACTGTTTTTGCAGAAGACAGTATGACCTTTAGTGATTTCATGATTTTTCTGTAATTATCTAGCCAAAATTTGACTTCACATCCTTAATTAAAGTTGTAGGGAACATCTTCAGGAACAACATATTAAAAATTTAGAATAAATGAACAAGGTCTGACTGACGAAACGATTTTTCTATGAAAATGCTAAAGCTGGAAGTTATTACAGAATGTTAGCAAGGAATACAGAAATTATTACTCTCGATACGTAAGGAATTTGACTTTGTGTTCTTCATGAAACGTTTTTCTTTAGGTCTCATTGATAACATGTAAAAATTTCATAATTTTATGAGCTTATTTGGGAATTATTCCGAAATTATTACCAGAACTGTGCACTTTAATAGTCGCGCTGTTTTACTTCGAATTTGTACAAATTGTTCCCAAGGGTGAATATAGTTTGGAATATTATGTGATATGATGATACTGGCATTGATATGTTGTGCAATATTGAGATTAGATAAAGGATTTATGAGACATTTCATCATTGTATATGAAAGTATTTTTGAAAATTAAGATGTTAATTGATACTATTGGACCCTCGGGTCAACGATGCCCCGGGAGTCGGGATGCCCAAAGGATTGAATGAGTCAATGCCTTGTGGATGCCCGGTGGTCTAAGTGGCTGAATGCCGGAGGTTTTTCCTCAGGAGCTTCGGGATGCCCGGTTGTATGCTAGTCGGTACATAAATCCGGAGGGCCGGGGTAACCGTTCTTATGGTGAGCCTCAGAGGTATTCCCCGTGATGCCAGGTGGGGTACGAGATGCCTGGAGGTGTGATATGCTCTGGATGCCCGGTGGCCCTAAGTAGCTAAATGCCGAAGGCTTTCGTGATGCCAGGGTGGATGCGAAATCCCAGAATGACGCAAACTTTGGTCCTCTGGGGGGATAAAACCGTTTGAATGATTAAATCTGATGATTATATTAAGTGTGAGTGTGGTCTAGTTATGGGACTAAATTGTATGGCATGGAATGGGACATGTTATTACAGTTTGGCCTTATGATCGAGACTTGTGTAACTGGACATGATGTATTTTGATCCTTTGAAACTGCATTTGCCATTGCATTGAAGAATTTCATGATTTTGATGCATGCTTATCCTTTAACTACATGTTTTTGTCTATCTTGCATGAATATGGATATTGATGGTACTGCGTGATATAGCTTAATGAATTTTTTACTACTGAGTGGTTGTACTCAACCCGTTTGGGGACTAACATTTCAGACTAGGAGATATGCCTCTACTACCAGTCACCCCCGGCACATTCTATGGTATACCAGCTGATGTTGAGTGTGAGTGTACAGAGCATCATCACTCCGAGATACGAGGGTTGGTTTTTATTTGAGTGCGGGTTCTAGTCATGTATGACATTGGTTTGCCCGCCAGCCCAGTGATTCAGAAGTTTCTGTCTGTGCGCATTTGCTGTGGTGGGATCATGCTGGGGATGTTGCCGCCACCGCTAGCTGATGGACCGGGCTGGGTGTGACCAAGAGTGACGGTTAGCAGATGAAGCATTTTTGAATTGCCGACACTAACTGATAGACTTTTGTACATGACTGTTTGGAAAGAAAAGAAAAAAGGGAGTTGGTTATCTTTTGAGTATGTAGTCGGGTATAGAAGACCACGGAAAATTTTGGTGTACCGACTGACGATGTATATTAAGCTTATGTAAATAAAAGTGTATGGCTTTATCTTATAAAAGTTTTAGTTTGTGTGCATTGTTTCTGAATTTGGGATGGGAGATGTCGGATTTTGCTTCCGCTATATGAACTACACAGGGACCGATAGAAATGATATAAACCCCCAAGTAATGGTATCAAAGCAATAGACTTTAAGGTAAAGAGAAAGGACATGATCTGTGGCGACCCTAATGGTTTGAGGGCCGTCGAGGGGTGCCACAGAATTGGATATGGCATCCTTTCCTTAGATGACCAAGTTCAAACAGAAGCAGGTTCCAAATTCTCAGCTGCTTCGATGGGTTGAATGGTTCTCAAAATATTCTTTTGAGACCAAACACATTGCCGAGAAGAAAAATGTGCTTGTTGACTTCTTGTCAAGACCAAAAGCACCAACAGAAATCAACATATACATCATGAGGCATGCTTTCCATACTCTTTATCACAATGATTTTGGGGAGGATGTGATTCTTGCCCCTCCTAAAGATCTAGAATAGCAGGCCCTTGCTAAGGGTAAGTGACCGTTGTTGGCCTTTGGGAAGGCCCATGTGACCTTAGGCAATTGTGGCGGCCACCAAAGAGGACTTGCTCCTTTTTTTCTACTTTGATTTAAAAATATATCTTTTTAATTTATTCAATCTAACTTAAGTAAAATTTTAAAAAATAATTATAAAAATACCATGGAGGAGAGAGAAATTGATAGAAAAAAAATCACGTCGGCAATTTCCATTTATTAAATTGAATGGAGTTAGTAGAAGGACTTGATTGTACTAACTTAACGAGTTCTATGATTTGATTGTACTTTCTTAAAGTTTTAGGATTCAATTGTACTTTCGTAACAAGTTTTAAAATTTCTAGTGCACTTATTCTTAGAATATAAGCAATTTATATTTACAACACAAAGTATGAAGGCAATCTACTTAACACAAATTCCCTTGGAAATAGATGTACTTTTCGGAAAATTGTTCTATTCATTTTGCCACACCTACATTGATTATAGCAGATTTTTCTAGCAACTCAGATGACATTTAAACCACAGAAAACAAGAGTGGGACTATGACATCCAAAATTTTCTTTGTAGCAAATGATATTTCGGATATATAATTAGAGAGATGGACACTAGAAATGCCAAAAAATTATATATGGCGTTCACTTTAGTGTCAAAAGTTTTTCGGATCACTTAAGTGCTATTTTTTTAATAAAAAAATAATCGTCTTAGTACCAACTCCAGTTTGGATGACTGGAATTTTGACGTGACCATATTTTATTAATTTACCAGCCCCATGTAACTCACCGGCGTGCCTAATCAGCATATAACCCTGAAGGACATCATCTAAAAGTTGTAAATAGTTGATTGTTTGAATGCCAAATTTTATTTTAAATAATCATTTCAGTGCTAGTTGTTGTTAAAATAGGACCACTTTAGTGTCAAACACGCCATGTGGACTAGATTTTTTTAAATATTATGCCAAGCCATATAAAATTTTTAATTATAAAAGCCACATATTATTTTTGACTAGAATTTCTTGGTGCTGTCATTTAAATGATCGTTTTTCTTTGATTTGGAAGTTAAGTGATCCAACCAAAACTTTTGCACTAACATAAGTGTTGTACACAACTTTAGGCACTTCTAATGTTCATTTGCCTATATAATTAGTATAGTAATTGTTAATGAGGACCAATACGCTCCTAAATATGTATTGAACAACTCACAAACATTAAATTCTCACCGAGTTAAGATTTCCCTATTGTCCTACATCTTTTCTTAATAATTTTAGGGGCGCTAAAATAATTTTCTGATTTACCAGCATTTCAAACAAATATTGGTTTCCCGTTTTATTTATTGCAATGTAAAGTATCTATCCAAATTAACATAATATCTCCATTCTTTTTTAATCAAACATGCCATTTGTCACTACTTTAGCTTGGACAGATGTCTTAATTCTCACCTTATATTTTGCCCACATGCATTAATTGAATCTATTGAACCTAGCTCTTATGACCTCATGCACGACATATTACTTTCAACTCTAGTAACTTTATATCTACTGCTATTAACTCTAGTTAATTGACATTTTCTTTCAACTCAAACTAATACATTCATTCCTGTTTTGAACATGCAACTTCAGCACTTTCACATCTTCAAGTTCAGAAAAAATTTCTATTCCACTCTCTTTCAAGACAATCAAGGTTCAAACCCTCACTTTCAATCTAGTGTCTTACAAGGTATATTCATGGGTTTCCTTTATTTTTATCAAATTAGATTTGTTGTTTTCAAAGAATGAGATTTGTTAATTTTAGTAATTATTTTGATTTCAAGGTGATTAAAGGCTTGTTTTGTTGAAAATTTCACTCAATGTAAGTGAAAACTCTAAGGACTAAATTGGAATGATCTACTTGTTACTCTTGAGTTTAGTTGATTCATTGTTTGTTTATTTAGATTAGATTTTACTCTATGTGTGAGTAAGTCTCAATAACTGTGTGTTGAGCTATTGTGATTATTGGGTTTGAATTAAAAGTTGTTCTCATGCCTAGAATGTTTTTTCGCAACTTGAATGGGAGAAATGTGAAAATAGTAAGACTAGGCATAAAAAGAGGTATCTTGGTAAATTCATGAAAAGGTTAGGGACAATTTTGAAATTTCTAGAACTGAGATGGGCTATTAATAGGGTTATTTTATGATTTTTAGTGTTAGTTTGTGAGTTATTAAGTAAGATTAATTAGAGGCCGTTGCAACTTACTTTTTTTGTGCGGAATGTAAAGGAGAAAAAACATAGGTTTAGGAATATTGTCTAAAATGGGACTTACAACCTCAATTAGGTTACTCCCCTAAGCCCATATATCGCGCGATGTTGGGGTATTCAATTTTAGCTTCAATTGATACTATAAGGATTTTTTAAAGAGGAGTTCTCATTAGCATATTGGGGTTGGTTAGAAATCAAGCAAGGCATGGAAGTATATACTATATTTCACTTTCTACACAACTAAAAAATCTAGGTTCAGAGACTTGGTATACTAATTAATTAACTAGTGCCTTTTTGATACATAATCTTGATCATATCTTTTGTTAGACAGTCTAGATTGATTTTAAACTTATCGACTAACATGCGAGGTGATCTTATTGGTGCACGGTCATTAAAATAACAATTAGCAATCAAGGAAGCATTAAATAAATTGCAAGAAAAAGTTAAAAACTAACGCTCAAAAGAAAGAAATATGCCATTTCTAACTAGGCTGAAGGGAAACCACAATTATCAAAACTATACAATCAAGTGATAATCAAAATAAAATTGCGCAAACAACGACCTAATAGTTGTCTCTAGAAACATTTAAACACTACAATAAAATCCTAAGAACTTGTTCAATTTTGAACACAATTTTTACCAAGGATTTTCACATATTTTAAGAGAAAACTACTCAAAAACTGATTTTTAAGCTTTTTCATAAGTCTTAGAAAAAATAAAAATGTTGGAATTTTTATTTTTAAATATTCTTTATCAATTTTTTTTTTTATTTTTTATAATCCGAATATGGGATTCGGGCTGGGCCCATGGACGAGCATGGGCTGCCGCTGCATAAAGATTGAGCCACATCAAAGGCCTAAAGAAAGGAATGGGCTCAATGAAATAAAACCCAATCTAGCCACTACAAGACCAAACCTAAAGTCCACTCAACCAAAAACAAACCCAAACCAGCCAAGCCCAATATTCACCATCCTTGTAGTGAAATCGAAGCCCAAATTCACCAAATTAACACTTCAAACTCAAGGCTCACTAAGTCTAAATGAGCCCAAAGTCCACTACTCTCCCTTACCAATTTTCCAACCCCACGACTGCTCCTCGAGCACGCCCAGAGCACCAAAGCTCCAGCCGTGAACATTGAATTTTACAGTCGATCAATATACGCTCGTTCATCAAGCCTCCACCATTGGCCACCATGTTCGACCATCATCACTAGTCACCGCAACATTCGATCTATTCAGCCTCTCTCTGTCTCTCTCTCTCTCTGACAACTTTCTAAGGATTTAGCAAGGCCTATGACCTAGTGGGCAAGATGGGAATCCAGAGAACTTCTGAGAATTTCGTTGTCAACATGGAAAGCTTGTCGAACATCGCCATGAAAGAGAGTGCTAAGAGTTCCTGGATCACGGTGAGTTTTTTTCTTTTTCTTTCTGGGCTCTTCAAGTACCCTAAAATGTTGTTTTTTCTCATCTTGTTCTTTTTCCAGATTTTCTTCTCCGAAAGAATAATGTTTTTTGCAATTCCGACATATTCTTCTCTCCAATTCTTGAACGACCATGAGCTCCGAAAGAGCAGCAAATCGAAATGCCATTTCCAATTTTCCAATAGCATAAAAATTTCGCTGTGTAAGAGTTTTCCTTATGTGGGCTACATTAATTAAGATTGTAATTACCGTTTTACGGAGTTGGTCTAATAAGGTAAGGCATAAAGTTTCTTAACAGTCGAATATGGGCCTAGCTTGTGTGGGCCGAGTTGGGCCTGGCCCGTGATGAGAGGGCCCATCCAAAACTCTATAAATAGCGCTAAGGTCCCTCCTCTAGCCCTCACTCTTCCAAAATTCTCTCTCAACTCACATAAGTAATCTGTGAGTGGCAGTCTCATCGAGCCAGGAACCGAGGGTTATAGAGGAGAAGATCTTCAGCATTGAAGGCTCGGATTGCTGTCATTTTGCTCCGAGAACGATGAATTCAAAATCAAGTACACAAATCCTTGTCTTCAACCTTAGAATGTTCGATTTCCTAGCTATGTTGATCTTGGGAAGCCATTTAGACGGCCTACATTTGGTATCAGAGCCTGCATCAACTAGAACTCGAACATAGGAAGCTGTTTTGAAGAATTTATCCGAATGAAACTTGATTTTGACCATGCAGTCAAATTAATCTTGTTGAGCTGAGAGTTTTCGTGGGTAGCATGTCTCCAACGGTGGCCGAATTTCAAGTTTATACCCATTTTCGGACTTGACTTAAACTTAGAACGTTTTGCTCGTTTTTCATGATTTTTTATCCGATAAAAGTGAAATTTTATTGCATATATGGCTTCTCCTCATCAATACGAGCATTTTGGTGGGTAAAATGTCTCTAGACAATGCCGGAAGCGGCCGCACGCGCCTCCACGCGCTGAGACGGAGCTCAGAGTTGCTCCTACGTGCTTCCGTGCCGTCTCACGCGCCCGCACGCGCGACGACGCGTGGCTCACGCGCCCGCATGCGCGCCGACAAGTGGACCGACATGCGGCTTCGCACGTGCGGACCGCCTCAACAGTTCCGCCTCCGCCGACATGTGTCAGCAATGACGTCATAGTGACGTCACATGCACCGCCTTACGTGCGACCACCACGTGGCATGTGACGTCACGGATGATGTCACCTTGACTAGACCCGGGTTGGTCGGACCCGTTAACCGTTGGCCGGGTTGACCCGACCCGTTGACCGTTGACTGGTCGGACCGGTCCGACCGTTTGACCGTTGACCGGTCGGACCGGTAACTGGCTTTCGGACCAGATCGGTACGCCAGCGCGTGCCGCTCACGCGCCGCACACTCTAGCGGCGCATGAGGGCGCGTGTGACGTCCGTTGGGCGCGTGGTTGATGTCGGCGTGCTTGTATGTGAATTTTCTATCTTGTGGTATGCTTGTTTGTATTTTTTTATTCCTTTATGGATATGAAAATGCATGTGAAACCCTAAAGTACGTTATTTTTGGGTAATTTTGATGTATTTTCATGAATTTCTCTATGGTTTTGGAAATACAAATGCATTCCTATGATTGTATCATCACTTAAGGAATATGTGTAGTGTTGATTTATTAATAGTATGTATTAATGGATGGAGCAATACAATTAGCATAACTTGTGGTTTTAGTGATAAATAGCCCCTGTCATCAAGTCTAAAATCACATGTGAAAGGTAAATGTGAGTCATAAAGTTATATCCCTGATATGAGAGAATTTCGATAATTCAGTTGGGTTGTGACCGCCAAAGTGGTACACTTGATTGGTTTTGAGAAACATCGTTTGCATATTGTAAAGGGATGTCTCCTATTTTGATGCATGTTTATACTCCCAAAGGAGGTAATTGTGTGTTAGTTTATGGAGGGATACATGTACAACATATGGTTGAAAAGTGACTAGCCCTAGTGGTTCATACACCCAAAGGTGGTGAATTCGCAAAATTTTAGAATATATTTTCATGGACCGCTGTCATGAGAAGAGTATACAATTGCATGTCATGTATTCTGCCCAAATGTGCTTATATGATGATGTATGTAGCTCTTGAGATATGTGTTAAGTACTCACATGATGCTAATTATATGTATTGCTTGTAAAATCAGTCACCTTCTTTGTAAATGGCAATTCCATTGCAATTGAGGTTCTTACTGGATCAAACTTCAAGAAATGGAAAGATGATTTTCTGTTTGGGATGGAGTTGGCAGATGTTCACATTGCTCTTACTGAGGATAGGCCGGCAGATCTTACTGATGCTAGTACATAAGTCCAGAAAGTATGTTTTGCTGCATGGGAAAAGAGTAATAGAATTTGCTTGCTCATTATGAAACGGTCAATTTAGGAACATTTGATGAGTGGCTTGCCAACTGACTGTACTGTTAAGGAAATGATGGAAGCTTTGGAGGCTAGGTATCGTGTCTGTTCCAATACTGAGATAGGTACTCTTATGCAATCACTCTTTAATATGAAGTATGATGGTTCGACTGGAGTTAGAGATTATGTGCTTAGGATGGTAAATCTTCAGACAAAACTCTGAATTCTTCACGTTGATATCCTTGAAGCTTGCATTGTGCACCAAGCATTAAATACTCTTCCTCCTGACTTTGGAATTATCAAGACGAACTATAGTTCGCAAAATGAGAATTGGTCAATCAATGACCTTATAGTTAGAGTGGTGGCAGAGGAAGAGAAACTGAAGAAAGAAAGAGGGCATCTTGCCTTGTATGCCTCTAGTTCTGCCAGTAGGAAGGGAAAAATGGATTGCACATCATAGAGGAAATCCTAAAGCCATAGGGACTTCTAACCATATAGCTCCTAAGAGGGGAAATCCTGAAGCTGCTGGCCCCTCCACCACTGTGGCTCCTAGAAAGGCACCTTTTAAGAGGGAGGGTGTCCTTTGTTATTTTTGTAGAAAGAGGGGACACATAAAGAAATACTGTGATGGCTATAAAGCTTGGTTGTCTAAAAATGAGCATAAACGGATTCACAAACATAAGGACACCAAATCAGGATGAATCAAAGCTCACTGTGGGAAATAACAACAAGATCGATGTTGAGTTCGTGGGAGATGTCATTTTGATTTTAGATACTGGTTTTAATATGATATTAAGAAACACTTTCTTAATGACAGGATGAGACTGAGTTGACTAAGCAAGAATCGCAGAAATTTTCCCTTTCGTGGAAAATGGGCAGGAAGTATGAAAGACTTAAGCTTATCAAAAACAAAAAGTCAGCGTGTATGTTGGTTGTGTTGCCAGTCTTTGACTTTCTTTTAGGCTGGCTCTTCTCTATCCAGAGTAGAACGGCATTGGTCTTCCCTTTTAGAGCTCAACCTGCCAAAATCAAACCAGAATTATAAGATTGGGCTTCCCTATACCTATCATAATGTTTAGATGAATCAGTTTCTTAACCTGAACTTAAGGGCTTTCCCTAGATAGAACTAACTAAATCATTGGGGGATCTTGGATATCCTATATCCTAGATAATAGGAAATAGGAAGGGAAGCTCGGTGAAAGGTAGGATGATATTGTCACCGCTTCAGTTTTCCTTTTCCCTTCAACCTTTTCGTTGCGGGTTTCACTCACTTTTTTTATCTTCCTTGAAAACAAAAAAATAGGTTCTCTTTTTTTTTTTTTTTCTTGTTAGGGGGCTTCTTTGCCAATAGGTTACTCTCTTTTGTCTCCTGCGTCTGTGGTACCAATCGGTTCAGCAAGACTCGCACCCGACTCGGGCCCATACCCTTCGGTAGCAAAAGTGGTGTCCTCCGGTACTTACTGATTAAGCTACAGAAGTTGGATTCGCGTCCAGTTCAAGCTCTCTTTCCTATCTTCGATTTAAGATGGTTAGGAAACAGCATCTGATGAGGCCAAAGAAAGTTTGATCAGATATCGACTCAGCCTCCGCGCGCGGGTTGATCATCTATTGAAAAAGATGAAGCTATAGCAGGATTTCCCGGCAACATCTGATGGAACGGTAGGAACTCAAACTCAGTGCCCCCACCACTTCAAGAAAAGGAATATAAATCAGTGCCATTTCCCATGGACTATTCTTTTAGTGACTTTTCTGCTGACTCTGATTATTGACTTCAGGAAAGAGTGTCGAGTCAAGTACCGTGCGCACTGAATTTCTTTTTTCGTTCTAGAATATTCTCCTTCCTCTTCTTACTCTTCCTATCTAGCTGGCTTCTATGATTGATAGGGGAAAGTCTTCAATATTCCTCTTCTCTTTCTCTTTATCTAAGGCTGATCTAGCTGCAGAATGGAATTGGGTAAAGAACGAAGTGAAGGAGGCGACCTTCTGGCCACGAAGAAAAGAAAAGAGGACCACTATCTTGGGTCCATTCCATCAGGTTCTCACATCCTGAGTCCTCCTCCTCTCGGCATTTTGACCGATGCGATGGGGAGACCCGCGGGAGGGAAGTGGCTTAGCTTGAAGTACTTATCCGGGGCGGGCATAAAATTCCACAGACACACGACAGAATAGCTCCATCCTGGCTATGCCGAGTGGAACTTCCATAGCTGAGACGTAGATGTAAGGGTCTCGTCATTGCTAAAGTCAGTCGTATCCGCTTGTGGGAGAGAACTGGGTTTGAATCGGCTCATGAAAATGCCTAGAGCACAGAAACCGCCCGACAACGCCCATTTCAAGGTCTGCTCTTCAGAAAGAAGAAATCGGGGACTTGAGCGGCATGGCTCCACTTGGATGTCGGTCTCTTTCCGCCTTAGTGATAGATCTTAGCCTCAAAGGGAGTTCTCTTGAAAGGGCTAAGTCAAGACTGAAGATGGTTGTGTAAAAGAGCAACGAAGCCGAGGAAGATCGAGCCCCGAGCGGCTCCTGGGTATAGCCATCCATTTCTGAAAAAAAGTATCCTGCTGCTCGGTCCGGAATCTTTATGCGGAACTGATAGATCAGCCTATGCCTGTTTATAAGTCTATGTTCGTGCCGAAGCCTCTAAGAGATCCTATGTTGTCTTGTAGTTGTTCGCTGCGGGTAATGCTTTTCAAGACTGCTAGGGGTCGGGAGCCTAGAGGCCTTGGTCCGAGTAGATGAAGTGCATGAAGACGAAGTGCTATTGGATTCTGATATGGCTGCTAAACAACTCTTATCTGCTTATTCGTTAGTATGCTTAGTCTTTTTTGTCTTTCTAGTTTGCCTGAATCTATCTTCCCTCCATCTCAATGGAGTTCATAACATCAGCTTAAGGCAGACAAGGGAGCTTCAGGGAATTCCAGTTCGGAAAAAAAAAGAATTCCTCCCTAGAATTCAATGTGTTAAGGATAGTCGGAATGCTATCATTTAGAGTGAATCCATTCACAAAATAAAGTACTTAGTAGTAGGTCACCAATGCCCTTTTTTTTTTTTAAGGAATTTTTCCTTCCTAGCGAAAAAAGGCAGTCAATTAGTCTTATCCATTCCCCTTCTCCTGCTATTGGCTATTTATTTTATTGCTACTGCTAGCATTAGCACTACCGTCGCTTTTGATCTCTCTGCTATCACCCCATTTGATAGAAAAAACTTTCATTGGCCTTTAGGAGTGGTAGACGCGGAGCCTTTTGAAGCAAATTCTCAAGCAGTTCCAACTCTTTCTGTGGCATTTGTCCTGTCTTTCATCCATTTTCGTGTACTTATCTTTATTTGTCGAGTCTGACACTAGGAATAGTCGATAGAAAACTCTTCCTTGGGGAATTGGGGATTGAAAATATCTAGGTACCAAAGGCCGATGAAAACCTTTCCAAAGGAATTAGGTTAAGTTGCCTACATGGCTTATTGATGGAGTGAAATTCATGTGCAGCTGATTCAATAATAGTAGCAGCCTTTATTCTGTTCAAAGCGCTTACTGATTCAATTGCTAGTGGTGGTTTACTCTTGATTCACTGGGCTAGGCTAGAGTTTTAGACTATTACTTCTTCCTTTGTTTTGTCACGACTTGGACTCGAACCACCGCCCCGTACCACCTTGTCTTAGCTTCAAGTTGTTTTCTAACCTTCGTTTATTCGCTTGGTTAGATCTTCCTTTCCTATTATGTGAGTAATAGTGATCTCGTCTGTCTTACGGTGTTTATGAATTGGCACTTGCCTTGGGCTTTCACTCCGCCTCGTCATCACTATCCTTTCTAGTCTATAGCCCATATTGAATGAATGAAAGGATCCCAGCCCAGCACGGTCTGAAAAGCGTAAACAAGCCAAGCTGTTTCTTAATCACTGGACCAAGGGAACGCAACCTGAACCTCCAACCCTATCTCCTAGCTATCGTCTAAGGTCCTTGGTTACTAATCTCCTCTTCTTAGCCCCTTCTACTCCTCCGTCCCTGACCTTCTCAAGCCTTACCATAACAGCACCCTCTTACCTTCACAATAAAAAACAGGGTTTAATAAAAATACCGGGAAGTGTGAAATAAATGGATTGAAAAAGACTCGATCAATTGAGAACAGGTTTTAATGAAATTGCACATAAGAGAGAAAACTCTTCCCATTTTGATTGCTGTCTTCCGAGTGAGAAAGCATTTTCATCATTTTACAAATATAGAAGAATGAACAAAAACCAATTCCATTATAAATCAATACGAATTGCCTTATTCAAGGCTCTCCAACTCGCTCATACATAGTTGGCTATGATTTTTGGCTCGCTCTTTCCTCTTCCGGTTCAATATATCTTATAGTAACGAGTAGATCAAGTTTTCCGATTGGGGTTGGGTCTTGCCTTTCTCCATGCATTCATAGCGTTCGTTGTTTTGTACAGCTCGGTCGAGCCTTAGACGGGCGTTAAACAACTGGAACCCCTTATACAGCTCCAGGTTGTGATGATCCCTGCCTTTCTTTATCCATAAGAGAGAAGCGCATCCGCCCCTCGTTCACTAGGGTATCCTAAATCCATAATTGCATCTCTCATGGCCATGCGGTAGTAGCCGGACCTGAACCTAGCCTTGAGGCTGATCGCAGGGCATGCCTAAATTTCCGCTAAAGCTAATCCCGTTCCATAAGATGATGATCGTAGTCCTTCCTTTTCTAAAACTATTCTTATCCTTTGGTCAAGCAAGTTAGAGGCTCCCTTCCGTTGGATTGGGCTTGTCAGCGTATGGCCTCTGGCGGCTTAACGCCTCTGTTGGCTAGCTAGTCGTCTTGCTTCACTTCCGTCGGTGAACAATGATTATTGCCTTTGTTTTGGGACTCGAGTTAGCGAGTAGGTTAGGCATTCGAGTAGCAACCGTCCTTAGGTAAAACCTTATTTCGCCGGGCTATGCACCTCTATGGGTGGAGTCAAGTCAAGTTCAATGCGCATCATCCCACCCAAAGGCAAGAGGATGCACATGAACAGAAGCCCAAGGCCTTCTATGGGTAATTCCTCGCTGGCGGATCGCCTTTAGCCGGGTATTCACTCCTAAATCATTTAAGCGGAAGAAGCATAAGAGGTTAGGATTCACTAGCGCAGGAGAGATAGTTAGCACTACCTTGGGTACGAAACTACGCTATCGAAAAGCAAGGAGAAAGAATAGGATAATCTAGGGGAAGGGTACGATGTAGTTGGCGAAAAGAGCTTCTTAGCCAATCGAAGACTCACTGAGGCTGTTTAAGTTAGAGTTCTCGGGTCAGCTCCCGGGGAAGAGCTAGCCCAGCAGAAGCAAGACTAACACCGGAAACTCCGCATCTCTGACTTAAGGGGCTAATTAGCCATATCAGAGACTACCCGGAAACTCCGCATCTCTGACTTGAAAGAGTCAATTGCCCATCCCCCATAGTCTTGGATTCCGTTGTCCCTTTGCGCTGTGACTAGGCCCCCTTTCCGCTTCACGCAATAGCACGCTCCGAAGTAAACGAGCTTCGTCGGTAGTAGCCTCCTGAATTAGTCGAGTAGCTTCTTTCCGGCAAAGCTTACCAATCCTACACTCCTTTCTCCTATTCTTTGTCTGGTGGAGCTATTCCCAGACAGCCTGAGAGCTGAGTTAGGACCTTATTTGATTTGAGATGCTCTTTTCCTTCCAAAGCGAAATAATCACTGCTGTAGCTTATTGCGCTTGATCTACATCCTACCTAACTCGATCTTGCTCTTCCTCTTACACACAGAAGTTTTTTGCTCTCGTATTGCGGGTTTTCCACTTCATTCAGTTACATTAGGGCTTTACCCAACTCTATCTTGGTGATTAAGTTCCGCTGTTTTTGGTGTGAAATGAGCTTCTTCTAGGATAGGAGGTCTTCTCGGTATGAAACCTACCTTTCCGGAGTGAAGGATTGTCATCCTATAGCCGAGTTTTTTTATTTTTGTTTAGAGTCGAGTGATCAAGCTTACGATTCTGCCGTTAGTGAGAAGCAAGTAAACTCTATAGCCCTAAACTAAAGGAGCAGGTCAAGTTTGTTCAGCTTGAGGGATAAATTACATGGCTGAACTGCCAGTCCATCAAATATCATAGTTTATCCTTAAGAGCAAGAGGTTCCTTGTGTGAAACTTATATTAGGCAAAATCAAGGTTGCCAACTCGGCATTCCTCCCATCTAGGGTCCGCTTGTTCAATAACCTCTGATGGCATTCTCACAATAGTTTTCCCATCTAGAATTTATGGTTCCAAATACTGCAGTTACAATTTTGTTGCCTTAGCGCCATCTTTCAAGAGGTTAGCCCAATAAAATTACCCGTATTAGATTGTGGTTTAGTGGGTTGCTCTACATTAATCGCAGGCGTAGATTTAGGATTTGATGGACCAGAGTTAACCAGCACATTAGCAGGGTTGGGTTTACTTACCCAAGGAAGTGTTGAACACGCGCCCATTTTACAGCAGATGGAGCAGTAACCATGGAAGCCTTCCTTGATGAAGCAGGGGGGCGAGATCCTTCATCCTCAGTTACTTCCCGAGCAGACAACAGATAGGAAGGACGACGGCCTCTACCTCCTCTCGACAATCGACCACCTGATCTACCCCTGCCCCTACGAGAATCAGAGAAGGGATCTTGGTTTATCCCTCTCAGCTCATCAATCACTTTCCTAGGCCTGTTCCAGGTGTGTGCCCGGAAGCTCTTGTTCCGATGCTTTGTTGTCGGCCTTACGAGGGAAAATTTGTTGGTCTCGCGTATAAAAGATAACGGCTGCATTTAGGTTATATCTTTATATAAGAAACCTTGCTACTATGCTAAAAAAGCAACAATTGAAGTTATCAAATTACTTGTTCTTCGATTATAAAAAATTCATTTAATATAAAAAGAGAAGCAAGTGTATAGAACTTCTTCGAGGCGGTTCCTTCGGCCGGCCGCCTTTGACAGGAAGGCTCTTTCCATTCCTTGAAGTAGCGAGGCTCGTTGAAGCAGACCTAGGCAGAAGGAAAGGAGGTCGTTCGTTCGAGAATAGGAGTCGTTTCCTGTTAACAACGGAAAGCGGATCAGTTGAGTGGCAAGCTAGCTGATAGGGCCACGAAGCACCCAACGAATGGAGGACTGGAACGGCTTTAATCATATGCTTAACACAGCCAGTTCGAAAACAAGCTAGTCGCCTTACTTCGAGAACGAACTATTTACTTAACCCAGACGGTTCTTTGCTCAACACTGACTGCTCGTTGCTTTACACGAACAGTTCCCCAATCCTCATTCGCCCCCCTACGTGCTCTTTTTCGAGGACCTGAACCTGAACCCGCTCCTCATTTAGCATGAAGCTTGCTGGTGGCATCGATGACGGTGTCGGCGGAGTTCTCAGGTACCAACTCAACTCCACAAAGTGCTTTTACACCTGGCCTCTCTTTTGCACTAGAAGGGACCTATCGTGACCCTAAAACTGAAGACCCCATAAACTCGCGATTTAAAAAAAACGAAATCAGGATGAGCTAAGCTCAAAAACCAAAAGAGAAAGATGCAATGCGAGAGTTCACGAATGACCGATCGATACAGTACTAGAGCTTCCACGGAATTGATATCAAAAGATATTTTTTTAGGAAAGCAAGTCCCGTCGAGTTAGCCATTGGAGGAAAGGCATGACTTAAGAGGAGAGCGAGTGACTTTCAGGCGAGATGGTTCAATAGTTGATTAGATAAAGGCCGTTCTACTTCCAACGAGGAGAAGAAAGTCGTCAATAAATAGCGTAAATAAGGAAGTGGCTTTTTTTGTTCATGACTCCGCTACTATTGAATAGAATTAGGAAGAAGGGCCGCTAGTCATTCTTTTCAGAATCCGAAGTCGAATCTTTTCTTTTCCTTGCTTATTCGTCAAGATTTTCTTTCTGTTCCGTGTACCGCACCGAAGCTTGTGGAGCCTATGCGAAGCAAGCGGGTAGAAGATCTCATATTAAAGAATTCGCTTTGAGTTCATCCTTTTTCATCATGTCTTGGTTCACAGTTTATCTGAATCAGACTAAGAGATTGGCATCAACAAAGCAAGGCCCCATTGAGCTTAGCCTAGAGTAGATCAAAAAGGTCTCGCGAAGGCGGGAACCCCTTGCCGAAGATCCTTCTCTTTCTCTGTGAAGATAGACTGCTCTTTCTTGCTTTGCATGTCAAGTGCGAGATTGGTTGAGAACCCTTCGCCCACAGTGCTTTCAAAAGCAGGTCTCTGTTTGGTGTTCCGTGTACTAGGGTTAAGGTGGAAGATCGAAATGGATATATAGCCTATTAATTATAAATCTATTTTCAATTCAGGTTTACAACAAAACAACAATATCATAAGAGAAGAAAGATCTCCGCGTAGAAAGATTAGCTCTTCCTTCCTTTCTTCATCCTAGCACTATGAGATGAGATTGATCCCTTCTTACTCCCATGCTTTCTTTCCATTGGCCAACAACCAACAAAAGTCTTCTATACTTCTTCACTCCTCCAGGAAGGAAGATGGTGAAAATCAAATAAATTAAACAAAAAAATGATTATTCTAGAATGGTTATTAATAACAATTTCTCCTGTTGAAATCTATTTTTTTTCCGGAACCATGGCAATTAGGATTTCAAGACGCAATAACACCTATGATGCAAGGAATTATACACTTGCCGGGCGATATAACATGTATCTCTTTTTCTCTGGTTCTACGTTTCTTCCTGCCTTTATTTCTTACTTTATGTAAGTGGAGGTTCTACTATTTTCCGCAAACAGGGTTTGGCGATAGAAGAACTACTATCGAGATTCTCGGGACCATATTGACTCCTATCTTTCTGGTGCTGATGCTAATACGCAATTCCCATGAAATAACTCACTGCGCCGGCTCCGGGGAAGCTTCTTCGGCTAATCACAATGTTCCCCCTGGCGGTGAGGGTACTTCTCGGGGCAACTCCGGCTGGACATCTATCCTAGGGAGCAGCTCTGGGGAAAGCTCCGAAGCAAGCGTGAATCAGCCAACTGGCTCTTCAAATCAAAACAGGGCTGGCCCGTCGTCTACTATCCCAGGGCAAAATGCCAATCCAATTGAGCTACCGGCGCCACAGCATACACCTTTCCCCCTCCTTCAAGAACAGGGCGAGCGGGGAGATCTTCTCAAGTCTCTTCATAGGCTCGTAGCCTCTCAATTACAACATTATTGTGAGAGAGGCCGTCCAAGGTGGAGAATTTCCTCAGCCACTGACTTGTATGATGAGTCCGCCTATCTAATTATGAGCTATGATATGGGTATCTCCGAAGATACAAAGGATTAGATTCAAGACTGGATTACACGAATACGTTCAGATCCGAAACTACTGGCTACCTTTTTTAAAAAATTTAAATAAATAAGCTCTTTTGTTTTGGTCATTAATATGGTATGAGTTTTTCCAGCTATCAAGGAGGACGGGCGGGGCAATATGAACGTGAGAAATGAGGACTATCATATCGGAGTGTATCGAGGATGAGAACGAGAACTAATTGTCATTCTATGTTCTATGTTTCGTTTCTTCCTTTTTCTTTCTATTTTTTGAGAAAAGGTCCCATCCTTCAATATCATGATTGGGTCGACCAGGCCAGATCATGAGTGAATAGAAAATCGAAAACGTACATAGCTGTTCCAGCTGAAATACTTGGAATAATTCTACCACTTCTACTAGGAGTCGCCTTTTTAGTGCTAGCTGAACGTAAAGTAATGGCTTTTGTGCAACGTCGAAAGGGTCCTGATGTAGTGGGATCGTTCGGATTGTTACAACCTCTAGCAGATGGTTCGAAATTGATTCTAAAAGAACCTATTTCACCAAGTAGTGCTAATTTCTCCCTTTTTAGAATGGCTCCAGTGGCTACATTTATGTTAAGTCTGGTCGCTTGGGCCGTTGTACCTTTTGATTATGGTATGGTATTGTCAGATCTGAACATAGCGCTACTTTATTTGTTTGCCATATCTTCACTAGGTGTTTATGGAATTATTACAGCAGGTCGGTCTAGTAATTAGGGGGCGGCCGTTCGGTCGCCTATGATACTAGGACCAATAGGTCAAACATGGGTTTGTGCGGGAGGTGTTGAACGATCTACTCTACACAAGTGTGGGCTTACAGGGCTAGGGCTCAACAACCCTTTCTTTCATTTATCAAAAGGGCCCTGGTCGGTCACTTTTCCGGGCCGGGATGAAGTTTTGGAAGTTCTAAAAAAGAGATCTTTCTCTGAGCACCTCAGATGAGGAAGGGTAGCCTGTTAAGCTGGCCTAACTAACTATTTAGAATATCTATCTAGATATAGATATCTTTTGAATATATATATATATTAGATTCGCTGTCTTTTAACCGGCTGTTCTTCTTTGTCAACGCTACTAAGGACCTATAAGTTCGCCTACTTGACTTATGAAAGATAATGAGAATGGGTTATTCAAAAGGAAAAAGAAAAGGCCCTACTTTCGCAAGCCTTTGTCATTGTCAGTCAACTAAGTAGGGCCGAGGCCCCCTGCGAATCCGTAAATATGAAGAGCATGCCGCAACAAAAGGATGGTCCCCTATGCATTTCATTCTTTCCGGAAGGGAAAAAAAGTACCCCATCATGGTGAACCTCTCCTTGTGATCGGGATTAGGTAGATGCCTCCCAGCCGGGGGAAGATCGAATCGGAGTTTCCTTAGGTAGCCACCGACCTACGCTTATCCTTAAACTTCCGTGCTTGGTGGAGAAGAAGCGAACAAAGGTACGCTCGCTTGCTGTCTTGTTCTCTCGCCGCGAACCGGGATCGCTCGCCAGCTAGGTCGAGATTGGAGCAACATTTTTTAGAACAGATTACCCATCTTCGGGGACAAGGGGCGGAACGACCTCTCGATCTACTTACGCGTAGCCCAGAAGAAAAATGTCGTCTAGGACTTCCCTCTTGCTCCGATCCCCCTACGCCTAGGACGTTGTCGGGCCAAGAGCCATAGTTAGTTGCTGTTTCCATTTGGTTGTTTTTTTTTCTCGTTGTTGATACCGGCAAGACCCAGCCGATGATGTCTCGCTGATTGGTAGTGAGAGGACTAATAGTACCTGCATACCCAAAATGGGGCGCTGATTAAAAAACAATCATTTGATTTTGTTTCTTGCTCTCCCTTAGCAGCGGGAAAAGAGTCTATCTATCTGCCTAGCTTTGGTAGATTTCCCCCAACGCAATCCATAGAATTTCCACGAATCCCTTGGTGGATAAGTCCGACGACTCAGCAGCAGTGCGGAATTGAGTTTCTCGTCCGGTGGATCTGATCTATAGTTAGGGGGCAATACATACCAAAAGGTTCGAAGAAGGAAGGCGCATAAGAGTAGATAACCAACCCACCCTTCTGTATAACCTATTCACATTAGTGAAGCGGCTGGATGCATAACATAAGGGAAGTGCACGTTTGTGAGACCTTAGTCGGGATGGGGAGTCAACCTACGAGCACAGAAGAGCGTGGTACCATTGCCCCTCTCTAAGTAAAGGTAAAGTCTCTCGTTCAGGTAGAATGGTTGGAAATGGAAAGAAGCTGAAAAGGGTCAAAGGCGGTTGCTAGCATCGAAGAGAGCCGTCATCGACGAGAAAGTGGGAGTTCGGACTTGGCGAACGAGCTCTTTCGGCGGGAGAGGAAAGCGGGGCAGGCAAAATAACCATTCCGGTGGTTGATAGTGGAGCAAAGGCTGGATAAAACATGGATAGGCATGCCTTATCATCCAAAAGGATTAGAAAGAGGAAGGGCGTTGTGCGGCTTCTTTTATAGCGCACGCGTATGATGGTGAGCAGCAAGCTGTTGGTTTTCAAGTAGGGGCTCTTACCACCAAGTGCCCAATCCAACCAGAATACAAGTAATATGAATCGGCTGTCCCTCAAGCAAGTAGGAAAGAGCCATTGCTTTTGTCAAACCAAATGCTTGAGTTCGACCGATTTCTTTGTATTGTAGCATCCGCCAATCCCCTTAGCGTGAAGGAGATCGTAATAGGGTAGCTTTGTACCCCCTCTTTTTGTTTATGGCGGATGACAGACTTTACGGTAGTTGTCGATGCCAAATGATGATTGGCTTAGTCTGAAGTCGTGAATGATTGGTTCGCAAAACTTTTATATTACATGATGGGAACTCTCCCTATAGGCGCCTCACTCTATATCGCCCATTGACCTGAGGGCTGACTGGGAAAGAGCTTCGAAAGGTGACTGATGGGATGGGAGCTGTCGGCCTACAGGGAAAAACAAGTCTCTCTGAGAGATGCGTTCGATAGGGGGCTACCTTGAGTGGCCGAAGTGCACTAGCCGGCTAACTTCTTTCCGCTGCTTGTCAAATAGTATGCTCCATGCCCTGGACCAGTGGGCTGTACGAGTCAGAGTTTGTCCCGCCTATCCTCTTTTCCCACTAAGGCTCCACGAACAAATGGTACACGTTATTCAATGAGGTCGAAGAGGGATGTGGGGATCACAACTATACAGGAGCTAGAAAGGTGGCCGGCCACAACCTAAATATCGGCCCAACGACAGACATGAAAGCACACGTGAGACCAAAAAGGGAGCGAATTTCCACTCTCGCCGTGATGAAAGTGCAACTGACATTACCGTCGCAGCAACTAAGGTATACGTCTGCCTGGATTCAATTCGAGTGAACCGGTACCTCAACCGGTTGTTATACCCCAATTGGCCCAGCCTCTTATCAGGGATGACAGCCGAAGGAGCCTCCTTTATAACAGGTACCTTTTCCTTAATTTGGGGGGGAATGACGACCCCCTCCAGAGGGCGTCAATTCTAGATGCCCAATTCATCGTCGAGCGCCATATGGAGGCGGCATTGGTCCAGCATAACTTTCCTAGGGACTCCATTCTTGCGCAATATGCAAAAATTCGGGGGCTTCTGCATTCGCCGCAAGGGGAGCTCCTTAGTGAGCGGACCTACCAATCCTACCTTACTCAGATAGTCAAAGGTGGGACCCGCCAAAGCGTTCCATACCGCCGGATTATGAGAGCCATCCAGAGCGGTCATCTCTCGTTGTAAAATGAGTCTTATGTTATGTTATGGAATCTACTCTCTTTTTTCGGTATGCCACTCCGCGAGCAAGGAGCGAGAGAAGCAAGTGGGCTGTGATGATGTCAAAATTTGCACCTATTTGTATCTATTTAGTGATTAGTCCGCTACTTTCTTTGATCCTACTCGGTGTTCCTTTTCCATTTGCTTCCAATAGTTCGACCTACCCAGAAAAATTGTTGGCCTACGAATGTGGTTTCGATATACGATTTTATCTTGTTTCAATTTTATTTATTATCCCTGATCCGGAAGTCACCTTTTTCTTTCCTTGGGCAGTACCTCCCAACAAGATTGATTCGTTTGGATCTTGGTCCATGATGGCCTTTTTATTGATTTTGACGATCGGATCTCTCTATGAATGGAAAAGGGGTGCTTCGGATCGGGAGTAATCACTAGTGATAAGGCAAAAATCGGGGGTAAGGACAAAGGAAAGAGCGATGCCTACATTAAATCAATTGATTCGTCATGGTAGAGAAGAAAAACGGCGCACGGACCGTACTCGAGCTTTGGATCAATGTCCCCAGAAGCAAGGAGTATGCCTGCGTGTTTCAATGAGAACACCGAAAAAACCTAATTCAGCTCTACGTAAGATAGCCAATGTACGATTGAGCAATCAACGTGATATATTTGCTTACATTCCGGGCGAAGGTCATAATTTGCAGGAACATTCTATGGTCTTAATAAGAGGAGGTAGAGTGAAAGATTTGCCAGTGTGAAATCCCATTGTATTCAAGGAGTCAAGGATTTGCTGGGAATTCGGATCGAAGAAGAGGCGAGATCCAAATATGGTGTGGAAAAACCCAAATCGAGATGAATGGAAGATGCCTCTGAACTTGTTTTTCTCGGTCGGAGAGGTTTATCCTTTGCCCCAATGATGGCCTTTTTAATCTTATTTGTATTCCGATCGAAGAAAGAAGGTTTCCAGTCTCATTCAACCAACTATCTTTTTGAAGCAGATAGTTCACAGTGCTCATTCGATTCGATAGAAAAAAGTCACCCTATGTTTGTTGAATTATTTGAAGCTCTTGCCCCATTTTTGAACGTTGGGCAAGAGGCGCTGTCGCAGGCGCCCGATTCCCTACCTTTACCCTCTCAAGGAGAAGGAGCGCTACCGCGGGTGCCCTCTCAAGGAGAAGGAGCGCTACCGCAGGCTCCAAATCCACTGCCCTCTCAAGAGGCCCTGCGGCGAGCGCCAAGACCGGCTGAAGTTGCCCACCCCGCTCCCAACCAAGAGGAGGTTGCGGCACTCAGAAGGGAGATTCATGATTTAATAAAAGAAAAACTTCGGAAAGAATCTGAGAGAGGGGTCGGTCCGCTGTCCACTCTGTTTCCCGAACAGAGGGAACTTAACTCGAGGACCGCCCACTTTATAATGGAAACCGACCTAGAGCTCTCCCCGGAGACAAATGTAGATACTCTCTGTGAATGCGCGGATGATCTGAGGGAGGATCAAAATCTCCTTATGACGCTCATGAAAGCCTGTTTGCCAGAAAAAAGTGAGTCTTTCTGCATTCCCCAAGAGCAGCTTTTCATAGTACCTTAACTCTTTTGTCGTGGCGCTGCTGGATGCTTCTGATCAATAGGAAGATGAGTAAAAAAAAAGCTTATGATGAGCATCTATTTGGGTAGATCATTTCCAAGATCTAATTCTAGTTTTTTCTTATTTAGTGGAAACGCCTTACAATCTGAAGTTTTACGCTTAAGGGAAGAAATGTTCTTGGTGGATGCAGGACCTGGGACTCCCAGAATTTGTATGCAAGATGAGCCTACAGGAGTGCCAATCAACCGAGCCAGCAGGCTTGAGAATAAGGTTGGATACTTGGATCTAGTGGCCGGTGAATCACTGATCAAAGAGAAGATTTTGGAGAGATTCTTCATCGATCTAGTGGCCGGTGAATCACTGATCAAAGAACGAGCAGCCGTCGGGTTTAATGATTTGGTTGGATCCCTGGATGTAGTAGCTGGTGAACCGCTTCTTCTTCTTCCATGAAGATTCAGACAAAACTGAGCTTGGATGGAACTGAACAAGATTTGGCGAACGAATACAAGGGTCAAAGGCTTTCTTATTGAGAAAGGAAAAAGAGGTTATTCAGTAGCCATCGCAGGTTTCATTACTTTTCTTCCATTCCGTCCTCACATAAGGAAAAGGATCAAAAATGAGCGATTCAGCATTGAGAGCATTAACCCAAAAAGGACGAATATTGTGGTGTTCTAAGAGTGGCAGATCAAACAAGAACTTGAGGAGCTTGCCAGGATGGCTTGGTAAGCAAGCAACCACTGATGTAGGCGCCAACTCCCAGTTCTTTTCTCTTCTTTCTTTTTCAAAGTCACGATCAGAAAGGTTGAAATCCGAATCATGCTTTTGGAGAGCGCTGGTTCGAGCCCAGCTCGTGATAAGGCCTCGGTCATATGGATGGAAGGAATTGACTGGAGGAGAATGACACTTTGATACAGACTTCTGCTTCTGAGAGAGAGAATGGGGAAGGATCGAACTTACTCGTCAATCACTCGATCACCTTGAAGCTTGCCTTTTGGGCTGTGCCGGAAAAACTAAATAGGTAGGTGAGTACTTTCTAGCCGTAGTACAAGTTCCTCTATGGACAGTAGCAGGATAACTCTCCTCATTCCCACTGAAAGTCACAGCCTCGGGGTAATAATAACTCCTACTGTAAGCCATTGGCCAGCCTGTAGGAGTTGCGTTATAGGCAGTAGAAGTTGTAACCCTATCTATTTCTTCTCCTTACCTAAACCCGGGCATCGGATATTGCTCGTAACAAGGCTAGTCCTAGTCCTAAACCCTAAGAAGTCTTAAGACCTCTCTTAACTTAAATAAAGGTAGTATACTTGCTTACTTGTTAGAGTAAGGAACATCAAGAGAAAGCGGAAGTTTGTAAATCTTGAGGGCAAGAAAGCCATCACCCACCGAAGCCATAGGACGGCTAGCAGCCTCAATAGCTATTAACTCCCTACCACGCATACCCTCGCTAGGAAAGAGATTCCATCGGCTCTTCTCTCGTATGAAGACCAAGAACAGCAACTTCTTACCCCCCACACGGTCACGAGAACAAACATCCTGTTACCATTTTCCCTTTTCTTTGTTGCCTTAGTACGGCTATGTCATCCCTTTTATGAAAGCGCTATGGAGCCACCGGACTTACCTCAGGAGATCAAACAAAGGAAAGAAAGGAAGAATGGAAGAAAGTCTCACACAAGCATAGAAATCGAATCAAGATCGGGAATTTCAAAGAGGAGAACTCTTAGGGAACATAGAGAGAGAGCTATTCTCTTTCTGACTTTCCCCTCTCAGCATGAATTGACTCTACTCTTCGAGCAGCTAAACGCCTCTGGAATTAGTGAATTTGATTGAATGAAGAGAAGCGGAAGAAGAGACTAAGAATGAGCGGAAGTTGAAATGAGTGAGTCAATTACATCCCGTAGGGCGAGAGAGACTCTTCTCTTCATTTCGAGCAGCTAAACGCCTCATCGAAGAAGGATTTCTTAGTCCTTTGCTCTACTGAGCTCCTTGTTTCCGAAAGTCTATTTTCCTTACTCTAACAAGTAAGCAAGTCAACTACCTTACTATAACAAGTAAGCAAGTCAACTACCTTGGGCTGGTGAAGAGTTTCTAACTAGGGACAGAGACTACTTTCAAAATCACAGGCTGGAGGTTCCCTTTTTTCTGCAAATGGATTGGGTTTTAGGACAGATTAGTATGTAAATTCAGGATCATCAGCTGGCCGAAAGAAGCAAGCAAAGAGTCTGACTCTAAAGAAAAGCCTCTTGCTATTCTAGCAATCCTGCAACCTATTAATCGAAGTACTTAGCACTCACCGCTCCAATTGGAACTGCATCTATCCCAATGAATTTGGAGCTTGTTCCTTAGCCCTCTTCTTTAGCACTGGCTTACTCAAAAGAAGCTGGCCTAGCAGATGACTCTTAGTTAGACTGGTACTAGTTAGGATATCACATAAGGGGAATTCGACTCTAGGAGCTCTCCAAAGCCCTATTCTAGTAGATCAGCCCTATCCCATATAAAAGGGAAAAGCTATATGAAAGCTCTAGCCCTTGATCCTTCTGACCTAGAACCTGCTTTCTACGGATTTTACTTTTCTGCTAGATATCCCGCCGCCCAATAAGGTTGGATGCTGCAACATGTTCAATGGATTGTACGGATTGTGTTTATCTCCCAATGATATATACGTCGCTAATACAGTTGAAAGTGTCGTTCCCAAAAGACCTCTACCTAAGGAACAGTCTTATGCGTTATGGCATAAACGATTAGGTCATATATCCAAAGAAAGAGTAGAAAGGCTGATAAAGACACACATTCTGCCTACTCTTAAAGGTGACCTAGAGACTTGCGTTGACTGTTGTAGAGGAAAGATGACTAAGATAAAGAAGAAAACCGCAGTTCGAAGTTCAGATTTACTAGAAGTCATTCACACTGATATAAGTGGACCCTATACTGCAACTTTGTGTAGAAATTTTTATTTCATCACGTTTATCGATGATTATTCTTGGTATGGTTACCTATTCCCGATTAAGGAAAAGTCTGAATCTCTTGACAAATTTAAGATCTATCGAACTGAAGTTGAGAAACAATTAGGAAAGGTAATAAAGGTGGTTAGATCTGATTGAGGTGGAGAATATTATGGTAAACATGGTAATGTTGGGCAAATTAAATGACCATTTGCTAAATACTTAGAGGATTCTGGGATAGTGGCTCAGTCCACAATGCCTGGAAGTCCTGAACAGAATGGTGTGGCTGAAAGGCGTAATCGTACTCTCATGGATATGGTAAGGTGTATGATGAGTAGGACTAATTTGCCTGATATTTTTATGGGGTGAGGCTTTAAAAACCGCCCTTTATATATTGAATCGTGTTCCTACCAAAGCTGTTACATCGACTCCTTTTGAGTTATGGACTGGACGCAAACCAAGTTTGAATCATTTCAAGGTTTGGGATGTCCTGTAGAAGTAAGATTGAATAATCCAACATTAGGTAAGTTTGAATCATTTCAAGGCTACTTTGTATCTTTACTTAGAATATTCAAAGGGATATCGGTTTTATAATCCAAGTAGAGGAACAAGGATTGTAGAATCACAGACGGCCAAGTTTCTGGAATTTGATGTAGTCGAAAAGCATGATTGCTCACAAATTGGTGAACATGACAACGTGATGAGACCGGCTATGTCTTTCTCCTTACCTACGCAGAAAATTATGGAGCCTACTGTGCCACAAACTGAACCCGTTAATACTGAGAATCCTATTGATGAAACGGCCACAGATGAAGTTCTTCAAGTTCCTCAGACTCAAAATGAAGTTACAGTGGCTCCACTTAGAAGGTCTACTAGGGAAAGGCGTTCAGCTATACCACCAGACTATATAGTCTATTTAGGAGAACATGATTATGATATAGGCTGCATTATAGATCTAGTGACTTATATAGACGTCGTTTCCTGTCCTCAATCAAGTTTGTGGTTGGATGCAATGAGAGATGAGATGCAGTCTATGAAATATAATGGCGTTTGCGAGCTTGTCGAATTACCAGAAGGATGTAAGCCTATAGGTTGCAAGTGGGTTTATAAGACTAAAAGAGATTCAAAAGGAAAGATTGAGAAATTTAAAGCCAGACTTGTGGCCAAGGGCTTCACTCAAAGAGAAGGAATAGACTATGAAGCAACTTTTTCTCCAGTTTCTTCTAAAGACTCATTTAGAGTGATCATGGCGTTAGTAGCTCATTTTGACATGGAATTACATCAGATGGACGTTAAAACTTCTTTTCTAAATGGAGACCTTGATGAAGAGGTTTATATGATGCAACTTGAAGGTTTTACAGCAAATGATCCAAGTAAGTTTGTGTGTAAACTAAATAAGGCTATTTATGGTCTCAAACAAGCTTCTAGACGATGGTACTTAAAATTTCACAATGTTGTTACTTCTTTTGGTTTTGTTGAGAACAAAGTAGATCAATGCATATATTGCAAGGTTAATGGGAGGAAATTTATTTTTCTTATACTTTATGTGGATGATATTTTGCTTGCAAGTAGCGACGTTGGATTACTGCGTGAAACAAAACAAATGTTGTCAAAGAATTTTGACATGAAAGACCTAGGTGAGGCATCCTTCGTTCTTGGTATTGAAAAACATAGGGATTGTTGTCATCATATGTTAGGATTATCTCAAAAGGCATATGTTGATCGTATTTTGGAGAGATTCAACATGCAGGACTGCAAACCAGGAAATGTTCCTATCGTTAAGGGTGACAAGTTAAGTCTTTCACAATGTCCTCAATCAGATTTTGAGAAAAACCAAATGAAGGATGTGCCTTATGCTAATGCACTTGGAAGTATCATGTATGCTCAAGTTTGCACCAAATTAGACATCGCTTTTGTAACAGGGCTTTTAGGCAGATATCAGTCAAATCCAGGACACGATCATTGGGTTGCTGCCAAAAAGGTCTTGAGATACTTGAAAAGAACAAGAGATTATATGCTGATGTATAGATATGTCAGTGACTTGCGATTGTTGGCATATTCAGATGCAGATTTTGCTGGTTGTGAGGATGATAGGAAGTTGACAACAGGATATATATTCATGTTGGCAGGAGGTGCAGTATCGTGGAAAAGTGAGAAACAAAAATCTATATCTTCATCTACCATGCAAGCGGAGTTTATAGCATGTTTTCCAGCTGCTACTCAAGCAATTTGGCTTCGGAACCTCATTAAGGAATTGACCGTATTTGATTTTGTGGATAGACCCATATAGTTATATTGTGATAACAATTCTGCTATGCTGTTTGTCAATAACAATAGAAGTCTCAAAGGGTCTAAGCATATGGAGATCAAGTGTTTGACCATAAAGGAAATGGTACATAATGGTGATGTTATAGTAGAGCATGTTCCCACGGATGATATGTTGGCAGATTCACTGACTAAAGGCCTACGCTCTTGTGTATTTGAGCATCATATCATGAACATGGGCTTAGGAGAATCGGTGGACACTGTCATTTAGTGGGAGTTTTTTCAGGTTTGCTCTAATGAAGTTTACTTCTGTATTTTGTTACTTTTGTAACGTTTCGATATATGTCAACTCCTTCTGTATAAGTTGTTATTGAGTTGTGTATATATATCTAAGGAAAATCTCAAGGTACTGTGTAAATCTCGAGTAAAGGCTAGGGGCATCTAGTTATTAGCCTTATACATATGTCTCAGTTACACATAAAGAAATGTTAACCATAAAGATGAGACATATGTGGGTTCATTAGAACCATAAAGATATTCTCTAGTGCCACATCCGGTTTTCTGTGACACTTAAAGGAAAGAGAATGGTGACCAACAAGGGTGATAACACATAACGTATTACTCTTTATGAGGTGTTATCTATTTGCCACACAACCATATTGAATCCATATCAATAAAGTTGAAAGCATTCGTGATCATGGACAGCTCTGTATGAATACATGCAGTTACCACCATGATTCGGTGTTGGAGACCTTATGGGATAGGATTGACTATTAAGAATTGCCACTAGACCAACATAAAGGTGCGCACATACAGTACAGTTTCAATTAATATAGCCCAAGTGGGAGAATGTAAGAGTTTTCCTTATGTGGGCTACATTAATTAAGATTGTAATTACCGTTTTACGGAGTTGGTCTAATAAGGTAAGGCATAAAGTTTCTTAACAGTCGAATATAGGCCTGGCTTGTGTGGGCTGAGTTGGACCTGGCCCGTGATGAGAGGGCTCGTCCATAACTCTATAAATAGCGCTAAGGTCCCTCCTCTAGCCCTCACTCTTCCAAAATTCTCTCTCAACTCACATAAGGTAATCTGTGAGTGGCGGTCTCATCGAGCCAGGAACCGAGGGTTATAGAGGTGAAGATCTTCAGCATTGAAGGCTCGGATTGCTGTCATTTTGCTCCAAGAACGATGAATTCAAAATCAGGTACACAAATCCTTGTCTTCAACCTTAGAATGTTCGATTTCCTAGCTATGTTGATCTTGGGAAGCCGTTTAGACGGCCTACACGCTGGACCCTCAAACGTTTCTATGGGCATGAAATTTGCTCGAATAATAACTCATTGTGTTCTAGCCTTCGTTTTCATATACGATGTTCGTTCCATGGCGAAATGTTCCCACACTCTTCATGGCAAGGTAACACTTGAAAACCTGCAGACAAGGGTCACAAGGAAGAGCTTCAAGTGTGGAGCTGAGAGGAAGACTAAAGCTACTGTTAATGCCACTCCAGGTCATAAGACCGATGCAGAAAAAGCAGGCACAACATATTTTTTTCCCTTCATAGAAACTTCATTTGAATTTCGGAATAAATTGTTCTCACTCTACATGATGTGCTTTTTTCTAATATTGTCTGTGCTCATTACAAAAGGTAATTACCAGGCTAAGGAAGCCATTTATCATGATAATTGATACACAATTTATCCAATTTTTCTTATTAAATTTATTACTTTCATACCAGAGGTAATGGCCTTCTTTAATGGTAGGTTAAAAGAAGTAAGACCGGTAGGGGGTAAACGGTTAAGTCAAAAAGTTAATGAATTTGGCACCCTCTATTTTACGAGCGAGAAGAATCTGTCTTTTGGCTTTCCGTCTTCTAAATTCTCTAGGAATTGAGAGTTAGATAAAATTTAAAGAACTCTCTGACGGGTGCTCTCCTGCTTGGAGGTCTCTCGGCTAGGCTTCCTATATTAGAGAGTTTTCAAATTAAGTGGGGCTACCTAATCAAGATTTAGGGGTCTGACGTAAGGATTTTGTTAGGTATAGTGGAACAAAAAAGTTACACATTCATTGTTAGATGATGAGTAGCGTGGGTGTTTGAAGTTTAGTTCTCTAATAGAATTTCTCTACACGTCAATAATCGACTAGTTAGGATGTAAGTAATTTTTTCAACCGGCAATGGATCTTATAAAAATTTGGTTCTAACAGTAGCTCTCTTTGATTGACACATCAACAGATCTTGCCGTTCCTTTCTTCTTCTTCTTTTTTCCTGCTTATTTATAGTTAATTGTTTGACAAAATAACATTTTAGTTTATTAATCGACATTTTCAACAGAAGAGGCTATCATCAGCACACTGGAAAGGCCAAAAATGGAGGCTGGAGGAATGACGGCTGAACACTGTAACGACGCACGAGCAAATCATCAGATTACTATCACCACCACCATCTCCGGCATCGTCCGTGACGGCAAATGCACTGTAGCCGGTGGCAAATGCATTATCCAGAGGAGTGGCTTGAGACATACTTCTCTTTCATGGATTCTTGATCCCAAGAAGATTTTCGTCTTCTTTGCTACCTTGTAAGCAATCTTGAGTGTCCTCACATGGCCATTTTTCTACATAACTTTTCAGGTCCATTGCTGATCTTAAAAAGCACTTATGCAAAAATCGTACAATTATTTAGCTATATTAAACCAAAATTACAATATGTCTAGCTATACATTAAAGTTATCAATTGCTGAGTATTCCCTTTCACTGAACATTTCCCTCTCTATGTGGCAGATCAAGCATGGGAACAATCCTACTCATATATTCCACTCTTTCCATCCCCAAACCACAACCGGATGGCAATTCCCCTTGATCTTGAACCATCAAGTTGCAATCATGTTCCGACATTGAAACCTACCCATGGGTTTCCATAATACTAAAGAAAATTATTTCTTTGGGATCTAGAAACAGTTATGTTGCATCGTCATGTGTACATATGATTCAGTGGGCACTATCTCTTGAGTAATCTTCTCTGAGCATGGAATTTGCAAGGCGTCATGATTAAAGGTGAAGTCAATTGAAGAAAAGGAAGATAGTGGAAGGAGACGTGGTCACACAAGGGACAGCTGAAAGCTCACATGATTTTTGCTATTTAACAATCTATCGCAGCCTCACCTCTCTTTTTCTATATTGTTTTTAATCCTTCTTTCCCCTTTTAGAGGAATTTTTCAAATGAGAACAATGCCATGTGCTAGTGAGACAAATAGTGTGTTAACCAGTAAGCAATTTTTTTCCCCTTTGTGTTATATCTCTTTTTACAAGAATATAACCACACATATATACACCGACGTAAGCCACCCTAGAATCTCCTACAAATCAGGAGATACATTTATACAAAGACCTTAAATAGAAAAACTCTCCTATTGAGGCCATAATTAATAGCTCATGTTAACACTTCCCCTCAAGTTAGTGAGAAAATATCTTTGATACCTAACTTGACAAGTGAGCTATAGAATGCTCGACTTGATACAGCCTTTGTAAGTATGTCTGCCAATTGGTCTTCAGATTTGATAAATGAAAAATTGACCACCCTATCATCCAGATTTTGCTTGATAAAATGCCTATCAACTTCAACATGTTTAGTGCGGTCATGTTGAACTGGGTTGTGGGAAATCTGAATCGCGGCCTTATTATCACAAAACAACCGCATTCCTGACTTAGGTGGAAAACCAAGTTTTGTCAACAACTTCTTTAGCCACAAAAGCTCAGATAGTCCTTTAGCCATCCCTCGAAACTCGGCTTCAATACTCGACAAAGCTACTACTTTCTATTTCTTGCTCCTCCATGTAACCAAGTTTCCTCCCACAAATGTGAAGTAGCCTAACGTTGATCTCCTATCTAAGGTATTGCTAGCCCAATCAGCATCCGTAAATCCTTCCATCTCATGGTGATTATTCTTCGCAAAGAATAGTCATTTCCTTGGTGTTGACTTCAAGTAGCGTAAAATCCGAACTACAACATTCATATGCTCTTCACTAGGAGCGTGCATAAATTGACTTACAACTCCTACAGCATATGTAATGTCAGGCCGAGTGTGCGATAGATAAATTAATCCCTACCAACCTTTGATATCAGTCCTTATTGGTCGATACCTGATTAGGAAAATCTCCAAGTTTATGATTCTATACTATAGGAGTATCAGCAGGTTTGCAGTCCAACATCCCAACCTTAGCCAACAAGTCCAACACATACTTTCGTTGAGATAAGAATATCCCTCCTTTGATCTTGCCACTTCAATACCCAAAAAACATTTCAGGCCCCCCAAGTTCTTCATCTCGAACTCATTTGCCAGTTTCCTTTGAAGTTTTGTGATCTCTTCAAGGTCATCCCCTGTGATGATCATGTCATCTACATATATAATCAATGCTGTCACTTTGTCATGCTGCCATTTCAGGAACAATGTATGGTCCGAATTACTTTGAGTGTACCCATACCTTTTCATTGCAGAGCTAAAGCAACCAAACCAAGCCCATGGTGATTGCTTTAATCCGTACCATGACCGCTCAAGTTTACATACCACTTCCGATTTATCAGCACACATATCCTGGTGGGATTACCATGTAGATCTCTTTTTCCAAATCTCTATGTAAGAATGCATTCTTTACATCAAATTGATGTAAGGGCCAGTCCAAATTTGCTGCAAGTGATAAGAGTACTCGCACAGTGTTTAGTTTTGCAATTGGAGAGAATGTTTATTGGTAGTCCACGCCATAGGTTTGGGTATATCCTTTTGCTACCAAACGTGCCTTGTACCTTTCAACAGAACCATCTACTTTATATTTCATGGTGAAGACCCATTTACATCCTACTGCCTTATTTCCCTTCAGTAACTCGACAAGTCTCCAAGTCTTATTTTTTCTATAAAGCCTCCATCTCTTCTTGCATTGCTCGAAGCCAATTGGGATCCCTCAACACCTCTTGTACTCCACTTGGAACTCTACTTGCAGAGACATTCGAGACAAATGCCTTTAAAGGTCCCGACAACTGCTTTGTTGAAACATAATTGGTGATCGGATATTTCAACCTTTGTTCTTCCACATTTGGTGAGTACCTATTAGGAGCCTTGCCACGATTATGTCTGTTGGGCAATTTATAATGAACAGCTACATCAGTATCAATAAACAAATTCTGTGTGGTAGGAGAACTTACCTCAGAAGTATTCTCAGGAGAATTGTCAGGTACTAAAGAGGGGGTATTTTGAAGTGGAGGAAGCTATTCTTGAGATTGTTTGTGTGTCTCTTGCACCAAATCAACCTGATGATCAGATTCCTTAGTGTATTACTGCTCATTTTCCTGTGTCCCACCATGATCCATGACCACACCATTGCTGGCCAATGCTGCCTGCTACAGCATGTGAACCCGCTTGTCACCTTGCACCTTAGCTTATGCGTCACCAGTCCTTTTGTCACCAGGTGTTGGCACTGCAGGGTCATTTTTTTCCATTTTTTTTTCAAAGAAAAATCAACCGCAACCCCTGCCATCACACCACATTCCCACCAATTTGTCCTTTCACTTGAAGTCTCCCCCTGAAAGGTACAATTGGGTGTGGGAAAAAATAATTTAGACTCGATGAAGGTGACATCCATTGTGATGTGGGTTTTCTTGGTAGCCGGATTGTGATAGTGGTATCTTTTTTGATGAGTGCCATAACCAATAACACACTTCACCGCACACGGATCAAGTTTTGTCCATTGGTTCTTGTGGAGATGGATGTATGCCACTCACCCAAACACTTTGGGAGGTAGTGTCATGATAGAAGGAAGAGGAACATAGGATGCAAGTGCTTGAAGTGGGGTCTGAAAGTTCAACACATGAGAGGGCATTCTATTCATCAAATGTACCGCTGTTACCACAACGGCATCCCAAAAATGAGATGGAACCTGACGACTTATGAGGAGTGCCCATGCCATCTCAAGGATATAGCGGTTCTTCCTCTCAGTGATACCATTTTGTTAGGGTGTCTTGGTGTAAGACGTTTCGTGTGTAAGCCCGTGGTCTTGAAAGTAAGCTACAAGATGCTGGTTAATATATTGCCCACCATTGTCGCTATGAAAGAACTTGAATTTGAGTCCCAACTTGCGTTGCAATCATCCGATGAAACATACGGAATATTGCTGCCACTTTATCTTTATACTTCATTAAATAAACCCAGGACATCCGGATACAATCATCCACACATGTTACAAACCAACGAATCCCAGATAGAGTAGTAAGCGGTGAAGTGCCCCACACCTCCGAATGAACCAAAGAAAACAGTCTGGTGCTCTTATTAAAACTCAAAGGAAAAGAGACACGATGACTTTTTTCCAAAATACATGTCTCACATTCGAATTCAGTAATTGATAAATTATGAAACAAGTTTGGAAATAAATGTTTTAAATACCCAAAAGACGGGTGTCCTAAACGATGATGCCATAACCAAATCGTTTTCTCTTTATTAGTAGACCCACTACTTGTGTGATATGCTCGGCTTGCATGAAAGTTGTCGTGACCTACCCCTCGGGGGGAGAGAACAGGTTTAGGGGTATTGCCTAAATGATGGACCTAAGGCCCCTGATTAGGCACGGGCTCTCCCAAGCCCATACCTCGCGTGACGTTGGGGTATTTTCAAGAATTTTGCAAGAATGAGTCGCCACTAACCTATTAGGGTCGGCTAGAAACCAAGTGAGGCAATGAAGTGTATCTCACTTCCTATGCAACCAGAGAATTTAGGGTCGGAGACTTAATTACACTAATTAACCAATTAGTGCCTTTTCGGTACTTAATCTTGTTCATTTTAAAGGAAAAGATTTTTGTCAGGCAGTTTGGATTGATATTATACCTATCCACTAACATATGAGATGATCATGCGGATACACAATCATTAATGTAACAATTTGCAATCAAAATCCTAATTGCAGTAAACTTTAGCACATGCAATTAAACATAATAAAATATGCAAATTAAACATGCAATATAATCAGTATACGAGCAAATAAATGCCTACTTACATTAAGAATGCAAGACATGGCAATTCCTAACCAAACCCTATATTTTTTTAATTTTTGATTTTTTTAATTTTTTATTTTAAAAAAATTAAATATATATTTATTATTATTATTTTTTTGGCGAACCGGGTCGAGTTCGGTCTAACTGACCTAGGTTTGACCTGGTCGGATCCGATTCGGGTTCGGCCTGGATGGGGGCGGGTCGGGTCAGACCTGCTTGGGTAAGGCCTAACCAACCCTGGTCGGGCTTGCGCTAGGTCGAGATTAGGCCTCAACCGGCGGGCCCAATCCCCTGCAAATAAAAGGATTCCACAGGCCCACAACCCATACCAACTCTAGGTTGTGGGTTGCGGAAGAAAGGGGCCGAGCGGGCCAGAAAGATCTGGCCTAGCTCGGCCTACCTCCTTTGGTTAGGGACTATTTAGTTGCGACCAGAGGAGCCGCGACGACGCTGTCCCGATTAGGTGTGGGGGCGACTTTCGACCCCCTCAAGGCCGAAGGGCTTCGACGGTGATGGCACTGGGTTTTAGGGCAAGCTCCAATGATGCATGCAAGGACTCACGACTCCAACTTCCCTCAGCTCCGATGACGTAGCTCCCGGGAACTTGACCTAAACGACATAGGAGAGAGAGGGAGAGATGGAGAGAGAGAGAGAGAGAGAGAGAGAGAGAGAGAGAGAGACGCGGCCCAATGCCCTAAACGAAGAGAACATGGGGGATTTCAGCTTGACATTTCGTCGAGCAGGTAGCGAGCGTTTTGGGAAGCAAGGGATTCGGGCTCGGCTGAGGCTCGAGCGCGAGTCCGGACCGCTAGTGAGGCACGCCAAAGTAACAGGAAAAGCAAAGGGGGCAAGTAGTGGTCGAAGCTTGCCCGAACTGGCCGAGGTGAGCTCCGACGAGCTCGATTCCATGAATGCACGCAAGATGTTCGATAAAATGCCTAGCTGAGTTTCTAGAGAAGATTGCGGCGGTAGCATTGGTTAGCGGTGACTCGAAGACTCATCGACGGCGGTAGCGGTGGCCCAGAGACTCCTCTTCTCCTCTCTGGTCCTCTTTCCCCCCTCCTCTATTATGGGTTTCCTCCTTTTCTATTATGGGTTCTCCCTTTTTTCCTTTTGAGTTCTCCGATCCTCCGTTCTGTCTTGTTCTTGCAATTTTTTTTTGGTTTTTTTTTGTCTCCTTTATGCTTTTGTTCCTTCTCTCTTGCTCTCGCGGTGCCATCTCCTTTCTGCCCTGCTCTGCTCCTGCAGTGCTGTCTGTTTTCTCCTCTTATCATCTACCCTTGCTCTACCTTGCCTGCTCCTATCTTCTCGCCCTGCTCTGCTATCTCTTCATTGCTATAGGTTGCACGCACAAAGTGTGACATCTTGATTTTCCAATTCTATTTTCAATTAAATGAGTTGGGCTTTTCATCGGTGTGCCTATAGTTCTTTTCTCTGAGTTGATCACTCACGAGATAGCTAGTATATTAGGTGAAGCCGTTAAAGAATCTAAATGCAATAGACTTGAAAATTCGACCAGGAATCGACTGCTCAACCGTGTTAATATGCAAGGGTCATTACAGCACTGTTAGAATCTATCAAAGACAGGAGATAGGTTGATTTGACAGAGGTATGTGATTAGTGCGTGGGTGATTCCACCTAATTACAAAATTCTCGTCGAACGATTTTCAATCGATTTTTCTGTCATTTCTGTACCTTGTGTCCATATTTGAAATCTCGAGATTTTCACAACAACCAAGAGTTGCCAATGTGTGGAAGATGTACATTGTGGCTCGAAAATAATCGACAACGGGTCAAATGCACTAAAATTTCCTAAAAGTTACCCGGTAAGTTAGGAAGCACTAAAATCACGCCAGATTGAAATTAATCGTGAAATTGAACCCGATTTTAGAAATTAAAAGTTCTGTCATGTCATGATTAATTTTAGGAACGTTGACTAATCCTCTAAAGATTTTTCTGCAAACCGAGATTTTTGGCAAAAAATCAAAGTAAGGCTATTTTGGACTGGAAAGTTCGTAGGTTCGTTTTTGGTCACGTTTTTGGGATTCAAGTTGGTTCAATTGATGAGGAAAAATGTTGAGATGGATGATGGCACATTGGCTGAATTTATAGGCTTCGATTTGAGCCCAATTGAGTGAGAATTGAATGAAATTGAAGAACAAATGTACATAATTCGTAGCCAAGGGGGAGAGCAACCTTTTGGACCCTCTGGCAAGCTTGTTGGGGAAGCTTGGGAGTGGATAAGGTGTGTTTTGGACAAGTGTTGAAGGCTAGGAAGCCTTTGAGGTCCCCCTTCTTCAGTAGCTTCTTCTTCCTCCTTGCAGTTGCCTTTATCCATTGTTGTTGTGCTTTGTGAGCTCCAAATACCAAAGAAGCCAACCCCCTTGCCGTCCGATTGCCACTTCACCATCGCACACCAGTTAAAGCTAGCTGCTCTCCCGAGCGCGTCGTCTACATGCCGTTCGCCGTCCAACCGCCCTCGAGCCGTCGTAGCTCCGCTTGGACCGCTGCTACCCGTTCCTCACTATTCCAACCCCAACTAGCCACTAGTTCAGCCCCTTCGGTTTCCCTTCGGTCCAAGGATAGAACTGAAGGCCAGCATGGGCCCTAGGTCTTCGTGGCTCGTTTTCAAGCTCTTTCGGGCCTTGCTTGGTGTTGCCGCGGGCTTGGTTATCGCTCGCCTTCGCGTCCCCGTCGTAGTGAACTCATCGGAATACAAAACCGGTGAGTTTACTTGCTAAACTCTGCTTAAGGAGTTAATTATACTTAATGGGTGATTAGTTTAAGTTAATTAGAGATTAGGTGGTTAGTTAGACTAGATTAGTGATTTAGTTATTCGTTTATGCATGTTAGGTGGTTAGATTAGACTAATTA
Source organism: Eucalyptus caleyi (assembly GCA_014182885.2). NCBI lineage: Eukaryota > Viridiplantae > Streptophyta > Magnoliopsida > Myrtales > Myrtaceae > Eucalyptus > Eucalyptus caleyi. The sequence goes on from CM024470.2 coordinate 52,745,053, forward strand.
AGGATTAGATAGATTGTACTATTTATCTAGATAGGTTCGAAAATTTTATAGGCCCGTTTAGGTGGTTAGATTATCATTTTCGGCCTAAGTTGCTAATTATTGCATTTAAATTGAATTATTTAATTAATTTTGAAATTTATTTAATTATTTAATATTTTCCGGAAATTATACCGGTATAGTCAGTGATCGGAATTTTTTGCTAATTGCAATGGTGTGTTTAGTTTATGCAATTGAGTGCAATTGAATGATGATTTTGATTTTTGAGTATTTATTTCAAAATCGAGAAATTTTGGTAATTATTTAGAAATTACCGGGTGTTGGATTTTGACACCGAAAATGGTTTTAATTATTATATCATATAGTGGAATTTGAAAAGGAAGGGTATTAGTTTTTATGGTTTGAATTGACCGTGTACCCACATACGACTATTTTACCATGTGTTTTTAATACAAAGAAAATATACCAGGATCACTATTTTAATTAAGGCATTTGAGTGCAATGCACAGTATCCTAGGCCGAGATTGAATGGTCATGTGTTGGTTAAGAGAATCCGTCCTAAGCTGTTGAGCTGGACATGCCCCTATAAGGGATGCCCTACTAATGGATGCTGGTCGCAGTAGATTCTGGACCGATTCTCCTTTATGGAATGCTGTCGACGTAGTGACGTTGCCGTGCTTAATGGGGCGAGACGATGCCTGGTTATGCCAGTAGACCACCGAACTTCGAGTAGACCGTGCCCGTGTGTGGCCGTGATTAACAATTGGAACGCATGGTAAATGAAATTGACGCGTCGGATTATGGGACAAAATTATGTGGTACGGTGGGATGTGTCATAACGATTTGGCCCTATAATCAGGACCCCTGTGGCTGTTTGAGATGAAAGTGTTGGCGTTCCAGTTGTTTGAATTTTTATTACTGCATATGATTGAGTAATATAAACTGTACTGACATGCAGGAATGATATGAGATGTGGTAAGTCTCTATGATTGTGTGGCTGTGTGGTTAGGATGCCCTTAGGCGTATTTCCTTTAGTCGGAGTTTAGGGGGTGAACTTGCTAAGACATTGTCTCACCTCGTCGTGGGCTTAACTTTTTCAGGTCCGTAGATGGCAGCTCCCAGAGCGTTTTGGCCAGCCCAAGAGGGTCGCCGAACAGGTCATGGAGATTCCTCTTCCCGAGGGCCAAGGAGCTTGGGTCTATGAGCTTGTGAGGACCATTGTCTGGGTTGATGTAGGTCTACCTCGGAGGGTACTCCACCAATTCAGAGCGTGGTATCGTTGCGGGAGAAATGGACCCAATGAAGGTCCCTTGCAAGATTCTGAGGTCCTTGTGTCGGTGTTGGAGATTGCTTTTGGCGCAGGTACAGCTAACCCTCATAGTGGGGCAGTGGTGGACCCAAGTCCCTAAGAGACTTTGGAGTTTTCAATTGGGGACTCGTGTGTTTAACTAACTTGTTGACCCTCCCTTTTTGTAGTAGGCTTTTGTTGGCTGACCTTTGTATATAAATCAATGTATTTATAAAAGTGTCTTTTGTGAATTATTGCCCTGATTTTCTATCCTATGCCAGTTGCTGTCAGGGGTTTGGTTATTCACTTCCGCATGTGCAATTAAAATAAATGGGTCGACGACGCATCCTAGGAACGTTACAATTTTTTTTTATCGATCACCGAGGGATAGGCACAAGCTCGAGGTTCGGGGCGTGACATGAAGGATTGTAGGAGGAGGAAGATAGGTTGGGGGCGTGGGCTGGGCTGAAGGAAGGCTAAGCTGGGCCTAGTTTGGGGGAAAGAAAAAGGAAAGAGAGGCAGGCTGGGCCAAGGCCAGATTCGGCCTGACCTGACCCCCTTAAGGCCCCTTTCTTTTTTTCCTTTTTTTAGTTAAGTTTTTTTTTTATATGTACTTGAAAATACAAATTAGGTGTCAACAAAAGTCATCAACATAGTATAGCCCCCCCTTTTTATTACCACGACCAATAATCTCTTTCGTGAGGATATCCTGAAATAAGCAAAAAGATGGATACATAAGAACACAACACTTCAAAGTATTAGTGAGTTGGCCAATAGAGAATAAACGGTTAGACAGAGAGGGTACTAATAAAGTGTGAGACAATGATAAAGAAGGTGTAAGATCAACATTGCCAGCCCCAGTGATAGGATAACTAGTGCCATTCGCATTATTGATACTCTGTCTCCTCGGAGTGGTGTAGCATATAATATCATTACGATTGGGTGTCATGTGATCCGTTGCCCTAATAAGTACACACCCAGTGTTACCTTCAGGAGCCGAATCAGAAGTATTGGTAGCGTCTACCTGCGGTACCAAAGAAAGGGGTGAGGTCTCGGTAGCCAATGATGCTTGCCCCCGTCCTATAGCATTTTCTGTCTTTTTCTTGTTCTGCAACTCCTTCCACCAATCCAAATAACCATGCAATTTAAAATAGGTATCTTTTGTATGTTTAATATTACCACAATGAGCACAACCTCCTAAGTGTTGTGGTTTAGCCTTCGAACCTTTGTTAGCCCTCCCTCTAGTAGACGGAGTATTAGGAGGGACCATTTGGAGAGCTTTAGGCTCATTGTTGGCCTCAAGAAAGTGTGAGATAACCTTTCCACCATGCGACACGAGGGCTGCCGCGGTGCTAGATGGTTCAATTGAAGATAACATAATAGCTTAGCGTACATCCTCCTGCCTCACCCTAGCATAGGCTTGCTCCACTGTTGGGAAGGGATGCATCTGTAGAACATCAGCCCTAACATTGTCAAGGTGGTCATCGAGCCCATCAAGGAAGAGATATACATGGTCTTCTTGCACAAGAGCATTGTAGCGCTCGATATACATGGGATTTGGCTGTCGAAAATCAACCTCCTGCCATAAACCCTGAAGATCATTATAATGCTTTTCAATTGGGCCGCCTGCCTGCTTCAGTCGGGATAAACGTCGCTTTAGATCATACACTTGGGAGACATCGTGCCATCAAAGAACGCAGTAGCCATCAAATTCCATACTATCTTTGCTGTTGGGAAACAGATGAAATTTCCAATCAACGCTAGGTCCATGGAATTGATGAGCCATCCTTTAACTGTACCATCGTCAGTCTTCTGCTTTCGAAAACTAGGGTCGGTCAGAAGTGGGGGGGGGGGGAGATCCCCATTAATATATTCCAATTTGTCCTTCTCAGAGATATACATCTCGACAACTTAGGACAACTTGGAAAATGGAAGGGCTAATTCTTGATTGGCTCGGCTCAGCTTAGTTGATAGAAGAAAGGACGCGTTAATGAGTCAATAAATGCATAATACTCTTGCTTAAAAAAATTCTCTCTCCTCACTTCAATTTTGTGGGTTCTCTCTCTCTCTCTCTCTCTCTCTCTCTCTCTCATTGTAGAAGAACATGCAAGGAACGACCGCGACTTCCTCTGTTTCCTTCTCCGTGTATCCCACCCCTCTGGCTTCACCTCCATCTCCGCCTCCCCAAAAGCCTTGCCGGTCATCTACCTTTGGCATGTCACCTCCTCCAAGAGCCCTATTAGTTGCAACTTGGTCCCAACCCCGTCTGCCTTCGACTGTTTCCAACTTGAAGATCGAGCACAAGGTTTGTGCTCGCATTATTCTCTCGACAACTTCTAAACCTCTGTCCAATTGCATCCCTCCCATGAACAAATCATCTGCTCCAACTCCGAGCTTTGCCGCCGGCCTCCGCTGCAAAACCATCGGCCTCCAACAGGAGGGAGGCGGCCTCGATCTCGTTCCCAAGCGGCCGCTGTCCATGACGCTGGCTCACTTTGTCGCGAGGGAGATCTCAGCGGACTTGGGAAGGGCCGACGGTGTGGCAAAGGAGAGGCGCGAGCTAAAGAAGGATTCCCACTCGTTGCAAAGGAGGTGTGTGGATTGGTTGTACTAGCACCGGGAGGTAGGGCTTTTCTTGAACGTGAGCCAAATTGGTTTCACGAACGAGTTCATGGGGTAGATGGAGCCCCGGTTCTAGGCCGCGTTCAAGGTGATGGAGGAGCTGGAGAAGGGTGTGATTGTGTACTCAGACAAAGGCCGCATGGTCGGGCACTATTGGTTAAGGAAGTCGGAGCTCGTGCCAACCTGGTTCCTGAAGGCACAGATTGCGAGCACGCTCGATGTCATCTGCAATTTCGCTATCGACGTGGTCATCGGTAAGGTCAGTTCTGGAATTCCGATCATTGTTGCTCTCTGTGTGGTAAGAGAGGCTATAGTTTCCTGCCCCCTTTTTTTTTTTTTTTTAATCGGCTTGTTGTCATAGTCATAGTTGCCTGTGTTAGTTTTCTTATAAATGTCAGCATTCTCTTAGTCACTCGAGAAAGCACAAGCCAAGGATAAATTGAAGTAGTTTTTGGTCAAAGAGACGGAGAGCTCCTTTATGAATTAGTCACTTGAAATAACCGTGTATGGAAATTTCCTACTTTGAGATGTAGTAATTTCAAAATTTTCTTCAGGTTTTCTGATTAATGTGAGCATGAAATTCAATTTTTGATCGTTAGTTTTCTTTTAGTGTGCTTAGCTAATTACATCAGACACAGACGGATTGATTGATTTGATTATGTTTGATGCTTAATTTGCAGATTAAGCCCCCTCCTACTTCTCCCATGGATCGCTTTACTCAAGTACTTTCAATTGGAATTGGAGGTTCAGCTCTTGGGCCACAGTTTGTTGCAAAGGCATTGGCTCCCGATAATCCTCCTTTGAAGGTATCGTCAGACATTTTAGATGAGTTGGTGGTGGCTTGTTTGTCAACTAGTTAAAATTATTTCGCAAGTCTTGGCAACTCTTCCCTCAAGTAAGCAGTTCTCTTAATGTTATTCTTCCTACTTGGATTAGTCGTGATGTCATTCTATTTCGGGCTTTTCGTTGCAAGTTCATCACTGTAGATATGAAAATGATCCTACTAGCTTCCCTATATTCATCCTACTCACATTTCTTCTTCATTATCTAGAGCAAGTGTATATGCTGCTTGATTCACTTATGCGCAATGAAGAAAGATCTACTTTGGTTGATCAAACTGTACTTAGGTCTTTTGTCTTCATCTTTTGATTTGGCATTTGAAAAGCATTAGTAAATTTTAGATTTTGCACATTGGATTTAAGTAAAGTTACAAGCTATGGATGAATGTTTAGTTATAAGTCTCGGAAAATTGGGTGAATGCCCTGTGTTAGCAACTTTTTGACTTTTGATAGTCTGAATGATATCTCAATTTTACTTTTGGCAGAATAGATTCACTGACAACACAGATCTAGCTGGAATGGACCATTAAATTGCTTAGCTTGGTCTTGAGCTGGCTTCTACCCTAGTAATTGTGATATCAAAGGTGCCTGCATGTATTTTTCTTTGTGATCTCTCCTTTATGCATATTAGAAGAATATATAGTAATTCATTGTTATTTCTTGTCCTACAGAGTGGTGGTACTCTTGAAAACATAAATGGCTTATTGGAAGTACAGAAGGCCTTTCATGAAGCGGGATTGGAATTTGCAAAAAGGGATTTGGTCACAGGTTTTTTTTCCCCCTGCCTATAGAAGTTTCATCGACAAGTCATTGAGTTTCATGTTCTCTTTAAAGATACTAATTAGAGCAGAGTTGACAACTAATTATTAGCTTCTCATGACACTTAAGGGCTATAAGCTATTGAATGTCAAACTTATCCTTTTTATTGCAACGAAATTAGTTGATCTTGGTTGATGTGCTCATGTGGTTTTCACAGAGTAGGTTCCATGGCCTTTTTATTGTTGTTGCACATCAACTAAATCCAAAAATAAATAAATCCAATGCCCCGTTGATTTCTTTTCTGGTTGAGCATTTTCTTTAGGCAAGCTTCCAGATGTCTCGGGTTGAACTCTATTTGGTGCATATATTTTATAATTAGGAGTATTCAGTTTAGTGCCTTTCTAAAGTCATTATTGTTAATGAGGCTTAGTCAGTTTGTTAGTATTGCATGGAAAAGTTATTGCTTGTGATGTATAACAAAATTTTAGGTAACTGGATGTCTTCATTTATATGTCACTCTGATGGTGCACTTGCATGAAGTTATGTCAAAATTAATATTTTCGGTTGTTTGCCTAAGTGAAATTTTGGCACCTTCAATTTCGCAGATATTGCAATAATCACTGTTTTTCCCATCATGGATGCAGGGTGTTGCCATAATACAAGAGAACTCGTTGTTGGACAATAGTGCAGGGATTGAGGGCTGGTTGGCTAGATTTCCAATGTTTGACTAGGTGGGTGTCAGAACATCTGAAATGTCTGCAGTTGGTCTACTTCCAGTAGCCCTTCAAGTTTGTAAACCTAACTTCTAATCTCACTATGGTTATATTCTAATTTGACTCGAAGAGCTTATTCATTAGCGACTCCAACTTCAGGGGATCGATTTCAGAGAAATGCTTGCTGGTGCTTCCTTAATGGATGAGGCAACTAGGACGAAAGTGGTAAGATTGCTGTCAGCTAATGTTAATGGTGTTTCTTCGGAACATTCTGTGTTACCCAAGTCCAGTAAAGGAATTAGTTTCGGTTTCAATGGGGCAACTTTTGGTGAAAATCCTACTCAGTGTGTAGTGCTCAGGATCTTGCATGTGCACTTTTATGATGTAGGAAGCTGGGTCGCCAGAATGAACTAAGTATGGTCAAGATATCAGTCTTGATTATAGATAGCTAATCAGGCATTCAAGGATGTCGGCTAAAAAGTTGAACGGTTGTCTCTGATTGTATGCACTGTGATGTATGCAAGAGTATCTTGTGAACTTATATGCAAGAGAATCGTCACCCGTATCCCGTCATTATGCACTGAGAAGATTTTGTAGTATATGTGCTAGAGGATGTCATATAGTATAATTCATTGTAAAATAGAATGCAGAGGATCCATTTGATCCATTTAAGCTCATGACTGGCAATTGCTATTGTTGTCGCTTAGTTGCTTCAAGGCATGTTCATTTCTAGTTGCTGATGCACGCTATAGCAAATCAAAGTATAGCCTTTTGGTTTCATGCACTTTGATTTGTGCCTTCTCTTGTTGCCTACTTGTAGTATCAAATTCGCCAGCAATTCAAATCCTTATTCAGGATGCAAAGTAAATCTGCAATGTAAGTCGAGGAGATGATCTTGTTCCCTTCTCCAAGCTATCCATTATTGTAGATTGTCTTAAAAAGAACCATAGATATGTTCATTTAGGGATTGATAGCATATCCACACTGTTTGCATTTTTAGATTGTAATTCCTTTGCCAACTTGCAGTATTAAATCGGGCAGCAAATAAAATTCTCTTTAAAGATACAGTCCAATGTAATTCTGGGAATTAATTCCATTTTCTTGTCTAAGACATTGCTAACTCGTATGTTGTGTCAAAAGAAGATCCACAGAAACATTGATGTAGGGACTACAAATTAACTTAGCATGTCCACACTGTTTGTGCTTCCTAGATTGTAAATCCTTTCGCAAGTAACTTATCATTATACTACTTTTGTCGAAGAAGCACAAACATTAATGTCAAGGGCTGTTTGGGGTGGCTGTGGGTTTCAACTTGCCTTTTCGGTTGTCGCTGTGGGTTTGGGTTTGGGTTTTTGGCCTTAGCTTTGACTTTTGCAAAAATGAAGTTGGCGAAAGACAACTTCTAACTTGAAAGTGACTATGGCTCATTTTGAAAATTTAATAGTACTGAATGCTAAACCTTATATCATAGATGTTTGGATTCTTGGATAATTTTTACTTCTAAAATGAAGCATATAATAGCTTTTAGTGACCAAAGGCCGTATACTTGATGCGCAGTCCCTTTCATCCCCTCCTCCCCCCGGCGGGGGAGGGGAAAGGAAAAACAAAAACACACACGCAAAATAGAAAAGTTACAACATAAGAAGTATCAATAGTTTTTTTGTAGCTGTCTGAGTGGCTTCTTTACTAATAGCGATCAAAGGATGGTTCTTGCCTTTTGTAGTCCTATGTCAGCGAAAATAACTCGTTTCTTTTCCAGGTGAGGAACAACCCTACTACATTGCTTGCTTTATGTTAGTATTAGGCTTCTAATGATGTAGGATCTAAGGTATTATATTTGAATGACAGTGTCTTCTGAATTGTTCTTCTTTTTCCTTTCAGCTTGCAGTCATTGACAATTGTTTCACTTTTTAAATTGCTGCTGTCAAGACATGGTAATTCTTCCTTATTAAGTAATGTAGCCCGCATTGAAGACCAGCTCTCTTGATCAAGAAGATCGGCCCGCATTCAAGCTCGATGAAACCGTGAAGCCGTATCGACATCTTGAGTCCATTCCGGAAGCTTGAAAGACACCTTGGGAGCTCACATGACGCTTTTACTAGTTTATAGTTTCCATGCTTGTTACTATTTCTCCTAGTTTCAATGCTCTATCTTTATTTCTCCTAGTTTCAACGCTCTGTCTTTATTTCTTTGACGATATAAGCCATCCAATTCCTTGTACAAGACAAACGGCTTTTGATGAATGAAAACTTTGCTTTGAAGCAAGTATCGTGAACCATGTAGAGTTCATACCCTTGAAAACCAAGGAGAGTTTTCACTCCGTCCTTGAAGAGTCGGAGCTTTTGAAATCTGCATCCTTCAAGAGTTGCAGTCATTGACCTAGAAGAATCTGTGCCCTCTCAACTTCCTTGGAGGCCTAGAAGAGCAACCAACGGAGTCTCTATCTTTTCCTGTTATGTTCGTTATTTCCAACCCAAATTCGACCATCCTACAATGCTTATTTCAGAAAACCCAAAAGAGAGAAATTGTAGATCCAAAAGCCTTTGTTCATTTGGCTTTAGAATCAAGTCCATCCGATCTGTATCGACAAAGATACGACTGTTCTCCTGAGCTCGCGCAGTGCTGAAATTCATGTTCGTCCTGTTTCCCGTGTGCGAGTCACTCTCCCGATCCTACTGTTTGAGAAAGCCTAACTTTGGCTTGCATCATTTGGTATCAGAGCTTTGGAGGAGAGGACAATGCCTCCAAGACAAGCTAGACGTCGTGGCGGCAGAACCATTCCCCTTGATGAAGTGCATACACTTGCTGAGAATATGCAACAACAAATTGACGAATTGACGCGAGAAGTTCAGTGTTTGAGGGTTGAAGCAAATAATTCTCCACCCCGTTCCAGGACTAAAGATTCCCATGGTGACTACTTCTCTTCGGAGAGTGTTCAATCTATTCACGGTCGGAGGCATGTTCGACATCGTTTACAACATATTCGTGAGCAAACTAGGAAAAAGGAAGTCAAGAAAGATGTTCCGGAATTTATAGGTACTGAGTCTGCTGATGAAATTGTTGATTGGCTAACACTTGTGAATGAGGTGTTTGAGCATTGAAATGTTCCGGAGAATCGTTGAGTTGGGATCATTGCTATGCGATTTCGAGGCAAGGTGATTGCTTGGTGGAGACATGAAAAACAAACTCGCCAAGCCGTTGGCAAAGCACCAATCACTTTGTGGAGAAAGATGGAGGGCAAGATTCAAAATTATTTTTTTCCCAAAGGATATAAGAGAGAGCTCTACCAATGGTACCAAAATCTAAAACAAGGTACGCGAACGGTGGACCAATACACCAATGAATTCAATGAGTTGGTGATTTGTAACAATATCCAGGACCCAGAGGAGGTGCTTGTGAACAAATACTTGAACGGTCTTCAATTTTACATTCAAGATGCCTTGGAAGTCCTAGACATTTGGGACTTAGGAGATGCACACCAACGGGCACTCAAAATGGAGTGCTCTCGTTCTCGAAGACAACAATCAACTACCATGACAAGTCGGGCCACTAAGAGTACCACTAGCATTGCTAAAGTTGCTGAGGCTACAACGCAATCTGCTAGTAAGCCTTCTACTCAACCCCATGTTTCGAAGCAACCTGCTATGTTCGAAATACGTTCTATTCTTGTGGGGAGTTGCGTCATCGTGCTAGCAATTATCGATTCAATAAGAATCGACCAACCGTTAAAGCCTTCTTGGTGGATAATGATTCTGATGAGAATGCTGAGGATCCACTTGAAGAGGAGTTGAACAATGATGAAGAAGCTACGGATGATAAAAAAATAGTGCATGTTGACACTGGCGAACTTCTTATGGTGAGGAAAATTTTTCTTACTCCTTGAGATGACACTGGAGATAGGTGGCTACATACCAATATTTTCATCCTGCTTGCACAATCATGGGAAAGGTGTGTCAATTAATTATTGACTCTGGTTGTTGTGAGAATATAATTTTGAAGTAGCGGCAAACAAGCTGAAGTTGGAATTAAAAACAGACCCTATGCCTTATAAAATGTCGTGGTTGAAGAAAGGCACTGAGGTAATTGTTTCAAAATGATGCCTTGTTAATCTATCCATTGGTTCTGTTTATAATGACAAGATATGGTGTGATGTTCTGCCGATGGATGCTAGTCACATTATTCTTGGTCAACCATGGCAATTCAATAGGAGGACTACGCATGATGGTTATCAAAATACATATTCTTATGAATTTGGAGGCAAGAAGATTACGTTGGCATCTAGTAGGGAACCTTTGAAAACTCCTGTAGTTGAGAATTCCTTCTCCCCTACGTTGCTTATAATGAAGGATATGAAGGATGCTTTAAAAGGAGTTCGTATCTTGTATATTTTGCTTAACTCCAGGCAAGCAAAATGGGCTGAATACATCGGGAGTTCACTTTCATTATTAAGCATAAGGCTGGAGCTCAGAATCAGGTTGCCGATGCCCTTAGTCAAAAGAAGAGCTTGCTCTCTACAATGCATTCTATTGTTCTTGGAGTTGATTCTTTTCAGGAGTTATATCAAGAAGACCCCTACTTTTCCAAGATCATTCTCGATGCACATGAAAAGAAGCTTGCTGATTTTACTGTATGTGATGGTTTTCTTTTCAAAAGAAATCGTTTATGTGTGCTGGATTGTACAACTCGTCTCAGCCAAATACTTTTGGCCTCATTTGAAACGTGATGTACATCGACATGTGATGAGGTGTTGACGTTGCCAAATTGGAAAGGGACAAGCTACTAATGCTGGCCTTTATTTGCCCTTGCCGATTCCACATGCCCCATGGGAGGATATCTCTATGGACTTTGTCCTTGGACTACCACGCACAAACAGAGGTATGGATTTGATCTTTGTTGTTGTCGATCAATTTTCAAAAATGGCACATTTTATTCCATGTCAAAAAACTATGGATGCTTCGCATATTGCCGACTATTTTTCAAGGAAGTCTATAAGTTGCATGGCATTCCGAAGACCATTTCTTCGGATCAGGATACAAAATTTCTTAGTCATTTTTGGCGACAACTATGGAAGAATGTCGGTACTAAATTGCAATATAGTACTGTGTTTCATCCCTAAATAGATGGACAAACTAAGGTCGTCAATTAAACATTGGGAAATCTATTAAGGAATTTGATCGATAATTATCCTCATTCTTGGGAGACGCGGTTGTCACTTGGAGAATTTGCATATAATTGTGCTGAGAACCATAGCACTGGATATAGTCCATTTATGATTGTATATGGTCAACAACCGAACACTGCTCTTGATCTTGCACCAATTCCTTTTGTTGAGAAGTCGAGCAGCAAAGTCGATGATATTGTTTCTCAAATGAGGACCATTCATGAAGATGTGCGCCAAAGACTAGAGAGCAAAACTGAATCCTATAAAATGGACATCAACAAGCGCCGGTGTGAAGTTATCTTTGAACCTGGAGATTTTGTTTGGGCTTATTTGCCACCGGAACGGCATCCCGTCGGAACTTATAACAAACTTAGTGATTGAAAGCTTGGACCTCTCAAAGTTCTTGAGCGCATCAATCCTAATGCGTATTGATTAAATCTTCCTTCTCATATGAAGATTCACGATGTCTTCAACATTCAACATTTAACACCTTATGTGGGAGATTCTTCTGATGATGATGGCGAGAATTCAAGGACAAATTCTTTTAAAGATGGGGAGGATGATGCAGCCCACTTTGAAGACCAGCTCTCTCGACCAAGAAGATCGGCCCGCATTCAAGCTCGACGAAACCGTGAAGCCGTATCGACATCTTGAGTCCATTCCGGAAGCTTGAAAGACACCTTGGGAGCTCACATGACGCTTTTACTAGTTTATAGTTTCCATGCTTGTTACTATTTCTCCTAGTTTCAATGCTCCATCTTTATTTCTCTAGTTTCAATGCTATGTCTTTATTTCTTTGACGATATAAGCCATCCAATTCCTTGTACAAGACATACGACTTTTGATGAATGAAAACTTTGCTTTGAAGCAAGTATCGCGAACCTTGTAGAGTTCATACCCTTGAAAACCTAGAAGAGTTTTCACTCCATTCTTGAAGAGTTGGAGCTTTCGAAATCTATATCCTTGAAGAGTTGCAGTCATCGACCTAGTAGAATCGGTGCCCCCTCAACTTCCTTGGAGGTCTAGAAGAGCAACCAATGGAGTCTCTATCTTTTCCTGTTCTGTTCGTTATAAACCCAAATTCAACCATCCTACAATGCTTTTTTCAGAAAACTCAAAACAGAGAAACTATAGATCCATAAGCCTTTGTTCATTTCGCTTTGGAATCAAGTCGATCAGATCTGTATCGACAAAGATACGACTATTCTTTGGAGCTTGCACAGTGCTGAAATTCTTGTTCGTCCTGTTTCCCGTTTGCAAGTCACTCTTCCAATCCTACTATTTGAGAAAGCCTACCTTTGGCTTGCATCACCCAAGAGCCCTGTCGGGTTGTAGCTAGCAAATGTGTGCAAGGTCCTAAATCTTTCCTTCTTGTTGAGGCTCCGTCACTGGATCTCTTTTCACGTTATCTCGAATCCCTCATCATTTCCTTGTCTTCTTACAGGTTCAAAAGGTTGGTGCCTCTCTCTCTCTCTCTCTCTCTCTCTCTCTCTCTCTCTCTCTCTCTCTCTCTCTCTCTCTCTCTCTCTCTCTGTGTATGAAACCTCATCGAATTTGAGTAATAATTGCACTATTCTACTGAAAGACGATGTTTTGATGAATTGAAACAATAGTGGTATTGAATCTTGGGTCTGCTGAATCTGTTGGAAGTAGGAAATGAGTTTGGTGGGATTGTAATGAATGGATAGACTGCTTGTGCAGCCACAGTTGTCTTGCTTTGGCCAGTAAAGTTTAGAGGGAAGTTGCCATAAACTAATTGGAGTAGCTTAGTTAGAAGACAATTTAGTGATCTGGCCGTTTGCTGTAGAAGTTGATAGCGTATGCACGTATCTTGATTTGAACAGTTATCATAGAATGGATCACATCATAGACAACGATTACCTTACATTTTCTAGCCACGTCAGCGTACAAAACGACGTCGTTTTACACTTATTTCGTCGGAAAATTGCCACTTCAGCAATATGGTCGGATTTTGGCCGGAGTGGCACTTAAGTGATCCATTTTGCTCCGATTTTGGCACTTAAGTGTTACTTTCAAAACTTTTGGCACTTAAGTGTCCCTTCATGCCAAGTTTTGGCACTCCAGGTGTCCATACCTCCATGATATAGTTTCATATCGAAATATTGCAATGTAACCCCATCTACTATCTGACAGGTTTACTGCAAGACTAGGGATAGTCTCAAACCTCCATGCAATGTTATTATGTTCATGTAATGCATTCCTTACTTATTATTGGTCTTCACAACATTCCAAGGTACATTTTTTCTTGAATATGTCAAGTAATTTCATAATTTTTTTGTCTCTTTGCTTCATAATAACCTTTGGATGCGATTGGATGAGCCCTTTATGATGGACTCCTCCTTTCAGAGTTCAACTAGAATACTTGTGGATAAATGGATTTTAGAGTTGCCATTTGAGCTCTTTTAGGAAATGTTTAAAATGTTTCGCATTTTCTAAGCTAACTATGGTTTCTATATATACCTGATAATGCTCATCTGCTGCTGAAGGAGTTCTCAGAGCATGGGAAACAAGCCTATGAAATAAGATAGGGAAGAGAATCTTGTAAAGGTTGTACCCCCTCTTGACCGTGAAGATTAATTTGCACTTGACTCTCATATATGTCATAGAAGAGGCCAATGCCTCGTTTTACTCAATTTCGTTGTTATTTACAAGTACCCATGCTCTAGTCTAGGCAACGATTACCTTACAAAATGTTCTTCCAACAATTATTGAATGATGATCAGCACTTTCGGAATATGAATATGGTAGCTTGCCCCTCCTGGTTTGTCATGCTTGATCTGCAATTGGTGTTATTATGTCCATGTAATGCGTTCCCTACTTATTATTGATCTTCCAAGCATTGCATGGTGTATGTCGCGGTGAATGGTATTGTTGTGAAATGAAATAGGGCTTGCATGTTGCTGTTTTTTGAAAGTCAAATCGAGCGGCCAAAAGTGATGATTCGGATGTGTTCAAAATCCAGTGTGGTGATTTCTATTAATTTCTGTTCCTACTACAAATTGACCGAGCAAATTTTTGGATGCAAATTGCACCTTAACATTTGTTGCTATGAACTCAATTGGAGAGAAAATCTTCACAAGCACTTTTAGAAAAAGACTATCAATTTCCAGCTTCTTGATTAGGTTATGGTATTGAATCATAGCACATGAAATGCAAGATTACATCCTGATCTTATCCAGTGATAACCTGAACATAAAACTCATTCAAGATAGAGATGCTCGTGGCACACAAGGATGATCTATAAAGACGGCGATTTAGGTGTATCCAATATTTTCTCCCAAGTGCATGGGTCACTTGAGGAGTATGATGTTCTTGGATAAGTTCTTTTTTTCTTTTTCAGGATTAATGCAATTATCGTTTCAAATTTCAGTAATTAATTTGTGATATGGTGCTTGTATAATGGTCGAAAGACCCCATCATAAGATTCACAATTTGAAGGCATGCAAAGATAGAACACTTAGCCATTCAAGGTCACAAAGAGCGCATATTAATATTAACTTTGATGCTTCTGCCAAATAAGGCAAAGATCTTCCAGCAAAAGAATTCCATCTCCCAAATTATCCCACGTTCTGATGAAGATTCAATACCACAATCAAAATCAGCTTATTGAAGGTTAAAGAAGAGGTGCGCGGCAAGACACCGGACTTCTGCGAAAATCAAGCATATAACTCATCAACAATTACACTCCCCAAGGAAAACTTTGATGCTTCTAGGCGATCCACAACGGCCCTCAGCAATGATTGCTCTGTCGTTGGTAGCCATGTGAGCGATGATTTTGTAGATCATTTCAATCTGCATCCACAAGGCTAGAGAAAAGGACTAGCAAAATTCAAAATTTGTGGATTGCTAATTTGTGCCCAGGGATCGGGCAGATTACCTCTTCAGGAGCATGGCATGGCAACGTTCAGCTACTTCTTCGAGAGTCAATGGCTCGACAGTCTCCTTATAGCTGAAAAATGCAACACCAAGGCAAAATTAACAAAGCTATCTAAATTTCAAGAAAATGAAACAGAACCCCATTTCTTAAGAGCTGATAGTTTCCATCTTAAACGAGCTTGTTCTAGTAAGATAACTGGCCTCGTTGAGTACAGCCGGAAACCGTTTCTGAAAGCTAATACTTCTGTTGTGCCTTTTTCCCAGCTTTGACACCTAAAAATTTCAGTCGCACATAGGGGCCAAGAAAAAAGACAACCAGTTGGACGAATTGATTTGATTTCTTAACTCAAAGAGAGGCTAGACATATTCTCAACAGCAATAAGCACAAATCGTATAGCAATCATCTAATTAAATAAGAATTTTTAAAGTGTTTTTACTTCTAAGCTAAAGATCTTCTATGGCTAGTATCATGAAACTTGGACTCGTGGAGGGGCATAGCAACACTAGGCCACCATATTTTGATAGAAATGAATACAATGTATGAAAGAACAAAACAAAGGCATTCCTCAAATCTAGAGATTCTCTAGAGTTGGATGTTGTGGTGAAAGGAATCAATCCAAAGGCTGCTTCTACTTCTGACAAAGGAAAAGAAGTCTTAGATAAGGATGCTGAAGAAATTGATCAAGTAAAAATCACCAAGAGACAGGCTCTTGATACAAGTGACCATCCGGATAAGTTTGAATAAAAGTCAAACAAAGAGATATTTCTTGGATATTCAACAACAAGCAAAGTATACAGAGTTTTCAACAAAAACACACAAACTGTTGAAGAATCAATGAATGTCGGATTTCAATAAGTCAACTAGAACCAACAAGATTAGACTTTGAGTTAGTTTCAGACTTAACAAAGTCTGAGTCTCCTAAACAAACCCAGCCTTCTATTGAACAAGATTAAGTTGAAGAAAAGACTGAAGAATCAACAGAAGCAAAGACTCAGCAGTTTCTTGAAGATAAGGACAGATTGAACAAGAATTGGAAGCACAATCAAGTCATCCTAAAGATCTTATCATTGGCAACATAAAAGAAGGAATCCGTACCAAATCCAAGGACAAAAGAGACTCAACTACTCTAGCACTTATTTCTGAAGTTGAACCAAAGGGAGTAGAATAAGCCTTAACCGATGAAAGCTGGAAAGAAGCAATGCAAGAAAACCTTAGGCAATTTAACATCAATGATGTTTGGGATTTGGTTCCCAAACCAAAAGGAAAATCTGTAATTGGATCAAAGTGGGTACTTAGAAACAAGATAAATGAAAAGGGTAAAGTGACGAGAAACAATGTGAGACTCATGGCAAAATGATATATACAAGAAGAAGGAATAAATTATAATGACACATATGCATCAATAGCCAAGTTGGAAGCTATAAAGTTAATGCTTACATATGTACGTTTTTATAACTTTAGGTTATTCCAGATAGACGTCAAAAATATCTTCCTAAAACTTTAGTCTATAGACAAAGTCTATGTTGAACAACCACCAAGTTTTAAAGATCTCAAAAAGCCAGACTTTGTCTATAGACTAAAGAAAGTATTGTACTGTCACGCCTCGATCCTCAAGCGCTTACCCATCCCTCGGTGGTCGATAAATATGCGACGTCCTAGGATGCATCGCCGACCCATTCATTTTAATGCGCATAAGGAAGCGAAACAAAACCCCTGACAACACACAGCATGGGATAGGAAAAAGCAGGAAACATTTCACAACCAAAAACTCTTTTATGAACACCCAAGGTTTATACAATATACTAGGCTGTCTATAAAAAACCGGCTCAACAAAATGAAGCTGTCCTAAGACCCACTAGCCAGACACGTTCACTGATCCTTCGGTCTCCACGGGCTCCAGGGGCGTCGGGTCCTCCACAGCATCATTAGGAGGGTCAGCTGCACTCTCAGCTAGAGTGGCATTGACTATCACAGCGGGAATATCAAAACCCAGGAGGGGACCCACACGAAATCCATTGAAACCATAGCGAAACCACGCTCTGAATCGATGAGGTACCCTCTGAGGTAGGCCCTCATCGACCTAGATGGTGGTCACCACGAGTTCATAGATCCATTGACTCCCCGGGGCATGGTAATCAAAACTCCGCTCGGTAACCCTCATCGGCCGACCAAAACATTCCGGAGGAACTGTCATCTAGGGACTTGAAAATGTTGAGCCCACGACAGGGTGAGACAATGTCTTCACAAGTTCACCCCCTAAACCCCTATTAGGAAGGAAATACACCTAGAGGCCTCGCCACACAAGACAAAGGACTTACCTCGCCTCAATTCTCTCCTGCAAGTCAGTACAATTCATAAACCCAAACAATCAATCCAATCAATCATTGCTCGCACAAGCATGACCTACCTACACACATCGATCCATCAATCAATTCAATCCAATCGATTAAACACAATCGATACCATCTATCAATCCATCAATACAACTACTACTCACACAAGTTGAAATAGATGATATGCTCTCACAAGTTGATGTAGATGGTAGGTCACACAAGCTGATATACGTAGATGGCAGCTCACACAAGCTGAAATATAGATGGTAACTCGCACAAGCTGATATATATAGATCGTTGCTCTCACAAGCTGATAAACAATCATTGCTCTCACAAGCTAACAATTCAACGCTCACACAAGCTGACATTAATTATTGCTCACACAAGTTGATTTCTATCCTTGCTCACACAAGCTAACATGGTACAAAAACCATTCTTGGTGTTAAAACCCGACATTTGGTATTTTATTATTAAATACTGAATTTCACAATCATCACTCAATTGTACAATTTAACAATCAATTGTACAAACTAACCACATCATTGCAATCAGCACAAAATTCTAATGACCGGCTCTCTCGGTATAATTTTCGAAAAATATGAAATAATTAAGTAAATTTCGAAAAATTAATTAATTAATTAATTAATTAATACACAATAATTAAATAAATTCCTAATTAAGATGTCACTAATCTAACCTCCTAATTAGACTAATTAAGCAACCTACTAAACTAATTAAATCACCTAATCTAATTAGCCTTTAGCTAAACTAATCTAACCACCTAAACATGCTTAGCCTAATCTAAACACCCCTTAAGCATAATTAACTCCCTAAACAGAGTTTAGCGAGTAAACTCACCGGTTTAGCGATCCGGTGAGTCCACGACGACAGCAACGCCACAGCGGGCAACAACCAAGCCTACAGCGACACCAACTAAAGCCCGAAAGGGACCTAAAATGGGCCACAAAGACCTCAGCCCACAGCTGGGGTTCGGTTACGGCGGCAAGGAGCGGCAAAGAGGGGTGGTGGTTGGCTTGGATGAAGAGGCTGCTCAGCTTGGCTACGGCGGCAAGGAGCGGCAAGGCGGGTGGCTACGGGCAAGCAGGGGTGGTGGTTGGCTTGGACGACAGCAGAGGCAGCTCCGGTGGCGCTCGACGATGGCCAGGCTTTGATGAACAACATCTCGGGATGAAGGACGCACGGCTGACTGACGCAGACGCGGGGGACGCACGGTCGGGCTCATGGGCGACCAGCTAGCTCGGCGGAGGCACAGCGGACCAAGCGGGTCTTCCAGCAGCTGGATGAGGACGGTGGCACAACTTCGACGGCTGGAAAGGAGCTTAGGATGGCGGCTGGGCTCGCAGGACAGCAAGCACGCGAGCGAGCAACAGTGCAGCGTGAGGAAGTAGCGACGGTGCTCGACGGACTACAAGGGGCTCGGACGAGCGATTGGGCTACTCGATAGTGGCTACTAGCTTTCCTCTAGTTCTCTCAAGCTCTCTAATGGCTCAACAATAGGGAAAGCAAGGCTGGATGAAGGAGAAGATGGCAGTGTGATAACCCAAGTGGCGGTGCGTAGGGAGGAGGGATGGTGGTGCGCCCGCGCCTCGGTCCTTGGACGTGCACAGGGAAGGGGTCCCTCTTTTGTCCCACATCGCTTAGGGGGAGTCTAAGGCTAGTTGATAAGGCTTAGGTCCCTCTAATCTATGTAACGTGTTTTAAAGCCGTGAGGACTCAGTGTCCAAAGTGGACAATATTACACAGTGGGGCCCGGGTCCTTATAAATGGTATTAGAGCCGACTCCCAACTGCGTGTGGGGCCACAGCAAGGACGCTATGCTCCTAATGGGTGGAGAGTGTGACAGTCCAAGCGATGGTGCGTAGGGAGAAGGGATGGCAGTGCGTCCGCGCCTTGATCCCCGAACATGCGCAGGGAAATGGTCCCTCTCTTGTCCCACATTGCCTAGGGGGAGTCCTGGGCTAGTTTATAAGGCTTGAGTCCCTCTAATCTGTGTAACACATTTTAAAGCCGTGAGGACTCAGTGTCCAAAGCAAATAATATTACATAATGTGGCCCGGGTTTTTACAGGGGGGCCCCAAATGGCTTCCAAGCTTCAAGACTTGTCCAATTCTCCCTTTTCTTGCCCCCATTAGCCATCCACAGCAGCCCTTATCCACTTCAATCTTCATCAACAAGCTTGCCAAAGGGTCTAAAATGTTGTCTCCCCCATGGCCTACGAATTTTGTACAATCTTCCCCAAATTTGCTTCAATTCCTCTCCAATTGGACCTAAATTGGAGTCTATAAATCCAACCAAGGTGCCATCATCTCATTCAACATTTTTCCTCATCAATTGAACCAACTTGAATCCCAAAAATGGAACCAAAAACGATCCTCTGATTTTCCCGATCCAACATGCAGAACTTTCCCGATCTCGGTTTGCAGAAAAATCTTCGGAGGATGAGTCGACGTTTTTAAAATGGCTTGTGACATGACAGAACTTTCAACCAGACACAATTTTGGCATGACCTAGCCTACTAGGTAGCTTTTAGGAATTTTCAGTGCAATTGACCCGTGGTTGATTATTTTCAAACCACGATGTACATCTTTGACACATTGACGACTCTTGGTTGTCATGAAAAACTCAAGGTTTCAAATGTGGACATAGGGTACCAAAACGACAAAAGAATCGGTCTAGTGCCAATCGACAAGAATTTTACAATTAGGTGAAATCACCCACGCTTAATCATATGGTTCTGTCAAATCAACCTATCTCCGGTCTCTAATTGATTTTTCACTGTGCCGTAATGACCCTTGTAGATTAGCACGATCGAGCAGTCAATTCATAGTCGAATTCTCAAGTCTCTTGCGTTTATATTCCTTAACGGCTTTACCTGATAGACCAGTTATCTCGTGAGTGGCCAACTCAGAGAAGAGAACTATAGGTGCGTCGATGAAAAGCCCAACTTATTCAATCGAAAATAGAACCTGAAATTCAAAATGTCACAACTCTTCCCCTCTTATAAAAATTTCGTCTTCGAAATTTAAACCATCACAAATCTTTAAACAAAAAGGTGGGGGTACAGTCGTCTCATCGACTCTTCACTTTCCCAAGTTGCTCATTCTGTGCCATGGTGTTACCAAACCACTTTAACCAATGAGATTGTCTTGGTACGTAGAATCTGTTCTTTCCGATCTATAATCTTAACCTAGCTTTCCATGTACAACACTCGGTCGTCCACGTCTAATTTTTCAAAATTTAGCACGCGGGTTGGGTCAAGCTCATACTTCCTCAATATCGACACATGACAGACGTCATGCACTTGTGCCAACCTCGGCGACAATGCAAGACGATACGCTAGAATCCCAATTCTTTCCAAAATCTCAAAGGGACCTTCTTACCAAAGCGCGAAGTACCCCACATTGATGACACCTTTAGAAAAACGTGATTACCAACTTGGAATTCCAAAGGCCTTCAATGCTTATCTACGTAACTTTTCTGACAGCTCTGAGCAGTCTTTAATCTATCTCTGATGGCGGCAGCTGCATCCACTGACTGCTGGACTAACTCTAGGCCTGTGATCTTTCGTTCTCCGACGTCATCCCAACACACTAGCGTTCTACACACTCTACCATACAACGCTTCGAAATGAGCCATCTAAATGCTTTGCTAGTAGCTGTTGTTGTAGGCAAACTCGACAAGATGAAGTTGTTCCTCCTAACTTCCTTTGAAATCCAACACACAAGCTCGCAGCATGTCTTCAAAGGTTTGAATCATCCTCTTAGACTAGTCATCCGTTTAAGGATGATAAGCCGTACTGTGCTGCAGCTTCATTCCTAAGGTAGTCTGCAAACTTTTCCAAAATGTAACTATAAACCTCGAGTCTCGGTCTGATGTAATCGTCACCGGCACTCCATGTGGACGAACAATCTAACATGTTTACAACTCTGCCTGCCTGTCCAAATCAAGGTCCTTTCGTACTGTGATAAAGTGAGCCGACTTCGTCAGTCTGTCAACCACTACCTAAATGGAATCATTACCCCTTTAACTCCTTGGTAAGCCCGTCACAAAAACCATCATGATGTGCTCCCATTTCCACTTGGGAATCTCGAGAGGTTACAGAAGTCTTCTCGGCTTACTTTGTTGTGCCTTTACTTGCTAACACGTCAGACACTTGGCGACATACTTGGCAATGTTTGCCTTCATACCGGACTACCAAGAATGTTGACGCAGATTCTGATACATTTTCATACTGCAAGGATGAATGGTGTGACTGCTACGATGAGCTTCTGATAAGATCTCTCATTTAAGCATCACATCATTAGGTACACACAATCGTTCTCGAAACCTTAATGTTCCATCATCAAAAAATTGAAAGTCAACCTTTCTCTTTTCGGTATCCTCTTGCGGGATCTTTTGAATATATAGGTCTATCAACTGGAGTGTCTTGATTCTTACCTACACTTCCGGTTCAATTTTGAGAGTGGCCATAAGATTTGAAAGGTAGCCTACCTCAAATTCGAAAATCGAATCTCGAGCATTCTCTAGTAAAGCATTCCTTGACCATCATATGCACAACTGAAGACTTCCGACTTAGCGCATTTGCGACCTTATTCGCCTTTCCAGGGTGATACAAGATATCACAATCATAGTCCTTTAGGAGTTCCATCCAACGATGCTATCTCATATTCAACTCCTTCTAAGAGAATAGATACTTGAGACTTTGATGGTTAGTGAAGATTTGGAATCTTTCTCCACACAAATAATGTCTCCAAGTTTTTAGAGTGAAAATGATTGCTGCAAGTTCCAAGTCATGCATCGGATAATTCAGCTCATGTGGTCTCAATTCATGGGATGCGTATGCAACAACCCTACCATGCTGCATCAGCACGCAACCTAGTCCTCTAAACGACACATCACTACAGATCTCGTATCCTCCAAGACCAAATGGAATCGTCAACATGGGTACAGTAGTCAGCTTCTACTTAAGCTATTGGAAACTACACTTGCACTAATCTGTCCAGACAAATTTCTCTTCCTTCTTCAGTAGTTGAGTCAACAGCGACGCTAAAGCTGAAAACCCCTCTACAAACCTTTTGTAGTAACCTGCCAAACCCAAAAGGCTTATGATCTCTATCACTGTTGTCGATCTTGGCCAGTTGATAACTTATTCGATCTTGGCGGATCCAAGGAGATTCCTTCGCCTGAAATCACGTGACCTAGGAACGTCACACGAGTCAACCAAAACTCGCACTTATTGAACTTGGTGTATAGCTCATGATTCCTCAAGGTCTGGAGTACCATCCTCAAATGTCTCTCGTGCTCCTCAGCACTTCGTAAATACACCAGGATATCGTCGATGAACACGATTACAAACTGATCCAGGTACTCCTTGAACACTCGATTCATTAAATCCATGAAAGCAACTAGGGCGTTCGTTAAACCAAATGGCATTACAGTGAATTCATAATGGCCGTATCGAGTATGAAACGCTGACTTCGATATGTCCTCATTTTTTTTCTTAGTTGATGATATCCCGTCCTCAAGTCGATCTTTGAAAATATCGACATTCCTTGTAGCTAGTCAAACAAACCGTCGATCTTCGGCAATGGATACTTATTCTTAATTGTCACCTGATTGAGTTGACGATAGTCGATGCACAGACGCAACGAACCATCTTCTTTCAACTCTGACAATGCCATCCAGCAATGAGCCTTACAAATTGGCTCTGTTTTGGGTGTTAACTCAATCACGAACTCAATCTCCCTCTCTAGCGGCAAACCCAGAAATTTCTTTGGAAACACATCCTGAAACTCTTGAACCACTGCAATGTCCTCGATCTTCAGTTCTTCAACTGCCGTATCCACGATAGTCACTAAGTAACATTGGTAATCCCCGTCTAACAAATGGATTACCTCAAGCGATGAGATAAAAAGGGATCGAGGGTCCTCCTCAACTCCCAAAAACTCGAAATTTCCACATGCTAATGGATTAAGCTGGATTACTTCATGACAACAATTCATTATCACAAGATGCTCCTTGAGCCAACTCATTTCGTATATGACGTCAAAGTTATACATAAGCAACTAGTCAAGTACAACTATAGCCAGTGATTCTTCTTTTTACAGCTTTATTACAACAAATTGAAATTTTACCAACTTAACCAAAATTACATTGTGCTACTTTGATAAAATCACCCCAAAAACATTATTCCCCTAATCTGTGCATGGTTCGGTTCATATCTGTTCCTTTCACCATCCTAGTGGCATCTTATCTGCGGTAGCGATGCCTATGCTCCCCTAGACCTGCGCGGACAGTTCCTCTTCTGATAGACGGGCTGGCCACATTCGTAACACACTCCCGTTATATCGGGACACTGGGTTGGTCCATACTTCCTTCTACAAACTCGGCACCTGTCTAGTGAGTCCTCTACCTCTTGTCGGGTGATAGCATACACCCATCCTTATGCTGGAGGTCTATTCATCGTACCCTGCAGTGCGTTTTGCGGTGCACTTCCTATGTTCTGTCTCATCGATGGCGGTGGTAGTAGCAGCTATAGTCCCATCTATTTGCATGGACAATCCTTATACCGGTGGCCTTGCTGACCACATTTAAAACAAGCTCCCGTCCTTTTAGAACACGGGGCAAACCCATGCCTTTTCCTACAAGCACGACACACGCCCTTCTGGTTAGGCGCTAACTTTCCAATCCTACTCTTTCGATTGGGTGGAATGGGGCACATTTCTTCTAACATTGGCCTCTTCCCCAACCAATTGTTATCTCTGCTAGATTCGAACCTTGACCCAGATGCAGTAGCTTGCTCCCACATCACATCTCCATGCTGGACCTCAGCAGGTGCGGTAACAACAACGATTATGGCATTGGCAACGACAATGATAGTGGCAACAGCGGCGGTTTAGCTCACTCAACAAGTTCCTAAGGGTCACTAGCGCCTGTATGATCCTATCGATTCTAGGATAGCCAGGTGCTACTACACCAGCACCGACCTGCGGCGGTGCTAATCCGCTTAGGCTGGCTTAAGCTGGTGCTCCACCACGACCACCTCGGGTACCGACCATTGTCGGCGTCCTACCCTGAGTCATAGGTCCTACCGACCTCTTCCTAAGAGTCCTATGCTCCTAATCACTCATCTACAAGATCTTTATAGAAACCTATTTTCCAATTCCAATACCATATTAGAATTTGAGTGATCCACACCAAACAAGCTACCAAATAGCTATCAATCACATGCACCAGTGTGAAACAAAGGTCATTCCTACTAACTATCCCATGAAACCATCGCACCTTATCACTTAAACTATCAACCAACTCTAATACCACTTCAGGTGGGGATGTCACGCCCCGATCCTTGAGCATGTGCCCATCTCTTGGTGGTCGATAAATATGCAACGTCCTAGGACACGTCGCCGACCAATTCATTTTAATGCGCATGCGGAAGCGAAACAAAACCCCTGACAACACACAGCATGGGATAGGAAAAAGCAGGAAACATTTCACAACCAAAAAATCTTTTATAAACACCCAAGGTTTATACATAATACTAGGCTGTCTACAAAAGACTGGCTCAACAAAACGAAGCTGTCCTAAGACCCACTAGTTTGACACGTTCACCAATCCTTCGGTCTCCACAGGCTCCGAGGGCATCGGGTCCTCCACAGCATCATCAGGAGAGTCAACTGCACTCTCACCTAGAGTGGCATCGACTACCACAACGGGAATATCAAAACCTAGGAGGAGACCCACATTGAATCCATTGAAACCGTAGCGAAACCACGCTCTGAACTAATAAGGTACCCTCTGAGGTAGGCCCTCATCGACCCAGATGGTGGTCACCACGAGTTCATAGATCCATTGACTCCCTGGGGCATGGTAATCAAAACTCTACTCAGTAACCCTCATCGGCCGACCAAAACATTCCGGAGAAACCGTCATCTAAGGACCTGAAAATGTTGAGCCCACGACGGGGTGAGACAATGTCTTAGCGAGTTCACCCCCTAAACCCCTATTAGGAAGGAAATATGCCTAGAGGCCTAGCCACACAAGACAGAGGACTTACCTCGCCTTAGTTCTCTCCTGCAAGTCAGTACAATTCATAAACCCAAACAATCAATCCAATCAATCATTGCTCGCACAAGCATGAACTACCTACACACATCGGTCCATCAATCAATTCAATCCAATCGATTACACACAATCCATACCATCTACCAAACAATACTATCTATCAATCCATCAATACAACTACTGCTCACACAAGTTGAAATGGATGATATGCTCTCGCAAGCTGATATAGATGGTATCTCACACAAGCTGATATAGTAGATGGTAGCTCACAGAAGCTGATATATAGATGGTAGCTCGCACAACCTGATATATATATATAGATCGTTGCTCTCACAAGTTAATAAACGATCATTGCTCTCACAAGCTAACAATTCAATACTTACACAGGCTGACATTAATCATTGCTCACACAAGTTGATTTCTATCATTGCTCACACAAGCTGACATGGTACAAAAATGATTCTTGGTGTCAAAACCCGACTTCTGGTTTTTTCTAATTAAATACCAAATTTCACAATCATCACTCAATTGTATAATTTAACAATTAATTGTACAAACTAACCACACCATTGCAATCAGCATGAAATTATAATGATCGGCTCTCCTAGTATAATTTTCAGAAAATATTAAATAATAAAATAAATTCCAAAAATTAAATAAATAAACTAATTAATTAATTAATACACAATAATTAAATAAATGCAAAATAATTAAATAAATTCCTAATTAATATTTCACTAATCTAACCTCCTAATTAGGCTAATTAAGCAACCTATTAAACTAATCAAATCACATAATCTAATTAGCCTTTAACTAAACTAATCCAACAACCTAAACATGATTAGCCTAATCTAAACACCCTTTAAGCATAATTAACTTCCTAAGCAGAGTATAGTGAGTAAACTCACCAATTAGCAATCTGGTGAGTCCATAGCGATGGCAATGCCAAGGCGAGCAACAACCGAGCCTATGGCAACACCAATTAAGGCCCGGAAGGGACCTAAAACGGGCTACGAAGACCTCAGCTCATAGTTGGGGTTCGATTTTTGCTTGCTGGACTGAGAGGCTACTCGGCTTAGCTACAGTGGCAAGGAGCGGCAAGGCGGGTGGCTACAGGCAAGTAAGGGCGGTGGCTAGCTTGGACGGCAGTAGAGGCAGCTCCAGCGGCACTTGATGGTGGCTAGGCTTTGACATATAATGTCTCTGGATGAAGGATGCATGGCTAGCTAGCACGAACGCGGGGGACGTGCGGTCGAGCTCACGGGCGAGCAGCAGGCTTAGCGGAGACACGGCAGACTAGGCAAGGCTTCCGACAGATGGACTGGGTGGCGCGACTTTGACAGCTGGAAAAGAGATTGGGATGGCAACTGGGCTCGCAGGATAGTGAGCGACGGCGTGGCATGCGACGACGCTCGACGGGCTACAGAGGGCTCGGACGGGTGGCTAGGCTACTTGATGGTGGCTACTGGCTTTCCTCTGGTTCTCTCAAGCTCTCTAATGGCTCAACAATGGGGAAAGCAAAGCTAGATGAAGGAGAAGAAGTTGCTGAAGAGAGGGGGACCCCAAATGGCTTCCAAGCTTCAACACTTGTCCAATTCTCCCTTTTCTTGCCCCCACCAGCCATCAGCCATCCATAGCAGCCCTTATCCACTTCAATCTTCCTCAAGAAGCTTGCCAAAAGGTTCAAAATGTTGTCTCCCCCGTGGCCTACGAATTTTGTACAATCTTCCCCCAATTTGCTTCAATTCTTTTCCAATTGGACCTAAATTGGAGTCCATAAATCCAACCAATGTGCCATCATCCCATTCAACATTTTTCCTCATCAATTGAACCAACTTCAATCCCAAAAATGCGACAAAAAACGGTCATCTAATTTTCCTGATCCAAAATAACCTTACTTTGAATTTTCGTCAGAAATCTCGATTTGCATAAAAGTCTTCGGAGGATGAGTTGACGTTTCTAAAATGACTTGTGACATGACAGAACTTTCAATTTTGGAAATCGGGTTCCAATTCGCGGTGAATTTCAACCGGACGCAATTTTAGCATGACCAAGCCTACTGGGCAGCTTTTAGGAATTTTTAGTACAATTGACCCATGGTTAATTATTTTCAAGCCACAATATATATCTTTGACACATTGATGACTCTCGATTGTCGTTAAAATGTCGAGGTTTCAAATGCAGACACAAGGTACCAAAATGACAGAAGAATCGGTCTAGTGCTGATTGACAATGAATTTGGAATTAGGTGGAATCACCCAAGCTTAATCACATGGTTCTGTCGAATCGACCTATCTCCAGTCTCTAATCGATTTTTAACTATGCCGTAATGACCCTTGTAGATTAGCACGGTTGAGCAGTCGATTCCTAGTCCAATTCTCAAGTATTTTGCGTTTATATTCCTTAACGGCTTCACCTGATAGACTAGTTATCTTGTGAGTGGCCAACTTAGAGAAGAGAACTATAGGCGCGTTAATGAAAGTCCAACTCATTCAATCTAAATAGAACTTAAAATTCAGGATGTCACATATACAGTCTGAAGAAGGCACCTCGAGCATGGTATGAGAGACTGAGTAAGTTTTCTTGTAAGTAATGGTTTTAAAAAAGGTATGGTTGACACCACTTTATTTATCAAAAAGGAATGTAAAGACTTCTTGCTTGTTCAAATATATGTAGACGACATCATCTTTGGCTCTTCTAATGAACTTTTGTGTAGGAAATTTTCTAAGTCTATGTAGGAAGAATTCGAGATGAGCATGATGGGGGAGTTGACATTCTTTTTGGGTCTACAAGTCAGACAATCCAAAGAAAGAACTTTCATTTACCAAGAGAAATATGCCAAAGAGTTTGTCAAGAAGTTTGGAATGGAAAACTGTAAGAAGATTGAAACTCCAATGTCAAACTCTTCCAAACTTAATAAGGAAGAATATGACAAGAAAGTGGACCAAAAGACTTATAAAAGCATAATCGGTTCTCTTTTCTATCTCACTGCTTCACGGCATGATATTTTATTTAGTATGTGCATGTGTGCTGGGTTCCAAGCCGATCCTAAAGAATCACATCTCAATGTTGTTAAATGTATTATCAAATATATTACAATTAATCCAAAGTTAGGTCTATGGTATCCAAAAAGAGGAGACTTTACTCTACTCGGATACTCAGACCCTGACCTAGCTGGTTGTAAAGTCGACGGAAAAAGTATGTCTAGGACATGCCAACTTCTATGATAGATGTTGGTATCTTGGTTCTCTAAAAAGTAGAACACTATGGCCCTTTCAATTGCAGAAGCATAATATGTAGCTCTTGGTAGTTGATGCTCTCAAAGTCTATGGAATAACCAAAAATTGAAAGACTTTAGATAAGGATTATGTACTGAAATCATATGGGACAATACAAATGCGATCAATCTTACAAAAAATCTTATTCTTCATTCAAGAGCAAAGCACAACGAAATTAATCATTTCATAAGATACCATATTCAAGGGGAAATCAACGTTCAATTTATTGATTCAAAGAATCAACTGGCAGATATTTTTACCAAGCCCCTAGACTAAGGTTCATTTGAATTTATTCATGAAAAATTAAATATTACTTATCCGCTTGGTTAAAGTCTATGCAAGGCAGACTTGTCGAGACCAATCTTTTGGAAGAGACATCTTTACGAAAGGCTTTCCAAACTCGAGATAGTTATATTTCAAATTTTGATGCGTAAGTTTCCTTCCTTCTCGAATAGGTATAAATATTTTACTCAATTTTTTACTTGCCATTTATGGTTTTTGGAAATTGTTATCTTTTATTTATTTCCTAATTTTTCAAATTTTATATTTCCAAATTTTTTTTACAATTTTCAAATTTCCAAAATGGAAATTATTTTCCTTACTATGCATATTCATTTGCCTCGTTCGTTTCTTTAAATGACCCAACTAATTTTCTTCTTCCAACTACAACTTTTCAAAAACCTAATATCTGAAATTACTTTCTTTCTCAATCATCTTTCTCTTTGCAAACCCTAGCCTAGTTCGCTCGCCATCTATCTTCAAAATTCTCCAAGTTTGTCTCAATCTCTTCACAGCAGAAGTCATCCCGCGTTACTAGTCGAGGGCCTCAATTTATGAAGGACACTGAGAAGACTTTGATCTTACTGGAGATGAATCTCCACAAAGCATAAATCGCCTTTCAGTGGAATAAGAAGTCACTCACAACAAGACTAATCTTTCGGTAAGGATACATGAAGTCCTTCTTAAGCACTATAAATTTCTGAAGAGAGGAGGGAATCCTATGAATTTTATTACCAATTTCCTAAGAGAAAACGGGTATGGAAACGAGACAGTGTTTTTGAAAGCCATGGTGAATTTGGGGTTGGTGAAACCTAGACAAGCAGAGGAGGAGTTTATTGTTTTTCCTGCTGACCCTAGATTTAGGACGGAGAATTAGATAAAAGGAAAAAAGGAAGACGATGATGAGAGGATGTTTGAGAATTTCCAACCAAAAATGGGTGTTGCTGCTGAAGTCATAAGGACTAGAGGGAAGTTGTTTAAGTCAAAAGAACATAAAGAAGTTTATGCATAGATGCTGAACAAGGGTGTGATCAATCCCCGTGCTGTAGATTTTAATTTTCTGGATTGAATCAAAGTGCATTTATGAGAAAAACTTGCTAAACTTCAAATGGAGAAGTTTTGTTTGGAATCGTTCGATGCTTACCTTGAATTAACTGCTTATTTTTATTTAAACTTGTCCATTTTGGATCCCACACATATTTAATTCACTGTATGTGAGAAAGTGGTTGATATTGATGTTGATCTGCTAGTTGATATTCTAGGAGTTGAAAGAAGTGGTTTTATGTCCATAAATGTCTCGAATGATGAAGTGATTAAGTTTCTAGTAAAGGACAAGATTCCAGGGGAAGTATAACCTATTCCAGGCTGTCTATTTCTAACATTTTGCTTCATAAGATTGTCATAAGCTGCATCAAACCGGAAGTTGCCTCCAAGACTGATGTTTCGAAATTTGAGGCCAAAATGATGTGGGCTATTTGCAACGGAGTTGGTTTCTCTCTTCCTCACACCATTCTATTGTATATGTACATAATGGCAATGAAGGAAAAATGTTAGCTTCCTTATGCCACCTTGGTAACTAAACTCTTTAAATACTTCAAATTCAACCTTATTCTAGCTTTTGCTCCAAAACTATCATTTCCATGCAAATTGGACTTAAAATGAATTTGCAGCTTATGAAAAAGGAATTTGCTTGTCCAACCAAGACAGGATCTGCTTGTCCAAAACTCTTTAACTAAACTCTTGAAATTAATGGATATTTCTAGTTTTTTGAAGCTTATGAAAAAGGAATTTGCTTGTCCAACCAAGACAGGATCTGCAGCTAAGAATAAGAGGAAAGGGAAAAGTGTCGTCTCTAGAACCCCTAAAAGAAAAAGATCCGTTCTTCAGTTACAAAATAAGTATGATGAAGATGATAAGGACACAACTATTTATGATATTATGGCAAACATTGCTATGAGGAACCTTGTTACAAGTGTAGCATATTCTAAAGTAGAAGATGAAGAAAGCAAAAAAGATCAAGAAGATGAAAGTGAAGAAGAAAGAGAAGGAGAGAAAGAAGAAGATGAGGATGATCCAGACGAAGCAAAGGACAATAAAGATCAGAATAAGAAAGATTTTGACAAAGAAGGAGATGATGCAAGGGAACATGCTGAAGATGCTGCTGGAGATAAGGACAAGGGAAATGGTCAACAAATCAGTATTGGAGGTACTAAAAAAGGAAGTTTTCCAAAAGGGGGAAATATCATTACTCAGACTAATGTCATTGAGACATGGGGAGTTGGTGAGAAAACTCCTATTCAGGACCCAATCGTAGAACCAACCTTAAATGATGGTATCAGTCGCTCTCCACCAGACGTAGAGGACATTTACGCCTCTCATTTCCTGAGGAATCTCTTTGCGTTGAGGAACAACAGGTTGATATTCAAGGGGAGCAACATACTTCCAAGGTATAGAATGATCTTCTTCCAAATTTGGATATCCCTCTAATTCACTTTGCCGAAGCTAATGCTCAAACTGAGCCAGATTCCAACTATCTTTGGATAGTCGAGCTCCTTTTAGAGATTAAGGCACAACAGTATTGAATGGAGGTTGAGATCCAAAAGTTGCATGCCTCTCTTGGTACCACTACAGAATCTCTTAGTGGCAAGGTATAGTCTCTTGATGACAAAGTTCAGTCCATCAACCAGTAAGCTGTTCAAAATTTGACTAAGGTCGAGACTGTCTTTGGTCAATGCCTGAAATGCTTGAGGAGACCATACGGAATTTAGAGGATTTTCATCTCGAACGTGTTCCAAGAAACCCTTGATCTTTCCTAAAAAATTCCTTCTTCGTGTTAGTCTAATCTTCCCTTTTACTTTTGATAAAAATGGGGAGACTTTGCAAATTTTAAAGTGTTTTGGTGTGTTTTGATGTGCTTGTGCAAACTGTTCTTATGCAGATTTTCGCAAACTTTTGAGTTGTGATTGCTTTTAATAAGTATTATGCTTATCTATGTTTATCAAATGTTTGCTTCTTCGTAAACTCTCTATCTTGTGCTATTAAAGTGTTGTTTTTTTTAAATCTACATGAAGTTTTGTCACCATCAAAAGGGGGAGATTGTTGAGAAAACTCCTATCAAGATTTTGAAATTGACAAAACTTCTATTTCTATTGTTTATTTTAAGTAAAGATTGCTTGTGAGTTGTTTCTGAGGACTTATCAACGTTTTATCGAAGACTCTTGTTTAAGTCTACTCCATTCCAAAAGCATTTCCCTCTCTGACGAAGTCCAGACTGAGATTGTGTTCAAAATGAGAGAGAGTCTAGATTCAGAAGCAACGATGTGCAACACAAATTAACTTTATTTGGAAACAATAAATTCTTTCAATGATTGTCTTTTGGCCAAGGATTTCACTTTCCTGATATATATGTTGATTGAGTCAATCACAAATTTGAAAGAGCTAGTAACAACACCTAGAGGGGGGTAAATAGGTGTTGAGAAATATTTTTGCAAAATTCAGTGAAAGTATTTTGCTTTTAGAAAATGACAGATTTTGAACGAGTTCAGACTTTAGTAGTTGGATAAAACTACTAAAAAAATAAAGAAGTTCAGAGAAGAGAATAAGAATACAGAGTTTATAGTGGTTCAACTTAGATCAAGCCTACATCCACTCTCTCACGCTGACAGCCTACTGGCTAGATTCCACTAAAAAACAACAAGGATTTTACAACTTGGTGATCTCAACTTCATAGTGAAGAGTCTGCTTTTCTTTCACTAAGTCACACTATAAGTCTCTCTCTTTTGAGTACAAATTTGAGCTTAGTGAATGAAATAGTAAGAAACTATGAAGTTTTAGACTTTGAAATTTTTCTTTCACACATTTATCGAATGGCTAGAGATGTCTCCTTTAAATACTCATTCATGCCTTCTCGACCGTTGGCACTTTCCAAATGAATTCTTCCAATCAACCCGTTGGATAGAATCAATCAAGGAGATCTTGAGCCGTTTGAAGATTGTGATGAAAGCCCATCAATCATGTTCGCCCATACAATTAGGATCTTGGTGTCCATAAATAGATACTTTCCAAGTTTACTTGCCTTCCAAAAGATTGGAATATTGAAATTGATACCAATAAAGATAGCCAATCATGTAGGTGTTGTATCCAACCAGAAAGCCATCCATAAGCCATACAAACCGAACCCTTGAAGAAATAAAAATAGTCTTGCGTCTGGATAAGTCTTCATGCTTCAATAGCGTTCAGTCTGAAATTTGTTAGTGTGGGCAGACTTTGACACTAAAGTCTGACAGTCATCAGACTTTGACACTAAAGTCTGACAGTCATCAGACTTTGACACTAAAGTCTGGAAATCTTCAAAATAGACGTTGGATAAGTTTTGTCAACTTCAAAACATTAAAGGAGTTTTCTCCAACAAAATTGACACAATCAATCTCGAAGATAAGTTCCTTATGAGGAAGTTTTACTTGTGGAAACCTAGATTGTGATTGTATGTGCGACCAGATCAGTGGAATTTCCATCTCTATCTTCAAACGGTTATAAGATCTCTTTAAGATTCTGTCTAACGAGTTAATTGGAAGAAATTCCTCCGAAAAATGTCAACGGCTAGTATGGCATAAAGGACTATTTAAAGGAGGTTATTCGGTCAAGTTGAAGTGTGGGACATGAAAATTAGAATTCCAAAGTCTGAAACTTCTCTCAACCTAAATAGCACCAACAATGACAGGCGATATGCGACATGACACGACACGACACGTCGACACGTCGTTTCTAAAAAAAATAGAGAATTCCGACACGTTGGGACACGTTATATATTAAATATATATTTTTATATATAAATAATAAATAATCATTTTATGATTATTTCAGTTAAATTAATTTGAATCAAATTCATAAATAAATAAATAATTAAAAAGCCTAGAATAAATTTACACTAAAAACATTAACCCGCCAATTATTAATATCATTCATTGTTTCAATTTGATAAATTCAACTCTATTTCAATAATTCATAAAACTTGGAGAAAAACAAGCGATTCATATTCCAAACTCGCATGTTAGCTATGTTGGAAGAGGATAAAATAAAAAAATATAAAAATATAAAAATAAAATTAAAAAAAAAACTTAAGGGGTGAGTTATGTATCACAAGAAGTGATCCTCGTGATTGGGGAGTTAATCCTGTAGATGGAAATGATGATGACAAACTGGACAGCCAATTTCAACCGAGAATGGGTGTTGCGGCTGAAAATCGAGGAAAAAGGGGAGAGTTGTTCAGATCGAAGGAACAGAAGGATCTATACTCAAAATTGCTTAAGCGTGGAGTGATAAACCCTAGGAGTGTGGATTTTGATTTTCTGAATGCTGTGAATGTGAACTTGAGGGAAAAGTTCGGTTATCTGCAACTTGAAAAGTTCTGTTCAAACACTACAAAGGCCTATGCTGAATTAACTGCATATTTCTATTCAAATCTTAGTTTCTTGGATGCGAACAGATTCTCTTTCAGCGTCAAAGATCAAGACTTTGTAGTGGATATGGATATGCTGGCAGATGTGTTAGGGGTTGAGAGAGGAAGATATCAACCGATCAAAGTTTCTATTGCTCGTGCTACATTGGAACTTGTTAAGGACAGGAGAACAGAGGAAAAGATTTCCTACTTAAGGATGAGTGCGTTCAACATCTTGCTTCACAAGATTGTGATCAATTGCCTCCGACCAAAATCAACTTCTAAGACTAATGTTTCAAGTTCAGAGGCAAAGCTGATGTATGCAATTCTCACTAGGAAAAGGTTTTCTCTTCCTCACACTGTTATGTTCCACATGTATAGAGCCATGATGAAGGACAGAGGTCAACTTCCTTACCCAAGTCTTGTGACGAAGTTATTCAGACACCTGAATATTCAGCCTCCGCAAATTTTTTTGTATTCTATCGTGCGATCATATGGTGGTAGGACTGAAAATGGTGACCAAAATGCGTCTAAAGGAACTAAACAAGGCGTTGGAGAAATTCAGGAGAAGACTCCAGCCAAAACTCATCAAACCTCTTCTTCATCAAAAAGGAAAGGAAATGAGCCCTTGGTTGCTTCAAGGACGAAAAGAAGAGCTCTCATTGTTGAAGATGAAGATGATGATGATGAAAACATCACCATTTCTGCAATGGCTTTGACGAATTTGAGTCGTTATGTTCCAAAGAAAGAATCGGAACAAAGGACGAAAGAAGCAGAAGCGAAAGAAGCAGAAGAGAAGGAAGAAGAAGAAAGAGATGTTGAGAAGGAAAGAGTTGAGAAAGAAGAAGAAGAGAAAAGAGATCAAGAAGAAGACGGACCTGAGGGACACTCTTCTCCACCTGAAGGCATGAAAACAGGGGGAGATCAAGAGAAAAGAGGGAAGTCCTCATATGATGCTGCAAGTGAGGGAGTCAGTCGCTCTCCAACAGATCCAGAGGACATTTATGCCTCTCAATTTCCTGAGGAAGGTCATGAAGTTTCATCGCCAAACCTACATGATTATGCTGATCTACCATCGTCTGCATTTACTCCATCAGATCGGGCCGAAGCAAGTACTCAGACTGATAATGCAGCAGATTTTCGCAGAATTATGGATATTCTCTTGGAGATGCGAGGTCAAATCTATGCTCTGGGATGCGAGGTTCAAAACTTGCAAAATGCAGGTCAAGCTTCTTCATGTTCATTAAATGATCAGATCCAAGCCCTCACTGTTCAGATTCAGGCCAATGCCAAGGGTGAGGAGATTGCACAACTGAAAGAAGACTTGAAAAGGCTGGAAGGCATCGTTCAGTCTATGGGAGATTTCCAGCTTGTCCGCGTTCCCAAGCAATCTTGACTTTATTCCATTATCATCTCAACCTTTTTAATGCTGACAAAAAGGGGGAGAGATACAAGATTTGAACTTTGACTTTTAGTCGTGTGGATTGTTGGATTGTTTTGATGTTTAACTCTGTTTGACTTTATTTTTGTGTCTGGATGAGAACTGAACTTGACTTGGACTTGACTGCTTCTATTAACTACTATTGATATCTTATGGATGGCTTTATCGCATACTAGACTAACCTATTTTCTGTGGATGCAGATTCTAGTGTTATTCATTTAGCCATAAGATATGCATATGTGTTTGAGAAATGTTTTGCAAGTCAAAGTTGTCCAAATCTGCAGGAAAGTTTTGTCACCATCAAAAAGGGGGAGATTGTTGGAGAAATCTTCCTGAAGTGTTTTGAAGCTGACAAAACGTTTCCATCAGTCTAGTCTGAAGGTTTGCAGACTCTGCTATTTAAAGTCCGAAGACCTCCCGGACAGCCAAACTCAAGACTCAAAGTCTATCCTCATTGACAGATCTCTAATCCGTTGAAGAAATGTTATCCAGAACTTGATGTTTCATTAAGGATATGACCTTATCAACTGGAGAAGATCTCTTGGCTGGATATGACATAACGGAATCCTTTGATTGATCAAGATTGTTTCGAATATTAAGGATCCGATGATTGGCAAAATATTCTTGGAAGGTTCTACTTATGGAAACCAAGATCCTAATTGTATGGGCGAACTGGATTGATGGGCTATCGACATGTTCCTTTAATAGCTCGAATGATCTTCTTAATTGATTCCGTCCAACGGGTAGATTGGAGGAATTCATTTGGTAAGTGCCAACGGGTATGATGGCATGGAGGAATATATAAGGAAGACGTTCCAAGTTGTTTGAGGTGTGCGCGATAGAAGAATTCCAAAGTCTGAAGCTCATTGTTGTTTTAGCAAATCACTTTAAGCGAAATCTTGTACACAAAAGAGAGTCTATATTTGTGAGAAACCTTGAGGAATTGTGGTAGAACATCTACACTGTGGAATCAAGGAAAAACTGTGCTGTAACTTCTCTTTTGTTCATAGTGAAATCCAGCCGGTGGGCTGTCAGTGCGGAAGAGTGGACGTAGGCTTGGAATAAGCCGAACCACTATAAACCTCGTGTTCAATTTTCTCTTCCCTACTCTTTACTTTACTTTGATCATACTT
The DNA here is from genome assembly GCA_014182885.2 of Eucalyptus caleyi. Taxonomy (NCBI): domain Eukaryota; kingdom Viridiplantae; phylum Streptophyta; class Magnoliopsida; order Myrtales; family Myrtaceae; genus Eucalyptus; species Eucalyptus caleyi. Next base: position 52,782,316 of record CM024470.2, read on the forward strand.
CATTTTGTTAATTAAAAGAGAACTCCATTTCTATCATTTGCCTAGAATCGCTTCCGTATTTCGTGAAATTATTTTTGCACCTATTCACCCCCCTCTAGGTGTGTATACTAGCTATCTCAGAATGTTCTTTCTGGCAAGAATTCCAAGCCCCTTCACTAAGATGATTATGTTGCATATGCCACAGTTCAACTAAGTCCTCCATGACATTTGCCTCCTTGATCAACTTATCTTGCATGATGCAAAGAATCAAGGTCTTTCTGCCCTTAGCCACCACTATTGAACCTTTATTAAATTTCCGTTTGCCATCATAAAAGAACAGTAACCATTATCATCGAAGATACCTATGGAAATTAGATGAAGATGAATGTCTAAAACATGTTCCACATTTTTCAAAAGCATATTACATCCAACATTAGTTTCTAAATAAACATCCCATGCTAAAATTCTTAGAAATACCATTGTTACCCATTCTAACATGACCAGAATCACCGATGCGATAGGATGTGAAGTAGTCACACTATGAGATGATATGAAATGAGGCTGTAGAATCAACAACTCAACTAGAGTCGTGACATGTAATGTTTACACAAGCATCATCACAAATAAACACAACATCAACATAGGATGAATTGCCATTGTATCTTGTTTTTCTTCTTTCTTTCTATCTACATTTCTATCTTAGGATTTATCTCTCTTTGAGAACTTGCATTCGAAATGTAGCACTTCATGTTCCTCCTCAGCCATGATTTTGATCTTCCTCTTAACTTGCCTTTTTTTTTTATCATAATGTTGAAAATTTATTGATTAATGTTCTCCTCATATTTTCCATGACAAGAGCCTCTAAGTGGAAAGCACAATTCATGCATTTTCTCCTTATTTCTTCATTAAACAAGCTTTCTTTAACCATGTTCATAAAAAGCACATGGTAAGGAACAGAGTTGTTTAATGCCATGACAAATGTATCCCAATTGTTGGGGAAAGTATCAAACAATAAACACACTTATGACTCGTCTCCAAGATCAATTTCCAAAATTGTCAACTGATTTGCGACATTCTAAAATTCACTCATAAGTTTACAAGTCTTTTTTTTATATATAAAAATGCTTTATTTTGTGTTCTCCTCTCGTGAGGATTTTGTAATTTCTTCCACAATGTTTCAGCATTTGTGTTTTGAGCAACATGGAAAAAAAAAACACTATCATCAATCTATTGTCGAGTAAGTCAACAATTTTTTTAATGACACGCTTTCATTCTTTATCTTCCTTGCAGCCTTTTACCTCATTACTATCGATGGGATCATACAGATCTTTGCTATAAAATACATCTTTGATTCGAGACTTCCGAATAGAGTAATTCAAGGCATGAGACTTAAACATGGTGCCGCTGATTTCCTCCACTTGATGCTAGCTCTCATACCACTTTGTTGGGGAGAAAGAGCAATGATTTATTGTTTGAACCTGTCCATGATCAATATCATCCCAAAACTCAACCAACCAATATTAAATTGAACCCAACATCAAATAGTCTTAATATTCAATCAATATCAATCCAAACCAATACATGTGTTGAAAGAAATTAAAGCAAGGCAGAGACAACACCTACAAATTTTATGTTGAAAACTCAATGCAAAAAAAATCACAAGATTGCTCAAAACTTTCAATAATCTCCAAAAATAGTAGGATACACAATAGTTCATCTCAAGTCAAATAGATGGCGACTCTTCACATTAGCAAATCAGCAATATATTATCGCCACAAAAGTGGATTAACACAGAGGCAAGAAAAAGTCTAACTACTGCCGAAGGAGTTGAAAGACAACTAGAAGAAGGATTTTAACAAACAAAACTGATCAACTTGTGAATCTTGATCTCACGAACCATATAATAAAATTTCAGCCAATTCTGATAAAATTTGACTGTCGAATTTGAACCGCATCTTCTCATCTTTTAAGTTAGGCTCTCTGCTCTTTCCTCTAGTTTAGCGATCGCTCCTCTCTCTGTCTCTCTCTCCAATCAAGAACGTTCAGCCCTCTCCTTTTGTTTGGCATCATGAGGCAGACTCGGCCCATCAGAAACAAATCTTTCTGTGCAAGCTTAGATGGAAAGCACCGATAATGTGGATTCAATCCAACCGCAGGTTAATCCGGCAAGTAAGGAAGCAATTTCCTATTTCATTCAATATGGAAGCAATTAACAGTAATTAGACCTTACCAATTATACCGTTAAAAACTTAAAACCTTTCCAATTATGATTAAAATCCCATATTTAGTTGATAATTTACATTACAAAATAAATATATATTGGCATTTTTATTACTTAATTTCAATGCTTTAATTTTCATCACTATTTTTAAATTTCGCTAGGCTAAGCCCTAAAGTTCTTTTTCCAATTTTAGTCTATTTCGTAAGTGGTCTCTAATTTTGCCGACAGAACCCAAATATAATGATGGCACTAAAAAGAAACAATAATTAAAAAAAAAAAAAAAAAAAAAGCACCTATTTTGTCACCCGATATTAGTGTAAGACCAGTTCAACGAACATAGAGTTCTAGGATTCTGCCTAACCTACCTTTTTTTTTTTTTTCTGAAAACTCCAATAATTTTTTTTTTTTTTATAGTGACAAAATCTTTTATAGCCAAATCTAATAATCTGCTCTGCTTACATTCATGAAAATAGTTTTATGGTTTCTTGTATGGTCCGGAAGTTGGGTTGTAGTTTTCCATGGCCGAAAGCTGTCATGGGGAAATCAAACACATTGAACAGCTGGTAAAATGGCAGGCAAGACATTCATCAAGCGATCGAGCAAGAAGAGAGAAAGAAGAACCCTATGGAGTTCAAACGCAGCAGCCAAAGTTGGAAAAAAGCACCACCTCAACTCAAGCATCCAAAAAGAGAGACCAATGCACAGACGATAGGATAAAACTAATTCATTCCATTGAAACTAAGAATTTATTCACAAGCCCCAAACGATCAGGAACTCATATTTCACTTAAAACATTTTTAAAGTATTGATACCTAAATTTTGGTTAAGTATTAATGATAAAAATTGCATAGAAAATTAGGATAAATTTAGTCCTAACAAAAAAAAAAAAAAAATTCGCATCACCTAGGTCCTAGTTTTTATTTGCATCCATTAAGTTTTATTTCTTATTTTATTTTCCCTTTTTTACCCTATTTTCGGATAAATTAATTATATTAAAGAAAAGGTTCCCATGAAGGCTAGGCTTTCACACCCAGCCCCTTCTTCTTCTTTATCCCCCACGCGGGCCCAAGGCCTGGCCTTTTTTCCTTTCGGCCCGGCTCGGCCTCTCTCTTCCCCTCCTTCCTCCTTCCTCCTTCCTTCCTCTTCCCTGCAACTCGTGTGCGGGGCACCCTACCGAGGCAACGCAGCGTAGACCGACGATGGAGGGGGCATCTCGTGGATGCCTTCAATGCTCGCCTTCATTGCCAAGATGGGACATCGGTTCAGTCAAGGGGGAGGCAAGTCGACGTGCTGAGGACCGGCGGCCCGACCACCTCGTCGACCGGCCTCCTCGGCCTATAAATAGGGCCTCCGCGAGCCAAAGAAAAATACACGGAGAGGGAGGAGCGAGCTCGGAGGACTTCCTTAGAGAGACATATGGGGAGGCCTGAGAGTGAGCAAATCAGAGAGAGATTTGAGTTCGAGAAAGGGATCTGAGTGAGAGGGAGAGACCCAGGCATCGCTTGAGGTTCGGCAACGGTCGCCGACACGCGCGACCCCTTGGCCAACAATCGTCAGCCTCCGATTGGCTTTTTCGTGCGGTGGTTTTAGAGAAGATGAATAGTAACAGACTTGCATTCCGAAAATGCAAGTTCCCAAAGTACCTCCAAACCTGCTTTGGACTAATGGCCTTTAAAGTCCTTTGGAGATGCAATTGTATTTTCCCAAAGTTGAGCAAAATCACAAACCAAACGTGTTTGCATTTGACCAAGGGACTTTAAAGTCCCAAAGCCCATTTCAAATGCTGAACCAAACGGGGCCTAAGTTTGCCATGTGCAGAGGGGTCTTCAAGAAAAAGACCACGTGAAGAAGAGAAAAAAAAAAAAAGGAAAAGACAAAAGAAGAGAGTGGGAAAAGGGCAAGAAGGTATGCTTGTCATTCCGGGTGTTGGGAAGTGCGACCCGATGCAGTCGGGCCGGATCAAAATCGGGCCAGGCCCCGGGTCTAATCCGACCTGGATCCGTTTGTTTTAATATAATATAATATTATCATTTTAATATATTTTTATAAAAAATCATAAAAATCCAAAAGGATTTATGTTTTCCAAAAAAATCAGAAAAAGCCCAAAAGATAATTTTTATTCCCTAGAAATGCATGGAAAAACCTTGAAAGTCCAAAAAAATATTGAATCTCACTAAACAAGCTTAGATACCGGAAATGCATTAGTTGATTAACTAGTGTAATCAAGTTCTCGATACTAATTTCATTGATTGCGCAGGAGTGAAATATTTCTCTCGATGTTTTACTTAGATTTCTAATCGAACCATCTCAAATCGATTAGTAGCGACTCATAAATGAAATAGACTTGCAGATTAAAAACTCACATGATAAGTTGTGAATCGGTGAGCTTGGGAGAGCCCATGCTAAGCCTAATATTTAGCGAGCCATCAACCTCCACTCGCAACCCCACGTAAGGGCGCTGAAATGGAGGTCGTGATAGAAAAGAAATTCATTCATGACGACCATACACCGAATTTTGAGTGGAATCACTATTTATTGCCCATTCTAGTACAATCAAAGTCACCACTGCATAGAATGCAAAGTAGTCACATCATGAGGTGGCATGAAATGAGGTTGCGGAATCAATAACTCAACTAAAGTCTTGACCTATAAGGTTTACACAAGCATCGTTGCATATGAACACAACATATCGGATACAACTGCCATTGTAACTTGCTTCTCTTCATTTTTTCTATTTCCATTTCTATCTTGAGATTTATCTCTTTTTGTGAACTTGCATTTTCTAATATCATGTCCTATCTTGTCACAATTGTAGCAATTCACGTTCTGCCTCAACCTAGTTGTTTAATACCATGACCAATGTATCCCGGTTGTCAAGGAAAGTACCAAGCAATAAGCATACCCGTAACTCATCTCCAAGATCAATAGATTTGTCAACTATTCACGACATCTTGAAATTTATTCAAGTGCTCAGGTATATTGCTCCCTTCCTTGTATCACAAGTTTACAAGTCTTTGAATTAAAAATGCTTTATTTTGTGTTCTCCTCTTATAAAGATTTTGTAATTTCTTCCACAATGTTTTTAACATTTGTTTTTTGAGCAACATGAAAAAAAAAAAAAAAAGGCCATCATCAATACATGTTCAAATAAAGCCGATCGTTTCCTGATTCAAACGCCCTCATTTTTTATCTTCCTTGTCTCATTTATAAACCCATCACTACCAATGGGATCAGACAAATCTTTGCAGTATAATATGCCTTACATTTAAGACTTCCTAATAGAGTAATTCGAGCCTTATAACTTAAACATGGTACCACTAATTTCCTCCACTTGACGCCTTGGGATTATTCATGAGATTATCTCGAGAATGAACCTTTGATTAATGCAACTCTGGCATAATTCAAAATGGACAATATAGACCGCCAATCTAGACCAACCATCTAAAACCAATTTCATCCCCAAAACTCAAGCAACTAATATCAAATTAACCCCAACAACAACCTGTCACGCCCCGATCCTCGGGCACGCGCACATCCTTCACTCTTGGTCGATTTTATAATGCGATATCCCAGGACAATGTATCGCCGACCCTTTTATTTATTAAGCACATGCGGAAGCAGTTAAAATCCCCAGACAATAAAACGATGGGATAGAAAAGTAGGGCCATATTTTTCATATTGAAATTTCTAACCAAACTTTTATACAAAACATAAATCACTTCATAACTATTCACATCAAAATGGAGATCTCAAAAGAAGATAGGATCTCAATCCATCCAGGCCGTACTCAAGGCCCCTCTCGGGACTATCTTCTTCTTCCAAAAATCCTTCTCCTCAGATCTCACTTCCGAGTTCTCCTTCATAGACTTCTCCTCCTCAGCTTCTCATCGGGGTCCTGAAATGTTTTTGCCCAAACTGGGATGAGACTACGTCTCAGCGAGTTCTACCCCACTAAGCCCAATTAGTAAACCATTATACTATAGGTTGCCTATACACGCACAAGGCAGAAGACGTACCTTGGCCTCAGATCCCACCTGCAAGTCAGTACAATTCACAATAGGCACCCAAGTAATCATATCACAGATCAAAGCATCGATCAAATCGACCTAGTTGATTATATGCCTACAAGACCACTCACGGTCATTTCTAATCAGTCAATCAATTCACAACATCAAATCAAAGTAATGATCAATCGACCTTGTCGATTTCATGACAGCCTGACCATTTCCCGGTCATTCTAGCTATTGCTATTCAGTCTCAACTGATAAAACCAATCACCGAGTCACGTGCATTCTCCGAGGTAATGCATTAATTTACCGAGCCCACGTGCCCTTTAAAATGCCATTCTGAATCAGCGAGCCCACTTGCATTCTTCAAGGCGATGCATCAATTCACCGAGCCCACGTCTCTTCAAGATGCCAAATGTACTCATTGAGACCACGTGCATTCTCCGAGGTAACATATCTAATCATCAAGCCCTGTGCCTTTCATGATGATTCATCACATTTCTAAAGTAATTATCAACAATCTTAATTCGTACTCAATTTACCCAAATAATCAATTTAGGAACATATCCTAAATATCCACAATTAAATCAATTTGGCACAATTCAAAGCTCAAATAAATAAACGAACTGCGCCACGACAATCAGCACAAGATTTCAGTTGTCGGCCATCTCAATCTTAATTTCTGAAAAAATAAATAATTAATTAATTAATTTCGAAAATTAATTATTAAGTATTAAAAATTCCGTTTAGCTCAAAATAAGGCCCAATTGAATAAACGAACTTCACCACAGTCATCAGCATAAATTTCCGGTCACGGGCCATCCCAGTTGAATTTTCGGAAAATAAACAATTATTTAATTAATTTCGAAAATTAAATAATTAATATTAAATATTCAATTTAGCTCAAAATAAAGCCTGATTAAATAAACGGACTTCACCATAGTCATCCGCATAATATTCCGGTTCCGGACCATCTCCCTTGAATTTTTGGAAAATAAACAATTATTTAATTTAATTCCGAAAATTAATATTTAAATGCCAAAAATCCCACTTAGGCCCGAATCGCCAAATTGAAGCCCGATTAGGGATCGGAAAATTCCCGAGATACTTCCAATAAATAGTAGACCACGTCTACTTGTTAATTGTGCAATCAATTTATTTAAATCGCATCACAATTGACTAATAATTACTAATTTATTCTAATCTAACAACCTAAACATAATTAATTAAAACTAAACCAACCTTAAAGCATAATTAGTCAAATAATCCGGGATTAGTGAGATTACTCACCAAATCGCGCGCAAAATCGGATCAATCCGACGGCGGCGACGCGAGGAACAACAAACTCCAAAGCACGGCTCGGGTTCGGGGCCCGGAAACGGCCCAAAAGCGAGCCCGAAGGTGCTGGAAACCCATTTCGTGGGTTGCAGTTCAAGGTTTGCCGGAGCTAATCCGGCGGCTAGGGCGGCGAGGGAAGGCCGGCGGAGGGCGAGGGGGACGCCGGGGAGGTTGCACGGTGGTCGGACGGAGGTAGGCAGTGGCCGGAGGCGCCGAACTGAGCTGGGTAGCGGCTGGACTCACACAGGGGAGGGACAGCAGCGAGCTGAAGACGCGGGGGCGCGCAGACGGCGAAACGGCGGCGAGCGGTGGGCGTCCGGGCGGCGGTGCGAGCGGTGACGGCTCCATCGAGCTGCAGCCGTGCGGCTTCTTCTTCTTCCTCGTTTCTGGTTTTCACGAGCGAGAAACGAGGGAAGGGGGCCTTCGGTCACGTGGGGGAAAGTGGGAGAGAAGAGAGAGGAGAGAGAGGGAAGAGATAAGGGAGAGTTTTGACCGGTCAAAAGGAGAGAGAAAAGTGAGTCGGTGGGGGAAAAATCGCACAAGGGGGAGGGGAGAGGAGAGAGAAGAGAGAGAAAAAGAGAGAAGAGAGAAAAGAAAGAGAGAAAGAAAAGGGAAAGAAAATAACACTTTAATAAGAAAATTGTGTTTTCTTATTACTTCTATTATTTTTCTTTTCTTATTCCCTTTTTATTTTCTTCCGGTCTTCGATTTTTCCTCCGATAATTTCTTTCTTGAAATTTCGGACCCGTCAATAAATTGACGAACGATGAGACAAGATCCTAAAAATAAGAATTATGATGGGCTTAAAATTCGATTCCCGAAATCGAGTTCAATTTCGTGGTTAAAAATCAATCAGACGTGATTTTAGCCCAATCCAACAAATTGAGTAGCTTTTAGGGATTTTACTGCAGATACGTCCCTTAACAGCTTCACCCAATAGGTTAGCTAACTCGTGAGTGATCAGCTCAGAGAAAAAGGACTATAGGCACGTCGACGAAATACCCATTTCACTTTATCGAAACGGGGTCGAATTTTAGGATGTCACACAACCGATCACTATATTCCAATAACATCAACCCCAATCCAATACATGTGGTACATAAGAAATTAAAGCAATGTAGACAGGACACTCACAAATTTTACATTGAAAACCTGATCCAGAAAAAATCATCAGATCGCTCAAAATTATCACTAAGGATAATAGGACTCATAATGGTTCATCTCTAGTCACACTTCACATTAGCAAAATAGTAATATACCATCATCACGAATGTGGATTAACAAAAAGAAATAAGGAAGTTTCTAATCACTGCTGAAGAAGTTGCGAGACAATTTGAAGGAGTTCAACGAACAAAACCAACCAAAATCGTGGTCTCACAAACTATGTACTAAAGTTTTAACTAAGGCTCCGTTCATTTCGCGGAAAATAATTTTCAGGAAAACGTTTTCCGGATTTTCAAGCGTTTATTTCACGGAAAATGAATTCCTTGGGAAAATGTTTTCAATGAAAGGAAAAAAGTCTTCTAAATTAGGGAAAAATATTTTCCATTTTTGAAAAGTGGAAAATATTTTCCTCACTTTATCTCTCTTATCTCACACATTTACTAATCATCACTTCCCCCTCCCCTTTCTTCTTCTTCTTTTCTTTTTTATTAGAATTATTTTTTAATTCTAATTATTTTTAATTTCCTTTTTCTTTTCTATTTTTTTTCCTTTTTTTCTTTTTCTTTTCTTTGTTTCCTACCTTCTTCTTTCTTGGCTAATTGTCGGGAACAATCTCAAGCTCGCACTCGTCGATCTGGCGAGCCTCGAGCTTGACGCTCGCGCTCGCCAATCTGGGGAGTGGAAAATATTTTCCTTACCAAACATTAGAAAATATTGACATTTTCCTATAAAATGACTTCTGGGTAAATATTTTCCGGAAATGGCCCATTTTCTGTGAAACGAACGGACCCTAATTCTAAGAAATTTTCACCATCGCATCTTTGAAGTTATGCTCTAAGGCTCCTCTCTCTCTCTCTCTCTCTCTCTCTCTCTCTCTCTCTCTCAATCAAGACCTTTCAGCCCTTGCTTATGTTTTTCTTTTACTTCGGCCTCACGAGATTGACTCGACCCCTTTCTTATTTTTTTTCTTTTACTTCGGCCTCACGAGATTGACTAGGCCCATTAGAACTGAATAATTTTGTGCAAGGTTAGGTGGAAAGCACCGATAATGTGGATTCAATCCAAGCGTTGGCTATTCCGGCAAGTAAGGAAGCAATTTCATATTTCATTCAATGAGGAATTAATTAATAGTAATTAGACCTTACCAATTATACCGTTAAAAACTTAAAACACTTTCCAATGATGATAAAAGTTTCATATTTAGTTGACAATTTGTAATACAAAAACTATTTATTGGTATTTGTAGTACTTAATTTTTTTTTTTTGAGCAATTGTAGTACTTAATTTAAATGATTAACTTTTCATCACTATTTTCTAAATTGACCAAGCTAAGCCCTAAAGTTCTTTTTCCAATTTCTTAGTCCGTTTTGCTGCCTAGTCGATTACTGGCCTTTTTTGGCATGTGAACCAGTCTTTAATTAACCATTAGGGTTTGCCCCAGTGGCCACCCTTCCAACATGAAAGGAAAAGGTGGGGAATTCGAATTCCCACCTTCTCAAGGGGTTGGGGTATGAATGATTTAGTTTCATGAGTGGATTTCGACTCCCACGCCTTACATAGACTAGTCTCTAATTTGGCCAACATAACCCAAAAATAATGAAAGCACTAAAAAGAAACAGTATAAAAAAAAAAAAAAAAAAACACGTATTTTGTCACTCAAAATTAGTGAAGACCAGTTCAACGAACATAGAGTTCTAGGATTCTGCCTGACCTTTTTTATTTCCTGAAAACTCCAATATTTTCTTCTTCTTCTTTTTATAGTGACAAATCTTTTATAGCCAAATCCAATAATAATCTCCAGCACCACCTTCCATCGCATGCGCACCTCGTTACATTCAAGAACATATTTTTATGTTTTCTCGTATTAGTCCGGAAGTTGGGGTGTAGTTTTCCACGGCCAAAAGCTGTCAGGGTGCAGCCAAACTATGTCCATGGGAAAATAATCAAGACATTGAACAGCTGGTAAAATGCTAGGAAAGATATTCATCAAGCAATCGAGCAAGAAGAGAAAAGGAAGAACGCTGTGTAGTTCAAACGCAGCAGGCAAAGGATGAAGAAAGCACCACCATCTCAACTCAAAGCATCCAAGAACAGAGAACAATGCACAGACGATAGGATATAAAATTATTTTATTCCCTTGAAAAACTAGGATTTATTCACAAGCCCCAAACGATAAGGAAGAAGAAAGATATTCATCAAGCGATTGAGCAAGAAGAGAAAAGGAAGAACGCTGTGTAGTTCAAATGCAGCAGCCAAAGGAAGAAGAAAGCACCACCATCTCAACTCAAAGAATCCAAGAACAGGGAACAATGCACAGACGATAGGATATAAAATTATTTTATTCCATTGAAAAACTAGGATATATTCACAAGCCCCAAAAGCTCAAGATCCCATCGGCCCTGATTTCACATAAACACTGCGAAAGAAGTTCATTCACGACAGCCAAACACTGAATTTCAAGCAGAATCACCATGTATTGCCCATTCTAACACAATCAAAGTTACCACTATGATGGAATGTAAAGTAGTCACATCGTAAGGTGACAAGAAATGAGGTTACAGAATCAATAACTCAAGTAGAGTCTTGACATGTAATGCTTACACAATCATCGTTGCAATTGAACACAACATTGCCATCGGATACAACTATACAACTGCCGTTATAATTTGCTTTCTTCTTTCCTTCCATCTCCAATTCCATCTTGGAATTTCTCTCTCTCTGCAAATTTGCATGTCCTATCTTACCATAATTATAGCAATTCACATTCCTCCTCCTCCTATTTATTTAATACCATGACCCATCCTAGTTGCTAGGGAAAGTACTAAGCAATAAGCATACTCGTAACGCATCTCCAAGATCAATTTCTAGATTGTCAAGTGATACACAAGATCTTGAAATTCATTTAAGTGTTCAAACTAGGGGTGAGCGGTTCCCGGTTCCGGTTCGGTTCCGTCTGGAACCTGGAACCTACCCTCGGGTACAGGTTCCTCAATTTTTGGAACCTGGAACCTACCCGTTAGAACCGAGAACCTGGAACCTACCCCATCACGGGTTCCGGGTCGGTTCCGTTCCAACGGGTTCTTTTTCTTCTTTTTTTTTTTTATTTCATTTTCGTAGTCGACGCGAATATTCGGAAGCCGAAATAATTCAATAGTTGGCCCTCCATTTTCAATACCCTGCCAAAACACAGCAATATAAATCTTTTACATCCGAACAGACAACTAAATTCATAGTTTTCTAGAGAAAACATTGTCTAATGTATAATTTGGCCATGTTTCATAATAATAACTACGGGCATGTTGTATGAGCATAAGCTTGGCATTTCGCTCTTGATTTGAGTGGGCAAGAAGTGGGTGCCATGTCGAGCAGAAACTTTTGGCGATCGCTGGAGCATCGAAAACAATACAATAGCTGAACAGAATTGAAAAAGAAAGAAAGAAATGAAATAATAGATTCAATCGAAGAAAGTAAAAGGAAGCTGCTCGGGAAAATCCGAGAGACGACCAAGGCTTGCAACAATGGCGCTAAGTTTTTGTGCCCATTTTTGTTGGAGGGCCCACCTTGAGAAGAGGAAAGTCTTCACATCATCAAGTTCGCGAGATTCGGGCGATCCGATGTGTAAAAAGGAAACGGCGACGTTGAAGAAGACATCCGGACGAGTCTTGCAAAAGCCACAAAATCTATATGGATACGATATCATATTATCTATCTACTCACAAGCTTAACCTTGATTCCCTTCTCTTTCTGGTAATCGGAGAAGAAGCTCAACGAGCTCGTCTCTAAGAACCGGTCGTCGAAGAAGAAGCTCAACGAGCTCGTCTCTAAGAACCGGTCGTCGGAGAGGAAGCTCAATGCGAGCAGCGTCTAACCCCTGTTCGACGGCTTCAAGCTCGCATCGTTGAGCCCGACCCACTTCGCCCAAGCCCTCCACTACGCCTTATGATCCGTGAGGCACTTCGCGAAAGCCATGGCTCGCGAGATGGAGGTGGCGAACTGGAACCTCGACGAGGCCATCCCATTCATCAAGCCGCAAGCGAGGTTCGCGAAGCCCAGCCACCGGCACTTCGCCATCGAATCGTTTGAGGCCAGATCGATCTTCGAGGGCTTCAACTTCCCCGATGGAGGAAGAGCTCGGTTCTAGCGGAGGCGGTGGCGGTTTGGAGCAACGACGGCCTGGACGGCCGAGCGAGCGGCGGCAAGAGGTGGTGACGGTGGCTTAGGGACGGCGGCAGTGGCTCATGGCGGCGAGGGGCGGCGCGGACGGCGCGGCAGCTCGTCGGGCTCAACGGCGAGACGGCTTGTCGGACGAGCGGTGGGTGGTGGTGGTTCGGTGGCCAAGAGGTGGTGGTGAGTAGGGTGTGGGGCGGCGGTGTGGTGGTGGGTGAAGCAGTAGCCAGCAAGAGGATGAGGAAGAAGAAAAAGAAGAAGAAGAAGAAGAAGGGGTAGGGTTTCGGCCGAGAGAGGGGGAAAGAGAAGAGAGAGAGAGAAGAAAAAAAAAAGTTGGGGGCATGAAGTGACGTGACGAGGGAAAAGGGGAGAAAAGAAAGAGAGAGAGAGAAAAAGAAAGGGAAAGAGGGAAGAATCTGCGAGGGGGGGAAATCTTGCGGGGGTAACGTTAGGATTTTTTTTTTTTGAATTATGACCGGTTCCGGTTCCGGTTCCCGGTTCCCTTTTTCTGGGAACCGGAACCGGAACCGGGAACGCCGGTTCCCAGAAAAAGGGAACCGGTCTCTTTAGAACCGGGAACCGAACCAGACCCTCCTCCGGTTCAGTTCCCGGTTCCCGGTTACCCGGGAACCGTGCTCACCCCTAGTTCAAACATATTGCTTTCTTCCTTATATCACAAGTTTACAAGTCTTTTAACCAAAGATGCTTTATTTGTGTTCTTCTCTTATAGAGATTTAATAATTTCTTCCACAATGTTTCAGCATTTGGTTTTGAGCAACATGAAAATAAATAAATGAATAAATAAAGCCAACCGTCCTGATTAAAACGCTCTCATTTTTTATCTTTCCTATCTCATCTCGTTTAGCCCCATCACCATCAATGAGATCATACAAATCTTTACAAAATATTTTTTTTTTTTGGTAAGGTAAATGGTATTAAAGCTTTGAACAAATAAACAAGAAAACTTGACTGGCTCCTAATCTTGCACTCTCGATACAAAGTAGGGAGAGTGGAAGGGAGCACAATCAAGAAACAGGGAAAGAAGAACAACACGGACTAAACAGAGCAAGGACCGAAGGTCCAAGAGAGACAACAAAGAGCTAAGATTAGCAAAGACCCTCTGCTGCCAGAAGAGAAGCCAACACCCGGATACCGAAGAGGCAGGGTGTTGAAGGACGCTGATCTAAGCATGTTCCTGTCGATCGCTGAAGATAGCTGGGTGGAAGCCCCAACTCCGCTGGAGACGTCTATTCCTTGAGATATCAGGGATATTAGAAAAACTTACAGCTTTGTCCTTCACACTTTTGATAATGTGATTTTTTATTGAAGTAAGGACGACCGACTCTCCACGAAAGATAATGGCATTCCTTTTCTTCCAAATGATATAGCACATAGCAGCAAAAGAATGACGTGCTATAATGTGAAAAAAATCTTTGCCTTTGAGGAACCGCATAGCCCAGAGGAGGTTATCCTTCCAAGGCCTAGGACGCCAGGGAAGATTGCAGCGAGTGGCCCAAAAATAAGCGATAGAAGCCGTTAGATGGCAATCAAAAAATAAGTGGTCAGTGGAATCAGGGACCTCATTACAAAAAGCACAGGTGGTGTAGTCAATTCTACCATATGATAGAAGGAGTTGCTGCGTGGGTAGACGATTTTTAGCAATCAACCAGAGAATGAATTGGAACTTGGGAGTAATGTCGCCTGCCCAAATGAGAGAAGCCCAAGGAGCAGGGGGTCTCTTCCTTCTGAGGCGGTCCCATGCGGACCCAATGGTGAAGCGACCCGAAGAGTGCCATCTCCAGGAAAAGCAATCCGGAGAGGAGTTAGGTGCCGGAGAAGAGAGACCCCAGCTCAATAGAAGGAGGCACGTGGAACAACCCAAGGGCGAAAGAAGATCCGCCACCACTGCATTTCCTGAAAGCTCGGATCTCCGGATGATTGGTTCCGGTAATAGGATGTGGAGAGGCCCTTTTGGATGCTAGTGGTCATACCACAGGGAAACTGAGAGGCCATTCCCAATTTTCCTAAGGAAGGATAGGCGAGACTCGCTTCTTAATTGCAAAATCTTCTTCCAAGCCCAAGAACAAACTGTGGGAGTGGTGGCAATCCAAAAGTTTTGCCACTTTAAGAAGTTGGAATGAATCCAACGACACCACAAAGATACCTTGTCCGTGAAAAGGATCCATATATACTTCATCATGGCTGCTTTGTTACAGTCTCTTAATTTTCGGATGCCGAGACCTCCTTCATTTTTTGGCAGACAAATGTCTTCCCAAGAGACCTTTGCCCCTCCCTTACCGAGATCAGCACCTTTCCATAAGAATTGGCGCAACACTTGTTCAATGTCGTTTAGGACCAAGATTGGTAAGGTGAAAACACTCGACCAGAAAGCTTGAATTGAATGTAGGACTGATCTGATTAGTTGAAGTCTTCCAGCATAGGAGAGAAGGCGATGGGCCCAGGACTTGGCTCTAGAAGTAATCCGCTCAATCAAGGCAATACAGTCAGTCTTCCGAAGCCTGGAGGAAATAATAGGAACTCCAAGGTAACGCACCGGGAGTGAACCTTCATGAAATCCAAAGGCTAGCAATATGTAGTTGCGGATAGACGGAGAGCCTCCTGAAATGAAGACTTCGCTCTTGTTCTTGTTTGGAAGTAATCCACTCTAAGAGGAGAATAAGTCGAGTCCTTTCTTCAGCAATGCGATCGAACCCCAATCTGCCTGGATAAACAGGAAAACATCATCTGCGAAGAATAGGTGAGAAAGCCTAATTGGTTTGCATCGCCAGAAATACTTGAAATTTGCATGGGATGTGCGAGCACTCAATATTCCCGAAAATACCTCCATTACTAGGGTAAAGAGGTAAGGGGACATGGGGTCGCCCTGGCGAAGGCCCCTCCCGCTTGAGAAGAATCCGTGCAGCTCACCATTAATCGAGATTGAGTATTTGGGGGGTTTGAACGCACACCATAATCAGCTTGATCATAAACTGAGGGAATCCAAAGGCTAAGAGTGTCAGCTGAAGGAAGTCCCAGTCGACAGTGTCGTAGGCCTTTTGGAAATCCACCTTAACAGCACATTTGGGGAGATAGGGTTGCAGGTGGAAGCCAACAAAAAGTTCCTGTGCAATCAGAATATTATCTCTAATCCTCCTACCTTTTACAAAGGCATTATGCACCGGATCTACCACATCTCCCAAGACCGAGGCCAGGCGATTTGATAAGATTTTCGTGATGACCTTATAGATGGTATTGCAGCATGCGATTGGTCTGTAGTCCGTGACCGCACACGCATTTGGCACTTTTGGAACTAAGGTGAGGATAGTATTATTTACCTCCTTGAGGAGTTGCCCGGAGGAAAAAAATTCCTTGACCGCGTCGAGGACAAATGGGCCGACTATGTCCCAATTACTCTTGAAGAATTCCACTGTGAACCCATCAGGACCTGGGGCTTTACCTCTCGGGAGAGAGAAAAGCGTATCACGAATTTCCATATCAAGAACCGGCCTAAAAAGAGTACTGACCTGGTCCATAGTCAAAGGCCTCCGGATGTAATCTGTAACCTCCTGTAAGGAGGGCTTAGACAGGGCTGAGTGAGGAGCAAGCAAGTTAGTGAAGAAGGAAACAAAGACCTGTGGAACCATAAGAGGGTCAGTGATCAATTCCCCCGCCACATTTGTAACTGATAAAATCCTATTACGGAGCTCTCTTCTTAACCGAGAGGTGGAAAAATCTTGTATTCCTATCGGCTTCTTTAAGCCACCGAATTCTAGAATTTTGCCTGTAGAAGGATTCTTCATCACGGCGCAAGTCCACGAATTTACAGCGGCGTGTCTGCTCGAGCTCAGCCAACTGTGGGTTCTGCGGATCAAGGACCAAGTCAGTCTGTACCACTCGAAGGCTCTCCCTAGCTTCCTCCGCTCTAGCCGAGATATTGGAGAAAGTGTCCCTGTTGAGTTGCTTAAGTTTGCCCTTGAGCAATTTCAGCTTGAAGACTAGTATGTACATAGAAATGCCCTGTATGTGTGAATCCCAAACCTGTTGCACAATAGAGGTAAAGTTTGGATGCTCCGACCAAAAGTCAAAGTATTTGAAGGGTCTTCGCCTAATCACAGGGTCAAGAATTCTGACCACCATGGGAGAGTGATCAGAAATGCCTAGATTGAGGAAGGATGCTTCAGAGAAAGAGAACTCAAAGTTCCATTTGGAATTTACCAAAACCCTATCGATTTTCCTCATTTTTCTAGCTTGGCCAGACGACGTCGACCAAGTGAACCGAAGGCCTACAAATCCGAGATCCTCTAATTCTGACTGGGCCAGGCAATTGGCGAATTCATCAAAGTACGGGATCCAGGCATTAGTGCCCCCCATTCTGTCAAATGGATCCTTTATGGCATTAAAATCTCCAGCAACAAGCCAGGGTGAATCCTGTAGAAGATTACTCATATGTAGGAGGTTTGCCCAAAGAGGACGACGTCGTAAGAATGAGTGTTCACCATACACAACTGAAAGACAACAACACTTTCCAGAGAGATTGATGGTTACCCACCCGTGGATAGCCTGGTCGGTGATGTCCATCGATTCAAATCTTATAAAGTCCGGGTTCCACCCAACCCATATCCGTCCCTTAGGAGAGTACTCATAATTTGCGACCCAATTCCAGCCAGTAAGCAAAGACGAGGACAAAGAATCGAAATCCGCTTCAGAGACTTTCGTCTCAACAAGACCAACAAAAGAAAGATTATATTTGGAAACTAACTTTCTAACTTCCACCCGCTTTAACGGGTCATGAAGGCCCCTAATGTTCCATATTCCTATATACATGAAGAAAGAGAGAAGGTCACTTACCTCGTTTAGAGGCCTTTTTCTTCGTCGGCACGGACTTGGGATCCAAGGATGGGGCCGGGTCGGGGCGGAGTAACAGCAGCTTATCCTGGATAGTAGCCAAATCAATCGCAGGAGAGGATGTTGGGGATGGGCACCCAACCGAAAGAAGGTCCTCATCTTCAATTCCAGTGTGCACACTGGAGATTTCATCAGAGCATTCCACTTGCTCATTTGTGGCAGCCTGTTTCGGTCTTGCTACCGAGGAACCTGTACACGTAATGGAAGGAGCAAAGGGGATACCAACCGGCTTACGGGGCATTGGAGGTGGGCCCAATTTCTGGGCAGTTCCTTTCAATTTCAATGAGCCATCTTCAGAATGCTGGGCCAGGTTGGAGGAGGCCGCCTCTTTTGGGATCTTCTTCTTCTTAGTCATGACCTGTTGCCACGATGAGTCCACAGCAGGGGTCGGAAGAAGAGACTGGGAATGAAGGTCCTTCTCCTGGTGGGGAGGACAATCGGAGGCAGCAGGCGCAACTCCAGGTGAGTGAGCAGCCAGCAGTGCGTCTAAAGGAGCTGGGCGCTCGTCCGTCTGCTTCAGCAAATTAGCAGGCCTAGTCGAGAATAATGGGTTGTCACGCGTCCTCTCTCCATTCTGAAGATGCTGTGCAGGAGGGGATCTAGGTCCAAGGGCGGAGGCGTTTCCATCATCTCGGGGGCTCTTGGGCAAAGGTTCAGCACTTGGCACCTTGCATTTGTGGCAGAAGACTCCGCATCCAACACAAGCCAACGGCTTCCACTCATATTCAACTTCAACGATGCACGATTCACCTTGCAGGACCACCTCAATGGAGTCACAGGGTTGTTGCCTCGCTGTGATCTCCACACAGACTCTTGCAAAAGCGAGCATATCTAGTTGCTCTGTTTTTAGGTCTACATAAAGGGGTTTCCCAACATAGCTCGCCACTTTACTGATTGCCTGAGCCGACCAAAGAGCGATTGGGAGGTTCTTCAACTTTACCCATACCGGAACCGAATGAAGGGACTCTTTTCGAAAGTCCAAGTTTGGTCGCCATTGTTGTAGCACAATGGAAATCCTCGAAACAGACAAAGGCGGCCCCTCAAGGACCTTGCGGCGAAACTCCCTATCCGGGAGGTGGAAGAAAAATAATCCCTTGCCATTGGCCATCACTTTGGCTAAATTCGGCCCCCAAGCTCTCCTGAAGGCAGCTTCGGTTACCTTAAAAGGTATACGTCGGCCTATGTAACAGCCCACGAGACATTCCTGGAGCAAAGGGTCTGCAGCATCGATGTCTTCCTCGGTCATTTGAAGGACCGCTCGATCCTGGACATAAGTCGGGGGGCAGAAATCCAGATCATATCCCTTTGAGGCCGCCTTTGCAACCGCAACACTAGCCCAAGTCTGCAGGTTGGACTTCCCCACCACCCCACGTTGAGGACGTTTGGAGCCGGACCTGGTCCTACCATGCGGTCCAACTGTGGGATGATCATTGCGCATAAGGGATGAATCATCTTGTCCATCGGAGTTGGGCATCGGTCTCTTAGAAGCTGACCGCCAACGACTCCGGCCCCTCGACCGATTCCGTCTGGATGAGAGGTCCTGCTGAGTTTGCTGCTTGTTCTTCAAACTAGCTGGAATCTGGTGGGTTTGACGCTTAGGAATCTGAGTATTAGGCTCAGAAGAAGAAGCTAATTGCCTCCCGGGCACCTCTGGCATGGCTCCCGCACCAAGGGAGTGGTCGGGCAGCTACATGGAGGAGACAGGTAGAGGCCGCCTTGCAGAATCTGTGTTCTGCCCCACAACAACAAATGGGGGCATTACGTCAAACACCTGGGGGTACCATTCCTGGGTCAATTAGCTAGGCAAGAGTTGTAAGGAGGGTGATAAGAGGTGCTAACGCAATCAACGGAATCACTAGAACCCGCCCAAACAAGCCCAGGCCCTTACAGGAATATCATCGAACAGTTTGTGTGCACGCCCAAACTAAGGCTCTTTAGCTGAAATCCTTCGATGGGAATGATGAAATAGGTAGGAGGAAGCATCCTTAAAACTATCAGCCCAATCCAACCGAAGCTGATCCAGTAAAGAAGAAGAGACCAGGCGAAGAAACCCAGAAATTGATCTGCAGAAATCGAAACCTAGGTCGCTGGTTACCTCGAAATTTAGCCCATAGATTCCAAATCCGAACGGTAGAGTTGAAGAGGATGTTGCATAGAAGCTAAGTTCCAAAAATCAGTCCAATCGAACGGTTAGATCTCCTTGAAATGCAGAAAACCAGAAGCGAAATCCAGAACCAGAAAACTGCAGAGCCCGACCCCTAGGGCAGGGATAACTCGAGCTGTAGTCCTCCTCTTGCAAATCTCTCCGGTGGGAATGTAGAGGGAATAGAAAGGGACCTTCCCTCCAAAATTCAAGCCAATCCAGCGGCTAGATCTTCGGGAATGAGCTTCACACCAAACCGATGAACAGTTACACGGGAATCCAGTAGAGAGGATTCCGCGCCATTTCGATTCCCACGCCGCGGGAGATTTAGTGTGTGCGTATTGCCAAAAGGCTTATCTTTACAAAATATTTGAGGCTTCTTAATAGAGTAATTCGAGACATTTAGCTTAAACATATTTCCACTAGATGCCTATCATGAGATTATCTCATGAATGACCCTTTGATTAATGCTACTCTTTAACGTAATTCAGAAGGGACAATATAGACCACCCATCTAGACCGCTTGTCTAGAATCAATATCATCCCCAAAACTCAAGCAACTGATATCAAAAACCAAATGCTAAAAACTCGATCCAAAAAAAGCCATAGGACTGCTCAAACTATGGGTGTCATTGGATCGGGTCGGGTTGGATTTTGATGTTACCCGACCTGACCCGATTCATAAGGGTCACATATTATGACCTGACCCGAACCAACCCGAAACACATTAGACCCTCATCAAAAATTCGGGTCGGTTCAGGTTAGTTCGGGTTGGGTTTCTAGGTTTTCCTCTTTGTTTTTTATTGTTTTTTTCACCTCCCTTTTCTCTGGGGTTACTTAAACCCAGCTTCTGCTTTCGCGTTCTCTGCTGCTTTGCGTGCGTGCGTTTGGTTAGCTAAGGTGTAGCTCTCTTTAGGCGGGAGGTAAGGTGGTGCTTCGCGTTGAAATTTCTCTTTACTCTTTCGTCTTCTTCTTTCTGTGGGTGGGTGGGGTGGTGTGGTGGATTGCTTTGGATTCTAGCGTGTCTGAAAGAGGAGGGATCGAAGTGTGGGATGGGAACCGATTCTGGGTTTTGTCCCTGCCTTGTGGAGGCGGGGGAATGAGGATGGTTCGGCGGGATTGAGGCGATACCGCTTGTTGTCTTTTCTTGATTTCCGACGCGGTTGAATGATCATAGGATCTTGAAACGGACTCCTTGCGTAGTTATAGGTGCTGGCGTTTGGAAGTGCCGTTGTATACGTTAGCCTGCTCTTGCAATATTTCAAGCAGTGGTTTTATCGCCCGAGATTTAGGTTGATTGACTCGAGCAAACACCGTGGCTCGATTCTTGTTGACCACTAGAGGACTAGCATGGCGTTGTTCTTTTACTTTGTCGAAAGTTTTCCTAGCTGTTCGCTTACCCTTTTAAAAGCTGGAGAATTTGAGGCTGCAGTTCTTCATCACGAAGCTTCTCAATCTTTTTAGAAATTGACTCGGCACTGTGAATCACAACCAAGATCCTAGCATATAAATCTTTCACGGTAGCTCCGGTTTTGTCCATCATGGGTCCATCATTTGTGAAAATATTGGATGGTCCCGGAGCGCCAAGTCAGCGTGCGCCCCAACCAATGAGAAAGTGATGCGTGGCTCCACGTGAGCACAAGCGGCCCCACTAGTTTTCTGCACAAAATATATTATTTTAGACATGTTGCTGCTTTTTTCCCTCTCCTCTTTTTTGGAGTAGGTCTGCACACATTAATGGCGCTTTCTCTCTCCTCCTTTATGAAGAACGAATGCCCTTACGCTACAGCTTCCCTTCCCTCCTTTCTTTCCTTCTCAATTCAAAATTTTAGGTGAGAAATTCGCTCTCTACGTTGCATTGCTTCTCCGGCCTGCTCCGGGGCTTTTTCATCTCCGCTCTCTGGCCCAAAGCACGTTGCTCCTTCCCCTTGCTCTGGCACTCGCTCATCTTTGCTCTCTACCCCAAAGCTCGTTGCTTCTTCGGCCTACATTGTTGTGTTCCTTCTCCACCTTGCTCCAGTGTGGTTTCCCATTGCAAGATGGTGAGGAATGTTCTTGCTGTAAGTCGCCGACTCCAAGCGACAAGAAGTTCCAGCTCTCTCCGATTAGGCTTCGGATTTGCTATGTTCGCGGCTCATAACAGTGAGTATTTTTTTTTTTTTTGGTCAGTATAACAGTGAGTTGATTCGACAAATGCTTGCCGTGACCGGCTGCACAAGCTGCTGGTGAAGGAGATGGAGGGGTGGACCAGCATGTGCAGCAACGAAGGTGGAGAGAGCGAGAAGAGGAAGGTGATGGAGGCGTCGTGCAGAAAGATGGACGAGGAGGTTGGAGGGAATGGGGTGGACGCGTCGATGAGGATGGCAGGGTCGAGGGCGATGGTGGCGGTGGTGGGGAAGGAGGAGGTTGTGGTGGCGAACTGCAGGGATTCGCGAGCGGGGTTGTGTCATGGCGACGTGGCCGTGCCCTTGTTGTTGATCACAAGGTGAGCTCTCGCTCCATGTTTGTTCGTTTCTATTGAAGCTGTGTAGCAGAAGTTTTAGGTGTTTGTATCTGATAGCGTTTACTTGCTGCAGGAGACTATTATTTGAAGCCATACGTGATAGAGAGCCAAAGAACACGATAAGCAAGAGAACAGAGTTGGACGACTTCCTTGTGATAGCAAGCGATGGGTTATGGGATGCGCTCTCTAATGAGGTTGCTTGCTAGGTCATGAGGAGACACCTCAATAGACATATAAAGAGGAGGTTCCCTGAGGAGCTGAGAGGAAGTAATGTCGCTGAGGAGGTTGTGGTGCTAGTCGAACTGTCCATGGTTCGAGGTAGCCTAAACAACATCAGCGTGATTGTGGTCAAGCTGAAGAAACTAAACTCGAAGAGTCCTTAAAAGTTCTCCTGGCACCATGTAAACTAGTAAAATGTAAATAGGTGCCTTGCAATTGAGAACGTTTCTTTATGGCCAGTGTTGGGCTAATCAATGTCCATCTTGTATAATCTATTGTATTTGATGGGTTTTTTTATGCGTTGATGGGCTTAAGTAGGCCCATCCGCCCATGTTGGGCCTAAAAATCCGGCCCACAGGTTAAGGGCCCATGAATGAAGGGTTGAGATACAAAATGTTGCATTGAGGGGTTGCGTTCTTTAGAGGAGACGCTTTAAGGGAAAGAAAGAAAATGAACGTATCTTTTGAGTGAACATACGTTTTTCCCTATAAATGCTTTCTCCCTCTCCAAGAATGTAAAAAGAATGTACCTCCCAAAAAATTAGAGTTTTCTCCCCCTAAAAGCAACAGTACGCTCCTCGGTAGAACGAGATTAGAATTCTTCCTCAAACTTCAACATTGATGTTTAATCTGTGAAAGACAAGGTACGTTCGACTCCGTGATGTACTTTTCGATCGGTGATACATGTATTTCCTGGGCTCATCTTCCGCATTCGTTTTAGGGGTTCGATTGAGTATCAGATCGCTTTTAGGGAATCTATTTTTCCCAACATTGGTATCAGAGCTATAGTTCATGTTTCTCGATTCCTTTTCATGTTTATGAATTGCTTTTGATTGAATTTTTGTGAAACACCGCCGTCAGTCAATCGAGGGTGGAAAATCCCGACACCCATACTGTTCCCCTCTCGTTTTTGGATTTTCTATAAATCGAAGTTTGTTTCGATAGCGTAGGCCATTGATCATTGACTCGGCGTTGACCATCGTTGACCGGCGGAAAAAATAAATAAATAAATAAATAAAAATTATGTATTTTTTGTTTTGTTCATTGTGGATTATAAAAAATCTCTTTTTGTTCTGCATTTCTTACAGGAGCTATGATGCGTTATGCACACATGCCTGCATTTCCAAGAACAGATGAAGAAAATGCAAGACTTAAAAGGCTAATGACAGAGTTAGCTAATTATCGGTAGAATAACGGTGATATAGTATTACACATGATTAGGGTCAATCAGATGATACAAGAAATCATCTGGAATAGTTATCTTATGCTGGATTTTAAGAAGGTGCCGGCCTTAATGAACACTCTTTCACCTGAATGGCAAGTAGTGTTAAATCGCCCATGGGAAGTCAACGTGGTCCCGGATTATATGAGGCTTGCAGTAGCTTTTGTAAAAAAGTATTATAGAATCAAGTTAACTAAAACTTCAATCCTTGGATTGAGTATCACATGGCGCAGAGTGAATGCACCTTAGAGGTGGCATGAGAGTTCTCCAAAGGTTTTTCCGTGGTTAGTAAATGTGCTTTCAGATTTCTTAGAGATTTATACTAATAGATTAAAAGAGACTTTCACTATTTATTTCTTAGATTAGTTCGAGATGTTTTAGGTGTAAATATCTCTTTCTATGTTGACATTTTTCCTCTGAATATATTACTTAGTGTAATGGACATGTTTAATTATTGAAAGTTCAATGTTATTTATTGTTATAAATTCGTATGTTAATTTACAATTCGTTGTGGGAAGTTCAAGAAAATTTTAGTAACTTTGCTTAACTTATTTTACATAGAATATTATATTAGTGATAATTTTAAGTTATGATTTTTGGTGATGATTGGAAACATAGTGACATTTTGATTCTGAAACCTTACTTGAAATTATTCATTAATATGATGGGTCTCAGTGCAAAATGGATGCATAAATGATAGGCATTAATAATCCGTGCATATGTGTCTGATATGTTCAGATCAATGGCTTCAGCAACTAAGAACATAATTACTTATTTGAACAAAGAAGACAAATTGAATGGCGAGAATTGTGAAATATTGAATATGAAAATTTAATATATGCTTGAGTTAGCAAAAGACTACCTCAAGGCATTTGAGCGGGAAACAGATACTTGCTATATTGCTTCCAACTTAGAAGGGGCTTCGAGTTCTAAGTGCAAGCGCATTGATTCGTTCAATATATGTAAATGCAAGGGATCAAGTCCTTCTTGCAAGAAACCAAAAGTTGACCAACATAGAAGAGGAAAACGTCCTCATGTGAAGAGTATTTCAATGGTGAAATGTTACAACTGTGACCAGAAGAGTCACTATGCTCGCGAATATCGTGAGCCAAAGAACGTAGACACCCCTTGTACTCTTAAGAACTTTGCTTATATGTCAAGTTCTGTATTCTTAACTGAATCTAATCCTTTATGGACTGTAGATTCGGGAGCAACAGATCATGTAACAAAGGATAGAGAATCCTTTGTGAAATTCTGATGAGTACCAACTGGAACTAAGTGGATCTATGTAGGAAATAACTCAAAAGTTGAAGTAAAAGGGATTGGCAACTACCAACTGAACATGGGTGGTGGACGCATTTTGTTCCTACATGATGTATTGTATGCTTCGAAAATTCATCGGAATTTAGTGTATGTTTTAGTGTTGGTTAAACTTGGTTTTAATATAAACTTCCATAATAGTAGTGTAGATTTATATTTAGATACAAACTACTATGATTGTGGTTATTTTTTATATGATTTTATTGTATTAAATGTTGACTATGGTAATGTCAATGTTGTTATTCCCTTTTTATGTATTTTAATTTACATGATAATGATGTGAATGTGTGGTATGCTAGACTTGGTCATATTGGCCAACAACGTATGAATAGGCTAGCCAAAGAGGGTTTGTTAGGCAACATTGAAAATGTCGATTAGCTCATATGTGAGCATTCCTTAGTAGAGAAAACGACAAGGAAACCATTTAGAAAAGGAAAAAAAAAAAAAACTGAATTTCCTTTGCATTTAATCCATTCTGACGTATGTAGTCAGATGAATATGAAAGGAAGGCGTGGGGCTGTTTATTTCATCACATAATGATTATACTCAATTTGAATATGTCTATTTGATTTCTCATAAATATGAACCATTGAGTTGTTTCAAAAAGTTCATGAACTTGGTAGAAAATCAATTATACAAGAAAATAAAAGTATCCGATCAAGGTCGAGAATATTTATATTATGAGTTCAAAAATTTATGTGATGAAAAAGGAATAGAAAGACAGTTGTCTATTCCATATACTCCTTAACAAAATGGTGTTGCAAAGAGAAGGAATAGAACCCTATTGGAAATGGTTAAATCCATGATAGCACATGCTAACTTACTTATCACGTTTTGGAGTTATAAGTTATTAACTACTGCCTATATACTTAACCGGATGCCTTCCAAATCAGTTACTTCCACTCCATATGAGTTATAGACAAGTAGAAAATCGGACTTAAGTTTTCTTAAATCATGGGGTTGTGCTGCCTATACTCATGAGCCCTCTCACAAGTTTAGGAAATTGGGTCCCAGATGAAATAAAAGTATTTTCATAAAATACTCTGAACACTCAAAAATGTATGTATTCATAGGTGAGCAGGAAAGTGGAAGTATAACTGAATTCGAATCACGGGATGTCATATTCTTAGAAAATGAATTTCCTACAAAAAGCAAAATAGGTGAGGATTACTCCCTATTTGAAACTTTGGATCTAGATAATGAATTTAGTGGAGTTCGTCCAAGTGGGAGTAACATGATAAGTGATGAATTCAATTCAACTCACTCTCAATTACAACCACATGATGAGACGATATCATCATTATTAAATCTGAGTGAGAGCATGATGGGGAATGATGTACAAAGCGTACAATCTCCCATATGGCGAACAAGTCGCAAAAGTATTCCCGCCGATGCTTTGACATTAAAGGATAAACTTTTATGGTTGTTCCACAAGATGAAGATGAGCCAAGAAATGTACATGGGGCTCTAAATTGCCCTAATAAGGAAAAATGGATGCATGCAATGGAAGTGAAGATGAAGTCAATGAAGTCAAACCATGTTTGGGAACTGGTTGATCTTCCAAAAAGACGTAAAGCCATTAGGAAGAAATGGGTTCTTAAAATAAAGTTTAAAGCTGATGGCTCAATAGAAAGACACAAAGCTCGTCTTGTGATAATGGGATATAATCAACATGAAAGAATTGATTATAAAGAAACATTTTCTCCTATAGTGAGATTTATCTCGATTCGCATTATTCTGGTAATAGTGGCAAGTATGGATCTTGAGTTACATTAAATGGATATAAAGACTGCTTTTCTCAATGGAGAATTGGATGAAAAAATATATATGAAACAACCTACTAGTTTCATTATGAAAGATCAAAAAGAAAAGGTATGTCGATTTTTGAGATTGCCTTAAGTAGTCATCGAGACAATGGTATATACGTTTTCATAATGTCATATAAATTTACAATGATAGATGAGGATCATTGTGTATATATCAAAAGATCTAAAGATCAATTTGTGATCATATCATTATATGTTAATGATATACTAATTGCCGGAAGTAATATGGAGTTTATTAATACTATCAAGAGTTGGTTATCTTCCAACTTTGAGATGAAAGATATGGGTGAGGCTGTATACATTCTTGAAGCTAAGATTTCAAGAGATCATTTGAAGAGGTCATTATCTCTTTCGCAAGAAACATACATAAATAAAGTTCTTGAATGATTTCGAATGCAAGATTATAAACCCATAGATACTCCTATTGTAAAAGGTGAAGGATTGAACCATAGACTATGTCCAAAGACTCCACAAGAGAATGAACAAATAAAACATGTTCCTTATGCTAGTGCTATGGGAAGCTTAATGTACGCTATGATGTGTACAAGACCTAACATATGTTTTGCAGTTGGAATGGTGAGTAGATACCAATCCAATCTAGGTCAAGCACATTGGAAAGCCATTAAAAGAATACTGAGGTATCTGAAGGGAACTGCTGATTACAAGCTGAATTACCAAGAAAAGGATCTGTGATTTGAGGGCTATTCAAATGCTGATTGGGGAGGAGATTTAGATGAAAAGAAATTTACCTCTGGTTTTGCTTTCTTACTGAATAATGGCGCCATATCTTGGAACAGTAAAAAACAAATATATATAGCTTTGTCCACAATTGAAGCTGAGTTCATGGCATTATCAGCAGTAGTACAAGAAGGTGTTTGGCTTAAAAGATTTTTGGATCATTTATGTGTTATTGAATATGATGGAAATCTATTATTGGTTAACTGTGATAGCCAAATAGCTATAGTGTATACCAAACATCTAAAATTTCATGGCAAGACCAAACATATAGATACCAAATACAATTTTGTCAAAGATATGGTTGCACGAAAAGATGTGAACTTACAGTACATATCTACGCATAAAATAATAACATATCCTATGACAAAGCCAATACCCAGAGATGTGTTTTGTGGTCATGTAAAATCTCTAGAACTGCGTAGAGGCTGATGTACTAAATATTGTAATTTTCTTGAAATGTTCACATTTAATGAATTTGTGTTTTTTCATTATTAATGCTTATGAATCTTTGTTTAATATTTATACATCTTAATACTCAGTATATTATATAAAGTTAAGAATGTATGTTGGACAAATAAGATATTAGTCCACTCACACAGGTAATCGCCTATATTTACTATGTGATAAATAGAGATGAGACGGTTTTAAGCTTATTAACTAGGTGATAATCGAGAGCTGAAGCTTAAAACATATATGTCACCTTAACTAAGTGTTAAGATGATGACATAATATTTACTATGTCCGAAAGTAAAATAACCTACATATTTTACTTTATCTGTCTATGATGCCAGATGTATGTGAACTCAAGTTAGACATTAAGTATGTATAAACTATTATCTGTACGATATTGAATGTGTAGACATACGCTTCATGGGAAATGATTTAATACCATAATACGTATTACATACTACGTATGGATAAAACGACCAATAAGAGTGGCAAAAGTTTGATCTCAACTTTTATGCCGTGTGAGACTCTTAAGGAAAAGAGTTCCTCAATTTAGTGCTCTCATGACTCTTACTTATTCTCAAAATTTCTATTCAGCGTTTGTTATCTTAGGATATTGTCAATGATCATGAATTGATTTGATCTAATGGGACATTTCTAGAAAAGCAAGTTAAACTGAGATTGAGAGTTTCAAGTAAAGAGAAAGATCAAATTTGGAGAATCACATTCTAGTTTTGTATTCACTAGTCGATCAATTATGATTGTTTTATGGGGCAATCATAATTGTGAATACAATATATCATTGTTTAAAAAGAGATCAAGAGAGATATAAATGTGATCAATCGATCTAGGGTACTGCATATTAAATATACTCAGAGTGTGATGCCCATTATAAGCTACCATATATTCCTAGCAAATGTATGGCAACGAGCTCTTAAAGTATGCTGGTTGCACAGATTATTCACCGGTATGAATGTTGCAAAGAGGTAAATAGGATCTTGTTCGGCCCACCATGTGCGAGTGGGAGCTAATGGGTTTGTCTATGTGTTGATGGGCCTAAGTAGGCCCGTTCGCCCATGTTGGGCCTAAAAACCTAGCCCGCAGGTTAAGGGCCCATGAATGAAGGGTTGAGATACAAAATGGTGCGTTGAGGGGTTGCATCTTTTGGAAGAAGTGTTACATTGAGGGGTTGCGTCTTTTGGAGGAGACGCTTTAAAGGAAAGAAAGAAAAGGAACATACCTTTTGAGTAAACGTACGTTTTTCCTTATAGACGCTTTCTCCCCCTCCAAAGAACGTAAAAAGAACAATACCTCCCAAAAAATCAGAGTTTTCTCCTCTTAAAAGCAACAGTACGCTCCTCGGTAGAATGGGATCAGAATTCTTCCTCAAACTTCAATATTGGTGTTTAATCTGTGACAGACAAGGTACGTTCGACTTTGTGATGTACTTTTCGATCGGTGATACATGTATTTCCTGGGCTCATCTTCCGCGTTCGTTTTAGGGGTTCGATTGAATATTGGATCGCTTTTAGGGAATCCATTTTTCCCAACAATATCGACTTCAAGTTGGTTTTAAAATGCCAAATCCTTCATGTCATTGCTTTGTGGTGTTTATCATTTATACCTCAAATGATGAACTTTTATCCCAAGATTGAAAATTACGACATCAACATTGTGTTGGAGACTACTTGCTAAATCTCTACTCGTGACAAATTTTATCGTTGTATCTATCCATTAGGTGGAGTCCAATTGAGCTTACTACTTTGCGACGATATGCCAGACTTGTTCAATACAGATCCCCTGCGTGCATAATGAAAAGAGAAAGTAAAGATGAGTGCGGGAAATTCATGAACAAAGTCAACATGGGAAGAGCTCTAAATTCTTTAAAAACCGAATAGATACAATTGTTTTGCAGAATGTTATATCCTAACAAACACAGAAATTGTTGCAAAGTTTTTTAACAACGCAATCACGAGGAAAAGTTCAAGAAACAAAAAAGGACTCCGTGAACTATAAGGAAGCCTTTTCTTTTCTCACTTCTCAGCAAAACGTGCTTTGCTGTGGCACATCTCAAGCCATGGTTTCGTTTTTAATGTTATCCATTCCATGCGCTTGATAGGTGAATCCAGTGCTGAGAAGATCTCTTCACATCATGTCTACAGAACCAGAAATCCTCGAAGCACCCATTTCTCTTGCTCCTTCTCCTTCATCTTTAGCCCCTCCAGAATTTCGTGTTTCCAATGCTTCTAAAATAGATTATCTCTATGAAGTCTCTCTTAGCGATGAAACCAAGATTTCTGAAACCCAACTTCCTCTCATGAACCCTTACTCCGCTTTTGCCAAACCCAACTCGTCATTCTCACCTATCTGCTCCATCCGCCAACTTATACATCAAACCCCAAAGCAAGTAAAGGAGTATATCCAGTCCTCCAAATTCGACCAACATCCCATTCCTGCTACTGAAAAGGAGTACTTTGTTACTCTCCAGATCCCTCCCGAATTTCCCAGACAATGGGTTCAACAGGGATATTCTCATGTCCATTATGGAGCTGTTCGTCTTGCTCTTACCTTTCATGGTCGTAAAAGTTTGCCAGTTGTAGCAAGAATTGTGTTGTTAAATACCAGGTTTTTACAATACCAGCATGCTTGTATCGGTACAGTCCAAACTACTTTGAATGCTAAAACAATCTTCGTGACTTTGTATCCAAACTTCAACATCGCTCTTTCAGACCCCCAGCTACTTTCTTTCTTAAAAGTTCAAGTCCAGCTCATTGGAGCCCCTCAAACTGCTGACTCTGTAGCTGCAACCCTACATTACCAGATGGTTTATCGAGTGCAGAATCATGCTCTTGATCTCAACTTCAACAATGGTAATGAAGATGCTTTGTTCATCTCCATGCAGAATAATCAGGCATCATGTATCCATGTTCCCAGACAGATCCCGAAGAATACATTGGCCAAGCTCCTTCTTGAGACTTGGATTACCAACTACGAAAAGCTATACTAGCATAACAAGCCTTTCCAGTCCACGGACTCAGAGTTCGTCCAAAAAAAAGATGGAACTGTTTCCATTAAATTTGGCAAGGAAAAGGAAGAAAGTCCTTCTATCTTCCAAACCCTCTTCATGATTGAACCATGTGTTCCTGAATCAATTTCCAAGCCAGACCCAAAAAAGCTTGTTCGACACTTCAACAGTGATGGACATCCAGTCCATTACTACAAAAACAACTATGGTCATTGTTTTTAGGATCCTTTTTGCCAATGTTTCTACTGTACAAATTCTCCTGACAAGGTAGACCCTCTTGCAAGACCTCCACCTCGACGGAAAAAGCTAAAGGATAAGGTGTACCAAAGGTACTTAAGTGGAGATCCCTCCGTTGATACTCTTGGTGAGTGTGATAAAATACCAGTTCATGGTTTCTTATGCATCACCTCCTCCACCAGAGTTCAATACTACATCCCAAGCTTCACCAGATCCATCAAAATCACCCCCACCATCTCCTCCTCAGAAAAAACAAGTTCTCTCTCCGTTTTATAAGCCAATCCTAAAATGGGCTACTAAGCATTCTTACCCACTTGAAGCCCCAGCAGAAACACCACCCACTTCTTCCATTGCTATGTTCCATGATGCTGACTTTCCCACTCTTGTCAGAGAAAGTTCTAAACTCTCGTTTCCTGCTTCAGAAGAGTTTATTGATCCACATGGCAGATACCGCCATGTTCCTACGATTCCTACCCCCACTGATGTGGATGAACATGGGAGACAAAGAAAGACTCCTGCTGCTGAAGCTATTCTAAATTGACAATCGGAAACTCTGTTAGCACAAAACAATGCTTTCAAAGCAATTGATTCCAAGATTGGAAATGTGCAACAAGATCTTAGAAAGTACAATGAGACCACTAAGAAAATGGTTTCCGAATTCCAGAAGAGGCTAAATGCCTTGGAATCAGGACAACATTTAGGGTATCATCACCTGGAAAGCCCAAAGCCGGAGATAGAAAAACTCAAGAGACAAATCCAACTCCTTAAAGAAGGAAGGTTCAGACCTTTTGATCCTCTTGCAACCACTGTCAGAACTGGGTATTTACCTCCATCACCCCAGCCGTCTATTTTTGCTGCCATCCCAGAAGATGCCTTCAGAAAGGAACCAGCTATGGCAGAGATACGAAATCGCCTCAAAAATCTACAGAAGGACAAAGGAAAAGAGAAAATGCCTACAGAATCAAGTTCGATCATTATAAAAGAAAGGCCAGATCATATGATGTTATCCAATCCATTAGAACCTTTTCTAAAGGATTTGGGTACTCAAGAACCTGACCTTGTTATCGAACAGCCTAATCCTGCCATTCCAGAAAAACAGATTATGTTCCTAGCTGAGCAAACTTCTTCTGATACTGAATCAAATTCAGTATCTCTTTCCTCCTCTTCATCCTTCTCAATTCCTACAGTTGATTCCCTCCCCCATTGTGCTAGTAACTTCGTCGATATTCATGGCTGATCCTCCAGATTATGAGATGGAATCAAACTTTTCTGAGCCAGAAAATGTTTAGACAAGCAATCCTGGATAGCATGTGTCCATAGCATCAAAAGAGTTTTTCACCATCGATGATATTCCTTATCACAAATGGCCAGAAAGACTTGAAGATTTTCATACTTGGTTGAATACTCAGTCCACACCAACCATGATATGAATGATGTCATTTACAACTTTGTTACAAGGTTCACAGGAAGCCTTAAGCTCCGGTGGAAATCAATTTCAAAACAAGACCAGATCCATTTTCTAATGTCACCAAATTTCGGCCATGCCATCACTCTCTTATATCATGTCTTTGTGGGAAAACCCACTGATCTCATAGAGATGAAAATAAGATAATTTTTTGAAAGAAAATGCTACTCCCTCTAGAAGAAACATCTGGATAAGCATTATCGAATAATGCTTCAACTTTTTTATCAGGTTGGAGCAAATCCAAATCTGAAGCATGTTTTCCTTACTTCCATTCCTAAAGAATTATCCCAGATGGTTGAAAGATCTTTCTTTGGAAGACAAAGGAGAATACAAGATATTCCCTTGGGAGAAATACAGCAAGAAGTCCATCTATGCCTTGAAGAATTATGCTTAAAGCGCCAGATGCTCCGTACCTACATCACAGATGATAAAAGCCTTGAGACAGCCTGCTCTCGCTAGAAGTTAAAAATCAAATGTTCCAAGCAAGACTGTGATGGTACTTGTGGTAAGTTTTCTCGGAAAAAGAAACATTTCAAGAATTTCTAGATAAAGAAATCCAAACATGGCCCCAAGAACTTCAGGAAGAAAAAGAAATGGCGATACCTAAGCAAAAGGAAAGATCGCACAGGCCACAAGAAGTCAAATTGATGCTTCATCTGCAATCAGAAAGGACATTTTGCTAAAAATTGTCCTCAAGCAAGAAAATGTTAGAATCGTCTAATTCATCACATTGAGAATGAAACGGGTATTTCTCTTGACAATGATGATATTGAACCCTTATTCTCTGCTGATGAAGAACCACCTGAACAAACTCTGTGTTATTCCGTCTTACCAAACTTCCAGTGAAAATGAGTCGGACTCAGAATCTGAAGACATTTTTCACATACCCCAACATCTTTAGAACCAAGTTTTGACATATTCTCAAGTCAAACTCATTGTCCCCATTTCCCTGTGAAAATTCTCACCTCAAAGTTTGCCAAACCTATCACTGTTATTGCTCTCATTGATACCAGAGCAAGTTGTTCCATCCTAGATACTAAAGTTCTGCCTAAAGAATACTGGACTCCTTATATCCGATATTTCAACTCAGCCTCAGGAGATACTTTCTCCACAAATGTCAGAACCACTCCCGTAACTGTTAAGTTCTTTCCTCAATGTTCCATAACCGCAAAAATCTTTGGATCAAACCTCCCCAATAAAGATCTGATAATTGGGTGGGACATCATGACTCAAATCTCTCAGCTTCGCATCATTCCTAGAAAAGGTCTTAAGTATAAAGACCAATTCTCTAAGTTTGTCAACATTCAAAGACTCTTTTTCCATTCAAATGAGTCTATTAGATCCAATCATGCAAAAGTTGTTAAAATCTTGTTCGGAATCCCATTCAGAATTCGCTCAAAAGTGTTCTCATCCTTTATGGGAAAATCCAGAGTTTTTTGTGCGCCTTCCTTTCAAAAAGAATGAAGATATAAATCCAACTAAGGCAAGTCACATGGGAATGAAGCCAGAACATCTGGCTTTAGCTCAAAAGGAATGCTCAGAACTATTACAACAAGGCCTTATTGAAATCTCCAATTCTCAATGGGCTTGCGAAGCCTTTTATGTCAATAGGCGCACCGAGCCAAACAGGGAAAAAATGAGACTGGTAATCAACTATCAACCTCTTAACCTTTTTCTCCAAAATGACAAATTCCCTTTACCATCCAGATATTCTCTCTTTACTGGTCTAACCAAGGCCCATATCTATTCCAAATTCGACCTCAAAGCCAGATTTTGGCAATTGGGCATCCATCCTAAAGACAGATCCAAAACGGGATTCTGTATTCCGAACCAGCACTTCTAGTGGAAAGTTCTTCCTTTTGGCCTAAAGGTAGCACCATCCCTTTTCCAAAGGCCATGTGTCGTATTTTCCAACCAATCTTGTCAAGTGCAGCTGTATACATTGACAATATCCTGCTCTACAGTCCTGACGAGCAGTCACACTGTCAACTCCTTGAGCAGTTTACAAAAATTGTGAAAAAGCATGGCATTATGCTTTCCCAAAGAAAGATGAATATTGCCCAGACAGAAATCGAATTCATTAGTATGCACCTTAACAAATGGACATACTATCCAGGGCCATATATTGCTCAAGAATTATTGAAGTTTCCTGAAGATAATTTCACCACAAAACAAGTTCAGCAATTTCTTAGGATAATCAATTATCTCAGGGACTTTGTCGTGAATATTGCAAAACTCCTAATTCCTTTGCAATCTATGCTAAAGAATAATCCCCTACCTTGGGGAAAAACCCAGACCAAAGCAGTCGCTGAGCTTAAGGAGATCATGCAGAATCTCCCACTATTACAAATACCATCAACAGGAAAAAGAATTCTTCAAACTGACGCCAGTGATGAATACTAGACAGCCATCCTGTTCGAAGAAATTGATGGTAAGAAACACATTTGTGCTCACAAAAGTGAAAATTTTTCTCAAACTGAAATGCACTACCATTCCACTTTTAAAGAAATCTTGGCAGTAAAAAATGGAATAAAAAAGTTTGAATTTCATCTCATCGGCCACCACTTCCTGGTAGAATTAAACATGGCATCTTTCTCTCAGATGACCAAGTTTAAACAGAAGCAGATTCCAAATTCTCAACTGCTTCGATGGGCTGAATGGTTTTCAAAATACTCTTTTGAAACCAAACACATTCCTAGAAAGAAGAATGTGCTTGCTGACTTCTTGTCAAGGCCAAAAGCATCAGCCGAAATCAACATGTACATTAAGAGGCTTGCTTTTCATATGCTCAATCATGGCGTGAAATACAAGATTGAGAAGATCAAAGATTTGCAAAGTTGGAAATATCCCCAGGAGATTATTCAGCAAATTCAGAATGACAGCCTCGCTGAGAATTTGAAGAACCTTATGTGGCAATGCCACACAGATCTGTTCAGATACAATTGAGGTTCGATTCTTTATCCTTTCGGGTTAAATTTGAATTATCCATTCATTCATCCTCTTATTTGGAAGGAAGATGATTTCCCCGATCAACTTAAGACATTATTATGGTACTTAACCAATAAGTACTTGATAGCCATTGAAATTCCAACCAGAAGATTCATTGCCAACCTCACCAGGATATTCTTACTCGGAAGAAATGTTGAAAAAGAAAGTGATAAGAATCTTTTAGACTTTCTTAATTGGTTCTATCATCCTACTCACTGGAAACATCTCTTGGAAAAAGAACTGAGAACCATGACCTCAAATCCTGAAGTCCATACCATCCTGTTTTTCCAACATCCATGACATTTTTTCACAAACAATGGCAACATCCTCAATGCTCCATAGGAAATAGGAACCACATCTTATAGACCTCACTTAGACAGTCGAGAAGCTTGAGTTCACAAATCTTATCCAGGATCTGTTAGATCTTGTGAACACCAATACCAGGAACTCCAGAGAATCTTGTGCCAGGAAAACAAAACCATTCCTGAAGATGTCTGGAATTACAATGTACCTGCTGCATGGGAAGATTATGACCTAGCACCAGAAGCTAAGGAAGCACTCAGACAATGCAAACAAGCTGAATTATCCCAAGATCATGAAATGACAAGTGCATATGACATTGTCCAATCCACTCAAAATCCCTATGCACGCTTTGGAGGTCATCTATCCCAAGATCCCTACGATCTAGGACATTCGTCCTCATCTCAAAGCATGAACACATCTTTTTATGCACAGCCAACCAATTAGCCTCAGCCAAGTATTCCTGCCAACACTGTAGTACATGACAATACAGATTGGGCTCGAGAAGAAGCATCCCACTGGGCTCACGTAGAAGCACCCTCATCACGACAACTGAACCAAATCCTCTCACCAGAAGACCTTGAAGCTCTTGAACAGAAATATGAGGCACATCTTCTAGAAAACAGCTCAGATGACTTAGTCTATAGCTACAATGCTCGTAACGAACGAGACCGCTAAGTCCATACAATTTCACTGTAACAAGCTACTGTTCACTTTTACTGTAGCACTAGGCTAGGGAAAATATTGTTCACAGTATAGTTACTATTCATAGTGTGCGAATAATTCCCTCTCGGAAGTTTCCGGTGCCTTTGTTTGTATCCGGACCCATGAGCTTGGTCCTTGTTTGTTGATTTGTGACCTTATATTGTCTATATAAGGCAAGGAGGGTGTAGTGTGTTGGGCAGAGTCCTTTGAAGTAAAATGAGTGTTTTATGAAAATCCTCTCTATGGCTTTCTAAACTCCTCTTCTTCTCCAGCCTGGTAGGATCCTCCAAGAAATGCAGCTTGGGTAGGTTAGAAACGTTTCAATCCTTGCATTTTTTAGTGTCTCTAAGCTCTAAACTAAAGGAATGAGTGGTTTTCTGCTAAAAGGCTGTCCCTGAAGAGTTAAAGGGGAAAGAGGATGAGCACTCGTTTTTTAATGTCTCTTCACTCCTTTCATCCTCCGATCCTCGCCCTTATTTAGCTTGGAAGCAGGTTCCGACATCATGAAGCGAAGACGAAAATTTTCAAAAAGAAAGAAAGCAAGAACTTTCCAAGGTCGTATCCGACAGGTATGGCTGCGCAATCCCTTACAGCCCCAAAACCCAGAAAAACTGTGCAATTACTTCTGAAGCTGGAGTATCTTCCTATACTACAGTGTAGCTTGAGATGGAGATATTCGCTTACGGCAAAACACAGATGTGCACAAAACCAAGGGACACAAATCATCGCCACCTCCTTCTTCCCCACAACCACCACTATCGCCCTCGACCCTGCCATCCTCATCAATGCGTCCACCCCATTCCCTCCAACCTGCTCATCCATCTTTCCGCACGACGCCTCCATCACCTTCCTCCACTCGCTCTCTCCACCTTCGTCGTTGCACATGCTGGTCCACCCCTCCATCTCCTTCAATAGCAGCTTGTGCAACCGGTCACGGCAAGCATTCGTTGAATCAACTCACTGTTATACTGACCAAGAAAAATATATTCACTGTTATAAGCTGCGAATGTAGCAAATCCGAAGCCAAATCGGAAAGAGCTGGAACTTCTTATCGCTTGGAGTCTGCAACTTACAGTAAGAACATTCCTCATCGTCTTGCGCTGGGAAACCACATTGGAGCAAGGCAGAGAAGGAACACAATGACATAAGCCGAAGAAGCAACGAGCTTTGGGGGCAGAGAGCGGAGATGAGCGAGCACCAGAGTAAGGCGAAGGAGCAACATGCTTTGAGCCAGAGAGCGGAGATGACCCAACCCCATAGTAGGCCGGAGAAGCAACGCAATGTAGAGAGCGAATTCTCACCCAAAATTTTGAATTGAGAAGAAAAGAAAGGAGGGAAAGGAAGCTGTAGCGTAAGGGCATTCGTTCTTAAGAAAGGAGGAGAGAGAAAGCGCCATTAATGCATGCAGGCCTACTCCAAAAAAGAGGAAAGAGAAAAAGCAGCAACAGGTCTAACAGTCAATTTTTAAATAGAAAAGGAAAATGATATATTTTGTGCAGAAAAACCAGTGGGGCCGCTCGTGCTCACGTGGAGCCATGCGTCACTTTCTCATCGGTCAAGGCGTACACAGACTTGGCGCTCCGGGACCATCCAATATTTTCTTCCATCATCTCCTCTGACACCTTGGTTTGTCAGATGCGTGCACTTCTTCTCGTACAATTTTCTTATGTTGTCTAGGATTGCAATTATCAAGTCGAAATAAATGAAAGCAAACTAGATGAAACTAAGTCACCAATCATAACATACAGATAATACAGTAATAAACTCAATTGTCAAGATTTCATCTTTTAACACGAATTAAGAAACATTTTCAAGAGCATACCATGTTTAGGCGAGAAGTGAAGACAACTCGTTCGTAGTAGCCAATCAAACAAGTGGAGTACTAACAGATGCAGCTTTACCTTAACTTCTTCATAGAGCTTCTTCTCCCAAGCATATAGTCTTTCCAAGGTGAACGAATGGCTTCCTGAAACCATCCCTCCATAGTCATCAAACAATTCATTTGTATACGCGGTCCATGTAGATGATCCCTTTGAACTTGAGGCCACCAGACTTTTGCATGAGGTAGGCTTAGATGAAGTTGATCGGTGCCACATTAATGATTGGATAAGTTTTGTGGAATTTTCTGCATTAGAATTAGAATTTAGAGAGTTCCAATAGATCACCAAAATACTAAATATCGGATCCACACACCAGGTCCGAAAGACTTTTGATTTATCTCTTAAGGAAGAAATCAATAAGTCATCATGCCTCATCAAGAAGTCTTTAATTTACTTCTTTCCTCCATGTATAAATCATTACAATCATGCCTCAATGCGTTGCGTGATGGGATTAAGAATTTTGATTGGATTCTATTCACAAATCGGCGAATTCAATTTACTTCTTTCCTCCATATATAAATCATAACAATCATGCCTCAATGCATTGCGTGATGGGATTAAGAATTTTGACTAGATTCTATTCACAAATCGACTAAATCTCTCATGCTCTACCAACTTAAAATGCAACTCACTAAGAATAAACATGATCACTAATTATTTTCTACTAGCATCCTGATCAAATTTCTAAGGACCTGATGAACTATCACCCCCAACAACTTGACTCGAGGCATTTTATTGTCTTTTTCCAGCATCTGCATAAGGATATTCCTTACATCTAGCTAGATGATCATGCATTGAGTTAGTCCCTCAACCACTAGCATAACTAATAAAGGTGCTACACTATAAATACTCAGTCATTTCTTGATCAGGAATCTCTTTAAAATGCTCCAATATTATAGATCTCTTCCTTCTATTTGTGACATTAGAACCCTTGCTGAAGACATCTAGTAATCCTTTTATTTATAACACTTAGAGCCTGCAAATTGTTATTTCAAAAGCTAGACATTTAATCAACATTAGGAAGGCATAAAAAAAATCTCGTCACCCAATAATTTATCTGATAGCGCTAATATGAATACCTAGAGGGGATGAATATGTGTAAAAATTAATTTTATAAAACTCAGTAACTTAATTCAACATATATAACAGCAGAAGACTTAAGATATGGAATATCTGCAATAATATATTAGGCTACGGATTAACTAAAGAGATAAGGGAAAGAGAATTTAAACACAATGTTTTATAGTGGTTCGACTTAGATCAAAGCCTACGTCCACTCTTCCGCAGCCCACCGGCTGAATTTCACTATGAATCAAAAGAGTTGTTACAATCACACGTTCTTGATACCACAGTGTAAAAACTTTACTACACTTCCTCAAGGTCTCATAGGTATCTAATTTCTCTTTTGAGTACAAGTTTACACTTAACAAACGAATCAACAGAGAACTAGAAGCACAGACTTTTGAATTTTTCTATCTCACACACTGTCAAATAACTAGAGCATTCTCTTTATATACTCATCCATGTCTCCATTAATCGTTAACACCTTCCAAATAAGTTCTTTCAATTTAACCATTGGACAGAATCAATTAAAAAAATCTCGAATTACTTAAGGAAAATGAAGATAGCCCACCAATCCTACTCGTCCATATAATCAGAATTTAGATTTCCATAAGTAAAACTTCCAAGTTTACTTCGCCAATCAACAGATTTGAATTACTCGAATTATTTCCAACACAAATAATAGATCTTTAGATGCTATCTCCAGCCGTGAGATAATCTTCAACCAAACGGATCAAATCCTTAAAGATGGACTTAACTGAATAAGATTTCTTCGTCGGTCTAGAAACTATCAATAATGACAAGTTGGACGATCTTCAGACTTTGATGGAAGGAAACATTTTATAGATTATCTGTCACGCCCCGAACCTCGAGTGCGCCAACATCCCACCATGGTCATGCAAATGCGACATTCTCAGGTAGTGTCGCCGACCCCATTCTTTTTATTACGCATGCGGAAGCGAAACAAATCCCCTGACAACATTTAACTTGGGATATAAAAGCAGGCAATCAATCACAATACCAAACACTCATTTACGAACACATAGGTTTAAATACAACTCTGACTGTCTACAAAATGGAATGAACTCGACAAAAGGGAACTATCATAAAACCAACTAGTAGGACACGTTCACCGATACTTCGCTCCACCTTTCCAAACTTAGGGCTTGGGTCCTCCACGACCGCCATCTAGGGACCTGAAATTTTAATCCCACAACCGGGATGAGACGATGTCTCAGCAAGTTCAACCTCCTAAACCCCTATTAGAAAGAAAATACACCCCGGGTGGCCTAGCCACATCACACAGAAGACTTACCTCGCCTCAGTTCCTTCCTGCAGGTTAGCGCAATTCAAATCACTCAACCACATATAGTAATATGAACTTAAGCAATCGAAACGCATTCTCTTTCATATAACCAACAACCACAAAAAAATCCTGATTATAAGACTAAATCGTTATGACACGTCCCATTCCATGCCACATAATTATGTCCCATAATCTGACACATCAATAACACTCAACATGCATTCCAATTGATATTTACTACCACACAAGGGCATAGCCTACTCGCAGTTCGGCTATCTACTGGCATATAGCCAAGCATCGCCTTCCCCCATGGAGCGCGGCTTCATCAGTACATCGACGGCGTTCCCGAAGGAGCATGGGCCCAGAATCAACTGCGACCCGCATCCACCGCGTGGGCATCCCATATAGGGGCAAAGCATACTCGGCCCCAGAACACTTTATATTTCACTCAATACTTCCACTTAAAATAGTGATCCCGGCCATTTTTCTTCATATTAAAAATATTCCAGAATTTATTCACGTGTGTGGGGACACGCTAATTTCAATCAAAAAGCCAATATCTCATTTTTTTCAAACCCCACTATTTAATATAGTCATTAAAATCCAGTTTTTGCATCAAAACCCGACACTTAGGTTTTTATGAATAAAGTCTCTATTTATCACAATCAACACTCAATTTGCCACAATCAATCGTTAAATTCAAATTCTAAATGCGCGGACGATCAAAGGCACGAAATTTTGAAAATTTATGGTCCCAACATATTTTCGGAATTTATTGAATGATTAAATTTATTCCGAAAATTAATTAAATAATGATATCCATATTTTTCACAATCCACATTCAATTTATAATATCCAATCATCAATTTCAAAATCTAATCGCACAACAATGGCCGCACGAAATTAGAATTTAGGGTCTTGACAAAATTTTCGGAATTTAATAAATAATTAATTTTATTCCGAAAATAATTAAATAATAATATTTTATTAATTTCGAATAAAATATATTATTAAATTATATAATAATTTCGAGACATTTAAATAAA
Organism: Eucalyptus caleyi; assembly: GCA_014182885.2. Lineage (NCBI taxonomy): Eukaryota > Viridiplantae > Streptophyta > Magnoliopsida > Myrtales > Myrtaceae > Eucalyptus > Eucalyptus caleyi. Next base: position 52,824,528 of record CM024470.2, read on the forward strand.
TCAAAAGTAAATTTATTTATGTCAAATCAAGGCTTATTTTAAATAAATCTACTTACCCTTAATTAAGCACATTTTAAATTAAACCACAACCTTAATCAAATCTACTCTTAATTAACCTAAACTAACAACCTAATAATACTTAACATAAACTAAACCTCCCTAAGTATAATTAACCCTCTAAGCGAGGTTTAGTGAGTTAAACTCACCCGATTAACGAACCGAGCAGACCAAAACGACAATGACGACGAGGGGATCGACTTTCTCCAAAGCGGGCCAAGCATCCGGGCTAGGGAAGATGGCCAAAACGGGCCAAACGTCCGCTGCCATACCCATTTTCTTGGCTGTTGTCCACTGCGATTTGAGGCCGAGGAAGGGTAGATCCGGAGCTTGTATGAGATGGGGAAGGATCGGGGAAGGTTGAGGGGTCGAACCGGGCCTAGGCGGTACTCGAACGGTGGCCGGAGGTGGCCGAACGACTCCGGCACGAGCTAATGCAGCAGCTACAACGTGAGTTGAGGCGAAGCGGAGAGACGAAGACGGCGCGACGGCGGGCCGGCGAGCGCGCAGACGGCGCGGGGCAAACGCACGACGGCGGCGGCGATGGCAACGACGGCGTGCGAGCGGGAGTGGACGGCCATGGCTGCTCCATCTTCTTCTCTGAAATTTCTTTCATCTTCGCACAACAACCATGGAGGAGAGAGGCAACGGGAGAGAGGAAGGGAGGAGAGAGAAGGAATGGGGGCAATTTCTTTTCTTTTTCCCTTTATTTAATCCACAAAAAGGCCCACCATGACCTCATGCATGACATCACACTCCACTACCTCCCACAACCTTATTCCAATAGGTCCATTTTATTTTTCCACCAGGGCATGAAACTTTGTACATCAATTCCTTCAATTCCAATCAATTCTATCACAATTGAATTAAATTGAAGTCCATAAAATTAATCCAATATCACCACACTTCAATTCACATCTTCACTTGTTCATAGGATCAACTTAAGTCCTAAAAGCGCGATCAAAGGCAGGCCTACTAATTTCTCGAGCCAAATTAGCCATTCTCAGATTAATTTGCTGAAAAACTTCTAATTGCATGAAAAATCTTCTGAAGATGAGTTAATATTCCTAAATGATTTGTGACATACCCACACTTCCAATTTCTGAATTCGATCTCAATTTCACGGTTAATTTCACTTTGACACGATCTTATCGCAACCCAACCTACCGGGTAGCCTTTATAAATTTTTATGCATTTGACATGTGGTTGATCATCTCAGGCCACAATGTACATCTTTGAAACATTGCCGATATTCGGTTGTCGAGATAATCTCAATGTTTCAAATACGAACACAGGGTACCCAATCGACAGAAAAAGTCAAGTGCCGATCAACGGGAATTGTGCGATCTGGTGGAATCACCCACACATGATCACATGCCTCTGTCGAGTCGACCTATCTCCAGTCTCTAACCTGATCACATTAGAATTTCTTAACATTTCTTAACAGTTTCACCTTATAAACTATCTTTCACATGAGTGATCAATTCCTAGTATGGAGCCTGTGTAACAATGCTCTCCCCACCAAAGAAAATCTATTTAAGAGAAAGATCATACCAGATCCAAGATGCTCTATCTGCAACCAACACCCAGAAACGGTCGAGCATTTGTTCGCGCTATGCAGCTGGACAAAAGAGATCTGGTTAGACCCACGACTGATGATCGACACCTCCCCACAGAAGATAACCCGTATAGACAAATGGGTTTCGGAAATCTTTACCTCGGCAGTGGATCGTCAGTCAAAAGCTTTCTTCGCCGAGATTCTATGGCAAATCTGGAAAGCAAGGAACGCCATGATATTCCAAGCTCGAAGGCCCAACCTCAGGCTGATCTTTGAAGATGCGACTACCATGAACCTCCTATACATCAACCGGCATCCACAGAACAAAACTCAGCATCATCAGTCACCGGCACCCACAGAGCAGCACCGAGATCAAACGAACAGCGGCCCCAAAAACAGAGCAGAACCCAGCTGCGAAGAAGAACAGCCCCATACCTGTATAATCCACGTCGACAGCGCCTGGTGTAGCTCCTCCATGTCTGGTTCGATAGCAGGAGTAGTTCGGAACAGCACCGGACTCCTCACAGACGGTTTCGCAAAGCCAATCCATGCGCCCTCTGCCCTAATCGCCGAAACCCTAGCAGTGAAAGAAGGTTTGCTCTGGCTTCTTCAAGTCTTCGAACAGAACAGCCACGCACGCTCGGGTACGTACTTCCAAACCCAAAAAGACTTTGACTTCCAACTCATCTCAGACAATCTTGAAGCAGTTCAAAGCATATTGGGCCAAAAGGAAGGCGTATGGGCTGCACGAATAGTAACCGCGGACTGCAAATCCCTCTTGAAGCTCATGCCCAATGTCAAATTAACCCACAAGCCCAGAGACGAAAATAGAGCAGCGGACTGGGTCGCAAAAGCCCACAAAGCAGGAGAACTTCCCCTTGATTGGCTAATCTGTCCCCCCCCTTCTCTTTTGTTAATTTTATGTTCAGATGTCGAAACTTTGTGGCACTCTAATGATGGCTAAGTAATGGAAGTTATCTTTCTGACCAAAAAAAAAAAAAAACAACTGAAGAAAAGATCTATATCCATGCCAACGAAATACCCGTCTCAATTTATGTCTCAATTTATTAAAAATAGACTTGAAAAATCGGGACGTCACATTATTTCCAATAGTCTCCCATTTGTATGGTAACGAAACTTTCCTGCAGATTTAGACATCCTAAACATTTTGACCCACTTATACCAAATCAAGATATCTTGTAGATTAAAATTAGATATTATGATAGAAATAGTAACAATTCTTCAAACCACAAAAACATGTTTGTTCTGTATACACAACTATCTTTAATATAATAAATAATAGCTTCGCTTAAGTTACAAGCATCATCAGTTCTAATCATATCAGTCTAATTTAAAACACCTCAAACAAAAGTTAAAAGTCCAACCAACAAAAAATAAAATAAAGTCAAGCACATCTGCATAAATCCTCTGCTTCCGTATCGAAAAATCTGAACCCAATGCAGAGATGATAAGTGATAAGATTTAGAACTTGAACGTGAACTTCTTGGAGTAGGAAAATTTAATGTAAAGTTCAACTTCCACACTCCCCCCTTGAGGTGGAGGTGGAGGTGGAGTTGGAAGTGGAGGATTCGCATTTTGTGGTCCGCCAGAGTGCGGCAGCTGCGCTGGAATTTCTTTCTCCTCCTGATTAGGCCCCTGCTCTGGAAATTTTTTCTTCGCCTGCGTCTCGGACTCGGTTTTCTTGCCTCTGCGCTTCTTGAAATAGTCCAAACTTCCTCCTCCCCTGATGGAATGCACGAGAAAGAGGGTCGACTCCTTCTGGATGTTGTAGTCGGCGAGTGTACGGTCGGACTCCAGCACCTTTGCGTCGAAGATCAGCCTCCTACGGTGAGAAGACATTCCTTCCTTATCCTCGATCTTGGCCACAACATTGCCGATAGTATCGCAACTCTCCACCTCGAGGGTGATGGTCTTTCCGCACAGGAGCTTTACGAAGATCTGCATACCTTCGTTACAATTGGGGACAAGTTGGACGATCGACTTCTTCTGGATGTTGGTGCGGTTGTCCTGGATCTTGGCCTTGCCCTTCTGCATGTCGTAGTAGGCCACGGTAAAGTCCTCGAGCTGCTTGCCCGCGAAAATCAGATTTTGCTGGTTCGGAGGGATTCCTTTCTTCTGGATTCCTCCATTAAGAGGGGGAACAAGGTGGACCAAGCACTCCTTCGGGATGTTGTAGTCCGCGAGGGTGCGGCCGTCCTCGAGCTGCTTTCCGGCGAAGATCAGCCTCTGATGATCGGGGAATATTCCTTCCTTGTCCTGGATCTTGGCCTTGACGCTGTCGATGGTGTCGGAGCTCTTAACCTCCAAGGTTATAGTCTTGCGGGTCACGATATTTCCCCTGCGCTTACGCACCAGACTGAGGGTCGATTCCTTCCGGATCTTGTGGTCAGCCAAGGTACGACCGTCCTCGAGCTGCTTGCCATTGAACATCAGGCTCTGCCGGTTCGGCGGAATTCCTTTCTTGTCCTGGATCTTGGCCTTCACGTTGTCGATGGTGTCAGAGCTCTTCACCATGAGGGTGATGGCCTTCCCTCTGACGAGCTTGACGTGGATCTGCATCTGTAGAGCACCAACACAAATCACAAATTTAAGCCTTCCCTTCAACCATCGCAACCCAGAAATCAAGAAAACGTCAAGAACACGAAACCCAGAGAACCCAAGATCCAAGATCAAAACGTATACGGAAAAAGAAGGAAACCCAATTCGCGGATCGCGAAGAACGGAGAGATCGGAGATCGGGAAGCCCTTACCTTGAAAGAATTCGCAAGGGGCTTGCCTGAAAATCAATCGAGAAGAAGGGAGAGACAGAGAGATAATGATGAAGAACAACGTGAGGGCAGGGCCTTTCTTTATAGCAGAGGTGGAGGTTGATTCGGTCACGGCAAGGAAAAGTAACCCCAATGAGATTCTGACACGAGGCGATCACGACGTGACTTGCACCAGTCCAATACGGCAACTCTCGGTGCTATCTGGCTATGGATAGCGACAAAGGAACCGTAAAGAAAGGCAACTAAATCAATATAATTTCGGCAAAAATTAAATTGATTACTTAATTCTTATTGTTATTTCCGAGATTCCCAAGCTGAGGTAGGGTAACTAAATCCAATTAATTTCGGCAAAAAATTAAATTGATTACTTAATTTAATTGATATTTCCAAGATTCCCAAGTTGAGGTAGGGCAAGTAAATCAATCAATTTCAGGAAAAAAATTAAATTAGTTACTTAGTTTTATTGATAGTTCCAAGGTTCCCACGTAAAAAGGCAACTAAAATCAATTAAAATTTCGGGCAAAAATTAAATTGATTACTTAATTCTTATTCCAAGATTCCCAAGTTGAGGTAGGGCCACCGTCGACCGAGGTCACGAACGGTGGATAGGCTTCCACGGTTTCCAGATTTTTTTAGCGGCAAATTTCTTCTTTTTTTTTTTTTGGTCGGTCAGCAGCAAATTTCACTTGGCCAGGAAATTTTCGTCGGTAAATAGAAAAACCCAAGAGAAAGAAAATAGGAAATTTGAATAATAAAGTCACCTCAAAATTATATCTTTATCATAGATTTTAGGGAAAGAAATTTCTCTGTTCATCGAATCTAGCTCGCTTATCGATAAAGTTGTTAAGATGTATTAATAATATTATTTTAAAAACTTATAATAGGCTAGGACGATGTATAAATAACAAATCTAGAAAATAAGAAAGTTTATGAAAGATTTATATAAATGATGAATTTTAGGATATTTTTTTTTTTTTTGGCTGCGGATATATTTTAGGTTGGTTCTATAGATTATAACGTTCATGTAATTGGTTAGTAATGATTTATTGTTTAGAGTTTGATTTTGGATACAGACAATCAAACTATATTTTATAAAAATAAATAAATAAATAAATAAATAAATATCTTTCAAAGGTTCAATCAATCGATTTATGAATGATTTCGCGACATAAAATGTCTTATTTTGATGTGTAAATTTCATGACAAATTCACACTATAAATAAATAAATTACAAATGAATTGGGTAATGATCATGCTGAATATCTAGTACGGACTTCGAATTTAAATTTAATCTTAACCTAGCCAAGTTTCTTAAAAGATTCGAAATCAATATGATCAATTTTCATAAACACAATAATCTCCTAGAGCAATCCTAACATATTTGGAGATTCATATGACTAATTTCATATATGCTCTCGCTAACATCTTCAATAATTTGCTTCTTAAGTTAATTCAAACATCATTATCTCCCCAGATGGCCTCTGCCGGCTATCCAATTTAGATGATTGAGAGGATAACAATGTTTCAAGTCTTGGTTTTGTCGATATCTATATTTTTTTGTTTGGTCGAATGTCGACATCTATATTGGCCAGGCGACGACCTCCAAGAGTCATTTATTTATTTATTTTTAATTTAAGAGAACCGGCCAGTATTGGGAGACCCACCCTGCAATGAATAGTTTCTTGACTCTTTGCGCAAGTGGGCTTTAGATTATTCCCCCATTTTCTTATTTATTCTTTTAGCTTTTTGTTTTCTTACTTATTCTTTTGCCTTTTTGTATATTTATTTATTTATTTTGTCAGAATTTGTGATTTTGATGATTGTACCTGGTTTGGTTTTATCTGCTCTACTCATAATCTTTTAAAAGTGCTTTCATTTTCTTTTTCCTTGCAATTTTTTGTATTTTATTCCTTATCTAATTTGTCATTTTCATTGTAACGGGATATCATAAACATACAAAATACTTCTTATCATGTGGGCCAAGCAAGTGCGCAAAAGAAAAAGTAAAGGTAAAAAGAGAAAAATAATTTATGTGCAATTCGTCTTGGAGGATAGAAAGGTACAAAGGATGAAAGGATGAAACGCAATGATTCGACTCTTACATAATGGGCTACCAAATGAAATTTAAGTAAGCTGGAAGTGAACAATGTAGTTGAGAATGAAACGAAAAATGGGATTAAATTAGTGTTTCGATTGTGATATTTAATTGTAATCAACGAACAAGTGTTGAATCTAAAAAATACCATGATAAAATCTCAAATATATCCCTTAAAAAGCAAGGCAAAAGGGTAGGCACAAAGAATTTCGATTCTTTTTACTATGCATGAAAAAAAGTTAACACCGCGATGGATGCAAACACCAAGAGGAAATAGAACAACCGTTCGGAATTGCAAGTGAAAAATGAGGTTTAGGTTTTTAGAATCAAAACAAATGTGGACAATACTAACCAAGCCAAAGGGAAAAAAACATTTAAAAAAAGGAAATTTTATTATTAAATTAAGTGTACCCACCCTCCTAGTATATGCTTTAACAGGAATCACACAAAGATAGACTGATAAAAGAAAATGGGAAATTTTATGAAAAGGGAAGAGGGATAGGTTCATTACATTCAAAGATCCCACTATCAAGACAATTGGCTGAATCCCGTGAAACCATTTAATAGAAGTTTATTGATATCTTTGCTTGTAATTTGGAGAATATTTAGTATATTAAAAGGTTGGGCTCAAAAGTTCGGTCCCCACCAACCACCCAAATATTTCTTTTCAAGGCGCACTTGATTATTGCATCTAGAAAAATTGAACGTGATGGAGACTTTACAATACCTTGAAAGAATTCGCAAGGGGCTTGGCTGAGAATCAATCGAGAAGAGGGGAGAGATCGAGAAGAAGGGAGAGACAGAGAGATAATGATGAGAACAAGGTGAGGGAAGGCCTTTCTTTATAGCAGAGGAGGAGGTTCTGACACGTGGCGATCACGACGTGGCTTGCACCAGTCCAATACGGCAACTCTCGGTGCTATCTGGCTATGGATAGCGACAAAGGAACCGTAAAGAAAGGCAACTAAATCAATATAATTTCGGCAAAAATTAAATTGATTACTTAATTCTTATTGTTATTTCCGAGATTCCCAAGTTGAGGTAGGGCCACCGTCGACCGAGGTCACGAACGGTGGATAGGCTTCCACCGTTTCCAGATTTTTTTGAGCGGCAAATTTCTTCTTTTTTTTTGTTCGGAAAGCGGCAAATTTCACTTGGCTAGGAAATTTTAGTCGGTAAATAGAAAAACCCAAGAGAAAGAAAATAGGAAATTTGAATAATAAAATCACCTCAAAAATTATATCTTTATCATGGATTTTAGGGAAAGAAATATTTTGATTCATCGAATCTGGCTCGCTTATCGATTGAGTTGTTAAGATGTATTAATAATATTATTTTAAAAACTTATAATAGGCTAGGACGATGTATAAATAACAAATCTAGAAAATAAGAAAGTTTATGAAAGATTTATATAAATGATGAATTTTAGGGTTTTTTTTTCTTTTTTGGCTGCGGATGTATTTTTAGGTTGGTTCTATAGATTATAACGTTCATTTATTTGGTTAGTAATGATTTATTGTTTAGAGTTTGATTTTGGATACGGACAACCAAACTATCTTTTACAAAAACAAAGATGCTTAAAGGTTCAATCAATCGATTTATGAATGATTTCGCGACATAAAACGTCTTATTTTGATGTGTAAATTTCATGAAAAATTCACTATAAATAAAATAAATTACAAATGAACTGAGTAATGATATCATCCCAAAAATCTAGTATGGACTTCGAATTTAAATTTAACTTTAACCTAGCCAAGTTTCTTAAAGATTCGAAATCAATATGATCGATTTTCATAAACACAATAATCTCCTAGAGCAATCCTAACATATTTGGAAATTCATATGACAACTTTCATATATGCTCTCGCTAACATCTTCAATAATTTGCTTCTTAAGTTAATTAAAACATCATTATCTCACCAGATGGCCCCTGCCGGCTATCCAATTTAGATGATTAAGAGGATAGCAATGTTTAAAGTCTTGGTTTTGTCGATATCTATATTTTTTTTTTTGGTCGAATGTCGACATCTATATTGGCCAGGCGACGACCTCGAAGGGTAATTTATTTATTTATTTTTAATTTAAGAGAACCGGCCAGTATTGGGAGACCCACCCTGCAATGAATAGTTTCTTGACTCTTTGCGCAAGTGGGCTTTAGATTATTCCCCCATTTTCTTATTTATTCTTTTAGCTTTTTGTTTTCTTATTTATTTTTGGCTTTTTGTATATTTATTTATTTATCTTGCCAGAATTTGTGATTTTGATGATTCTACCTGGTTTGGTTTTATCTGCTCTACTCATAATCTTTTAAAAGTGCTTTCATTTTCTTTTTCCTAGCAATTTTTTGTATTTTGATTCTTATCTGATTCGTCGTTTTCATCGTAATGGGATATCACAACCGTACAAAATACCTCTTATCATGTGGGCCAAGCAAGTGCGCAAAAGAAAAAGTTAAGGTAAAAAGAGAAGAATAATTTATGTGCAATTTGTCTTGGAGGATAGAAAGGTACAAAGGATGAAAGGATGAAACGCAATGATTCGACTCTTACATAATGGGCTACCAGATGAAATTCAAGTGAGCTGGAAGTGAACAATGTAGTTGAGAATGAAACGAAAAATGGGATTAGATTAGTGTTTCGATTGTTATATTTAATTGTAATCAACGAACAAGTGTTGAATCTAAAAATACCGTGATAAAATCTCAAATATATCCCTTAAAAAGCAAGGCGAAAGGGGGAAAAGTAGGCACAAAGAATTTCGATTCTTTTTACTATGCATGAAAAAAAGTTAACACCGCGGTGGATGCAAACACCAAGAGGAAATAGAACAACCGTTCGGAATTGCAAGTGAAAAATGAGGTTTAGGTTTTAGAATCAAAACAAATGTGGACAATACTAACCAAGCTAAAGGAAAATAAAATTTTTAAAAAAAGAGGAAATTTTATTATTAAATTAAGTGCACCCACCCTCTAATATATGCTTCAACAGGAATCACACAAATGTAGATTGATTAAAAAAATGGGAAATTTTATGAATAGGGAAGAGAGGATAGGAAAATCCCACGATCAAGATAATTGGCTGAATCCCGTGAAACAATTTCATAGAAATTTATTGATATCTTCGCCTGTAATTTGGAGACCATATAGTATATTAAAAGGTTGGGCTCAAAGTTAGGTCCATGAACCACCCAAACATTTCTTTTCAAGGCGCACTTAATTATTGCATCTAGAAAAATCGAACTTGGAGACTTTTCAATACTTTGATTTTTATAAAGTTAATTATATATATATATATATATATATATATATATATATATATATATATCTCAATAATTATTTTATTTTTTTTCTCAATAATGTCTTTGAGAATTGCGATTGGATCGGGATATCTGCCTGTCTTTTCGCACTGGACTTGGTCTAGACACCTCGGGAAACAGAAAGAAGTGGTTGAGTATTATCTTTGAATTGAATATTATTTTATCTGCTATAAATAAAATATCTTGAACGGCAAAAACATCAACGACGGACAAAATCTCTCTGTATGAAAGAATGCTTTGCGTCCATTATTTAGAGATAATTATTATTTGAGGGACCAACCACCAAGCAAATGACAGTTTGGCCGAGTGGTCTAAGGCGTCAGATTTTGGCTCTCGTCCGATAGGGCGTGGGTTCAAATCCACAGCTGTCACAATTTGATTTTTAACTTTATATATATACTTATATTTATATATTTTTTACTTTATAATGGAAAATTAAGCTAAAAGGATTTGGAAAATTCGTATAATATGCAATTTTAAGACTTCTTTTGGTCGTGTTTCAAAGTTTAAGGTCTCTTCGCGTGAAAAAGAAAGCAAAAAAAAAAAAATGTTTAAATTAAATTTCACTCAATACTTATGTGTCTTTTTCATATCAATCTCTAGCTTGACTAGAAAATCAAAATTAAATTCTACTGTTGTGAAAATTGGTGGCCGAAGTTCAATCGTGGACTTTGAAAGATCAAAATGACATTGTCTAAAATGTATTGAATTTTTCAATTTTTTCATATTAATTTCTAGTTAGACTGGAAAATCAATATTAGATTCTAGTGTTATAAAAAAATGGTGGATAGGGTTCAATCGAGGATTTTGAAAGGTGAAAATGACATCATTTACAATGTATTAAATAATCCTATCGATGATTAGGTTTATTAAAATCAAGGATTGTTAAATTGAGCAATAGCAAATATCTGGCAAGGCACTTGAAAAAATTCAAGCAATTTGGACCTTTGGCATTCTTTTCTTCCTTTCATTTGTATCTTCGCTTTGATTTTTCTTTTTAGATGTTTATTCTCTTAATATTTCTTACTCTCCCAATCAAACCACATTCCAAATCATGAACGCAAGAACTTAAATAGGCATATATCCATCACCTCATACACGCTCACACCCCTCTAAAATTTCCAGTCTCCTTGGTGTCCATGAACCATGACATGCAGTCGTGCATGGACCCGAACGTGATGGAGGCCAAGGTGGTGGTGAGCTCGTGCAGCCATGTCGGGCCATTCAGGGTCGCCGGGGTGAAGTGGCTCAAGAGCATCGGGATGATTGAGGAGGTCCCTGGCATGAAGGCCCTGGACATGAACACGGCGGAGGATGCCATTGTCAGGCTCACCAGGGAGATTGTTCCTGGGATGATTGTCACTATCATGGAGGTTGTTGAGACTGATGGAGCTCCAAGAATGGTAAGCAATTTAACTAGTAAAATTCAAGAATTAAGCCTTATCAATTGATGTCGTTTTCACTTTTGACATTCAAGAGGCACATCCTGGTCCTCCTAATGCATTCGTTTTTTTATCTAGTAAAAGGATAGTGGCAATCAGTGCTGGCGACACCCTTTAGATGTAATTCTCCTAATGTATTTAGGACTAGTTTTGGAATGAAAAAAAAAAAAAAAGAATCTAATTAGGCCCTTTTTACACTTAGTAGGTGAACCTTACCCTTTTGCAGAAAATTAGAAAATATGAACAAAAACAGAATAAAAAGAAAGGGAATAAAGTAAATTAATAGTTGAAAAAAGCATTAGGAATACCATCACTTCTCTTTTGGCTAGCTTGAGCTTTGGTGTTTGAGCATTTTTTGTGATATTTGCAGGGTCCAACCTTTGGGCCTATGATGATATCAGGGCAGAAGGCGGCTCACTTGGCATTGAAGGCCTTGGGCTAGCCGAACGCCATCGACAAGACCATCGCTGAGATTGGGGGCATGCAGCCGGAGCTTATGCTTGCCTCGGCCGAGACCGGAGAGAGAGTTGACGCGAAAAAATTAGTCGAAATGATGTTGGGAAGTCGCAGTGAGCTCTTTTTTTGTTCAGATTGCAAAGTGAGTAAGGAGATGTGGGCTAGACTGGGAGGCTGTTTATATGGATTTTGGATATGATGAATGAAGTTTCAATCCAATGAGGTTACATAGAAATGGAAAATGAAGTTTAGTGGCAATTCCAACGTTGCCCATTACCGTTTCCCAATTTTACAAGCTTGAGAACAAACACATCTTTCTTCACATGATTTCTCTTCGTTCTATACTATTCACTGCATTCCTCCCCCCCCCCAAAAAAAAGTGGCCCATGCAATTTAGGGTGAGCATGGTCCGAATTAGGTCGGTCCAACATCTAATCTAGGGACCAACCCGCATGGTGTTGTTCTTAATTTTTGGGGCTAGGAACTAACCCTGTTAAATCTAGGATTGAGGATCAGACTAATCCTATTGGTCCGGTCCAATTCCAAGGTCAACCCGGGACCAACTAATAATTTTTTTGTTTCAATTTTTGTATTCCTTAAAAGGATTTACTTACAATTTGAAATTATATATCCATCAACAATGCGATGTTGATCAACCAAAATATAAATACCAATATATATCCAATATAAATTTAAGATAACATAACAACATGAATTACACAATTGCTAAAAGCAACAAAGTATTAAAATGATCAAGACTACTCATGGAGATAAAGTGTTTCCTTTGCTGGAGCATGCTATAATTCCTTGGCTTTTGATTTGTCTTTAAATCATTTTTCTGCTTGGGAAATGGGATGAGATGGGAAGTTAAATAGAAGAGAATTCTAAGTTACACTATAGGTGAAACTTACCAGTGTAATATAATTAAATCGTAAGATGTTCAAAATACTTAATATCAACCATAAATATACAACTCCATATCTTGTTAATTAGGGGTGGGCATGATTTGAATTGGACTAGTCCCACATAAGGCAAGGGGTGAGCAGCTAGCTGTGAGACAAGAGACGAGGGGCAAGCAGCAAGTTGCAAGGTGAGCGATGAGCTGGAAGTGAGGCAAGTGTTGAGTGTTGCTCATGAATAGGGTTTCTAAATTTCTGATTAGGCTTTTGTTCTTTCTGATTTACTTGGGAAAGATAATTTAAAAAAAGAAAAAGAAAAAAGAGGATAAAAAAGAAAGAAAATGATAGAATAGGTTCTTTGGAGGAGAAGTAACCCGTTAATGTTAAGTTAGGATTATAAACTTCAGAATATGTAATATATATATAACATATTAAATATATAATAAATACAAGGTCAGTTCAGATTGGACCAACTCTAAACTTTCAGGACTGAGGATCAACTCATATAGTGTAAGGTCCAAGGATCCTAGGATCAATGATCGACCCAATCCCTTTATGAACTGAGATTGGACTGGTAAGGTCAATCAAAGGTCAACCCTGAAACGATGTTTACCCTTACCGTGCATAAATTAAGAAACTATGTTTGGCATAATCTACTTGGATTTTATTTTGTTTCTCTCTTCTTTAGCACTTCAACATATAATTAAAAACCTTTTAGATTATACAAAAGCCAATTGCAATTATTCTTCAATGAACTATAACTTTCGGCAATAAATAGAGGTTTATTTACATACTCTAAGGCTTTATCATAAACGTGGAATGGTACTTATAAGATACGTGGAATAGTTCTGATCGATATCGTGAAATTGCTGTCCAAGTTTCCATCCATGAAAATCATTAACAATCTAATGGTATAGAATTCATCTTATTCAAATAATCGGAGAATTACCAAAAAGTCCTAAACCTATTGCAATTGTGCCAATTCGATCCTAAACTTTTTTTTTTTTTTCCAATTTAGTCCTAAACCTTTTATAAATGTGCCAATTCAGTCATTCCGGCCAAAATTGGCCGGCCGGAAGTAGCGTGGACGCCGGCGGAGGAGACAGTGGCGGCGAACCAATTTTTTAATAATTTTTTCGATTTTTAATTTTTTTCAATTTTTTCGAATTTTTATTTTATTTTTTCCTCCTTCTTCTTCCTCTGGCTGGCCCGGCCAGCCGGGCGAGGCCGGCGAGGCTTGCCCCCGCCCACCCTTTGGCAGGCGAGCCTCGCCCGGCGGCGCGGCCCGCCGTCGCCCGGCCAAGGCGAGGCTCGGCCTCGCCCGGCCATGGCGAGTCGAGCCTCGCCCGGATCGCGACGGCGGCCTCGCCGTCGGCTGGCGAGGCTCGCCTTCGCCGGTGGCGAGGCGGGGCGAGCCTCGCCGATCTGGCGACGGCGGCCTCGCCGTCGGGCGAGGCTCGCCTTCGCCGGTGGCAGCGAGGCGAACCTCGCCCGGCGACGGCGGCGGCCGTCGCCCGGCCAAGGCGAGCCTCGCCGGATCGCGACGGCGGCCTCGCCGGCCACTAGCAAGGCCGTAACCGGATCTGGCGAGGCGAGTCTCGCCTTGGCCGGGCGGCCGGCCCTCGCCGTCGGCGGGCGAGCTCGCCTTCGCCCGGTGGCGGCGGGGCGAGCCTCGCCGGTGGCGGCGGGCGACCTCGCCGGCCGGCGAGAGGAAGAAGGAGGTAAAAATCGAAAAAAAAAAAATTCGAAAAAAAATCGAAAAAAAAAAAAATCGAAAAAAATTAAAAAAATCGAAAAAAATTAAAAAAATTTTAAAAAATTGGTTCGCCGGCCAGCTGTCTCCGGCCGGCGTCCACGTCATCTCCGGCCGGCCAATTTTGGCCGGAAGGACTGAATTAGCACATTTATAAAGGTTTAGGACTAAATTGGCAAAAAAAAAAAAGTTTAGGACTGAATTGGCACAAATTACAATAGGTTTAGGACTTTTTGGTAATTCTCCCTCAAATAATCAGGGCAATCACAGATGGTGTATATGATAGTGCTTCTAGAAAAACAAATTCAAACAAAACCTGCCATTGAAAAAATTTCTTAGCTTGTGAAATTGTTAAATGCAAATTGTGCAAGTCAATCGACACCAACAAAGAACATGACTATAAATTTATAGAGCCCTTCATATTTTCATGCTCCACGCCTTAGCCAACTCAATTTCCTTTTCTTTCTTCACGGTCCTTCAACTGCTCCATGGCAACATTGGCAAGACCCCTGAGAATCTGAGATGCCAACAAAGCAACGAATCATGCATCATATCTCACTTGCATTTTAGAAAACCTCTTTTGACATGTAATTATCATGACTTACACACTCCAACCTTGCATGTAAAAGTAAGAACATCTGAAGAGTCTTATTTTTATATCCTTTGTTTATACTATGTTTAATGATATGAGAAACGTACTAAGCAATAATATTGATGTGAGATCAATGAATTTGATCCGCATTGTAAATGTATTAATTCAATATACCGGAACTTGTGGATATAGTAGAAATAAGTGTGCATTTGACAAAGCTTAACCCGCCATGACTTTTAGCTGTTTATAGCTGTTTATAATTGCTTCGTTACTCTACAAGACATCAGCAACTTTACATAATACATTGATCTAAGAAAGCACTATTTATCTTAGCATACGTGAAATACATAAAGCTTTTGTTGTGCACTCTGATCCGAGAAGCTCAATCTCTCCTATTCTCCTCAATTCAATCAATTTGCAAACGTGAAGTACTAAACACATTTTGCATTTTTAGAAAAGTATTATAGCCAAAGAAACAAACTGTTTAAGTCTCAATTAGCGATAAGTGTTTTTTTTTTTTTTTTTTTTGGGGGGAACAATAAAATTAGAAAGATATATTCACTTTTGATTTGCTAAAAAGAGATGTAATTTTTAGCATTACATTCTATCTATCTCTTGTGTAAATTTGTCGCTATATGCTTCTAGAGAGTACTTCTCTCTGTCCTTTGCTCTTTCTAAGTTTATTTTATCTAGAACCATATCAAACAATATACATGAGACCAATGACTTTGCTCGATGTTGGAATTCCTTCTAATTGACAAAGATGGTATTTATATAGTAGGAACGATTTACGGCTTTTGGCTGCATATGGTAACCATGAGGCTGATTACGCAACTTTGAGCATTTTCTTAGTGAATTCAATACCAGAATTTTGATTAAGTAAATTAATCAATCTTTGAGGTTCGATATAATGGTTTTTCTTAAAAGTCAAGTAATGATAAAAAGGTATGCATTGTCACATTAGAGGAATATACAATTTCTACCTACCCTACCATTTATCAAATTTCTTGGTATGGAATGTTATGAATGCAAAATAAGCAAGTGAATCCACCAATAATGAGAATGACCAACTCTTTGCCTATTTATACAGCTCTCATCTTTTGATGCTCCAAGCTTCAATATCTTATTCCTCTTGGGCCACAATCTTGCTACTCTCCTCATATGTGACCATCTCTATCAACAAATGATGAAGTTGTTCCGTCGACCACTATAGCTTTTTTCCTCAAAAAACCTATTGATGCATCTAATGATTATCCATTTGTTTTGTCAAATATTATGTCCACATACAAAAAAACTCTCCTAATTTAGAGGGAGATGCATCATCATGCGCTCTATCTCTAAAAAGTCGGATCAATGATCTACCAAAATATTCTACTTGCATGACTTCGTCTCGTTAGAGGTATGAATTTCCAAAAGTAACATCTTGTTAGATTAACCATTTTTGTCTTAGTTCAACTACTTACCTTTTCTACTCACGGTCTGGAATTGATCAAACTTTCTATTGTTCAGTTATTGTAGCTTTGGCCAGCTCTCTTGGTGGATAACATCAAGAGCTTGCTAGGGACTCCATCAAAAAGAAGAGACGAATCAAAGTTTGACCTGGACACTAAAAATGGGTTTTGAACCCATTTACTAATCCAAAATTGTACCTTACTTTCAAAAGTCCAGTCATAATTGGTTATAAAATGAAATGGCCAAAATAAATGGGTTAAAATGGAATTTAAGGTCAACTCATTTCCAAACCACTTGACAAAGCGTTCAGACTATTTTCTCTCTTGATGGTGTGCTCGGTCCAACGGTGGACACTGCCCTGTCTCCAACTCCATTTCACACACTCTCCCCTTTATCTCCCTCTCCAAGCCAAGCAATCGTCCCCAACCTCCGTCTCTTCTGAAGGCCATGACAGCTTCGATGGTGGGCCGGAGCAAGAACCGAGAGCTGCTCCAGAGGTGGAGGGCCCTCGGCATCAAGGCCATCCAAGCCGTGCAGGCGCTAGAGCAATTGAGCAACGAGGACCTGCGATAGCTCGAGCTAGTTCGCCTAAAGCCGATTCCCCTTCCGGACTGTCGTCCAAGGAAGGGACTGACTTTTGCATAGGTTCTATGTTGTCCCATGGAACTCCAATTTGCAAAGCAAACTCCATCTTCATTGCATAGAGGAAGTGAACTTAGGGCATGCTTTAGAGTAAATAGCTCTGTTTTTCAGTATCACATGTAAAATCGTATAACATCTCGTTGTAGGGAGTGAGCTTCCCTTAATTTTTTTTTTCATGGCTGAGAGAAATTAATTTTTATTACAAAAAACATCAATCTATTTTCTCGTAGGGCGGACCCCTGAATTAGTTGGTCCTATTTTTTTTCAAGTGCCACCAATGAACATGTGATATTAATCTCGAGTGATGGTCCAGTTAATGTTGGCACACTAGCACGACCCGAAGCCATGACAAAGTTGGCATATCTTTTATGTCGTACTTTTTTCTGATCAACAAAATCCAATGTAAATCCTCTAGTAACCGTGATGCTTTGAAGTACCATAAATAATCCCTTATTTCATTTTTCTAGTTTTGGTATATGTTATTCTAGTTTACAATATAAGAAACCACCTATTAAATATGCACATCGATGGAAACAAGATCGAGAATGATGCTGTGTCCATAAATACAAATAAAGACATGATCTTAATTGAGCGTTGATCTAGATAAACATTTTCAATGGCACAGAGATGATGTACTATGCTTTCATGGAAAGGTGAAATTTCATTTGTGATTTTTTTGTCGAAAAGAATTATATTCACTATTTAAAAGGATACATTAGAAGTATGTAAGTTTCGTAACAAAGTGAATCGAAGCCGAGTAAGGTCTATCATAGTGAAATACAAATCCCAATCCATAAAATAAAGAAAATCACTCGAACACTGGTAGGGTTAATCACAAGTTCGTTACACAACCATAGATCTATCAAGCAAAATAACTTGTGGCAAATTAATCGATCTCGGATCTTCATCAATTATGAATACACATTAGAAATTCCTCCTCCAGCAATTACAACGTAGCTAGTTTATAGTGCACGCCTAAGATTGGCTTTCTCTGGATCATCGCCGTACAAGACAATCAAGATAAGTTGAACGAACACAAATCTAATAGTTGGGAGAGCAAATCTTCATGGTTCAGCAAGACATCGGAGTTCATGCCATCACCATTGAAGCTGAAGGCAAAGAACTTATATACAAATATAACACAGAGGCATCGCATCCTTGAAATTATATTTATAATGGCAGATTTATATCATGCGAGAATAGCTCCTAATATAAAAATTAAATTGAGAGAGTTCAAATTCTCAAATTTAAAACTAGATTGAGAGAAGACATTTCCTAGATCTAAATTGGAAGAGAATAATAGAAAAAAAAAGATTAGAATATAAGGGTGTGTTTCTTTTGCGAAAAATTAACGATTTAGAAAATATTTTTGAAAAATAAATGTTTATCTTGCTTACAAAAATAAATGGATGAAAAATTTATTTATTGCCCACAAAAATAATTAAGCTTAAATTGATATCGATAATGAAAATATTTATGTTGATTAATTCTTCCAAATAATATAAGTAATCATTTTTCAAAAATATTTTTCAAATAGCTCAATTTCGTGAAATTGACGTATTCTAAAAGTCTTGAATGACATGTTATCCCAAAATCTCTATCCTTGCATATTATAAATATATATAGAATAATGGGATATAAAAGTGAGAATCTGGAAACCAAATTCATCTCCATTTTCCTCACAACAAGCGGGTTATTTCCTTTTCTACTTCTTCTCATAAAATAAAAAATAATTTCATCTCGCTCTGTGTATGGTGTGAAGTCTGCTTCTTCCCTCTACGGGAACGAAAAGCTCGACGGCATCATCGTCGTTGTCGTCCCAAAAATCTTGAACTTTCATCCAAATACTTCTCCAAAATCACGCCTCCATCGCCAAATCATTCTCAACCTCGGCGAACATCCTCCCTTGGACTCGGAGAGCTCAGATCGAGCAGCATCAGCTGGCCTCGCAGATCTCCGCCCTCCTCCTGCAGAGGCGAAACTGGGCACCTCTTCTTGAAACCCTCGACCTCCCTTCCCGCCTGAACCCATCTCTCTTCCTCCGCGTCCTGCGCAGAATCGAGACGAACCCTCGAATATCTCTCGGTTTCTTCAGCTGGGTCGGGACCAGATTGGGTTTTGGAGCGAACCTCGGGTCTTGCTGCCACATCATTCGTGTGCTGTATTTTTTTTTTTTTTTTTTTTGGGGCTTAAATTAGTTGATTAGCATTACGCCGGCATCTTCCTTTCAAAAATTACCGTAATCCGATCATGATAACGATATTCATAGATTTATTGTCTATCCCGAAAAAAAGAAAAGAAAACCACCGACATGATGTTTAATGTCTAGCCCTGAATTCTATGTTGTAGTGGAATTGTTTCCATATGATGTATAATTGCTTTGGTACTCTACAAGACATCAGCAACTTTATATAATACATTGATCTAAGAATACACTATTTATCTTAACATATGTGAAATGCATAAAGCTTTTGTTGGGCACTCTGATTCGAGAAGCTTGATCTCTCCTACTCTCCTCAACTCAAACAATTTGCAAACGCAAAGTACCAAACACATTTTACATCTTTTAGAAAAGTATTATGGCCAAATAAACTTTTAAGTCTCGAATAGTGATAAGTGTATTTTTTTTTTTGGTGCAATAAAATCAGAAAGATATATTTACTTTTGATTTGCTAAAAAAATATGTAATTTTTTTGGTCAATGATTAGAAGTGTTAGCATTACATGCTATCTATCTCTTGCTTAAATTTGTTGCTAAATGCTTCAGAGAGTACTTCTCTCCGTCCTTTGCAACCATATCAAACAATATACATGAGACCAATGAGTTTGCTCGATGTTGGAATTACTTCTAATTGACAAAGATGGTATTTGTATAGTAGGAATGATTAACGGCTTTTGGCTGCATATAGTAACGATGAGGTTGATTATGTGACTTTGAGCATTTTATCAGCAAATTCAATAATGACATTGAATATCGATCGTCAAATTGTAGCGTTCAGAATTTTGATTAAGTAAATTAATCTATCTTTGAGTTTCGATACAATAGTTATTCTTAAAAGTCAAGTAATGATTATATGGTATGCATTGTCACATTAGGGAAATCAATTTCTACCTAACCTACCATTTATTAGATTTCTTGAAATGGAAATGTTATGATTGCAAAATATGCAAGTGAATCCACCAATAATGAGTATGACCAACTCTTTGCCTATTTATACTGTTCTCATCTTTTGATGCTCCAAGCTTCAATATCTTATTCTTCTTGAGCCACAATATTGCCACTCTCCTCATATATGACCATCTCCATCAACAAATGATGAAATTGTTCCGTCGACCACTATAGTTTTTTTCCTCAAAAAACATATTGATGCATCTAATGGTTATCCATTTGTTTTGTCAAATATTATGTCCACATACAAAAAATACTCTCCTAATTCAACGGGAGATGCATCATCATGCGCTCTATCTTTGAAAAGTCAGATCAGCGATCTACCAAAATATGCTACTTGCATAACTTCGTCTCGTCAAAGGTATGAATTTCCAAAAGTAACATCTTGTTAGATTAATTATTTTTGTCTTAATCTGACTACTTACCTTTC
This sequence comes from Eucalyptus caleyi, assembly GCA_014182885.2. Taxonomy (NCBI): domain Eukaryota; kingdom Viridiplantae; phylum Streptophyta; class Magnoliopsida; order Myrtales; family Myrtaceae; genus Eucalyptus; species Eucalyptus caleyi. Next base: position 52,845,176 of record CM024470.2, read on the forward strand.
CTACTCGCGATTTGGAATTGATCTAACTTTCTATTGCTTAGTTATTGTAGCTTTTGCCGGCTCTCTTTGCGGATAACATCAAGAGCTTGCCGGGGACTCCATCAAAAAGAAGAGACGACTCGAAGTTTATCTAGACATTAAAAATTTGTTTTGAACCCATTTACTAACCCAGAATTCCTTGAATTGGTCATACATGATGATCTTAAATATCAAAAGTCCAGTCATAATGGGTTATAAAATGAAAAGTGTAAAATAAATGGGTAAATGGAATTTAAGACCGACTCATTTCCAAACCACTTGACAAAGCGTTCGGACTATTTTCTCTCTTGATGGCGTGCTTGGTCCAGCGATGGACACTGCCCAGTCTCCAACTCCACTTCACACACTCTCCCCTTTATCTCCCTCTCCTAGCTAAGCAATCGTCGTCCTCAACCTCCATCTCTTCTGAAGGCCATGACAACTTCGACGGTGGGCCGGAGCAAGAACCGAGAGCTGCTCCAGACGTGGAGGGCCCTCGGCATCAAGGCCATCCAAGCCGTGTAGGCGCTAGAGCAATTGAGCAACGAGGACCTACGATAGCTCGAGCTAGTTTGCCTACAGCCGATTCCCTTCCGGACTGTCGTCCAAGGAAGGGACTGACTTTTGCATAGGTTCTATGTTGTCCCATGGAACTCCAATTTGCAAAGCAAACTCCATCTTCATTGCATAGAGAAAGTGAACTTAGGGCATGCTTTAGAGTAAATAGCTATGTTTTCCAGTATCACATGTAAAATCGTATAAGAGCTCGTTGTAGGGAGTGAGCTTCCCTTATTTTTTTTTTTTCCATGGCTGAGAGAAATAATTTTTTATTACATAAAACATCAATCTACGTTCTCGTATTATGGGCAGACCCCTGAATTAGTTGGTCCTATTTTTTTAAAGTGTTGCCAATGAACATATGATATTAATCTCGAGCGATGCTCCAGTTAATGTTGGCACACTAGCACAACCCGAAGCAATGACAAAGTTGGCATATCTTTTATGTCATACTTTTTTCTGATCAACAAAATCCGATGTAGATCCTCTAGTAACCGTGATGCTTAGAAGTGCCATAAATAATCCGTTATTTCATTTTTCTAGTTTTGGTATATGTTATTCTAGTTTACAATATAAGAAATCACCTATTAAATATGTACATCAATAGAAACAAGATCGAGAATGATGCTGTGTCCATAAATACAAATAAGTACCTAATCTTAATTGAGCGTTGATCTAGATAAACATTTTAAACGGCACAAAGAGGAGATGATGTACTATGCTTTCATGGAAAGGTGAAATTTCATTTGTGCTTTTTTTGTCGAAAAGAATTATATTCATTATTTAAAAGGATATATTAGAAGTACAAATCCAATTTCATAACAAAGTGGATAGAAGCCGAGTAAGGTCTAGTATAGTGAAATACAAATCCAAATCCATAAAATAAAGAAAATCAATCGAACACTGGTAGGGTTCATCACAAGTTTGTCACACAATAATGGATCTATCAAGCAAAATAACTTGTGGCAAATTAGTGGATCTCAGATCTTCGTCAATTATGAATACACATTATAAATTCCTCCTCCAGCAACGATGACATAGCTAGTTTATAGTGCATTCCTAAGACTGGCTTTCTCTGGATCATCGCCATACAAAGACAATCACAATAAGTTGAACAAACACGAATCTTATAGTTGGGAGAGCAAATCTTTGTGGTTTAGCAAGACATCGGAGTTCATGCCATCACCGTTGAAGCTAAAGACAAAGGATTTATATACAGACATAACACAGAGGCATCGCATCCTTGGAAGTTTATTTATTCTCCCAGATTTATATCAGGTGAGAATAGCTCCTGATATAAAAATTAAATCGAGAGAGTTTAAACTCTCAAATTTAAAACTAGATCGAGAGAAGATATTTCTTATATCTAAATCAAAAGAGAAGAGTAGAAAAATAAAGAAAAAAAGGTTAGAATATGAGGTGTATTTCTTTCTCAAAAAATAAATGTTTGTCTCTCTTACAAAAATAAATGGATGAAAAATTTAATCATCGTTACAAAAAATAGTTGAGCATAAATTGTAATCAATAATGAAAACATTTTCATTTACTAATTCTTCCAAACAATATAAGTAATCGTTTTTTGAAAATTATTTTTAAATCGCTCATGTTTCGTAAAATTGATGTGACATCCCGATTTTCCAATTCTATTTTCATAAATTGAGACGGGCGTTTCGTTGGCACGCGTATAGTTATTTTCCTTGAGTCAGCCACTCATGTGAAAATTAATCTATCGGGTGAAGCCGTTAAGAGTTTCTAATGCATCGAGGCTCGAGAATTTGATCGGGAAGCGACGCTTTCGGCCGAGCTAATAACTGGGTCATTCTGGCGCAATTAAAATCGATTAGAGATCGGAGATGGTCGACTCGACAAAGGCATGTGATCGAGTGTGGGTGATTCCACCAGTTGCGTGATTCTTGTCGATCGACACCTGACCGACTTTTCATCGATTGGGTACTGTGTTCGTAATTGAAACCTTGATATTACCCCGACAAGTAAGTCGCCAATGTTTCAAAGATGTACATTGTGGCTTGAGATGATCAACCACGGGTCAAATGCGTGAAAAATTTCTAAAAATTTCCGGTAGGTTGGGCGCCCAGTATCGTCTTAAAGTGAAATGCAGTAGAATTGAGATCGGGTCGAAATTGGAAGTACGGGTATGTCACAAATCGTTTCAAGATCATTGAATCATCTTTGGGAAAATTTTTATGCAAGCTGAGCTTTTAAAGAAAATAATCGAAATGGCTAATTTGGCTCGAGAAATTAGTAGGCGCTTTGGTGTGTTTTGGACTTAAGTTGGTTACATAGACAAGTAAATATTTGAATTGAAGCGTGGTGACGTTGGGTTAATTTAATGAGAACGATTGGATGGAATTGATTGAGAAATGATTGAATTAAGTGTCTGAAGTTTAAATGCGTGAAAAAATAAAATGGACCCATTGAATAATGTTGTGGGAGAGGAGATAGTGGAAAATGACATCATGCAGGTGATGTCATGCTGATTGAAGCCAAGCGAATGGGAGCTTGACAAGTGGCAAGTGGTAATTGGCTCTCAAAAAGTGGGGCTCTCCCATCATCTTCAACCTTAGGAAGGAGAGAGAGGGAGAGAGGGAGGGAGGAAGCCGACCGGACCAGCAGCTCGCCGGCCGCCCTCCGCCTGCTCGCACGCCCGTCGCCGGAGCCGTCGCGCCCGCCGTCGCCGTTCCGCCAGGCCGCTCGCCGCCGCGCCATCGCCTCTCTCCTCCGCCTCCTGTTCATGCTCGACGTCTCCAGCAGATCTGGGAACGCCAGCAGCAACGAGGACCGAACAGCAAGCCGCCGGAGTTCCTCGCCGCCGCTCGTCGCCGCCCGCCGCTCGCGCGCCGTCCGCCGCCCCGCACAGCCGCTGCTCCTCGCTCGCCCGCGTTTGGCCGACGCCCAGCTGCGTCTCAGCCTCGGTTCGTGCGTTTTAGGAGCTGCCGGAGCTCGTCCCCGCCGCCGCGAGGCCTCGCCGGAGCTCCGCCCGGCCCGTCCAAGCCCCGCCGGTCTCTCCTCTGCCGTTCCTCCGCCGAATCGCCGCTGGATCCGCCCCCAACCAGCAGCCACCGGAAGTTGCAGAAAATGGGTATGCAGCACCTGTTTGGCCCGTTTTGGCCGCCTTCCCGAGCCCGGATGCTCGGCCCGCTTTGAGGAAAGTCGATCCTCGCGTCGTCCCCGTCGTTTTGGTTCGCTCGGCTCGCTAATCCGGTGAGTTTAACTCACTAAATCTTGATTAGAGGGTTAATGATACCCTAAGTGTGCTTAGTCTAAGTTAAGTAAGATTAGGTTGGTAGATTAGTTTATTTAAATATGGATTAGATTAAGTTGTTTAATTAAAGTTAAACATGTTTAGTTTAAGGGTTAAGTAGGTTTATTTTTAAAATAAACCTTGATGTATTTTATAAAGGAATTTACTTTTGATTTATTTAAACATTTCGAAATTATTTAATAATTTAATATTATATCATTACTCGAAATTATTAAAATATGATTATTTAATTATTTTCGGAATAAATTTAATTATTTATTAAATTGAAAATTTTCCGGGACCACTAAATTCTCAGAATTTCGTGCCGGTCGCTGCTGTGTATTCGGATTTTGAAATTAATGGTCGGATATTATAAATTGAATGTGGATTGTGAAAAATAGGAATATGATTATTTAATTAATTTTCGGAATAAATTTAATTATTTATTAAAATTCGAAAATTTCGTCGGGACCTTATATTATCAGAATTTCGTGCGATTCTTTGCTGTGCATTTAGAATTTGAATTTGATGAATGTATGTGGCAAATTGAGTGTTGATTGTGATAAATAGAGATTTTATTGATAAAAACCCAGTATCGGGTTTTGATGCAAAAATTGGATTTTAATTATTATATTAAATAGTGGGGTTTGAAAAAGAGAGATATTGGCTTGTTGATTCGAAATTAGCGTGTCCCCACACACGTGAGTAATTTACGGAATATTTTTAATATGAAGAAAAATGGCGGGATCACTATTTTAAGTGGAAGCGTTGATTTAAATATAAAGTGTCACTGGGCCGAGTATGCTGTGGCTGTGTGATAACTAAGAGGAACCGTCTGGGCTGTTGGCGGACTTGCCCCTATATGGGATGCCCACGCGGTGGATGCGGGTGTCGATGGGTCAGGCCCATGCTCCTTCGGGAATGCCGTCGGCCTTGACTAGACCCGCGCTCCATGGGGAGACGATGCACAGCATGAGTGTCGGTAGATAGCCGAACAGCGAGTAGGCTATGCCCTTGTCTGGATGAATAACAATTGGAATGCATGTTGGGTGTTATTGATATGTCGGATTATGGGACGGAATTGTGTGGCATGGAATGGGACGTGTCGTAACGATTTAGTCTTATAATCGGGACCCCGTGGTTGTTGGTTATATGAAAAGAATGCGTTCCGGTTGTTAAGTTCATATTACTATCGTGATTGAGTGATTTGAATTGTCTTGAACTTGCGGGAAGGAGCGAGGCGAGTAAGTTCTCTGTGTGATGTGGCTAGGCCACCCGGGTGTTTTTTTCCTTCTAATAGGGGTTTAGGGGGTTGAACTTGCTGAGACATCGTCTCATCCCGGTTGTGGGATTAAAATTTCAGGTCCCTAGATGGCGGTCGTGGAGGACCCGAAGCCCTAAGTTTGGAAAGGTGGAGACTGAAGTATCGGTGAACGTGTCCTGCTAGTTGGCTTTAGGATAGTTCCCCATTCGTTGAGCTGGTCTATTTTGTAGACAGTCTAGAGTTGTATTTAAACCTATGTGTTGTAAATGAGTGTTTGGTATTGTGGTTGATTGCCTGCTTTCTATCCCAAGTTAAATGTTGTCAGGGGATTTGTTTCGCTTCCGCATGCGTAATAAAATGAATGGGTCGGCGACGTATCCTGGGATGTCGCATATTTGATCGACCGCAGTGGGATGTGCGCGACCTCGAGGTTCGGGGCGTGACAATTGACATATCCTAAAAGTCTTGAATGACATCGTTATCCCAAAATCTCTATCCATGCATATTATAAATATATATAGAATAATGGGATATAAAAGTGAGAATCTAGAAACCAAATTCATCTCCCTTTTCCTCACAACAAGCGGGCTATTTCCTTTTCTATTTCTTCTGATAAAATAAAAAATAATTTCATCTCGCTCTGTGTATGGCGTGAAGTCTGCCTTTTCCATCCGGCGGAACGAAAAGCTCAATGGCATCATCGTCGTCGTCGTCCCGAAAATCTTGAACTTTCATCCAAATGCTTCTCCAAAATCGCACCTCCATCGCCAAATCATTCTCAACCTCGGCGAACAACCTCCCTTGGAGAGCTCAGATCGAGCAGCATCAGTTGGCCTCGTAGATCTCCGCCCCCCTCCTGCAGAGGCGAAACTGGGCACCTCTTCTTGAAACCCTCGACCTCCCTTCCCGCCTAAACCCATCTCTCTTCCTCCGGGTCCTGCGCGTCTTGCTGCCACATCATCCGTGTCTTTGTATATATTTTTTTTTTTTTTTTTTTTTTTTTGGGGCTTAAATTAGCCGATTAGCACTATGCCGGCATCTTCCTTTCAAAAATTACCATAATCCGATCATGATAACGATGCCTTAACATATCACTCATTCATAGATTTATTGTCTAACCAGAAAAAAAAAAAAACCCAGACGTAATGTTTAATGTCTAGCCCTGAATTCTCTGTTGTTGTGGAATTGTTTCCATATGATGTATAATTGCTTTGGTACTCTACAAGACATCAGCAACTTTATATAATACATTGATCTAAGAATGCACTATTTATCTTAACACATGTAAAATGCATAAAGCTTTAGTTGGGCACTCTGATCCGAGAAGCTTGATCTCTCCTACTCTCCTCAATTCAATCAATCTGCAAATGCGAAGTACCAAACACATTTTACATTTTTTAGAAAAGTATTATGGCCAAATAAAATTTTAAGTCTCGAATAGTGATAAGCGTATTTTTTTTTTTTTGGTGCAATAAAATCAGAAAGATATATTTACTTTTGATTTGGTAAAAAAAATATGTAATTTTTTTGGTCAATGATTAGAAGTGTTAGCATTACATGCTATCTATCTCTTGCGTAAATTTGTTGCTAAATGCTTTAGATAGTACTTCTCTCCGTCCTTTGCTCTTACTAAGTTTACTTTATCTAGAACCATATCAAACAATATACATGAGACCTTGCTCGATGTTGGAATTACTTCTAATTGACAAAGATGGTATTTACATAGTAGGAATGATTAACGGCTTTTGGCTGTATATAGTAACCATGAGGTTGATTATGTGACTTTGAGCATTTTATCAGCGAAATCAATAATGACATTGAATATTGGTCGTCGAATTATAGTGTTCGGAATTTTCATTAAGTAAATTAATCAATCTTTGAGTTTCAATACAATAGTTATTCTTAAAAGTCAAGTAATGATTAAATGGTATGCATTGTCACATTAGAGAAATATACAATTTCTACCTAACCTACCATTTATCAGATTTCTTGAATTCCTACCATTTATCAGATTTCTTGAAATGGAAATGTTATGAATGCAAAATATGCAAGTGAATCCACCAATAATGAGAATGACCAACTCTTTGCCTATTTATACTGTTCTCATCTTTTGATGCTCCAAGCTTCAATATCTTATTCTTCTTGAGCCACAATCTTGCCACTTTCCTCATATATGACCATCTCCATCAACAAATGATGAAGTTGTTCCGTCGACCACTATAGTTTTTTTACCTCAAAAAACATATTGATGCATCTAATGGTTATCCGTTTGTTTTGTCAAATATTATGTCCACATACAAAAAAAACTCTCCTCATTCAATGGGAGATGCATCATCATGTGCTCTATCTTTGAAAAGTCGGATCAGCGATCTACCAAAATATACTACTCGCATGACTTCGTCTCGTCAAAGGTATGAATTTCCAAAAGTAACATCTTGTTAGATTAACTGTTTTTGCCTTAATCCGACTACTTACCTTTCCTACTCGCGATTTGGAATTGATCTAACTTTCTATTGCTCAGTTATTGTAGCTTTTGCCGGCTCTCTTGGCGGATAACATCAAGAGCTTGCTGGGGACTCCATCAAAAAGAAGAGACGACTCGAAGTTTATCTAGACCCTAAAAATGGGTTTTGAACCCATTTACTAACCCAGAATTACTTGAATTGGTCATACATGGTGACCTTAAATATCAAAAGTCCAGTCATAATGGGTTATAAAATGAAAAGTGTAAAATAAATGGGTAAATGGAATTTAAGATCGACTCATTTCCAAACTATTTTCTCTCTTGCTGGCGTGCTTGGTCCAACGATGGACACTGCCCAGTCTCCAACTCCACTTCACACACTCTCCCCTTTATCTCCCTCTCCAAGCCAAGCAATTGTCCCCAACCTCCGTCTCTTCTGAAGGCCATGACAGCTTCGACGGTGGGCCGGAGCAAGAACCGAGAGCTGCTCCAGTGGTGGAGGACCCTCGGCATCAAGGCCATCCAAGCCGTGCAGGCGCTAGAGCAATTGAGTAACGAGGACCTGCGATAGCTCAAGCTAGTTCGCCTACAGCCGATTCTCCTTCCGGACTGTCGTCCAAGGAAGGGACTGACTTTTGCATAGGTTCTATGTTGTCCCATGGAACTCCAATTTGCAAAGCAAACTCCATCTTCATTGCATAGGCATGCTTTAGAGTAAATAGCTCTGTTTTCCAGTATCACATGTAAGATCGTATCACAGCTCGTTGTAGGGAGTGAGCTTCCCTTAATTTTTTTTTTTCATGGCTGAGAGAAATAAATTTTTATTACATAAAACATAAATTTATTCTCTCGTATTATGGGCGGACCCCTGAATTAGTTGGTCCTATTTTTTTCAAGTGCCGCCAATGAACATGTGATATTAATCTCGAGTGATGGTCCAATTAATGTTGGCACACTAGCACGACCCCAAAGCGATGACAAAGTTGGCATATCTTTTATGTCGTACTTTTTTCTGATCAACAAAATCCGATGTGGATCCTCTAGTAACCATGATGCTTTGAAGTGCCATAAATAATATGTGATTTCATTTTTCTAGTTTTGGTATATGTTATTCTAGTTTACAATATAAGAAACCACATATTAAATATGTACATCAATGGAAACAAGATCGAAAATGATGCTGTGTCCATAAATACAAATAAAGACGCGATCTTAATTGAGCGTTGATCTAGATAAACATTTTCAACAGCACAAAGAGGAGATGATGTAATATGCTTTCATGGAAAGGTGAAATTTCATTTGTGATTTTTTTGTCGAAAAGAATTATATTCATTATTTAATAGGATACATTAGAAGTACATAAGTTTCGTAACAAAGTGAATCGAAGCCGAATAAGGTCTATTATAGTGAAATACAAATCCCAATCCATAAAATAAAGAGAATTAATTGAACACTGGTAGGGTTAATCACAAGTTTGTTACACAATAATAGATCTATCAAGCAAAATAACTTGGTGGCAAATCAATTGATCTTAGATCTTCATCAATTATGAATACACATTAGAAATTCCTCCTCGAGCAATTACAACGTAGCTAGTTTACAATGCATGCCTAAGATTGGCTTTCTCTGGATCATCGCCGTACAAAGACAATCAAAATAAGTTGAACAAACACAAATCTAATAGTTGGGAGAGCAAATCTTCGTGGTTCAACAAGACATCGGAGTTCATGCCATCACCATTGAAGCTGAAGGCAAAGAACTTATATACAGATATAACACAGGCATTGCATCCTTGAGGTTATATTCAAACTCCCACATTATATCAAGCGAGAATAGCTCCTAATATAAAAATTAAATCGAGAGAGTTCCAATTCTCAAATTTAAAACTAGATCAAGAGAAGACATTTCCTAGATCTAAATTGGAAGAGAAAATAGAAAAAAAAAAAAAAAAAAAGGTTAGAATAAGGGTGTGTTCCTTTCTTGAAAAATCAATGATTTAGGAAATATTTTTCGAAAAATAAATGTTTGTTTTGCTTACAAAAATGAATGGATGAAAATTTTATTTATTACCCACAAAAATAGTTAAGTATAAATAATTATCAATAATGAAAATATTTCCATTAACTAATTCTTCCGAATGATATAAGTAATAGTTTTTTTAAATATTTTTCAAATCGTTTATTATCTGTGAAACTAACGTATTCTAAAAGTCTTGAATGACATCATTATCGGAAATCTCGCTCCATCTATATTGTAAATATATATAGAATAATGGGAGATAAAAGTGAGAATCTGAAAACCAAATTCATCTCCATTTTCCTCGCAACGAGCGGGGCTATTTCCTTTTCTATTTCTTCTTATAAAAAAAAAAAAAAATTCATCTCGCTCTGTGTATGGTGTGAAGTCTGCTTCTTCCCTCTGCCGGAACGAAAAGCTCAATGGCATTGTCGTTGTTGTCCCGAAAATCTTGAACTTTCATCCAAATGCTTCTCCAAAATCGCGCCTCCATCGCCAAATCATTCTCAACCTCGGTGAACATCCTCCCTTGGAGCATCAACTGGCCTCGCAGATCTCCGCCCTCCTCCTGCAGAGGCGAAATTGGGCACCTCTTCTTGAAACCCTCGACCTCCCTTCCCGCTTGAACCCATCTCTCTTCCTCCGTGTCCTACGCAGAATCGAGACGAACCCTCGAATATCTCTCGGTTTCTTCAACTAGGTCGAGACCAGATTGGGTTTTGGAGCGGACCTCAGGTCTTGCTGCCACATCATCCGTGTGCTGTATTATTTTTTTTTTGGAGGGGGGGGGGCTTAAATTAGCTGATTAGCATTATGCCGGCATCTTCCTTTCAAAAATTACTGTAATCTGATCATGATAACGATGCCTTAACATATCACTCCTTCATAGATTTATTGTCTAGCCGAAAAAAAAAAAAAAAAAAAACCCACAGACGTAATGTTTAATGTTGTTGGAATTTGTGATCCAATTCTAGAAACTTCAAGATAGATTTAAGCTAGAAAATTCAAGAAAAATTCTAGAAGAGTCTAGAAGCCGCCAAAGTTGGTGTGTTCTAAAATACTCTATATGTTACTATAAAATAATAGTAGCTATTTGTAGAGAAGTCTAGAGACTTCCTCCACCGACTTTGGCAACTATATAAAGGAGCAAGTGCTCCATGTTTTGGTGGGAGCTAAGCATAAAAACCACATCATGTAGCTCCCTCACCAACACCTCATTCAACTGTTGTAAAATTATTTTCATAAACTAGTGAAACTATCCCTTGTCCCGTGTCTATCCCTTGCTATCTCATCCATTGTCCATCCTCTACAAAATATACCATACACTTGTACATATCACTAACCAAAAACTATAACTAATACCAAAACTATGCTTCCGCACGCATTTATATTTTAACAAATGTTTAGCCCTGAATTCTCTATTGTTGTGGAATTGTTTCCATATGATGTATAATTGCTTTGGTACTCTACGGCACATCAGCAACTTCAGATAATACATTGATCTAAGAATGCACTATTTATCTTAACATATGTGAAATACATAAAGCTTTTGTTGTGCACTCTAATTCGAGAAGCTCGATCTCTCCTACTCCCCTCAATTCACTCAATCTACCAACGCAAAGTACCAAACACATTTACATTTTTTAGAAAAGTATTATGGCCAAAGAAACTGTTTAACTCTTGAATAGCGTTAAGTGTTTTTTTTTTTTGGCAATAAGATCAGAAAGATATATTTACTTTTGATTTGCTAAAAAAGATGTAATTTTTTTTTGTCAATAATTTGAAGTGTTAGCATTACATGCTATCTATCTCTCGTGTAAATTTGTCGCTAAATGCTTGTAGAGAGTACTTCTCTCCGACCTTCGCTCTTAATAAGTTTATTTTATCTAGAACCATATCAAACAATATACATGAGACCAATGAGTTTGCTCGATGTTGGAATTCCTTCTAATTGACAAAGATGGTATTTATATAGTAGGAATGATTTACGGCCTTTGGCTTCATATAGTTACCATGAGGTTGATTATGTGACTTTGAGCATTTTATTAGCGAATTCAATATTGACATTGAATATCAATTGTCGAATTGCCGCATTCAGAATTTTGATTAGGTTAATTAATCAATTTTTGAGGTTCGATATAATGGTTATTCTTAGAAGTCAAGTAATGATAAAATGGCATGTATTGTCACATTAGAGGAATATACAATTTCTACCTAACCTACCATTTATCAGATTTCTTGGTATGGGAATGTTATGAATGCAAAATATGCAAGTGAATCCACTAATAATGAGAATGACCAACTCTTTGCCTATTTATACAGCTCTCATCTTTCAATGCTCCAAGCTTCATTATCTTATTCCTCTTGAGCCACAATCTTGCCACTCTCCTTATATATGACCATCTCCATCAACAAAGGATGAAGTCGTTCCGTCGACCACAATAGTTTTTTTCCTCGAAAAACCAATTGATGCATCTAATGGTTACCCATTTGTTTCATCAAATATTATGTCCACATACAAAAAACTCTCCTAATTTAGCGGGAGATGCATCATCATGCGCTCTATCTCTAAAAAGTCGGATCAACGATCTACCAAAATATGCTACTTGCATGACTTCGTCTCGTCAGAGGTATGAATTTTCAAAATTAATTTCTTGTTAGATTAACTATTTTGTCTTAGTTCGACTACTTACCTTTCCTACTCGCGATTTGGAATTGATGTAACTTTCTATTAATCAATTATTGTAGCTTTGGCCGGCTCTCCTTGTGGATAACATCAAGAGCTTGCTAGGGACTCCATCGAAAAGAAGAGACAAGTCGAAGTTTGATCCAGACATTAAGGGCATGTTTACTAATTATTCTGTTCCCATGATCAAATTCTGATCAGAAATTATTCTTTTTTATTTTGTTCCAGGGAACAATTTCTAAGCATTTTAAGCCGTTTGATAATTGTCCAAAATTTCTAATTTTAGAATAGAATTGCGTTTAGTGCCATGCTTATTGATTCTGTTTAAATCAATTTTTTTAATTTTTAAATAATTTTTGTACTTTTGTACTTTTTTTCTTTTCTTTTTCCTTTATTTTCTTTTCTTTTTTTCCGTTTCTCATATTCTTCTTCTTCTTCTTCTTCTAGCCGATCCCAATATTGGCGATCGGCCAGACGAGGGCCGACGACCTCATCGGAGTGTTGCCAGCCCTTGGCAAGGCCGAGCCTCGCTAGTGGTTGGGCTTGCCTCCGGCGAGCTCATTGGACTGGTTGTCGGTGACCGGTGAACGCCGGCGAACGGTGGTAGACAGCGGCATGGGATGGCGGTCAATGAAGAAGAAGAAAAGAGAAGAAGAAGAAGAAGAAGAGAAAATGGAAAAAGAGTTGGTTTTGATTCTTAGATTTGTTCCCAGAACAAGAATCAATTTTTTTTTTATTCTTGATTTTGTTCCAAATCTACTTCCGGGAACAAAAAAATAGAAACTTATTCCCGGGAACAAAAATTTTACCAAACGCGATTCTGTTCCCAAATTGATCCCAGGAACAAAAAATCAGAATCAAACACTGTTTGGATGGTTACCAAACAGTGCCTAAAAATGGGTTTTGAACCCATTTACTAATCCGGATTTGTTTAAATTGGTCATGTATGGTCACCTTAAATTTCAAAAGTCTAGTCATGATTGGTCATAAAATGAAAAGTCTAAAATAAATGGATTGAAATGGAATTTAAGACCGACTCATTTCCAAACCACTTGACAAAGCGTTCAGACTATTTTCTCTCTTGCTGGCGTGCTTGGTCCAGCGATGGACACTGCCCAGTCTCCAACTCCACTTCACACACTCTCCCCTTTATCTCCCTCTCCAAGCCAAGCAATCGTCCCCAACCTCCGTCTCTTCTGAAGGCCATGACAGCTTCGACGGTGGGCTGGAGCAAGAACCGGGAGCTGCTCCAGAGGTGGAGGACCCTCGGCATCAAGGCCATCCAAGCCGTGCAAGCACTAGAGCAATTGAGCAACGAGGACCTGCGATAGCTTGAGCTAGTTCACCTACAGCCGATTCTCCTTCCGGACTGTCGTCCAAGGAAGGGACTGACTTTTGCATAGGTTCTATGTTGTCCAATGGAACTCCAATTTGCAAAGCAAACTCCATCTTCATTGCATAGAGGAAGTGAACATCGGGCATGCTTTAGAGTAAATAGCTCTTTTCCAGTATCACATGTAAAATCGTATAACAGCTCGTTGTAGGGAGTGAGCTTCCCTTTATTTTTTTTCCATGGCTGAGAGAAATAAAATTTTATTACATAAAACATCAATCTATTTTCTCGTATTATGGGCAGACCCCTGAATTAGTTGGTCCTATTTTTTTCAAGTGTCACCAATGAACACGTGATATTAATCTCGAGCGATGCTCTAGTTAATGTTAGCACACTAGCACGACCCCGAAGCAATGACAAAGTTGGCATATCTTTTATGCCGTACTTTTTTTTGATCAACAAAATCCGATGTAGATCCTCTAGTAACCGTGATGTTTTGAAGTGCCATAAATAATCCGTTATTTCATTTTTCTAGTTTTGGTATATGTTATTCTAGTTTACAATATAAGAAACCACCTATTAAATATGTACATCAATGGAAACAATATCGAGAATGATGTTGTGTCCATAAATACAAATAAAGATGTGATCTTAATTGAGCGTTGATCTAGATAAACATTTTAAACGGCACAAAGAGGAGATGATGTAATATGCTTTCATGGAAAGGCGAAATTTCATTTGTGATTTTTTTGTCGAAAAGAATTATATTCATTATTTAAAAGGATACATTAGAGGTACATAAATTTCATAACAAAGTGAATCGAAGCCAAGTAAGGTTTAGTATAGTGAAATACAAATCCAAATCCATAAAATAAAGAGAATCAATCAAACACTGGTAGGCTTAATCACAAGTTCGTTACACAATAATGGATCTATCAAGCAAAATAACTTATGGGAAATCGGTGGATCTCGGATCTTCATCAATTATGAATACACATTAGAAATTCCTCCTCCAGTAGCTAGTTTACAATGCATGCCTAAGACTAGCTTTCTTTGGACCATTGCCGTACAAAGACAGTCAAAATAAGTTGAACAAACACAAATCTAATAGTTGAGAGAGCAAGTCTTTGTGGTTCAACAAGACATCGAAGTTCATGCCGTCACCATTGAAGCTGAGGGCAAAGGACTTATATATAGAGACATATCTTGAGGCATCACATCCTTGAAAGTATATTAGTAGGCGAGAATAGCTCTTGATATAAAAATTAAATCGAGAGAGTTTAAACCCTCAAATTTAAAATTAGATCGAGAGAAGACATTTCCTATATTTAAATCAAAAGAGAGGAATAGAAAAAAAAAAAAAAAAAAAAAAAGTTAGGATATGAGGGTGTATTTCTTTCTTGAAAAATTAGCGATTTAAGAAATATTTTTCAAAAATAAATGTTTGTCTTGCTTACAAAAAATAAATGGATGAAAAATTTATTTATCATCTACAAAAATAGTTAAGCATAAAATGTTATCAATAATGAAAACATTTTCGTTGACTAATTCTTCCAAACAATATAAGTAATCATTTTTTGAAAATTACTTTTCAAATTGCTCATTTTCGTGAAATTGATATGTCCTAAAAGTCTTGAATGACATCTTTATCCCAAAATCTATCTCCATCTATATTGTAAATATATATAGAATAAAGGGATATATAAAAGTGAGAATCTGAAAACCAAATTCATCTCCATTTTCCTCACAACAAGCGGCTATTTCCTTTTCTTTTTCTTCTTATAAAATAAAAAATAATTTCATCTCGCTCTGCGTATGGTGTGAAGTCTGCTTCTTGTTGTAATTATGGTTAATAGATCAACGAAAGTTAATAAATTAAGATACGTCTTTTCTGTTCACGTATCTCTTTTGGATTCATGAATTTCTTAATATTTTATGTTCATGTATCTATTGAGTTCATGAATTTTCTAGATTCATGTGTCTTTTAGTTCATGTTTTATTGAGTTCATGAATCTCTTGAATTCACGTATCTCTGGATTCATGAATCTCTTGAATTCATGTATCTCTTGATTCATGAATTTCGTGGATACACGCGTCTATTTAATTCATGTATCTTTTCTGTACATGAACTAAAAATCTCTATAAATAGATGGGAGCATAGAGCTTCATTATAGTTTTTTGGTTTTTCCGACTCGATTCCAAAAGGCTTTGATATACTTTTCTATTCTTCTGATTTTTCTGAGTGTGCTGATTCAATTGAGCGGTTCGACTGAGTCTTGTTTGCATAGTGCTAATCCAAATAAGTTTGAGGTGTTGTATCTTGGGAGGCATAGTTCGTGAATCTGCGAAACACCTTTGGCAGGAACTAATCACCTTAAGGAGATTCAGATATCTGTACCTCACCTCCAATTTTATGTTATTTTTTAGTGATATCTTATTTTCTTCTTCTCCAAGATTGGTAAAAGGAATGATATTATAAAGTTGTTATCATTTTCTTTACATTGATGTTCTGATTACAACAATCAGTTTGCTTTCTCTGGATTAATTTCCAATACTTCTTCCCTCTGTCGGAACGAAAAGCTCAATGGCATCACCGTCGTCCCTGTCTCGAAAATCTTGAACTTTCATCCAAATGCTTCTCCAAAATCGTGCCTCCATCACCAAATCATTCTCAACCTCAGCGAACATCCTCCCTTGGAGAGCTCAGATCAAGCAGTATCAGCTAGCCTCGTAGATCTTTGCCCTCCTCCTACAGAGGCGAAACTGGGCACCTCTTCTTGAAATCCTCGACCTCCCTTCCCGCCTGAACCCATCTCTCTTCCTCCGCATCCTGCGCAGAACCGAGACAAACCCTCGAATGTCTCTCGACTTCTTCAATTGGGTCGGGACCAGATTGGGTTTTGGAGCGGACATCAGGTCTTGCTGTCTCTCGACTTCTTCAACTGGGTCGGGACCAGATTGGGTTTTGGAGCGGACATCAGGTCTTGCTGATATTTATTTATATATATATATATATTGGGGCCTTAAATTAGTTGATTAGCATTATGTTGGCATCTTCCTTTCAAAAATTACCTAATCCGATCATGATAACGATGCCTTAAGTTAACATATCACTCATTCATAGATTTATTGAATGAGTGATATGAAGTCTTTTCATATGAGGTATAATTGCTTTGGTACTCTAAAAGACATCAGCAACTTTAGATAATACATTGATCTAAGAATGCACTATTTATCTTAACATACATGAAATACATAAAGCTTTTGTTGTGCACTCTTATCCGAGAAGCTCGATCTCTCCTACTCTCCTCAATTCAATCAATCTGCAAACGCGAAGTACCAAACACATTTTACATTTTTTAGAAAAGTATTATGGCCAAATAAACTGTTTAATTCTCGAATAGCGATGAGTGTAATTTTTTTTTTTGGGCAATAAAATTAGAAAGATATATTTACTTTTGATTTGCTAAAAAAAGATGTAATTTTTTTGGTCAATGATTAGAAGTGTTAGCATTACATGCTATCTATCTCTCACATAAATTTGTTGCTAAATGCTTCTCGAGATTACTTCTCTCCGTCCTTTGCTCTTACTAAGTTTATTTTATCTAGAACCATATCAAACAACATACATGAGACCAATGAGTTTGCTTGATGTTGGAATTTCTTCTAATTGACAAAGATGGTATTTGTATAGTAGGAATGATTAACAGCTTTTGGCTGCATATAGTAACCATGAGGTTGATTATGTGACTTTGAGCATTTTATCAGTGAATTCAATAATGACATTGAATATCGGTTGTCGAATTGCCACGTTCATAATTTTGATTAAGTAAATTAATCAATCTTTGAGTTTCGATACAATTGTTATTCTTAAAAGTCAAGTAATGATTAAATGGTATGCATTGTCACATTAGAGAAATATACAATTTCTACCTAACCTATCCTTTATCAGATTTCTTGGAATGGAAATGTTATGAATGCACAATATGCAAGTGAATCCACCAATAATGAGAATGACCAACTCTTTGCCTAATACAGCTCTCATCTTTTGATGCTCCAAGCTTCAATATCTTATTCCTCTTGAGACACAATTTTGCCACTCTCCTTATATATGACCATCTCCATCAACAAATGATAAAGTTGTTCCGTCGACCACTATAGTTTTTTTCCTCAAAAAACCTATTGATGCATCTAATGGTTATCCATTTGTTTCATCAAAAATTATGTCCACATACAAAAAACTCTCCTAATTTAGCGGGAGATGCATCATCATGCGCTCTATCTCTAAAAAGTCGGATCAACGATCTACCAAAATATGCTACTTGCATGACTTCGTCTTGTTAGAGGTATGAATTTCCAAAATTAACATCTTGTTAGATTAACTATTTTGTCTTAGTTCGACTACTTACCTTTCCTACTCGCGATTTGGAATTGATGTAACTTTCTATTGCTCAGTTGTTGTAGCTTTGGCCGGCTCTCTTGGTGGATAACATCAAGGGCTTGCTAGGGACTCCATCGAAAAGAATAGATGAGTTGAAGTTTGACGTAGACATTAAAAATGGGTTTTGAACCCATTTACTAATTCAAAATTGATTGAATTGGTCATGTATGGGTCACCTTACATTCAAAAGTCCAGTCATAATTGGTTATAAAATGAAAAGTTTAAAATATATGGATTGAAATGGAATTTAAGGCCAACTCATTTCCAAACCACTTGACAAAGCGTTCAGACTATTTTCTCTCTCTCTCTCTTGCTGGTGCGCTCGGTCCAACGATGGACACTGCCCAGTCTCCAACTCCACTTCACACACTCTCCCCCTTATCTTCCTCTCCAAGCCAAGCAATCGTCCCCAACCTCCGTCTCTTCTGAAGGCCATGACAGCTTCGACGGTGAGCCGGAGCAAGAACCGAGAGCTGCTCCAGAGGGGGAGGACCCTCGGCATCGAGGCCATCAAGCTGTGCAGGGGCTAGAGTAATTGAGCAACAAGGACCTGCGATAGCTCAAGTTAGTTTGCCTACAGCCGATTCTCCTTCCGAATTGTCGTCCAAGGAAGGGACTGACTTTTGTACAGGTTCTATGCTGTCCCGTGGAACTATAATTTGCGAAGCAAACTCCATCTCTATTGGATACAAGAAGAGAACTTAGGGGCATGCTTTAGAGTCAATAGCTCTTTTTTTCCAGTATCACATGTAAAATCGTAAAAGAGCTCGTTGGAGGGAGTGAGCTTCCCTTAATTTTTTTCCATGGCTGAGAGAAATAAATTTTTATTACACAAAATATCAATCTATTTTCTCGTATTATGGGTGGACCCCAGAATTAGTTGGTTCTATTTTTTTAGTGTTGCCAATGTACATGTGTTATTGATCTCGAACAATGGTCAAGTTAATGTTGGCACTCTAGCACGATCCCAAAGCAATGACAAACTTGGCATATCTTTTATGTCATACTTTTTTCTGATCAACAAAATCCGATGTAGATCCTCTGGTAACCATGATGCTTTGAAGTGCCATAAATACTATGTGATTTCATTTTTCTAGTTTTAGTATATGTTATTCGGGTTTACAATATAAGAAACCATCTATTACATATGTGCATCAATGGAAACAAGATTGAGAATGATTCTACGTCCAAAAATACAAATAAAGACGTGATCTTAATTGAGTGTTGATCTAGATAAACATTTTTAACGGCACAAAGAGGAGATGATGTAAATATGCTTTCATGGAAAGGCGAACTTTTTTTTTTGGTTTTTTTTTTTTTGAAAAGAATAATATTCATTACTCAAAAGGATACATTAGATAAACTTTGTAACAAAGCAAATCGAAACCAAGTAAAGTCCAGAGTAGCGAAATACAAATACAAATCCAAAAAATAAAGAGAATCAATAGAACATCAGCAAAGTTAATCACAAGTTTGTTACACAATAATAGATTTGTCAAGCAATATAATTGGTGGCCAATAAGTCAATCTGGTATCTTTGTCAATGATAAGCACATAATAAAATTTCCTTCTCCAACAACTACGGCGTAGCCACTTAAAAAGTGTGCTTAGGATCGACTTCCTTTGCACCATCGCCGTGCTGAGACAATTGGAACATGTTAAACAAGCACAAATCTAACGGTTGGGAGAGCAAACTTTCATGGTTCATATCAAAGTTCATGCAATCACCATTGAAGCTGGAAGCAGATGACTTATATACAGATATAACACAAAGGCGTCAAATCCTCCAAAGCATGTATATACTCTCAAATCTAGATTAGGAGAGGATAGTTCCTGGATGTAAAAATTAAATAGGAATAGTTCAAACTTTCAAATTTAGAACTATATAGAGAGAAGAGATCTCCTAGATCTAAATAGAAGAGAAGAGAGATAAGAAAAGAAAAGAAAAAAAAATATAAAAGCACTTTCGTTTCCTTGAGAATGATTGATTTGGAAAATATTTTTCGAAAAGTAATCATTTGTATCGCTTATGAAAATGAAAGAATGGGAAAAAAATTTCGTTGACTAATTTTTCTAAATAATATAAGCAATCATTTTTCAAAAAGATATTTTCCAAATCTCCTATTTTTCGTGAAATGAACACCCCAAAGAATGTGAATGATAACTATATTGTTCTAGAAATTATTTTTCTATTGTTATTCTAGGGACAAGTTTATGATCAAAAATACGTATTTGATAACGATACAAAATTTTTATTTCTCGAATATAAATTCATTTGATAACAATTCTCTCTTTCTTAAGTGGCGGCGGGAGGTGGCTGATGGTGGGCAATCAATGACTAGCGATGGATGACTGGCAACCAACCAATAGCGGATGAACGGTAAGCGATGATGAGAGTGAGTGATGAGAGGAGTTTTTATTTCTTACTTTTATTTCAGAAATAGATTAGTAAAAAAAATTTCACTTCTAATTTTTATTCCAAACTTATTTCTAGAGTAAAAATTTGTTCCAAAAATGAAAAAAAAAATGATATTGTGTTATTAAATTAATTTCTGTTTCAAAATTGTTCCTAAGAAAAAAAATAGAAATAAAATGGTTATTATGTGCACTCTTTAGGGTGCGAATGAATTAACGTTTACATTTTTTTTTTTGTTAGAACAAAAAAAAAAAAGTGTTTACATTAGGAACAATTTTTGAACAAAAAAACGCGTTTGGTAACATTTGTTCCGGGAATAAAAAATGAATAGAAACACGTTTGGTAAATTTTTATTCTTTTTTTGTTTCTTTTAATTTTTTAAACATTTTTATTTTATTTTTCATTTTTTCCTTTATTTTTATTTTTCTTATTTCGGCCGGTCACACGGCCTCCGCGACCGGCCGACGGGGCCGCAGGCCTCGCCCGGATCCGGCGAGGCCGAGCCTCGCCCGGGCCGCGACGCTCGGCCTCGCCGGCGCGGCGAGGCTCGGCCTCGCCGGGGGCGCGACGCTCCGGCGAGGTCGCGACCCTCGACGGCGTCGTCGCCGGCCCTCGACGGCCGGGTTCCGGCCATGGCCGAGGCCGGCGGCGCGAAAGAAAAAAGAAGAAAAAAAAGAAGAAGAAAAGAAGAAGAGAAGAAGAAGAGAGAGAAGAGAACAGAAAAATCCGTACATAAGTGTTTCTTCATTTTTGTTTCTGGAACAAGAAACAACAATTTGTTGTTTCTTTTTTTTGTTCCTATTTCGTTCCGGAAACAAAATAACAAAAAAAGAACAAAAACGCAACCAAACGCGTTTCTGTTCTTTTTTTGTTCCCAGGAACAAAATCCGTACAGAAATGTTCCAGAAACACTTTTTTGGAGTGTTACCATGCACGCCTAAATGTCCCAAATGGCATCATTGTCCCGAAATCTCGTTCCATGTATTTTGTAAATATACGTAGAATAATGGAATATAAAAGTGAGAATCTGAAAACCAAATTCATCTTCATTTTCCTCACAACAAACAAACAGGCCATTTCCTTTTCTATTTTTTTTTTTCCCAGAAAAAAATAATTTCAGGCCATTTCCTTTTTTTTTTTTTTTTTTTTTTTTAAGAAAACAAAAAATAATTTCATCTCGCTCTTTGGGTAGTGCCAAGTCTCCTTCTTCCCTCCGCCGGAACACAAAGCTCAATGGCATCATCGTCGTCGTCCTCCCGAAAATCTTGAACTTTCAAACAGATGCTTCTCCAAATTCGCGCCTCCATCGCCAAATCGTTCTCAACCTCGACGAACATCCTCCCCTGGAGAGCTCAGATCGAGCAGCATCAGCTGGCCTCGCAGATCTCCGCCCTCCTCCTGCAGAGGCGAAACTGGGCACCTCTTCTTGAAACCCTCGACCTCCCTTCCCGCCTGAACCCATCTCTCTTCCTCCGCGTCCTGCGCAGAATCGAGACGAACCCTCGAATATCTCTCGGTTTCTTCAACTGGGTCGGGACCAGATTGGGCTTTGGAGCGGACCTCAGGTCGTGCTGCCACATCATCCGCGTGCTGGTCGGGTCGGGCGATGTCCAGGCGGCGAGACCCATTTGGGATTCGGTCGCTAAGGCTCACTCGGCGTCGAGAATTGCGCATTCGATGATGAGAGCGTCCGGAGGTAGCGATTCTTGTCGGTCTAGCACGTTGAGCTTCGTTGTCGAGGGGTATTCACATGACGGTCTGTGTATCGAAGGGTTGGAGGTGTTTGGGAAAATGAGGATGTGTGGATTGACGCCTTCGGTCGATGCGTGTAACGCATTACTCGATGCTTTGCGGCGAAAGGGTGAAATCATATTGGCGTGGTGCTTTTATGGGGCGATGATTCGAGCACGTGTTTTGGAAGATCGAGTTACATGGTCTCTCATTGCTCAGATTTTGAGCAAAGGTGGGAAATTTGATAGGATTGTTGCTCTCTTAGATTTGGGAATTTATAGTTCAGTGATGTACAATGTTGTTATTGATCATTATAGCAAGAGTGGCAAGTTTGGTGCTGCATTTGGTCGGTTAGCTGAAATGCTTGATAGAAGAGTTGAAGCAGGATTCGGTACTTATAGCTCAATACTTGATGGGGCTTGCCGACATCGGGATGTCAATGTAACTGAGAAAACAATTGGAGAGATGATAGAGAAGGGATTTCTTTCGCCGAGTTTGTTGCTGGGTTATGATTCAGTCATTCAGAAACTTAGTGACTTGGGAAAGGTGCATGCTGCAGAGATGTTTTTCGAGAAGGCTCTTGAAAACAAGGTTAAATTGCTGAATGCTACATATGGTTGTTTACTACGGGCAATGTCCAAAGAAGGCAGAGTAAAGGAAGCTATTAGAATGTACAGAATGATCGATGAAAGGAGTATTGTTGTGAACGATAGCTGTTATGATGCGTTTCTGGATCTCCTTTGCAAGGAAGATCCATCAGAAGAAAAAAGTCTGCTGGTAAGAGAACTGATCACGAGAGGGCTTTCTTCTTGCCATTCGGGATTGTCGAATTATTTAGCATCCCAATGTAGGAAGCGCAGATGGAAAGAAGTGGAGGATCTGTTGGATGTGATATTAGAGAAGGGCCTGTCGCTGGATACCTTCTGTTGTAGCTCCCTGGTCAGGCGTTACTGCTCGATTGGGCAGACAAGTAAAGCTGTAGCCTTACATAATAAGATAGTGAAACTAGAGGCAAACTTGGACGAAAGTGCTTACAATATACTCCTTGAAGCCCTCCTCAGAGGGAGGGACATTGACGAAGCATTTAGTGTTTTTGATCACATGAGGAGAAGGGATTTGGTTAGTACTGTGAGTTTTTCGATCATGATTCGTGGGCTCTGCCGCATCAAGGAACTGAGAAAGGCCATGGCATACCACGATGAGATGTTGGAAATGGGGCTTAAACCCGACAAAGCATCATACAAACGTTTAATATCAGGATTTAGATGATATGAAACCATGGCTACTGTTGCTGAACTATACTGTTGGAAGTCCTTGGCATGTATGCCATGTTTCAGTTTCACAATGATTATGAAACGAGGAAGCATTCATTTCTGAATCAGGCTGGGTCAACTTTTATATACCATCTTCTTTGGTTCGGATCTGATTTATGGTTTTGCTATACAAGAGCAAAGCATTTCAGAGAAGGATCAGATCAATGTGTATCCAGACTTTCCTGATGTTTCTTGTTGCTCTGCTGTTGATGCCATGATAGACAATGATAGGATGACTTTTGTTGGTGAAACTGGGCCAAAAGCCTGTTGCATTGCACAATTCAATTAGAGTTAGAAAAGAGATTAGCTTGGATAGAGTTCTTGGGTGGTGTCTCTCTAGAGCTTCTCTCTACTATCATTGAATTGGACTGTGCTTCTATAGTCTCTTGAAGCGCTAATCCGCGGTCATATCCTGCCACAACACTGTGACATACATTTTGCAGTTATTCCTCAGAGAAATATGGTAAAATGAGAGCTCCAAAGAAAGGTTCCTCGAAAAATTGTAGAACCATCTTACTGACAATTTGAGATGAAGCCGAGTATGCATTCGCCATTTCTTATCCCGATGGAACTTTGCCTCGCCATTGCCTAACCCCTCGCCCCTCGTGCGGCGGGAGGGCACATCTAGACTATAATTAATAAGAGATTATAATTTCATTAGTTTTCTGAAATTGTGCATAAAGAATATATAGTAGTTAGGGTTTCCAAATAATTGCAAATTATGCTACTCCAAATTTTGTTTATATTCTATAATTAATAAGAGTATTATAATTTCATGAGCTTGGCTCTATTGATTTATATGAGATTAGTACACTAAAAGTTTAAAAACTCGTCATAAATGTGCAGTTAAATTCTGAAACTTTCAAAAATATAATGGAATCTTAAAATTTATCATAAAAGTTATAATTGGGTGTCAAAATTTTTAAAAAGTGTAATCACGTTTTAAAACTTGTCAATAAAGTGTACTTGAATCTTAAATTTTTTAAAAATGCAACCAACGGAAGAATTTAATTGGATCAATTTGACAAGTTTTATGATTTAATTATAATTTTTTGAAAATTTTAGGACTCAAATATATTTTGTGAAAGTTTTAAAATTTTATTGTATTTTTTGAAAATTTTAGTATTTGATACTTTGCGATAATTTTTAAAATTTATAACATATTTATCCCTATTTATATTGACTTATTGTATTATTTATTTGATATCATACTATTAAATGGGTGATGAACTATTATGAATTATATGGTATGGTCATCTATGTTTTGATTGATATAACGTTTACACATATTTTATATATTTAACATATATTTAGCTTAATACACACAAGAAAAGCAGCTTGACGGGTGGGTGAGAGGGAATTCGCGGTGTGCGTATCCCTTGGGCCATGCCCATCCCTCCCAAACACCACAGTCAATATTTCAATCAATTGAGGAAAATACAAATAGTCTGAAAATAATTTAACGTCCAACGTAATAATTGTACAATGTGGTATCTAAAATTTTTAATTTAATTAGCATAGTACTTAAACTTTGATACATACCCAAAGTTTTAATTCTTGAATTATGTGAAATTATTCAATATTACTCTTTAATTTTGAATTAATAGGAGGATAATATTAAATAACTTCAATTCATATTAAGTTGAGCATATATAAAAGTTTGTAAAATATATTAAATAAATTAAAAATTTAAATCAAATTAGACCTTAGATCAAATTTTTCCAGCAATTGATGGATAAAAACGACCATGGGCCGGGCAAAACGACAGTCGACCAATCCCATCCACGGGGCAAAACGACCGGGACGACGCGTCGTAAGGTGAACGGCCTCGTAAATTCCACGGCAACGAGTCAACTCAACAGTCTCCAAAACGACCTAGCAACGCTCCAGCCATCTTCCCCCAAAAATCTCCCCCTCTCTCTCTCTCTCTCTCTAGATCGGCGACAATGGCGGCCGTCTCCGGCGAAACCCCGCTCCGCCTCGCCTCCGCCGCCATCCTCCTCCTCCTCTCGGCCTCTGCCGTCGCCGTCGCCGTCGCCGTCGCCGATCCCGACGCCGACCGGGCGGCCAAGCTCCTCTCCCTCCAGTCCCGATCCAAATCCGGCGTCATCCACCTCGACGACCACGCCGTCTCCCGCTTCCTCACCTCCACCAAGACCCCGCGCTCCTACTCCCTCCTCATCTTCTTCGACGCCACCCAGCTCCACGACAAGTCCGAGCTCCACCTCCCGGAGCTCCGCCGCGAGTTCTCCCTCGTCGCCGCCTCCTTCGCCGCCAACAGCGCCGAGAACCCCAGCGCGCAGTCCAGGCTCTTCTTCTGCGACCTCGAGTTCAAGGAGTCCCAGTCCAGCTTCGCGCAGTTCGGGGTCAACTCGCTCCCCCACATCCGCCTCGTCGGGCCCGAGGTGAAGAGCCTCAAGGACTCGGAGCAGATGGACCAGGGGGACTTCTCCCGGATGGCCGAGTCGATGGCCGAGTTCGTCGAGTCCCGCACGGGGCTCCGCGTCGGCCCCATCGCCCGCCCGCCCATGTTCTCGAAGACGCAGATCGGGATCGTCGTCGTGCTGGTGCTGATCTGGTTGCCGTTCGCGGCGAAGAAGGTTCTGGCCGGGGAGACGCTGTTGCACGACAAGAAAGTCTGGCTGATCAGCGCCGTGTTCGTGTACTTCTTCAGCGTCGCCGGCACGATGCATAACATTATTAGGAAGATGCCCATGTTTTTGGTGGATAGGAACGATCCGTCGAAGCTGGTGTTCTTTTACCAGGGTTCCGGGATGCAGCTCGGGGCCGAAGGGTTTGCGGTCGGGTTCCTTTACACGATCGTCGGGTTGTTGCTGGCGATGATGACGCATTTGTTGGTGAGAGTGAGGAATGTGAATGTCCAGAGGGGGATCATGTTCTCGGCGCTTTTGTTGTGTTTCTGGGCTGTGAAGAAGGTGGTGTTCTTGGATAATTGGAAGACTGGGTATGGAATTCACGGGTTCTGGCCGAACAGTTGGAATTGATTTCACTGGTTCGAACTCTTTTCCTTTCTGGATTTTGATGATGGAATCTTACTTGTAGAATAATATTCAGGTTGCGTCTGAGTGTCAACTTTTATAGACGGCTATGGAATGCTTAATTACAGAAGGATTTAGCTGTTGATTATGTGCTGATGCCCATCATGTCTTTTATAACTAGCTTTGATACCGCTTATATCTGGACTGCGTGTTAATGTCAAATTGAATTAGCCTTTCCAGTGAGCTTATACTCAGTGGATCTTCTAGATAGATAAATTTTAAACTTTTGTTTTATTTTACGTGCTTAGTGATTGGGAAACAATTGGGACTCTGGTCTTGGTGTTGGACGAGAGAAAGTCCATCAGCTGATAATGTGTGTGAGAACTTTTACAGAAATTATTGAGAATGACGGTGAATTTCCTAATTTTTGTTTGGATAAGAGCAGTGGGAATGTGCGGATGTAATGGTTGATTTTTAGACCAACATGTCCTTATTTACCTTTAATCTTCTGGTATTGCTGATACCTGGGGCATTTTGGTGGACAATGAAATGCAAGATTAGTTTGTAGGAATTGAACAATATGCATTTGCTGGTGATCCTGGATTTAGGACACTAACCATGAGAAATTCTGCTTGGAAAGACACATCACTTTCCTTCTAAGGTTTTTAGCTTTCTGGAATGTGAGGCTTTACCAGGCTGGTTGAACCTCTTGACTCCTGCACCGCCACAACCTTTCATCACTATGGTGGCTGGTAAGGTCTAACACAGGGACCTGCT
The DNA here is from genome assembly GCA_014182885.2 of Eucalyptus caleyi. Taxonomy (NCBI): domain Eukaryota; kingdom Viridiplantae; phylum Streptophyta; class Magnoliopsida; order Myrtales; family Myrtaceae; genus Eucalyptus; species Eucalyptus caleyi. Next base: position 52,872,454 of record CM024470.2, read on the forward strand.
TAGGCCATCATACTCTGTTCCTTTTTTGTTTTTGTTCTTTACTTTTTGTGTGTGGAAGGCAAATTGAAAATCATCCCCTGACACTGGTAGGAACTAATTCCTTCATAGAGTTCTTAATCTGAAGATCCTCTTTATGGTTCTTGTCTGTCTTTTTAAATCATATCTTTTTAATATGCTCTACTACAAAAAGATAACTTCTTGATGAAATGTCTCAATGTTTCCTTATCTCATGTCAAAATCCCTGAAACGGGTTTCCATCAACTATTTATCTATAGTGGGCAAATCTTACTTTTCCAATGATAACTTATCCCTAACTCCATCCTTTCCTGGATATCTAGACAGCTGCCCAAATATTCTCAGCTCCAGTGCCCTCATATCATGTACACTTTGATATCTGACGATGTTGTTCTTATCCATGTAACTTCACTGCCCTTGTTGTGACCCTGCTGTGTCTTCTCTTAAGCTTGAGATGATTGGCTTGATGCAGTCCCCATTTCATCCTTCTTGCTTGAGTATAAGAGTAACATGTCCATTAGTTGGGTCAAATGCATAATCTTGTGTTGTTTAAATCTTTCAAATTGTCTAATTTACTTATAATTGTATTAATTTTGATTCTAAAAGAGATTTCACAAATTCTGGAACACAAGTTGAGGGTGCAGTTTATTTTTGAGGAAGAACTTACAATTTTAAGAAAGTTTGGTTTGACAAGGAATTGCATTGTTATCTATGTGAGAACTTCCAAATCTATAAAAGATGGTTTGACAAAGAATGTTGTCGTTATCCATGTGACCTAGCTTCCCTTATTGTAATCTTGCTGTGTTTTCTTAAGATTGAGCCGATGGGCTAGACACAAGATGCAGTCCTCCTTCCATCCATTTTGCTTGCATGCCTTTTGCTGTCTTTTTGCATTCAATTTCATTATTATTGTATTTATACTTTGTCCTTTCCAAATGCCATCTCATATACTTTATTTTGGATTAACTTAGTTAAAAGTCCTTGGTGCTCCTCATACCCTCCACAGTTCTAATTGTCGTCAATGTAGAAGTTTTGGGCAGGATAGTTGTGTGGCACCATCTCTATTACCTATGGACTGCCTATCATTTGCTCCCTGAATGAGTGTTTTCCTTCCAAGTGAGATGTAGGGTAGTTGTTTTCCATGTTGATGCATTGGGTAGTGGGTAGTTGTGCACTGCGCATTTCTTTTTACCCATGGACTGCCTGTCATTTGCTCCTGAATGAGTGATTTCCTTCCAAGTGTGATGGATTTAGTGAATTCCAACTGTTGTCTGTTTCCCATTTGCACAGAAACACTGTTTGTTGATCTGAAGTACATGTTCACCATTTCGAGAGCTCTTAACTTTGATTAGGATATGTATATGTGGATCCGTAGCTTGATGTTCAATGCTTTGAGCCAGCCCCCTCTCAATGTTATGACCAAGCTATGCTAGTTTGCCATGGAGATAGACAACATGGCAAGGAGGAATTCCACCCGAGACAGAAGCAAAGTGGCATTAACCACATTCAGAGTTAAAAGCTTTTGCGAAAAGATAGGTGCATGCTGCATACCAACAAGTATATGATCTCAGTTGATCAAAGGGAACTAATAAGTCATTCTTGTCAACATTAAATGCATTTGACCTTAATTTCCTTTGGGAATCAACTGGCCATTTTGGTTTGGGAAAAAAGAAACACCTGCATGAGCTGGTGAAGATGTACTTAGGAAAGGAATGGGAATGAAGTCAGAATGACATGATGATGGCAGTAGAACCTCAAGAGGATCAGTAGGTCTGATGGAGGTTTGGCAGTCATGCATTAATGCTAAAATAAGGTGACTTTACTAAGTCGCGGATGGAGGGAGAGAGGAGAAAGAGCCTGAAATTTAATATCTTTTTTGTTTTTTTGGTAAGCGCTTCTTGAGATTAGTATAAACGAGTCATAAATTGACTGCAGTTTCCTTGATTCTGTTTTGATGGATACAATTTCTCTCGACGATTCTTATTAGGACTGGCTTCTCTGAAACATACTTGTTGCCTGCTTTGACATTGCCGAACAGATTGAACTTACATGATATCAGAGATAGTAGGGTCTGATGTTAGCATACACACGCCTCCACCTTGTGTTTCTCCTCCCTGAAATTAGTAAGAGATGTTTAGTATGCGATCGGATAGGTTGAAGACAAGGCCTTGGAAGTTAAATCCTGGGATATTACATGCTATCATTAACTTCTAAGCTCTCACTTGCTTTCTTGTTTATTCACTCCTAAAAGCAGAACTCACATATAGACAAATGTGGCTCAAATTGTGTAATAAAATACACATTTCCAATCGTCAAAGCTATAGTGGCAAATATATGCATAGTTGTCAAAAGTAGTCCTGGTTAGCGAATGCTTTAGAAAAGAGCTGCCTTCACTGAAGCTAATCTAACGGAGAGAAGATCAATATTGGTTGGACAATCTCCATTATATGCTGGATTTTTCCCTAGATCTCGGCTAGATCTGCCAAATTTGTTGTTGCTAGGGCTCACAATAAAAGCAACCAGATCTAAGCCTGCATTTGGTCTTGAAGCTCTGCAGGGGGACAGTGAGGAAGTTTGCGTCCGTGATGAAGGATGCTGGTTATAATAATACTTGTTTAAGAAATTAGTTAATGAGGGTAACTCAATGGAGTTATTCGGGTGTGCAATATGACTCGCTTGTAATTTGACATGAACTCAATATATCAGTTTTATATTGCAGTCTCAGTCTGCTTAACATTACTTAAAAAAATTTAATCACGAAAAGTATGGGGGGTTAAAAATGATGGAAACATTGTTGTTGGTGCTTTAATAATGACATGAAAAGGGATCTGATATCGTATGTACGATTGGGCTCATCGAGGCCAGGTTTATTGTCTGAGCTCATGGTAAAAAGGATATCATATGATTTGTACAGAATGTGGGTGTGCTGTCAAGAGAACGCATGTTCTCTCTTGGAGTTGGACCTGTCAAACGGATAGGTCAAATTGAGTTGGATTTAGATCGAGATATAAATGATTCGACACAAATTGATCTATTAACCTGTTTATGATCCTTTTTATTAGCAATGTAAATTTATTGATCCACACCCAATCCAACTTATACCAAACCATAACACTATTGTTTAATCAAAAATAGAAAAAAAGAAAAATTTTCTTATGATATTTTTTGGAAAAACCCTAGTTTATATTGATGGATTAAAATGACTTCAAAAAAAGTATATTATTAAAACACTTCAATTTAAAATTAATAATGAATTTTATATTTTTTAAATGAGGCTTCATTTATTTCATAAAAAATGTAGTATTTCTAAAATGGTAATATTTTTAATTGTTTGGTTGAAATTTGAAAATGACTTTAAAACATATTTTTGGCTTAGTATAGAAAATTTCATTTGATTTTCCATGCACACATTTTAAGTATTTTTCTTTTTATTTTAAAATTTTATTTTATTTTATTTTATTCTCCTCCTCCTCCTCCCAGTCTTTAGCCACGGTGGCCATGATTGGGAACAAGTGAGCTCAGCCTCACCATAGGTCGGCGAGGCTTGTGCTCGCCCGATTCTAGCAAGCCGAGCCTTGCTAGCGTTAGGCAAGGCTCCACCTCATATCTAGCGAGTTCGAGGTCACCCTGACATTGATGAGATCGAAGCTTGGCCTCACCTGATCACAAGCTTGAGTTTGTTTGAGGCCGGCGAGCTTGAGGCTTGCCAAATCAAGGAGATTGGAGTCTTGTTAGTGTTGATGTTGGTGTGCTCCCTCACCAGATTTGACGAGCTTGAGCTCACTTGACACTAGTGAGGCATTAGCCTTGCTCGATTGGTGAGCTCGAGGTTTGTCGATGCAATTGGTAACAGAACCCTTGCCCATCACTTTGTGGACCTAACTTGCTATTGGTGATGGCCCCACTACCAATGGTCGGCCTTGTGATCGATGACCATAGGGGGAAAAATAGAAAAAGGAAAAGAAAATAATAAATAATTTAAAATTTAAAAATAAAAAAAAAATTGCTGAAGGATGATGATATCTCATTAATGGATTAACTCAACTAATAATCTTTATAAATTAAATGAGTTGTAAGCCCATTTTCAACCCATGTATCATTGGATTTACATACAACCCAAACCTATCAACAACCTACTTGTTAATATTTAATTAACCTATATAGAACCCATCTCATTGTAAATGGGTTCAAATGAGTTTTCAATCCATTTTGATGCATCAACTTGGAGTGCATGCTTCTTGAAATTTTCCGTGCCAAAATTCACAGGCCTTTCTAGCTTCTTCCGAACTCGACGATACAAATGTCCATATCCCATATCTTCTTTGCCCGGGTCTCCTCCCGAGGTGGCTTCTCGAGCAGATTCATACGCTTGACAGTAGTCCTGAGGTACTTCTTCCCAGTGTGCATCGATGGAGGATCTTTTAAGTGAATTTTCCAAGAACAACGTAAGAATCTACCGTAGAATGGTTGTCGTCGCATCCATAGCTACTTCATGCAAAGGAAAAGCGAGTAGAAGAGAAGAAACATGAGACCTCACTTTAGACACGCGGGCCGTTGATTTTACTATTTTCTTGGTTATCAAAGGTCCACCGCATAACAAAAAAAAAAATTTTTCTAGAAAATTGCAAGTTAGAAAAAAGGGAAAAAGCCACAAAAAATTCAAATTATGCCTGATGTAACACATTTATCTCGATTTTCTTTTATATAAAAACTTGCAAACTATTTCTATTGTGACATATTTACCATAAACTTTTTCTTGTGACATAAAAAGTCTCAAACTTGTCACCTATATCCTCTGTCAAGGTTTTGTTAGATGATTTTGTAACTAAAATAACTCGTTTTAATTCACTTAGGTTATTTCGGTACAGTGTCAACACTATTTGCTTTATAGCATCCATATAGGTAGATTTTAATGATTTTTGTTGATAAAATTCTAACGGAAGATAAACATGTTACTCAAGTACAAGTTCGAGATTTTTGGTGTCAGACGAAAGTTTAGTGTGAATGTATGATAATGAGCCTAAGTTAGGGCTTTTAGTGACTTTTGCCCTTAGAAAAAAACAAGATTTGCATAATTAGCAAGGCATGGATCTATTCAAGGATGTCTCGCCATGTCAGTCATCTTCTCCCTAAAATTTCTCCTGGTCCGAGGCCAGATCTAGTTCTTTCCCCGTGAATTTGCTAAAGAAAAACAATTTATAGCAAGTTCAAAGTTGGCGGATGGAACCCCAGAATCTTTCTGCGAGATGCTTATCCGGAATCGGGTAGTGCAGGAGCATTCATTGTTTTTTGTTTTGTCCTCATCAATCCCCGTCAACATATGCTTTCTTTTGGACAGATTCACATTATAGTATGGATTTCTCCACGGGTTCCGTAACCTTTCTAGAGAATACAGTATAACCCAATTGGGCAGATGAGTGGTGGTGGTGGGGTGGTGGTGGTGGTGATGATGATGGACATCACATGCTCTTTGGATTTAAGAATTCTTGGGTTTGATTATTGTTAAACAAGGTCATGTTCACATTGGACTTGGACGAATTGGACAAACCCTATCGATTGATGCCTTGTCTACATCTGAGTTTTTTAGAGGACAAATCAAAGTTGAAACTTTTATAAAATGGACTAGGACGATGTTTCCACTCCTGCAGATGTTTCAAAGGCTCAATCATTCATCACCCATTTGTCAATCCAATGAGGACGACTTGCTTACCCTAAGATTGGAGAGGTTGATCTAGCTCAATGCACAAAATCTGACTTAAGATGCTATCTGATTGCTATATTGATTGAACAAACTCATATCAGGTGATACCGTGCACATTTACTATGATGTAAGGGCATCGTTTGAGGAAAAAAAAGTGATTTGTTTTCTATTTTTGTGTATATAGTAGTATTATCAAAATTGACTTTCGATGCCTGGCCAAATAAAAGAAATTAGAAAGATAAGTCTTCATTACGCCGGGGAGTCAATCATCGTTATCACGATAATGCTTTCGCAAAGGTTTGCCATCATTATGATAGACAATGGGTGGAGGAATCTAAAGCATTTACGGATAGGCTTAGTGGAGTCCATTATTGAATTCAGCAATCCTGCTTTAAGGAGATAAAGTTCTCATTTTTCCATAAGAAAGAAAGTACACAAATGATATATCCTGAGTAAAAAGCAGGGGTTAATGAATCAAACAAGAACTCACTGGGGACCAAACATCGAATGTGCTTTGAATTAGGAATCAACGGTTCTGAGGTAGGTAGATTCCATATTAAAATATCTGAAACCTATCTTGTTCTTTTGGTCCAAGAACCAAACCGATTGACCTTGGAATCAGCTTACTTTTTTTTTTTTTTTTTTTTTTTCATTTTTATTCAAGTGTATTTATTTTGTACTTAAAATGTAAAAAAAAAAAATCATCAAATAAACACAGATCAAATAAAATACGTCAATGTAAGAAGGTAGAAAAGCTTATTACATGTAAGAGATCTAGGGTTGGTTATAAATTGGTTCGACACGGGTTTTACTCAAAAAGCAATGGCTGCCGGTATAGATTGGGTCGACGAAGGTGCAATAGTGCCTAATATAGAACCCTCGATCCCTGTTCAAAACATGTTCTACTTGAGAACCGATAGTTCTTGATATAACACTATGAACCAAACTAATCAAGGCCGGTTCCCAAATCTTTTAACTGGTAACCAAACCAGTTTCTATATGAACTAGCCTAGCATCGATCTAGTAAGGGTGGTTCGGTTCGGTTCAATTCACGAATGGAATTGAGCTGGATGCTCACCCCTAAATTAAATAATATTTTTGCCATTTATTTGAATTTTATCAGCCTCAGTATGAAGGAAAAAAAGGATTTAAGCATCCCACGACTCCACAATTTCAGTAAAAAAAATGGAATTTGGATCCCCTGAATGATTTGATATCTTCACTATGATTCTACATAATATTTTCTTGACCTAGAGAGCTCAAACCGGGCAGGTGCTTTGCTCATTTTATGTTATCCATTTCCTGTCCCCCTAATAAAGAATAACGTGCGACTCTTTAAGTATTTGAATGGCCAAACGTGGTAAAGTTGGGCAATTTGTAATTCTTTAAGCGCCGGCATCAATAAATAATGTAAAGCTCAATTACCTCAATATATATATATACCCACTGGAAAGAAAATTAGGAATTATATATCATATATTATCATCTCCTCTATATAAAGACTATACATGGATGTGCTACACAAGTCGAGAGTAAAGATAAGCTCAATTCAAGAAGCCTAAAGTCACTTCTCAGAATGGCTACCACCACTCAGCCATTACTAAACACACAAACCTCTCACAACAGAAGTCTCTGTCTGATTCTCTCCTTGATTGCAATCATCTTCTCATTTGCCATGATCACAGACCACTTGATCAAGGCCAGTGATTTCGCTAATGCCCCTCTTGCGCGTATCTGCAGCAAGGCCCAAGATCAGGCTCGATGCCGAGCCCTGGTTTCAGAAATCGTCCCCTACAGTGCGGCATCGTTCTTAAGCGACGACAAGTTGCTCCAGGTGTTCATAAAAAAGATGGCTATCCGCACCGGAAATGCTGTAGAGGCCATGAAGGATGTTCGCCGCCGGGTGAACTATCCCAGAGAAGAAGCGGCTTTGGCTGATTGCGTGGAGTTGATGGAAATGTCTCTGGATAGATTGGAAGACTCCACAAGGAGTCTTCAAGAACAGAAGGTAATTATTTGAGTTATTGACCATCAGAAGCTCTAACGCTTGCTTTTAGATAGTATGAGTCATAAAATTCATTACCCACAAACTTAAGAGATATCCAAATGAATATTTTCCTAGATTTCAATAAACTCAATCCAAAATTTTCTCTCCCCAGTCATCTGCAGATGTCCATACATGGCTGAGCAGTTCACTCACAAATTACATCACCTGCTTGGACGGTTTCGAAGGCCCGTCATCAGCTAAATCTTCGATCAAGCCTATTCTCAGCGACTTGATATCGAGGGCAAGAACTTCTCTCGCCATGTTTGTTTCTACTTCATCTCCTGAAGGTCGAAGACCAGATGTCCTGGAGTCCTTGATCGGTGATTTCCCATCATGGGTCACACGAAAAGATCGTCGTCTCCTGCAATCTCTGGTGAACGCAGTTAATGCCGACGTGGTGGTGGCAAAGGATGGAAGTGGGAAGTTCAAGACAGTGAAAGAGGCGATCGCAGCTGCTCCTAGCAAAGCCCAGACCCGGTACGTTATTTATGTGAAGAAAGGCACATACAAGGAGAATGTGGAGGTGGCCAAGACAAAGACAAACATCATGCTTGTTGGCGACGGCATGGATTCAACTGTGATCACTGGCAGCCTCAACGTCATTGACGGTGCGACCACATTCAATTCCGCGACTGTTGGTAACGACCAATCTCATCTCATATATTTGATGGTTATTGACTATGGAACCTTTGAAATAAGGAGTAATGAGCATGATGAGTTTTTTCTCTACATGATCTGTAAAATGTCCGACTGCAGCTGTGAATGGCGATGGGTTCATAGCCCAGGACATATGGTTCCAGAACACTGCCAGGCCACAGAAACACCAGGCCGTCGCACTCCGTGTCAGCGCAGACAAGTCGGTCATCAACCGGTGCCGCATCGATGCGTACCAAGACACCCTCTACACTCACACCAGCCGCCAGTTCTACCGAGACTCATACATCACGGGCACGGTGGACTTCATTTTCGGCAATGCGGGCGTTGTGTTCCAGAACTGTAATCTGGTGGCACGGAAGCCCATGAGCGGCCAGTCCAACATGGTGACGGCCCAGGGCCGGACTGACCCAAATCAGAACACCGGGATCTCGATCCAGAGCTGCAACATGACCGCAAGCTCTGATCTCGCGCCCTTCAAGAGCTCGATCAAGTCGTATCTGGGCCGGCCTTGGAAGGAGTACTCCAGGACTGTGGTGATGCAATCAAACATCGGTGATCACATTGATCCCACAGGATGGTCAGTGTGGAGCGGAGATTTCGCCCTCAAGACTCTGTACTACGGGGAGTACATGAACAAGGGACCGGGTGCAGGAACAAGCAAGCGGGTGAAGTGGCCGGGTTATCATGTCATCACCAGCGCGACGGAGGCGAAGAAGTTCACAGTGGCCGAGCTGATTCAGGGAGGGACTTGGTTGAAGTCCTCTGGAGTGTCTTACACTGAAGGGTTATGAAAAATAAGTTTAGGTCCTTTCCTTTGGGCGGAGTTTCTGTAAGTCGTGTAGTGAATCAATAATTTGGAATGTTTGGAGATCTCATTGTACTGTATGGTTCATCAAACATGTTTTAACTTCACGAAAACTGCATCGTATCCAAGTTAGTTCCATCTGTCTGTCATTGTCTATGTAAGCCGCTACATGGAATTTTAACAGTGGTCTTAAACAAAATCATGACCGATAGCGTGTTTGTCGCACTTGTACAAGTTTGATAACACAAAAAAAGTTTAGGGGATTAACATCATAATAGGTCTTAGTTACTGCTCTTGGTGACACAAAGAAAATGGATAATAAGTATAATTTCACAGTTTAAAATTCTATATTGTATTTTAAGGAACAAAATTTAATCATCCTACGACTCTACAATCTGCTGTACGCAAAAATTTTGAATCTTGTATCCCGTGAATGATTTTATTTCTCGTCGGAATTCCACAGACCTAGAGAGTCCAAAAATCGGGCTGGAGCTTTGCTCATTTTATCTTATTCTCTTCCTGTCACACTATTGAAAAAAAAAAATGTCCCACATTTTATGAACTGAATGGCCAAACGTGGCAATGCTTTAAATAATTTGTAATTCTTCAACTGGGAAAAAAAAAAAACCCTTGAAGAAAATCAGGAATTGTCAATAATACTGGACTGTACATAGATAGAGTAGAGTAAAGGAACACAACTCAATAAGCCCAAACTCACGCAGAATGGGACATCACCACTCAGCCATTGCTAAACACACAAGCCTCTCATTAAAAAGTCTCCGTCTGATTCTCTCCAAGTCTCTATACTATGCATTCATCTTCTCATCCGCCATAATCACAGACCACTTTATCAAAGACCAGCAATTTTGCTAATGCCCCTCTTGTGCATATCTGTGGCAGGGGCCAAGATCAGGCTCGAGCCACAGTTTCAGAAAGCATTCCCTATGGTGCAGCCTCGTTCATGAGTGACAACAAGTTGGTCCAAGTGTTCGTGAAAAATATGGTGATCTGCACGGAAAATGCTAAAGATGCCACCAAGGATGTGAGCCACAAGGTGAACAATCCTAGGAAGAAGTGGCTTTGGCAGATTGCGTGGAGTTGATGGAAACGTCTGTGGATATATAAATGTAGAGTTTGCCAGATTCAAATCAACTCAATCCAAAGCTTTTTCCTCCTCAGCATCTGCAGATATCCATACATGGCTGAGCAGTTCACTCACAAATTACATCACCTGCTTGGACGGTTTCAAAGGTTGTCGTCTGCTGAATCTTCAATTGATCCTATTCTCAGCAACTTGATATCCAGGCAAGAAATTTGCTAGCCATTTTTGTTGCTGATTCATCTCCTGAAGGACGCAAATTGGATGTCCTGGAGTCCTTGATTGACTATTTTCCATCGGGGGTCATGGGAATCAAGTGAAACTTTGGTTCTTGAAAAAAGAAATGCCTGCATGAACTGGTGAAGATTTGCTTTGGACAGAAATGCGAATGAAGTCGGAATGACATGACAAAGGTAGTAGAACCTCAAGTGGATCATTAGGTCTGATGGAGGTTTGGCAGTCATGCAGGAATGCTAACATAAGTTTGCAAGTCATAAGTTGACTGCAGCTACCTTCCGGAATCTGTTTTGATGGATAAAATTGCTCTTGACGTTTCTCGTAGGACTAGCCTCTCTGGAACATGCTTGATTCCTGCTTCCGCAGTAGAGATACTAGGGTCTGATGTACCATGTATATGCCTCTACTTTCTCTGTTTCTCCTTCCTGAAATTAGTAGGAGATGTTCAATATGCCGTCGGAGAGGTCGGACAGAAACTTTGGGAGTTAAATCCTGGTTCATGCCATGCTATCATCAGCTCTAAGGTCTCATTTGCTTGTATGTCAGTTCATTCTCAGATGCTGAACTCACATACAAACAGGTATGGCTCAAATTATGTAATATAATACACATTTCGATTGGTCTAGCTATGATGGCAAGTAAATGCATAGTTGCCGAAGGTACTTACAGATTAGTGAATGCCTTCGAAAAGATCTACCTTTGCTGAAGCTAAATTGTCTGATGTAAGATAAACATTGGTTGGATTGACAATCCCCGCTGTATGCTAGATTTTTCCCCCTGAATCTCGGTTAGGTCTGCAATACATGTTGTTGCAAGGGCTCACAACAAAAGCATAAGATCTGAGCATGCCTGCATTTGTTCTTGAAGAACTCTGCAATAGGAAGCTAAGGAAGTTTGTATTCAATGATGAAAGATGTTTCTCATATGAAGAACTGTTAAAGTAGTAACACAATAGAGCTTTTTTTTTTTTTTTCCATCTTCAAAATAATATTTTGGGTTAATATCTTGAAAAACCCAAAACTAATACATATGTAAGAAATTTATCATAAACTAATTTTTTGACCATGAAAACTTCAAACCGGTATACCTATGACAAATTTATCACAAATAATCACAAAAAAACTCAAATTGGTACATTTCTAATAAATTTACCCCAAACTAATTTGTTCAACTAGCAAAAACCCCAAACTGGTACATTTATAATAAATACCCCCTTCGTTAAATTGGATAATATTGCAAAAAACTACAAAAATTGTATAACCAAAACAAATAGAGAGTAAAATCCTAAATTGGTATATTTATCAACTATCATGTGTCATTCAACTTAGTAATTTGACAGTAAAATTTAATAGAAATTAATAGAGGGTAAATTTGTCATAAGTGCATCAATTTGGGATAAATTTGTCAAAAGTGTACCGGTTTTGGGTTTTTTAAGGTATTAATCCTAAAATTTTATTCATTTGTCATGATCAAATATGAGAGGAACATGAAAAGCTTCCAAGCAAATCAAATCCCAAAAGAGTTAAACAAAACAAGACCTAGAAAACAAAATAGTACTGCTTGCAGCTATAGTATGCTATCATTTGAAAAGATTAGATCTGTCATAACATCAAAAAACAATTGATAGTTAATCATTGGAATCGTTAGTGATAGACATATGATGGGATTTTCCCATTTAGACTACAATACGCGCATAGGTTTGCCATATTCAATCTCATCGCCATACAAAGACAATATGTTGAACCACTATAGATCAAATATCTTTTGAAAACTCCCATGTCCAAATTTAGATCAAGAGAAAAAAAAAATCTCAGATTCAGATTTACACATAAATGAGGAGAGAACCGCTTTCGTCAAATCTTGGAGAAGTCATAAAACCTAGTTCTGAGCATCTTACTGGCCAGACTGGTGATGATGTTCTCACAAATCTTTTAGCTACAAATAGATTTATTCAACCAGAGGAGTGAAGAAAACCAACAATAATGAGCAAAAGACGCTAAACGAGGCGGAAAAAGACTCCCATATTAGATTGAAAGAGAAAAAAAATAGAAAATCAAGGCCTGGAAAGGAAAAACAAAGCAAAGCAGGCTCTCGGCTTCATAAATTAAAGTTGAGAGCATGCGGATGAAGTTCCTTTGAGGGGGCAAATCACCAAAGAAATTCAAAACTCATTACAATTGTGCCAGTTCAATCATAAATTTTTTTTTTTTTGATCAATTGAGTTTTAAACATTTTATATTTGTGCCAATTCAATCTATTCGGTTAATTTTGATTAGTCGGCACTGACGTAGACAATGGCCATCTTATGTAACACGGTTAATGCTAACGTGAAAATTTTTTAAATAATATTTTTATTTTTTTATGCTTTTTTTTTTCCTTCCTTTCTTCCTCCTTTTTGCCGATCGATAGCTAGGACCGGCTAGGAGGCGAGGTTCGATGAGTGCAAGTTCAACTTTGTTTGCCACTAGCGAGCCTTGCTCTTGCCAGCAATGGTGAGGGCAAGCCTCGCTAGCCTCACCCAAACATGGCAAGGTTGGGCCTCGCTCAGCCCTTGGCAATGGTGGAGCCCTTGTTGGATCTAGCGAGGGTTAGCCTTGTTGGGCATGGGCAAGGTGTGAACTCGTTAGCTAGCGGGGCTCTAACTCTTTGCTAATGGCTAGGTAAGGCACGACCTTGCTAGATCTAGCGAGGTTGAGCCTTGCCCATAAATGGTGAGGCTCACCCTTGTTGTTATGGTGAGGGCGGGCCTAGCGAGTTGTTAGTGAAGTCAATCTCATTGGCTTTCACCTCTAGCTCATCATGGAGGTTCGACGAACAAAGGGAAGGAAAAAACGAAAAAAAAAAAGAAGAAGAAAAGAATGAATAATTCAAAAGAATATTAAAATATTATTAAAAAATTGTCCACGTTAGTGTCGATCAGCCAATTTTCGGTTGGATTGACAAAATTGACACAAATACAAAAAATTAAAACTTAATTGATAAAAAGAATTAGGATTGAATTAACATAACTATAATATATTTATAACTTTTTTTGATAATTTTCCTATTGCAATGTCAATATCCTTAACACTACCCAAATTTTTCGTCCTGAAAACGTGATATTTTATATACAATATGACTCATTGCTTCTAAGTGAGAATGAAAATAATGAAGAAAAATTAAGCAAGGACCCGAGAAAAAGATGTGCTCTTTCTGTGCATATCACAGCGCAACCATCTTCCAGGTTTATCGTCTATCCTATCGTGAAAGAACATTGTATGATTTGAACAGCATGTGGGTATGCTGTCAAGAAAAACACACGTTCTCTCTGGGAGTGCATGCTTCCTGAAATTTATCTGTTCCAAGTTCATAGGCCTTTCTAGCTTCTTCCAAACTCAATAATACCCAAGTCCATACACCTGATGAGCGATGAAGTTGTTTTAGTTGAAGAGATTAGGGGTGATCGGTTCTTGGTTCCATCTTAAAACTAAGAACTAGATCGGAAAGACCAATTTCCAAAATTGGGAACTAGGGATCGAGCCGGTTGATCTTAGGACCAGGAATTGGTCACTTACTTTTTCCCACTAATTTTTTCATTACTTTTTTTTTTCCACTATTTGTAACCAGATCGAACTAATTTTTTTTAAGGAATAAGGAAAAAAAAAAAAAAGGCATATTTAGTCGGTTCGATCTAGTTTTATCTTGAAACCGGGAATTGGACCATCTGGAAATCAGTTTCATTTTTAGGAACTGAGATCCAGACCGACAATCACGGGAGCCAGACTGGATCCGGTCCAGATAGTTTCTATTTAGACAGTTCATTTTACACATTTTTAGATGGGATAGTTCTTTCTCAAAAGATTTAAAGTGGAAAACAAACTTCAGCCACTATCTGCACGATCACCGATGAAATTGGATCTATTCATTCAGTGGTGTCCAATCATGTCAGTCGACTTTTCCCCCGAAATGTCTCCGAAATCCCCGGCCAGATCTTAGTTCTCTCCCTGTGAATTTTGCTGTGTGTGGTGGTGTGGTGGATTGAACCACACAATCGTTCTGCATGATGGTTTATCCGGAGCGTGGTAGTGCCAGTGCATTCATTATGTCTTTTGTTTTGTCCTCATCAAGCCCTACCGACATGCGCTTCCCTTTGGACAGATTTACATTGATATGGACTTCTCCGCTTGTTCTGTAACCTTTCTGGAGAATTTAGTATAATCCCATTGGGCAGATGAGGCTTGGTAGATGTAGATGAAGTGGTGGTGGTGATGGTGGTGGACATCGCATGCTCTTTGAATTTAAGAAGTCTTGGGTTTGATTATTATTAAACAAGGTCATGTCCACATTGGACTTGGACAAATTGGACAAACCTTATCTATTAATGCCTTGTCTAATCTGGATTTTCGAGAGGGCAAATCAAGTTGAAACTTTAATAAAGTGGACTAGGACGATGTTTCCACTGCTGGAAATGTTCTAAAGGCTCAATCATTCGTCGCCTTTTGAATTCACCAATCCTGGCTAGAAATGAGGATAGCTTGCTTATACTAAGATTGGAGAGATCAATCTAGGTCGATGCACAAAACCTGACTTAAGATGCTATATGATCCTTATATCGATCAATTAAACTCATGTCACGTAATGCCATGTATATTTATTACGAGGTTAGGGCTTCATCTAAGGAAAAAAAAAGGTTAGTTGTCTTCTATTTTTGTGTATAGAGTAGTATTATCAAAATTAACTTTCAGTGCCTGGCCGAACAAAAGAAATTAGAAAATTTAGTCTTCATTACCCTGGGGAGTCAAGTCAATCATCATTATTACGATAATGCTCTCGCAAAGTTTTGCGATCATTATGATGGACAATGGGTGGAGGAATCCAAAGCATCTGCGGATATGCTTAGTGGAGTCGATCATTTAATGTCGCAATCCTGCTTTAAGGAAGGAGCATAACTTTTCATTTTTCCACAGGAAAGAAAGTGCCCAAATGATGTATCCTTAAAAAAAAAAAAAAAAAAAAAAAGCAAGAGTTAATGAATCAAATAAGAACTCACTGAGGGACTAAACTTCAATTGTGCTTTAAATTAGGAATCAACGGTTTTAAGTAGTTTCTAGATTAAAATATCTTGTGGTCCAAAAAAAAATCAAACCGGTCGACCTCAGAATCGGCTTAGATTTTTTTTGGGCTTCATTTTTTTTATTCAAATGTATGTATTTTGTACTTATAATGTAAAAATTTTCCATAAAATAAACATAAGATCAAATAATATACTTCAACGTAAGAAGGTAGAAAAGTTTATTATGTGTAAGAGATCTAGGGTTGGTTTTAAACTGGTTAAAGACAGGTTTTACCCAAAAAGCAAGGGCTGTCATAGATCATGAATCAACATAGGTGCAATAGTGCTTGATATAGAAACCCCCATCACCTGTTCAAAACCGATTCTACTCGAGAGCCGATGGTTCTTGATATAGAACTGTGAACCAAACCAGTGAAGGCCAGTTCCCAAGTCTTTTAACCGGATATCGAACTAGTTCTTGTGTGAATCGGTTTGGTAAGGCTGGTTTGGTTTGAATCCCAAATGGAACTAGGCTGGTTACTCATTGCTCACCCCTAATTTAAACAATAATTTTGCCAGTTATTTGAAGTTTATCAACATCAGTATGAAAGGAAAAAAAAAAAGGATTTAACCATCATACGACTCTAAAATTTCAGTAAAAAAAAAAAAAAATTGAATTTGGAACCCCTGAACGATTTGATATCTTCACTATGATTCTACATAATAATTTTTTTTTAAGCTAGAGAGATCAAATCGGGTAGGAGCTTTGCTCATTTTATGTCATCCACTTCCTGAATAATGTGCTTGTAATTCTTTAAGCGCTGGCACCAATTAATAATGTAAAGCTCAATCAATTCAATTATCTCAATTTCCACTTTTAACTTTTTCTACAAATTGGAAAGAAAATAAAATATATAATATGTCATATGAGAATCATCTTCTCTGCATAAAGACTGCACATGAATGTGCTTCGCAAGTAGAGAGTAAAGATAAGCTCAATAAGAAGCCTAAAAGTCACTTCTCAAAATGGCTACCACCACTCAGCCATTACTAAACACACAAACCTCTCACAACAGAAGTCTCTGCCTGATTCTCTCCTTGATTGCAATCATCCTCTCATTTGCTGTGATCACAGACCGCTTGATCAAGACCGGTGATTTCACTGACGACCCTCTTGCGCGTATCTGCAGCAAGGCCCAAGATCAGGCTCGATGCCGGGTCCTGGTTTTGGAAATCGTCCCTTACGACGCAGCCTTGTTCATGAGCAACGACGAGTTGCTCCGAGTGTTCGTGGAAAAGATGGCTATCCGCACAGGAAATGCTGTAGAGGCCGTGAAGGACGTTCGCCGCCTGGTGAACGATCTTAGAGAAGAAGCGGCTTTGGCTGATTGCGTGGAGTTGATGGAAATGTCTGTGGATAGATTGGAAGACTCCACAAGGAGTCTTCGAGAACAAAAGGTAATTATTTGAGTAATTGACCATCAGAAGCTCTAACACTTGCTTTCAGATAGTATGAGTCATAGAATTCATAACCCACAAACTTAGAGATATCTAAATGAATACTTTCCTAGAATTAAATCAACTCGATCCAAAACTTTTTCTCTGCCCAGTCATCTGCAGATGTCCATACATGGCTGAGCAGTTCGCTCACAAATTACATCACCTGCTTGGACGGGTTTGAAGGCTCATCATCGGCTAAATCTTCGATTGAGCCTATTCTCAGTGACTTGATCTCGAGTGCAAGAACTTCACTAGCCATGTTCGTTTCTACTTCATCTCCTGAAGGGCGAAAACCAGATGTCCTGGAGTCCTTGATCGGCGATTTCCCATCATGGGTCATGGGAAAAGATCGTCGTCTCCTGCAATCTCCAGCGAACGCTGTTAATGCCGACGTGGTGGTGGCGAAGGACGGAAGTGGGAAGTACAAGACAGTGAAAGAGGCGATCGCAGCTGCTCCAAGCCAAGCCAAGACCCGGTACGTTATTCATGTGAAGAAAGGCACATACAAGGAGAATGTGGAGGTGGCCAAGACGAAGAAAAACATCATGCTTGTTGGCGATGGCATGAATTTGACTGTCATCACTGGCCACCTCAACGTCATTGACGGTGCAACGACATTCAAATCTGCGACTGTTGGTAACGATCAATCTCATCTCATATCTTTGATGGTTATTAACTATGGAACCTTTGAAATAGGGAGTGATAAGCATGGTAATAGAGTAGTAGTTTTTTCTCTACATAATCTGTAAAATGTCCGGCTGCAGCTGTGAATGGCGATGGGTTCATTGCCCAGGACATATGGTTCCAGAACACTGCTGGGCCGCAGAAACACCAGGCAGTCG
This sequence comes from Eucalyptus caleyi, assembly GCA_014182885.2. NCBI lineage: Eukaryota > Viridiplantae > Streptophyta > Magnoliopsida > Myrtales > Myrtaceae > Eucalyptus > Eucalyptus caleyi. The sequence continues at coordinate 52,890,389 of CM024470.2, forward strand.
CGCTCCGTGTCAGTGCGGACAAGTCGGTCATCAACCGGTGCCGCATCGACGCCTACCAAGACACCCTCTACACTCACACCCACCGCCAGTTCTACCGAGACTCATACATCACGGGCACGGTGGACTTCATTTTCGGCGATGCGGGCGTCGTGTTCCAGAACTGCAAGCTCGTGGCACGGAAGCCCATGAAAGGCCAGTCCAACATGGTGACGGCCCAGGGCCGGACTGACCCACATCAGAACACCGGGATCTCCATCCAGCGATGCCACGTGATCGCCAGCTCTGATCTCGCACCTGTGAAGGGCTCGATCAAGTCGTATCTGGGCCGGCCTTGGAAGTTGTACTCTAGGACTGTGGTGATGCAATCAAACATCGGTGATCACATTGATCCCACAGGGTGGTCGGTGTGGAGCGGCGATCATGCCCTCAAGACTCTGTACTACGGGGAGTACATGAACAAGGGACCGGGTGCGGGAACGAGCAAGCGGGTGAAGTGGCCGGGTTATCATGTCATCACCAGCCCGGCAGAGGCAAAGAATTTCACCGTGGCCGAGCTGATTCAGGGAGGGACTTGGTTGAAGTCCACTGGAGTGTCTTACACCGAAGGGCTGTGAAAAATGAGTATTGGTCCTTTCTTTTTGGGGGAGTTTCTGTAAGTTGTGTTGTGAATTCAATAATTTGGAATGTTTGGAGATTTGATCGTACTGTATGGTTCATCTAGCATCGTTTTAGCTACATGAAAACTACATCATATTCAAGTTAACGCTGCTTGTCTGTCATTATCCACATAAGTTGCCACATAACATTTTAATAGTAATCTTAAACAAAACCATGACCAATAGTGTATTTCTCACTTTGACATTAGTTTCATAACACAAAAGAGGTTTAGGGTATTAACATCATATTATGTATTAATTATTGTTCTTTGTGATACAAAAAAAAAAGTTGGATATTAAGCATCATTGCACAGTTTAAAATTCCATATTGTATTTTAAGGTACAAATTTAATCATCCTACGACTCTACAATTTGCTGTAAGCAAAAATAATGAATCTTGTATGCCGTGAATGATTTTATTTCTCATTGTAATTCTGCACCATATTTTCTTGACCTAGAGAATCCAAACCGGGCTAGAGCTTTGCTCATTTATCTTATTCTCTTCCAGTCACATTATCACAAAAAAAAAGTGCCACTTTTTAAGAATTAAACGGGCAAACGTGCAATGTTTTTAATAATTTTTTATTTTTTAACCGGGAATACTCATTGAAAAAAAAATCAGGAATTGTCAATAATATTGATATTGTCTTCTTTATATATAAGGACTGTACATTGATATGGCAGAGGAAAAAGAGCTCAACTCAATAAGCATAAACCTACTCCTCAGAAGGCTATCACCACTCAACCATTGCTAAACCCACAAGCCTCTCATAGCAAAAGTCTCTGTCTGATTCTTTCCAGAGCAGCATTCATCTTGTCATTTGCCATAATCACAGACCCCTTTGTCAAAGACCAGCAATTTTGCTAATTCCCCTTTAGTGCGTATCTGTGGCAAGGCCCAAGATCAGGCTTGATGCCGAGCCATGGTTCCGGAAATTGTCCCCCATGGCGCAGCCTCGTACAAGAGTGACAAGAAGTTGCTCCAAGGGTATGCAAAAAGATGCCAATCTGCACAAAACTACGCTATAGATGCTGCCAAGGATGTGGCCGCTGGGTTGAATCAGCTTCGGCTGATTGCGTGGAGTTGATGGAAATCTTTGTGGATGGATTGGAAAACTCCTTAAGAAGTCTTCAAGAACAGAATGTAGAAGTTTCTAGTTTGTTTATTTTTTCTCTTTAGTTATTTGGGTTTATTCCCATCAGAAGCTATGGTCACCTAATTTAGTTAGTATGACAGTCGTAAGACTCATAACCAACGAACTTAGTTATATATAAATGTATAATTTATTAGATCAGAATCAACTCAATCCAAAGCCTTTTTTCTCCTCGGTCATCTGCAGTTCTCCATACATGACTAAGCAGTTCACTAACAAATTACATCCCCTGCTTGGACAGTTTGGGAGGATCGTCGTCTGCTGAATCTTCGGTCGAGCCTATTCTCAGTGACAGGATATCCAGGGCAAGAACTCTGCTAGCCCTGTTTGTTTCAACTTCATTTCCTGAAGGATGAAAATCGGATGCGTTGCAGTCCTTGTTCGACGATTTCCCATCATTGCTCATGGAAAAGATCGTCATCTCCTGCGATCTCCAGTGAACGCCCTTAAAGCTGATATGGTGGTGGCAGCGAAGGAGGGAAGTGGGAAGTACAAGACAAGTGCAAGAGACAATGGCGGGTGCCCCTGACTCAACGCCCAAGACATCTGCTGGGCTGCAGAAACACCAAGCGGTCGTGCTCCGGATCAGCGTGGACAAGACTAGTCATCAACTGGTGCCGCATCGAACCCTACCATGACAGCCTCTACAATCATTCCGATCGCCAGTTCTACCGAGACTGCTACATCAAGCACACGGTGGATTTCATCTTCAGCAACTCAGCGGTCGTGTTGCAGAATTGCAAGCTCATGGCCCGGAAGCCCCACGTGCAGTCAGTCCAACAAGATCACGGCCCAGGGTCAGACGAACCGATACCAGAACACAGGGATCTCAATTCAGAGCAGTGATGTAATTGCGAGCTCCGATCTCAAGCTCATCAAGGGTTTGATCAAGTCGTATCTGGGCCGGCCTTGGAAGGAGCACTCTAGGACTGCGGTGATGCACATTGGTGATCCATTGATCCTGCAGGATGGTCAGTGTGGAAGGGGGATTTCGCCCTCAAGACCCTGTACCCGTAGTATGGGGAGTATGAGAACAAGGGACCGGGCACGGGAACGAGCAACCGGGTGAAGTGGCCAGGTTATCATGTCATCGACAGCGCGGAGGAGGCAAAGAAGCTCACCGTGGCTGAGCTGATCCAGGGAGGGTCCTGGTTTTAGTCCGCTGGGGTGGCTTACACTGAAGGGCTGTGAAAAATGAGTTTTGGTCCTTTCTCTTTGGGGAGTTTTTGTAAGTCTGTAGTGAATCCAATGTCTGATCGTTTGGAGATTTCAATTTATCGTATGGTTCATGAAGTTTAATGTGGATTTGAGCTTATGTTCCAAGCAAATTCAGGTTCACATTCATGAAAATTGATGAAAACACTACGACAACACCTAATAAATGTCTCATCATGATATCTAATTTTATTAGGTTGTGCTTAAGGATACTCTTTGAATATCACATTAATGTTCAACAAAGTCATTTTCTCTTTGCTGAGTTGGCATTTGTTACAACACTTCAAATAAAAGAGAAATTTATATAAACTGAGTGAATTTGAATGTGAATTTATGGGTATATAGAATAATTTGCCTTGTCAAAATTAGTAATGCTCACATTGAATATTCCATGTAATCTTCCCAATAGCATTTGGTTTTTCTTTGCTCGATGTACATTTATTTGTGATAACACCCAGTAAATTTTCCATTACTTTATTATTGACATCATGAGCAAGCTTAAGTCCACGAATCCATGACAATATTTAGTTGCACCTAATTTAATTTAGAACAATTCAAGCTATCGAGTTAAATTGCTATGGATCATATTTATAATGGGAAATCTATTTTCCAGATATCATGACGTTTAGATATATGTCTTAACTTATTAATTCAGTTTACAACGTACAACTTTCTAAATCCATACTAAAATTGATTTGCAAAATGACAACATCGTATTGCACGCCATCAAGAGCAAATGGGTATGAAAGTCTTCACCATACCATAAATGAAAAACATAAAAACAGCAGTCCAAATTGAAGTTGGATACAACGTTTGTTTCAGTCTCTGTCCAACCACCTCTGATTTGGAGGTTATTCATGGTTGTCTTGTCTTGTTTTTCTCCTATCCATCTCCTTCCTCTCCTCTCTCTCTTTTTTTCCTTTTCTTCCTCCCCTGCTTTTCCAACTCTCATCTCTTTTTTCTTTCCTTCCTTTGAAATTAGGAAAGAACCCAGAACCAAGAATCACACCCTTCATCCGTCACCATCGTCACCTTCCTTTCCGCGAAGCCAATGCGCAGAGATTCCTGCATTTGCACGCCGAGCCGCTTGATTTGAGAAGAGGGTACGCAAGACTTCGCCATTAGCGAAGAACCCTTGTGACCGAATGGAGGATGGAGCCTTCGCAGGCAGAGTAAAGGAAGGAGAGGGAGAAACGTGAAGATGTTCCATTAGAACCGATTCAATTTCGTTCTTTCTTAAAGGTAAAGAACGCGCGATTCATTCGTGCATTTCCATTCGTTTTTATTGTGCAATTTGAAGCGCACAACGGAGGAAAAAATCATCCCTTTATCGACCAGACTCGTGGAGGGTTCTTAGGGGCTGCTTGTTTTGGAGGGTTGGATTTGCATCTATCATGACAATGACGATCAAAGGAATATACAAGAGCTTCAAGTACATCTCCCAAATCTTTGGTGAGTAATGCTCCTCTCCTTTCTTTTGTGAAGCAAAGCGTGGTTGTGTTTGAGTTGAGGAAAAATGGATGCATTCGCACTTTGTGTTTTTTGAGGTTGTCACATGTGGGTGGTCAAATGGGTGATTAATGCTTCGTGACTGATTATGTGAAAATGGGGGATATTCGTTCTGTAGTCGTCAAGGACCGCGAAATGGAAATCGGGTACCCGACTGATGTTAAGCATGTTGCTCATATTGGATGGGATGGTCCTACCGGTAATGGACCCAGCTGGGTATGTGATCAAACGCACAAATTTCCTGTATTAGAGCTTTTGGTTTTCTGTGGTTTTTGATTCTTCATGAAATTCTAATTTGTGATTGTGATTACTTTGTTTGGGATAATGCAGATGAATGAATTCAGGGCCGCACCCGAGTTCTCAGACTCGCTCCATTCGATTGGTGAGCCTGGAGATTCTAATCTGGTGGCTCATCATCGTCCATGGCCCTCTCGAGGTATGTTGTCTTCATAGATTTCCCTTCTGTTAATTTGCATTTCTCTGCATTCACTAGTTGGAAAGAAACACGGTTTGTGCTATCTCTGTGCCTCCAATGTCGCCAGGACAGTTTACTCTTTGTAAATGATAAACTCTTACATCCATAAGACCACCAAGAAGCAACAGGCTGCAAAATTTTATTTCTCAGTTCTTTTCCTTCCTATATGGTAGAGAAAAATGTGAGTTGAAAGTAGTAATGGGGATTGCGTTAATTTACATCTGACCGTACTATCAAAGATTGAAGGTCTTACTTGCAACCTTAGCTTCATCCTTAATGTCACACTTATCCGACTCCATTTAGATATTGGTTTTCCCCTTTTCTATGTCAGTGCACTATTTTCTCTCTTTTCAAGTAGTGTAAGATTGTCCTCTGAAAGCTTGTCACGGTGCAATAATAGATTTGTGGCGTGACAGTTTCTAATGGTTGCTTGTAACCTGTTCACTCACTTGGCAATTCCTCACGATCTGAGAGGCTTAGGGAATATTTCTTGCACATCATCTTTCTTGAGCATACTTTGTCCCACACTAATTGTTTAAAAACCTTCCTTTTTCCTCTCTATATCAGTGGAGATGTTGCATTGTTTGTAGTCATTTCAGTAATATCCTCCTGAAATAAATATGTGTATCTTCTCCAGATCATGTCAATATGAGGTTTTGCAGCAATTAATTCTCTGATATGTTTCTTATCTTATATGAGCTGGTTATAGTTTTACATTTTTCACTCTGGTTTTTGTCAACTTGGTCATATCTCAATGAGCCCTAAATATTGTTTTCCTCCTCTAATTTGTCATTTATCACTTCGGATGATTTCTAGTAGATTCTGAACAATCTGGGTCGGGCCAACCTGCACTTGGTATATTTGAAGACTCTCCACAGACAGAACTTCCAAAAGGATCGAAGAAACAAAAACGGAAAAAGGCTAGGTCAACATCATCTCCAAAGTCATCAAAGCCCTCTAGAGCGCTGAAATCAAAGGCCAAGCCCTCCGATGTGGAGGACACTCCTAATTGATAAGTGTAATTTCCATGTCAGAGGCCTTCTGAATAAGAAGCGATGAAGCTGTTAATGTCCATGACCACAAGGAAGATCGCAAACCACTTCCTCAGAGGTTGACAGAGGACAAGAAGTGACACTCAGAGAGCTACACCAGGCGCTGTAAATCGAAAGCTGTCTAGATGTTTATTAGTCAATGTCTGTAATGAAGATTCATATCACCTCTTTTGGAGATACCAGCGTGTGAGAAGGAACAGTTGGAAAGCTATCGAACATAGTGTTAGTATAGCTAGGCATTTTTCGTGTATGGAAAGTATTGATCAATCTTCAATTGCATTAGTAATTTGGTTAGGTTTCTTCTTAGGGTGAAAGATTATGAAGTTACATGATGATTGTAAAGCCAATATTGTGTTTCTGGTTTTTGGACATGGCCAATTGTATCGTCTTCTCTGACTCCTGACTTTTAACTTGTTCAATTTGAGAGGTAATGTTATTGAATTGCCTAGAGGCTCTAACAAATTGAGCTTCTGGCACATCGCCTAAAATTTGTCACTGCTGTGGTTAAAAATCCTCGCGAATAGCTGAAGTCAGCTGCTTGGCGCACAGATGCATAGCAGTTGTAGGTGAGATAAACTCTAATTTAAACTTGATCCTACACAGAACTTACTACAGCATCAGTGCAGAGAGATAAGTATTGTTACACTCTTCCATGCCGGTTTTTGGATGTTAGGTGCTCAGAATTTCAGAATCAATCAAACTTCTTCCCATGTTTTCATTTTCTTCAACTGGAGCTATTATGATTTCATAGACGAGAAACTTAGAGTAGTCTAGAGCCAAGCAACCTGAAACAAATTCTGCTCCTAGTTCATATAAGAACCATGATATTCCTTCATGGTAGCAACATAAAACAGGTGAGATTAAAGTAATCAATATAGATTATCATGAATTAATTCGGTGAGGAACCTAAACCTGCATGAGTTTCCAAGTTCAATTTCCCTGTTCATATTCTGTGCTGTAGATGTTTAACTATGTTTCATCTTGACTATTTCATAATGTGGAATCTAGAAATGCCAAGTTACACAATATATTTGTGATACTTTCAACCTTTTTCAGTCTACCCACCGCCGTTTGCTACTTTTAAGTGAGATATAAGAATAACCATTTTATCTGTTAACTGTCCATAGTCATCGGTGACTTTGAGAGGATGAGAATGGAGAGCTGAATTTGTCCCTTGCTAATTTTGCACACTTGTGCTTCTCTCCCTCCATTTCCACTTTTCCTCCTTCACCCCACTTTTCACTCTCTCTCTCTCTCTCTCTCTCTCTCTCTCTCCTCCAATAACCAAAAGATCAAGATTCAATCACTCTGAAAAAAAGAATAACAAAACAGGGAGGAGGAAATGAGCACATATCAATGAAATCTTCAGGTTCATTTCAGATGAGATTTTCTTGGAGAGATTTCCCTTGAAAATACCACTACAATCCTAGGACATCATGAGCGAAGCCAGAAGAGCATTGAGCTTGTTCATCATTCTCTTTGTTTGTTTTGCAATCCAGAACAACGTCAATGCTCAAGACTACGACGATGATCCGCCTGCAGCTCCTCCTCCCGCGGAAGAGAACTGCAATGGCATCTTCATCTCCTACGATTTCATCTCGAGGGTCAAGGAATTCCCGCACGTGAAGAATGCGTCGGCGCAGTCCTGGGCCTTCAACTCAACTGCAACGGTCTTGAACACGGGCACGAATGAGCTCCAGGCCTGGAAGATATTTATTGGATTCCAGCACCAGGAGATTCTAGTCTCAGCGGGTGGGGCAGCCCTGGTCGGCAGCCAGGATTTCCCAGCCTCGGTCGGGAATGGGACGTCCTTCTCAGGGTATCCTCAGACAGATTTGAAGACATCGATCCAAACTGCAGGGGATTTGGCCCAAATCCAGGCGAAAGTTCAGATCTCGGGCACACAATTTGGTGTGAAACCGCCAGGCGTCCCGATGCCAAAGACGATACGGCTCGAGAATGACGGATACAAATGTCCTGCACCTGTACATAAGAGTAAGTGGCACATGTGATACGGAAAATTTCTCGATCGTGGCTCATATTTCTTCTGTAACCTGCTGTGACATCACTGATCGGCTTAAACTCTGGCATTGATCGATTATCTGTTGCACAAGATTGCTTGATCTTCCCTTCTGCGATTGCTCACATCTTAGGAAATGTGATTTGGCAGAGACTTCAATGTACGCGTGCTGCATTCGGGATCCGAAGTACAAGGTCAAGCAACTGAAAACGAAGCTGTTGCCCCGTCGGAAGGGCGACCTCTCGTTTAGCTACGACGTGATCCAAGCCTACGAAGGCAACTATCTTGCTCAGGTGACGATCGAGAACGACAGCCCCTTGGGCCGCCTCGACCATTGGAACTTGACTTGGGAGTGGATGAGAGGGGAGTTCATATACACAATGAGAGGAGCATACACTCACCAGATAGACTATTCGGACTGCATCTATGGCATCGCAGCGCAGCACTACACTAGCCTTGATTTCTCGCAAGTGATGAACTGCCAGAAGAAGCCGGTCATCGCGGATTTGCCCCGCGAGAGGGCGAACGATACGAAGGTCGGAAAACTGCCCTCCTGCTGTAGGAACGGAAGCGTCTTGCCGACAATCATGGACCCGAGCCAGGCGAAGTCTGTATTCCAATTGCAAGTGTACAAGCTCCCGCCCGACATGAACATGACTGCGCTCCATCCTCCTGAGAAATGGAAAATCGTCGGCACCCTCAACCCCGACTACCTGTGCAGCGCACCGATCCGAGTGGACCCCACGGAGTTCCCGGACCCCAGCGGCCTGCAGGCCACAACTTCAGCCATTGCAAGTTGGCAAGTGGTCTGCAACATCTCGAGGCCGACGAGAACGACCTCTCATTGCTGCGTTTCCTTCTCGGCGTACTACAACGAGTCGGTCATCCCTTGCAACACCTGTGCTTGCGGCTGCAAAGGCTCGGATTCTTGCAACCAGAAGGCCCCAGCAATGTTCCTCCCCCCGGAAGCCCTCCTGGTCCCCTTCCAGAACCGGACGGCCAAGGCCGTGGCGTGGGCAAAGGTGAAGCACTTCCACGTCCCCAGCCCTTTGCCCTGCAGCGACAATTGCGGGGTGACCATAAACTGGCACGTCTACACCGACTACAAGAAAGGATGGACCGTCCGGGTCACCCTGTTCAACTGGGAAGAGATCAATTTCGAGAACTGGTTCACTGCGATCCAAATGAAGAAAGCGGCCCGCGGCTTCCAGAAGGCGTACTCCTTCAACGGCACATTCTTTCCTGACCTGAACCACACCATCTTCCTCCAGGGGCTGCCAGGATTGACATTCTTGGTGGGAGAGACAAACGGGACAGACCCAAGGGTTGATCCTAGGGTCCCTGGGAAGCAACAATCCGTGATTGCGTTCACGAAGAAGCTCACGCCGGGCATCCAAGTAGCGAAAGGCGACGGCTTTCCTTCACGGCTCTTCTTCAATGGAGAGGAATGCTCGCTTCCTACTTATTTTCCCACAGCAAATGGGAATCTATGTCGAGTTAGTTTAGCGCAGGTAATTTTGATTGTAGCTGGGATACTTGTGCTTATGAATCCTCACCATTGACAATGGAAATTTTTCTTTTGCCATGTTTAGGAGGCAATTTTTCAATTGAATCATGAAGGATAGACTTAATTCTTAGCACGGATTTTTAGCTCAAACCTGGTCTCATATCATGATCGGTTACAAGCTTATTCCGCTACTGCACCCGGACAAGTCATTAGTGGTCTTTTTCCCTCGTACCTCGTGATGTCGCATCGGATTTTCAGTCGTGTTAGAAATTGTCCCCCGAGACACGAGTAATAAACTACTAGGGTTTGCTCTAATGGCCATCCTTTCAACATAGAAGGGAGAGGGAGGTTCGAATTTCCACATTCTCAGAAGGTTGGGATGGGGATGAATTAAGTTTCAAGTGTGGGTTTTTATTTCCACGCCTTGTAAGGGCAAAAGTCTGAGAGGGTGAGAGTTAGAATAGGAGTATAGTAGGACTGACAAAAAAAAAGAAAAAAAGACACGGGTAATATTTTTCTATGGGCCGAGGATAAACCATGTGACATGTCATGGGCAAAGGAAAATGGGCCTGGACTCTCAAGTAATCAAATGAACAGAAACGCTCTTTTCATCGGGCCTCTAGACTTTAGTTACTGAAAAAAAAAAAAAAACCAAACCGGCCTAGCATTTATGTCTACTGGTCATATGGCATCAGACCAATCCGACGGACAAGAGCGTAGGTCAGGCCAAAAAACTATGAGATTTCTCCATTGATTTCACCTACACCAGCAGGGAAACCAACAACAACAATCCAACAAAAGGCACTTCACATTGTCTTCTGCTCGTATACAATCTTACCTTGTTATAATCTCCATCTTTACCCATTTCTGCCCTTGAAAAAATCTATAATGTCTGAACTCACTAATCCAAGGCTGAAAACTTCTGCTGCTGACACATTCTTCTCTCTAATCCTACATACCCATCAGGGTAAAATAGCATGGTAACCCGAAAATGCCTCAAAATCAGCTGCGCGATTTTGGTCATTCTCTTGCTCATAATCGTAGGAGTTGTGCTGACCCTGTACTTCACAATCCTGAAGCCTAAACAGCCCATAGTGATCCCTCAACCGGTCACCTTACTACACTTGCATTTCGCTCTTTCTCCGTTGGAGCTCAATCTCACATTGGGACTGACGATCACAGTCGATAACCGTAACTACGGTAGCTTCACGTACCCAGACTCGATGGTGTACATCAACTACCAGAGCATGGAGGTAGCAAAAGGGTTATTGGCAGCGGACACGATCCCGGCTCGAGCGAAGCACAACATCAGCACCTCCGTGGATGTCTTTGGGGACAGGTTGGTGATGAACATGGATTTTATACACGATTTTTTGGGAGGAGTCGTGAATTTCACATCATCGACCGCTTTGCACGGGGAAGCGAAGGTCCTCAAATTCATTAAAAAGAAGGCAACTTCTTATACTACCTGTAGCATTTCCATTTCATTCAAACAAGAGACAACAGATTCTGTTTGCAAAAACAAACTCAAGTTATAAGTTGCGGGAATTCTTCTTGCAATACTTAGCTAACTATATTAATAAATTTCTGAGTTCATGTACTATTGTTTTGGGCTGCTGCAATAAAGAGGAAGTGGTTGAATGGCTTTTATTTCATATGGTAAAGGTGACGAAGGAACGATATAAATATGCAGAAATAATTAAAAGCATTTGCTTAATCTTTCAACCTCCGTACTTGCCCATCTGGACTCTCTTCATTTATTTTCTTTTGAGAAGTGAAAGGCTTGCTTAATTGAAGATGTCCGCAGAGAGAAACTTTTTATGTGATATAAATGAAATGAAGAGAACATTTATGAAAGTGCATTTTCATTCAGAGGTGATCTGAGAATGGATGAAAGGGATTGAACAATGTAATGACATTGGAGAACGATGGTCAGTGAAGCTGGAAATCGGCGAATTATGATCTTGTACGTTGGCGATGTATTAGAAATCCCAGTCTCTACTGACTTAGAAATTCACCTAAACCCTGTTTACGTATGTTAATGGGACTCCTGAGAATCCAATGTTCACTGGACATCTCCTTTTGCCCTTTTGCTGGAACATATCACATCATTCAATGAAGCATCGAGGGGCCGGTGGGGGCCGTTGCTCTCTGCGGGGCCACTCGCTGTAGGTGATCATGGGTTTGGCAGCATGCTGGCCCGGCTTAAGCTCGATCAAGCAAGCATTTCCCTTCTTGAGCCTGACCTGCTCACTCAGAATCTAACTAGGCTCGTCTAGGCCTAATCAATTTTATATAAAGCGCTTGACAATTTTTTGTCATCATAAGCAGGCTTGGGCAAGGATTGTTAGGCCTTGGTGGTTTCGGCATGACGTTTATTAATAAATAGGAACCCGCTAACATGACCGTCCTTTGTAAAAGGGAAAATTCCAAATAAGGATCCAAAGTGGATCAATTTTCTCAAATAAGGACCCGAAATGAACTTTGTGTCAAATAAAGATCTAAAATAGATCTATTGTCTCAAATAAAGATCTGAAATGGTTGAATCAATTCCAAATAAGGATCTGAGCTTGCTGGTCAGCCAAACATTCGCCGGCTATCAAGCATGTGACATTTATGATGACTGGAGTTTGGGCAATTTTGTCCAAAAAAAATCTAGGGAAAATTAACAAATCCTAAAACAAAAACAAAAAAACCCTACGTTTTCAATGGTCTCCCCGTTCCTTGTACCCATCCTCTGCAAATTCAAAGACCGAAGTTCTCCCCATTCCTTGCACCCATCCTTCACAAAGTCGAAGATCCAAATTCTCCACTGGTTGAGGCATGAATTCAAAAACAAGAAGAAAACCATATACTTCCTTCTTTGTTTACGGAGACCCAAATTCTCCACCGGTCGAGCAACACGAGGGGCAAAAAGAATCGAGTCACGACAATGACTAGGCAGTGATTTGGTTGAGGAGCAGTGGGGGAGAAGAAAGAAGAAAACGTAAACATCTAAATTAATAACCTAAACTTAATTAATTTAGAATTTTCCCTTTTTTTTTTCCAATGACAAATTTCTGACAAAATTGCCCCTATTTTAATCGCCATAAAATGTCTACCAACAAGCTAAGGTCCTTAATAGAGATTAACTTGATCATTTCGGGTTTTTATTTAACACAAAATTCACTTCGGATCCTTATTTGAAACAATAAGTCAATTTCGGGTCCTTATTTGAAATAAAGTTCACTTTTGGTCCTTATTTGAGAAAATAAATTTACTCCAGATCCTTATTTGGATGGTCAAAGTTCAACCACAATCCTTTTTTGAGGAGACCGTGAACATCTTCAAGTAGTTTGATTTTTTACTTTATTTATTTTCTTTTTCTTAAATTTATATGTTATTGCAAACACAAACAGAGAAATAAAATCATAAGAGAGTCCACGAAATCAATTTTCTTGAATATGAAGAAAGAAAAATAAATTAGATACTGAAGTATAAATAATTGCAAGTAGAAAATATTATTACTTTCTAAAAGAAATCATTAAGATTATTATATTTCATTAAATTTAAAAGATGAAAAAACACTCAAAATGTTAGTTTTGCAACTACTAATGAAATTATTGTATAATAAATTGGCTTCTCAGTCCTTTTGGTCGAATCAAATTGCTCTAGTAGAACTATTCGGTGACCTAGAATTAAAATCAATGATATCAATTATGCATAAAACAAATGAAGTAAAGAAAATATCAAAATAAGAATAATGAATCATTAGAGAAAAAAATTACCCATTTATCCGAATCTCGTAGATCAAGATGTGTTGGGAACAATATGCATGCAATTTTTTTCTTTGGCTGGAAAATAATATCCTCTATTTTAAAAGTTGCAACTGACTTCTTCATATTTATTTTTTTTGAATATTACCACTTTGGTTTGTTTCTTATTGTGTGAATATTATCATTTTGATTTGTTTCTTTATATATCAACTGGTTTCAATTTGTTTCTTATGATTTATTCTCTTAATTTGAGCTTGCAATAAAACGTTATACAAATCTCGAAAAGAAGAAGAAGGGAAAAGTAGAGTCGAAATTTGAAACTAGTTGAGGATGGTTATTGGTTTCCTCAAAAAAGTTTTGTAGCCTATGTTGACCGTCACTCTGTCATTTTACAGAGGACGGTCATCTAAGCAATTTCGTAATAATTACTATAATATAAACCTTCATATGCAATTTTGATCTGGTCGCCTTTGAGTTAGATTTTGTATCTCCCACTAGCATTATCTATGGAGAAATTTGTTAGGGTCACTTGTTAGGAATTCAAGTAAATCGTATTTGGCACGTTGATGCAACAAGTGCAAAGCAAAGATTAAGAAATATGAAGGAATGCCAAGTTATGAAAGTGTACGGATCAGAGTGACACACAAACCAAACCTCAAGGGGCAAATTGGTAAAGGGGACAGATTTTAGGACAATAATGAAGTTTTTCCATGAAGATCATGTGACGTGCCTGCGTAGTATTGCCAACATGAGAATGAATCATAAGATACGCATCTAATCCATCGAAAATGCTTGGAGGAAAGGGGAAAGAAAGATAAAGATGATGTTTTAAGCCGTTGTTCTAGCTTTCTTTTCCTTTTTTTTTTTTTTTTTACTTTTTTGTTTCAATGGTAATCATGGAAACATGAATCATAAGAAACCCTGACGCATAGATGAGAAGGAGATGAGAGCGTCATTGACATATGAGAGACTAAAAGTGATTTCACCCAAGTTCGTAGAGAGTGAAGGTCGTCCTCATCTGATGAGGCAATAGGAGTGGTGGGTAGTACTGATGGCAGACATCCGATGTAGCTTTAAAAGGGTCGGAGACCTGATGACCAACCAAGCCAGACCAGATGGAGTTAAAGCACTAAAAGAAAAAGGGACCAAAGAAAGACAGAATCCTCACACGCACGCACCTTAGCTGAAAGCCTCGATCGATTCCATTTCTCTTATTACCTACAGAAAAAGGGTTTGTCCACTTCCATTGAAGAATCAGGTTAAGAATGCTCTAACAAGGAGAAAACTACATATCAAGTGTCATAACTTTGCACAAAGGGACACTTAAGTACCATAACTTACGAAAGGTACACTTAAGTGTCATATTTCAAAGAAAAATGAATCACTTAAGTGCCACTCCAGCCAAAATCATACGTGTCATTTTTCCGGCGGAGCGAGTGCAAAATGATGCCGTTTTGCACACTAACGTGGCCAAATAATACAAAAACGGCGTCGTTTTAGGCTGACGTGGTAAAAAACAATATAAAAATTAATTAAATTATATTTAAAATTAAATTTAGTTAAAATATTTTAAAAAATAATTTTAATATTAAAAATTTAAAAATAAAAAAAAAAATAAAAAATAAAAAGAAAAAGGGGGAGGGGGAGGGAGGCGGCTGAGGGCTTAGTCCTCAATCGCTGCCGTTGCCTCCCCGCCGTCACCGGAAGGGCCGGTGATGGAGGGGGGAGGCTTGGCCAGGGTCGTCGGGCCCTAGTCAGGGGCTGGCAACCCTGGCCGACCGGCAGTGAGGGCTTGCGAGCCCTCGCCTAGATCCGATGAGGGTTGGTAGCCCTCGCTGCCTTTGCCCAAATCTGTGGCGAGGGTCGCGGTGAGGGCTGCCGACCCTTGCCGGATCTAGGTGAGGGCTCGCGAGCCCTTGCCACCGATCGGCCAGGGTCGCCGGCGCTTGGCTAGGCCCGGCGACCCCCGCCAAGCCTCCCCCCTCTATCGCCGGCTCAACCCTCAACCGCCTCTCCCCCCCCCCCCGTTAACAAGAGACTAGTCTTTTGAAGTTGGCGTGCCGTTGCTCCTTCCCTTTTGAGCATTAATGAGCTTGGGTTATATGTAAATCTAATTATGCATGGGTTGTAAATGGATTTGTCTGTAAATTCATTGACAATTAATTTAACTAATAAAAGTTATTAGTTGAGTCAATTTATTATTGAGATATCATCTTCTTTAGTGGTTTTGATATTTTTATTTTCATTATAAGAATTCAACTTTTTCTAATAATTTTTTTAAAATTTTTTTAAAATTTTTCTTTTACTTTTTTTCCCTACGAATTCCAACAATCAACACTTGCCGACGTAGGTAAGGGCTGCGAAGCCCTCACCCAATTGCCAATTGCACTGGTGAGGCCGATGCCTTGCTAGCTTCTAGTGAGCTCGCCATATCTAGTGAGGCTGAGTTCATCCATCTTGGCGAGACTCTACTCATCCATCTTGACAAGACTCTAGCCTTGTTCATCCATCTTGGTGAGACTCTAGCCTCCCAGATCTGGCGAGCCTTGAGCTCCGATCAGGGGAGGCAAAGGCATGAGCTTGGCCCAAGGTTGGCGAGGCTTGAGTTGCCTATTTTGGCCATGGCAGTCGTGGCTGGCGACCAAAAGAAGAAGCTAGACAAAAAATAAAAATAATAATAATAATAATAATAATTTTTTAAAGATAAAAATACAAATACTTAAAATGAGTGCACGGAAAATCAAATTAGATTTTCTATGCTAAGACTCCATTCATTTCATGGAAAATAACTTTCAAGAACATTTTTCAAATTTTCTGATGTTTGTTTTATGGAAAATAAACTAGTTAAAGAAAACATTTTTTGCTATTGAAAAAACACCTATGAAAGTCCGAAAAAGGTTTTCCACTTTTTAGAAAGTGAAAAACATTTTTTTATAACTTTTTCCACCTCACTTTCTTTCACCAAACATATTTTTCTTTTTCTTTTTGATTTTTTTGATTTTTTTTTCAATTTGAGTTTTTTCTTTATTTTTCTTTTCTTTTTCTTCTTCCTTAGCTAGTCGCCGGCCTATAGCAAGGCTCTGTCTCACATAATTTGGTGAAGCCGAGCTTGCCTGAGCTCAGGCCTTGCCAAATCCGACGAGCTAGGGTAGGGATTAAGCCTTGCCCAAGGTTGCTAAACCTCGCCAACTTTTGGTGACCTCGAGCGGGGCTCAAGGCTCGATTTGACAAGGCTTGACCTCATTGGAATTTGGCAAGCTCAAGCCTCGTTAGCTTGGGGTGAGAATAGAGCTTGCTAATGGCTAGTCATCAGCCATTGCCAGTCTTTTCTTTTTATATTTTCTTCTATTTCCTTGGCCTTGGTTGGTTGCCAGTCATCGTAGTAGCTAGCTATCGGCCAAGGCCAAGGAAGAAGAAGAAAAGAAAAAAAGAAAAAGCCAAGGACAAAGAAGATAAAAAGAAAAAGAAAAAAAGGAAAGGAAAAAAAATTTAAAATTTAAAAATCGATTTAAAAAAAGTGAAATAATAATAAATTATTGAAATAAGTGCATGGAGGAAAAAATTTTCCTTTTCGAATGGCAAAAAATATTTTCTAGTTTATTTTTTAAATTTTAGTTGATCATTGGAAAATATGGTTATTTTCTTGGAAAATAGCTTCCTAGAAAATAATTTTTGAAAATGCCACATTTTCTATGAAATGAATGGAGCCTAGGTGAAAAATATTTCTAATTCATTTTTAGGTTTGAACTAAACATTGGAAAATATCATCATCTTCAAAAATACCATATTTTTCATGAGATAAATGAGGCCTCAATTTTTTAAAAAAAAAATGTAAAATTTTATCCATTAAATTTGTAATTGTATGGAAGTGTTTTGGAAATGGAAGTGTTTTGGCAATATAATTTTTTTTTTTGAAAATCATAAGAAATAATTTTTTTCTAGATTTGATTAAATATATAAGTATTTTATAATATAGGTCAGGTCAGGTATGGATTAATAAATTTGTATTACTATTAAATGACTTATAAACGGGTTAATTGATCAATTTGGGCTAGACTTTTTATGACCCAACCCAATCTACCTATTTGACAAGTCTAGTTATCCACAATAATTTACGTGGCTGGCTAGTGTTTTCACTCACACCAGAAAGATATAGATGAAAACTGTCACCGTAATCAACTAGGAGATTATTAATACAATAGTCCAAAGTCTCTAACCAGACTTCTCTCACGGATGCAATCACTATGTCCTGAATCTACATATTGTTCCCTAAATTCTAGCCCCAAAACCATTTCTCACACAAAGATCACAAAGAAAACTGCAGAGAGGAAACTCTTGGAAGATCATTGAGGTTTGCTCTCTAAAAGCAATCTCATGATATGTATTCTTCATGTTGCTTCTCTCTAAACATTAAGCCTCTCTCTCTCTCTCTCTCTCTCTCTCTCTCTCTCTCTCTCTCTGCTGTCTCATCTGTCTCAAAAGCAAAAAGAAGGTCCAAAAGAAAAACAGCTTGAATGTCTAGAGAAAATCATAAAAGCCCTAATGTAGAGCATCTTGGATGCCTCGATACATCATACTCCACGCCTGTTTAAGTTACGAACTTTCTAGGACTTTATCAGGGTCTATTTTCTTGAGCCAGAGGCTAGGAATCCATTCCAAGGTTTTCTGTTCATCCAGCACAACATGGGCACCTAGTCCCCTGCTTCCAACCATTAGAAATCATGCCAGATATGCACATTCTATGGGGTCTTATTGCCTTTGTAAATCGTTCAGCTCGATTGGACTCGAGTACCTAAATTAGCCATGGATCATTGCACAACATCCATAAGGGAATTTGATGTCGCTTAACCTAGAAATGATCAAGAACATTATACTTGATGAATCAACGGTTCCCTACTACCCATTTTTGCTTAATCGAAGCTTTCAATCTTGAAGTATCTCGATTCATTGAATTTTACTCGAGCCGATCTCATTACTAAGTAAGCAAACCAACACTTCAATAATCATTACCTGAGATATTATGCGAAAGATTCAAGATTTCACATGCATTTCGTCAAATAATTAAAGTTGACGCAATTATCCTGTCAAACCAATTCAAAAGAGCCCTTCTGTAAAGCTTATTTATCTCTTCCACTCTATCTGCAGACCATCGTCCACGACTAAATTAATTAAAACTAATTTCCTTTCTTAGTCTATTAAGCATCTGTTAGTTGAAGGGAGAAAGGATGATTATGGGATGAGGAAAGATGATCAAGAAATTAAAACCAAATCGGTTAGAGGCTGATGATGTTGGCCAACATCTCTATATATTTACTTGTTCTTACTTTTCAGAACTTTTGTGTGGAATATATAGAGATAAAAATATTGAACAGAAAAATATTGAACTTTTGTGTGGAATATCAGAGGGATGATGAACTCTGTTAGAAGGGCTGAGATTAGAAAGTTTGTTGCTTCTAATAGTCTTAGTTTTGTTGGCCTTTTTGAGACTAAAGTCCCTAAGCCGCTGTTTGTTTCTATTTTGTCTACCCTCCTGAGAGGCTGGAGCTGGCTTGCGAATTATGATCATTCTCCGCGTGGCAGAATTTGGATTGGATGGAACCCGGATTCCGTTAATTTTGAGTTGATTTCTCTAAATGACCAAGCCATCCATGGGCGTTTGAAGGGGATTTCTTCTAACTTTACGTGTTGCATCTCTGCTGTCTATGGGGAGCACACTTTTGTGCGTCGTAGGCCTCTGTGGTCTGACCTTATTCTTTGTGATGATTTATTTCAAGATACTGCTTGGCTCGTTGCGGGCGATTTCAATGCAATTAAGGATCCTACGGATCGCTTCGGGAGCTCTAATTCTTGGATTCCTTGCTTCGATGACTTTAGACTCTGCCTTGATCAAACGGAACTTGAGGACCTTAGGTACACGGGTCTTCGTTTTACCTGGTCGACTTCTTCGGGGTCAGGCAAGAAAATGCGGAAAATTGACCGAGTGTTGGTCAACACTAAATGGAGAATGGATTTCTCCTTTTCGGAGGCGTCTTTTCTTAATCCCGGAATTTCAGACCACACCCCTATGGTAGTTAGGGTTGTTGATCCGAGTACAAGAAGGAAGCCCTTTAAATATTTTGATTTCTGGGCTGATCACCCTAACTTCCGTGATACAGTCCGTCAAGCGTGGGACAGCCATGTTTGGGGAAGGCCCATGTATAAGCTGGTTTCCAAGATGAAGATCCTAAAGTGCCGCCTTAAAGCACTCAACCTTGAAGCCTTTTCGGACATCTCGTTGAGGACACTGGAAGCAAGGGAGGCCTTGTGTTCTACCCAGCTTCTTCTGCACTCGGATCCCAATAATATCACTCTTGCTGAATTGGAGGAAGGCCGGCGTCGGACTTTTGTAGATCTTCGGGGCCAAGAAGAATCCTTTTATAAGCAGAAATCCAGAGTTAGATGGTTGAAAGAGGGTGATCGAAACATGAAATTCTTCCACAACTTTGTCAAAGCCAGACATCTAAACAACCGGATTCTCTCTATTAAAGACAATTCAGGTTCGGTTGTTTCGGACCCCAACTTGGTGCCACAAGTTTTTGTATCTTTTTTCTCGGATCTCCTTGCTCCGCATTCGAGTTTGACGAAGCCTATGTTGCATGAATTGACATCACTTATTCGGAAGCCTCTTTCAGATGACCAGGTATGTTTGCTTGCTTCACTGGTCTCGGATTCTGAGATTAAGAATACTTTGTTTTCGCTTGCTAAGGGCAAAGTCCCTAGCCCTGATGGGTTCACAGCCGAATTCTTCAAAAATAACTGGGACATAGTAGGGTCCTCAGTCCTTGAAGCTGTTAAAGACTTCTTCTACTCAAGTTACCTCCTTAAGTAAGTGAATGCAACTATTCTGGCTCTTGTTCCCAAAGTGCCGAATGCCTGTGAGGTTAATGACTTTAGACCAATTGCTTGCTGCAACACTGTCTATAAAATTATCACTAAAATTTTAGCCAACCGAATTGCAGTGGTCCTTCAGGATCTTGTCAGCCCATCCCAAAATGCGTTTGTCAAGGGAAGGAGGATCAGAGATAATATTTTGCTTGCTCAAGAACTGTTTGTCGGATTCCACCTTGACCCATATCTTCCAAAATGTGCGGTCAAAGTAGATTTTCGCAAGGCTTATGATATAGTTGATTGGGATTTCTTGGAACTTACTTTTGAAGCTCTCCGTTTTCCTTAGTGGATTATCCGGTTGATTATGGTCTGTGTGCGAACACCCAGGTTCTCGATCTCTATTAATGGAGAGCTCCACGGATTCTTTCCTGGAGGTAGAGGTTTTCGGCAGGGAGACCCGATGTCACCATATTTCTTTACCTTAGTTATGGAAATCTTCTTTGGGATTTTGAATCTAAGGACTTCTGTCAAGGAGTTCAAGTTCTATTGGAGGTGCAAGGCTCCTAAGCTTTCTCATCTATTTTTTGCTAATGATGTTTTCATTTTTTGCCAAGCGGATTAGAATTCGGTAGTAATTCTCAAGAGAAGGTTGGACATTTTTTCATCATGGAGTGGACTGGTTCCCAACAAGAGTAAATCTGATATCTTCTTGTCGGGTGGGACGCCATTGTTGCGGAATAGTATCCTTTTAGAGTTTGGTTTTTGAGAAGGCAAACTTCCGATTTGTTACCTAGGGGTACCAATAATCTCATCAAGGTTGGGAAAGGCGGATTGCCTTCAGTTGATTAACCGTATTACGGCTAGAGTTCAATCTTGGGCTCATAGATTTTTATCGTTTGCCGGGAGGCTCCAGCTTATAAGGTCAGTTCTCCACTCGATTCAAGCCTTTTGGGCTAGTGTGTTTACTTTGCCGTCCTCGGTCATTTTTGAGAGTGCTAGTATGAACACCTAGAGGGGGTGAATAGGTGTATAAAATAAACCTTGGCAAATATATGTAGAATAAAATAAACTTCGAGTAAAATAAATGAGTTAGGGAAGAGAATAAGAACACAAGATTTATAGTGGTTTGGCTTAATCCAAGCCTACGTCCACTCTCCCACGCTAACAGCCTTCTTGGCTGGATTCCACTATGCAATCAACAAGAGATTACAACTTCGAGTGCAAACACTTAGTAGTAGATCACACTATCTCACTAAGTCACTCTTTTGGTATTTCTCTCATGATCACAAACGTTTAAGTTCTCAAGAGACAAGTATATGATCGAAAGTCGCTCAGACTTTGGAATTATAAATTTTACGCTCCGTCTCTTACTTGCTCAGTGGTCCATGATCTCCTTAAATACTCCTCCACTTCCAAACTACTCGTTGGACAGTATCCCAGAGAATCGTCTTCTAATATACCCATTGGACAGCTTTGTATCTAGAAGATTTGGTAGCCGTTGAGTGACAAAGGTAGAATCCCAAATTGATTCCGATCGCCCATACAAACGAAATCTTGATTTCCATAAGTAAAGCTTCTTCGTATAGAAAGTTCTTGTCTTCAAGATCCAATCGTCAATCAATTAGATTGAATCAATCAAATCAATCTTGATGTTGAATCCAAACCAGATCACTAGCCGTTATATGATTGGGCTTGAATTACGATCTGTTGAATCTGGATGTAAAGTCTGAGAGCAATAGACTTTATAATCTGAGTCTGTAGACTTTACAATCTGGGTTTGAACATATCCTGCTTCTAAACAGATTTAGCTTTAAGGTCTGTACCCAGTTCAGCTTTAGCATAGAGTCTGTCTTCCGGTTCATCATTCACGTTCAATTTGGAATTTGTCAAAATGAAGCCGGACTTCGTGTAGAACGACTTTGACACTAAAGTCCGCGAGTCTTTAGACTTTGACTCTTGAGTCGCGGTCTTCGGACTTTGACACGAAGTCTGAAATCTTCAAAATATACTGACATATGTTACGTTCAGTCTTCTGGCCGTCTTCTGACTTTGATAAAATCATTTACATGTTCTATCATCTGCATGGTCTATTACTCAACCATCAAACATGTTAGTAGCCTTTGATTTATTTTGTCATATTCAAAACATCATAAGGGATTTCCCTAACAATTTTAGGTATTGAAAGCATTCTTCGCCGGTTTCTGTGGAAGGGCTCCTCCCTCGATAAGGGGGGCTAAAGTTTCTTGGTTGGATGTTTGTGTGCCTAAGGATGAAGGAGGTTTGGGTATACGGTCTGTGAAGGACTGCAACAAAGCCTCTATGCTTAAATATATTTGGATCCTCTTTACAGACAAAGAATCTTTATGGTGTCGGTGGATCCATTCGAATTTCTTAAAGAAACATAATTTTTGGGTAGCCCCTCAACCATCTATTTGCTCTTGGGGCTGGAAGAAAATTCTTCAACTTCGTGGTGGGTTTAGGCAGTCGTTTGGCTGGGAAGTTGGGAATGGGCAGTCAATCTCATTATGGTTCGACAATTGGATGCCTTGTGGCCCTCTCTATTCACTGGTCCCTGACTCCTTCTTGAATGACCCAGACCTTCCTATGCATGCAATGGTGGCGACTCTCTACTCTCATGCAGCTACTTCCACCAGATTACGACTGGAGGAATGGGGTCTCTCATTTCTGACCCTCTCTTTGGCCTATGACCGGTTTGTTTGGCGTGTAGACCCTTCGGGATCATTCTCTGTCGCCTCTGCTTGGAACTCCATCAGAGTCAAGAAAATTCGAGTCCCCTGGGCTCCTTTTGTTTGGGATGGGGCCTTGGCTCCTCATTTTCAATTTTTGATGTGGCTCATCATCAAGAATCGATTGCCGACACAAGTGCGTCTTCTTGCTTTTGGCAGGATTGATCACTCAATCTGTATCTTCTGCAAGTCCCAGCCGGACTCTATTGACCACATTTTCTTCTAATGTAACACCTCAACTACTCTAGTTTACTTCTGGGCTTCTAGATGCAATTTGCATGGAGAAATGGCACATGGGTGGACAACTTTTACTGGGCTATGAAGTTTCTTGCGGGTAAGGATTTCTTTCATAGCATCGCTCGGTTTTCCTTTGGAGCTTTGTGTCATCTAATCTAGAAGAAAAGGAATGACATGATATTTCGAGGAGATACCTTAGCTATTCCTGCCCTCAAGAACCACCTGTTTAAGGTGGTCAAAGATAAGGCCATTACATATAATATATATATATATATATATTGACAGGACATATAGAAGAATTTTGGAAGTCACTATAATATAACACAACAACGAAATCTCTAGTGGAATCTAGTCTAGGAAACTAGCCTATTATTGTGACGGCCCAAGCGGCGGTGCGTGGGGAGGAGGGATGGCGGTGCGTTTGCGCCTCGGTCCCCATACGTGCGCATGGGGGGGAGCATGTCTCCTGTCCCACATCGCTTAGGGAGGAGTTCTAGGCTAATTTATAAGACTTGGGTTCTCTAACTTGTGTAATACATTTTAAAGCCGTGAGGGCCAAGGCCCAAAGCACACAAGCTTGGTCCTTACAAATGGTATAAGAACCGACTCCCGACCGCCCGTGTGGGGCCAATGGCAGTGCATCCGCGCCTCGGTCCTAAAGTCTATAAATAGGCACATTGAGTGCACTTATGCATCCCACAACACATGCCTGATTGCCCAACCGGAGCACCACATATTTTGTGGGGTTCTCTTTTCAATTACTACTAATATCCCACTCTTAAAGTCAATCCTCATCATTGTTCATCACGTTTGTAGCCGTGTAAACTTGTTTTGCTATCGCATAGTTTGCAAAGCAGCTAGATGTGTAGTCAACACAACATCCATAGCAGTGTCCTGTTGTTACAGCGTCCACAGAAGCAGCCTCTTGCGATGCAACCTACACAATAGCCACGACATCCTCTTGCTGCATAGCCATGACAGCTTCCACAACCTTAGCCACGATGACACACGATAGCCACTTAAGTAGCCACATATGCTGGTAGCCCTCCACCCGTGCATTTTTTCGGAACTTTTCTCCAAATTTCAGATGACTTTTTCTATGTCAACTTGAGCTTGAGAGACACGATAAGGATAATTCATTTAATTCTTTATATCTCCCAAGATTATACTATATCTCCATTAATTGTGCATATCTTTGATTAATAATGATTCGGATTATGTTCATCTAATTATCTTATATAGAAAGTTATTAACAGGGTCATATACTCTTCACAAGAAAAAAAAAAAAAAAAAAAAAAAAAACTAGAACTTACATAATTTATCTCTTCCGCATATTTCTTGTCTAACCGGGTGCTCTTCAACTGCCTTGTGAGTTGAGGATTGGCAGATCAGGTTTCTTCCTCCTTCATAGGTCGAGGATTTTGGTATGTCTAGTCTTCTGGAATTCATTTCTTGCTCGATCTTTGGCTAAGCCTTAATACAATTATGGATCGTGACTTTGATCCCAAACACTATCAAAGTGATCTCTAAGATCCTTTACTACAAATGATTCTCCACCAAACCTCGTACAAAACGACGTAGCCAGGACTTGGAGACTCCCCCTTTGCCTTGTAATTGCCATTTCCACTTCACTATTCCATTTTGTCTTCAGGAGCTGAACTAGAAACAGTTCTCTTGTTACGCAAACTGAACTGATACAGCTTGGACATTCAGAGCCAATGGTAGAAATCATGGTATGCTGACTACTTAAACTTAAACTTTAATAGGTAAACAATGCGGTTCTTAATTTCCTTTTCATATGGTGCATTTCATTTGACACATTAGATGATTCAACTCCCAAGAAGCATCATCAGTTTCTGTGCATCTGAGAATATGCGAAACTGTTCGCAAGACTTTCACCGCGATATACTAAAATTTCTAGCAAGACTTGTACCACTTTCTTGCACCGAAAAGCTTTCACTAAGATGTCTTGATAGTTTGTCATTTCTCGGCTCTCTCACATATGCGTGCAGTTCTTGCATATATCTAATTCTAATATTTCAGGTCGAGTAAATCCTTAACCCTACTGGATGTCAAAACCATGAAAAATGACTCTCTCTCTCTCTCTCTCTCTCTCTCTCTCTCTCTCTCTGAGAGAACAATAACTCTCCTCCTTCCCCGCCATAAATGCAATTGCACCCTCTCAATACGTTCTGCAATAACTCCTCTCGCTACCCTCTTCCTCTTCTTCCCCAAAACACTCTCTCTCTCTCTCAAACTCACACAGACACACACATCTTCCTCACTGTACAGTCTCTGTAAAAGAAAACCCTTCTTTTCTCTTTTCCATTTCTCACTCAAGCAGAAGAAGCTCTCAAGCAGCCCCAAGACATGCCAAAGCGATCACTCTGAGCTTCAACCCTCAAAGCTTCTCTCCTCAGTAAGTCTCCCTCCCTCTCTCCCTCTCCCTCCTCTTCACCCCCCCCCTCCCCATCTCTCTGTGGACACGTTATCACATAAACCATCACCTTTTCAAACAGTTCCCCAGATCGCTCACTGTCAACCCTTCGCTTTGATTTTCCTTGAACGAAGTTTTACGTTTTTTTTTTTTCCACACACAGAGAGTGAGAGAGAGTGTCTGGAGAGATTGGTGGGCGTTACGATTTAAGTTTGACTTAAGAGTGTATAAGAGTTGCTTGCGTTTTTTCTTCTTCTTTTTGAAAAGTGTTTGACAGCTTTCTTCTCGCTTGAGTGTGTCAACTCCTCCTACGTACACCACATTTTTTTCCTGTTCTAACCTCTTGGCACGTAACAGCTCAAAGACTCGAGACTTTCTTTCTTTTTCAATTTTCTTTAAATTTTAAAACACCCCCCAAAAAGAAACCGTGGTCACGTCATTAATGCCCTTTTTCGGCTAACCTGTAGACAAAACCCCCACTATTTATCTTGCTCATAGAAATCAACCCACCAAAAGCAAACTTGCTCATTGAAAAAGAGCAAAAAATTACAAACCCTACAAGCATTTACATCTGGGAAGATTTAGAACTTCCTGAGGATGGAGAGAGGGAGACGTGGTCGGTTTCTAGGGTTGTCTCATGCTGTTGCCGGAGTTTTGTGCTCTGACTTAGTTGAATGTGAAGACGGCGTTCTTTTTAGGGGATAAAGGCCACTTGAGGTCCACGAATTAATTTTCTGTGATTTTTTTCCATTTCATCTTCCAAAACCCAAGTTGTGTTTGTTTCCATCTATTGTTCAGATCTTCTGAACTTACTTTATATTTCCTATGTTCAATACCACACCACATTTTGCTAAGCCCAGTTCGTGTGGGTGAGATATAACCCTAAATCTGAAATGGGTTGAAGACGCATTAGTTCATCAGTTAATGGGCGTGCATTGGTTGATCCAAAAAGATCTAAGGCACGACCCTTCTCAATGAAGGGATAGTTCCTTTTTTGTTTTTTATTTTTCATTTTGGCCCTTTAGGGATCAGTAGACAACTCCATATATTCTGTACCTTCATTCATGTATGTGTGCTTGCCAGCTCTCTGTAGGAGAAGATCTTTTGACTTTTGAGAGCTCCATAGTCCATACTTATCACTTACCCTCTCTCTCTCCCACTCCTTCCCCCCCTCTCTCTCTCTCTCTCTTATATATATATAACTTGAGGGTCACTAAATACTCGTCTTTTTTTTTTTGGACAAGAAAAAAACTCTTAGTGGGTTGCTCTCTCACAGTCTCCCCACACTTTGCAGAGAGTAGAGAGCCTTGAGGGAATAAAATCAGCGAAAAATGTTCCAACCCAACATGTTCGACAGCCACCATCACTTGCTTGACATAACTGGCGCGAGAAGCTCCGAGAGCGAAGTGCTGAAGATGAGAGAAATCGAAGATTTCGAGACCAAATCTGGCACTGAAACCATGGAACCCGACCCTTCAGGCGACGACGTTCAAGATCCCAACAACGACGACAACAGCAATAACAACGGTCAACGCCAGAAAAGAAAGCGTTACCATCGCCACACTCAGCGTCAAATCCAAGAGCTTGAAGCGTGAGCAAGCAACATAATTAACGCCAATTTTTATTTTCTATATTTATTTTAGTGGTTTAATTTTTTGGGTATGTGAAGCATTTTTTTTTTCTCTCTCTCTCTCGCTCTTATATTTATTTATATTTTCAAGTTTCTTCAAGGAGTGCCCTCACCCAGATGACAAACAAAGAAAGGAACTGAGCCGGGAGCTAGGGTTGGAGCCTTTGCAAGTCAAGTTTTGGTTCCAAAATAAGCGAACCCAAATGAAGGTAACTTCTCTATAATAACTTTGCATTTGAATGTGCAAAATCCAGTGTGGCAAAAACAAATGCTAAATCTATGTCTATAAAATTACATAATCAAGACCCCAGATAGCTTCCTTAGATTTTATGTCCAGAAGGTAATAATTACATAATACAAGCTACAAAATGCACATGCAAAAATGATTTACTCATGTATGATCAGGAATTTGCGGTCTAACTAACAGATTGAATAGAGAGATGCATATTTTGGCGGTAGTTGACAATTGTTTTAAGGTGGAAGTGCCTTCTAGAGATTAATGATACAAGTGCTGAAGGATAGTTTTCTAACTTACAGGCTCAACATGAACGCCACGAGAATGCAATTCTGAAGGCCGAAAATGAGAAGCTTCGGGCTGAGAACATGAGGTATAGGGAAGCTCTCAGCACTGCCACCTGCCCTAACTGCGGCGGCCCTGCTGCCCTTGGGGAAATGTCTTTTGATGAGCAGCATCTGAGAATTGAAAATGCTCGTTTGAAAGAAGAGGTAGCATAGGAATATAAGTACAATTGGTTGTTGCACTTTCTCAACTCATGACTCACAAGATCGGTGCATATCGGGCCATGAAAAAATGTTGAACCCTTTTTCTTTTATTGCAGATAGATAGGATATCCGTGATTGCTTCGAAGTATGTTGGGAAGCCGTTGGCTACTAACTACCCTCATCTTCCTCCTCACATGTCATCCCGCTCCCCAGATCAATTCCCGGCACAATCAGGTCTTGTTGGAGAGATGTATGGGGGAATTGATCTTAGAAGATCAGTATCGATGCCTTCTGAAGCAGATAAGCCATTGATTGTCGAGCTTGCAGTTGCGGCAATGGAGGAACTGATTAGGATGGCACAAGGAGGAGAGCCACTGTGGATTCCCGCGGGCAGTGGCCAACCATCAGAGATATTGAATGAAGATGAATATTTTAGGATCTTCCCTAGAGGAATTGGGCCAAAACCTTTAGGGTTCAAATCGGAAGCTTCGCGAGAGTCGGCAGTGGTTATTATGAATCACATTAACCTTGTCGAAATACTCATGGATGAGGTGACTTATAACTCTGCTTAAAAGCGATTTGAGCAGTTGATTGGTTCCATTTTTTCTAACATCATATTTCTCTCAGCATCAATGGTCAGGTGTTTTTTGTGGCATCGTCTCAAGAGCAATGACCATAGAAGTCCTATCAACTGGTGTTGCTGGGAATTACAATGGGGCATTGCAAGTGGTAACACTCACACTTTGCATGATAATCTGACACTATTTTTCCATTTATTCCGTTATAAGAAGGCTCTGTTCATCAAATTTTCAGATGACAGCCGAGTTCCAGGTCCCATCGCCGCTTGTTCCTTCTCGAGAAAATTATTTCGTGAGGTATTGTAAGCAACACGGTGATGGAACTTGGGCTGTGGTCGATGTTTCCTTGGACAACATACGAGGGAATCCCATACTACGGAGCCGGAGAAGGCCATCCGGCTGTTTGATCCAAGAATTGCCCAATGGTTACTCAAAGGTGGTCATATATTTCCTGGACCCTCTTCCTTTCTAGAAATGAGACATCCCAATTTAATCACCACTCTTTTTTCACATACGTAATTTCTACCTAATAAATTCTTTTGTATCATTATCTGTTTTCAGGTCACATGGGTCGAACATGTAGAGGTTGATGATAGAGCTGTTCATAGCATATATAGGCCCCTAGTGAATTGCGGCCTTGCCTTTGGAGCGAAACGTTGGGTGGCAACACTGGACCGGCAGTGTGAACGTCTAGCGAGCTCAATGGCCAATAACATACCACCAGGAGATCTATGTATTGTTCCTATTTCACAATGTTCCTTCAGGAATCCCCAAAAGTTTTATTGCCAGCTTTAGTGATGATTAATATTATATGTGCACAGTGATGACAAGCCCAGAAGGAAGGAGGAGCATGTTAAAGTTGGCTGAGAGGATGGTGCTTAGCTTCTGTAGCGGTGTTGGTGCTTCAACTGCACATGCTTGGACGACATTATCAGCGGCTGGTTCTGATAATAATGTGAGGGTAATGACAAGAAAGAGCATGGATGAGCCGGGCAGGCCTCCTGGAATTGTGCTAAGTGCCGCAACTTCCTTCTGGCTTCCAGTTCCCCCCAAGCGGGTTTTCGATTTCCTCCGTGATGAGAACTCTCGGAATGAGGTAGGGAATTTATGCTTCTTTATTGGAAGATAAGTTGGGCTTCATTTCTTGGACATATGTCGTGTTTTTAGGAATCTTAGATTGCTATTGAAGTTATGTCTCTGGAGATGTATATTCTTCCTTTTAATTGGCTTTATAAATAAGTACATTAGAGGTCTTAACCAAGTGGCATGTATAAATAGAAATTCAACATTTTCTTGTGGATATCTGTTTGAGTTGAACTAATGATTTGTGATTTGTTGCCTAATGCGAAGTCCATGCTTTGTTAGTTTTCGAGTAATTGGTGTTGTGTCAAATGTAGACAAGTCTTGCCTAATTGTATTATCCATTACTGCCGATAAAGAAATTGATTTCGTGTTGCTTGTTGCTTATCCATTTGTGGTGAATTGTGGTCAATGTAGTGGGATATACTTTCAAATGGGGGACAAGTTCAAGAAATGGCACACATAGCAAATGGCCACGACCCTGGCAACAGCGTCTCATTACTCCGCGTAAACGTAAGTGGCCACCAAAAGGACACTATTCTTACATTAGAAAGAAAAAATCATGCTTTTCGCATCTCTTGGGACTGATTTTCTACCTGTAAATTGAGCTGCAGAATGCAAATTCGAGCCAGAGCAACATGCTTATACTGCAAGAAAGCTGCACAGACTCTGTTGGTGCTTATGTGATCTATGCTCCAGTCGACATTGTGGCTATGAATGTCGTATTAAATGGCGGCGACCCCGACTACGTAGCACTGTTACCCTCAGGTTTTGCTATACTTCCTGATGGGCCAGAGTTTGGTGGAGGAGGAGGCATTCTCGAGATTGGCTCAGGTGGCTCACTACTGACCGTCGCATTTCAAATCCTAGTTGACACAGTACCATCTGCTAAACTCTCTCTTGGGTCGGTGGCTACTGTGAACAACCTGATCAAGTGCACCGTTGAAAGAATCAAGTTGTCAGTGTCGTGTGACAACCCATGACCAAAGAAACTGCTATTATGGTCAGTGCGGATCTCCTTTGATGACTATATATATATACATATATATAGACACACACACGAGTTTGAATCAATTTCTAGCACCTTAGTACAGTGACACTTTGATTTTGGGCTGATCAATGATTTATAAATGCAGTGGCAAGAGCTGGAGAGATAGTAAGAGCGAAGTTATTTTCTCCAAAAAATTTTCAGGAAGTCAAGAACGCACCTGTGCATAGTCTTTTTGATGTTGCAAGAGAGAAGCTGCTAACACAAGAAGTGAAGTGCATGGGTTCGGGCATTGACTTTGCCGAACAAAAAAAGTGGTCAAGTCAGAACCCTTTTGTTTGTAGTCTTTTCTTAATCTAATCATTCTGTGTTGTTTTGGTTTAGTTTAGTTAGTTCAGTACGAAGTTGTTTCCTGCAAATGTGTTGTCTTTGTGCCTTGAAGCTAGACTTGATGACTAACTCAATGTTTGTTTAGATTCAAACCAGTTGGTTCAACTGGCAGAACTTTAGATGCTACTGTTATTCTATGGCATGATTCTGGTGTCTCATGTGAGATGATCAATTCAAAATACTTTGCTGGTGATAGATATCTAGCAAGGTGCATACAAACTGTTCTAATATAATATTAGTCGATCCCACTCAAATGATTAAAAACTGATGCGCATCGCCTTAGTAAATTCTATATGCTAGATTTGAGATTATATACACAACAAATCACTCGGTTTCCTTAACAATTTTACACTTCGAGAAAAGGAAGCACTGCTCTAACATTCACATCATTGGCTGCTCCCTTCTAGCCTCTGCAGATTTGCCATCTCGAGTGTAATTGCTGGTCTTTGGCTGCAAAGTGTGATAAAACGCATATCATCTTCCTCAATCAATGTGGACCCACAGTGCGACATTGTAGGGTTTTTGGTATTTTAATCATTGGTGGGGTTAGCTAGATGCAATGCAGACTTATTGAACTGTGAGTCAGTGGTTGTTGGCAACAATGAATGAACGGCGGAAAATCATCCAGACTGTGGGCCTGAATAGCAGGTTTCAGAAGAGAGTAAATTTCGAAAGAAAAAGATTGGGGGCTTGAGTAGCAGGTTTCGGAAAAGAAAGTAAATTGAAAGTTTGAGTATTGTAGGGTTAATGTTTTCAATATTCTGAACTAATACCCCATAAAAAAATTTGTCCCAAATTAATTGTCTCGCAAAAAATCCCAAACCGGCATCTCATCTATCCTGAGTTAATTTTCGTCTTATGTAAATTCTCAAACTAATGTCTCTAACATAGATCTAACCTCCGTAAGCAATTTTGTGACCTGACATGGAGGATAAGTTTATCCTCCCGAAAAAATTCAACTCTGTATATAACGCTAGTGGTTTGCATTCGCCTATTCCATTTTATTGCGAGATTGGCAACTAATAATAATAATCTAATAAACAACATTTTTGTCGTTTGACCAATTGGCTAGGACAATAGACAGCTCATGCCCGCTCATAGTGTCTTGCCCTACCTAAATGGAGTAATCTCTCTTACTCGCTCTACATCCGGACTCTGAAGTCCCCACCTCCGCTCTTCCTCGATAGCAAGCCAACAAGTAGACTTTGCAAACAAAACATTAGGGCCACAACCTCTTCATTCTATACGGATGCATTACAATGGATGGAAAAACTCAACCTGAAAAGCTAACTACCCAAGAAAGAGAATCCGATTCATTATAAGTCTCAAAATATCTCCTTAGTTGCCAGATGTGAGACTTTGATTGCATCATCCTCCCTCTCTTCAAGAATTTTGCAACCTCATAGAGCGGCCTCGAGGATGACACCTCATGTCACCACCAAGGGACTGCAACCACGAGGATAAAGTGCTAGAAGGTGCGCCTAAGGAGCGGCTCTAATACCAAAATGATGTGTTACAGTAGGTGGAAAAATCATCCTGAAAGCTAGCTATTCAAGAGAGGGAACCCAACCTATTATAAGTCCCAGAATATCCCTTGGTTGTCTAATGTGAGACTTTGCTTGCACCATATCTTGACCCGGCTAGAGCTAGGTTTATGGGGAGCCAGTTCCCATTGCACTCATAGTTTGGCTAGCCTACCAACAGTTGTAGGAATTTTCACGATCCCTAATCAAAGACTTGATTGGATGCAGGATCTACTTCATGAAGAGAGGTACAAATGCAAATGATATTGTTATAAACTCTTTTTCATATTGTTAGTATGCTTGATGCGAGATTTGGATAAGGAATTAATTTGAGATTCTTCATGAGACTAAAATTAATTTAGGGTAATGATTTCATAAATGTATCGATTTAAGTTTTTTTTTTTTTTTTGTGAATCAAAAATTAATTTTGAGTAAATGTGTATGGGTTATTATTATGATTTTTAGTGGTAATTACCCAAGTTTTTTCTATGAAGTATTCTGAGCGCCAAGTGACTCTGTATAATGGCCCTAAAAAAATATGCTAGTGTGTAATGAGTCGAAATCAAATTTCAAACAACCAAGATGAAATACTTTTTCTATTCCATTTTCTTGTGTGATCAAGTCTAACCTTCTTTTAAAAAAAAAAATCGGTAGCATATAAAATGAATTTGGACTAACAATATGGTGGACACCACATCCAACAGATTATACCTTGTGATTGTACTTTTGACAATTTATAGAGATTTAACAAGAATTTTACAAAAGAAAATAGAAAAAGATAGATATTCTTTGCTTTACGTAAAAAAAAAAAAATTGGAAAATAATAATTTAAGAATAGGTACCCAAATTTTAATTTTCCATAAATTGAACTAACATTCTCCAATTTTTCTGCTTTTCTTCATCTGGGGGAAACATCCTTAGTTTTCACGAAATAAGTAAAAGAGCAAATAAACAGGTTAGGTAAATAAATTATAGGCCTGCCGTTGCTCGAGTGATATTGGGCTTGTAGCAGGCCCAGGCCCAGGACGAGGCCCATTGCGGATCAGCGACTCTTCCGTCGTCACCTTTTCTTCTTCTTTCTTCTTTTTCTTTTTTAGTTTGCCGTTCGTTTTTCTTCTGGACGAAGACACAGAATAAGTGGGTGTCATAGTTTTGAGCGAAATCTGGCAGGTTTATTGCATGATCACCGAGTGTTTGATTAATTTCATGCGTTCATATGGGAGGATGATCTTGGCTTCTCTTTTTCTTCCGGGTGTATTTGGTGACTAAACTAGAGCAGCCGATCGCAGAGGTCAACCCTGTGGATGGGTATATCTTTCTTGAGATACTTGTGCAAGTAGAAATATAGATGGTTGTAATTCGACTTATGCAATCACAAGAAACCTGGAATCCTAATGTAACAATTTGGCATGTTGTCCAAGTCATAGAGTTTCATTCTAACTTGCCCTCCTTTGATTTAGGAAGTACAACTTGTGTTCTGCGGAGGGAGGACCAATAGAGTAGTCTCCAATAAAACAGCATAACTTTGTCTCATTTCAGAAGCTTGCTTACATTGGATGTCACCATGTGAAGCTGAAGTATGTCGCGATGGCTTCATCAATCATGGCGAAATGAGTGAGTGCACAATTGCATATTACATGTCTTTCGTGCTATGTTCTAGTTACGTCATGAGCTCTAGTAAGGATCTCATGGTTGATAGTTTCAAGTCTCGTGCTAGAGAGACCTAGTACTTCTCCATTTTTCCCGTTCTCTAGTTAACCTGGGCTAGGGTCACTATTGCAAATAGTAAATACTTCAAAATACAATTTTCAAAATCTTAAATACTTTTGTTGCTCTAGCAATTCCATGAATCGTTTGTTAATGGTGGTGGACTGTGTGTGCTAGTAGGATGTCACGAGTTATGGATGAAAGTACTATCAATGGCAAATCCAAGGGTTAGAAGCTGTGTAAAGAGCAAGATATGGATGCTGCTATTGACAATATAAATAAGCTTCCCAAGGCAATCCTAGAACACATCCTGTCTTTGCTTCCGATGGTGGATGCTGTCAAAACAAGTGTATTCTGTAAAAAGTGGCAGTATATGTGGACATCTATTCCTAATGTTGAATTTGAGAAGGATTCTAAGTCTAAGAGAGAGCTCTTCATGATTCTGTGGAAAGAGTACCTATCCTTCGTGGATCATCTTGCATAAGATGGTTCTATCTTGCTTGTAATGTGTCACGTGATGCATCCTGTATCAATTTATAGGTATCTGCAGCAGTTCAGCAAATGTTGAGTGCTTTCTTTACCTTTCAGATGTTGAAGGACCATTTGCCTTGCCCTACTGCTTATTCACTTCCACATCATTGACCAACCTAGAATTATTTGTCCTAGGGGCCTTAAAGCTACCTTCTAAAATACTCATTCATAATCTCAAACATTTAATTCTTTTGAAAATCACATTTTCAGATGAGTTCTCAACCGAGCAACTATTGTCTTGCCCGGCTCTTAAGAAGTTAACTATAGAGGACTATGATTGGTCTTATCTCAACACAATGACTATTTTCACTCCCATGCTAGAGATCTTGACTGTGATATCCTGAATTTTGACCTTCTCTTGATTAAATGAAATGTCCATTTCGTTGACGCGCCTATGATCATTTTATTCTGAAATGGGCCCCTCACGAGTTAATTGATCTATTAGGTGAAGCCGTTAAGAGATATAAACGCAACAAACTTGAGAATTTGATTAGAAGTTGACTGCTCGACCATGATAATCGGCAAGGATCAATACAGCATTGTTATAAATGATTAGTGATTGGATATAGGTCGATTTGATGGGAGCATGCAATTGAATTGTGGGTGATTCCACTTGATTGCAAAATTTGCATCGAACGACACTAACCTAATTGTTTGTCAATTCGATACTTGGTACTTGTAATTGAAACATTGAGATTTTTACCACAATCGAGAGTTGCCTATGAGTTGGAGATGCACAACATTAATTGAAAATTATTGACCACGGGTCAAACGTGCTAAAATCCCTGAAAGCTATCCGATATGTTAGGTCACGCTAAAATCCTATCCAGTTGAATTTAACCACGAAATTGAACTCGGTTTCGGGAATCGAAAGTTTGAGCGTGTCATGATTTATTTTTAGGACATCGTCACATTCTTTGAAGAATTTTTGGCAAGCCCAAAATTTTGGTGGAAAATCAAAATTTACCAATTAAATTCAAGGAAATTCGGATGGGCATTTTAATTGGCAATTTTGGCTACCAAAGTGAGTTGGTTTGTGAGGGATTGAAGGGGAATTTGTTTAGGTTGCTGCCATGGCATGTTGGGCCATTAAATTGAAGTAGTTAGGTGGGAAATTGAATGAAGACCAAGGCAAATTCGTAGGGGCAATTGCTGGGTTGATTTTGGGCACCAAATTGAAGTCATGTGGTGAAGTTTTGTGAAGAATTGGCTTGTGGGAGAAACTTGGACAGCAGGGGCAAAGATTTTGGTGCAAAGAGTACTCAAGTGAATGATATTTTCACCTTGGACCTCATTGGACAGCAACAAGACTTCTTGGTCCCTTATCCCCTCCTTGTTTCTCCTCCCTTACATGAACCACCCTAGCAGACCAGATTTTGCTTCTGTTTTAGCTTCTTCTTCTTCCTCAAAACTTCCATTCTCCACCATTGTTGAAGCTACAAACACCTAGGACTAAGCCAGCACAACCAGCAGCCTCACAAACCGCCCACGAGCCTAGGCCAACCCGCCCGTAGCTACCCTCCATTGCCCAGCTTCATCCGCCTCACGCTCATGCTAGCATTGACGCCAGCTCGCCACCATCATAGGCCGTCCACTCACTTGAGCTGCTCTAGCCACCAGCCCGTCGCCGCCTAACCATCTCCACCATCCGTGACCAGCCGCCGTAGCCCCTTGAGCCAGCTCAAGCAAAATCAATTTTCCAGCTTAAGCTATGAGCTTGCAAGGCCTTTTTCGGCCTTTTCCAAGCCTCCTTTGGAGTCGTTGTAGGCTTAGGCATTGGTCGTCGTGGACCCATTTGCTCGCTAATCCAGTAAGTTAACTCCTAATCCTTGATTAGGTTGTTAATTATGCTTAAGAGTTATATTAGTGTTAATTAGCTCGATTAGATTAATGTTAAGCTAGATTAGCCTTAAGTTGGATTAGTGCTAATCTAGTTTAGTTAGATTAACCTCAAGATAGATTAGTGTTAATTTAATTGGTCAAATTAACACTAATAAGGGTGGTTTAGTCTAATTTAGTGGATTTTTTCCTCATATTAGCTTACTGGACTCTCATTGTTTGCCATTTTTGTGGATCGAAATGTGCTAAGATTTTGAGATTGATTCTTTCTTAAGAAATGGTTTAGACATCCTCATCTATGACATATATTTTATTCAAGATTTTAGGGATTTAAAATAATGAGATTTCGACTTCGTTAAAAACAAAATAGAACTTTTGTTTGTGTTGGAACTTGTGACCTTTTGGTATTGCAAAGATTTTTATCAACTCTTAGGGTTCGATTTTCAAAAGAGTTTCTTCACAAAAGTTGTTTGTTACATCTTCTAATTTAACATACTAAAATTTTGGATCAAACGAACAAGTTTTGGAGATCAAACGTAACAACGAACATAGTTTTTGTTTAAGTGTCCTTTATAACATATACAATTTTGGGAATTTTCTGAGCTCGTTTGGTTATGATTTTGGAATTAAACCTGGAGATGCACAAGTGTGAGTGGCTTGGTTTCTGCCGGTTAGGACCAATAGTGGTTTGTGATTATTCTTGATGTTGTGCTTGCTGAACAATGCATATTTGGTGATGTGATTGACTTGTGACATACTTAGAACTTATGCGTGATGATATGTCAATGGTTGTGCTATGGTGATGGTTTATTGTTATTGCAAAAGATGACTATTTAAAGATGAGGTGTTGTGTTGAGGAAATCAAGTGTGCTGTGAAAATGGGTAAAGGACTAAGTGTTACAGGACAACGAAACTTCATGTGAGTTACCTCTAGAACCTTGTAGTCAAGGGCTAAATGCTACATGGTGACTTGAGTCACATGGGAGCCAT
This sequence comes from Eucalyptus caleyi, assembly GCA_014182885.2. Classification (NCBI taxonomy): domain Eukaryota; kingdom Viridiplantae; phylum Streptophyta; class Magnoliopsida; order Myrtales; family Myrtaceae; genus Eucalyptus; species Eucalyptus caleyi. The sequence goes on from CM024470.2 coordinate 52,927,999, forward strand.
CTTTAGAGCCTTGCACTATTGTCATGCATAGTCAATGACTAAGTGCTACACAATAATGTAATTTCGTGAGAGCCACCTCTAAAACCTTGAGTTTGAATATTGAGTGTGGATTGAACCATTGATATGAGATATCCACGCCTAATTATGGAACGAAATTGTGTGACACGGAATGAGACATATCATGATGATTTAGTTTTATAATCGGGACCCTTGTGAGTATTTGATAAATGATATGAGGTGTTCCAGCTATTGAATGTGTTTATTGTGTGTATATATTGTATGAGATGCACTAATGTGCATGGACGCTCTAAGGTAAGGTAAGTCATGTATGGTGCATATTTAGGCTATCTCTAGGTGAGTTCTCGCCCTAGTCGAGGATTAGGGTTTGACTCACTGAAATTTTTATCTCATCCTGTCATGGGTTACCATTTTTAGGCCATAGTGTGGAGGATCTAGAGTCAAGGCTGAAGGGTCCAGAGTGTAGATGGCCTAGTGATTTCTTTTTTAGTCAGACTTTTTGTATATGAACCCGTTGAACCTAAAATGTTTATAAAGCATGTTTTGTGAAAATTGTTGTCTTGCTTTTTTATCTCATGTTTGTTGTTGTTCGGGTATATGTTTTAAATTTCGCTTCTGCATGTGCATAAGAACCAAGAACGCCAGAACCAATGTTACTAGAAGGCATCAGATGTCCATGGTCAAAGTCAAAAGAACATTACAACTACTGTTGTGAGGACATCAGACATTCATGTTCAGAACCCGAAGAAACTTCTTAATCAAATTTTGGAGCACGGTACAAGGTTAATATGATTAGCCCCTTTAGCTCTTCTATTCTTTTTTGTAAAATGCATGTAAATGCTATGGAAAAATGTATATACATGTTTTTACTTATGCTATGATTAGACTTTTGGTCTTAACTTACGTATGCATGTATGCTTGTTTATCGAAACAAACACCAACATAATCAATTTGAAAAATTTACATAATTGTTTGATCCTAGTAAGAGAAACAAGTTGATAAAGCAACAAGCCTCGGAAGTTGAGGAAGAACATGAACAAAGACATCGGCATTTTAATAGGAATTCTAGAGGACTATATTGAACCCTAGACTAATATGGACTCAATATTAAGTTGACAGGACTTGATATTCCAATTCACGTGAGCTATAAGACTAAAAACTAAATTATCCCTTAAAAAAGTTTCTCTTTTTTCTTAAATTAAAGATAAGTTCAAAAAAACAATCAATACGATTTAAATGGGGTTGACTAATTTGACCAAACCCGCCAGATTACTAGAGATACTTCTCATTCAGGGTACGTATCCTTCAAAATCGCCAAAAAAGAAACTTAATCTTTAAAGATCTAGATTCGTTGAAATTTACCCTAAATTTCCTCTTTTTCCCTCCTCGCCGAGCTCTCACATATATCTACGCCAAACTCTCGCCACATATAGCATACGTTATATACCTTCTATGTGAAGAAGAAGAAGAAGAAGCAACAGCGGCGGCGGCAGCAGCAGCAGCAGCAGCAGCATCATCATTATCATCTCTAGCCTCCAAGCAGCGTCGTCCTTTTTAAGGTGTTACTTTCACTTCTTCCTCATAGCTAACATCGCATGTTGGCGCCATCTTCTTCTTCTTCTTTCTTCTTCTTCTTTGCACTAGATGGGTTGAAGTTATGGATGAATCGTTGCACTAGATAGAACGGGTTGAAGTTATGGATGAAACAGCAGTCGCCAGTGAATCTAAGCATCGGAAGCTGAATGAAGAACAAGATATGGATGCGGTCGCTTACAACATTGACGATCTTCCAGAGGCGATCCTTGAACACATCCTATCTTTTGTTCCACTGAAGGATGCTGTCAGAACGTGCATACTGTCGAAAAAGTGGCGATATCTTTGGACCTCCCGTCGTAATCTTGCACTTTTGGAGTGGCCCTTTCCGAGGAGGGAGCATTTTACCAACCTCGTGGATAGAATAATTGTTCTACGAGGTTCTGCTCGCATAGGACGGTTGATCCTCAGTTGTGACGTTTTGGGCGATGCATCCCGTGTAAATTCATGGGTATCTGCTTCTGTAAAGTGCAAAGTCGAAGAGTGCTTTGTTGACCTTTCGGATATCCAAGGAGATTTCGTCTTGCCGAATTGCTTGTTCACTTGCGCAACACTGACCCACATGGCATTATTTATCCCATGGGCGTTGACTCTACCATCTCGAATTCGCCTTCCAAATCTTAAAGTCTTGCATCTCGTGAGCATCACATTTGTAGAGGAGCGCTCGACGGAGATGCTGTTATCAAGCCCGGTGCTTGAGGAGTTGAACATAGAGGAATGTGCTTGGGATAACCTCAAGACACTGGCCATTCGTGCTCCTATGCTGAAGTTCTTGACGATACGCGACGAGGATTTTGATTGTTCGTCGATTGACCCATATAGCTGCCGAGTTTCAATATATGGAAATAATCTTGAAAGTATACATTGCATGAGTCCATTCTTGAATGATTATCGGGTCGAAAACACAGGCTCATTGCTGAAGGCGCACATCTGTGTCACCGACTGTTTACCAAGTAGGTTCGAACAACTTGCCAACCGTCTATGTAAGCTTCTCAAAGCGATGTGTTCTGTCAAAAAATTGAAGCTGTCAAGCACGACTGTCAACGTACGTATCTCTGTGCTTCCACTACAAAATCTGGAAGTTCTATCTAGCGTCTTTTAATAACAGTTCCACATGCTTTTGATACTTGTTATAATGTTTCCTGCCCGATTTCTCAATATTATTCTTACTAGCGAGAATGTCATGGTTTGCCTTCTTTGCAGGTTCTAAGTAGTGCAGACGGGCTATACTGGCATCTGCCTGTCTTTCCTAATCTGAAGTCGTTAGAAGTTGGGTGCTTAGACTTAAAGCGCCGAGTGCTTTTCAAGTTGCTGCACAATTCCCCGCATCTTGAAAAGCTTGAATTTGGCGAGGTAACCGGATTCAAAAGATCAACATGTTCCTTGTTGTTTTCTGCCATCAAAAAGCCCGATGTCTAAATTGAACTTCTCTCATTTTTATAATCAGGGTATCGAGCTACCCCAGAATAATGAAGAAGATGGTGCGATATTGGATCCCACACCGCAATGTTTCACCTCGCACCTTAAGAAGATTAAATTATTTGATTTGTGCCTGTGCGAGAAGAAGGTTTGCGTGCTGGAATTGTTGCTGAAGCATGCGACGGTGCTGGAAAAATTCATGATATGCACCAGATGGCTTCCTTCGGAGCAGGGAGACAAGGAGATGTTCTGCAAAAGGTTACTAGAGATCTGCTGTGGATCGAAAAATCTCGAAATTTCCTTTTCGGACCCCTAAAGAGTTAATTCACCGGAAGCCGTTGATAGAATCCATAACTTGCTGTCTTGAAAGTGCACATGTTCTTGTTGTTCGAGGAAGCTGGATTTCTTTTTCAGGCCAGTATATCGACTCTATAAGCGTAACTATGCTGACAGCCTTCTATTCATTGTGTTGGCCAAAAAGAATCAGAATGGGTGAGCAAGTCAGGCACATGAAGAGAAGGGCGGCCTGTTGAAATGAGAAGAGATTTGCATTAATTAATGGAATCTAAGTTACAGATTTTGTAACTCTTAATTGCTATTTTTGACAAAGTCAAGGAACCATGTCACTATTAATAAGAAACAGAGTCAAAGGACTTGACTGCTTACAATTCATTCATATGTCTGGGCCATCCCCAATTCCTTAGAAAGGATTAAGGTGGTCTGTGATATTAAATATTCATATTAATTTTATGTCTATCTCTTATGTTGTTCATCGTTTGCGGGAAATTAACACTAGCATGTGGGGGTGGGAGATGATGAGCTAGTAGGACTCGAAAAGAAAGTTAGAATCCTACCTATTTGATTGATCGTCGAGTTGATCAATTTATCATGGTTCCTATTGAAGGGAAGGATCGATAAGTTGCACTTATCACTAGGAGAGTAGACTATCCATTGCTTGCTTTAGAGTTCTCTCGTAACTCTCGAGCGAAATGAAAATCTCCCTTCCCTTTGAATAAGTCATGGGAAGTCCTTAGTAGCTTACTTGACAAAGCAGGTTGTTGGGACAATATGTGATCCATGATTAAGCAAAAACCCTATAGATCAGTTCAAAAATCGTAAGAATTTGTGTCACTGCTAATTCACTGCACATAGTTCAATTTTGGCTTCCTAACCTATAAAAGCAAGCGATTTTGTTTATGAATACCTCGGGTATTAGTTTATTCCAAGTCTTGCCTAGGGCCAACGAGGGAGTCCTAGCCCCGCCCTCGCTGCCACTAGCGACCTCCATTGGACATCACCGAGGATGGTAGAAGAAAAGAAAATAAGGAAGAAAATAAAAGAAAAAAGAATAAGGGAAAAAAAGTAAAAATAATTCAAAAAATTGAAAAAATAATTAAATATTATATAAAATATCATTGTCAATGCTGGTCATGCCATGTAGGGTGACTGGCACCTATAACAGCAATTTATGACATAAATTGGACGGATGGACTTAATTGATATTAATGTAAAAATATTTAGGACAAATTTCCAATTAAAAAGTTTAGAACTAATTAATATCAATACAATAGATTTAAACCATCACCTGTGGTGGCCTAGCTGGATAAGAGTTCCCATGATGTCTACCCAGGACGGAGGAGTTCGAATCCCGTGGGATGCACAGGATCTTAAGCGCCACGTTGGGGTATATCAATACAATCAAAAAAAAAAAAAAATTTAGGTTTAAGATTTTTTTGATTTTTTTTCCTTAAAAGAAATGATACATATGATTTCTTATATTGAATTGGTGAATCAAAATAATTTGAATAATTTTCTAGACGCATTAAGACTTGTCTACTAAACATGCTTGTTAATGAAAATATAGCAAATTTCTTTTTGTTTCTTGAATTAGCCTGTTAGCTTACTTAGATTGTCACATTAGTTAGTAAACTAATTTACTAGACAAATCTTAGGACTTTTAGCATTGGTTAAGTGATTTATAGATTGGGTATGGTCAATGAGGTCTAACTCTACCTGACTCAACGCATGAACAATCTCTCTCTCTCTCTCTCTCTCAACTCTCAACTCTCATCTCTCTTTTTTGTGAATCGTAGTTGGAGTGTAGAATGATCAATACTACATATTCGATATTGTCAGCCAAGATATGTGTAAGATTCTAAAACTTTATATAATTTTCATAATTTCTTAGAAGTGCCGTTTTTATGATGGAATCTCAAGTTGGATGGGAGGTTTATTTTTAATCTTATTTTTCTTATTATTTTATCGGTTAAAAATATACTACTTGGTAAAATAATTGTTTTTAATGATATTCTATAAAAAAAAAAAATTGTATATGATTTTACCACTTTTTTTTTAATTCGATATGACTATTTTTTTAGTAGAGATTTATTTCATTACTAAAGCTGAATGAAAAGCCCATAGGAGGAGCATCATTACATAACGAAGTCTCTAAAAGTCAGAGCCTGATTGCATTACCTTTTTATTATTTTCTTCTTTGGTTAAAAAAAAAAAATATTGATTGGTTAAATATGTGTTTTTGATGATGTCCTTGTAAAGTATTAACTTATTACGATTTTAATATCAATCAAAGAGTGGACTTTGTATCTTTATTTTTTATTTTAAAATGGAATGATATCCTACTAAGGCATAGATAAGTACTAATATGGAGTCAATTAAAAAAAAAAATCTACATAATTGGCCTATTGTAGTCGGACAAACAAGTTTTTTTTTTTTGGTAAGAAGTAATAATATATAAAAGCTTTGAACCAATAATTACAAAACGGCGCCACAAAACTTTCACTCAACAAGATAACAAGTCAGCGTGAGTTAAAGGGAGCCGGAAACAAGAGAGGCACCATAACAACGGGGAACAAAGCACAAAACAGCCTAAGAAAAGCAAAGGAACAAAGGAGAAAGGAGAAAGCCACGCAAGGCCAATAGACTCCTAAAAAACAACTAACAGCAAGGGAGAAAAGAAGGACAAAGAGAGACCACAACAAGTCCAAAGCCAAGGACGACTAGCAAACAGCATGTTGTTCAGCACCCCACCCTTCCAAAAGCATTCTTCAATCCCTACCACGGGCGACTAAGGCGATATTGAAGTAGGAGAGAAAATGCAAGGGTCAAGCCCCAAGTTACGCTGAAGTCTTCTATTCCTAGGATTATTGTCCACGTTTCTGAACGTAAGAGCTTTATCCTTAACCACTTTGATGAGATGCTTTTTAACGGTAGCAACCGCGACAAGGTGGTTTCTGAATAGGATGTCATTCTTGTATCTATAGATAATATGGCAAAGGGCACCAAACGAAAAACGGGCAATGGAGTGATAAAAGTCCTTACTAGAGAGAAACTTCATAGCCCATTGAAGGTTCTTAGTCCAGGTCCTATTTCGCCAAGGAAGATTGCATCTAGTTGCCCAAAAGAATGCCATGCTACCCATAATACAACACCCAAAGTAGAGGTGGTCGATGGAGTCCGGCGTTAGCTTGCAAAAAGCACAAACCTCATTCTCAATTCTGCCATGTGACATAAGCGGTGTTTGGGTGGGAAGACGATTTTTGGTAATAAGCTAGAGATTAAATTGATATCTTAGGGTGATAGCCTTGCTCTAGATGAAGGATGCCCAGCTGACCTTCTCCTTTCTTCTTCTAATAATATGCCATGCCGAGGCCAACAAGTTGATCAGGCAACAAGCCCTAAAAGTTGAGAAAGAACAATACATCATTAATTTATCCGGAATTTCGATCTTTGGTAACTTGAGGACTAAATCTAACATTGGACTAAAATTATGAGACCCGATTACATATATTAAGAATCACAAGACTTGATCGTACAATTCACGTAACTTATAGGATCATGGCGAAAACTGCATTTTAAAATATGTCTTATTAGATTAACGAAAAAAAAAAAAAAAAATCAACCCGATTTAAAGATGGTTGATATGAGTTGACCGAATCCAGACCCATTTGACTTACTTTATGACGTGGAACCTATCCAAACCCCACCCCACTTGCCAACTATACTTCTCATCCAATGACATATATGCCTCAAAATCACCAAAAGAGAATGATGGGCTGGATTCATTAATATTCACGTTAATTTTCCTTTTCCTCCCTTCCTTTCCAATCCCTCCCGTATATATATCCGTGAGAAACTCTCACCCAGACATATACCTTCCCTGTAAAGAAGAAGAAGAAGCAGCAGCAGCTTGTCCAACCTCCAGGCACCATCGTGTTTTTGAGACGGTACTTTCACTTATTCCCAATAACTTAACATTCCATGTTGATGCCCGTAGCTTCTTCTTCTTCTTCTTCTTCTGCTCTTCTGCCTTCTTTTTCATGGTTTTTTATTTCTGGATGAAGATTACAGCGGATTGATTGTTTCAGAAGAAAATGCAAGCAACTTTAGAGCACGGTCAAGAAGATTTTGGCTAAAAGACAGTTTACAGTTAGTCCCGTCATTCATCAGATTACGTTTGATTGATTGGTCTGATTCTGAAGTATCGTTGTAATTGTGGATGAGGGGATGAATGATGGGTTGGAGAAAAAATCACGAGAGTTGAATGTCTAGGCTAAAGAAATATTTTTCCGAACTACAGTTTTGAGTCCTAGATATATTTTCTAGCTCTAGCAATTGCATGTACCGTCCACTGATGAATGATGGCGCTTTCCATGCTCTAGATAAACCAGGTTCAAGTTATGGATGAAACAGCTGAGTATCGGAAACTGAAGGAAGAACCAGACGGGGATGTGGTCGCATTCAACATTGACGATCTTCCAGAGGCGATCCTTGAACACATCTTATCTTTTGTTTCTATGGAGGATGCTGTTAGAACGTGCGTACTGTCAAAAAAGTGGCAATATCTTTGGACCTCTCGTCCTAATCTTGAACTCTCGGACTGGCCCTTTTCGAGGAGGGAGCATTTTACCAATTTTGTGGAAAGATTACTTGTTCTCCGAGGGTCTGCTCACATAAAACGGTTCGACCTCAGTTGTGACGTTTTGGGTGATGCATCCCGTGTTAGTTTATGGGTATCCGCTGCTGTAAAGCGGAATGTCGAAGAGTGCTTTGTCGACCTTTCGGATATCCAGGGAGATTTCGTCTTGCCTTATTGCTTGTTCACTTGCGCAACACTGACTCACATGGAATTATCCATCCCATGGGAATTGACACTACCATCTCGAATTCATCTTCCGAATCTTAAAGTCTTGCATCTCATGGACATCACGTTTGTAGACGAGTGCTCGACCGAGCAGCTGTTATCAAGCCCAGTGCTTGAGGAGTTGAGCATAGAGGACTGTACTTGGGATAATCTCCAGACACTGACTATTCGCTCTCCCAAACTGAAGTTCTTGATAATACACGACGAGGATTTTGATTGTTCGTCAATTGACTCATATAGCTGCCGAGTTTCAATATGTGGAAATAATCTCGAAAGCATACATTTCATGAGTCCATTCTTGAATGATTATCAGGTTGAAAACACATGCGCACTGCTGGAGGCGCACATCAGTGTCACTGACTGCTGTCCAAGTAGGATTGAACAACTTGCCTAACGTCTAAATAAGCTTCTCGAAATGATATGTTCTGTCAAAAAATTGGAACTGTCAAGCAGGACCTTCCAAGTACGTATATCTATGCTTACATGCCGAAATCTGGAAGTTCCATCTAGCCTCTTTAAGTATCAGTTCCAAATGCTATTGGTACTTGTTATTATGTCTCTTGCTCGATTCTTCAATACCATTCTAACTAGCAAGTATGTCTTGGTTTGCCTTTTTTGCAGGTTCTAAGTAGTGCAGACGAGCTGTACTTGCATCTGCCTGTCTTTCCTAATCTGAAGTCATTGGATGTCAGGCGTTTAGACATGAAGTGTTGGGTGCTCTTTAAGTTGCTGCATAATTCTCCGCATCTTGAAACACTCAAATTCGGCGAGGTGATCCAGATTTGAAAACCACAATTTACCTTGTTGTCTTCAGCTATCAAAAGGCGCGATGTCTAAATTTTACTTTTCTCATTTTGATAATCAGGGTATCGAATTACCTTCAAATGATGAAGAATATGGTGCGATGTTGGATCCAGCTCCCCCCTGTTTCAGCTCGCACCTTAGGCAGATTGAATTATTTGATTTATTGCTGTGCGAGAAGAAGGTTTGCGTGCTGGAATTGTTGCTGAAGCATGCGACGGTCCTGGAAATATTCATGATATGCACCAGATGGCTTTGTCCGGAGCAGGGAGACAAGGAGATGTTCCGCAAAAAGTTACTAGAGATCCATTGCGGATCAAAAAATCTCAAAATTGCCTTTTCGGACCACTAAAGAATTAATTCAACAAAAGCCACTGATAGAATCTATAACTTGCTGTCCTGAAAGAGCACATGTTCTTGTTGTTCCAGGAAGCTGGAGTTCTTCTTTGGTCAGCATATCTACTCAGTAAACTGTGGGATAAGTCTTATAACTCTTTATTTATGCAATCAGTTATTGTGATTTTTAACATCTGCAATCAAATCATGAAACTTTAGTTCATATTCAATGTGGTCCTCCGATGACCGATGATCTAAAATTTTGATCAAATCGGTGACTGGACTTATGTATATATTTTGTCTTTAAAAAAGATATGCGATCCAACTAAGGCAAAGGTAAATACTAATTGTGATATTCCAAAATTTGGTCCTATTTTAAAATATAATAAAATTGTTATTTCATCAATACACTTATGATTATTTTACTCTGAATTTATCACTCAAGAGTTAACTAATCTACTGAGTGAGACCATAAAAGATTAAAATGTGAAAGACTAGAGAATTCGATCAGAGATCGACCGCTTGACCATAAACGTCAACAAGGGTTAATACTATATTGTTATAAATTAATTAACGAACGGATATAAATCGATTCGACAAAAGTACATAGTCGGCTTACAAGTGATTCCACAATTACGATATTCGCATCAAACAACGATAAACCAATTTTTCTATTGATCTTATTCATAGTATGTAATTGAACCATCATGATTGCATGATAACCGAGGGTCATCCACAATTTGAAGAAGTACAAATGTGGATCGAAAATTATCGATCATGGGTCAATCGCGAGAACCCCTCAAAGCCACTTGATAGTTTAGCTTGTACTAAAGTCGTGTTCGATCGATTTTTTTAACCATGACATTTAATCTAATTTCAGGTATCGAACTTTTGAGATTAAATTATTAGACATCATCTCATCGTTCGTTGAATTATTGGTAAGTTTGAAATTTTTGGAAAAAAATTATTGGGTGGAAAATTTAAAGTTGAAAAGGAAAAAAATGGACCACTGGCAAAGTTGCAATTTGTTGGCTAAAATTTTGGCTTTAAAGATAAAAGGAAAATAAGAAGATATTTTGGGGACAAAATACTAAGCTGAGAGGGTTTTGAGGGAAATGGCTATGAGAAGTAATGGGTTTTGGGGAAAAATCTTGAGAAAATCATTTTCTCTCTCCCCCTCCCCCCCCCCCCCTCACGTTTCGTCTGCTGCCGACCCCTTTCCCTCCTCCTTCATTTTCCTCTCACCCCACCATTCTTCTTCGGCTTCTTCTCATCCATCTCTCATTTTTCTTCTTCAACGCCATTTTCTCACCCACCATTTGCACTGCCGTTGCCACCATCACTCACCACGACCCACACCACTCCCCACTGCCACAAGCCACCGCAACCCACCACCAAGCCGAGCCCCCTTGGCCGTGAGCTTGAGGAGCCACCGCTATCAAGTCTCCGTTCGAGCCGCAAGCATCACCTTCTCAAAGCCATCGCGCCGCCATCACCACGAGCTCACCATTGCCGGAAACCCATGAGTTAACTACCTAGTCTTGAATTAGGGAGTTAATTAGGTTTAGAGAGTAAATTAGTTTAGGGATAATAACAATTAGTATTAATTAATTTTAGTTTAACCTTAATTGCGATTAATGACTATTTAGATTAAATTTAAGTGTGATTAATTTAAGTATGCACATTAGATTAATTAATCATGGTTAGATTAATTCATTGAGTTTAGTGTAATTAATCGTGATTTATTTTTATTTAACTGTAATTTGTTTAATTAATAGTGATTATTTTTAATTAACGGCAATTCGTTTTTAATTAATTATAGTTAGGTTAATTAATATAGTTTAGCCTAATTAATTGCAATTATATTAATTAATCGCTTAGCCTAATTAATCGTGATTAGCCTAATTAATCGCGATTAGCGTAATTAATGATGTATTAGCTATTAAGTAGAATTTTACACTCGTTTTTTTGAATGAGATTATGCCTAATTCTGATCATTTGAACTTGTGATGCTATGTTATTGATTGCCCAATTATAGATTTTTTATTTATTATTTCAAAAAAAAAAAGGGTTTATGGGCAAGAAAATAGAGAATTTTGAGGTGTCGGGTTTGGACGCCAAATTTTATGTGCTAAATAAAACAATGGAGTTTAAAAATAGAAGTGTGCAAAGTTTGATGAGTTGATTTCAAATACATGATCATGTACAAATATTTTACTTGGTATTTTAAGTGTGAGAAATTGCCAAAGTTGATTATTTGAAAACGAACTCTTTTGTTCTAGGCTAATTAATGGCAATAAGAATTGGTTTGATTGTTGGTGTGCTTGAGTGATAATATAATCGAACCTGTCACCCAATGGGAGTTTGGGGGTAATGCCTTATTTTTATCGGATGTCTAGCGAGAGTTCGAATGCCGAATTGCAGCTAAGGCCGGACCAATACTCCTCTATGAAATGTTGTCTAGGCAAGAGTTCCAAATGATGTCGTGCCTAATGAAGCGGGATGACTTTTGTTGGCCATGGCCCGATGGGTCATAACAATTGGAATACGTGTGTTGGCAATGCACTTGGAATATTTCAAATGTGTTATGATTATTATTGATGTGTGTTGGACTAATATTGCCATATGAGATGTACTAATATGCAAGGATGTACCAAGGTGAGATAAGATTATATACCATTGCGTGTTTGGGCTGCCTTCGAGGCAAATTGGCTTCCTAATCGAGGTTTAGGAAGTTGACTCGCTAAGATTTATATCTAATACCGTTGTTGTTAATTATTTTTAGGGCCATAGCATGGAGAACTACCAAGTATGATTGTGGTGGGCATGAGATGCGACACTTTTTGGCTAATCTTGCCATTAGTAAAGTTTAGGCTTAACCCTGACCCCAATAGGTTTTTGAGTTAGACGGTAGAAAGTCACCCTTTGCAATGGACTTGTAATTGTTAAACTTCTTAGGGTTAACAAATAATAAATAAATTTTGTGCATTTGGAAATATTTGTTGATTTTACTATCCCTACTGTGTTGATTGACTAGGTGTTTATTTGAGTTGCTTCCTCATATGTTTAATCAAAAGATAAAAAGAATGAGTCAATGACGCATCCTAGGACATTGCATTTTAATCGACTGCTAAGAGATGTTTGCATACTCGGAGTTCGGGACTTGACACTAACAGGTAGTCAATTTAAAAAAATTGCATAACAATTTGATCATGATAGGAGAAACAAGTTGATAAAGCAACAACCCCTCGAAGTTGAGGAAGAACATGAAGAAGGACATCAGCAATTTGATCGGAATTCTAGAGGAGTATATTGAACCCTAGACTAATATGGACTTGATTTTCCAATTCACGTGAGTTATAAGACTAAAAACTGAATTATCTCATAAAAGTTTCTGTTTTTTCTTAAATAAAAGATAAGATAAAAGATATAAAAAAAATAATCAATCCGATCTAAATTGGGTTGACTAATTTGACCAAACCCCCCAGATTACTAGAGATACTTCTCATTCAAGGGTACGTCTACTTAGAAGAAGAAAAGAAGAACAAAAGGGTAGCAAGTCTAGGGCGTGATCCCAAACAACTCCGCTAAAATATAGAATTTACGGGTAGTCCCGTCATTGATCAAATTTGAGGTAGATTGATTAGCCTAATTCCAAATTACTTGTTTGTATTTGCAGCAGCATGTGTTTGATGTGGGTATGTGCAAGTGAGTGTTGGTGTGTGTGAAATATAGCAAGGGATACATGAAGGAACAAGAAACAAAGGCTATGTGGAAATGGACTTTCACGGCAAGGAGAGCACAAAGAAAATGAAGGCTTTTATTATTTGGTAGGTAATACAAAGAAAAGGGGAAGGAGCTGAACTTGTTGGCCTGCTACACTCCACGCCTCACTATCTATAAGCAAGCTTCACTGACTTATGGCCTAAGTAGCATGGACACGCGACACGATACGCCGACATGTCATTTCTCAAAAATAAAAAATTTCGATATGTTGGGACACGTTATTATTGAATAAATATTTTTATTTTTAATTAATTTGATTCAAATTTGCAAATAAATAAATAAATAACAAGAGCTTATAATGAATTTACACTAATAATATTAATAAATATATTCATAGAAAATTTGAAAGACATATTCATAATTAATGCTTAACCATATTTGAGAACATATTTAACTTTAACAAAGATTATAAATAAAACTAATGACTAACAAAAAAATATAATCAACTTTATTTAAATAAATCTATGAATTTTTATAATCATCAAAATTTATCATTATTTAACATTTAATATTTTTAATTTTTGAAATCATTTTTTAACTAATTTATTTATTTTTATAACAAAAATAACAATTCTTCTCCTAAAAAATCTCTCAAAAATTATTTCCCTCTTTTTTACCCTCTACGCTCATCCCCCAAAAAATCATTTGCCATCTCCCATTTCTCTCTCCCCTATCCCCCAGGGCCCACGCCAACCCCAAAATCCAGACTCAATATTTTCTCCATCATTTTCTCCCCCATTTCGGTTTCTTCCCTCCTCTCTCTCTCTCTCCCCTCCCCCGACGACATCACCCCCTTTTGGTTTCTTCCCTACTCTCTCTCTCCCCTCCCCCCAACGACACCACCTGCTCCCTGCCCTCCATCAACCACCCTGCCCCCATCAATCATCCCCAACCCACGCCACCACCTTCCCTCGCCCCCATCAATCACTCGCCCCCTCGATTTCTTCCCTCACCCCTCCCCCTCCTCTTCCCCCTCGCCCATCTCTTCCCCACCCCACGCCACCCCATCCACCATCCTCTCCGGCTCCGATTTCTTTCCGTCGTTCCCCACCACCCTCGCTCTCTTCTTGCTAAACCCTAACCACGGCCCCTTCTTCCTCCTCGTTGCATGATCCTCTCATATCTCACCTCATCGCAATCGCTCACCAAAGGGCCTCAGCTACAGCCTCGCCATCAGCGGCGTTGCCTTCGCTCCCTAGTCTTGCCTCCACCCTCCATCTTCTTCTTCAACAATTCTTTCCTTGGGACACACTTGTTGGAACGTGTCGAGATATGTTGACCACATGTTGAAAAATCCGACATGCGGTCAATGCGTGTCGACATGTCCGACATGCTCCGACACGTGTCGGACACGACACGGAAGCTCCGGCGATGTGTCCATGCTACCTAGCTTATGGCCTACAATTTTTTACTTCTAGTAGATTTTTTTTTTTTCACATTTTTTTTACTTCAACAACCGACTCTCCTAGGCAAATATCTTTGCCAATTGCAAAGATAATTTTATGGACTCTTCTAACACAAAATTAGTAGACTCCATATTCTTCCTTTGCTGCCTAAGTCTAGACTTTTTCTAGTATTCTCTAGCTGATTCTAGAAATTGGATTAGTAATTTAACACTCCTCCTTGATCCAATTTTGTGTTACTTTAAGCATATCCTGCAATGTCTCGAACTTGGCTAGCGGTAGTGCTTTAGTGAATATGTCCACTACTTGATCCTCGGTCTTGCAATATTTGATTTCAATCTCTCCGTTGTTTTGCACCTCTCATACAAAGTGATATTTGATGTCAATATGTTTGATTCTTTTGTGGAATATTGGATTCTTTGATATAGCAATCTCGGACTTATTGTTGCAAAGTATCAAAGTCGGTTCCATCTGTGCTTCTCCAATGTCTTCTAGAATTCTTCGAAGCCATTTTGCTTGATTGGTGGTCATAGCAGTTGTGATGTATTCAGCTTTTGCAATAGCCTATGCTACCAAGTCTTGTCTTTTGGATGCCTAGGAGAATATTCCTAAATCCAGTGTGAATGCACAGCTAGTAGTACTCCACCTATCATCACCTGAACCTACCCTAGTGTAGGCAATGAGATTGACGTTTGCACTTTGCTGATACCAAATGCCATAATATGTAGTTTCTCGTAAATATCTAAGAATTCTCTTGGCAGCTTTAAAGTGAATTTGACACACACTTTGCAAGAATCGTGATAGTAGACTTGTTGCATACATAACGTTCAGTCGCGTAGCAATGAGATATAGTAGACTTCCGATTAAACTTCTATAGAGGGAGGCGTAACTTTTTCTGCTCCATCTTCCTTTAGTAGTTTCTCATTTGTCATGAGCAAAGTTAAAGTTGCTTTGCAATAATTCATCTTGAATTTCTTTAGGAGGTTCTCAATATATTTCTTCTACAAAATAAAAACACCTTCATTTAAGTCAATCTTGATGCCAAGAAAGTAATGCATCAAGTGCACGTCCGTCACGTCGAATGTCTTCATCATCTTTTCTTTGAATTCATCATCTTTTTATTGTTCCCTATATATATGAGATCATCTACATACAAAGAGATAATAAGAGTGTCAAACTTACCTTGGGTCTTGATGTAGAGTGTTGGCTCAATCATATTCCTCCTAAATCCTTGCTTGATGAAGTATTCATTGATTCTATTATACCACGCTTGTGGTGCTTGCTTTAACCCATAGATGGCTTTCTTGAGTTTGAGAACTTTTTCTTCTCGGCCTTTGAGGATAAAGCCTTGTTGTTTTCCCACGTATATTTCTACTTGAAGATATTCATTTAAGAATGCTAACTTCACATCTAGTTGATGGATCTTCCATTCTTTTTGTGCTACTAGGGCTATGAGTGCCCGAATAGTATCAAGATGAGTAACGGAGCAAAAGTTTTAGTATAATCAATACCTAGTTGTTGCAAGTAGCCTTTTGCCACAAGCCTTGCTTTGCTTCTAGATTGATCCATCTACGTTGAGCTTTGTTTTGTAAACCCACATGACACCAATGATTTCTTTGTCTTCGAGGCAATCAACAAGCTCCAAGTTTCATTTTTCTCAATCATCTTGATGTCTTCCTCCATGACTTTTATCCAGTTTTCTTCTTTGGATGCTTGTTCATAGTTTTTTAGTTCTAATGCAGCAAAGTTGCATGTGTCATAAATTATTCTAAGGGTTTTTACCCTCAATACTAGAGACTCTGGAGTAGATTCTTCCTGCATCACTCTTAGAGAGGTTGGTGGAGTTACATTGTGAATGATGGAATTGGGCACTTCTCCTTCTTGAGTTGTTGACTCCTCTGTGCAGGTGGTGCGTATAGCAATGTGACATACTTCTTCTCAATTTTCTCGTCCTCCCGATTCCAAGTGGCATGCTCATCGAACTCAATGTCTCAACTAATCATGAGCTTTCTAGTTTTTAGATTGTAAACCCAATAGCCTTTGGATTGGTCACTATAGCCAAGGAGCATTGCCTTTTCTGTTTTTTCATTAAGCTTACTCATTTTCTAAGCAGGGATGTGGATGTAGCATATGCAACCAAACACCTTGAGATGCTTCGTTGAAGGCTTCCATCCATTTTATGCTTCAATCGGAGTTTTATTTTGGATTGCTTTGGTTGGACACCTATTTAAGATATATATAGTGTATAGACTGCTTCTGCCCAAAACTTGTTGGGAAGACCTTTTTCCTTTAGCATAGACCTTGCCATCTCCACGATAGTTCTATTCTTTCTTTTTGCTACTCCATTTTGCTCTAAGACATAGCCAATGGTTAGTTGATGATGGACTCCTTCATCTTCACAGAATTTATTAAACTCCTTTGAATTGTAATCCCTATCACTTCTTAGGACTTTAATTCTTCGGCCACCTTGATTTTTGATGTGGTTCTTGAATTTTCTAAAGATATAGAAAACCTCCGATCTATTTTGAAGAAAGTATACCCACATCATTCTTGTGTAATCATTGATGAATAGGATGAAATATTTATTTTGATTGAGTGTGGGGGTTCTCACTAGATCACACATGTCCGTACTAGCTATAGTAGCTTCTTAGCTCTCCATGCACCTCCAAATGGGATGGACTGCCTTAGTCATTTTCCAAGTAGGCAACCTTCACAAACATTTGAGATATCTAAAATAGCTTAAATGTCTCTCATCATATTTTTCCAATGGAGAGTTTTTAGCACAGCACAATTGAAGTGGCCAAATCTTCAATGTCATAGCCATGAATCCTCAAGTTGAACTTTCATGGCTATATCTTTCACATATTTCCCTCGAATGGGAAAATTCTTATTCTTCATCTTAATAGAGACAATGATATTTTTATTTTTGTTATAGATAATGCAGGCATCTCCTCTAAAGCATAGAGAATACCCACTTTATATCATTTGGTTCACACTCAAGAAATTTTGTGTAAGACTAGGGACTGGATATACATTATGTATATATTTTGGGCCTTTATTCATTTCCATGGCAATTGTGCCTTATCCTTTGACATCTACTAATGCATCATTGCCCAATTTTTCTTGGGATATCACTGATTTATCAATATTGGTAAATATAGATTTGTCCCTTGTCAAATGATTGCTACACCCACTATCGATGTTCCATATTCCATTTTTCTTATCATTTACCACTTGGCCTACGTAGAATATATTCTCTTCACTTTCATTTTCTTCTACATAGTTTGCTTGATTATTTATTTTCGAGCAACAATCTTTTTTTACGTGGCCATATCTTTTACAAAAGTGGCATCATTTTTTTATTTTCAAACAAGCAATCCTTCTCCAAATGATTTGTTTTCTTGCAAATACACAAGGTAGATAATTTTCCTTTTGTGCAGTTTCTCCTCCTCTTTAATTTTTCCATGAGCTCCTTCCACCATTTTTAGATTGATGAGACCATATGTTTACTTTAGACTAAAAGACACTTTCAACTGAATCTTTATCTTGTGCCATTACTCTTTTCTCATGTGCTTCTAGAGAGCCAATTAATTCACTCATTGATAGAATCATCAAGTCTTTAGTTTCATCTATAGTTATGACTATAGGGTTGTATTTTTTAGTAAGTGACACCAATATTTTCTCAACAACCCTTTGGTTAGTGATCCCATCTCCATAGGCTTTCATTTGATTAACTAATTCCTTTAATTTTCCCCAATATTCTTGGACAATCTCATAATTTTTCATTTTAGAATTCTCAAAATCTCTTCTCTAAGTTTGAAGGTGAATTTTGCATACCTTTTTTGATCCTTGGAATTCTTCTTGTAGTATTTTCCAAGTCCCTTTAGCAGTCTTCACTCCAATTATTCTTGGAAATACCATTTCTGAGAGTGCTTGCCAAATGAAGTATAATGTCCTTGCATCCTTTTGTAGTTGATCCTTCAAAATACTTGCACCTTCTTGCGGAGCCTTGCAACCTTTTTTTCCACAATGTCCCATAAGTCTTGGGCCATCAAGAATGTAGTCATTTTTATGCTCCAAAAGTCATAGTTGTCCCCATAAAATTTGGGAATGGGAAATGAGGATGAGTTAAAGTTGGCTATAGTTTAGTCATTGGTTATTTGGAAAGGATAGTTTTAGGAATGGATAGGTAGGACAAACACCCAATACCTACCAAAGACGTGGCTCTGATACCACCGTTGGTATTTGTGGAAGCGTGTGTTTGATGTGGGTGTATGCAAGTGAATGTTGGTGTGTCTTAAATACAGCAAGGGATACATGAAGGTACTAGGAACAAAGGCTATATGGAAATGGACTTTCACAACAAGGAGAACACAAAGAAAAAGAAGGTTCTTTTATTATTTGGTGGGTAATACAAAGGAAAGTGAAAGGAGCTGAACTTGTTGGTCTGCTACGCTCCACACCTTGCTATTTATAAGCAAGCTTCACCGACTTATGGCCCACAATTTGAGTTCTAGTAGATTCTTTTTTCTACAATTTTTTTACTTCAACAACCAACTCTCCTAGGCAAATATCTTTGTCATTTGCAAAGATAATTTTATGGACTCTTCTAACACAAAATTAGTAGACTCCGGATTCTTCCTTTGCCGCCTAAGTCTAGATTTTTTTTTTGTTAGTATTCTCTTGCTGATTCTAGAAATTGGATCAGTAATTTAACAATACTGTTGTAAATATGGATGAGGGGATGAATGACGGGTTGGATTCAATATGGTGAGAGTACTGAAATTTAGCTTTTTCCCAAGCTATGTTTGTGAATTAGAGATAGATGTTTTCGCTCTAGCGATCGTATGTGTGGTTCGTCGATGAATGATTGTGCTTTTCGTGGTCTAGATATACCGGTTCGAGTTACTAATAGAGGTAGCAAAATGGGTCACTTGTTTCTTGACAAAAAAATAGTTAAATGGGTTTAACAATTAAAGACTTAAGATAGGTGGTTCTTAAGTGGGTATTAAATGTGTTAGATTTTGAACCCACTTTTAACCAAAATCTCACAATATCTCTCTTCACTCTTTAACTTTACAATATATATAAAATAGAAAACGATATTATAATTATTTTTTATTTTAATTTATTTTCTTTTTTCTTCCTCCTTCTGGTGGTGGGCACGGCGATGGTTAGCGACCGGCTAGGCGAGTCTCAAGCTCGCCGAATTCAACGAGGTGGAGGCCTCGCCGACGTCCAGCAAGGCTCGAGCCTCTCCGATCTAGCGAGACTCAAACTCGCCGGGGTTGGGCCAGGTGGAGGCCTCGCCGATCTAGCGAGACTCAAACTTGTTGATGTTAGGCGAGGCTCGAGCCTCACCAAATCCGACGAGGGGCGAATCAGCGAGCTCAAGGCTCGCCTGTGGTAGGTCGCCCACTATCATCGTGGTGGGCGGCCAGCCAAAGAAGAAAGAAAAAAAAAAGGAAAGAAAAAAAGAAAATCAAAAATTATATTCTTAAAAATAAAAAAATATATAAAAATTTTAAAAAAAATAATAATAATAATTAAAATTCGATTTAAAAAAATTATTTTAAAAATTATAAAAATTTTCCATTAAATTTGTGTTGTATAAAACTATTTTAATAATATCATTTAAAAAAAAATCGGATTGGGTATGGGTCAAAAATTTTACATTGCAATAAATGGGTCATAAATAGGTTAAATGGGTCGAAATTGGTAGGACCATTTATGACCCGACCCATCCATTTAACGGGTCTAGTTACTGATGAAACAGCCGTCACCAGGAAATCTAAGCACTGGAAACCCAACGAAGAACTAGACAATGAAACGGTCGCTTACAACATTAACGATCTTCCGGACGCAATTCTTGAACACATACTATCCTCTGTCCCGATGAAGGATTCTATCAGAACGTGCGGGCTGTCAAAGAAGTGGCGATATCTCTGGATCTCTTATCCTAATCTTGCACTTTTCGAGCGAAACTTTTCCGGGAGGAAGCAGTTTACCAACTTCGTGGACAGAGTACTCGTCCGAGGCTCCTCTCGCATAAAACGGTTTGACCTCACTTTTGATGTTTTGGGCGAACGCATCCCTCGTTAATTCATGGGTATCCGCTGTCGAACATTACAAGGTTAATTCAATGAGAGATGAATTTGAGAACCTAGAAAAGCAAGATGGGTTCTTCGGTTGGGGGAAGATGTCCTTTCCGACAATTAAATAGTTCGTTTATCAAGCATCCATTAGTGAGCGTCCCTTTTTAGTACATGCTAATCCGTGTTAATGATGCCTTAATTTGAGTCAGCTGTCATGCTTAAGCGAATGACCTGGAAGACAATTCAATCTTAAGTTGACAGTCTTCACTACAAGGCAATACTCTTACAATGTGTTCTGGTACCCTTTGTAGAACCGCAAGCTGTTGGCCCACAAAGTTAGACTATCTCACTTGCTTGACCTGTTCAGTATGGTTGCTGGCTTTGGACTTAGGTTGAATCTAGATTGCCGCCCTTTCTTTAAGCTTTAACTTAAGCGTCTCTTTGCGCAATGGTTTGCCTTTCATCTGCTGGTAGCGTTGGTTGTTTAAGATTGGCTTGTGCTTCTTTGATTAAATGTTGAAGGATCAATGAATCTTGTACCGATGAGCAGTTGCCCTAAAGCGTGGCGAATCACGGTATGCGTCTAGTATACTTGCTCGGTTCATGAGCAACGTCCAATAAACAGCAGGCTGCCCTGAAGTAGTGAATGCGTTGCTATAGCTCATGGACACTGTTTTATATAAGCTTTGAATTGAGGAAGCGACTCATTTGGTTCATCATTCTCAAGGGGTTTTTGGCCTCCAAAGCCTCTTAAAAAGCCTCTTGGGAAAATGCTAAACTGTTTGATAACCATTTTGAAAGAGCTTTCGGCTAAATACTGGTCTTAAGAAAACTGAAAACTCAATGCTAGTAATTGAACTTTCAATATTTGACCAAATGCTAAAACTAATTTTTCCTTCCAAAACTATCCTCACAAAATTTTCAAATTTCCGATTGTGCTTGGTTAATTTTTTTTTTTACTAAAAAAACAAGACAACCCTTTGGCGAACTGTCAAAGGACTACAGTTGCTAATGCCAAATCTAGTGTTGGTGGCCATCGATTGCGCAACCCTTATGAGACCTAGGTGAGGACCGCTTGAGGCCACGAGACCCAGGCGATGATCGCCTAGGTCAAGTGACCTTCGGTGGCCCCCGGTTGGGTCGCACAACCCTCAATGAAACCGATGGCCACCAACACCATACCTGGCTCACCGGCGGCCATAACCCTTCGTAAGTTTGACAACGATTTTGGTTCATTTTAAAAAAATAATAATAATAATAAATATATAATATCCCTAAAGTTCATTGCAAAAGTTTTTTGGCCAAACACACTTCAAACTAAAAATCCATTTGCAAAGAAGTTTGACCAAACACAATGTGCATTCCCCAAATAACTTTAACTTTCAATATTTGCATTACACCCAAAGTTCATTTTAACTTTAAGTATTTACAGTACACCCAAAACTCATTTGGAAAACCAAACTAAACCAAACACACCCTTTGAAAAGATGAGAGCAGTTTCATTCCTATTCGGAGAATGAACAACAACAAAAAGAAGGGAGAATTTTCTTCTCTGTACCTTTGACATCAGTTGTATGAGGGCAATTTGATCTACTGAAGGGCTTCCGACATCATGAAATGATGCAAAAGTCGTTCATCGTATAGATCCGACGCAATGGAGCAATCTCTGTAAATTTCGTCATGTTGTGTAAACAGAAATATCATCATCTGCACGGTATCTTCGCAAGGGGTTTTAACCATTTAGGGCACACAGAAGCCCAGCAAAAGCAGACAGATTACTATTCAGTTCGTGTTCCCCCGAACAGTTGCCATCACACGGTCAGATCTCGTCCGAGAGGCTCCATTCAACACAAGAGGATCATGTCCTGCACGTGTGAGTGAGTCGGAGAATTGATGTGAAAATGGGACTTGAACTCTCTAGTTAATATATTTTTAGCTTAAGTTTATAATTGAAAATAGGACCAACTAGATATGTTAACGGCCAGTACTTGAACTCTCTCTCGGTGATCTCCACAAAAGAAGATATCAAATTTCTGCTGGATGCTCCAATAAAACAACCTGATTTTCATTGCAAATTAGCCGTGAGCTTAAAAGATCTCGAAATACCCGCGTCGCAAAAAAGTTGGAAGATCATAGAACCAATGGTCCAAGTGTGATGCAGGTGACATCACATGATTAAACAAACATTGCAGAATAGGGGCTGGAGTATCTGTTGGAGAATGTTGGGTATGACCCGCAGAGGATGTCCAAAGGACAAGCTAACGCTTGCTGGCTCTGGAGAGTCAGGTGACCATTCCGTTACCTTAAATTCCACCAAACCCCGAAAACATCTAACCACCCCCCACTGTTCATGCAGTCAGCATCCTTCCATATTCTCTCTTCAAATTAAGAGTGAGTTTGTTTGGGAAAAAATGTTTTCTCAAAATTAGTTTATGAACTTTCACCGGTTTGCCAAAAATAATTAGTTAATCGAAAACCCTTTGTAGTTAAGGAAAATATTCATGTACAAAATTAGAAAAGTGAATTTCTAAATATAAGAGGGTGAAAACATTTTCCAGAATTGCTCATTTTTTAATTTTTTAATTTTTGAATTTTTATTTTTATTTAAAAATCCATTTTTAAATAAATTTAAAATTATTTTTAAAAAACTCTCTTTTTTTTTTTATTAAGATAAAGTCATGACATTTAAATCATTTTTCAAATGAGATCCAAACACCAAAAACATTGTCAATCACATATCACCAAAATAAAAAAAGACTAACTATTTTTCTTGACAAATGGTATTTTATAAAGTAATTTCCTTTTCCATGAAATTAACAAACGCACTCTAAATCTAATTATTTTGATCAATCAATCATAGAGAATGCCAATGTTCTCTCCACTAAAAACTGCGTCGCACCATTGCTGACTCTTGACAAGACCAATGACACATTGTCGCTACCGATCGATACCTTATGCACATATAACCATCGTCCATTTAATAATGTCTTACGGTTTCACTTTGCATTATATTGTCACGATGGACCACCTCCATCGTCATGTCGACCGCCTACCTTTCAACTTTTGCAAATTTTCGAGCGAGGATCGATGTAACCCCTCTCTCAATTCCACGCCGCAAATTTCATGCGACTAGTACTCTAGTGCGAGTACGAAAGGCAGCACAATGTGACAAGATGGTGTGAAATGCACGGTTGGGAGAGAGTTTGGGAACACCGAACACTTGTCTATTTTCACTTGATTTTCTAGTGACAAGTTGATTTGATTTTGATTTAATGTTGATTTTTCATTTTTGTGCACAGGCGGGGATTTCAATGGATCAAAAATTCAAGTTGCTCCGGTTGTGAATAATTTGATTGTTCAAAGAGATTTTTTTTTTTTTTTTCATTTGGATTAATATTAAAATATTAAAATATTAAAATATTAAATCGCACATTCATTTTGATTGTGGTCTCCCATAATGCTTAATTAAGACATAATCTAATTTATGTGTAATGGGTATATTAAACTATTTATATGTTTTCCACACCTTTATCTAATAATGTAAAATTTTTCTAATGATTACAGCTTCTTTTTTTGCTGTGTTATATACTAAAAAATGTTACATCTAATGAATTGGTCCTAATTCAAATTTGTTTTCCCACTAAGATGTTTTCTCAGGGCACAAAACTACCATATTGAATCACATGGAATTGATCTGAGGTCAGTTTACGACATCGGATTTGAAATTGCCATTATGGGCACGACTAAATATTGCGACATAAATGTGCTCAAATCGAATTAAAACTTGTTGGGTCAATACTTGTTGGGTCAATGAACTCCAGAACGTAACAAAATAGAGAACACCTCGTGTGTAAATCAAACCAAACGACACGACAAGATGGCATGCAACTCATGCTCTATTTGCTGACAAGCGATTGATGAGCGTTTCTCAATCGCTCGTCCCGACAACAGGAGGCAAATTTTGAAAATATCTCGTGCACTCCTATCAAATTATTTCGCACAAGCTGGTGAGCAACTTGATTTCCAGCTTGCAAATATCAACATCAAGTCAAAATCGATACAACTTGGTCCTAAAATTCATGTGAAAAGCGACGAGTGCGTGGGTGCCCCCGACCCTCTCCTAACCGTGTATTTCGCGACAGAGTCCATGTCTCTTGTTACATTCACTTGGATTTTTTTTCCTCCAATCATTCAATTATTTGAACAAGATGTCTTGCCTTTGGCGTTCGAGTTACAGCAGAAGCTGCATGGAATTTGCGGTGTGGAATTGAGAGAAGGGTTACATCGATCCTCGTGCTTTTGAATGGGAAATAGAAAAGAAAAATGAAGAATAGGGATGGACTTTATTTTTTTTTTTATTGAATTTTTTGGGGAATTTGAGGCATGTTCTTTTGTATTTTTTTTTTTAATAATGATGGCCTATATTATTTTTGGTGGGAAAGGGACTGGAAATTGCATGCTTATTTTCCCTCACCTTCTCTGCTATCAATCTTGAATCAAAGTCAATTCATGGAGAATGGAGACAGCCTCCATCGTTAAAGATTGAACCACGTTTTTCTTTTTCTTTTGTTCAGTAAAGATTGACCCACGTTAAAGAAATGTAAAAATCTCACTAAAATTCCTAAATTTTTATCGTGCGAGATATCGATAATTAAACTTATTTTTCATCTTGTAATTTTTCTCAAACTCAAACTAGTGACTCAAAAATGCCTTCAATCAGTAGTTTAATAGGCATTGAAGATTGGATGTGACAATATGCGTGGACACTGCCGGGTAAAATTTTAAACAGCCTTGTCTATGGATCGTAATGCTAGGTCACTAATATAAGTTCGGCGTATTGGCTAGATAAATTATTCATATATTGATCTCTTAAAGTTGATTTTTTTTTTCTTTTTGGTGGAATTTATCCTTACAAATGAGTTTTTTTCTCCCTTATTGTTGGACATCAATACTTTCAAGTTTCCAATATTTTTCCTGATATGCCTCATTATAGAGGTCGATGAGCTTGGACTTGACGTAAAATGACTTTGACTCCATGTAAAGGTTTATTCCTTCACAAGGGAATAGAAATTTGGTCAAACTGCTAATTTACAGAAATAAATCTTTCACAACAGGCTATATATATTCCAAAAACTACCCTACATGACCAAAGTAACTGCCAAAAATCATCTCAAATTTTACTGGATTTTATCAAGTCATTAGGCATGAAAATTCCCATAATTCAATTAACATTTTTGTCTTCTTAAATCTCAGATTAAATTGCACTATCAAATTACAATATGACTACCTCTTTCGTAGACATAAAGCAAGAAAAACAATAAGACAAAGTTATCAACACATGAAAGCTACCCATAGAGAATATTCCAAGAATTTCACAAGAAACATCACCAAGGTAAATTTTTGTCACCATCTCACCAGACTCAACCTAGACGTTCCGCCGTCCATTTAGGGCTTCACAATTTCCACCGAATCATCATATTCACGTCCTCATTAAACATTGAAAAAGAAGTAATTGCAAAGTAAAAATATTCGAAATCAATCGAAATTGTACGGCTCATGTCAATTCTATCATGCCTCAATAAAACCTCCTTCTTTCTATTTGCCACTGAACATAATATTAATTATCATGTTTCGCTATCAAAAAATAATGTTCTCATGACATGTCTAGTATGCATCATTCGCAGCTATATCTCTCACCTCTCTCTCTCTCTCTCTCTCCTAAATCCTATATAAACCATCCCCACTTCTCTTCCCTCCCAACTCACTTCCCTAGGAAGGAACCAATTCACTCCAATTACTTCCTCCAATCCCTGCATTCTCTCTCTCTCTCTCTCTATCTTACCAACTTTTCTGCGCCATCCGGTGCTCCCAAGAACTCGCCAGCTAAGCAAGCTCGTTCGCAAATTCGTCTCCTTTTCCTTGAATTCCCTCTCTGCTCTGCTCTTTAAATCCTCCTCCAGCTCGGCCGAAGCCCCCGCACGAACCAGCGCCCGCCATGATCTCTTCAGTGAGGCACGCCGTTTCTCCTTCCCGTCCTCCGGTTTCTTGACCCAGAGGCGCTCGCTCGCCAAGCCTCGATTTTGGCCCCTACCCATCATCAGAAATGAGCAGCTGAACCTGAACCACTCGGTCTCTCCCCAGAAACCCATCTACATCTCCTCGGTAGAGACGTTCTCCCCACTGCCGGCGGCGAAAATCCAGAAGTGCGAGGTCGTGTGCAATGCCTACGAGGCTGCCGATAGGCCGCTCGAGATCAACATCGAGCTCCCCGATGAGCAGGCGGCCGAGGCCGCTCGGCGGGTCAAGATTGGCTTATACTTCGCGACGTGGTGGGCTCTGAACGTGGTGTTCAATATATACAACAAGAAGGTGTTGAATGCGTTCCCTTATCCGTGGCTCACGTCCACACTCTCGCTCGCGGCTGGTTCTTTGATGATGATGATTTCTTGGGCCACTAGAGTCGCCGAGACCCCAAAAGTCGATCTTGAGTTTTGGAAGATGCTATTGCCGGTTAGTTTGTTATCTTTCATCTTTTTGTCTTTTTTTTCTTTTTGAAATTTGGGTTGTGTTTGTTTGAAGATTTTCACTTGTACTCCAGCTTTTCAAATTCTGAAAATGTTGGCTTTCAACCTTCCCCTGTTTCATGCAAATAAATTTTTGGCTACTCTGTTTTGAAAGGATGAATCTTTCATGAAATCCTTGCGCGGGCAAAACCAGTTTTCAGTTTTTGATTCATTATGATCTACTTAAAAGAAAATGCAAATGAAGGTTGCAAATGAAGTTTAAAGTTTGATATCTGAATTATGGTTCCTCTTATGTAGGTGGCTGTGGCTCACACAATTGGGCATGTAGCAGCAACCGTGAGCATGTCAAAAGTTGCAGTGTCCTTCACTCACATCATCAAGAGTGGAGAGCCTGCTTTCAGTGTCTTGGTCTCAAGGTTCTTGTTGGGGGATACATTCCCCTTACCAGTATATTTGTCTCTGTTGCCAATCATTGGAGGATGTTCTCTTGCTGCCTTGACTGAGCTCAATTTCAACATGATTGGTAAGCAAAAATCACCTCAGCTTTTACACTCCACTGTACCAATATATACAACATGTTGAAGATTTATGTGAGAAAAAAGTGATATTTCAGTTTTTTCGTTGATTGATTATAATCTGAGTTTTAAATGTCTGTTTCTGTATCTTCTAGGATTCATGGGAGCTATGATCTCCAACTTGGCATTTGTGTTTCGGAACATCTTCTCGAAGAAAGGCATGAAGGGGAAGTCGGTTAGCGGGATGAACTATTATGCCTGTCTTTCTATGTTGTCCCTTTTGATCCTCACACCTTTTGCAATTGCCGTGGAGGGCCCTCAGATGTGGGCTGCCGGTTGGCAAAAGGCCGTCTCTCAGATTGGACCCAATTTTGTCTGGTAAGCACAAAATCTCCAATATCTGTTTTTGATGGATCATATTGATTGATGTTAACCGTGTTTGGATCTGTTGTTTGTCAAAACATTTGGTATGATGAGAACAAAATTGGTGAACAAGAGTTTCTGGTCAGGTTACGTTTTTCAATGTTGGGTTTTTTCTTTTCCCTGGTAAATAGGGCAAATCTAGAGTAAACGGTCCATGTTTTATCCCCAAAATGCAGATAGAGTTTGTAGGTTTTGGCGATTCTCTGTTTAATGGCTTATTATTTCATTTTTTTTTTTAGGGGGTTATCCATTATGCTAGGAGTCTAAAAGAATGCAGTAGTTTATGCTTAATAGTTGATGGAAGAAAATATACTTTGAAATATCTACATGTTGATAGATTGTCCGATTTTTTTTTTTTTTAAATACAAAATCTTCTTTTATTCATGGTCTAGTTGGTTTGAACGGGAAATCTTTCTTCAGCTTATGGTTGTCCATATTGCACTGAAGTTATTGTAGCCATTATTCTGTTTTGATTGGTCTTTGCTAGTTTGGAAGGAGTTTCTTGTGTTGTGACAGAATGTGTGGGACCTTGTCCTCATCTATATTTTGAAGTCTATTGTTTGGTGATTTCAAAGTAGGTGTGTGCTTCCTCTAAGTTTGGTCAACCCCGAATATCTTACAAAACAACAATTAGAAATGTCCCTTTCATGTAAATTTGAAGTTAAAGCCAATTACTTTCATTAATTATGTCCCGCTAACGAAAAATTTATGTGGCTCTGAATTGTCTCAGGTGGGTCGTGGCCCAAAGCGTCTTCTACCACTTGTATAACCAAGTTTCATACATGTCCCTCGATCAGATCTCTCCCTTGACCTTTAGCATTGGTAACACAATGAAGCGGATTTCCGTGATTGTTTCGTCCATCATTATCTTCCATACGCCTGTCCAGCCTATCAATGCCCTTGGAGCTGCCATTGCGATACTGGGGACATTCCTCTACTCTCAGGTACATTCTCTCTCCCCAGTCATAAATCAATATCGATACTGGCTGATCTTATCATGTGACATTGATGATACTCTTTTATACTATGTGAAGAAAAGATTGGGCGTTTGTGTGCATTGTTGCTCTGTCTTTTGCAACTTGGATACATGCTGACAAAATATATTCATTCTTCGCTGTGTCCTTTCAATCTACTTGAGGGCCACAAATGCTTGGTCTGAAAGCAGAATATCATTTAGACTTACTAATTTCTCAAGGAGGACCACATTTTTTCTTTGGCTTTTTCTTCAGTGTTCCTTTTCGGAGGGTAAAATCTTGAGCATAGTAGACTTGGTTTCAGTATCTTTAAGCATGAAAAAGCATTTTCATCTTTCATCTAAATGTTTAACTTGGACTTTTAAGTTGGTTGAATAAAAATTTGTTTATGTCGGTAGACACTAATTCTGCAGCTTGCTTTATCGACATGCATTTTAACAATTCTCAGCCTTTTCCGAGTGAATAGTCTTAATGTGCAATGTGTGGAACGATCAAAGCACTTTATGTTGTTCATATGGCTGATGATATATCTTCTCCATCTATGAGCAGGCCAAGCAATGAAGGGGTGCAGATACGTTGCAGTTCCCACTCAGTAAAGTCCGAAAAAACTACTGTGAGCAGACATGGGACCAAACTAGTTGAAGAATTAGCAGCTACTGATGGATTGACTATCATTGGAGAGCTAATGACTTGTGCCACTCCGATCAACGAAGCATACCCTCCTAACGTGTCGAAATATCATCCATGATCTTGTCTTAGTAGATAATTAGCCAGAGAAAATAGTTTCTGTTTATGTATGTCTCTAAGAGCTGTAGAGCTACGAGTGAAATAAAGGGTACGCGGATGTCGATTCCCAGCATGAAATGAGCATGATCGATTTGTGTCCTGAACTTCATGATCTATCAATCATCTTTGGTGCATTTTCTGTTCATGGGGAGGATTTGGAAATCCTCACGTTGATTTCTAGAGATGAGTCTCAATTTGGGATGGGCTTGTCTCTAGTATCAAATTCCATTGAGCCATCTTGGGCCCAAAGGGCTTTGAATGTTTTTCATCATGGGCATATGTATTACCTTTCTTGATCATTTATAGATTCTATTTGGGCAGCAAGAAACCCAGCAGAACTAGGGATGATTAATGGGTTTGGATCACGGGATCATGTTATGGATGAAAGAGTGTCGTCTTGCTGGTTCGAATCTTATTGATCTTTTGATTGAAACAAGGGCAATGGGTAAATGCTTCAAGGGTTACAAGACTTCCTTCTTAAATGTGGGCAAAATGACATAAATAATTTTTGAACTGTTTAATATAATGTGCAATGTTATCCCCAAATTTTCTAATTTGTTCAATATGGCCATTGAACTTGCGCAATGCATAATGTTGTCCAAATTTTTAATTTGTTCAATATAATTCATGAATTTTTATAAATATTTAATTTAGTTCATGGACTAAATAATTTGAGAATTATATTAAATCCAAGAATATAATAATCCAATGACTAAGATTAAACATTTACTAGAAGTTTAAATACTGCATTGAACAAATTAAAAGTTTGAGGAGGATATTGCATATTAAGCAAAAGTTTAAAGACCACAAATTAAAAATTATGTATTGAAGCAAAGTTTAATGACTATTGTGTAGTTATCCCCACCTCCTTTTAGTTTCTTAGATGAAGTTTTCTCCAAAAGGTACCATCATTCGGCGCATCTAAATGATCCTCAATTCAAAAGAGCGTATAATGAACCTCACTTCCCATCTATTATAACAATTTAAAATCCCAAAAGATTAAGATAAATGTGCTAGAAAAGGCTAAATTATGCAATAATGAACGTTGAGTGGTCCACTAACAACGGTGAATACCACGAATGGGGTGGGCTGCAAAAACCCCACTTTTTTTATCAATGTTCCCAGTCAAATTTATTAGTGAGGAAGGAGCAAATAATATATTTAGTAAGCTTATTACACTCAATATTTTTAATCTTTGAGTTAGAAAAATTGTAATAATACATGCCGATGACATCGGCACTTAGGCTCTCCCTCATGATTGGACAAAAATTTATAGTAATTCGGAGCGTGGTTAGCCCAATGTTTCTGGCTGTTGTTTGTCTTCCATAAGAACACGAGTTCAAATCCTGAACACAGGCCTCCTCTTTACTTAGCTCTTGTCGATGCACTGCCATTTTATCCTTAAGTCCGACGAACCTAGGAGCAGAGCAATGTTTTTTAGGGTACTTATTCATGCTCATGCGAAACGAGCTGCAGACCGCTAGCCTACTGTTCAGGAAAGAGCATGGTTAGCCCCATGTCCCTCAGTCTCAATTGACTTCTATAAGGGTACAAGTTCAAATCTTAAAAGGGAAAGAAATTTTCAAGATGATTTGTTCATCCTCGTGCGCCATGCGGAGCGCGTTCCCATCTGCAATCCCATTTGATGGAGTTTGCATGATGAGCTTACCAACCTCACATTAGTTTTTTTTTCCGAGTAGGCATAGCGTGATCCTCGCTTCCAGCTCGACTTGCTCAGCAACAAGAAAAGTTTGAGATATTGCTCGCACGTAAATACAGACCCAGCTGGAATCCGAAGAAAAGTTGATTAAAATATGGTTTTCTGCACCACCGCGTGAACCACATTGAAATGGGTTTCCTCATGATAATTAGCATAGCAACAAACATGATGGGACACACTGAAATGGCTTATCCATGAGAATTAGCATACCGACAAGCATGGTGGGAAAGGACCATTTTTCCTGCTAAAATAACTTGTCTTAGTACCACCATAATGCTAGAGCAATCGGACATTTCCCAGCAAATTTATAATTTGAGTATTCTGTGACCATTTTCCACGTGTCACAATCATGATGATTAGCTCTCCCTCTCTCTATCAAAAGTGATTCTCTTGGGCCCCATATAAATGGCTGGGCGTGATAGAACGCTTTTGCGTTTTCTGAAAGCACAGAAGGGAGCTTCTGAGTGAAACGGGAATGGAGGTCTCTCAACTCAAGAAAGCCATCTTCATCATCCAGATAGTCTTAGCTTCCTCTTCACTTCCTCCAACTCAATCATGACCTCGGATGATCCATCATCAGTCCCCGGCAACTTCCTCTTTGGCACAGCCTCTTCTTCTTACCAGGTATCGATTGACTGGTCTCTTCACTTCTCTGCTTACATATGTTCAATGATGTTTTCTCTGTTTAGTTCTCTTTCTTCTGACCCTTTTTGTTTTGGTAGTTTGAAGGAGCTTACAAGAGTGATGGAAAAGGCCTTAACAACTGGGATGTTTTTGCTCATGAACCAGGTGAAGTAGCTTTCCTTTCGAATGCTCGAACTTATCAAACTGCATAAATTGCTCATCAAGAAAGGGGCAGATAGGGCAAAAGAGAAAAAAGTTAAGTGCACATGTTCTTCACCATAATGACCATCCATTGTCCACGGTTTATTTAATAGAAAGCATCATTTATTTGACTTTTTAGGCGCAACTTGGTTGGAAATTAGTAAAATATTAGCTATGATAATGGGAAGGGACAACAGACATTAGTGAACCCCATTGAGTATTATAGAAGGGCCTCATTCCTGCTATAGAATGTTCAACTCAAATCATAACAACTCAGTTACAAAATATTTCAAGAATAATTTGTATTATCAAGTAGGGTATTAAGAGACAGTTCCATGATATGCTACAAAGTTTGATGAAGATATGTTTCACTTTAGTCCTTGAGAAGTTAAAACTCAAGATAGCTTCAAAATTAGGCTAAATTGAGCAGAAAATTTCCCTAATTTTTCTTAAGTAAAATTTTGCATCTCAAGCTCATGAAGCAATACTAGCATGGTTGATTGGGAACGAGGGGATCCTGTTTGATACGCTTGAAAGCATCGCACGCTGTCTATTTACTAGATTCCCAGCTGATTCTGGGAACAAAATGACAAATTAATAAATAATTCAGAAAGCTTAAATTGCAGGAAACATAATCGATGGAAGCACTGGCGACATTGCCGTGGATCACTATCATCGTTATCTGGTAATCATTGTTTATGCATTATTTCAGATCAGCGTGTTCTGTAAATCAGTACGAGGAAGAAAAAATCACATAAAAGTTACTTTAATTGATATGACAGTATGTTCTTGTAGCTTTGTGGAGAGAATAAAGATCTCATTGTAGAACAAGAATCAATATCCCAAGTTGGGTTCCAAATTCGTCTTTTTAAAATGAAATTGGCTGAATAATTTAAGCAGCATAGTTATCAAACCAGGCCTATACCCAAGCATGCAAAAGCACGAATGTGACTAGTGAATATGAATAGAAAGAACAGCTATTTCCATCTAACCCAGCGACAAGACCCTAGCATATCATTTGGGGACCATGGTCCAACCGCTAAGGACCTCGGTGCCAGGATCCCGTCTTCGGACTTAAAGGACTCGATAGGTTGGGCATCGAGACCTTAGATCTAACTAGCAGGAACCCCGGTTCTGAGGGCCAAAACTAGTATGATTCTGATGCCGCTTTCACTGCATAAACATGTTGACAGGTCATTCCAATCACCATTAAAGTTTGGGTGGATTTGGAATTTTGAGATGAAAAGAGGACTACTATCGTTAATTAACTAAGATGACAAGTCATTTACCTACAGACAGATTTAATTAAAGAATGACAAATGAAAAACAGGAAGACATAAAGGCTAATGGAGTCACTTGGAGTGAACAGCTATCGTTTCTCAATCTCATGGGCAAGAATTCTTCCCAGTAAGTCCCTCTTTTATTTCCATTCCCCCTTTTCTCTAAGATTTCATTTGAAATTCGATTGTGTTGAAGGCCTCTTGATAGGGAAATTCTAACCTCAACTGATAATTCTAAACAGAGGGAAGATTTGCAGAAATAAACATGGCTGGAATACACTACTATAACAGACTCATCAATAGTCTCCTTCAAAAGGGTACACTTCCTTTCTTCGCATCAATCCCACACAAAACCAACTGATGATAATCTTCATCATCTGCAAATAACAATCTTCTTCTTCTCTAACCTTACAGGAATACAACCCTTTGTAACATTGACTCACTTTGACATACCACAAGAACTTGAGGATAGATACGGAGGCTGGCTCAGTCCAAAATCACAGTATGTTGTCCTAACATCCATTAAGCTCCGTGAATAACAACGTAGAACAATATGGAAATTTTTCAAAAGGAAAATTCTTCAGAAACTACAGTGGATCCACTTGTTTTTTTCTTTTTTTGTAGGGAGGATTTCGGATATTTTGCAGATATTTGCTTTAGGTACTTTGGAGACCGGGTAAAGTATTGGGTCACCTTCAATGAGCCGAACATCCAAGCAACATTGGCATACCGCTGGGGTGAATTTCCACCTGCCCGCTGCTCTGCTCCATTTGGAAACTGCACCCTTGGAGATTCAGAGATGGAGCCCTTCATAGTAGCCCATAACATGATTTTATCACACGCAACTGCAGTCAACATTTACAGGACAAATTACCAGGTATCAGCACCATGTAAGACTTTCATCATGAAAGAAGCAATTTAATCTGAGAAAGTGATGAATACTGTCATGCAACATTTTCAGGATACCTTGTTTCCTATTCTTATGCTATAAGATTTCACAACTGGGAAAAGGAAATGTTTAGTGCCATGAAATCAAAAAACAAAAAGGGAAAAATCTAATGAAGTGATACAAGTTTATGTCAAGTAGGATGAAAATATGTCATTCAATAAAGCAAAATGAAATTGCAGAAGGAACAAGGTGGCATCATTGGGATTGTCATACATGCGGCCTGGTTTGAGCCCATCAGCAACTCTTTAGCAGACAAGTTAGCTGCAGAGAGAGCTACGTCTTTCTTTATGAGCTGGTAAGCACATCCAATTAAACCTAAGATCACCTTCAACGCAGCATATAATCACTATATTTTCTTGGAAATTGTGATTAAGCTAGTTTATTATGACTTCCATAGGTTTTTGGACCCAATAATATTTGGGAAATATCCTGCAGAGATGATCGAAATTCTGGGATCCATTTTACCTGAATTTTCCAGAGGTGACCAGGAGAAACTGAAGAATGGATTGGACTTTATCGGCATCAATCACTACACAAGTTACTATGTGCAGGACTGTATTTTATCTATTTGTGAACCAGGTAAAGGAATCACCAAGACAGAAGGGTACTACAAACAAAGCTCAGAAAAGAACGGTGTACCAATAGGACAACCTGTAAGTGACATTAGTAGACGATAATAATTATAAATCGTCAAATAGTTTCTGAAGTTTTTTCAATTAGCAGACTGACCTGGAGTGGTTAAACGTCTACCCACAAGGAATGGAATATATGGTAACCTATGTCAAGGAGAGGTATAACAACACCCCAATGTTTATCACAGAGAATGGTAAAGAGGAACCACAGAACTAAGACTCTTCAATGGACAATGTTCTGGCACAATCCTGTCATGAGTGATAAGTTATTTTCTTCTTCAGGTTATGGCGAAAAGGATGACCTTAAACTCAAAGATGAAAAGCCCCTGGAAGATCTGAAAAGAGTACAGTACATGGCCAGCCATTTAAGTGCCCTTCTTTCAGCAGTGAGGTAAGACAATTCCCATGATAGGAAAATGCAAAATTATCATAGCAGTGAGCATTTTGTAAATTAAAATTTCATTTCTACAATCCATAGTTCTTTTATTCCTTTCAATCAGGAAAGGAGCAGATGTGAGGGGGTATTTTGCATGGTCCTTGCTCGACAATTTTGAATGGCAATTTGGATATACAGAGAGGTTTGGACTTCACCATGTCAACTTCACAACATTGAAGAGAACTCCCAAACTGTCTGCAAGTTGGTATAAGCAGTTTATTGCAGAACACAGTATCAGAACCATAACACATCCAGACCATCCAAATCTGCAGCAGATTTATTGACTAGCTTAATGTCTGCCACTGAGTAACAGTTCCAGGCTCAAGAATCTAGGCGTAAAAAAGGAATTACTGTAATGTCTTATCTATAGCACGCTATCTAGGCAAAAGGAAAGCCTTCATATTTTATATCATTCAGTGTCCAGTTCACAAAAATGTATCCAGTTATTTAATGAATTTACTGCATGTTTAGATAACATCAATGGCATGATTTATCATCACATGCAACAGCTGACCATACCTGGTAAAGTTTAAACTCAAATGCACATGCAGCATTTTATTATGGCTTCCATAGACTCACTTTGAATTTTGAGAAGTACATTAAATGTTGGAAGCTGAAATATGAAAAAGAAATGATAAGGAGTTGACATTAGACTAACTAGCGGAATAGTAAACAAACTGATTTGGCAAAAGAAGACAATTCAGGGTACAAGAATCTTGAGGCTGTATTTCTGTTTTTGTTTTTGCAAAAGATAGTTATATCTTTCACAAAAATGGACAAAGAAATACAGCCTCAAGATTATTTTACCCTTAACATTGTCTCCTTTAGCCATGTTTGTCCTTTTACACACCAGCTACTTATTCTACTGGCCACTATAAAAGAATGGCATGAAGAAAAAAAGGTGATGAGTAATGCACTTTCCAATGTTTCTTTCTATAATGCTTGTTGCTATAATGCTATAATGCTAAAATCATCAGTTAAAGATTGCATTTTCTCCAACTCCCCACAACCCACAGCCACAACAAATATAATAATCATAATAATTTTACGAAAGCTAGCACAAGTCAAACAGTCAATCATGATTGTAGCAGTTGAAATCAATGTTGCAAGAAAAAAGGGGTTTTGAAAGCTATTGATAAGTACACGAGACAATATGCTTCTGTGAAATGCATCTATTTTCTTTTTAATCAGAAGGACCATGGAAGAAACAAAAGGATGAAGTCATTACATTTTTAATGGTCCTGACTAAGGCATATAAGCATCCTCACTGATTCTTACTAACAAGGGGCAGTGAGAAGGTGTCTTCATCGCCACCAGGGATCTCTAGCCTCATAAACATGCTCCCCATTGTCCCATGAAATTTGGCATGCTTGAAGACCAATTGCTAAAGTAGGCTCCTTCCCATGCTGCGCAACCCACTCCACTATAGCAACTGCCTTGTCATCCTCACTAGCATATAGTTTCTTAAATTTGCCAAGTGGGTTGATACCAGGATTAGCCATCTCTGCAATTGCAGCTGGCATGTACGCAGAATCACCCACAATTGGTGCACCACAAGCAGCCAACTGGGCACGAATCTGCATCATAAGCATTCCAATGTTAAGTTTAAGTTCTGCTAAGAGCCCAAAACAGAATTATCCTCGGATTACACTCTAGATAGATCAATACTCGTTCAACATGTTAAAGCATGTGTTTTCACTTGCTAATAATAACTCTTCAAAGTGCATAAAATCAATATGAATGCAAGGACCCTAGGGATTGAAGCAAAAAAGATCATTCTGGCTACAGCATGTCAAGGGGACAGCAAGAACCTGATGAGTACGACCAGTCACGAGGTTAATTTTGCATTCGTAGGCAACATCCTTCTTGGTCCACCCACAGTCTTCAACACAATACTCAGCTTCAACAACAGAGTCTGGCCAGGCAACTTCCTTGCATTCCATGACCTCAAGTTGGCAGAGATACCATCCTTTTATGAACTCTGGATGCCAAGATATTTTAAGCAAAAATATCATTGAAGGTTCCTGAAGGGCACAAATATTGCAAACAGGCAAAGCCACCAGGCTCTACACCTGTTGCTTTCCAAGAAACAGCATGGAAAAAAAAATAGAGACAAAATAACCAATATTATGCATTGGCCATGCATGCAAACAAAGCATCATGATTAGGTTTCTACACCATTTTTGAGGGATATAAGGAAAGCTGCTTCGTGTTATTACTCCATAACCTCCAGCAAAGGAAATATAGCAGATGCAACGAATAAGAGTGACAATCCAACCGAGTTGCGTAATTGGAAATCAAGCACCAAAATTTTACGTGCAGTTCATCTATTGTTTGATCAATCCATTTGCTTCAAATAGTACCATCTTCTACTACTTCTCACTTTGCTTTAGCTTGACAAGACAGTAAAAATTTGAATTTCCTGCCCAAACATGGTAGAAGCATCCTAATATGTTTTGTTAGGTTACAAACACCAAAGACTATTACCTTCAGTAACAAGCCTCGGAGCCATGTTGACTGGGCGCATGTAGTGTGTAATTATTCCAAGGGGCACAGGTGCAACAGCAAGAGCATGATAAAGCTTCTTCACCTTTTTCTCCTGGCAACAAAACATTTAAGAATATACATTCAAAAGTGAGGACTGACTTGAACCTTTACATTAGGGGGAAAACCCAAGAAAAAGCTGGAACTAAATATGGTCAACTTACTCTGATTTTACCATGAAAAACCGAGCAGTACTCCTTTGTCCTGGCTAACACAACACTACAATTGATTTAAAGCAACTGCTCACTAACAATTTTAAATATGAGAAAAAAATAGCACCAGTGTAATGCCAGACAGAAATTGCCAACTTACCATCCTTCTGAGCAATTATCAATCTGATGAGTAGTTTTAAGTGGTTCAACTAGTCCTAAAGCACGAGTAGCAAAAGTTGCACAAGTCTCTTCAATGTTATCCGTGGTTCCTCCAACCTATCCATGTAAAGAAAATTGAAGCAGCAGACAGGAAAATTCAGGTAAAGAACACAAAACTATCAAATAATGATGGTAACTAAGAGGGAAAACTTTCCCTCCGAATGAAAAGAAATGGTTCTTTGAGTTAGGACATTAAGCCATAGACTCAAGTTCATAAGTGCAATACTCAATTATGTCAAGTAAGTCTAATGCCCAGGCAAGTCAGCCAATCTACCATTTTGCTCTAACCAGGAAATTCAATTTTGTGAGCCACACACACCCCTCAACTAGGGGTGAGCATCCCCTGGACTGACCTTGGACTAGCTTAACCCGGCTAGTCCTGATCTGGTTCCCAAAGGGAGAAGGACTAGGTCAGTCCTTGGTCCTGGACCTCTAGACTTGCTCTATACAGATTGGTCATCAATCTTGGGAATTTAAGGTTGATCCAACCCAGACCAACTCTATACATAATATATATTTTATATCTAACATACTATATCTTATATGCTTTTGCCTACTCTAAATTTTAGTGCCTCTACCTTTGTTCTTTTCGATTTTGTCGTGTAAATTAGAAAGTAGAAAGAAACTCAACCCTAATTTGACAAAAGAAAACCCCTCTTCACTAGCCTAGGCCTTGCTCACCTCTATTCACTCATCTCGCCGCTCATCTTCGTTCCTCGCCTCGCATGTTCGTTATTATGGTTTATTGCTTTTAGCAAATGTAAATTTCCATTATTACTTTATCTTATATTTATGTTCGATATATATTGGTAATTATAGTTTGGTTGCTCGATATCGCATTGTTGATAAATATGTAATTTAAAGGAAAAAAACCACCAAAAACTCTAAACTTTGCCCAATGTGACAAATTTACCCCAAACTTTATTTTTTGTGATACAAAAACTCTAAATTTTGTCAATTGACACATTTACCCCAAACTTTATAAGCATAAGGCATTTTTGTCTTTTATTTTTATTTTTTCCCTTTTTTTTTTTTTTCTATTTTTTTTTCTCCTTCTCTCTTCCCTCCACCAAAGGAAAAGAAAAAACAGAAACAGAAAAGGAAAAGAAAAAATTTATAAAAATTGAAAGATGAAAATGCCCTATTGTTTGGGGTAAACGTATCATGCAAGTACAAGTTTGAGATTATTGTGTCACAAAAAAAAAAAATAAAGTTTTGGGTAAATATGTCATAAGTAGCAAAGTTTGGAGTTTTTTGTGTCACAGAAAAAACAAAGTTTTGAGGTAAATTTATCTCTAAGCAAAGTTTTGGGTTTTTTGTGGCTTTTTCCCTAATTTAAAATGATATGTTTATTCTTTTAAAGAATACAAAAAATGAGACAAAAAAATAATCGGTTGGTCCTAGGTTGACCTTGGAATCAAACTAGACCCATAAGGTTGGTCCAATTCTCAATTTCAAGCTCAACAAGGTCAGTCATTAGTCTCAAAAATTGAGGACCAACATTGTGCGGGTTGATCCCTGGGTTAGGTGTTGGAC
The DNA here is from genome assembly GCA_014182885.2 of Eucalyptus caleyi. Lineage (NCBI taxonomy): Eukaryota > Viridiplantae > Streptophyta > Magnoliopsida > Myrtales > Myrtaceae > Eucalyptus > Eucalyptus caleyi. The sequence goes on from CM024470.2 coordinate 52,968,126, forward strand.
CGGCCCAATCCAGACTATGCTCACCCCTACCCTCAACCAAACACAAATCCATGTAAATGCAAGAAAACCAACTCAAAAGCTCATTTCAATTATTACCATGATTAAAATGACTCATAACTCATTTTGCTTACCAACACTAAAAACCACTAAACATCAATAGCCTAATTCAGGCACAAGGAACTTATGCTCTATGTTCCAAATTTTCTGAACATACAGCATCCTCAAAAGCTAAGCAATAGTTTGGTTTCTAAAATTTCAAATTTCTCTTTGGGCATAACTCCATTCCCAATTAAATCTGGTCAATGCTATATTCATCCAGTGGACATGAAGCACACAGCACATGCTAGTATAAAAGCTCAAGCTTCTGCAGAAAAGAGCTTCCATTTCTGCAGACAGATCAAGTGACCTACAAGCACATACTCATCAATGTCACTAGTCGTTCACAACTTTCATATATCTAAAGACCCAAGTTACATAAAACATGTCCCGATGGTCTTCAAATATCACACAGAGAAGTAAAGACTGAAAGATTTGTTCCAAGTGGACAGTAAGTGGCTATGAAATAGGACAACAGAAACAGAGAACAAGATATAGAAAGGTTACATATTGAATGAAGCCCTCCCACATTCTCATCTACTAGATTTCTCTCATAAATCTTCCATATTAAAGCCAGGTAACACCACGACCCCAAACTCCAAAACAAGAACATGGCCCTAATACTCCTCTGTTTGTCAGTCCACAAATATTTATTGATAGCATATCAAAGAAATCCTGAAGATACTTTATGAAAGATAGCTTACAGATGTACCAGCAGGTTTGTCCAAAACTACGTAGGATTCAGCTACAGCAATGATTCTTGATTTCCAATCAATCTCATAGCACCTGATCAAAGTTCAAGTGTCACAAAGTTACCTAAGTGGAAATATATGCATCAGAAGCACAATCATCTTTGATGAGTAACCTTGGAAATCGCTTAGGGTGAACATGAACACGCAAGTACATTCCTGCTTCAACAAATTGCCCAGGCTCAGTTATCCGGAATGTCTTCTGTGCTTCTCTTACAGTCTTCCCTTTGATAGATGCTCTCTTTCTCAAAACCGATGGCTTTGTGACTTCCTTAAATACTCTGATCTGCTCTGGAGTCGCAGTTGGTGGAGGTTGCGGGGCAACCAGTGCATAATGTACAGCTCCAAAGTGGATAAGATCTGCAACAAACCTTTCAAAGAATGAAATTTCCTATTTAACACCCCACTCTGGTTCACATATAGTATACCATTAACTGGATATGAAAAGCAAGGAATAAAGACTCACAATGGAGGAAGATCCAGAGCTTTACAGATGTAATCTAAAACAGGTCCTTCTCCTTCTTTGGGTACAACCAAGTGCTCGATTCTTGGAGGACCACTATGTGAAGGGCAAGGTAATAACCGATTGTACTCCGGCAAGCTGAAAAAGATTAATCATCAACAACAGTGGAGAGAAGTCGCCAGAAAACAATAGATTGGAAAGATTCTCCCACTAGTCCAAGTATTAAATGAATTGGGTTTTAGTTTTTTTTCAACACACAGTATGCCAAGCTATTTGAAGTTTGAAACAGACATAAGTTAATAACAACCAACTTTTTGAGTTTCATCTTCTTTTTCCCCCCTTAATTACTCTATACTGTGTAAACGCCCAAGAATGCTCAAAGCATCGAGACTGGTCATGTTACCCAAAACAACTCCCCAGCAATCAAAGAATCCACAGCATCAACAACCACGTGATTTACAAGATGACAGAGTGATAGGCTGATAGCCCATATAAAGATCATCTGGGACCCAAACTATGCAGCTTATAAGACCATGCATTTCAGCTCATCGAGCAGCTGAAAGTGATTGCCAGAGATTGGAACCACACTTTCCCTCTACACAGTTACATCACTAGGTACAGGTCAAATTGTCAATGAAGCAAATTCAATCCAAGCATATAACAAACTCAAGCAGGTAACTCCACAGCATTCATATTCCAAACCAAGCTTCTTTCAGACAGAATTTCAAACGGCAACAAAGGGTCATTCTTCGCCCACTGAAAGTGGCGAACAGGGCACCAAGTTGAAAGCTACCAAGAAACGAGAGATATTCACGAGTACCCATTAACCGAAATGGGCGAAGGAGCGCCGGCAGCGTCTGATTTGGAGAAGTCACACTCGAAAGCTGCGGTCTTTACAGTTCTTGAACGCAAAGGAGCCGCGACGAGGCGAGATGGCGACGACGCTGGGTTCCGCAATAAGGCAACGGGTCGACCGTGGCTTCTGCAGTTCGCTAGTAACAAGCCACAGCTGAACTTGGAAGCAAGAGTAGGAGCTCTCATCTTCGCATTCCCGCAGTTTCTGAAGTGGTGAGACGCTGGTGTTTGGAGTTCTGGAGGACGGAGAGAGAGAGAAGGGTTTTAGGATAAGTTTTTTCTCAGGAAAAGTTTATTCAAAATCCTAAAATTTTTAGAATTGAATTTTAAAATTTACAATCAAATCCTAAATTTTTCAAAAAGTATGATCAATTTATAAAACTTATCATAAAAATACAATTAAGTCATAAATTTTTCAAAAAGTGCTATTAATAAAAAAAAAAAAAGCTTGATTTGATCAATTTAATAAGTCTTAGAATTTGATTGTATTTTTTGAAAATTTTAGAATTTGATTACACTTTTATATAAGTTTTAAAATTTCAATGTATTTTTCAAAAGTTTTAGAATTAAATTACACTTTGTTAACAAGTTTTAGGATTTCAATTCACTTATCATTTTTCTTTTATTGAAGGTTAGGCCTCAGAAAATGTTTTTTGTTTTTTTATCTTTACTATGAATAAGAGAATTTGCATTGTCAGATTTTTTAATATTTCTCAACCGTATTTTATTTCAAGAAAAATAAAATTTCCCAATACGTATAAAATTTTTGAAAATAATATGTTGCTTTGGGAATTTAGAAGGATGTGATTTTATTTTTATATTTTTAACAGCAGATTGTGCTCTAGATTGGAATAAAAATTTTGTAAACGTATTTTATTTATGAATTTTCTATGTGCAAGAACGTACAAGATTTTCTTATTTTCACTCGAAAATTATAAATAGCTTCTAGTACAAGAACGAACACTTTTTTCTCATTATTATGCTGGGTTCGCATTGCAATATAACAGTCCACTTTTATTTATCCCCTAATTATGGTTACATTTTTAGAACCATCCTTCCTGAGAAAGCTCTCTCTTTTCAAGCCAAATTGTTTTTTGTTTTATCAATTCATTTTATTTGCATGTTCATAGAAGGATTTCCTAGTCCTTGAGAAATACAATAGTAAGCTCCTTAAAAAATTTTTGTAGCTTCTCATTATATACTAGTTTAAGCATGTTTTGACCAGTAAATATCACTTACCGCTATTTGGTGAATAATCAATTGGTTAGTTAAAACATTTTAGGATATCAGACTTAGAAAAAAGAAAGGTTACACATAGATTATTCATGTTATTCCTCGCAATTCGAGATAAACTAATCAACATCACCAAGTAACAATGACCATATTAACGACTAATTTGTTTTTATAGGAAAAAAAATGAACATATTCACTCACCATCTTTAAAAATCTAACTTGACATATGTTAATTTAAGTCATGAAACAAAGTCCCATTTATCATTTTATTATACAGAAAGACAACATTGAATATTATACATCCAAGGATCACATTGCACATCGAATCAAATTTCAGTGATCATTTGTTCAAAGATCATTTGTGTCATCTTCTCATGGATGAAACGATTTCAGGCTTCATGTCCCATGTTGGTTATGGGGCTGAACCAATGGAGTAGGGTGTAAAAACTACGTTTGTATTGGTCGGAGTGCCTCAACAAGTTAATTCGCCTGATGGTAATTTCAAACCAACGAATAGAGCAAAGTAAATCATAGCATCACCTTCGCTGAAGTGCAGCACGTAAACAGCTTACTTCATCATTAACTAAACAAACCCGTCCACAATATGCACAAACTCCAGATGCTCACCTACGTTACTCCCTTAATTGCACTGCCCAACTCACTGGCCAGAGATTCCGATCAAAGCAGTAGATAATAATATGACGATCACCACAACATTACCATGATACTTGACATCAATGATCCATCATAGCGACACCCTTGTTTCATGTCGCCTATGTCGGAACAATGGAATTGATGGCATTACGAATGATGACAGCAGCAGTGTAGGTGTCCTCCAAAAAGGCGAACTTGAAGAACCAGTGATGAGAGCATGTAGCCACATGACGGATGTCCTACTTCAGGAAGATGTTCTAATTTCAGTAAAGACAGCTAACGATATGGATTTCCAAACAAATCAAATTTCCTAGAGCATCCTCTGCATTTCTCCCCAAACTCTAGCGAAATCGCACATTGATCTGAAGCCCGAGGAAGCTTCATCACATGTTTCATCAAGCTCCCTTGAAAGTTCTCCCTATAATGCCGGGAACAATGTATAAAAAATTTCTCCAAAACTTCAGCAGTCCCAAGTAAAACTCTCACGGCTGAAAGTTCGAAGTCCTCTGCTTTGAAGTTACAAATCCTGACCTCTTTAAGCGATGACAAAAAACACTCAGGCACTGGGTCCAGCGTCCAGCCATCCATTTCAGAGTCCTCGATCAAACCCTATATCAGAAATATATATCATTCAGCTCAGGCTTAATCTCCAACATTCGATAGCACAAGCCAAAACAGAAAAGGGCTGAGAATCAATAATTATGGGATAGCTACCGCGGCAAACACAAGACTCCTCAGACAAGGACTTTGGCCGAGCATGACCTGAAGTGCCCTACAATCTAAGTACACCGGACTGATGTCAAACTTCAACCGGGTAAGGCTCCGGAAGACTGGAAAAGAGTCGAGGAGATCTTCTCTCTCATTCATATGCTGATGAGAAAGCCCATAACATAGTGAATTCCAGGCCAATAGTAATTCGAAACATAACAATTGCTCCAAAGATGGAGGATAAAGACAAAATTGAAGATAAAAACAGGAGAGTGTACCCAAAGCCCTTCGTAAAATAGAGTAAGACGTTCCACATTAGTAAAACCCTTTAAGAGCTTAAATACACGATCAGCACACCGATCAGGAATTTCTTCCCCTGGATAAAACGCTACAATGACAGCTTCAACTAGTGACGATGGACATGAGATGGTATGGTCACCACCACCATATTGACCATGATACCGTAAGGATTTGATTCTAGCTCCATGAATCCGTAATTGGCAGTGTCTATTTAAACCTGCAAAAAATTCAGGTTCAAATATTGACAATTTCAAAAGATTGGGAGCACCAATGTTCAAAACCTCGATCTGCCCGCATCTGCAACTTTTAAGAGACAACTCCTCGAGAGAAGGGCATGAAAGCAGCTTTTCGAATGAAATATCATTCACAAATCCAACAAAATCTAGAGTTAAGACCTTCAGATTTGGAAGACAAACTTCAGAAGGAACTCTGAAATTATAAAACATCTCAAGATGGAACTTTACCAGTGTTTCACACCTGAATACACCATAAGGCAATGTATACTCAACAGGACGATCTATTTCTACAACAAGGCACAAGCAAAGCTCCTGAACTTTGCGTCTTACTGCAGCATCGATCCAAGTATTCACGCAAGATTCGCCATCAGCCACATAACATGAAAGAGAAAAAACTTTCAAAGGAGACAGGTCACGAAACGACAATGCTCCTTCCACAAAGTTTAAGAACTGTGACTGATCAAAGAAATCTTCATCATCGAAGTCAAGACTAGGAATCGACTTCGACAAGTGCCTCCACCTTTTGGACAACACACTTGTTCTCACCGCATCGCTCGTTGAGAGACAATCTAGGACCCTTAGGAGAATCTCATCAGGTAGATCGCACAGTTGTTTGCAGCTTAAAACTTGAGAGCCAATCAATTCCCTGTGCTTACTCAAAACTAGAACGGTTGCATCCACTTCTTCATCATTCTCTCCCATCGTTGAAGATTAAACTAAAAGAAGAGGAAAAAGTGCCCTTCCGACTCTGATCACAACTCTTGGTAGATCAATCACAAGCCCTCTGATTACAAAACCAGTGGGACAAGAAAACCCTGAAAAGCAAGAGCATCACAGAACTTTCAGAAATTGATTTCATCTCCTCTAACTGAGCCACAACAACCCATAATCTGCCATCATTCTCACGAATTGCATCACTGCAACAAGCACCCACAACCCAATTCACTCCAACACATCAAGAACATGCGGCGAACTCAGGCTGTCAAAAGCAAAGAGAACCAAATTGCTTCAGTATCAGCCTCATTTACGCGTATCTCTGCGCCTAACACAAGCTAAACTAAACATTACACAAACTACCCAGAAAAAAAAAAATGAAACTTGACGCGTGCAAGACAAACAAAGAAATCATTGATGAGACCAATGCGCAAGAAGTGAAAAGGGATCAAGAAAATCTTCGAGCACGAAGTGAACATTACCTGGGTTACTCTCTAAAGGGTCGTCAAGCAACAGCCTTTTGGGGCTCGACACGATCGAGAGACAGTGGAGAAAAGGAGGAACCCTACCTTCTTGAGGCCCCTCCTGTCAAGGCTACCAAAGCTTATGTCTGATTTCCCATCCAAAATAGGTAAAATCGAATATAAACAAATATAATCCGGATAAAATTACCATATAGAAAAAGTGGGATAAGGATTGATAGGATTTTCTTATATTCATAATATATGATATTTTCATTAAATAATAAATTTTTAAATTAAAAATATATGAAAGATGACAAAAATAAAATCATATTTAGATTATAATATAAAAAGAAAATACAAGATAAAAAAAAAATGGATAATTTTAGTTTTTTTTTTTTTTTTTGCATTTGAATTTCTTTCTATACTATAACATATATCAATATGTATATTTATTACATATTTTAGGTATATTTGTATAGTTTGATATTTGATAAAAGATTTATTAAGGAATGATGGAATCGAATAAAAAAGAAATACAACAGGAAAATTAATTAAGAATAAGTAAATAAAAATGAAGTGGAAGAACCCCAATTTTTAATGAATAAATTCAAACCTGAACACAGATTGTAGCTTTATGGTTCACATTAAAAGTCTATGCAAGCAGCAAAAAAGTTGAAACATCTTGTTTTTTGTGAATTTGTAGTTCATGTTGAAATTTGATGAAGGTGGCAAGAAAGTCAATTTCATATGATTGTCAGCAGCAAAAAAGTTGAAACTTAATTGAGCATGGTTGTTTATTGCATATTCAATTTTATATTGGCTAGTGATTGTATAAAACTAACTTCAAGATTGGGCCACATTGCCAATCGGGTCTTGTTGAGCTCAAGATAACAAAAGCATATTCAATAACCAAAACCCCTTTTCAGAATCATGATGGTGAATAAATCATGTATTCTCTCTTTCACTAGATTTGGTGTTCCATTTACATTGATTGTCATAATCAAATCTGTGGCTTTGGAATTCTATAATTAGCTCATTTTTTTGTTCAAGGTATAAATCATACTATCATTATAAATTGATTAATGAAGATTATCTATGTTGTGTATTTATATTATCTTTAACAGTGAATCAAAAGAAATTTTTACCATCATCATTTGTGCATTTTCATGCTCATTTATATCAATTTGTCACTTAGATCAAATAATAGATATGATAGGATATAAATATATATATATATATATATATATATATATATATATATATATATTTTATTATTGTGATTCATCAAGCAATATGTATGATATAGCAAAGTCCACCGATTTCATATATTGTCTTATCCAATTATATACATACTAGAAATGCAGACGGCCAAACACTACTTAAAAGAAAAAGAGAGGAAGCAAGAGTAGTGGCAGTAAGATGGCATTCGGAGCTTTAGTTTGCGCTCGTTGACCTCTCGCCAATAGGACATTGTCACCATCCGAGAATGAGTGTTCCAACCTCCTCACACACACAAATACAATGATGAATAGAAAGCCAAAGTGGTAGGGGCTCACAGCTCCACTAGATCCAGTTGAGTCGAGGTCATAAGACCGCAGACGAGCCCTTACTAAGGTCGACCAACCCTAAGAGAGTGCAATCTCTCCAAGGGTAGCATGACTCCAAGTAAGCCCTCTCTGAGGTCACGTGCTTTACAAACAATACATTTCAAATTAGGATTAGTTTGTCTATGATCTATTTTCATTGTCTACGTAATTTTAAATAGTCTGATACAATCAACTATTCTCAAGACAATCTTCCTAATTTATGGTATTGACATAATGAGATCTATTTCTCATTTTACTTGACTCAAAACTAAATGGATATTTTTGCAGTCTTGAATTTTATTCGAAATAGTATATGTCACCTAAAGTATGTATTTAAAGATATTTTATCTTTGTATACTCCTTAGAATTTCAAACCAAAAGAGATGAAGTTCCAAAATTGAATTGAAAATTTTACTATCACTTGCATTTTTTTTTTCAAATTAACATATATCTTTAAAAACTGTACTTCAAGATCAAATATCGACTATAGGACTGTAACACAATGCAAAAATTAGACCAATTGAAATGATAAGTAGAACAGTGATCAAAGAAACCTAATCTTCTACGTAGATCACGGTACCTATTACCAAATCCGGATCTCAACATGCTTTCACATTCAAAGGAAGCTGATTCATGTAATTTTAGAAGCTAGAAGTGCACCGAATTCACGAATTGTTCGATCATGCCACCACAAAGATGCGTATACAGATGCAGAAACTCAAATGTGTTCATACAAAGTTTCAAAATACGATACGGGCCGAGTTCAAATAACAGACTACGTGGACCAAGATTCGTTTGAAAAATCGAGATAGAAGGTTTATTTTAAAACAGTGAATCGGTGATTATCCTGTTGCTGCAAGCCCATGAATTTTGAATGCGACGTGTGAGTCACACGAAATGGACGGGGAAAGTAGGGAGTGGGGGTGTGGGGACTTTTTTTTTTTAAACGGAAAATAAACAAATGACATTAAAAAATAATTTTGAAAAACAAAAGTACTGAATTTTGAATAATGATAAATTTTGGTCATTCGTAGAAGATCATGGATTTATTCAAATAATATAATTATAATTTCGTATTAATCATTAGTTTCATCAATAACTTTTGTTAAAGTTAAAAACATGTTTCCAAACATTGAAACACATTAACTATGAATATGTTTTTCGAAATTTCAATGAATTGACTTATTAATATTATTAGTGTAAATTCATTGTAAGCTCTTCTTTTAATTAATTATTTATTTATGAATTTGAATCACATTAATTAAAAATAAAAATATTTATTTAATATACAACGTGTCTAACGCTGTCAAAATTATCTATTTTTGAAAAATGGCGTAATGGTACGTGCGTCATATTATGTCGCGTGTCCATGCTGCTTAGCATGTGACACGCATGAGAATCTGCAGGTCTTTTAAAGCATGAGACTTTTGGAGTTCCTGGTTCATCTCGCCGCTGCCATGGCTTGATCAACTGCTGGAAAGAACAAGGTCATCGTCACTCCTCACTGAAACTCTCGAGTTTTTGTTCGGTAGTATGCTTTTGTCTTGCATGCAAATACGTTCTGGGGTTTCTTGAGTAAACCTGGGCATCTTGTCGTGTCGTGCATTACGTGAAACCGATGCTGCAGTTGTTAGCCCACCGCGCATTTTGTGGAGATCGTTTTGAAAAGTTGATTTTTCACTCACAAGATTGCATCTTTATACGCTCGGCAGATCTTTTGTTGGTTAAGAATGTTGCATCTGTGTTGTGCGGACCTGTTAAAGTGACCATGCATTGGAATCCTTTAATCTGTCCATGAAAAATGAGCAAGGAATAGTTTTTTCGAGCGCGGAGAATGGCGGTCAACATCAAGTATTATTTTGTGTTTTTTCCAATGTTCAAGTATGATTAGTTCAAACTGGTGATTAATTTGCCAAGGGTTGTGTTCTGAGTTCGACAGTTTCTTATCTTGTTTTCCCTTCGTATTCTAGGCTGAGGTTGGCTATAAAGCTGCTGTGTGCGCGAAGGTTTCCAATGTCTATGGCTCCGAAAGCTACGGATCAGAACAGGAATAGAAACCCACGTGTTAATAGCTAAGAGCGAATATGTGATCTACCTGATGAACTGCTTGGGCGCATCTTAGGAATGCTTCCAATGAGAGATGCGCTGAAAACTAGCATGTTGTCGAGAAGGTGGGAATATTTGTGGATTTTTCTCTGATCTAATCTTTGATCAGATCTTTGATCAATATATAGGCCATGAAAAAATACTTTTCCTGAAATTCGTGAAAAAAGCATTCCTATTGCGTGACTGCCGGACCTCAAGTTACAACTCTATTCACTCATGGAGCCATCTCCTCTACCTTCCTCTCTATTTAGGTGCGAAATGCTGACAGAACTTCAACTTTGCTTTCTGGATCCTCTCAGAGTTCCTTCTTCATTTTGTTTTCCGAGCCTAAAGGTCTTAACTCTCGAGTTTGTCAAGTTTGTGGATGATGTTTCCACGGAAAAGATGTTCTCAGGCGCTGCTCTTGAGAGGTTGTCTCTTTATGAATGCAAATGGGCAGATCTCGGAGTTTTAAATATTGTAACTGAAGCGCGACGTGGGGATCAGTGGACCCCGTCTCAAGTACTTCTACTGTTCGAGCGGGCCCCTCTATGACTGTACCATATCTGGCTGATCCTCACTGGTCGAGGCTACTGTCCAAGAGCGTTCTTTGCCCTATGGCAGCGAGAAAAGGTCCGATCCAGTTGACCATTGGCATAGGCCTTTAAAAGGCTTTCTAAATGTAAAGTTTCTGACCCTAAAGGGCCTTGGTTTGCAGGTACAACTCTTTGTTCTCTTCATTGCTCGCATATGACCTGTCCCATTAGGCGTCATATGGGTTGTTATCTGTGTCTAATGCTTCTAGAAGTTCAGTGTTGTTCCTTCTATTGTTGTTCACTGTTCTTTCGTTTGGTCTGAAAAGATGGACAGTCAGCTCCATGTTGCCCTCCCAGTGTTCCGTAATCTTATCTCATTGAAATTATCCTTCAAAGTTTTGTGCTTGTCTTCACCAACACTGGCAGCGAACCTTAGAAGATGTCCGCGATTGGAGAATCTTGAATTTACTGAGGTGATTCCCAATGTAGCTCCGTCCTAGACTACTGCTATTAAGAATAGTTTTTCCGCAAACTCAAAAGCTTCTTGATCTGATTTTTTTTTTAATCCAGAAATTGCATGTGGACCATAGATTGGTGGATGGAATATTGGACCCTCCCCATCTTTGCTTCTCGTCATCACTCAAGAGAGTCACTGTAGGAACATTTTTTGGCATAGAGGAAGAGAAGTCAGCTTTAAGGATCTTGCTTAGGACTGCCATAACTCTGGAAGAAATTGTCCTATGTTGTCCGGGAGATCATTCCGAGCATTTTTATGAGTCCCTGCTTGAAGACTTGGCGAAACTAGAGCGCCCAGAACACTGCAGATTACGTTTAGCACGCCGCGTCCCCACCCAATGGCAGGTCAGTGAAGGATTTTTTTGTTATTTGAGCCCTTCGGCTGTCTACAGCTGGGGTCCTAATGTTTCTCGGCTTCTCACCACGTTTAGTCTTTTCTGATCTTGCTCTTCATTGTTTGTTACATACTGTCATCTCATTTATCATATTATGACATCATAGCAATGAGTGATCGAGCCTCGTTAGATAGGCAAATTCACGCTGTGCTATCAGGACTACTGGCTGACGAACCCGACATTGGAGGATGTTTCTGCTATACTGCAGGCTTCGAGGGAAATAATATCAACTCTTGATGAACAGCGCGCGCTGAAGGGAGAATAGGGCTGGAGAATGCAGAAGAGAAGGTTACAAGCAAGCTGGCGAGCACGGGTAGCGCCCAGGGTCTGTTCATGCATCAGTCTGAGGGAATGAACAAAGAAGGGTTTTGAATGATCTGTTTATGCTATGAATCATCAATTTGATATCATGAAGTGAATTTTCGTATCAAGTTTCATATTCCTTGTTGGTTTAATTTTTAATTAAACCATGCCTTCATCCAATAGTTAAAGTTTTTAAAACAGTCGGCAATGGTTCCACTAGAATAGGAAGTCCCGAATTCAAATTTTTTTAGGTCCCCATTTTGTCTCCCCAATTACATATTTCCACGCATTAGGCTTAGGCCAAAATCCAGCCTATGCGTGAGAGTGTCGATTTAATTAAATATTAAATCATGCATTCAACTAATAGTTTAACTTTTAGTGTTACACCCGAACCCCCGAGCACATGAGCATCCCTCAATGGTCAATTAATTGCAACGTCCCAGGACTCGTCATCAACACATTCTTTTTATCATTCCATTAAACACAAGCAAAACGTACATAATAACTTCAAGTCAATCAACAAAGAGGGATAATATAACCATCACAGCATACATCTTTAAAAACATTACTTCAATTTATAAACTTGTTAACCTCAGAAATTTCATATTTACAAAACATTACAAACAGATTAAAAAAAAAAAAAAAAAAAAAAAACCAGCAAGGTTCAGGGTTAACCTAAATTTCATTAAAGCTAGGCTAATCCCTCACCTCCAAAGGATCTCGAACCACACATGACGATTTTCGAAACTACATGCCTAAAAAATATTAAACAACAACAGGGTGAGACATAAATCTTATTGAGTCAATCTTCTAAACCTCAATTAAGACTCTAATTCGCCTGGGAGGCAGCTTAAACATGCAACGGCATAAGATCTTACCTCGCTTTGGTACACCCCTACATATTCGTACATCCCGTGTACCAATATCAATGTAATAGGCATAATCAATAATCAGAACACATACTCTCATGCACCAAGCATCCACACGGGTCCTGATTATAAGATAAAACCCATCTTGGCCTATCCCATACCATGCCTCACAGATTTATCCTATAATCAAGCGTAATGCATCACAATCATTTTCCTCGTATTTCGATTATTACAACCTCTTGGGCCATGGCCAACACACGAGTTGGCGTCTGTCGCGACCTAATTTTTTCGGGTTTACCACCTAAAACTAGGTTAATGGACTACTAAGCTTTTAGACTTAGCTCAGGCTCTCCCAAGCCCATACCAATTCGCGACTTAAGATTCAAACATTTAACATGCAAGATGTTATTAATTAGGAGTCGCCACTAATCAGTTTATGGTAGGTCGATTAGACACCTAAGTAAAATAAAGGGAGATTTATTTTACTCCTACGAACCAGACTAAGGGTACGGGGACTTGATTACACTAGATTTTTCTAATGCCCTTTTGGTACCATTTCTTTTTAATTTTTCAAAATGTTTTTGCAAGCAAATGATTTATTTTAACCTAAATTACTATCATGCAAATGTAGTGACCACACGGGTGCTCATCCATTATTTAAAACATTCAAATAATAAATCGCATCACACAAAGCAAGCAATCATTTCTTTTGGGATTTTCTTAAAAATTAGAATTTTTATAAAATACATTTTAACACTAAATGACTTAATCTTATTAATGTGGAAATTCTAATTAAATGGTCTACTATGTGAACTAGTTATTATGCACCTTATGACCTAACTTTACTAATAAATTCTAATTAAATGATCATATTATGCAACTAATTAACATGCACCTAAATTTTTGTATTTTCGTATTTTTTTATTGAAATTCAAAACTAATAAAAATCCTACTCAAGCTATCTAAAGTAATTTTCTAATCCATTTTTGGGATTAATTTGACTTAAGTCCTATTCTGTCTTAGAAAACTTTTTTTTTTTTTTTTTAATGAGAATATGAAAATGTGCCAATTATATCTAAGACTCTAAAAATGCTATTTAAGTCTAATCCTAACTTATTTCTTTTAAAATATCTAAAAATGCAGTCCTGAAAATATTATCTAAAAAAATGCAATCCTAGAAATATAATCCTAAAAATTTGATTAATTAAACTACGTGTCTATTATATTAAACCATAATGTCCTATATGCTTATGCAATTTTTGAATATTTTGATTTTTTAGTTTCTTTTTAATTTTTTTAGGTTGAATAATTATTAAATTAGGGTTAAATCTAAACAATTAATATAGCCACTAAATAAAGGATCAAAATAATTGAAAAATAACCTATTGTCTCACAGGTTAAATTAACAATTATTTTAACCCTAATCATCACAACAACTCAAAATAATTAAATAATCTAGTCCGAAGTCTTACGGACCAAATTAAATAATTATTATTATTTATCAACACCAAAAAGCCCAAAATTAATGTAATTAAAAGAATGATCCGATGTCTCTCGGATCAAACTAATTATTACAAAAATCTTGGATAAAGCCTTAAGGATAATATCTAAACAATACAAATAACTAAAATTAATATACCATGATCTAACTTAAATAATAATAACAAGACTTAAAATATAAACGAACAAACAAATAAGTAAATAAATAAAATAAACCACCTAAGGCTCAAGAGAGGACAATGGCGTCGGCGGCGGTGTGGTGGCGCGGCGGCTGGGTCGGCGAGGAGGAGCTCAGCGATGGCAAGGGGGAAGCGTCGGGCAGAGGGTCGAGCAGCAGCGCGGGAGGTCTGGGCGCTGCAGCGGCGGGCACAAATAGTGCGGATCTGGTTCGGGTTGCTGCGGTCAGGAGCGAGCAGGAAGCGAGGTGCTGCAGAGGCAAGTTGCTAAGACGGAGGCCCGAGCGGCGTGCAATGGAGTCGCGGGTCACCGATTGCAGGCGGAGTGCGACGGAGCAGGGGGCTTCGGCTACGGGAAAAATGCCGGCAAGGAGCTCCGGCGAAGGGTATCCGCGGGCAGAGGCGCGAGCTGCTGCTGGGCGTCGAAGCAGAGGGCTGTCCGTCGAGAGGATCGAACCGGGGCACAAGCGTCGCGTCTCGGCGCGGAACGAGGGCGGCGTCAGATCTGGGTCTTCAACGAGGCTCGGCACCAGCGAAGATCTGCAAGCGGAGACAAAACAGGGACAACAGCAGCTTCGTCGAAGCAGAAGGGCCGCGATTTGGCTCGGGTCAAGATTCGGGGGTGTGCAGGTGATTGAACGGAGACAGCGCCGCTGCTGGGCTTCAGGGACGGCGCTGGTGCAGAGGCGGGGCAGCTTCGCGGACGAACGACAATGGGCTGGCGTGGAATCTGGATCGGAGGCGCGGCGACGGGCAAAGCAAGAGGAACGGCGAGGAAGATGAACAGTATAAGTCACATCAACCTTTTTACTTTACCTTTTCTCCTCTCTCTCTCTCTCTCTCTCTCACGTTCGACTTTTCCTTTTCTTTTTTTTTTTTCTGCAGTTTTTTTTACTGCAAAAGCAAAACTTCCCTTGACCCTACCTTTCTGAATTTTTTTTTCAAAGAAGCTCTCCCCTCAACGATAGAATTTTTCTCTTTCTTCCCCCGGAAAGGCGAAGAAGAACCCCTCTATTTATAAAGCGAAAATCCAAGTTTGTTTCGCCGGTGGAGATTTTTGCTCAACCTCTCGCCGGTGGAGATTTTCGCTCAACTTCTCCAACAAAGAAATGGCTCCAAAATCCGGCTGTTGAACTATTTTAAATTCAAAAATTTCTTTTCAAAATTTCCCTCTAATATTTTATTTTCTAAAAATTGAATCTAAATTAGGTGTTAACAGCTGCCCCTCTTTGAAGGGAAGCTCGTAGAGGTTTCCTTCAAAGATAAATGACACCTAAATTTAGACTATGCAGAATGAACGCAAAATGAATATGAAATGCATATGCAAATGTTAATTGTAATGACCTTTTTTTTTTTTTTTTTTTAAGAAATGGATTCAAATAAATGCAATATCATGCAATAAAGAATGCCATGTAAATGCAATGATTTGGTCAAGAACATATATTTCAATGTGTCTATGCTCAATGAAATGCAAATGCAAAATAAATGCAAAATGAATATGGAATGTATATGCAAATGTTAATGACCTCTTTTTCAAATAAATTTAATTCTTTTGAAATGCAAGGTCATGCAATAATGCAATGTAAATGCAATGATTTTATCGAGAGCATATATTTCTATGTCTCCATGCTTAATGAAATGCAAAATGCAAAGAAGAACACGTACTGTCATACTTATCCGGAGATTCAGAAAAGTATTATTAGGTGTGAAATGATTCCTATGAGACCTGACAAACATCTGGAAATCTCTTCAGATAATTGAAAGGCTCAAGGTCTTCAGGGATCTGGAACTCTCATCAAATCCCAAGCACCTGGAATAACCTACCTTCAAGAAGGATATAGTAGTTCTAGGTGGTCGGTGTTACATATCCAGGACCCGTACTATTCTACGGTCGCCTAAAATAGTAACATAACTTTACAAAGAGACTGCTTTCCTAGGACCCGTACCATTCTACGGTCGCCCAGTATGACAGTGTTTGGTTGTGTCTAGGACCCATACCATTCTACGGTTGCCTAAAAGGGGATTTACCTTCTAGGATCCGTACCATTCTACGGTCGCCTAAATAGGGAAATAGGTTTTGTCTAGGACCCGTACCATTTTACGGTCGCCTAAACGAGATTCACTTTCTAGGACCCGTACCATTCTACGGTCGCCTAAATTGGGAATAGGTATTGTCGAGGACCCGTACCATTCTACGGTCGCCTTGACGGAAAATTGATTTTCAGGACTCGTACCATTCTACGGTCGCCTGAATAGGGAAACTGCTTTTCCAGGACCCGTACCATTCTACGGTCGCCTGTTAGAGCAATAAATATTGTTTAGGACCTGTACCATTCTACGGTCGCCTAAATCAAACTGAATCTGAAGAAAAATCTTTGGAGGATTTGGGACTCTCATCAAATCCCAAGCACCTGGAAATTGCATCAAGTACTTAAAAATTCTAAACATCTGGAAATCACATCAGACACTCGAAAAGACAAATACTTGGAAGTCACATCAAGCATTTAAAGGTTCAAATATCTCGAGTTCACACTAGACATTTGAAACATTTTATAAATGGGTACTTGGAATTCTCATCAAGCACCAGGATGACTGAAACAAACTCGGGGTTTCAAAGACAATTTTTTTTGGTCTTTGAGGAAAAATTCAATGAAGGTTTATGCATGATGGCTTTATCAAGCTTCTACTGGAAAAATTATCACAATGACAATTTTCAGTTATAGTGTGAATCTCTTGAACATGCTAAATGAGACAATTTTGGTGTGAAAAAGTCTTTTTCACTCGCTCTCATTTAGGAGGGGTTATTTGTCCCGACCATTGATGCAGGAATATATCACTCAATCTTATCATCATCTTGTCGACAAGAGTTCGAATTTTCTTGCAATCAGTACGACCTTACCAATCTGAGAGGTCTTTGACAAGGATTGTAACGTGGGTCTAGTCAATGGCTTAGCAAAAGGGACTCTTTGAGTCAAGGCTATTGAAAGAACCATTCTGTAATCATCTCCGGGTTTACAAGTCAAGAACCCTGCAAAATGAGAAAGAAATAATCTTGCTCGCACTTCTTCGAGCAATGCTTAAAACATATGAATTCCTATGTTAATTCAAGTGCCCTAATCTGAAGAGACTTTGTAAGGGACGCAACATAGGCTTGGTTCTTGGGTTTGAGAAACAAAAGGATCGTTAGGCTCAAAGATGTGTGTAAAGGGTGAGAGTTGGTGATCATCTGGACATTACCACCAGTTTTCTTCGCCACGGATTGTCTTCTTGACAGATTTCTTTATTGGCTCAAGAGTTTATCACTAATGCCAATGATTATGCAACTGGAGATCTTTTCTCAAAATCATTTTCTTTGATGATGGGCATCGATCAGGCACACTGCTTTTTTCATGCCCCCCCAATTCATCAGTCATTTCTTTTCTTTTCATGGGCATTGGCCTTGCTTTTACCCGGCACACTGCTTTTTCATGCCCCTTAGTTCTATTTTGATTTCAGTTCTTGCGCGCAATGCGTGTGTCAAGTATATTTTAAATGACACTCGAACCTTCAAAGGTCTTCATCTATCTCTTGCCTTGCCCCAGTGTGGGGGATGATCACCAACTGGGTTTAAAGAAATAAAATTGCAGGTTCAAGTGAGATATGCAAATGGTATAAGTGTGTAGGGTAGTGAAAGAAATGCTCTTCATCATCCTAAGGCACTTAAATTACCACATGAATTCAATGTAAAAGCATAACTTGAAGATTGATGCAAGTGAGAGCAAGAAAATTTCTATCCATTTCACTCTCCTTCAATGTCAACTTACCTCCATTTGCCCCGATGTGGGGTGGTCCTTGACAGGGATAGTATGAAAGAAATTCTTCAATTATTTGGGCTCAAAAGGGTTAAACAATGGATTATCTATAGTGTTTGGGGTAGGCAAATGAACTGCCTCTCGTCATTTCAGTTGTCGTACTTTTCGCAAGAAAACTCTTCACCTTGAAACACAAAACGTTTCCATACTCACCTCACAATGTGTAAACAAAGGACTGTGTATGGGATAAGGCTTGCCTTTCACACTTCATTTAGCATCATGTAACATGTTCAAGTAACTCAACATCCTTCACTGAATTATCCATTTTGATAAATTTCAAGTGGAATTGATGAACTGTTCAATATGATGTGAAAGCATTCTATAATGATAAAAAGGTCATGCTCTATTCTAGCACATCAAATCATAAAGTCAAAGCTGTTAAATGTCTGTGTCTTGCCTCTCTTTGCAAGAGAGCTCGTAGAGGTTCCTTACAAAGATAAAAGACACCGTTGCTAATATCCATCCTTTGCCCCTGCAAAAATAGAACATGCAACATTATACACTAGAGATTTGACCAACTTTGAGTGAGGAAAAGGTTTTTCACAAGCCCTTTTATTCATGGATAGTATTTCTTTACAGCATCAGAATTTATAGGATTTGTGAATTCACGCCCATCCATTTCTGCCAAGATTAAAGCACCTCCAGGCAGTACTTTCTTCACGATGTATGGCCCACTATAATTTGGAGTGAACTTGCCACGAGGATCAAGGATAATTGGTAGCATCTTACGTAGCACCAAATCATGGACCTTGAAACGCCTTGGGCGAACCTTCTGATTAAAGGACTTGGCCACCCGTTTGATAACATTGACCATGACATATGGCCTTCAATCGCTTTTCATCAATCAAATTGAGTTGGTCATACCTCTGTTGTGCCCATTCAGCTTCCGTAAGCTTAGACGAGACAAAACTCTTAGAGAAGGGATTTCTACTTCAATTGGCGTGACTGCTTCCATGCCATACACCCAGGAGAAAAGAAGTTGCCCCAGTAGAGGTACGAACTGAAGTCCTATACGCCATTAGAGCGTAAGGAAGTCTCTCATGCCAGTCACGATAGTTATCAGCTGTCTTGGACAGAATTTTCTTGATATTCTTATTCGCTGCTTCAACTGCACCATTCATCTGAGGGCGATAGGGCGATGAATTCAAATGATGAATTTTGAATTCTTTGAACAAATCATCGATTAGTTTGTTGTTCACGTTTGTCCCGTTATCTGTGATAATGGCTTCAGGCACACCATAACGAGCAATAATATCTCGTCGCACAAACTTCACGACATTCTTTGCGGTGACAACTGCATAGGATGCTGCCTCTATCCATTTTGTGAAATAATCGATAGCGATAAGGATGAAACGATGACCATTTGAGGCTTTCGGATTAATCGGGCCGATTACATCGATGCCCCACATCGAAAACGGCCATGATTCTGACAGTTGATGCAACTCAGTTGGAGGAACATTTATCTTGTCTCCATAAATCTGACAACGGTGACAACTCCGGACATGTTGAATGCAATCAGTCTCCAAGGTCAGCCAGAAATAGCCTAGTCTCATAATCTTCTTTGCTAACATGTGGCCGCTCATGTGAGGACCACACACTCCTTCATGTATTTCTTCCATCAACCGAGTGGCTTCCTTAGCATTGACACATCTAAGTAGGACAGAATCGAAGGATCGTTTGTACAATGTATCCCCACTAATAAAGAATTTGGAGGCAAGTTTCATGAGATGCTTTCGGTCAGCTGGATTGCTACCTTCTGGGAACTCTTGCTTTTGAATATAGGTCATGATGTCATGGTACCATGGTTTTCCATCTGGTTCATCTGTCACTACCATGCAATAAATTGGCTTCGGCAAAACGTCTATTTTCAGAGGCTCAACCTCTAACCCATCAGTGACTTGCAACATGGAAGACAACGTTGCAAGTGCGTCTGCAAATTGATTATGAGACCTCGGCAAGTACTCAAACGAAACTTCCTCGAACTTTTCCACCAAATCTTCTAAATACTTATGGTATGGGAGCAACTTGGCTTCCTTGGTCTTCCATTCACCTACGGTCTGCATTATGATTAGTGTGGAATCTCCGAACACTTTTAACTTGTCCACGCCTATATCAATTGCAGCCTGAAGCCCGAGGATGCAAGCTTCATACTCAGCCACATTGTTAGTGCATGGAAATATCAATTTTGCAGCCACTGGATGGTGTTGTCCATCTGGGGATATCAGAACTGCCCCCCAAGATACAGAACCGCATACAAGTTTACAGCTCCATCAAAGAACATCTTCCACAAGTCTTCATTCACATTCAAGACACGGTCATCAAGGAGACTATCATTGTCATTAGAGATTCCTGAATTCTCGGCCAATAGGTCAGCGATCACTCGTCCCTTAATCGACTTTTGTGGCATGAATTGCACATCAAATTCGGAAATTAAGATTTGCCATTTGGCCATCCTACCCAACAAAGCGGGTCGATCAAGTAAGTACTTGATGGGGTCGTTCTCAGTCATGAGGAAAGTCTGGTGATGCAATGTGTATTGTCGCAATCTATGCAATACCCACACCAAAGCCGCACAAGTCTTTTCGACATCAGGATACTTCAGCTCGATACGGTGAACTTCTTGCTCAAGTAATAAATGGCTCGTTCTTTTCACAACGGGACTTTCTTGAGCCAACATTGCCCCTAGTGACTCACTATGAATGGTGAGGTAGAGAATTAAAGGATGCCCCGGTGATGGCGGGACAAGCATTGGTGGATTCATCAAGTAACACTTCAACTTGTCGAACGCTTCTCGACATTCATCATCCCAATTGACTCGTGCATTCTTCTTTAGAAGCTTGAAGAACGGCTTGGCGGTTTCAAAAGTTGAGAAATGAATCGAGCAATGTAATTCAACCTCCCAAAAGACTCGGACTTCTTTCACCGTTGACGGCGGTCGGAGCTCACAAATGGCCTTAGCTTTAGCCGGGTCAATTTCAATCCCTTTACCGCTCACAATGAATCCAAGTAATTTACCGGATGTTGCTCCGAACACGCACTTAGCGGGATTTAGTCGAAGCTTGAACTCACGGAGCCAATCAAACAGCTTCTTCAAGATCTCGACGTGGCTTTTCCCAGTCGAGTCTTTGCAATCATATCATCAACATAGACCTCAACTTCTTGATGCATCATGTCATGAAACAAAGTGCTATCATGGCTCGCTGGTAAGTTGCCCCGGCATTTTTAGTCCGAAGGGCATAACCTTATAATGAAAGGTTCCCCATGGGGTGATAAAGGCAGTCTTCTCCTTGTCTTCCTCCTTCATCCTTATTTGATTGTATCCGGAAAAACCATCCATAAATGAGAATAGTTCAAAACCAGCGGTACTATCCACAAGGACGTCTATGTGTGGTAACGGAAAATTATTTTTCGGACTAGCCTTGTTCAGATCCCGATAATCAACACAAACTCGAACCCAACCGTCCTTCTTCATTACTGGAACAATGTTGGCCACCCATTCGGGGTATTGTGAGACTTCAATGAATCCCACCTTCAATAGCTTCATCACTTCCTCCTCTATCTTCTTTGAAAGCTCGGGCTTAGTTCTCTGCAACCTTTGCTTCTTAGGTGGCACATTCGGATTAGTAGGTAGACAATGCTCCACAATTGACGGGTCTAAACCAGGCATATCAACATAGGTCCATGCAAAGATATCCTGATATTCCTTCAGTAGCCGAATTAAGTGCTTGGCCTCATCTTTGGGGAGACTTGCCCCGATTTTCACCTCTCTGGCTTCTTCAGTGTCACCTAAATTAATAGTGATGGTTTGCTCGGATGTGAGAGCCTTGGCTCTTTCGTGTTGCTCCCAGCTACGTTGCATCTCAATGGAATCTTTGATCGAGTCTTCGGGATCATCATTATTGGCACATGTCGCATTGGATTGGATCATTTCGATGCCTTTGCATGTTATACGATCATCCTCCTGAACTTCGTCGATGGCAAACACGAAATTCTCTTTAAATAATTCGGCCATTCCTCCGAGTGCGTCGTCTTTTCCAGTGGATCGAATGGTGTTTGCAACTGGCTTGTCTACTTCTCTCCATCCGACAGTAATTACATCAACTTCAACACCTGGAGGCTTGGGGTATTGAACATAGGTATCGATCGCCCCTTTTTCCTCATGCATCATTTTCGCAGGCCCAGGGAAAGTGGACCTAATATGGGGTATAATGAAACCAGTTCGTCCTTGTCCTCTTCCTCTTCCTCTATAGGATCGTCCACCTCTACCACGATAGCCCAATCCAGTAGTATATGAATTCTGCCCGGCCTCAATTGGTTGGCGAGTGCCCTGACCATGTCGGCCTAAACCATTACCTGGAACAAAACCGCTCCCGACCATGGTCTTGCCCACCATGATCGCTGACTTTGATAACTTTGGAGTGGGTAGGGCAGTGCCTTCAGAGATATGAATGGTCGAAACCAACTCAAATGCTTGAAAACTGGATTCTTCTTTGCAATCTGGCTCAATATAAGGGATAGTAGTCTCATGATAAATCTTGAACTCATCCTCTCCTCGAACTGTAATAAGCTTCCCTTTTGTCACGAACTTCACTTTCTGGTGAAGACTTGAAGAAACTGCCCCTGCTGCATGAAGCCATGGACGACCTAACAAAAAGTTGAAGGCTCAGGTATGTCCAGACCTGAAAACTGCATTAAATAACATTGGCCCTATTTGCAAGTCTAAATCAACTTCTCCAACTGCTTCTTTTTTGGTTCCATCAAATGCTCGAACAGAGGTTTTAGCCGTGCGAATTTTCCCCAAATCATACCCAAGACGTTTTAGAGTTGCAAGAGGGCATATGTTTAAAGCCGATCCATTATCTATGAGCACACGGGACACCAAGGTATTTCGACACTTGGTTGAGATATAAAGGGCTTTGCCGTGTCCTCTCCCTTCATCTGGGATTTCATCATCTGAGAAAGTAATCTGGTCATTTAACAAAATGGCCCCCACGAATTCCCCCAACTTCTTAGGTTCAATGGACTCTGGGACATGTACTTCGTTAAGGACTTTCATCAAGGCTTTTTGATGTTTCTTCGATGTCAAAAGTAACTCTAATATGGAGACTTGTGCCGGCATTTTACGAAGTTGGTCCACTACGCTATACTCGCTTGCCTTAATTACCGCTAAGAATTCTTTAGCCTCCTCATCAGTGACTGGCTTAACGGGTTGTGAGTTGGCCTGAGCGTAAGTGCGTCCCGATCGAGTGACCACATCTATCTCTGCATCATAACACCATGGTACCGCCTTATTACTTGTGTAAGCATAAGGTTGCGTAACATCAAGAATCAATTCTTCATCATCTGGTGGTGGCACATCATTGATGATTAATCCATCTTCATCTGACGCATCTTCCAACGGCGGCATGTCAAAAGCTAGGGGATCGTTAGCTCCAATGTTTAAACCAGCAAACTCATCTTCAAAATCAGAAAACTCCTCTTCCAGATCAATAATGATTGGAGTGATAATTGAAACGGTGTCAGCAGGATCCGCATAGACAATCACTCCCTTCTTGGACATTGCCTTAACTCTTTGTACCTTCTGAGACATAGTAGGCTCCTCTATATCTGAGTAGTATCCAGCTCAAACTAAACCATTATAAACATCGTTCACATGTACTTTCGAGCTCCTCATTCGACCAGCATCAAAACTGAAAATGGCGTTTACAGCTTCTGGGTGATTAGGGAGTGGATTATTCTGGATGTTTGGCTGTGCATCACGGAATGAAACCACCTTGGCATCCAATAGATTCTGGATTTTGTGTCGCAGTGTATAGCAATCATCAACAGAATGTCCTACCTCCCCCATATGGTAAGCACATGTCTTAGAAGGATCGTAGTTGGGTAAACGCTCAGGATTAGGTCGCTTAGGCTCCTTAGCGAGTAATCCTTTCTTCTGAAGGGTTGGCAAGATTTTAGACAATGGTTTAGGAAGAGGCGTAAATTGACGCTTGGAAGAGCTCTTCTGCTGGCTGAAGAATGGTTGCGCTCCTCCCTGTTGAGTGTTCAAGATGGGGCGAGGGGGTTGAACATAAGCTGCATTAATTTCCGCTACAGGCTCCTTATCCTTCTTCACTGAGACTCTCCTATACGAGCTGGTTTGATCTGACGCCCATCCATCACGCAATGCTACTTCAATTCGCTCGCCAACAGGGATTAGCTGATTGAACGACTCGGCAGTTGATCCCAACATTCGATTTCGATATTCAGGTGGGAGTGTCTTCATGAACAAATCCATCAGCTCCTTTTTAGTCGGCTCCGGCGTAATCTGAGCAGCTATGGTCCTCCATCTCGTGACATATGCCTTGAAAGATTCCGTCCTCTTCTTCTCAGTGCGAAGTAAATCCTCTCGAGATGGAGTGATATCAATATTATACTTATATTGCTTAAAGAAAGCATCGGTCAAATCCTCCCAAGTCTCCAGAAGATTAATTTTCTTCATAATGTACCACTGTAGTGCCGGTCCTGTCAGGCTCGCCTGAAATTGTTGAATCATCAAGGGGATGTTATCAACATATTGGGTCATCCTGACCACATACGTCTGCAAATGGATCTTTGGGCAAGAGGTGCCATCATACTTTTCAAAGTCCGGCATTTTAAACTTCTTCGGCATCTTGACCTTTGCATAGTGGGACAAATCAGTTGGGCCTTGGATAAACGAACCCTGCAGCTGCTTGAGTTTCTCCTCGATCTTTGCCATGCATTTTTCTTGTTCTGTCTTCGGTACAGCCGAGTGTATCACTTGTACCTCATCATCAGCAACAATTTGAGGCACGTCAGTAATTTTCTCCCTTGGGACATCCTTAGAGCTTGATGGCCCAACTGCAGTCGTATTCTTGCATTTATCTTTTGGATCAACCATAGGAGCATGTTGTGGTAACACCACTTCGACTTGCGGAGCTGGTGGAGCATTGTTTGCTTGAAGAGAATCGATTTGCTTAGAAAGCTGCTCAAGAACATTCAAGACTTGCTTCATTTCCGTTTCGAGGGTGGCGATACGAGCTTGTTCGGCAGCACGCACTTGTTCGGTGTTATCAGCCATTGTTGCCCTAGAACGAGTACGGATTGGTGATCTTGGATGAACCGTGCTGTTACCTAAGAAAAAAAATACAGTGAGTATTATAATAAATGAGATTGGCCCATGACAATGATCTAATTGCTTGATTTTATTCAAGATTTATTTTAAACATTGAACCAAACTTCCTAACATTAAACTAAGAATTGAAATTCAAGTCCCTAAACATCAAACTAAAAATTGAAAACACTGAACTGAAATAAAAGTTCCTAGACGTTGAACTAACAAAATATCTCATTTTATATGCTTTCGGGAACCCAACGCCTTGCGAAACTTGTTATTTTCAGCTTCGAGCATTTCCACTTTCCGCTTAAGATGCTCAATTTGTGCTCGTTGGGTGGGCTTCTCGGTCACATCAGGGACTACTGGACGCAAGGCAGCAGGAATCCGGTGTTGTTGGATGTAGAACGCCGATGCATGGTGAATCTCCTCCTCACTCTTCAGTCTCATGGGCACTAAAATCTTCTCTGGATAACATTCGCTCCATGTAGTAATGATCTCCTGGATCTCATTGAAGTAGTCATAATCCTTTCGAATAAAACGAACTTGGAATGAATCTGTCCTGAGAGGTGGAGGAATTTCTTGAAGAGCTTTGTACTGACGGGCCACTCTATGTGGATAATAGGAAGTAGCACCGGAAAGGCCCAGCAGCGGGATTGGTCCATCATGTTTGTGCGAAAAGCGAGCTTCCTCAATGTGAAGCCATTTAGTATGCCATAAGAATGCCTTAGGATTAGGTTTTTCAAAAATTAATCCAACGGGCATATTGTTTATGTGGGGAAAACGTTCTAGAACTGCAAATTTTTGTATGGGATGTCGAGAATCGTCTATCCTGAATTGTTTTATAAGATGCCCAAACCCTCTTATGTGGGAGAAAAACCATATTTGCAAAAGTTCAGGGAGGGCACGCATTGTCCTTTCCTCATTTTGTTTGAAACGGGTTAATGACAAAAATGTTTCAGCTAAAATCATATTCACATAATTTAGCCCGTCACAAACCCGATTAACCACCCATGAAATTGCAGGATTAATGGCATTTTTTCGATAAGGAAAAACGATTAGCCCAAAAAATGCTAACATGAAAATCCTGGCTTTTGAAATCATTGATTGGTCTGCAAAACATTTTTCTAAGAACGAAAATGGACATGCAAAACAGTTAGCTTTGACGACTTTCCTTACCCTTTCGGCTTCGATTTTTAAAAATTGAGATAATTCAGAAATAGAATCTATACCGATAGGCGGCCTAACAAGTTCCTTGTCCAGGGCATTCCAATGGCAATACTATATTCTTCGAGCATTGAGTCAATTCGAACTCACCAAACACAAAGGTGGAAGTCTCGTGGACACCGGAAGTGAGGCAACGCCCGTATAACACCCAGAATGGATGTTGAACTCTAACAATGGGAGAAGTCGGGCAATCCTGGCTTTCACATATCTCGACCATCTTGATCTAATTGATCCAACCACCTCTTGAGCTCTTTTTTGGGAGTGGAAATGAATTGTACGTCGGTTTTCCCCATTGCATATAAAATAAGACTGACGACGAAACCTAATTGTCATGGACTGACAAAATTACAATGAAGTAAATAAATTGCAAATGATTTAAACAACTTACTTTCACTGGAAATAGATGACAATCACACACACATGAAAAGTGAGGCACGATTTCTGTCTAAGCGGCTTAACAAAGTGGAGTTAAGAGGATGATCTGACCGTTGCAGTCTCGCATTAACGTGTCAGGTCCCCCTAACTCCGGCTCAGTCGAATGGAATACCCAATAATCACGCAGTCTCGCGGATATGGACAAGCACATTCGACACCATGAAGAACTTTCGGGGAAGAGAAGGTCAACCTTTATATAGCAGTCTCGCTTTAAAGGAAGTATCCTTCTCAACACCATCCTAGAAATCCTATCGCAGCCCAGGTCCGGCAGTAGGTTGTGCGTGCAATAGTGTAGTACTAAAAACAATAAAACATGCACAATAGTTTAAATACAAACAACACTTCTATAATTTTAATTCAAACATTCATCCTTACTCCAACCTGCAAGACAGGGGTTAACAAAGACTACTCCCCTTATACCTCCCATCTGCAAGAACATTTAACACCTTAGGAATGTTAGGGACGTACCTGGGATCCTTGCTGCCAAACAAAAACATTTTTTAAAAAAAGAAAAAAGAAAATTGGCTTAAGTCCACTAAGTGTTTTAACACAAGTCCCCAGTGGAGTCGTCAAGCTGTCGCGACCTAATTTTTTCGGGTTTACCACCTAAAACTAGGTTAATGGACTACTAAGCTTTTAGACTTAGCTCAGGCTCTCCCAAGCCCATACCAATTCGCGACTTAAGATTCAAACATTTAACATGCAAGATGTTATTAATTAGGAGTCGCCACTAATCAGTTTATGGTAGGTCGATTAGACACCTAAGTAAAATAAAGGGAGATTTATTTTACTCCTACGAACCAGAGACTAAGGGTACGGTGACTTGATTACACTAGATTTCTCTAATGCCCTTTTGGTACCATTTCTTTTTAATTTTTCAAAATGTTTTTGCAAGCAGCTGATTTATTTTAACCTAAATTACTATCATGCAAATGTGGTGACCACACGGGTGCTCATCCATTATTTAAAACATTCAAATAATAAATCGCATCACACAAAGCAAGCAATCATTTCTTTTGGGATTTTCTTAAAAAATTAGAATTTTTTATAAAATGCATTTTAACACTAAATGACTTAATCTTATTAATGTGGAAATTCTAATTAAATGGTCTACTATGCGAACTAGTTATTATGCACCTTACGACCTAACTTTACTAATAAATTCTAATTAAATGATCATATTATGCAACTAATTAACATGCACCTAAATTTTTGTATTTTCGTATTTTTTTTATTGAAATTCAAAACTAATAAAAATCCTACTCAAGCTATCTAAAGTAATTTTCTAATCCATTTTTGGGATTAATTTGACTTAAGTCCTATTCTGTCTTAGAAAACTTTTTTTTTTTTTTTTTAATGAGAATATGAAAATGTGCCAATTATATCTAAGACTCTAAAAAGGCTATTTAAGTCTAATCCTAACTTATTTCTTTTAAAATATCTAAAAATGCAGTCCTGAAAATATTATCTAAAAAAATGCAATCCTAGAAATATAATCCTAAAAATTTGATTAATTAAACTACGTGTCTATTATATTAAACCATAATGTCCTATATGCTTATGCAATTTTTGAATATTTTGATTTTTTTTTTTTTTTAGTTTCTTTTGATTTTTTTAGGTTGAATAATTATTAAATTAGGGTTAAATCTAAACAATTAATATAGCCACTAAATAAAGGATCAAAATAATTGAAAAAATAACTTGTTGTCTCACAGGTTAAATTAACAATTATTTTAACCCTAATCATCACAACAACTCAAAATAATTAAATAATCTAGTCCGAAGTCTTACGGACCAAATTAAATAATTATTATTATTTATCAATTAAAATTTCACCAAGAAGCCCAAAATTAATGTAATTAAAAGAATGATCCGATGTCTCTCGGATCAAACTAATTATTACAAAAATCTTGGATAAAGCCTTAAGGATAATATCTAAACAATACAAATAACTAAAATTAATATACCATGATCTAACTTAAATAATAATAACAAGACTTAAAATATAAACAAACAAATAAGTAAATAAATAAAATAAACCACCTAAGGCTCAAGAGAGGACAATGGCGTCGGCGGCGGTGTGGTGGCGCGGCGGCTGGGTTGGCGAGGAGGAGCTCAGCGATGGCAAGGGGGAAGCGTCGGGCAGAGGGTCGAGCAGCAGCGCGGGAGGTTTGGGTGCTGCAGCGGCGGGCACAAACAGTGCGGATCTGGTTCGGGTTGCTGCGGTCAGGAGCGAGCAGGAAGCGAGGTGCTGCAGAGGCGAGCTGCTAAGACGGAGGCCCGAGCGGCGTGCAATGGAGTCGCGGGTCACCGATTGCAGGCGGAGTGCGACGGAGCAGGGGGCTTCGGCTACGGGAAAAATGCCGGCAAGGAGCTCCGGCGAAGGGTATCCGCGGGCAGAGGTGCGAGCTGCTGTTGGGCGTCGAAGCAGAGGGCTGTCCGTCGAGAGGATCGAACCGGGGCACAAGCGTCGCATCGTGGCGCGGAACGAGGGCGGCGTCAAATCTGGGTCTTCAACGAGGCTCGGCACCAGCGAAGATCTGCAAGCGGAGACAAAACAGGGACAGCAGCAGCTTCGTCGAAGCAGAAGAGCCGCGATTTGGCTCGGGTCAAGATTCGGGGGTGTGCAGGCGATTGAACGGAGACAGCGCCGCTGCTAGGCTTCAGGGACGGCGCTGGTGCAGAGGCGGGGCAGCTTCGCGGACGAACGACGATGGGCTGGCGTGGAATCTGTGACTGGAGGCGCGGCGAATCGGGCAGCAAGAGGAACGGCGAGGAAGATGAACAGTATGAGTCACATCAACCTTTTTACTTTACCTTTTCTCCTCTCTCTCTCTCTCTCTCTCTCTCTCACGTTCTGACTTTTCCTTTTCTTTTTTTTTTTCTACAGTTTTTTTACTACAGAAGCAAAGGGCGCGCATGGTTTCATTTCTTTCCTTTCTGTTCCCGTGAACAGAAACAAAAAAAAGTGTTTCATTCCGGAACAGTTTCAACAAAAGAACGCGTTTGGTAAGTGTAAAAAAAAACTGTTCTTGGAATAAAAAAGAACAGAAACATGTTTGGTAACCTGCAGTCAATTTCTGTTCTTAGAATAGAAAAAGAAATGAAACACGTTTGGTAAACGACAAAAAAATTTCTGTTTTTTTTTTTTAAAGTTTAAAATTTATATTAAATTGTCATTCTTATGAAATGCTCATTAATTTTATTTTGTTCATGGTTAGTGAAGACAAACATTTTTAGCATGATCATATGGCATATTTCGTATAAAATTTTGTAATTAAAGACCGATTTGGTAATTATAAAAATAAAAAGGAAGATTGGCCATTGGCATAGTGCATCATACGGGCGTCTTGAACATTGTACTTACAATTCAAAGTGACTAAGAGGATAAAACATAAATTTTGTGAGGAAAAATGGCACAAATAATTCTTAAACGCAGTCTCTAAAAATTTGATTTGTTTAATATGACCATTAAACTTTAACTCAATGTATAATATTATTTTTGAATTTTTGATTTGTTTAATGTGATTTTCGAATTTTTGATATAGAAATCATTCGTATAATTATCCCATCTAAAAACATTAAAATGATGTCACATCGAGCAAAAGTTCGCTAGTAAGCAGTGCGTTACCAGGTCACGCACTGATCCCGGCTTAGGAAGCGCTGTATGGTTTTGTCACGACTCGTGGGAAAGCGACCCCTCCCAAAGGCGAATCCCATTGACATCTTTGCACCACATGTGCTTTGGGTTGTTATACGCAGCATCCTATGCTTCTTAAGGGAATTTGTCCAGCTTGTTCGAACATGTCGGGCGAATAGATCTCGTTATACACGTGCCTCGTGGTTCAGACTAACAAAATGAATGAGCATTGAACTTCATGAGAAGGATGTAGTCTTATGTTATTTACTTTTTTAAGTATCAGACTTATGATTACCAATTTGCATATATTGGCAGGAACATTTCTACACGGCCCGCTAAAGCATTACATCGAAGAAGTCGATCTCTTCTTCATAGATCTCACTGGCACAACTCATGGGCGACAGGGAATCTTCGTAAGCTCGATGGAGGCGGAGGAGGCTAAACGATGATTCTTCAGAAAGGGGTGACAAAGCTTAAGGCGAACATAAATTCTGACTCCAGGACAGGCTTGAATAGTTCGATCTAGGAATGGAAATGCAGACGCCGTAGCAGAGATGCTTAACGTTCTCAGTTTAATCCATTCATCACAAGTAAATTTGATAAAAGCAGTAGCTTCACATCAGAACAAAAACCATTCTGATTTGGTTATTCCAAATCTCAGATGCTGTCTCATCAACACACCCTACTTTTTGCACATCAGCTTACCCCTCTCGGCTATCACCATCGTATATGCACTTGGTGTCGATACTGAAAACGATAAAGAAAAAGAAAATCTTGCCTTGCGCGATCCACCAGGAATTAGGAGAAGGAATGCGACGAACTAATTCTCATAGACCTTGCACTCCTCGTCAGCGGGGTTCTTCTTGCAGAAATCTTCCAATGGGTCTCCGGTCGATCCAGGTATCTCAATGCCTGGCCACTTGACTGCTACTAAATGTGCCAAGTCGACAACCCTTTGGCTGAAAGATTGAGGAGGTAAAATCACATCAAACATCCGAGAAAAGAAATGGAAGATGTAACTTCAAATTTGGAGCCATTATCCCTTAGTACTTTATAAATGAGTGTTCTCACCTATAGCCCCATTCATTGTCATACCAAGCGACCACCTTCACCATATCGTCTCCCATGACCATCGACAGTGAAGAATCGATGGTTGAAGAGACATCGGAGCATCGGAAATCCACTGACACGAGAGGGTCATCTCACACAGCCAATATGCCCTTGAGCGGCCCTTTGGCTGCATCTCTGAAGGCTGCATTGACATCCTCGGCGGTAAGGCCCTTCTTCTCGACATTCACAACAAGGTCGACGACAGAGACGTTCGGTGTTGGCACACGGAGGGCAATCCCATTGAGCTTGCCCTTGAGCTGGGGAAGCATGAGAGACACAGCCTTTGCAGCCCCAGTGCTTGTTGGGACGATGTTGAGTGCTGCGGCTCTGGCTCTCCGCAAGTCACGGTGGGAAGCATCCAAGAGCCTCTGAACCATACGGGGTAAAAGAAATGATTATACTTAGACGTGAGCAAAACCTAAAGTGCCCCAGTAAGTTCCAGACAGCATGCACATAAAGACACGATTTCTTGACACTTTGTTCAATTACCTGGTCACCTGTGTAGGAGTGTGTGGTTGTCATTGTACCCTTCACAATGCCTACGAAAGTGATCGTGAGAGTTCAGAAACTAGTCACAACCCAAACAGGTAAGTCACATTAGGGATAAAAGGGTGGTCAAATATCGGAAACGAAGCCTTACCGAACTTTTCATCCAGGACTTTCACGAAAGGAGCGAGGCAGTTAGTGGTGCAAGAAGCATTGCTGAAATCGGCCAGAAGCTCATTGGTTCAGTTCATACTGATCAACACAATCTTAGTTCTTTCAAGAAAGATTCTGACCTGATTATGTTAGCAACTTCATGCGAATAATCTTTCTCATTCACACCATAGACGTAGGTGGGTATATCAGCACCTTTTGCTGGTGCAGTGATGATAACTTTCTTGGCACCAGCTTGAATATGTTTTCCAGCACCAGGGCCATCCACGAAGACTCCAGTTCCCTGTAATTCATATTAGCAAGCCACGTCGAAAACAAGTTCTACAATAATTTGATCAATTCATACGGTTAGCTCATAATTTTTGGGCTTACCTCAATGACAATCGAGCTGCAGATCGAGCTCGCAGCAGCTCTCGCTCGAGCTCGAGCGAGCTCGCAGCAGCTCGAGCGAGCGAAGGGGGAGGCAATGACGAGCTGCAGATTGAGCTGCAGCTCGAGCGAGCGTTGCTCCCCTTCGGCGCGGCAGATCTGGGCGAGCAACGCTCGCTCGAGGGACGGCTCGCCGCGCCGAAGGGGGAGCAGTGCCGACCGGAGAAGGAGCGCCGAAGGGGGAGCGACGCTGACCGGAGGAGGAGGGCCGAACGGGAAGCGACACTGACCGGAGGAGGAGGGCCGAACGGGGAGCAACGCCGACCGGAAACGTACCTGGAGTCGCCGGAGTGAGGAGTCGCCGGAGAGTCAGCCGAGTGGGAGCCGCCGGAGAGATGGAAGACACGCCGGAAACGGAAGAACGAAGCTTCAGCCGAGAGGAGCGACGACGAGCACGCACGAAGAGTTCTTCGCTTTGTTCCGAATTTGTTCTTTTGTTTCTTTCGTTTTTGTTCTTTTGTTCCGTCGAAGAAGTGTTTCTTTTCAAAAGAAACAACTTTTTTTCGTTTCTTTTTTCTGTTCTTATTTCGTTCCAGAAACAAAAAAACAAAAAAGGAACAGAAACGCAACCAAACGCGTTTCTGTTCATTTTTTGTTCCCGCACACTTTCAGATACGAAGTGTGCCGGAAACACTTTTGGAGTGTTTCCATGCACACCCAAAACTTCCCTTGACCCTACCTTTCTGAATTTTTTTTTCAAAGAAGCTCTCCTCCTCAACGATAGAATTTTTCTCTTTCTTTTTTTAAAATTCCCCCGAAAGGTGAAGAAGAACCCCTCTATTTATAAAGCGAAAATCCAAGTTTGTTTCGCCGGTGGAGATTTTTGCTCAACCTCTCGCCGGTGGAGATTTTCGCTCAACTTCTCCAACAAAGAAATGGCTTCAAAGTCCGGCTGTTGAACTATTTTAAATTAAAAAATTTCTTTTCAAAATTTCCCTCTAATCTTTTATTTTCTAAAAATTGAATCTAAATTAGGTGTCAACACAGTCTTACGACATAATTAGACATCATCCCACCCCATTGGGCATGGCATCATCTAGAAACTCTAACTTAGATGTCATCTCATAGAGGATGCTGACACCTAAATTTTGATGATCTGATTATTTATTTAATTGTATAGAAAATTAGGGGTTAATTTTATCCCTGAAAAAGATTAATTGCATAGTATATAGATTTAGGCGCATTTATTTTTAATTTGCATTTTTTGTTTCCATTTTATTGGACCAGTGGCGGATGAGTTCAAATTAGTTGGACCAAGCCCACGAAGTGAACAAGTTGGCCTAAGCCCATGATTTTTGATCGAAAATTATCTTGTGAGAAATTTGAAGTTTGAAGTTTTTCCGAGATATTATGAATTTTTTTTTATGGGGCAGATGTGACAAAATATTGCGATTCATCTTGGCAAGATTTGGATTTAGAGAAGAATTCTATCATGATCTTGAATCCTTATCAACAGGGGATGAAATTGGTGGAGTAATTTTGCGGATGTTGATTCGATGAAGAAATTTGAAATCCTAATTATTTCCCCTATAAAAGGTTGTGCGTGCATAGAGTTTAGGGGGCTTTCACTCGGTTTTGGAATTATTCACCAAAAGGAAAGCCAAGGTTTGGTTTGAGAGGAAGAAAAATCAAAAAGCAGCAAAAAGGAAAAAGCAAAAAAGGGCAGAGGATTGGACAGGTAGGGCGCGTTTGATAACATTTCGTTTAAAAATTGTTAGGAAATAGAAATTAAAAAAGTGTTTCTGTTCGGGAACAATTTTGAACAAAAAAGGTGTTTCGAATCGTATAACATTTATGTTTCTGGAATAGAAAAGAATGAAACACGTTTGATAACCGTATAACATTTATGTTTCTGGAATAGAAAATGAACAGAAACACGTTTGGTAATTACACAAAATTTCTGTTCCAATTTTTTTTCAAGTGTTTCTTTTTTTTTTTTATAAATAAAATGTAGACTTAGTATTGAATTATAATTCTCATGAAATTCTCATCAATTTAATTATGTTTATAGTAAGTGAAAACAAACATTCTAAACATGATCATATTTGCTTACTTGAAAGAATTTTTTTAAGTTTGTACCAAAATTTTCCCAATTGTTTTTGTTTTTTTAATAAAGTGTAAACTTGGTTTTGAATTCTCATTATCATAAAATGCTCATCAATTTAATTTTGTTCATCTTGAGTAAAGTCAAACATTCTAAACATGGTTATAAGTGCATACTTTGAAGAAAATTTTATAAATAAACTTTGTACCAAATTTTTGTCACATGCCTTTTTTTTTTTTAAATAAAGTGTAAACTTGATATTGCATTATCACTTTAATGAAATGCTCATCAATTTAATTTTGTTCATGGTTGGTGAAGACAAACATTCTGAACATGGTCATCTGCATACTTGGAACAAAATTTAGTAAGTAAAATTTGTACAATAAGAGCTAGCTAAAAGAAGAATATCTTATAGATCTCTACATAGACCCTTTCAGACATAACATCACAATAATGAAGTAATATAGTTCATTGTTCAACTTCATCACATTGAATTTGATAAGTGAGTACTTAAAAAAAATATTACAAAAGTCGGAAACACAAAGTCATGAAATCTCAGGCATATTATGATCCCTCGCTATTTTATTTGCAATCCTTGTCCTAAGCATGTTTATGCCAGGTGCAGCATGCAATGTATCATCTGCAACCTCCACTTCTGTAAGTCCGCATGGATACTCTGGATCTCCATATAGGAAAAAGTTTCTATCCATCGCATCTTGATCATGAATGTAATTATGGAGAGCATAACAAGCAATTACAACAAGTGCTTGCTTCCGAATTGTAAATGAAAGCATCTATCTCAAAATGGTGAAGCGATTCTTTAATACCCCAAATGACCTCTATATTACATTTTTTAGTGAAGAGTCAATTCTATTGCTGTCCTTGGTCGTCCCCAATTCCCTCTATACTCACTTAGATGATACCGATCACCTCTAAATGGAGTTAAAAATCCTGGAAGTGTTGCATAACCTGAATCTACCACGTAATATTTCCCTATAACATGATATATATAAATTTGTTGTAATATTCAACCATAATATAAAATCATAAAATTGTCTTCATAAACAAAGTAAATACCAGGTGGTGGTTAGGGAAATTGCAGTTGAGGATTTTCAAGTGCTGCTGAAAGTACTCGATAATCATTGGCAGATTCTTCCCATCCAACATACACGAAAGTAAATTTCTTATCAAAAGAGCAAATACATAGCACATTCTGGGTTGTTCTCCCACTCCTACCTCTAAATGGAATCTATTGAGCCACAAGGACGGTAGCATCTATATGGGTGCCATCCATAGCACCTACGCAGCCCTGTCAATATATTAACAATCTAATATCATATAAGATTATCAACTACATGTATTTGACGGTATAAAATCAATATAAAAATCATACATTGAAGTAGCGTTTGACTAGGATCAATAAGAATTT
Source organism: Eucalyptus caleyi (assembly GCA_014182885.2). Taxonomy (NCBI): domain Eukaryota; kingdom Viridiplantae; phylum Streptophyta; class Magnoliopsida; order Myrtales; family Myrtaceae; genus Eucalyptus; species Eucalyptus caleyi. Next base: position 53,004,500 of record CM024470.2, read on the forward strand.
CTTGTGGAATGACGTCAAAGGACGGTGGTTTGATTATTTCTTTTGAAAGTTTGATCATTGCTTTCAACACTTTGTTGAAATACTTGCTGATTGTTTCTCCTGAATGTTAGAATCTCTCACATAAATCTCTATTTGAGTTATTGTGAGTAACTACACTTAAGAATATCCCAACTTGTTCATCTATTTGAACATATCGACTATCTTTCAACCAACCTCTTACCCTTATTAAGTCACATAAATTCAGAAAAACATGTCTCTCCATCCTAAATGCTTCATATATCCTATTTGAATGTCCATAAACAATCTCCCTTATCCATTATGCTCCTGATAATTGACTGTCTCTAATAGGTTTTCTCATATGCAGGGACGTGTCCATCGCAGCTAAGCAGAACCACGCTACCAATATGTTAACATCATCATCCAAGAATTGTCAACTGGTTGTACCTGCTCATTAGACACACTATTTGATCCCCCTTCCATAGTACCTATACAATCACAAAAATGACCAAAACATCAGTATAGATTTTGAAAACACATCCCAATAACATTCAATAACATAAGTCATAAAATCTCAATAAGATATGCCATTACATATAAGTACAAGAGTCTCAACACTAATCATATTTGAATAAACTAAAGATTAATAGATAATATAAGTTATACAGTCTAATGAAACTCCATGCAATTCATAATATATTTCCAAACATCTACTAAAGGAATTGAAGAAGTCCAATCCTCCTTTCAGGTGTGGATATAATGAAAGCCTCCCTTCATTGAGAACTGGCGCATGCTCATTCCACTGCTTTATTGTAAACATCTTGCTCTATCTCAGGCATACTCAGTAGAATCTAGACCACAGCAAATATAGAGAAAGGGTCTACAAGTGGTTGTGTAGTCCCTGAGCTCGCAGAGCCACCACCAGATTGACTTGATGACCTAATTTTCAGAAAATCTTGTATGGCTCTGCAAGTTTCAGCAATACCGGATTGGTTACTCTTTCTTCTCCTCTGCTTACTATTTGAAGTTCTATCCAATTTGTGCTTTCCACGAATTGAAGTTCCAGCATCGTCTGTTGTAAAGAGTCTGTCATCATTGTGGTATCCAATGAAATCATTTGCATTGCTACCATCATAGTCACCACCTGCATTGACACCATCTATATCACCACTACTGTTGTCACCACCTACATTGTCATCACCATTGTCATCATCATCCAACACATTCACATCTTGAGCATTTCCTATGACATGATCTCCAGTAGCATATGTACCACCAAAAACAATATAGAGCTTAGGATACTGAGGAAATCCATTCTTCCTGAATTTTGCCCACTCGACATTATCCTACAATTTTCACAATAATGACATTTCAGCAATATAATCATACATTTTAAAATTGACATATGTAATGATATCAAAATGACCACAAAGTTAAGAAATACCTTGATATAAGATTTCCATATACTTGGATCGTCAACAACAACTCTTTTGTTCACATTATCCCAACCAAATCCGGACTGGGAAATGAGTTTGTGAAAACTACCATATTGTTTTTTCAGTTTGTTAACCTTGTTCCTCAGCTGTACCATGGTAAATTAGAATCCTGTCTATCTACTGAGTTCAGATAGTACATTCCTCCACCCCGCTTAGTTGAAAGTGGAAGAGGTACGGTTTCCCTTTTTTACCTCATCCACCAATAAACCGATAAGTATATTGGTTACAGACTCCGTCCACTTCGCATTAAATGAGTGTCTCTCAGATGCCATTGAATCTTCAACCGGTTGAGCATCATATGAGTTATGAATTAAATCAATAACATAATACCATAAGAACTACACGCCATACATAGAATCAACATGGTAACCTCTATGGATCCGTATACCCTATCTTATTTTGTGCATGGTCCAACTAAATTATAAGATCTCTAAGATTAAGACAATGAAAAAAGAAGCCGAAAGGCCAACCTTAGCGCGCGGATAACTGTTTCCAAAGTCAGCAAATTGTGATTTATGTGGCAGGGGCTGGTAAATTGCGGACAAAGCAAGGGAAAAAAAATATGTCTTCGTGGATTGGCACCGGCAAGGCGGAACTTTGGATGGATCCACTGAATTCTCAAAGCATCAACGTCGATAATGGATCCACCAACACTAGCATTTCACACCTGGGAAGGAGACAACTAATTGAAATAGAGTGAGAAACAAGGAAAAGAGAAGGAAACAGTCACCGAAATGAGTGCAAATATGCAAGAGGCTTCCACAATACAGGATAAGTTTTAATTCCACATTGCAACAAAAATCAAATGATTGAGACGGACATTATCATTGCCAAAAATCACTGAGCATTTGAGTTTTAAAAGCATAATCTCTAGTATATTTCAGGTGCGAGGACATTAGAGGATTCTGTTGTGGTGATATCATAGAGGTTTATAACTATTAGTTTCTGATTTTTTTTTTCTTTTTGTTCCCATCTCAAGTTCAGGATTGACGACACGGCCTCTTCTAGTTGTAGGGATCAAGCATGTAGTTTGAGACCAATAATCCCACACAAATAACAAATCATTCTTCCAAACTTGATATAAACTTCACAAATATCGTGCATGAAAGCATCACAAAAATAAGCAATATTTTAATCAAAAGTATAGAGAATACGACTATAAGAAGGAAACAGTAACCATAATCCTATCACCACAAAAATTCAAATAGGATGGCAATGCGTGAGCAACAACGAGCGAGCAGGAGTGTCTGCTCGCTCGAGCATGAGCAGCAGTGAGTGAGCAGAGCAGGGCTCGCTACTCTGCTTGCTCGAGCGTGAGCAGCAGCGAGCGAGCAAACGCTTGCGCGAGCATCTACTCACGCTCGAGCAAGTAGACAGCAAGCGAGCGAGCAGACAGTGAACGAGCAGACGTAGGGCTTGCTGCTGCTCACGCTCGAGCGAGCAGACAGTGAGCAAGCAGAGTAGGGCTCGCTGCTCTGCTCGCTCGAGCAGAGAAGCAAGCGAGCAAACGCTCACTGCTGCTCACACTCGAGTGAGCAAATGCTCGTTGTTCTGCTCGCTTGAGTGTGAGCAGCAGCAAGCGAGCAGATGCTCGTGCGAGCATCTGCTCACGCTCGAGCGAGCAGACAGCGAACGAGCAGAGAAGCAAGCGAGCAGACGCTCGCTGCTCTCCTTGCTCGAGCGTGAGTAGCAACGAGCAGAGAAGCAAGCAAGCAGACACTCGCTACTCTGCTCGCTCGCAACTCGAGCAGGGCCTGCTGCTATACTTGCTTGAGCAGAGAAGCAAGCGAGCAGACGCTCGCTGCTGCTCACGCTTGAGCGAGCTACGAGCGAGCAGAGCAGCAACCATCTGCTCGCTCGAGAAGAGAAGCAAGCAAGCAGACGCTTGCCGCTACTCACGCTTGAGCGAGCTGCGAGCGAGCAAAGCAGCGACCGTCTGCTCGCTCAAGCAGAGAAGCAAGCGAGCGAGCAAAGCAGGGCTCGCTCCAAGCAAACGCTCGATCTAAGGCACCGTTGCTCGCTAGATCTAGGAGAGCGTGCTCGTCTAGATCTTGAGCGAGCAAACGAGTCGCTGCCACAGATCTGGCAAGCGACGGTGCCCTAGATCTGGGCGAGCAACACTCGCCCAGATCTGTGAGACTCGCTCGAGCAAACGTCTCGCAGATCTGGGCAAGTGTTGGCTCGAGCGAGCCCTCACGCTTGAGCTCCGAGCAGCCATCGCCCAGATCTGGAAGGGCCTCATCAATCGGTGAAGCAGGAGCAGTGAGCGGGTTCACCTGGTGAAAGAGTAGCGGCTGTCGGCGCCGGAGAGGACGACGGTGGAGAAGCCAGATGGTCTCGAGACAGAGGCGGCTGTTGGCGCCGAAGAGTGGGAGGCGCCGGAGAAGACGACGGTGGAGAAGATGTAGGAGGAGAGGTGGTGTTCGAAGGGTTGAGCAAGAAATAGAAAAGAAACACGAGAGTTATGTTTTTGTTCCTTTTTTGTTCTTCAAATGTGTTTCAGAAATAAGAAACATAATTTTTTTTTGTTTTTTATTTCTGCTCCACATTTGTTTTTGGGAACAAAAACACACCTAAACACGTTTCTGTTCCTTTTTTTTTCCCCAAGAACAAAAAAACAAAAAAAATTGTTTAAAAAAAAAGAAACGAAAACAAACGCAGTCGTACTATTCAATCGTCTTCTCCACGCACTTCTCTGTCCGCTTGCTGCTCCATATTGCCACTTTCCGACCTTTCTGCTGCACCAGCCACCTCCAAGTCGTTGACCGCTGCCGCCATTGCTCTAGCGCCGCCAACAATCCCTAGATCCTGCGATTCCAGCGGCCCACTGCCACTTGAGCCCCCTACGACGGTAACCCCTGTTTCTGCTCACCCTGCTGTGCCTCTACCCAACACTGCCGAGTCCCGCCTCACCAGAAGCTGTCACTAACCCACGTCTACCGCCCTACTCACGCACGAGCGCTGCCCCGTCGCCGCTGCTTCCGCTCCGACTGACTCGCTAATCTGCCGGTCGTCCGTGACCACCCAGCGCTCGAGCTCCGTCCCTGCAGCTAGATCCGACCTACTAGCCTCCGTCGCGAGCACCCGAGCAGCTCCACCCGCAACTCGCCTCCCCTTATCAGCTCTAATTCCGCTCCGCCCCTGTGCTATTGCCATCGCCGCTAGTTCACCCTCGTCGGAGCCCCTCACCGGATCGACGACTGGCTGCTTTTAAGACCCGCAAGCAAGCAATGCTTGAAAAAGAGAAAAGAAAACAGAAAAAGGGAAAAAAATCAGATTAAGTAGTTTTTCTTTTCTTTTATTTATCTTTTATTTTTTTAATATTCTGTTTTAGTGAAATTGTTCCTTTAAGTATTATGATTGATATTCCAACATGAATTAGCCTCTCAAATAAGGGATTGATAGTTCGATTTTCACGCCCGAAATCCGACTCGCAATCCTCTGTGAAAAATCGACAATCCAATCTCACGCCCGGGATTCAATTCGTGATTTAATTTTAAAATTGGTCGACCCAATCTCATTCGCGAGATATGGTTCACCAATTTTTGATATCAATCTTATCTTTCTTGATTTGCTTTTATGGTGTTTGAGTCAATTTTATTTTAGTAAAAGAAAAAATCAAAGAAAATTTGAATTAGGATTAGGTTCGTGTTAGGATATTACTTGTTTTAGGGCTATTTTGCATGTCTAGAATAGGAAATTTATTTATTTCGAATTTCTTAAAGAAAAATCCAAAAAAAATGCGTTCATTTAGGATGTTAGTTTTCTTTAATTTAAATGACACGCTTAATTATTTGAAAATTTTAAGTTTCGAATTTTACAAAGAAAATATAAAAAAATCATCATGCATGTATCATGTAGAATTAAGGCATCATAGGCACGTCATTGCATATTAGGTTGATTGCATGTTTAATTTTGTTCAGATAGATCCTTTTAGATAATTGCATTTTAGGTTAGAGATTACTTGGTTAAGATAAGATTCTAGTTTAAATTAGGATTTGGCTTAATCTAATTCCTAATACAAATTGAATAGAATCTTAATATAGTTAGATAATCTTTGCATTTTTCTAATTTCGAATTTCATGGAAAATACCAAAAACTTGCCTTAGAATAAATCAATTTCATTCATTAGGAGAGATTGCATTTTATTCACGTCATATAGTTAGGTCATGTTGCCATATCATGTCATTTCATGTTAGAGTAGTAGCATGCATTGCATAAAGCATAATTCTCATTAAAAAAGTAAAAATAAAAATTGAGTGATTGCATGTTAATTAGAAATCATATCTAGGACCGTTGATGTGAATTCTAATCTAACATTGCAAATGCTTTTGTTGCTATAAGGTAAGTCTTGCATTTTATTTATTTGTTTTATTGGATGTTAAATTGATAGATTGTGCACTCGTATGATCACCTCACATGTTAGGGAATTAAAATTAATTCAAGCTGCTTGCCAAACTTTTTTTGAAAAATAAAAGAGAAAGGTACCTGTTGGAGAAATCTCTCCAGAATATTTTGAAGCTGACAAAATATTTCTATCAGTCTAGTCTGGATATTTGCAGACTGTTTGTTTAAAGTCTGAAGACTCTTTGATCACCAGACTCAGCACTCAAGACTCAAGACTCAAGACTATTCTCATTGACAGTTTTTCTAATCCAGTGACGAAGGCAATCCAGAGCCGAAGTATTTGGTCGAGGATTTAGATCCATCCTCTGGAGAAGATCTCTTGGCTGGATAAAAATAATGGATTCTTTTATACGTAATCTAGATTGTTTGAAGATCCGATGGTCGATGAAATATTCTTGGAATGTTCTATTCTTGGAAACCAAGATCCTGATTGTATGGGCGAACAAGATTCATGGGCTATCGTCAGGTTCCTTTAATAGCTCGAATGATCTTCTTAATTGATTCCGTCCAACGGGTAGATTGGAGGAATTCCTTTGGTAAGTGCCAACGGGTATGATGGCATAAAAGAGTATAAAAGGAAGACGTTCTAGTTACTTTAAAATATGATCGATAGAGAAATTCCAGAGTCTGAAGCACCTCAATTATTAGTCGATTCATTCTAAGTAAAATTGTATACACAGAGAGTGTTTATACTTAGTGAGACCTTGAGCGAGTGTGGTAGATCATCTACACCGAGAAATCAAGGAAGATCAACGCTGTAACATCTCTTTGTTCATAGTGGAATCCAGCCAATAGGCTGTCAGTGCAAAAGAGTGGACATAGGCTTGAAATAAGCCGAACCACTATAATCCGCGTGTTTAATTTTCTCTTTCCTTCTCTCAGTTTTACGTTGATTATTGTTTGTCTCAAATCTATCAACTGTCTAGTATTGTGGAATTATCGAGAAAAATATTTTATATACCTATTCACCCCCCTCTAGGTACTTATACTAGCTATATCAATTGGTATCAGAGCCCGTGTACTCACTTTATTTGAAGTGTTTTACTTCAGAGTAAAAGATCCATGGCTAGTATGCTAGCACCATGGCTGATGGAAGGGCAAAGCAATACCAGACCACCCTACTTTGATGGAAAGGATTACAACATCTGGAAGAACAAGATGAAAGCTTTCCTACGATCAAAAGATCCTCTGGAATGGGACGTTGTAGAAAAATGAATTACTCCTACAGCTGCATCAGTCTCTGAAAGAGGGAAAGAAATTGTTAAGATCAGCGGAATGACTCAGGAAGAGATAAACAAGAGACAAGCACTCGATGCAAAAGCAATTTACTCTTTATATTGTGCTTTGTCACCAACTGAATATAACAGAATATCTTCTTGTGTTACAGTAAAAGAAGTCCGGGACAGATTACATATCACCTATGAAGGAACAAATCGAGTGAAGGAAACCAGAATTAACATTCTCCTCGGTCAATATGAAGCCTTCAAAATGAAACTAGGAGAATCTATAACTAACATGTTTAGCCGTTTTACAGATATTGTCAATGGTCTTGAGAATCAATGACATAAAATTTCTGATCCTATGAAGGTAAACAAGCTATTGCGTGGACTCTCCAAGGATTGGAATCACATAAAGACTTCAATAAGAGAGACGCAAAGAATTATCCCACTATCTGTCGACGAGCTGATTGGAACTCTTCAGTCTTATGAAGTTGAACGAATTAATGAAGACAAAGATCCAAGAGGTAAGAAATCCATTGCATTAAAATCAAATGATGATTCTGATGATACAGATTCTGAAGATGATATGGACGATGAGGAGCTTGCTCTCATTATAAGAAGATTCAGAAAACTGAATAGAAAAGGAAGAAGGTTCAACTCAAAGAAACAAAGTTTCCAAAGACACCAAACCAAGTCTGTTGATGATGAGGAACCAAACAGAGATGTAGTTTGCTTTGAATGTAAGAAAAATGGACACATCAAACCCAACTGTCCTCTTCTGAAGAAGAAAAGAGGAAAAGCTGAAAATTTTCGGAAAGCTCTCAAAGCCGAAACTTGGAGTGATACAGAGTGTGAAGAAAGTGATAATGAATATGCCAACCTATGTCTGATGGCACATTCAGACTCAGACTCAGATTCTGGATCAGACTCAGACAGTGAATTTGAGGTAAGTGATTTTAAATTCCTGTCAAAGTCTCTAAATATATTGATGAACTGTGTTTTAGTCTTAAGACTTCTCTCAAAAGAATTTCCGAACTTAAAAAGGAAAACTCAGCTCTAAAACAAAAGGAAAACATTTTAGAAGAAATAGTTAAAAGTTTAGACTTGAATGTTTCTACTCTCAAAGAAAAAGAAGATAATCTTTTGGAAGAAAATGTTTTTTAAAAACTGACTTATCAAATATTTCAAAGAAATTTTCGATAGGGTCCGAAAAACTTGAAAAAGTTCTTTCAGTTCAAAGACCTTACTTCAATAAGTCCGGTCTAGGCATGACAGCAGAAACAATTCCTTTGATTGATTTTCCTAAAGTAAAAGAAAGAATTAAGAAAAGACCCTCGAGAGAAGCTTACAAAAATCATTTCAAGAAAGTTTTTGTAAAGTCTGTAGGTCGAAATGCCCTTAGGTGTTCAAAGTGCAACAATCCGGATCACTTTGAAAAAGAGTGTCCTATGGTTTGGAAACCTGTTAAGAAAGTATGGGCTAATACTGTTTATCTTACTAACACCAACTGACCCAAGAAAATTTGGATACCAAAGAAAGCTTGAGACTCTCTTTTAAATGCAGGTCTTCGTCAAGAAAAAGGTAAAGTGGTATCTTGACAAATGGATGCTCAAGACACATGACAGAGACTCAAATTACTTCATAAAGCTTGTTCAAGTAAATGGTGGAAAAGTTTCATTTGGAGGAAACAAAGAAAGGAAGTATTGTGGGATTTGGAACTGTGAAAATTGGAAATCTCACAATAAGTAATGTTTCCCTAGTGGAAGGACTCAATTACAATCTTCTCAGCATTAGTCAATTGTGTAACACTGGTTTTAAGATCTTCTTTCAAGAAGGAACATGTTCTAGAACCAGTAGAGACTCTACTCAGTCTTTCATGGGTCAAAGACATGGAAATATCTATCTTCTGGATGTGAAACCAAATGAATCGCAATGCCTAATCTCAATCCAAGACGAAGCAAGCTTATGGCACAGAAAGCTTGGCCATGTCAACATGAAGCAATTAGCCAAAATCTCATCAAAGCAGCTTGTTCGAGGTCTACCTAAATTACTATTCCAAAAGTCCAATCCATGCACACCATGTATTCTATGTAAGAAATTCATTTAAGCCAATAAATCATGTCTCTACTAATCATGTACTACAATTGCTGCATATGGATCTCTTTGGACCAACCAGAACCAGAGCATTGGAGGTAAGAAATGTTGCCTAGTAATTGTGGACGATTTCTCCCACTTTACTTGGGTATATTTCCTTGCAAGTAAGTCAGAAACCTTCTCGTATTTTGAAAAATTTGCTAAAAATGTTCAAAATGAAAAATGATGTGTTATCTCAAGTATAAGAACAGATCGTGGAGGTGAATTTGAAAATCAAGATTTTACAAAATTGTGTGATGAATCTAGCTTTAAGCATGTGTTCTCCTCTCTATATACTCCTTAGCAAAATGGAGTTGTGGAAAAAAAGAATAGATCTCTTCAAGAAATGGCTAGAACTCTTTTAATTGAAAGTAAAATTTCTTCACGATTTTGGGCTGAAGCTGTTTTAACAGCGTGGTATATCATCACTAGAGTCTTCCTAAGACCTATTCTAGAAAAAACCCCTTATGAGTTATTCAAATGTAAGAAGCCCATTGTTTCATACTTCCATGTGTTCAGTTGCAAATGCTTTATATTGAAAAATGCAAAAGATCGAGTTGGTAAGTTTGAAGAAAGATCAGATGAAGGCATCTTCCTTGGATATTCTACATCAAGCAAAGCCTACAGAGTCTATAACAAGAAGAGCCAGTCTGTGGAGGAGTCAATGAATGTCAAATTTCAAGACTCTACGCAAGATGAATCTAGTCAGACTTAGTATGAAGAGTCTGAACCTGCTCCAGACCTTTCAAAGCTTACAACTCAAGAAGCATCTTAGACTCTGGAAGACCAGCATCAAGCTGTTCATGAAGATTCAAATAAAGAAAGAGATCATCATCCAGACAATTCAACCAGTAACTGGAAGCATAAGTCTAGTCATCCTAAAGATCTCATTATCGGCGAAATTAATGAAGGAATTCTCACCAGATCCAAAAGACGTGAAGAGTCTAGTGCTGTGGCTCTCATTTCTGAAATTGAACCAAAAAGCATAGAAGAAGCCTTATCTGATGAAAGCTGGATTGAAGCTATGCAAGAAGAGCTCAAACAGTTCAACATTAATGATGTCTGGGAATTGACATATAAACCAAAAGGTAAAACTATTATTGGAGCCAAATGAGTATTCAGAAACAAGATGAATGAAAATGGAAAAGTCGTACGAAATAAAGCAAGACTCGTGGCCAAAGGATATACGCAAGAAGAAGGAATAGACTATGATGAGACTTACGCTCCAGTAGCAAGGTTAGAAGCTATTCGACTATTACTTGCGTTTGCTTGTTATAAAAATTTCAGGTTATTCTAAATGGACGTCAAAAGTGCCTTCCTAAATGGATTTATCAATGAGGAAGTTTATGTGGAACAACCACCTGGGTTTGAAGACCCAAAGAAGCCAGACTCATTCTTCAGACTGAAAAAGGCCTTGTATGGTTTAAAGCAAGCACATCGAGCTTGGTACGACAGACTAAGTAAGTTCTTAATACATAATGGTTTTGTCAAAGGTAAAGTAGATACTACTTTATTTATCAAAAAGGAAAACAAAAGCTTTTTACTTGTTCAAATATATGTGGATGATATTATTTTTGGATCCTCTAATGAAAGTCTATGCAAGAAATTTTCTAAGTCTATGTAAGATGAGTTTGAAATGAGTATGATGGGAGAATTAACATTCTTTCTTGGTCTTCAAGTAAAGCAATTGAAGGAAGGAACTTTTATTTACCAAGAAAAATATGCTAATGATCTTGTCAAAAGGTTTGGATTGGAAAATTGCAAAAAGACTGATATACCAATGTCAAGTTCTTTGAAGATAGACAAAGATGAAGAAGGGAAGAAAGTTGATCAAAAGCTGTATAGGAGCATCATTGGTTCACTTATTTATCTTACTGCTTCTAGACCTGACATTTTATTGAGTGTTTGCATATGTGCTAGGTTTCAATTAGATCCTAGAGAATCACATCTTAGTGCTGCAAAACGTATTATTAAATACGTTGCTTCATCTTCAAGCATCGGTCTTTGGTATCCTAAGAAGGGAGACTTTAATGTTCTGGGATATTCAGACGCAGATCTGACCGATTGCAGAATCGATAGAAAGAGTACTTCAGAACTTGCCCTTGCTTGAAAGCGGGATGTGTCTTGGTTTTCAAGGAAACAAAGCACTGTGGCTCTTTCAACAACAGAAGCAGAGTATATAGCTCTTGGAAGTTGCTGTTCGTAAATTCTATGGATAAAACAACAGCTACAAGACTTTGAAAATGAAGACTCATGCACAGAAATCAGATGTGACAACACCAGCGAATCAATCTCACTAAAAATCCAATTCTTCATTCAAGAGCAAAGCATATAGAGATTCGACATCATTTCATTAGAGATCATGTTCAAAATGGAGAAATCTCAATTCAATTTGTTGATTCAAAAAGTCAACTAGCGGATATATTCACAAAGCCTTTGGAGAAAAATCAATTCGATTTTATCCGGTCTAGACTCAACATTTTGAAGCTCGAGGAAGTTAAAGTCTAGAGACTCTCCAACCCTCAGACTCTAAACCCTCAGACTCAGACATTCATGGCTATAGACTGTAAGTTGCTATTATATCTAAACTCGAAAAGGTACGATCTTTCGTTCAGTTAATTTATAATTTCCGTGAAAAGCGGAATCTTGTCTTTTCAAAAGCATTAACTTCTATTTGGCGTTAATGATTTTAAAAAGAGTGTCTCGTTTACTTTCCTTGTGCCAATTGATCTTTCCTTTTTAAATTGAGTTAAATATATACAGTTTTCTTTTTCACCTAATCTTCAAAACCCTAAAAGACACTCTCCTCCCAATCTTGTCTCTACTTCGTGTTCATCTTCGAGAAAGTTGTCATCTTTTCTTGGGAAAGCGAGTAAAGGAATCTTTCAGCGACAAGGAATGATGTCTTCTTTGAGGAAGTCTTCAAGAATCACGAACAGGGGACCACAAAGAATGAGAGAGGGGCCTACCCATTTCGATCTAACCGAAGAAGAAGATTTATCGAGTCAGCAATAGAGCCCGATTCACTCTCCACAACGTCACTCAACATCATCTATCCCACAAGGTGCGGGTCAACGACCGGAGGAAGAAATAATCGAGGATGCAGACCCTGTAAGAGTCCAAAAACCCTCTTTTATTTACAACCTTTACTGTGCGTTGAAAAGCACTGGGACTCCGCTGAACTACGTAGATGATTTCCTTAAGGATAAGAATTATGGGAATGAGTATATATTCTTGCGACAAATGGAGGATTTAGAAATGGTCCCAAAGGAAAGGCTGAGGAAGCACTTGCGAATATACAAAGTGACCCTCGTGTATCGGGACAGAATCCGACTGATGGGAACGATAATGATAAAATGTTCAGTGAATTTCAACCCAGAATGGGTATTGCTGCGAAGGTGAAGGGAAAAAGAATGGAGTTGTTTAAATCGAAGGAACAGGAGAATATGTTCTTCAAACTGTTAAAACGAGGGGTGATAAATCCTAGAAGTGTTGATTTCGATTTCTTGGATGTCATTAATGTGAACTTAAGGGAAAAGTTCAATCTGCTTCAACTTGAGCAATTTTGCACCGATACCACAGATGGTTATGCGCAATTAACAGCATACTTCTATTCGAATTTTAGCTTTTTAGATGCGAATAGAATATCATTCAGTGTTCGAGACCAGGACTATGTGATAGATGTGGACATGTTGGCTGACCTAACTGGAGTTGAACGAGGACGCTATCAACCGATCAAAGTCTCAATTGCTCATGCTTCATTAGAGCTTGTCAAAGATAGGGATACAGAGGGAAGAATTATCTATTCAAGGATGCGAGCCATCAATATCTTGCTTCACAAAATTGTGATCAACTGTATCAGGTCGAAGTCTACATCCAAGACTGACGTGTCTAATTCCGAGGCAAAATTGATGTACGCAATCAACTCTGGGAAGAAGTTCTCTCTCCTTCACACCATTCTCTTTCACATGTACAGAGCAATGTCGAAGGACAAGGGTCAATTGCCTTACCTAGGTCTGGTGACCAAAATCTTCAGACACTTGAATATTGAACCGCTACATACTCTTTGTGTTCGACCATGCGATAAAATGGTGGTAGGTTTAAAGATGCTAATGAAGATGCGTCTGAAAGAGCTTTCCAAGGCAATGGAGAAATTCAGAGTGAAGACTCCAATACTGTCTGCTTCAAAGAGAAAAGGGAAGGAGGCCATTGGTGCCCCATCAAAAAAGAAAGAGAACTCTCATCTTGGAGGATGAAGATGAAGAGGAAGATCTCACAATCTCAGCCTTGATAAGGACCAGACGTTCTGTACCTGAATCGACGGAACTTCAGAAGAAACAGAGAGAAGAAGAGGAGCAAGCCAAGAACAGAGAAGAAGAAGAGCAGTGAGAGAAGGAGAAAGAAAATGAAGAAGAAGGAGAAGAAGAGCAAGAAAAGTCTGCAGCTGAAGCTAGAGAGAAAGGGAATAAAGATGCAGAAGAGCATGATCATCACTCTTCCCCATTTGAGGTCCTAGAGACAGGGGGAGATGGCGAGCAAGGTAGGTCCACACCTCATGCTGCCAATAGTGAAGGTCTAAAACAATCACTAGCAGATCCAGAAGAGTTTCAAGCTTCTCAATTGCCTGAAGAAGGACATGATACGTCAACACCAAATCTGCAAGATTATACAGAAGCTCCATCGTCTGCATTCACTCCATCCGAGAAAGCAAATGCAAGCACATAGACGGACAATTCAGCAGATTTTCGTCGTATTCTTGATGTTCTTCTGGAAATGCGGGGCCAAATTTATGCTCTAGACTGTGAAATTCAAGTCATGAAGAATGCTGGACAAGCATCTTCGGTTATCCTGGAGGACAAAATGAAAGACCTCGCTCTACAAATTCAAGCCAATGCCAAAGGAGAGGAGGTAGCTCAACTAAGGGAAAACTTGAAGAGGCTAGAAGGCATAGTCTAGTCGATGGGAGATTTCCAGATCGTGCGCATTCCCAAGCAGACCTGACTCTTTTCTCACATTTTTTTAATGATGACAAAAAGGGGGAGAATTGCAAATTTGAACGAACTCTCTAAACTTTAAATTTCTTTTGAGTGTTTGAATGTTTGTTTTTGAATATGACTTGAGTGAACTTGGGTGTGAAATTAAATTTGACTGACTTGTGTGTAGATTTCAATGCTTGACTGTTTGCATTTATATCAAGTGTTGTCGTATGGTATTACTCATGAAAGATTAACCAATTTTCTGTGGATGCGAGTCTGGTTGTTTTATTAATCTTTATGAGATAGCCATATTGCTTGAGAAATGTTTTTGCAGGTCAAAGTTGTTCAAATCTACAGGAAAGTTTTGTCACCATCAAAAAGGGGGAGATTGTTGGAGAAATCTCTCTAGAATATTTTGAAGCTGACAAAATGTTTCTATCAGTCTAGTCTGGATATTTGCAGACTGTATGTTTAAAGTCTAAAGACTCTCTGATCACCAGACTCAAGACTCAAGACTATTCTCATTGACAGTTTTTCTAATCTAGTGACGAAGGCAATCCAGAGCCGAAGTATTTGGTCGAGGATTTAGATCCATCCTCTGGAGAAGATCTCTTGGCTGGATAAAAATAACGGATTCTTTTATACGTAATTTAGATTGTTTGAAGATCCGATGGTCGACAAAATATTCTTGGAATGTTCTATTCTTGGAAACCAAGATCCTGATTGTATGGGCGAACAGGATTGATGGGCTATCGTCAGGTTCCTTTAATAGCTCGAATGATCTTCTTAATTGATTCCATCCAACGGGTAGATTGGAGGAATTCCTTTGGTAAGTGCCAACGGGTATGATGGCATAAAGGAATATAAAAGGAAGACGTTCTAGTTACTTTAGAATATGATCGATAGAGAAATTTCAGAGTCTGAAGCACCTCGATTATTAGTCGATTCATTCTAAGCGAAATTGTATACACAGAGAGTGTTTATACTTAGTGAGACCTTGAGCGAGTGTGGTAGATCATCTACACCGAGAAATCAAGGAAGATCAACGCTGTAACATCTCTTTGTTCATAGTGGAATCCAGCCAATAGGCTGTCAGTGTAGAAGAGTGGACGTAGGCTTGAAATAAGCCGAACCACTATAATACGCGTGTTTAATTTTCTCTTTCCTTCTCTCACTCTTACGTTGATTATTGTTTGTCTCAAATCTATCAACTGTCTAGTATTGTGGAATTATCGAGAAAAATATTTTATATACCTATTCACCCCCCTCTAGGTACTTATACTAGCTATATCAGTATCGAAAGGGCGTTAGAGAAATCTAGCGTAATCAAGTCCCCGGACTCACAATCTTTGGTTCGTAGGAGTAAAGTAAATCTGCCGTTGTTTTACTTGTGTTTTTAATTGACCTACTAAAAAATATATTAATGGCGACTCCTAAGTAAAATCTATCTGCATGTTAAGAATCAAAATATAAGTCGTCAATTGGTATAGGCTTAGGAGAGCTCAAGTTAAGTCTAGGCTTAACAATCCATTA
This sequence comes from Eucalyptus caleyi, assembly GCA_014182885.2. NCBI lineage: Eukaryota > Viridiplantae > Streptophyta > Magnoliopsida > Myrtales > Myrtaceae > Eucalyptus > Eucalyptus caleyi. The sequence goes on from CM024470.2 coordinate 53,020,262, forward strand.
GCTAAACCCTAGATGGTTCACACCTAAAAAATTGGTCATGACAGCTTGGCGACTCCACTAAGGATTAGAGTTAAAGCTCTTAGTGGACTTAGGCCGATTTTCTCTTCTATTTTTGAAAAAAAAAAAAAAACATTTTTCTTTGGCAGCGAGGATTTCAAATACGCCCCTAACATTTAAGGTGTTAAATGTTCTTGCAGGATGGGAGGTATAAGGGAAAATGTTTGCTGACCTTTGTTTTGTAGGGAGGTGTAGGAATGTATGGTTATTTCCATGAACGAAGTGTTGTTTAATATAAACTGTCATGCATGCTTTGCATTTACACTACACTTTTTCACACACAACCTGCCACCAGACCTAGGTTGCATAGAATCATCTAGGATGGTATTAAAATGAATGCCACTCTGACCGCCTGCTCACGGTACGAGTCGCCCATCTCAATCTCGAAGTTTCTTTTTTAGTGTCAAGAGTACCCACCTTGGTCCGCATGCCCGCGACCTGGGTCACCTCTTTGACCAAGCCGAAGTCATGAGAACCTGACATAGTCCACAAGCCCGTGGCTAGTCCAATCATCCTTGTGGCTCCACTTTGATAAGCCTTATAGATTAGAAATCGAGCCACTTACCATGCACATGTCTATGTGATTGCCATTGATTCTCCTTTGTGAAGTAAGTCTTCTATCCTTATACTATGCACTTTACTTTTGGTCCGTCCATGACAATCTAGGTTAGTCGTTTGATCTAATTCATTTGTTAATTAGAAACAAAATGAGGAAATTGCCATGCAATGAATCATTTGCAAAAAAATTTTGAGAATTTGTTTTTAATTCATGTCTAGGGAAATTTTGTCCCTACTAAGGCATCCATGTTCTTATTTTCCTACTCCATTTTTAGGGAATCCTCTTCATGTGTGGACATTTCGTGCCTAAAAAATAGATTGTTGTCATGGATCGGTTCTCTCATTACATCTCGTACTTACATATTTTTATTCATTTACATTAGGTGATAACATACCCCTCATGTTTGCCTATCACTATGCGATCAAGAGCTAGAATGGCTTATTAAATTGAAATGCGTGATCGTATGTCCGCTTTGGAAGACCGGCTCAAATAGTTGCTCACCTCTACGCAACTTATGACAACTCAAATCCAATACATCCGAGCGAATCCAACTCCTGCACCTGCTCTTCCTAAGATAGTTATTCCGAAGCAAGCAAGCAAGGCTCAAATGGGTGATGACGACATGCCTGAGCTTGAAAATGACCCACCATTGATCATTGCCGAAAAGGCTAAGTTTGATAACATCCCTAAGATGGAGCAAGATGAACGCTTCACAAAGCTGAAAGAAAATGTGAAGCAATTGCAAGGATCACAGAGCTCACTCCCATTCGACTTGTCAATGTATGAGAAAGTCCAAATGCCAAAGAAGTTTAAAATGCCGGAGTTCAAGAAGTATGATGGTACTTCCTGCCTGAAAGCTCATTTGCAGATATACCACGTACGCATGGCCCAATATGTCAAGAATGAGCGTCTCATGCTTCAATCATTCCATGCAAGTCTGATTGGGCCCCCACTGAACTGGTATATAATGAAGAATGTAAACCTTCTCGACACCTGGAATGAAGTGACTGATGCATTCCTCAAGCAATATAAGTTCAACATGGACATTGCACTTTCCTGAGAGGATCTTGAGCAGATGGAGAAGAAGAAAAGTGAGTCATTCAAGGAAGATGTTGTGAGATGGTGAAATCTAGCAGCTCAAATCACTCATGAACCTACTAACAATGAGTTGATGAAGTTGTTTGTCAAAACTCTCTCATTTGAATTCCGTAACCGAATGGCTAGCACGTATGTGGAGAACTTTAATCAACTTATCCCGGTGGGTGAACAGATCGAGATTGGGCTAAGAGACGAATGGTTTAATGAGCCAATCTATCAAGGCAAAAGGTTCACCATGAAGAGAGACAAAGAACCTAGCATGGAAGTCAATGTTGCATATGCACAGTTTGGCAAGCCTCTGATTGTTCATGTCCCTAAGAATCAACAAGGCGGAGTCCGACCGATTGCGCCCCGACAATTTGTTAAGAGGTAGTTCACTCCTCTTCCTAGCCCTCTATCCTAGGTCTTGAAGGTCCTACAGAAGAAGGGGTTACTGTCTTACAAGCCGAAGCGACCCAATGCTGAAAAATTTTCCTACTATGATCCCTCCAAGAAATGCGAGTACCATATGGGGGAAGTAGGACATTCGATTGATGAATGCATGACTTTGAAGCATAAGGTCCAAAACTTACTGGACACCAAGGCATTTGCCTTCAGTACCGCTCAACCGAATGTCAAAAAGAATCCTCTACCTAAGCATGAGGATAGGGTGAATGCCATTGATGAATGACCTTTGAAAGAAATGGGCCATAGCTCACAAGAGTAACTTATTAGTTTTGCACATTCCCCTGCGCAGGAATTTTTATCGCTTTCTAGGAATTTTTATTGCTTTTTAGGAGTTATTATCGCTATCTACCGATTGTTTTTTATTTCTTCTTTTTCACTTTCTTTTTAGGACTTGAATTCGCATTTTCCATTTAATAAATGTAATCGATTGATGAATTTGTAATCGATTGATGAATTTCAATGAAATTACAAGTTTTTGTTTTGAGGGCATGATGAGGTACACCAAACCAGCCCGATGATGTTATACAGCCGATAAACAAAAAGAAAAATTCAATGAGAATTCTGAGGCCTAGGCTTCATCATGCTTTCCCGTGTCAAAATGTTAAAAAAAAGGCATTTCTAATTGCTTTTCAAAAAAAAATTCAAAAAAAAAAAATCTTTCAAAAAAAGTGATTTATCCTGTTTGTTTTTTTGATCCATCTACTTTCCATTTTAAGGACGGTCATATAGCATGCAAAGGTGTGGAAATGGTCCAATCAGATGCAATAAATGCTGACAATGATGGTCCCGAAGACTCGATCGAAGATGTCATTGAGGTGCAGCATAGCTGGGAACAATATGAAAGAGTTAAGGCTCTTACATTCGAGTAGACCGTCACTATTAATTTAGATGACACTGAAGAAGCCAAGGAGGTAAATGATCTTGTTCTAAGGGAGCTATTGCCAAATTTTCCAGATCCTGGGGGCAAGTTTGCTCCAAATTACAGTGACCCATATGAGGTGAAGAGGGTATTTCCTGAGGTACTTTAATCTTGGCAAAATGGATGGTTGTGAATTTTTAATTCCAATTAATTTTGATACTGTCAAGAAGTATTAGTCATGATTGAATTTGCCATGTCATGTTTTGAATTGCAAGCTTTTTTATGATGAATAAATTCCCTCAATGAGTTGCAAATTCAATGATCCAAATTTGGTACACATCTTGCATGTCTTCCTTGATGAATTATGTGAGATAGATTAAATGTGTCAAATGGGATACTTTGGAATGACAAAAGGCAAACCTTATTCCATACATTGTTTCATATACTAACCCGGTGAGTTATGTGGAAAAATTCCATGCTCATGAGGAAAAGGGTGATCTCGCAAAGGGTACGTCAACCGAGGTGATGAGAGGCAATTTCTTCTTTACCCGAAACACTACAGGTATACCCATTGTAGCCCATTGAAACCACACACTTGAAGAGCTTTTTAAATTATCCCTATCAAAAATCATCCCACATTGGGACAAATTTGAAATGAATGATAGGAATTTTCTTACTCACACTTGCATCAATCTTCGAGTATTGTTTTCGCAGTGTAACTTGTACGATAATTTGAAGTGCCTTAGAATGACGAAGAGCAATTCTTTCTCTATCCACACCATTATTATCCATTGCATAGCCCATTTGAGCCTATGAATTCGTTTCATATTAAGTCAAGTTGGTGATCATCCCCCACACTAGGGCAAGGCAAGAAAAAACAAACCATTCAAGTAGCATGGTTTAGAATGCTAACAAAAGATGAAAGGCTGTGCAAATCCAAAGAAAATGAGTGCAAAAAATGGGGCATGAAAAAGTAGTGTGCCTAGTAAAAGCAAAGGCCAATGCCCAAAGAGAAAAATCAAACACTTGAGTCGTATTCCCAATAAGGTGGTACAAAAAAAAAAGCAAAAAACTCAAATGCTGTTGCAATCAATGGAGTTGTGATGTGAACAAAAATCTTCAATAGTGGAGAAGAAAATTGATGGAAATGTCAAGATGATCACCAACACTTTTTGAGCTTATGATCCTTTCATTTCTCAACCCATGAATCAAGCCTACGTTATGTCCCTTACAAAGTCTCTTCAGATTATCTATGCTGAAGAAGTGCGAGTAAGATAATCTATGCTTCATTTCTCATGTTTCTTAACTTGTAAACCCCTAGATGATTGCGGAATATCACTCATTTTTTCAAAAGCCTCGACTCAAAGAGTCTCATTTGTTAAACCGTTGACCAAGCCTATATTACGGTCCCTGTTAAAAACCTCTCAGATCGGTAAGGTCGTACCACTTGTGAGATTGCTCAAACCCTTGGTTGGCATGACGATGGTGAGATAGAGCAATTGTAAAAATCCTACATCAAAGGTTAGGATGAAATGACCCTTTTAATGAGGATGAGTGAAAAGTCATTTTAGACCGAAAGATCCATCATTTGACATATTCATGACATTCATGTGTTCAGATTGGAATGAAAATGCCATATTGATGGAATTCATCACGCATGAACATCTCTTGAATTAATGCATGTTCATGATTGCAAATGCATATTGCCTCTCCTACGACCATGTATTGCAGGAGACATATCTCCCAGGATCAGAGATGTTATCAGGTAAGTATATTTATATCTATACCTTAAATACTCGTCATTGCATAGGTATTTCCCTCTCAAATGCACCGACACTCGACTCGACTGAGTTGTCCCCCAGAAGCTTTCTATAGATTCAGGTGATCGAGGAAAGGTTTGAGTCCTGGTCAGATAATCAATGTTGCAATGCCAGGCAACCGTAGAAATGTACGGTTCCTAGATATGTAACACCAACTACCTTGGATCACTCTACACTCTTTGAAGGTAAGATATTCCAAGTAAGTTTCTTTACCGTTTTCCAAAAATTAGACATCTCAGTCTAAATCCGAATGTCTTGATTCTTTTCATTGAACATTTCACTCTGGATGTGAATGTTCTTCAATCTTCCTCGTTATATCTTAGTTTGGATCTAGGTATTTCGAGTTTTCAAAAATCATGACATCTATGTCCGGACCCGGATGTCTTGATTCTTTTTTATCAAACATTTCACTCTGGATGTGAATGTTCTTCGATTTTCTCGCTATACTTTAGTCTGGATCTAAGTATTTCGAACTTTCAAAAATCATGACATCTCTGTCTGGACCCGGATGTCTTGATGATTTTCGTTAGAACATTTCACTTTGCATGTGAATGTTCTTCGATCTTCCTCGTTATACTTTAGTTTGGATCTAGGTATTTCGAGTCCCAAACTCTTGACATCTCAGTCTGGGCTCGGATGTCTTGATTATTTTCATTTAAACATTTCACGCTGGATGTGAATGTTTTTCAATCCTTCTTGTTATACCTAGTCTAGATCTAGGTATTTCGAGTTCCAAAATTTCGACATCTCAATCTGGATCTGGATGTCTTAATTATTTTCGTCTAACTAAACATTTCACTCTGGATGTGAATGTTTTTTTCGACCTTTCTCGTTATATCTTAGTCTGGATCTAGGTATTTCGAATTCAAAACTCTTGACATCTCAATTTAGATCTGGATGTCTTAATTCTTTTCATTGAACATTTCACTCTGGATGTGAATGTTTTTCGATCCTTCTTGTTATATCTTAGTTTGGATCTAGGTATTTCGAGTTCAAAAATCTTGATATTTCAGTCTGGATCTGGATGTCTCAATTATTTGAACATTTTACTTTGGATGTGAATGTTCTTCTTTATCTCAATGTCTCAATCTATTATCTGTTACACTCTTCAAGGAACCTGAGTTAGAGTTAGGTACTTATAGAGTAAATGGAGATTTATCATGTATCTCAGGATGCTTTACTGCACTGACTGGTAATTAATTGCAGGTATGCCTTTTCCTTTCACATCATGCATTTTGCATTAGCATTTCCATGCATCATTAAATTGCATTTTAAAATGGAATTCATTATCCGACAAAAAAAATAAAAAAAAATCATTAAGTACATGTGCATGGTTAAAATTTATGTCTCAATTTGTCTTTGAAAGCAACCTCTACGAGCTCGCCTTCAAAGAGGAGCAGCTGTCAACACCTAAATTTTGATGATCTGGTTATTTATTTAATTGCATAGAAAATTAAGGGTTAATTTTATCCCTAAAAAAAAATTTAATTGCATAGCATATAGATTTATGTGCATTTATTTTTTAATTTGCATTTTTTGTTTGCATTTTATTAGACCAAAGTGGCGGATGAGTTCAAATTAGTTGGACCAAGCCCACGAAGCAAGCAAGTTGGCCTAAGCCCATGATTTTTGATCGAAAATTATCTTGTGAGAAATTTGAAATTTGAAGTTTTTCCAAGATATTATGAATTTTTTTTTTTTTTGATGGGGTAGATGTGACAAAATATTACGATTCATCTTGGCAAGATTGGGATTTAGAGAAAAATTCTATCATGATCTTGAATCCTTATTGTCGCGACCTCTTTTTTTTTGGCGCCCGCAATCGGGTACGGGCGCCTAAGGAGGCTAATGGCTCGGCTGGAATTAATTATGCCCGGACTCTCCCAAGTCCACCAATTCATGACTTAATGGTTCAAGTTTTTAACCTATAAATCAAATTTTAAAATGGAGTCGCCACTAATCGATTTGGGGTGGGTTGATTAGAAACCCACGTGAAGTATCGGGAGAAATACTCACTCCTGCGTAACCAGAGAAATTAGGATCGGGGACTTGATTACACTAGTTAATCACTAATGCCCTTTCGGTACCTAATCTTGTTTAAACCTTGAGGCTTTTTGGATGTTCGAGGGATTTTCCATGCATTTTTGGGAGGAAAAACATTTTTTGAGTCATTTTCTAATTTTTGGACACAAAAGGGATTTTTTTTTTTGGGTTTTTGGTATTTTTGGAAAAAAATACAAGTCTTTTGGCTTTTTCTGAATTTTTTGGCTTTTTCATGAATTTTTAGCTTTTTTTTAGATTTTTGGGATTTTTTTAGATTTTTGGCATTTTTTGGAAAATATGAAATTTTTTATTTTTTTGATTTTTTCGGAAAATAAAATATTTTTAATATATTTTTAAATATTTTTGGAAAATAAATTATTTTTTATTTTTCTCGATTTTTTAGAAAATAAAATATTTTTCGATTTTCTGGAAATTAAAACATTTTTTAATTTTTTTAAATAAAACACTTTTTGATTTTTTTGAAAATAAATTATTTATTTATTTATTTATTTTATTTAAAATGTTATTTAAAATAAAAACCGGCCTGGGTCGGACCCATGGTTTTGTCTTTTTTATTTTTTTATTTTATTAAAACGGCGCCGTGGCCGGGTGTTTAGAGACGCCCGGCCCGGCCCGACGACCCGAATCCGCAACCCGCTTCCCCGGTGAAACCCTACCCGATTCACCGAACCGGATTTCCGCCGCCCAAAAATCACGGAAACCCTACCCGACTCGCCGACCCGGCTCCAACTCCACGACCCAGCTTCCAACCTCCCTTGGCCTCGCGAAACCCTACCCGACTCGCCGACCCGGCTCCGATTCGGTGACCCGGGAAATCGCAAACCCTAGGGTTTGCAAATCCGCGGCGCCGAGGGAGGAAAACTGAGGCATTACGGCGGCAACGGCGGTGGCGACGGTGACAAACCGCCTACGGGGACGGCGAGGAGGAGCAACAACACGGTTGTGCTGGTGTGGTTGGTGGCAACATGGTCCGAGAGGGGGAGTGCGACGGCGATAACGCGATCGACGGCGGTGACGGTTACTGTTACCTGTCCGTGACGGGGTGTCAAACGGTGGCGGTGACAGGGCAACTCGGCTTCCCGATCTGGCACGGCGTCGACGGATTGATCACGGCAACGGTTTCGCAGGTGGGGAACGACAACAAGCCCTCAAAGCAACGGCGTCGGGACTTGGTCGAGGCGAACGGCTGCGGCACGACGTTCGGCGGCAACAACAGCAGCAAAAGAGAATTAGATCTGAGGTGCAGATCTCGGCCGGACCTTCCTCGGCCTTGATTTCTTCTCACTCAGGCCAGATCCGAGCCTCCACCGGCCGGATCTGACCTTCTCGAAGTCGCTCGCCGCCTGCCTTCCCCGAAGTCTCTCGGTGGAAGGTGGGCTAAGCTCGCGATTCGAGCTCTCTCCTGCACTCGCCCTTCAACCCTTCCCGATGTCTCTCAGTGAAGGATTTCCGAGCTCGCCACACCTCTCCGACGATGTTTGCGGCCACCTATTTATAGGCGAAGGAACTCCGGTCGACGAAGGGCCTCGGCCGCCGGCATTCGGTTCCGCTCGGCTGAACCGGTGTCCCATTGAGCTTTTCCAGTGATGCTCGATCAACATTAATGGCGCCTGCAATCTTATCTCCTCCGGCCGACGTCGGCCTACTCCCCTCGGCCGTAGGCCATCCTTCGCGCGCGTCGCCGGCCACCGCGCGTGAACTACAGAGGCGGAGAAAGAAGGAGCGAGGAAGAAGAAGGCAGGAGGAAGAAGAAGGAAGGAAAAAAAAAAGGGGGGTGGGGCCAAGTCGCGCGGACCCACGTGGGGAAAAAGGGAGCTGGTGTTTTTTTTTTTTTTTTTTTTGGTTTTTTTTTTTTTCTGTTTTTATCTGTTTTTTGTTGTTTTCTCTTTTTATTATCTATTTATCCGAAAATATAAAATAAATTAAAAACTTAATTAATAAAATTAAATAGGCCTAAAATTAAGGCGTCAACACTTATCAACAGGGGATGAAATTGGTGGAGTAATTTTGCGGATGTTGATTCGATGAAGAAATTTGAAATCCTAATTATTTCCCCTATAAAAGGTTGTGCGTGCATAGAATTTAGGGGGCTTTTCACTCGGTTTTGGAATTATTCACCAAAAGGAAAGTCAAGGTTTGGTTTGGGAGGAAGAAAAAGCAAAAAGCAGCAAAAAGGAAAAATCAATTTCATTCATTAGGAGAGATTGCATTTTATTCGTGTCATATAGTTAGGTCATCTTGCCATGTCATGTCATTTCATGTTAGAGTAGTAGCATGCATTGCATAAAACATGATTCTCATTTTAAAAAAAAAGTGAATAAAAAGTGAGTGATTGCGTGTTAATTAGAAATCATATCTAGGACCGTTGATGTGAATTTTAATCTAACATTGCAGATGATTTCGTTGATATAAGGTAAGTCTTGCATTTTATTTATTTGTTTTATTGGATGTCAAAATTGATAGATTGCACACATGCATGATTACCTCACATGTTAGGGAATTAAAATCAATTCAAGCTGCTTGCCAAACTTTTTTTCAAAAATAAAAGAGAAAGGTACCGAAAGGGCGTTAGAGAAATCTAGCATAATCAAGTCCCCGGGCTCACAATCTCCAGTTCGTAGGAGTAAAGTAAATCTCCCGTTATTTTACTGGGGTTTCTAATCGACCTACCAAAAAATAAATTAGTGGCAATTCCTAAATAAAATTTATCTGCATGTTAAGAATCAAAATATAAGTTGTGAATCGGTATAGGCTTGGGAGAGCCCGAGTTAAGTCTAAACTTAACAATCCATTAGCTAAACCCTAGGTGGTTCACACCTCAAAAATTAGTCACCCAATATCCAATTTCCCCAAATCTTATCATTTCCCCAAATTGTATTTTGTCCCCCAATATCCCCTTATTTTACAACCAAGACTTTGGCCAATAAATCACAACTTTGCCATTAGGTTTAGTTTTTTCCTTCTTGATCTCCAATTTCCATTCGATAAATCATTTTCCAAAAAATTTGAATTTGCAAATAATTCAACGGACAATGAGACATCATCCAATAAATTAGTCTTGAAACTCTCGAAAGTTCGATACCTAAAATAGAATTAGATTTTATGGTTGAAAATCAATTGGATGCAACTCTAGTACAACCTAAATTATCAAGTGGCTTTTAAGGGTTTTCACGTAGTTAACTCATGGTCGATAATTTGTTATCTACATTTGTGCCTTTTCGAATCGTGGACGACCCTCGGTCATCTTGTAATCGTGATGATCCAATTACACACCTTGTGTGACATCCCGATTTTCCAATTTTATTTTCAATAAATTGAGATGGACATTTCGTTGGCACGCATATAGTTATTTTCCTTGAGTCGACTATTCATGTGAAAACTAGACTATCGGGTGAAGCCGTTAAGAGTTTCTAATGCATCAGACTCGAGAATTTAACCATGAAGCGATCTTTTGATCGAGCTAATCTGCAAGGGTCATTACGGCACAATTAAAAATCGATTAGAGATCAGAGATAGGTCGACTCGACAAAGGCATGTGATCGGGTGTGGGTGATACCACTAGATTGCACAATTCTTGTCGATCGGCACTAAACCGACTTTTCTGTCAATTGGGTATCATGTGTTCATATTTGAAACCTTGAGATTACCTCAATAACCGAAAGTCGTCAATATTTCAAAGATGTACATTGTGGCTTGAGATTATCAACCGCAGGTCAAATACATGAAAATTTCTAAAGGCTACCCAGTAGGTTATGCCACCCTAGTATTGTGCCAAAATGAAATTAACCGTGGAATTGAGATCAAATTCAGAAATTGGAAGTCTAGGTGTGTCACAGATTATTTTAGAAATATTGACTCATCTTTGGAAGATTTTTCATGCAAGTCGAGTTTTTTAGCAAAATAATCAAGGTATGGTTAATTTGGTTTGGAAAATTGGTAGGCCCGCTTTTGGTCGTGCTTTTGGGACTTAAGTTGGTTCTATGGACAAGTGAAGATGTGAATTTAAGTGTGGTGACATTAGATTAGTTTTATGGATTTCAATTTGATTCAATTGGAAGAAAATCAAGTGAAATTGAAAAAGTTGTTGTACAAGATTTTATACCCCGGCGGAGGATGGAATTGGACCCATTAAAGATTGTTGTGGGAGATTTGAAGTTAGTGGAGTATGACCTCACTTGATGATGTCATGGTGGGCCATTTTTGTGGATTAAATAAAAAGAAAAAAAAAAGAAATGGTCCCATCTCTCCCTCTCTCCTTCCTCTTTCCTGTGCGACCGCTCCTCCATCTCCATCTTCTTCTTCTTCTTCTTCTTCTTCTTCTTCTTCTTCTTCTTCTTCTTCTTCGGCTAGCAAACTAGGGAAGCGAAGCAGCAGCCAGCGATGCTGCTCGTCGCTGTCGCACGCCACTGGACCGCTCGCCGCCGCCACTTGTTTGCCCCGCGTCGCTCGCTGACCAGTTCGCCTCTCCGCTCCACCTCAGCCCACGTCTCCAGCCTTCGTCCGACATCTCCAGCAGCTTCCTGCCGTTGTCGTCGCCACCATGAGCCACCATCGGTCACCGCCTGAGCTACCGCCGCCTTTCTCCACCATTCCCGCGCCCGACTAGCGACTGGCACCCTTTCGTCCGACTGTGAACAGCAGCCAAGAAAATGGGTATGTCTGCCTGGTTTTGGCCCGTTTTAGCCGGCTTCCCGACCCCGAATGCTTGGCCTACTTTGAGGAAAGTTGTTCCCATCGGTGTCCCTGTCGTTTTGGTCCGCTCGGCTCGCTAATCCAGTGAGTTTAGCTCACTAAATCTTGATTAGACGGTTAATGATGCCCTAAGTGTGTTTAGTCTAAGTTACGTAAGTTTAGGTGATTACATTAGTTTATTTGGTTGATGATTAGATTATGGCATTTAATTAAGTTAAAGTGTGTTTAGTTTAAAGTTAAGTATGCTTATATTAATATAAGCTTTGATGTGACTTAAATGAATTTGTTTTTGATTTATTTAAGTATTATGAAATTATTAAATAATTCAATAATATATATTTATTCGAAATTATTAAATATTATTATTTAAATAAATTTCGTAATAAAATTAATTATTTAATAAATTCCGAAAATTATCTCGGGACTTTATTTGCTCAGAATTTCGTGCCGATCGCTGCTGTGTATTCAGATTTTGAAATTGATTGTTGGATATTATAAATTGAGTGTTGATTATGAAAAATATTGATATTATTATTTAATTAATTTTCGGAATAAATTTAATTATTTATTAAATTTCGAAAATTTTGTCGGACCTTATTCTCTTAGAATTTTGTGCTGATTGCCGCTGTGCATTTAGAATTTAAATTTGATGAATGGATGTGGCAAATTGAGTGTTAATTGTGGTAAATAGAGATTTTATTCATAAAAGCCCAAGTGCCAGTTTTGATGCAAAATTGAATTTTAATGATTATATTAAATAGTGGGGTTTGCAAAAGTGAGATATTGGCTTTTTGATTCAAAATTAGCGTGTCCCCACACACGTAAGTAATTTCAAGAATATTTTTAATATGAAAAAAATGGCCGGGATCACTATTTTAAGTGAAAGCATTGAGTGAAAAGCAAAGTGTTCTGGGGCCGAGTATGATTTGACTATGTGATAATTAAGAGGAATTGTCCTAGACTGTTGAGCCGGACTTGCCCCTATATGGGATGCCCACGCGGTGGATGCTGGTCACAGTAAAAGCTGAGCCGACTAGATCGATGCTCTTTTGAGAATGACGTTGACATAGTGACGAAACCGTGCTCCAAGGGGGGAGACGATGCTCCTTCGAGAATGCCGTCGACGTAGTAACAAAGCCGTGCTCCAAGGGGGGAGACGATACTCCTTCGAGAATGCCATCAACATAGTGACGAAGCCGCGCTCCAAAGGGGGAGGTGATGCCTGGCATTAATGTTAGAAGATAGCCGAATTGCGAGTAGGCTATGCCCTTGTGTGGCAATGAATAATAATTGGAATGCGTGCTAAGTGCGATTATGATTTATATGAAAGTGATGGCATTCCAATTGTTTGAATTATTATTACTATCTAAGATTGTGTAATACAAATTGTGTTAATCTGCAGGAAGGAATTAAGACGAGGTAAGTTTTTTGTGTGATATGGTTAGGCCACCTGGGGCGTATTTTCTTTCTAATAAGGGTTTAGGGGGTTGAACTTGTTGAGACAATGTCTCATCCTGATTGTAGGATTAAAATTTCAGGTCCCTGGTGGACAGAGCGGACAAATAACTTTGGTTGGCCTGGAGGAGTTGCAGAGGTGAAGTTATAGGGATTGGAGAACATGTTTGACTTGTAAGTCGTAGGACAGTTCCTTTTTAAGAGCCGGCCTTTCGTAGACTTTTGACCGTAGACTTCTGTTTGTAATTTTGTTGAATTATGAAAGTGTTAAGTTGTGGTTTTGCTTCCTGCTTTTCTATCTCGTATTTCATTGTCAAGGGTTTTATAATATGTTCCGTTTGCGCAATAATAAATGAATGGAGTCGGCGACACCACCTGGGAATGTCGCATTTGCAGGACCATGGTGGGATGTTGGCGCGCTCGGGGTTCGGGGTGTGACATCCCGTTTAAGTGGTATCAGAGCATGGTCTATGTATAGAGTAATAAAGTGCGATGAGTCATGGGATAGTTAGTAGGAAATGCTTTTAATGTGCCGATGCATGTGGTTAATAGCTGTTTGGTAATGTGTTTGTGGGGTCACTCAAATTCTAACCTGATGTTGGAATTGGAAAACATGTGTCTATAAAGAGCCTGTAGGATGAGTGACTAGGAGTGGAGAACTCCTTGGAAGAGGTCAGTAGGACTTATACCTCAGGGTAGGATGCTAACAAGAGTTGGTACCCAAGGTAGAACGCAGGCTTAGACCGGCGCGAGTGTGAGAGTACCGCTGCAAGTCGGTACTAAAAGTGTAGCAGCACCGAGCGATCCTAGGTTTGATGGTATTGTTCAGGCGCTAGTGTTCCTTGGAAGCTCGTTGGGTCAGTAAGCTCAGGACCGAGCCGCTACTGTTGCCATTGTTTCTACCGCTGCTAGTGTTATGACCATTGTTGTTGCCACACCTGTTGAGGCCCAATCTAGAGTTGTGATTGAGGATCAAGCCACCATATCCTAGTCAAGGTTTAGTTTAGACAAAGATAGAAATCGATTGGGGAGAAAGACCAATGTCAGAAGAAAGGTGCCCTGTTTCACCCAACCGGAAGAGTAGAATTGGAAAGTTAGTGTTCAACTCAATCGATGTGTGTCATGTCTGTAAGAAAATATAGGGATTTGTTCCATGCTGTAAGAGAGAAAGGATTTGTTACAAGGGTTGCCAGTACAGTCATCTGATCAAAGATTTTCCGTATAGATAGATTAAGCCACAGTTGTTTATGTCACCGCCATTGATAAGACAAAACAGAGGAAACGTGCTTCGGGACATTTAATGGGGTACTTGGAACAGACCCTAGTGCAAGGACAAATAGCATGTATTTCTCCAACCGCTTCGATTTTTCACAGGGGACGAGAGTTTGACTTACAGTCAACCAAATAATAAACCATAAAAAATTGATGACTTTTTTGTAATCATATCAACAACTCAATCTGAATATGTAGCAAGTTAATTACTCTCCACTGAAATCAGGAAATAATCATATCAGCAACTCAATCTGAATATGTAGCAAGTTAATTACTCTCCACTCAAATCAGGAAATAATCATATCAGCAACTCAATATAAAAATGTAGCAAGTTAATTACTACTGATTAAATTTCAGATCTAACATCTACTCAAATTCCATAAATACCATATCTATACATCTATATATACCCACTTCCAGGGCACACATGACACATATCTTCCACAATTGTCTCTAATAATCAAGCTCGGATTTCCTCCCTATAATCCTAAAAAACTCTCTAGACAATCATACCTCAAGTAATTAAGCCAACATACTTGGAAATTGAGAAGGGCCAAGCCAAGCTCAGAGCACCGATCATTCTTTTGGTGATTGCATCTAGTAGGTTTCTCTCATCTCTCGTTTATTATTATTATTTCTAAATGTAGAACTGCACTAATGAATTTTCCAAACTTCCCTTCTTTTAAGGTCTTGCTGTCTCACAAGCTAAGGAAGGAAGAGTATACTGTCTTCAAGACGGCAATGGCAAAGCTGATGTTTGTCCTATTGGGTTTTGTCCCATCATTACACAAGGCCAATGTTTCTGTGTTCCATCAAAGCGCCAGGATGCCTCAGCTAGCAAGGAAGGAGAATTTATTTGTATTCCAGAGATGTGTTCTACGGGGTTTCATCCCATCGTTGTAGACGGCAAATGTAAATGTGTACCTATTCATTGATGCGTGTTTCGAATGCGTAAGAGGAGAGGAAGAAAGAATAAAAGGGAATAAGAGAGAGGTGTGTTGCATGTGTCAGAGATTTTTATAAATCGATTTAGCTCTTATTGAAATGGGTTGATGCTATTGAGTATTTGACTTATCCTTTTTGGTGGTCTCGAAATTTTCCAACAATTGAAATCAATGAATTTCAGGCATTGCCGTTAGATTCCACTGTTATATTAGATAATTCGATAAGAAAAAATGATGATCGCACTCCTTGTATGTTAGGCAAATGGTTGGAGATCAATAAGAAATACAAATTTGATATTTGGTCTCAAAAACGAACTCCAGAAAGAGTGCCACACTCGATATGTTTAGGATTTTGAAGTCGATAGCTAAGAAATTAAGACGTATTTAGAACATTCTATATTGACAGGAAAAATAAAGTGCTGAAAATGAAGATGAAAGGGAATTGTGTGGAAATCATAGATGTTTTTTTGTTCACATTCATGTCTGACCATCATCCGTCAGTGAAGCTATGATTATGATTGAGTAATTGTAATCTCATCTTTGCCAATCATAGTAAAACATCTAGTCGATCTCTCTCCATGGAGTAAGCACACATCGAAACACACAATCCACCATGTTTGGTTTTTATCTATACAATTCGTTTGGTACTCAAATCGTTTCACTTGTTAATATTCTCACAATAATACTAATAAAATCGGTGGCACTTTTAAGGTTTGTCAAAACACAACAAAGAACCGAGTCAAGCCAATATATGAATTGCACTTATCCAAATTTAACCCAAAAGTAGATCTTGGTTGTTGTACATACTTAATGATAGGTCTGTCATATGGATGGGTCAGGTCGGATCAACAATGATCCCACCCAACTAGATCCATTTTATTCATATGGACCCTTTTTTATACAATATAATTTTAGTGTTCCAAACTTGATTTAGACCTAGACCCAACCCATGCCTGCCATTGCCTAGACTCCGATTTTTTGGCAACTTTTAAATCTAATTTTTTTTTTTTTTTGTGTTTGAAGAATGGGCAACTCTATAGATCAACTCGCCAAGTTAATGAGAGAGCTCAAGTGCTTAGGTCAGGTCATGGGCTACAACTTTGTGTGGCTTATGGGCAACATGGAAATGTTGGTAAGCATCACATTGACGGGCAAAAGTAAAGAGGCTTTAGAATCAAGAACTGATTAGTTCCGGTTCAAATCCTAGTTCTCTAATTCAAATTTCCTTTTCTCTAGGAGGCGGCCCATTTATGTTCGATTTTTCTTCTTTTTTTATAGAATATGAAAGTCACACCATTTCACCACAAAAACATATACAAGTCAAGTTGTTGCTTACTCATGTTGAAGACAATGGTTCGATTCTTAATGCATGTAAAAGTATTGTTTTTGTTAAAAGGAGAGGCTTTGGAATCAACCTCAAGGGACTTGGGCCAAACCTTCGCGGACCTAGGCACCGGGGTCTCAACCGTACCTTAATGGACCTAGGTTTGACATTTGTGAACTCGCGCACATGCATTGGGGTCTTGGGCTTGGCCTCAATAGATTTTGGCCAACTTTTATGGACTCAAGCCCAACTACCAAGGAGCTGGGCTTGACTCCTATGAACCTGGGTCAGGCACTAGTGACTTGGGTGAAGGAGCTAGGCACCCCGACATGGTTGCTTAGGAATTAGGCATAGGTTGGTGCCAAGCATAAGCATTGGTATCTCAAACTTGGTCTCGAGGAACATGGGTCGGTCTCCATGGACTCGAGCATGGGTACTAGAGTCTGAGGCTAGGCCTCTTGAGGCCTAAGACCTACCTCTATAGATTGGCCATAGAGGAACCAAGCTCGGCCACGATGGACCTTGCCAAAAACCAATGATTTTGGCACTAAGATGGGTTACTCGAGCATGGTTGATAGAGACTCGAGCTTACCCAAGCACTACATTCTAGGCCCAAATTGGGGTTGAACCTAGCCTCTATTGACTTGGCTGTGGAGGAATTGGGCCCAAGCTCAATTGGCTTGGGTGCACCTTGATGGTTGATTGTATCAGACTATTTAAAATAACGTAGACAATGAAAATAGATCATAGACAAACTAATCCTAATTCGAGATGTATTGTCTATAAAGGTTGTGACCTCGAAGAGGACTTGTTTGGAGTCATGCTACCCTAGGAGAGATTCCGCTCTCTTAGGGTTGGTCGACCTCGGTAATTGCTCGTCTACGGTCTCGTGACCTTGACTCAAATGGAACTAGTGGAGCCATGAGCCCCTACTGATATAGCTAGTACGAGTACCTAGAGGGGGGGTGAATAGGTATATAAAAGATTTTTCTTGATAATTGCACAATACTAGACAGTTGAAGGATTTGCGACAAATAATAATCAACATAAGACTGAGTAAAGGAAAGAGAGAATTGAACACGCGGTTTATAGTGGTTCGGCTTATTTCAAGCCTACATCCACTCTTCTGCACTGACAGCCAATTGATTGGATTCCACTATGAACAAAGAGATGTTACAGCATTGATCTTCCTTGATTTCTTGGTGTAGATGATCTACGACACTCGCTCAAGGTCTCACTAAGTATAGACACTCTGTGTGTATACGATTTCGCTCAAAATATATCGACTAATAATCAAGGTGCTTCAGATTCTGGAATTTCTCTATCGATCACGCATTAAAAACAACTAGAACGTCTTCCTTTTATACTCCTTTATGCCTTCATACCCGTTGGCACTTACCAAAGGAATTCCTCCAATCTACCCGTTGGACGGAATCAATTAAGAAGATCATTCGAGCTATTAAAGGAACCTGACGATAGCCCATCAATCATGTTCGCCCATATAATCAGGATCTTGGTTTCCAAGAATAGAACATTCCAAGAATATTTCATCGACCATCGGATCTTCAATCGATACGAATAAAAGAATCCTTTAATTTTATCCAGCCAAGAGATCTTCTCCAGAGGATAGGATTAAATCCTCAACCAAATACTTCGGCTCTGGATTTCCTTCATCACTGGATTAGAAAGACTGTCAATGAGAATAGTCTTGAGTCTTGAGTCTTGAGTCTGGTGATCATAAAGTCTTCAGACTCTAAACAGAAGGTCTGCAAATATACAGACTAGACTGATAGAAACGTTTTGTCAGCTTCAAAATATTCTGGAAAGATTTCTCCAACACCTACCACTTTGGCTTTCTATTCATCATTGTATTTGTGCATGTGAGGTTCAAACAACGTAATGGCGACCTTGTCCTATTTGGCCAGAGGTCAACGAGCACAAATGGACCCTTGCCAATGCCAAGCTTACTACCACTACTCTTGCTTCCTCCTTTTCTCTCTTAAGTAGTGTTTGGTCATCTGCATTTCTAGTCTATATATGATTGGATAGGACAATATATGAAATTGATGGACTTTGCTATATCATACGCATTGCTTGGTCTAAGTGACTGATTGATATAATTAAACATGAAAATGCACAAGGGATGATGGTAAAAATTTCTTTTGATTCATTGTTAAAGAAACTATAAATGCATAACATAGATAACCTCCATTAATCAATTTATAATGATAGTACGATTTATATCTTGAACAAAAAATGAGCTAATTATAGAATTCCAAAGCCACATATTCGAATATGACAATCAATGTAAATGGAACACCAAATCTAGTGAGAGAGAATACATGATTATTCACCTTCATGATTCGCAAAATGGGTTTTGGTTACTGAATATGCTTTTGTTATCTTGAGCTCAACAAGACCCGATTGGCAATGTGGCCCAATCCTGAAGTTAGTTTTATACAATCACCAGCCAATATAAAATTGAATCTGCAATAAACAACCATGCTCAATTAAGTTTCGACTTTTTTGCTGCCAATAATCATATAAAATTGAGTTTCTTGCCACCTTCATGAAATTTCAACATGAACTACAAAATCACGAAAAACAAGAAGTTTCAACTTTTTTGCTGCTTGCATAGACTTTTAGTGTGAACCATAAAGCTACAAAAGAGAAAGAGTTTCAATTCTCTCATCATTTTCTTTTAGCTTTGACGCGGACAAATAGCTACAGAGAAGTTGTCAAATTTTAACATTAATCAAATATGCGAAGGAAAATAATATATTGTGAATTAAAAAGATATGTGTTCAGGTTTGAAATTATTCATTAAAAATTGGGGTTCTTCTACTTCAATTTTATTTACTAATTTTTAATTAATTTTCCTGTTGCATTTATTTTTCATTCCATTCCATCATTACTTAATTAATCTTTTATGAAATATCAAACTATACAAATATACCTAAAATATGTAATAAATATACATATTGATATATGTTATAGTATAGAAAGAAATTCAAATGCGAAAAAAAAACTAAAATTATCCATTTTTTATTTTGTATTTTCTTTTTATATTAGAATCTAAATATGATTTTATTTTTATCATCTTTTATATATTTTTAAGTTTTAATTTTATTATTTAATGAAAATATCATATATTATGGATATAAGAAAATCCTATCCATCCGTATCCCACTTTTTTTTTTTTTATATATTAATTTTATCCAGATTATATTTTGTTTATATTCGATTTTACCCATTTTGGATGGAAAATCAGACATAAGCTTTGGTAGCCTTGACAGGAGGGGCCTCAAGAAGGTAGGGTTCCTCCTTTTCTCCACTGTCTCTCGATCGTGTCGAGCCCCAAAAGGCTGTTGCTTGACGACCCTTTAGAGAGTAACCCAGGTAATGTTCACTTCGTGCTCGAAGATTTTCTTGATCCCTTTACACTTCTTGCGCATTGGTCTCATCAATGATTTCTTTGTTTGTCTTGCATGCGTCAAGTTTCTTTTTTCTTTTTTTTTCTTTTTCTCTGGGAAGTTTGTGTGATGTTTAGTTTAGCTTGTGTTAGGCGCAGAGATACGCGTGGATGAGGCTGATACTGAGGCAATTTGGTTCTCTTTGCTTTTGGCAGCCTGAGTTCGCCTCATGTTCTTGATGTGCTGGAGTGAATTGGGTTGTGAGTGCTTGTTGCAGTGATGCAATTCGTGAGAATGATGGCAGATTATGGGTTGTTGTGGCTCAGTTAGAAGAAATGAAATCAAATTTTGAAAGTTCTGTGATGCTCTTGCTTTTCAGGGTTTTCTTGTTCCACTGGCGTTGTAACCAGAGGGCTTGTGATTGATCTACCAAGAGTTGTGATCAGAGTCGGAAGGGCACTTTTTCCTCTTCTTTTAGTTTAATCTTCAATGATCGGAGAGAATGATGAAGAAGTGGATGCAACCGTTCTAGTTTCGAGTAAGCACAGGGAATTGATTGGCACTCAAGTTTTAAGCTGCAAACGACTGTGCGATCTACCTGATGAGATTCTCCCAAGGGTCCTAGATTGTCTCTCAACGAGCGATGTGGTGAGAACAAGTATTTTGTCATTAATTACACTAATCGTGATTAATTACACTAAACTCGATTAACTAATCTAACTTAAGTTTAATCTAAACCGTCCTTAATTACAATTAAGGCTAAACTAAAATTAACAAGAACTAACCGTCATTATCCTTAAATTAACCTATCCTAAACGTAATTAACTATCTAATCAAGGATTATGAGTTAATTCACAAGTTTTCCGACAACGATGTTTAATCTAAACTGTCCTTAATTACAATTAAGTCTAAACTAAATTCAACTAACACTAACCACCATTATCCTTAAATTGACATATCCTAAACGTAATAAACTACTTAATTAAGGATTATGAGTTAACTCACAGGTTTTCCATCAACAACAGACTAGCGGCGATGGCGGCGTGACGATGTCGAGGGCAACGTTCATGGCTCGATCGGAGACCCAACGGCAGGGACAAAGCCCTTAAAGCTCTTGGCCACTAAGGGGAGAAGGGGGTTCAGTGGAGGTGAGTCCGCGGTGGAGATAGAGGTGGCGGCTCAATGGCGTGACGACAACAGCAAAGGTGGCTCAAGCGGCGACGACATAGGCGGCTCGAGCGGGCGGCAAGAACGGTGATTCGAAGAAGGTGGGTCAGTGGCGTCCAAGGTGGCGATGCGGGTGGTGGTGGATGGTGTTGAGGGCATCAATGTTGCAGGTGGTGGTGGATAGTGGTGAGCAGCGATAGGTGCGGTGTCGAACGGTAGAGTAAGCAGTGGCAACGGCAGCTCGGAGGCCAGTAAGTAAATGGTGGTGAAATGATGGAGATGAGGAGGAAGATGAAAGAACAAGAAGAAGAGGAAGAGAAGATGAAGGGAAGTGTTTTGGCAGAAGTGAGGGAGGGCAAAACTAGGAAGGAAGGGAGAGGAGAAAAGATTTTTCTCTAAAAATCTCATCATTTTCCCAAATTTTCATCATTCTCTTCACCAGCTGTTCCTAAAAACCCTCTCTCCCAAGTATTTTGTCCCTCGATATCCTCTTATTTTCTTTTTCTTTAAAACCAAGACTTTGGCCAATAAATCACAATTTTTCCATTAGGTCTAGTTTTTCCTTCTCAATCTCCAATTTCCATTCGATAATTTATTTTCCAAAAATTTTGAATTTGCCAATAATTCAACGGATAATGAGGCATCATCCAATAAATTAGTCTTGAAACTCTCGAAAGTTCGATACTTAAAATCGAATTAATTTCATGGTTGAAAATCAATTGGATGCGACTCTAGTACAACCTAAATTATCGGGTGGCTTTTAGGGGTTCTCACGTGATTAACTATTTTTGATCCACATTTGTGACTCTTCAAATCGTGGACGACCCTCAATCATCTTGTAATTGCGATGGTTCAATTACATACCTTGTGTACAATATTAATAGAAAATCGGTTTATTGTCGTTCGACGCAAATATTGTAATTATGCAAAATCATCTGAGAACTGACTACGTACTTCCGTCAATCGATTTACATCCGTTTGCTAATAGACTTATAACAATGTAGTATTGAACCTTGTTAATCCTTATAATCGAGAGATCGATCCCTGATTGAATTCATTGGTCTTTCGTGTTTTAACCATTTACGGTCTCATCCAATAAATTAGTTAACTTGTGAATAATAAATTCAGAGTAAAATAATCATAAATGCATTGATGAAATAATCATTTCATATATTTCAAAGTAGGGACTAAATTTCGGGATATCACATTTAGGATAGTTGGCGATGGTCCCACCAAATCTCACATCCCTCATATCTTCTAACTATGCGGAAGATTTTTGAGATGGCGATGGATGCTTGTTCTCTAGCTCGGAAAGCTAACTATCAAAGGACGTCCATGAATCCCTGTCAACTGTTGCACGCGAATACGTCATCAACTTGATGCAGTTCTTCGTTACATCCTATATTTACCAGTGAAAGATGCGAGGAGAACAAGTGTGCTATTGAAGAGCAAATAAATAGACTTGTTAGATGCTCGTTTATGTATTGAAGAAATCAACACATCAGAAAGCTCCTCCACTCTATTTTACCTGTGCTTTCCAAACTACTTAATAAAACTTCCCTTCTTTGTTCCAGCCTCCTTTATTCGAAGGCCATTGCCCGAGATGCTGGCAATGCAAATGGCTATACATTGGCGCGCCATGCATTTCGATGGCGACTTAAAATGCCTGGTGCGGTGCAGCTGCCCAGGGCAAAACGGTGGTGATCAAAATGCTTGGTGCGAAGATTGCATGCACCTGTGAAGATGAATGGAAAGCTTTGAACCTTGCCTTGCAAAGATGGGTGTGCACATCGATGGCACTGCACTAAGAGTCTCATCCAGGAAAGGAACGCCGGAATCGCTATGGATTGCCTAAATGCTGATTGCATCCTCTGCTTCTGTCGTCTGCTCAAGTTCATTGCCCTCGCTCACCAGCCAGAGTCAAAATCTAGTAGATGCTGTCTCAACTACATCAGTAGCAAAGTGTAAGCTGAGATGATGACTCAAGACAACGCCTTGGAGGTCAACCACAAGAGACGGGACGCTCAAGAGAACAAAGAGCAGAATATGTGACATCACAAAAAAATTTTCTGCTAATTTTTTTCGAAGATTTTTTGACTGGTTTAGAGGATCGTCCTCAATCTTTGAAGTAAAATTTGAGTTTTTCCTGGCATTACTAGACCGGAACTTTATAATTTTAATATCATTAAAAACCACAAATTGATAATCTTACGATATAATTACCTCAAGCTAAAGTTTCATTTAAAAAATAATCCCCAAATGGGTATTTTTTATATTTTGGTAAAAGGTAAGAAATATATTGAGGAAGGGCCAAATGTACATCCCAAATGGGTATTCTGTAATACATTTACCCAAAATTAATTTTCATACTTAAAAGGAAAAAAAAATCTAATGTGATACCTTGATCATGATGTACCTTCCATCATCATTTCGTTCAATATTTTGTTAACCTACATACATGTCAATATACATGGCGGGATAGTGCGAAATGGATTGGATGTGACAAATAAAAGATCTGACCTGAAACTTTATATCGTTAATATTATTAAAAATCACAAATTGATACTCTCGCGATATAACCACCTCAAGCTAATTTTCATTTAAAAAATAATCTCAAATTGATATTCTCTAACGCATTTACTCAAAACTAATTTTCGTTCTTAAAAAACCTAATATGATACCTTGGCCGGATGTACCTTCCATTAGCATTCCATTTAATATCATGTTAACATAGGTACGTATAAATACACGTGGCACGATATTGTGAAATTGATATGGCGCGAAAATTAATAGATCCGACTTAGAAAATTCAAATGTGGTGATGCGTATATATTTAATTGACAGGTAGGTTTGAATCAGGAATACCTTTTAAATTTTTTTAGAGGTTTAAAAAATTAATTTGGATTATATCTGTCATAGATCTTATGAGACGAACATTACACTGAAATAAATGTGTATTGAGAATTGATTTGAGATTTATAAATCACGCGATTCCGGTGTCCTTAAATTCTGATTGCCCGGACCACACCTCCCCCTTGTTCCTTCTCTCCGGGACTCCCAAGCCCATCACCCTCGGTGCTGCAGTCACATACAAATTCCATGGCGTCAGCATAGCAACCCAAAGGTAATCTTTCCCGGTCGCTGACAACTTCGAGTTTTGTTCTCTGCCCCCCGGTTTTCCTTGCTTGCTTGTCGCCTTCGGTCCGTGAGACCATCGAGTTGATCTCTCTGAGGGGTTGCCCCATCTCGCGCTGGCCCATTTCCTGTTGAGCGAAAGGCATCGGGCTTCATTGTTTATGCGGTTGTCAACCCGTTTACTGTAATTTGAGGAAGAGGGTTGTCACTTTTTTGCTGGTTGTGATGGTTGCATCACGTGAAATGGCTGCTGTTGTTAGCCAAGTCTGTCTTATTCCAAGAGTGCATTTTGATGAAGTTTACATTCGTTGGTCGCAGTAATTTCATCATGGTTTTGTCTCTGAATCTGTTTTTGTTCTGTTTTCATTAATCGTCGATGGGCACCTGCTGAAGTTTGGGGAGAAGTTCGTTTGCTCTCTGTTATGCTGACCGTTGTGTAAGATATTTGGTGATTTATTTGCCAGGACTTGTCCTCTGAGGCATCGGTTCGTTCCCTCTTTTTAGTTTAGTCTTCTGAGTGGAAAGGTTTGTGGAAGCCATGGATGCAACTTATCCAGCTGGGGAAGCTAAATGTCAAAAGAGGAATGAGAACACGGATATTAGTTGCTGCAAGAAATTGTGTGATCTACCTGATGCGCTGCTTCTGCGCATCTTGGAATTGCTTCCTATGGAAGATGCTGTGAGAACGAGCGTGTTGTCGAGAAGGTGGGAGTTCCTGTGGACTTCTATTCCTAATCTTCTCTTCGACGAAACTGAATTCCCTAACCGAACACTCTTCATGAATTTCGTGGAAAGAGCACTTGTATGTCGAGACTGCTCCTCTATGAATGCTTTCTCTCTCTCGTGCAGTGTGCAATCTGATGCGGCCCGCATCAATGCGTGGATTGCTGCCACGGTCAGGTGCAATGTGCAGAAGCTCGAGCTACAACTATATGATATTGAACAGCCATACGTGTTACCTTGCTGCCTGTTTAGGTGCAAGACACTGACAGAATTCGATCTAGATATGCCAATTAATCTCAGAATTCCTACTTTGGTTTGTTTTAGGAGTATAAAGGTCTTAAGACTTGAGCAAGTCAATTTTGTGGACAATGATTGTACTGGAGAGTTGTTTTCAGGCCCAGCCCTACAGGAGTTGCGTCTCACAAGGTGCAGCTGGACAGCTCTCAAAGTGCTTAAAATTTCCGCTCCTAATCTCTGGCGCCTGAATATAAGTGTATGTGATGAGTATGATGGAAGAAATTGCCAAGTACTGATCAATGGAGCCAGACTCACACGCTTCCACTATTGTGGCGAGCTCTTCTGTGACTATGACATATCTGGCTTAGACTTGCTAGTTAAGGCTTACATTAATGTGGATATGGGCAGTCATCCAACGGTAGACCAAATACACCGTGGATATAAGCTCTTAAGGAAACTTTCTAATGTCAAAAGGCTGACCTTACTGGGTGAAGTTGTCAAGGTACACTATTTTCCCACATCCTCCGTGATTTTCAATTGATTCGCCGGATTTACCTCTTATGCATGTTCATTCCTTTTAAAACTCCGTGTTCATTTTCTCTAGTGTGGTTCACTGCTTTTTTAATTTGTTAGTAGGATTTGGATGAGCACAATGAGCTCCGTAACACTCTACCAGCTTTTCGTAACCTCACGGACTTGAAAGTATGGGATGGACATGGGGGCCTAGAGTGTAGACAACTCGGAGTGATACTTAGAAGATCTCCTTGTTTGAGGAGTCTTGAGTTTCAAGAGGTGATTTATTACTGTACGTTTTCCTGTGTACTGCCATTGCATACTTCTGGTGGGGGCAATGGCTAACTGATCTGATGTTGCGATACAGAGAATGGATGTGTTTTCTCAAACATTTGACGGGATATTGGACCCTATGCCTCCTTGTTTCTTATCAACGCTCAAGAAAATCACCATTTGCTTTTTTTATGCAACTGATGCGGAGATCTCAGCTGTTAGGGTTTTGCTTAGGACAGCTAAAGCTTTGGAAGAATTAGTTATTCATTGTGACGAGAGTTGTTCTGAAGATGCTGTTGGAGACTTGAGGCACTTGGTGGAGATGTCAAACTTGACTGGTTCATGCCGCACGATTCGTCTAATTATTAAATAGCATGGGGGCCTGCATCGGGATCTGAATACATCGAGACTTTCTCATTATATGTAAGATCTTTTGATTAACCCCTTTGTTTTTGTATTGTGTGGCATGATGTCTTTTATGCCATAACATTGTTGTCCATGTTCAGGCTCAATCTTATATTCTCATCGGTGGTAGCTTCTTTACTCTGACAATCCTACAGATACATTCTTTATTGCCAGGCTGCCTGCACGTAGATACATCAAAATTTCGGGGAAAATTACAATGTGGAGAAAACAGGTTAATGCATTGTGGCTCAAACTCTTCCTAGCACTTTGGAAGGCGACCTGATGGAACACTAATGGGAGTTACCCAAGGGATTAAAGTGCTACGAAGTACACCTGGTTTTTTTAGCATTTCGCGGTGTCTATTTACAGAATGTCTTGTGTAGATCAAGACTCATTGATCATTATGTTTTTTACGCTAACATTGTCGCGACCTCTTTTTTTCTCGGCGACCTCTTTTTTTCTCGGCGCCCACATCAGGGGCGGGCACCTAAGGAGGCTAATGGCTTAGCTGAAATTAGTTATACCCGGACTCTCCCAAGTCCACCAATTCACGACTTTAATAGTCTAAGTTTTTAACTTGTAAATTAATTTAAAAACGGAGTCACCACTAATCGGTTTGGGGTGGGTCGATTAAAAACCCAAGTGAAGTATCGGGAGAAATACTCGCTCCTGTGCAACCAAAGAAATTAGGATCGGGAACTTGATTACACTAGTTAATCACCAATGCCCTTTTGGTACCTAATCTTGTTTAAACCCTAAGGCTTTTTGGATTTTTTAGGGTTTTCCATGCATTTGATGGGAAGGAAAAACATTTTTGGGTCTTTTCCTATTTTTGGACATAAAAGGGAATTTTTTTGGATTTTTTGATATTTTTCAGAAAATACAAGTCTTTTTGGCATTTTATGAATTTTTGACTTTTTCATGAATTTTTGGCTTTTTCTTTGGATTTTTGGCATTTTTGGAAAATATGAAATATTTTTATTTTTTGATTTTTGGGAAAATAAAACATTTTTGTACTATTTTTTAATATTTTTCAAAAATAAATCATTTTTTGATTTATTGATTTTTTTGAAAATAAATTATTTATTTTTTATTTATTAAAATAATAAAACAAAACCGACACGCGTAGTGGGCCCGACTTAAAACGTAGACGGGCACGCGTAACGGGCCCGACTTTTTTTTTTTTGGTGGGAACAAAACGACGCCGCAGCCCAGGAGCCTGTTTTCAAAAAGAACCGGGCCAACTCGACGACCCGATTCGGCAAAACCCTACCCGACTCGTCGACTCAGATTCCTGCCGCCCCAAAAATTGCGAAAACCCTACCCAAATCGATCCGCGCCCGACCCGGCTCTGACCTCGCGACCCGGTTTCCAGCCGCCCTTGATCTCGCAAAACCCTACCCGATTTCGAGACCCACATCCAATTCGATGACCCGGAAAATCACAAACCCTAGGGTTTGCGAATCCGCGACGCCGAGGGGGGGAGAAACCGAGGCGTTACGGTGGCGATGACGGCGACAAACCGCTTACAAGGATGGCGAGGACAAGCTACAATGCGGCTGTGTTGGTGTGGTCGGTGGTGACACGGTTCGAGGGGGGGAATGTAACAGCGACAACGCGATCGACTGCTACTGTTACCTTTTTGTGACGAGGTGGCGAACGGTGGCGATGACAGGGCAACGACGGCGGCCACTCAGCTTCCAGATCTAGCGTGGCGTCGGCGAATCGATCACAGTAACCACTTCAGGGGGGAATGATAGCGAGCCTTCGAGGTCGGGACTTGGTTGAGGCGACGGCGTCGGCACAGCGTCCGGTGGCAACGACAGCAGTAAGAACTCCAGATCTGCGATCGGCCGGACCTTCCTCCGCCTTGATTCTCTCTCGCTCTGGCCAGATCCGAGCCTCCACCGGCCAAATCTGACCTTCTCGAGGTCGCTCACCGCCGGCCTTCCCTGAAGTCTCTCGGTGGAGGGTGAGCTGAGCTCGCGACTCGAGTTCTCCCTTGCGCTCGCCCTTCGATCTTTCCTAATGTCTCTCAGTGAAAGATCTCCGAGCTCGCCACACCCTCTAGCGATGCTTGCGGCCACCTATTTATAGGCGAAGGAAATCCGGTCAACAGAGGGCCTCGGTTGCCGGCCTCCGGCTTGCCCACCGGTTCCGCTCGGCTGAACCTGTGTCCATCAAGCTTTCCAACAAAGCTCGCTCAGCATTAATGGCGCGTGAGACCTTATCCTCTCCGGCCAACGTCGGCCTACTCTCCTCGGCCATAGGCCGTCCTTCACACGTCAGCCTCCCTCGCGCACGTGAGTTGCAGCAGTGAAGGAGAGGGAAGGAAGAAGAAGAAGAAGGGAAAAAGGGGCCGAGCCGAGGGCTGAAGAGAAGAGTGGGCCTAAGGAAAAGGGGGCTGGGCTTTTGCTTTGCTTTTCTTTTTTGTTTTTGCTGTTTTTATTTATTATTTTTTTATATATTATTTATCTGAAAAGATAAAATAAAATAAAATAAAACTTAATTAATAAAATAAAATAAACCTAAATAAAATTAAGGCATCAACATTGCCCCTCTTTGAAGGTGAGCTCGCAGAGGTTGCATTCAAAGATAAACTAATGCCTAAATTTTATCCATGCATGCGTAGTAGATTATATTTTATTTGGGACCTATTATTCTATGCAAAAAAAGAGCAGTATAACTTTACATATACTAAGACAGATAAGAAGATACCTGTAGTTACTTACCGGGAGTGAGTGAGATAGGGTGTGAACCTTGGGTTTGGCAAGTATCAAGGTGTCATCTTACCTGGTGATATGAGGAGGTTGCTTTTCCAGGACTCGAACCATTCTTCGTTCGCCTGTTAAAACAATTAATAATTTGTCTAAGACCTGAACCTTTCTTCAGTCGCCTTGACAAGAAATTGTCTTTCCAGAACACGAACCATTCTTCGGTCGCCTGTTAAAGCAATAAGTTGTTTTTCTTGGACCCAAACCTTTCTTCGGTCGCCGTGACAGGGGATGCACCGACCTTTCTCAAGGTATCTATTTGTGGGTGCCTGATCTGTATCGAGGACACCAATTAGTACCTAACCTTTCTTGGAAGATGCGCCGACCTTTCTCAGGACATCATATTTGTTGGGGTGTCTGACTTCTGTCAAAGACACCGGTAGGAACCCGACCATTCTCAGGAGGATACGCCGACCTTTCTCAGGGTATCAATTTATGGGGTGTCTAACTTCTGTCGAAGACACTAATTGGAACCCGACCTTTCTCGGAAGGATGCGACGTTCTTTCTCAGGGCATCGATTCTAAAAGATACCTGGACATTCACAGGCATATCAAAGAGTACCTAGATATTCACGAGTACTAACCTGAAGGATATTTGGGCCTTTGCAGGCGTCAAAAGGGGCATTTGGCTGATCATAGGCATTGGAGGGGTACTTGGATAATCACAAGTACGAATTCTTGAATGATACCTAGATGTTCACAAGCATCAAAGAGGTACCTGATAATTGGAAATATTGAGAACATACCTTGGGTATTTGTAAAGGTCTCTCACCTCCTGGTAATTGAGAATATTGAGGTCGAGCCTCTCATATTCATGAAGGTCTCTCACCTCCTGGTATTATGAACTTGAATGTGGTATGAGGCTTACCTGGATTGCCGCACACACTTAAAATGGGTGGAACACCTGGGTAAACGCAAGTGTACAAAGTACTGGGATACTTGGATGAACACAAGTATTTAATGATACGACTTGGGACCACTCAACTGGTCCAATTGTAAGAAAGCATACCTGGGTAGGCGTTGCCAAGCAAAGCAATGGAATGCTTGAACAACTGCTATATTATTTGGGGACAACTCGAGCATGGTGAGTGTCAATAAGAGAGAGTACCCGATGAGTGGTGGGTTCTCAAAGATTTCTCAAACATAAAGCTCTAGGAGTGAGGTTGGGGATGTGCTTTCCAAATGATATCTCTAATCTTTAAGAGCATGCTTGTTGTTTGCACAATATGCACACATACACACAATGATTATATGTGCTATAATTCAAATGTGATTTATGCATGACAATCTTGTCAGTTTTGTATCATTCGAATTCCACTAGGGAAGATTTTGAAAGACAACCTTTATTCGGAATATAAATGTCTTGAGCATGCCAGATGAGGGACTTTAATTCTGAAAGGACTTTCCTCTCACTCTCATGGAAAAGGCTATCCTGACCAAAGAATGCTAAGAGGAAGATCTTGGCTTTTTGGGTCATTGATTGTTTTTCAAAGCATTCGGTTAAAGATGATAGCAGAAAAGCATTGTTGTTGGCTTGAACAATTTCTCTCACCGAATGATTTTTTAGAAACCATGATAGACTAACCACAAGGTCAATGCCGATTGGTGGCTTGGCAAGCTCGCTTCCCAGGGGGCATTCCTATGGCGAGACTGTACTCTTCTAAAGTCAGAGTCAATTCAAATTTGCTGAACATGAAGGTGGATGCTTCAGGGCACCAGAAATGTGGTAGTGCTTACATGACCCCAGAGTGGATATTAATTTGGAGCAATGGGAGGAGATGACCGATTCTTGCTTTGACGCACTCTTGGCCTAACTGCTTCCACTATATGAGAAGCTCTCCCTTTAGGGTAGGAATGAACTGGATATCAAATCTTCCCATCGCATATAAGTAAGGGAAATACACAACCTGACCCTATTTTGCCATGAGCCAGAAAAGACTGAGTAAAAGTAAATAAATTACTTTGCTTTTAAAGAAAATGGCAAGCACAGAGACATGCAGATGGGACGTGCGGCTCGATTTCTAACTGAGAAGGTTTGTTGAAATTAAAAGGGTATCCGCCCGTCGCAGTCTTACGTTAGCAGCATACCCTCCTAACTTCGGCTAAGAAATTCAGGGAAAAGAAATGCAACCTTTACATCGCAGTCTTGCGTTCAAGGTTGTATCTTTCTTAACACCATCCTAGAAATCCTATGGTGGCCCAGGTCCGGCGGCCGGGTTGTGTGTGCCATGTGTAGTGTTAAAACAATAAAGCATGCACAGTAGTTTATAATCACAAGACATTTTATTTTAACGAAAATTAAGATAAACTTATAAGCTACTAACCTGCATAAAGAAAAAATAAAAACAAGTCAGTAAAGTGCTTAAACAAGATAAAACGGTCTAAGTCCTCAAATGTCCTCAGCGGAGTCGCCAAGCTGTCGCGACCTCTTTTTTTCTCGACGCCCACATCAGGGGCGGGCGCCTAAGGAGGCTAATGGCTTAGCTGAAATTAGTTATACCTGGACTCTCCCAAGTCCACTAATTCACGACTTTAATAATCTAAGTTTTTAACCTGTAAATTAATCTAAAAACGAAGTTGCCACTAATCGGTTTGCGGTGGGTCGATTAGAAACCCAAGTGAAGTATCGAGAGAAATACTCACTTCTGCGCAACCAGAGAAATTAGGATCAGGGATTTGATTACACTAGTTAATCACTAATGTCCTTTCGGTACCTAATCTTGTTTAAACCCTAAGGCTTTTGGATTTTTGAGGGTTTTCCATGCATTTGATGGGAAGGAAAAACATTTTTGGGTCTTTTCCTATTTTTGGACATAAAAGGGATTTTTTTTTTTGGATTTTTGGTATTTTCAGAAAATACAAGTCTTTTGGGCATTTTATGAATTTTTTGGCTTTTTCATGAATTTTTGGCTTTTTTGGATTTTTGGCATTTTTGGAAAATGTGAAATATTTTTTATTTTTTTATTTTTTGGGAAAATAAAAAAAAAAATTGTACTATGTTTTAATATTTTTGAAAATAAATCATTTTTTTATTTTTTGATTTTTTAAAAATAAATTATTTATTTTTATTTATTAAAATAATAAAACAAAAGCTGACCCAGGGTTAGATCTCTAGGTTGGGTCCGACCCGGGCCAGCCCAAAACGCAGATGAGCCCGCTATGCAAACCCGACCTTTTTTTTTTTTTTTTGGTGGGAACAAAACGACGCCGTAGCCCAGGAACCTGTTTTCAAAACCGAGCTGACCCAATGACCCGGTTCGGTGAAACCCTACCCGACTTGTCGACCCGAATTCTCGCCGCCCCAAAAATCGCGGAAACCCTACCTGAATCGATTTGCACCCGACCCGGCTCTGACCTTGCGACCCAGTTTCCAGCTGCCCTTGATCTCGCGAAACCCTACCCAATTCCGAGACCCGGATCCGATTCGATGATCCGGAAAATCACAAATCGTAGGGTTTGCGAATCCACGGCGCCAAGGGGGGAGAAATCGAGGCGTTACTGCAGCGACGGTGGCGACGACGGCAACAAACAGCTTACGAGGACGGCGAGGACGAGCGACAACGCGACTGTGTTGGTGTGGTTGGTGGCGACACAGTTCGAGAGGGGGAATGTAACGACGACAACGCGACCGGCGGCGGCGACGGCTATTGTTACCTTTCTGTGACGAGGTGGCGAACGGTGGCGGTGATAGGGCAACAACGGCAGCCACTTAGCTTCCAGATCTAGTGTGGCGTTGGCGGATTGGTCACGGCAATCGCTTCGGGGGGGTGGGGGAATGACAGCGAGCCTTCGAGGTCAGGACTTGGTCGAGGCGACGGCGTCAGCACAACGTCCGGTGGCAACGACAGCAACAAGAACTCTAGATCTACGATCGGCCGAACCTTCCTCCTCCTCGATTCTCTCTCACTCTGGCCAGATCCGAGCCTCCACTGGCCAGATCTGACCTTCTCGAGGTTGCTCACCGCCGGCCTTCCCCGAAGTCTCTCGGTGGAGGGTGGGCTGAGCTCGCGACTCGAGTTCTCCCTTGCGCTCACCCTTCGTTCTTTCCCAATGTCTCTCAGTGAAAGATCTCCGAGCTCACCACACCCTCCGATGATGCTTGCGACCACCTATTTATAGGCGAAGGAAATCCGGTCAACAGAGGGCCTCGGTTGCCGGCCTCCGGCTTGCCCACCGGTTCCGCTCGGCTGAACCTATGTCCATCGAGCTTTCCAACAAAGCTCGCTCAGCATTAATGGCGCGTGAGACCTTATCCTCTCCGGCCAACGTCGGCCTACTCTCCTCGGCCATAGGCCATCCTTCACGCGTCGACCTCCCTCACGCGTGTGAGTTGCAACGGCAAAGGAGAGGGAAGGAAGAAGAAGAAGAGAAAAAGGGGCCGGGCCGAGGGGTGAAGAGAAGAGTGGGCCTAAGGAAAAGGGCGCTGGGCTTTTGCTTTGCTTTTCTTTTTTTCTTTTTGCTGTTTTTATTTATTATTTTTTATATATTATTTATCCGAAAAGACAAAATAAAATAAATAAATAAACCTAAATAAAATTAAGGCGTCAACAAACATTATACACAGATATATTAGAATGCCATACTCAATGTCACTGGATTCCTTATCTCTTCCCTTTACCTCTTTTTTGTATCATTTTATCACTTAAACAAGATGCCAGATACTTCAGTTCTCTGAAGTTGCATGCAGGCCCTCGAGCATATCCTTCACGTCATTGTCTAGGCGTGTTTATCAAGTCATTGCTTCGTGGCTGAAGATTGTGATGTTTCTCTGTCCACATTGGAGCGAGATTTTACCTGCAAAACCACTTTTGTTCTTATATATGAAATGGAAGTCTTTATCTGACGTTCTCTAGTCTTGTGCTCTGGGGTTTGAAACCGAAAGATTTGCTATGTCTGAACTTAATATAGTCCATTGATGGGTCTCTTTACGTGTCAGTGTTTCGGGGAAAAGATGGCGGAATATTGGACCCTCCGCCTCCTTCATGGAGCTTGCAACTATTCGGGTTTGCTTAGGAAGGTGAACTTCTGGAAGGAAAAGATAATTCGTTGTATCAGGAGCTATTCCATAGATTTCCAATGACGATGAATCGCTCGATAGAGACAAAGCGGCGGTTCACTCTGCACACTATATCTCTCACAGCTAATGTGTGGTGACTTTTTTTTTTTTTTTTCCCTTTTTTTAAAAATTTTTAATTATTATTTTTTAATATTTTAACTAAATTTATTTTTAAATTTAATTTAATTTAATTTTTATTTTTTTACCATGTTAGCCCAAAACAACGCCGTTTTTACATTATTTGGGGGGGGGGTGGGTATCTGTGTATGCTAGTTCACTTGGTTATTTGACGACAAATCACATTTCCAGCTAACTTTTCAGTATGACATACTACGAACTCCGATTAATTGATTTTCTCTTGCTGAGTCCAAAAAGACGGTTCATAATGGGATATCAATCAATGATGGTAAACAACAGTCATTGCTTGTAGTAAAGCAAAGTGTTACTGTTTATGTTGTTAAGTTATATCTCAAGTTTGAATTCATGAACGAAATCCAATTTGAAGTTCAGCATGTGATTTAAGTTAGGACTTGTTTGGACTTTTGGTTAACTGATCATATGAAGTAACAATAAATTGTCGTTGGCGTTGGATTCCTGGTTTGAGTTGGTTATAATGGGTTTCTTATTATGGATGTAAATATAATATATATTAGAGATTGGTTTTAGCATACTAGATCAAACTAGAGGGTGTTAGGGTCTTTTGCTTTATGAGTTTTTCAAGTGAGTTTTATGTGATATAACACTTACGGGTTTTGGCTGAGTGAATATAGGGATGAAAAGCACTTTGAGCGAATTATCAACTCTATATTCTTCGAACTAATAGTGGATTTCTCGTCGACTAGCTCCCCGTAGAGTAGTTTCGAAACTCAGACCAAATTACATAAGTCTATGATTATTATTTTTTTAATCATTTCTTATTGATTTCTCAACTAATTTCTTCTTTCTGCGTTAGATTTGAATTGAAAAATCCCTAGTTTCTGCACTATTTCACAACAATTTCTGCCCTTTGAAACTATATCTAATAAATGGTTAGCTGTAAGGGATTAGACCGAGGAATGCTGGAGATTTGGAGAAAATCTTCGTACATCCTCTACGGCCAATGTGTCGTCAAAAGGAGGTCCAGGTGAATTCGCCATAACTTCTGAATGAGCTCCCTAGTTAGGGCTTCAGATCAGTGTCAATATCTGTTATATGTCTAGCCCTCGTTCATGACCTAGTGCAGAAGTCGCATTCTGTTATGAATCGACTCTTGGGTGTTGTATCAATTTACAGTGTCATCAGATGTTTAGGACTTCTGCTGGTCCAGCGCACAAATGACATACTTTTCTTGATACGAGTGTTGTTTTTCGCATAGATTTTCTAGTGTCTTTATTTTTTATAATGAAACATCACCTCGTACGACTACATCCATCGTGGAGTCATAATTCAATGAATTACGTGGTTGTTGCTTGAAATGAAGCATCATATGTCATATTATCATGTCATCTCTTATTTTTCTCTCCCTTCCATAACATTTTGAGATAAACTTTAACAGGAAAGCAAATTCGAATGCCCCTATGACAGCTTTCTTCTTCAATTAACATCCTGAATCTGATGTCGTTGCTGATGACGGTGCTGGTGGGTTGCCTCCATATTGTAGTTTGTAGTTGTCCCACTGTTCATACACAGACTTCTCGAGTAGCTGCACGAAGTAAGCATCGCTATAGTAATGCTTCATCATGGCATTTAGGTCGGCAATGAATCCATATCTGAGCCCGTTATGTTAAAGCATATAAGCCAAAGACGAAAACAAATGCTGGAGGTCAAGAGCCAAGCTCGAATGGAAACAAGGAAAATGAAGTAAAGGAGTTCAAATTAAAGTCAAAGTTAGATACTGATGTTCGGGAGTTAAGTTCTGGTGCAAACAGGGGAAGTAAGGCAAGGCAGACTGCTGGTTTGGGAAGTGCAGTAACAAATGCTGGTGCTAATGATTCAATCAAGGATGGAAACGATAAACTCAACTCTACTTGTGAGGATAAAGAAAAGAAGAACAAAGAAAGCATGATTTACATCAACAACACGTGCTCATTGAATAATAGATATTCAGTTTTAAGTCAAAACTGAATACTTTCCGTGTTCTGTTATTTTCCCTTCTTCTGTTTTCATTTCTGTTAAAACTGTTGTACAAGTTTTGTTTCTCGCTGGCATATAAATACTGAATGTACAAAGAACGAATATACAAGAAACACTTTATGAAGTTTACTCTCTCTCTTTCTCAAGAGCAAGAGAACCAAATACAGAAGCTCAAGATCATTCCTTTTTCTTTGAGTCTTCATCTTTGTCAAGCTCGTTTCTTCATCTCCTCTGCTTTTCCTTCCTGTTCGTCTATTCTTCACAGTTACAGTACTCCAAAAGGTACGCTATAACAGCATATTCTTCGTCCCAACTGGACCCGACCTCCTCAGGACCAAGTCTTTCGACGACCATCCCGAGGTCAACTTGATGTAGTCAGCAATGTTGATGAGAAGGCCACTTGGGCCGGTGCCATGGCAGCCCATTGCCAGACGCATGTGGTTTCATGATACAGGGCTCCAGTGAACTCGACTTTTACGTCGCTGATATAAGCCTAAAAAAATACTTAATTTCCTTTTCTGTACCGAAAAAAAGTATATGAGATAAAATGGGGTATTTTTATATGGACACAACATGTGTAAAAACGATTAATTAAGGATATATAGGGAGAGAGAGAGAGAGAGAGAGAGAGAGAGAGAGAGAATCCCGCAAAGGTAGGATAAATGGAAAGAATTAGTGAATAAGTGGAGTAAAAATCCGTGGGCGATTATCATCTTTTATTTTAATATGGACAAATAGCATGTATTTCTCCAACCGCTTCGATTTTTCACAGGGGACGAGAGTTTGACTTACAGTCAACAAAATAATAAACGATAAAAAATTGATGACTTTTTTGTAATCATATCAGCAACTCAATCTGAATATGTAGCAAGTTAATTACACTCCACTGAAATCGAGAAATAATCATATCAGCAACTCAATCTGAATATGTAGCAAGTTAATTACTCTCCACTCAAATCGGGAAATAATCATATCAGCAGCTCAGTATAAAAATGTAGCAAGTTAATTACTATTGATTAAATTTCTGATCTAACATCTACTCAAATTTCATAAATACCGTATCTATACATCTATATATACCCACTTCCAGGGGACACATGACACATATCTTCCACAATTGTCTCTAATAATCAAGCTCGGATTTCCTCCCTATAATCCTAAAAAACTCTCTAGACAATCATACCTCAGGTAATTAAGCCAACATACTTGGAAATGGAGAAGGGCCAAGCCAAGCTCAGAGCATCAGTCATTCTTTTGGTGATTGCATCTAGTAGGTTTCTCTCATCTCTCGTTTATTGTTATTATTTCTAAATGTAGAACTGCACTAATGAATTTTCCAAACTTCCCTTCTTTTAAGGTCTTGCTGTCTCACAAGCTAAGGAAGGAAGAGTATTCTGTCTTTATGACGGTAATGGCAAAGCTAATGTTTGTCCTATCGGGTTTCATCTCATCGTTGCCACTGTGTATGTGTTCCATCAAAGCGCCAGGATGCCCCGACTAGCAAGGAAGGAGAAGTTATTTGTATTCCAGAGATGTGTTCTACGGGGTTTCATCCCATCATTGTAGACGGCAAATGTAAATGTGTACCTATTCATTGATGCGTGTTGCGAATGCGTAAGAGGAGAGGAAGAAAGAATAAAAGAGAATAAGAGAGAGGTGTGTTTTATGTGTCAGAGATTTTTATAAATCGATTTGGCTCTTATTGAAATGAGTTGATGCTATTGAGCATTTGACTTATCCTTTTTGGTGGTCTCCAAAATTTCCAACAATCGAAATCAATGAATTTCAGGCATTACCGTTAGATTCTACTGTTATATTAGATAATTTGATCAGAAAAAATGATGATCGTACTCCTTGTATGTTAGGCAAACGGTTGGAGATCAGTAAGAAATACAAATTTGATATTTGGTCTTGAAGACGAACTCCAGAAAGAGTGCCACACTCGATATGTTTGGGATTTTGAAGTCGATAGCTAAGAAATTACGACGTATTTAGAACATTCTATATTGACAGGAAAAATAAAGTGCTGAAAATGAAGATGAAAGGGAATTGTGTGGAAATCATAGATGCTTTTTTGTTCACATTCATGTCTGACCATCGTTCGTCAGTGAAGCTATGATTATGATTGAGTAATTGTAATCTCATCTTTGCCGATCATAGTAAAACATCTAGTCGATCTCTCCCCATGGAGTAAGCACACATCGAAACACACAATCCACCATGTTTGGTTTTTATCTATACAATTCGTTTGGTACTCAAATCGTTTCACTTGTTAATATTCTCACAATAATCATAATAAAATCGGTGGTACTTTTAAGGTTTGTCAAAACACAACAAAGAGCCGAGTCAAGCCAATATATGAATTGCACTTATCCAAATTTAACCCAAAAGTAGATCTTGGTTGTTGTACATACTTAATGATAGGTCTGTCATATGGATGGGTCGGGTCGGATCAACAATGATCCAACCCAACTAGATCCATTGTATTCATATGGACCCTTTTTATACAATATAATTTTAGTGTTCCAAACTTGATTTAGACCTAGACCCAACCCATGCCTGCCATTGCCTAGACTCCAATTTTTTGGCAACTTTTATCCCTAAATTTTTTTTTGTCTTTGAAGAATGGGCAACTCTATAGATCAACTCGCCAAGTTAATGAGAGAGCTCAAGTGCTTAGGTCAGGTCATGGGCGACAACTTTGTGTGGCATATGAGCAACATGGAAATGTGGGTAAGCATCGCATTGATGGGCAAAAGTAAAGAGGCTTTAGAATCGAGAACTGATTGGTTCTGGTTCAAATCCTAGTTCTCTAATTCAAATTTCCTTTTCTCTAGGAGGCGTCCCATTTATGTTCGATTTTTTTTTTTTTTATAGAATATGAAAGTCACACCATTTCACCACAAAAACATATACAAGTCAAGTTGCTGCTTACTCATGTTGAAGACAATGGTTCGATTCTTAATGCATGTAAAAGTATTGTTTTTGTTAAATGGAGAGGCTTTGGAATCAACCTCAAGGGACTTGGGCCAAACCTTCGTGGACCTAGGTACCGGGGTCTCAAACGTACCTTAATGGACCTAGGTTCGACATTTGTGAACTCCCGAACATGTATTGGGGTCTTGGGCTTGGCCTCAATAGATTTTGGCCAGCTTTTATGGACTCACGCCCAACTACCAAGGAGCTGGGCTTGACTCCT
This sequence comes from Eucalyptus caleyi, assembly GCA_014182885.2. NCBI lineage: Eukaryota > Viridiplantae > Streptophyta > Magnoliopsida > Myrtales > Myrtaceae > Eucalyptus > Eucalyptus caleyi. The sequence goes on from CM024470.2 coordinate 53,059,860, forward strand.
ATGAACCTGGGTCAAGGCGCTAGTGACTTGGGTGAAGGAGCTAGGCACCCCGACATGGTTGCTTAGGAATTAGGCATAGGTTGGTGCCAAGCATAAGCATTGGTATCTCAAACTTGGTCTCGAGGAACATGGGTCGGTCTCCATGGACTCGAGCATGGGTACTAGAGTCTGAGGCTAGGCCTCTTGAGGCCTAAGACCTGCCATTATAGATTGGCCATAGAGGAACTAAGCTCGGCCACGTGTCAAAGACCTTGCCAAAACCTCAAGACTCAAAGTTTGGCACTAAGATGGGTTACTCGACAAATTCCAGATGGTGAATGATGAACTAGAAGACACTCTATTCTGAGCTGAACTACCCTTAAAGCTAAATACATTCTAGGCCCAAATTGTTCGGACTCATATTGTAAAGCTCTATTGACTTTACATCCAGTTGATGAATCGTAACTCAAGCCCAATCATACAACGGCTAGTGATCGGTTTGGATTCCACATCAAGATTGATTTGATTGATTCAATCTAATTGATTGACGATTGGATCTTGAAGACAAGAACTTTCTATACGAAGAAGTTTTACTTATGAAACCAAGATTTCGTTTGTACGGGCGATCGGAATCAATTTGGGATTTTACCTTTGTCACTCAACGGCTACCAAATCTTCTAGATATGTCCAATGGGTATATTGGAAGACGATTCTCCGAGATACTGTCCAACGGGTAGTTTGGAAGTGGAGGAGTATTTAAGGAGATCATGGACCGATGAGCAAGTAAGAGACGGAGCGTAGAATTTATAATTCCAAAGTCTGAGCTACTTTCGATAATATACTTGTCTCTTGAGAGCTTAAACGTTTGTAATCGTGAGAGAAATACCAAAATAGTGACTTAGTAAGATAGTGTGATCTACTACTAAGTGTTTGCACTCGAAGTTGTAATCTCTTGTTGATTGCATAGTGGAATCCAGCCAAGAAGGCTGTTATCGTGGGAGAATGGACGTAGGCTTGGATTAAGCCGAACCACTATAAATCTTGTGTTCTTATTCTTTTCCATTACTCCTTTATTTTGTTCATCCTAGCACTCTCACCATGAGCCCCTACCACTTTGGCTTTCTATTCATCATTGTATTTGTGCGTGTGAGCTTCAAACAACGTAATGGCGACCTTGTCCTATTTTGGCGAGAGGTCAATGAGCACAAATGGACCCTTGCCAATGCCAAGCTTACTGCCACTACTCTTGCTTCCTCCTTTTCTCTCTTAAGTAGTGTTTGGTCATCTGCATTTCTAGTCTATATATGATTGGATAGGACAATATATGAAATTGATGGACTTTGCTATATCATACGCATTGCTTGGTGAATCACAACAATAAAGTTAGATATTTTCATATCCTATCATATCTATTATTTGATCTAAGTGACTGATTGATATAATTAAACATGAAAATGCACAAAGGATGATGGTAAAAATTTCTTTTGATTCACTGTTAAAGAAACTATAAATGCATAACATAGATAATCTCCATTAATCAATTTATAATGATAGTACGATTTATATCTTGAACAAAAAATGAGTTAATTATAGAATTCCAAAGCCACAAATTCGAATATGACAATCAATGTAAATGGAACACCAAATCTAGTGAGAGAGAATACATGATTATTCACCTTCATGATTCGCAAAATGGGTTTTGGTTACTGAATATGCTTTTGTTATCTTGAGCTCAACAAGACCCTATTGGCAATGTGGCCCAATCCTGAAGTTAGTTTTATACAATCACCAGCCAATATAAAATTGAATATGCAATAAATAACCATGCTCAATTTTTTTTTTTTTTTTGGTCAGTCCTACTCTATTCCTAAACAACCATGCTCAATTAAGTTTCCCATCCCCCCGACTTTTTGTTGGAAGGGTGGCCCTGCCAATAATCAATTAAAAATAATCATATAAAATTGAGTTTCTTGCCACCTTCATGAAATTTCAACATAAACTACAAAATCACGAAAAACAAGAAGTTTCAACTTTTTGCTGCTTGCATAGACTTTTAGTGTGAACCATAAAGCTACAAAAGAGAAAGAGTTTCAATTCTCTCAATCATTTTCGTTTAGCTTTGACGCGGACAAATAGCTACAGAGAAGTCATATTTTAACATTAATCAAATATGCGAAGGAAAATAATATATTGTGAATTAAAAAGATATGTGTTCAGGTTTGAAATTATTCATTAAAAATTGGGGTTCTTCCACTTCATTTTTATTTACTTATGTTTAATTAATTTTCCTGTTGTATTTCTTTTTTATTCCATTCCATCATTACTTAATTAATCTTTTATGAAATATCAAACTATACAAATATACCTAAAATATGTAATAAATATACATATTGATATATGTTATAGTATAGAAAGAAATTCAAATGTGAAAAAAAAAAAAAACTAAAATTATCCATTTTTTATTTTGTATTTTCTTTTTATATTAGAATCTAAATATGATTTTACTTTTATCATCTTTTATATATTTTTAATTTAAAATTTTATTATTTAATGAAAATATCATATATTATGGATATAAGAAAATCCTATCCATTCCGTATCCCACTTTTTTTATTTATTAATTTTATCCGGATTATATTTGTTTATATTCGATTTTACTTATTTTGGATGTGAAATCAGACATAAGCTTTGGTAGCCTTGACAGGAGGGGCCTTAAGAAGGTGGGGTTCCTCCTTTTCTCCACCGTGTTGGAGAAAACTTCCTTGAGTGTTTTGAAGTTGACAAAACATTTCCATCAGTTTAGTTTGAAGACTTGCAGACTCTTCTATTAAAGTCTGAAGACCTTCGGACTGCCAGACTCAAGACCCAAAATCTATCCTCATTGACAGTTTCTAAACCGTTGAAAAAGGCTTATCCAGAACTGAGTATTCCTTTGAAGATTTGATTCTATCAACTGAAGAAGATCTCTTGGCTGGATACAGCATGTCGAAATCCATTATTCAAATTGAGATTGATTTAGGGATATTGGATCCGTTGATTGGTAAAGTAAACTTGGAAGGTTCTACTTATGGAAACCTAGATCATGATTGTATGGGCGAGCATAATTGGTGAGCTATCGTCATATTCCTTAAATAACTCGAAATCTTCCTAATTGATTCTGTCCAACGAGTAGATTGGAAGAACTCCTTTGATAAGTGCCAACATGTGTGATGGTATAAAGGAGTATATAAGGAAGACATTCCAGTTGTTCGAGTGTGTGCGTGATAGAAGAATTCCAAAGTCTGAAACTCTTTGTTTTTAGTCAATTCAATTGTTGAGCAAAATCTTATATTCAAAAGAGAGTTTATATCTTTGTGAGACCTTGAAAAAGTGTAGTAGAGTCTCTACACTATGGAATCAAGGAAGAGATTTACTGTAACAACTCTTTTGATTCATAGTGAAATCCAGCCAATGAGCTGTCAGTGCGGAAGAATGGACATAGGTTTGGATTAAGCCGAACCACTATGAACCTTGTGTTCTTATTCTCTTCTCTACGCTCTTTTACTTTGATTGTAACTCAATTTGTTTACAAGGGTCTAATTTCCTTTTCATTATATATTGCTTATTAGAATTGCATACTTCACTCGAGGAAATTTGTTTTTACACCTATTCACTCTCCTCTAGGTGCTCGTACTAGCTTTCACAAATGTAAATATAATATATATTAGAGATTGGTTTTAGCATACTAGATCAAACAAGAGGGTGTTAGGGTCTTTTGTTTTATGAGTTTTCCAAGTGAGTTTTATGTGATATAACACTTATGGGTTTTAATTGAGTGAATATAGGGATGGAATGCACTTTGAGCGAATTATCAACTCTATATTCTTCGAACTCATAGTGGATTTCTCGCCAACTAGCTCCCCCGTAGAATAGTTTCGAAACTCAGACCAAATTACATAAGTCTATGATTTTTTTTTTAATCATTTCTTATTGATTTCTCAACTAATTTCTTCTTTCTATGTTAGATTTGAATTGGAAAATCCCTAGTTTCTGCATTATTTCACAACAATTTCTGCCTTTGAAACTATATCTGATAAATGGTTAGCTGTAAGGGATTAGACCGAGGAATGCTGGAGATTTGGAGAAAATCTTCGTACATCCTCTACGGCCAATGTGTCGTCAAAAGGAGGTCCGGGTGAATTCGCCGTAACTTCTGAATGAGCTCCCTAGTTAGGGCTTCAGATCAATGTCAATATCTGTTAAATGTCTAGCCCTTGTTCATGACCTAGTGCAGAAGTAGCATTCTGTTATGAATTGACTCTTGGGTGTTGTATCAATTTACATTGTCATAAGATGTTCAGGACTTCTGCTGATCCAGCGCACAAATGACATACTTTTCTTGATACGAGTGCTGTTTTTCGAATAGATTTTTCTAGTGTCTTTATTTTCTATAATGAAACATCACCTCGTACGACTACATCCATCATGGAGTCATAATTCAATGAATTACGTGGTTGTTGCTTGAAATGAAGCATCATATGTTGTATTATCATGTCATCTCTTATTTTTCTCTCCCTTCCATAACATTTTGAGATAAACTTTAACAGGAAAGCAAATTCGAATGCCCCTATGACAGCTTTCTTCTTCAATTAACATCCTGAATCTGATGTCGTTACTGATGACGGTGCTGGTGGGTTGCCTCCATATTGTAGTTTGTAGTTGTCCCACTGTTCATACACAGACTTCTCGAGTAGCTGCATGAAGTGAGCATCACTATAGTAATGCTTCATCATGGCATTTAGGTCGGCAATGAATCCATATTCGAGCCCGTTACAGTGCTCCAAAAAGTACACTATAACAGCATATTCTTCGTCCCAACTCAACCCCACCCCCTCAGGACCTAGTCTTTCGATGACCATCCCGAGGTCAACATGATGTAGTCAGCAATGTCGATGAGAAGGCCACTTGGGCCGGTGCCATGGCAGCCATTACCAGACGCATGCGGTTTCACGATACAGGACTCCAATGAACTCGACTTTTACATCGCTGATATAAGCCTAAAACAAAGTATATGAGATAAAATGGGGTATTTTTATATGGACACGACATGTGTAAAAACAATTAATGAAGGATATATATATATATATATATATAGAGAGAGAGAGAGAGAGAGAGAGAGAGAGAGAGAGAGAGAGAGAGAGAGAGAGAGAGAGAGAGATCTTTTTTTTATTTGGTCGGTCCTACTCTATTCTTACGCTAACTCTCACTCTCAGACTTTTGCCCTGCCTCTTTACAGGGCATGAGAATCGAAACTCACTCTTAAAACTAAATCGTCCCTAAGAGTGCTAGTATAAACACCTAGAGGAAGTGAATAGGTGTATAAAATAAATCTTGGCAAATATATGCGGAATAAAATAAACTTCGAGTAAAATAAAGGAGTTATGGAAGAGAATAAGAACACAAGATTTATAGTGTTTCGGCATAATCCAAGCCTACATCCACTCTTCCACGCTAACAGCCTTCTTGGCTGGATGGAATCAACAAGAGATTACAACTTCGAGTGCAAACACTTAGTAGTAGATCACACTATCTCACTAAGTCACTCTTTTGGTATTTCTCTCACGATTACAAACGTTTAAGCTCTCAAGAGACAAGTATATGATCGAAAGTCGCTCAGACTTTGGAATTATAAATTCTACGCTCCGTCTCTTACTTGCTCATCGGTCCATGATCTCCTTAAATATTCCTCCACTTCCAAACTACCCGTTGGACAGTATCTCGGAGAATCGTCTTCCAATATACCCATTGGACAGCTCTGTATCTAGAAGATTTGGTAACCGTTGAGTGACAAAGGTAGAATCCCAAATTGATTTCGATCGCCCATACAAACGAAATCTTGGTTTCCATAAGTAAAGCTTCTTCGTATAGAAAGTTCTTGTTTTCAAGTTCCAATCGTCAATCAAATAAATTGAGTTAATCAAATCAATCTTGATGTGGAATCCAAACCAGATCACTAGCCGTTATATGATTGGGCTTGAGTTACGTGTTGATCTGGATGTAAATCTGGATGTTTAAAGTCGATAACCATAGACTTTGCAATCGAGTCTGAACATATTCTACTTCGAATACATTTAGCTTTAAGGTCTCAGTACCCAGTTCCTTCAGCATAGAGTTCAGCTTCAGCTTCAGCATAAAGTCTGTTTTCTGATTCATCATTCACGTTCAGTCTAGAATTAGTCAGAGTTGACAGAATTCTGATGTAGAATAAACTTTGACACTAAAGTCTAGCAGTCTTCAAACTTTAAGTCTTGAGTCTAGCAATCTTCAGACTTTGAGTCTTGAGTCTGGCAGTCTTCAGACTTTGACACAGAAGTCTGGAAATCTTCAAAATATACTATGGACATGTGTTACGTTTAGTCTTCTGGTCGTCTTCGCACTTTGACAATATCCTTTACATGTTCTATCATCTGCATGGTCTATTACTCAACCATCAAACATGTTAGTAGCCTTTGATTTATTTTGTCATCTTCAAAACATCATAAGGGATTTCCATAACAATCTCCCCATTTTGATGATGACAAAACAATCTCTGAATATGCAGATTTGTAAACATGCTTTTTAAAAATATTAATTTAAATCAAAGGATATCAGAAAATAACAAATAGATTGAGCATAATAATATATAGAAAAATAATCGCAGCTCAATATTATGCCATAGATAATATCAACCAATCAACACATATGTATATTCATATCTTCTCCCCCTTTTTGTCATAATCAAAAAGCGATAACAATAGATTCACGTAAAGAATATAAAATGACATATAATTTCCAAAAAGATCAGCTTTTATAAAACAAGTCGAATATTAAAGATATGCAATATAGCTCACTTCGATCATATATATCAGCAAATATCCAATAAAAATCACAGATGCATCATGAAATTCATGTACCCTTTTTGTCATAATAAAATGATAATATCAGTAAGAGATTTGTTAATGACAAAAGGTAATAAAAGATGCATTAATCGGATTTTTTTTTAACAAATTCTAACACATTTACCTTTCATTCATTCATAATATGATAACGATCAATCCAAAAAGATTTTTCCATAATGGATTAAAGCTCCCCCTCAATTTGTTGCCTTTTTAAGATGATCACGATTCTTTTCCTTTTCTTTTGGATTTGATTTCTCCCCCAATCTTCATAGGAGATATTTTCTGATTGCACCAAAATCTGCGTAGATTTGTAATCATTCTTGCCTTATTGAATTTCTTGCAATCAACTCATTTCCCTTTTTGATATCCATCAATTTGGATCCTTCCTTGACGTTAGAGCAAAATATATAATCTCCATAAACAAATATTCTTTCTTAATTCATCATAACAAAGTATTCAAATAAAAAAATATTATGCACAATGATATTTTGAAAAATAAATTCTCACTTAGTCATAGTACGATAAAAACAGAGAAAAAAAATCTTTGAATATCTAAGAATATCTTGCATCATCACGTAAAACAGATTTTCACTTTGCAAAATATGATTAAATTTGAGAGTATAAAATTAAACCAAATAAATTATTTTGTCTTTAAGCATGATATCAAAAATGATCATGATCACACGTATCAAATTAAATTTCGAATCATAAAAACAAATCATGCAATTCTTTCTTCAATAAAACAAAATATGATCATTATAAAATCTGAATCAATCAATGATATATCGAATTTCAAGCATAATGAGAATTATGTGCCCAAAAACATTCCTTACCAACTTCTTCTTTTCCTTTATTTCTTCGATTTCCTCATCGGATTCTAAGTCTGTGTCCGAGTCAGACTTTGATTTTGAGTCTGTGTCTAAGTCAGACTTTGATTCTGAGTCTGTGTCTGAATCAGACTCAGATTCCGAATGTGCCATCAAGCATAGATTTCCTTGCTCATCATCTTCTTTTATTGTTCTTTTATGGCCATTACGCTTGTATTTTCTTCCATCGAAATATGGTGGCCTTGTGTTGCTTTGTCCCTCCATAAGTCCTGGTGCCAAGATACTAGACATAAAAGATCTTTAGCTCAAAAGTAAAAACACTTTTATAAACCGAGCACTTGACTCTGATACCAATTGAAAGTGCTAGTATGAACACCTAGAAATGGTGAATAGGTGTATAAAATAAACTTTGGCAAATATATGTGGAATAAAATAAACTTCGAGTAAAATAAAGGAGTTAGGGAAGAAAATAAGAACACAAGATTTATAGTGGTTCGGCTTAATCCAAGCCTACGTCCACTCTCCCACGCTAACAGCCTTCTTGGCTGAATTCTACTATGCAATCAAAAAGAGATTACAACTTCGAGTGCAAACACTTAGTAGTAAATCACACTATCTCACTAAGTCACTCTTTTGGTATTTCCCTTACGATTACAAACGTTTAAGCTCTCAAGAGACAAGTATATGATCGAAAATCGCTCAAACTTTGGAATTATAAATTCTCCACTCCGTCTCTTAGTTGCTCATCGGTCCACGATCTCCTTAAATACTCCTCCACTTCCAAACTACCCGTTGGACAGTATCCCGAAGAATCGTCTTCTAATATACCCATTGGACAGCTCTGTATCTAGAAGATTTGGTAGCCATTGAGTGACAAAGGTAGAATCCCAAATTGATTCCGATCGCCCATACAAACGAAATCTTGGTTTCCATAAGTAAAGCTTCTTCGTATAGAAAGTTCTTGTCTTCAAGTTCCAATCGTCAATCAAATAGATTGAGTTAATCAAATCAATCTTGATGTGGAATCCAAACCAAATCACTAGCCGTTATATGATTGGGCTTGAGTTACGATCTGTTGAATCTGGATGTAAAGTCTGATAGCCATAGACTTTACAATTTGAGTCTAAATGCGATAGACTTTGCAATCTGAGTCTGAACATATTCTGCTTCTGAACAGATTTAGCTTTAAGGTCTGTATCCAGTTCAGCTTCAGCATAGAGTCTGTCTTCTAGTTCAGCTTCAGCATAGAGTCTGTCTTCTAGTTCAGCTTCAGCATAGAGTCTGTCTTCTGATTCATCATTCACGTTCAGTCTAGAATTAGTCAGAGTTGACAGACTTCTGATGTAGAACAAACTTTGACACTAAAGTCTGGCAGTCTTCACACTTTGAGTCTTGAGTCTAGCAATCTTCAGACTTTGAGTCTTGAGTTTGGCAGTCTTCAGACTTTGACACAGAAGTCTGGAAATCTTCAAAATATACTCTGGACATGTGTTACATTCAGTCTTCTGGTCGTCTTCGCACTTTGACAAAATCATTTACATGTTCTATCATTTGCATGGTCTATTACTCAACCATCAAACATGTTAGTAGCCTTTGATTTATTTTGTCATCTTCAAAACATCATAAGGGATTTCCCTAATAGTCCCCACTCCAACCTCTTGAGAAGGTGGGGATTCGAACCCTCCACCTCCCCTTCCATGAGGAAGGGTGGCCACTAGGGCAAACCCCAGTGGTTAGAGAGAGAGAGAGAGAGAGAGATTAAATACCTCAAAGGTAGGATAAATTGAAAGAATTAGTGAATAAGTGGAGTAAAAATCCATGGGCGGTTATCATCTTTTATTTTAATATGGACAAATGGCATGTATTTCTCCAACCGCTTCGATTTTTCACAGGGGACGAGAGTTTGACTTACAGTCAACAAAATAATAAATGATAAAAAATTGATGACTTTTTTGTAATCATATCAGCAACTCAATCTGAATATGAAGCAAGTTAATTACTATCCACTCAAATCAGGAAATAATCATATCAACAGCCCAATATAAAAATGTAGCAAGTTAATTACTATTGATTAAATTTCGGATCTAACATCTACTCAAATTCCATAAATACCATATCTATACATCTATATATACCCACTTCCAGGGGACACATGACACATATCTTCCACAATTGTCTCTAATAATCAAGCTCAGATTTCCTCCCTATAATCCTAAAAAAACTCTCTAGACAATCATACCTCAGGTAATTAAGCCAACATACTTGGAAATGGAGAAGGGCCAAGCCAAGCTCAGAGCATCGGTCATTCTTTTGGTGATTGCATCTAGTGGGTTTCTCTCATCTCTCGTTTATTATTATTATTTCTAAATGTAGAACTGCACTAATGAATTTTCCAAACTTCCCTTCTTTTAAGGTCTTGCTGTCTCACAAGCTAAGGAAGGAAGAGTATACTGTCTTCATGACAGTAATGGCAAAGCTGATGTTTGTCCTATCGGGTTTCGTCCCATCGTTATACGTGGCCACTGTTCATGTGTTCCATCAAAGCGCCAGGGATGCCTCGGCTAGCAAGGAAGGAGAAGTCATTTGTATTCCAGAGACGTGTTCTACGGGGTTTCATCCCATCGTTGTAGACGGCAAATGTAAATGTCTACCCAATCATTGATACGTGTTGTGAATGCGTAAGAAGAGAGGAAGAAAGAATAAAGGGGAATAAGAGAGATTTTTATAAATCGATTTGGCTCTTATTGAAATGGGTTGATGCTATTGAGTATTTCACTTATCCTTTTTGGTGGTTTCAAAAATTTCCAATGATTGAAATCGATGAATTTCAAGCATTGCTGTTAGATTCCACTGTTATATTAGATAATTTGATAAGAAAAAATGATGATCGTACTCCTTGTATATTAGACAAATGGTTGGAGATCAATAAGAAATACAAATTTGATATTTGGTCTCAAAGACGAACTCCAGAAAGAGTGCCACACTCGATATGTTTGGGATTTGAAGTTGATAGCTAAGAAATCAAGACGTATTTAGAACATTGTATATTGACAGGAAAAATAAAGTGCTGAAAATGAAGATGAAAGGGAATTGTGAGGAAATTATCGATGCTTTTCTGTTCACATTCATGTCTGACCAAGGTTCGACAGTGAAGCTATTGCGACTACAAGAAGTCTCGTCCGTCAAAGGCAGGAATAAGCGATAACTTACATATTGCCATGAAAGTAACTATGGATGGCGCTATTGACACTCGCTATATGACTAAATCCACCCTATTTTCATTAGAAATGTAGTATTATCATCAATTTCATTTGCAATCTAAAGTGGTGGCTCCTAATTGATTTCTTTTCCTTCTTGGTTTAGTTTTTAATATTCTGCAAGGGATCTAGTTGTCATGATTAAAGATGTCATATGCTTATTTTTGTTTATGGTGTTTCGTCAAATTTGAAGTTATTGCTATTTAGAAAAAATAATTTGGTCTCTTCTACATCACTGTTCTTATAACAACTTATCTCTAAAAAAGTTTACTTTCTTATGAATTTTTTGTTTTAAAATTTTGTTAGTTCAAAATATATATTGTCTCTATATGTACTATATCAAAGAATTTGTCTTTTTTTCATTACTATTGGCGCGAAGCTTTGACACGGAGCGTGTAAGACATTATAGGAGAGTTTAGAAAAACACTAAAACATTAACATGAAAAATTTATGCAACATCTTGATATTGTTCATAAACACTCCGCAAATGATGTTCATTTTTTCAATCCATAATAATGAGATTCCTATGGTATTGTACATAAAATTCTTATCTTATGCAAAATTTTGATATAATTAGATTTCATCTTTTGAAATTTCATGAATAGGAACGTAACTTTGATTTTGTCTTGGAAAAGCTTTAAAGAGGCTTTTTGTTTATCTTTTTTTTTTTTTTGTGGCATCATCCAATCATCCCATAAAATATATATGTATATAAAAGACAATCGACATAAAAGGTCTCATGGTGATATACACAACAAAAAGGTAAAAGCTTATAAATGCGTGACTATGTTAAAAAGTTATCTATGTTAAATCTTTTCAACATTTTTACCAGATAATTAATTTATAAATCTGCGCGACAATGTTGAAAATAAGTAGGTTTCTTCGAAATTTCTCCTTTCAAGAAAACTAATTTTTATAAAAGTTATACCTAAAAATAAAGAGAAAACATAATGCATATAATATATATGGGAGATTCACAATAAACAAGTAAAAAATATGTGATATTATTAGTTATGACAACTAAATCCTACATAAAAATAGAAAATCTAACAAAAGAAGGATAGTCAATGAATTGGGGGCTACCACTTTAAATTGCAATTGAATAATTAAGGGCAACTTTGTCTTTTTAATGAAAATAGGGGTGTATTTAGTTGTATAAGGGGTGGAAATAGCTCCTCCCCCCGCCCTTCAATAATTACCTACTAATTTAAAATCTTTATCCTAATAAGAGATCCATAAATTATTATAAATGCAATTACAAGGAAATTGTCCAAAAAGTCCTACATTCATCGTACGCCCAGTCAATTTAATCATAAAAAAATTTTAATCGAGCAAATTTATTTATAAATATTTGTTATCATTTGGTAATTCAATATTAAATCTTTTAATTTTGACTAGATATCATTTTTTTTTTTTAGTCGGTAGTCGGATATCATCAACATGAACAATTTTTTCCAAATTCTTTTACTTTTGATTTTATATATATATATTACTTTTTACATAGGGCTGATGAGGGTGCTAGCCATTGGGCTGAGGGACAACACCCCACTAGCCCTTCGCCCTATCGATGTCGTGTAAAAACAAAGAAAAAAAAAAAAGAAATGAAAGAAAAAGTAAAAGGAAAGGAAAATAAAAATAAAAAAGACAAAAGAAAAAAAAAAAAGTTCGGGAAGTTTTTAAAGAAAAATTACAAAAATTCTCCAAATAAATGCTAGCCAAGCCACGTAAAATGAAAGGCACTTATTCGACAACTATTTTAGGGATCTCTAATTAAATTAGTAAAAAAATTACATTTGTGTCACGTCCCGAACCTCGAGCGCGCCAACATCCCGCCATGGTCATGCAAATGCGACATTCCCAGGTAGTGTCACCGACCCCATTAATTTATTATTGTATAAGCAAAACATATTATAGAACCCTTGACAAAAACTCATGAGATATGAAAGCAAGAAACCAACTCATTCATAAACAAACATGCTTTCAAAGGTAACCACACTAGGGTTTACACATATACCAAAAAGGGATAGTCTACAAAAGGGATCAATCCTATGACCACTAGTCGGACTCGTTCTGCGATCCCACTTTTGATTGATCAGCCTCCGAGGGTTCCACTATCTATGGTCCTGAAATTTTGGCCCACAACAAAGTGAGACATTGTCTCACAAATTCAACCTCCTAAACCCCAATTAGAAAGAAAATACGCCCAATGGTGGCCTAGCCACACCACATAGAGAACTTACCTCGCCTCAATTCATTCTTGCAAATTAGCACAATTCAAATCACTCAATCATAGATTCCATCAATAATATCATTTCGAATGACCATAAGAGTCCGGATTATAAGACCAAACCATTATAACATGTACCATACCATGTCACACGATTCCATCCCATAATCCGACCCATCAATAACACTCAACATGGATTTCAATTGTTATTCACTACCGCACAAGGGCATAGCCTACTCGCAATTCAGCTACCTACTGACATATAGCCAGGCATCGCCTCCCCCTTGGAGCGCGGCTTCGTCACTACGTCGATAGCATTCCCGAAGGAGCATAGGTCCAATTGGCTTAGCCTCTACTGCGACCCGCATCCGTTATAAGAGGCATCCCATATAGGGGCAAGTCCGGCTCAACAGCCTTGGACAACTTCCTCTTAATTATCACACAACAAAATCATACTCAGCCCATGGACACTTTGCATTTCACTCAATGCTTCTACTTAAAATAGTGATCCCAACCATTTTTCTTCATATTAAAAACATCTGAGAAAATAGTTATGTGGGTACACAATCAAATTCGAACAAAAAAAACTAACACCATTCTTTTTCTAACCCCACTATTTGATATAATACTTAAAATCCATTTTCGATGTCAAACCTAACACTCAGGATTTTCTGAAGAAATTATATATTTTTCACAATCACCACTCAGTTTCACAATTCAGCAATCAACTGCACAAATCATCATTCAATTTGCAATATCCACTCATCAAATTAATACTTTGAATACACAAATGGCGATCAGCACGAAATTCTGAGAAAATAAGGTCCCGAAATAATTATTTTGGAATTTATTAAATAATTAAATTTATTACAAAATTAATTAAATAATAATATTTTAATAATTTTGAATAATAAAATATTATTAAATTATTAAAAAATTAGGAAATATTTATTTAATCCAAAAGTAATTCATTTATGTCAAATCACCATTATACTAATATAAACAACAATTTAACCCTAACTAAACATACTTTAAATTAAACCAACCTCTTAATCTAATTCACAAGTAAATAAACTAAACTAACCACCTAAGCTTACTTAGCTTAAACTAAGAATATCCTAAGCATAATTAACTCACTAATCAAGATTTAGTGAGTTAAACTCACCCGATTAACGAACTGAGCGGACCAAAACGATGGGGATGCCATAGCAAACAACTTTCGTCAAAGCGGAACAAGCATCCGGGGTCGGGAAGCCGGCCAAAACGGGGCTGTGATACCCATTTTTTTTGCTACTATTTGTGGCCGAGAAAGGGTGGATCCGATGCCGATTTAGGTCGAAATGGATGGAGGAAGACCGGCGGGTGGCGGCAGCAACTTGCACGAGCCTCTAGAGAGCTGGATGACGACAAGCAGCAGCTGGTTGGTTGGATGACGACGCTAGACAGCGAACGAAGTAGTGATGGAAGGGGCGGAGCAACTCGAGCGCGGGACGGCACGCGCAAATGGCGGCGACGGCAATAGTGACGGCGAGGACCTCCGGCGGTGTTGGCGAACGATCAATCGGGCGGACGAAGGGGGAGTCGAACGGGGCTGTTGGACGACGGACGAAGGGAGAGGCGACACCAGTGAGCTAGCATGCAAGTGCAGGGCTCGTGGATGGCAGCGACAGCGACAACGAGTGGCCGAGCGAGTGGCGAAGGGGTGGCCGGTCGAGCGGTCGGCTTGGCTGGTCCAATCGGTTGAGCTCCTCTCTCTCTCCTCTTTTTAAAATCTAACAAGCTTCTTGATTCAAGGAAGAAGATGATGTTGATAGCCCACCTTTCCAAGAGCCAATCCCCACCATCCACTTGTCAAGATCTCTTTCAATTTGGCCCAACCATCATGATATCACCTGATGTCATTTTCCACTAACTCAACCCTCCACAACATCTTCCAATGAGTGTAAATTTCATTTTCCGCCGAGGCATGAAATCTTGTACATTAATTTCTTCAATTCCATTCAATTCACTTCCAATTGATTCCAATTGAAGTCCATAAAATTAATCCAATGTCACTACACTTCAATTCACATATTTACATGACTATAGAACCATCTTTGATCTCAAAAATACCACCAAAAGCGGGCCTACCAATTTTCCGAATAAAATTAACCATACTTTGATTATTTTGCTGAAAAACTCGGCTTGCATGAAAAATATTCCGAAGATGAGTTAATAATCCTAAAATGATTTGTAACACACCCGAACTTCCAATTTCTGAATTCGATCTCAATTCACAGTTAATTTCACTCTGGTACGATATTAGCGCATCATAATCTATCAGGTAGCTTTTAAAAATTTTCGTGCATTTGACCAGTGGTTGATCAAGCCACAATGTACATTTTTGACACATTGGCGACTCTCGGTTGTCAGGATAATCTCAAGATTTCAAATATGGACACAGGGTACCCGATCAACAAAAAAGTCGGTCCAGTGCCAATCGACAAGAATTGTGCGATCTGGTGGAATCACCCACACTTGATCACATGCCTCTGTCGAGTCGACCTATCTCCGATCTCTAATCGATTTTTAATTGTGCCGTAATGACCCTTGCAGATTAGCTTGGTCGAAAGGTCGCTTCCTGATCAAATTCTCGAGTCTTATGCAGTATAATCTCTTAACGGCTTCACTTAATAGACTAGTTTTCACATGAGTGGCTGACTCAAGGAAAAGAACTATATGCGTGCCAACGAAATACCCGTCTCAATTTATTGAAAATAGAATTGAAAAATCGGGATGTCACAATTAGCAAATCATTAAAAGGTTTAAGACAAATTATAAAATGGTCAAAAAGTTTATGACCCAATTGGTAAATTGAAATGTAACACATTTGAAAAATCGTTGTGTCACGCCCCAAACCTCGAGCACGCCAACATCCCACCTTGGTCATGCAAATGCGACATTCCCAGGTAGTGTTGCCGACCCCATTCATTTCTTCTTGCGCAAGCGGAATGTATTATAAAACTCCTAACAATGAAATACGAGATAGAAAAGCAAGAAGCAAATTCACAACCAATCACTTATATAAACCAATGGAGTTACAAACGAAGGCCTACAACCAAAAGTCCACAAAATACCGGCTCTTAAAAATGAACTGTCCTACGACCTACAAGTCGAACACGTTCTTCAATCCTCATGACTTCACCTCTGCAACTCCTCGAGGTCAACCAAAGCTATCTAGCCACTCCGTCTACCAGGGACCTGAATTGTAATCTCCAAACCGGGATGAGACAATGTCTCAGCAAGTTCAACCCCTTAAACCCCTATTAAAAAGAAAATACGCCTAAGGGTGGCCTAGCCACATCATAAAAAGAACTTACCTCGCCTCAGTTCCTTCTTACAGGTTAGCACAATTGGTATCACACAATCTCAAGTAGTAGTAATCATTCAAACAATTGGAACGCCATCACTTTCATATAAATCACAGTCACACTTAGCACGCATTCCAATTATTATTCACTGCTACACAATGGCATAGTCTACTCACAGTTCGACTATCTACTGACATTAATGCCAGGCATCGCCTCCCCCCATGTAGCGCGGCTTCGTCATTACGTCGACGGCATTCCCAAAGGAGCATCGTCTCCCCCCTTGGAGCATGGCTTTGTCACTACGTGGATGGCATTCCCGAAGGAGCATGGGTCCAATTGGCCTAGCCTCTACTACGACCCAAGCCACATCACTCTGTTGACGGCATTTCTAAAGGAATAAAGGTCCAGTTGGCGTAGCCACTACTGCGACTGAGCCATGTCACTCTGTTGACGGCATTTCTAAATGAATAAAGGTCCAGTTGGCATAGCCACTACTGCGACCGAGTCTTTCAACCAGCACACGACAATTCAATAATCAATTGCACAAATCATCACTCAATTTGTAATATCTAATCATCAAATTCATAATCTGAATACACAATAGCGATCAGCACGAAATTCAGAGAATTTAGGGTCCCAAAATAATTTTCAGAATTTATTAAATAATTAAATTTACTCCGAAAATTAATTAAATAATAATATCCATATTTTTCACAATCCACACTCAATTTATAATATTCAATCATCAATTTCAAAATCTGACTACACAATAGTGGCCACCGGCACAAAATTCTAAGAATTTAAGGTCCTGACAAAATTTTTAGAATTTAATAAATAATTAAATTTATTCATAAAATAATTAAATAATAATATTTTAATAATTTCAAATAATAATATATTATTAAATTATTTAATAATTTCGAGATATTTAAATAAATCAAAAGTAAACTCTTTTATGTCACATCAAGGTTTATATTAATATAAACATTCACTTAACCTTAAGTTAAACACATTTTAAGTTAATTAAGCACCTTAATATAATCTTCACGTAAATAAATTAAACTAACCACACAATAACACTTAACATAAACTAAGCACACCTAAAGCATCATTAACCCTCTAATCAAGGTTTAGTGAGCTAAACTCACCGAATTAGTGAGCCGAGCGAACCAAAACGATAACGGCGACGCCGAGGGGAACAACTTTCCTCAAAGCGGCCCAAGCATTTGGGGTCGGGAAGCCGACCAAAACGGGCCAAAACCGGGCTGCCATACCCATTTTTGCAGCTACTAATTTGGGGCCGAGAAGGGCGGATCCGGTGGCTGGTGAGGCGCGAAACCGGCGGAGAAGAGCGATGGCAGCTTGGATAGGCTAATGGGGAGGTCGATGGCGACGGAAGGAGCTCCGGCGAAGGCCCAAGCCGCTCGGACGAGCTGCTGGAACGCGGGCTGGCGCGAACGAGGGCGACGTCGAGCGGTGGTTAGGCGTGCGAGCAACGCGCACACGGTCGGGCAGCAACGGTGACGGCTCCGGCAACGTGCGGCGATGTCGAGCGGGCGGAGGGGGCGGGCGTGCAAGCTGGCCGAGCTGCTGGTTTCTGTTCAGCTCTCTCTCTCTCTCTCCTCCCACCAAGTTCCAAGACAACCTCGTTGAATCAAGGAAGAAGATGAAGTGAAAGCCCACATTTTCAAGAGCCAATCTCCACCCTCCACTTGTCAAGATCTTAGCTGCACAAGCCCCACCATGACATCACTTGATGATGTCACACTCCACTATCTCCAATCTCTCACAACCTTATTCCAATGGGTCAAATTTCATTTTCTGCCGAGGCCTAAATTCTTGTACATTAAATTCTTCCATTCTATTCGATTCTCCTCCAATTGAATCAAATTAAAGTCCATGAAATTAATCCAATATCACCACACTTCAATTCACATCTTCACTTAGCCATAGAACCAACTTAAGTCGCAAAAGCACAACCAAAGGTGGCCTATTAATTTCTCGAGCCAAATTAGCCATACTCTGATTGCATGAAAAATCTTCTGAAGATGAGTCAATGTTCCTAAAATGATTTGTGACACACCCAGACTTCCAATTTCTAAATTCGATCTCAATTCACGGTTAATTTCACTTTGGCACGATACTAGCGCGTCTTGATCTACCGGGTAACTTTTAGAAATTTTCGTGCATTTGACCTGTGACTGATTAATTCAAGCCACAATGTACATCTTTGACACATTGGCGACTCTTGATTGTCGGGATAATCTCAAGGTTTCAAACATGGACACAGGGTATCCAAACGACAGAAAAGTCGGTCCAGTGCCAATCGACAAGAATTGTGCGATCTAGTGGAATCACCCACACTCGATCACATGCCTCTGTCGAGTCGACCTATCTCTAGTTTCTAATCAAATTTTAACTGTGCCATAATGATCCTTGCAGATTAACTCGGTCGAAAGGTCGTTTCCTAATCAAATTCTCGAGTCCAATGCATTAGAATTTCTTAACGGCTTCACCTGATAGACTAGTTATCCCATGAGTGATCAGTTCAAGGAAAATAACTATATGCGTGCCAATGAAATACCCGTTTCAATTTATTGAAAATAGAATTGGAAAATCGGGATGTCACACGTTGTACAACATGTTTAGGACTAAGGTAGCACAATTGAAAGATACAAGACTAAATTGGCTATCGTAAAATAGGTTTAGGATTTTCGAGACAATTTTCCCTAGTTAAAGGTATGAAAAATCAAGTCCATATATCGTGTCTAAATCACATGCTCACTTCATTTAATTAAAAACTTTCTTTTATTTTTTAATATTTGACACATAAACCATTTATTTTTCATTACTTACATGCATATTTGCATTACTTGAGAGGTTCGCAATTCACAATAATGACAGAGAATGAAAGCCTAGAGACAACAATGTGTCAAATAAAGGGTCATGATAGTGCATATAGCTGAACTTTGTTCAGTTTTATTTAATCAAGTACCTCAATTTCAAATTGGCTTAATGTGAAGCCTTCTTTAAATTAGAGAAGTTCTTTTTTTATTCAATCATTAACCAACAATTGTTAGTTTTAAGACTCAATTACATTTTCATGATAAGTTTTAAAACTTCATGAATTGCTTTGTCGTAGACACATTATGAATACACTATCCAATCAATTGTATGATTTTTCCTACATTCTAGATCCTAACTTGGCGCCTATAGAAGATCCGAAGCCTACTAGTAAGGGAGGATAGACAAGTGTAGAAACCATTGAAAGGGTTAACAAGGAGAAGAGACGAATTGCTTTGTCGTAGACACATTATGAATACACTATCCGATCAATTGTATGACTTTTCATTAAAATGAAGCCGACCAGAGAAATTTGGAACGCACTGGAATTCAAATATAAAGCAGAAGAGCAAGGTACCAATAAATATTTGATTGCAAAGTATTTTGATTTCAAGTTTATTGATACCACACCAATGTTGGAACAAGTTCATGAGTTGTAAGTACTAACAAATAAAACCCGTGCTCTCAAGATTGATATTTTAGAAGCTTTTCAAGTTGGACCAATAATTGCAAAATTACCTCCAAGTTGGAAAAACTATGGAAAAAGGTTGATCCACAAGTCAATAGACAACATCTTGGAGCAAATACAGAAACATCTTCGTATTGAAGAAGAGTCACATTTACATGATAATTTTGTTTTGTATGATTCCAAGGTGCATGCCTCCAAAAAGTAGCAAAAAGTAAATAGGATACAATTACACTATCTAAAATGCCCCCCAAAAGCTAACGGAGATAGTATAAGGACAACAGCGCATAATTATAACAATTTTCTTGAATTAAATGAAAGAAACAAAATTTTTAGGAGTGAAGTGTATTATCATGACAAGTTTCCAAACTTTAATTATACCAATTGACATTGAAATTCTTCCAATATAGAGCTAGCAAAGTTGATTCTACATTTCCTGAAAAATAGCTTATTTCACGCGTGAAAGTTTGTGACACATGAAAGTCAAGTAACTAAACATCAAAACTAATTACTTCTCGATGTCGGTTGCGGTGAATTAATTATAAAGGAAACACCGTTCCTTTCGAGAAGAAGGATCCCTTTCAATTCAAAAGTTGACCAAGGATCGACGCGACAGATGATTTCCATGTAGAAAAGACTTCCTACACCTGGCTCGATGCATAAGGAACTTTTTACAACTGGCCTTTTTTCTAATAGCTCCCGGCATGTCGACTTTAGCTGCTTGACCAAGGATTGAGTTGACAGACAGGTTATAATGTATGACGAACTTGCAGCACCATATGTGGCCAAGCCAAACGCCTGAAAGTGACATAATTTAAGGCGAAAAAATGAGTGATTTGATTGCAAAATCTACTAAAATTCTGTCAAGAAATATACGTCTTGCACAAAGGAGAAGAGTAATCAACTCGAGAAGTGAGATTCTTTCAAGTTTCTTTGTTTCCCAGTAGATCCTCTTGCGTTAATTTTATTCTCTACCTTTAACCGATAATCTTTAACATCAACATTAAATGGACACCTCGTAAATTCAGTGAAAATATTGGTCAAAAAAATTTAGTGAAAATATAAAAGCGGTAGAATCTCCACCTTTGACCAACTATCCTTAGCATTGGGAAATGAAGATGTTCTTGCATTAATTACTGTAAAATAGGATACATCATTTATATGTTGAAAATCATTTAAGAGTCCTCTGCACTTAAGTAACTACTCAATGCTTAATATTTATATTTGTTGCCTTTTTATTTGTGAAACCAACTTCAATTGTCCTCCGATTGAGTCGATATTCTCTAATTCTAATATTCTATGACCTAACGCGTTGTCCATTATCTTAAGGTATTAGTCCACTCAGATGAATCCCTTCAAAATTCTCTTTAAATAATAGCAAGAGTCCTAAAACTTATTACGATAACATGCTAAAGTTGTAAAACTTTCATTTTTTGCATTTAAGTCCTAAAATCGATCACAATCGTCCCATTTAGTCCTTCGTTGGCTTTTCTTGAATGGAAAATTTACTTAAGGCATTTTATGTTAATTTTTCCTTTAGCTTTAGCACGGGCGATGGGGCGCGGTCGCCGGCAATTTGTACCTGCAAAGTTCAATCGCTCTTTTTCACTTTTCGTTTATTCCTTTTAGTTTACAAATTACATTCCTAAATTTTTAGCTTTTTCTTAATTTTTCAGTCTTTTTCCCAATGTGGCACTAGGAGAAACAAAGTCATTTTGTGTCAACGGCACTGTTTTGGGTCTTGGCTAGCTCCGTCAGCTTATTAATCGCCACATTTGATGAAAAAATTAATAGAAATAAGCCAGATCAGAACTTCTTCGTCCACCAAAAGCTAACCAAGCTAGCAGACTAAAGTGGAAAATGCATATAAAGATAGTTGTAAAAGTAAAGGGCATTGTCGTGACAAATTTTCAGACTCTTGATATAATTATCACCTATATCTAGAACTAGCAAAGCTGATCGTGCATTTTCTATTCTGAAAACTTGCTAGTACCCGGCTTGAAAGTTTCGTGCACCATACGCAGTCAAGCCAAACATATGAGAGTCGTGTAATTAAAGCCGGCTAAACATTAAAACTAATAATTTGCCATTGTCAATTGTGGTGAATTAATTTTGAAGAAAAAGTCATTTCCCTCTAGAATAACGGTCCTTTGTTCATTTCAAAGTTGACCAATGATAGACTTGACAAATGGTTTCCATGCAAAAACGACTTTCTACACCTGTCTCGATGGAACTTTCCACACCTGCCTTTTTTTCAGTGGAAAATGAATGGGTTAAAATTTATTGATTAAATATAGATGACATGACAAAAAAAAAAAAAAAAAAACAATTACTTTCTTTCGATCCCAAAGTTGACCAAGGATTGATTCGACAGATGATTTCCATGCAAAAAGATTTTTCTACAACTAACTCAATTCAAATAGAACTTTCCATGCCGGCCTTCTTTAAATGAAAAAAGAATAAGATACAATTTATTGTTTAATACAAGTATATATTCATTGATAGAGCTTTACATGTGTTTGTACAAAACTAAGATTTTTAATTTGAATTAAGATCATAACATGTGTATGAACCATATTAATTGCAATAAATATAGTACAATAATTTTAGGGCTTAAATCCATGAAAAGAAATTTCCTGAGTAAAGTGTGATATCATGATAAGTTTCCAAACTCTTAATAGAATTATCCCAATAAACAGTGAAATTTCAGAAGTGGTAGCATCTTTACCCATATCCAGAGCTAGCAAAGCTTTTAGGCCTCGAAAGTTTTGTGCGTCGTACGTAGTCAAGCCAAACACATGAAAGTCATATAATTTAAGGTAACCAAATATCAAAACTAATTCCTTGCCGTTGTCGTTTGTCATTAATTAATAACGAAGGAAATGCCATTTCTCACGAGAAAAAGGATACCTTTCAATTTCAAAGTCCGGTAAAGATCGACCCAACAGAGGGTTTCCATGCTATAAGAACTTTATACTCCTAACCCAATGCAAATGTAACTTTCCACTCCTGGCCATCTTTGAATGAAAAAAAAAAATGAATTAGCTGAAATTTATCGGTTAAATATAGGGCTTAAAAGCATGGAGAAAAAAAGCTTTAAGACTAAAGTGCCCTATCATGACAAATTTTTGGACTCTTGAGATAATTAACCTCGTACCACATTGTATTTTCTAAAGTGATAAAGTCTTTCACCTGTATCACAAGTTAGCAAGGCCGATCGTGCATTTCTGGAAAACTTGCTTCTTTAACACATGAATTTTATGTGCACCGTATGTTGTCAAGCCAAACACATGATAGTCACATAATTTACGGTAACTAGATGTCAAAACTAATTACTTGCCTTTTGTCGGACATGGTGAATTAATTATGAAGGAAACGCCATTTTTCACGAGAAAAACAATTCCTTTCTATTCCAAAGTTGACCAAGGATTGATGTGACAAATGGTTTCCATGCGGAATGAACCTTCTACCCTTGGCTCATACAAATAAAACTTTCCAAACCTAGCTATCTTTACAGTACCTCGCATGTATGTCGACGCATAGTTTTAAGTTACCATGCAAAACCACAAAGGCATTTTTACCTATATAAGTTCTCCCATTCCAATCTCAAGCGCTACCCATTATTTCTCTCCTTCTCCAATTTTTCCCATAAACACTTCTTTTCCTTCAATCTATAAGCATGTAGAATTATCCTTTTCTGAGAAATTGAATCGAAGCATTAACTTTCCAAGAGTACTCTGGAGGAAGATTTAAGCAACTCAGATGAGCGCATTTTCCCTAAAAAGGTTCATTTTTTTTTTTTTTTTTTGGTAGAAGATACTTTGATCATACTTTGAAAATTACTTATCACCCAACGTGCTCAATAACTTTTATTGCAATAGAATAAGTTACTTGGAGTGATCAGTTCCTATTCTGGGACTAGGGATTGGTCACTTGATAATTCTGCCTTCTAATTTCAGCATTTTGAAAATATATTTTTCTCCCACAAACAAAACTTAATGGACCAGGCAAATCTTTCCCTTTAAAAAATTGTTGCTATTTTGGGATTTGTTGTTATTTTTAAGAAATTTTAAAAAATGTAGTCAGTCCGGTCTATTTGATTCCAACCGGACCGAAAATCACTGGTTCCATTTTGGACCAATGCTCTTGTGAACCGCCTAGAACCGGCCGGTCCGATCCAGTCTGGGCAATGCCCGATTCGATCAATCGGATATGCTCGCCCTTATAAGTTTCGACAAGTTCATAATTGAAATCAGTAATTTCTTAAACTGCTTGTAAAAGCAAGATTCACCCATTTAATGGTCAATAAATTTTCTCTAGAAAAATGCAACTTCAAAGCAGTCAAGAAATCACTGAAATTCTTTCCATACGGTCATCTCTCCGACTACAAAACATTTTCCCTCCCGAACTGCAGCCTCATTGGGGGAGTGAACAGGGGCGACGAAGCGACGTGATCGTCCGCCCGTCTTCGCCATTTTCAGTCCAATTTCCCTCCAAAGCAATCTCTCTCTCCCTCTCTTCCTGAGCTTTTCACGCTGCCGGGTGGTGGGTCGCGCGCCGCTTGAGAAGAGAAGCGTCTCCCCGGTAATCAATTCTTGCTCATCGATCGCCTCTGCTCCTCTGTTTGTTGATCGTGACGAGTGCTTGGCTCCGATTCGCTTTTCTTTGATTACCCTTTTCGTTTCTGCGTCACGTGGGTTCTGGGTTTCCGGTCTTTCTGTGGGTGGCGATTTTTTCTGGGTTTGCTTGATGCGAGGTTGGTAGGAGACCGCTGGAATGTTTGTTCTGTTGTTTGATGCCCAACTGTTCGTGGAAAGGTCTCTGTGACCCTTCATGAACAAAACAGTTACCCGTGCTTCTTTGCTCGGTGAATTCGCCGACTTTCAATCGTTTTTAGACAACTTGGTCAAATTTTCATGAGGAGACGTTGCCTTGTTGTGTCTTATGATGGGTCCTGTTTTGATGAGGCTTTTTGTGGTTTGATATGATATGTTTATGGGCGTCAAATTCGAAAATTGAAGAGGCTCTTGTCAGCGGATTTTGACGAAATGGGTGTTACTTTCGTTGCTTGCCTAATTATTCGATTAGTACACTGCAAGTGTCTTATTGACTACTAACCAGTCTATATTTTATCCATCGAGAATTTGAGATGCCAGTTTTCCCAACTTCTTTTTAGATTTAACATAAACTCTGGGAGAGATTGTGAAGCTGATGGATTCGAGGCCTCCGGTTCACAAAGCTAAGTGCTTGCACTTGAACGGCGCCCAAGATGTTGACAGTCATACGCGTATATGTGACCTACCTGATGAAATCCTTCTGCGCATTCTGGGTCGTCTGCCATTAAAAGAAGTCGTTCGAACAAGTGTGTTGTCGAAAAGGTGGGAGTATCTGTGGACGTCAATTTCTAGTCTTGTCTTCAGAGAAGATGAAAGCAACGGGAGGACAGTTTTCATGAACTTTGTGGAGAGAGCGTTGTTACTTTGTCAGTCGTCTCCTCTGAAATTGTTTTCTCTTAATTATGTGATTGATGGTGACGAATACGTTGATGGTGATGAGTCTCGTATCAATTCGTGGATTACTGCTGCTGTAAGGCGCAATGTTCGGGAGCTTCGATTGCACCTTGGAATAGAACATCCTGCTTTTATTTACAGCTTACCTAGCTGTATATTTAGATGCGAGACATTGACAGAATTCCATCTGTTATTGAACGGCACCCTCAGACTTCCTTCTTCAGTATGTCTCAAGAATCTGAAGGTCTTAGCTCTTGAGTATCTTCATCTTGTGGATGATAGGTCGCTCGAGCAGCTGTTTTCATGCCCTTCCCTTGAGACGTTGTCTCTGGACTATTGCATTTGGCCAGAGGATATGATTTTGAATATTTCTGCTCCTAAGCTTTTGAGCTTGTCCATAGTTGAACGTGACTCTTTTCTAGATATTGGAAGTCACTCTCGCATCACAATTATTGGCCCCTGTATGAAGTCTTTTGATTATTATGGTGAATTTTTGGATGATTATGCCATAATTGGCTCACCCTCTCTGGAAGAGGCTATCGTCCATGTCTATCATCCATCCGACGTAGAGAGAAAACCAGATCTATGTGCGCCCCATGCATTTAAGCTTTTGAAGGACCTTTCTCATGTTAGACTCCTGACTTTATCTGAGGACGCCCTTGAGGTACACTATTCTATTTGCATCTTCAATGTCATGTCTAAATCTTTCATTTGTTGGATGTACCTATTCCTGGAGCCTTGAGGGGCACTTTATCTTTTCGTTATCTGAACCACAGTCTGTGCTACTATTTGTTGGCTTTGGTAACAGGACTTGGACGAAAACAGGGAGATTATTGATCTTGACTCCATTCCCGTCTTTGGTCATCTTACCAAATTGAAATTCACAACTCGCAACGTGGACCTAGATTCTGTAACGTTTCAGGCATTGGTCGGCAAATGCTCCATCCTAAGGAGTCTAGAGTTCGATGCGGTAACTGTTCTATCGCTGTCCTTTTCCCCTCCTCCTCCTCTTACTGCATTAGTCTTACTGTGGAGATCAAGGTGAGACTGATTGAATGTGATTATGTATCAGGGTGTTTCCATCGAGTCTGGAACGGCCGAAGGGATATTGGACCCGGCGCCTCAGTCTTTCCTGACGTCACTCAAGGAGATCACAATTAGTTACTTCCATGCGGCTGATGATGAACTCCTGGCTGTAATGATTTTACTGAGGGCTGCTGTGGTTTTGGAGGAACTAGTCATACATTGTACGGATCAGTGTTTTGTGCATTTCCCAGGGGACTTGATAGAATCATTGCTGGCACTCCCGAGGGCTTCGAGTCGATGTGCAATCATCCTTTTGCCATGCGAAATGCAGATCCAGGATTAGCTTTCTCTGGTTACTTTTTGTCAACTGCAATCAGATGTGTAGGTTCCTTCTTCCTTTTGCTGAAACAAACAGCTCTCGGCAACATCATTAATTAGAGTCGTGTTTGGAGATTTGTGCTCTTGAGAATGAATTGCCGGTGCCTATACTGCATTCAGGAACAAGTCTCATGAGTTGACAGATCATAAGCTTTTTCTCATTCTTTTCAGGTTGAATCTAGCAGCACACAAACTTTGGCTTTTTTTAATCTCAAGTATCTGAAACTTTCACAATACATCGATATGGATTAATATTCGATGTACTGCTGGTATAGAAAAATCTCTACACATTTCACTGTTGATTAATATTCGATCAAAGTACCTTGTTGTATAAGGTCTTTTAACTCTTCATAACGTTGATCTAGTGGGTGATTTAGTGGAGAAGCTGCTTTCATGCCTTTTCCTTTGACAAGTTGTCTTTTGACTATATTGCATTGCTCATGAGGGTGTTGTCCATAGTTAGGACACGACGTGGGTGATTATGAAAGTCACTCGGCTCAGTTTGTTTCAAGGAAAAATGGACATTTTTTGAAAAAAGAAAAAAGTTTTCCAAGAGGTAATTCCTATAAAAATGAAAATACTTTCATATGTTCAGCTAAAATCTGAAAATAGAATGAAAATTATTTTCTGTCGTTTAGAAAGAAAAACCTGCGTTTTATTTTGCACTGTTCAAGTTCTAGTGACTTGGGTGCAGGTGGCCAAGGAACTAATCACGAGCCAGTCTCGATGGTCCTAGGCCCGAGCGACAAGTACCTGTAGCACAAGCACACGCATTAGTCCCAAGTCCACATAAGCCGACCCCATATCCATCTAGTCCTAGACCTTGGCCTAACTCCTCAGCCCAAGCACAGGCATTTAGTTGAATCAATTAAAAGCCTAAAAAATATTGCATTTTCTACACAAGTAAATTTTTCCTAAAGGAAAAGTTAGAGAAAGCGGGACAAATTGTCTAGCAAAGAAATAAAGTAATATGCAAATTAAATCAGCTCAATGGTTGAAATTTGTTTGTGATAATACTAAACCGTTACCAGCAACCATCAATCATATTTTTTTTCCATAATTCGATGGGAGTCGCCCATACATCTAATATATATCATTATAGATCCATCAAAGCAACTTTCAATTCTCAAAAGTTTGTTTTTTTTGGGTAACCGAGATCTGCCGAGCCCACTTTTCTCTTATGTTAATCGACAACCCATGGCCCATACAATGTCCGGAACAACACCTCGACTAAGCATCAATACTTTGGGGGAAATTCATACATCTAATATATATTATTAAAGATCCATCAAAGCAACTTTCAATTCTCAAAAGTTTTTTTTTTTTTGGTAACTGAGATCCGCTGGGCTCGCTTTTCGCTTACGCTAATCAGCAACTCACGGGCCATACAATGCCCGAACGGCACCTCTAACTAAGCATCAATACTTCGGGGGAAACTAACACAGGAACTCACCACCATGGTCCTCCACTTAAAACGCTAGTGACTGGCAAAAAAGAAGAAGCTCTCAACCAACACAGCCACCCACCGATGGGTTCAATCCTCAAAAGTTGTTATAAATAAAGTCCAAAAATAAAAACTCATGCCCTTATATAAACCATGAATAATCCTCCTCCTTTTATAACCAAAAATAATCAAAAGCAGCATGTCATCGTCACACTAATCTGTTCAATATATATCTTAAACTCAAGTAAAATATTAATGGCCATGTAACAATTAAAATTCAGAACGAAATTATTTTACTGGCCAAAATTTTCTGAATAAGTTCAATCACATCACATCACAAATTTTCCTTTTTTTTTTTTTTTTTTTTTTTTTTTTTTGCGATTTTAGTTCTATGCTATTTCCTCTTTTTTTCTTTATATCCTCCCCATCAAGAAGTTCACTCCTAACCGCCCCTTCATCTCCCACCCAAGTCGCCGCTTGCGTGGATTCCTGTCATCTGAAAAAGCTGGTGATTCTTCCTCACGGCTCACTGGTTCTCTTAACCTGCATGAACGCTTGGCTTCGATTTATTTTCCCACTACCATTTTTCTTGCTCTTCCTATGATCAACTGCTCTCGTATCAATTTTTATCCTCAGTTTTTCAGTTCTTTGAAGTAATGTCTTTTCTGGGTTCTTGATGTTTGGAGCGTGGTCAGTAGTTTTGCCTTTTCTGGGTTCTTGATGTTTGGGGGGTGGTCAGTCGTTTTGCACTAATCTGTTCGAATAGATGTATTTTCTGGGTTCTTGATGTTTGGAGGGTGGTCGGTCGTTTTGAACCATGGCTCGTGGGCGTTCTTCGAGATAGTTGCTGGCAACCCATGTGTTTGACGTAAAGCCGCAATGACCCAACGTGCGCACTCATCCCTTGGGGTCAACATTTTATGCCCCGTTGCATGTTTCACTGCCGAGTGAATTGGCTCATTTGTAATACCCATGTCCCGTTTGTTCTGGCTCTTGTCATTTAGGCTGGTTTTGTTGACGCTTGTTAAGGCTTATCGTGAAATTGCAATGTACCTGCCAACGGAATTCGTTGGACTTATTTTACCCTGGTCGTGTTGTAGGGATGCGCATCAGGTTCGAGAATTGCAGATTTTTCTTTATTTTAAGGGTATCTTGAAGAAATTTAATTATCTTACCACTTGTTATCATCATTTTGACATTCAAAGTTTGATTGATGTGCTATGACTAGTGATTAGCCAATAGATGTGCATTGAGATCGTAGTTTCTTGTGTTCATTTTAGATTTAACTTGTACTCTGGAGAGGTCATGGATCTGATGGATGGGAGCCCTATGGGTGACAAAGCTAAATGCCAGCACTTGAGTGATGCTCAAGATGTTAAGAACTGCAAGCAACTATGTGATCTACCCCATGCAATTCTTTTGCGCATCCTGGCTTTTCTACCAATGAAAGATGCCGTGCGAACAAGTGTGCTGTCAAGACGGTGGGAGTATTTGTGGACATCCATTCCTAGTCTTGTCTTTGGTGAACAAGATGAAGAAGATCATCGTGGGAGGATGCTCTTCAGGAACTTCGTGGAGAGAGCATTGTTACTTCGTGACTTGTCTTCTATGAAAACTTTTAATCTCTGGTGCAAGGTTGACAGAGAAGAATATCTTGATGGTGATGAATCTCGCGTCAATTTGTGGATTACTGCTGCAATACGCCGTAATGTCGAAGACCTCCGCCTGCACCTTAAAATTGGTCAGGGTGCTACTGTATACAGGTTACCTCGTTGCATATTTAGGTGTGAAACTCTGAGAGAACTCCATCTAGTAATGGTACATGACCTCAAGCTTCCTTCCTTAGTTTGTCTTCCAAATCTAAAGGTCTTAGTTCTTGCTGAAGTTCATTTGTTGCTGATAATTCAGTGGAGAAGCTGCTTTCATGCCCTTCCCTTGAGAAGTTGTCTCTTGACTGTTGCAACTGGAATCTTGAGGTTTTGCAAATTTCTGCTCCCAATCTTTTGTACTTGAATATATTAGAACATGCCTCGTCTTCTGGCATCCGGAATGCCCAAGTAAGGATCCATGGAGCTTTTATCAAGTCCTTTGACTATTGTGGTGGCTTATTATATTACTATAACATATTGAGCTCACCCTCATTAGTTGAGGCTTCCATCATGTGTGTTCATGACGAGATTGAGGAAAACTTCCATGAAGGCACCTACCATTTGCATAAGCTCTTGAAGGCTGTTTCTAATGTAAAAGAACTGTTTTTCTCCATTGAAAGCCTTGAGGTACGCTTTTCTGCTTGGTTCCTCTATTTCATCTTAACCCCCCTCCTCCTTGGATCCATTTATTGGGACAACCTTGAAGTATGCCTCATCTTGATCCTTGATGTTGGTCTAAGTTGATACTGTATGCCTTTGTCATCAGGATATGGATGAGAGAGAGGAGATTCTCAACTCCCTTCCGATCTTCCCTAGTCTAACCAAATTAAAATTAGACAACTGTCACATTCATTTAGAATGTAGAGCGCTTTTGTTGTTGCTCAGTAGATGCCCTATTTTGAAGAGTCTTGAGTACACTGGGGTAATTACTCTGTCCTTAGTCCCTTTTCCTCCCATTTTCTTGTCCTGCATTAGTGTTTCTACTGTTGAGACCAATGTTAAAGCTCATTGATATTTTATTGTGAATCAGAGCATTCTTGTGGTCTCTAAAAATGATGACTGGACATTGGACCCCATGCCACCGTGTTTTACATCATCGCTTAAGGAGATCACGATTGGTGGCTTCCAGGGGACTGATTGGGAACTGTTAGCTGTAAGGATTTTGCTAAGGACCGCTGCGGTTTTGGAGAAATTGTCAATCAACTGTTCGAAGCGCTGTTCGAGGAATTTTCGAGGCAACTTGACAGAACACTTGAATAAGCTCCCTAGAGCTTCAAATCAATGTACAATCTTGTCAAACTACTTCCACCAGGACTTCGTTTGACATCCGTAATTTGTTTAAATTCGTACTTCTGCTGTGAGGACTCAGACTTTATAATCATTTTGAGTCGGGACAAGTGAATTTTGAGTTCTCTTTTACTAATTGATGTATGCATCGTCTCGGAGGGACAACTTCATGATCCCACTTAACAAGTGAATATTCACAGTCTGTGTTGGGCTATCTATTGCTTCTCCCCATCCCTTAACAGTCAGTGTACATGTCAACCGTTGTCCACAAACAATGGGTGAAACTTGTAAGAGCATGAATTATAATTATTATTATTACATCATGTTTTTGATAAGTTTATCCTATTTAGGATTTGTTTGTTCGAAGGAAAACTATTTCTGGGAAATCATCAATCAAATTTCTGATGTTTCAATAATGGAGAACCGGTTGATCTATGGAAATTATTTTTCCATGGACTAAAAATGAGCTTAGATTGGAGAACATGACTCCCCCTTCTGGTAAGAAGGAAGTCATTTTTCCTACATTTCTTGCTAATTCTTATCTATTTAGATTAAACAGCATTTTGTTAATGTATTTTAATGGGATTCACTTAATATCAAATATCATAAGACTAATATTTTTTCAACTTTCTAATGTTTGAACGACGAAAACTAGTCAATTTAGAGAAAATGCTTTCTATAAACTGAAAACAAGCTTTAGATTGGGGAACACAACTCCCCTTACTTGCGCGAAGGAAATCATTTTTCCTACGTTTATTCTTTTATCGAATTAGCTTAAATAAGATTTCGTTAATGCATTTCAGTGGGATTTACTTAAATATCAAACACCATAAAATGAATATTTTTTCCACTTATTTTCAGATAACAAGTTTTCGGTGAAATATGAACGCATGTTTAGTAATTCATTCCCATCTTCGGGCTGCGTTTAGATGAAAAGGGGATCGTAAAAATTCTTCGAGTGTTGTCGTGCACGATTCTTGCTCATGAGGGCACTTGTTTAAGCGTGGATATTGTTCATGGATAATGCAATCTGCATTATTTGAATTTTTTGGGGGATGTTTAGCTTGTTAGTTTGCCTAGAGTTGTCCAATGGAATATCACTTTTTCAATTAGTTTCCTGCTTCATGCCTTGGCTATGACTACTTGCTGGAGCAACGGTTAAGAAAGCTAGGCGCCATGATCCGAAGGATAAGTTCCATGTCAGTAGTTGCAATTAATTGTGTGATCTCCCTGATGCGTTACTCAACACATCCTTGGCTTTGTTCAGATGTTGTGAGAACAAGTGCATTGTCCACAAGGTGGGAGAAGTAAGTATGGGCTCGGTTCGACTTCAATTAGTTAGATTTCTTGAGCTTTGTGGGAAGGCCACTATTAGACTTCAGTCCCTTGTATTTTGTTGATCAAGAGGCGTACCGTTTCTTATTTTGTGCCTAAGCAATTTTTAAAGCACAGTCTAAATCAAGTGAAATCAAAGGGGAGTACTTGAATGCTACTGCAAGAACATCTGAAGAAATTATCACAAGTGCTGTAATTGCCATAGAATTGGGAGTTTCTATCATAATGTACATTTCAAGTGAATAAACAAAATTCCATACTCGATCTCATGGATACATATCAAATTCTATGGAAAGCTGTATTCAATAGAAGTTTTTTTTATTAATAACTCAATTATCTTTAGATAATCATAGTTAGAAAAATGCTCATAATGAGTCCTTTCAAAAAAATATATATATATATAGGTCTGACCGCCATCCAAAACAAAATAAATGAAGTTTTTCAAAAAAACCTACTAGTAAGAGAAGACCTCGATGGGACAAGAGACGTAGGGCTAAAGAGAGAGCCCACCCCAAGATGAGTGCTCTCCTCTCCTTTTCTTACTTCCCCGAAGCCTGCGATAGCAAAGTTGAGATAGTGATATAGGTCTGACCGCCATCCAAAACAAAATAAATGAAGTTTTTCAGAAAAAACCTACTAGTAAGAGAAGACCTCCATGGGACAAGAGACGTAGGGCTAAAGAGAGAGCCCACCCCAAGATGAGTGCTCTCCTCTCCTTTTCTTACTTCCCTAAAGCCTGCGATAGCAAAGTTGAGATAGTGATTGTTCTTTCCCCCTACGGGGATGGAGGGACAAAAGTTTGGAGAACTTAAATAGAAGTCATGGCGAGACAAGTTGTTTATCACTACATAGGTGTCAAAGACTACATAGATGTCAAAGTGGAAGTGTGGCTGAGGTATCACAATAGACTGGTAGAGTTCTGAGAGCTATTTCTTAGATTCAAAAGATAGTATTGGATTCCCCCGATAACAGAAAAAGCATATCATGGCTAAATCTAACCGGGATTGCGATAGTTGAGGAATTTGATAGGAAAAAAGAGGGGTTCTGGCTATGAGGTATCTAATAAAACTTTCGTTGGAATTGAGATCTCATTCAAAGAGAAATATATCACATATTTGGAGAGGACACCAAAGGCTTTGGTTTTTTTTTTATAATGTTATCAAAGAGTTGAACAATGAAAATAGTTAGCGAATGCTTGTTTGAAATGATTGGATCATGTAGGAACAAAATTCAAGTCTATTGCTCTATTAGGATACCTCAGCTACATACATCATTGCACTTCTACTTGACACCATAAATAGTGCATAGTAGAGCATTGCTCAATACACTAACAACTCCCATCATATGAAATAAGATCTCCAAAAAAATTCCAATTATTTCAAACTTTCTATTTTTTGAAATATTTATGGAATCCCTATGAATAACATCAAACCTTATTCAATAGTATTTACATGAGATTCCTCTTTCTTATTTTTAAGCAAGCCCTTGAGAGGGCTTAGTTGATCCATGATTTACGCTTCTTTCTTTTTGTTTGTTTTGAGAAATATATTGATCTATTCCAATTTTTTCTTGTCGTATTTATTCTTTTTTGATCGAGATATATAGATCTACGGATCTATGTGTCTATATAGATTCTTTGTTCATGGATTAACAAAAATATACAAAAGCTCTATTTTTGGCAAATTCTTGGACTACCACAAGCACAAGGTTCATAGTGGTAATCCAAGAATTTAGGCGAGATACCTCTCGATTAACAAAACACAAGAGAGAAAGATTTCAGGGAGGATGAATCACTAAACAACAATTTCCTCTCCACAAAGCTCGCACAGATACTCCCACCTTCTGCTTTTGTTCTCATAGCATGGAAGAAAACCAAGTATGTGTTGGACAATGCATCAAGTAAATTGTGGTTGCTTTCGAGGATGATGGATCAATTGAAAAGTTGTTGTCAGTTCGTTCCCTTCAGAATTTGATACTTTGGAAATGCATCTCGCATCCCAAAGTTTGAATATTTTTGCTCCATAACTTTTGATGTTATGCATCATGGAAATGGAGTTGTTATGGATATCAGAAGCAACTGCCCACTATTGATCAATGCACCTACTCTCTCGTGCCTTAACCATATTGGTGGCCTCTTATCCAAGTATGACATATCTGTCACTTCCATGCTAATTCTATCTACTTTCGTGCTAATTCAGCTCTCTTGCAACGCTGAGCAACTTACTTTTTTTTAATTAGCATACTGAGCGTTCAAGAGAGAGAGGGAGAGGAAGAAACGGTTGTAGAGAGAAAAATGATTCATCAAATGGCCCCCACTCCAAGCGAAGCTCCCGATTCCGCCGCCAATCGGTACAATCTGATCGTTGCCGCTTTTGGTCCATGAATCTTCTTGAGCGATCTCCGACAAATTCGCCGGTCGACGAATTCGCCGGTCAGAGACTTTGCTTGAAGTGCGAAGCTCAGATCCATGCCGAGTTCAGAGGAATCGGCTCGGTTCCAAGGATCGAACGCCGAAGCCAATTGGTGACAGCATCAACGATAGCAACGGCTTCCAATCCTTCGCGACACGTCCAGGAATTCCATTCCATGCTAATTCTGTCTACTTTCGTGCTAATTTAGGCTCTCTTGCAACGCTGAGCAACCCTATTTTTTTTTTTTAATTAGCATTACATTTGACAGGTTAACTTTCATGCCAGGTTAACTTTCATGCCGTTATTGTTTTCTCTTACTTATTCAGTGTTGATCATAAATTCTGTGTAATTGTGAATTAAGGCTTCGATTGTAGAGAAACAAGCTATGGGAGAGAAGGGATTTTTGTTACTGAGATGATTAGATGGATACAATGAGGAAAAGAGCACCTCTTCTTATAGAGACTCTCTCACTACAACCATTGATTCATATTTCAATCTAACGGACGAGACCGTATACCCCCTCCTTCCAAGTACCTGCATTTAAGCCAAGAAAGCTCTAGAATTTGGCACAATTACTGTCTCACCCATTCCTAAGAACGTTCCAGAAACCCTAACTGAACCCTAGAAAAACTTGGATGGCCTTCCTCAATTAAGCACAATCTTTTAGTCACAAGAACCTCGATGAAACGCTAATATTGTGGTTATGCGATTGATTAATAGATTATTTGTTACCAACTCTCTCGATGGAGTAGGTATCGATATTCAAATCATATCATAAAAATCTCTAGGGTTCTTCATTGTCCTTTGTTTATTTTATTGGTGATTTTGTGTTTATTTGATTAAAAGGTCGATAGTTTCCGCATTATTACACAACACGAAGTAAAGAAAGAAAAGAGAGAGTTATGTGAAGAAAAATAAACAAAGCAGCCTGGGGGCTTCAGATCTTTATGGATTGCAATTCTTATTTTTAGAAATTTTGACACAAGTTTAGTGGAAAAATTCGCATGACAGTGCTTGCCTCAATCGCCCGACAAGTTCAAGACGCATTTGAGATTGATTTTACCACTTAAAAGCCCACCACAACCCTTGTTTGGGTCTCTCTAAGGGTGAGTTTAGTTTAGTATTTTGAAATCCCATGAGGAAAATGCAAAAATTTAGTTTAAAGGACTTTGGGTAAATGCTAAATTATGCTCTGAGAAACAATTTTTAGAGAAATACTATTTGAGAATATTAGCTTTTAATTTTGTTTTGTTTAAAATTGAAAAAAAAATGTATGCAACTATTGACACTTAAATTTTACCATTTTACTTAAGACTTAATAGCATTAAAAGTTAGAAATTATTTACTAAAAAAATTAATTATTAAAAATTAAAAAAAAACCTTAGGGGTCGGGTCGGGCCGGATCCGGCCTTGGCCCGGCTCGGCCCGCTCCCTTCCTCTTCTTTCCCCCCGCGGCCCAGCCTCCTTCCCCCGTCGGCCCGGCCCGCGCCACATCCTTCTCCCTCCTTCAGTCTTCGCGCGGAGCCTGCAGAACCTGCAAAACAAGAGAGAACACGGCAGCAGAGAGCAGGAGCAGCAGGTGATCGTTGTGGCAGGCGGGCAGCGTGATCCGCGGGTCGGGGGCAGTCCGGCCGGCAGCTGGCACAACAGAGGTCTTCGCTCGGACCTATAGAAGAAAAACGGGAGAAAGAAGAAGAGAGAAAGAGAGAGCTCGAGAGAGTAGAGGGGGAGCCAAAGGGAGTTCGAGCGAGAGCAGTGGAGAGGGCGAGAGGGCGAGAGGGCTGAAATTTAGCCCCGGGGGCGAGCGTCGTGCAGACGTCCTCGACGCAAACCGGCGCAACGGAGCTCGCGGTTCCCCCCCTTCTTCCACGTCCTCCGACTTTGGTTTTGGCCGAGAGGGACCAATAAGAGCGTGAGCCCAAGAGAGTGATCTGCCGTCGTCGGTGGTTCGTCAGTCAGCCGCCGTCCGCGGCAGTACCCCCACCGAACCAAACCAGGTAGGTTTTCTCCGGTCATGTATGCTCCGTTTTTGGTAGGGCGTCGGACCGGAGCTCGTGGACGACCCGTTCGCATGAGCTTTGGTTCCTCCGGCGCCTGTAACTCTTTAGCCAAGCCTCTGTGTGTTCTTGGTCGTTTTCCAAGAACCCCTGGTCCCATTTCGAGTCTCGGTTAAGTCGGAAATCCAAACATTTGGTAATGCTCGCGAACTGCTTGTATAAATGCCTGAGCGAAGCTCGCATGACTATCCTTCAACCTTCGTCCATTATACGCGTCCGCCGTTGATAGATGCGTTTTGTTGCTGTTCCGCGCGTTTTTGTTTCGCCCATTTCGAGTTTTACATAGCCATATGTTGTGATTTTGGGCTTATTTTTCATACAAGTTGGGTCTCGTCTTCCTCCTTGTCCGTATAGGTGAGAGAGTGGGTGTCGGCTAGGCGTTGGCCGGAGCGCGAGCGGCGTCAGCGCCGGTGAGGATGGGTAGTGAGGCTTGTTTAAAAGGGCATTGGTTTAGTCGCATGAGTTTCGGTAAAAAAAGAGCGTAGGAGAGAAGGTGGCTTCGGGCGTTCAGAGAACGCACGAAGAAGAAGAAGACGACCAAAAGGCAAAAGAAAAATAAAAGGAAAAGAAAAGAAATAAAAAAAGAAAAAAGAGAGAGAAAGTGGCTTCGGGAATAGGGGTCGCTGAAAAAGGAGGGAGTGCAGCAGGAAAAGACAGAGCATTGATAAGAAAAAATAAAAATAAAAATATATTTTTTAACTAAAAAATCTTTTTTTATCCGACGTGGATCGGACCTGGGCTCGGATCGGGTCGGTTCTCCTACCCGGTCCGAGTCATTTTTCCGAATAAAATAATATTAAATATTAAAAATTCAAAAATTCTCAAAAAAATCAAAAATTTCGAAAAATAATAAAAATTCAGAAAATTTCCGAAAATTCAAAAATTCAGAAAACATTAAAAAATTTTAAAAATAAAAAATTTCAAAACTTAACAAATGTAGGATTAGTTAGAAATTGTTGTGTCTTACCTTCTTAGTGTAATTAGGTTTTTATTTACTTGTATATTGATTATATCATATTTGATTATATTTGATTATATTTAATTGCACATACTCAATTTGATTACAATTAGGAACTTAGTAGTTATAATGGTTATTTTAATAATTGCACACCCGCATAACCACCTCACATGTTAGTGCATAGATATAAAAT
Source organism: Eucalyptus caleyi (assembly GCA_014182885.2). Lineage (NCBI taxonomy): Eukaryota > Viridiplantae > Streptophyta > Magnoliopsida > Myrtales > Myrtaceae > Eucalyptus > Eucalyptus caleyi. The sequence continues at coordinate 53,098,194 of CM024470.2, forward strand.
CAATCTAAACTGCCTGATAAAAATATTTTCTTTTAAAATGATCAAGATTATATACTGAAATGGTACTAATTGATCAATTAATGTAATCAAGTCCTAGATTCTCTGGTCGCGTAGGAAGCAAGGTACACTTTCATGCCTCGCTTGGTTTTTAGCCGACCTTAATAGCCTAATGGCGACTCCTTTTTACAAAATTCTTAAAAATACCCAACGTCGCGTGAGGTATGGGTTCTAATCATGGGTCATAGGCTCGTCCTTTAGACAATATCCCTAAACCTGTTCCTCCCACCAAGGGCTAGGTTGTGACAACAACTTTTTAAAAATAAATTGACATTAATACTAAAAAAATCAAATATATAAAATTTTTTTTGAAAAATCAAATATATATAATATAAAAGAAAAAAGACCAAATCCTTTGTTGGTTCGGTGAAAGCTACAGCTGCCATTGGCCGCCAATTGAGGTAGCCCGTTGGCCAACCCTTGGCATGGGCAACCTCTAGTGAGGGTCAAGTGACTAAGCAAACGGCTGCTTGGGTCTCACAGCCTCAGGCGATCCTTGCCTAGGTCTCGTTAGGGTCACGCGATCGACGATGACCTCCGGCGACCTTGCAAGAGATCACCTGACCTTGGCTGACCTCGACAGATGGCCGTAGCCCTTCGCCGAACTTATGAAGGGCTTGTCTTTTTAAAAAAAAAAAAAATTATACATTTGATGTTTTTAGCATTTGAAAAATAACAACCATGACAAAATCAAAAATTTCGAGCTCTTACTCGAAATATTCCCGCAATATTACAGAAAAAGTCCACCCTATATTGTTAAAATAGGAATGACCTTTTATGACCATAAAACATTTTAATTAATCAAAAGCGGCATATTTATTTTTCATTATAGACTTAACTCAAATATATATGACTACATAACGATTTGAATATCAGAATGAATATTTTTATATTAGAAATTTCCTAAATTACTTAGATCAAATCACAATAGATTTTTTTTTTTTGAACGATCAAATCACAATAGATCAAATCACAACTTATTTTTCAGTTCTCTCTCCTTCTTCTTTTTAGGGCTCTTTCTCTGTGCCCTGAAACTCGACCCTTCTTCCCCCCACCCGAATCGCCACTGCGCGGAATCCGTCCGGATCAAGAGGTGACTCTTCGCTAACCCTTCTTTGTTGGGTCTTTTCTCTGTATATCATCCATGTCTTTAGCTGGTTTCCATGTCGACGTCATCCTCAGCTTCTCGCAGTTCCATGTAGTGATGTCTCTTTTCTGGGTTGATGTTTGGAGGGTGGTCTGTCGTTTGCACGAATCTCTCCAGGAGTTTGTGAAACCAGGGGTCATGGGTGCTCTTTCCATGTGTTGACGAAAAGCTTCCGTGACCCGGACGTATGCACTCATCCCATGGTTTCACTGTCAAGTAGTAGACGCATGTCCCGGTTGTTCCGGCACTTGTCATATGGGCAGGTCCTGCGACACTTGTTAAGGTTTATGGTGAACTTGCAATGTGCCTGCTGGTGGAGTTTATTAGACTTAGTTAACCCTTGTCATGCTATACGGATGCGCATCAGGTTCATCTTAGTAAGAGGATTTTGGAGAGAGTTGATTATCTTACCACTTGGTATTTCAATTTTTATAGAGTTCGATTAATGTAATATGAATGGTGACTAGCAAATAGTTTCCCATTGAGATCCCAGTCTTTTTGTCTTCATTTTACATTTAACCTGTACTCTGGACAGGCTGTGGATCTGATGGATTCAAGCACACTGGTTCATAAAGTTGAATTTCTGAACTTGAATGGTGATCGATCTGTTAACGGCTGCAAGCAACTGTGCGATCTACCTGATGCAATTCTTTTGCGAATCCTGGCTCTTCTACCAACAGAAGATGTCGTGCGAACCAGTGTGCTGTCGAGACGGTGGGAGCATCTGTGGACTTCCATTCCTAGTCTTGTCTTCAGAGAAGAATACAAGGAAAATCACCGTGGGAGGATACTCTTCAGGAACTTCGTGGAGAGAGCATTGTTACTTCGTGGCTTGTCTCCTATGAAAGCCTTTTCTCTCTCGTGTGTTGTCGACAGTGAAGAATATTTCGACAGCAATGAATCTCGTGTCAATACATGGATTACTGCTGCAATAGGCCACAATGTTCAAGATCTCTGCTTGTACCTTGAATTTGGTCATCCTTGTACTGCATACAAAATACCTCGTTGCATATTTAGGTGTGGAACTTTGAGAGAACTCCATCTACAAATGAAGCATGACCTCAAGCTTCCTTCCATAATTTGTCTTCCAAATCTAAAGGTCTTAATTCTCGTGGATGTTCCGTTTGGAGATGATAAATCACTAGAGAAGCTGCTTTCTTGCCCTTCCCTTGAGAAGTTGTCTCTTGAAAACTGCAAGTGGGATCTCGAGGTTTTGGAAATTTCTGCTCCCAACCTTTTGCACTTGAATATAGTTGAATACTCGTCGTTTTCTGACATTCGGAGCTGCCAAGTACGGATCCATGGAACTTTTATCAAGTCCTTTGACTATTACGGGGATATCAAGTCCTTTGACTATTACGGGGATTTGCATTATGACGATGTCGTATTGACCTCCCCTTGGTCGTTAGTTGAGGCTTCCATCCAAGTGCATCAGCCTTTCAGTCAAGTCACCGACCATTTATGTAACTTCATGAAGTGTCTTTCTAATGTAAAACAGCTAGCTTTCTCCATTAGAAGCCTTGAGGTATGCTTTTCTGCTTGGTCCCTCAAGTTCTCATCTTAATCCTGCTTTATCTTGGATCTATTTATTGGGACATCCTTGAGGTACACTTCATCTTGATTCTTGATGTTAATCAAAATTACATATTGTGTGGCTTTGTCATCAGGATATGGTCGAGGGAGGGGAAATTCTTAACTCTTTTCCAGTCTTCCATAGTCTAACAGAATTGGAGCTGACTGACCCTGACGTACGTTTAGAATCTAGAGCACTTTTGTTGTTGCTCAGTAAATGTCCTATTTTGAGGAGTCTAAGATTCTCTGGGGTAATTATTTAATCCTCAATCCTTTTTTCTCCCAATCTTTTGCTCTGCATTAGCGTTACTACTATTGAGATCAAGGTTAAAGCTCATTCGTGCGTTTTTGTGAATCAGGGTGTTTACACGGACTCTAAAAGAAATGACAGGATATTGGACCCTAAACCTCCGTGTTTTACTACATCGCTTAAGGAGATCAAGATTAATTGCTTTAACAAGACTGATTGTGAAATGTTAGCTGTAAGGAATTTGGTCATTGCTGCTCAGGTGTTGGATAAAGTGCTTTTTTCCTACTCACCTGGTCCACGGAAATGGCAAGGGCGCTTGATGCAAAGCTCTAGTAAGCTCCCCGGAGCTCCAGATCAATGTACAATCTCGTCAGAGTGCGAGCACTGGGACTATTTCTGCGATTGCAGTTATCGTCTGCAGTTTGGTTAATTTCGGGATTGTGTTCTGGGAACTCGGCTTCTGTTTTTGTTCAAGTTGATGGACACATGAATTTTGAGTTCTGTCCTGCTAATCAATTATGCATTTGAATTAGAAGAACAACTTCATCATCTTACTTAACAAGTAAATATTCACAGGACGTGCTGGGCTATGTATTGCTTCTTTCCCATCCCTCTATGGTGAGCATTGATGATACTTGCAATAGTGTTAAATTTTTATTATTATTTCCCCATATTTGAAAAGTTTGTCCTGGCTAAGTTACTCTGATTTTGTCTTGGTCAAATAGTTTTCACTAGGGTTAATGGTGGCAATTTTTCCTTTTTCGAAATTTTGTTGATGATTTATTTATTGAACTACATAATGCACTTGGATTCACTAATCACGTCAGCATTTATTTTGCAAAATATATTTGGCTTGAAGGATCTAATTTTAGTGATCATATTGAACAATACATAATCCGTACTCATCAAACGACTCTTTTCATTTTCTTATCAGCATGGTTTTTCCTCTATTGTCTCAATGTGCTTATTTGTATACTTTGATTTTCTTTTTCTCTCGTGGTTTGTTATGAGCATCGATTTGACAAATTCCGTTTCTATTAAGATCATAAGGGCATTTTCCTGTCTCACAGGTATTATGGTGATTATTCTAAAGAGACTGAAAGTAGTGAATAGTATTACGACTAAGACAGAAGCGTGAATAAACGGAACAATCCAAGCTAAGAAAATAACCTATGGAAATATGATATGAATGCATTGAATTTGCTTTCTTCAATAGCGCCTACCTCATAAAGAAAAATCGAGTAGATGGTTCTACTATAATTGGTAAAAAGAAAATTACGGTTGCTTGAACACTTGACTTTCTAGTGTTTCACAAAGGATTCCTAGATAACAAAAAAATCAACAAGAAATGATCTTAAGTTTCCAATGGTGTTTGCCTAGCGTTTGACTTGTCCAATTGCTAAGGCTGCGCATAATAAAATTTCTACTTCTTGATTTTTCTGTTTCTCTATTCTTCAAAATAGGTTTGAAACATAAATCCGCTTGGTAATGCAATTTGATTTATCTATTTTTGAAACAGATTTCTATTTCAAAAATAGATTTGAAAAGAAATCAGAAGCTAAAATTTTTAGCTTCTCAATTTCTGAAATATAAATTAAGAAATCAATTTCTGACCAAAAATCAATTTTTGTTCCAGAAATTTTGTCATGCACACCTTAAGAGGAGCCATCTTGTCACGCCCTCCGATTGTCCGTCTCCATCCTCATAGGCCCCCTCGCAAATATTTCGAGTGTTCTGAAAAACATCAAACTCCTGCAATTCCAAATTAATCGAGATTAATTTCGAGCCATAATCATCGGATAAAGCATGGTAACATTGAATGAAATTATATATACTCATTGCTAATTAGAAGGAACGGGCCGATAGGCCCAAAACTGGAAATCCAGTCGACTCACAGCGAGTCCGAGCCCGAGTCGAGTCCCGCCATTTTTTGCTGTCCCCAAATTTCTCACTTCCCCGCCATTTCTGAGGTCGCTCCGGCGAAACCAAATAGGCATTCTTCAATTCGTCGCTCCTTTACGACTTTGGTTGATTTTCCTTTTCCTAAAACTTCTTTCTTTCATCCTTCTTTATTCGTGGGTGTGTCTTGTGGTTCTGTATCGAGTAATGTTCTTTTCTAGCTCTTTTGGGGTACGAGGCAGAACTAGAGGTGAATCACTTGTATGGAAAAGAAAAGAGGTAGATCAGTCAAGTGGGTTTCAAGTGGGAGAGAAGTTTCAATCACTAGTTGTCGGTAACGAGTGGCAGGCAGATTGATGGTGGGGCATTTGGTGATTTAGGCACTTAGTTGTTTAGCGCACGAACCGTTTGATGAAATGCTTGAATGACATTGACATGGACACACTGCGAACAACCTACTGCTGAGGTTAAAAAGATGGCTTGTACCCACCACCAAAGTTCCTGTTCTGCATTTAGGTGAAGAGTGGAATCGTAAAAAGAAAAAAATTTGAATGTCATCATCCTGTTCACGAAGGCCCTTGTTTGAGTTCATCAATAGTGAAATTTGTTCACGTTGAAATAGTTTCTTTTCAATCTGCACGATTTGAAATTTTTTAAGATGTTTGTGTTAGCTTGTTAGTTTGCCTAAACATCATCTTCATTTAGTTTCCTCCTTCATGCTTTGACTGTGAATATTTGCTGGACCAAATGGACAAAACACCAGCTGTTAAGAAAGCTAAGCGCCATGACTTGAAGAACAAATTTGATGCCAATAGCTGCAACCGATTGTGTGATCTACCTGATGCACTACTCCAGCACAGTCTTGGTTTTCTTCCTTAAAAAGATGTTGTGAGAACAAGTGCATTGTCGAGAAGGTGGGAGTACTTACGGGCATCCATCCATAATCTCGACTTCAATGAGTTAGTTAGCTGAAAGAATGTATTTCTCGGGCTTTGTGGAGAGCGCATGGTTGTTTAGTGATTCATCCACTCTAAAATCTTTCTCTGTATTTTGTTGATAAAGTGGCATCTTGCGTAAATTCTTGGATTACACCTAATCTCCTGTGCTTCAACTATATTGGTGGGCTTTTCTCCATACATGCTATATCTGCCACTTCAGTGCTAGTTCAGGCTCTTATGGGAGTAGATAGTCCAGCCCAGGGAACTTCTGACCAATTTGCCTCCTGCAAATATAAGATTTTAGGGATCTATCTGCTGTAAAACATCTTATACTGTTCGAAGCGCTGTTCGAGGAATTTTCGAGGCGACTTGACAGAACACTTGAATAAGCTCCCTAGAGCTTCAAATCAATGTACAATCTTGTCAAACTACTTCCACCAGGACTTCGTTTGACATCCGTAATTTGTTTAAATTCGTACTTCTGCTCTGGGGACTCAGACTTTGTAATCGTTTTGAGTCGGGACAAGTGAATTTTGAGCTCTCTTACTAATTGATGTATGCATCGTCTCGGAGGGACAACTTCATCATCCCACTTAACAAGTGAATATTCACAGTATGTGTTGGGCTATCTATTGCTTCTCCCCATCCCTTAACAGTCAGTGTACATGTCAACCGTTGTCCACAAACAATGGGTGAAACTTGTAAGAGCATGAATTATAATAATTATTATTATTTCGTCATGTTTTTGATAAGTTTATCCTATTTAGGATTTGTTTGTTCAAGGGAAAACTATTTCTGGGAAATCATTTTTCAACTTTCTGATGTTTCAATAATGGAGAACCGGTCGATCTATGGAAAGTATTTTTCCTTGGACTAAAAACGAGCTTAGATTGGAGAACACGACTCCCCCTTCTGGTAAGAAGGAAGTCATTTTCCTACATTTCTTGCTAATTCTTATCTATTTAGATTAAACAGCATTTTGTTAATGTATTTTAATGGGATTCACTTAATATCAAATATCATAAGACTAATATTTTTTCAACTTTCTAACGTTTGAACGACCAAAACTAGTAATGCTTTCTATAAACTGAAAACAAGCTTTAGATTGGGGAACACAACTCCCCTTACTTGCGCGAAGGAAATCATTTTTCCTACGTTTATTCATTAGCTTAAATAAGATTTCGTTAATGCATTTCAGTGGGATTTACTTAAATATCAAACACCATAAAATGAATATTTTTTCCACTTATTTTCAGATAACAAGTTTTCGGTGAAATATGAACGCACGTTTAGTAATTCATTCCCATCTTCGGGCTGCGTTTAGATGAAAAGGGGATCGTAAAAATTCTTCGAGTGTTGTCGTGCACGATTCTTGCTCATGAGGGCACTTGTTTAAGCGTGGGTATTGTTCATGGATAATGCAATCTGCATTATTTGAATTTTTTGGGGGATGTTTAGCTTGTTAGTTTGCCTAGAGTTGTCCAATGGAATATCACTTTATCTTCATTTAGTTTCCTGCTTCATGCCTTGGCTATGACTACTTGCTGGAGCAACGGTTAAGAAAGCTAGGCGCCATGATCCGAAGGATAAGTTCCATGTCAGTATTTGCAATTAATTGTGTGATCTCCCTGATGCGTTACTCAACACATCCTTGGCTTTGTTCAGATGTTGTGAGAACAAGTGCATTGTCCACAAGGTGGGAGAAGTAAGTATGGGCTCGGTTCGACTTCAATTAGTTAGATTTCTTGAGCTTTGTGGGAAGGCCACTATTAGACTTCAGTCCCTTGTATTTTGTTGATCAAGAGGCGTACCGTTTCTTATTTTGTGCCTAAGCAATTTTTAAAGCACAGTCTAAATCAAGTGAAATCAAAGGGGAGTACTTGAATGCTACTGCAAGAACATGTGAAGAAATGATCAAAAGTGCTGTAATTGCCATAGAATTGGGAGTTCCAATCATAATGTACATTTCAAGTGAATAAACAAAATTCCATATTCGATCTCATGGATACGTATCGAATTCTATAAAAAACCGTATTCAATGAAAGTTATATTAATAACTCAATTATCTTTTGATAATCATAGATAGAAAAAATGCTCGATAGAAAAAATGCTCGTAAGGAGTGCTTTTGAAATAAAAAAATATAGGTATGACTACCATCCAAATCAAAATAAATGGTGTTTTTAAAAAAAAAAAAAAACCTACTAGTAAGAGAAGACCTCCAAGGGACAAGAGACGTAGGGCTAAAGAGAGAGCCCACCCCAAGATGAGTGCTCTCCTCTCTTATTTTGACTTCCCCGAAGCCTGCAATAGCAAAGTCGAGATAGTGATTGTTCTTTGCCCCTACAGGGATGGAGCGACAAAAGTTTTGAGAACTTAAATAGAAGTCATGGTGAGACTAGTTGTTTTTCACTACATAGGTGTCAAAGTGGAAGTGTAGCTAAGGCATCATAATAGATTAGTAGAGTTCTAAGAGCTATTTCTTAGATTCGAAGGATAGTATTGGATTCTCCCAATAACAAAAAAGTATATCATGCCTAAATCTAACTAGGGTTCGCAATGGTGGAGGAATTGGATAGGAAAAAAGAGGGGTTCTGGTTATGACGTATCTAATAAAACTTTCGCTAGAATTAAGATCTCATTCAAAGAGAAAGATATCATGTATTTGGAGAAGACACCAAAGGCCTTTGCCCTTCCATCCCTTGGATAGATAGAGAGGGGTAGTAGAGCTTTGGGTTTTTTATATTATCAAAGAGTTGAACAATGAAAATAGTTAGAGAATGCTTGATTGAAATGATCGGATCATGTAGGAACAAGATTCAAGTCTATTGGTCTGTTATGATACCTCAGCTACATACATCACTACACTTCTACTTGACACCATAAATAGTGCATAGTAGAGCATCGCTCAATACACTAGCAACTCCCATCATATGAAATGGGATCTCCAAAAAAATTCCAATTGTTTTGAACTTTCTATTTTTTGGAATATTTATAGAATCCTATGAATAACATCAAACCTTATTTAATAGCATTTACATGAGATTCCTCTTTCTTATTCCTAAGCAAGCCCTTGAGAGGGCTTAGTTGATCCATGATTTACGCTTCATCATTCGTTTCTTTTTGTTTGTTTCGAGAAATATATCGATCAATTCCAATTTTTCTTGTTCTTATTATTTTATAATCGAGATATATAGATCTACGGATTTATGTGTCTATATAGATTCTTTGTTCATGGATTAACAAAAATGTACAAAAGCTCTATTTTTGGCAAATTCTCGGACTACCACAAGCACAAGGTTCATAGTGGTAATCCAAGAATTTACAAGAGATACCTCTTGATTAACAAAACACAAGAGAGAGATTTATGAATCACTAAACAACAATGTCCTCTACACAAAGCCCTATAAATAAAGAACTCTAATAATTGAAGTCAAGATTAGGAATGGATGCCCACAAGTACTCCGACCTTCTCAATAGTGCTTTTGTTCTTATAGCTCAATAGTGTTTTTGTTCTCATAGCATGGAAGAAAACCAAGTATGTGTTGGACAGTGCATCAAGTAAATTGTGGCTGCTTTCGAGGATGATGGATCAATTGAAAAGTTGTTTTCAGTTCATTCCCTTCAGAATTTGAAGAAATGCATCTAGCAAAGTTTGAATATTTCTGATCCATAGCTTTTGACGTTGTGCATCATGGAAAAGGAGTTTCCTATGGATATTAGAAGCAATTGCCCACCGTTGATTGATGCACCTACTCTTTCGTGCCTTTAACTATATTTGTGACCTATTATCCAAGTATGACATATCTGCTACTTCCATGCTAATTTTGTGTACTTTCATACTAATTTAGGCTCTCTTGCAACTAAGCAACCCTACTTTCTTTTATTAGCATTAGATTTGACAGGTTAACTTTCATGCCATTATTGTTTCCTCTTACTACATTCAGTGTTAATCATAAATTCTGCGTAATTGTGAATTATGGCAATTCTGCGTAATTGTGAATTAAGGCTTCAATTTAGGCTTCCTTGATCGTCATGGTCACAAGTGCTTTCAACTTTATTGATATGGATTCAATATGGTAGTGTGGCAAATAGATAACATCTCTCATAAAGAGATCCCATTTATCAGTCACCATTCTTTTACTTTAGGCGTCACACAAATTTTGTGCCACTAGAGAATGTCTTTATGGTTCCAATGAACCAACATGTCTTGTTCTTACAGCTAACCTTCACTCAAGGTTTAAGTAATACATTGAGACTTTTAACAATATATATATTTGACATAATAAGAATCCATTCAAAATATTTTTTTGAATGCAAAAGTTGACATATATATATATATATATATCAAAGTGTTACTAAATTGTAATGAAAACATATGTAAACTTTATTCAAGAAAAATAAAACACAGCTCCCACTAAATAACAACATCCCAAGATGCTCCTAGACCCATGCTAATGACATGTCGCTCAAATACACACGAGCGTAGGCCTTTAGTTAATGGATCCGCAACCATATCATCTGTAAGAATATGATCTACTGCAACGTCACTACTTTGCACTGATTCTTTTATGGTCAAAAACTTGACCTCCATGTGTTTAGACCCCTTGAGACTTCTATTGTTATTAATAAACAACACTACAGAGTTATTGTCACAATGCAATTGTATGGGCCTATCCACAAAATCATAAACTGATAACTCCCTAATGAAGTTCCAAAGCCAAATAGCTTGAGTAGTAGCTAAAAAATACGCTACAAACTTTGCTTCCATGGTAGAAGAAGATATGGATTTCTGTTTCTCGCTCTTCCATGACACTGCACCTCCTACCAACATAAATATGTATCTTGTCATTGACTTCTTATCATCTTGACAACTAGCAAAATCTGCATCGGAATACCCTGCTAGTTGCAAGTATATAACATATTTATAAATCAGCATATAATCTCTTGTTCTCTTTAAGTATCTTAAAACCTTCTTGGTAACAATCTAGTGATCGCTTCCTGGATTTGACTGATATCTACCTAGAAGCCCTGTTGCAAAAGCAATATCTAGTCTAATGCAAACTTGAGCATACATGATACTTTCAAGCACACTAGCATAAGGTACATTCTTCATTTGAGCTTTCTCAAAATTTAAATTAGAGCATTATGAAAGACTCAATTTATCACCGTTAACAACAAGAGCAATTCCTGATTTGCAGTTCTGCATATTGAATTTTTCTAAAATGCAATCAATATATGCCCTTTGAGACAAACCCAATGAACGGCGAGAGTGATCCCTATGGATCTCAATGCCAAGAACAAAAGATGCCTCACCAAGGTATTTCATATCAAAAAATTTCGATAACATCTATTTTGTCTTATGTAGTAAACCAATGTCACTACTAGTAAGCAAGATATTATCCACATAAAGTATGAGAAAAATATATTTCCTCCCACTGACTTTGGTGTATATACACTAATCTACTTTGTTTTCAATAAATATGAATGAAGTGAGAATACTATGAAACTTTAGATACCACTGTCTAGAAGCTTGTTTAAGGTCATAAATAATTTTTTTCAATCTACAAACAAACTTACTTGAGTCTTCTGCTGCAAAACCTTTAGGCTGCACCATATAAACCTCCTCATTAAGGTCTCCATTTAGAAAAAGCAGCCTTAACATCCATATGGTGTAACTCCATATCAAAATGAGCTACCAATACCAAGATCACTCTAAAGGTATTTTTAGAAGAAACTGGAGAAAATATTGTTTCATAGTCTATTCATTCTCTTTGAGTGAAACCCTTAGCAACCAGTATGGCTTTAAACTTTTCAATCTTCCCTTTGGAATCCATTTTAGTCTTGAATACCCATTTGCAGCTAATAGGTTTACAACCTTCAGGCAATTCAACAAGCTCCCAAACACCATTATGTTTCATAGATTGCATCTCATCTTTCATCACATCTAGCCACAAATCTGATTGAGGACATGAGATGGCATCTGTATAAATTACCGGATCGACAACACAGCCAATATCATAATTATGCTCTCCTAGGTACAAGATAGTCTTATAGTATAGCTGAACGTCTTTCCCTAGTCAATCTTCTGAGTGGAGCTACTTCATCCTCATTATGAATTTGATGGGCTTGTGGAATTTCATCAAGATCTTTCTCAACAATAGGATCCTGGGCCACAACAGGCTCAGTTTGTAGCATAAGAGGCTCCATAATTGTTTGCACAAGATGAGATAGTGATCCAGTAATTCCCATTATACTATCATCTTCAATAGTTTGTGAGCAACTGCCATTTTGAGTTACATCAAATTCTAGAAATTTTGCAATCTGAAATTCTACAATTCTTGTATTTTCATTAGAGTTATAAAACCAATACCCCTTTGAATGATTTGGGTAAAATACGAAGTAACACCGAGTAATTTTGGAATCTAACTTACTCAATGTCGGATTATATAACTTCACCTCTGCAGGACATCCCCAAACTTTAAGGTGATTTAAGCTAGGCTTACGTCCAATCCATAACTCAAAATGAGTCAATAGAACTGTTTTAGTAGGAACACGATTTAGAATATAAAAAGCTGTTTTCAAAGCTTCACCCCATAGAAAATCAGGTAAATTAGTCCTACTAATCATACTTCTCATCATGTCCATAAGAGTACGATTGCGCCTTTCAGCCACACCATTTTGTTCAAGACTTTCGGACATAGTAAACTGGCCTATTATCCCAGAATCCTTTAAGTATTTAGTAAACGGCCCTCTAAGTTATCCAACATCACCGTACCTACCAAAATACTCATCTCCACAATCAGATCTGACAATCTTTATAACTTTCCCAACCGTTTCTCCACTTCAGTCCGAAAAATCTTGAATTTGTCAAGAGACTCAGACTTTTCTTTAATCAAGTATAAATATCCATATCGAGAAAAGTCATCAATAAATGTGATAAAATAAAAATTTCTGCACAAAATAGCCATGTACGGTCCACTAATATCAGTGTGAATAACCTCTAGTAAGTCAGAACTCCGTACGGCAGATTTCTTCTTTATCTTAGTCATCTTACCTCTACAACAATCCACGCAAGTCTCTAGATCACCTTTAATAGTAGGCAAGATGTTAGCCTTTATGGGCCCATTAGGTTTGGCTTTAGAGAAATGCCTTTGAGAGAATGTAAATACCTTTGAGGTAAAAGGGTTTTCCGAAATGCTATATTGTTTGGTAAACTATAACTAAAAAGTGTTTTAGGGAAATGCAGGACTGTTTGGTAAACATATATTTGAAAAGCCCTTTTGTGTGACCAAATTAAGTTTTTAGTTTTAGTATTTTTAAAATTGCAAGAAAAGAAACAATGACTATATAATCTTTTACATTTTCATGTTGAGAATAATGTAAAAGATACATATTAGTAAATTTATTTAAAAATTATATTAAATGAATTTGATTATAGATTAGAAGCAAAGCTCAACTTTTGGCTTAGGGTTCTTTTAGGTTTGTTTTCAACTTTGAATATTTTTTTAATTATTATAGTATTAATCATCTTCATTAATTAATGATCATTCTAGTGTATTGATAAAAAGTTGGGCTATTGATTGTCAAAAGATAAAAACGATATAGAAAAAAAAAAAAAAGTGAACTTATTCGGTGGATGGTGAAGCGACCAATTGTGGATGCTAATTTTTTTGAGTAGGCACCACATATAAAAATGGAGGTCCTCATTAAGAAAAATAAAACTAAGTTCCTCTCATACAAATATGACTAGAACAAGTCATTTTATGATAGTAAACATGGTTATATATATTCGGAAAAAAGAAATACGTTATACTTCTTGGTATGTTGTAAGCCTTTTTTCGAATAGCTCTGGTCTTCTTGGGACAGAGATCAAGGGGCAAGTACTTCTTTTTCTTGTAAACCTCCCTCAAAGCAGCCTTTTGTTTCTGGGAAATCACAATCAAGACTTGTGCAATCGACAGCCTCACCACCTTTCTACAACAATTGAAGATCAAAAACCCATTAAAAAAAAAAAGCACTAATTTCCATATGTTCAATTGGAAAAACTGCCCGATAGGGAATTATACCCATTAAGCTACCATAACTGCACTAAGAAATCTCAGTAAGTTACTTGCAAAAAGCCAGCTCTTTGCATTTTATCCACTCAAGATTCATCAACCAATCGAGCTTTTCTGAATTTCCAATGCCTTATAGAATATAACCATCCCATGCTTCCGGCCACCCATTACCAGAAAGTACCTATCACCAAAACATTGATCATCCATCATATAAACAACAACAAATACAGCATGCTCTAACTGACTTCCACAAACAAGAAATCCAATACGTGTTGAAAACCTAATTTAACCACCATAACCAAAGCTCATGGTCATCTCAAACCCAACATTACCATCTACCAAAAATATAAAAAAGCTCCAACGTAGACCATCAAAATCGCAAAAATCAAGTAAGAATAGCAACGTACATCTTAAAGAGCTTGCTTGGGGCGCCACCGGTGACCTTGGTGACGTGGAGGAGGGTGAGCTCAGCCTTGAGTTCCTTGGTCAAAAGGTCAGTCTTCAACATCTGCCTCAACTCGTGCACCTTGATCCTCACTGCCACTAATTCAAATTGAAAGGGCAAGTTCAAGTCAACAACACAAGACAAGATAACCCCTCATTTCGTCCCTAGGGTTTTTCTGTCGCAGGAGTAGGAAGCAGAGCCTTTGCCGATCCGTGAGAGGAGGACCTCGAGAGACGACGACGTCGCCGATCTGCGAGAGGAAGCAAATGATCAAAGAGAAACAAAACTAACCTCGGATCTCAGATTCGCTCGCTCGTCAAGAGGGTAGAAGATCTAGATCTCGTGATGGAGTGGTGCGAGTTGCTAGGACAGAGAGACGAAGATGAGAGCCGTGCAGAATAGAGGAAAGCGTTGAAAGAGTTAGGGTTTTGTTTAGTATTGGGTAAAATTGGACTTTTAATAAAATTTTGAGGGTAAAATAGGCAATCAGCAAAAATTCATTAATCCTCTAGACCAGCATGCCGAAAATGCTGAATGACCAAAGCAAGTCCCCACCTGCTTTGGGCTTTCAGCATTTCAAAGGGGAGCATTTGACCAAGGGGAGTTGCAAATGCCAAAAAAAACACCAACATTTTTTCCCAAAGGGCTTTGGGGACCCAAAGCCCCTTGGGAAAGCTGAACCAAATGAGGCCTATGGCTACGTTTGGTTCAGCATTTGCAATGGACTTTGAGTCCAATGCAAATGTTGAAAGCCCAAAGCTACTTGGGAAAAATGCAATTGTGTTTAGTAAAAAAAATTTGCAAATGGACTTTGAGTTAAATGTGCATTTGATAAAAAGAACTTTCACAATGGGCTTTTGATGGGTATAAAATATATATATATATATATATATATATATATATATATATATATATATTTTTTCTTTCGTTCTTTTTTTTTTTTTCTTTTTTTTGAAAATTTAGATAAACCCTTCGCCGGACCGGCGAAGGGCTGCGGCCGCCGGCAAGCTAGATCTGGCGCTGGCGGCCGTCGGCTGAGGTCGCCCGACCTAGCTGAGGGCCACCGGAGGTCGCCCGACCTTGGGCGACCAAGGTCGCTCGACCCAAGGGCCACGTGACCCAGGCGACCGCTGCCTGGGTCATGTGACCCATCATGCGACCGCGGCCCCTGGGTCGCGTGACCCTCGCCGAGGGTCGACTGAGGTCGGGTGACCTCCGGCGGCCCTCGGTTGGGTCGCGCGACCCTCGCCGGAGGTCGCCCGACCTCAGGCGACCTTAGTCGACGGCCACCGGCGCCAGATTTGGCTCACCGACGGCCGTCGCCCTTCGCCGGTCCAACGAAGGGCTACTCCTTTTTCATTTAAAAAATAAATAAATACAAGGGCAATAACGGAAATAAGAAAAATTAATAAGGATAGTTTAGGAAGAAAAAAATGTTTTCAACATTCCAAGGGTTGGCTTTCATTTGAAAGCTCCTTGAGATTGGTTGCCAAACACCCATATTTTGGCTGAAGGGGTTTTGGGGGCTTAATGGGCTTTCTAAATGCCCATCCAAACGCACCCTATAAGCCTTTCTACTCTTTCTTTAGAGATGTGACCAAGGCGTTTATGTCATAATACATAAGATTATTCCTTAGGTAGAGGCCTTTTGAAAACAATGTTTTCAGCTGAATAAGAACATACATGTCGTTGAGAGATAAACTCAATCGATAGAATCCATTGGATAAGTTGCAACTCCCAATCTGATTTGAATCATAAAACATGAAAATATTATTGCTCTTTATTTTAAAATAGTATCCACACATGTCCAAACAAGACACGGAAACTAAATCCCGCCTAAAAGAAGGTACGTAAAAGGTGTTTCTCAACATCATCCTAAAACCATAATCTATAATCAAAATGACATCTCCCACGAACTCGACGTCAACTCCAATGTTGTTTCCCACAGTGAGCTTTGATTCATCCTGATTTGGCATTCTCCGATTTATGAACCCCTGTATGGTAAACGCAATATAATTAGTTGCACCACTATCTAGCCACCAAGAATTGGTTGGGGTTTCAGATAGATTGGATTTACAAACTAATGCCAAAGAATCATTACCTTTAGACTCACTTTTGGTTCTCTTGGACAACCAAACCTTATACTTATTGCAGCGTTTCTTTACATGTCTATAGCAAAGAACACCATCATTCTTGTAGAATGCTTTCTTAGGACCCAAACTGTTAGAAGGACCAGCACCTTCAGAATTTTCTTTATTGTTGGAAGACCAACAGCTTCAGAATTGACTTTATGAGTATAATTTTTCACCTTCTTACCCTTATCACTACTAGAATTAGAAGCATAAAGAGCAATGTGCCCTTGTGATTGTAGAGAAAGAAGCTATGGGAGAGAAGGGAATTTTGTTACTGAAATGATTAGATGGATACAATGAGAAAGGGAGCACCTCTTCTTATACTAGAGACTCTCTCACTACAACCGTTGATTCATGTTCAATCTAACAGACGAGACCGTATCCCCCCTACCTACATTTAAGCTAAGAAAGCTCTAGAATTCGGCACAATTACCGTCTCGCCCATTCCTAAGAACGTCCCAGAAACCCTAATTGAACCCTAGGAAAACTTGGATGGCCTTCCTCAATTAAGCACGATCTTTTAGTCATGAGAACCTCAATGAAATGCTAATACTGTGGTTGTGCGATTGATTAATAGATTATTTGTTACCAATTCTCCCAATGGAGTAGGTATCGATATACAAATCATATCATAAAAATCTCTAGGGTTCTTCATTGTCCTTTGTTTATTTTATTGGTGATTTTGCGTTTATTTGATTAAAAGGCTTATAGTTTCCACATTATTATACAACATGAAGTAAAGAAAGAAAAGAGACAATTATGTGAAGAAAAAATAAACAAAGCAGTTTGGGGGCTTCAGGTCTTTAAGGATTGCAATTCTTATTTTTAGAAATTTTGACACAAGTTCAGTGGACAAATTTGCATGATAGTGCTTGCCTCAATTGCCCAACAAGTTCAAGACGCATTCGAGATTAATTTTACCGCTTGAAGCCCACCACAACCCTTGTTTAGGTCTCTTTAAGGGTGAGTTTAGTTTAGTATTTTGAAATCCCATTAGGAAAATGCAAAGCAATTTAGTTTAAAGGACTTCGGGTAAATGCAAAAACCGTTTGCTAAATTATGCTTTGAGAAACAATTTTTAGAGAAATACTATTTGATAGAAAATATATTTGAAAAACCATTTGATGGTAATATTATTTTTTAATTTTATTTTGTTTAAAATTGAAAAAATAATGTAAGTAACTATTGACACCTAAATTTTAGTATTTTACTTAAGACTTAATAGCATTAAAAGTTAGGAATTATTCGCTAAAAATATTAATTAATTAAAAATATAATTAATTAAAATATAATTAGAAATTAATATTATTTTAAAAAAAAAAAAAAAAACTTATGGGTCGGGTCGGGCCGGATCCGGCCTTGGCCCGGCCTGCCTCCTTCCTCTTCTTTCCCCCCGTGGCCCAGCCTGCCTCCTTCCTCTTCTTTCCCCCCGTGGCCCAGCCTCCTTCCCCCATCGGCTCGGCCCGCGCCACATCCTTCTCCCTCCTTCAGTCTTCGCGCGGAGCCTGCAGAACTTGCAAAAAAAGAGAGAACAGGGCAGTAGAGAGCAGGAGCAGCAAGTGATCGCTGTGGCAGGCGGGCGGCGTGATCCGCGGGTCGGGGGCAGTCCGGCCGGCAGCTGGCACGACAGAGGTCTTCGCCCGGACCTGCAGATGAAAAACGGGAGAAAGAAGAAGAGAGGAAGGGAGAGCTCGAGAGAGTAGAGGGGGAGCCAAAGGGAGTTCGAGCGAGAGCAGTGGAGAGGGCAAGAGGGCCGGAAATTTAGCCCCGGGTGAGCATCGTCCAGCCGTCCTCAACGCAAACTGGCGCAACGGAGCTCGCGGTTCCCCTCTTCTTCCACGTCCTCCGACGTTGGTTTTGGACGAGAGGGACCAACAAGAGCGTGAGCCCAAGAGAGTGATCTGCCATCGTCGGTGGTTCGTCAGTCAGCCGTCGTCCGCGGCAGTACCCCACCGAACCAAACCAGGTAGGTTTTCTCCGGTCATGTATGCTCCGTTTTTGGTAGGGCGTCGGACTGGAGCTCGTGGACGACCCATTCGCATGAGCTTTGGTTCCTTCGGCGCCAAGCCTCTGTGTGTTCTTGGTCGTTTTCCAAGAACCCCTGGTCTCATTTCGAGTCTCGGTTGAGTCGGAAATCCAAACATTTGGTAATGCTTGCGAACTGCTTTGTATAAATGCCTGAGCGAAGCTTGCATGACTATCCTTCAACCTTGGTCCATTATACGCGTCCGCCGTTGATAGATGTGTTTTGTTACTGTTACGCGCGTTTTTGTTTCGCCCATTTCGAGTTTTACATAGCCATATGTTGTGATTTTGGGCTTATTTTTCATACAAGTTGGGTCTCGTCTTCCTCCTTGTCCATATAGGTGAGAGAGTGGGTGTCGGCTCGGCGGTGGCCTGAGCGCGAGCGGTGTTGGCGCCGGTGAGGTTGGGTAGTGAGGCTTGTTTAAAAGGGCATTGGTTTGGTCGCATGAGTTTCGGTAAAAAAGAGCGTAGGAGAGAAGGTGGCTTCGGGCGTTCAGAGAACGCACGAAGAAAAAGAAGACGACCAAAAGGCAAAAGAAAAATAAAAGGAAAAGAAAAGAAATTAAAAAAAAAAAAAAAGAGAGAAAGTGGCTTCGGGAATAGGGGTCGCTGAAAAAGGAGGGAGTGCAATCGGAAAAGACAGAACAAGTGATAAGAAAAATAAAAATAAAAAAAATATATTTTTTAACTAAAAATCTTTTTTTATCCGACGTGGATCGACTTGGGCTTGGATTGGATCAACGGGTCGGATCGGTCCTACCCGGTCCGAGTCATTTTTCCGAATAAAATAATATTAAATATTAAAAATTAAAAAATTCTCAAAAAAATCAAAAATTTCGAAAAATAATAAAAATTCAGAAAAATTTCCGAAAATTCAAAAATTCAGAAAACATTAAAAAATTTTAAAAATAAAAAAATTTCAAAACTTAACAAATGTAGGGTTAGTTAGAAATTGTTGTCTTACCTTCTTAGTGTAATTAGGTTTTTATTTACTTGTATATTGATTATATCATATTTGATTATATTTGATTATATTTAATTGCACATACTCAATTTGATTACAATTAGGATCTTAGTAGTTATAATGGTTATTTTAATAATTGCACACCCGCATAACCACCTCACATGTTAGTGCATAGATATAAAATCAATCTAAACTGCACGATAAAAATATATTTTTAAAAATGATCAAGATTAGATACCGAAATGGTACTAATTGATCAATTAATGTAATCAAGTCCTAGATTCTCTGGTCGCGTAGGAAGCAAGATACACTTTCATGCCTCACTTGATTTTTAGCCGATTTCAATAGCCTAATGGCGACTCCTTTTTACAAAATTCTTAAAAATACCCAACGTCGCGTGAGGTATGGACTTGGAGAACCCGCGCCTAATCATGGGTCATAGGCTCGTCCTTTAGACAATATTCTTAAACCTGTTCCCTCCCACCGAGGGCTAGGTCGTGACAACAACTTTTTAAAAATAAATTGACATTAATACTAAAAAAAATCAAATATATATAATTTAAAAGAAAAAACACCAAATCCTTTGTTGGTTCGGCGAAAGCTACAGCTGCCATTGGCCGCCAATCGAGGTAGCCCGTTGGCCAGCCCTTGGCATGGGCAACCTCTAGTGAGGGTCACGCGACTAAGCAAACGGCTGCTTGGGTCTCACAGCCTCAGGCGATCCTTGCCTAGGTCTCGCTAGGGTCACGCGACCGATGATGACCTCCGGCGACCTTGCAAGAGATCACTTGACCTTGGCCGACCTCGACAGATGGCCGTAGCCCTTCGCCGAACTTATGAAGGGTTTGTCTTTTTTTACAAAAAAAAATTATACATTTGATTTTTTTAGCATTTAAAAAGATAACAATGATGACAAAATCAAAAATTTCGAGCTCTTACTCGAAATATTCCCGCAATATTACAGAAAAAGTTCACCCTATATTGTTAAAATAGGAATGACCTTTTATGACCATAAAACATTTTAATTAATCAAAAGCGGCATATTTATTTTTCATTATAGACTTAACTCAAATATATATGACTACTTAACGATTTGAATATCAGAATGAAATATTTTTGTATTAGAAATTTCCTAAATTACTTAGATCAAATCACAATAGATTTTTTTTTTTTTGAACAGATCAAATCACAATAGATCAAATCACAACTTATTTTTCAGTTCTCTTTCCTTCTTCTTTTTAGGGCTCTTTCTCTGTGCCCTGAAACTCGACCCTTCTTCCCCCCACCCGAATCGCCACTGCGCGGAATCCGTCCGGATCAAGAGGTGATTCTTCGCTAACCATTCTTTGTTGGGTCTTTTCTCTGTATATCATTCATGTCTTTAGCTGGTTTCCATGTCGACGTCATCCTCAGCTTCTCGCAGTTCCATGTAGTGATGTCTCTTTTCTGGGTTGATGTTTGGAGGGTGGTCTGTCGTTTGCACGAATCTCTCCAGGAGTTTGTGAAACCAGGGGTCATGGGTGCTCTTTCCATGTGTTGACGAAAAGCTTCCGTGACCCGGACGTATGCACTCATCCCATGGTTTCACTGTCAAATAGTAGACGCATGTCCCGGTTGTTCCGGCACTTGTCATATGGGCAGGTCCTGCGACGCTTGTTAAGGTTTATCGTGAAATTGCAATGTGCCTGCTGGTGGAGTTTATTAGACTTAGTTAACCCTTGTCATGCTATACGGATGCGCATCAGGTTCATCTTAGTAAGAGGATTTTGGAGAGAGTTGATCATCTTACCACTTGTTATTTCAATTTTTATGGAGTTCGATTAATGTAATATGAATGGTGACTAGCAAATAGTTTCCCATTGAGATCCCAGTCTTTTTGTCTTCATTTTACATTTAACCTGTACTCTGGACAGGCCGTGGATCTGATGGATTCAAGCACACTGGTTCATAAAGTTGAATTTCTGAACTTGAATGGTGATCGATCCGTTAAGTCCTTGAGGTACACTTCATCTTGATTCTTGATGTTAATCAGAATTACATATTGTGTGGCTTTGTCATCAGGATATGGTCGAGTGAGGGGAAATTCTTAACTCCTTTCCAGTCTTCCATAGTCTAACAGAATTGGAGCTGACTGACCCTGACGTACGTTTAGAATCTAGAGCACTTTTGTTGTTGCTCAGTAAATGTCCTATTTTGAGGAGTCTGAGATTCTCTGGGGTAATTATTTAATCCTCAATCCTTTTTCTCCCAATCTTTTTCTCTGCATTAGCGTTACTACTATTGAGATCAAGGTTAAAGCTCATTCGTGCGTTTTTGTGAATCAGGGTGTTTACACGGACTCTAAAAGAAATGACAGGATATTGGACCCTAAACCTCCGTGTTTTACTACATCGCTTAAGGAGATCAAGATTAATTGCTTTAACAAGACTGATTGTGAAATGTTAGCTGTGAGGAATTTGGTCATTGCTGCTCAGGTGTTGGATAAAGTGCTTTTTTCCTACTCACCTGGTCCACGGAAATGGCAAGGGCGCTTGATGCAAAGCTCTAGTAAGCTCCCCGGAGCTCCAGATCAATGTAATCAATGTACAATCTCATCAGAGTGCGAGCACTGGGACTACTTCTGCGATTGCAGTCAACGTCTGCAGTTTGGTTAATTTCGGGATTGTGTTCTGGGAACTCGGCTTCTGCTTTTGTTCAAGTTGATGGACACATGAATTTTGAGTTCTGTCCTGCAAATCAATTATGCATTTGAATTAGAAGAACTTCATCATCTTACTTAACAAGTAAATATTCACAGGACGTGCTGGGCCATGTATTGCTTCTTTCCCATCCCTCTATGGTGAGCATTGATGATACTTGCAATAGCGTTAAATTTTTATTATTATTTCTCCATATTTGAAAAGTTTGTCCTGGCTAAGTTACTCTGATTTTGTCTTGATCAAATAGTTTCACTAGGGTTAATGGTGGCAATTTTGCCTTTTTTCGAAATTTTGTTAATTATTTATTTATTGAACTACATAATGCACTTGGATTCACTAATCACGTCAGCAGTTTTTTTTGCAAAATATATTTGGCTTGAAGGATCTAATTTTAGTGATCATATTGAACAATACATAATCCGTACTCATCAAACGACTCTTTTCATTTTTTTATCAGCATGGTTTTTCCTCTATTGTCTCAATGTGCTTATTTGTATAATTTGATTTTCTTTTTCTCTCGCGGTTTGTTATGAGCATCGATTTGACAAATTCCGTTTCTATTAAGATCATGAGGGCATTTTCCTATCTCACGGGTATTATGGTGATTATTCTAAAGAGACTGAAAGTAGTGAATAGTATTACGACTAAGACAGAAGCGTGAATAAATGGAACAATCCAAGCTAAGAAAATAACCTATGGAAATATGATATGAATGCATTGAATTTGCTTTCTTCAATAGCGCCTACCTCATAAAGAAAAATCGAGTAGATGGTTCTACTATAATTGGTAAAAAGAAAATTACGGTTGCTTGAACACTTGACTTTCTAGTGTTTCACAGGAATCCTAGATAACAAAAAAAATCAACAAGAAACGATCACAAAAATTAAGTTTCCAATGGTTGAGTGCTTGTATAAAATTTCTATTTCTTGATTTCTCTGTTTCTCTATTCCTCAGAACATGTTTGAAACAGAAATCCGTTTGATAATGCAATTTGATTTATCTATTTTCGAAACATATTTCTATTTCAAAAATAGATTTGAAAAAGAAATCAGAAGCTAAAATTTTTAACTTCTCAATTTCTGAAATATAAATTAAGAAATCAATTTTTGTTCCAGAAATTTTGTCATGCGCACCTTAAGAGGGGCCATCTTGTCACGCCCTCCGATTGTCCGTCTCCATCCTCATAGCCCCCCTCGCAAATATTTTGAGTGTTCTGAAATTCCAAATTAATCGAGATTAATTTCGAGCCATAATCATCAGATAAAGCATGGTAACATTGAATGAAATTATATGCACATCTGACGATATACTCATTGCTAATTAGAAGGAACGGGCCGATAGGCCCAAAACTGGAAACCCAGTCAACTCACAGCGAGTCCGAGCCCGAGTCGAGTCCCGCCATTTTTTGCTGTCCCCAAATTTCTCACTTCCCCGCCATTTCTGAGGTCGCTCCGGCGAAACCAAATAGGCATTCTTCAATTCGTCGTTCCTTTACGACTTGGGTTGATTTTCCTTTTCCTAAAACTTCTTTCTTTCATCCTTCTTTATTCGTGGGTGTGTCTTGTGGTTCTGTATCGAGTAATGTTCTTTTCTAGCTCTTTTGGGGTACAAGGCGGAACTAGAGGTGAATCACTTGTATGGAAAAGAAAAGAGGTAGATCAGTCAAGTGGGTTTCAAGTGGGAGAGAAGTTTCAATCACTAGTTGTCGGTAACGAGTGGCAGGCAGATTGATGGTGGGGCATTTGGTGATTTAGGCACTTAGTTGTTTAGTGCACGAACCGTTTGATGAAATGCTTGAATGACATTGACATGGACACACTGCGAACAGCCTACTGCTGAGGTTAAAAAGATGGCTTGTACTCACCACCAAAGTTCCTGTTCTGCGTTTGGGTGAAGAGTGGAATCATAAAAAGAAAAAAAATTTGAGCATCATCATCCTGTTCACGAAGGCCCTTGTTTGAGTTCATTAATAGCAAAATTTGTTCACGTTGAAATCCTTTCTTTTCAATCTGCACGATTTGAAATTTTTTAAGATGTTTGTGTTAGCTTGTTAGTTTGCCTAGAGTTGTCTAATGGAACATCATCTTCATTTAGTTTCCTCCTTCATGCTTTGACTGTGAATATTTGCTGGACCAAATGGACAAAACACCAGCTGTTAAGAAAGCTAGGCGCCATGACTTGAAGAACAAATTTGATGCCAATGGCTGCAACCGATTGTGTGATCTACCTGATGCACTACTCCAGCACAGTCTTGGTTTTCTTCCTTAAAAAGATGTTGTGAGAACAAGTGCATTGTCGAGAAGGTGGGAGTACTTATGGGCTTCCGTCCCTAATCTCGACTTCAGCGAGTTAGAGTTAGCCGAAAGAATGTATTTCTTGGGCTTTGTGGAGAGGGCATGGTTGTTTAGTGATTCATCCACTCTAAAATCTTTCTCTGTATTTTGTTGATAAAGTCGCATCTTGCATAAATTCTTGGATTACACCTAATCTCCTGTGCTTCAACTATATTGGAGGGCTTTTCTCCATACATGCTATATCTGCCACTTCAGTGCTAGTTCAGGCTCTTATGGGAGTAGATAGTCCAGCCCAGGGAACTTCTGACCAATTTGCCTCCTGCAAATATAAGATTTTAGGGATCTATCTGCTGTAAAACATCTTATACTGTTCGAAGCGCTGTTCGAGGAATTTTCGAGGCGACTTGACAGAACACTTGAATAAGCTCCCTAGAGCTTCAAATCAATGTACAATCTTGTCAAACTACTTCCACCAGGACTTCGTTTGACATCCGTAATTTGTTTAAATTCGTACTTCTGCTCTGGGGACTCAGACTTTGTAATCGTTTTGAGTCGGGACAAGTGAATTTTGAGCTCTCTTACTAATTGATGTATGCATCGTCTCGGAGGGACAACTTCATCATCCCACTTAACAAGTGAATATTCACAGTATGTGTTGGGCTATCTATTGCTTCTCCCCATCCCTTAACAGTCAGTGTACATGTCAACCGTTGTCCACAAACAATGGGTGAAACTTGTAAGAGCATGAATTATAATAATTATTATTATTTCGTCATGTTTTTGATAAGTTTATCCTATTTAGGATTTGTTTGTTCAAGGGAAAACTATTTCTGGGAAATCATTTTTCAACTTTATGATGTTTCAATAATGGAGAACCGGTCGATCTATGGAAAGTATTTTTCCATGGACTAAAAACGAGCTTAGATTGGAGAACACGACTCCCCCTTCTTGTAAGAAGGAAGTCATTTTTCCTACATTTCTTGCTAATTCTTATCTATTTAGATTAAACAGCATTTTGTTAATGTATTTTAATGGGATTCACTTAATATCAAATATCATAAGACTAATATTTTTTTCAACTTTCTAATGTTTGAACGACGAAAACTAGTAATGCTTTCTAGAAACTGAAAACAAGCTTTAGATTGGGGAACACAACTCCCCTTACTTGCGCGAAGGAAATCATTTTTCCTACGTTTATTCTTTATCGAATTAGCTTAAATAAGATTTCGTTAATGCATTTCAGTGGGATTTACTTAAATATCAAACACCATAAAATGAATATTTTTTCCACTTATTTTCAGATAACAAGTTTTCGGTGAAATATGAACGCACGTTTAGTAATTCATTCCCATCTTCGGGCTGCGTTTAGATGAAAAGGGGGATCGTAAAAATTCTTCGAGTGTTGTCGTGCACGATTCTTGCTCATGAGGGCACTTGTTTAAGCGTGGATATTGTTCATGGATAATGCAATCTGCATTATTTGAATTTTTTGGGGGATGTTTAGCTTGTTAGTTTGCCTAGAGTAGTCCAATGGAATATCACTTTATCTTCATTTAGTTTCCTGCTTCATGCCTTGGCTATGACTACTTGCTGGAGCAACGGTTAAGAAAGCTAGGCGCCATGATCCGAAGGATAAGTTCCATGTCAGTATTTGCAATTAATTGTGTGATCTCCCTGATGCGTTACTCAACACATCCTTGGCTTTGTTCAGATGTTGTGAGAACAAGTGCATTGTCCACAAGGTGGGAGAAGTAAGTATGGGCTCGGTTCGACTTCAATTAGTTAGATTTCTTGAGTTTTGTGGGAAGGCCACTATTAGACTTCAGTCCCTTGTATTTTGTTGATCAAGAGGCGTACCGTTTCTTATTTTGTGCCTAAGCAATTTTTAAAGCACAGTCTAAATCAAGTGAAATCAAAGGGGAGTACTTGAATGCTACTGCAAGAACATGTGAAGAAATGATCAAAAGTGCTGTAATTGCCATAGAATTGGGAGTTCCAATCATAATGTACATTTCAAGTGAATAAACAAAATTCCATATTCGATCTCATGGATACGTATCGGATTCTATGAAAAACCGTATTCAATGAAAGTTATATTAATAACTCAATTATCTTTTGATAATCATAGATAGAAAAAATGCTCGTAAGGAGTGCTTTTGAAATCAAAAAATATAGGTATGACTACCATCCAAATCAAAATAAATGGTGTTTTTCAAAAAAAAAAAACTACTAGTAAGAGAAGACCTCCAAGGGACAAGAGACGTAGGGCTAAAGAGAGAGCCCACCCCAAGATGAGTGCTCTCCTCTCTTATTTTGACTTCCCCGAAGCCTGCGATAGCAAAGTCGAGATAGTGATTGTTCTTTGCCCCTACAGGGATGGAGCGACAAAAGTTTTGAGAACTTAAATAGAAGTCATGGTGAGACGAGTTGTTTTTCACTACATAGGTGTCAAAGTGGAAGTGTAGCTAAGGCATCATAATAGATTAGTAGAGTTCTAAGAGCTATTTCTTAGATTCGAAGGATAGTATTGGATTCTCCCAATAACAAAAAAGTATATCATGCCTAAATCTAACTAGGGTTCGCAATGGTGGAGGAATTGGATAGGAAAAAAGAGGGGTTCTGGTTATGACGTATCTAATAAAACTTTCGCTAGAATTAAGATCTCATTCAAAGAGAAAGATATCATGTATTTGGAGAAGACACCAAAGGCCTTTGCCCTTCCATCCCTTGGATAGATAGAGAGGGGTAGTAGAGCTTTGGGTTTTTTATATTATCAAAGAGTTGAACAATGAAAATAGTTAGAGAATGCTTGATTGAAATGATCGGATCATGTAGGAACAAGATTCAAGTCTATTGGTCTGTTATGATACCTTAGCTAAATACATCACTGCACTTCTACTTGACACCATAAATAGTGCATAGTGGAGCATCGCTCAATACACTAGCAACTCCCATCATATGAAATGGGATCTCCAAAAAAATTCCAATTGTTTCGAACTTTCTATTTTTTGGAATATTTATAGAATCCCTATGAATAACATCAAACCTTATTTAATAGCATTTACATGAGATTCCTCTTTCTTATTCCTAAGCAAGCCCTTGAGAGGGCTTAGTTGATCCATGATTTACGCTTCATCATTCGTTTCTTTTTGTTTGTTTCGAGAAATATATCGATCAATTCCAATTTTTTCTTGTTCTTATTATTTTCTAATCGAGATATATAGATCTACGGATCTATGTGTCTATATAGATTCTTTGTTCATGGATTAACAAAAATGTACAAAAGCTCTATTTTTGGCAAATTCTTGGACTACCACAAGCACAAGGCTCATAGTGGTAATCCAAGAATTTACACGAGATACCTCTTGATTAACAAAACACAAGAGAGAGATTTATGAATCACTAAACAACAATGTCCTCTACACAAAGCCCTAGAAATAAAGAACTCTAATAATTGAAGTCAAGGTTAGGAATGGATGCCCACAAGTACTCCGACCTTCTCAATAGTGCTTTTGTTCTTATAGCTCAATAGTGTTTTTGTTCTCATAGCATGGAAGAAAACCAAGTATGTGTTGGACAGTGCATCAAGTAAATTGTGGCTGCTTTCGAGGATGATGGATCAATTGAAAAGTTGTTTTCAGTTCATTCCCTTCAGAATTTGAAGAAATGCATCTAGCAAAGTATGAATATTTCTGCTCCATAGCTTTTGACGTTGTGCATCATGGAAAAGGAGTTTCCTATGGATATTAGAAGCAATTGCCCACCGTTGATTGATGCACCTACTCTTTCGTGCCTTTAACTATATTTGTGGCCTATTATCCAAGTATGACATATCTGCCACTTCCATGCTAATTTTGTGTGCTTTTATGCTAATTTAGGCTCTCTTGCAACTAAGCAACCCTACTTTCTTTTATTAGCATTAGATTTGACAGGTTAACTTTCATGCCATTATTGTTTCCTCTAACTACATTCAGTGTTAATCATAAATTCTGTGTAATTGTGAATTAAGGCTTCAATTTAGGCTTCCTTGATCGTCATGGTCACAAGTGCTTTCAACTTTATTGATATGGATTCAATATGGTAGTGTAACAAATAAATAACATCTCTCATAGAGAGATCCCATTTATCAGTCACCATTCTCTTACTTTAGGCATCACAAAAATTTTGTGCCACTAGATAATGTCTTTATGGTTCCAATGAACCAACATGTCTTGTCCTTACAGTTAACCTTTTTTTTTTTTTTTTTTTTTGTATACAAGACATATGCACAACGCTAATAATTGGATGCCCTTAACCTTCACTCAAGGTTTAAGTAATACATTGAGACTTTTAATAATATATATATTCGACATAATAAGAATCCATTCAAAATATTTTATTTAATGCAAAAATTGACATATATATCAAAGTGTTACTAAATTGTAATGAAAACATATGTAAACTTTATTCAAGAAAAATAAAACACAGCTCCCACTAAATAACAACATCCCAAGATGCTCCTAGACCCATGCTCATGACATGTCGCTCAAATACACACGAGCGTAGGCCTTTAGTTAGTGGATCTGCAACCATATCATCTGTAAGAATATGATCTACTGCAACGTCACTACTTTGCATTGATTCTTTTATGGTCAAAAACTTGACCTCCATGTGTTTAGACCCCTTGAGACTTCTGTTGTTATTAATAAACAACACTACAGAGTTATTGTCACAATGCAACCGTATGGGCCTATCTACAAAATCATAAACTGATAACTCCCTAATGAAGTTCCAAAGCCAAATAGCTTGAGTAGTAGCTAAAAAAATACGCTACAAACTTTGCTTCCATGGTAGAAGAAGATATGGATTTCTGTTTCTCGCTCTTCCATGACACTGCACCCCCTACCAACATAAATATATATCTTGTCATTGACTTCTTATCATCTTGACAACTAGCAAAATCTGCATCGGAATACCCTGCTAGTTGCAAGTATAGAACATATCTATAAATCAGCATATAATCTCTTGTTCTCTTTAAGTACCTTAAAACCTTCTTGGCAGCAATCTAGTGATTGCTTCCTGGATTTGACTGATATCTACCTAGAATCCCTGTTGCAAAAGCAATATCTAGTCTAATGCAAAATTGAGCATACATGATACTTTCAAGCACACTAGCATAAGGTACATTCTTCATTTGAGCTTTCTCAAAATCTGAAATAGAGCATTATGAAAGACTCAATTTATCACCGTTAACAACAAGAGCAATTCCTGATTTGCAGTTCTGCATATTGAATTTTTCTAAAATGCAATCAATATATGCCCTCTGAGACAAACCCAATGAACGGCGAGAGTGATCCCTATGGATCTCAATGCCAAGAACAAAAGACACCTCACCAAGGTCTTTCATGTCAAAAAATTTCGATAACATCTGTTTTGTCTTATGTAGTAAACCAATGTCACTACTAGTAAGCAAGATATCATTCACATAAAGTATGGGAAAAATATATTTCCTCCCACTGACTTTGGTGTATATACACTAATCTACTTTGTTTTCAATAAATATGAATGAAGTGACAATACTATGAAACTTTAGATACCACTGTCTAGAAGCTTGTTTAAGGTCATAAATAAATTTTTTCAATCTACAAACAAACTTACTTGAGTCTTCTGCTGCAAAACCTTTAGGTTGCACCATATAAACCTCCTCATTAAGGTCTCTATTTAGAAAAGCAGTCTTAACATCCATATGGTGTAACTCCATATCAAAATGAGCTACTAATACAAAGACCACTCTAAAGGTATTTTTAGAAGAAACTGGAGAAAATGTTGTTTCATAGTCTATTCATTCTCTTTGAGTGAAACCCTTAGCTACCAGTCTGGCTTTAAACTTTTCAATCTTTCCTTTGGAATCCCTTTTAGTCTTGAATACCCATTTGCAGCCAATAGGTTTACAACCTTCAGGCAATTCAACAAGCTCCCAAACACCGTTGTGTTTCATAGACTACATCTCATCTTTCATCACATCTAGCCACAAATCTGATTGAGGACATGAGATGGCATCCGTATAAGTTACTGGATCAACAACACAACCAATATCATAATCATGCTCTCTTAGATAAACAATATAGTCTGATAGTATAGCTGAACGTCTTTCCCTAGTCAATCTTCTGAGTGGAGCTACTTCATCCTCATTATGAATTTGATGGGCTTGTGGAATTTCATCAAGATCTTTCTCAACAATAAGATCGTGGGCCACAACAGGCTCAGTTTGTAGCATAGGAGGCTCTATAATTGTTTGCACAAGATGAGATAGTGATCCAGTAATTCCCATTATACTATCATCTTCAATAGTTCGTGAGCAACTGCCATTTTGAGCTACATCAAATTCTAGAAATTTTGCAATATGAAATTCTACAATTCTTGTATCTTCATTAGGGTTATAAAACCAATACCCCTTTGAATGATCTGGGTAAAATACGAAGTAACACCAAGTAATTTTGGAATCCAACTTACTCAATATCGGATTATATAACTTCACCTCTACAGGACATCCCCAAACTTTAAGGTGATTTAAGCTAGGCTTACATCCAATCCATAACTCAAAATGAGTCAATAGAACTGTTTTAGTAGGAACACGATTTAGAATATAAAAAGCTGTTTTCAAAGCTTCACCCCATAGAAAATCAGGTAAATTAGTCCTACTAATCATACTTCTCATCATGTCCATAAGAGTACAATTGTGCCTTTCAGCCACACCATTTTGTTCAAGACTTTCGGACATAGTAAACTGGCCTATTATCCCAGAATCCTTTAAGTATTTAGTAAACGACCCTTTAAGTTATCCAGCATCACCATGTCTACCAAAATACTCATCTCCACGATCAGATCTGACAATCTTTATAACTTTTCCCAACCGTTTCTCCACTTCAGTCCGAAAATCTTGAATTTGTCAAGAGACTCGACTTTTTCTTTAATCAAGTATAAATATCCATATCGAGAAAAGTCATCAATAAATGTGATAAAATAAAAATTTCTGCACAAAGTAGCCATGTACAGTCCACTAATATCAGTGTGAATAACCTCCAGTAAGTCAGAACTCCTTACGACAGATTTCTTCTTTATCTTAGTCATCTTACCTCTACAACAATCCACGCAAGTCTCTAGATCACCTTTAATAGTAGGCAAGATGTTAGCCTTTATGGGCCCATTTGGTTTGGCTTTAGAGAAATGCCTTTGAGAGAATGTAAATACCTTTGAGGTAAAAGGGTTTTCCGAAATGCTATACTGTTTGGTAAACTATAACTAAAAAGTGTTTTAGGGAAATGCAAGACTGTTTGGTAAACATATATTTGAAAAGCCCTTTGGTGTGACCAAATTAAGTTTTCTAGTTTTAGTATTTTTAAAATTGCAAAAAAAGAAACAATGACCATATAATCTTTTACATTTTCATGTTGAGAATAATGTAAAAGATACATATTAGTAAATTTATTTAAAAATTATATTAAATGAATTTGATTATAGATTAGAAGCAAAGCTCAACTTTTGGCTTAGGGTTCTTTTAGGTTTGTTTTCAACTTTGAATATTTTTTTAATTATTATAGTATTAATCATCTTCATTAATTAATGATCATTCTAGTGTATTGATAAAAAGTTGGGCTATTGATTGTCAAAAGATAAAAACGATATAGAAAAAAAAAAAAAAAGTGAACTTATTCGGTGGATGGTGAAGCGACCAATTGTGGATGCTAATTTTTTTGAGTAGGCACCACATATAAAAATGGAGGTCCTCATTAAGAAAAATAAAACTAAGTTCCTCTCATACAAATATGACTAGAACAAGTCATTTTATGATAGTAAACATGGTCATATATATTCGGAAAAAGAAATACGTTATACTTCTTGGTATTTTGTAAGCCTTTTTCCAAATAGCTCTGGTCTTCTTGGGACAGAGATCAAGGAGCAAGTACTTCTTTTCTTGTAAACCTCCCTCAAAGCAGCCTTTTGTTTCTGGGAAATCACAATCAAGACTTGTGCAATCGACAGCCTCACCACCTTTCTACAACAATTGAAGATCAAAAACCCATTAAAAAAAAGAAGCACTAATTTCCATATGTTCAATTGGAAAAACTGCCCGGTAGGGAATTATACCCATTAAGCTACCATAACTGAACTAAGAAATCTCAATAAGTTACTTGCAAACAGCCAGCTCTTTGCATTTTATCCACTCAAGATTCATCAACTAATCGAGCTTTTCTGAATTTCCAATGCCTTATAGAATATAACCATCCCATGCTTCCGGCCACCCATTACCGAAAGTACCTATCACCAAAACATTGATCATCCATCATATAAACAACAACAAATACAGCATGCTCTAACCGACTTCCACAAACAAGAAATCCAATACGTGTTGAAAACCCAATTTAACCACCATAACCAAAGCTCATGGTCATCTCAAACCCAACATTACCATCTACCAAAAACATAAAAAAGCTCCAACGTAGACCATCAAAATCGCGAAAATCAAGTAAGAATAGCAACGTACATCTTAAAGAGCTTGTTTGGGGCGCCACCAGTGACCTTGGTGACGTGGAGGAGGGTGAGCTTCGACTTGAGTTCCTTGGTCAAAAGGTCGGTCTTCGACATCTGCCTCAACTCGTGCACCTTGATCCTCACTGCCAGTGATTCAAATTGAAAGGGCAAGTTCAAGTCAACAACACAAGACAAGATAACCCCTCATTTCGTCCCTAGGGTTTTGCCGTCGCAGGAGTAGGAAGCAGAGCCTTTGCCGATCCGTGAGAGGAGGACCTCGAGAGACGACGACGTCGCCGATCTGCGAGAGGAAGCAAATGATCAAAGAGAAACAAAACTAACCTTGGATCTTGGATTCGCTCGCTCGTCAAGAGGGTAGAAGATCTAGATCTCGTGATGGAGTGGTGCGAGTTGCTAGGAGAGAGAGAGACGAAGATGAGAGCCGTGCAGAACAGAGGAAAGTGTTGAAAGAGTTAGGGTTTTGTTTAGTATTGGGTAAAATTGGACTTTTAATAAAATTTTGAGGGTAAAACAGACAATCGGCAAAAATTCATTAATCCTCTGGACCAGCATGCCGAAAATGCTGAATGCCCAAAGCAAGTCCCCACCTGCTTTGGGCTTTCAGCATTTCAAAGGGGAGCATTTGGCCAAGGGGAGTTGCAAATGCCGAACAAAACACCAACATTTTTTCCCAAGGGGCTTTGGGGCCCAAAGCCCCTTGGGAAAGCTAAACCAAATGAGGCCTATAAGCCTTTCTACTCTTTCTTTAGAGATGTGACCAAGACGTTTATGTCATAATACATAAGATTATTCCTTAGGTAGAGGCCTTTTGAAAACAACGTTTTTAGCTGAATAAGAACATACATGTCGTTGAGAGATAAACTCAATTGATATAATCCATTGGATAAGTTGCAACTCCCAATCTGATTTGAATCATAAAACATGGAAATATTATTGCTCTTTATTTTAAAAGAGTATCCACACATGTCCAAACAAGACACGGAAACTAAATCCCGCCTAAAAGAAGGTACGTAAAAGGTGTTTCTCAACATCATCCTAAAACCATAATCTATAATCAAAATGACATCTCCCACGAACTCGACGTCAACTCCAATGTTGTTTCCCACAGTGAGCTTTGATTCATCCTGATTTGGCATTCTCCGATTTATGAACCCCTGTATGGTAAACGCAATATAATTAGTTGCACCACTATCTAGCCACCAAGAATTGGTTGGGGTTTCAGATAGATTGGATTTACAAACTAATGCCAAAGAATCATTACCTTTAGACTCACTTTTGGTTCTCTTGGACAACCAAACCTTATACTTATTGCAGCGTTTCTTTACACGTCTATAGCAAAGAACACCATCCTTCTTGTAGAATGCTTTCTTAGGACCCAACTGTTAGAAGGACCGGCACCTTTAGAATTTTCTTTATTGTTGGAAGACCAACAGCTTCACAATTGGCTTTATGAGTATAATTTTTCACCTTCTTACCCTTATCACTACTAGAATTAGAAGCATAAAGAGCAATGTGCCCTTGTGATTGTAGAGAAAGAAGCTATGGGAGAGAAGGGAATTTTGTTACTGAAATGATTAGATGGATACAATGAGGAAGGAAGCACATCTTCTTATACTAGAGACTCTCTCACTATAACCGTTGATTCATGTTCAATCTAACAGACGAGACCGTATCCCCCCCTCCCTCCTACCTACATTTAAGCTAAGAAAGCTCTAGAATTCGGCACAATTACCGTCTCGCCCATTCCTAAGAATGTCCCAGAAACCCTAACTGAACCCTAGGAAAACTTGGATGGCCTTCCTCAATTAAGCATGATCTTTTAGTCACGAGAACCTCAATGAAATGCTAATACTGTGGTTGTGCGATTGATTAATAGATTATTTGTTACCAACTCTCCCAATGGAGTAGGTATCGATATTCAAATCATATCATAAAAATCTCTAGGGTTCTTCATTATCCTTTGTTTATTTTATTTGTGATTTTGCGTTTATTTGATTAAAAGGCTTATAGTTTCCACATTATTATACAACATGAAGTAAAGAAAGAAAAGAGACAATTATGTGAAGAAAAAATAAACAAAGCAGTTTGGGGGCTTCAGGTCTTTAAGGATTGCAATTCTTATTTTTAGAAATTTTGACACAAGTTCAGTGGAAAAATTCGCATGATAGTGCTTGCCTCAATTGCCCAACAAGTTCAAGACGCATTCGAGATTGATTTTACCACTTGAAGCCCACCACAACCCTTGTTTAGGTCTCTTTAAGGGTGAGTTTAGTTTAGTATTTTGAAATCCCATTAGGAAAATGTAAAGCAATTTAGTTTAAAGGACTTCGGGTAAATGCAAAAACCGTTTGCTAAATTATGCTCGAGAAACAATTTTTAGAGAAATACTATTTGATAGAAAATATATTTGAAAAACCATTTGATGGTAATATTATTTTTTAATTTTATTTTGTTTAAAATTGAAAAAATAATGTAAGTAACTATTGACACCTAAATTTTAGTATTTTACTTAAGACTTAATAGCATTAAAAGTTAGGAATTATTCGCTAAAAATATTAATTAATTAAAATATAATTAGAAATTATTATTATTAAAAAAATAAACTTACGGGTCGGGTCGGGCCGGATCCGGCCTTGGCCCGGCCCGCCCCCTTCCTCTTCTTTCCCCCGGCCCGGCCTCCTTCCCCCGTTGGCCCGGCCTGCGCCACATCCTTCTCCCTCCTTCAGTTTTCGCGCGGAGCCTGCAGAACTTGCAAAAAAAAAAGAGAACAAGGCAGCAGAGAGTAGGAGCAGCAGGTGATCGCTGTGGCAAGTGGGCGGCATGATCCGCGGGTCGGGGGCAATCCGGCCGGCAGCTAGCATGACAAAGGTTTTCGCCCGAACCTGCAGATGAAAAACGGGAGAAAGAAGAAGAGAGGAAGGGAGAGCTTGAGAGAGTAGCGGGGGAGCCAAAGGGAGTTCGAGTGAGAGTAGTGGAGAGGGCAAGAGGGCTGGAAATTTAGCCCCGGGTGAGCGTCATCCAGCCATCCTCGACGCAAACCGGCGCAACAGAGCTCGCAGTTCCCCTCTTCTTCCACGTCCTCCGACGTTGGTTTTGGCCGAGAGGGACCAACAAGAGCGTGAGCCCAAGAGAGTGATCTACCGTCGTCAGCGGTTCGTCAGTCAGCCGCTGTTCGTGGTAGTACCCCACCGAACCAAACCAGGTAGGTTTTCTCCGGTCATGTATGCTCCGTTTTTGGTAGGGCGTCGGACCGGAGCTCATGGACGACCCGTTCGCATGAGCTTTGGTTCCTTCGGCGCCAAGCCTCTGTGTGTTCTTGGTCGTTTTCCAAGAACCCCTGGTCCCATTTCGAGTCTCGGTTGAGTCGGAAATCCAAAGATTTGGTAATGCTCGTGAACTACTTGTATAAATGCCTAAGCGAAGCTCGCATGACTATCCTTCAACCTTCGTCCATTATACGCGTCCGCCGTTGATAGATGCGTTTTGTTGCTGTTCCGAGCGTTTTTGTTTCGCCCATTTCGAGTTTTACATAGCCATATGTTGTGATTTTGGGCTTATTTTTCATACAAGTTGGGTCTCGTCTTCCTCCTTGTCCGTATAGGTGAGAGAGTGGGTGTCGGCTCAGCGGTGGCCCGAGCGCGAGCGGTGTCGGTGCCGGTGAGGATGGGTAGTGAGGCTTGTTTAAAAGGGCATTGGTTTAGTCGCATGAGTTTCGATAAAAAAGAGCGTAGGAGAGAAGGTGGCTTCGGGCGTTCAGAGAACGCACGAAGAAGAAGAAGACGACCAAAAGGCGAAAGAAAAATAAAAGGAAAAGAAAAGAAATAAAAAAAGAAAAAAGAGAGAGAAAGTGGCTTCGGGAATAGGGGTCGCCGAACAAGGAGGGAGTGCAGCGAAAGACAGAGCAAAGGTGATAAGAAAAATAAAAGTAAAAATATATATTTTTAACTAAAAATCTTTTTTATCCGACGTGGATCGGACCTAGGCTCGGATCGGATCAACGGGTCGGATCGGTCTTACCCGGTCCAAGTCATTTTTCCGAATAAAATAATATTAACTATTAAAAATTAAAAAATTCTCAAAAAAATCAAAAATTTCGAAAAATAATAATAATTCAGAAAATTTTCCGAAAATTCAAAAATTCAGAAAACATTAAAAGAAATTTAAAAATAATTTTTTTTGAAACTTAACAAATGTAGGGTTAGTTAGAAATTGTTGTGTCTTACCTTCTTAGTGTAATTAGGTTTTTATTTACTTGTATATTGATTATATCATATTTGATTATATTTGATTATATTTAATTGCACATACTCAATTTGATTACAATTAGGATCTTAGTAGTTATAATGGTTACTTTAATGATTGCACACTCGCATAACCACCTCACATGTTAGTGCATAGATATAAAATCAATCTAAACTGCCTGATAAAAATATTTTCTTTTAAAATGATCAAGATTAGGTACTGAAATGGCACTAATTGATCAATTAATGTAATCAAGTCCAAGATTCTCTAGTTGCGTAAGAAGCAAGGTACACTTTCATGCCTCACTTGGTTTTTAGCCGACCCCAATAGCCTAATGGCGACTCCTTTTTACAAAATTCTTAAAAGTACCCAACGTCGTGTGAAGTATGGACTTGGAGAACCTGCGCCTAATCATGGATCATAGGCTCGTCCTTTAGACAATATCCCTAAACCTGTTCCCTCCCACCGATGGCTAGGTTGTGACAACAACTTTTTAAAAATAAATTGACATTAATACTAAAAAAATCAAATATATAAAAATTTTAAAAAAATCAAATATATATAATTTAAAAGAAAAAAAGACCAAATCCTTTGTTGGTTCGGCGAAAGCTACGGTTGCCATTGGCCGCCAATTAAGGTAGCTCGTTGGCCAGCCCTTGGCATGGGCAACCTCTAGTGAGGGTCACGCGACTAAGCAAACAGCTGCTTGGGTCTCACAGCCTCAGGCGATCCTTGCCTAGGTCTCGCTAGGGTCACGCGACCGACGATGACCTCCGGCAACCTTGTAAGAGATCACCTGACCTTGGCCGACTTCGACAAATGGCTATAACCCTTCGCCGAACTTATGAAGGGCTTGTCTTTAAAAAAAAAAAATTATACATTTGATTTTTTTAGCATTTAAAAAAATAACAACAATGACAAAATAAAAAATTTCGAGCTCTTACTCAAAATATTCCCGCAATATTACAGAAAAAGTCACCCTATGTGACATCCCGATTTTCCGATTCTATTTTCAATAAATTGAGACGGGCATTTCGTTGGCACGCATATAGTTCTTTTCCTTGAGTCGGCCACTCATATGAAAACTAATCTATCGGGTGAAGCTGTTAAGAGTTTCTAATGCATCAGACTCGAGAATTTGATCAGGAAGCGATCTTTCGACCGAGCTAATCTGCAAGGGTCATTACGGCACAAATAAAAATCGATTAAAGGCCGGAGATAGGTCGACTCGATAGAGGCATGTGATCGAGTGTGGGTGATTCCACCGGATTGCACAATTCTTGTCGATCGGCACTGGACCGACTTTTCTATCGATTGGGTACCCTGTGTTCGTATTTGAAATCTTGAGATTACCTCGACAATCGAAAGTCGCCAATGTTTCAAAGATGTACATTGTGGCTTGAGATGATCAACCACAGGTCAAATGCATGAAAATTTCTAAAGGCTACCCGGTAGGTTGGGCTGCACTAGTATCGTGCCAAAATGAAATTAACCGTGGAATTGAGATCGAATTCAGAAATTAGAAGTCTGGGTGTGTCACAAATCATTTTAGGATCATTGACTTATCTTCGGAAGATTTTTCATGCAAGCCGAGCTTCTCAGCAAAATAATCAAGAAATGGCTAATTTGGCTCGAGAAATTTGTAAGCCGCTTTTGGTTGCGCTTTTGGGACTTAAGTTGGTTTTATGGACAAGTGAAGATGTGAATTGAAGAGTGGTGACATTGGATTAATTTTATGGACTTCAATTTGATTCAATTGGAAGAGAATTGATGAGAGTTGAAGAAATTTGATGTACAAGGATTTGGACCCCGGCGGAAATGATATTGCACCTATTGAATAATGTTGTGGGAGAGGAGATAGTGGAAGATGACATCATGCGGGTGATGTCATGCTGATTGAAGCCAAGCGAATGGGGTGTTGACAAGTGGCAAGAGCTCATTGGCTCTCATAAAGTGGGGTTTTTTTCTCTCTCACCATCACCATCATCTTCAACCTTGGGAAGGAGAGAGAGAGGGGAGGAGAGAGACCGACCGGACCAGCCAAGCCGACCGCCCGACGCCGCCCTCTTCGCCCGGTCGCTGGTTCGTCGTCGCCGCGCCGCCGCGCGCCGTCCTCGCCGTCCGCTCGCTCGCCGACCAGCTCGTCTCCCTGCTCCGCCTCAGCCCGCGTCCTCAACAGATCTGAGAACCCCGAACCAGCAAGCCGAAGACCCGTTGAAGCCAGCAGCCCCACCCGTCGCCGGAGCTCGCCGCCGCCGCCGTCGTCCGTGCGCGAAGCTCGCACGCCCGCGTGTCGCCTCGCCGGACGGCCGTCGCGCGTTGCTCTGCCCTGCTCGCCCGGTCCCGAGCTCTTTCCCCCTCCGTCTAGCCGTTGTCGCCGTCACTAGGGTCGCCGGGAGCCCGCCGGAGCTGCCGCCTTAGCCCGCCGGAGCTTCGCCTTGCCTCCGCCGCCCTTAGACGCCTGAACCGGCGCCGGATCCGCCCCATCTCGGCCCCGATCAGCAACCCAGAAAATGGGTATGGCAGCCCCTTCGTGGGCCGTTTTGGCCGCCTTCCCGAGCCCGGATGCTTGGCCCGCTTTGAGGAAAGTCGATCCTCGCGTCGTCCCTGTCGTTTTGGTCCGCTCGGCTCGTCATTTGAGTGAGTTTAACTCACTAAATCTCGCTTAGAGGGTTAATTATGCTTTAGGTGTGCTTAGTTTATGTTAATTGTGATTAGGTGGTTAGTTTAATCTATTTAAAGTGTGGATTATATTAATGTGTTTAATTAGCTTAAAGTGTGATTAAATTAAGGCTAAATGAGGGTTTACATTAATATAAAGCTTGATGGGACATAAATGAATTTACTTTTGATTTAGTTAAATATTTTGAAACCATTTAATAATTTAATAATATATCATTATTCGAAATTATTAAAATATTATTATTTAATTATTTTCGAATAAATTTAATTATTTATTAAATTCCGAAAATTTTGTCGGGACCCTAAATTCTCGAGAATTTCGTGCCGGCTTGCTGTGTATTCGGATTTTGAAATTGATGGCCGGATATTATAAATTGAATGTGGATTGCGAAAAATATGGATATTATTATTTAATTAATTTTCGGAATAAATTTAATTATTTAATAATCCGAAAAATTATTTTGGGGCCCTAAATTCCCTGAATTTCGTGCTGATCGCTACGTGTATTTAGAATTTGAATTTGATGAATGAATGTGGCAAATTGAGTATTGATTGCGATAAATATGGATTTTATTCATAAAAACCCAAGTGTCGGGTTTTGATGCAAAAATTGGAGTTTAATTATTATATTAAATAGTGGGATTTGAAAAAGTGAGATATGGCTTTTGATTCGAAATTAGCGTGTCCCCACACACGTGAGTAATTTCTGGAATATTTTTAATATGGAGAAAAATGGCCGGGATCACTATTTTAAGTGGAAGCATTGATTGAAATATAAAGTGTCCCGAGGCCGAGTATGATTTGGCTGTGTGATAACTAAGAGAAATCGTCCTGGGCTGTTGAGCCGGACTTGCCCCTATCTGGGATGCCCACGCGGTGGATGCGGGTCGCAGTTGATTCTGGGCCCATGCTCCTTCGGGAACGCCGTCGACGTACTGACGAAGCCGCGCTCCATGGGGGGAGGCGATGCCTGGCTATATGCCAGTAGATAGCCGAACTGCGAGTAGACTATGCCCTTGTGCGGCAGTGAATAACAATTGGAATGCATGTTGGGTGTTATTGATGTGTCGGATTATGGGACGGAATTGTGTGGCATGGAATGGGACGTGTCATAACGATTTAGTCTTATAATCAGGACCCCCGCGGTTGTTGGTTATATGAAAGAGAATGCGTTCTGGTTGTTAAGTTCATATTACTATCTGTGATTGGGTGATTTGAATTGTGCTAACCTGCAGGAAGGAACTGAGGCGAGGTAAGTCTTCTATGTGATGTGGCTAGGCCACCCGGGGCGTATTTTCTTTCTAATAGGGGTTTAGGGGGTTGAACTTGCTGAGACATCGTCTCATCCCGGTTGTGGGATTAAAATTTCAGGTCCCTAGATGGCGGTCGTGGAGGACCCGAAGCCCTAAGTCTGGAAAGGTGGAGACTGAAGTATCGGTGAACGTGTCCTGCTAGTTGGTTGTAGGATAGCTCCCTATTCGTTGAGCTGGTCTATTTTGTAGACAATCCAGAGTTGTATTTAAACATATGTGTCCGTAAATGAGTGTTTGGTATTGTGATTGATTGCCTGCTTTTCTATCCTAAGTTAAAAGTTGTCAGGGGAATTGTTTCACTTCCGCATGCGTAATAAAATGAATGGGTCAGCGACGTATCCTGGGATGTCGCATATTTGATCGACCGCAGTGGGATGTGCGCGCGCTCAGGGTTCGAGGCGTGACATCCCCATTTAAGTTTGGGGCGTGACACCCTATATTGTTAAAATAGGAATGAACTTTTATGACCATAAAACATTTTAATTAATCAAAAGCAGCATATTTATTTTTCATTATAGACTTAACTCAAATATATATGACTACTTAACGATTTGAATATCATAATGAAATATTTTTATATTATAAATTTCCTAAATTACTTAGATCAAATCACAATAGATTTTTTTTTTTTTTTTTGAACAGATCAAATCACAATAGATTGTGATTTGATCTATTGTGATTTTTTCCTGTTCAAAAAAATCACAATAGATCAAATCACAACTTATTTTTCAGTTCTCTCTCCT
The DNA here is from genome assembly GCA_014182885.2 of Eucalyptus caleyi. Taxonomy (NCBI): domain Eukaryota; kingdom Viridiplantae; phylum Streptophyta; class Magnoliopsida; order Myrtales; family Myrtaceae; genus Eucalyptus; species Eucalyptus caleyi. The sequence goes on from CM024470.2 coordinate 53,140,186, forward strand.
TCTTCTTTTTAGGGCTCTTTCTCTGTGCCCTGAAACTCGACCCTTCTTCCCCCCACCCGAATCGCCACTGCGCGGAATCCGTCCGGATCAAGAGGTGACTCTTCGCTAACCCTTCTTTGTTGGGTCTTTTCTCTGTATATCATCCATGTCTTTAGCTGGTTTCCATGTCGACGTCATTCTCAGCTTCTCGCAGTTCCATGTAGTGATGTCTCTTTTCTGGGTTGATGTTTGGAGGGTGGTCTGTCGTTTGCACGAATCTCTCCAGGAGTTTGTGAAACCAGGGGTCATGGGTGCTCTTTCCATGTGTTGACGAAAAGCTTCCGTGACCCGGACGTATGCACTCATCCCATGGTTTCACTGTCAAGTAGTAGACGCATGTCCCGGTTGTTCCGGCACTTGTCATATGGGCAGGTCCTGCGACACTTGTTAAGGTTTATGGTGAACTTGCAATGTGCCTGCTGGTGGAGTTTATTAGACTTAGTTAACCCTTGTCATGCTATACGGATGCGCATCAGGTTCATCTTAGTAAGAGGATTTTGGAGAGAGTTGATTATCTTACCACTTGTTATTTCAATTTTTATGGAGTTCGATTAATGTAATATGAATGGTGACTAGCAAATAGTTTCCCATTGAGATCCCAGTCTTTTTGTCTTCATTTTACATTTAACCTGTACTCTGGACAGGCTGTGGATCTGATGGATTCAAGCACACTGGTTCATAAAGTTGAATTTCTGAACTTGAATGGTGATCGATCTGTTAACGGCTGCAAGCAACTGTGCGATCTACCTGATGCAATTCTTTTGCGAATCCTGGCTCTTCTACCAACAGAAGATGTCGTGCGAACCAGTGTGCTGTCGAGACGGTGGGAGCATCTGTGGACTTCCATTCCTAGTCTTGTCTTCAGAGAAGAATACAAGGAAAATCACCGTGGGAGGATACTCTTCAGGAACTTCGTGGAGAGAGCATTGTTACTTCGTGGCTTGTCTCCTATGAAAGCCTTTTCTCTCTCGTGTGTTGTCGACAGTGAAGAATATTTCGACAGCAATGAATCTCGTGTCAATACATGGATTACTGCTGCAATAGGCCACAATGTTCAAGATCTCTGCTTGTACCTTGAATTTGGTCATCCTTGTACTGCATACAAAATACCTCGTTGCATATTTAGGTGTGGAACTTTGAGAGAACTCCATCTACAAATGAAGCATGACCTCAAGCTTCCTTCCATAATTTGTCTTCCAAATCTAAAGGTCTTAATTCTCGTGGATGTTCCGTTTGGAGATGATAAATCACTAGAGAAGCTGCTTTCTTGCCCTTCCCTTGAGAAGTTGTCTCTTGAAAACTGCAAGTGGGATCTCGAGGTTTTGGAAATTTCTGCTCCCAACCTTTTGCACTTGAATATAGTTGAATACTCGTCGTTTTCTGACATTGGGAGCTGCCAAGTACGGATCCATGGAACTTTTATCAAGTCCTTTGACTATTACGGGGATTTGCATTATGACGATGTCGTATTGACCTCCCCTTCGTCGTTAGTTGAGGCTTCCATCCAAGTGCATCAGCCTTTCAGTCAAGTCACCGACCATTTATGTAACTTCATGAAGTGTCTTTCTAATGTAAAACAGCTAGCTTTCTCCATTAGAAGCCTTGAGGTATGCTTTTCTGCTTGGTCCCTCAAGTTCTCATCTTAATCCTGCTTTATCTTGGATCTATTTATTGGGACATCCTTGAGGTACACTTCATCTTGATTCTTGATGTTAATCAGAATTACATATTGTGTGGCTTTGTCATCAGGATATGGTCGAGGGAGGGGAAATTCTTAACTCCTTTCCAGTCTTCCATAGTCTAACAGAATTGGAGCTGACTGACCCTGACGTACGTTTAGAATCTAGAGCACTTTTGTTGTTGCTCAGTAAATGTCCTATTTTGAGGAGTCTGAGATTCTCTGGGGTAATTATTTAATCCTCAATCCTTTTTCTCCCAATCTTTTGCTCTGCATTAGCGTTACTACTATTGAGATCAAGGTTAAAGCTCATTCATGCGTTTTTGTGAATCAGGGTGTTTACACGGACTCTAAAAGAAATGACAGGATATTGGACCCTAAACCTCTGTGTTTTACTACATCGCTTAAGGAGATCAAGATTAATTGCTTTAACAAGACTGATTGTGAAATGTTAGCTGTGAGGAATTTGGTCATTGCTGCTCAGGTGTTGGATAAAGTGCTTTTTTCCTACTCACCTGGTCCACGGAAATGGCAAGGGCGCTTGATGCAAAGCTCTAGTAAGCTCCCCGGAGCTCCAGATCAATGTGATCAATGTACAATCTCGTCAGAGTGCGAGCACTGGGACTACTTCTGCGATTGCAGTCAACGTCTGCAGTTTGGTTAATTTCGGGATTGTGTTCTGGGAACTCGGCTTCTGCTTTTGTTCAAGTTGATGGACACATGAATTTTGAGTTCTGTCCTGCAAATCAATTATTCATTTGAATTAGAAGAACTTCATCATCTTACTTAACAAGTAAATATTCACAGGACGTGCTGGGCCATGTATTGCTTCTTTCCCATCCCTCTATGGTGAGCATTGATGATACTTGCAATAGTATTAAATTTTTATTATTATTTCCCCATATTTGAAAAGTTTGTCCTGGCTAAGTTACTCTGATTTTGTCTTGATCAAATAGTTTTCACTGGGGTTAATGGTGGCAATTTTGCCTTTTTTTCGAAATTTTGTTGATGATTTATTTATTGAACTACATAATGCACTTGGATTCACTAATCACCTCAGCATTTTTTTTAGCAAAATATATTTGGCTTGAAGGATCTAATTTTAGTGATCATATTGAACAATACATAATCCGTACTCATCAAAAGACTCTTTTTCATTTTTTTATCAGCATGGTTTTTCCTCTATTGTCTCAATGTGCTTATTTGTATATTTTGATTTTTTTTTTCTCTCGCGGTTTGTTATGAGCATCGATTTGACAAATTCCGTTTCTATTGAGATCATGAGGGCATTTTCCTATCTCACAGGTATTATGGTGATTATTCTAAAGAGAATGAAAGTAGTGAATAGTATTACGACTAAGACAGAAGCGTGAATAAACGGAAGAATCCAAGCTAAGAAAATAACCTGTGGAAATATGATATGAATGCATTGAATTTGCTTTCTTCAATAGCGCCTACCTCATAAAGAAAAATAGAATAGATGGTTCTACTATAATTGGTAAAAAGAAAATTATGGTTGCTTGAACACTTGACTTTCTAGTGTTTCGTAGGAATCCTAGATAACAAAAAAATCAATGAGAAACAATCACAAAAATTAAGTTTCCAATGGTTGAGTGCTTGCCTAGTAGTTTGACTTGTCCAATTGCTAGTTGCGTATGATAAAATTTCTGTTTCTTAATTTCTCGATTCTCTTCCCCAGAACAAGTTTGGAGCAATCTGTTTGTGAACGCATGATTTGATTTCTCATTTCAAAACAGATTTCTATTTCAGAAATAGATTTGAAGAAATCAAAAGCTAAAATTTTTAGTTTCTCAGTTTCTGAAATAAAAATTGAGAAATCAATTTCTATTAAAAATCAATTTTTGTTCCAAAAATTTTGTCATGCGCACCCTAAGAGGGCCATCTTGTCACGCCCTCCGATTGTCCGTCTCCATCCTCATAGCCCCCCTCGCAAATATTTCGAGTGTTCTGAAAAACATCAAACTCCTGCAATTCCAAATTAATCGAGATTAATTTCGAGCCATAATCATCAGATAAAAGCATGGTAACATTGAATGAAATTATATGCACACATGACGATATACTCATTGCTAATTAGAAGGAACGGGCCGATAGGCCCAAAACTGGAAACCCAGTCGACTCACAGCGAGTCCGAGCCCGAGTCGAGTCCCGCCATTTTTTGCTGTCCCCAAATTTCTCACTTCCCCGCCATTTCTGAGGTCGCTCCGGCGAAACCAAATAGGCATTCTTCAATTCGTCGCTCCTTTACGACTTGGGTTGATTTTCCTTTTCCTAAAACTTCTTTCTTTCATCCTTCTTTATTCGTGGGTGTGTCTTGTGGTTCTGTATCGAGTAATGTTCTTTTCTAGCTCTTTTGAGGTACGAGGCGGAACTAGAGGCGAATCACTTGTATGGAAAAGAAAAGAGGTAGATCTGTCAATTGGGTTTCAAGTGGGAGAGAAGTTTCAATCACTAGTTGTCGGTAACGAGTGGCAGGCAGATTGATGGTGGGGCATTTGGTGATTTAGGCACTTAGTTGTTTAGCGCACGAACCGTTTGATGAAATGCTTGAATGACATTGACATGGACACACTGCGAACAACCTACTGCTGAGGTTAAAATGATAGTATGTATCCACCACCAACGTTCCTGTTCGTTTGGGTGAAGAGTGGAATCGTAAAAAAAAAAAAAAATCTTTTGAGTGTCATCATCAAGGCCCTTGTTTGGGTTCATCAATAGTAAAATTTGTTCATGTTGAAATCGTTTCTTTTCAATCTGCATGATGAAATTTTTTGGGATGTTTGTGTTAGCTTGTTAGTTTGCCTAGAGTTGTCTAATGGAACATCACTGTATCGTCATTTAGTTTCCTCCTCCTTCATGCTTTGATTGTGAATATCTGTTCCAAATGGACAAAACACCAGCTGTTAAGAAAGTAGGCACCATGACTTGAAGAACAAATTTGATGCCAATAGCTGCAACCGATTGTGTGATCTACCTGATGCACTACTCCAGCACAGTCTTGGTTTTCTTCCTTAAAAAGATGTTGTGAGAACAAGTGCATTGTCGAGAAGGTGGGAGTACTTACAGGCATCCATCCATAATCTCGACTTCAATGAGTTAGTTAGCTGAAAGAATGTATTTCTCGGGCTTTGTGGAGAGGGCATGGTTGTTTAGTGATTCATCCACTCTAAAATCTTTCTCTGTATTTTGTTGATAAAGAGGCATCTTGCATAAATTCTTGGATTACACCTAATCTCCTGTGCTTCAACTATATTGGCGGGCTTTTCTCCATACATGCTATATCTGCCACTTCAGTGCTAGTTCAGGCTCTTATGGGAGTAGATAGTCCAGCCCAGGGAACTTCTGACCAATTTGCCTCCTGCAAATATAAGATTTTAGGGATCTATCTGCTGTAAAACATCTTATTCTGACCTACAACATCCTTGAGGTATAATTGTCGATATCTATCCTATTTCTTGTCTTTAGGGTCTGAAGCATTATTCTTTTGAAATTTCGGATTGGCTTTGGCAGTCCAATTAGCTGTTCTTTGGATTTGTTCTCAGGAGTTCAACATGAGAAAGGATTTCCTTGACTCCTTCCCAGTCTTCTCTAGCCTCCTAGTGTTGGCATTTGAGTTAGATTCTAAAGCACTTTTTGCAATGCTCAGCACCTCTTCTTGTTTGTTCAGTATTAGATTTGGCGGGTAACTGCTCTATCATTATTATTTCCTCTTAATGCATTCGGTGTTATTTATAAATTACATGATCAAGCAAGGAAGTTCATTGATGTGTAATTGTGAATTAGGGCTTGTTTGTGGACTCCAAAAAAGATGAAGGGATATTGGACCCGATGGCTTAGTGTTTCCTATCGTCACTCAAGTACATCGCGATTTGTCAATTTGATGCTACTAATGACCAACTCTTAGCCGTGAGTATCATGCTTAGGGCCACCAAGATTTTGAATGAGCTATTCATAAAGTGCTTAGGGCATTGCTCGGAGAATTTTTCAGGGAACCTTTTGCTACAAATTAAGGAGCTTCCCAGGAGCTCAGGTCACTGTACTATTTCTCTACTCACCTAGAACTTTTAGCTCATTCGGTTCAGTAGTTGCTTTGTGTACTCACCTAGCACTTCTTGATCAATCATAATTGCTTTAGTTAGCGATGCGCAAGAACCGATTGAATGTTTAAAACATGCTAATCATTTTTTTGCGTTGTCTCATTTGACAAGAGAAGTCAAGGAAAACCCTCGCCTAAAACCTAGGAAACGATGATGTAGGTAACCTTGAGGATGTGATTGAAGCTTGGATCATGCATTAATTTGGGTTTGAATGTGTAATTAGTTTTTAAACTAGTTTATCACCCATGCATTGCGCGGTTTTGTTTATAAAGAAGGAAAGCCTCGCTTCAGTTGATGCGCATAAGCCTAAATAAAGCATCAACAATTTTTATTAATATTTTAATATTTTTTGAATTATTTTTTTTTTTCTAGCTTTCTTCTTTGCCTTTTCCGATGGCTGGTCGACCATAGGCGATGGCCGGCCATAGCCAGCCAATTGGCCTCGCCCCACCACAGGCAAGGCTCGACTAAGCTAGGGCAAGCCTCGGTAAGGGGAGCCCTTGCCTAGGCACGGCCCAGGAAGGGTCGCTTGGGCGAGTCCGACTTATGCCCAAGCCAAGGCGGCCTCGCTGTTGCCCAGCCAACACCTAGTGAGACCACCTTGACTTGGGCGAGGGCTATCCTCGTTAGATATGGTTTAGGTGATGGCGTGCCCCCAACGAGGGCTCCTCTCACTAGATATGGACTAGATATGGTGAGGCTGGTCCTCACCCAGGCCAGGGCAACCTCACCCAGCATCAGTTGGGTGAGGTCGACCCTTGTCGGGCCACGCTTGGGCAAGGGCTCCCCTTGTCGGGGCTAGCCCTCGCCTAGTCAGGCCTTGCTTGCAGTGAGCAAGGCTAGTTGGCTAGCTGTAGCTGGCTACCAGAAAAGGCAGAGAAGAAAGCCAAAAAGAAACAAAAGAAAAAGAAGAAAGAATAAAAACTATCCACATTAGCACCGGTGATCTTATGTGGCACCGCCCATGTCTACGTTAGCATTTTCCAACCAAAATTGGTCAGATGGAATCAATTGGCAATAATTAAAAAGATTTAGTACAAAATTGGCAAAATTAAAAGTTTTAGGATTGAATTGGCAAAATTAAAATATTTATGGCTGAATTGGTAAAAGTGCAATAGGTTTAGGACTTTTTGAGCAATTTTCCCATCCCATTTGACAAGAGAAGTCAAGGAAATCCCTCGCCTAAAACCTTGGTAATGATGATGTAGCTAACCTTGAGGATGTGATTTAAGGTTGGATCATGCATTAATTCGGATTTGAATGTGTAGTTAGTTTTTATACTAGTTTATCACCCATGCATTGCGCGGTTTTGTTTATGAAGAAGGAAAGCCTCGCTTCATTTGATGCAGCATAAGCCTAATTTAAGCATCAACTTCAACTGGTTTCTTCTGTGATACTCTAAAGACAGCATAAATAGAATGAATGGAAGAAAAGCAGGCAAATTAGATGAGGCAACTAAATCACTTATGCAGTTTCTAGTGTCCCCACCTAATCCCAACCTTCACTTCCGCTAGGGTTAATCCAATGTAAAACAATCTGCTCTTGAAGTTCACACGCCTAAAACTGACATGCTTTGTGCATTCTTCCTTCCCTTGGAGTACCATACAAAGAGATTAAGAGAATAATGCTACCAATGCATGTAAAACAATCTCCTAGAGCTTGTCGCTGGGCGATTAGCTGTGGAAGACTTCATAGCCTTTTGGCGAGGTGTGCATATCATGGCGGTCCACCGCCGCCACCAAAGTAAAAGTAGGATGCATGTCGTCAAGGCGATGCACTGACTCTCGCATTCTTCAGCTTGTTGAGAGGCAAGATCCATGAAATGTATCCATGATATATTTGAGCGAATGTCTCCTTGAGTAGGTTGGTATTCCTTATGTTTAACCTCCTTTCCACGTGCTCACATCAATTTCCACTCAAAGCCTATGGGAGAATCTAAATTTGTGACAAAAACCAAGAAACAAACAACTAATCATCCTCTTAATATCCGAAAAGCAGCTAAAATTGCTCATATACAATTTGCTGAAATGCCCGTGCGAGTTGTATTAGAAAGTTCTACATCGGATAAATGGTAGGGGTGTGAAGCAGGTAATATATGGGATATGTGCAACAGAAGTCTTAAAACCTGTCATGAAAGTATAACTAAGTTTTAAAACTTATAAAAATGCAATTAAGTCTTAAAACTTGTCAAATTGGTTCAATTGAGTTATAAAATTAATACCATCAAATTTACTAACGGAAAATGTTGGCATGGCGTTGATGTGATATTTTAAATGAATTTCTATTTTCCACATGGCTTTTTAAAATTATTTTTTATTCAAAATCTTTAAAAATTAGATTTAAAAACTAAAAAGGAGAAACTAAAATTTATTTAAAAAACAAAACTGTTAAAAAAAAAAAAAAAAAATGTCACCGGCAAGCATTTTCACTACAAATCTGCCACCCAACACCGGAGGGGCCGGCAATGGTCACCGGCCTTAGGTGGGGTGGTCGGCCCTCGCCCAAGCAAGGCCTCACTGACCCCAAGCGAGGGCCAACCACCCCCACTAGGTCAGGCGAGGGTGCCCAGATTTGGGCACACTAGCCCTTGCCAACCCCGAACGAGGGCCGACGAGGGCGATGGTCACAAGCCCCCCGTGAGGGTCGGCGTGCCCAGATCTAGGCGTCCTCACCATAGTGGGGGTGGTCGGCCCTCGCCTGGGGCCGATGAGGGCTAGCAATGGGTGGTGGTGGAAGCTCCATTGGTGCCTTTTCTATTTTATTTTTTTAACAATTTTGTTTTTTAAAATAAATTTTAAATTTAATTTAAACAAGAATAAAAAATAATGTTAAAAGTTACATGGAAAATAAAAAATATTTTTAAAAAAAGTCACGTGGAATATGAAAATTCATTTAAAATGTCACATCATCACCATGTCAACGTTTTCCATTAGTAAGTCTAACGGTGTTAATTTTAGGACTTAAAATTGAATCAATTTGACAAGTTTTATGACTTAATTGTATTTTTTGCAAGTTTTAAGATTCAATTATATTTTCCTTATAAATTTTAGGACTTCTATTGCACATATTCCTTAATATATATGTGTGTGTTGACAGATTTAAAATTGAGCTTCCTCTTAGTGATCTTCCCCAAGTGAATGTATTGAGCTTCTATAATACACTCCCAAAACAATCGATTCTTAGCTCAAATCAAGATCGATCTCATCACGAACGAAGGGGTTGAGATCCGCTTCCCCCGATTCACTCAATTTCGGAGGTCTAAGGCAAGCGTTTGGCAGTCGGGATAAAATTCGGGATAGGATATAATTTATCCTATCCTACGTTTGGTGCTCACTCGGGATAGGATAAAGTCGGATATAAAGGGGATATAGACAGGATAAAATTATCCCATGGGGAGTGGGATAAAGGTGGATAGGATTTCTAACGTCCATAATAGGAAAGTTATTTTTTTAATAAAAATTTATTAAATTAACAAAATTGAAATTATATTTCAATATAAATAATATTTGAATTCTAATTTAAGAAAATAAAAATAAAATTTTATTTTTAATTAATCTTATTTTAATTCTATTTTATAATAAACATTCAATCTATAAATTAAATATTTATATTTATTATATATTTTAGGTATTTTTGTATTTTAAATATGTTAGTACAGTTTACTATTTGATAAATTTTTATTAAAGAATGATGAAAGGGAAAAAAAGAAATAATAATGAAAATAATATAAAAAAAGAGGAAAAATATAATAAATAATAAATAATAAATAATAAATAATAAATAATAAATAATAAATAATAAATAAATTAAGGAATAGTGTTACAAGATATTTTCACCATCTTCATTTATGAACATTTATGTTCATTTATAATGATATGTCGTTTATATAAAAAAAAAAATGTATATGATGTGAACATATCCGACTTTAATACTTGATTCACTGAAACATTGGATAGGACATAAAAAAAATCCTGGATTTCATATCCTATCCTATCCAATCCTATCCCGATTAGAAATCCGGACGACCAAACGTAGCCTAAAAGATTCGAGAAAAAAGATGGAACCGGGACGTCCCTAATGAGCAAGAGAAGCAACAAGAATGGTGAATTGAAGAGACGTGAATTTCTTGAGGTAGAGGGAGTGAGGGAGTTGAAATTGCTGCACTCCACTTAGCCTCGCCCGATCAATTGCGCTCGACGCGACAAATGAGGAGCAAGAAGGCGGGGGAGAAGGTCATCTTTGGAAACAATTTCAATTTTTTTGGAAAGAGGAGGTCATTTTCTCTTGTTTTGACTGTGTTGTTTTTTTTTCCAATGAACCAAAATATTTTCATTGACTCAATCTATTTTCTGTGCACATGACGCCGGAAAATCTGGAAAAGAAAATTTTCTGGAAGTAATTTTCAACAGATAAAGCCTAAAGAATCATCTGTAAAAAGTCCCATGTGGGCCATTGTCAGGGAAAAACCAACAGTTTCTAGTTGCCGAAAGAGACAAGAGAGTCGGTCTCTCCAGAGATACTCGACAAAATTGGAAAGATATAAAGATTAGCACAGCCCTTGCACAAAGATAACATGCACAAATGGAGAAATAGTCTAAGTATTCCTTTTCACTGATTTTTTTTTTACTATGACCCGCAAATGAAATTGCTCGTGTTGAAAGTTAAGGAGTATTTATAATCCAATTTACACTTGGAGACTCGCCTTCTCTAGACTTCTCCAGCCAGAGATAATCGTTACAGAAAATCTATCCTGAGTCTTTGAACCCCTCTTGCCGGGTGGATTCACAACGCGCCACCCTCCCAAAAGACCAACCGGGGTGGCGGCAAGGGCCGGATGCAGCCAAGTGCATCTTTCTTTCCACACCATAGTGAAGTTAATACGTACTCCAAAACAACATAAATGCCAACGGAGATTTCGAAGCACTTGCATGATGCCAATTGAAGGCATCTCCTATTTTAAGAATTTTCCATCAATAATTATCTTCATTGCACATATTTTGTTATCATATGATGTTTGATATATAAAACTTCTACTTATAATTTGGTATTTTCTAAAATTACCCTTAATTTTCATTCCCATGCACTCTCAAACGATGTACCCGGTTAAATATTACATGGTGATAAAAATATTACACGGTTTATAGATCTATATTTTTCTTTTTGTCGACCCGGTATCTTTGGTTATGTATTTAATCTTTTTTTTCTTTTTCTTTTTCTATATTTTCAATATTAGCATTTTCGGAAGAGATCTTAATTTGCCTTACCTAATTTTCATGTCATGCATATATTTTACTTTGGGGTAAATGTAAGCATACCGGTTTGAATTTTTTGACATGAAAATTACTTTGGTGTAAATGTGACAGGAGTAATTAGTTTAGAATTTTTAATGGTATTCCTCCTCATAATTGTTCCTGTTTGATATTTTTATGAGAGTTAAATTTCCAGGTTAAATCAATATTGACTTACGTACTAGATTCGCGATGCTCTTACGTAAATGTATCAAGAATATACTCTTAAAGATATACTATTTCTTATGTACAATATTGTTGACATCAAGTTGCTTTACAAGTGAGAGTTTAATGAAATAGCAAAAACAAAACTAGTTCTAGAATTTTTTTAAAAAGGAATATAATCAAAATAAAAACAGATTAAATAATTCAAATAATGAAATATATTAATTAAGTAAAACGAAGAAAGAAAGATCTTGAAGACCTCTTTCATAAGTATCATTTGAGAGGAAAAATTAATCAATGAAGGCCACCTTGAGAAGTAGAAATCTTTCATTTGTTAGTATAGAGGAATCTTTGAGAGAAGAACATACTTAGTTAGGCCAAACTAAAATTTTATACGTCAAGAGGAAACAAATTTATTTGTCAAAGGGGTATCAACAACAGCCTAAGTAATAAATAGTCCTAAAATTTTCGAATATACTAAAATTCATCAACTTTCTGCATTTGAGCTGTTCCGTCAACTTTTCTCAACTTTTTGCAATCCTAGATCCCTTGCTTCTGTTTCTTTCGTTTTTTTAGATTACTTTTATTATTTTGTGTTATTTATTTACATTCTTTTTCTCTAATTTACTAATGTTGCATTGAAACAATGTCACATTTTTCGTTTTCATAATCTAGAGGCACAAACATTACAGCTTAGCTATCTAAAGGCCCATTAAACACCTTGTAAGCCCCATCAACCTATTAAACTTAGGCATTGTGACCTGTAAATTTGTCACAAACTTAATCGAAATTAATATGAAATTTCATGTGAATTTGCCACGATCCTTATCTAGCTCGAGAATTTCATAGTTTTATCTAACAAAAGTCAATGAAAGGTAAATGCGTCATGAGTGCATTAATTTAGAGTTTCCAATGAATAGTCTAACTAAATTTGTTATAAATATATAAATTTGAGATTTTTCAATTATTTCAAGAATTAATTATAAATAAATTTATCACGATATATCAGTTCAATGTCATTCACGATCTTAACACGTAACTCAAAACTCAAAACTAAAATCAAATTAAAAAAAAATCGATAATCCATGTCACAATTTGACTGCAATTTGCCAATTTCTTCCTCGAAATAATAATTAGTTTCAGTTTCAGTTTCAGTTTCATCAGTTCCCTTGTCGTCGTCGTCTCTCTCTCTCTCTCTCTTTCTGTTCACTTTGTCTGTACGGCTTCAGTTTTCACCATCATCGCAAGGCGTTTCTCCTCTCCTCTCCTCTCCCTCCTTTCGCGCCATTCCCATCTCCTCCGCAAATCCTCTTCTCCTCCAAACCCTAATTTCCTCCCTCGCATTCCTTCCCGCTCCGCCGTCCTCCGATCCGCCGCCGCTCCTATCTCCTCCTCCGCCGCCGACGACCGCCGCGATCGAGAGGCCGGTGAGAGGCCGGTGAGCGGCGCGCGAGGCCGGCGGATCCCCGATCGGGAATGTCCTGGGTGGGATGGAACCGGACGTCCGACAGCTTCCACCTCGCGCTCGCCTACGGCGCCGCGGAGGATCCGGGCCACGCCGGCGGCGAGGATCCGACGCGCGCGTCGGTCTCGTCGACGGCGTCGTCGGGATCGGGGTCGGGGTCATCGCTGGGGTCGATGTCGCCGCGGGATCAGGAGGCGGGGCCCGGGAGGATCGAGCTCGACTGGACGGCGGGCGACGACGAGGATCAGGTGGCGCTGAGGCTGCAGTCGCAGCTGATGGTCGCGATGCCGGCGCCGCAGGATACCGTGGCCGTGGAGTTGAGCTGCCGAGGGGAGGATGAGAATGTGTGTGTCGACATGAGGGTGGTCAAGAGGAGGGAGCCGCTGAAGGCGGTGAAGATGAGTAAGACGAGCGGGTCCGGGCAGCAGAGCGATGGGATGGGAGTTTTGACTCGGCTGCTGCGGTGGAACTTCGTGAATTCGGCGACTGGCGGCGTCGGCGAGGGTAGTCTGGTGTGCGGAGAGCATTGGAGGACCGTGACCGTGGTCAGCCTCTTTGGTTGTGGTTTGTCGGTGAGTGCTTATGCACGGTTTTCTTAAGATCTCTGATGATGTTCGTGGGTTAGAGTTTATGATTCGGAAGGCATTAGATTGGGTATGGGATGCTGTATGATTTAGATAAAATCCAAGTGGCTTGAGTTGGAAGATTGTTCCGCTATTTGAATTAGTGTTATTTGATGGTGGAATGCCACCTGAGTTCAATCTGGGGATTTTTGTGCTCAGTTAAGTTTGCAGAAGACAAATCATAGCTGGTCAACTTCTCAGAGTTCGACCCCAAAAAAGAATACTTCTCAGAGAGCCTGAGTATATGGGAAAAAGAAAAGAAAAAAAAATGCAGGACTTGTAGTATCTATGACTTACTATTTCGCAGCACTAACTGTGGGCATCAGTTCAACTGTAATATGTAAAAAGAAAATTGACCATCATGACCTGTCTTTCGAATTTACCATATTTTTTATTATTCTTCTATCCAAGGGCATTTTTTTTGACCTTTTCAGGCATCATTTTCTTTCTCAATTGGGGCGTTAATATAACTGTTTTGGCCCTAATTAAGTGCCTACTTGATTGCATTCATAGGCTTTGCCAGTGGAAATAACTAAATTGCCGCTTCTTGAGAAGCTATACCTTGATAACAACAAGCTATCAGTTTTGCCACCCGAACTTGGTGAGCTGAAAAATTTGAGAGTTCTCAGGGCTGACAACAATATGCTGATTTCAGTACCTGGTGAGCACAGAGGATTTTTCTCTTACATGTTCTGAATGGTAAAATTCATGACAAAGAACATAAGGTATCTTCTGGCTCATCATTGGTCATTTTGGTTGTTCACTGTAAGCAGTAGAACTGCGACAATGCGTGGAACTGGTGGAGTTGTCATTAGAGCACAACAAGCTTGTTCGGCCTCTTCTTGATTTCAGGTCAATTTATTTGCAAATTCATGTGTCTGCTTAGTTCACGCTTTTGTTTTCCTCTCGATTTGAGAAAAACTAGTATCTCTTTGCGTGCAACATTGCAAATTCAATTTATCTAAAATGGCCTTTCAATTTAAGTGCAGGGCTATGTCTGAACTTCGAGTTCTTAGACTATTTGGGAATCCTCTTGAGTTCCTTCCTGAAATTCTACCGTTAAACAATCTTCGCCATTTGTCTCTGGCAAATATTAGGATCGTGGCAGATGAAAACCTAAGATCGGTGAATGTGCAAATAGAGGTAACACCTATGCTGAAAAAGGGAGCAAATTATTAGCTTTTTTGCAGTATTTTGGGAGGAATTATTAGTAATTAGAGTATTTCTTTTGTGTGATTGCAGATGGAGAACAGTTCTTACTTCGGCGCATCTAGGCACAAGTTGAGTGCATTTTTCTCTCTTATATTCCGCTTTTCTTCATGTCATCATCCTTTGCTAGCATCTGCACTAGCAAAGATAATGCAAGACCAAGGGAATCGGATCTTTGTTGGTAAAGATGAGAATGCAGTGAGGCAGCTAATAAGTATGATAAGCAGCGACAACCGCCATGTGGTATGTTATTATTTTCTGGAGTTGCCTTAACTTGGTTGGCTGTCGATCATTTCTGATAACTTCTTACTCTGAGCAGGTGGAGCAAGCATGTTGTGCCCTTTCATCTCTAGCTGGAGATGTCACTGTGGCTATGAAGTTGATGAAATGCGATATTATGCAGCATATTGAAACAGCCTTAAGATTCATCACGGAAGAGGAAGTGATATCTGTTTTGCAAGTGGTTGTCAGTTTGGCTTTTGCCTCTGATGTTGTAGCTCAGAAGATGTTGACCAAGGATGTTCTGAAATCGCTAAAATCACTATGTGCTCGTAGAAATCCAGAGGCAAGTTCTCTTTTCAGTGCTACTAGAATTCATGTTTTTTTAAATTTCTAGAGTTGTTGAATATCTTAGTGGTCGACTGCCATCTGAGTAGGTGCAAAGGCTAGCTCTGTTGGCGGTTGGAAATTTGGGCTTCTGTTTGGATAACCGCAAGATTCTTGTTACTTCTGAAAGCTTGAGAGAGCTTCTCTTGCGGTTAACTGTTGCACCTGAACCACGTGTGAATAAAGCTGCTGCCCGGGCTTTAGCAATTCTTGGTGTGTTTCTGTTCCCGGATTTTGTCTTCCAACCCTTCCTTTGATGAGATAAATAAAGGAACTAACAAACGTGCTGGAATGATAGGGGAGAATGAAAATCTACGACGTGCAATAAGAGGGAGACAAGTCCCAAAGCAAGGATTACGTATACTTGCAATGGATGGAGGAGGAATGAAAGGCCTTGCTACTGTTCAGATGCTTAAAGAGATTGAAAAGGGTACCGGAAAGAGGATACATGAGTTGTTTGATCTTATATGTGGCACATCAACTGGTGGCATGCTAGCAATTGCCCTTGGTATCAAGCTAATGACGCTGGATGAATGTGAAGAAATATACAAAAATCTTGGTGAGGGCGAGGCGACATAGAACAAAACTTGCATGGGAGTGCCTTTTCTCATTTGCTTACATTACTTTCATTTGAATTTGTGTTGGTTGGTTGTCCAGGGAAACTTGTATTTGCTGAAACTGGGCCAAAGGACAATGAAGCTGCAAGTTGGAGAGAGAAGTTGGATCAGCTTTATAAAAGTTCCTCCCAGAGTTTTAGGGTTGTCGTGCATGGATCTAAAGTAAGAGGATTCTATTCTACTTTATGTTGTTTTCTTTGACTCCTTTGCATGGCACTGTAAAGCAATATCATTTTTTAAGTGGATAGACATAAACTTGACACCTATCAAACCTTATCAGTATTTGAGATGGAGTTCTTCATGTTCCACAATTTTATTTTGCTGCGGATGTTTCAGCCACAATTGCAGTGAATTGTGGATGTTTAAGTTAATTACTAAATGTTGTCATTCTGGTGGTTAATGTCCTGTAAAGTATCTTTCCCTTAAGTGGTGAAATTTGGAGAAATTAGCAATGTGAATGGATTTCTTCTTTTTCTTCATCTTTTTCCTCATGCCTTAGATTATCATAGTCTAGGCTTGTAGAAAAGCCACTCTAATATGTGATCTGGCAGCATAGTGCAGATCAGTTTGAGAGGTTGTTGAAAGAAATGTGTGCTGATGAAGATGGCGACCTATTAATAGAGTCTGCAGTTAAGAACACTCCCAAAGTCTTTGTCGTTTCAACTTTGGTTAGCATGATGCCAGCTCAGCCTTTCTTATTCCGTAATTATCAGGTTTGAGTACTCCTGATATCTTTGCACATTATTTTCTAGCCAAGAGTTTTCTGCAAGATTTTGACGCATTACTTTTAAGGATGTTGTGCTTGTCGCCGCATATTATTGACTCAATTCCTTTATGTCAAATTGCAGTACCCTGTTGGAACACCAGAAGTATCTCTTGCAATTTCTGAAAGTTCTGGCGTCAGTACATTAGGATCACCTACTACTGGGGCACAAGTTGGCTATAAACGCAGTGCTTTTATTGGAAGTTGTAAGCATCGAGTCTGGCAAGCAATTAGGGCCTCTTCGGCCGCTCCATATTATCTTGATGATTACTCGGATGGTACTGCCCTCCTTTTTAGTTCTTCCTCTGGTTTTTTCTTCCTATGCTCCTTCTGTCTACAGTTTTGCTGCTTCTCCATCTAATTTTGTTGAGTATTCAAAATATTGCCCCAGATGTGCATCGTTGGCAAGATGGCGCTATAGTGGCTAACAATCCTACAGTTTTTGCCATAAGAGAAGCACAGCTTCTGTGGCCAGACACAAGAATCGATTGTTTAGTTTCCATCGGATGTGGCTCTGTTCCTACAAAGGTAATTTGTTGTTGCCTGCTCTAAGAAGAAATGTTGAATGACTTATTTCCTCTCGACAAGGTCTCACACCATTTTAGGTCTGATAAGATCATGGGAGGGGGTGGGTGTGGGTGGGGGTGGATATGGGGGCGTGTAAGGTGGAATTTCTTCGTGAACTTATGACAGCATTCTGCTATGACATTGATGGATGGAAGATAAATCATTCATGACCCATACACCTTTATATGGCTTCCAGCTTTCTTCTGTCCCTAATTCCTGAATGCCCAGTGATGCATGATTGTCTCTTCCCCATTTTTCTTCAGTCACAATAATTAAAACATTCTTCTGCCATGCTTGCTTAATTTCCTTTCTACCCTTCATCTTGGTGAATGGCATGCTTCTCTTTTGCTTAAACACAACAAGCTGCTTTTCTACAAAGGCAGCTGTGTGACAGTGAAGAGTGCCGAGGGGGAAAAAAGCTCATCTTATTCCCCATGCACCATAAATTCAAGCTTTCCTTTACATCCTCATGACATGGAAATATTCAGCCTTCTATACCTTCCACATATGCCTTTATGAAACTCCTCTGTTTGGAATTTTAGGACCTAATCTGTAGTCTCTTTCTACCTATCACTTGTAACTATTGTGGCACATGACTGTGGGTCGCACTGGGAGAATCTGAGCCCTGCAGTAATCACAATCTGTACCTAATGTGATATTTTATAAATTTCTGTCCTTCAATTGAATTTGCTTGAGTTCATTCTGCATTTTTTTTTTTTTTTTTTTGAATTTGCATAGAAATACAAGAGAGCTTCACTATGCTCGATGGATTATCTAGCTGCAGAAAATTCATAGAGAAATTCAGTACAGATGATGACAATTTACATAAAAGTAGCGGCCCCTGGTTTTGAGACCACATGTATGCCCAGTCTAATGCATATCCTGAAGGATGTTGTCGCAATAATGTACCGTTAATTTGAGCACAGTAGAGTCATATTTGTGCAATATCTTGTGCTTTTGAACAGCCTTAGTGATTTCAGGATGTAATTTATGGATAGAAGTACTCCGATAGTAATCTTTTACCTGCTTGTGACTTGAATTCCTCAACTTCTTTAGGTAAGGAAGGGTGGTTGGCGTTATCTTGATACCGGACAAGTTTTAATAGAGAGTGCATGTTCAGTGGATCGTGTGGAGGAAGCTCTGAGCACATTGCTTCCCATGCTTCCT
Organism: Eucalyptus caleyi; assembly: GCA_014182885.2. Lineage (NCBI taxonomy): Eukaryota > Viridiplantae > Streptophyta > Magnoliopsida > Myrtales > Myrtaceae > Eucalyptus > Eucalyptus caleyi. Next base: position 53,158,491 of record CM024470.2, read on the forward strand.
GAGATGCAGTATTTCCGGTTCAATCCAGGTAATTTAACGTTTTATATTTGATTTTGTTAGATGAATGGGTCCCCAAGACCTGTGGTTTTTCTCTTATTAGGAAAATGAAATGATATGCTTTACTTTTTGATTAATTATTTGGTTCCAATATTGTATAAATTCGTAGCATTGACCCAATTATAATGGGACATTTGGTACTAAGAGTTCTTCCAGATGTCATTCTACAGAAAAATTTTGGAAAACTTTTTTTTTAATTTCTGTACCTTTTCGGTTTGCAAATTCTTTTTACTTTTTATATGTCAAATGGTCATAATATTAACTCACATTTTGATTAGAAATCAATAAACACAAAAAGAAAACAAATTTACGATATTTCATTTGTTTGCCTGGTGTCAGTTTAGAGAGAGGAACCTGTTATTTTTTTCATAAGAAAATCTTTTCATATTATAAGGAAGTTGGAAAAAAATGGAGCTTAACTAAATTGTTTTCTTCAGCTTTCAGTTTTTAGCTTACAATAAGCTTCATTGAGCTTTACTAGAGATTCCCATTGTAGCTTCAGCAAAGCTTCCTTACATTGAATAAATTTGAAAAAAGCAAAACAGAGAGAACAACTTCTGTTTTGATGGAAATTTGATCTAACCAAACTTGTACAAATCTTCATTTCTATGCAAAATCTCTCATTGAAGTGTATCAAGTAAAATTTCAAAACTACAGAGGGACACTGTTCTCATTCTTGTTTTGAGTGAAATCAAAAGGCACAACTAGTATCCAAAACTGAACACTGCTCAGGGATCCTTTGCAAGTTCTCAATTAGTGAACTGTGTTTCTGGCTGCACAGTTGATGAGCGTTATGGTATGGAGCTAGATGAAACTGACCCTGCTGTATGGCTTAAGTTGGAGGCTGCAACCAGTGAATACATTCAAAACAATTCGCAAGCCTTCAAAAATGCTTGTGAAAGATTGATCATGCCTTTCCAACTTGATGAGAAGTGGTCAGATAATTTAAAGCCTCAACATATCTCAAAAACGAAGGCATCTGATTCAGGCAAGTATTTACTGCATATTTTTATCTATTGCCATTACCTTTTCTCTTACTATTCTTTCCTCATCTGCATTGTCTATGCAGCAACAGAAGCACATGGCTCTTCTTTGGGTTGGAGACGCAATGTCCTTCTTGTTGAAGCTTTACATAGCCCAGATTCAGGAAGAACCATCCATCATGTGCATGCGCTTGAGTCATTCTGTGCCCGCAGCAGTATAAGGTTATCTTTTTTTGACAATATATCGGGAAGTTCCAAGGCAGTACCTTCAACTGCGTTGCCCACCCCCTTTACATCACCTCTATTCACTGGAAGCTTTCCCTCAAGTCCTTTGCTTTATAGTCCTGATATTGGTCATCAGAGGATTGGAAGAATTGACTTAGTCCCTCCTTTAAGCCTGGATGGATCCCACCTAGGAAAGATAACTGCTTCACCGCCAAAGTCCCCTTCAAAACCCAGAGAACTGTCTCTACTCGCTCGCTCATTACATGGGAAGTTACAGAATTCACCACAAGTGGGAATTGTACATTTGGCTCTCCAAAGCGATTCCAATGGTTTAATTTTAAGGTCAACATCATGTCCTACTTCACTGCATTCTTGTTTTTCATAGATAATTTCTAAGTTTTGACATGCTCAAAATATGTTTCTCTAGTTGGCAAAATGATGTCTTTGTGGTGGCTGAACCTGGGGAACTGGCAGATAAGTTTCTACAGAGTGTCAAAATGAGTTTGTTGTCGACGATGCGGGGTCATCACAGGAAAGGAATATCACTGCTTGCAAACATTTCAACAGTGGCTGACTTGGTTGCCTGTAGACGGCACTTCCAAATTGGATGTGTTGTCCACCATTACATTGGATGTCAAAAACAAGTAAGTTTTAGTTATTGCTGCTGCTCAAGTAATTGCTTTCAGTTCTTCAATTACAACATTAAGAATCATGGTGGACTCCACTCTGATGCTCTGTTTTTGGAAGGTAATGGAAGATGATCAAGAAATCGGCGCATACATGTTTCGTCGAACAGTCCCTTCCACGCATTTGACACCTGATGATGTCCGTTGGATGGTATGTTTCCTTGGTCTTGGAGGGTTCACCACATGCTGCTTTTCTTCTGTGTTGACTTGTCGATATTTAAGTAATCTATACGGCCTTATAGTATCCACATGACACTTAACATATATGAGATGAGCACCTGTATTTTGAAAAAAGCTTCAGGATAATTGATACTCTTTCTGTCTGCATCACTATAATGATTAGCATACATCTGTCCCTTCTCTTCTGTTGACATGACTGAAATCCTATGGTTGGTGCTATCAGGTCGGAGCTTGGAGGGACAGAGTTATAATCTGTACTGGCATGTATGGGCCTAGTCCAACTTTCATCAAGGCCTTTCTAGATTCAGGTGCAAAAGCCGTTATCTGCTCGTCAGCCAAACCTCCAGAAGCACAGGTGACAACATTCCATGGACCAGGTGTGTTTGGCAACTTAGAAAATGGGCGATTCGAGATTGGAGAAGAAGAAATGGAAGAAGAAGAGGAGGATGAGGAAGAGGAAGCAGAACCAGCCAGCCCGGTGAGTGATTGGGAGGACAGTGACCCTGAGAAAAATGTGGATCTCAAGGAATTCTGGGACGATGATGAAACAGACTTGTCTCACTTTGTTTGCCAATTGTATGACTCCTTGTTCCGGGAAGGCACGAGTGTAGATGTTGCTCTGCAAAATGCTCTTGCCTTACATAGAAAGTTGAGGTACTCCTGCCATCTACCCAGCACAAAGTAGTCTACATGTTAAAGTTGTCGTATCATTCTTCGGCCCATGCTCAGGTGTTAGCATGTATGAGATTGAGACATGAGGTTTACTGGAAAAAGAAAAAGAAAAAGAATAAGAGTGTATAGAAAAAAGGAAAATAAATATACTCATGATGATATAGAAACTGAGAGGATAAAAATTCAAAATTTTGAGGCCTCTAGGAGATTTTATGCCTACTAGATAGATACCAGAGCATTGATGGACGTGGAACGCCATAAATTTTATAGCTTCTCAAGTAAACATATATGCAAGTGCAGTTCCTCAGTCTATTCATCATTCACTTTTCAGCTTAGTTCCGTTGATCTCAACTGCTCGGCTCCTTTGTACATGCAGTTATAAAACTCTATTTATCCTCTTCACATTTGATGAATGCAATTTCCCATTCTGCATGGCTGTTTTGTACATTTTAAACGGAGGTTAATTGTATGCTCTGGATGTACACACTTCTTTGCGATGAGAGAAGAAATAGAGATGTCCCATCTGATTTGGGGGTGGATCTCCTGTAATCTGAGATTGGAGAAGGAAAATCAAGTAAATCTGGTGTTTCATGCTGTTTCATGGATTCCATGGCTTGTTTCATATAATCTACGGTTATAAACGCATCTTTTATAGGAATGTTACACCTTATGTCTGGTGAGACACTGAGAACTTTGCTCCGAATGTAGCCCGTTGAAAATATTGAGCTTCTTAGGTGTCGCACGGACTGGCTTCGCAGCCTAGTTCGGAGTACGTGTAGGATATCGTTCCGGCACATAAATAAAGAGGGGGAAACAAGGGTTGGTCTCTGTATGCGAGTAGAATTTTCAGTTCTACTCGCTACAACAGACGAACACTGCTGGGCAAACTGTTCTTAAGATATGAACATTTTCTTCTTGATGGGTAACGAGGCCCTACGTGAAATGGGAAGAGTTGGCGGATTCTGGTTGTGATGGCCGCAGACGAGACTACAAAGCCTTAGAGAGAACTCTGGAAGCTTGTATAAAAGCGTACTTCAACTCAAATGACGTTTTCGTAGGCAGGTAGGATCTTAATGGAAGATCCCAATATGTCCCGATGTCGATGCATCCTTGATTTCTCCATGATTTTGAGAGCACAAGGACTAAGAGTGTGCATGTGCTTTTGGGATTCCACTGCTTTATCGTCCGTAGTTAATCGCATGGCAGGTTTGATATGTCAATTTAGAGCTTGTCGGTATGATAGCCAATGCTGTCAGAGCAGGCAATTTGCAGGATAAATAAGGAGACAAACCGTAGTTGGAGCAGCAGTGGGCTTGAGCATGTTCTTTCGGCTGAAAGTAAAAAGGAGTAAAAGTTGCTTAGAAGTGAAGGCGCTGATGTAATCATAAGATGGGATAATGCGGATAAGTTATTTTACAGGAACATGACACAAATGGCCCTTTCAACTTTGATTTTTGTGCAATGATGTTCCCGAACTCTTAATTTGTTTAATGTAATCTTTCAACTTTGATCAAATGTGCAGTGTTGTCTTTAAATATTAAATTTGTTTGATATGAATTGGTAAAGGTTTGATCTAGTCCTTCAACTACATGAGAATGTTTATTGTTGTTTTTTCGTTAATTTGAGTTAATGAAATCTCTGTGTGGCTTCCAATCTGTTATGTTTGATTGAACTGTGGACCAAAAACAAAAGGTTGTGCCTGGATCATCCACATATGTTATCTGTCTCCAATCAAGGAAAGAAATTGGCATGTGTAATATTTCAATTCCCTCGTTTGCTTTTTTTTTTCTAAAGTAAATGAATTAAAGGATAGACATACCGACTCATTATTCTTAAGCATGTCATCTGAGCAAATAAAAAAATGATATTGAACATTTTTTAATGGTTCAGAAACTACATTACACAAATCAAGAATTCAAAGACGAAATTACTTATCAAATCTAAATTCATGAATGATTTATGTTATGACCTTTTATTTTATTCTGAAGTGTTGAAAAAAAACAGGGCAGCCTCTTCTCATTCTTTATTTCAGCACAGAAAGCAAAGGTAATGATTTGCGTCACAGGCCGATGGTGTTTAATCACATCACAACCTTGCTTCAACAATATCATTACCATGTTTCGCAAAGTGAAGTACACATAAGTGGTCCACTCATTGAAGGAGAATACATGCGTACTTTGAGAGAGAGCGAGAGAGAGATGTAAAGGAAGGAAGCATACATTGAGAGAGAGGGAGAGAGAGAGAGAGTGTAAAGAAGGAAGCATGCATCAGAAAATTCTGGACCAAACAGCATGGCTGGCTTACTATGCAAAATCGGTTCATTTGGGAACTCTAATCTTCCAAACAATGGCCTTTGTGAAAGTGAAAAATCACGATGAAACCCGCTTAAAAGAAACCATCCAAAGGTGCATTCGCCGCCATTTTGTTCTTCAGGGTGCGTAATCCACGACGATGACCTCCATGTTTTAGCAGTCGAAAGATTAGCGAGAAGCTGTATCGTCTGTAAGTCCGTAAGCTCTACAATGTTTCGCAGTTCCTGCTGAACCATGGATGATTCCTCATGTTGAGAGCTGCAATAATGAAAAGCTCTGCGCCGCGCACTTTGAGAAAAGAGCACCCTGCAAAAACTCTTTGTTATAATTACCAGAAGAAGTGGACATCCACTGACCAAAGCAGTCTTCCCCACTTAGAAAAAGGTCATTGACCGCCCATCACTCTCTTCATTCACAAGCATCCTCCTCCTCCAACTGCATATATAAATCGAGCGGCGAGGCGATCGAATTTATTCGGACAATGGCTCGACTGGTCCAGTTGCTGTAGGCACTCGAGGTACGATCGCATCCCTCGTCAGGAAGGAAGTCGAGTATTTCCACGGCCTCGAACGAGAGAGCTCGAGCCTGGCACGGGAGCAGGTCTCGGGCAGGGATTCTGGAACGAGTTTCGGGTTCCTTCGCATCGCTTGGGGAAGAAAAAGGCGCAAAGGAGCAGGGCGCGTTTCGCCCAAGCATCTGCTCCGTCGCACGGGTCGAAGATAGCCATCGGACGAATGAGAATCGCGAGTTCAATTATACACTTCTCGAGGACGAACTCGGGAATGTGAACGTTTAGATGATAGACAAACATCGATCGAAAGGTCTAAGGAAGACGATCTTCCAAAGTCATTCTCTTTCTGACTCTTTTAGCCTATTAGTGTTAATAAACACAGAGGTTTGCACTGTCTTCTTCCTGTTCAATTCATTGGAAATTCTTCTGGTTTTGCTTGACTCCTCTCTATGAAGAACATTTGAGATGTATGCTCCTTTTGCCCAGATATGTGCCAAGCATTTACCCTCAGTTTACACAGATTTCCTCCCTAAAAAAGGAAGTTCCTTCTTCCCCTTGCTGACACAAGACACCGGTTCGATTTTCTCAATATTGCGAACGTATACATCGCCTTTGAGCAGCAAAAAGTTCACATCATCTCACGGGCGCTCACGTCTTCTCAGAATAAGGGGTGTATTTCTGGGCTAAGAAATTGTAAAGGTAGTTTTAACAGGATGAATTTACAGTTCAGACTGAGGTAAGCATGCTGCATCTCTAGCAATAAAAGGGAGAAGAGCATGCTACATCTCTAGCAATTAAGGGCGCGCACGGCGACGCTCCAATTCTTTTGCTCCCTAGAAAAAAAAAAAAAGAATTCGTTTGGTAATATCAATTAATTTTTCTATTGTGGAGAACAGAATAGTTTCTAGGAAATAGATTTAGAACAAAGCACAAGAAGTAGAAAAAAAGTATTTTCTCATTCTCGAAAACAATTTCTAGAAAAAAGTCATTTTTCTTTTCTTCTTTTTCCTTGCCGCTCGCCATCACTGGTAGCTAGAGGAGGAGAAAAAAAGAGAGGAAAAGAGATAAAAGAAATTTCTAAAAAAAAATTATTAACAAATTAAAAGAAATTTTAAAACAAAAAAATTGTGGATCGTACCAATCGTATTACTGTTCCTTTTCTATTTTCAAAATAGAAATTTTGTATGGTTACTAAACGCGTTATTTTATCAAAAATTATTCCGAGAAATAGAAATAGAAAAAGGCTATTCTTGAAAAGAAATTATTTCTCGAAACAGAAATATTACTAAATATGCCCTAAGTAACATAAGCAACAACAAAGAACGGGCATTGCATTGGCACCTTTGCTAGCAGCAAAGTAGTCATCCAATCTCTGATTTACCAAAGCAGTACTCAGAATGCACTTAATTCTGGCAAATGTGGTCGAAAAAATATCCACTAAAAACGACTTGACAATCCCTCATGAACATGGTACGGTATGGCCATGAACTAGTTAAGGCACACATCAAGACAAAAGCCCTAGGCAACAAGGCGACCTTGATTAGACGAATTCAAAAGGTTTGGAGAGATAACAATCACATGTCCGATTGACACAAACAGCATACAGAAATATCATCCTCCAGATTCATTCTACATACAACACATCATTCCATTGAAAAAAATTGCCATGGAAATCCCCAGCTACCCTAACACAACAGTATGTACATCGAGATAGCATTATAAGGACGCGCATGACAACTATTATGTTTCAGAAATAATTTCTAGAACAGAAATAATTTTTTCTTTTCTATTTCTAGAAGAGTTTCTAAGCAAAAATAACCGTTTGATAACAATACAAAATTTCTACTCTAAAAATAAAAATTCATTTGATAACAACACAAAATTTCTTCCTTTCGGACGGTGGCGAACGGTGGATAGTGGTGATGGACGGAGCAGACCGGCGGTGGCGACCAGTGAGTGGCGACTCGGTGGCGACTAGGGCTAGCGACCAACGGGGGTGGCCGGCGATTAGCAGTTGGTAGCGGCCGGTGACCGACGGCGGCGATGGTGGCCGGCGACCGGTGGTGGCAACAGCGGCGACCGGCAGGGGCTGGCGAGCGGTCGGTGACCAACAGACGGTGGTTGGTAGCAACGGATGAAGGACGGGTTGATAAACGATGATAAAATTTTTTATTTCTCATTTCTATTCTAGAAATAGAGAAGTAGAAAATTTATTTTCTAATTTTATTCAAACCTATTTCTTGAATAGAAATCTATTCTAGAAATAGAAAAACGGAATAAGTTTATCAAACGGATTTCTATTCCAGAAACAGTTCTGGAATAGAAAAATTATTTCTGGAACAGAAATAGGCAGTTGCCATGCATCCCTAAGACTCCCGGTAGGTGGCTCAAAGGGAGGCTGCTACGTGAAATTGCACCAAGAGAGAGGTAAGATATCTTCCCAAAGTTGTTTCACCTTATATGTGCTTTAGTCTGTACATCTAGAGTAACTAGATCCTAATGAATGACAAGAGGATGTGCGACAGCCTCTTCATTCGAGAATTACCTAAGTCGATCGATTTCGAAAAAAGTAAAACCTGCCTTTCCATGATACAAATGTTTGCCTATTTCAGATCAAGCCGTGCTCTTATTGAAACCAAATGAAAACAGCAAACTATCTCTATCGATCTTCATTACCGAGGTAAACCAGCTTCTAATTCATCCCACCGATCTGTAATTCTAGGAAATTTCTCCTTGACCTGTGTAAGAAGCTCCCTAGCTTCACCGACCTTATTGGTGCTCACCGGCTCGTTAACCAACGAATTCATCGTTGCAAAATCCGGATACCAACCCAGCTCCATACTGTCCTTACAATTCTACAAAGCACTATCAAAATCCCCTCCCTTACAAAGATGGTGAATGTAGTAGTCAAAAAACGAAAATCTTAAACATCTTCTTCGCTTCGTCGTGCTGGAGAAATAATTTGAATTGATCTCTTGATTGATTCCCCAGCCAGATTCCAATCTCGTCATTGATACAGTAAATCGTAGATTTGAAATATCTTAGGGATATAGTATCGTATATATTTTCTTATGATTCTTCTGATTTTATTTCTTGTAGTATAAAAATACAGACGCATACTTGTATATTGAATATGACAAGAAATACAAAATAGCTTTTCTCTCCATTGTTCTACATTTCTTTCATGGTATCAGAGTGGTATTTCTGATCCACCTTCCGCAAATTTTTTCCTTCTTCCTGGATTGCCTTCGACCATTTTCTGTTTTGTTGCTACAAACCACTACTTGCAGAACAAAATCAGCACATCAGAGAGAAATTCAGTCTTTCATTTGTTATTTTCGTTCAATATGCAGAACCCAAGATGCGAAATTCAAGACCCGATCCTACCCACAATGGAGGAATCATCCGATCAAATCTTGGAACAAGTTGAGCAGGTTGCTCAACATCCATCTACTCCAGTTACGAACCAATTCTCTACTCCAGTTCAATGGCCATATGCACCATGGATTCCTGTCCAAGGCCATGGGCTGCCGGACCCAATCAATGGGCCTCTGGGTCTCGTCAACAATAGGCAAACTCAGCCCACAGCACCCGAGCAAAGATCCAGACCCGACTTCTCCGGGTCACAGACCAAATTGAACTTGGGTGGGTTTGGAACAAATCCCTACCCGGGTTCTCGATCATTTCTAACTTAGATAATATTTCACTTTAGGTGCATTTCTATTTTAATTTATTTAGAGTTATGAATTTTAATACAAAAACCAAAAAATGTCATGCATTAGTGGCATCATCATATGCCATGTCATGTAGAGTAGTCGCATCATCATATGTTATGTCATACAATTTAATTTCATCATATGCTATATCATGTAGAGTAGCTACATCATTGTATGTCATGTCATACAGTTTAATTGCATCACCATACATCATGTGGTTTAGATTATGTTATTACTATTAATATTTCATTCATATATATATATACACACGTCATTTAGTGATTACATATTCAGGGACATTTAATGAGAACTGCAATTTATATTAGAAAGTAGACCGATTAGTTATAATTGGACGATTCTTCCATAAATAGAAAATCTTAAAAACTTATCAAAACAAGTGTTTTGTCAAGTAGGTGAAGTCCTTGTGGACTTCCCAATCTCGTGTTCAATGAGTTCAATGGGTCAAATTCCTTTTCTTGTAATATAAAGTTCCTTTTCTTACAATATGTGGAGAGGGTACTGTTATGTCGTGATTTATCATGTGAAATCTTTCTTTTTTATGTTTTGCCAATCAAGAGACATCTTTCATTTACATAAACTTTGCAATGGATCAATAGACATCTTCCATATACATAAACTTTGCCATAAATCGCTAGGTTCAAACTCTTGACCCTTTATTCACCAACTAATCCAAATATTAAAGTAACCCTTTATTCACTGCAAAAGAATGCTTCAAGTGCTATAACTTGGCACGGAGGGACACTTAAGTGTCATAACTTATAAAAGGTACATTTAAATGTAACATTCGAAGAAAAACGGATCACTTAAGTGCCACTCCGGTCAAAGTCCGGCCAAAAGGCTGATGTGGCATTTTTCCAACGAAGTGAGTCCAAAATGACGCCGTTTTGCACGTTGACGTAATCAAATAATGCAAAAATGGTGTCATTTAGGGCTGACGTAGTAAAAAAAAAACAAAAATTAATTAAATTAAATTTAGTTAGAATATTAAAAAATAATAATTAAAAAAAAAAAAAAAAGAAAAGGTGGGGGCGATGGTTGAGGGCTCAACCCTCAGCCGCCACCGCCTCCTCCTTGCCGTCGCCGGGAAGGGCTGGCGACGGAGGGGGGAGGATCGGTGAGGGATCGCAAGCTCTCGCCCTAAATCAGGGCGAGGGTTGCAGCCCTCACCCAAATCCGGCGAGGGTCGGCAGCCCTCGTCGGCTGGGCCAAGGGCCACCGCCTGGGGGCGACCCCCAACGAGCGGTGGCCCTTGGCCCGGCTAGGTGAGGGCCACGACCCTCGCCTAGATTTGTGGCGAGGGCGCGATCCTCACCCAGATCTATGATGAGTGGCGAGGGGTCGTGGCCCTTGCCCAGATTTGGCGAGGGCCGCCGGTCAGTCGGGGTCGCCGGCCCCTAGCCAGAGGCCGGCGACCTTGGCTGACCCTCCTCGCTCCGTCACCAGTCCTTCCCGATAACGGCAGGGAGGCGGCGGCGGTGGTTGAGGGCTCCATTTTTTTTTTTTTGATTTTTTAATTTTAAAATTATTTTTAAAAAATATTTTAACTTAATTTAATTTAATTTAATTTATATTTTTTATCACGTTAGCCTAAAACAACACTGTTTTTGCATTATTTAGCTACGTCAGTGTGCAAAACGACGTCGTTTTGGGCTCGCTTTGCCGGAAAAATGCCATGTATGCAATTTAGTAGAATTTTGGCCGGATTGGCACTCAAGTGATACATTTTGCTCCAATTTTGGCACTTAAGTGTATATTTTGTAAGTTATGACACTTAAGTGTCCTTTTCTACTAAGTTATGGCATTCCAGGGGCTCGCGTGTTCTTTATTCACTGATCTAGGTATAATATTATGGTACCTTCATGTGTGTTTAGGAGCAACACCCGACTAATCCGAATATTAGTATTGGGGTACCTTCATGCGTGTTTAGGAGCAAAACCTTAAGAGAGTTCTTAAAATGGAGGGCATTGTTATGCTTCCTCCTTCCATTTGTCTTCCAAAGCTACAAAGTTTATCTCTTAGGGAACTCACTTTTATGGATAATGGGTCATTTGGAATAGGATCAATAGGAATTTTTCCTATTCCAATTCCTTTCCTTGAGATGACTCTTTCGAATTGCTAATATCTAAGACTATTTCTACTCCGAAGCTATTGAGATTGTTTATCATGCAAAGGCAATTACTTGCAGTTGTCAGAAGCATCTGCTTCGTGCACCTAATCTTGAGCTCTTTAACTAAAGTGATGGCACTTGTTTGAGTATATAATATGTGATGCTTCTATCACGGGCTGATCATTTAGGATTGAGACTGTGACGGGCCAATCATTTGAAATCGGGACCAACAATCATTTGAAATCGAGGCCATGCGACAATTTAGGCTTTCTTGAATCACTTGGATCATTGGAGCACCTAAGGCGAGCCTTTGTTGGATCGATCACTTTGATCATTGGAGCACCTAAGTCAAGCCTTTGTTGGATGAATACAATCACTTAAGCTGATAGCTTTGTTGGAAGCTCACTCAAGCTCACTAATCATAGAGAGAGAGAGAGAGAGAGAGAGAGTTTAAAAAGCTCTAGAAAAAAGGGAACTATGAGGGGGAGGGCTATTGTCACGCTCCGAACCCCGAGCGCACGTGCATCCCTCAGTAGTCGATTGAAAATGTGAAGTCCCAGAACGTGTCGTTAACCCATTCTTTTTTTTTTTTTTTTTCAATTAAGCACATGCGAAAACGAAACAAATAAGCACCCAGCCAATAAACAAACACAGGGATAGTAAAAACAAAAGACAATTTCCTTACCAACTATTGACCCTAGGAAGTCTATTAATTGCAAGCCTCTCAGCGGCCACTTCCTATCGACCCACTCAACAACCTTCAAGGATCAAGGTCATCCTAAACTTCACTAACGGTAGGGCCAGCCAAAAGGTGTCGCATCTCATGCCCACCACATCCGCACTCAGCAAATCTCCATGCTATGGCCCTGAAAAATGTTAGCCCACGACAGAGTGAGATAAAATATTAGTGAGTTAACCGCCTAAACTACGATTAGGATGCAAATTCACCTTGAAGGCGGTCCTAAGCACACACTATACAGACTTACCTTGCCTCGGTGCGTACCTGCATATTAGCTCAACATATATACCATCATCAGTGCAGCAAGCGCAATCAATAACCTGAACACATTATTTTCATCCTGCAAATAATCACATGGATCCCGATTATAAAACCAAATCGTAATGGCACGTCTCATACCGTGCCACACAATTTTATCCCATAATCAGGTGCAGCTATCACAACCATTTAGGCATGTTCCAGTTATTACGACCCAACGGCCATGGCCAATTCAATAGTCAGCTATCATCCGGCATAACCGAGCATTGTCTTACCCCATTGAGCACAACATCGTCCAAAACCCCCACCTAGACGGCATTCCACATAGAAACATTATTCTGAAATCCATCTGCAAACATCATCTAGAACACCCACCTAAATGGCATTCCACACAGGAGTATCATCCTGCATATTCATACGCATCAAGATAGGTTCATTACCCTGCATATTCATACGTATGAGAGTATTAGGTGATCACACGAGCACACCATCAATTAACCCATTTCTTATTTTCCGTCAATTAGCCCAAAACACCAAAATTCCTTTTAAAACAATAAACTTTGAAATTTTTTTTTTTTTCTTCAAAGCTTTCCAAAATAAATTCGCACGCGGTCACGTACTCAAAATCAAACCATCAAACTTTGCACGCTTCTACTATAAAACATCTTAGTTTTATTGAGTATATAAAATTCGGTGTCCAAACCCGACACTATATTTCTTTTCTAATTTATTTTCCAACCACCCCTTTTTGGAAACAATCTTTAGTAACCCATTTTTTTTGTTCAAAACTTTTTGAAATAATTTCATAGGTGCTCACGTACTCAAAATTAATTCGTCAAACTTTACACGCAACTAATTTAAAACCTCATTATTTTAATGAAAAATAATTTTTAGTGTCCAACCCAACACCTAATTATTTTTCTAATTAAAAGCCCATAAGACCATTCTTTGCAATAACAATAAACAATCACCATAGCACAACAATTCATATATCATCACGCATAATTTCTAAGCACGCCAAAAGTCAACCATATCACCAAATATGTATTGTTCAACAAGCACTACACCAAGGACAACAACAAAATCACAATCGGCCCTAACCAGCATAAACCGGCACTCGCATTTACAAAATTAATTATAGAAACACAAAAACGAGTTATGAAGATTCTCAAATTTGAATATGTCATAAAAGATACTTAAAAAAACATTTTTTGTGAGGACATATTGACCCAGAACATTTTAGATTAAGAGCAGTAAATCGCTCAAACCTTTACAAAAACTATGTCAATTTCTAGAAATTATGTTTTCCAAAAATCAATTTGGTTTGAGATCTAAAACTTGTCCGTTTGATCTGAAATTTAACTATGTTAAACTAAAAAAATGTGATGAACAAATTTCGTGAAGAAACTCTTTCGAAAATCAGACCCCAAGAATTGATAAAAATTCTTTGAACACCAAAAGGTCACAAGTTCCAACACTAACCCGAGATTCAGTTTTGCAAATGACGAGACTGAAATATTATTATTTTAAATCCCTAAAATCTTGAGTAAAATATATGTCATAACTAAAGATGTCTAGAATATTTTTCAAGAAGGGAGCAACCCCAAAATCGTAGCACATTTTTCCCCACAAAAATAGCAAACGGCAAGTGTCTAGTAAACCGAATATGAAATTAAGCTAATCTACTTAACACTAACATAACTAGGCTAATTAACACTAATCTAACTAAGCTAATTGACTCTAATCTAACCCCTAAACGCAATTAAAAACTTAATCAAGGATTATGGAGTTAACTCACTGGATTAGGACAGCGGCGAGTTTACGGTGATGGCGGCGAAGATTTGAGCCTACCGTGTCTCCAACGAAGCTCAATCGGAGAAGGAAACGGCCCAACAAGGCTCGGTCAAGGAGGGTTCTGTTCTATGGGTTGAGTTGGTCAGTGTTGGTTGAGTGGGCCGTGGCGCGGCTGAAGTGGCTGGATTGGGCGGTGGCTGGTGGCAACTTGAAGCTGGGACGGCGGCTAAACACTAGGTGGTGCGGCTACTGATGTGGGGAGTGGTGGCTGGTGAAGTGGACTACGAGTGGGCTGAACGTGGAGGGCAGCATCCAATAAACTAGGCAAAGACGCTGGGGTGGTAAGTGGGGCTGACTGAACATGAAGATGGTTGGTGGATGAAGATGGAATGATGATGCAGCAGCAATGGAATGGAGAACATCGAACCAGGGGGAAGAGAAGAAGTGTACGTGAGAGAGAATTGTGAGGGAAAAAGCCAAGAGAAAGAAGTGGGGGTTGTTCTGCTAAAGGAGAGGGAGCTGAACATGCGTGAGGGGGGAGAAGAGAGAGAGAGAGAGGGAAATGAAAGTCCAAGCTCTAACCAATCAAATGCCTAGCCAAAATATCAACCCATCATCACTTGTGCCCCAAAGTCTTATTGCCACAAAAGTCTTGTGGCCATCTAATGGGCATTTTCCTCTCATTTCTTCACCAAATAAGTCATTTGGGCAGCCAAAAATCCCACCAAATCAGCCCATACGAATTTCCTTATTTTCTTTTTATTAAAAATCGATTTTTCCGCAAAATTTTGGACTCAATGGAATTTCTCCGAAAGATGAGACAACATCCTAAAAATAAATCGTGACACGCTCGAACGTCTGATTCCCGAAACCGAATTTAATTTCGTGGCTAAAATCGACCAAACATGATTTTAGTACAACCTAATATATCGGATAGCTTTTAGGGATTTTAGCACGTTTGACCCGTGGTCGATAACTTTTGATTCACATTTGTGCATCTTCAACTCATAGGCGACTCTCGATTGTCGTAAAAATCGCAATGTTTCAATTACGTGTCCCAAATGCACTATCAATAGAAAATCGGGTTATAGCCATTTGACGTGAATATCACAATCATGTGGAATCACCCGTAATTCAATTACGTGTTTCCGTCGAATCAACCTATATTCAATCTCAACTCGATTATATGGTGTCATATTGACCCTTGCCGATTATTATGGTCAAGCAATCGATTTCTAATCGATTTCTCTAGTCTGCCACGTTTATATCACTTAACGGCTTCACCTAATAAATTAGTTAACTTGTGAGTGACCAACTCAAAGTAAAATAACTATAGGCGAGTTGACGAAATACCCATTT
This sequence comes from Eucalyptus caleyi, assembly GCA_014182885.2. NCBI lineage: Eukaryota > Viridiplantae > Streptophyta > Magnoliopsida > Myrtales > Myrtaceae > Eucalyptus > Eucalyptus caleyi. Next base: position 53,174,111 of record CM024470.2, read on the forward strand.
CATATATTCGAGACAGGGTCAAATTTTAGGATGTCACGGTTATAATGAGGGGAAGGGTACCCCTTCTTATATTTGAAGACTTCAAATTACAATCATTAATTGTCCTTCGATCTGGTGGACAAGATCATGCTTTTTAACCTACCACATACCAATATAGGATTACAACCATTGATTATTTTTCTATTCGGCGGGCGAAATTACACATTCTAGGCTACCACCTACTAGCACTTATGTCGAGAGAGTTCTTGGTATGGCAACATCACAAAATAGATGGAGTCATGTGAAGGAGTGAAGAGTCGATGAGGCGTCAATATCCCCATCTTTTTGAGGAAGTGTTATGATATTTCAAATTTCAAAGACGAAATTTTGTAAGAGGGGACAAGTTGTGATATCTCGAAATTTGGTCTTTATTTCGAAATGTATGAAATTGTTATTTCATCGTTGTACTTATAGTTATTTTACTATGAACTAATCACTCACGAGTTAATTAATCGATTGGGTGAGGCCGTAAAGAGTTAAAATGCGAAAGACCAGAGAATTCGATTGGGGATTGACCGCTCAACCACATGGATCAACAAAAGTCAATACCATGCTATCATAAATTAATTAGCGAATGGATATAAATCGATTTGATGGAAGTACATAGTTAGTTTGCAAGTGATTCCACATGATTACGATATTCACGTCAAGTGACGATAAACCGATTTTTCTATTGATCTTATATTCAAGGTACATAATTAAATTCCCTTGATTATATGACAACCGAGGGTCATCCATGATTTGAAGAGGCACAAACGTAGATTGAAAATTATCAACTACCGGTCAACCACATGAGAACCCCTAAAAGCTACATGATAGTTTAGGTTGTACCAAAGTCACGTTCGATTGATATTCAACTATTAAATTTAATTTGATTTCAGGTATCAACTTTTGAGAGTTTTGAGACTAATTTATTAGACATCACCTCATTGTTCGTTAAATTATCGGCAATTTGAAATTTTCAGAAAAGAAATTATCGGACGAAAATTGGAAATTGGAAAGGGAAAAATTGGAACCATAGGAAAAGTTGTGAATTGTTGGCCAAAATTTTGGTTTTAAAGAAAAAGAAAACAAAAAGAAAAAGAGTGGACAAGAGACTTGGTGTGGAGGGTTTAAGGGGAAGTGGTTGATGGGATTTTCATGGATTTTTTTGGATAAAAATCCTAAAAAATATTTTGTTTCTTTTGTTTATTTCTTCTCTCTTCTCTGTCTCTGTCTCTCCCTCTCTTTTTTCTTCTCCCTCAAGCCTTTTCCTCCCCATTCTTTGCCGATTCCTCCTCCTCCTTTGCTTCTTCTTTTTCCCTCAAACTTCTTCCTTCTCTTCATCCTTGCGCCCACCCACATCACCACCATCATCATCTCACTACTTCATCATCTACCATGCCATTATCATCATCCCCATCTCACTCACCATCTTCACCACCATCACCGCCCACACCACCATCATCTTCATCTCATTCCCGCATCGCCATCACCACCACCACGAACCACCACCACCACTTTAGCCATTGTTGCCCACGCCACTGCCGCCGTCCATCCATGTCCCTCACCACCCATACACCCGCACCATCACACCATCCTCACCTTAAGCCACCACCACCATCTCCACCAAACTACCCTTGGTGGCCGTGAGCCTCAAGTGGTGTCGCTGCCACCGTTCGAGCTGTGAGCATCACGTCCTTGACGCCGTTGTGCTATTATTGTCGCAAGCTCGTTGTCGCCGGAAAACCCATGGATTAAGTTTCTAATTGTGGATTAGGATGTTAATTACATTTAGGAAGTAGGTTAGTTAAATGTAATGATGATTTGTCACGCCCCGAACCCCGAGACACGTGAACAACCCGCCATGGTCATGTAAATGCGACATTCCCAGGTAGTGTCGCCGACCCCAATTTCTTTTATTTAAATTATCACGCGCATACGGAACGTGCTAAGAAATCTCCTGACAAAACATACAGGATAGGACAGCAGGAAATATAAATTCAAAAACAAACACACTTTCACACATCATCATCAATCCAGGGTTTACATACACCAACAGGATCCAGAGACTATATGCATAAAAAAAAAAGGTCAGAGTTTGTGCAATCAAAAAGGGTCAGGAGCACTCTCTATCGACTGGTCCATCTCCGTCGGCGTGCCACTCATCTTCGAGGTATCGCCGTCTACGGTCCTGTAATATTTTTCCCCAAACCGGGATGAGACTTTGTCTCAGCAAGTTCACCCCTCCTAAACCCCTATTAGAAAGCAAATACACCCCAAAATGGTCTAGCCACACAGTACAGAAGACTTACCTCGCCTTCTTGCCTTCCTGCAGGTTAGTATAATTCATATCACTCAAGCACCAGTAATGATAAAAATGTAAGCCATCAGAACACAATCAATTTCACTTAATTTCATAATCACAGCAAGCGTTCCATGACATCATTATCCACTGCCACACAAGGGCACAGCCTACACGTAGGTCGGCTATCTACTAGCATTACGGCATTTCTAGATGAGTAAAGGTCCAGTCGGTCTCGCCACTACTGCGACCAAGCCACGTCGTTCTATCGACAGCATTTCTAAAAAAGTAAAGGTCCAGTCGGTCTCGCCACTACTGCGACCAAGCCACGTCGTTCTATCGACAGCATTTCTAGAAAAGTAAAGGTCCAGTCGGTCTCGCCACTACTGCGACCAAGCCACGTCGTTCTATCGACAGCATTTCTAGAAAAGTAAAGGTCCAGTCGGTCTCGCCACTACTGCGACCAAGCCACGTCGTTCTATCGACAGCATTTCTAGAAAAGCAAAGGTCCAGTCGGTCTCGCCACTACTGCGACCAAGCCTTTCAACCAGCACACGACAATTCAAAATCGACTCTTGTACACTTTACATGTCACTCACATACTCCAATTTCAATATTAACCCTTCAAATTTCAATTTCGGTGCCAAACCCGACACGTGGGAATTTTTGAATAAAATTCCTATTTTTCGCAATCAACAGTCAATTTGTAATATTTACTCATCAAATTCAAATTCTAAATACACAGCAACGATCAGCACGAAATTCTAAGCAAATAGGGTCAAAAGTAAATTTTCGAGTTTTTTTTTTTTTTAATTTTCGGATTTTAATATAATATTATATTTCCCAGAATTTTCGAAGCAATTAAATAATTCAAAACTAAAATCATATTATGTCCCATCAAGGTTTAACATTAAATAACTCCTTTTTACCTTAATTAAACACACTTTAATATAAACCAATCACTTAATCAAACTTATAATTAAATATACTAATCTATCCACCTAAACTTACTTAATTTAAACTAAACACACTTAGGGCATCATTAACATTCTAATCAAGGTTTAGTGAGGTAAACTCACTTGATTAACTCGCCGCTTAGACCAAAACGACGAGGGCGACGTCGGGATCAACTTTTCCAAAGGCGAGCCTAGCTTCCGGGGCCGGGAAGGTGGCCAAAACGGGCCTTGAGTGGGCTGCGAGACCCACAAAACCAGTTGCTGGTCGCGGCAGAGGAGGGCCCAAAACGGCGGCCGGTTGGCCTGAAACCGGCGGGGAAGGGCGACGGTAGTTCAGGCGGTGCAGGCGGCGACTCCGACGGGCCTCCGGCGGCGGCTGGCGACGACGAGCAGCTCGGGACGATGGCTAAGTTGGTTGGCGTGGCGAGGGGAGAACGGGGCGGAGCGGCGAGGCGCGCGCGCGCGGTCGTGCGAGACGGCGACGGCGGCGGCGCACGGTGGCAGCGAACGACGGAGGAGCGGCGACCGAGCGGCGGACGGGCGACGCGGCTGCTGGTCCGAACGGTGAGCTCCCCCCCCTCTTCGCTGGTTTCTCTCTCTCCCTCCCTCTCTCTCCTTCCCAAGGTTGAAGATGATGTTGATTGGTCCCCTTTTCAAGAGCCAATCTCCACCGTCCACTTGTCAAGATCTCCACCCTTGGCCTCAACCACCATGACATCATCCCATGTCATCTTCCACTAATTCAAAATCCTCCATAACATTTTCCAATGGGTGCACTTTCATTTTCCGCTGGGGTCCGATTTTTGTACATCCAATTCCTTCAATTTTTCTTTCAATTCTCTCCTAATCGAATCCGATTAAAATCCACAAAATTATCTCATGATCCTAATAAGACGTGTGACATAACCGAACTTCCAACTTCTAAATTCAATCTCAATTTTTACGGTTGAATTCAATCTAATGCGATTTCGGCGCGCCTAATCCACTGAGTAGCTTTTGGGGAAATTTTCTTGCATCCGACCCGAGGGTGATCAATTCCCAAGTCTGACGCAGTAAAATTCCTTAATTACTTCACTCAATAGATTAGTTCCTTCGTGAGTGGCCAACTCTGAGGAACGAATTATATGCACAGGTGAATTGTCCGCCTCAATTGACCGAAAATAAAATTGAGAAAAATCGGGATGTCACATGATTAGTGTTAATTATTTGGTTTAGCCTTAATTGAGATTAAGGACGGTTTAGATTAAATTTATGTGAAATTAGTTTTAAGTAATTATTATTAGATTAATTAATCATGGTTAGATTGATTAATTGAGTTTAGTTTAATTAATTGTGATTTATTTAATTAGTTGTATTTTGTTTATTTAATCAAAATCAGTTTAATTAATCATAATTATTTTTAATTAACTGTGATTAGTTTTTAATTAATTATAGTTAGGTTAATTAATCGTAATTAGCTTAATTATTCGTGACTGGTGTAATTAACAGTGGATTAGCCGTTAAGTAGAATTTTATGCTCATTTTACTAGATGATTTTATGCTTGATTATGATTGTTTAAGCTTGTTGTACCATGCTATTGATTGCTTTTTAATATATTTTCAAATAAGATTTATTTGTCAAGAAAATGGCATACTTTGAGGTGTCGGATTTTATATGTTAAATGAGGTAAGGGGGTTTTTAAATGAAATTGTGCAAAATTTGGCAGATTGGTTTTAAATAAATGACCACATGCGATTATTTTACCGAAATTTTAAAAGTAAAATTTTTGAGATTTGTTAATTTAGCACAAACCACGTTTGCATAGGCTAAATCAAAAGATAAAAATTTAGAGTGCTCATGTGATCACATAATGGCCTTGATGCATATAATTATGCGGGTAATTGTTCCATCTTAATGCATATGAATATACAAGACAATACCCGATTTTTATCGAATGCCCAACGAGGGTTCGGATGCTGAGTTGTGGTTGAACCTAGACCGATACTGCTAATGGAATGTCGTCATGATGCGTATGAGTACGCAAGACAATGCCGTTCTCGATGAGGCTGGATGATGCCTGGTTATACTAGAAGACCGCCAACTCTTGTGTTGGTTGTGGCCCAAAAGGTCATAATAATTAGAACACGTATGATGGCAATGCGCATGGGATATTATGAATATGTTCTGATTATTGGTTATGCTTAATGCATTGATATTGGCATGTGTGAAGTACTAACATGCAGGGGTGTGCCAAGGCAAGGTAAAGATTTGCGATGCTATATAATTAGAGCTGCCTATGAAACGAATTAGCGTTCTAATCAAGACTTAAGATGTTGACTCATTGAGATTTTATCTTATCTCATTGTCGTTAATTATTTTTAGGCCCATAGCATGGAACATCATCACGTGCAGTTTAGGCCATGACACAAACGTGCTTAGCATAGCTTTTGGGTGGCCTCGCGTTAGAGAAGTTAGGTTAACTAATTCCTTCAAATTGTTGGGGAAATATGACTTTGAATTGGATAAAACAATGAAATCAAATTTTGAGGCATGATATCACTTTTTTAAGGAATTATTTGCCTCACAACATTACTAATAATCACTGGCAAATTTTCTTTACGATACAACAAAGTCTCGATTGAGAATACTAGTTAGCAATTTTAGTATTTCTCTAGAGTCTCTCAAGGGAAACAATTAAAAAAATGGCTATATTTTTTTAAAAGAAAGTTAAGAAAGACTTGATCATGATTGATCCCAAAAACTAATATACTTATCTTTGTCTTTTGAATAGAGGCAACCTTTCAGGAAAATGTTGCAAAATGAATAGGTGCATTCTTAAAGAATATCTTGAAAAGACATTTAAAAAAATGGAATTTAATAAATAATAAATAAATAACCTTAACTCCTTTGTGAATGGTTGCACTATTTCAATGGGATGCTATGGTTTTTTATAAATACAAATCTGAATTTTTCAATAAATAAAAACCAAAAATCGTTGATTAGTGCCAAATCTCATGTGTACTCACATCTTTTCAATGTGAGACAATGCATTTCTTAGTTTGTTTTACAAGCAAACTACCAACAGGCACCAAAATCTTAGTGATGCCGGCCCTCCCTAGAGGCTAGCCAGCTCTACTAGCCCCTCTGACGATAGGTGATGGCGATAGCCTCCCACTGGCAAGTCCTTGCCATAATTTTTATTTATTTAGTTTTTATATAAAATTTTAGCCTTTTAGTTTTTAATCTAATTTAATTAAGCTTTTGAAGAGCGTAATAATCATGAGTAGAGCGTATCGAATTTGGACGAGTTGAGCAGTGCCTTGAAAAGTTGATGGATGTTCTTATAAGGGGGTAAGTATGCTAGAAGTACCAAAAATTATGTACGGCGCTTACTTTGGTACCAAAAGTTTATGTCATCTCACTTTAGTACCAAATCGGAAAAAAAAAATGATCACTTAAATGCCTCCAGCTGTAAATTTCGGCTAAAATATTATGATGCATTTTTATTTAAAAAACAAGTCTAACATGGAGTATGACGTAGTTATACTCTTCATAAATGACACCATATGAGAAAGAATCCTTCAATACGCTCTTCTATTTTTCAAGAAAATTTGCAGAGAAGGAAAAAGAGAGGGAAAGAATAAAGGAAGGAGATTGAAGAACACCTGAGTCAAATTGAAGCCGAGAAGAGAGAGAGAGAGAGAGAGAGAGAGAGAGAGAGAGATTAGCTTGTGGAAGGCTTTTGATAAGGTTTTGGTAATCTCTGTCGAAGCCTCGGTGTCTTTCCTTGAGTTTAGTCAAGACCTTCACTTGTTCCTCTTTGTCCTCCCACCAGTCTAGTGTACAGACACCTAAAAATTGTATTTGTCGAGGACCGTTGAAAAAAAAAAAAAAAGGAATTTGTTTCTTTTTCATGTATGCCTATGTGGTTTATATGTAATCAATTATTTATTCTACATTTGTTGTATGAATTTTGGAAAATTATGTATTTTCCCTTATGTAAATTATGAATTATGAGTAATCCATTTTTAGTTCTGCATTTGTTGCAAGAACTATGATGCGTTATGCACGGATACCTGCAATCCCGAGAACGGACGAGGGAAATGCAAGATTTAAAGGGCTGATGTTAGATTTAGCTAATTATCGGTGGCATAACGGTGATTTAGTATCACATGTGGTCAAGGTCAATCAGATGATACAAGAAATCATCAGTAATGGTTATTTTATGCCGGATTTTGAGAAGGTGCCGACTTTAATGAACACTCTTCCACCTGAATGGTAAGCAGTGTTAGATTGGCTATGGGAGATCAACGTGGTCCCGGGTTATAGGAGGCTGGCGGAAGCTTTTGTAAGAGAGCACTATAGGATTGAGTTAACCAAAACTTCAACCCTTAGGTTGAGCACCACATGGTGCAGAGTGAATGCGCCTTGGTGGCGACATGAATGCTCTCCAAAAGTTTTTCCATGGTTGGCAAATGTACCTTCAGATTTCTCAGATGTTTTGACTGATAGATTAGAAGGGACATTCCCTATTTATTTCTTTGATTAATTATTTAATGTTTACTACCTGATTGTTGTTGATGTAGCAACCGATATGTTAGTTGTATCATGTGAAAGCACTGTTATATTATTGGATGTTAGATAATATTTGTTTTCTTTTACTGCTGGTCGCTGTGGGTAATTAGTCAGGGGTAGTAATAGAAGTTTTTGTAACTTCATAGAATTTATTTGCATAAGACAATTATATTAATAATAATTTTGAGTTAGGATTTTTAGAGGATGATTGGAAACATAGAGACCTTTTGATTCTGAAGCCTTACTTGAAATTATTCATTAATATGATGGGTCTATGCAAATAGGGATGCATAAATGATAGGCATTAATTATTCGTGCATGTATGTCTGATGTGTTCAGAACGATGGTTCAACAACTAAGAATGTAATTGATAATATGAACGGCAACAATTGTGAAATATTGAATATGAAGATTCAATATGTGCTGGAAAAGCAAGAAGCACTAGAAGTTCTTGACCATGTTATGGAAGATCTTAAGGATGCCATGCGCCACCTTGAGCTAGCTGAGGACCGCCTAACGGCATTTGAGCTGAAAATAGATATTTGCAATGCTGGTTCTAGCTCATAAAGGGCTTTGAGCTTTAAGCGCAAACGTATTGATTCGTTCAATACATGGGAATGCAAAGGATCAAGTTCTTGTTGCAAGAAATCAAGAGTTAACCAACACAAGAGAGGAAAACGTCCTCAAGAGAAGAAATGTCAAGGGTGAGGTGTTACAAATTGTGACAAGAAAGGTCACTATACTCACAACTGTCGTGAGCCAAAGAAGATTCAGGAGCGACAGACCATGTAGCAAAGGATAGAGGATCCTTCGTGAAATTCCGACGATACCAACTGGAACTAAGTGGATCTATATTGGAAATAACTCCAGAGCTGAAGTTAAAGGGATTGGCACCTGCCAATTGAACATGCATGGTGCACGCATCTTGATGTTCTATATGCTCTGGAGATTCGTCGAAATTTAGTGTCTGTCTTAGTGTTGGTTAAGCTTGGTTTTGGTATGACCTTCCATAATAAAGGTGTAGATTTGTGTTTAGATACAAACTACTATGGTTGTGGTCACTTACTGAATGGTTTTATTGTACTAAATGTTGACTATGGTGATGTCAATATTTGTTATTCCCTTGTTTCACGTCTTCTTCTTTATATGACAATGATGTGATTGAGTGGCATGCTAGACTTGGTCATATGGGCCAACAACGTATGAAAAGACTAGCCATAGAGGGCTTGTTGGGCAACATTGAAAAAGTCGATTTGTCCATATGTGAGCATTGCCTAGTAGGGAAAACAATAAGGAAACCATTTATAAAAGATAAAATAGCTTAATTTCTTCTGCATTTAATCCATTCTGATGTCTGTGGTCCAATGACTGTGAGAGGAAGGCATGGGGCTGTTTATTTCATCACTTTTATAGATGGTTATACTCGAGTCGGATATGTCTATTTGATTTCTCATGAATCTGAAGCATAAGTTGTTTCAGAAGGTTTATGAACCTGGCAGAAAATCAATTAGACAAGAAAATAAAGGTATTTAGATCCGATCGAGGTTGAGAATATTTATCTGATAAGTTCAGAAAATTATGTGATGAAAAAGGAATAGAAAGATAGTTGTCTATTCCATATACTCCTCAACAAAATGGTGTTGCGTAGAGAAGAAACAGAACCCTACTGGAATGGTTAGGTCCATGATGGCGCATGCTAACTTACTTATCATTTTTTGGAGTGATGTGTTGTTAACTGCTGCCTATATACTTAACCGGGTGCCTTCCAAATCAGTTACTTCCACTCCATATGAGCTATGGACAGGTAGAACACCAGACTTAAGTTTTCTTAAGCCATGGGGTTATGCTGCCTATACTCATGAGTCCTCTCACAAGTTTGGGAAATTGGGTCCCAAAGGAAATAAGAGTATTTTCATGAGATACTGCGAACACTCGAAAGGGTATGTGTTCATAGGTGAGCAGGAAAGTGGGAGTATAACTGAATTTGAATTACGGGATGTCACATCCTTAGTGGATGAATTTCCTAAGAAGGGCGAAATAAGGGAAGATCGTTCCATATTTAAGACCTTGGATCAAGATAATGATATTAGTGGAGTTCATCCAAGTGGGAGTAATATGAGAAGTGATGAATTAAATTCAACTTATTCTCAATTGCAACCACCTGATGTGACGACATCATCATTACCTAATCCAAGTGGGAGCATGATGGGGAATGATGTGCTAAGTGCACAATCTCCCATACGGTGAACAAGTCGCCAAAGTATTCCCCGTCGATGTTTTGACATTGAAAGGGAAACTTTTATGATTGCTCCACTAGATGAGGATGAGCCAAGAAATATTAACGAGACTCTGAATTGCCCTAATAAGGAAAAATGGATTCATGCAATGAAAGAGGAAATTGAGTCAATGAAATTGAACCAAGTCCTGGAACCGGTTGATCTTCCAAAAGGACATAAAGCTATTGGGAACAAGTGGGTTCTCAAAATAAAGCGAAAGGCTGATAGCTCGATAGAAAGGCATAAGGCTCGCCTTGTGGCGAAGGGGTATAATCAACAAGAAGAAATTGATTATGAAGATACATTTTCTCCTGTAGTGAGATTTACCTTGATTCACATTATTCTGGCAATAGTGACTAGTATGGATCTTGAGTTACATCAAATGAATGTAAAGATTGCTTTCCTCAATGGAGAATTAGAGGAAGGAACATATATGGAACAACCTGCTGGTTTCATAGTAAAAGGCCAAGAAGAAAAAGTATGTCGACTTTTGAGGTCGATATATGGTCTTAAGCAGTCATCAAGACAATGGTATATACATTTTCATAATGCCATAATGGCATATGATTTTAAAATGATTGATGATGATCATTGTGTATATATCAAAAGATCCAATGATCAATTTGTGATCATATCATTATATGTTGATGATATACTGATTGCCGGAAGCAATATGGAGTTGGTTAATACTGTCAAGAGATGGTTGTCTTCTAACTTTGAGATGAAGGATATGGGTGAGGCTGCATACATTCTTGGAGTTAAGATTTCGAGAGATCGTTCGAAGAGATCGTTGTCTCTTTCGCAAGAAACCTATATAAATAAGGTTCTTGAACGATTTCGTATGTAAGACTGTAAACCCATAGACACTCCTATTGCAAAAGGTGAAGGATTGAGCCACAGACTGTGTCCAAGGACTCCACAAGAGAAGGAACAAATGAAACATGTTCCTTATGCTAGTGCTGTTGGAAGCTTGATGTACATTATGATGTGTACAAGACTTAACATATGTTTTGCAGTTGGAATGGTGATAAGATACCAATCCAATCCAGGTCAAGCACATTGGAAAGCCGTTAAGAGAATACTAAGGTATCTAAAGGGGACTGCTGATTATACGTCGAGTTATTAAGGAAAGGATCTGCAACTCAAAGGCTATTGTGATACTGATTGGGGAGGAGATTTAGATGAAAGAAAATCTACCTCTCGGTTTGTTTTCTTACCGAATAATGGCACCATATGTTGGAGCAGTAAGAAATAAAAGTGTATAGCCTTGTCCACGATGTAAGTTGAGTTCGTGGCATTATCAGCAGCAGTATAAGAAGGTGTTTGGCTTAAGAGATTTTTTGGATCATTTAGGTGTTATTGGAAGTCCTGCAGATTTATTGTTGGTTAACTGTGGTAGCCAAGCAGCAAAAAGCGTATACCAAAGATCCAAAATATCATGGCAAGACCAAACCTATAGATACCAAGTATAATTTTGTTATGGATATGGTTGCACGAAAAGATGTGAACTTAGAGTACATACTACGCATAGGAAGCTTGGGCTTCAAACTTTGGTCTCATAGTGCAAGGTGGCGTCACAAGCGTGAGGGCAAAGCGATGCGGCTGGTGAGTCTTGTGTGGCAAAGGACTTTCGGCCAAACTTGGCTGAGCACTCTATCTCTATGTGTTTTGGAATTGTGAATTTTTGTCTCAATGTGACCATAGATATCAATTGTCTGACCCCTTTTTGAAGGTTCATCGCTTTGTAGGAAACGCCAAAAAAGGTCTTCATAGTGTAAGGGAGGCATCTTTCACAGGAAAAGCAAAGGGGAGTGTAGAGTTTAAAAAGAAAAAAGAAAAAGGAAAAATTAAAAAGTGGCCTGCTTCTTCTTCTTCCTTGGTGTTTCGTTCGCTTCAATAAAGGACTTGACTGCAACCTTGTGCTGTTGCCAATCTTCTTTCAGCAACCACGTCCAAGACGTTGTCCACACTTGTTCTTATTAGCTTGAGGTTTCAGATCCGAGCATTTCCAGGGCAAAGGCAAGCGAGACCACTCAACTATGATGGCAGCAGCAACAGAGCTTCTTTCCCCCCATGACGATGATAGCAGTGATGAAGCTTCTCCCCCCCTATGATGATGATAATGGCGATGGAGTATGGTCACGACTGAAGCAACCACCTTCATCATCTTCCACTTTCCTTCTTTAATCTTTTGCAAATTGAAAAGGAAAAAACCTAATTTGGACAAAAACCCTAAATTGCAAGTAAAATTATTGTTTATCATTGGGGTAAACATATAAACGACATCGTGTCAAGCCCTGAACCTTGGGCACGCACAAATCCTTCGACGGTTGACTAAATTGCAACGTTCTCAGGATGCGTCGCCAACCCAAACGATTTATGCACATGCTGAAGTGAAATAACAATCTCCAGACATCAAACAAACATGGGATAGAAAAGCAGGATAGACAATTAACACAAAACATATTTTATAAACAAACCAGGTCAACCCTATAGAGTTATATACAAAAAAGTCTAGACCCAAAAAGAGCTACTAAGCTAACCCTACCCCGGACCCTATCTACTTGGGATCTGGGTCTACTATGACACCGTCAAGGATGTGGATGTCTAATTGGTCAGCTATTTTTGCTACGGGCTCCTCAACCTCGGGTCCTTGGTTCGCCTCGATATTAATTATAATATCGACGTCCACGATAGGATTGAGTTCCTCCACATACTCATCATCGACGATAGGTTCGTCAAAGCCATCCGAGGGGCCCTCCCGAACACTGTTAGGCCTGTGACAAAACCACGCTTTGAATCGGTAAGGTACCAACTGAGATAGGCCATCATCGACTCAAATAGTAGTCACGACGAGCTCACGAGTCCAGTCGGGGTTCCCGTGGATAGGGAGTATGGTATGCTAGGTCTCCGCCTCCCGTGGCCACCCAAAATGGACATGGCGCACCTACATCTAAGGACCTATAAAAATTATAAACCACGATGGGGTGAGACGATATCTCGGCGAGTCTACACCCTAATCCCCAATTAGGAAGATAATTCACCTAGAAGCAACCTAAACAAACACCTCCCTGCACATTAGTACAACGCATATATATATATATGCATACAGTAAATATATATAACAATTGGAAGGCTGTGCATCTATCAAAAATGCTCACGAGGGTCCCGATTATAAGGTTAAATGGTTATGACACGTCCTATTCCGTGCCACACAATTTTGTCACATAATTGGGCGCATCTATTTCACTCATTCAAGCGTTCTAGTTAATTACGACCCAATAGCCACGGCTAACTCAACAGTTGACGATCATTCGGTATAACCGGGTGTCGTCCTGCTTTGTTGAGCACGGCAACGTCTACATCTAGACAGCATTTGCAAAGAAGCATTAGCTCAGCCTCCACTGCGATCGGCATCCATTGACATGAGGCATTCCTGAAGGAGCATCATCCGGCGTAAACGCTCATGACGGGTTCTCATAACAATCACACACACATCCAATCTCGGCCAATGATATCGTGCTTTGTACTCAAATGCCTCAATTTCAAATAATGTACTTGGCATATTTTTTCATATTAAAAACACTCAGTAAAATAATTGTGGGTGGACACACGATCAGATTGAACCATAAAACGTGGTATCCACTCTTTTAAAAATTCCACGGTTTTATATAGTACTTAAAACCCTTTTGGTGTCAAGAATCGACACCCGACATTTTTCTAATTAAATACCAAAAATCCATATTTTTGAAATAATAATTCAAAAATCATCAATCAGCATCCAATTGCATAAATTAGTAATCAATTTCATGAACCAACAACACCACAACGATCAGCACAAAATTTTGACAACCAGCTATCCCGTTATAATTTACGCTAATTGATAAATAATAAAATAAATTACATTTCATTAAATAAATTACAAATTACTTAAATTAAATCACTCAATTAAATTATCATAAGCCAACCGGGCTAATTTAATTGAACTAACTAATTAATCCAACTAACCTAACTAATTTAATCTAATAAACTAATTAAATACCCTAACTAATCCACCTAATGAACCAATTAAACTAACTAACTAAACCTAACCAATCTAGTTACATAAACTAAATCTACTAATCCTAATTAACCTAACTAACCCACCAATTAGCCCACTAATACATCCTTAAGTGTAATTAGCATCATAATTAGATATTACGAGGTAAATTCATCGGTTTAGTATGAAAACTGGTTCACTACAACAGCCACGCGATGGCAACCATTACTCGGGTCTACAACGACACCAAAGGAGGCCGAGAAAAGGTTGAAAATAGTCACAAGGCTCACGGCTTGAGCTGGCATTCGGTTTAATGGAGTTGAACCGAGAGGCAAGTCGGGGTTGAAGCAAGCTAGGCTTGGGCTAGCTGGTCCGCCAAAGCAAGTTGGAGACAATGGGATGGCTGGAGCTGCGCTGATGGCTTGCAGGTGAACGACGATGAGCGGCTAGGGGGCATGCGGGCTAGGGATGCGAACGGGGATGAGCTCGCAATGGGCTGGCATAGGCGGTTGAGCAGGGTGAGCAAGCAGGACTGGAGGTGTTGAGCTAGGCTTAGTGGCTGGTTGTTTTGGCAAGGAGTTGGAGTTGGTGGTTCAACAACAATGGAGAATGAGGGAGTGAGGAAGAAGAAGAAACAGAAGCTGGACAGCAAGGGGGAGAGTGTTGGTCGACCAAAAGGGGGAAAAACATGAAGAAGGGAGAGAGAGGGGGACAAGGGGACAAGAAGGGGAGAAGGTCAAGGCTTGAGCCAATCCCTTGGCTCTCAAAATATCAAAGTGATGATTAATAAGCCCTTAAATTCTTCAGCCATATCCAACGGCCATTTTCCCTCCCAAACTTCTCAAATAAGCCACAAATGAAGGGCAAAAGATGGCAACCACACAACTCTACGAATTTGCACCCATTACACTTCAATTCTTCACAAATCTCTCCAATTTGATGGCCAAATTTGCTGAAGAGGAAGCTCACACCAATTTCCACAATTGCCTTCATAAATCAATCCATTTTAAATACCAAAAATCCATTTGAAGATGCCCCTCCGAATTTCTAGAATTTAATTTGCCCAATTTTGATTTTTCCGCCAAACATCCAGGCTTGCCGAAAATTCTTCAAAGGATGTGACAACATCCTAAAAATAGTTCATGGCATGCTAGAACTTTTGATTCCCGAAACCAAGTTCAATTTCGTGGTTAATTTCGACCGAAAGCGATTTTAGCGTGACCTAACCTATCGGGTAACTTTTAGGAATTTTATCGTGGTTGACCCATGGTTGATAATTTTCAAACCACGTTTGTGCATCTCTGACTCATCAGCAACTCTCAGTTGTCGTAAAAATCTCAACGTTTCAATTACGAGCACCGAGTACATAATCGATAGAAAAATCGGTTTAGTGCTATTCGATATGAATTTTGCAATTAGGTGGAATCACCAATAATTTAATTATATGCCTTTGTCGAATCGACATATCTCCGGTCTCTAATCGATTTTAACAGTGCCGTATTCACCCTTACCGATTAGCACTGTCGAGCAATCGATTTTTTATCGAATTCTTAAGTCTGTCACGTTTATATCCCTTAATGGCTTCACCTGATAGATTAGTTATCTCATGAGTGATTAACTCAGAGAAAAAACCATAAGTGCGTCAATAAAAAGCCCATTTCATTTAATCAAAACATGATCGAAAATCAAGATGTCATACATCATTTTGGACAATTAATGCTAACTATACTCTCCAACGAGCTACGTTGACTACGAAAATTAATAAAAAAAAAGTGACACGTCGGATTTCCAGCCAATTATATCGGTGTTGGCACCGAATTGATCATTTTTCAACCTTTTTGGCACTTAAGTGATCCAAAATAAATTTTTGCACCAAAATGGGCATCATACATAACTTTTGGCACTTTTAGTGTACTTACCCCTCTTATAAGTGAGACCACATTGGCTTTGTCTAAGCTTGCGGTGGGCGGTTTGAATTTCTTGAGCCAAGAACGTGTTCATGGCCCCGTGCATTGTACAAAAGGAATCTCTGGCAGTGATTGTAAGACTTGTTTGGTGTTGGCTTTGAGGGATCTGAGAACATGTTGCTCTCCTCATCAAGGTGGAACCTTTTTCAATAGATATTGCAACGTGAGGTTTGAGCTTTACTACTTCTATAATTTGCATTTTAAAGGTAATCAATTCGGACTCTTTGCTGAGACTGTGTTGTTGGTGCCGATGCCTATCGAAATTAGAAATTAAACTTGGGAAACTGCCATTTAAAGTATTTTGTGTATATTTCCCAGTTTGAGAGTTTTATGGAAATAGCCAAACGAAGAATTGCACATACCACAGTATCAAAACCTAGTCCAAAGTTGTCAACGAACCATGAGTTGACTATTCGAGGAAAAAACAGAACTTTTCGCAGAATAAATAGAACTATTCGCAAGGACTGAGCGGTACTGAAGCTTGGTCATCAAAGTGAGGATAGTAAAATCATCTATGCATGAGAAAATCCTTTGTTTCCATGTGATTCATTCCGAGTGATAGCTTTTCAGATAAAAGTTCTCTTATGGAGTTTTTATCTATATAAATGATGCATTAGAATTCACCTACCCATAGTGGATTAAGTACAAAATATGCAAGATATAAATTTTTCTGGGTAGAAAACTTTTACAATAGAGTTTCTTATGGCAACAGAGGAATTGGATTGATGTGATGATTGACCAGCGGTCATAAAGCATTTTATTGGAATCACGGATACCCGAGTGCTAAAACTTGGCACGAATGGACACTTAAGTGCCAAAAGTTAGGAAAGTAACACTTAAGTGCCAAAATCGGAGCAAAATAGATCACTTAAGTGTCAATCCGACTAAAATCCGGCCAAAATGCTGATGTGGCGATTTTTCGACGAGGTAAGTGTAAAATGACATTGTTTTGCACACTGATGTGGCTTAAAAATGCAAAAAAAGGCATCGTTTTGTCTCTAACATAGTAAAAATTTAACATAAAAATTAATTAAATTAAATTTAAAACTAAATTTATTTAATACATTTAAAAATACAAATTGAAATATTTAATAATAATAATAATAACAACAACAACAACAACAATAATAATAATTAAAAAAAAAAGGGGAGGAAGATAGTTGAGCCCTCGTCGCCGCCGCCTCTTCGCCGTCGCCGGGAAGGGCCAGCGACGGAGGGGGGAGGGTTGGTCAAGGTCGCCGGCCCCCGGCCGACTAGCAACGAGGGCCAACGAGCCCTCGCCGAATCTGGGTGAGGGCCATGACCTTGCCCCAGATCTCAGCGAGGGCTCGTGGCCCATGCCCAAATCCAGCGAGGGCTCGTGGGGGCCCTCGCCACTGGGCGGACAGGGGTCGGCGACCCTAGCCGACCCTCCCCCCTCCGTCACTGGCCCTTCTCGATGGCGGCGAGGAGGCGGCGAGGGCCACGACCTTGGCCCTAGATTCAAGCCCTCGCCATCGGACGGCTAGGGGCCGGCAATCTCGGCCGACTCTCCTCCTACCGTCGCCAGCCCTTCCCGGTGACGGCGGTGGTGGCAAGGGCTCAGCCTTCAACCGCTGCCTCCTCTCCCCACTTTTTATTTTTAATACTATTATTTTTAATATAATAATTTATTTTTATAATTTAATTTAATTAATTTTTATATAAACATTTGAATTCCCTTAAAAACGACATCGTTTTTGGCTTTGTTTGTCGAGTCAGCATTCCGGTGAGCCACGTAGACGAAAAAAAAATAAAAAATTGCCACATAGAATTTCTGGTGGGGTTCGCAAAATATGATACTTAAGTGTCCCACTTTTTTTAAAAAGTTGCACTTAGTGTCACTTTCCTAACTTTTGGCACTTAAGTGTCCTTCCGTGCCAAATTTTGGCACTTGGGCTGTACTTTTCCCATTTTATTGACTTGGTTGGATTCCAAAACATTTGGTAATTCTTTATTAGATGGCTTGATGAGCAGTCTTGTTGGACTTGTTGATTCTTAAGCTGATCCTAACTGTTTTTATTATTTTTGTAGCCAGTAAAATTGCCTTGCTAACTACTTGAGTTCTCTCTTTGGGAGTTGGAAATTGGATTTTATACATTTCTTAATAGTTTGATGGTGATATTGTAGGGTTGGGGAAGGCAATGATGATTTTGTTGGTCATATGTATTATGGCTAGGGCATTGCCAGTTTCCCTTGGGGTTTGTGTTGCCTATGTTGGAGAAAACTTCCTTATTATTTTGAAGTTGACAAAACATTTCTATCAGTATAATCTAAAGACTTGCAGACTTTATCGTCAAAGTTTGAAGACCTCCAGACTCAAGATTTAAAGTCTACCATCATTGACAGTTTCTAGATCAACGAAGAGAAGACTTATCCAAATGCAAGTTTATCTTTAAGAATTTGGTTCGTACGGTTGAAGAATATCTTATGGCTAGAAATAGCACCTCGTGACTAATTATTCTTATCAATTCGGATAATTAGATCCGTTGATTGGCGAAGTATACTTGAAAGGTTCTACTTATGGAAACCTAGATCATGATTGTATGGGCGAGCAGGATTGGTGGATTATCATCACATTCCTTAAATAACTCGAGATCTCCTTAATTGATTCTGTCCAACAGGTAGATTGGAATAACTCTTTTGGTAAGTGCCAACGGTTGTGAAAGCATAAATGAGTATATAAGGATGACGTTTAAGTTATTCAAGTGTGTGTGTAAAAGAAAATTTCTAAAGTCTGAAACTCCTAGTTCTTTGCTATTTCAATCATTGAACTTAAGTTGTACTTAAAAGAGGGATCAAATACTTGTGAGACCTTGAGGAAGTATAGTAGAATTTCTACACTGTGGAATCAAGGACGTAAGACCGTAAAATCATTTTTGATCCTTAGTGAAGTCCAGCCGATGGGATGTTAGTGTGGGAGAATGAACGTAGGTTTGGTCTAAGCCTAACCACTATAAACCTTGTATTTCAATTTTCTTTCCCTCAACTCTTACTTTATTTCGTAGCTTTATATAACTGTTTATAGTCTTTTACATCTTCAGCCTATTATCCTCAAATATGAGTTAATTTGTTAAGTCTAACAAAACTTCTTTTAATACCTATTCACCCCCTCTAGGTGTCCTTACTAGCTCTATCAGCCCATTGAAGACGGAAAAAGAAGACAACCAGAGGTATATTAAATAGTCAGTTTCAGTCACCAACTGATATCTTGGATAGTGTTAATGATGAGAGTTCGGATCTTCTTTTTCTTTTTTGGTTTCCCAAATGAAGAGAGAGACGAAAATGTATTGCTCCAGGAATTGCCAAAACCCATTGAACCATCGATTTCAAGAGGGGATATAGAATAACCTGAAGATATGTTTGTCATGGATTTGCAACTCCGAGGACTGCCACAGCTAATTTTTGCCTTACAAACAAGCTTGGACAAGGCGAATTCGGCATTGTTTACAAGGTTAAACATTCGTTGGGATCATATTCAATTTGGTTGGAAGAGTCTCCCAGAAAAGCATAAACTGATGACTATTCTTTAAGTTGTTTTAGGGAATTCTACCAGATGGAAACGAAATAGCAGTCAAGAGGCTGTCGAGGAAGTCATGTGGCGGGGCGTAAAATAATTTAGAAACGAAATCACGCTCATCGCAAAACTCAAATACAAAAATCCAGTGAGGCTTTTGGGGTGGGGCATAGATGGACATGAGAAGCTACTCATATATGAATACATGGCCAATGAAAGCCTCGACGTCTTCCTCTCTGGTTAGTCCCAGTACAGTCTGTTTTCGCTCACAAGTGGACCACACTCCAATTGTCTTTACACGTTCAATGAAAATCGTGTCAGCTACTGCTTTTTAGACCCAATGAAGAGTTACAGCTCGATTGGAGAGCACGCTACAACATAATTAATGGGATTGCCAGAGGACTGCTTTATCTTTACGAGGATTCCGTGTCGAAGATCATCCATAAAGATCTAAAGCCGAGCAATGTGTCGCTGGACATCGACATGGTTGCCAAGATATCACTTACCTTCTGATTTCGACTAAAAGAAACTACAAAAGCACCTCTTGATAATTGTTTTTAATCCTTTGTATGGTTTGTATTCTAAAATGTTCAGAACAATCAAAATGGAAAAGGGAACTAATTTTCCATGATCTCTGTGAATGTATAAAAGAAAATCACTTACCTAAAATTCCATTAAACTTGTTTTTGCCTATGCACATAACAGCAATGGAGGGACAATTCTCCGTGAAGTCAGATGTGTTCAGCTTTGACGTCATCCTGCTTGAAATCATCAATGGGAAGAAAAATAATGGTTTCTACCTCACCATGCGCACATCGTTGCTGCTAAAATATGTAAAGTTCATTCTCTTTGCATGCTTGCATCACGATTTTAATCGAATTGAGCAAGAGGTTTGAAATAACATAGATGACATATCCCGGTGATACAAATAAACTATGTAACAAAGGGAAAGATCTTAAATTCGTGGAACCATTCCTGCTGAAACGTTCGCACCGGCTGATGTGCGTAGAACCATTCAAATAAGACTTTTACTTGTGCAAGAAGATCCAGCAGACCAGCCTCTCGTGACGGATGTGGTGGTTCTTCTTGAAAGTGGACCTGCCATGCTCTCGCAGCCGAAACAACCTGCATTTTTCAATCGAGCGAGACATCACCTTGGATAGCCTTTCAATGCCAGAAAGTTCTTGTACCAACGATATTACTGCTTCTACAACGTCACCATGGTGAATGGTGGCTATCAACATCCAAACATTTGACATCGACATGACTCTCAGCTGCAATGGGAACTAGGTATAATAAGTACTGCTAATTCATGTAGAAATTGGAATTCATGATCTATCTTAGCTGTCTGATAATAGGTAAATTACTAAGTAGAGCATACATAGGTTTTGACAGAAACCATATAAATGACAAATCCAGTCTTTGTGAATTTTCTGTACATGGACATTAACATCTCATTCGTTGAATTGATTGGATCTCAAATGATGGTCGTAACTAGATGAACACCATACAATAAGATGGCATATGAATAATATTTCAAATTCTTGTAAGAAACTTTTTTTTTTTTGGTTACTTTTTTAAAAGTTGAGACAAATGGGCTTTAAGACATTAGAATTAATTTTTCCTCAACGTAATCTCTCGGTCAAACAAGCCACAGGCAATCTAAATGGCTTGTATAATCAACGTCTTGTAAAGTCTTACCATGTCTTGATATATCATTTGATTTTTCCCGGTAATAATTTTTCCCCGTTCCTCCAGTAACAACTGCATAATGGACACTAGTTGATATGCGTGTAGACTTGTGGTCCATACATAGCCAAATTTCTAATCTGACACTACCCTATATAAACATCTTATGAATGTCTCTTCTTAACCATCCAATCATCAAAACATGAATTCTTGCATCACCATTTGCCTCTCCTATCATCTTCCTATTCTTCTTACAAATTTCTTAGCACTTACATTCACACTGCTGAAGCTGCACCAACTTATTTAGGCATTAGTGCACAAACACCGCCCTCTTCATTCCCAACTCCTCCTACAAAACATATCTCAATACCCTCCTCCCTTCCCTCTCCTCTGCTGCAACCATTACCGCCAAAAAACCCGCTTGACCTCACCAACAAGCTATTCCTCTTTAGGGGCGATGTCAATGTCGCTATTGTAAAAAGTCAGTGATCAAATAATAAAATAGAAAAAACAAAAAACATCGGACACTAGATTTATATAGTTTGGTCATAGTGATTGATGTCCATGGGGAAAACAATAATGAATTCCACTATAAATCAAGTGATGCGACAGAGATTACACAGTCGAGTCACTCAAACACTCTTAGTATTTCCCAAGCGCCAATTACACCCAATAATGCACGCAATATTTAGCCCTAAAACTCACAAACGAAATAATCTCTCAATCTCACAAAGAAATTCACAAATCTTACCAAAAGATTTCATGGCTATAAACATTTATCTTTCTTGGATGTAATTCATGAATAAGGTTCGTCACACGAACCTGTTGCCAAGCATCCAGCACCTATGGACGTCATGCACAAATTGTGCACTCATGACACCCACTAAACTGAACGGCGCTTCAAGACTCTTGGATATCTTTAGGGTGTAATTCACAAGCAGAAGCTCCTCTTTGATAATCTTAACAAAGAACATCCACTTCGTATGTATAGGCAAGAATTGAATTTGACATAAGAAACCTTCTCCAACTAGGGAAGCCATTCAATTAGGAAACCTATTCAAAATAGGAAGCACACTTGAATTAGGAAACTTTCCTTTTTGGTTCAAACTCGAGCTATGTTTTCAATAGTCACTGCTTGCGAGATTGCATGGCAAACATAAGAAGGAGATACCCACACATACCTTAATGACAAAGACTCAATCACTTGGGATGATGAGTGTATTATGGATATGTTTTGACAACTCATATGTACATCCCAACAACTGACAATTACATCATAATGGTCCTTTAACAAGGAGAGGAGCTCCTTGAGATTTTTTGATAATGCCATCTCCAATATCAAGGAGATCAAGACATGGTTGCTTTTCCTTTTCGTTGAATGCCCAGTTTTTAAACAAAGCCATAAAGTCTTCATGAGAAAGGCCTTCTAAATTATGGGCTGGATAAAAAAAGGAAAAAAGGAAATCCAATGTTAAACATGTAAAAGCGACTTCTAAACTGGGCCTAAATTTGGAACAAACTCATAAGAGGTGTATTTTGATAGAACAATATAGTTTAGTCGGAAATCCAACGTTAAACATGTAATATTTGGGCGTTGACCAAGTCAAAAAAAGGAAAAAAGGAAAATAAATGTTGACTAGTCAATAAAGCAAAGAAGTGGGCCTCAGTTTATAAAGCGCACCTAGAGCTCATGCTAAAGAGGGAAAGAAGAAAAGGGAAAAGAAGAAAAAGAGAGAAAGAAATGGAAAGAAACGGGTGCATGCCATAGGGACCTCGCAAAGCCGATTTGACTTCATCTTGCCACTTTCAGTAAGTGCTCACATCCTTCATTTGTCTAATTGGAGTAGATTCCAGGACTAGGGCTTAAATTTGGAATTTTGTGAGATTTGGGCTGCAAAGTCTAATTTTTGAGTTGCGGAGCTATGGAATCTCTTAAAAACATTGATTTATGGCATCATAGAGCCGTAGAATTTGTTGAGAGTCATTATCGAGCAACAGTTTGGTCGAAGAAAAATTTTAGGATTTCACGTTCAAGATACACCTTGTGAAAGACTTGAATAATCGCTTCAGGTGAGCAATTTGTTAGCCTGTAATAGTTGTTTTGTTAGCATTTAAGTGTAGTTAAGCTATCTTGTAGATGAGGTAGTGTTTTTCTTGGTTCGATTATCATTAAATTGCTAGGATTACGAGAATGTTGACTCATTTATCTTTGCGTTCAATGGTTTTGGGCATTCTAGGTGAGTGGTGATATCTCTATTTTGAATTTGTAAATTCATATTTTAAAAATGAGAAGTATGAGGTATGTGCACATTATGAATTGGCTAAAAGATAAAAGTAATATTCATAGCATATTTGATACATAATTGCGGATCGATGGCTTGAGAAACTTGTTATGGATGGTGTCGTGAAAGTTTAAATGTGTGAATTACGTTGCGAACTGATTAATGGAATGGGTTCTTTAAGGATTTGGGAAAAGTTTAATGAGAAAGATGCTTCAAAATGGTGTGAGAAATGTATTGTGAAATATGTATTTATATTGTCTGATGAACAAAGTTGGGAAATGAGATATATTTTGGGTTTGCAAAACCTTTTTGTGAAAGAATTGCGTTGACTTAAGTATGGTTTATGAAATGTGATTTGATTAGGTCTGTGAAATTGATTTATGATACAGATTCTGAATTGATTTTGTGGAGAGAATTGACTTGTGAAATGTTATGTTTTTGGTTTATGAAACCAATTGTGATATGGATTAGTCAAGGACTAAGTGTTAAACAGTAACATAATTTTGTGAGAGCCACTTTTAGGGTCTTGTGCTAGTGATATACGTTGGTCAAGAACTAAGTGCTACATGATAACTTAATTTTGTGAGAGCCACCTCTAGGGCCTTATACCATTGATATGTGCTTATCAAAGGTTAAGTGCTAAACGGTGATACAAACCTCATGGAAGCCACCTCTAGGGCCTTGTACTACTCAAAGACTAAGTGTTATATGGTGACGTAACTCTCGTGGGAGCCACCTCTAGGGCGTTGAGATATGATGCGGTACTAGTTTGGATGATAAAATGGACCATTGACATGATTTTTGATAGAGATTAATTAATGGACTTGATCATTGATATTTATATTATGATGATGGATGTAAATGAGTATTTCTGATTTATATAAAGTTTATTGAAATGAAACAATTTATATGTGATTTGATATGTATATTAAAGTGTTGGATTATGAGTTTATGGTATTGCTTCATAGGTACATATATGTGTGTATAGCAGTTGCTCGATCTGCTTAGAAGCAATACGCACTACTCACTAAATTGTGGTTGCTCACTCCTCTCTTTCCAAATCTTTTTACATTCCTCGATTAGTGGGCAATAGAGTGAGAGCGATACCGATGGGGACTTTGAAAGTTGAATTTGGGTGTTTACGGACTATGTCCTTCGGGTGGAAGGACGGCTATGTCATTCCTCATTTTTGTTGGGATTCGGCGTGTGACAAAACGTGTCTAGTTGAGAAACCTATCAAGATGGGTAGCGTCCTATAGACTAAACCGTGGAATCGGTATATGGTGGATTAAATTGAGTGATACCTCGAGCAAATTAGTCAAAGTCGCATGAAGACCTAGAAAAAAACATCAATTTCATTTTCTTTCCTAAATAAAAGAGAGTAACTCGACCGAAACATTTTTTAAGGGGACTGATCCTTGGGCCGTGAGCGTCACCAAAATCATTTTCATCCCATCTCTCTCTCCCTCTCGCTACACCGACATCACTGGCGTCCAATCTTGACTTTTCTTCTTCCAACCTCCACGTTGTAATCGTCTGTCCCTTGAATATTGACGGCCTGACCAACCCCAATGCCTCTCGCTTTAATATTTCGGAATGGACTTTTATGCTTTAGACTTGAGGGACGATCTCATCTCAGACCGGTTTGACTTGACTCGTAATACTCCGTTATGACCTTCCCCTATAAACAGAAGCTATGTAATAGCTTTTCATAATTTAAACTATAAATTTTCATATGTTTTATTACTCTAAAATATGTCAAATTTCAAATTTTAAATGCTTATGTTAGAGGCCTCATTTGGTTTGGATTTATGGAAATGCATATACTTATGGGCCAAAAGGGGTTTTTTGAAATATAAATAGTGTTTGGTAAATTATATTTTGAAAACATATTAGGAAGAAACTTTGACCTAAATGTTGCTTAACAAAAACTACACTTCGTAAAGAATTTTTGGTAATTTTTTTTTTTTTAAAATTAAACTATATGCCAATGGAACTCAGCTGCCGTAAGTGAGGCTTGTGGTGGCTTGCCTGTAGCTAAGGCCTTCACCAACAAGTTAGGGTCTTTGATGGCATTTTTGGAATTATGAAACCATGCCTAAATTTGGACAAACTCAAAAGCGGTGCATTTTGATAGAGCAATATGGTGTAGTGTCGGAAATCCAATGTTAGACATGTCTAGTTGAGAACCCTAGCAAGATGAGTAGTCTCCTAGAGACAAAATCATGGAGTCGGTATATGATTGATTAAAGTGGATAGTACCTTTGAGAATTAGGCCAGAGAGTCGCATGGTGACCTAGGAAAAAAAAAACATCAATTTCATTTTCTTTCCCATATAAAAATGAGTAGCTCGAGCAAAAGACGCTTTCGGAGGGGTCTGAACCTTAGGCTGTGTCGTCGCTGTCCATTTAATCTATCAGCTTACTATGTTGCCATTGTGGAAAATTCAAAGCTATTGGTGTCACCGAAATCACTTTCGTCCGCATCTCCTCTCTCTCTCTCTCTCTCTCTCTCTCTCTCTCTCTCTCTCTCTCTCTCTCTCTCTCTTTCTACACCAACATCGCATACATATCTTGACTTATAGTCCTCGTGCCACCGCGTTGAAACCAAAGAAGAACGCAATTTGCGTCCATCTTATGCGTCTGTCCCCCGATTATTGATGGCCTAACTAACCCCAACTCCCGTGGCTTTCATAGTTATAAATGGACTACAATGTTTTTGATTTCAGGGATGATCTCTGACCAATTTGTCTTGACTCGTGATAATTTGTTCTGACCTTCCCGAAGAAACAAAAGCTATCTAATAGTTTTTTTTATTATTTAAACTATCAATTTCCAAATTTTAAGTGCTCACTTTAGAGGCCACGTTGGTTCGATTTTGGAAAATGTAAATGCATTCGGGCTAAAGGAATTTTCGGAAATATAAATAACATTTGATAGTTTGTATTTTGAAAACACATTGGGAAGAAACTTTAACCCGAATGCCGCTTAGTAAAAATGACACTTTGTAAATGACTTTTGCTAATTAAAAAAAATAAGAAATCAAACTATTTGCCTACAAAACTTTACGGCCTCCAACCAGCTTCGCTAGTATTTAAGACGTTCACCAGCAAGTTAGGGTTTTCGATGACATTTCCAGAATTATGAAATTGAGCAAGAGCAAAGTTGAAAGAAAATAAAAAAAACACTAGTGCATTTCAAGAATGTTACTTTTCAAAGTACCTCCAAAACTACCTTGGGGTAAAGGCCTTTAGAGGCATTTGGAAATGCAATTGTATTTCCTCAAGGTTAGAATAAAATGAACAAAACACCATTCCTTTGCCCAAGGGACTTTAGAATCCCAAAGCCCATTTCTAATGTTGAACTAAACAGGGCCAGAATGTGTCTTTTTTTGTAAAGGAAATCCGATACAAGTAAGTTTCCTAATTTCAGTTGGTTTTCTGGTTTGAGTATATTTTTAAGAGGAGTTTTCTATATTGAATTCAAATATCATGGCATACAGGAGATAGAATTCTACTCAGTTGACTCAAACTAGAGCAAACAAGAAGAATGTCAATTTTACATGTGTGGAGTTTTTTATGTAAGTTATTTGTAAGAAATTGTGAGATAACAAATTTTTTTTTTTTTTTTTTTTTTTTTTTTTTTGTTTTTGTTTTTTTTTTTTTTTTTTTTTTTTTTTTGATTGGGGATGGGAACAAATAATCAATCGAGTGATTGTAAATTGTGTATTTTCGGATTTATAAGGGATCTCATGATAGCAAGCTCTCCTCACAAGGTAAGTACCTACATTTGGACCAAACCACAAGATTTCCTAATGTCCTTGTCATTTCTTATTGATTTCTTTAGTAATTTCACTCTCTTGTGTTTGACTTATATTACAAGATCTGTTGCTTCCATGTTATTTTTGCAACAATTGGTATCAAAGTTAAGACTAGGATTTTTAGTATTTATTTGGGGCTTTTGCTTGTCTAACCACTATAAAATTTTTGTTGTTGTAATTATTTATGAAGCAACAGTAGAAATGAAAGATTTAGGTTCTACAAAGAAAATACCAGCCATGGAAATTTCACGTGATAGGGCTAGATGGTTTTTATGTCTGTCTCAAAAGCAATATATTGAAAAGATTGTGGTGGGTTTAACATGCAGTGGGCAAAATTCATCAATATGACTTTAACTGTGCACTCTAAACTATCTAATAAGTTATTGCCACAAACTAAGGATTAAGAGGAGCATATGTCCTGTTACTCTAGTGTGGTGGGTAGTATTATGCATTCCATCTTATACACTAGGCCCGATATTTTACAAGTTGGGAATGTTGTTAACTATTATATGAAGCATTGTGGTAAGACTCATTGAAAAGCCATGAAGTGGATCCTAAGATGTTTAAAGGGGACAACAAACACTAATATAGTGTATTGGAGGGACGGCAATGATAGTGTGGCTAGGGGTTACATGTATTTGGATCACGCCAGTGACTTGAATGAGTGAAGATCTTAAGTAGAATATGTATATGCGCTAGTAGGTGGTGTAGTAAGTTGGAAAGTTCCCTTATAGGATAATACGGGCTTGTCTTTAGCCAATGCAAAGTGCATGCATATGCCTTCATAGCAAAGGAGGTGATATGACTGAGGAATTTGCTCTTGAACTTTGGGTTGAAGCAAAAAAGTGTTGCCATACATTGTGATAGCCAAGATGAGATATATCTCACTTTGAATTTGATTTATCTCGAACAGACAAAACATATTGACATCAAGTACTATTTTATCCAAGATTTCATGGCAATTGGCAACGCAGTTGTGAAAAGGATTGTGACAGTGGAGAACTTGACAACATGGCGACAAAGCTCATTCCTCTAGCAAAGCTTAAGCCTTGTTGGAGCTCAATTAGGGTCTATAGAGAATGATCGCTCATTGGGACATTGGGAGAGCTGACATGGATGATAAGCATTACAACTTAGCTACAAATATTGATCCGAGGTGGAGATTTATTAGAATATTTTTTTATTTTCTCAAGGAACCCGATTTAAGTAAGCTTCCTACTATAAATAGGTTTTTTCATTTGAGTGATTTCCTACTTTGTGTAGGTTTCTTAAAGGAGTTTCTTCTTTTGGATATAAATATCATGTATATATAAAAGATGGAATTCTATTTGGTGGACACACACATCAGAGTAAACAAGAAGATTGTTAAAATTTTATGTTTGTTAGTTTTCCAAATGAGTTGCCTTTAAGAGATAATGATATAACACTTGTACATTTGCTTTGGGAGACATACTTGAGCTATTGAGCTTGTATACTTAGTAGTATGCGAATTCATAATGGAAGTGGCATGCTTTCCCAGTGGAATAGATATTGAAACTCAGACTAAATCAAATGAATATTTTGTGTCATTACTATTTGTCATTAATCTTTTTAATAATTTTGCTCTATTGCTTTTGACTTGAATCACAAGACTCGTGAACTTCCGCACAGTTCAAAACTTTGTTAGCTGGGTTCACTTCTATGTGGAGGAAGCCCAATGAGTTGCAAGCTCAAAAAGGGCTTGAGCCAATATTATAAGTTATATGGAGAAATAGGGTTTCTCACTATTTATATAAAATGGTAGCTGCAAAAGGAAATAGTAACAAGAGAAAAAGAGAAAGTAAAAATTTGGGGATTGAGGCAATATCTAATTTACATCAAGCTGGCATCGGAGGTCGATTCGTGGTCCAATTGAGCTGAAATTTTGTCAGTATGTTCATGGCACAATTTTCTCGAATCTGAATGGTTTGATTTTCATTTGAAGCTCCCTACATCAGGTTTTTAGTGGATTGATCAAAACTTGCGTTTTTAGTCAGATTTATCCTTGATCTCTTGTGAAATTCAAGTGTATTGAAGTGTATTGCAATCACCGCCTGCGGTGGCCTAGTTGGATAAGGCTCCCATGATCCTTTGCGAGGATGAGAGAAATTCGAATCACGCTGGCCGCACAAGATCTTAAGTGCGACGTCGGGGTGGTGGGTCCTCCACTAGCGTCACCCTAAGGTTTGCCCGCCGGCTGTCGGCTTACGGGGTTCCCTGGGTTATCAAAAAAAAAAAAAATTCAAGTGTATTGCCAAGAATTATGTTCTCGAGGTCTTTGCTGTTATGTACCTCTAGTATTTACTAGAGAAAACATTGTTCACCCAATTTTGTTGATAGTGAAGATTTTTGGGTGGACTCTGGTCCCGTGGTTTTTTATCTCCTCACATCAAGGAGGTTTTCTACGTAAAAAAATCGTTTTGTGTTCGCATGCTTGGTATTTATTTTACTCTAATATATCGATTCCTACTAGGTTTACACAAGATGGGAGATTATTTTATTTCGATGCGTTAATTCAATATTGTTCAAATTGTTACTATTCTCCCATCAAACTCAACCCTTGAATTTTGATTCGCAATAATGTGTGTCTAATAAATTTTCTAAAAAGGCAATATTTCAGCTTTGAAGTTTTCAGTTGTGCTGTTGAAGCTAATTTTAATTCCACATTTCCTATAATATATATATATTTGACCATAAATTGCTCAGCTTTCGCTTTGGTATCCCTCGTCTAATATTCATCTATATGAAATCTCATCCATCACTTACATATGGTTCTATAGACCACATGATACACAAGAAGTTATTGTGTAGACTTATTCTAATTCATTACATCCATCATATATTAGAAAAGAGTAAGAAAACCGAGTCCTGTGTAAAAAACAGAAATTCTTCCTACTTGCCATTAGTAGAACAAGTCTATATTCTGATACTTCTCTACGATATTATTAAAAATGCACTATGACAAATAGAGGCGTAAGTATAGTAAAAGTGCCAAAACTTATGTACGGCACTCACATTAGTATCAAAAGTTTATTTTGAATCACTTAAATGCTAAAATTTGAAAAACGATCTTTTCAATGTCAACTCCAATCTAATTGGCCAAAAATCTGATGTGTCACTTTTTTTATTAATTTTTGAAGCCACATGGCTTGTCGAATAGTATAATCAGCATGCAAAAAATAAAACAACACCGTTTAAATCCCCAAATTGATTGAGAATTGGAAGTTGAAAAACCTAACTAGCAATTTGAGCACCTTCTTTGATTTTCCCTCAAAATTATTAGTTCAATCTTGCAAATGGAGGGTAGAAGCTTTAGTAGTGCTCACAGTTGTTCCACAAATAGCGAATTAGATGGTGAGTGTTACTGTTATTGTGGATTACCGAGTCTAAGAAAAGCTTTGGTAGTGGCCAGCAAATGACAACGCAACTATGACAGCGACCAAGTGACATTGGGCAAGCGACATTGGGTGATCAAGCAAGCTATGGTGGGCATCGGGCAAGCAGCATGCTTCGTATGTGGGAAGAACATATCGATGCCCTAATTTTAGTCCCCCTTTTATCGATGTTGTTTTAGCCAAAGCTATGCATCATCATTTTTGAAAGGTAGTCCATATATGATGGCAAAATGTTGTTTCTTAAGGAGTACAAAAAACAACATCATTTATGCCATTCCACATAGATTGCATTTTAAAAATTTTGTCATGTCAACTTATTTTTTATTAATATAAAAGCCACGTAATTAATTTGGCCGGAATCCCTCACTGATGACACCAAAGTGATCTTTTCTTTTTCTAATTCGACACTTAAGTGAGCTAGTGGAAATTTTTGGCACCAAAATTAGCGTCGTATACATGTCTTAGCACTTCTAGTGTACTTAACCCACAAATAGAATATTTCACTAAGCAGGACCTTGCTTGCATTTGTAGTCATTGGATTACAACCACCTGAACATTAGTAACAAAGATATTTTGGCAATGTTTTTTTTTTTTTTTTTATGTACCAGATTTATCTTCCGGGTAGTTCCCATGACAAAAATATATAGGAGAGCAGACTCTGGCTCTTCTTCTTCTTCTTCCACTAATTCCGTGCCTGTGCGGCAAGACCAAAGGATTCATCAACGTAGAAATGAGTTCTTGCTTCACCATCCCCCTCTCTCTCTCTCTCTCTCTCTCTCTCTCTCTCTCTCTCTCTCTCTTCTTCTTCATATATTTTGCAGATGCCGAATTAGCACCTACGTTTCTACGGCACTACTGCCCAAACACCACCCTCTTCACTCCCAACTCCACCTACCAAACCAACCTCAATGCCCTCCTCTCTTCCCTCTCCTCTCATTCTTAGTGGCTAGCAACTATGATCTACGAGAAGGAATTATTCCATCGGAATCAAACATAGGAGCTAATCAAAGTATCCAATAGCTAGAAGATTGTCAAGTGCAAATAGGTCTATTAACAAAAGGAGAGCATTCCTGGTGTCGAGGTAGTAAGGTATAAGGCAAGATATGTTGTGAAGAGATATACTAAGTGACAAGGCATTCACTACAACAAGGTGTTCTATCATGTGGTAAACATCTATTGAGTATTACTTACTTTAGAGGGGACAACAAACGTTGGTATAGCGTGTTGAAGGGACGACAATGATAGTGTGGCTAGAGGTTACATGGATTCATATAACGCCAGTGACTTGGATGAGCGAAGGTCTTTAGTGGGGTACATATATGCCCTAATAGATGGTGCAATGAGTTAGAAAGCGCTCTCATAGGATAATGTTGGCTTATCTTCAACTGACACAAAGTGCATGCATTGACCTTCATAGCAAAGGAGGCAATATAATTGAGGCATTTGCTCTTGAATTTTGGGTTGAAGCAAAAATGTTTTGACACACACTATGATGGCCAAGGTGGGATATATCTCACTTTGAATTCAATTTATCTCAAATGGACAAAGCATATTGGCATCCAGTACTATTTCATCCAAGATTTAATGGCAATTGGCAAGCTTGTTGTGAAAAGGATCGGGACAGTGAAGAGCCTGACAAGGATGATGATGAAGCTCATTCCTCTAGCAAAGCTCAAGCTTTGTTGGAGCTCGATTAGGGTCTATAGAGAATGACTGCTCGTTGGGGCATTAGGAGAGCCAGCATAGATGATGAACACTATGACTGAGCTACAAATATTTATCCAAGGTGGAGATTTATTAGAATATTTTGAGTGTCTCAATGAACCCAATTTAAGTAAGTTTCCTACTGCGAATCGGTTTTTTAGTTTGAGTGATTTCCTAGTTTGAGTAGGTTTCATAAAATGAGTTTCTTGTTTTGGACATAAATATCATGTATAGATAGAGCACACATTAAAGTTAACAAGAAGATTGTTAAATTTTGATATGTTTGAGAGATCTCCAAATGAGATCTCTATATGAGATTATGAGATATCACTTGTACATTTACTTTGGGAGTAGTTGGGGGCTAAGAAATTCTTGAGCTATTGAGCGATTGTATACTCGGTACTATGCGAATTCATAATGGAAGTGGCGCACTTTCCCAGGGGAATAGATATTGACACTCAAACTAAACAACATTTCTTTGATAATTTTGCTCTATCACTTTGGTACCCCTAGTCTAGTAATCATCTAGATGATACACAATAAGTTATTGTGTAGACTTAATCTAATTAATTGTATCAAATATATATTAAAAAACAGCAAGAACAACAAGTCCCGCTAAGAAAAAAATCTTTCCAAATGCCATTAGTAGAACAAGTCTATATTCTGATACTTCTCTACGATATTATTAAGAATGTACTATGATAAATAGAATTTGTTACATGTCAATTTCCCATTAATTAGCTTTACGACTGGGATACCACTAGGCTGGGCTTTGCTTGCATTTGTAGCCATTGGATTACAGCCATTTCAACATCAGTCACAAAGATACATTGACAATCCAACGGGTGTAAATATTCAGGGCTTGAATGTCTAACCCCATAATTATTTAACAGATTTGGCTGTCTGGGTTAGGTTCCGTTTAATACACGTACTAAATTTTCCAAATAGTTCCTAGGACAAAGATATATAGGAGAGCAGACCGTGGCTCTTCTTCTTCCTATAATTCCGTTCCTGTGCAGCAAGACCAAGGGATTCATCAACATAAAAATGAGTTCTTCTTGCTTCACCATCTCCCTCTCTCTTCTCTTCTTCTTCATCAATTTTGTAGGTACTGAATCAGCACCCACGTTTCTACGGCATTACTGCCCAAACACCACCCTCTTCACTCCCAACTCCGCCTACCAGTCCAACCTGAACACCCTCCTCTCTTCCCTCGCCTCTGCTGCCGCCGATGGCGCTGATGGCTTCGCCAATGGTACTGTTGGCCAAAACCATCCCGACCAGGTCTACGGGCTCTTCCTCTGCCGCGGCGACATCGACACCTCCACATGCGGCGACTGCATGGCCACTGGAAAAAAGGATATACTCCAAAGATGCCCCAACCAGCGAGTCTCCGTGATCTGGTACGATGAGTGTATGTTGAGGTACTCCGATAGGTCCATCTACTCGGTCATGGAACAAGTGCCGTCTTTCAAGACGTACCGCACCAGGAACATCACCAATCCAACACAGTTCATGCTAGTCCTGGGAGAGACCATGGACGACATCGCTGCGAGGGCTTCAGTCGTCAAGTCGGGGAAGAAACTTGCCGTTGCGGAGGCAAACTTTACGAGTTTGCAGAAGCTGTACACGCTCGCACAGTGCACACCGGACTTGACGGTGTTGGAGTGCAACACGTGCCTCCAGGCAAGAATCGCGGGTCTCCCACAGGGTAAGCAAGGTGGGAGGTTGTTCACTCCGAGCTGCAGCATGAGGTTCGAGCTGTACCCATTTTACAATGCCTCGGCCATGGCGGCGCTGGTGCCTCCGCCGTCCTACCTTCGTTCTCCTCATGCTCCCGTGACCAGACGTAAAGGTACATGTTTGTTTTTGTATTTTATCTTCTGTCATAACGGAAAGATCTGTCCAGTTTGAATAAGTGGAGTGAACCTTTTAATAAAAAGGGAAGAAAATATCGTAAGTGTCGTAATCCTTATATACGGTGCCATAAATGTTTAATTGATTACTTAAGTATCATAAATTTAAAGGAAATTTACTTAAGTGACATCACCAGTCAAAATTCTAACATGTCAGTAATTTAATATAAAATTATCAGATATGGCTTGCCAAGGAAATGATATCAAAAGCGTGCAGAAATGAGTCATTAGTCTTTTCTTACCTCCAAATTGATGAAGGGGGGCTTATCGAACTCAAATCCTAGCCCTATCCCCAAGTTAGGTCCAACAGCGGCCAGTCTTTGTCCCCCAAGTGCCGCCAAAGAACATCCTTGGGGAGAAGGCGCCGCTACTGGTCTTCAAGGGTCGCCGCAATGGACCGGTATTATGTGTATTGACATTGGAGATTTTCCCTTTGAGGCTGCGAGCTCAAGCAGCAGCACTCAGGGCCCTATAGGATAGGGTATGCAGTGGGTTCGTGGCAATATCTTTCATCTCAATTTCTTGAGCAATCAGTTGCTTGTCAATTTGGTGCGAGGAAAGGGTTAAATGACGTCCTTTCTGCACATTTCTGCACACTTTTGATGATATTACTTATCCAGCAAGCCACGTCACATGATTTTACGTCAAATTAATGATACCTCAAATTTTTTGACAAAAGAAATTACCAGAGTCACTTAAATGAATATCTTTTAAAATATTATGACAGTCAAACGATTAATTGAAAAGTTATGATATGTATAATATCATTTTCCCTCTTTCAAATGATGCCTTTTACTAAGATGAGCGTATGACAATCTACAAGTCATTTTCAAGTTAAATGATAAAAAGAAAAAAAAAAAAAGGAAAGAGAGAAGGGTAGCTAATAAGTAACTAAAATGAAAATATAATTCCACAATAACCTTACTTTGGTTAAAAAACAATGGGCGAAATTTGTGAATTATCAACCCCATCCCAGATCTAAGCATCTTGAATATGGAATAATCAATTCAAGAGAATAACAAATTCGACATGGTATTACCCATGGCCTTGAGTGCTACTGGCCTCAAAGGGAAATCTCCGATATCACGTCCGAAATTCCAGTTTAATGCCCATGGGAAGAAAGCTACATTACCACAATTTGGAAGGATTGCCATTGAGGTCGCCCTTCAGAATCAGCAGCAGTGCCACCTCTAGCGCCTTTGCTCCAATGGTATCCTTTGGCGGCACCCACAGGATAAAGATTCACCACCATTGGACCTAATTTGGATTTAGGGTTTGAGTTGAATTTAGCCTTAATTTTATCAATTTGGGTCGAGGAATGGCTAAATGATATTGTTTGTGAACACTCTAGAAGACATTATTTCCCCAATGCGCCACATCAAATGGTTTAATATTAAATTGAAGTCATGTTGGATGTTTTGGCAATACTCATAGAAACTTGACAATTTTTAAAGTAATGAAACTCAAGTGATCTAACTTAAAATTTATGATACCAAGGTAAGCGTGGTACAAAAGTTATAGTACCGGTCATGTCATTTTCATGATTCAGTCTCTATCCACTTTGATATGCTTATAAGAGGTGAAGTTTCCCAAGGCATTTTTTCACAAATACTTGTTGATTCTGTTTCAAATAATTCCAATGACTATGCACTTGTGTTCTTTGCTTGTCTTCTTCCTGCTTCAAGCACTTCAAAGTAGCACAATTTACAGCATAACTGCATCAAGTCCACTGGCTCAGGACCAAACCCTTGTCTCTAGTAGTCAAATCTTTGAGCTCGGGTTCTTCACGCCCAAAGGATCAGCAAAGCAGTACGTAGGAATATGGTACAAGAAGATGACTCCCTCTAGAGTTGTCTGGGTGGCCAATAGGGACAAGCCACTTGGACATACTGATCAATCTGCAAGTTTAATAATTGGCAAAGATGGAAATCTGAAGCTTCTTGATGGGCGACAAAACACTGTGTGGTCTACTAATGCCATGGCAAAGTCGAATTATTCTGAAGCATTGCTTTCAGACTTTGGAAACTTTGTTCTTCAAGATAGGAACGCCCATATAATGTGGGAAAGCTTTGACGAGCCAATAGACACTATCTTGCCAAACATGAAGATTGGAGTAAATGTGAAAGAAGGAAAGAAACTAAACTTGACTTCCTGGAAAGGCGAAGATGATCCCTCACACGGAAGCTTTGTCGCGGGAGTGACATCGGAGACACCACCTCAGCTTTTCATTTGGAATGGATCAAGTCCTTACTGGAGAAGTGGACAGTGGGATAAAACCAAGTTCATCGGAGTACCGAATGAAACCAACACATTTTACGATCTCCAACAAGATAATGTCCAGGGAACCTCATATTATTACCTCAAAAATTACAACAACTCCATCTTTGAATATGTTTTCATCTCTTCTGAAGGATCTCTAAAGTCAGCTTATTGGTTCAATGGCTGGATAACACATTGGGAGGCACCGGCACCAACTAACCCTTGTGACATTTATGGAATATGTGGCCCCTTTGGAGTTTGCAACCCGTTTAGTTCACCCATGTGCAGATGCTTAAAAG
The DNA here is from genome assembly GCA_014182885.2 of Eucalyptus caleyi. Taxonomy (NCBI): domain Eukaryota; kingdom Viridiplantae; phylum Streptophyta; class Magnoliopsida; order Myrtales; family Myrtaceae; genus Eucalyptus; species Eucalyptus caleyi. Next base: position 53,211,143 of record CM024470.2, read on the forward strand.
GTTTTAAACCTAGATCAGATGAAGAATGGAACATAGGAAACTGGACCAGAGGGTGCCTTAGGAAAATGGAATTGAATTGTCAGAAATCTGCAAGTGTAGCAGCTTCAACAACTGTGGAAAAAGATATGTTCCGGCATATGAGACAAATAAAATTGCCTGATTTCGCTGATCATTTGTTGATAGATAATGCGGAAGGATGTCAAAGTTGGTGCCTAGAAAATTGCTCGTGCTTGGCCTTTTCTTATGTAAATGCTATAGGATGTATGGCTTGGAGTAAAGACCTCCTAGATACTCAGCAATTATCCATGGGTGGCGAAGATCTATTTATTCGACTTGTGGATGCGAGTGCGGGTATGGATACAGGTTGAAATGGTTGAATCAATACAAGTTTGGTTTTGCACTTCATGTGCTTCTTATAATATATTTTCTATGGTTCAGGTGTACCTACGCGAACAAAACTTATCATCAGCCTAAGTACTATTTCTGGCATCATCTTATTTGGAGCTGGTATTTCAGTCTGTGGTCTTTCAAAGTGGAGAGGTAATAAAAGATGTATAGTTTGTTGCTATTTTAAGGGTGATTTTGCGCTAACTGCAATATAAGAATCTTAAATTATTGGTAGAACCACGGCTTCAGGAGCCTACTCTGCTACTAATGTTCTCATGCTTATCTTGAGTTGATTTCGTTCTATCTGTAAAATGCAGGGAAGTTTAGGAAAATGACAATCCCAAGGCTCTTTACGTCAGAAGAATTGCCAAGGACACTACTTGGAAAGACCAGATGAAGGAAGATGATACATCAAAATTGGTCGTTTATGACTTTGATAGCATACGCCTCGCGACAGATAACTTCAACGTGAAAAACAAACTCGGGCAGGGAGGGTTTGGCCCAGTTTATAAGGTAAAAGAAAAGCCTTCTCTGAGGGAAATAAGGAGATTATCCAAGGTTTGATAGTGCTATTCATTTTGAAACAGGGAAAACTGAACGATGGTAAGGAGATAGCAGCAAAGAGACTTTCAAGCAGCTCGGGCCAAGGCATAGCGGAGTTCAAGAATGAGATTCTTCTAATTTCCAAACTTCAACACCGAAATCTGGTGAGACTCCTTGGTTGCTGCATTGAAGGAGAGGAAAAGATTCTAGTGTATGAGTACTTGCCCAACAAGAGCTTGGACACCTTCCTCTTTGGTTAGTCTCACTCTTTGAAGAACTTATTCCTACTTTCAACAAAATCCAGTATTGAAACTAGATATTTCTTCTGTTCAGATTCAAAAGAGAAGGCAAAACTTAGCTGGAGTGTACGCTTCCACATTATCCAGGGGGTCGCCAAAGGGCTGCTTTACCTCCACCGCGATTCTTGCCTTAGAGTCATACATCGGGATTTGAAAGTGAGCAACATTCTCTTGGATGAAAAGATGAATCCCAAGATTTCAGATTTTGGGCTGTCACGGATGTTTGAAGGCACTCAAGTTTTGGTAAATACTCACAAAATTGTGGGGACACTGTAAGCTTTCTATCATCACTATCAGGAGTACTTACTCATGAGGCAATATATCACCTTAAAAAGTAGATTAGCAATATAATGCGCTCAGCTTTCCCTTCATACATGTCCCAACCGCTGCTTGACTATTACCGAGAAAACTCTTCCATGTACATCCAATGGTTCCAATATGTTAGTTCACTCCGAGGTAATTATAGACCAGCGCCGCAATGCAAATGCTAAAAGATATGAGAAATACAATACTCGTCAAGTTGGATGTTTATGACCCTCCAATTTTCTCATCTCTCATGTCATCATCCTTTAGCCTATGATTTTTTTTGTTTGAACTATACTTCAAGAATGCTCCACTTATATTATTTTGTCTACAGTGGCTACATGTCTCCAGAGTATGCCATGGGTGGAATATTTTCTGAGAAATCTGATGTTTATAGCTTTGGAGTACTGCTATTGGAGATTATTAGCGGCAAGAAGAACACAAGTCTAGATTACCCAGGGCAACATCTCAATCTCCTCACTTATGTAAGAGCAAGATCTAACTTCGAACTACTACACCTCCATTTTAGTTTTCAACCTTTGGTAGTCCTTGAAACATTCTGACAATCGACTAGTTATTACAGGCTTGGCACTTGTGGTGTGAAGATAGAGGATTAGATCTAATGGATGAAGGCATTGCCGATGCATTTTTGGTGTCAGAAGTGATGAGATGCATTCAGTTAGGGCTTCTCTGTACGCAAGACCATGCCACAGATAGACCCAACATGTTTGCCGTGGTTCTAATGCTGAATGGGGAGTCCAATCTTTCACAGCCAAAGCAACCGACATATACATTTTCACGCTCGCCGGCTCACGAAGTCCCATCACAAGAAGAAAGCATCCGATCCATGAATACCATCACCATTAGTACGGTTGAAGGAAGATAAAATTCTCAAATGCATTTTCACTATAATTCATCTTTCCAGGGGTTCAGTGTTCACCAAATTAAGCGGCTTGGATGTGCAATATTTTGTTGCACTTTTATGTGGATATATGATGTAAACATAGAGATTGTGAGGGAATCTGAGTTGCTAGCTCTTTGGTAAAACAGTGTTATGTGGGCAAGGACGCAAAAAAGTTCAGAACATATGTAAGCAGAACTAAAGTGTTAGAGCTTCTTTTTAAAGAGGATTTGATAGTTAAATTTTCTTCTAAAATTATTCATGCATTTGAAAAGATCAAATTCTTCATCAAACGACAAAATTTGACCTCCCAGGAAATATTGATCACACGCCATTTTGCATTGACATTTTTATCAGCACATCTCTACAATTAGAAACTAGGGACATTGTAGTCTTATTATCTTGGACCCTATGTCAAGAGATAGGTATCACATATGCATTTCATAAAGATTAAGTATTGAATATTTTAATAATGGCAAAATTTGACCCCTAACTAAAAACACTGACATAGCGTCATCATGCATTTACATTTCTCATTGCATTTCTTTTGCACGCAGTAATAGAGCATTCTAAGTTATCATATTAGACTCGGCGGCAAAAACTTTGATCAACAAAGGTGCTAGAGCTCACGGGCAGATCGAACCCACACCAGGACTCAACCTTTTTCTTTTTTAATTTTGTTGCAGCTTCTCTTGCTTGGTTCAAGGCTCAAACAAACTTGGAAATTTGCAAGCTTAAGTATCGCAATGAACATCTTTGACTCTAACTTTTTATTGGCTAATACCATCAAAAACTCTAAACCGATATACCCATAACATATTTACCCTAAACTAATTTCTTCTTTCACAAAAAACTCTCAAACTAATATAAGCGACATATTCACCCCCAAACTAATTTTATATCATAAAAAAGAACCCTAAATTAGTACAGTCATACCACGTCCCAAACTAATATACATGCACCATATTTACTCCAAATTGTGGTAGTTATGGAATTTTTTTTTTTTTTTTTTTTTTTTTTTGTAAATGGGGCATGAGTGCATCAAATTAAGGTAAATATGGCACGAGTATATTAATTTGAATTTTTATCATAAAAAATCAGTTTATAATAAATGTGACACAGATTTACCAATTTGAAAGTTTTTATTATATAAAAATTAATTTTGGATAGATGTGGCATTGGTGTACCAATATGTTGCTTTTTGAGGCATGAGCCCTTCTTCTAATGGTATATGGCCCATGACTTAATCCAAAGAGTTATAGTTTCCCAAATTCGCATTAATCGAAGGTATTAATTGATCCTTAAATGAGGCAAGCAATCCATAAATAGTGATCTGAAGGCATCAAAGTGGGAGTTTCTAATGTCCGTTTGGCCTGAAAATTTTACATAATGGTAATCTACATATTAGCTCACTCCACTACAAATTTCAGTCAAAACAAACGTGCGAGGACTATATATTCATTATTTCCATGCGAATGCATAGTGTGCCCAAGCCTGACCCATGACTCGAGCTGACTGATTTTTGTGACAAAGACTCGATGGATCAAGCTTGAAATGTTGGACAAAAACCAATGCACTTTAGGGCTTTGAACTAGTGGATATTGGATAGAAATCATTGGGTAAGGATGGGCTTGGCTAGCGACCATATAAATGGATTCAAAAAAATTATTAAAAATTCTTAAACTTATTGTAAAATATGACCAATTCAATCCTAAATCATTTATTTATGCCAATTTAGTCTTAAATATTTTGACAATTTGTCAATTTAGTTATAAACCTTTTAATGATTTGCCAGTGTAGTCCTTAGACAATTTCCAACCAAACTTATCCGGAATGATTACATTGGTAAATTGCTAAAAGATTTATGAATAAATTGACAAACTATCCAAAAGTTTAGAACAAATTAGTACAATTAAAAGGTTTATAACTAAACTAGTTGCCTTACAATAAGTTTAGGAATGAATTAACACAATTGAAAAGTTTATGACTAAATTAGTTGTCATACAATAGGTTTAGAAATTTTTGAATAATTATCTCGAGGGATTCAAAATACTTGTTTCTCTCTCTCTCTAAACTCATCCCTCTCATTTCCACCTTCATTTCTCTAGCTCATTCTCTATTCTTCATTTCCTTCAACTCTCTCTAGGCTTGAAAAACCATAAAAACTATGATTTGAGGAACCCAAAATCATTAAGTAACAAGTGAAGGTTGAGGGAACTAGAGTAAACTGTGTCAGTTTTGCTAAATATCGTGAGTTGAGTGAGAACCTAGGACCCCTTGCTTCGCGAATTCAAGGTAAAACACTTTCATCCCTCTATCATTTTAAGTTGTAACTCATTCTCCAAAGATAAACAAGTTTCGAATTACAATTAAAAGCAAAGGTATGGCAGCTCACATAGCCATTGCATGCATTATGAATCCGCTACCTTGGTTTATTGATCGATTGACACAGTTATGGCATCTAGTACATATGATTTGACCTTTTTGGGTTATGTTAGACTTAAGTTTGTTGTTAAACCGGTCCATTTCCACCTTGCTTGGCCGTGACCCCTACTAGCTTTGTCTAGCCATTTCCCTTGATTTTTTTGTTGAAAAACCTTGCAAATGTGTCTCACCCCATGCTTTGGCCGAGGGCCCTAGGGTGTCGAGCTCATTTTTCTTCGTCATTTACTCATGTCGATGTCATATTTTATGATAGATTGAGATGTAATGTCGATTCCTATGTTGAATGTCATGTTTGCGAAGTTTGAGACTTGGCATCAACCTGGTTCTAAGGATCGGTCCTTGGATGTGATTAACCTTATTTCTTTTGCCACTTATGTTGTTTAATCTCATATTTTAGTGAAATCACACATTATCATTCACATGTCACAAAGATTCCATGTTTATTTGGAGCTGTTTAGTGGGCAAATGAGCACATTTAGCTAACATTTAGCTGATTGTCAAGTCACATTAGCATGTTTGCCTCATATTTATAGAATTTTCATTATGGTTATTAATTTAAATTTATCCAACACGTTTTTGGTATAGTTTAGATATCTAATCATGTTATCATTATTATCATCATTTAGCTTTTGGAGACATGCCCTCCTTAATTTAGGCCATTTGTAAATTCAATTATTAGCAGCCTTAGGAGTCCTATTCCAAGGTTCAACAACAAGAGAATGAATATATTTTGGGTTCTTTGGGTTTTCTTGTTGCACCTCAATTGCTTTTGATATCATAGTATTTTACTTGGTATGATGTTATTTTGATGGTTAATGTTCTTGTGTTATACAACTTTGATTATGTGTGGTCATGTAAATGTGTGTGCTTTGGATTTAAAAGTTGGAAAGATCGCATGATTAAATGCTTTCAAGAAAGAGGAAAACATCTAGATACCAAATTAGGCAAAAGATAGACATCTAGCGCAATCAAGGCCCTAGGCTTTTGGAGTTTGGGCTCTAATTTGCAAAAGTAAAATGACCAATTTCTCACATTTTACTTGGCCTCTAAGCAACCTTTAATAGATTGGTGGCCATTCTTAAATTAAAAATAGCATTACATAATTAACCAAGGAAATCAAGCTACAATTGTTAGGCTTTTTTTTGGAGAACTTGGGCCAAACTTCAAGTGTAATTACAAAATTATCAACACTAGGATTATTTAAAAATTTATTATCAAAATTTGTATTTTCACCACCTCACAAGAGGGATTGTCACCTATGCTTGCTTGTTAATCCATTAACCATCTTAGGGGTTATTCATTAAAATATTTTGGACTAAATTAACTAAATTGAGGGTTCGCAACAAGTCTCCCATAACTAGAATAGGCATCGAACAAGAAGCAAGAAAGGTCATGGCTTTAATAACGTTATGCATGATATAAATCACAAGAATATAAGCATTCAATCATGTATAAATCATTTCCAATCGACAATTTTGTTAGATCAATTTGACTCAATTTAGTTCCATATATTCCATTCCAATGGCTATTAAATTTAATTCACATAAAAATTTTCGCTAAAGTGCACTATAAGTCATAAACTTGTCGTGAAAGTACAATTAAGTCCTAAAACTTATAAAAAGTATAATCAAATCCTAAAAATTACTAAATTAGTACAATCAAATTCTTCATTGACATCCAACAAAAAAAGCATATATAGCATCTTTAAATTAATGTCTCTCTCTCATATGGATTTTTTTGTTATTTCTTCTTCAACTCTTATTTAGATTAGATTAAAAATAAAAATGCTAAAATTTTATATTTAAAAAAAAAAATCAAAAAAAAAAAAAAAGAGTAGGGCTCACTAGTGGGGCACTACCACCCATTGCCAAAGGGGCCAACAAAGATCGTCGACCATGGGCAAGGGTGGTCGACCCTTGCCAACTCCGGGAGAGGGTGCCCAAGCCTAACAAGGGTGAGGGCGTCCAATTTTAGGCGAACATGGGCCCTACCCTAAGGCTAGCGATGGTGCCTCTTGCACCTTGCCATTATTTTTTTCAATTTTTAAAATTAAAATTTTAGCCTTTTATTTTTTCTAGATTTTCAACTAAATTACAACATCATAACGTTGAGTCAATTGCTTAGACATGCTACTCTATTCCTTGTATCTCAAATTTACAAACTCTTATTTAAAAATGCTTTATTTTGTGAGATCCCTCTCTTACACACATCTTACAATTTCTTCCGCAATGTGTTAACATTTGTTTCTTGAGGAGCATGATATAAAAAATTATGATTATGATCAATCTATTGTGAATATAGCCAATTGTTTTCTAATTGATTCACTCTCGTTCTTTATCTTCTTTGTCTTCTTTACCTTTATCCCCAATGATGGGATCATATAAATTTGGCCAAGACAATATGTCTTTAGTCCGAGATGTCCAATGTCCAAATAAAATAAGTTGAGACATTTAACTTAAGCATGATGCCAATGGTTTCCTCCATCAATGCTAGCTTTGATTCCACTTTGTTGGGGAAAGACAGCATCGATTGTTGAGGACTTAAACATATCCAAGATCGATACCTTTCCCCAAACTCAATGAACTAATATCAAATCAATCTCAATGGCAACTAGTTATAATATTCCAATATTATCAACCCCAAACAAGTAAATATAGTGCCAAAAATTAAATACCTAGTAGAAAAACAAGACGCAAAATTTTATGAGAAATAGCCAATTTGGGAAAAGCCACAGGAGCTCTCTCTTTTCTTTTTCAGCAAGAAAACGTGGCTACTCTCGCTTCTCCACGGCTATGAAACGTTCAGCCCTCTTTTTCTTTTCTTTTCTGATTTTATTCTTATTAAGATGTGCTGGACCTGTGAGTCGGACCTAGCCCATCACTCGCACACGTTGAGTAAGATTCACTGTTGACACCTAATTTAAATTTAATTTTTAGAAAATAAAATATAATATTTGATTAGAGGGAAATTTTGAAAGAAAAATTGAATTCAAAAGAATTCAACGATCAGATTTTGGAGCCACTTCTTTATTGAAGAAGTTGAGTGAATATCGCCGGATCTTCAATAATTTCAAGTCTTTCCTCTAAAAAAAAAAAAAAAAAAAAAAAAAAAAAAGGCAAGGTTTCGGATACGAGGGGGGGCTACTTTTCGTCAAAAAATGAAAAGTGAAAAGAGAGAAAACAGAGGAGAGGGTTTCAGTTTTTGAGGGAAAAGAAGAAAAGTCAAAAGAGAAAGGGAAGAAAGCGAGAAAGTGACCGGTCATTGGGAAGGAAAAGGGAAAGAAAAACAAAGAAAAAGTTGACAAGACCCTTACTGTTCACCTTCTTCCCCCCATCCGCATCTGCTTAGCCAATCATCCGCTTCTACTCTACACGGCGTCGCCGCTCGTCCGCCACCGCACCACCATCGTGCGAACACCTCCGTAGCAGCAAGCCCGAGCCGATCGTCGCCAGCGACGCCTCCACAGTCACCGATTCCACGCCTGCCACCGCACCGGCGTTTCTTCTGCACCGACGCCCCCCAGTCGCCGGTTCCTTGCTTTGTCTCGCCGCATCAGCATTACCCAGCTTTACTGGAGATCTGCTCTCTGCTCCACCTGCAACCGCACCACCGTTCAGACCCACGAAGCGCTCCGCGGCCCACTGCACCAGCACCGCCGCTCCTATTCCGCCGTGCGACCTGACGCCAGCAGCTGCGACCCCGGCCTTCCACGTTCGTTGCTCGCGGCCCCCGATCGCCGGCTCCACGATTCTGCCCGGAGACCGACGCCACCGCCTTTGCTCACCTGTCACCGGTGCCACTGTTGCTGACCGCGCCCAACGATCGAGCGCTGGCGCCACTGTCTTCGAGTTCCAGATTCCGCCGACAACCCACAAGCGTCGACGCCGTAGCAGCCCACCACCGCACCGAAGCCTGCTTCACCGTGATCAGCCCTCTACTCGTGCATCCGCAGCACCGCCGCCGCTACCACAGCTCGCGTCCCCGCCGTCGCCGAGTTCAGCCCGTCGCTCACCACCGCGTTGGAGCCTCTTCCTCAGTCGAAGCCGCATCCCCACCTCTACAACAACCGACGCCGGCTCCATGCCCGAACAGAACCATCTGCTGCCTCCTCTGTTTTGCTGCAGGTTTGGTTATTGCCGAACCTGGCCGAAGCTCCGACAGACAGCCCTTGTTCCGAACAGCGACCCATCACCGAACCACCAGCTGCTCATTGCCATTCCTCAAGCCAACCGTGAGTTAGACTAGGTGAATTTTTAGATATTTGATTTCATGTTTTGTTTTTATTCTATGGATTTATTTGGATTTATTTTTATTATTTGATTAAGAAATTTGTCATATTAAGTCATGATAATCAAAAATATTGAACCGCGAGACAGCGGGTTAAATTTTTGATTATTTCAACTTTTTATGATAAATTTATGGTTTGCTTTGCATAATTGATTCGCGTTAAAATATGTCATTGATATACATTGATGGATTATATTTTGGTGCGTTATCATTATTTACTCCTCACATATTATGCATATCTAGAATTTAAGTACTTAGGTCCATATGCATTTCATATGCATTTCATATTTAAAGCTTTGCATTTTTAAGATTCATATAGAATTAGGATGATTTTCCTTTAACAAAACCAAAAATAAAAAAGAGAATAAAAAATGTTATTTAGGTCATATAAATCACACCACATGTTGCACTCTTGTTAGTGGGTCATAGATTAATGTTTTAATATTCCCATTATGTAGTTTTTTTTAATAAAAGGCCTAAGATTAACATTGCATCATTATGTCGCTCTCTTTAATAAGAATTATTGTCATTTAAAAAAAAAGAGAAAGAAAGAAAACACAAAAGCCGTTTAGTTAGCTAATAAGTTAGTTCATAATTAATCTCATTTTATGTCATCATTGTTTAGTGTAGGTTGCATATATGTATAAAAAAATCATTAAAGAAAATCACAAAAAGAACATGCATGTAGAAATATCATGTCATTTATCCCATATCACATAGCACATGCATATTTAGGATTATATAAATTAGATTGCATACATATAGTGATAAGTTTAAGTCATACCATATGAATTGCATCTCACATATCATTAAAGTAAAATCCATGCATATTAAATTTAGATTGAGATTGCATATAATTAACATTTAAAAAAAAAAAAAGTAGGTATCCTGTCATTTAGAAATCATGTTTAAGGCATACATTTTTATTAGCATTTTTTATTGAAAATTATTTTATTGATTGTGCACCCGCATGACCACCATTTGCATGTTAGTAGCTTAAGTTAAAATTAATCAACATTGCCTGCAAAATATTTTTGAAATTAAAATTAAAAGGTACCGAAATGGCATTAAATTAATCTAGCGTAACCATGTCCCCGGACCTGCTGAATTTCTGGTTTGCAAAAGTAAAGTATTCTCCCATATTTACTTGGGTTTCTAACCGACCATAATTGGTTAGTGGCGGCTCCAAATTGAATATAATTGTGTTTAAATAGATTAATTTCTTAACATCAAGTCGCGATTGGTAGGACTTAGGAGGGTCCAACAAAAGTTTTCGGACTTAGTAATCCATTAGCCCTTTCGAATAATTCACCTTCAAAAAAATTCGGGAAGGTCGCAACATCCACGATGCCCTTGACGTCAATGTTCTCTGCAAGTCTTCGCTTGCGTACAAAAGAAGGGAAGACTCTAGCAAAAATTGACTTAACTGACTTACGGTACGACAACCCAAGTGGCTTCCATAATCAAAGTCTTTCGTAAATTTAGTTGAATTGGGCGTAGACTTGTGGTCGATACATAGCCAAAGTTCTGATTTGACACTACCCTATATAAAAATCATCTGAATGCCTCCTCAGCCATCCAATCATCAACAAATATATAAAATCTGAATGTCTCCTCAGCCATCCAATCATCAACAAATGAATTCTTGCAGCACCATTCACCTCTCTCTCATCTTCTTCTTCTTCTTCAATTTTCTCAGCATTTGCACTCACATTACTAAAGCTGCACCCGAATATCTATATCATGATTGGCCCAACACCACCCTCTTCACTCCCAAATCCACCTACGAAACAAATCTCAACACCCTCCTCTCTTCCCTCTCCTCTGTCGCCGCCACAGATGCCGACGGCTTTGCCAATGCCACTGCCGGCACCCACTTGACCGCACCTACGGGCTATACCTCTGCCGTGGCGACATCGCTGCCACTACATGTGGTGACTGCGTGGCGAACGCGAGCGAGGAAATACTCAGCAACTGCCCTAAAGAGAAAGACTCCATCATTTGGTATGATGAGTGCATGCTGCGTTACTCAAACCACTCCATTTTCTCCGTTGAGCAAGATGCGCCAGCCTTCGTATTGATGAACGTGGTCAACATTTCAAGCCCTAGCAGCTTTGCCCAGTTGCTAAAGGACACGACCGATGAATTGGTGAGAGTGCGGCGAGCGATGGGTCTGGGAAGAGGTTTGCTGTCAAGGATGCCGACATCTCGAGCTCGAAGCGGCTATACACGCTAGCTCAGTGCACGCCGGACTTGACGTCGCGGAGTGCAAGGCGTGCTTGCGAGGGGCCATCAAGAATCTGCCCAAAGATAAGGAAGGAGGGAGAGTCTTGGCCCCGAGCTGCAATGTTAGGTTTGAGCTTTCCCAGTTCTATAATGAGACTGTCCTCCATGAAGCACCGGCACCGGCGCCAACACTTGCTCCGCCACCTGTGGTGGTTGTAGCTGCTCCTCCTTCTTCAACAATGAGATCTAAAGGAGTCAAGAGTATTGTCTTCCGGGGTTCTTTGTACCGCCGGCGTAGTGTTTTTCCTTTTTCCATTTTGAGGGTGACGATAAGCTTGGGGGGGGCGGGGGGCGGGGGGCGGCGGGGGCGCTTGGTACCTCGATCTCCCATTTTTCATGGTTCAAAACATGTCCATCTGTAGCCGCTCAGGATTCTTAGTTTGTTTTGTTCAGTAATCCCCTTGTTGCAAAAGAGTTACAGACTTTTGAGGGGATCTTCTCCATTGCATTTCTTTGTGATGTGCGCCTATAGACATGATTCCGACATTTAACTTGTGTTAATGAGTGTTCACCGTGTCGAAACTAGTAGAACGAGTTTGGACATTATTTTTGCATTGGGTTCGCTTGTTTTTTTGGTATCTCCCTATCACCTCCTGATGGTTGCGGCCTTTGCGACTTACCTCCGACATCCGGCGAGGTCCACTCTGCCAATTTTCGATCTTTATCATCTCTGGATATAGCTAGATTGCGGATTTCATCGCGATAACCCTAGCCGAAGCTTATTTGTTGCATCTCGTCACTCATCGAGCTCGCCGAAGCTTGAGCCACCATGGTTGCCGCCAGGGGAGTGGCAAGCTAAGGTCTCATGCTTGGAATCCTCGACCCCATGTTCGTGGGCCTTATGGCTTTCTAGGCCATCCTATCACTGCAACTAAGTTAATCTGGCAAATTATTCACCATGTGTATGATAAACCGTCAAGTTTTTACAAGTAGTAATTACAGCTAATGCTGGTGCACAGTATATAACTAGAGAATTTCTCACAACCTTTTTCTAGAAAACCTTAATTTGACCCGGTAGCTTCAACATTATATAAAGACCATTCCCATTGAAAGATCAACTTTAATTATTGTTGCTTCTACGGTCGGTTCATCTTTTGATCTAGTCTTCCCCGGAAAAACATATACGCACTTGCAAAAGGCGAGTGGGGACTGTCACCCTCCTGGCAAATTAGGTTTCTCAATTCAAGTTTTTAGTAAATATTTGTCATTATCTTTTAAGACGTTAGGTAGATTCCATTTAACAGTTAGTCTATTGGAGTCTATTGGAGACGTCTTTTATCTAGCTATATATGTAAGTTTCGACATTTAACAAATATTTTCCTTTCATTCCAACTACAGAGATCAAATCCAATAATATTAGGATTCTTTTTCAGTACAAAAGTCGCTGATTCCTTACAAATAACTAATTATTTATGAATTTATCAACAAATAACTGAGGTGTTGAGATAATAACAGTGCTTATGTATCTATTTATCTATTATGTCATGAAAAAGTAGTTCCTACTTTTGATTAGACCAAAAAAGGAAAAAAAAAAAAAAAAAAAAACTATATACATATTGCACTTTATGTAGAAAATTTATTTACATAAACAACTAATCAATCATGAAAAATGGATCCATATATGATTGTAAAACACCGAGATCAATAAATACAACGGAATTAAAGCATGCATGTTTGAGCCATTGCTTCACTTGAAGAAAAGTAGATCACTCTGATAATCAGGGATCTATTAGAATGCCAGATCTTACTCTCTATGACCTATTTCAGTATAGCAGCTTTTAATGGGATTAAAGTAACCGATAGGTATAACCTACACTTTTATAGGCTAGAGAGGGGACCTAGCAAACCCTAATCAACAGCGTATCAAATAGGCCCTTCCCATTACGGGCTTCAGTCAAACACAATTGCCTACACTTTGCTGCTCAACTAGGCCCGTTATCAATAGATGCCAATACCCAATTCAATCAGATCACTTTAGGGTTTAACAAATGTTGGAATATCCATTAACCCAATTATTTAAAATAGAAAATCAATTAATTAATGTAAGCCCATATTATAGGAAATTTCCAACATTCTCCCGCTTGGGCTACATTAATTAACTTATTTTATTTTGAAAAAGATTTTATATTTGAAAACGGCACTATCGGATTAATAACTGAAAATTTTGTTTTATGTGGCCACAACTTTTAAAAAAATATATATTCAAATAATGGCATCTCAATATCAATCCAATCCTATATAACCTCATTATAGGACTATGAAAATCAATGTGTTAAGAAAATGTCACAATACAAGACCTTCCATAATCACATATAATAAGTATTATATTTTCATGGATCATGTGCCTAGTAGTGTAATAAGAAATAGTATCAACATGTGATCAAAATATATACTATTTCTTATCGGTCCTCAATGCAATTTCTTAACGACATGAAATTGCATTAACGCAATTTCTAAACAATATGAAATTGCACAATTATGTCACAATCCAACATGAGATCTCATAATCAGTGACATCCACTCATCTTTAAACTAAAATTTGTTTATAGATACTGTTTTATACTTCCATTTCTCAGTCAACAAGAAAAAAGGATAACAATATAATCAATAACAACAATCATTGAAAATAAATGCTTTAATAGACATCATAAAAGTATTATCAGTCTACATATAACTATAATATTCAGAAATACAATTTGTATAACTCCCACTAACAAAAGAAATCAAAAGAGTCTAAAACACCCTAAAGAAAATGGGTCGTAAGCTTTTTGTTAGAGGATCAGCCAACATGGACTCAGTTCTAATATTTTCAATTACAATGTCTCCATTTTTTACTAAGTCCTTAACAGTATAATATTTAATCTTCATGTGTTTGGACGCATTACTAATCTTATCATGCTTGGAATAAAACACAGCTGCAGTGTTGTCATAGTAGATCACCATAGGTCTAGCAATAGAGTCCACAACTCGCAATTTTGAGATTAGATTTCTTAGCCAAACTGCTTGAATCAACGCATTGTAGCACGCTACGAACTCAGCATGCATTGTAGAGTTCGTAATCAAGGTTTGCTTTGTACTCTTCCAAGAAATAGCACCTCCGGCCATCATAAAAATATATCCAGAAGTTGATTTTCTATCGTCTAAACAACTAGCAAAATCAGCATCTGAATATCCAATTACCTTTAAGTCCTCAACTTTGCTATACATGAGCATGAAGTCCTTTGGTCGTTATAGATATCTCATCACCTTTTTAGCTGCAACCTAATGTTTTTGACCTGGATTCGATAGATATCTTCCAAGAGTATTCACAGGAAAAGCAATATCAAGTCTGGTACATACTTGTGCATACATAAAACTGCCAACTACACTAGCATAAGGAATATTCTTCATGATTTCTTTTTCAACATCATTCTTGGGGTATTGATCTATGCTCAACTTATCTCCTTTCACAACAGGAGCTTCACCTGACTTACAGGTCTGCATATCGAATCTTTTCAAAACACAATCTACATAACTTTTCCGAGATAACCCCAGAATCTTCTTAGATTTGTCATGACGAATCTCAATGCCTAGAACAAAATAGGCTTCCCCAAAATCTTTCATATCGAACTTTGTAGATAGAAATTTTTTTGTGTTATTCAATAAATCAACATCACTGCTAGCAAATAAAATGTCATCTACATAAAGTACTAAGAAAATATATTTACTCTCACTTATTTTCATGTAGATGCATTGATCAAACTTGTTTTTTACAAAGCCAAACGATCTCACAACTTTGTGAAATTTTAAGTACCACTGATGTGATGCTTGTTTGAGACCATAGATGGACCTTTGAAGTTTGCACACCATATGCTCATTTCCGGCTTCTTTAAACCCTTCATGTTGTTGCATATATACTTCTTCATCCAGATCTCCATTTAGAAAAGCTGTCTTGACATCCATTTGGTGAAGCTCTAAGTCAAAATGAACCACCAATGCCATGATTATCCGAAAAAAGTCTTTAGTGGACACTGGCGAAAAGACTTCAGTATAACCAATGCCTTCTCTCTATGTGTACCCTTTTGCGACTAACCTTGCCTTGAATCTCTCTATGTTGCCTTTATTGTCTTTCTTGGTTTTGAATACCCATTTGCAACCGATTGGTTTATGCCCATCAGGTAAATCAACAAGTTTCCATACTTGATTAGTTAACATGGAAATCATCTCGTCATTCATCACTCCTAACCATTTATCTGCCTGATCACTATTAAGAGTTTCTTTGAAGGTCGTCGGATCAACTATACTTCTAATATCAAAATCAGCTTCTCCAAGATAGACATGATAATCATTTAGAGGTGTTGGTCTTCTTTGTCACTGTGATCTTCGCACAAGCATTTCTGGAGCTGCATCATTCATCTGGGGAATTTCATTTGTAATGGGAGGATCTACCGTCATATTTTCAATATTTGCTTCTTGTTGAATTTCCACTCTGCTGGGATCTCGCATTGAATCAGCATGCAAGATGGACAATGGAATAGAGATCGTTTTGTTTTATTCTACTCTTTCAAAAGATTGAGATGAACTTTTTTCAACAACATCTAATTCCAGGAATTTGGCAATTTGAGATTCAACGATTCTAGTGCCTTGAGTAGGACAATAGAACCTATACCCTTTAGAATGATTAGGATATCCAATAAAGTAACATATAATAGTCCTGGATTTGGTCTTCTTCTGAGAAGGATTATAAATTTTCACCTCTGCAGAACAACCCCAAACTCGTAAATGATTCAAGCATGGTTTCCTCCCTATCCACTATTCAAAAGGTGTTTTTGACACCGATTTACTAGGTACACGATTCAAAATATAAGTTGTTGTTTTAATTGCATCACCCCCTAAGTATTCAGGCAAATTAGAACTGCCCATCATACTTCGTTTCATCTCCATGAGTGTACGATTTCGCTGTTTAGCTACATCATTTGGTTCAGGACTCCCAGGCATTATATATTGAGCAACAATACCACAATCCTGCAAATATTTTGCAAACGGTCCCTTTTGCTGTCCAGCCTCAGTATATCGCCCATAATACTCACCACCGTGATCAAACCTGACAATCTTGATAATTTTTCCCAATTGTTTCTCAACTTCAGTACGAAACACTTTGAACATTTCAAGAGCATCAGTCTTCTTCTTAATTAGATAAACATAACAATAACGGGAGAAATCATCAATGAACATGATGAAGTACTTATTTCCACACAAGGTGGTTGAGTATGGCCCATTAATATCAGTATGAATTATCTCCAATAAATTTTGACTGCGAATAGCATCTTTCTTCTTGGTTTTAGTTAATTTTCCCCTCACACAATCAATGCAAGTCTCAGTATCATTTGAGTCAAGAGAAGGAAGAATATCAGCCTTGATAAGTCGCTTTACCCTTTCTTTTGAGATATGCCCCAATCACTTATGCCATAACAATGAAGATCTATCTTTGATTAAAGATCTCTTAGTAATAACATTCTCGACATTGAAAGAGCAATATGGTCTATCGGGAGATAAGGATAATCGATATAATCCATCATACAAAACACAATTCCCAATAATTCTGGAATCATAACTCAAATCCACTCTATTATTCACAAAATGAAGACAATATCCAGCTTTGTCAAGCGAAGAAAGAGATACTAAGTTTCTCCTAAAAGTAGGAACATAAAAGACATTGTTCAAGATAAGCTGAAAACCAGAATCTAAATTCAAAACAATTGTCCCTATGCGCTCCACATCAACTCCAGTATTGTTTCCAACTTTAAGCTTTGACTCCCCTAGACTTGGATTCCTTAGATTTGTGAGACCCTGTAAGACAATAGTCACATGAACAGTAGCGCCAGAATCAAGCCACCAAGAATCCAAATGAACATCAACCAAATTTGATTCAAAGCAAACCAACTCACCTTGGTGACTTTCTTTTCTTGTTTTTAGCCAAGCTCAGAATTTGTAGCAATTGGCTCTCTTGTGACCCTACTTCTTACAATGAAAACATTTAAAATCCTTATCTCCATTTCTCCCATAGTTCTCATTTTTCTTAAAGTCTTGCCATTTCTTTGGACCATAAGCATTTGACCCTTTAGGCTTCTATTTGCCTCTAGACGAACTCAACTTGGCATTGGTAGTTAAGTTGGCAGACTCATATTTTTCCTTCTTTAACTTCTCTTCCTCAGTCACACACTTAGCAATCAAGGCATTAACGCTCAATGTCTCATTCTGAGCACTATAAACAGTCTTAATCTAGCTAAATTTAGCTGGCAAAACATTTAAGGCATGATGCACAATATAATTTTCAGAAAGGACAATTTCATGGGCCTTAAGTTTGGACTAAATGTGGACCATTTTTAGTATAAATTCTCTAACACCCATAGCAGCATCATATCTCATGTTCGTTAACTTACTTAGCAAGTTCACAGCTTCAACCTTATCTGAGACTCTATATCTTTCTACCATTGCTTCAAGGAACTGTCTAGCATTTGTATCTTCCAACAAACCACTAATCAGATGCTCAGCAATGGACCTCTTCATAGCAATGAGGCTCAGTCGATTAGATTTTTCCCATCTAGCATAATGGGTCTTTTGATTTGCAGTACTTTGATCATTGGGCCTGGCAGGTTCATCCTCATGTAGAGCCAAGTCCATATCAACGATGCCCAAAGCAAACTCTATATCTTGCTTCCATCTCTTAAAGTTTGATCTACTTAACATTTCAACCATAGCATTATTGTTATTTACAGCAAAGGTAACTGTTTGTCACACATAATGCAATAAAATCAATTATGGACAATAAGCAATTCAACAAAAATAATTAGTACATCATAAACTCCCCTTTGGGCAGAGTGTATAATGCACAATTATTTTTCCCAACATGAAATTTATAAAGCAACAACAAGGAGAATTACATATAATTGTCAAGGATCCATCCCCTTTGGGCAGACAAATCCTTTAAATCACACATCTTCATAATATCAACATAGAGGGGAATTACATATAATTTTCAAAACATTTATCCCCTTTGGACAGATAAATATTTTTCAATTATACATCCCCATCTCTTAAATATGGGAATTAAACTTCATGCTATTTTTCAAATTAATATACACAATAACCCCCTTTGGGCGAGTAATTGTATATAATAATCTTTTATCAATAGGGAACTCCAAAATTTATGCCCAAAATTCATCAAACAATATGAAATACTTTACAACATGTGCTTCCAATGATCATATTGCACTTTTTCAAACAACAATTTTTGCCACAAATTTTTTTAATTTTTAATTTTTATTATTTTATTATTTTATTATTATTATTATATTATTTAAATATTTCGGACTCCTGTGGGCCCAGGACCCGTGAGCAGCCCTAATCGGACCGCAGGCCAGACTCGCGAGTCCTAAACCCTCACGCAGCCCACTCCTTTTAAATTGAGAATGGTCCATGTATGCAGAAGCCCATCTTCCTTTTAATTGAAAATTGGCCCATGAAATGGGCTATTTAAATAGCCCACGAAATTTAAAAAGAAAAAAATGGGCGAAAGCCCATATTTAGGCCCAAGCCCGGCTGGAGGTCTTCTTCAACCTCCAGCCGAGTCACGAATTTGCAGCAAAATCGGGTCGCACAACCCGGTTTTGACTCGAAGCTCCAAAGGCACAAATTAACATGATTCTTGATGAAATTTTCTCATGGGTTTTGCTTATAACATCAATATAATTAACTAGAATTAATTAAACAAAGAAAAACCAACTAAATCTTCAAAGTTTTGGATCTAAACCTCCCATGGCCGAAAATTCGGTTTTCTTAAATTTAAACCCTAAAAACTCAATTTAATACAACAAAAGGATACTAAAACAAATATATAGCAATACCTATGTAACGATTTACATCGAACATCAATCAATTGCAAGTAATTTGAAAATTCTACAACTTTTTCATGTATAAACCCTAGAATTTCAAATTTAAAATTCTCTCTCAATTCTCAACAAAATCATGCAAATTATATATGGTTGGAAATATCTCGACATGTAGAACAAAAGCCCTAGGGTTTTAGGATCAATCGAGCAAAAAATCCACCCGAAAAAATAATGCACATATTCAGCTTAAAGAGGAAAATTTCGAATTTTTCCATAAAAAAAAAAAAAGGGTTCTACAATCATATATGATTAGCTCTGATACCACATGTAAAAAATTTATTCACATAAACAACTAATCAATCATGAAAAACGGATCCATATATGATTGTAAAACACCGAGATCAATCAATACAATGGAATTAAAGCATACATGTTTGAGCCATTGATTCACTTGAAGAAAAGTAGATCACTTTGATAATCAGGGATCTATTAGAATGCCAGATCTTCCTCTCTATGACCTATTTCAGTATAGCAGCTTTCAATGGGATTAAAGCAAATGATATATATAACCTACCCTTTTATAGGCTAGAGAGGGGATCTAGCAAACCCTAATCAACAGCGTGTCAACTGAGCCCTTCCCATTATGGGCTTCAGTCAAACACAATTGCCTACATTTTGCTGCTGAACTAGGCCCATTATCAATAGATGCCAATACCCGATTTAATCGTATCACTTTAGGATTCAACAAATATTGTAATATTCATTAACCCGATTATTTAAAATAGAAAATCAATTAATTAATATAATCTTATAATATAGGAAATTTCCAACACTTTAATCATGTCAACGTTGATTAAACATATTATCAAATGAGAAACTAAGGGGAAGGACGAAAATACTAAGGGTACATTTGGGAAGACTTTGAGGAAAGTCCTTAAGAAAATGTAATCTTTAAGCAAAATAGTGTTTAGACAAATTAAATTTACAAAAAAAAATTTGTTATTAAAAAAAGAAAAAAAAAAAGAAAGGAGAGTTGGCCGGCCAAGGGCTTGGTCAATTACCACCGGCGAAAAGCTAACGCTTGTCGACGAAGGGCAAGTGGTTCAGTGAGGGGGAGGTGGTGCAGCGAAGGGCAAACGTCTAGCTAGGGTTGCTATGCAGAGGACGCAGCACGGCGAGGGTCATCGTGACCCAGATCACGCGATCTAGTCGCAATGACCTAAATCGCGACCAGATCACAAGATCCAAGTCGCGGCAACCCTCGCCAAACAGCCAAGCGACCCACCGCACCACAACCTTCATTCGAAGGTCGCAAGGGCCACTCGATCTAGTCGCGGTGACCCAATCGAGAGATCCGAGTCGCAACGACCCTCGCTGAATGGCTGCGCAACCCACCACGCCACAACTTCCATGCGGAGGTGGTTGATGCTCACGATCTAGTCGCCACAACCCAAATCGTGCAACAAGATCTGCATGCGATATGGGTCACTGTGACCCTTGCCGCACGACAAACCTCTTTAAAGGGTTGTGGGACCCTAGCCGGACCACTTGTCCTTCATCGCACCGCCTGCCCTTCGCATGACCACCTACCCTTCACGGGTGACCACGCATAGGTGATGGTTGTGTTCAATAGAGAGAAGAGAAGAAGATGAGGATGATGAACAGTTATCAAAGTAAAACCGGAAAAACGAAAAATTAACGAGGACAATTTCGGAAGAAAAATTTTATTAGCTTCAAAGCCAGCATGCCAAGAAAGCCTAGGGCAGCCCCTAATCTGTCTTGGGCTCTAAGCCTTTGGAAGGCTTGCCTTTGGCAAAGGCAAGTGAAAAAACAAATTGCCAAACACCAAATATTTGGCCCAAAGGCCTTTACACGCCCAAGGGACTTTGGGAAGGCAGTTCCCAAACGCACCCTAAGTGAGGTGAAGTCGAATCTATTGTCGTTTGCAAATCACTTGAGGCCTACATCCCTATCCTTGACTAATCTTTCCAAGTCTCCGCTCGACTTTGACGACGAAACAATCCAAGCTCACTCCACATCATTCGGCTTTCAAGAACCCATGGCAACATTAGTCAAATTCAATCCATGCCGCGAGTCTTGTGACCACTAACATCGATGCTCCTGTGAATATAATTGTTATGCTAATTTAGTATATATATTATAATAAATTCATATATATATGTTTACGTAATTAGACTTCTAGAATGATGATGGATGTAGGAATAAACAGACTCACTTGTCAATGGTATGATAGTGTCTTTAGATAATGCATGTGGATTTGAATCTAACTTACAAGAGGCGCCTTTCGAAAGAGTGATACGATTTAATGTTAGAAATTACAATATTAGACAATGCTTGATCGAGAAACATTATCAATTTTAAGCCAATATATGATAGACAAAACAGCAATATCTTAAGCGAATTAAGTTATTATGTTACGCAAATGCCTTAAAAAAGAAATCAGTCGCGATGTATCTCCCAAATAAAATAGACGCGACTCTAAAGAAACGTTTCGGAGGGGCTTAGGTTTGATCATTCCTTACGATGATTCATGGTTGCCACCGGAATCGCTTTCATATCATCTCTCTCTCTCTCTCTCTCTCTCTCTCTCTCTATAACGACATCACTGAGATACATGTTTCGACTTTTCTTTCTTCCAGTAGCCACGTGGAGCCAAATTAGAGCGCAAGCCACGCAATTGACTTCGGTCAACGACCTCGTACGATGGGCAAATGCCAAATGCTGTCTTCCATCCTCACCGTCCGTCTTACTCTTCATCTGGTAAAATTTTCATAAAGATTAAATATGTTATATAAATATTAGTTAAGTTTAGAGTAAATGTGTCAAAATATGCATAATTTTAGATTTTTTACGTCACAAAAAAAATTAAGATAAATTTGTTAGAGTATAATTTGGGGTTTTTGATAATTTTTAAATTTGTTAGAGTATAATTTGGGATTTTTGATAATTTTTTCTTTTATCAACTCTATATGTTTTAAAACTTTTAGCTATGCCTTGTGGAAATAAAATTTCAAATTCTAAGGCCATGTTTGGTGACACTATTTCGCTATTTTTCTATTATTTTGCTTCCTAGAATAAAAGAATAAAAATCCTTTTAGTAATCTCAATTAATTTTTCAATTCTTTAGAATATATTAATGGTTAGGGAATAAAATTGGAACAAAAAAAAAAATTACTTTTTATTTCGAGAAACAAAAAGAGAAGTAAGATCATTTTAGAAACCTAATACTGCCTTTACACAAACAACACAAAGTCCAGTCTCATGATCCAATCCGAGTCCCCTTTTTTGGAATGAAAATAATAAATAAATAAACATTCAGAAATTTAGGAAAAAATTAGAAAATAGATTTTGAGTAGTTTTACTTGATTTTAGTATTAATTCTAGTTTATAATTAGTTTAGCATAAAAATGAGAAAATATTTTAATGAAAATTGGATTCAAAATTGAATAAGTATTTAGGGTTTTATTATATGATTTTTTTTAATGCTATTTTCTTTTAGGCTACGTTTAATAGTCAAAATAAAATTTATTCTATCTTGCATTTAGTGTATGCTTAAGATAGGATAAAGTCGGATATAAGGATGATATAAACCGGATAAAATTATTCCATAAAGGAGGTGAGATAAATATGGATAGAATTTCTAATATTCATAATAGGAAAGTTATTTTCCCGAATGATAATCTTCTTAAATTAAAAAAATTAAAATTATATATTAATAAAAATAACATTTGAATTCTAATATAAGAAATTCAAAATAACAAAAAATTGCAATTTAGTTATTTAAATTATCATATTTTTATTGTGTATATTCGAATTTAATTCTTTTTTATAATATAAATTCAATATATAAATATAAATATTTTAGGTATTTTAGTATTTTAGGTATACTAGTTTAGTTTACTATTTAATACAATTTTAATAGAGAATGAAGTAAGGGGAAGAAAGAGATTAAAAAAAGAAATTAATTTGAAAAAAATAAAAATTAAATTAAAAAGCAAATAAAAATAAAGTAGGCAAGATTGTCACGAAAATTTTTACTATCTTTGTTTCTAAAATTTATAGTTCATTTATATTAATATATTATTTATACCAAAACAATATACATTACATGATGTGAATATATTCGATTTTATTAATGCAATCACGAAATAATGGCTAAGATATAGCAAAATCCCTAAATTTCATGTGATATTCTAAATCTCGATTAAAAGTTTGAACGACTAAACATAGCCTTAGAGATAATGTTAGATCACAAAAGCTTAGTGAGTCCAATCAATGTTTGCTCTTCTTCTTGTAGTTGGAAAAACTTAAAAGGTATATGCACCCGTTTATTGTAATGCCCAAAGATTTACTATCAATCTCCCTATATTATGAGTTATGTCTCTACTGCCACTTCCAACTATCTATCTTTCACTAACTATTATATTGGATTTTCTTAAACCATATTATAATATTTTGATCAATTAAAACATTACAAAAGTCCAGTTTTATTAAAACATGAAATGCTATGTCACCATTAACATTTTTTATAATTAAATGAAAAATAATGGGAGTAGATATTTTTAGGGTCATACCAATCACATTTATATTCTTTTTCTATTTTGGGAATATATGTCACGCCCCGAAACGTCGAGCGAGCCAACATCCCGCCATGGTCATGAAAATGCGACATTCCCAGGTAGTGTCGCCGACCCCAAAATTAATTATTAATGCGCAAGCGGAACGTACTAAGAAGCACCTTACATAAACATACGGGATAGGACAACAGGAAGATCAATTCAAAAACAAACATCATACTTTCATACATCATTGACAATCCAAGGCTTACATATACCAACAGGATCCGGAGACTATATGCACCAAAAATGGGTCAGAGTTTATGTGCATCGACAAAAAGGGGTCAGCCTACATAACATGGATCAGTCCACTAAAAAGAGGAACAGTCCTAGAACTACTACTCGAACTCGTTCGTCGATCCCACATCCTCCACATCAGACAACACCGGGTCTAGAGACGATGGGTTATCCACCCTACCATCAGGCGGGTCAGCTACACCCTCACCCAGGATAGCATCCATCACGACCAGTGGGATATCAAAACTGTCAAGTGGGCCAATCCTAAAGCCATTGGCCCCAAAACGAAACCAAGCCCTATACCTATGGGGTACCCTAACATCTTCAGTCTCCTGGATCCATACGGTAGTCCCGATCAACTCGTAGACCCAATGGCTCCCCGATCGGGGAAGTTGTGCACCTCGATAATTTGCACCGGGATGCCATTCTTCTCTGGGGTCCCGCCATCTACGATCCTGTAATATTTTCCTCAAACCGGGATGAGACTTTGTCTCAGCAAGTTCACCCTCCTAAACCCCTATTAGAAAGAAAATACGCCCCATAGTGGTCTAGCCACGCAGATATAAGACTTACCTCGCCTTCTAGCCTTCCTGCAGATTAGTACAATTCATAGCACTCAAGTACAAGTTATAATAAGCACGTGGACTATTGGAACACAATCCAATTCATTTAATTTCGAATTCACAGCAAGCATTTCAAATCATCATTCATCGGCGCCACACAAGGGCATAGCTTACTCGCAGTTCGGCTATCTACTGGCACAAAGCCAGGCATTGCCTCCCCCCTTGGAGCACGGCTTCGTCAGTACATCGACGGCGTTCCCGGAGGAGCATGGGCCTTAATCAATCATGCGACCCGCATCCACCGCGTGGGCATCCCATATAGGGGCAATTCCAACTTAATAGTTCAAAACAATTCCTCACAATTATCATACCACAACTCATAATCAATTTAAAGCACTTCACACGTCATTCACATATTACAATTGCAACATTAATTTTTAAGAACCCAATTTCGATATCAAACCCGACATTTGAGATTTTCTAATTAAAATCCATTTTTTTCCTCAATCAACACTCAATTTGCATTAACCATTCATCAATTCCAAATTCTAAATATACAAAGACGATCGGCACGAAATTCCGAGCAATTAGGGCCAAAAATAATTTTTCGAGTTTTTTTTATAAATAATATTTTAATGATTTTCGGAATATGATTTATTATTAAATAATCCAACAATTTCGAACAATTTACTTAAATCATAAATAAATTCCTTTAAGTCACATCAAGGCTTATTTTAAATAAACCTACTTAACCCTAAACTAAACATGCTTTACTTTAATTAAAACCACCTAATCTAATCCATATTTAAATGAACTAATATAACAACCTAATTTCAATCAACCTAAACTAAACGCACTTAAGACATGATTAACCTGCTAATCGGGGTTTAGTGAGTTAAACTCACCGGAATCGCTTTCCGACGAGTCTCCGGCGAAGAGCACGACGACGCCGACGACAAACCGAGCTTTGAAGGGCGGCGGACGGCGGCTGAATGGGCGGAGGAACGGCGGAGAAAGACCGGCGGAGGAAGCTAGGGCTCCGAACGGCAGCTCACGACGACGGACGGCGGTGACGGGGGCTTCGGCGGCGACAAACAGCAAGCGGGCTTGGAGCGACGACGGTCGGGACTCGCGGCGGAGACGGAGGCAAGGCGGCTCGGCGCGAAACGGGACGGCGGGCGGTCGCGCGCGGGCGAGCGGCGACGGCGAACTCCGGCGGCGAGCGACGAACGGCGACGATCGTGCGGGCGAAGGGCGGACGGCTGCTCGGTGGTTCCGCTGGTTTTCTTCCTCCTTTCTCTCTCTCTCTCCTCCAAGTTCAAAAGGAAGAAGATGATGGGGACAAGGGGGAAGTGACATCCCACCTTTCCAAGGTCTCATCCCCACCTTCCACTTGTCACAACCCTAGCCCATCTTGCCTCATTCATGACATCACAGGTGAGGTCATCATCCACTAACTCCAAACCTTCCACAACTTTAGTCCAATAGGTTCAATTTCATTTTCCGCCGGGGTCCAAATTCTTGCACATTCCCTTACTTCAATTTCCATCAATCCTCATCCAATTGAGTCCAAATTAAAGTCCATAAATTAGTCCAATGTTCCTAATAAGCTTTGTGACGCACCATGACTTCCAATTTCAGAATTCGATCACAATTTCATGGTTAATTTCACTTTGGCACAATACTAGTGCATTCTAATCTACCGAGCAGCGTTTACAAATTTTTGTGCATTTGACTTGCGGTTGATCATTTCAAGCCACAACTTTCGGTTGTCGGGGGAAATCTTAAGGTTTCAAATACGAGCACAGGATACCCAATCGTTAGAAAAGTCGGCCCAGTGTTGGTCGACAAGAATTGTGCGATCCGGTGGAATCACCCACACCTGATCACATGCCTCTGTCGAGCCAATCTATTTCCGATCTCTAATCAATTTTTATTTGTGCTTTAATGACCCTTGCATTTATCTCGGGTCGAAAAGGTCGCTATTAATCAAATTCTCGAGTCTTATGCATTAGAATTTCTTAACGGCTTCACCGGATGACTAGCTTTCACATGAGTGGCCGACTCAAGGAAATGGACTATATGCGTGCCAACGAAATTCCCGTATAAATTTATTGAAATTAAAATTGGAAAATCGGGCTGTCACAATATAAATTTTGTACAATTACTAAACGTTTTCTTTTGCTCAAAAACTCATCCAGAAAATAAAAATGGAAAAAGCTATTTCTGAACAAAAATTATTTTCGAATAGAAATATTATCAAATGCAATCTAAATTGTTCAAAGCTTGTCCACACATTGCAATTTGCCATGGTGCGCCTTGGTAATAAATTTTCCAAAAGAGGATTGATATTTCACCTTTTAAGCTGTCTTAATGTTGATTCCATTTTTCTTATAAAAGAATGTCATCATAAAATTACTCAAATTTTAGTTGGGTGTCCCTAGTTTCGTAATTATCAAATATTGTATTTATCATCCATCTTTTACATGTCGTTCGGAAGAATTGTTTGCCCTAAACTTATTGTCTACATATTAATTTTTATTTTCAATTTTTCAATTCTGTTAATTTTAGATTTTTACGTCAAAACTTTAATATAATTCTTTCAATTAATTTTTTCATCCGTATAAAAAATTTAGTGTCGGTTGCAAAATTTCTCTCATATCATTGTGTGGACCACGTGGCTGTCCGGATTTGTTTTCATACTCATACTAGATTTTCCGAATAGTCTCACAACAAAAATATCTTCGAGAGAAGACCGTACCCTTCTTCTTTATGAATTCTTGCTTCACCGTCTCCATCTCCCGCTCCTTCTCTTTCTTCTTCTTCTTCATGAATTCTTGCTTCACCGTCTCCATCTCCCTCTCCTTCTCTTTCTTCTTCTTCTTCATCCATATTTTCAGAACTGAGGTTGCACCTGAATATTTGGATCATGAGTGCCCAAACACCACCCTCTTCACTTCCAACTCTCCTACAAATCCAACCTCAATATCCTCCTCTCTTCCCTCTCCTCCGCCGCCACCAACAGCACCAATGGGTTCGCCAATGCCACCGCTGGCCAAAACCCTCCAGACCGGGCCTACGGGCTCTTCCTCTGCCGTGGTGACCTTGACACCGCCATCTGTTCAAAGAAAAAAAATCATTACACAAGCGATTGTATACATCATTGATCTGAGAGAGTGAGTAGCTATAATTCCCTAAGAAAAAGACGCGAGGCGATCGAGGATCACATATAAAACTTTCTGGTGTTTAGTGCGTTGGTTGGTCCTGGGCTTTTAGCTTGAGTGGTGACTCCGGTGATGATCTGCAACTTTTTCTTTAAGAAAACTGTTGGCCGGGGTGGAATGGTATTATAAGTATTGACAAAAAAGACAATTTGAAAGGTACTGTCAGTTCTTTCAAGTCTCTAATGCTACAAAGTCGTGATGAAGTATCTTTTAGGTGAAAACATTTTCTTAGGTGGGTTCTACATCCACTTACAAGATTAGTTTATTTACATAACAATTGGTTAAAGGTCGCTTTTAATCAAATTAATGGTTAATCCCCTATAAACAATTTGTGCACTCGCATGGGATTTAGGAGAAAGGATAGATTTGTGAGCACAGATCATGGATTACGCTTCATTTCTTCTGGACATTTGCTCTTTAAGCGTGCCCTTTTTGTTTTACTCTATATTTTACATTTGCTCTGGCCTATGGTAGCAATTCCAGTTTCTAGAATCCCACACAGTCATGAACGCATACACTGATGCTACTAAGATACGGTTGCACATATGTAGGCAAAAGCAATAAAACTACCGTGATTATCATCGCTATCGCCGTTGCTGTTGGCGTAGGCATGGTGCTTCTCTTCCTCGCTCGTTGTTTCAGGCAGAGGAAAGCGGCCAAGACGTATGAAGCCGTCCAAGGAGATCAAAGCGGTATGGAATATGTACCTGTGCCACATACGCGAATTGAATGATGAGACAGTACACAGTACAAACGGGGATGTATTATGTCTATGCTTTTGGCAAAATGACCATTTAGTCTTGTTTCTTCGTGTAGGCACGAGTGATATTTGAAATGCCGAGTCCTTGAAGTATGATTTAGCCACTATACAAGCCACCACAGACAATTTCTCTCGTCAAAACAAGTTGGGTGAGGGCGGATTGAGAGTTCTAGTATGAACAAAATAAAGGAGTTAGGGAAGAGAATAAGAACACAAGATTTATAGTGGTTCGGCTTAATCCAAGCCTACGTCCACTCTCCCACGCTAATAGCCTTCTTGGCTGGATTCCACTATGCAATCAATAAGATATTACAACTTCGAGTGCAAACACTTAGTAGTAGATCACACTATCTCACTAAGTCACTCTTTTGGCATTTCTCTCACGATTATAAACGTTTAAGCTCTCCAAAGACAAGTGTATGATCGAAGGTCGCTCAGACTTTGGAATTATAAATTCTACGCTCCGTCTCTTACTTGCTCATCGGTCCATGATCTCCTTAAATACTCCTCCACTTCCAAACTAGCCGTTGGACAGCATCCCGGAGAATCGTCTTCCAATATACCCATTGGACAGCTCTGTATCTAGAAGATTTAGTAGCCGTTGAGTGACAAAGGTAAAATCCCAAATTGATTCCGATCGCCCATACAAACGAAATCTTGGTTTCCATAAGTAAAGCTTCTTCGTATAGAAAGTTCTTGCCTTCAAGATCCAATCGTCAATCAAATCAATCTTGATGTGGAATCCAAACCAGATCACTAGCCGTTGTATAATTGGGCTTGAGTTACGATTCATCGAATCTGGATGTAAAGTCTGAGTCTGTAGACTTTACAATATGAGTATGTAGACTTTACAATCTGGGTCTGAACCCAGTTCAGCTTCAGCATAGAGTCTGTCTTCTAGTTCAGCTTCAAAGATAGAGTCTCGTCTTTCCGGTTCGGCTTGAAAGATAGAGTCTGTCTTCCGGTTCATCATTCACGTTCGAGTCTGGAATTAGTCGAGTTGACGGACTTACGATGTAGAACAGACTTTGACACTAAAGTCCTGGCGCAGTCTTCGACTTTGAGTCTTGAGTCCGCGGTCTTCGACTTTGACACGTAAGTCTGAAATCTTCGAATATACTGGACATATGTTACGTTCAGTCTTCTGGCCGTCTTCTGACTTTGATAATATCCTTTACATGTTCTATCATCTGCATAGTCTATTACTCAACCATCAAACATGTTAGTAGCCTTTGATTTATTTTGTCATCTTCAAAACATCATAAGGGATTTCCCTAACACGGATTCCGTGAATTTTCCAGGTATGGTCAGTCAAAAACTAGATTGAGAATGGTTTAAATATATATATATATATATGTACGTATATGAAGATCTTTGGTTTTGTAATATCGAAAAGCTGTGATCGAAGCTATTCATGTCTAGTTAGACATCGAAATACTAACCTTCCATGACAGGCTTCCCAATGAACAACAAGTAGCTGTGAAGAGACTATCTCAAAGCTCAAGACAAGATGCCCAAGAATTTAAGAATGAAGTCCTACTAGTAGCGAAGCTTCAATGTCGGAACCTTGTGCGGCGGCTCGGGTTCTGTTTGGAGGGTGAAGAAAAACTGCTTGTTTATGAGTTTGTGCCAAAGAAAAGTATCAACTATTGTCTATTTGGTATGTTGCCTTTTTATATATTTCTAAGTTATTGCTTTTGATGTTGAGGTGACCATGTGATTAGCCTCTAATTATGTTTAATGTTTCGCTAGCTTTAGGAACCTAAATTTGTTCCTTGCATAAAATCTGTTCAAGAAGATTTATCAACTGAAAATACCTGCAATTTCAACCATGCATACATGCAAGTCCTGAAAATGAGCAAGGAATTGGATTGGTCGAGATGTTACAAGATAGTATGTGGGATTTGCAATGAAATGAGCCCAAAGATTTCAGATTTCGGCATGGCAAGGTTCGTTGGAGTCGACCAAACACTGGCAAATACCAATAAAATGTGGGGACTTTGTAAGTATTGTTATGCTTTGTTCTCTACTTCTTATGCTTGTGTAGGCTTATGGCTTATATTGCTCATGTATTATGGATTCCAGTGGTTACATGTCACCTGAGTATGTGATGCATGGACAATTCTCCATGAAGTCCGATGTCTATAGTTTTAGTGTTCTACTTCTTGAGCTCATTAGTGGCAAGAAGAATATTTTCTTCCTTGAAGAAGTTGGGTCGCAAATCTTGCTAGCTATGTAAGTTGAGCAAACTTACTATAACTAGTTTGAAAATTGTTGAACTGAGCAAATCGCATGTAATGAGACTTTTTTTTCAACGAATTCTTTTTAGGCCTGGAAAAATTGGAGAGATGGTACGCCATTGGAAGTGTGAGATGCTGCCATCAGAGACTCGTATTCAAGGGATGAAGTTCTTAAGATGCCTCCACATTGATCTACTTTGTTGTTCAGGAAGATCCAATGGATAGACCCACGATGGCAAACTTAGTCCTCATGTTGAGCAGCACCGCCCCTACAACCAGCGTTCTTCCTCCGTAGCAGAACAGAGAGACCAATGAAAGATCTCGAATCGGACCAATCCACCAGTAGGTCCATGGCAATGTCGATCAATGAGATGTCAGTCTCCGAAATATACCCCCGGTGAACGGTAATGGGAGTTGAAGTCTTTCTTCATGATTTGTCTCATGACTCATGAGAACTTGATCTTAAGATCCCTGGCGTTCCAATTCGATCATTGATGAACAATAAGCAAACACCCATTTCCTAAATATCTATAAGTAAAAAGTGTCTTCTTGAGGCAAATCATGATTTGATCTACTAGAGTGGAATCATTTGCTTATAGTACTTTCCATGATATATGATAAGACATTCGTACGTACACGTACCGCATTAATTCAATCACGGTTATTAGAGATCTAGGTCATGGACCTCAACTACAGATATATGCATTTGCATCTTTATTTGATTATATTGGTTGGTGGTTGATTACAACGGAAAGGCAAGCAAATTCATGTGCACATTTCTTATGTCTAGACCTATCAAACAGTTAGGTCGGATTGAAAATGATTTGATCTAAATTGACTCATTTAATTTGTTTGGACCCATTTTCATTGTAATGTAACTCTACTACTCACACCCTACTCTATTCATATTAACTAAACCACTTCAATATTTAACCAACTTAGAAAAATTCATATTCATAGTGCGGTGTGAGCGTGAACCCATGTAACACCCACATTTTTTTAAGCCTTACCATTCTAATTCAATTTATTACCCATTTATTGAATTTAATTAATTCATATAAACCCAGCAAATATGAGTTTAAGAAATGGGTTCATAACTCATTTTGATACATCCACCAATGTTTACACAAGAATAAACACCTCCCTATGGTTACCGCCTTTGTGGCCTAGCACCAACATCCAACAAGGTCCACTCCCCTCGTTTTCAATCTTTATCATCTCTAAAACTAACTCAGTAGCTTGCCGGTGGATTTCGTCGCCATAACCCTAGCATAAGCTTATTTGTCACATCTAGTCGATCATCGAAATCGCTGAAGCTTGACCATCCATGGTTGCCGCCAGGGGAGTGTGAAGCCTCGCGTAAGCTTATTTGGATTCATCGACGACATGGTCATGGGCCTTATGGCTTTTTGGGCCATCCTATCACTGTACCTAAGTTAGGATCCAGCAAATAATTCACCATGTGAATGATAAACCGTCAAGTTTTACCAAACAACTACAACTAATGCTGGCCCACAATAGATAACCACAAAATTTCTCACAACCTTTTTCTAGAAAACCTTAATTTGACCAGGCTGCTTCAAGATCGTACAAATGCCATTCACATGGAAAGATCAACTTTAATTATTGTTGCTTGTACGATTAGTCCATCTTTAGATCTAGCCTTCCCCAGAAATATATACACGCACCTGCAAGAAGCGAGCGTGGACCAACATCCGCCTGGCAAAGTAGGTTATCAATTTAAGCCTTTAGTAATTATCTGTCATTATCTTATAAAACTTTAGGGAGATTTCATTTAATAACTGGTGTATTAGAGATGTCTTTTTATCTAGCTATCTATTTAATTTTCTACATTTGACAAATATTTGCCTTTCATTCGAAGTACAGAGATTAAGTTTTTTTCAGTACAAAAGACGTTGATCTCATTATAAATAATTAATTATTTATGGATTTATCGACATATAACCAAGGTCATGAGATAATGGGGCTAATGTATCTATTTATCAATTATGTCAAGAAAACCAGGGTTCCTAATTTTGACTAGACAAAAGAAAAAAAAAAAAAAAAAAAAAGACTAGCTACGTATTACACTGTACTTATGTAAATGTTGATTGAAAATATTCTCAATTGAAGAACTTCTATATGAAGGAGAAGGAAGAAAATACTAAATTACAAAGGAAATTGGTAGTCAAATATCCAACAGCCCCACAAAATATTTTAAGTGGATTGAAGTCCAATTAGTCCTTGTTTGCAACTCAATTGAATAATTTTTTGAATTAATTTCTGATGACGTGGAACTCAATGTAGAGAATTCATTTTCTTCGATGAAAACCTATTTAAATTGACTATGATGTTTGCAAGTAACATGAATGTCTTCCATCTCTCTCTCTCTCTCTCTCTCTCTTTGGTCTACATCCTTATCCTTGACTTATCTTCTCAACTCTCCGCTTGAGGTTGAGGACCAAAGAGTCCAAACTCACTCCACATCCTTCAAATCCACGGTACCGTTTCTAGAATTGCGTCCAAATAAAGTTTATGACACGAGTCACGTGATCTTTAATGCTAACGCTTATGTGAACAAAATCAATAAATTAATTCAGTATATGTATTAAAATGAATTCGGACCGTCAGATTCAATAGCTCTCTTGAGCTCACCCCTTGCAATCCAATCTAGTATATAAATTATGTTTACGGACTTTTGGGATTACGATGGAGGGAGGAATATATGAACTCGCCCACTAAAGAGGTGATAGTTATCTGGATAATGCACGCAGATTCAAATATAATTTGTAAAAAGCGTCTTATGAAGAAATTATACGCGTTGGCCCCATTTGTAAACACTATCAAATTTAGGACGCATTTAATAAAGTTTTCTGTTCTGGGAATAATTTTTTAATGGAAATAGTTTTTTTTTTTTTTTTGTTCCGAGGAACAATTTCTAAGTATAAGAATGCGTTTGGTAACTACAAAAAAAAAAATTATTCCAAAGAACATAAATGTGTTTAGTAAACTTGTATAATTTTTTTGTTTCTTTTAATTTTTTAATATTTTTATTTTATTTTTCCTTTTTCTTTTTTCTTTTTCTTTCTTCCTTTTGGCCGGTCATCTCCTCAACCATGGCCGGCGACCGGCCGACGAGAGCCGGTGACCTCGCCTTGGCTGGGCCAACTCGAGCTCACCCAGATCCGACGAGGCCGAGCTCGCCTAGCCACCAGTGAGGCTCAGCCTCGTCAGGCCACCGCTAGGTCGGTGTCGCCCAACAGTGGCCTGACGAGGCCAAGCCTCATCGGTGGCTAGGTGAGCTCAAGCTCGCGCAAATCCAACGAGGTCGAGCTCGCCCAACCACTGGTGAGGCCAAGCCTCACCGAGCAACCACTGGGGGACACAAGCCTCGCCGGTGGCTAGGCGAGCTCAACCTCGTTGAGGGCCGGCGACGCTCCGGCGAGATCGCCAGCCCTCGATGGCTGGTCGTCGGCCATGGCCGAGGCCAACGACCAGCCAAAGAAAAAAAAAAGAAGAAAAATGAGAAAAAAAGAAGAAGTGTTTCTCGAAAATATTCAGAGAACAAAAACAAGTTTTTTTCTATTTCATATTTCAGTTTCAAATCTGTTCAAAAACAAACAAAAAAAATAGATTTTTTTGTTCCCGAGAATAAAAGTGTAAACAAACGCATTTCTATTCTTTTTTTGTTTCTCAAAACAAAAAACATAAATTTTTGTTCTAAAAAACAGAAATAATTTTAAACAAACAAGGTCTTAGTGGCCTTCTAGAGACATAACCGTTGGAGTCTGTGTACAATAGATTAATTAGGACAACATCTTGAGTAAATTTGATTAGAGTGTGTTACACAACGACCCAAAAAGAAAAAAATCATTTGCATTTTTTCTCTCGAGTAAATAGGCATAACCTGAGTGAAATGTTTCAGATGGGTATGATTGTTCCTTATGCCGTCGAATCAAATTGCACGAATCAAATTTCAAATTTCGAAATTATTACTTTTATTACCGTAATTTTGATGGAAAATTCAAAGCTATAAGCACCACCAAAAATCCCTTTCGTCCCATCTCTCTCTCTCTCTCTATATATATACAACGACATTACTGGGATGATACAGGTTTTGACTTTTCGTATTCCAATCTCCACTTGGAGCCAAATTAGAACGCCACCCAAGCAGTTGGCTTCGGTCAACGACCTCGTACGAGGGGCAAATGCCATCTTCCATCCTCATCGTCCGTCTTACTCCTCCGTCCCCGTGGAGTGTTGATGGCCCACCTACGCCTAACTCCTGACTCTTTAACCTCACGGAATGGACTTCAAGGAAAAATCCCACGCCGGTTTGTCTTGACTTGTCAAAAAGAAAAATCCCTTTTGACCTTTCAAACTATATAATAGCTTTTCATGATTTAACGACCCGACTGATTCAAAACTTGTAGATATGTCATGAGGAATGAAATTTAAATTTTAATTGTCCAAAACATGGTCCTTGAATTTGAAATTGCAGTGATGCGCTTTGCATTAAATTTTTAAAAACAATATAATATTTCACATTCTAAGCTTTCAACTGTGGTGCCTAACCTAATGATTTCAATTACATCTTTCTTAAAAAGAAGGTGATTATAAAATTGCTCAGATTATATATCACTCATCAATTAAATGTCAATGTGTAGACTATATGATACTTTTTATAATTATAGTGAGGACATCGAGCCCTACGTAATAACTGCAATTTCCTACCACAAGCCAGAACGAGTCTATATCTCTAATGCTTTTCTAAAGCATTATTACCAACGCTTTGTGAAACAGAATTTGGAATATGACAATGTCTAAGTGATTAGCTTAGATACTAGGGCTCTGTATGAGAACGTTTATGTTCCTCCGGATTTATGTTCTTTTATTCCCTTGAACAAAAAAAAAAAATAGAAATCCGTTCGATAACGCCAAGTTGTTTTTCTACTCCTCAGAATAGAAAGTTAACTAGGAATAAATTTAGAGCAGAAACGAAAAACAAAAAAAAAAAAAAAAAAGTTGCTTATTGTTCCTAGGAACAATTTCTAGAAATAAACCAATTTTCTTTTTTATTTTTCTTTTGTTCCTCTCTCTTGCCGCCGACCGATGCCTCCATTGCCGACTGCCGTCTGCTAGACCGCCGCCACCAACCGCCGTCTACCAGCTGCCGACCACCTACCACCATTCACCATTGTTGCTGCATGACCGCCGGCTGCCGACCATCACGCCAACTGCCGGGCCAGCCATCGGCCGCCACCAACCGCCAGGCCGTCTGCACGGACGGCACCAGCGATTCGTGAGCAAGAATAAAAAACGAATATATACAAAAAAAAAAAAAAAGAAGCTATATAGTTACCAAATGCATTTCTATTCTCTTTATATTTCTAGAGTAGAAATTTTGTGTAGTTACCAAACACCTTATTTTACTCAGAAATTATTCCTCGAAATAAAAATAGAAAAGAACTATTTCTAAAAAAAAAAAAAAAAAAACTCTTCCCAACTAAAAAGCGTTACCATTCGCACCCTAGAATTTCACTTGACCTGGACCTTGCTTGCATTTGTAGTCATCGGATGCCCACCATCATTTGAAGATCAATAACTAAGATAAAACATTGGCAACCCAGCAGCTACATAATTTTAAAAGCATGAAAGCTAACCCCATATTTGAAGTGGTTTTTACTATTACATTTTCTTGTGCACCTGGTATTGTTCATGCTGCAATTATTGGTCAAACACGACGGTCCAGATCTACTCTTAGAATATATGTTTATCAAAATTGAGACTCTGCGGAGTTCTCCCGACAAAAATTATCTGGGAGAGCAGACCATCCTCCTCTTCTTCCTATAATTCCGTCTAGTTAGCTAATCATGAATTCTTGGTTCACCATCTCCCTCTCTCTCTCCTTCGTCTTCTTCTTCATCAAAATTTTCAGTACCGAAGCTGCACCCACTTATCTATTTCATGCTTGCCCAAACACCACCCTCTTTACTCCCAACTCCGCCTACCAATCCAACCTCAACACTCTCCTCTCTTCCCTCTCCTCTGCCGCCGCCAATGGTGCCGACGGCTTCGCCAATGCTACTGTTGGCCAAAACCCTCCCGACCAGGTCTATGGGCTCTTCCTCTGCCGTGGTGACGTCGACACTGCCACGTGCAGCGACTGCGTGGCCACTGGAAAACAGGATATACTCCAAAGATGCCCCAACCGGCGAGTCTCCATGATCTGGTACGATGAGTGTATGTTGAGGTACTCCGATGGGTCCATCTATTCGGTCATGGAACAAGTGCCTTCTTTCACGATGTACCACACCAGGAACATCACCAATCCAACCCAGTTCATGCAAGTCGTGGGAGAGACCATGGACGAAATCACCGTGAGGGCTTCAGTCGGCAAGTCGGGGAAGAAAGTCGCAGTCGCAGAGGCAAACTTTATGGGCTTGCAGAAGCTGTACACGCTCGCACAGTGCACGCCGGACTTGACCGTGTTGGAGTGCAACACGTGCCTCCGGGCAACGATCGCAGGTCTCCCACAGGGGAAGCAAGGTGGGAGGTTGTTCACTCCGAGCTGCGGCATGAGGTTCGAGCTGTATCCATTTTACAATGCCTCCGCCGTGGCGGCCCTGGTGCCTCCGCCGTCCTACCTTCGTTCTCCTCCTGCTCCCGTGACCAGACGTAAAGGTACATGTTTGTTTTTGTTATTTGTCTTCTGCTATAACAGAAAGATCTGTCCAAATTTTATTTTATTTTTTTCCGGCGAATTACTCATCCTACTTTATAATTCGAATAAGTGGAGTGAACCTTTTAATAAAAAGGGAAGAAAAAATCATGAGTACCATAATTCTTGTACATGGTGCCATAAATATTTAATTAATCACTTAAATATCATATATTTACAGGAAATTTCACTCAAGTGACATCAACGATTTTACCGGTCAAAATTCTGACATGTTAATAATTTAACATAAAATTATTAGATATGCTTGCTAGGAAAATGATGTTATCAAAAGCGTGCAAAAACGAGTCATTAATCCTTTCTTACCCCAAATTGATGAAGTGGGACTTATTCGGACTCAAACCCTAACCCTATCCCTAAGTTAGGTCCAACAGCGGCCAGTCTTTGTCCCACAAGTGCCACCAAATAACATCCTTGGGGAGAAGGCGCCGCTACTGGTTCCCTAAGGGCCGCCGCAATGGAAATTCCTTTGATTTGTGGTAACATAGCTTTCTCTTCGTGGGATGGACCGGTATTATGTGTATTGACATTGGAGATTTTCCCTTCGAGACTGCGAGCAAAAAGCAGCAAAAATCAAGGCCATGTGGAATAGTGTGTGCCGTGTGCTCGTGGCGATGTCTTTCATCTCAATTTCTTGAGCAATCAGTTGCTTGTCAATTTGGTGCAAGGAAAGGGTTAAAATGACATCCTTTCTACACACTTTGATGTATCCAGCAAGCCACATCACATAATTTTATATCAAATTAATGCCATGTCCAACTAAGCCCTCTTGGGGGCTTGCTTATCATGTAAATACCATGGAATAAGGTTTGATCCCATCCATGGGGATTCAATAAATATTCCATTCCAAAAATAGAAAGTTCAAAACAATTGGAATTTTTTCGAAGAATGAATGCGGTTACTAATACATGATCTAACATGCACAAAATGAAAATCTCATTCTCGATTCTACAAAAATTTTATGAAAACCTTTCATTTGCTTCTCTTCAATGGAAGTTTTATTTTCCCAAAATGTATCCTAATTTTTGGTCTAATTCTTCTTCTGATGATCGATTCAACCTTTGATAAATATATATATACAACAGGTTTAGTAATGAGAATATAATGGCCCTATTGTTCCAATGGAGAGAAGAACCTATGATTATATTTTCAGGAAATTTCCAAACAAACAATTTCAATGAAATATTTCAATTTCTTATTTTAGTGTGTTCAACTCTATGTATTCCTTTATCCGTAAAGTGCATTGAATGTATAGAAATGGCTATTACAGAGTTTCTCTTATTCGTATTAACAGTTACTCTACGAATTGAAAAGTCCAAATAATCAACTTTGCAATCAGTTGATAGAATCAATAAGTCTTCAAATCGTTCATTAGAAAAAATTCCAATGACTCTACACTTGTGTTCTTTGCTTGTCTTCTCCCTGCTTCAAGCACTTCAAAGCAGCACAATTTACAGCATAACTGCATCAAGTCCACTGGTTCAAAACCAAACCCTTGTCTCTAGTAGTCAAATCTTTGAGCTCGGGTTCTTCACACCTAATGGATCAGCAAAGCAGTACGTAGGAATATGGTACAAGAAGTTGACTCCCTCCAGAGTTGTCTGGGTGGCCAATAGGGACAAGCCACTGGGACATACAGATCAATCTGCAAGTTTAATAATTGGTGAAGATGGAAATATGAAGCTTCTTGATGGCCAACAAAACACTGTGTGGTCTACTAATGTCATGGCAAAGTCGAATTATTCTGAAGCACTGCTTTCAGACTTTGGAAACTTTGTTCTTCAAGACAGGAACGCGAATATAATGTGGGAAAGCTTTGATGAGCCAACTGACACTCTCTTGCCAAACATGAAGATTGGAGTAAATGTGAAAAAAGGAAAGAAACTAAACTTGACTTCCTGGAAAGGGGAAGATGATCCCTCACTCGGAAGCTTTGTCTTGGGAGTGACATCAGAGACACCACCTCAGCTTTTCACTTGGAATGGATCAATTCCTTACTGGAGAAGTGGACAGTGGGATAAAACCAAGTTCATCGGAATACAGAACATGACCAACACATACTACGATCTTCAACAAGATAACGTCCAGGGAACCTCATATTTTTACCTCAATAATTACAACAACTCCATCTTTGGATATACTTTCATCTCTTCTGAAGGATCTGTGAAGTCAGTTTATTGGATCAATGGCTGGTTAACATACTGGAAGGCACCAGCACCAACTAACCCTTGTGAAATTTATGGAATATGTGGCCCCTTTGGAGTTTGTAACCCGTTTAGTTCACCCATTTGCAGATGCTTACAAGGTTTTAAACCTAGATCAGATGAAGAATGGAACAGAGGAAACTGGACCGGAGGGTGCCTTAGGAAAATGGAATTGAATTGTCAGAAATCTGCAAGCGCAGCAGCTTCAAAAACTGTGGAAAAAGATATGTTCTGGCAAATGAGACAAATAAAATTGCCTGATTTCGCTGATCATTTGTTGATAGATAATGCGGAAGGATGTCAAAGTTGGTGCCTAGAAAACTGCTCGTGCTTGGCCTTTTCTTATGTGAATGCTATAGGATGTATGGCTTGGAGTAAAGACCTCCTAGATACTCAGCAATTCTCCATGGGTGGCGAAAATCTATTTATTCGACTTGTGGGTGCAAGTGCAAGTGCGGATACAGGTTGAAATGGTTGAATCAATACGCTTTTGGTTTTGCACTTCATGTGCTTCTTATAATATATTTTCTATGGTTCAGGTGTACCTATGCGGACAAAACTTATCATCAGCCTAAGTACTATTTTTGGCATCATCTTATTTGGAGCTGGTATTTCAGTCTGTTGTCTTTCAAAGTGGAGAGGTAATAAAAGATGTACAGTTTGTTGCTGTTTTAAGGATGATTTTGCACTAACTGCAATATAAGAATCTTGAATTATTGTTCTAACCACGACTTCAGAAGCCTGTTCTACTACTGTTGTTCTTATGCTTATCTTGAGTTGATTTCGTTCTATCTGTAAAATGCAGGGAAGTTTAGGAAAATGACAATCCCAAGGCTCTTTACATCAGAAGAACTGCTAAGGGACACTGCTTGGAAAGACCAAATGAAGGAAGATGATACATCAAAATTGGTCGTTTATGACTTTGATAGCATACGCCTCGCGACAGACAACTTCAACATGAAAAACAAACTCGGGCAGGGAGGGTTTGGCCCAGTTTATAAGGTAAAAGAAAGGCCTTCTCTGAGGGAAATAAGGAGATTATCCAAGGTCTGATAGTGCTATTCATTTTGAAACAGGGAAAACTGAACGATGGTAAGGTGATAGCAGCAAAGAGACTTTCAAGCAGCTCGGGCCAAGGCATAGCGGAGTTCAAGAATGAGATTCTTCTAATTTCCAAACTTCAACACCGAAATCTGGTGAGACTCCTTGGTTGCTGCATTGAGGGAGAGGAAAAGATTCTAGTGTATGAGTACTTGCCCAACAAGAGCTTGGACACCTTCCTCTTTGGTTAGTCTCACTCTTTGAAGAACTTATTCCTACTTTCAACAAAATCCGGTATTGAAACTAGATATTTCTTCTGTTTGCGACCTTGTTCAGATTCAAAAGAGAAGGCAAAACTTAGCTGGAGTGTACGCTTCCACATTATCCAGGGGATCGCCAAAGGGCTGCTTTACCTCCACCGCGATTCTTGCCTTAGAGTCATACATCGGGATTTGAAAGTGAGCAACATTCTCTTGGATGAAAAGATGAATCCCAAGATTTCAGATTTTGGGCTGTCACGGATGTTTGAAGGCACTCAAGTTTTGGTAAATACTCACAAAATTGTGGGGACACTGTAAGCTTTCTATCATCACTATTAGGAGTACTTACTCATGAGGCAATATATCACCTTAAAAAGTAGATTAGCAATATAATGCGCTCAGCTTTCCCTTCATACATGTCCCAACCGTTGCTTTACTATTACCGAGAAAACTCTTCCATGTACATCCAATGGTTCCAATATGTTAGTTCACTCCGAGGTAATTATAGACCAGCGCCGCAATGCAAATGCTAAAAGATATGAGAAATACAATGCTCGTCAAGTTGGATGTTTATGACCCTCCAATTTTCTCATCTCTCATGTCATCATCCTTTAGCCTATGATTTGTTTTGTTTGAACTGTACTTCAAGAATGCTCCACTTATATTATTTTGTCTACAGTGGCTACATGTCTCCAGAGTATGCCATGGGTGGAATATTTTCTGAGAAATCTGATGTTTATAGCTTTGGAGTACTGCTATTGGAGATTATTAGCGGCAAGAAGAACACAAGTTTAGATTACCCAGGGCAACATCTCAATCTCCTTGCTTATGTAAGAGCAAGATCTAACTTCGAACTACTACACCTCCATTTTAGTTTTCAACCTTTGGTAGTCCTTGAAACACTCTTGACAATCGACTAGTTGTTACAGGCTTGGCACTTGTGGTGTGAAGACAAAGGATTAGATCTAATGGATGAAGGCATTGCCGATGCATTTTTGGTGTCAGAAGTGATGAGATGCATTCAGTTAGGGCTTCTCTGTACGCAAGACCATGCCACAGATAGACCCAACATGTTTGCCGTGGTTCTAATGCTGAATGGGGAGTCCAATCTTTCACAGCCAAAGCAACCGACATATACATTTTCACGCTTACCGGCTCACGAAGTCCCATCACAAGAAGAAAGCATCCGATCCATGAATACCATCACCATTAGTACAGTTGAAGGAAGATAAAATTCTCAAATGCATTTCCACTATAATTCATCTTTCCAGGGGTTCAGTGTTCACCAAATTAAGCGGCTTGGATGTGCAATATTTTGTTGCACTTTTATGTGGATATATGATGTAAACATAGAGATTGTGAGGGAATCTGAGTTGCTAGCTCTTTGGTAGAACAGTGTTATGTGGGCAAGGACGCAAAAAAGTTCAGAACATCTGTAAGCAGAACTAAAGTGTTAGAGCTTCTTTTTAAAGAGGATTTGATAGTTAAATTTTCACCTAAAAGATCAAATTCTCCGTCAAACGACAAAATTTGACCCCGAGGAAATACTGTGATCACACGCCATTTTGCATTGACATTTTTATCAGTACATCTCTACAATTAGAAACTAGGGACATTGTAGTCTTATTATCTTGGACCCTATGTCAAGAGATAGGCATCACATATGCATTTCATAAAGATTAAGTATCGAATATGCTAATAATGGCAAAATTCGACCCCTAACTAAAAACACTGACATAGCGTCATCATGCATTCACATTTCTCATTGCATTTCTTTTGCACGCAATAATGGAGCATTCTAATTTATCATATTAGACTCGGCGGCAAAAACTTTGATCAACCAAAATGCTAGAGCTCACGGGCAGATCGAACCCACACCAGGACTCAACCTTTTTCTTTTTTTCATTTGTTGCTGCTTCTCCTGCTTGGTTCAAGGCTCAAACAAACTTGGAAATTTGCAAGCTTAAGCATTGCAATGAACATCTTTGACTCTGACTTTTTATTGGCTAATAAA
Organism: Eucalyptus caleyi; assembly: GCA_014182885.2. NCBI lineage: Eukaryota > Viridiplantae > Streptophyta > Magnoliopsida > Myrtales > Myrtaceae > Eucalyptus > Eucalyptus caleyi. The sequence goes on from CM024470.2 coordinate 53,254,384, forward strand.
ACTCTAAACCAGTATATCCATAACACATTTATCCTAATCTAATTTTTTGTTTCACAAGAAACTCCCAAACTAATATGAGTGCCATATTCACCCCCAAACTAATTTTGTATCATAAAAAAAAAAAAAAAAGGAACTCTAAATTAGTACAATCATGCCACGTCCCAAATTGGTATACATGCACCATATTTACTCCAAATTGTGGTAGTTATGGAATTTATTTTTATTTTTATTTTTTGTAAATGGGGCATGAGTGCATCAAATTAAGGTAAATATGACACGAGTATATTAGTTTGGAATTTTTTATCATATAAAAAATCAGTTTATAATAAATGTAACACAGATTTACCAATTAGAAAGATTTTATTATACAAAAATTAATTTTGGATAGATGTGGCATTGGTGTACCAATATGTTGCTTTTTTAGGCATGAGCCCTTCTTCTAATGGTATATGGCCCATGACTTACTCCAAAGAGTTATAGTTTCCCAAATTCGCATTAATCGAAGGTATTAATTGATCCTTACATGAGGCAAGCAGCCCATAAACGGTGATCTGAGGGCATCAAAGTGGGAGTTTCTAATGTCCGTTTGGCCTGAAAATTTTACATAACTGTAATCTACATATTAGCTCACTCCACTACAAATTTCTGTCAAAACGGACAAACGATGACTACATACTTGTCGTTTCCATGCGACTGCATAGTGTGCCCAAGCCTGACCCATGACCTAAGTTGATTGATTTTAGTGACAAAGACTCGATGGATCAAGCTTGAAATGTTGGACAAAAACCAATGCACTTTAAGGCTTTGAACCAGTGGATATTGGTTAGAAATCATTGGGTAAGGATGGGCTTGGCCAGTGACCATATAAAGGGATTCAAAAAAAAAATATTCAAAATTCTTAAACTTATTGTACAACGACCAATTCAGTCCTAAACCATTTACTTATGCCAATTTAGTCTTAAATATTTTGAAAATTTGTCAATTTAATTATAAACATTTTAATGATTTGCCAGTGTAGTCCTTAGACAATTTCCAACCAAACTTATCCGGAATGATTACATTGGTAAATTGCTAGAAGATTTAGGGTTAATACCTTAAAAAAAACCCCAAACTGGTACACTTGTGACAAATTTACCCTGACTATTTTTTTGACCATGAAAAACCCAAAACCGGTAAACTTGTGACAAATTTACCCCGACCGATTATAAAAAATCCTAAACTGGTACATTTATGATAAATTTACCCCAAACTAATTTATTTAACTGCAAAAAACCATAAACCGGTAAATTTGTGACAAATGTACCCTATGCTAAATTAGATTAATACCACAAAAAAATCATAAAAATTGTAAACTGTGATAAACGGAACGTAAAATCTTAAATTGGTATACTGGTTAACGGTCACGTGTCATTTAACTTAATAATTTGAGAATAAAATTTAACGAAAACTAACATAGGGTAAATTTGTCACAAGTGTACCAGTTTAGGATAAATTTGTCAAAAGTATACCGGTTTGGAGTTTTTGGTGGTCAAAAAAATAGTTTGGGGTAAATTTGTCACAAGTGTACCAGTTTGGGGTTTTTTAGGGTATTATCCCAAAGATTTATGAATACATTGACAAACTATCCAAAAGTTTAGAACAAAATTAGTACAATTAAAAGGTTTATAACTAAACTAGTTGCCTTACAATAAGTTTAGGACTGAATTAACACAATTGAATAGTTTATGACTAAATTTGTTGCCGTACGATAAGTTTATAACTTTTTGGACAATTATCCCGAGGGATTCAAGATACTTTTTCTCTCTCTCTCTCTAAATTCTTCCCTCTCATTTGCACCTTCATTTCTCTGGTTCATTCTCTAGTCTTCATTTCCTAGTACTCTCTCTAGGCTTGAAAAACCATAAAAACTATGATTTGAGGAACCCAAAATCGTTAAGTAACAAGTGAAGGTTGAGGGAACTATAGCAAATTGTGTCGGTTTTGCTAAATATCGTGAGTTGAGTGAGAGCCTAGGACCCCTTGCTTCACGAATTCAAGGTAAAACACTTTCTTCCCTCTATCATTTTAAGTTGTAACTCGTTCTCCAAAGATAAACAAGCTTCGAATTACAGTTAAAAGCCGAGGTATGGCAGCTCGCGTAGCCATTGCATGCATTATGAATCCGCTACCTTGGTCTATTGATCGATTGACACAGTTATGGCATCTAGTACATATGATTTGACCTTTTTGGGTTACATTAGACTTAAGTTTGTTGTTAAACCGGTCCATTTCCTCCTCCCTTGGCTGTGACCCCTTCTAGCTTTGTCTAGCCGTTTCCCTTTATTTTTTGTTGAAAAACCTTGCAAATGTGTCTCGCCCCATGCTTTGGCCAAGGGCCCTAGGGTGTCAAGCTCACTTTTCTTCATCATTTACTCAAGTCGATATCATATTCTATGATAGATTAAGATGTAATGTCGATTCCTATGTTGAATGTCATGTTTGTAAAGTTTGAGACCTGGCATCAACCCATTCTAAGGATCGGTCCTTGGATGTGATTAACCTTATTTCTTTTGCCACTTATGTTGTTTAATCTCATATTTTAGTGAAATCACACATTATCATTCACATGTCACAAAGATTCCATGTTTATTTGGAGCTGTTTAGTGGGCAAATGCGCACATTTAGCTGATTGTCAAGTCACATTAGCATGTTTGCCTCATATTTATAGAATTTTCATTGTGGTTATTAATTTAAATTTATCCAACACGTTTTTGGTATAGTTTAGATATCTAATCATGTTATCATTATTATCATCATTTAGCTTTTGGAGACATGCACTCCTTAATTTAGGCCATTTGTAAATTTAATTATTAGCAGCCTTAGGAGTCCTATTCCAAGGTTCAACAACAAGAGAATGAATATATTTTGCCCGACTCATATAGGGTTTTCTTGTTGCACCTCAATTGCTTTTGATATCATAGTATTTTACTTGGTATGATGTTATTTTGATGGTTAATGTTCTTGTGTTATACAACTTTGATTATGTGTGGTCATGTAAATGTGTCTGCTTTGGATTTAAAAGTTGGAAAGATCGCATGATTAAATGCTTTCAAGAAAGAGGAAAAGATACCAAATTAGGCATTAGATAGACATCTAGCGCTATCAAGGCCCTAGGCTCGAGTCTCTAATTTGCAAAAGTAAAATGACCTCTCACATTTTACTTGGCCTCTAAGCAACCTTTAATAGATTGGTGGCCATTCTTAAATTAAAAATAGCATTACATAATTAACCAAGGAAATCAAGCTACAATTGTTAGGCTTTTGGACAACTTGGGCCAATTACAAGCACCACCTCACAAGAGGGATTGTCTACGCTTGCTTGTTAATCCATTAACCATCTTAGGGGTTATTCATTCAGAGGGTCTCAACAAGTCTCCCATAACAGAGGCATCGAACAAGAAGCAAGAAAGGTCATGGCTTTAGTAACGTTATGCATGATATAAATCACAAGAATATAAGCATTCAATCAGTTCATTTCCCGACAATTTTGTTAGATCAATTTGACTCAATTTAGTTCCATATATTCCATTCCAATGGCTATTAAATTTAATTCACATAAAAATTTTCGCTAAAGTGCACTATAAGTCATAAACTTGTCATGAAAGTACAATTAAGTCCTAAAAATTTCAAAAAGCGTAATCAAATACGAAAACTTATTAAATTAGTATAATCAAATTCTTCGTTGACATCCAACAAAAAATGCATATATAGCATCTTTAAATTAATGTCTCTCTCTCATATGGATTTTTTTGTTATTTCTTCTTCAACTCTTATTTAGATTAGATTAAAAATAAAAATGCTAAAATTTTATATTTAAAAAAAAAAAAAAAAAGGAAAAGAGTAGGGCTCGCTAGTGGGCACTACCACCCATTGCCAAAGGAGCCAACAAAGATCGTCAACCATGGGCAAGGGTGGCCAACCCTTGCCAGTCCGAGAGGGTGCCCAGGCCTAACAAGGGTGAGGGTGCCCAATTTTAGGCGACATGGGCCCTACCCTAAGGCTAGCAATGGTGCCTCTTGCACCCTGCCATTATTTTTTCAATTTTTAAAATTAAAATTTTAGCCTTTTAGTTTTTTAATATAATTTAAATAAGATTTTGAAGAAGAAAATAATAAATAAATAAATAAGCTTCGTAGGAGAAAAAAATTAATTTTAAAATGCCGTGTCAACGACTCATCACCAAGATCAATTTTTAGATTTTCAACTAATTTACAACATCATAAAGTTAAGTCGATTGCTCAGACATGCTACTCTATTCATTGTATCTCAAATTTACAAATCTCTTAATTAAGAATGCTTTATTTTGTGAGAACCCCTCTTACACACATCTTACAATTTCTTCCGCAATGTGTTAACATTTGTTTCTTGAGGAGCATGATATAAAAAATTATGATCAACCTATTGTGGATAGAGCCAACTATTTTCTTATTGATCCGCTCCCGTTCTTTATCTTCTTTGTCTTCTTCACCTTTATCCCCGGTGATGTGATCATATAAATTTTGACAAGACAATGTCTTTAGGGTGCGTTTGGGAACCACTTCCCAAAGCCCCTTTGAAGCCTAAAGGTACTTAGCCAAATGCCAGCCTGTTTGGGAAAATTTTTTGAGCCCGCATTCCCTAAATGCCAGTATGTGTGAAGCCGAAAGCCCAAGGCAGGGGGGGACCTGCCTTGGGCTTTCGGCTTTTTCGGCATGCCCACACGAGCACTGTTCATAATTTTTTTTTCCGAAATTGTCCTCACGAATGTTTTGTTTTTCCGGTTCTTGCCCTTGTGTTGCAACTGTTCATCTTCTCCGGGGGGGTTCGGTTCCGGCTGACTGCGAGCGGCCGGCGACTGCTAGAGGGACGCTGGCGATCGTCGGGGGGTGGCGCGACCGACGCCAGAGGTGGCGCAACCGACGCCGGAGGTGGCGCGACCGAGGGCTGGGTCACCGCAACCCAGATCTGGGGCGGTAGACGGTCTTCTTCTTCCGCGAGCTTCTTCTTCCGCGAGCGGTCACCGGTGACTGTCGCCCAAACGAGCGACGCCGGGCGGTGGCGCGACCGCCGCGACCCACGGCAAGGTCTGGGTCACCGCGACCCAGATCTGGGGCGGCAGGGTCACGGGAGGACCTTGCCGCCCCCGATCTGGGTCGCGCGACCTCGCGGCCCCGGATCTGGGTCGCGGCGGCGTCGTGCGACCTCCCGCGACCCCGCCGCCCCAGTTCCGAGGGCGGCGCAGTCGCGCGACCCCACCGCGACCTGATCCGGAGCGACGAGGTCCTCCCGCGACCTCGCTACCCCCGAGATCCGGCGTCGCCGAGGTCGCCGGCAGCCACGCCCTTTGGTCAATTTTTTTTTAATTTTTCTTTTGATAATTTTTTTTTTTACCACAAAGATCCTTTGTAAGTGTAATTCCCCAAACGCTATTTTGCTCAAAATACTTTACAAAGAGCTTTCAAAATACAATTTACCAAACACGGTTGCATTTTGGAAAACACCTTTAACTCAAAGGTATTTGCATTTTCCTAAAGACTTTCCCCAAAAGTGGTTCCCAAACGCACCCTTAATCTGAGATGTCCAAATAAAATAAGCTTAGGCATTTAACTTAAGCATGGTGCCAATGGTTTCCTCCATCAATGCTAGCTCTTATTCCACTTTGTTGGGGAAAGACACCATCAATTGTTGAGGACTTGGGTGCGTTTGGTTCAGCATTTTGAAAACCCGTTGGAAAAATGCAAAGCAATTTAACCTAAAGGACTTTAGGCAAATGCAAAGACTATTTGGTAAACTATGCTTTGAGAAGTAACTTTGAGAGAAATATTGTTTGGTAGAAAACACATTTGAAAAACTCTTTGGTGATTAATATTAGTTTTTTAATTTTATTTATTTAAAATTGAAAAAATAATGTATGCAACTTTTAAATATAAATTTTGAACATACATATAATTTAAAAAAAAAAAGACCAAATCATTCCCTGAAATTTTTTATTTTTATTTGTTTAAAATTGAAAAAATAATGTATGCAACTTTTTAATTATAAATTTGAAAATAATGCTAAAAATTCAAATACATATATATATATAATTTTTGTAATAAAAAAAGACTAAACCCTTCATTAGAATTTTTAAATTTTTAATTGTTTAAAATTGAAAAAAAAAAAATAATGTATGAAACTTTTTAAATATAAATTTTAACAATAATACTAAAAATTTTGAAAATATATATATATATATATATATATATATATATATATATATATATATATTAAAAAGGACCAAACCCTTCATCGGAATTTTTTTAATTTTTATTTGCTTAAAATTGAAAAAAATTATGTATGCAACTTTTTAAATATAAATTTTCACAATAATGTTAAAAAAATCAAATACATATATATAATTTTTTTAAAAGACCAAACCCTTCATCATAATTTTTAAATTTTTAATTTTTTAAAATTAAACAAATAATGTATGAAAAATTTTAAATATAAATTCTTATAATAATACTAAAAAAATCAAATACATATATCTTTTTAAAAAAGACCAAATCCTTTGTCGAAATTTTTTAAATTTTTTAAAATTTGAAAAAACAGTATATGCGACTTTTTGAATATAAATTTGAAAATAATGCTAAGAATCAAACATATATATATATTAAAAAAACCAAACACTTCGTCGATATTTTTAAATTTTTATTTGTTTAAAAATGAAAAAAATAATGTATGCAACTTTTTAAATATATATTTTGACAATAATGCTAAAAAAATCAAATATATAACTTTTTTAAAAGACCAAAATATATTTAATTTTTTTAGCATTTATATATATTTGATTTTTAGCATTATTTTGGCATTTAAAAAAAATAATAACGAGGGCAAAATTAGAAATTTAAAGAATGAGTGAGGATAGTTTTGGAAGAAAAAAATAAGTTTCAGCATTTGGCCAAATGCTGAAAATTCAAAACTAATCCCTACTAGCATTAGGCCTTCAGCTTTTCTAATGTTGGTTTTCATTTGAAAGATACTTCAAAATGGCCACCAAACGGTCCAGTATTTCTCCAATGAGCTTTAGAGGCTGAAAGCCCCCTGGAAATGCTCAACCAAAGGCACCCTATAGGAGAGGAAGAGGTTTTTCATGGATTTCCTTAGGATTTATATCGTAGCGCCTAATTTGGAGACTTTCAATACTGTGATTAAGGCATTCTCAGAGTCCTGGTCGACGAGTTCGGTGTACTCGACGCTGGCTGAGATGGATAGGAAGGGGTTTAAGCCCAACTCAACAAGTTTGGGAACATGTTGGCTAGGCTTTATAAGGAAGAGAAGTACGAAGACGTCGGGAAGGTTTCGGAATTGATGCAGAAGCATGGGGTCTCTCGGGGGGTTAGTATTTATAATATCAAGATTTAGAGCTTGTGTAAGCTAAGGAAGTCGGATGGGGCGAAGGTGTTGCTCGACGGGATGTTGACGAGGGGGATGAAGCCAAATAAGGAGACGTATGCCCATTTGACTCGTGGGTTTTGCAATGAAGAAAGGAACGATGAAGCGAAGAAGATGTTCAAGAGCATGGTTAACCATGATTGCCGGCCCAACAGTGATTGTTATTTCACCTTCATTCACTATCTTTGCAACGGAGGGGATTTCGATACCGCTTTGCAGATTTGTAAGGAGAGTGGAAAAAGGTTGGGTTCCGAATTTCGGAAATATGAAGTCACTAGTTAATGAGTTGGTGAGTATCAATAAGGTCGATGAGGCTAGGGAGCTTATTACACAAGTGAATGAGAGGTTTTCTAGAAATATAGATTTGTGGGATGAAGTAGAAGCTGGCTTACCTCAGTAATGAAGATAAGATAGTTTGCTGTTTTCATTTGGTTTCAATAAGAGCGCAGCTTGATCTGAAATGGGCAAACATTGGTATCATGGAAGGCTAGTTTTACTTTTTTTCAAAATCAATCAACTTTGGTAATTCTGGAATGAAAAGGCTGCCTTAAGTAACTAGGGCTTTGGAATTCTATCGGACATCCTCTTATTATTCATTAGGTTCTGGTTGCTCTCAATGTACAGACTAGAAGCACATATAAGGTGAACCAACTTTGGTGAAGATATCTTACACCTCTCTCTTGCTGCAGGTTCAAGTGGCAGCCTCCCTTTGAGCCACCTACCGTCAGTCTTATAGTGCTACTCTCTCCGGTTGGTTATTCACTGTTGGGTTAGGGTAGCTGGGGATTTCCATGGTAAGGTTTTCCAATGGAATAATATGCCGTATGTTGCATCAATCTGAAGAATGATATTGCTGTTTGCTGTTTGTGTCAATCGACATGTGATTGTTATACTCCGAACCTTTTGAATTCGTCCCTCCATTCAATCAAAGTCACCTTGTCTTGAAGGATAACCAATGTTACGTAAGGCTTTTGTCTTGATGCGTGCCTTAACTAGTTCATGGCCAAATCGTAGGATGTTTATGAGGGATTGTCAAATCTTTTTAGTGGATATTTTTCGACCACATTTGCCAGAACTAAGTGCATTATGAGTACTGCTGGGGTAAATCACTGACTGCTTTGCTACTACCAAAGGTGCCAATGCAATGCCGGTTCTTTGTTTATGGCTTACGTTATTTAATTGCTAAAGATGCAGTATGCTCTTCTCAGTCTGTACTGTAAATGCATCTTGTCCTAGTAATTCGATCACCTCTCGCTTCATATATGCAATTAGAGGAGGATGCTTGTGAATGAAGATTGCTTTGGTCAGTGGATGTCCTCTTCTTCTGGTGATTATAACAAAAAGTTTTTGTCGGGTGCTCTTTTCTCAAAGTACACAGCGTGGGGCATTTCATAATTGATGCTCTTGACATGAGAAATCACCCATTGTTTACCAGCGAACTGCAAAACATTGTGAAGTCTACAGACTTCCAGGCGGTACAGCAGCTTTCACCAATCTTTTGGCTGCAAATGCGCCTTCGGATAGTTATTCGTCTTGAATTTTTCACTTTCATAAGCACCATTCATGCTTTATAATCCAGAAAATTCCTGATACATGCTTCCTTCTTTGACATCTCTCTCTCTCTCTCTCTCTCTCTCTCTCTCTCACACACACACACACAAAAACGCATGTATTCTCATGCAATGAGTGGACCACTAATGTGTACTTCACTTTGTGAAACATCATAATGAGTCTGTCATAGTAGGGTTGTGATTTGATTAAACACCGTCGAGCTTGCAACATAGATCATTTTACTCATGCTTTCTGTGCTGAAATGAAGAATGGGAAGAGACTGCCCTGTCTCAATAAGAGGTGACAACGTAAACAATCCATGAATTTTGATTTTATATGTAATTTTGTCTCTGAATTTTTTTATATGTGAAATGTGATTTCCAAACTAGTAATAAATTTTCAACGTGGTTTTTCTAATGGCTCAAATGACATGCTTGAGAATGATGAGTCGGCATGTCTATCATTTAATCCATTTGCATTAGAAAAGGAAATGAGCAAATGACAAACTTCAAATATTACACGACAATTTCTTTCCTCGATTTGAGACGAAAGATATAGGTGGCCAATCCATGCAAAACCTTTTTTAAGATCCACCATCCAAATATAACATATTGGAAGCCACACAAAGATTCCGTTAACTTGAATTACCGAAAGAACAATAATAGATATCTTCATATAGTTGAAAGACTAAATCGATCTTTTACTAATAGTTCAAGAGTCACATTAAAGAAATTTAATATTTAGGGATGACATTGCACATTGGACCAAAGTTCAGAGACTACATCAAGCAAATTAAAAGTTCAAAAACCACATCGCCTATTAAACCAAAGATTAAAGATCATCTGTGTCATTTCCCCTTACAATAACTTTTCCGCATTATCTCAAACTTATGATCACATCAGCTCCTTCACTTCTAAGCAATTTTTTTCCTTTTTAATTTCAGCCGAAGTAACATGCTCAAGCTCATTGCTCCTCCAACTATGGTTGTCTCCTCATTGATGCCGCAAAATTGCCTGCCCTGAGAGTATTCCATACCATACCAATAAGCTCTAGGGACGACAAAGCAGTGGAATCCCAAAAGTACATGCACACTCTTCGTCCTTCTGCTCTCAAATCATGAAGAAATCGGTGATGCATCACGAAGAAGTTCGGTACCTGCCCATGAAAACGTCATTTAAACTAGCAGTACTCTTTCTTCACAAGCTTCTAGAGTTGTCTTGAAGGCTTTTTAGTCTCGTCGGCAGCCATCACAATCGGATTCTGTCAACTGTCCCCTTTCCACGTAGGGCCTCACTATCCATCAAGAAAAGATGTTCATATCTTCACATAAAGAATAGTTTGCAAGTAGAACTGAAAAATTCTACTCGCATATCGAGGCCGGCCCTTTCTTCCCTCCCTTTATTTATGTGCCGAAACCATATCCTTCACATATTCCGAACTAGGCTGCAAAGCCAGTCAGTGCGACACCTAAGATGCTCAACAATTTCACAAGCTACATTCAGAACCGTTATAGAGCAAAGATCTGCATCTATAACCCTAGATTATATGGAAATTGCCATGGATTCCATAATGCAGTATGATACACCAAATTTACCTGATGTTCCTTCTCCAATCTCCGATTAAAGGACATCCACCCTCCAATCGGACGGGACATATCTATTTCTTCTCACATCACAAAGATAAGTGTGTACATCAAGAGCATACAATTCACTGATCTTAGGTTTTCATCTGCCACGATCCTAATATTTGCCAAAGACAAATGGTGAAGATTGTTTAGTGGTAAAATTTCAGGAAGGAACTCAAGGATTCCCAAATAGTCTAAGAACTCATAGTTCAGCCATAGCCCTGCACTTAAACTGAAGGGCACATTAGATTAATTCAAGTTGCAATGTCACACGCAAAGAAATACGAGTTGTTCTCATATCAAGAGAAGGAAACAAAAGCATGAAGTAGTCAGGTGCATGTATTTGCAGATAAACTATCCTGAAATCAAGAAGAGGCCATGAACAAGCTTGTTATGCTCTAACAACAACACTGCGAGTTCCATGTATTGTTGCAATTCTACTGCTTACAGTGAACAACCAAAATGACTAATGGTGAGCCAGAAGATCACCTTATGTCCTTTGTAATGAATTTTACCATACAGAACATGTAAGAGAAAACAAGCTATTAGTTTTGCCACCTGAACTTGGTGACCAACTCTCTGCTCAAGTTTTGCGGAAGCTTCACATAATCTGCTCAGAGCAAAGGGGTCAGGAGCTTCTGTGGTAGACCTTTTGGAAAGAGTTAAGCTCCTTCTGTGTCGTCATCCGTGGTTCCTACTCAAGAGAGCCCTTGTTTTAGTTTGTCATGCGCGGAATTTGTTCACATTGAAATCTTCTATTGGATAGGAGTTTTAAATCTGTGTGATTTGAACTTTTTGGGAAATCGTGTTAGCTTGTTAAGTCTGACTGGAATTGTCTAATGTTTATTTAGTTTCCTTCTGTCAACTTTGACTCCTAAGTACTAGCTAGAGCCATGGATAAAAGACGAGCTCTTGTGATAGCTGGGCCCAATAACTCTAAGGGAGAGTTTCGTGTTGGTAGATGTGAAAGATTGTGTGATCTCCCTGATCCCTTACCCTTACTCCATCACATACTTGGCTTCCTTCCATTGAAAGAACTCATCAGAACAAGTGTCTTGGCGAGTAGGTGGAGGTCCTTGTGGGCATCTCATTTTCGATGAGTTGAGATTACCCGATAGAAGGTGTTTCTTGCAATACGTGGATTGGGCATTGTCTTGTCGTGATTTATCCCCTGTGAAATCATTCTCTGTAAAGCGTTCCGTGCATCAAGATGCATCTTCCATATACTCTTGAATAAACTTTGCCATAAATTGCAAGGTTCAAACTCTTGGAGTGAGCTTTGATTTGCCAATAATATTAGTATTGCAGTACCTTCATGCGTGTTTAGGAGCGAAACCTTGACAGAATTCCATTTGGGAATGGGAATAGAGGGCCTTGCTTCCTTCTTTCATTTGTCTTCCAAAGTTACAGATCTTACATCTTAGTGGACTCACTTTTATGGATAATGGGTCAATCGGAAGCCTGCTTTCAGTTCTTTGCCTTGAGGACTTGTGTCTTTGGAATTTGTTGGCATCTCAAAACCCTTACTGTTTCAGCTCTGAATCTATTGAGCTTGTTTATTGAGCAAAGGACACCTAAACCTAAACTCGAGCTCTTTAGCTATATTGGTGGGCACTTGTTTGAGTGCGCGATATGCAATGCTTCTGTGCTACGTGACGCTCATTTGGTTTTGGGTGGTCCGGCCGAGGGGATTTATGCTTCCCGCGCACATAAGCTTCTAAAGGATATGTCTACTGCGAAACGTCTTTTTCTGCATTACTACGTTCTTGAGGTATAATATCAATCTTATTTCTTGTATTTTGGGTCGAAACATTGCATTATGCTTTGTCTCTGGATCTATTTTCAGGAGATTAGTTCCTTCCCAATCTTCTCTCGCCTCAACCTCTTGTCATTCGACACTTATGCCACGATGAAGTTAGATTCCCTATCACCCCTTGCGATACTCAACAACTGTCCTTGTTTGGTCAGCCTTTTCTTTTGTGGGGTAACTATTCTGTCCTTCTTACCATTTCCTCTTACTGAATCTTGTGATCAAATGCAGAAGTTGATTGTTATGTAATTGTCAATTAGGACTTGGTTGTGGTCTTCAAAAACCATGAAGGAATATTGGACCCGGCACCCGAATGCGTCACTCAAGTTCATCACGATTGAAGAATTTGATGCCACTGATGACCAACTCTTAGCCGTGACAATCATACTTAAGGCTGCCCAAGTTTTGTGGAGACTTTCACATAATTTGCTCAGAGTAGAGGTCAGGAGCTTCTGTGGTAGACCTTTTGGAAAACGTTCAAGTTCTTCCTAGGAGAACAGATCAATATTTCATTTCGCTGTCTCCCATACTTTTAGCACATTCATTTAGTTGTCAGTTAGTTGATGAGACTCTTGAGATAGCTAGACTACTGCTTCCTAAGAAGCTATACCTTGATAACAATAAGAACTCTCGGCTCATTGATAACAATAAGAACTCTCAGCTCACCAAGTTCAGTTGGCAAAACTAATAGCTTGTTTTTATCAAGGTGTAGCTTCTCAAGAAGCAGTAGTCAAGCTATCTCAAGAGTCTCATCAACTAACTGAATGTGCTAAAAGTTATAGGGGACAGCGAAATGAAATATTGATCTGAGCTCCTAGGAATGAGCTAAACACTTTCCAAAAGGTCTATCACAGAAGCTCCTGACCTCTGCTCTGAGTAGATTATGTGAAGCCTCCGCAAAACTTGGACAGCCCTAAGTATGATCGTCAATGCTAAGAGTTGGTCGTCGGTGGCATCAAATTCTTTAATCGTGATGAACTTGAGCGACAACTAGAAGCACTCGGGCGTCGGATCCAATATTCCTTCATCGTTTTTGGAGTCCACAATCAAGCCCTAATTGATAATTACATAACAATCAACTTCCGCATTTGATCACAAGATTCAGTAAGAGACAACAGTAAGAAGGACAAAATAGTTACCCCACAAAACAAAGGGCTGACCAAACAAGGACAATTGTTGAGCATTGCAAGGAGTGATAGGGAATCTAACTTCATTGTGTCATAAGTGTCGAATGACAAGAGGTTGAGATGAGAGAAGACTGGGAAGGAACTGATCTATCCAGAGAACACTAATTAGATTGACAAAGCATAATGTAATGCTTCGACCAAAAATACAAGAAATAAGATTGATATTATACCTCAAGAATGTAGTAATACAGAAAAAAACATTTCGCAGCAGATAGATCTTATTTGCGTGGGAAGCATAAATCCCCTCGGCCAGACCACCCAAAACTAAATGAGCGTCACGTAGCACAAAAGCATCGCATATCACACACTCAGACAAGTGCCCACCACTATAGCTAAAGAGCTCGAGTTTAGGTTTAGGTGTCCTTTGCTTGATAAACAAGCTCAATAGATTCAGAGCTGAAACAGTAAGGGTTTTAAGATGCCAGCAATTCCAAAGACACAAGTCCTCATGATAAAACCCGTACTGTTTCATTCGAGAATCTATTGAGCTTGTTTATCAAGCAAAGGACACCTAATGAATGATAAGAGGATGTCCAAAAACCTTTTCATTCGAGAATTACCAAAGTTGATCGATTTTGAAAAAGGTAAAACCCGCCTTCCATGATACCACTGTTTGTCCATTTCAGATGAAGCTACGCTCTTATTGAAACCAAATGAAAACAGCAAACTATCTTATCTTCATTACTGAGGTAAACCAGCTTCTACTTCATCCCACAAATCTGTATTTCTAGAAAACCTCTCCTTCACCTGCTTAATAAGCTCCCTAGCCTCATCGACCTTATCAATACTCACCAGCCCATTAACTAGCGACTTCATCGTTCCGAAATTCGGAACCCAACCCTTTTCCATACTCTCCTTACAAATCTGCAATGCGGTGTCGAAATCCCCTCCCTTGCAAAGATAGTGAATGAAGGTGAAATAACAATCACTGGTAGGCCGACACCCATGGTTCACCATGCTCTTAAACATCTTCTTCGCTTCGTCGTACCTCTCTTCACTGCAAAACCCATGAATCAAATGGGCATAGGTCTCTGAATTCGGCTTCATCCCCCTCACCAACATCCCGTCGAGCAAAATCTTCGCATCATCTGACTTCCTAAGCTTACACAAGCTATGAATCCTGATATTATAAATACTAACCCCCCGAGAGACCCCGTACTTCTGCATCAATTCCAAGACCTTCCCAACGTCTTCGTACTTCTCCTCCTTATAGAACCCAGCCAACATGGTCCCGAAGATGGTGGCGTTGGGCTTAACCCCCTTCCTATCCATCTCAGCCAGCGCCGAGTACGCCGAGCTGGTCGACTCGGACTCGGAGAACGCCTTAATCACGGTGTTAAACGTCTCCAAATCAGGCGCTACGCTATAAATCCTAGGGAACTCCATGAAGATCCTCTTCGTCTCCTTAAAGTCCTTAGCTACGATCGAAGCAAACAAAAGCGCGTTGAGAGATTTGACGGTGCGGCGAATACCTAGCTCCTCGACGTGCTTGAATGTGTCGATCGCCTCGTTCATCATCCCGGCCTGGCCGTAGAGCACGATGGCGTGGCACATGAAGCGCTCGTTCCGCAAGTCCGGCCTACCCTTGGACTCCTCGAGGAACCGCCGGATGCCGTCGAAGTGGCTCGACTCCGTGAGCTTCGAGATCGCGACGGAGAAGGCGACGCGGTCGAGGTGGGACTGCGGGGTCAGGGAGGCGGCGCGGCAGATGTCGATGATGCGCTCCGGGTTCTTCTCGGTCTTGAGGAGGGAGAGGGCCGCCCGGGTCTTCTCCTTCGCCGAGAGAGGGGAGTTCGAGTCCGGGGAGAGGATCGACGACGGCGACGACAAGGAGAAGAAGCGGCGGCGGCGGCGGCGGCGGAGGAGAACCAGCGAGATCGGGCGGAGCCGGGCGAGCGCGACATTGGCGGCGGCGGAGCTTCACCGGCGAGGGCGGCTGGTCGGCCGGTACAGAGATTGAGCTAGGAATTATGCTTCGGATTGGAGTCAATTGAACACGAATCGAACTTGCGGGGACCAAAAATGGAAATAGGTCGAAAGTGTTGGGCGAAATGTGCAATTTTAGCGTAATTGGGGGACGATGTGTGTCAGTAGGGGGATTTTGAGAAAGCTCGGCCGTTGGATCGGTGCGAAGAGGAGGGGAGCGGACCGCTGTGATTAGTTAGAAAAAATATAAAGATCCGGATGTTGGAGATTTGAACCCGACGTGAATCGAACGCGCAACCTTCCGCGCTACCATTGCGCCACGGATCCGGTGTAGTTACTTAGCGCCGAATACAATATTTACAGAAAATATGTTGTATGAAGAAATATTAAATATATATGCAGTATAAATGTGCGTTCAAGCAATATTTTTTTTATCGTACTTGTGTTTCTTTCTCTATGTAATTGCCCGTGCATATACTAAATAATATGTAAAAAAATAATGCAATTAAGATTATTTTTCAAACCCACTTTTCTATTCAAATGCCCCTTTGGAAATATAAAGGTTTATAATTCTCGTGAAATATGTCGACATGAGTTTTTACTATTTTTAATATCTCAATTAGCTTACTCAGGACTCTTTGTTAATAAGACCCATTTTCAGAATCACTCGAAAACCCGAGACCTCTTGAATTGCACATGCCACAACTAAACTATACTTTAATAAAAAATAAGTAATAAAAATTGCTGAAAATCATAATTTGAAGATTTGAAGGGCACGGTTTCTGTGTCGAAAATCATCATTTGAAGTTTTGTAAGCTCAATTTTGTCGATGAAAAATGGCAATTTGAAAATCTAAAAATCTGTGACTTTTATATGTCCATGATAATATTAAGTTGTAAAATACAAAGGTTATGTGAGTAGAGCCTTAATCTAAAAATCTGTGAATTTTATATGTCAATTTCAACGTGGTTTTCCTATTGGCTCAAATGACATGCTTAAGAATGATGAGTCAACATGTCTATCGTTTAATCCATTTACTTTAGAAAAGGAAAGAAGCAAATGACGAACTTCAAATATTACACATGCCAATTTCTTTCCTTGATTTGAGATGAACGATATAGGTGGACAATCCATGCATAACCTTTTTTAAGATCCACCGTTCAAATATAACATATTGGAAGCCACACAAAGATTCCATTGGCTTGAATTACCGAAAGAACAATAATAGATATCTTCATACACTTGAAAGACTAAATCGATCTTTTACTACTAGTTCAGGAGTCACGTTAAAGAAATTTAATATTTAGGGATGACATTGCACATTAAACCAAAGTTTAGAGACTACATCAAGCAAATTAAAAGTTTAGAAACCACGTCGCCTACTAAACCAAAGATTAAAAATCATTTGTGTCATTTCCCCTTATGATAACTTTTCCACAATAACTCAATCTTATGATAACATCAGCTCCTTCACTTCTAAGCAATTTTTTTTTTCCATTTTAATTTCAGCCGAAATAACATGCTCAAGCTCATTGCTCCTCCAACTATGGTTGTCTCCTTATTGATGCCACAAAATTGCCTGCCCTAAGAGTATTCCATACCATACCAATAAGCTCTAGGGACGAAAAAGCAGTGGAATCCCAAAAGCACATGCACACTCTTCGTCCTTCTGCTCTCAAATCACGAAGAAATCGGTGATGCATCGACATCGTGACAAATTGGGATCTTCCATGAAGTTCGGTACCTGCCTATGAAAACGTCATTTAAACTGGCAGTACCCCTTCTTCACAAGCTTCCAGACTTTTCGAAGGCTTTTTAGTCTCGTCGACAGCCACCACAATCGGATTCTGTCGACTGTCCCCATTCCACGTAGGGCCTCGCTATCCATCAAGAAAAAATGTTCATATCTTCACATAAAGAATAGTTTGCAAGTAGAACTGAAAAATTCTACTCGCATATAGAGGCCGGTCCTTTCTTCCCTCCCTTTATTTATGTGCCGAAACGATATCCTTCACATATTCCGAACTAGGCTGCAAAGCCAATCAGTGCGACACCTAAGATGCTCAACAATTTCAACAGGCTACATTTAGAATTGTTATAGAGCAAAGATATGCATCTATAACCCTAGATTATATGGAAACTGCCATGGATTCCATGATGCAGTATGATACACCAAATTTACCTGATGTTCCTTCTCCAATCTCCGATTAAAGGACATCCACCCTCCAATCCGACAGGACATATCTATTTCTTCTCACATTACAAAGATAAGTGTGTACATCAAGAGCATACAATTCACTAATCTTAGGTTTTCATCTGCCACGATCCTAATATTTGCCAAAGACAAATGGTGAAGACTGTTTAGTGGTAAAATTTCAGGAAGGAACTCGAGGATTCCCAAATAGTTTAAGAACTCATAGTTCAGCCATAGCCCTGCAATTAAACTAAAGGGCCACATTAGATCAATTCAAGTCGCAATGTCACACAGAAAGAAATATGAGTTGTTCTCATATCAAGAGAAGGAAACAAAAGCATGAAGTAGTCAAGTGCATGAATTTGCAGATAAACTGTCCTGAAATCAAGAAAAGGCCATGAACAAGCTTGTTGTGCTCTAACAATGACGCTGCGAGTTCCATGTATTGTCACAATTCTACTACTTACAGTGAACAACCAAAATGACTAATGATGAGCCAGAAGATCACCTTATGTTCTTTGTAATGAATTTTACGTTTCAAAACATGTAAGAGAAAACAAGCTATTACTTACCAACAAAAAAACAAGCTATTAGTTTTGCCACCTGAACTTAGTGACCAACTCTTAGCCGTGATGATCATACTTAGGGCTGCTCAAGTTTTGTGGAGGCTTCACATAATCTGCTCAAAGCAAAGGTCAGGATCTTCTATGATAGACCTTTTGGAAAGCGTTCAGCTCCTTCTATGTCGTCATCTGTGGTTCCTCTCAAAAGAGCCCTTGTTTTAGTTTGTCATGCATAGAATTTGTTCACGTTGAAATCATCTGTTGGATAGGAGTTTTGAATCTGCATAATTTGAACTTTTTAAGAAATCGTGTTAGCTTGTAAGTCTAGTTGTCTAATGCTTATTTAGTTTCCTTCTGTTAGCTTTGACTCTTGAGTACTAGCTGGAGCCATGGATAAAAGACGAGCTCTTGTGATAGCTGGGCCCGATAACTCTAAGGGAGAGTTTCGTGTTGGTAGATATGAAAGATTGTGTGATCTCCTTGATCCCTTACTCCATCACAGTTCCATTGAAAGAACTCATCAGAACTAGTGTCTTATCGAGTAGGTGGAGGTCGAGCATCCTTTCCAATCTCGTGTTTGATGAGTTGAGGTTACTTGATAGAAGGCATTTCTTGCAATACGTGGATTGGGCATTGTCTTATCGTGATTTATCCCCTGTGAAATCCTTCTCTCTAAAGTGTTCTATGCATCAAGACGCAACTTCCATATACTCTTGGATAAACTTTGCCATAAATTACAAGGTCCAAACTTTTGGAGTGAGCTTTGATTTGTCGATAATATCAGTATTGCGGTACCTTCATGTGTGTTTAGGAGCGAAACCTGACAGAGTTCCATGTGGGAATAGATTGCCCTGCTTCCTTCTTCCATTTGTCTTCCAAAGCTACGAATCTTATATCTTAGTGGACTCACTTATGGATGATGGGTCAATCGGAAGCCTTCTTTCAGGTCCTTACCTTGAGAACTTGTGTCTTTGGAATTGCTGGCATCTCAAAACCCATATTGTTTCAGCTCTGAATCTATTGAGCTTGTTTATTGAGCAAAGGACACCTAAACCTAAGCTTGAGCTCTTTAGCTATATTGGTGGGCACTTGTCTGAGTGTGCGATACGCAATGCCTCTGTGCTATGTGACGCTCATTTGGTTTTGGGTGGTTCGGTCGAGGAGATTATGCTTCCCACGCACATAAGCTTCTAAAGGATTTGTCTGTTGCAAAACGTCTTTTTTTGTATCACTACATTCTTGAGATATAATATCAATCTTATTTCTTGTATTTTGGGTCGAAGCATTGTATTATGCTTTGTCAGTCTAATTAGTGTTCTCTGAATCTATTTTCAGGAGATCAGATCCTTCCCAGTCTTCTCTCGCCTCAACCTCTTGTCATTCAACACTTATGACACGATGAGGTTAGATTCCCTATCACTCCTTGCGATGCTTAACAACTGTCCGTGTTTGGTCAACTTTTTGTTTTGTGGGGTAACTATTCTGTCCTTACCGTTTCCTCTTACTGAATCTTGTGATCAAATGTGGAAGTTGATTGTTATGTAATTGTCAATTAGGGCTTGGTTGTGGACTCCAAAAACGATGAAGGAATATTGGACCCAACGCCCAAGTGCTTCCAGTCGTTGCTCAAGTTCATCACGATTGAAGAATTTGATGTCACTAATGACCAACTCTTCGCCGTGATGATCATACTTAGACTGCCCAAGTTTTGCGGAGGCTTCACATAATTTGCTCAGAGCAGAGGTCAAGAGCTTCCCTGATAGACCTTTTGGAAAGCGTTTAGTTCGTTGTCCCCCTATAACTTTTAGCACATTCAGTTAGTTGATGAGACTTTTGAGATAGCTAGACTACCGTTTCTTAAGAAGCTATACTTTGATAACAAGAACTCTCAAATTTTTCAGCTCACCAAGTTCAGGTGGCAAAACTAATAGTTTGTTTTTATCAAGGTATACCTTCTCAAAGCGGTTGTCTAGCTATCTTAAGAGTCTCATCAACTAACTGTGCTAAAAGTTCTAGGGGACAGCGAAATGAAACATTGATCTAAGCTCCTAGGAAGGAGCTAAACGCTGAGCAGATTATGTGAAGCCTTTCTCAAAACTTGGGCAGCCTAAGTATGATTGTCACGGCTAAAGTTGGTCATCAGTGGCATCAAATTCTTCAATCGTGATGAACTTGAGCGACGACTGGAAACATTCGGGCGCCAGGTCTAATATTCCTTCATCGTTTTTGGAGTCCACAACCAAGCCCTAATTGACATTTACATAACAATCAACTTCTGCATTTGATCACAAGATCCAGTAAAAGGAAACGGTAAGAAGGATAGACTGGTTACCAACAAAACAAAAGGCTGACCAAACAAGGACAGTTGTTGAGCATCCTTAGTTTTAGGGAATCTAACTTCATCGTGTCATAAGTATTGAATGATAAGAGGTTGAGGCGAGAGAAGACTGGAGAAGGAACTAATCTCTTGAAGATAGATCCAAAGAACACTACTTAGACTAACAAAGCATACTGCAATGCTTCGACCCAAAATACAAGAAATAAGATTGATATTATAACTCAAGAATATAATAATGCAGAAAAAGACGTTTCGCAACAAACAGATTCTTTAAAAGCTTATGTGCGCGGGAAGTATAAATCCTCACGGCTGGACCACCCAAAACCAAATGAGCGTCAAGTAGCACAGAAGCATCACATATCGCACACTCAGACAAGTGCCCACCAATATAGCTAAAGAGCTCAAGCTTAGATTTAGGTGTCCTTTACTCGATAAACAAGCTCAATAGATTCAGAGTTGAAATAGTAAGGGTTTTGAAATGCCAGCAATTCCAAAGACACATCCTCAAGACAAGGAACTACAAGCAAGCTTCCGATTGACCCATCATCCATAAAAGTGAGTCCGAGATGTAAGATCCGTAACTTTGGAAGACAAATGGAAGAAGGAAGCAAGGCCCTCTATTCCCAGATGGAATTCTGTCAAGGTTTTGAAGATACCGCAATACTAATATTATCGGCAAATCAAAGCTCACTCTAAAAGTTTGAAAGTTGCGATTTATGGCAAAGTTTATCCAAGAGTATATGGAAGATGCGTCTTGATGCACGATACACTTTTGGATTTCACAAGGGATAAATCACGACAAGACAATGCCCAATCCACATATTGCAAGAAACGCCTTTTATCGAGTAACCTCAACTCATCGAACACGAGATTGGGAAGGGATGCCCACATAAGACACTTGTTCTGATAAGTTCTTTCAATAGAAGGAAGCCAAGTACATCACACAATCTTTCACATCTACCAACACGAAACTCTCCCTTAGAGTTATCGGGCTCAGCTATCACAAGAGCTCGTCTTTTATCCATGGCTCTAGCTAGTACTCAGAATCAAATTGACAGAAGAAAACTAAATAAACATTAGACAACTCCAAGCAGACTTAACAAGCTAACACGATTTCCCAAAAAGTTCAAATCATGCAGATTCAAAGCTCCTATCCAATAGAGGATTTCAATGTGAACAAATTACACGCATGACAAACTAAAACAAAGGCTCTCTTGAGCAGGAATCACAGATGACGACACGGAAAAGATTCTTTACAATTCCAATATCCAACCAAAAGCAACACAGAAACTTAAGGAACGGTGAGTACAAGCTCTCATTTCAACTATCTCCTAAAGGCCTTCGAACACCAATTTTTCAAGAAAATAGGAACAGAACTCTGCAATGACAATGCATTTGAAGCGTAGTACAGGAAAAAGCCGATTCTTACACAAGAAGACTAGATGGAGCAGAAAAGGCTTCAAATAGTCTCCCTGAACTTTTTGCCTTGCATATTTATGCACTTTATTTTGATCCCTTCTCAATTTATTATCCAGTTACAAATGCATTTCTGAGTTCCGTTGTAAATTCTAATGTCATTACATTAACCAGCAGCATCAAATATGCAAGATAAGTAGTTCCTCATAGACAATCCACCGTCTATTTTTATATGGTTCATCAAATTATGATGCTAAAGTTTAACAACATATAAATAATCTGTTCCTGCACCTAAATGATTCAGCATCTTAGCTAAATATATTCACCAGAATCACCACATATAAAATCTATAAGCCAGCACCAAGCACACAGATTGTGGAGAAACCAAAGTATCAACAAGAAAAAAAGAAAAAAATTACGAGATACCATTCTTTTTATCTGCCTTATTTTCTCTGCTTCGATAGAGGATATGTCCAGATCTGCACCCAGGGCGAAGTCACGCTCAAACCCCATTTCCATACGAACCTGCAATTTCCATACCCTATATCAGAAATCATAATCATCATGAACAAAAACTTCAATGTTGGTCTTCTTCGCAAGAGTGCATCATCCCCAATTTCAGAAGTCCATGATGCAGATTATATTCTTAGAGCATGGACAGAACAATTCTGTATTGCTCTCGTTTAACCTGCATCTCCAAATATCGAAGGAAAGAAATACCAGCAAACAACTTATCACAGCCCATACTCTTGAAGAAAGCCAAGAAAGAATCGAACAAAATTACACTTTCGCCAAGAATCCACAGATGGTGAATTTGTTTATTTTAACTGAAAAGGAACGAACGAGACCAAAGAGGGGAGAGTTCATTCAGAATAGAGGAACAAGATTTTGCAAAACCAACAAGCAAAAAGGAACAAACTTTTCTGCAAAATCCAAAACAAGAACCAGAAACCGCATAAAAAAACAAACACGGAATGATACCCGCGAAGAACACACGGAGTTTCAAGCAAAGCACCGCGAGATTCAATGTCGTTCTCACTTCACAAGCATTGGACAGAAAAACAAAGCAAGCTACGAGATTTCCAACAAAAGCCCGAAAATTAGGACGAAGGGCGACGAGAAAACGAAAACCCACAAGAAGGGAAAAAAAAAAAAAAAAAAAAAAAACGGAGGAGAGGGCGGTGCCTATAATAACGATCGTAAGGCGAGACGATGAACCGCCAGAGCTTGATTCCCCGGCTGCAAATTGGGGACGAAGATGGCTCGAAAGAGGAGTGACGGCGGAGATCTTACCGCGAAGCGAAACCCTGGAATGCGAGGAGCAAAGAAGAGGGCGGCGGCAGAGTCGACGAGGAGGCGTAGTTGTCGACGGCGGCGGCCGCGGAGTTGATGAGCAGAGAAGGCGCAGTCGTCAACGAGAGGAGACAGAGCCGTCGGCTTTGGGAGTGGAGGGTTTTGCGTTTGGGTGAGATTTTTTTTTTTTTTTTTTTTTTGGTAAAGGCAAGTATAATTAATTGGGTGAGATGTTTTTTTGGGTAAAAATTAATTGGGTGAGATGTTTGTTTCATTGTTTAGAGTAAATAACGTGTTCATGGGCCGAACAATGTTTCGACCCTAATCCAATCCAAAACATATTTATTTGCTTATTTTATAATTGTTACCCAAACAATATTAAAACCCGAAATATATACTCAACTTATATTGTGTTCGGTTCATGTTCGGGTCGGGTTTTTGGACACCCCTGACGGTATTAACTAGGTTTCACAATTCGGGCAATAAAAGATACATAAGGCTAGTTTGTAATCCATACCCAAGAAGAAATCACCCATCTGTTCAACCAAATCAATGAAAAAGGATGGTGATGTCATCAATTGCTTATTTCTGATGGTCTCTTCATTGAGTGACCGGGGCGCATTGAAAAATCGAATCTATCCTCATGAAGAGTACCAATCAATAATATAGACTGTGGTGAAGTTTTAAATTCAGACACAACTGGAAAATCTCAGCTTGAAAGTAATTCGGAAGACCTCTTTCCACATTATCTCATAGGAGCAATAACATGGAAAACACAAGCAACCCAGGAATACGCATAATACTCTATTTCCAAGGAAGACACTACTTTCGAATTAACATCCAAAAGAACCCTTTCAACTCTTTTACTCCACTTCACAGTGTACCGGTAGATAGCTCAAATCTCTTGACACTATCGAGCATGTCAGACATCGCAGTCTTTTTCGTGACACTGCCGTCAGCCAGTGTTGTCGGGACATATTTTCTTAACCAAGCCTCTAAAACCTATCGATTCCTCCTGTCATGGTGGCAACAATAATTGCTCATACCAAATAAGATCAAAATTATGTTTTTCCACACAATTCCCGCCCAGCCCTTTCCGGTGTGATAGAGATTGAAGGATGTGATTTTCTCTCGAACACAATTTCGGCACATAACAAAAGCATCATGCACGCAACCAAAAAACAAAATAACAACAAGAACAATCACAACCCTTTGAAAACCCCAAATTCCCCAAAACCCCGAGAGAAGGATAGCGACAGGATCCTATGAATCCCGCTCAAGAAAATCCCCGGCGAACGCTCTTTACCTGCAAATCGGGGAGGAGGCAGATGGGTCAGAACGAAAGCCCTAATTGAAGGAGGGAGCTTCCATGGCGGTGAATGCTTCCTCCTTATATAGTTTTCATATCGCTCCGTCTTTTTCTATTTGATTTTCCAATCAAAATCATCGGGATTCGGGACCTTATCTTAATTTCCTCTTTAGTAACCTTCAATTGAAAAGCTTAATTAAAAAGATGTGTCAATGCAGCCATATCAAAAAAATTAAAGAGTTTATAAAAAAAATAGAATAATATCACGAAAATCTCCAACTAATGCATATATAACAAATTTATCCCAAACTGATTTTTTCACCCTCAAAAAACTCAAATTAATATATTTGCCACAAATTTACCATCTCTTAATTTTTGTTAAATTTTACGGTCAAATTACCGAGTTCGACAACACGTGACAGTTGATTTGGTTAAAACGTCAAATCAATATAAATTAATGACAAATTTTATAGATAGAGATGGTAAAAATCTCTCAATACTCTTATCAACTTTATTTTTTAATTTTATTTTATTTTCCTGTCTTTTTAAATAATATTTTTTTTCTTTCTTCCCCTTCCATCACTGATAAAAAAAATATTAATAAAAAACTATACCGATGTACCTAAAATACATAATAAATATAAATATATGTTTATATATTGAATTCTATACTGTAAGATAGGATTAAATTCGAATGATTAAATTAAAAATAAATTTATTTTTTTGTTATTTTGAATATCTTATTTTAAAATTCAAATGTTATTTATATTGAAATATAATTTTAAATTTGTTAATGTAAGAAGTTTTTATTTGAGAAAAATTTTCATATCATGGATATTAGAAATCCTATTAACTTTTATCTCACTCCATTCATAGGATAATTTTATCCGGCCTATATCCTATTTATATTCGACTTTATACTATGTTGAGCATGCACTAAATGCAAAATAGGATAAATCTTATTCCATCCTGAATTTTATCCTGATCGTCGAACGTAGTCTTGCAATTTGAGCACTCTCTAGTCTCTAGATTAAGAAGATTCAGATTTTCCTTTATTTGACATAAATAAAAACTTATATTTTTAATTAACGTTGATCGGTGAAAGAGAAACCACTCTAAATTTTTTATTTCTTGCTAATAACCAATAAATTTGTCATTGAAAATATCTTTCCTTCCCTTTTATTTAGCGTCAATTGGTGGCATGAATATTATTTAAAAAAAAAAAAAGAGGGCAAGTTGTTTAATAGAGTAATCAAGAGTAAAAGATGAGAACGGATGGTTAATTGGGAAGACTCGAGATTGGAAAGAATGGAGCAATACGTGATTTATCGCAATAATATCTACTTAAATTATATCGCGATGCACATATATATTTGTAGATATCATATTAATAACAATTCAATCGGATTCATATAAATAGAATTTTGTAAAAGCGCAATATGATCTATCAATAATAAATGAATATTAAAGGAAATTTCAAAAATAGAATCCCTGATGAGATGATTGGCGACATGTATCTCTTTTATTTCCTTAATATAATAAAATCTCCCATAAAGTGAAAGTATTTATCACAATGGAGAAAAAACATTGAAATATCACCGAAAAAACAAAAGATTTCAAATGCTACTAAATTGGCATCACCTCTAAAAATCCTATCCCCGACAACTGATTTTATTTTTTTGTTCCCTAGAATAAAAAAAGAACAAAAATCCATTTGATAAATTTTTTGTTCTAGAACAAAAATTCATTTTCTTTTGTTCCTAAGAATAGATTTGAAACAAAATCAAAATGTAAAAAAATAAATAAATAAATAACTTCTTGTTTCAATGAACAATTTCATAATCAAGTCCAATTTTTCTTTTTTTTTTCTCTTTTCTTTTTTTCTTTCTTTTCTCCTTTTCTCTTCTTCTTCCTTCACTAGCCACCGCCAACAACCGCCGCCATCGAGTGGCCAAGGTTTGGCAAGGGTGTCTTGCCTGGCCACCGGCTCAGCCTCGCCCAAATCTAGCGAGGCCAAGGCTTACGGTGACCCAACAAGGCTCTAGCGGCGGTGGCCGGCGACCGGCAAGAAAGAAGGAGGAAGGACAAGAAGAGAAAAGGATAAAGGAAAAAGAAATAAGAGAAAAACATAATAAAAATATTAAAAATTAAAAGAAACAAAAAAAAATTAAGAATCCTACTAAACACATTTCTATCCCGAGAATAGAAATATTAGATAGTTACCAAGCGTCTTCAAAAACTCAGAAATTGTTTCCGGGAACAAAATTAAATAAAAAATCATTTATAAGCAAAAATTATTCTTGAAAATATAATGGTTAATAAATATGTGATAAACCTCCTCAACGCCAATCACAGCTAGCTACAATGGCCGATGCAAATTATGTCGCTACTGATAGCTCCATTGCCTCCAGTGACCGAGATATGGCGGAGGAGTAGAGTGCGGCGCCCATATAATGATCCAAGTGCTCTTTCAATGCTAGTAATTGTCCCCTCGAGAAATTTCATCCCCAATTGTGCATCCCAATGAAGGTCAGCACTCGCCTTGAGGTCAGGTACTCAATAAACACATGTCCCTAGGAAAATCGGTATATCCTTTAGAAAGGTTAGGTACTCAATAGGTATTGTAGCATCCCAAAAATTCAAGACAACCTCTAGATGGATTAAAGCCCATGATTAGGTAATGAAATTTCCTAGGATTTATGCTTTAGCCATTGGTTTTCTTTTAAGACCAAGTGTTATATATTTGTGTTCATGAGTTATTAAAATTAGTATTATAGGATAAATTAATGAGAAGGATTTATTCTTGGCTATGCACCTCATAGATTTAATCCCTATAGATTAAATGTTACAAGATTATGGCCATATGAAATTTAAAATTTAAAATCTATAAAAGAGAGAATGAAAGATGAATAATTAAAAGTAAAATTGGGGTTTATTAGCGTTAAACTTTAGGCCCAAGAGTATGGACCTAAAGTGGGCCAAATTGGCTTGGCCCATGGAGCCCAAGGAGAGAGCTGCAGTCGGCCACAAGGGGGAGAGGCCGGCCCAATTCTTCCAAGTCCATTTTGCATGGGTCTTGCCAAGTGGCAAAAGGGAGACTCCATGCATTAGCCATTGTGGGTGGCTTCTCATGATTGCAAATGATGGCTTTGTGGGGGAAATAAAAGGGAGAGAGTGGCCAGTTGAGGGGCTGTCGCCCAAGCCAAGAGAGAGAGAGAGAGAGAGAGAGAGGGTTGCGAGAGAGGGAGAAACCAAGAGAGGAGGAAGGAGCCGCTCGCCCGCCCGTCGCCCATCCGTCCGCTCGTCCGTCGTCATCCGTGTGCCGTTGTTTGCTCGATTTTGGAGGCAAGTTGGGATCCATATTCTGCTCTTGCATGTGTGTCTTGCATGTGTGTCTTGCATGTGTGTTTGAAGTGGTGGTAAATCTCGGATGTTTAGGGTGTGAGAAACCAAAGCTAGAGTGTGTTGTTCTTGAAAATGTATTCTATTTTCGTCTATACCGCCTGACCCCGAACGTTGTAGAGGCTTGCATGTGGGTTTTTAGTTGGATTTTGGCTTCAAATTCTTCAAAAAAAATTGTAGAAAACATCTCAAAGTATAACATACTAAAATTTGAGATAAAACGGTTGAGTTTTGAGGGGTGAAACCGTCCCTCTACGAAAAGGCTAGATCTGAAACTGTTTCGTCGACCTCTTGGTGGTTTTGTATGTTTCATGTCACTTTTTACTAAGAATTTCACTTCGAATTCTTCACAAAATTTGTAGATAATATCCTGATGATTAACATACTCAAATTTGAGGTAAAATGAGTAATTTTAGCCTAGTGAAATGATTTTCTTTTGAAGACGGTAGATCTGGAAGTACGGTACTGGACTCCCGAGACTTCATGGACTAAATGGTGACTATCCTTTGAGAATCTCACCTAGATCCCTTAATGAAAGTTTTATTGGACCTCTTGAAGCAAAACATATCAAAATTTCAGAAGAAATGAAGAAAGATAAGTAGGCAAAACCTCAATTTTTCGGAGACAACTATACTGGACTGTTCGGTACTAGGAACAGTAGCTTCGTCTAGCCATAGTAAATTATCTAGGACGAATCTGGCCTAGATGTCTTCATGAAAAAATCTACCTTAGGGTCTTGACTATAACCTGGTAAAATTTCATAATTTTTGGAGCTCATTCGGGTATTTTAATAGAAATGTTTCAAGAACTGCGCGATCTGACTTTATCCGAATTTTGCATGCTGTATTGTGTGAGCTATATCTTATTGTGTGAAACTCTTTTGGGAACGTATTCTTCATGAAATTGCTACCATTATGTCTTGTCTATCACATGCTCTGATTTTATGATTTTTGAAGATCATATGGATATTTAATTTACATGTTTTCCGAAACTGTGCAAGCTGGAATTTGCTAAATCTCAAAAGTCATGATGTATGGATCATTTTAAGTTGCATGGACCCCATGGATTGTATCTTGCTGCATGTATGATGATAATTGGAAATGCATATAAGAATCAAATGATGAAAATGATCTTGTCTGCCATCACATCATATGCCATGTTGAAATTGAGCTATAACTGAAAGTGAGAACTAAGATAAGTGAGAAGGCCGTCGACGGTGTGAGTCGACGATGCCCCGGGAGTGTCGGGATGCCTGGCTATAAGGGTAAAGACCGGATGCCCGATGGCCTTAAATGGCTGAATGCCGGAGGGTCCTCGGGAGTTTCGAGATGCCCGAAGCATGGGGAGCCTGAAGCCCGGCAGGTATTGTGCCGGGGGATGCCTCGTGATGCCAGTTGGGGTATGAGATGCCTGGCAAGTATTGTGTCAGATGTACAGAGGTTTGTACCGGAGGTTTCCTCACGATGCCAAGTGAGGTGCGAGCGATAAATGTGGGATGCAAACATTGGTCTCGGGAAAAAGAAATGTGGCGGCCCAAAATGAAAGAATAAAATTGGGAAATTGAAATTGAAATATGCATGATATGGTACATGTGACATGATGATGATGAGTGCATGGATGTATGTGCACATATGGCATGATGGTACATGTGACATGATGATGGTAAGTGCATGGATGCTTGAATGTCATGTATTATGCTATGATTGTATTTTGTGATGCATTGAGTGGTTTATTGGTCATTTACTTGTTGAGTGGTTGTACTCACCCCATTGGGAACCAACATTTCAGATTAGAAAGATGCCGCTCCCTACTGTCACACGGGGCGTCTTTTACAGCCTTCCTTCGGATGTGGAGGTTGAGTGTGTAGAAATCGACTGTCCCACCATCCCTAGTCTGACATTCATTCGGGTTCACGCCTTAGTGATGTATGACGTGGGCCTAGCTGAGGGCCCTGTCATTCAAGAGTTCATATCCATTCCCGTTCGTCAAGACGGAGTGATGCGGGGGATGTTGCCGCCACCACCGCCTGATGCACCAGGATGGGTGTGAGGGCCCGTGCGTAAGAAGTAGGAGCTGCAACTTTTTGGACAATAGCCGACACTAGTTGATGGAGGGATTTGCACGATTGTCATAGAGGGTCGAGTTATCTCTTTTTGGGGTTATGGCCGAGTGTAGTGAGAAGTCTTGGCCTTTCTTTTGTTGTACCGACCCGAGAAAAATCCATCATGAAAATATGTAAATAAAAGTGTCTTGGCTTTATCTTTTCTTATGGTTAGTGGTGTGCAATTGTATCATGGTTGTTGAAGGGAGAATTAGTAAGACTTGATTATGCTTCCACAAATAAGATGTGCTGGGACCATTTTAAAAAAAAAAATGCCTAGGAACTAAGGTTCTTCTTTGGTAAGATGTGGTGACCTTGGGCGCTTCGAGGTGCCACAGGTATATATCTTAAGAAAGGTCAGTATGTATCGAGAAAAGTTAGATTCCTCAATTAGTACTCGAAAAAAGGTTCGAGTACTAAGTAAGCAACAATTCATAGCTACAAAAGACGACTAAAGATGAGTTCAAGCCCTAGAAAAAGCAATCCTCATCGTCGAGGCAATTGGAGATCACTTTGGATCCTTGGCAACAAGTCATTACTCTGAAAGGCGACTAGATATAAGCCCCAGTCTTGGAAAGGTAATCCTCACCATTGAGGTGATTGGAGATAGTCTCGGGTCATTGGCAACAATTCGTTTCTCAAAAAGGTGATCGAAGATAAGTCCATGCCTTGGAAATGCAATCCTCACTGTGAAGGCAACCGAATATAGCTCCGGGTTTTTGGTAACAATTCATTGCTCTGACATGTGACTAGAGATGGGCCTGGGTCCTTGGAAAACCAATCCTCACAGTTGAGGTGATACAAGATAGCTTTGGGCTCTAGGCAACAATTCGTTTCTCCCATAGGTGGATTGGAGACATATTTGAGTCTTGGAAAGGTAGCTCCTTGGCCAGGTGACCGAAGAGGGGTTCTCCATGTCACCAGGTAAGGGGATACCCTCATACTTACAAAAAGATTCTAGTTTGTACCCCATATTACTCATTCATGATAAGTAACTATGTATTTTGTTATCCACCTTAGTATGTATCATGCTATATTGCCATTTTGCATAGGGCACCTAGTCTCAAAAAGATATCACCTATACATAGACAAAATTTAAATATCAATTTATCATTTAATGCAACCTCTGCAAGCTCACTTTCAAACAGAAATAACTATTGACATCTAAATTTTGGGTAAATATTTAGGAGTTATTGCATAGGAAATTAGGCAACAATTTGGCCCTAACAAAAAAAGATTTTCACATCACATAAGCGTTAATATTATTTGCATCAACTAAGTTCTATATTTATTTTATATTCCCTTATTTTACCACACTTTAGGTAAATATTAAAAAAATTAAAAAATATATTATTAATTTTTTTTAAAAAGAGAAAAAAATGCATGGGGTCTGGGTTCAACCCTAGCCCCTTCCCCCTCCCTCATTTGAACCATAAAAGGGCTTGGGAGACTCCAAACTAAGTCTAAATTTAGGATCCGTTCATTTCGCAAAAATAAATTTTTGGAAAAACATTTCGCTAATTTTCTAGTGTTCGTTTCACGGAAAATGAACTAGTTGTGGAAATCGTTTTCCATCGAGGAAAAAAAGTCTTCTAAAAAAGGGAAAATGTTTTCCACTTTTCAAATTGGAGAAAACATTTTCCTTACTCACTCTCTCCTCTCATAACTTATTAACTAAAGGTGTGCAAAAGAACTGGGATCCGCCCGGGTCGCTCAAAACCGATAGTTCTTGAGGGAACCGGTTTGGTTCCCAGTTCCAATTTATGGGAATTGTCGCAACCTACCCTCGGGGGGAGGAAACAAGTTTAGAGGTATTGCCTAAAGGACGGGCTTAAGACCCATGATTAGACGTGGGCTCTCCCAAGCCCATACCCCGCGTGACGTTGGGATATTTCTAGGAATTCTACACAAAGCAGTCACCACTAGCCTATTGGGGTTGACTAGAAACCAAATGAAGCACGGGAGTATGCCACATTTCCTACACAACCAGAGAATTTGGAGTCAGGGACTTGATTACACTAATTGACTAATTAGTGCCATTTTCGGTACCTAATCTTGTTTATTTTATCAAAATGATTTTTTTTTAGGTAGTTTGAATTGATTTTATAACTATTCACTAACATGTGAGGTGATCATGCGGGTGTGCAATCATTAAAGTAACATTCATAGCTACCAAGATACTAATTGCTATCAAATTAAACACGTGCAATTAAACATGATTAGATATGCAAATTAAACACGATATATTCCAAATACGAGCAAATAAGAGTCTAATTACACTAAGAAGACAAGATATAGCAATTCCTAACCAAACCCTAAATTTTTTTGGTTTTTTTTTTAAAAAAATTTTAATATTTTTAAATATATACTTTTAAAAAATTAATATTTTTTTTGGATTTTTGAAATTTTTTTTTTAATTTTTTTAAATTAAAAATAATAATTATTTTTTTGGCCGGATCGGGTTGGGTCCGATTTGAGATCGGACCCGGGTTCGGTCTAGTTGGGAGGCGGGCCGGTCGGCCTGCTGAAAAGGGCCAAGCCCGACCAGCCTGGACGGGCCTGCGCTCAATTAGGGGTTAGGCCCCACCAATGGGCCTAACCCCCCCTTTTGCCACATGGGCCTCCATAAGCCCAACATGCCAAACATCTCAGCCCAAAGATCTAAAGCCCACAAGCAAAAATAGCCCAAACCCGACCCGAAATGCTAAAAAAAACCTACCCATTTCGCTTTCGCCCAACCTGGCCAAGACCCGATTCACCTCCTCTCTCCCCTATTGTTTTGCGGTGCCAGAGAAGGATGTTCAAGACCCCAGCAACGTGGCGGGGACGGCGCGGTGGTCGTTGGACGACAACGGCAGCAGCGCGTTGAGTAGACACGATAGCAACGGTGGCGGCGTTACGGTTGGGCTGGGGTGTTGGCGCGACAATGTCGCGGGTTGCAAATGCAAATGAGGCGAGGCAGATGTGGGTCAACACTGGGCGGTCACGGACGGCCAGCGAAGCGGCAGAGGTTAGCAATTCAGCTATCGGCGTTGGGTGGAGGGGCGGTGGACGACGCGAGATTTGCAAGCACAACGGCTAATGCGGCAGCGCTGTGCCGGACGGCGTCAGGCAGGAAGGCAACGAGCTCGGACGATAAGGGGCAGGAAGGCAGCGAGCGTAGGGACAGCAGTGCAGAGGTGCGGACCGGTGCGGGGCTTGCTCGGCGGTGGAGCGATGAGCAGCTCAAATCTGCCGTCGTCGAGACTTAATGGAGACACGACCGAGGCGTGCGGTGGCTTAGTGACCAAGCGGAGGTGCAAGGTTGGGCGTCGACGCTCGGAGGTGACAATGCTCGGGCGGCGACTCGAATGGCGTCGGGCAGGAGGGCGGCGGCTCGGCTCGGACGGGTTGAGGCGGCGAGGCCTCCTCCCTCCTCAGACGCCGTCCTCCTTTCCCCCTAAATTTTTCTCTCTCTCTCGAGCTCTTTGCTTTTGGGTTCTGTTTTAGATCCCCTCCCTCTCCTCTATGTTGCTGGTTTTTTTTTTCTTTGTTTTCTCCCCACTTCTGTTGAGCTCCTCCCTAGGGTTTTTTTTTTTGCGTGAAGATCACTCGAGGAGGAAGAAGCTCAGCACGGGCTAGATTGGGCCAAGGCCAGATTCGACCCAACCCGACTCCTCTCGCGCCTTTTGTCTTTTTTTTTTTGTTGTTTTGTTGTTTCTTCTTCTTTTTATTTTTCTCTCTCTCTTTTTTTCCTTTTTTCTAGCGACTAATTCCTAATTTTGTACATGATTAAATCCTAAATAAAAATGTAAAATTTAGATGTCAACAGTTGCCCTCTTTGAATGGGAGCTCCAAGAGTTTCCATTCAAAGATAAAAGACACCTAAATTATTTTGGCAATAAAAGACCCCAGGTGCATAGGCACGTATCAGGTCGACGAAAAGAACTCATAACTATAGAAGTGCTTCATAAGAAAAAGAGACCCCGAGCTACAAAAGCACGCCGTTTCATAAGAAGAAAGAAAACCCTGGGCTATAGAAGCACGGTGTGTCATAAGAAGGAAGAAGACCCCGAGCTACAAAAGCACGTTGTGTCATAAGAAGAAAGAAAACTCCGGGCTTACATAAGCATGCCATGTCATAAGAAGAAGAAAAGACCCCGGGTTGAAGAAGCACGCCGTGTCATACAAGAAAAAGACCCCGGGCTAAAGAAGCACGCCGTGTTATAAGAAAAAGAGACCCCGGGCTATAGAAGCACGTCGTGTCGTAAGAAGAAAGAAGACCCCGGGTTATAGAAGCACGCCGTGTCGTAAGAAGAAAGAAGACCCCGGGCTATAGAAACACGCCATGTCATAAGAAGAAAGAAGACCCCGGTCATAAGAAGAAAGAAGACTCCGGGCTACATAAGCACCCCATGTCATAAGAAGAAGAAAAGACTCCGGGCTATAGAAGCACGCCGTGTCATAAGAAGAAAGAAGACCCCGGGTTACAGAAGCATGCCGTGTCATAAGAAGAAAAAAGACCCCGGGCTACAAAAGCACGTCGTGTCATAAGAAGAAGAGACCCCGGGCTACAAAAGCACATCGTGTCATAGGAAGAAAGAATACTCCGGGCTATAGAAGCATGCCGTGTCATAGGAAGAAAGAGACCCGGGCTACAGAAGCATGCTGTCTCATAAGAAGAAATAAGAGATCCCGAGCTACAAAAGGATGCCGTGTCATAGGAAGAAGAAAAATGAGGCCTCACCGTGTAACAACGGGTTTCGATCGGGTTGAAAATGCATGATTTGAGGAAAACCAATAAACCTTTGTAGATGACATGGTTTAAGGTTGACCATGAACCTTTTGAAAAATCACAGTTTAAAGATAGACTCATGAACATTTTAAGGACAAACTCACGAACCGTGTGATTTAAGGATAAACCCATGAATCTTACAAATGACATGGTTTAAGGCTGACCACAAACCTTTGGTTTTTAGGGAAGCACCCGCTAACCCCTTGAAAAATGCATGGCTTCACTAAGGAATCCTGTTAAACTCATCTTAAGCAAATTTCATTAGAGACTTCATCAAGAGATGTATTGGCAATATTGCAGTATTAATTGAACAAGCTAATCGAGTTAAGTCCGACTGCTTTTAAAAACATTCGATATCAATCAACATCATGTGGCGCAAAATCGTCTTCTTGTTTGGGGATGTATCATTAATCATCAAATTCTCTGGGAGATCAAGTTCTAATCATAATGGCTACGACTCATGAAAAGCCTCATTACGCATGCCAAACTAAAGCTTCTTAGTTAAAAGGGTTTCTCACACACTTTCGATAAAATGGTTGCTTGATCCTATTCATTCATGTGGGAGGTAACTGATTGCTAAGGGTATCTCACATAACTCATATCAAAGACTTTCAGAAACATTCGCTATGAGCACAATCTAATCGATCAAAAAGGTCTTTTAAAATGACTGCAATATAGATTTGGTCATGGGCTTACACAAAGGGCATTATTGCTTTGAGGCCAATAAATGAACATTTGTCGTTATTTTCATCGAGAACTTGGAAGATAAGACAAGATCGAATAACCTCCACTCCTTCAAGCAATAGCTTCTTTGTGACATTCTCATTTTCGCTCAAATCATCCTAATCAGAAGAGACTTCGGAAGAGGGTTGTAATGTTGGCTCGGGAAAGGCTTGAAAGGCTTAAAATTTTCAATGGGGTTTTTAAGAGTTAGTGATCATCATAGCATCATGACTAGGTCACTCAATCTTTCGAAGTCATTTGGCTTTTGAAACACAGCGCATCTCAAAAGTCCCTCGACTAATCATTTCTGCATGGGAGGTTCGCTCCTCTCTAATTTCCTTTGCACTTGCGATGATTTTTTTATGCAGGCACTTGGACTTTGATAATTTTTCTTTCACATAAGATGCAGCTTTTAGTTCTTTTTCTTGATGGGCATTGGCCTTGCTTTTATTAAGGTACACTATTTTTTCATGCCCCCTAGTTTGTCGAACTTTTTTTTTGCTCTTTGAACTTTTGTAGCTCTTATGACTTTCGAGATGCTTTTCACATTTTCTAGTGATTGTCAATTGTATTTGGTCAATTATTATGCCTTGCCCCAATGAAGGGAGATGATCACCACTCGAGGTTCATAAATGAATAATCAAGCCCAAGTTGGTTAAAGCAATGGATATCGGTGTTTGGATAGAGAAGGAAATGCTCTTCTTCACATTGGGATGAGTCAAGATCTAATGAGAACTCCTTTGAAACTATCACCAGAAGATTGATGCAAGTGAAAGTAATAGAATCTTTCTCAACCTTTCACTTTACAACACGACCGTAACCTCCTATGCTGCCCCAATGTAGGGTCATTCTCAATAGGGGTGCTTTGAAGGATCATCTTTATTCGGCTCAAAAGAGTAACAAGATGTCAGCTTGGTGCTTGAGATTTGATGAAGGAAATACCTTTATCATTTTGATCTTTGCGCTCAATGCGAATGAATCCTTCATTCTAAGAGAAGGTCGCCTTTCACTCAACTCTCAGAAGTGTTTAAAGGATGTGTTTGGAAATGGCTTGCCTTTCCTCATTCTAAGTATCCTCTACTTGCCATGATTAACATCTCAATTTCACTCTGCTAAGATTGTCTGAGTAGATTAATCTCCATAGGAAATTTTGATTCCAAATGAATATAATCCACAAAACGAGAAAACAATTTTGAGATAAAAAGGATGCTCAAAAAATTTGTAGAAATGTTTTTCAATTATTAATTTTTGTGCTTGTCTCTAGGAAAGCGCCAAAGGTTCCTTTTGTAATGGAAATTCTTTGTTTCTTTTTCTTTTCTCTACTTTTCTTTTGTGGCACCCCCGACTCGCCTGAGGTCGCCACAAGTGATCTCTCTTAATTACTCGATCTCATATAACTTCGCAGACCGATACCCTTTGACTAAGGAAATTTTTTTTTTTTTTTTTTGAAAAGGTCCCAGCGCAACTTATTAGCATAAGCATAAATAAGTCTCACCCTCTCCCTCCAATAACCATAATGCAATACACACCAACTACGCACAGTAAGAAAAGATAATGCCGATTCACTCTTATTTATATTTTCATGATGGACATCGAGGTCGATACAACAAAAAGCCAAGATTTTAACTATACTTGGGTACCATCCCAAAAGGACTCGATTCTACATCGATCATGTACCACCCTCCATCTACGAGCGTCGGCTATCTCCAAAAAGTGTCAGCTCTCATCAGCTATATGCGCCATCATACCCAATCCGGTGCATCGGGTGGTGGCGGCGGTAACATCCCTAACATAACTCCATGGCGTCGGACATGGACAGATATAAACTCCTGGATGATCAGGCCATCAGCTCGACCCACATTGTACATCACCAACACTTGGACTCGAACAAAAACTAAACCAAGAGCACCGACACAGACATGCTCAGTACACTCCACATCCACATCAGTAGGTATGCCATAGTAAGTACCGCGCGCAACCGGCAGCAAAGGCATATTTCTAATCTTAAATGTTAATCCCCAAAAGGGGTGAGTACAACCACTCAGCAAGTAAAAGATCCATTAAACTACTCAATACATCAAACAGAACAATCATGACATCATAGTAGAGTACATATAGTTCATACATGTCAAACATGTCTTACCTTTCAGCCATGCACATTTCATCAAAACAGCCATGTATATAAGTCATCATGTCATGTGCATATACCACCATGCACTTGTACGTGTAACATCATTTTGCCATGCATACATGTCACCATACTATATCCACATACCACCATCCACTTATACATATTATATCATACAGCCATGCATACATGTCACCATACCATGCACGATTCAATTTCAGTTTTTTATCTTTCAATTTGGTCACCACATTTTTCTTTCCCAAGACCAGTAATTGCATCCCACATTTTATCGCTCGCACCCAACCTGGCATCGCAAGGAACCTCCGGCACACACCTCCGGGCATCCAGCACTCACCTCCGAGCATCCTGACACTCCCGGGGCATCGTCGGCTCATACTTCCGACAGTATCCTCGTTTATTATAATTCATATCCACAATTGTGTCTCAAAAGCAGCATGGCCCATGATGTGATGGCAACAAGGTCTATTTCAACTTTTGACATTATGTACCATGCTATATGATACCATATATGCAACACAATACATCACATCATATGAAACCAATTCTTTTATTTTTCTGAAAATATATGAATGTTCGGATGAAGCATCATTCACAATTCCGAAAATACTTTCAATTTAATGCCTAAACGGACTCCAAAAATTATGAAATTTTGATAGATTATAAACAACACCTAAAGGTAGTTATCTCATAAATACATTATGCCAACAGAACTCTACAAGATTGGGTACGGTCCATGCATCGCAGATTTCGAAATTCAAACAATTCTGTTTGCACAGTTTCAGAAAATATTTCGATTAAATACCCAAATGAACTTCAAAATTTATGAAATTCGAATATGTGAGAGACAAGACCATAAGGTAGATACTTCATGAAGATATCGAAGTCAAATTCGTCCTAGATAATTAAATATGGATGGTTAAAATCCCTGTTCCTAGTACCGTAATTCCAGATCTAACCATCTCCAAAGGATCACGATTTCACCTACCTATTCTTGTTTTTTTTCTCTAAATTTTTGATATTGTGAACCTCAGGATGTCCTTTACAACTTTTGTTAAGAAATCGAAGTGAAATTTCAACAAAAAGATTTCCTTGCAGTCCATGCATTCATCAAGGGTGGGTACCAAAATCTCCAGATCCAGTCTTTCCAAAGAATAACGATTTCACCCACTTATACTTGTTTTTTTTTTGTCCCAAATTTGAGTATGTTATACTCCAAGAAGTCCTTTACAACTTTCATTTACAGGTCAAAGCCAAAATTTAACTAGAACATCACATGCAAGTCACTAGAACATCCAAGGTCAAGCTATTTTTCTTAAGAACAGTACACTAGACTAGAGCACCACTCTTATAACTTCAATTTTTCACATTCTATACATCTGAAATTGTTACCATTCAATCACACACACTAAGCACAGCATGCAAGAGTAGATCAAGGGATCCCACTTGCCTCCAAACCAAGCAAACGGCGGCGGGACACGGCGGCGACGGACGGTGGTGAACTGCCCTTCTCCTTCCTCTCGCACGCACGGCCTCCTTCCTTCTTCCTTTCTTCCTTTCTCTCTTCCTCTCTTTCCCTCCTTCTCTCTACCATGCGACACACCTCTCTCTCTCTCTCTCTCTCTCTCGGTTCCCTTTGTTTAATCAGCCCACTTTTCCCCTCTAATTTTCCTTCCCTCCATCATTAGCCATCATTAGTTTTGCATAGCTTGACACTTGGCTAACTTCAAGGGACAAATGGGGAGGCATGCAAACCGGTCTATCCCCCCCCCCTTCTTCGTGCGATCGACGGCCCCTCATGGGCTCTATGGGCCAGCCATTTTGGCCCATTTTAGGCCCAACACTCTTGGGCCTAAGACCCAAGCTTAAATGACCCAGGATTAACCCCTTTTAAAAACCAGCTTAATCCCTATTTATACAAAGTACTAAATTACAAATTTAAATGGCTATAATACTTTGTAACATAGATTAATAAAGTCCAACTTATAAAATTCATGGCCAAAAAAAACATAATTTCCTCATCAAATAAATCTGGATCTCACATGGGCATGGAACATGTTTCCAACAAAAATATTCACCCATTAGGTGCTCGGCCATTAATTCTATTACACTTCTTTGGTCTAAAGACCATAACATAGGTCAATGATGTGTCCACCGCCCTTCCAAAGGTTGTAAGGCATCTAGAGGTTGCCACGAGTTTTAGGATGCCACATCTTTTTTTTTTCACTTTAAAAAAAAAAAATTGAGAAGAAGGGTACCTGGGGCATTGTGACCCGGTAACCCTATAAAGAATGCGAAAGAATATGTTAACGCAAAAATTTGTAGGGATTGAAATGTCGGAAACGATACGTTATTACCCTTCACTCACTTTTATCCTTTGAGGGCTAACATCTCTTGAATTCACCCTCATGGATATTTGGTAACTTGGCATTACCCTTCACTTGCATTTGCCCTAAAGCATTTGATGTCTTCCTATCAAAGGAAAAAAAAAATCATGTCAAACATGCTATCAAAATGAGCAATCGAAATTGACACAATTTACCCTTCACATGTTTTCAAATTCGCCTTTTGGATACTTGATAACTCCCTTCATTTGTCTCATCATGCAAAGCGAATGAGATCGATGAGCTATTTTGGCACCTAAGGTATTTGCTTCATTTCCTTGCGATAAAGCATATAACAAAATAGCATTTTCCGACACGAATATCTAATGTTGATTGCAGAAAGCTATTGTAGCCAAAAGTTCAAATGCTTTAATTGCCAAAATGCGCAAGAGCCCTAATGCTAGCCTTTTAGTAACATATGATGTGGCTCTTGATAAAACTCATAAAAAAACAATCTGGTGATGGCGATGCCCAATCTCCAAATAAAGAAACTTCATAGAATGGAATTCAGCTTCGTTCCGCCTCTATTGGAAGATCGGCGCCGATGAAGTCTCAATACATGCTTATTCCTCGAGTTCCATGAGCCTACACTTTTGAGTTTTTTTTTTTTTTAATGATGATTTTCATGAAATTGAATTCCATTATTAAAAAGAGGTGAGTCACATGATTTACAAAAGTATCAATTGGATTTGCAATCAAAACTCAAAATGGAAAACATAATTACTACCAAGAATAAAGACAATGATCTCATACAAAACACGCTTGCATAGATGAGCGTATAAATCCATTCTCATCCTAATTCTAAAGTCGACTTCTTGGCATGATCAAGCAAGCATAGTCATCATGCATGACCTGCGAAAAGAAGATAATGTTAGTGTGTGAATGAGAAAATGATCTCTCAATGAGGTCACTTCTTACAACAAAATCAAGGTGACGGTACATGCCCCATAGTCCTTATTATGGGGTTTTAGTATTTCACCAAGATTAGTCATGAGAGAAGGGGCATCATTAAAGAAATTGGAAGTGATTATGACCCCGTTTGGTTCAGCATTCCCAAGGGGCTTTCAGCCTCGAAAGCCCTTTGGGAAAAAAATTATTACTACTATAATAATTAAAAAAAAATTATTCAAAGTTGAAAACAAACCTAAAAGAATCCTAGGCCAAAAGTTGATCTTTGCATCTAATCTATAATCAAATTCTTTTAATACAATTTTTAAATAAATTTACTAATATATATCTTTTACATTACTCCCAACATGAAAATGTAAAAGGTTATATAGTCATTGTTTCTTTTTGCAATTCTAAAATTACTAAAACTAAAAAACTTAATTTGGTCACACTAAAGAGCTTTTCAAATATATGTTTACCAAATAGTCTTCCATTTCCCTAAAGTACTTTTCAGTTATAGTTTACCAAACAGTCTAGCATTTCGGAAAACCCATTTATCCCAAAGGTATTTGCATTTTCCCAATGACATTTCCCAAAGTCGAACCAAACGGGCCCTATATTTGTTTTAAAAAAGGACTTAACTTTTGGCCGATCAAGGATATTTTCAACATTTATCTTATTTATTGAATCTGTTTCCTTTTTTTCTTTCCTTTTTCCTTTTTTTGGTTTTTTTCTTATGCCCAAAGAGGGCTAGGCAAGGGTCACCTCACCCACGCGAGGCCCTTGCCAACCTGGATGGGGCCGCCCTCGCTGGCCACCGCCCTCGCTGCCATTACCAAGGTCGTCGGCCCTCACTAGAAAGAAAAAAAAAAAAAATGAAAAGAGAAAAAAGAAAATAATAAAAAATGATTTAAAATTTAAATTATATATGGAAACGCCCTTTAACCAAGTGGAATATTTAGTCGACTAGTGACCGATGAGGCTAGGCTCTTATTTAAAATAACCATGGCCATTTCAAATCCTAATTTAACAAAAAGTCCATTTCAAGCTCATATTTGAGAAAACAATGACACTTCAAATTCTTATTTGAAATTTTCCTAAAAGTTTAGAACTTGTTGACATTTTTCCCATAAAAAGATGCAATAGAGTCAAGCCAAGGCAACATAATCCTAGACTCATAAACTCGAAGCTCAAAACTCAATAAAGTACCTAATTGCCTATTTGAACATGACTTTGGTGTAGAGCTCAGCATACTCGAGCCCGACTTGGTTCAACTCACTTTTATGTGTATAAAATCAATGTACTTGATATTTTCTCACTCAATCAAACTCATCTTAGCTCGAAATACTCTTTTTATTTTGTCTTTAAAAATATATTAGAGGCTGAAAGGCAATCACATAGCAAAAGTAATATTATAAGAATATTTTACATTATCAATCACCAGAATAAGAAAACACGACAAAAGATTAAATACTCAGTTAGGCTCGTGACCGAACCAAGTCAAGTGTCTTTAGACTCGAATTTGACTCGACAAGATACTTGAACTCAAAAAAAAAAAAAGCAGATTTCAAATAGGCGATGAGTCCAACACAAGTGGTTCACGAATATCTTGACTCGCTCATATGCTTGATAATCCCCAAAATGAAAATACACATTATAATGTCCGTACAAATCCTCCATCTATATTACTTATTGCGCATGTCAACCCAAACACAAAGAGTTACATAGGATTATGCATAGTAATTCAATAACCAGAATGTAAGAAATATGTATAATTTTTTTATGGATTATTTACCAAAAATCCCGAGCAACACTACCAGCTCAAACATTTCTTCGGTCCGTTTATTTCACAGAAAGCATTTTTGAAAAATGAATCAATGGACAACATTTGCCCAGATAACGGAAAGATTTTTCTACTAAAACTTAAATTTAGGAAAATAATTTCCCTCTTAATAGAATCGGAAAATGTTGTTCCAAATATTTTTCTAGTCTTAGGTCCTTAATTCCTTCGTTAATGAAACTTTTATTCTTATTAAAATAAACTTTTGTAAAAGAAATCAAATTTTTCATCATATTTCTTTTCTTTTCTTCTTTTTTCTTTTTTCCTTTCTCCTTCTTCCCCTGCCAACCGTGTGCCTCAACGATGGTTGGTGGTCCGGTGACCAGCCATGACGCAAGTTGGCGAGCTCGTTTCTCACCCGAGGGGCCGGCGAGCTCAAGCTCCCCTATGACCGTCACCATGCGAGCTTTGAGCTTGCCCAAGCATTTGCTCCGTCGCACAGGTCAAAGATAGTTATCGGACAAATGGGAATCGCGGGTTCAATTATACTCTTCTTGAGGACGAATTTGACAGGTCTTAGGGAAGACAATTGTCCAAGTCATTCTCTTTCGAATCTTTTAAGCCTATCGGCGTTCATAAACACAGACGTTTGCACCCTCTTTGTCCTGTTCAATTCATTGGAAATTCTTCTGGTTGCTTGACTCCTTTCTATGGAGAACATTTGAGATACATGTTCCTTCTGCCCAGATATATGCCAAGCACTTACCCTCAATTCACCCAGATTTCCTCCTGATGAAAAAAAAAAAAAAGTTCCTTCTTTCCCTTGCATGACTGGAAAGTATAGCTGAGGGCATTTGCTGATGCAAAACACTGAATCGATTTTCTCAATACTGCGAACACATAAATCGCCTTTGAGTGGCAAAAGTTCATATCGTCTCACGAGTACAGAGTACATCGAAGCACCACTTCTCAGGTGTATATTTTTCGGCTAAGGTTAAAAAGTAGTTTCAACAATATGCATTTACAGTTCAGAGTAAGAAAAGCATACTGCATCTCCAGCAATTAAGTAACATAAGCAACAAACAAAGAACGAGCATTACATTGGCACCTCTGCTAGCAGCAAAACAGTCATCCAATCTCTGATTTACCAAAGCAGAATTGAAAAGATTTGACAATCCCTCATGAACATGCTACAATATGGCCATGAACTAGTTAAGGCACACATCAGACAAAAGCCTTAGGTAACATCAGTTATCCTTCAAGATAAGACGACTTT
Organism: Eucalyptus caleyi; assembly: GCA_014182885.2. Taxonomy (NCBI): domain Eukaryota; kingdom Viridiplantae; phylum Streptophyta; class Magnoliopsida; order Myrtales; family Myrtaceae; genus Eucalyptus; species Eucalyptus caleyi. The sequence continues at coordinate 53,298,520 of CM024470.2, forward strand.
GATTGAATGGATGGACAAATTCAAAAGGTTCAGAGTAATAACAATCACATGTCGATTGACACAAACAGCAAACAGCAATATCATCCTCCAGATTGATGCAACTATGGCACACTATTCCATTGCAAAACTTACCATGGAAATCCCCAGCTACCCTAACACAACAATAACAACAGTGAATAACCAACCACAGAGTAGCACTATAAGACTCACGATAAGTTGCTCAAAGGGAGGCTGTTACTTGAACCTGCACCAAGAGAGAGGCAAGACATCTTCCCAAAGTTGGTTCGGCTCATGTGTGCTTTTAGTCTGTACATCGAGAGTACCCAGAACCTAATGAATGATAAAAGGACGTTCGAAAGCCTTTTCATTCGAGAATTACCGAAGTTGATCAATTTTGAAAAAAGTAAAACCCACCTTCCATGATACCAATGTTTGCCCATTTCAGATTAAGCTGCGCCCTTATTGAAACCAAATGAAAACAGCAAACCATCTGATCTTCATTACTGGGGTAAACCAGCTTCTACTTCATCCCACAAATCTGTATTTCTAGAAAACCTCTCCTTCACCTGCTTAATAAGCTCCCTAGCCTCATCAACCTTATCAATACTCACCAGCCCATTAACTAGCGACTTCATCGTTCCGAAATTCGGAACCCAACCCTTTTCCATACTCTCCTTACAAATCTGCAAAGCGGTGTCGAATTCCCCTCCCTTGCAAAGATAGTGAATGAAGGTGAAATAACAATCACTGGTAGGCCGACACCCGTGGTTCATCATGCTCTTAAACATCTTCTTCGCTTCCTCGTACCTCTCTTCACTGCAAAACCCATGAATCAAATGGGCATACGTCTCTGAATTCGGCTTCATCCCCCTCGCCAACATCCCGTCGAGCAAAACCTTTGCCTCATCCGACTTCCTAAGCTTACACAAGCTCTGAATCCTGATATTATAAATACTAACCCCGCGAGCAACCCCGTACTTCTGCATCAACTCCAAGACCTTCCCGACGTCTTCGTACTTCTCCTCCTTATAGAACCCAGCCAACATGGTCCCGAAGGTGGTGGCGTTGGGCTTAACCCCCTTCCTATCCATCTCAGCCAGCGCCGAGTACGCCGAGCTCGTCGACTCGGACTCGGAGAACGCCTTAATCACGGTGTTAAACGTCTCCAAATCAGGCGCTACGCTATAAATCCTAGGGAACTCCATGAAGATCCTCTTCGTCTCCTTAAAGTCCTTAGCTACGATCGAAGCAAACAAAAGCGCGTTGAGAGATTTGACGGTGCGGCGAATACCTAGCTCCTCGACGTGCTTGAACGTGTCGATCGCCTCGTTCATCATCCCGGCCTGGCCGTAGAGCACGATGGCGTGGCACATGAAGCGCTCGTTCCGCAAGTCCGGCCTCCCCTTGGACTCCTCGAGGAACCGCCGGATGCCGTCGAAGTGGCTCGACTCCGTGAGCTTCGAGATCGCGACGGAGAAGGCGACGCGGTCGAGGTGGGACTGCGGGGTCAGGGAGGCGGCGCGGCAGATGTCGATGATGCGCTCCGGGTTCTTCTCGGCCTTGAGGAGGGAGAGGGCCGCCCGGGTCTTCTCCTTCGACGAGAGAGGGGCGCTCGAGTCCGGGGACAGGATCGACGACGGCGACGACGAGAAGAAGCGGTGGCGGCGGAGGAGGTCCAGCGAGACCGGGCGGAGCCGGGCGAGCGGCGACATTGGCGGCGGCGGCGGCGGAGCTTCACCGGCGAGGGCGGCCGGCCGGTGCAGAGATTGAGCTACGTTTAGAGAGAGAGAGAGAGAGAGACTGAAAGTTGCAGAGCTGAGAGAGTGAGGAAGATGAAGACGAGAGAGAGCTAGGGTTTATGCTTCGGATTGGAGTCAATTGAACACGAATCGAACTTGAGGGGACCAAAAATGGAAATAGGTCGAAAGTGTTGGGCGAAATGTGCAATTTTTACGTAATTGGAGGACGATGTGTGTCAGTGGGGGATTCGAGAAAGCTCGGCCGTTGGATCGGTGCGAAGAGGAGGGGAGCGGACGGCTGTGATTAGTTAGAAAAAATAAAAAGATCCGGATGCAGGGGATTTGAACCCGACGTGAATCGAACACGCAACCTTCTGATCTGGAGTCAGACGCGCTACCATTGCGCCACGGATCCGCCGATGGCACTTCCGGCTGAACATATATATTTATATATAACAGAAATATTTATGTAGTATTAGTGTGCGTTCAAGCAGTATTTTTTTAATCGTACTTGTATTTCTTTCTCTGTGTAATTGCCCGTGCATATACTAAAAATATGTAAAAGAATAATGCGATAAAGATTATTTTTCAACCCACTTTTCTATTCAAATGCCCCTTTTGAAATATGAAGGTTTTTTTTTTTTTAATTCTTGTGAAATATGTCGACATGATTTTTTACTATTTTTAATATCTTAATTAGCTTACTCATAACTCTTTTTAATAAGACCCATTTTCAGAATCACTCGAAAACCCGAGACCCCTTGAATTGCACATACCACAACTAAACTATACTTAAATTAAAAAAAAAGATGATAAAATGAAAAGTGCTGAAAATCATAATTTGAAGATTTGAAGGGCACGATTTCTGCACAAAATCATCATTTGAAGTTTTGTAAGCTCAATTTTGTTGCTGAACAATCGTAGTTTGAGAAATCTAAAAATCTGCGAATTTTATATGTCCATAATAATATGAAGTTGTAAAATACAAAGGTTATATGAGTAAGGCACAAATGAGTGAATTTTCTTTCTCACTCTACAGATAAAAATTATATTATAAGCCCATACGAAATGAACGTAAACCAAAGGCCAAGGAAGCCTATGATCGAGCCGAAAACCAAAGCAAACTCTCGTTTCCAAAAGCAACTTCTCACTACGTAAATATTTCTTATTTTTTTTAAGGGAGTACAACTATATTTGATAGAAATGTTTAAAAATAAAAATAGTAGATTTAAATAATTACAAGAGGAAAGAAGAGAAGTGATTCGAAATGCAACGCTTGGATTTATGATATTGTTAGGATGCTAAGAAGGGAAAACAAATAAATCAAGTGTATTAAGACGTAAGTATTCTTTATGTGTTAGATAGATAGATACAAAAGAAACATGTGTGTTAGTGAGAAGGAAGAAAAAGTATCTTCTTTATTTTATTTTATTTTTATTAGTAAGCCCCGAGGATGCAATTGAGTTGAGCCAAGTTAACACAATGCTAGACTTGTAAACTCGAGGCTCGAAGCTCAATAGAGTACCTTTTTCCCAGCTTGAACTCGACTTGATGCATAACTCGACATACTCGATCCCAATTTGACTCGACTCATTTTTATGTGTATAAAATCAACATACTTGTTTTTTTCTTAGTTGATTGAACTCAACTCAACTTGAAATACTCTTGTTATTTGTATTTCAAAATATATCAAAAGTTGAAAGGCAATTACACAATAAAATGTAATATTGTAGGAAATAATTTACATTATATGCCATCGTAATGAGTAAACAATACAAAAAATCAAATACTTGATTAGGCTTCTGACTAGACCTAGTCAAGCACCTTTAAATCAAACTAGAATTGACAAGCTACTTTAGCTACTCAAACTCAAGAAATATAAGTTGGCAGATTTCGAGTAGGTGACAAGTCCAACATGAGTTGTTCGCATATATGTCAACTCCTCCGTACCCTTAACAATCCCCCAAAAAAAAAAATGCAACAAAAAAAATGAAAAAAAAAGTCCTCACATGTCCTCCAATGTCTCTCAATCATTTGCCTTCATTTTCCTTCCCTCCTTCAAGAAAGGACTCATCTAGATTGATGTTCTAGAAACAAGAAAACTATTGTTTATTGATTTCCTATTGTTTTTTTTTTTAATGCGAATGCCATATCCTAAAACAAAATCCAAACTTTTGCTCTCGAGACAAATAAATTGCAAATTCCATCAATTCCATGGCTCCCTATGCTGACGTACCGCTGTTGACCAACACAAAAAGAAAAAAAAAATCCGTCACCTTTAATTTATGATTTTTCATTAATCGAATTGAACTTATAAATTTCAGGACATCAGTATGTCCGAGCAATATAATATGTCGGACAAAAACAAAAGGACAAAACAAAAAAGTGAAAATGAGAATGTCAAGGAGAGCAGGGGAAGGGAATAATACACGTGTCGGGCGACAAATGGAAAAATCTAAAAACAAAGAGAAGATAAATAAATAAAATAAATAAAAAGGGGGGAGAAAAGGGAAGAAATTTCGGGGACTGGCTGATAAAAAGCGCACGCCGCCCACAGACCAAGCCGCCAAAACCCCCAATCGCCGACGTCATGATCAGGACCAGGGACGAGGAGCGGGGGCCGTGAGGGGAGCTCCCGGGTCACCGACGCGTCAGATTAGCCACGCGTCTGACGCCGCCCCCGCGTGCGCGAATCTTCCACGGCATCTCCTCCTTCCCCTGAAAAACTACCGCGGATCGCATGATCCCCCGCACGTGCCTATTCCTGATCCCTATATATATCTATATATATCTGTGTGTATGCATCTATAGAGAGAGAAATTTTACTTTCTATTTTTTTTTGGGGCCGAAGAGGATTCTCAATGGGAAAAATGATGCTGACGCACCTTGAACTTAAATGGTAGCCCAATGTATCGTATGATTTTTTAACTTTCGATTCATTTAAAGTGACCATAGTTTGAATTAATGAAATGATCATCACTTGATCATGTATAAAAAATGTAAGAGTTAATAATGAAAAATCCAATGATCATATTATATATTAAAAAAACCTATGAGTCATTTAAATTTAAAATTATTAGATCAAAATTCATGGGCTTTTTGGGTCATCATCCCTTCTTGATATTTCAATGCAAGGGTTTTAAACATTAATAAATTTGAAAATAAAAATAAAAAGAACTTAATGATATCGTTGCTTTATCTAGAAAATGAAATTGACTAACAAGTGAAATTTGAGAATGGATGCAATTGAATTTTTGCCAATTATAATGAGATATATTGGGGATTAGAGGAGCTCTCAAGAATTCATGTTCCATCCTCTCTTTATTAGTATACTACCGGTGTCCATTTTATTTATTGTTGCCAAAATAGGATATGCGGTATAAAAATGGAAAATCTATTCTCTCTATTGTTTTTGAAAAAAAAAAAAAGATTTGGGAGATTGCGTAACACGTACTCTCAAACTCTTTGTTCACAAGGTAATGATATTTTTTGCTTCTCTCTTCACCTCCGGATGATCTGTGATTCTTTATTTTTACTTGTTTATTCTTATCTAATGATCCGTAATCCTGGACATGAAGAATAAAAATGTCTTTATTTTTACTTGTTTACACACGACCTTATTGCTTGCTGATTGTACAATTAATGTACCCGATGAAAGAATCAAAAATCACCAAACCGACCAACTTTAGGACTCCTCCAGTAGTAATTCATTTATGCACCAATCAATACGCCTTCATACGAGATCCACACGATTTGACGACGTACACATTCTAAATTCACGTGAACCAACATGCACTCGATAATTGCTCTCTTAATTTTATGTCTCTCTCTCTTCATCTCCGAGTCCCTATCTAATGATCCACAACGTGACGAATAAAAAGGCCTTTTGTTTTTTCACTTGCTTATGTGCGACCTCATTGCTTGCTTATTACAAGATCAACACACCTGTCGAATTAACCGATTTCATGACTTATCCAATCATAATTCATCAGTGCACCAATCAACACATTTTCTTCATATGAGATTCACACGATCCAACGATACATGCACGTGCGCACACCCACTAGATGCACATGAACCATCATGCACCTGATGATTGCTCTCTTAATTTCACCGCACACTCCCCACCTTCCCCTCCTCCCCACTCCCACCGTGCGTGACCACCTGTCAAACTAGCAACCTCTCTCGCTCTAGACTTCCCCCCCTTCTCTCTCTCTCTCTCTCTCTCTCTCTCTACTGTCTGGTTCCTTCCCTCGTTTCTATTTTTGTATGCCCGCACTTCCTCCGAGGTCCCTCCCTCCTTCCTTCTCTCTCTCTCTCTAGCCAGAAGACAGAGCTTGTTCCGAAGAGAGAGAGAGAGAGAGAGAGAGAGAGAGGAGCAATGACGAGGAGCGGAGCGCTGCTGCCGCTGCTACTGCCGAGGCTGCACGCTCCTCCAATGGAGTCCCTCTTCCTCGCCTCCTCCGATTGGTGGGACGACATCAACGAATCCACCCGGTGGCAGGACGCCCTCTTCTTCTCCCTCTCCGGCGCCTACGCCCTCGTCGCCGCCGTCGCCCTGGTCCCCCCTCTCTCTCTCTCTACCCTCTCTCTCATCGCTACTTGAGATCGATGTTGCCGGCGACGCAGCAGCTCGTCGAGCTTTGGTTTGGTTTGAGGATCAGTAGGATTGGATTGGGTTGGGTTGGGTTGGATTGGGTTGGGTTTGTTGGGCATTGACATTGTGTTTAAATAACAATTAGTGCAGTGTGTGCTGAGGCGTTACGCTACAGTTTTGGTTTGGTTTTAGTGAAAAGCGCTAATTTGATTGGCAACTGTTCGGTTGACGTGAGGATCACCTCCCTACTCTATCGTTTTGGGAGAAAGCCACGGTCTTTTTACTGTTCGCCCCCCATTCTGAGGATATCTTGATGCCCGATAGTTCGGAAACTGAGTTTGTTTAGAATTCGACTGGATTTTTAGGAACCCCTTTTGAGCCTTGCGTTTGAATCCCGCTGCATTGTTGTGAAAGGTGCCGTCTTTTTGGCTTGTGATTATTGCAGATTCAACTGATTAGGATTGAGTTGAGAGTGCCCGAATATGGTTGGTTTTAGTGAAGCGCTAATTTGATTGGTTAACTAGGTACTGAGCTGTTCGGTTGGTGTGAGGATTGCTTTCCTGCTCTCTAGTTTTGGGAGAAAGCTGTGGTCTTTTTAGTGTTCGCCAGCTGACTTCCTGCTGTTTCCCCCCATTCTGAGGATGTCTTGATGCCCGATAGTTCCAAAACTGAGTTTCTTTAGAATTCAACTAGATTTTGGGGAACTCCTTTTGAGCCTTGTGTTTGAATCCTGCTGCATTGTTGTGAAAGGCTTCATCTTTTTGGCTTGTGATTATTGCAGATTCAGCTGGTGAGGATCGAGTTGAGAGTGCCCGAATATGGTTGGACAACGCAAAAGGTCTTCCATCTCATGAACTTTGTAGTCAACGGAGGTAATGTATCTGAGTGTTGGTAGAGATTAAGAACTTTTTGTTTTCAGTCTCATTTGGTTTGTAGAATTTTCAAATGCTTACTTTGGCCTTTATTTTCAGTACGTGCTCTTGTGTTTGCATTCCATAAGCAAGTATTCGTGTTGCAGCCAAAGGTTAGTCCTCTAGGGTTCCCCAGCAGTTAATTTTGGTTCTGTGATCCTGTCTTTTTTTTAAACTATAACGCATCGTACTGCATTAATTTTAATCATCTCAATAACACAGTCGATATGAGAACTTTTGTTGCTTGAAGTTCTTTAGTTTCTAACTGTTGGAAAATGATTAAATAATAAATTCGGTCTTGAATTTGTTGATTTTTATCTTCCTTTGTTATGAAATACATTGGCTCACAAATCTCCCCGGATATGGCTTGCTCCTATAAGTGTAAAAATAATTTAAAAATATTTTAAATCAGGATCAGTTTAGAAGAGTTAGAACAGGGATGAAAAAGGAGTGTTGCTTAATTACTATGTTGGGCAAAGTTGAATTCATATTCAGAGAAGGGAACTGTAATATTACTGTTGCTAGCATTTACATCTGAGAACTTTTGTTGTCCATCTTGCGGTCTGAATCCTTTGAGCCATCGACAAGACTAAAGAATTCATAGATTGCCATATTATTCCTTGCAGATAGTTCTTATAAATTCGCACAGTGGCAAACAAATGAGTCTGTATCACTTAGACCTTATGATTCTGATGAAAAGATTGCGGCATTTAGTTGCTTCTTATCGATCATACATATTGAATTAGCGGCATCACCTGTATAGTCTTTTCCTCTGGTGGTTCTACTCTCATTGAAGGACATTGTGTAGCTAACCCATAAATAGATCATACATCTAGTTGTAAAGTACATTTGGGTAGTAAATCTCCCTTAATTTCATTGGCATCCTCACTAGCATTGTGAAATTGTGTTGATTCCTACGCAAACTGTAAACCGCTTGTTAGAATACTAGAATCTCCAATTTTCTCTGAAAATTTTGTTGCTTATTGAGTTAATGTATGTGGATCAGGTGTTAACTTTGGTTCTCTTGGATCTTCCCGGACTTCTGTTTTTCTCTACTTATACTCTCTTAGTACTGTTTTGGGCTGAGATATATCACCAGGTGATTAAACATAGCTTTGTTCAAGTAATGTTAGATCTGCTTCCTTTGAGGAATATATTTAATACTTCTGTTCTAGCTATCTTTAAGTTGGGAGGATTTTGACCTCTGGGCATCTATTGATGAGCAGGCGAGAAGTTTACCATCGGATAAGTTGAAGATATATTATCTATCTATAAATGGTGCTATGTACTTTATACAGGTATATCTCTCACAGAATGATCTTTTAACAATAATCAAATATTTAATACTTTTCCTAAATATTTGATTAGAGTTAGATTTGTCTTTTTTTTTTCTTGCTTTTCTATTTTGACATTTTATGTTATAAATAGACTCAATAAATTAAGGCTCTTAATATATAGGCGAATTTGGTGCTGCGCTTTTGAATGCAGCAATAGATAGCATTATATCAATGTGAAATTCACCCTTGTATCATTTCAGTGTACGGGATGTGGCTTTCATAACTATCCTTTCAAACTTTCCCAATTTTCTTATTTGCTTGTCTAATATCCATGTTAATGTAAAGCTTCAAATTGGTTAGCCCGGCTGCTTGTAGTTTCAAATTACTGATGATGGAGTCAAGTGGATTGCTAGATTTCAGCTTTCAAAGTCATTTCAATTCTGCATACCCAAGTTGGAGGAAGCAAGATCCAGATTCCTGAATTAAGTCACACTGTTACAGCCCTTATGTATGGAATGAGTAACTGTAGCTTGCTGATTGTAGATAAATTCATCAAGGACCGAAAATCAATAATAAAGTCAACATTACAATGTATCCATGTTGTTATGAAGTTGTGGTGTTATGTAGTCTAACCTTTAGTTGATGGAATTTGTATATATCCTTGTTACCTTTTTAAATCATTCTACAAGACAGTTGTTAGCCTATTAGCGATAGTGCAGCATAAATTAGCTCCTGGAATGTACAACTCAGATTTAGGTTGTAGAAAAAATCTATCACATTATCTGTCCCTCATGCGGATGGATGTAATTTTCACATCAGGTTTGCATCTGGATTTATCTGTGGATAGACGACAACAGTGTTGTGGAACTTATTGGGAGGATATTTATTGCAGGTGACATTCCATTTTTACTTCCCGAGCTAAAAATATATTTCTCTTTATTACACTTCCTAGTAGCTATTTTAGTTCCTGTCATTCCACTAACTCCATTTTATACTTGATTCTTGCAGTTATCTCAATAATAGCTGCATTGGGTTTCTTATTATATGGAGGAAGGTGGGTTCAGCAGCACCTTTGATAGTTATTGCAACCATTGCATCTTGGCCTTCATATGCTGTTTACCCAGTGCTATCTTATCTTTGTGGCTTTTTTTGTACATTGGCTAAATAATTCCATTTATTATCATGACTTGCTTTAGATTATTTTCCATGCTAAGGCGTTTTCCTATTGAATCTAAAGGGAGGAGGAAAAAGCTTCATGAGGTATGTAGCCTTCCTTCTCTTGTCTAATTTTTCCTTCCGCTCATCATATTGCAGCAGGCTTTAGGCATAGGCTCTCATCATATTGTAGTGGGCTTTGGGCATTTTAATGGGTTTTTATGATCTTGGCATCTGTCTGTCTCAACATCTATTTACGGGAGAATCGGAGGTTACAAACTGATAAGGTGATCACCGCAAGTACTAGTTTAGTGTGAAGAACTTTTTGTGTATAGGTCACGGCCATCTCCATTGCTGCCTATCTATAGATTGCCTTAAAACCATTCTTGAAGTGTTAGCCAGTGTAATCATTATCGATCTGAACATCTATATGAGGTCTGTCAGCACTAAGGGCATGCTGGATGGGATGTAGTAGATGTCTTGAACTCCTGATTATATTTGTTCTGCACATCCATTTCTATTTGTGATCTGAAAGTAGCAAGTGGTAGCTGAACGGAAGTGGTAAAGTGTGATAAGCTGCTGCTGTTTAACTAGTACACTAATTGACTGTCTCGTGTGCATGCTACTTGAGTCACCCACCCTTGGAGCCGCTGCAAAATATCTTGTTCACCTCTTGCTAATTTTCTTTGGATGAATTGTCACAAAACCAGTGCTTTGAAGGGATTGTACATATACAGTCACCTTTTAAGACAAGCCATTTGTCAAACACATTGCATTAAGATAACTTGCGAAGAATGTCAAAAGGAATCTTTGACTTCATTTTAATTACTCTGACACAAGATCTGCATTCTCTTGCAGGTTGGATCTGTTACAGCTATATGCTTCACCTGTTTTATTATCAGGTGTTCGGTGGTAAGTTCCAATTTTGACATAGTCTTCCATACTGCTACTTACAGTTTCAAACCTGATGCACATCCCTACTAATATTATTTTTTCCTGTTTAATTGATGAGAATTTTTTTTATTTTTTGGGTCAAATTTTTACTAGACTTGACTTGGCCAAAAGAATAGAAAATACAATATATAACAATGACGACTTAAAACAGTGCTGTTAGCCTTTTCTTGCCATTTCTAGTTGAAGCTTTGTATTTCTTTTAAGGTCTTGACGTGGAAATAAAGGCCACTTCCCCTTTCACCACTGGCAATCATGACAAGAAATGCAACAAAATGCGTAAATGCAACAAAATGCGTAGTACCTCAATGCACCTAATTACATTACTTTGTTGGTCAGATTAGTTGGCTCATATGGCTAGTGCCCTCTGCAACTTTGGGTTCAACCTGCTGAGTATTGAACCTGGCAAACTCCCCTAAACCCATCCCTGCCCTACCAAAAGGACCGAATTGCCTGTTGGCTTCTATTATGAGTATCAGTCAAGGCTGCCCCCAGCAGAGAAGGCTTAGAGAACTTGCTGCAGCAAGCAATGACTCTTGTTAACTGATGTGCTAAGACATACACTCTTTTTGGAACAACAATTAATTCACACGATATCACAGCACTAGTTAAGGGTTGGAATTTCGACACTCTTTACTGTTTATTGTGTTTTAATCTCTGGTTATCTTATCTCATCAGCATAAAAATAATGCAAGTCCTGTGATTCACATGTAAGGTCTGACTTACAGGAGAAAGGGACTATTGACCAATATGCTGGTGGGCCAGATTTGTAAAAGTTAAAACTTTTGAGAAAAATGATCTATTTACAACTCTTTTTTGCCAAGTGCAAGCCAATAAATATGGACACTTTAGTTGTTTATATCTCTATCCAATGGTTAGCTAACAACTTTTAGGATTCTTTGTTTAATACATAATGGCGATCAGCTCTTTCTTGCTAATTTTCTTACTAACAATGGCTTTATTAAATGTTTTTGGAAAAAGATTTCTCTTAGAAACAAGAGGAACAGTTGGCAGGTCAAGCAGTTGAACGGCTGGTTCCGTTGCATATGATGTCATCTTATCTAATGCAATACTATTGAAAAATGAGAAAGGGTAAATATCCAAATCGGCATATAGGTCAGTTGGACCATGGCTGTTGAATGTCAATAGTAAACATACTTGAGCCTTGAGGTGTTTGAGTTGTGTCTGTAATGCCCTTGTCATTGGCTTTTTGCAGCCATAGACACAAAGATTAGACTAAAGTTGAGGCATTTGTACAATGGAAACATAACATTATGATCCGAGACTGAACTCTCTTCTCCTGTGGGACATCAGGGGCTTAAAAAATCTAAAAGCCCCTGGCAAGCAGTCATAGTTGTTTTGTATGAACTTTTAGCCCAATAACCATGTCTTCTTTGGTACTTCTAATTTATTTGGAAATAAAGAGTTGACGACAATTGGATGTGAACACATTTTGGATGTTGAAAAAGGTTGTCACTTAAAAGAACTGGGAGTTTGGACTCTCAGTTGAAAAAGTTCAAACTCAGTTGAAGATCGCCATAAACTTGACTTTGCCAAAGTGCTTCAGAAGAGGATTCTTGGTGAGTAATTTTGACAGCATAGAGATAAAGCGTGTTTATGTTGTACTTGTCACCAGGAACTAAGTTAACCAGAGAATCTCACCAATTATCAACCCAGATTAGAGACTTTCTTGCACTCGGACTACTACTTTGTCCTCTTGGTTGGGATAATGTCAATTTCTTCCCAACCTGTATGGTATGATGGCTGGGCTAGACAAGAACCTAAACTATCAACTGAACATAATTTGGAATGGAGCAATCATATGCATTTTGCCTTGCTGATAGTACCTTGATGTAATGATGCAATGCTTCTTATATGCAGGTTCTTCTATCAGCTTTTGATTCAGATGCATCACTTGATGTTTTGTATCATCCAATTTTGAATTTGTTATACTACATGGTATTCTCTTAACTCAGTTATGGTTGTTGCTTAAGTTGTCTGTGATCGTGTTGCCATTTATGAATTTGGTATATGAACTTATTTCCCTTTTGTGCCAGCTGGTTGAGATCCTGCCTTCTGCTTTAGTCCTCTACATCCTACGCAAGCTGCCTCCTAAGAGGATATCGGCCCAACATCACCCTATCCAATAGCCATAGTTCATTTTTGCCTGCTTAAGTATTCTTCACCCTCTCAAGATGGGATTTCATGCCTCATCCATTGGCTTTGAGTAAGTCAAGTGAAGCCAGGACATCTGATTCTGGGGTGGCACAGGACGCCGATGGTTTGCCCGTGCTTTGTACATTATGAAGTTTCCTCAAGTTTGCCAAAGGGGACAGCATCATTGTTGATTTCTTCGGACTGTGTGACTTGTAGTATTGGTTCTTTGATACCTTTTGCATGCCTTTTGGGTCAACATCTGTGAAAGGAGAAGCCCCTGCCTCTTTTAGGTGCTAGGTGTCGATTCTTTTTCAGAGTTTTCAACGGCTTGTTGTGCTCTTGAGTAGTGATTGGAAATGATATCTTAGTTTATTCCCATTTTTTTCTTTCAGAACACTTGGATCCTGTTGTGACGTTAGGGCTTTGCTTTAGAAGTTGTATTTGGCCGGAATCACCATTTAACCCTCGAAGAAATTGCAGATTGGGGTACCGCATGGCTTGTGGTTGCTTGTTGCTATTAGTTTGAGTTCATCTGCGTTCCAATTGTCTTTACTCTAGAGCCAGCAACAAACGATCTATCATTCCCAACAAAAAACAGGAAGTTCAGTTCTCAGTTTTTTTCTGTCAGATAAAGAGCAAAGAAGTTTGGATGTGGCCTATAATTCCTCCTTGCCTTTGGACATTTGAAGCTTCAATGAAAAAGTTCGGTTCTTTGTGCTTCTCTGCAGCAATTTTCGCTGTAAAGGATTGGGTAAATTGGGTGGACGCTCTTGACTTCTGGTTAAAATGCAGGTTGGCATCTGCTGTCATTTGAAATTTGCACGATCAACTGCTGTTATCATCCTTCCTTCGGGGGACCAAGATTGCTAATTGGACGAGCACATATTACCCGCTGTTTCATTGGATAAGTGGCGGTGATGCTAAATTTAACCTGCTGATTGTGAAATTTTGATGCTTACTGTCATTTAAAAATTTAAAAATTTGTATTTTGACATTGCAGTAGATTTTGTGCAATTTAAGAGCCTGGCAAGTCTTGATCTGGGGTATGTATATGCAGTCCGCCCTTCTTCATTTGATGCTCAAAATGACGTTTATCAGAGTTTATGATATTAACTCCTTTGCACCGATGAATCTAAGCGGTTCCAACTCCAATTTCATAGGATTCCTCACGAGCGAATCATGTCATAAACGGACTAAATGCCACCGACATAAAACTTCTCAAAATCTCAAAGTCTTGACAAGTGCTTGGAAATTTTCAGATCATCACCCAGAAAAACTTCTCTTGCACCTGATACTACAAGACAATCTCCTAAGATGGAGGATTGCCTGCAACCGCAGTAACTGCAACAACTACACAAAGCATATAACCAAATCTGCAATAGTGAAGCAATTAATTGGAGTAGCCTTGGAACTGACTCATTCTTTCGATATGAACATTTGGTCCTGCTGGCAAGAAAAGGAAATAAACATTTGCTCGTTCAAAAACTCTAATAATTGAATCCGTGGTTGGTGATTCTTCATAGGCTATGCTAACATTCCAAATTTGTCTGTAATGCATCGTATTTATAAAGTCTTCCCCTTTTTTTCTACAGAAGAAGATGAAATTGCATGACCCCGATGGTTGCTTTAATTTTGTTTAGCAGTCTGTTCTGCGACAATGGCAAAAGAATATAAAACCCACTAAAAAAAGAAAAACACACACAAGTCTGCCATTGCCTCGCATCAGTTGTAGCAGAATTCAGAAGCCACCAGACAGTTTATCTAAGCAAGAATCAAGTACAGTAAGCCGAGAGAGAGAGAGAGAGAGAGTCCAAACTTTGTGTGAAGCTATGAGAATCCAAACTTTGTGTGAAGCTAAACAAAGAATGATTCCTGCTCCGATTTTTGCCCAAGAATGCTATATCCACTCGGAACTTAAGGACTCAACTTCAAAACTGCACAACTTGAAAATCTGAATAGCATATATCAGGTTAAGCTCAAAAGCAGATGAGGGTTAATTACAAGCACCAAAGCATGCGCAGGAGTGTTTTTCTACAGTAAAGGACCAGAATTGTTCCGCTATCCTCATGATTTCTCAACAGTAGAATAAGCTAAACCATAAAACTCTTCTTGTCTCAGCTATCAATGCCATCAATCTTGGTGAACTTCCTCTGGAGGAGGGGCGGCGAATCTCACGGCTGCTGGCCGTGCAACCACAACAGCCTCATCAGCGAATAGAGCCTTGATAAATGATGGGGTTCTTAGGGGCCGACGACCCGTCATCCGTGGATACACGTCTTCAAGAAAGTAGTAGGCATGACCAGCTATCATTCCCTGTATCATAATATTTCATTTTGAGCATAAGGACCAGCACAACAGAAAATTACCATAGAACTGTAATTAGACGACACAAAACACGACAATAGATTACACACGTTAGTATAGAAGGGCGCTCTTTTCTTCTCTCTTGCACATACCTTGAAGAGAATAACTTTCTTTTACCTTTAAAATACCAAAAAACAAAATCTAGGACTTTAATTCGTTTGTTCATTCTAATCTTAAAATCCCCCTTACTTCGTATTACTTCTATTTCTTTTTATTTTATTTATTTTCATTTCATTCAAAAATTCTTATTTTTTTTTTTTTATTTTCAGTTTTAATTAAGATTTAAATTGAATAATGAATCCATAAGATATTCATTCTATTTTATAGAATTCAACATGAAACTGAAAAGAAGAAGAAGGAACGTGAAAAATCCAGACTTAACTTTTCTTTATAGTTCAATCAGGAAGAGTCATTAACATTGCCCGTGAACCATAATACCCGTAGAATTTTATTCTATGAGTAAATATAAGTATGAAGGCAAAAGAGCTACAACAACCTAGATTTTGACTTCCATCAAAATAAATTAAAATTTAGAAAAAAAAATTGTTCAATTTTCTAACAACTCAACTTTTTAGAACATTATATCACCAACAAGCTAATGGATCCATGATCGCAGCAAAAAGGAAATATATTTCTAATTCGATACATAGTTTAACTTAGAATAAAGGCATCTTTCAATTTTTCTAATTTAAAAGCACACTGGAGATTAGTTAACCAATTGCTTTTTGGAAACTTAGCACACTTAGGTATATGAAGGAGAGAGATGATGAAACCATTCTCATTGAAAGAGGGAGGGGTGGTAACAATTATTAATATTGAACCAAAAAGGGTAATTTGGTCAGTTAACATAAAAATGGTATGTTTTAGCCACAAAGAGTGTAGTAATAACACCACGCATCAATAATCTACAGTGATCTTGGTGAATAGGCGGTGGAACAACAACAAACATCATTATTTTAACACCAGCCACCAGACAGGAGCTTTTACAGACTAATGGGACTGTCTATATATGTTTGCTATTCATGATAAGATTGATATTTCGAGCCAAAAGATGTGAAGAACGCTCAGAGTTGCTTGATCTTAGATTTTTGAGTTATGTTGATTTTAGTGGATCTTTACTCCTGAAGAGGGTGGGATGATTCTACATCATTCAAGAAACTAAACACTATTGACTAAGGGCCTAGTTCTTATCTTTCACTCTGCAAAAGTTACAGCTAAGCATATCTGCAATGTAGAGCCAACCCAAGAGCTCCTCCAAGCAGAACATGAACGTTAACAATGATGTCTCACTCAGCTCAGCCTAACAGAAATTGAACATTCAGACTGCATCCATCCAAGCACTCAACACCATCAAAGTAATACAGCCACAGAGCCTTACCAATAAATCCACCCACGCACTCGCACCTACAAGCACTGAGAATCCCAGAAGAACCTGCAAAGAGGAAACACAAACTCAATTGCATGTGCATCCAGAATGACATTTGCTGAATAAGAAATTGGAGGAGTTTATGAATAAATATTAGGAGTGCTCAAGATAAATGCCTATTTTTTACAACAAAAGAAATAAACTTTAAGCCTGGTGTGGAACATCTGGTTTAGTAAGCTAAAACCCCAGATGTCGCTTTCTTTTATTGACTAAGCAACTAGGAACAGACACAAAACCTGATAAATCATGTCTCATGCAATTAAACCAACATGCAGTTTGCTATCTCACTTTCTTGGAACAGTTTCTAGGAGTGAAAAATAATAATCTTACTTACCCACGGTAGGTAAGCTGCAGTAAATGTAAAGAGACCCAAGAAACTCATATGGATAAAAGGATTTTGCTTGCTCCACACATAAACCTGCACAAAACACAAAAAGCAAAAGCACGCGTCAAGATATTATCCATCCACTTAAGTCATGATTGGCAATTGCGCAAAGAGACCAAAACTCACCATCATGAAAGTCAGTGAGTTGCTAAGAAATATAATTTTTGCAAATGATTCTGATACATAAGGTACCATTCCTCCAATAAGAACGATTCCAGTTAACACAGTGGAGCCAAATAAGAGCATGTAAAAGAAATCGGCTGTCCTTCCCCTAAAAGAATTCTCTTCAAGAAGCTTGCAGTACCGAGCAAGAAAGAACATGTGGAATAAGAAGTCCAGATCTGCAATCAAATGGGAAAAAAAAAGGTGGAGCTTAAATTAGTGGAGTTGCAACTAATTGTGGGCATAAGTAAATCTCAGATCCTTTGAGAACTCTTCGTATGATCTGTGATGAAGGCCATTGCTCTCATGAATCTTCTCGAAAGCATTGACATTTAGGAGACACAGAAAAACCGAAATGACAAGAAACCACTTTGTCCAATCAAACGTCTCAAGTGACTGTCTGTCCAACTTTGTGCAATGATAACTTGAATTTATTATACCCCGTGATAATGAATGTATGTCCAATTTCAAGGATGATCCCATGGGGAAGGGTAAACCTGATTCCTTTTCAGGGTTATTTTTTTCTGCTAAAGGCAGTCAGTAGCACATTCATAGGAGCCCCAAATACACTGACGAACAGAATAGATCATGCACGGATGGAGCATGGTGCAGGTTAAAGAGTTCATATATTTTTCCTTTAAGAAACTGGGTAAAACCTAGCCTACTGACTGAGAGTTTGTAGATTCTTAGAAGACATTCAAGTTACTCAAGCGTATCATGAGGTAACAAAGCTCCAAGATTGAGGATGGGTTCTCCAAGGAATCCATTTCGAAACTATGTGAAACAAGATAATGACGATGATTATGATGACAAGAACATGAAATTTGTTAACTGAAAGCTTTACTCCAACTAACATCATTAACTGCATGGTACTTTCGTATCATTGTGCCAATTCACCCACATCTAACATATGCAGACATGAGCTCAGGACTCTACCCATCTTGCGGAAGTACAAGAAATTGGTGACGAGGCGCCATAGCTGATACTGCTTGAAGATGAGCCTTGGATGCAAGTAAAGGTTATAAGGTGATATTATCTGCACGGTCCGAAAGAGCAAAATTACCATCAGACATAAAATCAAGATCCCAATCCGGAACACAACTAGTTGGCCCGGGCAGAATCGTAAGACAAAGATTCGACTCCAAAAGCCCCACAACCAAACCTCTTTCACAACCCAAAGCACCGTCATTCACTCACCGAACATCCCGCACTTCTTCGCATACAATCAATTGATCAAATTACCAAACTCGCAGAAACAACCGAAACTTCACACACGGAAAATCTCCCAAATGCAACCGACCCACCAAAGATCAACCTCCAATCCGTCGACCCAGCAGCAAGAAACCCGCAATTTAGACGAATCAGACCCGACCCATCACGACCCACAAGCAAGAAAAAATCAGAAAGAAAATCAAGAACCGGCCCAATCCGAATCTTCAATTCACCGAATAAAAGAACGGAGGGCGTCGGCCGAGAGGCGAACCTCGAGGGAGCAGCCGATGGTGGTGACGATTGCGGCCGTGAGGTAGGACCGAGTAATGATGGGCATCTGCTTGTACCATTCCTCCACTGCCTGAGCCATCTTTTCCGACACCCCCTTCTTCCAAACCCGGGAAACAACAGACAAGAAACCCGAAACCCACTCCTTATTTTCCCCGAACTCGACCAACGAACGAACGAACGTTGACCCGGTCGGCCGTACTTGATTCTCGGGTCGCCGGCCGGCGCGCGAATGAAGCACTTGCAGGAGTCGAAGAGAGAGAGAGAGAGAGAGAGAGAGAGAGGAGGGCTCGAATCAAGAAAACGAAATTCAGTCTTTTTTTTTTTATTTTCTGATAAATGAATAAATGCTTCGGCTTTTTTCTCGTACTTTCCGATTAGACGGAGCGGAAAATGACGAGCTCTAGCGAATTAGGCGGCGCGTGCTGGGCACGGACCAATAGGGAATTTTCCCATCTGGGGATTTCAGTGAGTTCTGAAAATCTATCTTTTATTGGTTTATTTTCGAGTCCCTTGAAATAGCACGAATAATTCCTAAATTTTAGCCCGATATGTGATATCGTTTTTGAATTTTTAATTTATTCATATGATTTTTGAATTTTATCACAACTTACAATGTGGTCAATGAATTTTTATTTTGTTTAATATGATCTCTAAATTTTTTATAAATATTCAATTTAGTCTATAGATTATATGGAAATACTTAATATTGTCATTTTATTTATTCAAGTTTAGAGATAATTGTTCATAGGTCAGGATTAAATTGAGTATGTACTAACAATTAGGAGATCGTGTTGAATAAAACAAAAGTTTTATAGATAAATTATTGGGATAAAGTTTGGGAACTACATTGAACAAAATAAAAAGTTTATGAATGATATTGTGTGTTGGGTTGAAATCCATGAACCATTTGTGTAATTATCTTCTAGATAAATTTCTTTTGTATCCTCATAAATACTTTAAAATTGTTAAATATGCATATGCTTCTTCTTTATTGTCATATTTGGCGCAAAATAACCTAAGCATTTTTCAAGAAAATAACAAGTGCGCTGTCCACAAAAGATATTGGATCTTAAAGAAAGAGATATGATGAAAGATCCGAACTTTAGTCTCAAAATTTTAATTCGAATCATTTTTAGGATATGAAAGTATTGGACATCTTAAGGATCGCATCTTTACTACTTTTGACTTATGGCATTAACAAAACCTCATGGATGAAAAGATATATGCGATATTCTTTTTTGCTTGTATCTATATTATATACAACACAAACTTTTAATTTAATGTTCGTCTTATATTAACTCTTCAATAAATGAAAGAGATGACATATTATTGTGGATTTTGTAGTTTAAATGCACATTGCACGTGACCGATTCATCGAAAAGTTAGTCCTGATTACATCAATCACTATTCACCACTACTTCAATAATTTCACGTTCATAAATTTCATGTCTTTCTCCTTTAATGCGCTCGTGCAACAAAAATGTCAAAAAAAAAAGCTGCTCTCGTCCACTATTTTCACATCCCAAAGTGTAAAACAATTTTTAGGTTATATCTAACTTTATACGGGAAGCAATTTTATAAAAATATACACAAGAATAATTGCACCAGCATAGCGCGCATGAAAATTAATTACTTTCATAAAGCGGATATAACTGTAAATGAAGATTTAGTTACCTTATCCATGAAAGAGCAACCATAAATTAAAGGATTCGATTAACACGCTCTCTCTCTCTCTCTCTCTCTCTCTCTCTCTAATTAACTATCTAACATTTTCATAACCATGAAATAGTCTTTATTGGCACCAAGTAGGGTGAAAATGACCATTTCTTCACGGTTTGGAAAGCTAAAAACAGAGGGGAGCTTGGACATTGAGGCTATCCTTCCCTTGCTAGGATGAGTAGATTCTTTTCCTACCAACATAGGATGAAACCTATGGTTAGGATGTATTATTACTCGGTCTTCTCCTTCCCTAATTCCATAGCAAACTATCCTCTCATGATTTTGTTTCTAGAATCGATGAGCATAATGTACATGAAAGTAATTTTATATGAAATTCTTAATATTATCGCTCTTATCAAACTTAATTTCTAATTCTCCATCTTCAAATTCTATGATCTTTCCGATTTCTCGATTATTTACAAGTCTTTGAACCATTTTTTATTGGAAAATCATTTTCTTTTTTAAAAGTTGGATTTCATTCTATTTAATTCTCTATGATATGACTACATCTGCATTTTTCAGCATTTGCATACGGTAAAATGGTTTCTTCTTTATTCGATTATTGTGGACAGAACCTTATAATGGATCCCACACATGATGCCAAAAATTTGAGATCCTTCGATTGGGTCGAATCCTGAAGTTGTAATATTCACCGCTAATGTTCTCAATGATATTTCGATCCATTATTGAAACATTAAAATTCCGATACCAATTCACGTATATAAAAGTAGGGCTTGGGGAAGTTGGGCCTCACTTGTGGGCCGGGCCCACTCGGGACCATCCGTGGGGAACCCGGTTGTGGCCCGGGCCCACCTGGAACCATCTAGAGGAGAGGGGGTACGTGGTTCCCACGAGACACAGCCTCGTATTTTCACTTTCCAGACCTAATTTTCCATTTTCGGGATTTTCCCGGCCAAAAACGACTCGCGTTTCACCAAAATAGAAAGGGCAAAAAAAAACCAAAAAAAAGAAAAAAATTGAAAGCCACCCACCACCCACCACAATAAATATATAAAAGCAAAAATTTATATTTTTTTTTGAAAGCAATATTGCTTTCTTCTTCTTCCTCTTCTTCTTTCCCCTTCTCTCTCTCTCTCTCTCTTCCTTTCAGCCACAAGCCATGGCGTCCCTGCTCGCCAACGGCATCTCCTCCGCCCGCTTCGCCGCCTCATCCCCCTCCGATTCCCCAAGATTCTCAAATGGGTTCGCCCCCAGGACCGACGCCCTCAAGCCCTCGAACCGCCCCGGCGGGCAGCGGCGCGGCGGCGGCGGCCTCCGGGTCCGCGCCGACGTGGGCTACGAGACGCGGCGGCCCGACCCAGGTAGCCCCTCCACGTCCGCCGCCGTCGCCGCCGCGCCCCGGCGGCCCCAGCTACGACGAGAAGATCGCCCAGATCCTGAGCTTCAACGATTACGACGAGAAGTACGGGTTCAACGTGGATATCGATTCGTTCTCGATCCCGAAGGGTCTTTCCAGGGAGACGGTGCGGCTGATTTCGCAGCTCAAGGAGGAGCCCGAGTGGATGCTCGAGTTCAGGCTGAGCGCCTTCGAGAAGTTCTTGAAGATGAAGGAGCCCAGCTGGTCGGACAACGCGTACCCGTCAATCGATTTCCAGGACGTCTGCTACTACTCGGCTCCCAAGAAGAAGCCCGCCTTGAATAGCCTGGACGAGGCCGACCCGGAACTGGTCAAGTACTTCGACAGGTTGGGTATCCCTCTGAACGAGCGGAACCGGCTCGCCAACGTCGCCGTCGACGCGGTGCTCGACAGCGTCTCCATCGCGACCACCCACAGGGAGACGCTGCACAAGGCCGGCGTGATCTTCTGCTCGATATCCGAGGCGATTAAGGAGTACCCGGATCTCGTGAGGAAGTATCTGGGGAGAGTCGTGCCTAGTGAGGATAATTACTATGCTGCTTTGAATTCTGCAGTGTTTAGTGATGGGTCGTTTTGTTATATACCGAAGGACACCAAGTGCCCGATGCAGATTTCGACTTATTTTAGGATAAACGCGATGGAGACCGGGCAATTCGAGAGGACTCTGATAGTGGCGGAGGACCGGAGTTTCGTGGAGTATCTGGAGGGGTGCACCGCCCCGTCTTATGATCGGAATCAGCTACATGCTGCTGTGGTCGAGTTGTATTGTGCCGAAGGCGCGGAGATAAATTACTCCACGGTGCAGAACTGGTATGCTGGGGATGAGGACGGGAAGGGAGGGATCTACAATTTTGTCACGAAGAGGGGCCTTTGTGCAGGAAACCGCTCAAAGATTTCTTGGACACAGGTGGAGACGGGGTCTGCCATTACTTGGAAGTACCCGAGTGTAGTTTTGGAGGGTGATGATACGGTGGGCGAGTTCTATTCGGTAGCATTGACGAATAATCATCAGCAGGCAGATACAGGAACAAAGATGATACATAAGGGGAAGAATACCCGAGTAGGATTATTTCGAAGGGTATTTCGGCTGGATTCTCTAGAAATTGCTACAGGGGGCTTGTTCAGGTCCAGTCGAAGGCAGAAAATGCTCGAAATTCTTCGCAATGTGATTCCATGCTCATTGGTGACAAAGCTGCTGCCAACACCTATCCCTATATCCAGGTAAAGACAATTTGGACTATTCAGTTGAACAGCTTAGTTATTGGTTATGCTAGTACTCGTTAATCATCCAACAGTTTAGTATATCATTATCATGTTGATGACTTGACTGGGATCTGAGTTGCTCTTTCCCTGAAGTGCATTGATGTCATTGACCAAGTTCTTGGGAATTCGTTCTATTAGTTTTCCGGTTCATCAATTAAGGAAAAGCTTTATAGTAAAGACATCTAATAAGAATGAGGTTCACATATGTGGTTTTATTTTTTATGCTTTAGTCAAGGCACCTTCCATACTGGTTGGCGCCTTTCTAGGTGTAAAGACTGAATGTTGGGGTTGTCAAATGATTTTTAGAGTGTGTTTGTTTCGAGCTTGTGTTTGTAGGAAAAGTGCTTTGCTCTGGGAATAGTTCATTGAAAATGAAGGTGACAGTTTCAGCATCCAATGTGTGGTCGGAAATGAATCTATTTCCTTAAAGAGGTATCGAGATTGTTGATCTGGTGGAGATGTGGTAGAGGCTTCTGACTCCTAATTGTCAATACCAGCAGTGATGAGGGCACTATGTTGATTGTGGGCCATGGGCCACGATTGCAAATTTAGTTCATTAAGAAAACGGAATTCGAAAAAGCTCGAGAGAAGATTTTTTAGGTTGCAAAGCAGAGGTATACGAAAGAGAGGGGGAAGATGGTGAAGAAAGCCACAAAACGGGACCTTCATTAAGAAAACTACTTCCACTAACTGACTTTTTGAACTGTGCCAAATAATCAATGAGAAAATTGTATTCTTCTGATTTCGAGGTTAGAAATGGGACCTTTTACCTTTAGTTTGCTCATTTAGGTAAACATCTCGGACATTTCATTTTAACACCCTGTGGCCTGTCCAAGATGACTTTCTGTTGTTACCCTGATCAGGCTGGTGTATAAATCTCTGGCATTAATGGCATTTGCATTGGAACAATTTTGTGTTTCTCTTCTATTTTGCCTTTATGGATTGGATTAGACTTTGCCTAGATGCCCAAACCAAACAAGGACGATAAATATGACTATAAAGTGCAAGCAGTGACCGTATAACAGTAGGATTGCCTATATAAGGCAATTTTTGAACTATCATTGCTCTACTTGATTCACTTCCTTCCCTGGAAACTGAGGTTTCCCTTCCGACAATCCAATGACTACCCTGAACTCAATATTTGACTTGTGGAGATATAGTAGGAGATATTTTTTTTTCTAGGGCTTTACCATATTGGATAAACAGCTTTGGATTTTAAGAGCTCACGGTGCAGTTTCCAATAATCTAGTCTGTCTATTGTCAGCACTAGTGGGTATTCCGCAACTGATTCTTTTGTCTCTGTAATATCATTTAACTTAAACAGTATTCTTATAGATATTTGGCGAATATGTTCCTTTTACTTTCATATTGCCTCACCATACTGTTAAAGAACTCGTCAGATGCTTACTTCGATTCAGCACATGCTGCTTGAATGATTCTTTGGTGTCGCATTTTGTTTGCCAGGCTTTCTTGCTTCTCTCACTGTATTTGCAATGAAATAGTTAATGATTGGTGGATTGCCATTGTTTTGAGGGCGCCCATAACTGATTATTGTTATAATACACAGCAACAGTTGAGGCACTTCAAAAAGTTCGTCTTGGACAGTGCTTTTTGGAATTAATTTTGAATATAGGCTGCTATGGAGGACTTCAAAGTGGTGTTTTCATCTATCTTTATGTTTTCTTGATCTTATCTAGTCATGACCATTAATACAGAACCCTATTTTTTGGGAAAACATCTCTTAGTTTAGAACATGCTTAAAGTAGTTTTATTTTTTTTTTTTTCCAGAAACTGAGCATTGTCCTGCAATTAGGACCAGTTTTGTTTGACCAGGGATTTTCTTCCCCCTTTTGTTCAAAGTGCATAAACATCTGCATACATTTAGAGGCGTATCCAAGTCTCAATTTGTTTTATCATATGGGCTGCCTTGAATGCATAAACATTTGTTTTCTATCTGTCAGGTGAAAAATCCCACTGCTCGCATCGAGCATGAGGCGAGTACCTCAAAGATTGGTGAGGACCAGCTATTCTACTTCCAGCAGAGGGGGATCGACTACGAGAAAGCTATGGCTGCCATGATCTCCGGGTTCTGCCGTGACGTGTTCAACGAGCTCCCCGACGAGTTTGGTGCCGAGGTGCACCAACTCATGAGCTTGAAGCTCGAGGGATCAGTGGGTTAGGAGGCAAAGTTCTTCTTGTCTTGTAAATTTAGGCTGTAACTGTTACTTACATATAGACTCTGCATGTAAAAATCACCCATGTGATCCTCAATTGTCTGTGAGCTTCTGGCAAGCTTCTTTGACACGGGTTAATAATGTAAATGCACCATCTATGTAGCACGGTCACAATAATTTTGAATCAAAATGGTTTTCCAAAGTTGTTGTTGGGTCTTTCTCTTTTGTTTCTCTTGTCTTGGTGAACTTAGGTTGCCAGACTTATAGGCATTTACTGGTATTTGGACATGTTACAGATTATCAGTTATTTTGAAGTTCTGAAGCCAATTGGTGGATGAATAGCTGTTTTACTGAGAAAAATTATGGAAGGCCAGAGATTTCTCATTGATCTCTCTGTTTTTCCCCCCTTTATATGCACATGTTAGAGCTGTACCAGAGAGAAAAGTTACTAACCTCTGTGAAAATGTATCAAGGTAGGAGGGAGAAGACTGCATCAATGCAGACTGTTCTCTCTGTTTGTAACACATGAAACGCACATCTCTATTCCTCAATCTTGTTTGATTCAATTATTTTGGCCAGGATAAAAAATTGATTGTTTTTACTAAATATAAGACTAGATAATTTTTTTTTTATCATTTGAAGATGTTTAAATGTCGACTTTATCTATTATTAGCATTTGAAACTAACATTTGTATGATAACATATTAAATTTTGTTGAGTATGGGGGAGGATTTAATTTAAAATCAGAGTAAGTAAGAGATTAATGTAAGGGTGGCACTATTTCCAGCCTTAATAATTAAATCAACCCCATTCATACTGGAAAAGACAAAACTGCCGTCAATATTTCAATTGCAATTTTAGGAAATGGCCGTTGGCCTTCTTTTCTCTATTTTTATTTTGGATATTACCATAATTAAGCATTTCATAGGTTTTTTTTTTTTTTTCTCATTAAAAAAATAAATTCTCAGATATTTCTATAACGTTTTACATACCTCGTGTCAAGGGAAGAAAACACATTCTTTGATATAGTATAAAAGTGAAAAATCTCTTCTTCATCATCAATCTAATAACATCATATCTCTCTTCTATCTCTCTTATATCAAAAGCTCACTTCATTGGTAAATTATTTTTTTATTAATTTCATTAGTCTAAAATATATATCAAGTCTTTATTTACTATATCAAAAAAATTTATATTTTTTCCTTACTATATTGACGAGATGTGTTTATACAGAAAATGTAATATCTTAGAGGAATATCTAAGAATACACTAAAAAATAATGCACAATAAGATATTTTGTTATTAATTTTCGTCAATACAAAATAATGAAATTCCACCAGCATTTCCAAAAAACAATTCTTACTTTAGGCAATGTTTTTTTTAATTAATTGGATTTGATGTACTCTACAATTTATCCATAAATTTAATTAACAAGATAGAGAAGAAGTTGATTTTCTTTTTGGAAATTATAGTTTTTGGCAAATTTTTTTTTTTTCACAAAAGTAATATCTCACAATAAGAAGAGACATTGTGCCTTTAATAGACATGGAAAATCCACAATTTTATGAAATTCTTAAATAAGGGTAGATAGATCCTTTATGGACAAGGAAAGTAAATAAATTAGGAACCATCGATTTATATTGCGATTAAATGTAGAGGGTAATCTTGTCTTTTTGCTGAAGGCCGGGTGTATTCAGTCATGGAAGTAAAGAGTGGAAATAGCGCATCCTCGTTGGTTAATTTACAAATTTGCCCATCCTTTTGTTATACGTCTCGTCATCTCCTTCTTAGCTAGGGTTTTAGTGGCGAACGCTCTGCAACTTCCTAAATCCTCTCCCACCACCGCCCGTCCGACGAAATTCTGCCGGCGGCGACGATGGGGCGGAAGGCGAAGAAGTTCATCGACAAGAAGAGGGCGGCGACGTTCCAGCTGATGTCCCGCGACTCCGCCGACGACCCCGGCTTCGGCGATGCCCCGTCGGCGACCGCATCTTCGTCCGCGTCGACAACAACCCCTGCTCCGTCGACACCCTGGAGGACGACGCCGACGCCGACGGCGGCGGCGGCGGCGATGACGACGTGTTCGCGGACGCGCCCGGCGACTTCGACGACGGCGACGATGGAGCCGTGGGGAGTGTGGCCGGGGCGCGGGGAGCTGGAGGTGGAGGTGCGGCGTCGGCGTCGGGGTCGGGGTCGGGGCTGCCGGAGCATGTGAGGAGGGAGATTCTGGAGCTTGGGTTTCCCGACGACGGTTATAATTACTTGGGGCATTTGAGGGAGATTAGGAATGCGGGCGGCGGTTCCGCTTTCTATCAGAATCCTAAGGCTAGGCTTGATCTGGTCCCGAAAGATGTCAAGGTGGGTCTCTTGAATTCGTGGTTTTCTCTCTTAATGTCTGCAAATCTTAGTGTTCTGCTTCGGATTAGATGCAGTTTGATCTGAGGTTGGGATTACAGGGTATGGGAGAAAGGGGTGAGTTTGCGTTTGAGGTTAGTGTAAATGTGCAGCATTTGAGATGTGAGTGTTGCTGCTGGATTAGACTCGGTTTAGTCTGAGGTTGGGATTACAGGGCGTGAAAGAAAGGGGTGAATTTTTGTTTGAGGTTAGTGTAAAGGTGCAGCATTTGAGGTGTGAGTGTTCTGCTGGATTAGATTCAGTTTAATCTGAGGTTGGGATTACAGAGTATGAAAGAAAGGGGAATTTTTTTTACTAAATTTTTGCTTATTTGGTTGGCTGTTGAGGTCCCTGAATTTGTGTTATGACTATATTATGATATCTGCATTTGTCGGTGTTTGGGATATGCTGAGGACCAAATTTATTCAACTTCTTTGATTTCAGGCTTATGATGCTTCGCGCATACAAGTCCCTAAAGTGGAGGGCGATCCTCACAATGAATCGATTTATAGTGTTGCGGCCAATAGTGTTAATGTGAGAGTGAAGAAAGCCGTTGATCCTGAAGTTAATGCATTACTCGATGATAGTGACCTCTCACGGTTTGGATCCGATGTTGAGGACTTGGAAGAAGATTTTGTTGTTCAGGCAAACCATCCCGAAGATGAGGACAGTATTGTGGGGGGAAATTTGCAATATCCCAGGATGCCTGCAGC
Organism: Eucalyptus caleyi; assembly: GCA_014182885.2. Taxonomy (NCBI): domain Eukaryota; kingdom Viridiplantae; phylum Streptophyta; class Magnoliopsida; order Myrtales; family Myrtaceae; genus Eucalyptus; species Eucalyptus caleyi. The sequence continues at coordinate 53,326,788 of CM024470.2, forward strand.
GATGGGGAGTGTCATCAATGGATTGGACACTGCTGCTGGTCGAGAGAGACAAATTGACAATGGCTTTCCTCATGAAATAAGAAGCCAGTTTGTGGAACGAAATGACGAATTTGATGACGAGAAGCCACGGGAACGTCGTCCGCTAGATGAACAATTTGATCTTGTAAGTTCTTTTAATTTTCCTCATGCTAGTTTATGCTTTCTTGATTTTGATAGTTGGCTTGATAAGTGGATGAGTTGATAAAACTTTCTTTCTGACAAGTTTGTGAAAACATAATGAATCGGATTAATGCATAGACACCAAAAGTCGGATTGGCATGCATTCAGCTATTAGCTTGCTGGTATTAGATTCATAGATTGCACTGTCGCTTCCTTTTCTGGTGAATGATAGTGAATCCTCCTTTTAGCCTTCTGCCTGACTGCAGGACAATGGCAGAGGCAGATAGAATTTGTTGGATATCACTTGGCATTTTGTGCTCTGTTGTTAAAGTGCACTTGATGGGCTGACAATCCATTACACTAGTTGGACTGCCTTACTGATTTTTAGCTATTGTCTCTCTCTCTAACCATTGCGGTTGGATTTGGTTACACCATATTTTAAGACCCAGCCTTGAGGTGATTTTCTGCATGCATTTATTAGGAGATTTTGAAATTATGTTTTTGGACTGCTTTTGCTTAAAAAAAGAAAAAAGAAAAAGAAAAGTATTGGTTGGACCTCATCATCCTAATCCATGAGGTTCTTCTTCGACTCAGAGCACATTGATGCTAGTTTTTGATATTGGTGTCTTTAACTCTATTTCTGTGTGTGCTTGTGCTGGTCAGAATGGATGTTGAGCATGCCTCGTAAAAAAATTATCCGCTGAATTAGTGGGATGAATTTGAAGATAAGTTCAGATGAAACGAGTCTGCTTTTTTTGTTCATATATACTGGAAATTGTTGGAAATTGCGCATTTTGGCCTGAGTTGCAGCCTCATCAGACATGGTCTCCTCTGTGCTTGTTTCCTCCTCTTAAATGCTGAAATTTTTCTAGCGTTAGTGGAATTCCCATGAGCTAGTACTATTCAGCTGTAGTTGACATCAGTTCTTTAGTTTGGCTGTCTTATATCCATTTCTTTCACTGATATCTGATGTTTTTCTTCTTTGTTGTTTGAAGCTTGAATGTCAGGAGTATGGATCTGAGGACGACGATGACGATGACGGTTATGGTGGTTATATGGCTGAAGAAGATGAATCCCTTGCTTTGAAACTCAAACAGGCGTTTGATGACAAATTTGTGGATGACTTGGAAATTGATGACAAGTATAGAGTTCCAGCTGATTTATTGAAAGACAATGAAGTGAAAAGCAAACAGCTACAGGATTCTGCTGCTGATTTGATCCGTCGTTGTGTGGAATATGCAGACAAGTATGAAAATGAGAATGACGACAAAGAAGTAGTTATTGTAGAAGAAAGTAGTGATGAATCTGAGGTGTGGGACTGCGAAACTATTGTCTCTACATATTCGAATCTCGATAATCACCCAGGCAAAATTGAAGCACCAATGGTAGCCAGAAAGAAGAAATTAGCCAGTACAATTTCTGTTGCTTTAGGTGCAGCCAATCCGTTAATATCCCTCAAAGGAAAAGAAAAACTTCCTGTTGACTGTCTGCCACGGGGCATGAAGTCTTCAGCGGAAAAGGTCAAGGTTGGCAGCGTGTCAAGGAATGAGCAGCCTAGGAGGAAACAGCATGGTCAAGAGTCGAAGGAAGAGAAGAAAGAGCGCAAGGTAATCAACTGCTTCTTTCTTGTTTTTCTTATCGACAATTTTTACAAGCCATTCAAGTTTCATCCCTTTGTGCAACTTTGTTGCTTTGACAAGAGGGAGAGAGGACGTATCGCATGGTGTGCTTCAGTTTCTGGCCCTTAAGTGAGCGGTTCCTTCAATTTTATCCTAGTTGTTTAAGATGTTCGTCTGAATAAATAAATGCAGGCTGCCGTGAAGGAGGAAAGGCGGGAAGCACGCCGAATGAAAAAGGAAACGAAGGAGCTTTACAGGTGCGAAGCGCAGCAGGCGCAAAAAGTGGCTGCCACCACCGGACCGTCTTCCATCCCTCTCATGTAGTCAAGTTGAAGCTTTGCATACCCTCTTTTCTCCAAGGGATGGATAGTGTGGCTATTGGAATCGACATGCTGCAAAGCTTAGAATACTTAAGTTTTTACTTAATTTATACATTGGAACATTGTTGTGTACATGGTGGTTGTGGTGTATTGTGCATCCTGAACGTGGATGAGTTTTGGTTACACTCGAATGGAAAATTATCAGCTAAGAAGAGGTTACTAAACGGGGAGACCAACTTTCCCTTGCCTTTTTGCACAGGCCGTCGTCTGATGATGAAAGGGAAAAAGGGAACTTGGCAGAGGAAACATGTCATTTTGCCCATACAAAAGCTTCTTTGCTAAGAAATTGCAAATTTTCAAGATGCTTTTGAGCTACATGGAGGATTGAGAGTTACTAGGCAAAGAAGAATATTATCGCCGGTGCTCTATCCTTTTTTTAAAATTTTAATAAAGCGCGTGCAAAAATCATATAATAAATTTGCTTACATATAGACCCAACACGCTTTTTCGAAAAAGCATCAACTTTCTATCTCGCGAACTGTATATTACAACTCAAATTAAGGCGAAAAAAGGGGAAAAAAAGAATTACAAAAGGGAGAGACATTTGAAAACCGGGTATATGTTGTAAAATATCGCGTGGCGAATATATAATAGAGAAAAGATTAAAGAAGAGAAAGCAAGTGAACATTAGAGATAGTAACAAGATGAGAGAGCTTTATTTCTAATATCTCACTGTCGTGTTTCTGTGTGATTGTCTATTGTACATCAAAACTAAACTCCTATTTATAGGAGAACAAGAATGTATTTATCATTAATATCAATGTATCGAATGATACATGTACAGTTTTCCTTCTCTCTGTATTTATTATGGTACATTTGTATCAAATGTTCTAAGTACATCTCCCAATACAATGAACGTTCGTCTACCACCGCCCGCGGTGGAAGCGTTGGTTAGGGCTTGGTACCCCAAACGCAGGGGGAAGGGTTCGAACCTCCGTGGAAGCGATGCTTCAATGCATAACGCGCGTCTTACCTGCGCTTGGGGGTCAGCGGTGGGGGCCCCCGGCGCTCCAGGGTTTACTCTCCCCGCGAAGCGGCGTTTGGAGGTTCCCTGGGTCATCAAAAAAAAAAAAAAAAAATGATACATGTACAGGATAAGGGAGACGAACGTTCATTGTATTGGGAGATGTACTTAGAACATTTGATACAAATGTACCATAATAAATACATTGGATAAGATGAATATAATGAATATTCATTCATGTATTTTATCCATTCATGTATTTCATAACACTCCCCCTTGAATATTCATCATATTCATTATAAATGTGCATCGAATGATACTGCCTCATTAAAAACCTTAAGCCGGAAAAACCCAGTGGGATAAAAACCGGACAAAAGGGAAAAAGAGTGCAGAGCACACATGTTATGATCTCTCCCTTTTATGGATGCATTAATTGCCTCGTTAAAAACTTTAAGCCGGAAAAACCCTATGGGAAAAAACCGGACATAAAGAAAAAAGAGTGCAATGTATATATAGTCACTCCTGGGACTAATCATTATTGCATCTTGTGAACTAGCCGCATATCAATACTGCAATGCATAGTTCATAATATCTCCCCCTCAATTGAGCCATATAGCCACTTCTGGGGCTAATCAATCTTACATCTTATGAACTCGCCTCATACCAATGCCATATACTAATTTCTCAAAAGTTAAAAAGATCTGCAAGATTATTTATGGATCGAATCTGTTTAACATCAATTTGTCAACTTTCTTGGAGTTCATGAGTATAGAAAAATTTCGGCGAGATATGCTTGGTCCTATCACCTTTGATATATCCTCCCCTGACTTGTGCAACACAAGCAGCATTATCTTCATAAATTATAGTGGGAGAATTGGTAACCGGTATTAAGCAACAAGAATCATGAATATGTGTTATAACGGATCTTAACCAAACACACTCCCTTCCAGCTTCATATAAAGCAATAATCTTAGAGTGGTTAGAAGATGTAGCTACTAGCGATTGCTTCGTAGAACGCCAAGAAATAGCGGTGCCGTTATAACAAAATAAATACCCGGTTTGAAAGCGAGCCTTATGTGGATCGGATTTATATCCAGCATCAGCATATCCAACTAAACCAGAGTTAGTGGAATCATTGGAATAATATAATCCCAAATCTATGGTTCCTCGGAGATAACGGAAAATATGTTTAACTCCATTCCAATGTCTCCGAGTTGGCTCAGAACTAAAACGTGCCAATAAATTTACCGCAAAAGCGATATCTGGTCTCGTACATTGTGCCAAGTACATCAAAGCCCCAATTGCATTGAGATATGGTACTTCAGGACCAAGTATCTCTTTATCAGATTCTCTAGGACGAAATGGATCCTTTTGGGGATCTAGAGACCTTACAACCATAGGGGTGCTCAATGGGTGAGCTTTGTCCATGTTGAAACGTTTAAGCAATCTTTCAACATATGCTGATTGATGGACGATTATTCCATTTGCTTTATGCTCAAGCTCTAGACCAAGACAAAGTTTGGTTTTACCCAAATCTTTAACTTCAAACTCCCTTTTCAAATATTCAGCAGTTTCAGCTAACTCTTCTAGAGTTCCAATTAAATTTATATCGTCGACATAAACTGCTATAATAGCAAATCCAGTTTCTGATTTCTTAATAAACACTCATGGGCAGATAGGATGATTTTTATACCTTTCCTTAATTAGGTACTCACTTAGGCGTTGATACCACATGCGACCGGATTGCTTTAACCCGTACAAGGATCTTTGCAATTTTATTGAGAATAAATTGCGGGAGTGCATGCTTCGGCATTTTGAATCCTCAGGAATTTTCATATAAATATCGAGTCTAATGAGCCATATAGATATACCGTCACAACGTCCATAAGATGCATTTCCAATCTTTCAAAGATTGCTAGGCTAATGAGAAAACGAAATGTAATCATATCCATCATAGGTGAATATGTCTCATTATAATCAATCCCAGGTCTCTGGGAGAATCCTTGGGCAACGAGTCGGGCTTTATACCTAACAACCTCGTTTTTCTTATTTCGTTTTCGGATAAATACCCATTTATATCCAACGGGCTTTACATTATCGGGGATACGAGTTACAGGTCCAAAAACCTTTCGTTTAGTTAGGGAAGCTAATTCAGCTTTAATTGCTTCCTCCCACTTATGCCAATCTTGCCTTTGACGACATTCAATAATAGATTGTGGTTCACAATCATCATCCATAATTTGATGAGCAACTGAGAACGCAAAAACATCATCAATGATGATTTCATTTCGATCCCAAATTTCATTACAATATGTAATGGAATTCTTAGTATTCCCGGGGCTAGTGCTCCTTTCATGGGTTTGCGCCTCTTCAGGGGCAATAAGCTCTTTGGGAGTAAGCACAACGCCAGGCTCTTCTGGAGCGGATTCTTGATTCTTTCCCCTTCGTTTTCGAGGAGCAGTATCTTTTGATCATATCGGTCTGCCACGCTTCAAGTGCGGGGGATTTTGATCCATTTTAACCTGTTCTTTGGAAACAGCTGTCCTAACTAGAGCATTTATAGCTGGAATATGAGACTTTGTTACCTTAGTAGCCTCATTAAATGCGTTGGGAAGTCTATTAGCCGTAGCCTAAAAATGGATTATGCTCTGCACCTCGTTTTTACATTCAAGAGTCATTGGCTCTAATTAAGATAAATTTTTCTCATCTAGGAGAAAACCTTAACTGGTTTTTTGTTTTGCAAATCATGGAAGTTGTAGGTATTCCAATTGATGGAAACCTAGTCTCATCGAAATGACAATCTGCAAACCTGCAGTAAAAAAGATCACCAGTAGTTGGTTCCAAGAACCTAATGATAGATGGTGAATTAAACCCAACATAAATGCCCAAACGGCGTTGGGGACCCATTTTCGTCCTTTTTGGCGGTGCTACACAGCACTGTCTTGCACAACCAAAGGTGCGTAGATGTGAAATATCTGGTTCATAACCAAAAACCATTTTAAGGGGAGATTGTAAAATACTAGCAGTGGGGCATAATCTTATTAGAGCTGCCGCATGCAAAACTGCATGACCCCATGCTGTATCGTTGAGATTCGTTCTCAATAATAGAGTGTGGGTAATGATTTGGATACGTTTAATCAAGGATTCTGCCAATCCATTTTGAGTATGAACATATGCAACCGGGTGCTCAACCTCGATTCCGAGTGAAGCACAATATGTATCAAAACTCTTTGATGTAAATTCACCAGCATTATCCATCCTTATGCTCTTAATTGGATAATCGGGAATTGTGCCCGAGCTTTATAATCTGCGCAAGTAAACGTGCAAATGCGACATTGCGCGTAGATAATAAGCAAACATGGGACCATCTACAGGATGCGTCCACTAATACCATAAAATATCTAAATGGTCCACTTGGTGGTTGTATTGGTCCACAAATATTACCCTGAATTCTTTGCAAGAATAAAGGAGATTCAAAATTAACCTTTGTTATAGAAGGTTTAATAATGAGCTTTCCTTGTGAGCAAGCCTCACAATTATAATCTTTGGACAACAATACCTTTATATCCTTTAAAGGGTGCCCTTTTGTATTTTGAATTATCCAACGCATCATTGAAGCGCCAGGGATGACCAAGGCGATCATGCCACGCTTCAAATCGATCGGGGCTTACCAATCTCCAGGATGTGGTAGCGTAGGTTTCAACAGCTTTAATCATGACACAATACAAACCCATAGAAGAAGCTTCTAGCTTCTCATGGATGGTCTTCAGGCCCATCTTATAAGAGGAAATGCCAATGTATTCCTTATCTTGCTCATAAATAATCTCAATATGGTACCCATTACGGCGTACATCTTTGAAACCGAGCAGATTCCTTTTTGATCGAATGCTTAGAAACGCATTCTCAATATGCAGGATTGTACCATTTGGCAAAATAATTGTAGCATTCCCAAAACCATCAATAATCGAAACAGGACCTGATATTGTATGGATTTGTGCCTTACGCAATGTCATACTCGAGAAAAAGTGTCTACTACAAAATATAGTATGTGTTGTTGCACTATCAAGCAAACAAACATCTTCCTTTTTCTCGGTATTTTCCATTTGCATTTATATTGATAACTTCAGGTGTCAAGTATCATAAAAGTTGCATATCAGTTATATAGTCGAATAAAATTTCAAAGATAAATATTATATAAGGTTCATAAGTATTTCATAAAGAACAATAAAAAAGTAATACATTTAAAGCGAAATAACATAAAATTCAAAGTTCAAATTATCATCCACAAATCTGATTCATCAAAGTAATCGAGAGGTCCTCAAAGAAATCGAGACATCCAATGATGCATTTGCTACTTCAGGAGCAAGAGGAGTCCCACCAACGGAGATATTGTTGGCCTCAACAGTGGTTATGGTAGTAGGATTGATTTCAATGGCATGAGATTCACCACGCTTGCCCGTATGCTTTAAAGATGCCTGGTATAGGTCAACAAAATGTTTTGGCGTACGATGTGCACGTGACTGCCCAAATCATGCCACAGCGATGACAAATACTTTCATTAATCACCTTCTTTTGCTTCTTTTCTTTGCCATGATTCAGGCCAAAGTTTGATTTCCTAGGGCGGTTAAATTTCTTGCCATCCCTTCTAGGATTATATTCTTGCCTGCGCTTATAGCCCTTAAAATGGCCAGTATTTTTCTCAAAATTAGCATGTGCTTCGGCAATGCTTTTGAGCCAGCAGGTCTAAGATCATGATTTTTGAGCAGCAATTCATTAGTTTGCTCGGCGGTAAGAAGCATAGAAATTAATTCAGAATATGTGGCAAACGACGTTGCCGGTATTGCTGTTGCAATACAATATTCGAAGCATGAAAGGTGGAGAAAGTTTTCTCAAGCAATTCTGCATCAGTGAGTTTGATACCGCATAACTCAAGTCGAGAAACGATATCAAATAAAGCAGAATTATAGTCGACACCGATTTAAAATCTTGCAGTCGAGATTTTGCCAATCATATTGTGCTTGAGGGAGGATAACGGTTTTTGTATGATCATACCTATCCTTCAACCTCGTCCACAAGATATGCGGGTCTCGAACGGATAAATATTGAGTCTGCAGGCTCTCATGCAAATGACGACGAATAAAAATCAGCGCATTTGCTTTATCCTTTTCATTTGAGGTTCCATCCTCTGTAATTGTATTAGCGAGACCTTGCCCTTGGAGGTGCATTTCCATGTCAAGGCGCCCAGGATAGATAATTCTTTCCACTCACTTCCAGGATGTGGAATTTGGGCTTTTCAATATTTGCCATAATCCTTGCAAAAATAAATCCTTAAATTAATTAAAAGGATTTCCAAATATCCACCGCTACTTCAGGAGCAGAAGGATACTTTTAGATTTAAAAATTTGGCTTCGGGCCAAGAAAAATAAAAATGAAGAATTGATAGAAGAAGATGAAGTATAAGTTGATCAATAATAACAATACCCACCTTGCAAAAATTATTTACTCAGTCGATAGATCTTCGTGCTTGCAAAAGTTACTTACTTAATCGGTAGATCCTCATGCTGATAACGTGTTGTAAAATATCGCGTGGCGAATATATAATAGAGAAAAGATTAAAGAAGAGAAAGCAAGTGAACATTAGAGATAGTAGCAAGATGAGAGAGCTTTATTTCTAATATCTCACTGTCGTGTTTCTATGTGATTGTCTATTGTACATCAAAACTAAACTCCTATTTATAGGAGAACAAGAATGTACTTATCATTAATATCAATGTATCGAATGATACATGTACAGGATAAGGGAGACGAACGTTCATTGTATTGGGAGATGTACTTAGAACATTTGATACAAATGTACCATAATAAATACATTGGATAAGATGAATATAATGAATATTCATTCATGTATTCTATCCATTCATGTATTTCATAACAAATATACATTTCTCGGCTTTTTGGCTGTAGGTCAAATATAACTATCAATAGGCGTCCGGAAGATATTGTTGTGTAGGCTTAGTCTAATAAATTAGGCAAACCGCATTTATATTATAAAAAAATTCGAAGATATTTTATTTTCAAGGGGTGGCAATCCTATTTTACGCCTAAATAATCTAAAATAGTTTTTTTTTTCCCAATAGTTTGTCAATAGACAAATGTGGTCCTATTTCAAAAAAATAAAAATAGCACCAACTTTAGGTCGAGTAACAAATCTAGTCTAAGCTTTTTTTAATCTCATAAAAAAACACAACTTTAGGTCGAATGACAAATCTGGTCATAATTTTTTTTTTCTTGTAAAAAAATCACAAATTTTAACCCTCATCCCAAATTTGGTCCTTGCCATTCGGCTATGAGCATGGCGGATCTCGTCCATGGTGTCTCTCAATGGACAATGGTCTACAACTTCATATTAGTTTGGCAAGATAAATTCAATTTGGAGATCTTTTTGACTTGCCAATGAAGTGTAGGAGACAATCAACAGTTTCACCGTTATTCTCCAAGCTATGGCTCAAACAAGAAAAAAATGAATAGTGCTTTAAATTCAGCCAACAAGTGCATATGGATTTATTGCTGAGGACAATCAATGGATCTAAGTTAGGGGGACCGCATTTGGGATTTAAGTGAAGGTTGGTGATTTTTTCGAGAGAAAAAAATTGGGCCAGCAAGTGCGTATGGATTTACTACTCAGGACAATCAATAGATCTAGGTTAAGGAGGACTAGATTTGTGATTTAAGTAAAAGTTGGTGATTTTTTTCAAGACAAAAAAAGTTGGGGCCAGATTTATCACTCGACCTAAAGTTGGTGTTTTTTTTTGGAATTAGGCCGACAAATGTGTAATTTATTATCCTATTGTATTGCTCACATATTTTAAATTTCAAATTTGAATAACTTTTTATCTTTTAAATAGCCTTACTAAAAAAAAAAAAAAACCTTACTAAAATTGATTATATATATATGTGTACAATTTCTTCATTTTGTGACGAAAAATTTATTTCCATAATTCGATAATACAAAAACTCAATCGAAATGATTCTCACAAAATCTTTTATATGTCAAAATCTTTGTAAATGTAGTTTTGCTAGAATTTAAAAAGAAGAGGCAAGACTCAGAATGGAGGGTAGAAACATATTTTGTGTCGGTTATTTATGTTATTTCAACCAAAGTCCAAATTTTTCAAAGCGATTATACTATTCTTTTTATACTTAAAAACGAATGAAAATGTATTGATTCCTATCGGAGTGTCTTCTTTTGTGTCCGAGAGTCGTGTTGGTTTATCTGGAATTGCTGCCATCAGTATTGAAGAAGAGGATATTTTTTGTAGCTTCGCCTCTCTCCTTATGTATCACCTGATCAATTAGCCTAAAAATAAAAATCGTTTAGTTAATATGGAAATTGCTTATTTGCAAACTATATGAAAATAATTTGTAATTTCATAAAATTGTTGATAAGTTACAAACAAGGCTAAAGTCTTGGTTAATTTTTTTTTTCCAATAGTTTTTCAACACTTACCTACATTTATTGAAATTTTTCAGCATGGGAACAAAATCCATATTTTTGGGTACAAAAATATACAACCCTGCTTGGTATGTGACGCTTCAAATTATGATTCTTCCATAGGTTTTCAAATTCTTAGATCTAGAATTTGTGGTCGAAAGTAGTTATGGGTTTTACACTACAGAGAAATAAATCTCATTTAGACCACGCATGAGATCATTATAGGAGATAAAACAATTTATCCAAATTTAACTAGGGCAGAAGTATCATAATTTTATACATTCCCCCCCCAAAAAAAAAAAAATTATATTTACAACTTTACTTTCCAATTAAACCTATCATTTATTTGAGTCAATAAAATTCATGAGTTCAAAATTAATTGCTGAGTTTGTCAACCTTCTAAAAAATGACGTCGCTTTTTTTATTTTTATTTTTTAAAGGATTGTACGTGCTAAATGATGGAATCAAGCTACGTACTGGTGAATTAAAAAATAGGAACTTTCTGCACAAGATCCCAAACGGGTTAGGTGCATCATTCTTATCCAACCGCCCCACGGGTGCTGGAGATATCTTCAATCACGCCTAACCTAAAATGTCCCCACTCGAACACCAAATTAGACATTTGTCATTGGATATTGTACAATAAAAATATAACATAATGGGATTTTTATCAGGTTTGCTATTGGTGTAAGAATCGATCTACACATTCACTTTCGAATGATTGGCACATGGAAAAATTGATTGCATTATTATCTGTAAGTATATATGTCATTCATCAAATAGTGGGTGAGGGACCTAATAAATATTCTTTATATACTTAGGAAATGTTATGAAAATCGTATCATGGGATTTTTATATGTCGGTGTAAGAATCGATGTACATTATTATTTGGTTACATTATTATAGTACATATGTTAGTCATTACGTTTGTCACACCGAGAAGAGACCTAATAAATTTTCACTATGTACTTAAATACTGAGGTAAAATTATGAAGATTGTCTTCAATTTTACTTCCCATATCATATAACCCACCATTGCATTGTGAAATCGACAATTACCATCCTCATTTTTTACAATAGATTTCAAGTTAGGTTTTTACCCACATGTAATCAACCAAATTGTCATTTTTCAAACTCACGCCACATCCGAACAACCCAGCACTCACCCACTGTCTTTCCTCTCACACAAGAGGCTTGCTCGGTTCGACACACCCACCTCCATTTCTCTTCCCAATTCACCGCGTGCGCTGCCTTTGTTAATTTGAAGGCTGGTGCCGTGCTACCTCAAGGCCAAATGGAGATCGAACGACCTAGATCCGGCGCCGTGGCCGAGCTTCTACTAAAGAGCTAACACGGCTCGCGCCGGCCATGGCGCTTGCAAGCTCGAGCCTGACCTCAGTCGAGCTTAATCCAAGCTCGCATGACCTCGCCATTGATCTCACCATAAAATATAAAAGATTTCGAGTTATATCTCTCACCCACACATAATTTATCGAATCTTCTTTTATTTTCATAAACTACACCTCATCCAAAAGCCGTAATACCCACCCGCAGTCTCTCATCGTGGCTGAGCCGTGTCTTTGACGACACCTAGAAATAAAAAGTCAAAGGGCAGAGGCAATGCATTTTTCACGTTACGTTTTCAGGTTGCCATCTTATTATTATTATTATTTTTATTTTGGGAATCATGAGAAGAAGCAGCTGCTTGAATCTTCACCAGTTCATTACTAAAAGATAAACTAAAAATAGAGAAAAAAAATGGAGAAAGACATTCAACAAACCACTTGAAAACTAGTAATTTATAATACATTATTTTCTATTTCTTTTGAACTTATTCGGTGACGGTTGTTCTATTAGTGGAAGCCGAGAGAAACTTTTCAAAAAAAGTCAACTTTGATAATTGCTTTTTGATTATTGCTGCGCATGATCCCATTCCCCAAAAGTTAAAAAACACTTTTATTCATTTATACATTTACTAATTTATTTATTTATTTATTTTGAACTAGACGAATGAAGTGAAACTCAATGATTTGCGTATTTTAATGTCAAATGCTTAGTTGGTGATGTTGTGGACATGCACGCGTGCTCTTGCCCACGCTTTCTACATCACTTCTAGCTTCCTTCAGACTAATGTCGTGTTGGTGCATGCTCTTTGAAATGACAAGTATATATTGTCCGTATTCTCTTATCTTAGCATAGATTTACTTAAAAACGATCGTCGGTCGATGGTTTGAACTATTCAATAAATGCGAGTCTAACAAGGTATATTAATGAACACAAACTTAAATTCATTCAAACGAATAATATCGCAATTGAAAATGTTACAAGGAAAATATTGCTTGGACTCATTTTAGACGAGTCTACGAAGTTGATCATAGAGAAAAGCATAGACCTGACTCGATTAGGGTTTGTTAACAAATTGAGGTTTGGCTTTGATCCGTCCCTTTCCTTACCTTGTGAATAGTTATACCTAAACTCTTTATTTTTCAACGTGAAACTTGGTTAGGACGGCGCGATCCACATAGGTGAATGAATTGGCTCTTTCCCTGAAAGGTTAGTGAACCAACGCCATGACTTATGGTCCTCAACACGTTGGACTAACATCAGGAGCCATACCTTTTTTTCATTTTTTTTCTAGCCTACCTAAGTTTAATTCTAGGACAATTATTGTTATCTAATAATGGGTTTCTCGTAATTCCAATGGACAAAAAATTGTGGCTACTTGATACGCTTTATGATATAGCTTAAGTGAATACAATTTAGTAATCAAATGTTGTTGGAGAAAAGGCAGGTTCCTATAGGTGGAGTTGCAGGCGGCCCGGGCCAAATGCCTCCTTGCTTAGATAATATCACATTGACTATCCGAAGGATTTGGCAATTCGAACGGACAAGTTGACAAGCCACACTCTTCCTAAGATTATTTAATTCGAGTGGAAAAAAAGAGACGTACAGGGTTGCGCATAATTGGCAATGTGGGCGATCAGATCAATTGCATAAAAAGAGACGTATAGTAGGAATATCACGAATTCTCGAAAAGTAATTTGCTCTTTCTATGGAATAAATTTCGAAAATATTTTATCCTGAATGACACTTTTTTAAGGCAATGGCATGCCTTATGTCTGCCGTTTGACTTTGCTTCCAACTATACTAGTCCGACATAATTCAATAAAAAGATAGGACAAAGCAACGCAAATAAATAAATAAATAAAATGGAATGCCGTCTTCGTCCGGACAGGTTCATTTTCCACCTAGGGGGGTGTACAGCTGGAGAGTATAGGATTCTTGGCTTCCTCCACGTACACGCTACTCCAATTCAATATCATACGTGTCATTGACAATATTTGATAAGTTCATTTTACTCTTATGATTTCATGTGTTTATGTTGTTAGTAAACGTGGATGACTATGATTGATATCTTAAACCCCATCAGTGAAATCGGAATATCAAGCAATGCAATAGACTATATGAGAACATTTGAATAAACGAGTTATAAGTATTAATGCCCAAATGAAGATTTCCTTTATCTATGGACATAACGACCTGCTTAGATTGGTTTTCTTAACATACGTCACATTACTCTGTATCCGGAAAAATTAGACCTATTCAATAAACTCAGGAAAAGAAAAAAGAGTACCTATTGAGTGCACATAATTAATCCATCAACATCAAATTTATCTTATGATTAAACTTTAGGTCAAATTCTAGCACCCAAATGATGTAAGATTCTCAGGCCAAGCTTGCTTATGTTTTCTCTACTTTTTTTATGATTTATCGTAGCGAACATGAGTGCACATGCATTGTGCCCTCATCAACTGATGCGATGTTTACCTCCTACACACTATAAAAAGCGACTCGTCTCCCACCCCTGGTTTCAACTCCTCCAAAACACACTCCCTTCTCTTCAACCTCCAAAAGCTCGATTCGAAGGACCGACAATGGCTCTTTTCAAGAAGCCGGATGCATACGCAAGGATGGATTTCGAGGACCCAGAAGAGAAAAGGCACCGGAAAGCGCAGTTCCTGATCTACAAGGTGTTGGAACGAGCCGATGCTCGGCGGAGGCCTTCGCTCCTGAGAGTGAGGTACTGCCGGTTGAAGGTGAAGATCGGGCGGCGGTTGAAGAAGTCGAGGAAGAGGGTGGCGCTGATGATTTCGAAAGCGAGGCTTGCCGTTTATAAGCAGCTCATGAGTCAATTGAGGAGCTTGGAAGCTCTGGTCAGGCCTTGTAGAGAGCAAGCTATTGATCAGCCTCCAAACTTGGAAACCCTTTCTTGCAGAATCACCACGTAGAAGTATCCTTTCGTTTGGGTCTCTCATGTTGTGTGTGTAAACTTGGCGTGGTGTTTGCTGAATTTACCTTTCTTTGCCTAAGGGAAAAAGGAGGAAGATTGTATAGTACTCATAAATCATATCAACGAGCATGTTTCGTTTCGTTCTGAACTTTTTTTGAGATCACGAGCACGTCAAGCTATAATTCAAATTTTGATTTTTCTGCTTGAGATTCTTGGTGGTTGAGAAATGAATTGAAGAACGTGACCTCCAGAGACGAATAGTCAAACGATTAGGTGCTAAACAGAAGCCGATATAACCCAAGCTAATATGAATGGTTCCCCAAATTGTGGAAATCAAACTACTTTGATATGTCGAATCGAATGAGATTGATCATAATAGCTAAGATTGGGTGAGTCGTGGCGACTTTGCTTTGAAATGATCGATTGCATCTTTGGTAGGTGGCTTTCATTGATATAGAAAGGACATAGGGTCAATCAAGATGGTTTGCATTGTTTCAATATGCCTGGAATATATGTACTACATAATACATATATGGTGAATATCTAGACGTTATTACACGGTGTATATATCATATGGATCAATATCATCGGAACCACTGATTATGCGATTCCTAGAAAGTGGCCAACATAATTAACGGTTCATATGATCTATATCATATAGTCCTTTTTGAGTGGATACGACATCTCTACTTTTAAGACTCAGGATTCATGTCGCAGTAGTGGCCTCACGTTCGGTCAAGTTCTCAGCTCCAAGTCAAATTGCGTAGCTGTTCTCAGTTGTCATCGTCCAAGGCAGATCATCATCTTTGCTTTGTCCTTTTCCTTCTTGCCCCTCCATTTGGTGGAAAGGGGAGAAGAAGTAGGGAGGGAAAATGGTTAACCTCCCTAGAGATCGTCCCGGAGAGGTTAGATCTGACCACTGAGCAGGTAGGATTGCATGTCGAGTCTAGGAAAACTCTTCTCCAACTTTGTCCCTGATGAAAATAAAAATGATCCGACGGGACGGCCGGGCTTGATAAGGGAATTGCTTGCTCAAATTCGACCATTTCACCTTTTACCTCTGATATGTGCCATAAAATGATGATGTTTTCACATTGTTTGCCGTCATCGCGTGAGCGAATTAGAGGAGCTACTAATGTGAAGTGGTGGGAACACTCCATTGTAACGAATGACTTGATTAGCATAGAATAGATGCGAGGAAGAATTTGCAAAACACTACATTATAACACAACGAAATATTACCACACGAATAACTCTCAGTACATCTAACGGCATGTGGAAGTCTTAGCCCAATCTTTAGGTGAAAGGATGGCTTTTGCAATAGAACCAAGGCAAAGGTGTTCATGGATTGAAATATTTCAATGAAATAAGGCTTACATTTATATCTTATGGCCTTTGTTAGTGTAATCTCAATCTTTGTATATAGAAATCCTTAATACGGTAGCTCTTTAGCGTTCTGATCACTATGTCAATATATGATATTGCGATACTCTTTTGCAAGCCAATGGGGGATAATTATGTGCTCACGTATGGTCCGGATCGAATAGGCCTGCTAAAGATCTCGTGGTATTGCCAGTAGTACAGCTCCTAAGTCCAAGCCGGAAAAATTTGCATGGAATTAGCAGAAGCTAGAAAATAGTATCGTGATATGAACTACAAGAGGTACCGAGTGACTATCCTTTTTGTTAGTGTCCAATCTTCTAAGTTCATTGTCTGATATTTGAAGACAGAGTTGTTGAAACACCTTCATTCTCTCTTACTCTATTTGAGATTTTGATTCTCACTAATATCACGCCCCAACAATCGTGGATCTTGTCGTAATGCATAATAGACTGCCCGCACGGCCAGAGCAATCCATCCCAAACATTCCTGAGCCATCGCTCCATCGAAAAATCACTACCGCTACTGATTGCTATAGTTACTGACAAAGTCTCCTTCATTTAGATGCGAGCGATTTTGAGGTCGGTTCAGATTCTACCTAGAATCAAGAACCTACCCATTGAGAACTTTTTTCAAATTTTTGGAATTTGGAACCTGCTTTGCACACTTCAAAATTTGGAACCTATCCTATTAAAGTTTTCAGGGTTTACCAAGATTCGACATGTATTATTAGTTAAACAATTGTAGTGAATAATCATCTTTATTGACCACCATTTACTTCTATAATCCAGTGACGACAATTCATATTTAGACACTTGTAGAATATGAAATATTAACAAAATAAAAATCTTAGTCATAGAGAATATCAGAAATAAAAGCTCAAATTAGTGATTCTAGATTACACACTTATCATTGAACGGCATCAAATAATGCGGAATTACGTGAAGATATAAAACAATAAAAATGTAAAAACTCGTTCCAAGTTTCAAGTCCATGGAAACAGATTCCTCAGTTTTTGGAATCTAGAAGTTATCCTAGAACTTTGAAATCCTGAACTAGTTCTACCTTGAAACTATACTCACCCTACCTCTATTTCCTCGTTCCATCATGCCTCCTTCCCATGCGTTTACCTGCAACTCCTACCATCATCTCCGCAGTTGACTACTGTCTCACGTTTTTAGCTCCGTATCCGAAACGGGACCACATTAAAGTATGTAGAAGCCCGAATAGGAAAGTACGGGATTCCTCGGGCGCTCGGATTTGCCGCTGCTTCCAAGTTCAAATTGGACTCTTATTTAATGTGCAAGATGTCTCTGTGATGTCGGCTTCAACGTGGGTTTATATTTATTTGAAATGATAAAATTCAAGAAGTCAAGGTTAATCGCTGAGTTTGTCATTTTAAAGACGACGTGGCTTGGTTATTTTAAGGAAGTGTACGTGCTAAACGATGGAATCAATCCATCAACTATTTAATTAAAAAAGGGCAACTTTCTGCACAAGATTCCAAACGTGTTAGGTGCACCATTCTCACTCAGCCACCCAGGACGCGCATGATAAAATTTCTGTTTCTCAATTTCTCTGTTTCTCTGTTCCCGGAACAGGTTTGGAACATGAAATCCGTTTAACGTGATTTGATTTCTCTATTTCTGAAACAGATTTCTATTTCAGAAATAGAGAAATCGAAAAATCGAAGCTGAAATTTTTAGCTTCTCGGTTTAAAATAGAAATAGAAATAGAAAATTTTTTTTCTCAACTTTTCAATTTAGTCCAAAATATTTTAGATCACTAATATTGAAATAGAAATAGAAATAGTTAATTTAGTCCAAAATATTTTAATGATTTTTTAATATAATCATTCTAATCAATATTGATTGAAAATCTTAACCATTGGGCTAGATGGTGAGAATTGAATGAACAATGCTTCATTTGTTGCACGTAAGAGATTTTATGCATGGTAATAGTCAATTGGTCATATTCATATCTAATGAGTCTTTCTTCACCTACTCTTCCGTGTATGCCCCAACGACTCTATTTGGCTAACTATTTTTTTAATCATAAACTTCATATTAAGGCGGTAAAAATGGGTCAAATCATTAGGGTTTCATCCGATTTTTCTTTTATAAGGAAAAGAGATCTAATAAGAAATATGTTGTTCTTGTAAGAGTGTTGATGAAAATATAGATTTTGATAATAAATTTTTAAATAATCCTAGTGTTGATAATTTTGAAAAAAAATTGGTGACGATTTTTGAACACGGTGAGGATATTTTTAACAAAATTTGGAAAGAAATTGGAATTAGACTTGAAGTTAGGATTTTTTTAGGAGATTAGACTATTATAATCATGGCTATCATTAGACTTATTTGATTAATGTGAAATCAATTTCGGCAAAAACACAACGACATATTCACTACAATTGAATTTCAATTTTTTTTGCCACGTTGTTTATTTTTCGAAAGAAAATATTACATAATAGGAAACGTAAGCACATGTAATATAAATTCCATGAAATCGTATTTTCAACTTTTCTAATGTATTAGTATTATTTCGATTATTTTTTGTATTTGAGGATTTTCTATATTATTTTAGTATTATTTCGGCTATTATTTTATATTTGAGAATTTTTTATGTTGTTATCTAATCAATTTCTATTCCTAGAAATAAAAATTTTTCTGTTATCAAACAGTTTGTTTTAAATAGAAATTTTGAGTCGTTATCAAACGGGTTTTAACTTTGCTCGAAACTTGTCAGGGGAATAGAAATTGAGAAATTGATTTCTGGCCAGAAATCAATTTCTGTTTCAGAAATTTTACCATGCGCGCCCCTATTGGTCAAGAAAGTCTTCAATCATGCATGAGCTGAAACGTCCCCTTGAACACCAAACCAGACACTCGCTATTGCATATTGTATTATATTATATATTACATCAGGATTTTCATTATGTCCATTGTCAATGTAAGAATTGACGTAGGCCCTGTTTGTTTGTGTTCTTTTCTTCTGGTCATGAATACAATTTTTGTTTTTTTTTTTTTTGGTTTCGGAAATAAAAAAGAACAGAAACACGTTTATTTGCGTTTTTGTTCCAAATTTATTTTTTTGTTCCCAGAAACAAATTTAGAACAGGAATAGAAACAAGAAACAAGAAAACTGTTTCTTGTTTCTCGAACACTTCCGAGAAACAATTTTCTCTTTCCAATTTTTTTCTTCTCTTTATTTCCTTCTTATTTTCTTCTCTTTTTTTTTTTTTTTTTTTTGCTTTGGCTAGTCGCCAGCCTTGGCCATACTTGGTGATCGGCCGTCGAGGGCCAGCAACCTCGTTGGAGCGTCGCCAGCCACCGGCGAGGCCGAGTGTCATTGCCCCCTAGCGAGGCTCGGCTTTGCCTTGGCTGGGCGAGTTTCGCTTGGTGGCTCCGGTAAGGCCGAGCCTCGCCAGTGGTTGGGTGAGCTTGGCCTCGCCGGGGGCAGCGAGCCTCACCATGGCTGGGTGAGGCCGCCAGCCATGGCTAAGACCGGTGACCGGCCAAAAGGAAGAAAAAAGAAAAAGGAAAAATAAAAAAAGAAAAAAAAAAAAGAAAAAAAGAAAAAGAAAAAGAAAAAGAAAAAGAAAATAAAAATAAAAAAATTAAAAGAAACAAAAAAATTATATAAATTTACCAAACGTGTTTCTGTTCTTTTTTTATTTTTTATTCCAGGAACAAATTTACCAAACATGTTATTCTGTTCAAAAATTGTTCCCCTAAACAGAAATAATTTTTTCTATTTCTAGTCCCTAGAATAATTTTTGAACAAAAACGTTACCAAACGCACCCTTACATACCCATCGATAGATGATTGTTGCATAAAAATATTTGATTACGTTGTTATTTTCAAATATACATGTCAATTATCAAGTGGTAAATATGTGAAACTTTTGATACGTTGATGGACCTAACAATTAGCATATTGAGTTTACTTTGCATATCAAATACTCTTTCTCATACTTCAAACCTACAACTATTATTCTAAGATATTACAATGATTTTCAATTTATACCACTCGCCCACACATAATTTACCAAGTTGTCAATTTAGTTTCCAAGCTAGCCGTTGTTCCCTCGGAGGCCGTAGCCGCTAGCTCAAGGCCAGATTGAGATCGCACGACCTTGATCTAGCGGCCATGACGGAGCTCCATAGCAGAGCTTGTGTTGCTTTTGAGCTTTGTTACAGAGGCTTGCAGTCGGTCATGACCCTAGCGAGCTCGATGCCGAGCTCGCATGGCCTTGGATCGTGAGCCTCGGGCTCAGGCTAAGCTACTCGGCATTGTGAGCAGCGAACAATCTCGCCATCATAGATGTGGGGAAAGAGGTGTGGGTGGTGGTCGAGGATGTCGTTGGCAGCTCCATGATAGCTTGGTGCTATGGTGGCTCTCACACCATGACCGGAAGAATTGTCCAAAAATTCCTAAGCCTATTATGCGGCTATTTCGGTCTTAAATCTTTTAATTGTGCTAATTTAGTCCTAAACATTTTGATAATTTACCAATTTAGTCATAAGTCTTTTCAATTTTGTTAATTTTGTCCAAACTTTTTGACAATTTGCTAATATAATCCGTCTAACCAAATATCCATATAATAAGTTTTGGATTGAACTAGCAAATCTTCGGAAGGTTTTGACTAAATCAACTAAATTTCACATCGTCAAAAGATTTAAGATTAAATTAGTACAATCGAAATGTTTAAGACTAAATTAGCATAATTGAGAGATTTAAGATTGAATTGGTTATGCCATAATAAGTTTAAGACTTTTTAGATAATTATTTTTACCATGACTTGCTGTGCTTTGTGTGCGAGTAGAGAGAAAAGGGTAGGGAAAGAGAGTGGGAAACGAGAAAGGGTATAGATAATGGGTGCGCATGAGGCGAGTAGATCCGTTTAGCTTGGGAGATGCAAAAATGTATATTCTAAGACGCGAGGATGGTATTTAATACGCGGTGCAAAATTGAGAATGACTTTTGTATTTATCCTTGAAAAAATCACTTCTTGGAAAACAATTGTTAAGCCCCACTTGTGGCAAGAGTATCTTCGACGACACTCAAAATTTAAAAGTTCGAGGCTGATGCATGCATTTTTCACGTTGCCTTAAAAAAGAAGACAAAAAACTCGATCTTCACTGGTTCATTACCAGAAAAAGCTGAAAAAAGAAGAAGAAAAACAGAGACTTCCGACAAATGCTTAGAACAAACCAATTAAATTGAAGACAGTTATTTTATGAACGTATTGTTTTCCTATGTCTCCTAGACCTATTCGGTGACAGTTTTTCTAGTTAATGGAAGACAAAGGATATTAAAAAAAGGGCGTCAACCTTCATTAATTTATTTTTGAACTTGAGAGTATCTCCAACATTTGATTATTCTTAGTCCGTTCTGTCGTTTCGGAAGGTCAACAAATGGAGTGAACATTGGTTGTCGATGTTGTGAACATGGACGCGCACTCTGCCATACCTCTATAGTCGATTTTTTCTGCAAACCTCGATTTCCATTTATTTCGTGACAAATCAATGATCTGAAATTTTTTCCCTAACTTTGGTCATTTATATCTCTTCGAAATATTTTTATTAACCCATTTTTTTAAGTAATAATAATGGTTAAAGTTAACAAATAATTTACAGATCGTTAAGTTTTTGCAAAACAATCGGATTATAATATTGTGTTGATGTGTGCATTATGAAATGACAAGCATACATTGTTCGTATTACTTTACTGTAGTTTTGTATTCTATTATTATTGAAGACCATCGAGAACTAGAGTATCATTTGAATAATTGATGAGATAGAAAATAATTAATATATGTAGTTCATTGAAAACTCAACGTCAGCGGGTTTAAATTTTTTTTAATGAATGTGAGTCTAAGAAGGTTTATTAATGAAGTCATACTTAAACTCACTCTTGTAGCCCGCGAGCCAAGTGAATATTGTCTTCAACTAATTCCAATTCGATTTTTTTCCCATTCTACTAAATATTATTACTATTAAAAAAAATCTTGAATTCATCAAATTAATCGATATAAAACATTGAGAGGAAAATATTGTTTGGACTCACTATACTAAAATCTATTAAGTCAATCGTAGAGCAAAGAGCAATTAGACTTGATTAAGTTTTGTTAACAGATATGTGACTGAAATGTCTTATTAACTGAGGTTAGCTTGATCTATCTCTTCCCTACCCTATAAATAGTGTATACCAAAACTCCTTTTCTTTTTAATGTGTAACTTAATTAGGAACGGCTCAATCTACTTAGGTGCATGAATTGCCTCTTTCCTCAGGGTTGGTGAACTTGTGAAGGTGATGACTCATGGTCCATTCATCATTAAACCATGTTACTTTTCTACCCTACCTATGCTTAATTTTTAGGAGATCGATAGAGAACAAAGACTATTACGCTTATCCAAGAATGGTTTTCCTGATTTCAAAGAACAAATAATTATAGCTAGTTGAGATACTTTATAACATCCCTTAAATTACTACAGTCAGTAATCAAATGTTGTGGAGATGAGGCAGGTTTCTATTCAAGTGTAGGTGCAGGTGGCCCGGTCCAAATGCCTCCTTGCTTAGTTGATATCGGACCACATTAACTATCCCTAGGATTTGGCAATTTATATAAACTAGTTGACAAGCACACCTTGTCATAAAATTATTTTAATTTGCATTGAAAAAATAAATGTATTGAGTTACGCGTTAATCATGATGTGGTAATCTAATCAATCACTTTAAAAGAGACATACAACTAGCTTAAACATAAATTTTTTTTATTGAAATAGATAGTATCAATATCATAATTTTTCATAATTTTTTGTAAGGTGATTGGTTTGATTCAATAGAATAACTTTTGAACACGTACTATATATGGAAAATCTTGTTCTTCTGTGTTGACGCCCTAATTTTATTTAGGTATGTTTTAGTTTATTTATTAAAGCTATTATTCTCTTTATTGGATAATAAATAAAAAAAATGATGAAAAGAAAAGCGAAAACGGAAAAGAAGTAAAGAGCAGCCTCCGCATGGGCCCTCGGCCCATTTCCGCCTCGGCCCGGCCCCTCCAGGTCATCTCCTTCCTCGCGCCTCTGCAGAGCACGCGCAGAAGGCGCGATGGAGGGGAAGGGGACGGATGGACGGCGATGGGACGTGGAGCAGGGGGGCAGCTGGTGTCGGACGGGACACCGGTTCGGCCGGCGAAGGCCGTGGCGATCGGCGGTCGAACTCCGTCAACCGGCCGCCCCTCGCCTATAAATACCTCCCCCCCGACGACGACGATGGACACACGGAGATCGCGGAGGGAGAGAGGGAGCCAGATCGAGTTGCAGCCCTTGGACACCCCACTGAGAGACTTCAGGGGGGCCGAGGGCTCGCGACCTGAGATCTGAGCCCCGTCGAAAGGAGTAGAGAGAGAGAGGGAAGCGAGGTTGGAAGATGTGCGGAGGTTCTGGATTCGTGAAGAGGGGCGGAAGAAAGCCCTACCCCCCGACGTCGCTGCTGCCTTCGATCTGGTGTTGTTGCCGTCGCCGTCTTCGTTCGAGAGAAGGTAAAAAAACGTCGCCGCCACCGTTGCCATCGCCGCTGTAGTCGCCGTCGCCGCCAAGCACCTCGGTCCCTCCCCTCGGCGCCGCGGATTCGCAAACCCTAGGGTTTGCGATTTTCTGGGTCGCCAAGTCGGATCCGGGTCTTGGAACCGGGTAGGGTTTCGCGAAAAAGGGGTGCGATCCGGTCGGGTAGGGTTTGCTGGAAGCCGGGTCGCGGAGCGGAGTTTGCGAACCGGGTTGCCGGGCCGGGCGGGCGTTCCCAAACGGGCCACGCAAAAGAAAAAAAAAAAGAAAAAAGGTGGAAAAATCCGCGGGGGTCGGACCCAACCCGCGGATCCGACCCGGGTCAGTTTTATATTATTTTAATATAAAATAATATTTTAAATAAATAAATAAATAAATAAATATTTTATTTCAAAAAAATCAAAAAAAAAAAAAAAATGTTTTATTTTCAAAAAATATTTAAAAATGTTAAAAATGTTTTATTTTCCAAAAAAATCGAAAAAAATAAAAAATAATTTATTTTCCAAAATATTTAAAAATATTTAAAAATATTTTATTTTCCAAAAAATCAAAAAAATCAAAAAATTTCATATTTTCCAAAAAATGTCAAAAATCCAAAAAAAAAGCCAAAAATTCATGAAAAAGCCAAAAAAATTCAGAAAAAGCCAAAAAGACTTGTATTTTTTCAAAAAAATAAAAAAAATCCAAAAATCCTTTTGTGTCCAAAAAAAAAAATTAGAAAATGACTCAAAAAAATGTTTTCCTCCCAAAATGCATGGAAAATCCCTCGAACATCCAAAAAACCTCAGGGTTTAAACAAGATTAGGTACCGAAAGGGCATTAGTGATTAACTAGTGTAATCAAGTCCCCGATCCTAATTTCTCTGGTTGCGCAGGAGTGAGTATTTCTCCCGATACTTCACTTGGGTTTCTAATCAACCCACCCCAAATTGATTAGTGGCGACTCCATTTTAAAAATTGATTTACAGGTTAAAAACTTGAACCATTAAGTCGTGAATTGGTGGACTTGGGAGAGTCCGGGCTTAACTAATTTCAGCCGAGCCATTAGCCTCCTTAGGCGCCCGTACCCGATCACGGGCGCCGAAAAAAGAGGTCGCGACAGCTTGGCGACTCCGCTGGGGACTTTGAAGACTTAGGCCATTTTTGTCTTTGTTTAAATTCTTTGCTGACTTTTTTTTTTTTTGTGCGGGTAATAGCTTAAAAATTTTTTTAATTTTTGTCAAAATAAAATGTTTTGTGATTATAAACTGTTGTGCATGCTTTACTTGTTTTAAACACTACACATGGCACACACAACCCGACCGCCGGACTGGGCCGCCATAGGATTTCTAGGATGGTGTTAAGAAAGATACGACCTCGAACGCGAGACTGCGATGTAGAGGTTGCCTTTCTTTTCCCGAATTTCTTAGCCGAGGTTAGAAGGGTATGCTTGCTAACGCGAGACTGCGATGGGCGGATACCTTTTTAATTTCATCAAGCCTTCTGAGTTAGAAATCGAGCCGCACGTCCCATGCGCATGTCTTTGTGCTTGCCATTTTTCTTTAAAAGCAAAGTGATTCCTTTACTTTTACTCGTCTTTTTATTTGGCCCATGGCAATGTAGGATAAACTTTTCAAGTCCCGTTTATATGTGATGGGGAAAGACGATATCCAATTCATTCCTACTCCCAAGGCGGAGCTCTTCGGATGGTGGGGTCAATTAGATCGCTTGCCCAGAGCGCGTGAAGGCCAAAATTGGTCATCTCCTATCGTTGATCCAAATCATTGTTCGTCCCGAAGTCATACAAGCCATGGCACATTTTTGGTGCCCGAAGACAATTACTTTTATATTCGGTAGGTTTGAGCTAACCCCAACCCTGGAAGAATACAGCATCATCACTGGAATGCCTCTTGAGAAAAAGCTTGTCAAGCCATCGATAGGCGCCCTCCCATGGCGCAGGTTAGCACGACTTTTAGGAACTGAAATCCATGTCATGAGACAAATTCTTGAAGGCAACCATAATACCTGCCCACTAGAATTTATGAATGCATGTTTCCAAAATCAGCCTATGACCCAGAAAAGTGAGATTTTCCTCCTAGCCTTTTTCGGGCTCATCATCTTCCCCCATCAAAGAAATGCCATAACTCCCAAGATGGCATGGATAGTTGATCAGATCTTAAGAGGGGGAATTATGTCAACATGATTTTAACTGAAACATTCTTGTCTTTTAATCGTTTTAAAGACAACTCGGAGAAAATCATGCGAGCCTCTCCTGAAATTTTACAAGTCTGGTTCTTTTCTCACCTAAGCGAATTTCGAGACTTCATGCGATCGCCTAAACAAATGCTTTTGAAAATCCATTACAAAAATTTATGGTTTTAGGACCGTACATTCCCAATCAAAGCTGTTTAAATTGGGTAAGCTTCCTAAGAAACCCAGCTCCCCGAGGCATTCCAATGGTGTGCTGGTTGGTTCCATGAAAAGAGGGTCCGCTTTGCTTACATGCGCACCTGCCCAATTCCGTTGCTCGGTCTCACCAGCGCCATTCCCTACTACCCGTATCGGGTAGCACGACAATATGGAGCCCTTCAGGAGATCCCACCGCCTTTCAAGATGATGGTCCCTCCAGTTCTTTTCAACACAAGCCGTGACTATGAATTCAAAATTTCTACCGCTGAGGAAACTTGGGACAAGTGCCATCGCAAAAGGATTGTGATACCTGAAGGGCTTGAGGGAGAAGAAAAAGCCCACCACGCCTCCATGTCCTACATCCACAACCATTGTATCCCGACAAGATGGAAGCCATTAGTCCCTCACTCAATCAGCGAGAGCAGCCAGCACGAGCAAGCAGAGCTCATGGAGAGAGATTTGGGAATGGACTGGATGCACACCTCAAAACCAGTTCAAGGAAGTAGGCATCCTCGCAAGAACAAGGCTCCCCGTCACATATAAATTAGCAATCATGTGCCCCTTAGTGTAAATAGTGTGAAAGTTTTGTCCCATTGTTTAGGGACTCTTGTTTAATATCTAGTATTTCATCCTGTCTTTTCAATTTCAAGTTCTAGATGTTAGGAGTTGGCAGTCTATAAATCCTCTTTTGATGAATAAAAAAGCAGTTAGACCATTGCCATGGGTCATTTTTTGTTTACTTTCATACTCATTCATTGTTTTCGCAAAAACAGGTAATTATGAATCGCCGGCCACCAATCGCCCGTGAATGGCCTCATGCAATAGGGCCCGATCAGAATGATGTACAAAATCGTCTCATTAACATTGAAGACGGCGTAGGACAAATGTCCATTGTCCTTCAACAACTCTCGAGACAAATGAAATCCACTCAAGCTGAGCCCAACTCTATAGTTGCCTTAAACACCATCATGACACCCGCAAATTTGCCAGAAAATAGCCAGTACCATAGACAATTTGAAAGGATCATGAAAAAGTTAAACCAGCTGCAGGGGCAGAATCCCATGGACCTGTCCAATTACGCCGGCATTGAGATCCCTGAAAAACTCAAAGCACCTGAATGCGAAAGGTATGCTGATACCTCCCGCCCAGAGACCTACTTGCAAGCCTACTTGGTCCGAAGGATGATTCAATCGTACCAATCGAGCTTGACTGGCCCTGCCTTGCGATGGTACATTGTCAGGAAGATTAGTCCCCTTAAAACTTGGAGGGAACTAATTCATGTTTTTCACCAAGAATATAATGTTGACATCACCCCGACATCACCTTGCCCTACGAAGAGCCAATGATCGCGGAGCACGAGGAGCCATTAGTCGCTGAGATAGGAGAGGAGCATGTCAATGAAGCCTTGCATGATAAATGGGCAGCTGAGCAACATCCTGTTACTGGAAAATTTCCCACTAGGAAAGGCAAGGAGCCTTTGTACGAGATCAAAGACACAGAGCCTGTTCAAGAGTGGGGCACGACTGGACAACTCCCCAAGCTTACTCCAAGAGCTAGGGTCCAAAGAATACCAACCCCTATCAACCTGAAAGTGAATCAGACAGTGAAACTCTAATGTCTCTCACTTCCCTTGACAGAATCAAGTTAGCAAAACGAAGGGCCTTACTCAAAAGGTCTGGACCGAGAGACAAGAAAAGAAAGCCTAAGCAGATCAATACAGCATCTGCCAACGAGCCACCGCACCAAAGCTTTGAACATTCCCAAGAATACAACTTTGAAGGCCACCATCCTCTAGAGTACAATCCTGAAGACTTCCCAGCCCTAGAATACAATCCCAAAGACTTCCAGCGTTATTTCAACAATGAAACTGACGATTCATCGTATAACTGTTTCCTACTCTCATCCGGAGATGAAGGCCCGTCAGAAGAAGAAGCATACGTCTTTATCCGCTACGATCCTAACGAAGTACTAAGCTCGTCCTCTGACCATGAGGATAGCTTCAATGCTTCATCCTCATTCGGGAATTTTGACCAAGAAGAAAGCAATGGAGTAATCTCGGCAGAATCCAACTTCCCTGAAACAGAAAAATTCACCACTACAACAGATATGCAGTGGGAAAACCAGCGGCCTAGCCAAGACATACCCGGCTCGTCTTGCCCTCGTAGGATCATGACCCCCATAGAAATGTGGATACCCAATCTCCGCAAGTATAACGGCACAACTTGTCCCGTGGCCCACTTACAGTATCTCCATGCGGAAATGAGTCGGTACTATGGCCCGATGTCGTTCACAACTCAAGCATTCCAAGAAACTATTACGGGGTTTGCATTGCAATGGTTCATCACAGCAAATATTTATCTCTTAAAGGATTGGAATGAGCTGACTTCCACATTCTTGCATCAGTACCAAAACCAGATTGGAACTGAATTGCCTTGTGAAAGTTTAGCTCACTTCACAAGAAGACCAATGGAGGATTTCCAAGCATACGCAGGGAGGTGGAGAGCTTTCATGATGCAAACCTGCCCTCAACTGGCTGAAGAGGAGTTAATGAAGCAGTTCATAGAAGCTTTGTCCTGCAAGCATCGTTGTTGGCTGCATGGGTTACACTTCCATAGCTTCAATGAGGTAGTCATCGCATGCGAATACTTCGAGTCTACTGAAGGCGAGGAATTCAAACACGCTTAGCTTCAAGACCAGCACTATCAAAGCACTCCTTTACACAAGAGTTTTCATGGGTTTTACTTGTTTTTATAATTTCATGTTTCTTATCTTGTCTGGTGTGCTACTGTTGTATTTTCCATTCCAAGTACTCTATTGTATAGTTCTAATATTTTGTTTTAAGAGCATGAGGCGGTACTCCAAACCAGCCCAATGATGTTATCCAACCATGAAAAGAAAATATCATCCAAGGAGAATACTGAGGGCTGGGCTTCCTCATGCTTTTTCTCCCCCAAAGACGTATTTTGAAAATAAAAAATATTTCATCACCCAAAAGCTTTTGTTAAAACAAGATGATAAATTTAACCATGTTTGTCTTTCTGACTCATTCACTTCATGTCTCAGAAGATCATTCCCATCCCCTTTGACTTAGTGTGACATGGGGCATTTGAAGCAAGCGCATCAGGTGAACTCACCAAATTCAAAGACACCCTGCCAAGAAAACAGGGGCAAATAGAAAGAATCATCCTACACCAAAAGAGGGTAAGTCTTATTCTCTGAATATAATTTGGAAATGATGTCCTCTCTCTTCTATTTACAGGATACAAAAGATGAGACGTAATAGGTACAGGCATAGAGTTGAGATCGAAGCATCCATGACATGCCTCACTCCTGCCCAGCTCCATCCTAAGCCAAAGGACTATCTTGTCGCACGACACCCAAACGGCTAGATGTTACAATATCAACTTCAACATAAGGAAGGAGTTCCTCCTCTTCCTTTTAAGTGATTACTGTCAACAGGGAGAAAATATAGACAGTCAAGACAATCTATAGCCCCACACCCTAGACAATGACTTTGGAATTTAGAAAACTTCACTCCGGACGCATGTTCTTCCAAGGAGTAATTGCCATCACAGAATTGGAGGTTTTGATTGTCCATCTCAGATTCCATAGAAGCTTGAAGTACATGACTTTACTCAATGCTGTTAATGGTCATATAGTCAAAGACATAAGAAAATTCCACAGAAGGAGGGCGTTGAAGATGAATCAACGACCAGCAATCATGCATACATGGTCACAAAGGAGGAAGGCCAATTGAAGGAAACATTGAACTATGCCAAGATAAAGAGGCCATCATCGACATTCAAATATCCCTAGGAATCAGCAAATACAAACTTTGGGGAAGGGTAATTTGGTATCGTTTCAATACTCCCACTACTCAAACCCGCTTTTGACATATTTTCCCTATTGACAGGAAGCATCGGAATTCAAGAGCCAAACTTGATGGTCAATATTGGCCAAGTGAGGTTCGTGGAAATGACCCGCATCAAATTCACCTGGCTTCGTGTAAAAGGACGCGTCATCCAGGAGCCAATTCAGAGAATAATCGACCCAACGAAGCAAGGGACATAGGACTTCGTGTCCCCTCTCACTTCAGGTTCACCCCCAATCATCCGCAAACCAGTGAAGGGTAAAGTTGTATCGCTTCCAGTTATTCGACTCTGGAAAGAATTCATGACTAACACATTCCCTCTTGTTTGTTGTAGGATCACTTGACTATCAAAAGCAATGATAACGAATCAATGAGAAGCATGTCTTGTTTGTTGCAGGATCACCTGACTATCAAAAGCAAAGATAACAAATCAATGAGAGGCATGACAAACTCTCCCAAGCAAAATGGCGTCTCGAGTATTGCCAAAGCAAATGACAGAGATCCTTCAGGCCTCAATTCACCTTTAATTTTGGCCCTATTGATTGATACATTTTCATTTTCTCTTTTGCAGGGGCAAAAACAGAGATGCCCGATCAGATCCCCAACCTCGGCTGATCCTTCGTGTGTCATGTCCCTAACCAATAGGAGCAATCTATCGACACTCATTTGTGAATAACCCTTTGTAAATAACTCTTTTGATATTCAAATTTCAACACATTTGTGAATACCATTTCACCAAGCAAGCACCCTTAAAGCTGTTAATAAGTTTTTCTTGAGTAAAAAGCCATTCATTTATTTTGAGAATACAAACTCCATCGCATCATATACTGCATGCCTTTTCCAAGTGAATTCTGCATGATGATTTTGTCTGTCTAAATCATTGATTCTAGTGAGAATTATTAGAATAGACAGCTAATTGAAGAATACAAGATTGATTGAGCATGTTGGATGAGGCGCGTCAAAATGATGAAATGCAAGCCATATCCTACACACAGTCCCCCCATCTAATACACTTGTGAGATGAGTGCAGAAGATTCCATGACTATAGGGTAAAGAGTTCTCTCGCGAATGGTACGATGATCAAAGCAGTGAGAGGCATTCCATCACTCACTTTGAGCCCCATACACTGACAAATTTCTACTATACTCCCGACAAAGAACCACCCCACACTGGGGCAAGTCGAAAGCAAATCAACATCACAAGGTGAGAAAGGGGATAGAAATTTTCTTGCTTGCACTTGCATCAATCTTTGAGTGTCTTTATTGCATATGAACACTCGCGTTAATTTAAGTGCCCTAGAGTCGTGAAGAACAATTCTTTATTTACGCACTTGTATCCATAGTACAACTCAATTGAGTCTGTAAATTCACCCCCACATGGAGGCAAAGCAGAAGCCACTGTCGTTTGAGCAACATAATCAAGAGTGCCAACAAAAGATGAAGACTCCATAGTCTAACAAAGGCGTTTGCTTGAACTTGCCAAGATCGATTCCTCAAGCAACAAGAGTAAAAACTGGGGCATAAAAAAGCAGTGTACCTGGTAAAAGCAAGGTCAATGCCCATGAATGAAAAATTGAGATGAGAAATAGGGGCATGAAAAAAAGCAGTGTGCCTGGTAAAAGCAAGGCCAATGCCCCAAACAAAAATACAGCCATTTGTATTCCCAAGAGAAATTGCTGTTCAATTGATACAACCTCCATCTGACCGTGAAGAAAGACTAGTGACAAATGCCAAGACAGTCACCAACTCTCACCCTCTTACATGTGAGCCAAGTCTACGTTACATTCCCATTGTAAAAGTCTCTTCAGACTAGGGGCACTTCAATTAACGTAAGATTTCATGTGTATATAAGCATCGCTCGAAGAAGTACGAGCAAGATTACTCTATCTCTTTTCGCAGGGTTCTTGACTTGCAAACCCGGAGATGATCGTGCGGCACTTCGTTCATGAGCCTTGACCTCGACGGTCCCATTTGATGAGCCATTGACCAAGTCTTCATCACAATTTCAACAAAGACCTCTCACATTGGTAAAGTCGTACCACTTGCGAGAATACTCGGACCCCTGCTGACATGATGACAGTGAGATAGTGTGGTCCTTATAAATCCTGCATCAATGGTCAGGATAGCCTTTTCCATGAGAGTGAGTGAAAAGTCCTTTCAGACTGAAAGTCCCTCATCTGGCATGCTCAAGACATCTACATTCTAAATGAAGGTTGTCTTTCAAAATCTTCCCCGATGGAAATTAGGTGATGCAAAACTAACAAAATTATCATGCATGAATCTCATTTGAACTCATGAATTTACAGCATATACAATCATGTGTGCATATTGTGCAAATAGCAAGACATACTCTCGGAGATCGTAGATATTGCCAGTAAGCATATCCTATCCCCATTTGTCTTAAAGTACCTACCACTTTGTCTAGGTACTCTCTTCTTGACACTCGACCTATTCGAGTCATCCCTTGAGTTTGGGTGCTTGCAATTGTCTTAGTATCCCATTGTCTTTGAGTACCGCCACCACTTGCCGGGTACTCCCCCTTCGGATACTCCTTTTTCTTGTCCTCGACATACTTGTTCGAGTTGTCTTTAAAGTTTGGATGCTTGAATTTAGATGACTTGAGACAAATATCCCTTTATCATCATTGAATACCTCCCTCTTATCGACACTCGACCTGTTCAAGTTGTCCCTTATTGGTATCCCTATTGTCTTTGAGTACCGGCCACCGTTCGGATACTCCCTCGACCTGTTCGAATTGTCCTTAGAGTATTAATGCTTGTGATTGACCAAGTATCCCTTTATTGTTGAATACCTACTGCTGTTTAGGTATCCCCATATCGTCGAGTACCTACCGTTGTCCAGGTACTTCCTTTTCATGACACTCAGCCTGCCCGAGTTGTCCCCAAATAATATAGCAGCTGTTCAAGCATTCCATTGCTTTG
The DNA here is from genome assembly GCA_014182885.2 of Eucalyptus caleyi. Lineage (NCBI taxonomy): Eukaryota > Viridiplantae > Streptophyta > Magnoliopsida > Myrtales > Myrtaceae > Eucalyptus > Eucalyptus caleyi. The sequence continues at coordinate 53,359,848 of CM024470.2, forward strand.
CTTGGCACCACCGTCCAGGTATGTTTTCTAGCACTTGGACCAGCCTGAGTGGTCCCAGATCATATCATTAAATACTTGTGTTCATCCAAGTATTCCAGTACTTTGTACACCTGTGGCTATCCAAGTGTCCCACCCCTTTAAGTGCCTGCAGCAATCCAAGTAAGCCTCATGCCACATTCAAGTTTATAATACCAGGAGGTGAGAGACCTTCATGAATATCCAAGGTACGTCCTTGATATTCCCAATTACCAGGAGGTGAGAGACCTTCACGAATATCTCAGGTACGTCCCTCGATATTCCCATTACCAGGAGGTGAGAGACCTTCACGAATATGCGGGGCACGCCCTCGATATTCCCAATTACCAGGAGGTGAGAGACCTTCACGAATATCCGGGGCACGCCCTCGATATTCCCATTTACCAGAGGTGAGAGACCTTCACGAATATCCACGTCCTCGATATTCCCAATTACCAGGGTGAGAGACCTTCACGAATATCCCACGCCCTCGATATTCCCATACCAGAGGTGAGAGACCTTCATGAATATCCAAGGCACGCCTCGATATTCCCAACTACCAGAGGTGAGGTGAGACCTTCACGAATATCCAGGTACGCCTCGATATTCCCAAGGTGAGAGACTACCAGGAGGTGAGAGACCTTCACGAATATCCGAGGTACGCCCTCGATATTCCCAATTACCAGGAGGTGAGAGACCTTCACGAATATGCGAGGCACGTCCTCGATATTCCCAATTACCAGGAGGTGAGAGACCTTCACGAATATCCAAGGCACGCCCTCGATATTCCCATTTACCAGGAGGTGAGAGACCTTCATGAATATCCGAGGCACGCCCTCGATATTCCCAATTACCAGGAGGTGAGAGACCTTCACGAATATGCGAGGCACGCCCTCGATATTCCCATTTACCAGGAGGTGAGAGACCTTCACGAATATGCGAGGCACGCCCTCGATATTCCCATTACCAGGAGGTGAGAGACCTTCACGAATATCCAAGGTACGTCCTTGATATTCCCAACTACCAGGAGGTGAGAGACCTTCACGAATATGCGAGGCACGCCCTCGATATTCCCATTTACCCGGAGGTGAGAGACCTTCACGAATATCCAAGGTACGTCCTTGATATTCCCAACTACCAGGAGGTGAGAGACCTTCACGAATATCCAAGGTACGTCCTTGATATCCCCAACTACCAGGAGGTGAGAGACCTTCACGAATATGCGAGGCACGCCCTCGATATTCCCAATTACCAGGAGGTAAGAGACCTTCACGAATATCTCAGGTACGTCCTCGATATTCCCATTACCAGGAGGTGAGAGACCTTCACGAATATCTTAGGTACGTCCTCGATATTCCAACTACCAGGAGGTGAGAGACCTTCACCAATATCCCAGGTATGCCCTCGATATTTCCCAATTGCCAGGAGTGGGATACATTCACAAATATTCAATGTATATTCTCAATATTTCCAATTATCAAGTACCCATTCGATACTTGTGAATGCCCAAATATCCCCCAAGAATTCATACTAGTGATCATCCAAATACCCATTCAATGCCTATGGTTAGCCAAATACCCATTTTGAAAAGCCTAGATACCCTTCAAAAGCCTAAATATATCCCTATGCTTGTGAATGTTAGTACTTGTGAATATCCAAGTACTTTTTGATATGCTTGTGAATGTCTAGATATCTTCCAAAATCGATGCCCTGAGAAAGGTCAGCGCATCCTCCCGAGAAAAGTCGGGTTCCAACCGGTGTCTTTGAAAAAGTCGACACCCCCACAAAAAAATGCCCCGAGAAAGATCGGCGCATCCCTCGAGAAAGGCCGGGTTCCAACCGGTGTCCTTGATACAAATCGACACCCCCACAAATGAGATGCCCCGAGAAAGGTCGCTCCCGAGAAAATCAAGAAAGGTTCGGGTCCTAGACAAATTTTGATTGTTTTAACAGGTCGACACCTCCCACAAAATGGTTTGGGTCCTAAAGAAGCAATTTCGTCACGGCGACCAAAGAATGGTTCGGGTCCGAGACAAACCACCCCCAAATGAGATGCCCCGAGAATGGTTCGGGTCCTGGAGGAGCATCTCCCGTCAAGGCGACCGAAGAAAGGTTCGGGTCCTAGACAAATCATTGATTGTTTTAACAGGCGACCGAAGAATGGTTCGGGTCCTGGAGAAGCAATTTCCCGTCACGGCGACCGAAGAATGGTTCGGGTCCGAGACAAACCACTGATTACTCCAACAGGCGACCGAAGAATGGTTCGGGTCCTAGAGGAGCAATCTCCCGTCAAGGCGACCGAAGAAAGGTTCGGGTCCTAGACAAATCATTGATTGTTTTAACAGGCGACCGAAGAATGGTTCGGGTCCTGAGAGAAGCAATTTCCCGTCACGGCGACCGAAGAATGGTTCGGGTCCGAGACAAACCCTTGATTACTCCAACAGGCGACCGAAGAATGGTTCGGGTCCTAGAGGAGCAATCTCCCGTCAAGGCGACCGAAGAAAGGTTCGGGTCCTCGACAAATCATTGATTGTTTTAACAGGCGACCGAAGAATGGTTCGGGTCCTGGAGAAGCAATTTCCCGTCACGGCGACCGAAGAATGGTTCGGGTCCGAGACAAACCCCTGATTACTCCAACGGGCGACTGAAGAATGGTTCGGGTCCTAGAGGAGCAATCCCCTGTCAAGGCAACCGAAGAAAGGTTCGGGTCCTCGACAAATCATTGATTGTTTTAACAGGTGACCGAAGAATGGTTCGGGTCCTGGAGAAGAAGAATGGTTCGGGTCCCGAAGCAGCAAGAATGGTTTCCAATCTCCCGTCAAGGCGACCGAAGAATGGTTCGGGTCCGAGACAAATCATTGATTACTTTTAACAAAATGGTTCCGAAACAAGCGACTGAAGAATGGTTCGGGTCCTAGAGGAGCAATCTCCCGTCAAGGCGACCGAAGAAAGGTTCGGGTCCTCGACAAATCATTGATTGTTTTAACAGGCGACCGAAGAATGGTTCGGGTCCTGGAGAAGCAATTTCCCGTCACGGCGACCGAAGAATGGTTCGGGTCCGAGACAAACCCCTGATTACTCCAACAGGCGACCGAAGAATGGTTCGGGTCCTAGAGGAGCAATCTCCCGTCAAGGCGACCGAAGAAAGGTTCGGGTCCTCGACAAATCATTGATTGTTTTAACAGGCGACCGAAGAATGGTTCGGGTCCTGGAGAAGCAATTTCGGGTCCGAGACACGGCGAAAGAATGGTTCGGGTCTTGGAGGAATGCAATAATTTCTTGTCAAGGCAAGAAGAAAGGTTCGGGTCCTAGACAAATTATTGATTGTTTTAACAGGCGACCAAGAATGGTTCGAGCCCGGAAAAGCAACCTCCTCATGTCACCAGTAAGATGACGCCTTGATACTTGCCAAAGCTCGGGGTTCACACCCTATCTCACTCACTCCCGGTAAGTAACTACAGGTATCTTCTTATCTGTCTTAGAATATATAATGTTATATTGCTCTTTTTACATAGGATAATAAGTCTCAAAAAAATATAATCCGCTACGCATATATGGCCAAATTTTAGGCATCATTTTGTCTTTGAAAGCAACCTCTGCGAGCTCACCTTCAAAGAGGGGCAGCTGTTGACGCCTAAAATTAGGCTCTATTTTATTATTATTTTGTTTGATTTTCGGATAATAAACAAAAAAAAAAAAAAAAAAAAGCAAAAAAAAAAAGCAAAAGCGGAAAAGAAGAAGCAGCCTCCGCATGGGCCCTCGGCCCATTTCCGCCTTAGCCCGGCCCCCTCCGCGTCGTCTTCTTCCTCGCGCCTCACCGAGAGCACGCGCGGAAGGCGCGCGATGGAGAAGGAGCAAAGGGTGGAGGACGGACGGCGATGGGGATGTGGAGCGGGGCAGCTTGGCGTCGGACGGGACGTGACCGGAGGAGGCGATGATGGCGGATGGGACCGTGGCGGTCCAACCGGCGGGTCGAACTCGCCGACCGGCCGCCCCGCGCCTATAAATAGGCCTCCATCCCGACGAAGAGGAGGGACGAGATCGCGGAGACGAGAGAGGAGCCGGATCGAGTCGCAGCCCTTGGACACCCCACCGAGACTTTAGGGGAGCCGAGGGCTCGCGCAAGCCCGATCCGAGCCCCGCCGGAAGGGAGAGAGAGAGAGTTCGAGGTCCGGAAGAGGTCGCCGAGGGAGGAGTCGTCACCGTCGCGCCACTACCGTTCGCGGATCGCACGAGCCCGCCTCCACCATCACCATCGCGCCCGTTGTCGCCGTCTCCCCCGTTCCAGCCAGAAGGTCGTCGCCGCCACCGCCACCGCCGCCGCAGCCATTCGCCGCGCCGCCGCCCTCGGATCCCTCTCCTTCCCTCGGCGCCGCGGATTCGCAAACCCTAGGGTTTGCGATTTTCCGGTCGCGAAGGTTGTCGGATCCCCGGTCTCGGAAAATCGGGTAGGGTTTCGCGATTTGCGGGGGGGCGGGAGTCGGTCATGGCGGATCGGGTCGGGTAGGGTTCCGGAGGAGCCGGGTCGCGGAGCGAGTTCGGGGGTCGGTAGTCGGGCCGGGCCGGGCGTCCCCAAACGCCCGGCCACGGCGTCGTTTTAATTAAAATAAAAAAAAAAAAAAAAAAAGAAAAAAATCCGAGTCGGGCCCGCAACGCGGGCCCGTCCTCATTCGGATCGATGGCCCGGGTCGGACCCAACCCGCGGATCCGACCCGGGTCAGTTTTATATTATTTTAATATAAAATAATATTTTAAATAAATAAATAAATAAATAAAATATTTTATTTCAAAAAAATCAAAAAAATCAAAAAATGTTTTATTTTCAAAAAATATTTTAAAATGTTAAAAATGTTTTATTTTCCAAAAAAATCGAAAAAAAAAAAAATAATTTATTTTCCAAAAATGTCATTTAAAAAATATTTTATTTTCCAAAAAATCAAAAAAAAAAAAATAAAAAATATTTTTATTTTCCAAAAAAAAATATGTCAAAAATCCAAAAAAGGCCAAAAATTCATGAAAAAGCCAAAAAAATTCAAAAAAAGCCAAAAGGACTTGTATTTTTCAAAAAAATAAAAAAATCCAAAAAATCCTTTTGTGTCCAAAAAAATTAGAAAATGACTCAAAAAAATGTTTTTCCTCCCAAAATGCATGGAAAATCCCTCTCGAACATCCAAAAACCTCCGAGGGTTTAAACAAGATTAGGTACCGAAAGGGCATTAGTGATTAACTAGTGTAATCAAGTCCCCGATCCTAATTTCTCTGTTATTGATGATTTTCATTAAAATGACGAACCTTGCGATCGAAGGCAGAGTGAGTATTTCTCCCGATACTTCACTTGGGTTTCTAATCAACCCACCCCAAATCGATTAGTGGCGACTCCATTTTAAAAATTGATTTACAGGTTAAAAACTTGAACCATTAAGTCGTGAATTGGTGGACTTGGGAGAGTCCGGGCATTAACTTAATTTCAGCCGAGCCATTAGCCTCCTTAGGCGCCCTACCCGATCACGGGCGCCGGAAACTTTCTTGCAAAACCACCGCGTGGAAGTATCCTTTCGTTTTGGTCTCTCATGTTGCGTAGAATCTTGGGGTGGTGCTGGCTGAATTTAACTTTCTTTGCAGAAGGGAAAAGGGTTGTTTATTTATAGTACATAGAAATCATACCCACAAGATTGTTTCGTTTCTTGTTTGGACTTTTCGAGATCGTCAGCTCATCAAACTAAAAATCAAATCTTGATTTTCTGCATTCCCATTTTCTTGGTGATTGAAAAGAAGTTGAAGTACGTGACCCCGAGAGACGAATAGTCAAACGATGAGGTGCCAAAGAGAAGCAGAAACAACCAAACTAAGTTGAATAGTTCGTCCCACTATGGAAATCAAACTACTTAGCACGCAAATAAATCGGTACATTAACTTCTAGGATTTGTGAATCCTTCGATATGTTGGAATTGAATGAGTTTGATCATAATAGCTTAGAACGTGTAAGTTGGCAAATTTGCCTAAGAAGGATTGATTTCATCCCCGGTAGGTGGCTATCATGGATATAGAAAGAACATTGGGTCAATCAAGATAGTTTACATCGTTTCGATATGCCTAAGATATAGGTACTATACAATACACATACTGTATATCAAGAAGTTATTACATGATTTATAGAGCATACGGATGGATACCTTTTGAACCATTAAATATATGAGTCCAAAAAGGCCAACGTGATTAATGGTTCAGATGGACTTGGCCTACATGATCTAAACTATGTAATACTTTTTTGAAGTACATACAACATCTGTTAATTCTTGTCATAGTGGCTTCACGTTTGGCCTCGTGCTCAGCTCCCAGTCAATTTGCTGCGTGTCTCTGTTCTCAAATGGCATCTTCCAAGGCAGTTCATCATCTTTCCTTTGTAATGAACATTGTATAAGGGGGGCCTAGATCTGATCAATGAACAGGCCGGATCGAGCACCGGGTATAAAAATTAAAAAAAAAAAAAGACTCGGTGAGACGACGGAACTCAGAAAGGGAATTGCTTACCGAGGTCTGCCCGGTCGAGCCCACTACGCCGCCAAGTCGATGTTGCCCCCGTAATGTGCCATGAAAAGTCTCGCAACTCGATCGCGTGGAGAAGACGCGAGGATGAATTCGCAAGAATCAATGCAAAACTGCCAGTTTATTAAACCATCACAAGAATGAAGAGAATTGCGTAAGAAAAATTACAAGGCCCTGTTCCCGGTGGTGGTAGCTCTTCTTCTCGATGATGCCAGAGAAACGCTAGAGCAGCTGTTTGGTAAATTCACCGAGTGGAGGTTCAGGGGCAGAGAAATAGAGACGCAACAGCGAAGGCTGCGGCGATGGTCAAATACTGAGGCTTCACCGTGATGGGCAAACAGTGAGCTGCCTCGGTGAAGGTTCGGTCTCGGTGTTTGTGTTGGGGTTTCATGAATCATGTATAGGTAAATTAATAAAAATGTAGTGGAAACAAATATAATATATTTCTATACGTGATTCTTCGAAGGTGTTGTTCGTGTGTTTTAATAAAAAAATCTGAATATAAAAAGTGAGTTAAATGAATTACCTCTCGAAACGCACTTTAAAGGAATTGGTTTGGATGTTTTTTATTTTGAGTTCCACAAATGTCGGACCTCTAATTTAGACACATCAAGAATGGACGTCTAATGGAAGAGAGAAATTTTGGATAATCACCACTATGATCATGCTAGCAATCTCGTGGAGACAATCCGCTTTATCCTTGATGTATTATAGTAACGGCCTGAACGAGAGAACACTCTTCTTTCTCGTGTCTCGAAAAACACAAGAACACGCACTTTTTACTCTATTTTCAGCAACCGCATTTTCTGTCCTCAATACAGCATTTTAAAATGAAAAATGCTTGAATCAGCGACGGTTGCTGATCCCCATCTTTCGAAGCACGATAGTGCAACCGTTCATGCAGGAAGCACCGTGCATGAACGATGCTTCGTGCATGAACGGTCAACCGTTCATGCATGAAGCTTCCCAATTAATTAAAAAAATTATTGATTGATTAATTAAATGAATGAATAAATAATTACTTAGTCAATTCCTTTAAAGAAAAATAAAAAATAAAAACGATATAATCTTTATATGTGCATTTGGGATACATTCACACGTATCCACTTTGGGCATGCGTGTACATCATATGCAAGTAGGCTCGTGACTTTAATACAAATTAAATTAAATTTTGTTTAATTTAATTTCAAATTGACTCAATTTGATTGCAGTAATTGCAAACAGATTTGCAACAATATTTCTCTCGTGTTCTATGTTATCCTAATTGTTTATGGTGTGTGACATTCCTAGGTTCATCACTAAGCTAGTAGTAAGACTTGTACTAATACATTAGTACTCCCAAAAGAATTAATTGTCCCGATTAATCTTTGGGTCCTATAAGCCATGATTGATATTTAGCAATATGTCATGGCTACCCAGATAATGTAAATACTTTAAGAACATAATGAACTTGTCAGTTTTCGGTACAATGTAATTCAATTTCTTTGTCTTCCTATGTCCCAATCAAACAAAGACTATGAAATATTTGTCAAGTCACCAATTCAATCATATGCACAAATCTAATTGACATGCATTTTATTCGAGACATAAACAATTTATTTTCGGTTACAACCTCGGCCGAGGATTTCCATGTAGTGTCATAATTAGATCGCATATGACATCATTATTATACGTTGTATATAACAAGGAGATATATTCCATATTGCGAACATGTGTAATTTTGTATATGAACAAACTATGATCATTAGGTATAAAGACAGATCAACGACCCGGCATTACGTGCACTTGTGAACCATAGTTGTTCGACACACAAGTTAACACCGTGCCTCAGGTTTAAGGATTATTTACGCAAGACTAAAGTATGAATAATTAGATATTGATCACGCTAAAAGCTTCCATGTTGCTAATTGTTCCATATGCGTCACGTTTAGTGAACTTATCTAATACAAATATCTGTGTTCTAACTCAGGCATCATAACACCCAATGACATGCGACTCATTATTTCCTTAAGTATCCAATACTTAATGGTGAAGTTAAGAACACACTGGTCTCAACAGGATTATAAATATCTACTTAATAATCCATTGACCATGAACGGTTTAAAGATTCAGCCTAACTATGAACCCGTTACGTATATTCTTGACGTTTCAAGAATAGGTCTAATTGCAACTGATTTTATAGAATCATTCATAAATATAAAATAATTGGACAAATGAATGAATACATCATTGTCATTAAGTAAATAATAATAAAGATAATATAACTGAAATCCCTAATATGATAGTAGCTTTAGGACATACATCCAACAGTTTGCCCCTCGCCACCACCTCTGTGTCTCCATGTCCCTTGCCCCCGACATCAACTTTATATATTTACCATCAGGATAATGCTCCAAGGGGAACCTCTCTCCCTCTCTATTGTCTCACATTTGGCCGTGAATTTCCATCGTGTTCCTATAAGGTTTCTCTATTTATAGAGGAGGTGATTCTTCTTATTGACGAGAATCCCAGAGATAAATGGCAAATCTGTTTTCTCTTTTCAAACTTGAACGCCTTACGATTAGATTTCCCTTTTCTTTCGTAACTAGCTTGTGGATTAGCTTTTGTGTGGATATTTCTCATCTTTAAAAGTCTTCATCCTGATTTTTTCTCCATTTCAAAACATAATTGAATTCATAATTGCAAATAACCATTAAACCACTGGAGATCGAATTTCCAGGAGTTTTGAGTACAGAGTTTAAACACGCTGTGGCCAATCACATCTTTAAAAAGTTTCTTTGATCACACGTATGATGGTGCGTGATAACACTGTGTATAGGGCCATATAATTTGCATGTGATATGTATATGAATTCCGTTGATGATATTTTTGTCTAGGGGTCGGACCAATCCTAATTTTCTTATGCAATAAAGAATTAAATATGGTAGCGAAAATTTAGGTGTCACAACGCTAAGCTAAAGTTTATGGACCATATTCAATAAATAAAAGGTTAGGGATCACATTGCATATTGTGTCAAAATTCAGGGATTATTTGTATCATTATCCCTATTATTTTCCCAACCCATTTGACATAAACTTTTGCTTGGTGAAAATATATATTTGAAAAGATCTCTAATCATTTATATTAACAAATAGTTTAATAATTCACGTGGGCATGGAAAATACTCTTTTACTAACACTCAGCTACTTTTAAACGGATGCACGTTAAGTCAAAGTCCCCTTCTCCTTTCAATGAGTTTTCAAAAAAGCAATTCCAAGCTCATTCCTATCCCCAGCTTGATGCATGCTGGTTAACGAATCATTTGCTCTATATATATATATTAGTTTCAGCATTTATTTTTGCGCCAATTATCGGGATATATTTTCTGTTGGTGCTTTTCTGCTGGTACTTGGGCTTTAGTGAATGTTGCTGTAGATTATGTAGGGGATAATCATGTCCATCCAACATAGGCACTTATGACTAGCTCTATGGATATTGTCCACCTAGGAAGCACTGACATTCTCTGAGAGTCTTCTAGTCGTATCAGACATTTTGACAAGTGCCCAACATTCTATGACATTCTCGGACACTCTTTGACACTCGGTCAACACCTGTCGAAAAATTCGACGTTTGATCAACTTTCTCGACACTCGAGTTAGAATTTCAATATGCAAGTTTCTGATTCCGATATGTGAGATCAACTTTAAAATTTTTTAATAAATGAAGGGTCAATATATATATATATGAAAAAATAATAAAAATAATAAATGGGAAAGAATAAAAACTTAATTTTCTCTTCTCTTTTAACTCTCACTTTCCATGAGGCGAAATTCACACCCCGACTTTTTTTTCTCTTTCTTTCCGATATGTTCAACAGGTGAATCTAGGATGTGAATTGCTTGTTTTCCTTCTCCAAATATTATGGATTATTGGAATGGAGTTGGATTTGTTAAATTGAAACAAAGAATGATATTAATAAATGGTAGATCAATATTTTTAGTTTAAATTCATTCTAGAATTTTTATTATTTATTTATTTATGAATTTTAATCAAATTAATTTGATTGAAATAATCATAAAAATGATAATTTATTATGTATATATAAAAATATATATTTAATATACAACGTGTCTCAACATGTCGAAATTCTCTATTTTTTGAGAAACAACGTGTCGCGTGTCGTGTTGTGTCACATCGCGTGTTGGTGCTATTTAGGACACGTTTGGTAACGCTTCTGTTTCAGGGAACAATTTTTGAATAACAATAGTTTTTTTATTTTTATTTTTGTTTCCGGGAACAATTTTTAAGTATAAGAATGTGCTTGATAACTGCACAAAATTTCCATTCCCATAAAGAAATGCGTTTAGTAAAATTATATAATTTTCTTGTTTCTTTTAATTTTTTAATATTTTTATTATATTTTCCTTTTTTTTTCTTTTTCTTTTTCTTTTCTCTCATTCTTCCTCTTTGTGGCCGGTCACTGGCGGTGCAACCGGTTGGATGAGGGCTGGTGAGCTCACCGGAGCCTCGCCTGACCACTGGCGAGGTTGAGGCTTGGTCTTGCCCAAATCTGGTGAGGCCGAGCCTCCTAGTGGCCTGGTGAGCATCGTGAGGCTCGGCCTTGTTGGTGGCCTCAGTGGCCAAGCAAGCCTCGCTAGGCCATCGGCGAGGTCCGCCCTCTCGCCCAGCCACGGTGAGGCTTAGGCCGATGAGCCTCACCGTGGCTTGGCATCTTCGGGGGTCGGCGACGCTTCGGCGAGGTTGCCGGCCCTTGTCTGGTCGGTTGCCGGCGCCGGCCATAGCCAAGGCCGGTGATTGCTCAAAAGGAAGAAGAAGAAGAAAAAAAAAGAGAAGAGAGAAAAAAAATTGTTTTTAGAAATTGTTCTGGAACAAGAAACTATTTTTTTTTTTCTTATTTTTGTTCTAAATCTATTTCGGGAACAAAAATAGATTTTTTTGTTTCCGAGAACAAAAATTTTAGCAAACATGTTTCTGTTCTTTTTTTGTTCTTTGGAACAAAAATTCTTTTCTAGAACAAAAGAACATAAATTTTTGTTAAGAGGAATAGAAACACTTTTTAACAAACAAGCCCTTAGTTGTCCACCATCGTTTCTAACTTTTGATGCTGGGAAAATAAGTATTTATTTGTTCGTGACTAATAATCTTATCTAATTAATTACACTAAAAGTAGATTCTTTGGACATTTAATGTTTTTAATTTAAGGAGAAGGAGTCTTTCTCTTTCCAAATAAAAGTTCAAAGTTTTTATAACTAGTAAAAGAGGTCTTAGAAGATTTAGTAGATTTAAATTTAATGAGATGAATCTTTCATCCACAAATAGAAATTTTAATTTTGTTTAATTCGAAGAAAATACCTTGAGAAATATAGTTAAAGCCTCCAATTTAAATTACAAATATCTTATTATACAGTGAATTTTAATACTGTAAATTGAACTAGGAATAAAAGTATCATGATAAAAAAAAAATTGTCTCAACACATGTAATCCTGTCATGTTTCACAATATATGCCAAGGGAAGTTAATTAGGCTACATGCAACAGTACCTATTATTATCTTCATTCGATTTGAATACGTATGAGTGCACAATAAATCACTACATGCATAGCATAGAAGTTCTGGTTACGAGTTGAATCGAGTATAGATTTTTGAATTTCATTGCATATGAATTAATCAAAATGGGTTAAATGAGTCGATTTGAGCCATAAGTAATAATTAATGTTTAGAGATGGTTATTCTATGACTTTTAATAATCTAATGACATGAATTAATATTAAAAAGTCGACTTAAAAAATATTTAATAAATTATTAAATAGTTTTTAATATATCAATACTTATACTAATCAAATTTCAACAATTATATTAATAAGTGATTTGTAGCTTCTCAAAACCTACTCAAGCATGCTATTTTGCCATCGTGCTTTCATGATGCAAGATTATAAATAATTACAAACAATAAAGCACGACTAATGAAAACATCAATAGGTAAGTAGAGAATTCTTCCAATAAATCCAAATACGAAATAATTTCTTAAAAGTGTAAATTTACGACTTTACTATACAATTAATTCTGTTATATATTTGAGTCAATAAAATTCATAATTTCAAAATATAATGCTGAATTTGTCATCCTTCTAAAAGATGATGTGGCTTATTATTATTATTTTTTGAGGAAGTGTACGTACTAAATGATGGAATCGATCTATATTACTGGTGAATTAAAAAATGGGAACTTTCTGCACAAAATCCCAAACAGGTTAGGTGCATTATTCTTATCCAACCGCCCCACGGGTCTCGGAGGCATCTCCAATCACGCCTAAGCTAAAATGTCACCACTCGAACACCAAATTAGACACTTGTTATTGGATATCGTACAATATGACATAATGGGATTTTTATCAGGTCAGGTGTCGGTGTAAGAATCGACCTGCACATTCACTGTCGAATAATTGACACGTGAAAAAATTTGATTACATTATTATTTGTAAGTACATATGTCAATCATAGAATGACAGGTGGGTCAAAAATTTTGTTACTTTGACAAGGGACCTAATAAATATTCTTTATATACTTAACACTGGGGGGATGTTACGAAAATCATCTTCAATTTTACTTCCCATATCAAATACCATCCACCGTACTGCGAAATCTACAATTACGATCCTCGGGTTTTACCATAGATTTAAACTTAAGTTTCTTACCTAGACGTAATTTACCAAATTGTCATTTTTCAAAACTCCACCACGTTCCAAAAATCCAATACTCGCCCACAATCTCTCCTTTCACACGAGAGGCTTACTTGGTTCGACACACCCGCCGGCATTTCTCTCCCCGATTCACTGCGCGCACTGCCTTTGTTAATCTGAAGGCTGGTACCATGCCGGCTCAAGGCCAAATGGAGGTCGAACGACCTAGATCTGGTGGCCATGGCCGAGCTTCGGCTAAAGAGCTCGCGTGGCTCACGAGCCTATTGCAGTCACGCAGGCCATGGCCCTTGCTGGCTCGAGCCCGATCTCATGCGAGCTTAAGCCAAGCTTACATGACCTCGCCATCGGTCTCCCATAACTACAAAAGATTTTGAGCCATATCTCTGACCCACAAGTAATTTACCAAATCTGTCATTTTATTTTCAAATCTACACCTCATCCGAAAGCCCTAACACCGGCCCGCACTCTCTCCTCCTGCTCGTGGCTGAGCGGGTTCTTTGACGACCCCTAGAAATTAAAAGTCAAAGGGTTGAGGCAATGAATTTTTGCGTTACGTTTTCAAGTTGCGCTCTTATCTTTTTTATTTTGGGAAAAAGAGAAGCAGCATCTGCTCGAATCTTCACTGGCTCATTAATAAAAAAAAAAAGCTAAAAAAATAAGAAAAAAAAAAATAGAGAGAGAGACCTTCAAGAAACCACTTGAAAACTCGTCATTTAGAATTATTCGGTGACGGTTTTTCTAATTAATGGAAGCCAAGAGAAAAATTTTAAGAATGTCAACTTCATCATCGCCTTTCGATGATTGCTGCGCATGATCCCGTTCCCCTCAAGTTAAACAACACTTACATATATTTACTAATTTATTTTGAACTAGAAGAATGAAGTGAACGTCAATGATTTGCGTATTTTAATATCAAATGTTTAGCTGTTGATGTTATGGACATGCACGCGTGCTCTTGCCCACCCTTTCTACATCAGTTCTAACTTCGATTAGACTAACGTCATGTTGATGCGTGCACTTTGAAACAACAAACATATAATTTTCGTATCGTCTTACCTTAGCATAGGTTTACTAAAAAATGAGACTGACATAAAATGTTACAAGGAAAATATTGCTTGGACTCATTTTAAACAAGTCCGTGAAGTAGATCATAGAGTAAAGCGCAGTCTTGGCTCTTGTTAATAAATTGAGATTTGGCTTTGATCCGTCCCTTCCCTATCATGTGAATTGTTATATCTAAACTCTTTATTTTTTAATGTGAAACTTATTTAGGACGGTGCGATCGACATAGGTGCATGAATCGGCTCTTTCCGATCAGTTGGACTAACATCCGGAACCTTACCGTTTTTTATTTTTTTTTTCTAGCCTACCTAAGTTTAACTCGAGGACTACTATTGTTATCTAATTATGGGTTTGTCGTAATTCCACTCGACAAGAAGTTGTCGCTACTTGATACACTTTATAATATAGCTTAAATGAATAAAATTAGTAAATACATGTTGTTGGAATAGGTGGGAGTTGCAGGCCGCCCGGGCCAAATGTGTCCTTACTTAGTTGATATCACATTGACCATCCGAAGGATTTGGCAATTCGAACGGACTAGTTGACACGCACACTCTTCCTAAGATTAATTTAATTCGCGGGGAAAAAACAAGTGTACAGGGTTACGCATTATCGACGACGTGGGAGATCAGATCAATTGCATGCAGGTAGCTTGTATATATATGTGCGTGTGTTTTTTTTTTTTTTTTCAATCGAGACATACATTATGAATCTCATAATTTCTCGAAAAGTGATTGGCACCGTTCTATGGAATATATCTCGAAAATATTTTCTCCTGAATGAAACTTTCATGCCTGCCTTTTGACTTTGCTTCCAGCTCTACTAGTTAGACATAATTCATTAAAAAAAAAGGAGGACAAAGCAAACGCAAATAAATAAATAAAAGTGAGTGCTGTCTTGGGCCGGACAGGTTCAATTTCCACTTAGGGGGGTCTACAGCTGGAGAGTATTGGATTCATAGTTTCCTCCAAATACATGCCACTCCAATTCAATATCATTTGTGTCATTGACAATATTTTATAAGTTCTTTTTAATCTTATGATTTTATGTGTTTATGTTGTTAGTAAATGTGGATGACTGTAATTGATATCTTAAACCCGTTCAACGAATTTGAGATATCAAGCAATGCAACAGACTGCATGAGAGCACTTGAATAAACGAGTTATGTGTATTAACACCCAAGTAAGGATTTGCTTTATTGATAAAGACAGCTTTTTAGATCGGTTTTCTTAATATTCGTCACATTACTTTTCATACGGAAAAATTAGACCCATTAAATAAACTCAGAAGAAGAAAAAAGAGTGCCTATTGAGTGCATGATTCATCCAATCAACATCAAAATTATCTTGCGATTAAATTTTTGGTCAAATTTTAGCCCTCAAATGATGTAAGATTTTCACGCCAAGTCACTTGTGTTTTCTCTACTTATTTTATGATTTATCCTAACGAACATGAGTGCACACGCATTGTGCCTTCATCAATTCCTAACACATTCTATAAAAGCCAGCTGGTCTCCCACCCCTGGTTTCACTCCTCCAAAACACACTCCCTTCTCTTCAACCTTTTTATTGCCAAATTCAACCCAAAATCTCGATTCCCAGGATCGACAATGGCTCTTTTCAAGAAGCCGCATGCATACACAAGGATGGATTTCGAGGACCTGGAAGAGAAAAACCATCGGAAAGCGCAGTTCCTGATCTACAAGGTGTTGGAGCGAGCCGAAGCTCGGAGGAGGCCTTCGCTCCTGAGAGTGAGGTTCTGCCGGTTGAAGGTGAAGATCGGGCGGCGGTTGAAGACGTCAAGGAAGAGGGTGGCGCTGATGATTTCGAAAGTGAGACTCGCCGTTTATAAGCAGCTCACGAGTCAATTGAGGAGGTTGGAAGTTCTGGTCTGGCCTTGTAGACAGCAAGCTATTGATCAGCCTCCAACCTTGGGAACTCTTTCTTGCAGAATCACCACGTAGAAAGTATCCTTTCGTTTGGGTCTCTCGTGTTTAATCTCGGCGTGGTGTTTTCTCGATCTACCTTTCTTTGCAGAAAGGAAAAAAGAGAAGATTGTATGGTACAGATAAATCATGTCAATGAGTATGTTTCGTTTCGTTCTTAACTTTTTGAGATCATGAGCACATCAAGTTACAATTAAATCTCGATTTTCTGCTTGAGATTGTTGGTGGTTGAGAAATGAATGGAAGAACGTGACCTCCAGAGACGAATAGTCAAACGATTAGGTGCCACAGAGAAGCCGAAACGACCTAAGCCAATTTGAATGGCTCCCCACACCACAGAAACCAAACTACTTCGATACATCCATATCGAATGAGATTGATCATAACAGCCAAGATAGGGTGAGCGAGTCGCGGCAACTTTGCTTTGGAATGATCAATTTCATCTTCAATAGGAGGCTATCATGGACATAGAAAGAACATAGGGTCAATTGAGGTAGTTTGCATTGTTTCATTGTGCCTGGAATATATGCACTACATAATACATATATGGTGAATATTGAGAAGTCATTACACAGTCTATATATCATGTGGATCGATGATATTGGAACCATTGATTATGTATATCCCAGAAATGGATTCACATGATTAACTATTCAAATGGATTTGATCTACTTGATCTAAATTTTGTAATATTTTTTGAGTGGATACAACATTCCTAAGAAATGCAAGTTAATCTCTTTTAAGACTCAGAATTAATGTCGTGGTAGTGGCTTCACGTCCGGCCAAGTGCTCAGCTCCAAGTCAAATTGCGTAGCTGTTCTCAGGGCTGATCATCATCTTTCCTTTGTCCTTTTTCTTTTTGCCCCTCCATTCGGTGGAAAGGGGAGAAGAAGTAGGGAGGGATAATGGTTAACCTCTCCGAGAATCGTCTCGGAGAGGCTAAATCTGATCAATGAGCAGGTAGGATTGAATGTCGAGTCTAGAAAAACTCTTCTCCAAGTCTGTCCCTGATGAAAATAAAAATGACCCGACGGGATGGCCAGGTTCGAGAAGGGAATTGCCCGCCCGGGTTCGCCCATTTCACGCTGTTGGTTGACCGAACCCTGTAGGCTGCCAAGCCCATGATTACCTCCTATATGTGCCATATAAATGATGATGTTTTCACATTGCTTGCCGTTGCCGTGTGAACGAATTGAAGGAGCTACCAGCGGGAAAAGTGGAAGCACTCCATCGTACCGAATGACTCGATCGTATAGACAAGATGCAACGAAGAATCGGCCAAACACTACATTATAGGACTAAAAAGGGATTAAACCTGCCATCTCAATTTCTCTAACACAAAGAAGTATTACAACACGAATAACTCTCAGTACATCTAGCCGCTTATGGAAGTCTTAGCCCAATCTTTAGGTGAAAGGATTGCTTTTGCAATAGAACCAAGACAAGACAATCATCGATTGAAGCATTTCAATGAAATAAGGCTTACGTTTATATCTTTACAGAATATATACTATAGCCTTTGTTAGGACAATCTAAATTTTTTTGTATATAGGAATCCTTAATATGGTAGCTCTTTAGCGTTTTGATCACCATAATGATTCATGATCTCGTGATACTCTTTGCAAGCAAATCAGGGATATTATGTGCTCATGTATGGTTCAGATCGAAGACGACCTGCTAGAGATCTTATGGTATTGCTAGGACTAAAGCTCCAAGGTTGAAGCCGGAAAATTCGCATCAAATGAGCGGAAGCTAGAAAATAGGATCGTAATATGAACTTCAAGATGTACCGGGTGACCATCCTTTTTGTTAGTGTCCAATCTTCCAGTTCATTGTCTGATCTTTGACGAAAGGGTTGTTGAAACACCTTTATTCTCTCTAAGTCTATTTGAGATTTTGGTTGTCACAAATATCACGCCACAACGTTCGTGGATCTTGCCGTAATGCACGACCACAGCGATACACGAGGCATGAGCCCAAATATTCCTGAGCCATGGCTCCATAAAAAAACCACCTATTGCCGCATATGCCGTCATAGCATAGCTACTGATATCACCTCTTTTGTTTAGGGGTGAGTAGTTTTAGGGTTGATCCAAGTTTCATTGAGAATCTGGAATTACCTATGGGAATCGGTTCCCAAATTTTTGGAATTTGAAACCTGCCTTACATACTATGGAACTTGGAACCTACTCTATCAAAGGTTTTAGGATTTTTATTAATTGAACAATTATTGTGAATAATCTCCTTTAATGACCACTGTTTACTTTTACAATCCTCTAACCACGACTCATATTTGGACACACATAGATTATAAAACATTAACAAAGTAAAAAAATTTTAGTCATGGATATCGCTAAAAATAAAAGTTTAGACTAATAGTTCCAAATTACACACTTATCATCAAACAATATAAAATATCACAGGATCACATGAACACATAAAATAAGGAAAATGCAAAGACTTAACTAATTCCTCAATTTTTGGAACCTAGAAGCTACCTTGCAACTCTGAAAACTGGAATTGATTCTTCGATTCTCGATTCTACCTAGAATGATGCTCACCCAACCTCTATCTCCATTTTCTATCATGCCTCGTTCCCTTGTGTTTACCCGCAACTCCCAACATCATCTATGGGTGTGCATGGTCCGGGTGGGTGGTTTTGGCCTAGAATTGGGAACCACTCGCTAAGGATTGATTTCGAAAAATTAGAACTAGGAATCGCCTGTTAGTTGCATGGATTCACCCGAGAATTGGATTACCAATCTGGTCCGATTTCCAGGTGGATCCATGGAATCAATCCAACCTCCTCGTCTTCTCCTTTTTGCCCTCCTACATCTACTTATTCTAAGCTCACCTGATGATGGTAGCTTTAAGCCTCCTCAAGTATTGGCGTTGTGGTGGCCACGACCATCTCGTTGTTTCCATCCTGACCACCACCACCATCTTCGCCACCGCCTCCACTTCCACTGTCTCTTGCTCCTTCCCCAAGACCGACAACAAGGAAGACGACAAGCAGTTCTTCGACCTGGAGTTCACCCCTGTTCCCAAAGACAAGGACGATGGGGAGAAGCCTGAGGAGGGGTAGAAGGAAGAGGGGAGGCAGAAGCGAGACGAGCCCAGCAATGATGAGGATGACAATGACAGTGAATGCAAAGGTGGATCTAGCATGTTCAAGCCTCGCCCAACCATGGCCAGCCTTCCTCGAGGCCAATGAGACCTCACCGGCCTTGCTTCTGGCTAGTCACAACCCGATGATTGGCTAGAGGAAGAAAAAAAGAGAAATGAAATAAATAAGTAAAAAATATTTTTTTTCGAAGACTAATAGAATATTATTACAATTGTCTATGTTAGTGCTGGTGATGCTATGTAGTATAACTAATGTCCATGATAGCACCGGCCGACAAAATTTAATTGGATGGACTGAATTGGTGTAAATATAAAAGGCTTATGATTCAATTGATAAAAAAAAAAAAATTAGGATTGAATTTCTATAATTATAATAGATTTATGATTTTTTTGGTAATTTTTCCTTTTGATTAGTGGATACGCAAAATGCATGTTCTAAGGTGCGAGGATGGTATTTAATACACGGTGCAAAATTGACAATGACTTTTGTATTTCTCCCTAAAATAATCACTTCTTGAAAAATAATTAACTCCCACTTGTGGCAAGAGTGTCTTTGACGACACTCAAAAATTAAAAGTTAGAGGCTGATGCTTGCATTTTTCACGTTGCCTTCGCATTCTTTTGTTGGAAAAAAGAAGACGAAAAACTCGATCTTCACTGGTTCACTACCAAAAAGTAAACTGAAAAACAAGAAAAAAAAGAAAGACCAGAGACTTCCAACAAACCCCAAGAACAAACAAAATAATTGAAGACAGTTATTTTATGAATATATTGTTTTTCTATGTCTCCTAGAGTTATTCGGTGACGGTTTTTCAAGTTAACGGAAGACAAAAGATATTACAAAATAAAGGCGTCAACCTTCATATATTTATTGATTTATTTTGAACTAGAGAGGATCTCTAACATTTGGTTATTCTTAGTCTGTTCTGTCGTTTCGGAAGCTAAACAAATGGAGGAAACCTCAATGATTTGCGTATTTTAACGTGGAACGTTTGGTTGTCGATGTAGGGGACTTGCACGCCAGCTCTGCCATACTTCTATGCTCGATTTTTATTTTTATTTTTAAATTCGTGTATTTTGTGGCAAATCAATGATCGGAAATTGTTTTCCCTAAATTTGATCATATACATCTCTTCAAAATATTTTCGTTAACTCATTTTTCTAAGTAATAACGATGGTTAAAGTTAACAAAATATTTTATAGATAGTCGATTTTCAAAGCATATGTTGTTTGTATTACTTTACTGTAGTTTTGCATACCATTACTGAAGACCGTCGAGAACTAGAGTATCATTTGAATAATTGATGAGATAGAAAATATTAATATATGTAGTTTACTGAAAACTCAACGTCAACGGGTTTAACCACTGGGGTTCGCCCCAGTGGCCACCCTTCCAACATGGAAGGGGGAGGTGAGGGGTTCAAATCTCCACCTCCTCAGGGGGGGATGGGATAGGGACGCGTAAGTTTCAAGAGTGGGTTGCGATTCCCACGCCCTGCAAGAGGCAAGGCACAAGTCTGCGAGTGAGTGTAGAGTAGGAATAGAGTAGGACTGACAAAAAAAAAAAAAAACGTCAACGGGTTTATATTCTTTTAATGAATGTGAGTCTAAGAAGGTTTATTAATGAAGTCATTCTTAAACTCACTCTTGTACCTCACGAAGCATGTGAATATTGTCTTCGACTAATTCCAATTCGATTTTTCTATTATGCTGAATGTTATTACAATTGAAAAACAAATCTTGAATTCATTAAAACGACCGATATAAAACATTGAGAGGAAAATATTGTTTGGACTCACCATACGGAAATTTATTAAGTCAATCGTAGAGCAAAAAGCACTCAGACTCGCATAGTTTTGTTAACAAAAATTTGACGGAAATGTCCCATTAACCGAGATTGGCTTGATCTATCCCTTCCCTACCCTATAAACAGTTTATACCAAAACTCGTTTTCTTTTTAATGTGTAACTTAATTAGGAACGGCTCAATCTACTTGGGTGCATGAATTGCCTTTTTCCCTCAAGGTTGGTGAACTTGTGAAGGTGATGACTCATGGTCCATTTATCATTAAACCATATTATTTTTCTAGCCTACCTATGCTTAATTCCAAGAGATCGATAGAGAACAAAGACTAGTACATCCAATAATCGGTTTTCCTAATTTCAAAGAACAAATAATTATAGCTAGTCGATAATACTTTATAGGATCCCTTAAAGGACTACAATTAGTAATCAAATGTTGTGGAGATGAGGCAGGTTTCTATTAAGTGTAGGTGCAGGTGGCCCGGTCGAAATGCCTCCTTGCTTAGTTGATATCGGACCGCATTAACCATCCCTAGGATTTGGCAGTTTATATAAACTAGTTGACAAGCACACCCTACCACAAGATTATTTTAATTTGCATTAGAAAAATAAATGTACTGAGTTACGCATTCATGATTCGGTGATCTAATCAATCACTTTAAAAGAGACGTACGAGTAGCTTATAAATAGAATTATTTATTGAAATAGATGGTATCAATATCATAATTTTTCATAATTTTTTGTAAGGTTTTTGGCCTGATTCAATAGAATAAATTTCAAACACGTACTCTATTTGAAAAATCTTGTTCTTCATAGCATTGTTATTGATGATTTTCGTTAAGATGATGAACCTTGCGTTATGTAGATAGATTGATGGCATGTTCCCATGTCTTCCATTTGACTTTGCTTCCAACTCTACTAGTTCGACATCATTCGACATTAAGGCTCCGTTCGTTTCGCGGAAACTGTGGTGCTTTTGAAAAATATATTTCGGGAAGTTATTTTCTATGAAAATATAATTATTTTCTAGTGTTCGGATGAAACCTAAAAATGAAGTGGAAAATATTTTTTGTTCAGTAAGGAAAATATTTTCCTCCATGTACTCTTTTTCATTTATTTTATTTTTCTAAAATGGATTTTTCATATTTTTTAAAATTGATTTTTTAATTATTTTTAATTTTTAAAATATATTATTTTTTTAAAAAAATTTCTATTCTTTTTCTTTGTTTTCCATCTCCTTCTTTCTTGACTAGTTGCTGGCCACGGCAATGGCTTACGATTGGCCATCGGCGAGCCTCGAGCTCACCGATGAGCACGAGGCTAGCCGCTCACCAAATTGGCAAGCGTGAACGTCAAGCTCAAGGCTCACCAGATCGACGAGTGTGAGCTTGAGATCAACGAGCTCGAGGTTTGCCTGGCGACGATCAACGACTAGCCAAGAAAGAAGAAGATGGGAAATAAAGAAAAGAAAAAAAAAAAAAAAAGACAAAAAGAAAAAAAGAAAAGAAATAGAAAAGAAAAAGGAAATTAAAAATAATTCAAATTAAAAAGAAAAATAAAATTAAAAAAATAATTCGAATAAAAAAAGAAAAGAAGAAGAAGAAAGGGGATGAGGAAATGTGGATTTGTAGAGGTGTGAGATAAAAGAGATCAAGTGAGGAAAATGTTTTCCACTTTTCAAAAGTGGAAAATATTTTCTCCTAATTTAGAAGACTTTTTTTCCTTTTAAGAAAAACATTTTCCCCAAGGAATTTATTTTCCGTGAAATGAACGTCGGAAAATCCGAAAATATTTTTCCAGAAATTATTTTCCGCGAAACGAACATAAACTTAAATAAACGACAGCACAAACGTTAAAGGCAGAATAAAAATTAAGGGCCATCTTGATCCGGCCAGGAGCTGGAGACTGTTGTATTCAAAGTTTCCTTAACATCAATGCTATTCCAATTTAATATTATATGTGTCATTGACAATAATTAATAAGTTCATTTTAATCTTATGATATTATGTGTTTATAATTTTACTAAATATGGATGACTATGACGATATATTAAACTCAATCCACGAAATTGAAATATTAAGTAATGCGACGCACTGTATGCAAGCATTTGAATATATGAGTTGTATGTATTAACACCCAAATAAGGGTTTTGCTTTATCTATAGGATAACAACTTTTTTGATAAATTTTCTTAATATACCTCGCATTACCATTTATCTGAAAAATTAGACCCGTTGAAGAAACTCAGAAGATGAAGAGAGTACCGATTGAGGAACCCCATAATGTCTTTGAAGTGGAGTCTCCGTTGATGTATCCAGTCAAAATCAATTTAATCTTATAATCAAATTTTAGGTCAAACTTTAGCACCCAAATGATGTAAGCTTTCCAGGCCAAGTTTAGTCATTGTTTCTTTCCTTATTTAATGATTTATACTGACGAACATGAGTGCACATGCATAGTGCCTTCGTCAACTGATGCAATGTTTACCTCCGACAAGGTCTAGAAAAACCAACTGATCTCCTAACCCGGGTTTCAACTCCACCAAAACACACTCCCATATTTATCGGGAAAATATGGTTTCAAATTAGGTAGAACAATGAAGTCGAATCGTTAGAGCAATCAACTTGAATTTTGAAACGCAATATCACTTTTTTTAAAGGTTTATTTGTCTCATAATGTTTTAATGGTCACTGGCAAATTTCTTCCATGATACAATAAAGCCTCAAATAAGAATACAAGATAACAATTGTAGTATTTCTCTAGAAAATAATTAAAAATAATAGCTGTATATTCTTTCGAAAGAAAACAAAAATGGAAAGAGGAAGATCATGAAAAGACTTGAAAGTTTTGCAAGAATTGAACACAAATACTGAATAAATATATTTGAATGGATATAATAACCTTTCAAAGATGAAGGAGTTATATCCAAACAAACGTAAGGTTGTAAGAGTGCCTAATAACCATTAGGCAAACATAATAAATTCGAAATTAAATAATTAGAAAAATAACCGTCACTCCATTACAAACAGTCACATTGTTTCATTGGGACACAATAGTTATTTTATAATTGTTAATTTGAATTTTAATAACTAAAAAAATAATGATCATTGATTAGTGTCAAATCTTGTCCATATGCGCACTCGAATCTTTTCAATGTGGGACAAGACACCTCTTTGTTTATTTTACAAACAAACTGCCAACATTATCTTCAACCTCTTTATTGCCAAATTTAACTTAAAAGCTTGATTATGAGGATCGACAATGGCTCTTTCGAAGAAGCCGTATGCGTACAAAAGGATGGATTTCGAGGACCCGGAAGAGAAAAAGCACTGGAAATTGCAGTTCCTGATCTACAAAGTGTTGGAGCGAGCCGATACTCGGAGGAGGCCTTTGCTTCTGAGAGCGAGGTTGTGCTGGTTGAAGGTGAAGACCAGGTGGCGCTTGAAGAAGTCGAGGAAGAGGATGGCACTAATGGTTTCGAAAGCGAGACTCGCCGTTTATAAGCAGCTCATAAGTCAATTGAGGAGCTTGGAAGCTCTGGTCTGGCCTTGTAGAAAGCAAGCTATTGATCAGCCCCTAACTTTGGAAACTCTTTCTTGCCGAATCACCACTTAGAAGTATCCTTTCGTTTTGGTCTCTCATGTTGTGTAGAATATGGGGGTGGTGCTTACTGAATTCACCTTTCTTTGTAGAAGAGAAAAGGGATGTTTAATTATAGTACGTAGAAATCATACCCACAAGATTGTTTGGTTTCTTGTTCGAATATTTTGAGGTCGTCAGCTCATCAAACTAAATCCAAATCTTGATTTTCTGCTTTTCCATTTACTTGGTGACTGAGAAAATAAGTTGAAGTACATCACCCCTAGAGACGAATAGTCAAACGATGAGGTGCCAAAGAGAAGCAGAAACAACCAAACTAATTTGACTAGTTCGTCCCACTTTGGAAGTCGAACTACTTAACACGCAAATAAATCGGTATATTAACTTCCAGGATTTGGGAATCCTTCGATATTTTGTAATCCAATGAGATTGATCATAATAGCTTAGCGTGCCTTGATTTTTCTGTGGTTGGTGTCTACATTTCTAACATGGAACGGAGATAAAAGCGGCCATGTTAGGCCAAAGCAAAGTTGAAGTACAAACCCCCTCCACCCGCAACTCCTCCAAACCCACCACACCCCACCCCACCCCACCCACCCCCGAAAACCATCCACCAAAAAACCGCTCCCCCTTCTCTTTGGCTCTGATTATGATTGTTGACACCTAAATTTTGGCGACCCGTTTAACCATTTATCATATTAAAAATTATTGGGTAATTTTATCCCTGAAAAATTATTAATTGTATGTCGTATAGTTTTAGGTGCATTTATTTTTAATTTGTATTTACAATGGGCCGGTGACAAATGGGTTCGAATTGATGGTTCAGAACTTTAAATTGATGAGTTGGGCTAGGCCCACGAAGAGAGCAAATCGGCCCAAGCCTGTATTTTCGGAGAGATTTTACGGATTTATCTTTGTGAGAATTCAAAAGAAATATTATGTTTGGAAAAGTAAATATTGCGTTTGGAAAAGAAATCTCCGCGGATATTGATTTAGAAAAAATTAGAACCATTATCCGTGACCTATAAATAGATTAAACGCGTAAGGTTTTTGGGAGAGGACACGCAATCGATACATACGGCCACAATTCTGAAAAGAGGACTTTGAATACACGACACACAGTGGAGTACGCAACAAAATTGAGCAACACACGTCGGAATCGAGAGAAAAGGCGGATCGTGAGGGAAAATTGATATCGAACAAAGCTCGGCCTTTTTACTTGTGGTAGTTCAAAAGAGGCTCCATCGACGTTAGTGATCCCCACGCGTGCCTGCAGCTCCTTCTCGGTGCCGGTGTCGTGTCCGTGAAGGGCGCCCAACGTCAACTAATTTGCTGCTCCCGTTGATCTGCCACGCCAGGCGCTTCGCTGTCCCTCCACCGCAGTCTTGCTTCCGCCAGCAGTCCCTGAGTAATTCAATACAGCCTGGGCAGCGTGCAGGCTCGACTGCATGTTCCTCAGCCCAGATTTGCTCCAGCCCAACACTGTTCTCAGCCCCGACGCTTCAAGAAGCCAGCCGAACGACCTTGAGGATCTGCCGTCCAGACGGTACCAGCCAGCGATCCCGGGCAATCTCCAGTAATTCTAAGTGATTTCCTGCAGGTTCCCCGCGAGCCCGACCTCTACAGCGACGCCTACGAATTTGTGGAGGTGATCTTGACAATAAAAATGTCATCTCTCCACCATTGAGGCCACCATCCGTGCATTACCGCAGTGACCGAGAGCAGCCCCCGTCCTTAGCCACGCCGAGCCTCTACCGTGGTTCACTTGAACCGATCGAATTTTAAAAAAATTCCAATTTAGGTAGAGACTTGCTTTATTTTTAGTTAGATTTATTTTATTAGGTAGATTTGTTTTACTAGGTAGATTTATTTTATCTTGTTTTAATTTTGATATTTTATCTCTTTGTTTGAAATATTTTCCAATGCGTGATTGAAATTCCCCGATGTAGCATCCAATTCGCAACCGCACGAATTTTTATTCTATCTATAAGGCTTTACATGGAATAATTATTCACGAGTAAAATTGATATCTTGATCTTTACGGCTTAAGATCAATCTATCGATCTTATTAGCGAAATAACCAAGTTTGGATTTCAATTCGAATGGTGGATAACATTTGTGATGACTATGGATGGTTTGATGTTTATTTCTTAATTGTTCTATCTACCGAAAATACAAAAAAAAAAAAATTGCATTTGCATCCCATGTAGATTAGAATTGATTGTATGATAGTTGGTTATTTTTAAAATGCATGTTTAGAAGGCATTTAGGATAGATAAAATTTCACTTTAGTTTTCACTTTAGTTAGATTTTTATTTTTAGTGATTTTAATTACGAATTTTCATAAAAAAATAAATACAAAAAAATCACGTGCATGTCATGTAAGATTAGTTTCATGAAATGCCCCTCATCTAGTGATTGTTGCTAGGTTCATTTAGTTAGAAATTGCTTGTCATTAGAATTAAGTCATTTGGTTAATTTAGATTGCATATTTAATTGTTGCATTTCTTTAATTTCGAATTTCATGAAAAAGGAAAAAAAAAAAAAGAAAACTTAGAGTTAGGGCATTCTTTGTACGTTATTGCATACTAGGGTAGGATTGCATGTTTAATTTTATTTTCTACTTAGTTATAGTTAGAGATAATTTTCTTTAGAATAGATTGCATGCTTATATTTTATTTATGTGATATAGCTTAGGTCATATTGCCATGTCATATCATTTCATGTTAAATTAGTAGTATGCATTGCATGATTTTCATTAAATAAGTGAAAACAAAAAATAGAAATTGCGTGTTAATTAGAAATCATATCTAGGGTTGTTGATATGAATTTTGATCTAATATTGTAGATGCTTTCGCTGCTTATGAAGTAAGTCCTGCAATTTATTGACTAGTTAAATTGGTGATTTGCGTACCCGCATGATCATCCCAAATATTTTTCAAAATAAAAGAGAAATGTACTAAAAGGGCGTTAGAGAAATCTAACGTAATCAAGTTTCCGTACCCAAAATCTATGGTTCGTAAAAGTAAAATAATTCTCCTATTATTTTACTTAGGTGTCTAATCGACCTACTATAAACTGATTAGTGGCGACTCCCTTTTACATGCTAGATATTTGAATCTAAGTTGCGAATTAGTATGGGCTAGCTTGATTTTAGGTTGTTCACCCAAAAATTTGGTCGCAACAGCCGTCCTGTAATTGAAAAATTTCAGCCTTTTTCGATGATGACTATTTAAACAGTTAAAAGTTTCTTTAAATCTCTACCCACGTAATTTGGACTTTTAAAAAGAAAAATTTACAAGCACTTGAAACCTTTCATTTGCCACAATAGTTCTAATATAACTTTTTTTTTTTTTTTTTTTTTTTTTATAGTTTTTCAAATATTTGAGTTTAAAAATTATTGGACTTTTCTAGAAGCCAAAAACAAAGATGGTCAAGTATGGACACATGCATCTCCACTCGTGTATGATATATATATATTAATTTTTCTTGTAGCAATTAATTGTTGTAGCATGTAGACCTAGTTAAAAGAGCTTTTATGAGCAGCTCGGGAAAGATGGGAAATTTTTATTAAAAAATCCTAAATATATTCTACTTATGCCAATTTAATTATAAACTTTTCAACAATGTCAAGTTAGTTATAAACGTTTTCATGTTTTGTCAATTAAATTCACCGGTAGGCTGTGCCCACCGGTCATCCTAAGTGCCACAACTAACGTTCACGTGGACAATTTTTGCAATTTAAAAATCCACATTTATATTTATATTTTATTTTGTTTTCTTTCCTTTTCTTTTTTCTTCTTCCTCTATTGGTCACTATGGTTGGCCAAAGGCAAGGCCGGGTGGACTATATCGACAAATTGTAAAAATTTTTAGGATTGAATTAAACAATAGAAAGATTTTTTTATTGAATTGACATAAATATAATAGATTTAAATTTTTTTTAATAATTTTCTCTAAGAAAGAGCATTGTCTATTTGACTTAAATTAATTTATTTCGAATAATTCCATGTTGAATGGGTGAAACACCTGTTAATATCGATAGAGACTTAGATATGCTAATGTACAAGCACTCATTAATGAATGAGATAGACTGTTGTGCCAAATATTTTAGTTTCCACAACCATAGAATTCAATTGTTGTCCCAAAAAGTCTTAAGATATCAATTATTATTCTGTCCATTGACGCTGGATCCCAAACTCGACATATATGATACTTTTTTGTAACAACTTTGATAGGACCGATTTTTCCGTTATTTATATTCAAGATATATAATACCACCAATGACATACAAACTATATCAGGTTAAGATGGATCACATTAGATGCTTCGACTCATATTATTTTCTATGCTGAAAATCATATTCTACCTTCCTACTAAGATAATTTTCCCGCATTTGACACAATCGCCGATTGAATGAAGATCTTCAACCCAGCCTGTACTTACTCTCATTGGTATCCGAATCAACTCTCAGCTACATTAATGCATGTATTGATACGTTCACAGTGCAATGTATAAAGACATTCATTGAAGCATAGTGCAGACATGAAAGACTGACATTTCTTTTGAACGCAATGAAACATCCACATGGAAAGTTTTCTATCACAAAAAGAAAGGAGGGATATTGAAAATTCAAAGAAGCTCATTAGCATAAATTTCGCGTCCTAGAGTATGAATGCGAAAACAAATTGGCAGCTTGATTTTAGGTTGTTCACCCAAAAATTTGGTTGCAACAGCCGTCCTGTAATTGAAAAATTTCAGCCTTTTTCAATGATGACTATTTAAACAGTTAAAAGTTTCTTTAAATCTCTACCCACGTAATTTGGACTTTTAAAAAGAAAAATTTACAAGCACTTGAAACCTTTCATTTGCCACAATAGCTCTAATATAACCTTTTTTTTTTTTTTTTTTTTTTTTTCAAATATTTGAGTTTAAAAATTATTGGACTTTTCTAGAAGCCAAAAACAAAGATGGTTAAGTATGGACACAAATAGAAATGGTTTTTCATCAAAATAAGTGGCAAACCTCATCTATTCACGTTGCCTTCTTCTTTTCTTTTTTTCTTCTTCTTCTTCTTCTTTTCAGATTTGCCAAGTTTATTCCTAAATTTTGGAGCTTCTCTTCGAGCATATCAGCAAGCCCCTAGTGGGTCCACTGGAATAAACCCCATAAACGCATACATCCCCCATCTAGAACTCCCCACCTCCTAATTTTCATGAGGAATGGTGGCCACTGAGACAAGAACTCCAGTGGTTTCTTTCATTAGATGATGACATATACATTCGAGATCAAATAAAGTTAAAAAGTACTGAGATTAGAAACTTTTACATCGAATTGGGATATTATAAAGAAATAGAGATTTTACATACATGTGGTTATTGTTAGCCTGAAGAAAAGATGTGGGCTTCAAAGTTTAAAATAGGTCATTAGACTCTTTGTCTCATGTTCATCTGTTAAAAATCATATCTTTCTTCCCTAATGTGATAATTTCTCCCACATCTTACTCATGTGATAATTGGTGTCCGAATCAATTCTTAATAGTATTAAATGCATGTTGTAACATATAAGCGGTTGGAATGTGAAAGGACATTCATATAAATATTGTGGAGGCGTGAAAGATCAGCATTAAAACATTCCATTCGTGGGAAAATTTTCCAATCTCAAGTAAAAAAGGGACAAGGAAAGTTCAAAGAAGCTAATCAGCATACATTTCTCCTCCTTAAGTGTGAAAGCAAAAGATCCGACCAGAAAAAAGTGTAAAAGCAAAAGAAAATTGCCAAATCATGGAGCTGGGGTTCCTTGTTCGTCGAAATCAAACAAAAGGACAAAAAGAAAAAAAGGCATTTGACTGTCGGAGTTAGCTAGCCTTTTTTTTTTGTCGGTGGCTAGACCCTTAACCTGATTGGGTCCGACTTACAAAAAGGCATTTGACTGTCGGATTGACTTGAATCTTGTTCCGGGGGCTGTACATTTTAGCCAATTTTAGATTTGAAATCTTGATTTTTAGCTAATATTAAGTACTTTAATCTTTGAAAAGAAATAAATTAATGTTAACATTGAAGTTCTTTTTTTAAAAAATCAAAATATATATATCGATAGTGTTTCGCTGATTTTGGTTGCCACGAAAAATCTTTTACCAATACTACGTTTTGGTTTTATTATAGGAGACTTAGGTTTTGTCTTGAATCCGAAAAGAAAAAGTTAAATGCAATGGTAAATTTTATTCTCAACTTGTATATATAACCATAATAACTGATACTCAGATGATTCAAAGACTAACAGCTTTTGGGTACAAATTATACCAAATATTATCAATGCTATAAGCTGGCCACATGTAGCTAGATAACTTATACTTCGAACTCAAATTATGCCGGAATTTAATCCACGGCACAGCTTGCTTTAGGTATATAGCTGGAATATAATCAATAGCAATACTTTTGGATAGGAAACACAACATCGGAATTTAATTGATGATGCTCAGCTTGTGGAAGAACACTAGAATTTTATCAATGATGCTGAAATGAATAAAGAGACACGTCGGAATTAATCTACGATGGGAATCTTGAAAATTATAGCTAAAATGTGATAAAGTAAAGATATAATAAAGATAGTTGTTGTGTTGTGCAGGGGGCTTCCTCATTGGACAGGCTATGGTATTTAGGAGAATTGATAGCGATCGATTGGTTACTTCTCTTTGGGCGCTACTCTTAGGATTCTCCTCGTTTTCCATTTCTTCTTGGCAACACTATCCATAAGCAACTGTCTCCTGACTTATCAACAAGGCTTGTGCAGCTTGTTGATTTAGTAAATAATGGCTCCTTATTTTTATGTGCATTTCACACGGTATTATTGTTATACTAATTGCCTTGTCGATACACTATTCTTATAGCCCGACATGGGCAATTGTGTCTTTGGGAATTCTATTGCCCACATGCAAGGTTTGCGCAAGGGCATCAAGCCATCGGCCAGATCCAAGGGAGGGCTTGGACGCCCTCGCCTAGAGTAGTCTAAAGTCGCTATAAAAAAAAAAAGAAAAAGAAAAATAAAAAAAAGTATAAAATTATAAAATTTGTTTGCATCAATACTAGTTATGCTATGTAGGATGGTCGGCGTTTCATCTTAGTGATTTTCTAAAAAAATTAACCAGATCGATTATATTAACAAATCATTAAAATGTTTAGGATTTTATTGGTACAATTGAAATATTTATGACTAAATTGACATGAGTATCATATATTTAAGACTCTTTCTTTTCTTTTTTCTTTTTTTTATACTTTTCTTGAAATCGTCTCACTCTAATTTAAGAGGACTCACGCCAAAACTGGTGTTGAGTTATCGGCGTTCCCTAGAGATCTACGTATCAAAATGCTCGATCCCCATTGGCTTTGATCAATTCCAAGATCTTGCTGCATTATTCTTAGTCATGTGGGAAAGATCTTTTAAGATAAAGATCGTGATTGGAAAATTTCAGGCTTTTTTAACGCCGACTATGTAAACACTTCGACATTTTTCAAATCTCTAGCCACGCACACACGATTTGACTTTTTCTAAATTTATAAGCGCTTGAAACTTTCATTTGCCACATAAATGCGTCGCATATTTGACTTGGATTAATCTTTTTCCAATTTGAATAGGCGATACACTTGTCTACATCGATAGACTTAGCTTTAAAGCAACCATTAATGAATGGGATATTTTAGATTCCACCACTGGACAATTTAATTATTGTACCGAAAAGTCTTTAGATATTATCATGCCGTCCACCGACGTTGAATTCCAAATTCAACGTATATGATTTTTTTCGTGTGATTACTTCAACTAAGACAATATGATATTATTAACTGCGTCAAAATTATCATGAGTCAGGGATCAAAGAACTGGATTTAACCGATTTATATGGCTTGTTGAGTATTTCATTGGCCTCCAAATAATCGAGTGTCCGAGCGCATGCACCTGAATTATTAAAAAAATATATCAATTGGTTACGACTGAAGTTAACAGAAAGGAAAAAAAATAGATTTGTCCAAAAAAGCGAATCTAAATATTTTATGGACAACCTAATCAGCCAATGAAGTTTCTAACGATCGTGGAATTCGGACGCCGACATTGATAGACGGTGTAATAACTAGATGAATATCATCAAATCGAGGAAGAATTGGGTTCGTCTCTCTCACTTTCACACGTCCAAGAACGAGAGTTTATGGATATGTTTGATTTAGCTTTCCCTAGAGGAAAACTTTTAGAGAAATGCTAAGATGTTTGGCAAATTTTTTTAAGGGGCTTTCAACCGAATATTGGCTTTGGGAAAATTAAAAATTGAATGCAAGTAGGGACTAGTGTTAGGCTTTCAGCATTTGATCAAATGCAACTAGTTTTCCTTTTTCAAAACTACTCTCATCAATTCTTTAATTTTCGATTTTACCCCTTGTTACTATTCATCTTTTTTGAACAAGAGCAACCGACGAGGCTAGTTTGGGCCAGCAAAGAGCCAGCAAGAGGCTGACAAGGGTTTGACGAGGTTGCGTGACGATTACTTGGGTCATGCCACCTCAGGCGTTGCAACTTAGGTGGCTGTCACCTTGGTCGTGTGACCCAGGCAACCATCGCTTGAGGTTGCAGTTGCACCCTAGCTAGCCACTTGTGTTGCGATGCCTGGGGTCATGCAACCCTTGCCGGAGGTCATACGACCTTAGGCATTGGCCACGCATCAAATTTGGCTTGCCGGTGGCTTTAGCTCTTCATTGAAGGGTTTGATTTTTATTAATAAAAAAAAAAAAGGGAGGGAGAGAGAAAAATTAGACTCAAAATCACTTTGCAAATAAATATTTTCCAAACACTATTTAGGTCAAAGTAGCTTTATAAAGGAGTTTTTATCGAACGCAATTTACATTTCCTTAAGGAGCTTTAGATCAAAGGCATTTATATTTTCCCAAAACTTGTTTGTAAAGCCGAACCAAACCTATCCTACCTCCCCTCTTCCTGTTTTTGTGTATAAATGCATGAAGCTAAGACCACCCCACAATCATCTCTCTCTGCCAAATTTTGCCTTGGCAGACTCCGGTTGAAGAGCGTGAGATATCTCTCTCTCTCTCTCTGGATTGAACTTGGGACTGAGATGATGACGATTCTCTTCTCAGCTCCATCTCTCATCTCTGTGCTCGTCCTTCTCTGCACTACTCACTTTGCTGCTGCCTCCACTCTCCTGCCCGATGACGAAGGTGAAACAATTGAAAAGAACCCCGCTAATCTTGTATTGCTTTTCACGCTGTTCCTTTTCCTTCTTCTTCTGGTTTTGGCTCAAACGTGTAACGCGATGTTGACCTCGTTCGTGCTTGTTGTGCATGAGATGTTGCTGTTTCTTTTGACTGTTGGCTCTTTATTCTTTGCAGTGGATGCGTTGAGAGAAATAGGAGAGACATTAGGGAAATCAGATTGGGATTTCAACGCAGATCCATGCGGGGTAGACGGTGGATGGGGTGACAACAAACTGATTAATGCAACTACCAACGCTGTCACCTGCCAAAATTTCACCGACGCCGACAACAACACCGTTCCCCATGTCATCAGCATGTCTCTCTCTCTCTCAATTTCATGAATTTTACCATCATCGATTCCTAGCTAGACTTTGATATCAATCGTGTGATTGTGCACCAACTTTTATCTCTTTATAGAATTGATTGGCTGACACGCTAAACACCGAACCGATTCTCTTATTACCATATTAGTATTTCATAAATATATATATATATATAAAAATATATATTTATATATATATATTAGGTTGAAATGTATTGACAATACATAAATCATTAATCATATTAAAATTACTCATTAAGTAATTATGAGTGTAATAGTAATTGCTCATGGCATGATTATCTAAATTTTCATAATTTTAATTAAAATAATCACATGTCACGTGCTTAGTTTTAAATTATAATCATAAATGAGTTATTAAAACACGAACAAATGATTGAGATTATAAATTATATTTTTAGTGAATAATGGGATTGTGAAACTCGAAAATCATGGTCGAATATCAAAGTAATAATTTTAATATTCCTTTTGATTCTAATTTTTGGGGTATTTTAAGAATTCCAATGCTGTTCTCTCCTTACGGCCCAAATTCAGTATTGCCTTAATTCAGTGTGATCAACGTAGTCACGTTACGACCTTAATTTAGTGCTGCAACTAAATAAGCAGACAGATTTGCCATGTACAACTGGCTTGTGATGAATGCTTTTCGCATTAAGCAATATATATTCACTGGCATAATATATATGTATGTAGAGATGCAGTATAGCCATTTTTTAACATCATTTTGATGCCCAGTTTTAAGTAAGGAATAAGTATAATAGAAGTCCTAAAACTTATCACGAAAATGCAATTGAGTCCTAAAACTTGCAAAAAGTGCAATCAAGTCTTAAAACTTATTAAATTATTTCAATCAAATCCTAAAGTTAATACCGTAAGCCTTTTTAATAGAAAATACAGATATGGCGCGGATGTGACATTTTAAATAATTTTTCATTTTCCACATAGCTTTTTTAATTATTTTTTATTCATTTTTTAAATTAGATTTAAAAACTAAAAGAAAAGTTAAAATTTATTTTTGAAAATTGTTAAAAAAAGAAGAAGATAAAATTAGCAGCTCCTCCCCCCCGCCGCCGCCCATCGTTGGAGGAGCCGGTGACGGGTGGCAACAAAGGAATCTGGCCATTTTTTTTTTAAATTTTTTTTTTTGTTTTTTAAATAAATTTTAGCTTTTCTTTTCTAATTTTTAAATCTAATTTAAATAAAAAAATTTAAAAAAGCTACATGGAAATAAAAATCATTTTAAATGTCACATTCATGTTACGTTAACATTTTCCATTAAAAAGGCTGGCGGTATTCACTTTAGGATTCGATTGAAATAATTTGATAAATTTTAAGATTTAATTATACTTTTTATAAATTTTATGACTCAATTATATTTTCGTGACAAGTTTGAAGACTTTTATTGTATTTATGGGATAAACCTTTTGTCCTGTGAAAACAGTCCTGAGGAATGAGTCTCTTCCCGGCAGTCTTCCGCCTCGACTGTTCAGTTTACCTTTTAAGTAAAGATGGAATAAGCCTTTTGTCTTGTGAAAACAGAGTCCTTAGGAATCAGTCTCTTCCCGGCAGTCTTCCGCTTCGACTGTTCAGGTTACCTTACCTCCAAAACTTGTGAGCACTCTCTCCATTATCATCCTCCTCTTCTTCTTCTTCTTCTTCTTCTTCACAAGCATTATCATCTTCATCATCATCATGTCTCTGTAAACAGTGATGTCACCCGAAACTACCTAAACGGCACAATTCCTAAAGAATGGGGCTCTACGAAGTTGCGCAACATGTATGTGCTCTCTCTCTCTCTCTCTCTCTAGTGTATCTTCTATTGACTGGGGAAACGTAATGATGTGGGTGCAGTTCTGTAGTTATAAATCGATTGACTGGTTCAATCCCGAAGGAACTGGGAAACATATCCACACTTTGGGAATTGTAAGTGATCACTTGTTTCGCCACTCGCATTTTGCTTCTTCGCCATCTTAAATAAAATTGATGCGGAACATGCCAACTCTTTTCTGCTCAGAAATGTCGAGAGCAATCAGCTTTCCGGACCTCTTCCTCCAGACCTAGGGAACTTGTCCCAGTTAATTCAATTGTGAGTCTCTTGATGCAAATTTCTGCATTAGGCATGGAATGTTTATTCGCTGGCAATTTTGTATCCGGCAAGGATCGATTGGAGCAATCTGTTGAGAGATCAGCGCTCAAGTTCAATTATGTGATATCATGGGGTTCTCTTGTTCCAGGCACCTTACTTCAAATAATTTCACCGGGGAGCTGCCTCAGAGATTTGCTGAACTGACAGCATTGCAGGACCTGTTAGTTTCCGGTTTCCATAGACTCTATTAATATTTAGATGCTTCTATTCTTTCTTCTCCTTATGAATCTTGTGGGTTAATGCACTGTAGGCGACTTGGTGACAATCAGTTCACAGGAAAGATACCCGATTTTATTCAGAACTTTACAAATCTCAGCGTACTGTAAGGCTTGATGCTTCTTCACTTTTTAAGTCGGTTTATGTAGATATACCCCCAAGATAATTCAGTCTATTAATTGTATCATCAGGTTTATTCAAGCAAGTGGATTGCAAGGGCCAATTCCCTCCAGAATTTCATTTTTAGAGAAATTGACTGACCTGTCAGTTCGGAGTTTTAGCATTTCAATATGATCTCTCCTTTCCTTAAGATGGTATCAATCTAATAAGTTTCTGTATTTGATTTTGACATGCAGGAGAATAAGTGACCTTAATGGAACTGAGTCCCAAGTTCCACGTCTTAATAGTGCAAAATATCGAGACACTGTGAGACCACTGCTTCTTCATAAATGGTTTAGGGAAAATAACACAAGCAATCCTTGAACTTGGCCCAATTACAATGTCATCTCCGAACTTTTCATTTATTCAATGTAATCCCAAACTTTTGCCCAACGTGTAGTGTCATCCCTAAACTTTTAATTTTTCAATATGGCCCTTAAACTTTTGATAATCCTTAGACTACATGAAAATGTTCAATGTTATCTCTGAACTTGAATTAATGGAAGGATAAATACTGGATATTTTCATATAGCCAAGGGACTAAATTTAACATTTACCAAAAGTTCAAGTATCACATTGAAAATTTAAAAGTTTGAGACAACATTGCACATTGGGCAAAAGTTCGGGGACTATATTGAATAAATTAAAAGTAAAAGGATGACATTGCACATTAAGCCAAAGTTCAAGAATCAATTGTCATTATCCTAATAGTTTACTTTATGCAAAAGAGCTGAATCATCTTAGCAGTGTGACAATAACAGCTTTTCTTTTTTCTTTTGTCCTTACAGGATTCTGAGGAGCTGCAATCTCATAGGAGAGCTACCTGATTATCTAGCAGAAATGACAAGTTTAAATATATTGTGAGTGGAAATCGTCTTCCTCCTTTCCCTATTCCAAGCAGAATAGATAGTCTTACCCGTAATGAAAGAATTTCGTCTAGTTTACAGTTGACTTATAGGTGCAGCTAAAAAAACCATTTAAGATGCCTTGAATGTCAGCAGTTCCCTACTCGCTTCAATTGTGTTTTGTTCTTTTCTGATGATATTGCTGAATTGTGAATTGTGATGTGGCATTTAAGTTTCTGGTGATCATGGACTCTGCTGTAGAATTTGCAGTTTTTCACAGAAGATTATGGACTTTTTCTCACTTTGTCAACACAATTTCCTGGAATAGAAACAGCAATAATTCTTAACTTAATTGTGGTCCCCATTTTGTCTAATGTACTTTTGCTTTGATTTTTTATCTTTACTTCTTGAGAGTAATGATGCAAAACAGGAGGCTTCTGATGGTTGATTGTCTGGAAACTTACCTTTTAATGGTTTACATCCTCGAATCTCAGCCCCATATTATCTAAGTGGAGTTTTATGCTCGATTGTTGTGTATCTGTCAGCCATAACATTCTCAGTTCTTACAAGAGCATGGCTTCAAATGCATATCCATACAAGTCAACTTTCCTTGTGCATCTGGTCATCTCTATAAGATTTTATAAATGCTACATTTATCAGCAATTTTTTGCCATCCTCTCATCATCAGCCTCTGCACTTATCCTTTGTTTTTCTGACATTCTGAATAACATAGTTTCTGTGGTTATGCTGCGGCTTATTGTATACTACATGTGTTTTTATTTTTTTTTAAATCCTCACTTTTTTTTCTATTTTTTTTTCGCTCAAGCTGATATTCTATTTTCCAAGCACCCTAGTGTTGAGTCGTCGTTCCTTTATCCACGAATAAAATGTTCTGAAGAAAGTCTGTTCAAGAAATTATTATTAGCCTTGGTTTTGGTCCTAGTAAATAAATGGAATGTCACAGTTTGAACTATAATATGTTGCATTCCTCAGGATGCATTCAATTTAGTGCCCGAATATAATTTCTATTCAAAAATTTAAAATTTCCAAGTTGAAAATTTGATTTACAGTATGTGACCAACTTGATAGACTTGGATATTATGCCTTTTGAAATAAATGCCTAGTAGAAGGCATAGACTCTAGGCAGTTGACCAATATG
Organism: Eucalyptus caleyi; assembly: GCA_014182885.2. Lineage (NCBI taxonomy): Eukaryota > Viridiplantae > Streptophyta > Magnoliopsida > Myrtales > Myrtaceae > Eucalyptus > Eucalyptus caleyi. The sequence continues at coordinate 53,398,763 of CM024470.2, forward strand.
TCTAAATATCTGATCTGGACTTGTATGTTCAATGATGTTGTCCGTGTTTCTGCAATCCTCCAGAGTATCCTCAAAGAGTGTCCAGTGGGAGTTAATTAAAACTATCTTCTTATCATACTCGTCTCCTTTACATTTAATTGTTTTGCAGAGACCTCAGCTTCAACAAACTGAGTGGTAAAATCTCTAGCTCCTTCAGAAAAATAACTTATCTGTAAGTACTTTGATGCTGAATTTCAGCATTCTTCTTCGTACTTTTGTATAAGAATCTAAAATCTCTAGATAGTTGAGCTATCAGTAGAACTTAAGAGTGTGATAATGTGTCCAGTTTATAACCCTCAAAGTCCTCATGTTGTGAATGGTGATTATTTCACCATCCAGATTATACAATGAATTGAAATATGATACTATGATTATTGTCAACTAATTATTCTGGTTGGACTCTAGTCTTGGAGCAGACATAGATCCAAGATATTCTGTTGCTTAAAGAGCATGATTCACAAGTCACTAGAGTATGGAGCAGACACAGATCAATGATATTTTGTTGCTTAAGAGCATGATTTACAAGTTTCAGTAGAGTTACTTGTTTACACTGGTAGGGTAAAATGGATCATTGTTACTTAAGTATTTGATAGTTGTACGTGTATGCAATTAATGCATATACTGTGCTCCTGTTTTATTATGCATAGGAGAATAAAGATGGCAAAATTCTTTGGCTCTCTATTTGGTTCTTTCCCCGACAATGGCCCTAGATTGTCTGGTTAATTCAGTTCTTTATTGCTATTTTGAAGGTCTACGGATAGGGCCTTGATGTCTTGTCCCTAGTTTTGAAGATGCTGAGAAGCTATACTCTTAATCTTCTTGGACTGTTTAACATTTGCTTTCATCTTTTTGCTCAACGATTGACTATTTGACAATGACACATCTTCCTTAACTTTTTTTTTTTTTTTTAATGTCTTAGAAGGGCAAAAACGTTATGGTGAGGAAATAGTTAATACGTGAGTGTCAAGGGCTGAAAGTTTCCTAGCCAAGGACGATCTCTTATGGCACTTGATAAGCTAAGAACACTAAACCAGCCTTACCTAAATAGATTGTTCTTGGTGATAGTATGACGAATTGCATCTTCATACCAAATTGTATCATGCTCAATTCAGATTAGGCATTGAGTCCCTTAAGCAGGACATACAGATCACTTCAACAAAACTTCTTTCGCCCTACCATGGGTAGCCATGGCCATCATTGGGAGAACGAACACTTGGGAAGCCAACCACGCCTTTAGAGATCCTCTGAGATGATAATCATCCAACTCCTAGATTCCTAGAACAAACACCTTGATGCAACTCCCACAGACCAATTGTATCAACTCTTAGGTATCTCTCACTCTTCACCCCCGATACCACAAAGCCCCATTTTCAGCTCACATGGGTATAGGAGAAATCTTATTGGGACACTCACCCTCCCAATTCCGTGACACCTTTGTTGTGGAAGAACATGCCCACCAGTCCTTTGGGACTTGTGAAATGGAAAACACTTACTTAACACAATAAGCCACTCCACTCCATTGGCTGCTTCTTCCTATCAAAGCTGTTGGCGAATCTCTAATCACTTGTGCCCTCCCTGACAAGTGTGGCTCCCAAACCAACCATGCTCCCTTGGTGGCACCTTCTTTCCCCTATTAGGCTTCTCTTGGTTTTAGCAAACCAACAGAGGTTTTCTTCTTGTTGGAAATGTGGCAACATATATCTTCTTGGCTTCTGCCCATAAATTTTAGGAAACCTGCTCTGGTACCCTTGTGACGGGCCAAAAGTTTCCTGAGTATGAGATGATGTGGTGCTGATAAACTGAGAACACTAAGCCTGCCTTCCCCAAATAGATTGTTCCAAGGACAGTATGGCTACTTACATCCTTATACAGAATCATACCATGCCCAATTCAATAAGAGCATCCAGTTCCTCGAGCAGGATGTAAAGATCACTTCAACACAACAATTGGTTTCTGCTTGCCATGGCCATCATCAAGAGAACAATATTAGCTCTCAACCAATTTATGCACTAGAGACCTGCTCCACCTTTGGAGATCCACTAAAATGATAATAATCCCATCCCTAGATTTCACGCAAACACCCTAATGCCATTCCCATGGACTAGTTGTATCAAACCTTTTGCTTTCTCACTATTCACCCCGACACCACAAAGCCCCAATTTTCAACCCACTTGAATATGGGAGAAATCAGACCATGACACTAATACAATAGTAACCCACAATATGTTCGGCTTTTTATACTAGTGTTATAGTAATGTTTCTCCATGCACTCCAAGTTATGCCAGGATCAAGTTTTTGCTTTGTCATTGATTTCCTTTATCTTTCATCTCTAGCTGAAGCTCTATATTGTTATCATGACTTAGTTGATTTTTTTCTACACCATTAGTAATTAAATGCTTTTTAATCTGCCAAGTGATGAATTTTTAGGTATCACTTAAAAAAATTTCAGTTTGTGTGTAAAGTACATGAGGAACTGACTAAATCAAATAAACTTGTTTAGCTATCTGACTGGAAACCAATTGACTGGAGCAGTCCCCGATTCGATCCTGGATGGTGGAGACTTTGTGTAAGCTTTGCAAACTGAATAACATCTCTGTTTAATTATGAATTTGTTTCTAGCTCCATCTGGCTAATCTTGTACTGTGACTAGCAATTATGCATTCCTATCTTGCATCTTTATGGATTGTAGCCTATGGAGATAAATGGAAACATCATAACTACCTTTCTCCTTGTTGGGATCTGTTCATTGGAAATGTAATACAAGAGACTGAATTGTGTGGTATGCATGAAAGAATATGAAGTGGATTTTCTTGGAAGTGCCAAGTTTGCTCCCACTTTCTCCTACACAAAAAGCTGTTCCCATCTCTGGATTTTTTCAAACCTCTTGGAAGGATACTCTTTGAAAGTTTGCCTTAAATGTCTTGACTGCTATACTCTTATAGGGTAAAAATTGTATTTATACACTCCAACTAGTTCTAAAGTCTCTGTTTAGTCTTTGTCCTCTTAATATTTTAAGATATCTTCAATTAAGATAAAATATTACTTTCATCACCTTGTCATGTTTTCACCTTTCAACTTGTCCATGTTTTGCAACCGGTCTACATCTTTGTACATAGTATTTATTTGATAAAATGACTTTCAGTGTATTCTTTAAATTGATGAGATTTTCTTAATGGTTGATGATTTCTCTGTGTAGGGATCTATCATACAACTCCCTCACTGCTGAAGGTTCAGAATGTCAAAACAGATCTGTGTATGTACTACTTCCTTCAGTCTAAGTCTGGGGATCCCCTCAAATGTGCAATTATGAGTTGCTTATAATCCTGTATGTGAACACAATTTCCATTTCTCTACTGAATGTTGATTTTGTCTTTCCTCTACAGCAACTTGTTTGCAAGCTCGGCGGTTGACAATCTGTATGTTTGAGATTAAATTTTCACCAAGAGACTTGGATTTTCTAAGGATCTGCATTTTAATTGTTTATGTATGTAGCATTCAACTTCATTCAGAACTATGATGGTTATAATGTTAAAATCTTTGCCAACTTGCTCAGAACATTATATTCTGCCTCAAGTGGACTTGTCTCATGTTTGAAAAATCAGCCTTGTACAAAAAGTAAGTTGATCTGCTGTATATCCTACCATTATCATCAGATCCTGATATTGCATCATACTCTCAGTGTCTTTTCTCATCAAATTTATCTCCTTGTCAACTCTTTCATTGGTTATTGTGTCAATCTTTTATTTAAAGCATAAAAGCTCTAAAAATTTCAAAAGCCGCCTCTGTGAACTAATGTGTTGCTCATAAACCTAGGAGTTTTTATGTAAGTTTTTGAAAGGGAATTATTGTTTATTTAGTGAGACTGGGCTCCATAAAAAGAAGATAACTTGATTTTTCTGTGGCTATTTCTTTACTCCATACAGCTTGGTATAACCTCTACATAAATTGCGGTGGGAGCGAAGTAAAAATTGGGGACACCACATACAATGGTGATACAGCACGACCTACACCTTCAAGTTTCTTCCTGGGGGATAACTGGGCCTACAGTAGCACCGGTCACTTCCTTGATGACTCCAGAATACAGATAACTATATAGTTGAAAATGCATCCACATTGTCCATGAATAATGCCCAACTTTACATGAGTGCACGGAGTTCTCCTCTCTCTCTAACTTATTATGGTTTTTGTCTGATGGATGGACCCTACAATGTAAGCCTTCATTTTGCGGAGATATCATTCACAGACGACAAAACTTATAGCAGCCTTGGCAGGCGAGTGTTTAATGTCTATATACAGGTAACTTTTGGGCATTATGTAGTGCCAGTTCTAACATGTAAAGCATATAATTTGTTCAGTATGGTATGGTTGGGAAGTTTATCTAAATATCTCATATTTGCAAATAATTATATTTTCACAATTTGTACGTTCTATTGAGACTAAAAGTTTCACCTTGTTCTGTGTGGAGACACTCAACTTGAATCAGATTAAACATTGTTTCAGGAAAATTGGTGTTGGAAGATTTCAACATTGAAAGTCACGCAGGTGGAGTCAGAAAGGCAGTCATAAAAATTTTAGTGCCACAGTGGCCAATGGCAGTCTGGATATACGTTTCCATTGGGCTGGGAAAGGAACCCAAAATATACCTAACAGAGGATTCTATGGTCCTCTAATATCTGCTATCTCTGTCAATCCTGGTATGCAGACAGACACTTCCATGTTTCACTTGGGTTGGTTGCAAATGGCCACTGTTGGGTCCAGGCCATTGGCATATGTTAACGTTGATCAGATCAATTTCCATTGTAGCTGAATAGGATCTGTAATTTTTCTCCTAAGTGGCAAAAATTGGTCATAGTTTGCTCTGTTTTCTTTTATCTGGGCATGTTTTCTCTGTGTATCTTTTATCCATCTATTCAGACTATGAAATGATAGCCTCGTTCTCTTTTCTGCTATAAATAATGACCATTGCACCTGTATTATATAGTGCAGCATTGAGAACGAGAAGTAGATTATTTATTTTCTTCTTCTTCTTCTTTTTCTTTTTCCCTTTGTATTTAGTATTGCATGTTCCAAAGATGATACTTCCTGTGCGCATTTATCTGATAGTTTCTATAGAGTACTCTGAGCAGTTTTCATGTTTTTTTTTTTTTATTCTCAGTTTTGTGCTGTCATATCTATTGCTTTCTGTTTTCAAGAAGCCACAGATATTTTTCTTCATTTATGCCTACCCCATTTAACCGAATAGTTTTTGGGTAAATATTTACGTTCCTTCTTCACTGCAGACTTCAAAACCCCACAAGAGCCGGCCAGCATATCTACTGGGACAGTGGTTGGGATTGTGGCTGCTATAGTTTTTGTAATTTTCCTTATCCTGGTTATCCTTTGGTGGCGAGGATGTCTCGGACGTGAAGATGAAATGGCACAAGGTAGTTGCTTACCTGGAATCTATGTTATTTAGTTCACATATATCTGTCAAGAAATATGAGAATGTTATGCCCTGTGAATACATTTTCCCCCTTCTGTATTCTGGTGAGGGAGAGGGGTAATCACATTGCATCATTTATATTTCAGCTTGATCACACAGTTTCGACTCTACTTCTTCTTCTTCTTCTTCTTCTTCTTCTTCTTACCTTTTCTGGTGGGTGAAGAGGTAATCACAATGCATCATTAATGGCTGCTATAGTTTTTGTAATTTTCCTTATCCTGGTTATCCTTTGGTGGCGAGGATGTCTCGGACGTGAAGATGAAATGGCACAAGGTAGTTGCTTACCTGGAATCTATGTTATTTAGTTCACATATATCTGTCAAGAAATATGAGAATGTTATGCCCTGTGAATACATTTTCCCCCTTCCGTATTCTGGTGAGGGAGAGGGGTAATCACATTGCATCATTTATATTTCAGCTTGATCACACAGTTTTGACTCTACTTCTTCTTCTTCTTCTTACCTTTTCTGGTGGGTGAAGAGGTAATCACAATGCATCATTAATAACGTGACTAGATTCCACAGTTCATAGACCCATTTGGTTCACCCAATGGATGGCATTTGTGCATTCCACTGGAAATTCCATTTGACACAGAGAAAATAAATTATTGTTAAGTCATAATAGAGCTAAAGTCTCATAGATCCATTTGATTCAACCAAGGGATAGATAGTTATAGGGAGAGAATGTTAAATTGTTTTTCAGATGTGTGTATTTATAAACTAGGCCCTCCTTGGGGACACGATTGACCAAATATATGCTAAGTCTATGTTTCAAGACATCGAAACTAAAGGCCAGATCTTTGCATATACGAGACACTGAAACATGCAAACCTTGCCTTACTTGTACAAAGGGGCATTTTCTATGATTTTTTTCTTTTTCTTCACTACTAAATGCCTTGAAGATATTCTCATTTTACTTTCTAAAGGACATACTGCTAAGACTTTCTTAAAAAATTAATTTCAGGATGCTAAGGTTTTCAGTACTAAACTTGCTCAGATAACAATATTTCTAGTGCATTGAGAAGGAATCGCTATGTCTTTGTTAGATAGTGATTACATACTGCAGCTGTCAACTTCTCCAAATTCTTAGGAGTTCCAAAACGTTGTGCAGACTTGAAGGTTCTAGCATTGCAAATTGGTTCATTTACCTTGCGACAGATTAAAGCTGCCACAAACAATTTTGATTCTGCCAATAAGATTGGAGAAGGTGGTTTTGGTTCTGTATACAAGGTATGCTGGAAAATCAGTGAACCAACTTCCCTCAATTCCCAACAGAAAAGATCTGTAGAAAGCAGCATTCAATGTAAATCTTCAGCATAATTCTTATGCCAAAGTTCAATTGCAGGGTCTTCTGTCAGATGGCACCACTATAGCAGTGAAGCAGCTTTCATCTAAATCCAAGCAAGGAAATCGTGAGTTTGTGACTGAGATTGGGTTGATTTCTGCTCTTCAACATCCGCATCTGGTGAAACTCTATGGATGCTGCATTGAAGGAAATCAACTTTTGCTGGTTTACGAGTACATGGAAAATAACAGTCTTGCTCGTGCTTTATTTGGTAATTTGATGTCACATTGTGTTTCACTGACTTCAGTTAATGACATGGCAGTAAAGCAGTTTTGATGTCTTATAATACAATTGAAGGTCCTGAAGAATTTCAGTTAAAGTTGGATTGGCGGACAAGACACAAGATATGTGTGGGTATTGCTAGGGGCTTGGCATATCTTCATGAAGAATCAAGGCTGAAGATTGTGCATAGAGACATTAAAGCTACTAATATTTTACTGGATAAGGATTTCAACCCTAAAATATCGGATTTTGGTTTAGCAAAGCTTGATGAGGAGGACAACACACATATTAGCACCAAGATTGCTGGAACTTAGTAAGTTTCTTGCTTTATGTTCCTGTTAACCTAATTAGGAGTTAGTTACAACATAAAGAATGGAGTTGGAACATATAGTCTGATTCAAGAAAAGTGAGTTGAATGGAGCTTTGTGATCAATTCCCATCATCCCAAAGAATGGAGCTCAACAAATGTGGCTTAACCACCAAACTTTATGCCTGTACCACTACTCTTCTTGTTAATTAGGGAAAAAATATGTTAAGAATGTCGCATAACCTACCATTAAATAATGATACTCTGATATTGACTCATGTAATTTTTAACTTGAATATAACTGAGTATCATAGGCAATAGAGCTAAATCACCTACGTTTCTATTGTATACCCACGGAAAGACATAAATAAGCATGTTCACATGTTTCAAACGTTTGTGTTAACTTGTGTGAAAAGTCAACTTGTTTATGAAAAGAATGTGATTAATTAGGGAAAAGGATAAAGCTGTAAGTTTGTTCTCCTAACTCTAACATTAATTCAACAAAAAAGAACTATAACATTAACTAATTTCCGTTATCTCAACAAACTTAGATAATTTAATACAATTTCATTTCTGGAAAGTTCGTATCCTATTACGGGAGATTGATTGATAATATCGTACATGCTCCATTTACTACATTAAGAACAATTCAAGATAAATATTTCGTACAGCAATTCAGTGTGCCCTACCTAATGTCTTCACTCAGACAAAAAGCTTGCTTGTGAAACTATTATGATACAACGCATATTGACAAGTAATATTAAGTGTTTTATTGTTTCCCCTATAACAATCAACTTAATGCAAAACAATTTAATGAACAATAACTACTATATGTTAAAATTTGGTTATGAATTATCTAAATATACTCCTTTGTATGAAAAACACAATTTTAGTAGATATGTCTAACATAACATTAACATAGAGGATGTTCTTTCAAGTGAGTTACAAACAAAATAAAACCAAAATATACAAAGCAAGCACATGCGTCGCAAGGGTTAGAAAGCTAGCGAGGAAGTGAAAGGCTGTTTTTCTATTGGTACAGCAACAACAATGACACAAACCTAAGAAGCTCTTCTGCCCCTAGGCTTGGCTTTACGGATCCTCCTATGGTGGCTGCCCATGTATTCACAGAGCTTGGGTCAGCGTGTTTCCAAATCATTTTTCAGTCGTAGTGCCTCTTTTCCAAGTTATAAAGTCATATATGAAGCCTGATAATTACATAAAACAACAATGGTCTTTTTCTTTTTTTCTTTTTGAAATATTCTCAGTAAATTCTATTAGAATTGTCACATTTAGGAATCTCTCTTTCTTTTGAATTTTAGGAATATTAAGTATGTACAATTTAAGGCAGTTACCTTGTTGCAAACACAAGCTTGTTTCTTGTCGTGCAGTGGATATATGGCACCGGAGTATGCAATGCATGGTTACCTCACTGACAAAGCCGACATCTATAGTTTTGGCATCGTTGCCTTAGAAGTTGTTAGTGGCCAGAGCAACAGTAGTTCCCAAAAAAATGAGGAATGCTTTTATCTACTTGATTGGGTAATCAACTCTATCATTTCAATTATGATTGTATCCATATTTAAATTTCTGCTTGTGCTGGTGGAAAAGGGATTAAGGAAGTGTGAGCATAGTATGTAATCCCTCACATGCACTTTTAATTGTTGCAAAGGAGTGTTACAGTTAGCAGCTATTGAAACCTGCTTAACGAATTGTCATGCTGCTAACTGCAATGTCATTTCAAATTAATCCAATTCTTCTTATTATGTTGGTCTACACTGATTTTTCATGTAGATTATTTTTTTTGGATTGAAGAAAATTCTATTCCTTGAAGTTTGGGGTAGTTCAGTTTTAGTCTTTATGTTTTTATGCTTGACGTTCATACTCTCTGTAGTTCCATTGGTGCCAAACAATTCCTTCGACTACTATTCAATTTTGGCAATTACTGTTATATTAAAAAGTTTTCAATACCATGTCTTGACCAGAATATCCATATACTTTCAATTGAGGTATAACTTTTTTCACATTCATATAATTTTGAGTCCTTCAGTTAGATTTTGTTTTGCTTTGAGTAAGTAATCATTATTAGTCCTCGTTAAATTTGATTGTCACCTGAGTTGCATAATCAAGTATTTCTTGTTAAACTAGAATTGAGAGTAGAAGGCAATGGATGGTGTAAACCATTTCATGTAACAACACTGACAAATAATTCGCGCTGATAAAAAAACTCAATAAGAGCTGGCGATTTTAAAGCAGTATTGGTAAGTTTTTGGCAACCAGTGAACCATTAGTAAGTGATGTTGGAGTTTACCAACTTTTATTCAAAATCGGTAAAGAAATCATGTTTGATCCGTATTTGACTCATTTGAGATGAAAAACTAGTGGGTGCTTATCAACTACATTTGTCACGTAATAATCAAGAGACATAATATACTTCTTCCTGTTTTAGTATTTAGAGCATATTTTGCAACTGATCAGTACCTCAAGCTTGAAAGGAAAATATTTTCACTTTTCATTTCTGTTTCTAGGTACGAGTTTTGAAGGAGAGAGGAAATTTGATAGATTTAGTTGATCAGAGGCTCAATTGTCACTTTGACAAAGAGGAGGCGCTAGTATTGATAAAGGTAGCTCTGATGTGTACTAATGCAACTCCAGCACTCAGGCCACCGATGTCATCTGTGGTTAGCATGCTTGAAGGCAAGGTCACTGTTCCGGTGCTGGACTCTGAAGGCGCTATCATGACTGAGGAGAAAATTGAGGCCATGAGGAAGCATTTTATAGGTGACAAACATCAGGTTGTTGGTGAGAATATCACCAGGTCTATGTCCACTGATGGACCATGGACTGGAACCGCTTCATCTGCGTCTGCTAATGATCTTTATCCAATACTTCTGGGATACTGATTACTGACAGAAGAAAGGTTTGTTGTGTCCTAAGTTAAATAGTTCTTGAAAGAACTAGGGCTTTAGCTCTTGAATTTCTCTCCGAAATTTCTCTTTTGCTTACATTTGAAACTGAATGTATAGATAATATAAAGAAAACAATGTGTTATGCAGTGCAGTAATTGTGTATTGTGAACTCATTCGTAGGGAAAGCCTAAAGACAATGGTTTGTGATTTGGTGGTTGTATTTGTGCCATTTCTTATCATATTGTTATTCAAACAGATATGATGTTGTGACTTTTTTCTGTTCACAGAATAACAATGCAGACGGTTGCCATTGCAAGGGTGGGAATTGTGGCATCCCTCGACGGCCCCCAAACCATTAGGGTCGCCATAGTTTGATTACCCTTCTCTTGCTTGACCTAAAGGTCTATCAATCTTGGGGGTTTACATCTTTTAAATCGGTCCCTGCGCAATTTATATGGCATAAGCATATTCATTAACTCCATTCCTTATATTCAGAAAACGATGCATACAAACTAAACATTTTATATAAGTTAAACCCGTACACTTTTATTTACATAACTTGATGGACATCATTAGTCGGTACATCAAAATGCCAAGACTTTTTATACTCGGCTATATTTCAAAAGATGATCGACATCTCTTCCAACAGTCATATACTTAAAGTCCATCGATCAGTGTCGGCATCCAAAAGTTCCTTCCTCTGCTGTCTTCCTCCTCGCGGCCATATCCAACCACTCGGTCCATCTGCTAGTGACGGTGGCAGCAGGGGTATCTTGTCTAGTTTGAAATGTTAGTCCCCAAACATGATGAGTACAACTACTCAGCAGAAAAAGATTCATCAAGCTATATCAAGCATTACTATTAATATCCAGATTCAAGTATGGTAGACAAAATAGGCAATCCATGAATGAGTATGCATCCAAACCATATAACTCTTTGATGCAATGACCGGTGCATTTCCAACCAATAAGAAGCATCGTGTCCAGCCACACAAGTCCCGATCATGGGGCCAAATTGTAATGACATGTCCCATTCCATGCCATACAATTTAGTCCCATAACCAGACCACACTTACACTTAATATAATCATTTGTTTTATCATTCAAAATGTTTCATCCCCCAGAGGACCAATGTTTGCATTCTTCTGGGATTCCACACCCAACTTGGCGTAGCGGAAGCCTTCGGGCATGTATTCAAGATACAACCGAGCATCCAAAGGGCATCGACTCATTCGAACCTTTGGACCTCTCGCACCCCACCTGGCATCACGAGGAATCGCTAGGGCTCGCCATGAAAATGGTTACCCCTACCCTTCGGGCATGCATTATAATACAACCCCTTACCCTCCGGGCATGTATCATAATACAACCAGGCATCCTGACACTCCCAGGGAAAAACCTCTGGGTATGTATTCATAATACAACCAGGCATTCAAAGGGCATCGACTCATTCGAACCTCTGGGCATCCCGACTCCCGGGGCATCGTTGACCCGAGGGTCCAATGGCAACATTAACATCTTAGATTTACCAGAATACTTTCAAATGCCAAGAACGATCTATTTCATGCATTCACTATCCAATCTCAAAATTGCACAAATATCCATAACCAGTACCATCATATCACATAACCATTTCAAACATAATCACCTTTGGGACATTTTGTGAAAATTCGAAAATAGAACAACCCGATTTTACCATGCACAGTTCTGGTAAATATTTCGAAATAAATACTAAATGAGCTCGAAAAATTGTGAATTTTTGATATGTTATCAATGCGACCCTAAGGAAAAAGTTTCAAGAATAACGATAAGTCAAATTCCTTATGTATCGAGAGTAAAATTTCCGGTATTCCTTACTAACGTTCTGTAAAATTTCCGGATTTAACATTTCCGTATAAAAATCATTTCGTCGACCAAATCTTGTCCATTTATGCTACATTTTTGATATGTTACTCTTACAGATGTGCTCTCAAACTTTCATTAAGAATTCAAAGTCAAATTTTGGCTAGAAAATTCCAGAAAAATCGAGAAATCACCGGAGGTCATACTGTTCTTGCAAAAACAGTTTACTAACCTAAAGAGAAATATTCCTATCCTTGAATCTCGGCATCCAACATCCACGGCCAAGCATTTACAAATGTATTACACCATCTTACAGCCTCTTCACTTCCAAAAATCCACCATAACTAGATCCTTGAGTTCTTATTTCAATTCAAAAACCGAAATCCATAGAACATACTCTGTTTTTGCTCAGTTTCTTAGTTCAGCTTCATCTCATTCATCTAAAATCAACATGCAGCTCCAAATTCTGCTTTTCTCTCATCTACCCGCACTTCACTAGATAATTACAGCAAGCAAAACATATATCGATGAACTTTCACTTGCCTCAACACCTAGGTAGCGCATGGTAATGCTCCTATTTCTCCCAATTTTTGTTCTTTTGTTCTCCGGAACAAAAAAAAAAACAGAAACCTGTTTGGTAAAACATTTGTTCTCGGGAACAATTTCTCAATTTTTTATTCCCGTTTTGTTCCCGGGAACAGTTTTGAGAAGCAAAAAAAAATTGTTTCTTATTCCCGGGAACAATTTCTAGAAGTAAGTTAATTTTCTTTTTTAATTTTATTTTCTTGTCGTGACCACTTGTCAACCGCCCGAAGCCACCACCCATTGCTGTCACCGGTCGCCCGGCGGCCGCCGGTTCTTGTCGGCCGTTCTTGTCGGCCGCTGGCCGTCGCCCCGTTCCATCGGGTTGCTTGCCGCCGCCGGTCCGCCGCCGCCGATCGCCGGTCGCCGCCCGGTCGCCGGTCGCCGCCGATCGCCGGTCGCCCGCTGTCGCCGCCGGTCGCCGCCGCCGGTCGCCGCCGCCGGTCGCCCGGTCGCCGCCGGTCGCCGGTCGCCGCCGCAGGTCGCCGGTCTTTGCCGCCCGCCGCCCGCCGGTCGCCGCTGTCGGTCGTCGGTCGCCGGTCGCCGGTCGCCGGTCGTCGCCGCCCGGTCGCCGGTCGTCGCCGCCGGTCGCCGGTCGCCGTCGGTCGTTACCACCGGTCGCGGTGGTTGCCACCACCGCTAGTTGCTAGCTGCCGGTCGCCGCTGCCGTCGGTCGTCAGCCGCCAGTCGCTGGCCGCCGCCGCCGCCGCCGCCGCCACCACGCTGCCGTCGGCGCCGCTCGCCAGCCATTGCCCGCATGACCGCCGCCTGGCCGATCATCACCGCCGACTGCCGCCGGAAGCCCATCGGCCGCCCCCTCCCGTGGCCGCCTGGCGTGGCGGTGGCGGCTAGTGGGCTGGCGGCGGCGGCGATTCGTCGGTAAAAATAAAAAATGAATAAATACAAAAAATAAATTATTGCGTTACCAAACGCATTTATATTCTTTTTCTATTCCGGGAGTAGAAGTTTTGTGTCGTTACCAAACGGGTTCTTTTACTCAAAAATTGTTCCTTGGAGCAGAAATAGAAAAGAACTATTTCTGAAAAAAAAACTCTTCCCGGGAACAGAAGCGTTGTCATGCGCAGCCCTAACTTCCTTGGCAACCAAAAACAGAGACTTGGAACTTCGAACGCAGCTCAATCGACGACGGGGATCGGCGGCATTGACAGCAGCAGCAGGCGTGCTCACGGTGGGGCTAACCTCCTCTCTCTCCCTCGCGGCTCACTCACAGTTTTTCTCACTCGGTTCCTCCTTCTCTCTCTCTCTCTCCGAATTCTTTTCTCTCTGGTTAGTACAAGCAAGCTGATTAGTCGCTGGTTTTTCACGAAAACCAATCAACTAAGAGAACATTTTTCCATGGTTTGGCTGCATGAAGGGCAGCTAGATCCGTACGTGTCCAGCATGCTTCTCTTCCTTCGACACCTTGCTCCTCTCTTGCAACGTGTCTTCAGCCATTTAATTAATTCTTTTCTTAATCCCAATTTGCTGGCCGACCACGAGAAAGCAACGTGGCATCAATAGTCAGAAATTTTCCTCTCATAGTTGACTAGGGTGTCGACCAAATGGAGAGAGGTTGGGGCAGCTTTTGGGCGTGGACGATTCCTCCTTTTCCGCATGGGTGTGCATGTCCCTCATGCACGGCTGAATTCTATTTCTTTGGCTCAGAATTTTAATTAATAGAAGTCCAAAATTTCCCTCTCATTTTGTATACATTTTGGTGGTACAATTGTGTAGCGTCATCAAAGCAATTTGCACAACTCAATAAGGTTGAATGTAGTACTAACGATGACGAATTCCAATATTAGCTTCGTCAATCCATGACGTTTCATCATCATTCATTTTTTTTCCTTCTAAGATTGGCAAAATATGGATGAGATTGGTCTCACTAATAACCTTATGTAAAGAGGCTTTTGACAATACTCTAGTCTATCCCACAATCGGACTATTTTCTAAATGTGAGGTATCGGTCCATTAATGAAATAAAACGGTGTTCACACATGGTGCCAACGACACCATTCGATTGTACTTCCATAATCAGTCACGGTCATCGTATATCCGAGGGTTGTCGAAATTCTCGGGTGCCACAGGAATCTATTATGGAAGTTCTTTATTTGTTTGAATGGCGAGATGTGCGAAGTGGCACGTTCTTGCTCAGAACATGTTTTGTTCATTAGCTTGACCTGTCATATGTTGCTACTCAAAATTTTTTTCTTAACAAACACAAATTTTTTCTGTCTTTAATATGGATGATGGTCGGCCAACTTCGTCTTTCCTATATTTGAGAAATGAGGAAGAGAAACTTGATACTTGCATGTCTACACACAAACAAATTTATCTGGAGAAATTTGCATGTCTAGTCACTGTTTCTTCCCGGTGGATTACTACCTCATTAGAAGACTAATTCCATTCCTTCAGCGGTTCTGTATTATCAGTCAATGCCTAAAACGTTCTTAGGTTAATGTCAAAATAATCAAACAAGTTAAAACCAAAACCAAAACCTCAATGGGTTTCATTTGCTTCCCCTGAGTTCTGAGAGGTTGGGGCTGAGTGAATATTGACGAAGTTGCAGCAAATCTGCTGTAGCTTTGTAAATCCTTATTCCTAAACCAACGGACCTCCACCGAAAATGGAAACCGAATCCTGTATTCTAAGTAACTAACCAAAAAAGAACGAAAAAGAAGGTGTGCATTAAGTAGAATCCGACAAGCACCTGTATCTCAATGGACCATGACCTCTTGGAGTTATTTTTTTTTTTTTTTTTTTTTTCACTTTCTTGTCAAATTAATACATAGACTTGATGTAAGTGGAAAGGAGTTAATGTTACTCCTTGAACCTTGAGCGCGTGCCCGTCCCTTGGTGGTCGATAAAAATTTTGCGACTTTTTAGGACGAGTCGCCGACCCTTTCATTTTATTGCACATGCGGAAGCGAATTACGTAATCCCCTGACATCAACAACTTGAGATAGAAAAGCAGGAAACAGAATCACAAACAAAATAGCTTTTATATACACACTGAGTCATATACAAAAGCCTATACCCAAAAGATTCCAAAAGACTAATTCTAAAAAAGAAACCATTCTAACTGACCCACACTTCAGATCCCCTCAGTTCAGCTCCGGGTCCTCCACTCTATGGCCCTGAAAAGAAATGAGCTCATGACAGGGTAAGATATAAATCTCAGCAAGTTCATGCTCTAAATCTCGATTAAGAGAGAAATACGCCTAGAGGCGTCCTAACCACACAATCATACAATCATAAAGACTTACCTCGTCTCAGATCCACGCTACAGGTTAGCATAGTTCATATGCATCATGCATAAAATCGATGCACGCAACAATTAAAACGCCTTACTCAACTCAATAAATCACAGGGGTTTTGATTATAGGGTCAAATTATTATGACACGTTCCATACCATGTCATCCCATAATCCAGCGCATCTATTTCCCTCAACATGCGTTCCAATTGATAATTACACCCCTTTAGGGTATGGCCTACTTGAATTACGACGGTCTACTGGCATAGCCAGGCATCATCTCACCCCATTGAGCACGGTTACATCTCTCAAAAACAGCTTTCCCGAAGGAGTATAAATCCAGACTCTACTGTGACCCAAATCCCATAGAGGGTAACGTCCATCGTCAACGCTTGGGACGGATTCTCTTAATCAACACATGAAAATTCAATCTCGGCTCAATACATTGTGCATTGCACTCAAACGCCTCAATTAAATTAGTGATTCTGGCCTATTTTTTTAGTATTAAAAACACCCGGTGAAAATAGTTGTGTGTGGGTACATAGTCAGATTGGACCCGGAAAATCCATACCCTTCTTTCTAAAATCCCATTGGTTTATATAGCCTATGAAATCATTTTCGGTGTTAAAACCTGACACCCGGGATTTTTTGAATAAATATCAAAATTCACAAATTTTGGAATAATTGACTAAGCTTCCAATCAGCACTCAATTGGCATAAATTAGCACTCAATTATAGAAATTAATCACACCATTGTAATCAATATGAAATTCTGATCACCAGCCATTCCGGTCTAATTTCCAAAAAATATTTAATAATTAAATAATTACAAAAATTAATTAATTAATTCAATTTAAATTCTAAAAAGGCTAACTTAAGCCAGAAATGCCCAATTAAATCCCAAAACGGGCCTGGAAAATTACCGAACCAATCTAGATAAATAATACAACTTATCTAGTCCTTAACTAAGCCGTTCTAGCCACCTAACATGCATAATTAACTAATTAATTCACTAATATAATCTAACTAACCACCTAATCTCTAATTAACTTAAATTAAACACCCCTTAACACGTCATTAGCTCACTAAGTAGAGTTTAGTGCATAAACTCACCGGTTTAGCGTGAAAATCAGTCCACCGCAATGGCAGCGCAACGACGGCCAAAGTTTTGGCTTGCGGCGGCGTCAACGGACACTTAAACCGGGCCAAAAAGGCCTTGCAAGACCATAGCAAATTACTAGGCTAGATTATGGGCCTGGGGTTGCGAAGTGGGCTACTGGGCTCAATTGGTGGGCTGGCTTCGGATGGGCTAGCCAACTGAAATTGCCGGCATGGGTTGAGGATGAGCTGAGAAAAGGCCGTGGGCTACTGGCACGAGCGAACTGGGCCGAACAAAGAAGCAGCAAGGGCTGCTGCTGGGCTAAAATCCACGGAGAGAAAATAGCATGGGCTGCTGGAATGAAGATGGGCTGAGTTGGGGATTTGGGCTCGGCTGAGTTGGAAAGAAGCAGCTTCGGTGGGGCTTCGCTGCCTTCGTGCAAAATGGTGGAGGATGGAGCTTCGAAGATGGAAGTTGATTGGTGGAGAGTAAGCTAACTTCGGTGGAGATGGACGGCGTGAGTGGACGATGTGTGTTAGCGACAAAAATCCATGGAGATGGGGCGATCATGGCAACAAAAGGAAGAATGAGGGGATGCTGGCGAGCATTGGTCTTCGGTGGCAAAGGAAAAACACAGATGAAGATGTAGGGAAATGAAATGAAAGTGGGAGCAGCACGTGGACAGGGATGAAGGGCGCTCTGTGCGTGAGAGGGAGAGAAGACTGAAGATGGTGGAGCTGCAGGTTTGACTGGAACGTGGCGGCTAAGGGTCTTCAGTGGAGAGGAGAATGGAGATGACATGAGGGTGTGAGCTTCGAAGAGAATGAAAGAAAACAAATGAAAGAAAAAAAGGCATAGGCAGCTGGTTCGATCAAAGAGCTCATGCGACGGAGAAGATAGCGGAATGAGGGACGCAGCTGGCATGGCTTGCTTAAGTAGCCGAGGAAAAAGAATAAAGATTAGCAAGGCTATCCACTCCATTGAAGGCTTGGTCCCCTATTTCTTTCTTGCATAATAATTCCACAATTAATCCAATTTTGGTGCCAAAGTTGCACCCCCCATCCTAGCTTTAAATTTCACTAAATTAAACTTCAATTTCCTCAATTTGACGTCCAAATTTTGATGAAGAAGAAGTCCCCAAGATATCTGCAAGTCCCCTTCGCCAAGTAGCTCGGTAAAGAGGCCTAAAATTCCTTCAATATGGCCCATCCGAATTCCTATTATTTTCTGAATCATCCAAAACGATTTTTCGTAAAAATTTTGAAATTGCTGAAAAGTTTTTGGAAGATGAGTTGGCATTCCTAAAATAAATCGTGACATGAAAGAACTTTCAATTTCTGAAATCGGGTTCAATTTCGCGGTTAATTTCAATCTGACACGATTTTAGCGTGGCCTAACTTATCGGATAGCTTTCAGGAATTTTTAGCGCAATTGACTTGTGATCAATTTATCTCGAGTCATAATATACATCTTCGACACATTGACGACTCTCGGTTGTCGTGAAAATCTCGAGGTTTCAAATATAGACACATGGTACAAAAATGATAGAAAAACGGTCTAGTGCCATTCGACAAAAAATTTGCAATCAGATGGAATTACCCACACACTAATTACATATCTCTATCGAATCGACCTATCTTCGGTTTTTGATCGATTTTGACAATGCCGTAATGACCCTTGCAGATGAGCGTGGTCGAGCAGTCGATTCCTGGTCGAATTCTTAAGTCTATTGCGTTTAGATTCCTTAACGGTTTCACTAGATAGTCTAGTTATCTTGTGAGTGATTAGCTCAGAGAATAATACTATAGGCACGTCGTGAAAAGCCCGATTTAAATTGAAAACAAAATCTGAAAATTCAGGCTGTCACAACTCTTCTCCTTTTATAAAAACTTAATCCTCGAAATTTAAACCATTACAATCTTTAAAAAAAAAAAAAAGGTGGGGGTATAGTCGTCTCATTGATTTTTCACTTTCCCAAGTTGCTCCCTCTGTGTCGTGGTGTTGCCAGACCACTTTGACCAACGAGATGGTCTTGGTGTGCAGAACCTACTCCTTGCAATCTATGATTTGAACTGGTCTTTCCATGTACGACACTCTGTCGTTCGCGTCTAATTTTTCAAAATTTAGCACGTGGGTTGAGTCAGGTTCATACTTTCTTAATATTGACACGTGAAAGACGTAATGTAATTGCGTCAATCTCAGCGGTAATGCAAGACAATACGCTAGGGTCTCGATTCTTTCAAGAATCTCAAATGGACCTATGTACCTCGGTCTCAACTTTCCCTTCTCGCCAAAGCGTGAAGTACCCCTCATCGGTGACACCTTCAGAAAGACGTGCTCACCAATTTGGAATTCCAATGGTCTCTGACGCTTATTTGCGTAGCTTTTCTGGTGGCTCTGAGTGGTTTTTAATCTGTCTTTGATGACGACAACTGCATCCACTGACTGCTAAAC
This sequence comes from Eucalyptus caleyi, assembly GCA_014182885.2. Lineage (NCBI taxonomy): Eukaryota > Viridiplantae > Streptophyta > Magnoliopsida > Myrtales > Myrtaceae > Eucalyptus > Eucalyptus caleyi. The sequence goes on from CM024470.2 coordinate 53,418,296, forward strand.
TAACTCTAGGTCTGTGATCTTTCGTTCTCTGACCTGATCCCAACATACGGGAGTTCTGCATGCTCTACCATACAACCCTTCAAAAGGAGCCATCTGAATGCTCTGCTGGTAGTTGTTGTAAGCGAACTCGACAAGATGAAGCTGTTCCTCTCGGCTTCCCTTGAAATTCAACATGCAAGCTTGCAGCATGTCTTTAAGGGTTTGAATCATCCTCTTAGATTGGCCGTCTATCTGAGGATGATAAGCTGTACTGTACTACAGTTTCGTTCCCAAAGCACTCTGCAAGTTTTTCCAAAAAGCAACTGTAAACCTCAGGTCTCGGTTTGATGTAATCGTTACCGACACTCCATGTAAACGAATGATCTGACGCATGTACAACTCTGCGTGCTTGTCCAAATCAAGGTCCTTTCGTACTGCGATGAAGTGAGCTGACTTCGTCAGTTTGTCAACTACTACCAAAATTGAATCATTACCTCTCTGACTCTTTGGTAAGCCTGTCACGAAGTCCATCATGATGTGTTCCTATTTCCACTCGAGAATCTCGAGAGGTTGCAAGAGTCCTCCTAGCTTACAATATTATGCCTTTACCTACTAACACGTCAAACACTTGGCAACATGCTTGATGATGTCTGCCTTCATACCAGACCACCAATAGTGTTGACACAGATTCCGATACATTTTCGTGCTACTAGGATGAATGCTGTAATTGCTACGATGAGCTTCTGACAAAATCTCTTCCTTAAGTGCTGCATCGTCAGGTACGCATAATTGTCCTCGAAACCTCAGTGTTCCGTCCACAGAAATCTAAAAATCAGCCTTCCTCTTTTCGGTATTCTCTTGCAGGTTTTCTGAGCATTTGGGTCTGTCGGCTGAAGCGTCTTGATTCTGATCTACACTTATGGCTCAATTCTGAGGGTAGCCATAAGATTCGAAAGGTGGCCTACCTCAAAATTGAAAACTGAATCTCGAGCTCTCTTAAGTAAATTCCACTCTTTGACCATCGTATGCGAAATTGAAGACTTCCGACTCAATGCATCTACGACTTTATTCGCTTTTTCAGGGTGATACAAGATATCACAATCATAGTCCTTCAAGAGTTCTATCTAGCGACGATGTCTCATATTCAACTCCTTCTGAAAGAATAGATACTTGAGATTTTGATGGTTGGTGAAGATCTGAAATCTTCCTCCGCACAAATAGTGCCTCCAAATCTTCAGAGCGAAGATTATAGCTGTGAGTTCTAAGTCATGCGTTGGATAATTTAGTTCATGAGGTCTCAACTAATGAGACGTGTATGCAACAATCCTACCATGTTGCATCAGCATGCAACCCAGTCCTTTAAAGTATGCATCATTATAGATCTCATACCCTCTAGGACCAGATGGTATGGTCATCACTTGTGCGGTAGTAAGCTTTTGCTTAAGCTCTTGAAAACTACGCTCGAACTTGTATGTCCATACACATTTCTTTTCTTTCTTCAAGAGTTGAGTCAACGGTGATGCTAAGGCTGAAAACCCTTCAGCAAATCTTCTGTAATACCATGCTAATCCCGAGAAACTTTTGATCTTTGTCACTATTGTTGGTCTTGGCCAACTGATCACTACTTCGATCTTGGATGGGTCCATAGAGATTCCTTCACCTGAAATCACGTGACCTAGGAAAGCAACACGAGTCAACCAAAACTCGCACTTGCTAAACTTGGCGTACAACTCATGAATCCTCGGAGTCTGCAGTACCAATCTCAAATGTCTTTCATGCTCCTTTGGACTTCTCGAGTACATTAGGATATCAATGAATACGATCATGAATTGATCCAGATACTCTTTAAACACTATATTCATCAGATCCATAAAAGCAGCTGGAGTGTTCGTCAATCCAAACGGCATTGCAGTGAACTCATAATGGTCGTATCGAGTACGAAATGCTGACTTAGGTATATCCTCTTTCCTAATCCTCAGCTAATGATATCCCGTTCTCAAGTCGATCTTCAAAAATATCGACGTTCCTTGCAACTAATCAAACAAGTCGTTGATCCTCGGTAGTGGATACTTGTTCTTGATCGTCACCTGATTGAATTGACGATAGTTGATGCACAGGCGCAACGGACCATCTTTATTCTTTACGACCAGAATTGGTGCTCCCCAAGGTGATGCATTGTAACGTATGAATCCCTTATTCAACAACTCTTGCATTTGCACTTTTAGTTCTTTCAACTCAAATAATGCCATCTGGTAAGGAGCCTTAGAAATTGGCTCTATCCTGGGGTCTAGCTCAATCACGAACTTTATCTCTTTAGTGGTAGACTTGGCAATTCTTTTGGGAACACATCTGGAAACTCTTGTACTACCGCAATGTTCTCGATCTTCAACTCCTCAACTGTCGTATCCATGACAGTCGCCAGGTAACCTTGACAACCCTCGTCTAATAAACAGGTTGCCTCAAGCGACGATATCAGGGTAATCGAGGGTTCTCCTCGACTTCCGGTAAACTCGAAGCTCTCACTCTCTATAGGGTTAAACTGAATTGCTTTGCGATAGCAGTCCATCTTAGCTCGTTATTTGGTGAGTCAGTCCATGCCAATTATCACATCGAAATCATACATGACTAGGACTATCAAGTCTATCTTCCCCTTTCACCAACATGCAACCAGGACAACTCACTATAGCTAACACATTATCCTTTAACAGTGTTGATATGCTAATCACTGACTCCAACAATTCAGATTAACATACTGCTCAGCTATAAATGAATGAGTTGCACCAGGGTTAAATAAAGTATAAGCAGCGTGGTCGTTTAGTGAAACAGTACCTGTAATCACATCAGGTGCGTCCTCAGCCTGTCCTCTAGTAATGGCATACATTTTTCCTTGAGCTGGAGGTCTGATCAGTCCACCCTACTATGCATTCAGGGGCGCATATCCTCAATTCTGACTAATCGGTGGCAATGGTGGCAACTGTGGCGGTCCCATATGTCTTCTGGGACAATTCCTAGCCATGTGACCCTACTGGCCACACACAAAACAAGCACCCGTCCTAGCAGGACACGGGGCTGATCCATGTCGTCTACCGCAGGCATGACACACTCCATTCTGGTTCGACGTTGACTTTCCTATCCCACCCTTCCTGTTGGGTGGAACAAAATACCTTCCTCCAGTCATCGGTCTTTTCCCAAACCAATTTCCATCCTGGTTAGAACTAAACTGTGACCCAGATAAGGCAGCTCGTTCATTCAGGTCTCTCTCTCTATCAGTTAGGCCCGTTCATACAAGTCATTGTAATCTTTCAAATTGAATGGCACTAGTGGACTTCTTAACTCCTATTGACACCTAAATTTTGGTGATCCGTTTATTCATTTATCGCATTAAAAATCAGGGATTAATTTTTAAGCCCTAAAAAGAAAAAAAAAAACTAATATTAATTGCATAGCATATAATTTTAGGTGCATTCATTTTATTTTATTTTTTATGGCATTCACATCGACAAGGGTGAATGGACTCGAACAAATGGTTTTAAGCTTAATAGATACAAAGGTATTCTATTCTTCAATGTGATATTTCTTTATTTCAAACAAGAAATGAATATCTTCGTCAAATATTTTGGGGGAAAATCACAATTTGAACAAGACCAAAAGAAATATTGTGTCAATATTCATTCAAGAGCATAAAAGGAAAATTCGACCAACAAGGTAAAGGAAAATCAAGAAAGGAGATTAGTGCATGTGTGTATGGCGGTTGAGAAAGAAAAAGCAAATTCAATGGGATTTTCCCATTATTTGAGGGAAATATTCAGCAATGACTCAAAGGGAAGTGGGAGATTCACGTACTAATAAGGGCTGAGCATAATATTCATCGGTGGATTTCATTCACACCAGCCTAAGATGTCTCTTGCCTTTTTGCAAACAAGATTGACACATATAAATAAGAAGCAAGAGACAATCGTAAAAAAGAGGGGGTCACACATATAATACACAGCCACAATTCATGAGAGGGGCTTCTCTTTCGATGACTTCGTAGGGTTTTTGGGTTTTTCTTGGGTCAAAGAAAACACAAAATTGGAGTTTTGAAATTATGAAAGGAGGGCAGAAAATTTTGCAGAGAGGGGGGGCAGAGAGAGGACATGCGACAGGTGAGAAAATAAAAAAAAAGGGGGCTATAGTGTCGTCTTCTTCGCGAGGAAGCCCCTGATCGCGCCAGCTCGTGCCTGCGTCGGCCACTGTGCCAACACCGTAACGCTAGCCATCGCCGTTGCCCCGACACCGGCAGCTGCCGCCCTTCGACCCAGCAACTAGGCGACGCCTGCAGGTTTCGAACCGGACGTAGTGCCAGCGACCTGCGAGCCCAAACGCCTACAGCCCACGTCTAGCTCCGCTTGCCAACCTCCCTGTTCTTGCCGTGCTCGACACCGCGGCCCCAGACGACGACATGTGCAGATCTCGCAAGCGCCGTAGACCGCCTTCGCCACTGCCTGTTTCGTTCCACTGCTGTGGCTGACCCCCTGCACAACGCTCCGCTGCGATCCACTCGACCCCTCGCCACCTGCTGCTGACGCCCGAGTCCCGTGCCCCTGCTCGCTCATCTGCTGTTGTTTCAGTCTCCCACGAGGCCCCCTCACGGCTTGCCGTGACTTGGACCAGCCGCGCGACGACTCCTGCTCTGTTCTTCCTTCGGTATTCTCTGTTTTTGCAGGTTTCTTGGTGCTTGTCCAGTGAATCATCACAATCAAGATCTCCCTGTGTTCACCATGACCAGCCTGCCTCGGGTCCAAACATCGGCACCAGCGAACTAGCGCTCATAGTCTCTGTTCGCAGGTTTTCCAGCAACATCTAGCCGTTGCATCATAAAATGCCACTATCATTCTTGACGTGCTGCTGCTGCTCCTTCAATTGAGAACGCAAATGAATAATGTGATCATGGGCTTTAGCAAGTCAAAGTCTGGGAATCGACGTGGAGACCAAAAGGAGCAAATTTGATTCTTTGGCCCAAGTGAAACTGAAGCAGAACATCTGGACAAATCCGGTAGTCCAAGCGGTCCATCAAAAGCTGTCACCTTCAAGCCCTAAACCGTGCTGAGAAGCCACGCGAGCACCACCACACACCGCTGGTTACCCGTTGAGCGATTCCATTCAATTCAAATTTGGCAATATTATTTGCGAAATTAGGTAATTATCATATCTAAATTTGATTTAGATATTTTATTGCCTAAAACATGCTTTACAACATCTTACGTGCATATTTAAATGATAAGTACATTCCCGAATAGGGTTATTTGCCTAATTCGCAACTGCACTTTGATTTTTTTTTATTCCATTTATAAGGCTTTAGAGGAATAATTAATTAAGCGGGAATAAAATTGATATTTTAATCTTTAAGGCTTAAGATCAATTTATCGATTTTATTAGCGAGAAAATCAAGTTTGATTTAGATATTATTCCTTGATCTGAACGATATATGGTATCTTTGATGATTCCGAATGGTTTGGTGCTTGTCTCATCTTGATTGCTTTATTTATCTTGAAATATGTCTGAGTTAGAATATTGCATGTTTTAGGGTTATTTGCATATTTAGGCTAAGCCTTCTATTTATCATGAATTTTCGAAAATAAAAAATCAAAATTCAAATTAATCAATTTAGGTTGCAAAATTTTAATTTGGATTGCATGTTTAATTATTTGGCAATTATTAATTTCGAAAATTAATTAAAAAAACAACAAAAACCATCATGCATGTGTCATGTAGAATTAGGGCATATTTAGTACGTCATTGCATATTAGGGTTAAATTGCACTTAGTTTAATTTTAGATAATATCTTTTCTTAATTTATTATAAGTTTAGGCATTTTTAGATATATTGCATTTTAGGATTATTTAGGTTAAGATAATGTTTTAGTTTAAATTAGGATTTGGCTCAACCTAATTCCTAATATAAATTAAATAGGATCTTAATCTAGTTAGGTAATTTCACATTTCACCAAATTTCGAATTTCATGAAAACTAAAAAAATGTCATAGGTTAAATTAGTTTTATTATTTAGGATAAAATGCATTCTTTTAGGAAAATAAAAAATGTCATATGCATGTCATTAGGGTTAGATTCACTGAAATGCATGTCATTTAGTATTTTTGCTAGGCCAATTTAATTAAAAATTACATGTCATTGGAATTAGGTCATTTAGTTAATATTGCATTGCACATCGCATAATTTTCATTAATTAAGTGAAAAAAAAGAAAAAGAAATTGCGTGTTAATTAGAAACCATATCTATGGTTATTGTTGTTGATTTTAATTTAACATTGCAGATGCTTTCGTTACTTTGAGGTAAGTTTTTACAATTTATTTATTGTTTATTTGGGTGTTAAATTGGTGGATTGCGTACCCGTATGATCACCTCACATGTTAGGGAAATAGATTTAAAATCAATCCAGACTAATGCCAAACATTTTTCAAAATAAAAAGAAAGGTTCTGATAGGGCGTTAGAGAAATCTAACGTAATCAAGTCCCCGAACTCATAAATCTCTAGTTCGTATGAGTAAAGTAAATCTCCCGTTACTTTACTTGGGTTTCTAATCAACCCACCAAAAATAGATTAGTGGCGACTCCTAATTGAAAATCAATCACATCTTTAGAAATTTAAACTTAAGTCGCGAATTGGTATGAGCTTGGGAGAGCCCGAGTTAACTTTAAGCTTAACAATCCATTAGCCAAACCCTATGAGGTTCACCCGAAAAATTGGTCGTAACAACTCCTATCTAAGTCCATCTTTGAATCTTCTAGCTCGATCTATTGGATCTTCAACTAATCTAGGGGGGTACTGTGACTGTTCAGCGAACTTCGCTTCATACTGGTCTACTGTCATTGCACCTTGGCGGAGGCGCTGAAATTCCGCCATCTTCAACTCTTTGTCACTGTTTGAAAAGTATTTACCATTGAAGACCTCAACAAAGGCGTTCGGCCCCGAAACCACACATTCCGGAAACATTATACCTCTGGTGGCTCTCCACCAAGTGCTTGCAATCCCCTGCAGTTGATAGACTGCAAGGACTACCTTCTCCTTTTCAGTGCACCTCAGTAGTGCAAATGCCTTTTCTAAATCTTGAATCTAGAGAGCTGCAGCTTCAGGGTCTCTTGCCCCAGTGAACCCTGGTGGGTTCAACTTCATAAACTATTTGACCAATTTATGCATGGGCCTCTCTCTTTCAACGACTACGTTCCCAACTGGAACTTCGGCAGGTGCGGCAATGGCTGTGGCGGCAGTAGTAGCAGCATCAGAAGCAGCATTAGTGGCAGTAGTAGCGGCTGCAATAGTGGTAGTTGTAGCGGTGGCTGAAACAGTGGTGGCGGCAGCTTGGTTTTGGGCCTGTTATCCCATCTGTGCTCCCATAACTTCAAGCGCCTACATGATTCCTTCGATCCTAGGATCACTAGGGGTTGCTACCCTAGCACCAACTGGAGGTGGTGCCACTCCACTAGCGCTGGCCTCAGCTTGCGCTCTATCTCGGCCACCTCGGATACCGACCCTTGTCGGTGTCCTACCTCGAGTTACTGATACTATGGTCCTCTTTCTAGGAGTATTCTGCTCCTGATCACTCATATTGTAGACTTTCTACAAAATCTGTTCCCAATTCCATACAGAAATAGAAACTGAGTGATCCCCACAAACAATTTACCAAATAACTATCAATCACATGCATCAGCATAAAATAAAGGTCATTCATACTAACTATCCCAAGAACCTATCGCACTTTATCACTCCAAACACAAACTTTGCTCTGATACCATTAAATGGGGATGTCATGCCCCAAACCCCGAGCGCGTGCCCATCCATTGGCGATCGATAAAAATTTTGCAATTTCCTAGGACGAGTTGCCGACCCTTTTATTTTATTGCACATGCAGAAGCAAATTACTTAATTCCCTGACATCAACAACTTGAGATAGAAAAGTAGGAAATATAATCACAAACAAAATATGCTTTTATATATACACTGAGTCATATACAAAAGCCTATACCCAAAAGATTCCAAAAGACTAATTCTAAAAAAGAAACTGTTCTAACTGACCCACCCTTCAGATCCCCTTAGTTCGGCTCCGGGTCCTCCACTTTATGGCCCTGAAAAGAAATGAGCCCACGACGGGGTGAGATATAAATTTCAGTGAGTTCACGCTCTAAACCCCGATTAGGAGGGTAATACGCCTAGAGGCGTCCTAACTACACAATCATACAATCACAGAGACTTATCTCGTCTTAGATCCACCTTGCAGGTCAGCACAGTTCATATACATCATGCATAAAATCTATGCACGTAACAATTAAAACGCCTTACTCAACTCAATAAATCACATGGGTCCTGATTATAGGACCAAATCGTTATGACACGTCCCATACCATGTCACACAATTTTGTCTCATAATCCGGCGTATTTATTTCACTCAACATACGTTCCAATTGATAATTATGCTCCTCTAGGGTACGACCTACTTGAAGTTCGGCGATCTACTGGTGTATCTAGGTATCGTCTCACCCCATTGAGCATGGCTATGTTTCTCAAAGATGACTTTCTCGAAGGAATATAGGTTCAGACTCTACTGCGATCCAAATCTCATATAGGGTAACATCCATCGTCAACGCTTGGGACAGGTTGTCTTAAGCAACACACAACAATTCAATCTCGGCCCAGGACACCGTGCATTGCACTCAAATGCCTCAATTAAATTAGTTATCTTGGCCTATTTTTTTCGTATTAAAAATACTATGTGAAAATAGTTATGTGTGGGTACATGGTCAGATTGGACCTGGAAAATCCATACTTTTTATTTTTTAAAATCCCACTGGTTTATATAGTATATGAAACCATTTTTGGTGTTAAAATCCGACACTCGGGATTTTCTGAATAAATATCAAAATTTACAAATTTTGGAATAATTGACTAAGTTTCCAATCAGCACTCAATTGGCACAAATTAATACTCAATTGTAGAAATTAACCACACCATTGCAATCGGCACGGAATTTTAGTTACCGGCTATCTCGGTCTAATTTTCGAAAAATATTTAATAATTAAATAATTAAAAAAATTAATTAATTAATTCAATTATTCTAAAAAGGCTAACTTAAGCTGGAAATGCCTAATTAAATCTTTAATTGGGCTGAAATCCACGAAGAGAAAATAGCGTGGGCTGCTAGAATGAATATGGGCTGAGTTGGGGATTTGGGCTTGGCTGAGTTGGAAAGAAGCAGCTTCGGTGGGGCTTCGCTGCCTTCATGCGAAACAGTGGAGGATGGAGCTTCGAAGATGGAAGCTGACTAGTGGAGAGTAAGCTGACTTCGGTAGAGATGGAAGGCGTGAGTGGACGATGTTTGCTGGCGACAAAAATCCATGGAGATGGGGCAGTCGTGGCAACAAAAGGAAGAAGGAGGGGATGCTGGCGAGCATTAGTCTTTGGTGGCAGAGGAAGAACGCAGACGAAGATGCAGGAAAATGAAATGAAAGTGGGAGCAGCACGTGGACAGGGATGAGGGGTGCTTGATGTGTGAGAGGGAGAGAAGACCGAAGATGGTGGAGTTGCAGATTTGACTGGAACGTGGCAGCTGAGGGCCTTCGGTGGTGAAGAGAATGGAGATGACGTGAGGGTGTGAGCTTCGAAGAGAATGAAAGAAAAAAAATGAAAGAAAAAGGCAGAGGTAGTTGGTTTGGTCAAAGAGCTCACGCGAAGGAAAAGATAGCGGAATGAGGGAAGCAGCTGGCATGGCTTGCTGAAGAAGCTGAGGAAAAGGAAGAAAGATCAGCAAGGTTATCCACTCCATTGAAGGCTTGGTCCCCTATTTCTTTCTTGCATAATAATTCCACAATTAATCCAATTTTGGTGCCAAAGTTGCACCCCCCATCCTAGCTCTGAATTTCACTAAATTGAACTTCAATTTCCTCAATTCGACGTCCAAATTTTGATGAAGAAGAAGTCCCCAAGATTTTTGCAAGTCCTCTTCACCAAGTAGCTCGGTAAGGAGGCCTAAAATCCCTTCAATTTGGTCCGTCCGAATTCCCCTTATTTTACGAATCGTGCGAAACGATTTTCCGTAAAAATCCCGAAATCGCCGAAATTTTTTTAGAAGATGAGCCGACGTTCCTAAAATAAATCGTGACATGACAGAACTTTTAATTTTTGAAATCGGGTTCAATTTGGTGGTTAATTTTAATCTAATGCAATTTTAGCGTGACCTAACCTACCGGGTAGTTTCCAAGAATTTTTAGCGCAATTGACCCGTGACCGATTTATCTCGAGTCACAATGTATATCTTCAACATATTGGTGACTTTCGGTTGTCGTGAAAATCTCAAGGTTTCAAATGCAGACACAGGGTACAAAAATGATATAAAAATCGGTCTAGTGCCGTTTGACAGAAATTTTGCAATCAGGTGGAATCACCCACACACTAATCACATATCTCTATCATATCAATCTATCTCCGATTTCTAATCGATTTTGACAATACCATAATGACCCTTACAGATAAACACGGTCGAACAGTCGATTCCTAGTCGAATTCTTAAGTTTATTATGTTTAGATTCCTCAATGGCTTTACCAAGTAGTTTAGTTATCTTGTGAGTGATCGGCTCAGAGAATAACACTATAGGCGCGTTGATGAAAAACCCGATTTATTAAATTGAAAATAAAATATGAAAATTCAAGCTGTCATAGTTAATCTCACAAAATTTACAAAGCATAGAAATAGAAATGATTTTTCTTCAAAATTAGTGGCAAACCTCATCCACTCACATTACCCTTTTCTTTTTTTCTTTTTTTGTTTTTGTACGTAAGGTGTATTCCTAAACTCTGGAGCTCATCTATTAGTAGTTTTGCAGGCTCCAAGTGGGTCCACCTAAGAAACCCCCATAAACGCATAAACCCCCGTTCGAAAGAGGGAAGTCTTAAATTCTCCACCTCTCCATTCTCATAAGGAATGGTGGCCACTAGAGCAAGCCCCCAGTGGTTCCTCTCATTGGATGATGACATGTACATTTAAGATCCAAATAAAATTAGTATATACTAAGATTAAAAACATTTAAATTGAATGGGATATCATAAAGGAGTAGAAATTTTATATACATGTGGTTATTGTTAGTCCGAAGAAAAAATGTGGGCTTGAAATTTTAAAATAGGTCATTAGAATAGTCTCATATTCATACGTTGAAAATCATATCATTCTTGCCTAATGCGATAATTTTTCCATTTCTTACTCATTTGACAATTGGATGAAGATACTCTACCCGAATCACACATAGTCTTATTTGTGTTCGAAATAATTTTTGATCACATTAATGCATGTAGTAATATATTCACAATTGGAATGCGAAAAGACATTCATGGAAGTATTGTGTAGGCACAAAAGATAGACACCTTTTTTGAACATGATGAATCACCCCATCCATGGGGAAGTTTCCGATCTCAAGAAAAAAATGGGACATGGAAAGTTCAAAAAAGCTAACAAGCATAGTTTCTCCTCCTTAAGTGTGAAAGCAAAAGCAAATTGTCAAATCATGGAGCAAGGGTTCCTTTTGATAATGCTAGTACGAACACCTAGAAGAGGTGAATAGGTGTTTAAAAGAATTTTTGATAAATAAATAAATTTCAAACAAAGTCTAAGAACCAAATAGAGTCTGATAAGCAAATCACAAGACTTCTAATAAATGTTCAGAATCGGATAAGAGATGGAATTGATTTTTACGATACTTAAAAGAATGCAACATATTTCAATAAAATGAGTTGGTGAAAGAGAATATTGCACATGAAATTTATAGTGGTTTGGTTTAATTTAAACTTATGTCTACTCTCCCACGCTGACAGCCTTCTGGTTGGAATTCACTATAGCATCAATAGAGAAGTACAATTTTTGAGTGCAAACACTCAATGGAAGATCCCTAGGAATCGCTTCCTAAGTAACCTCTTCCTCCATCGATTGTCAATTCGTGCTTTAAGGTGATTCATCCCCGGTGAGATTAAAATGCGTCGGACCTTCAGGGACAAATCGAGGCCCGTGACTAACAATGCGAGAGGATTTCCTCTAATAAGACATCGAAACGGATTTGGAGGATTTTGATGACATATTCGAGAGTGATCGAGTGAAAATTTTTGCAAAGAATGTGAGAGTAGATCAAGAGAAGCAAGGGTTTGAGAAAAAGATAAGGGTTTGTAAAGAGTCTAGATATCAAGGAAAAAAGGTCAAAGATTTTATTTTAAAAAAATGAACTAGGGCAACCGAACACGCACAAAAAAAAAAAAATTCTATTTTAAAAAATAAAAATAAAATAGTAACTGTCAATAATTTTGAAATATTAATCGTGAAAAACTAGCAGAGATATAACAATTTCCAAAATAAAAGGCAAGTAATAATTTGAGAATAATCATACATGTTCAAGAATGAAAGAAACTTATGAGCCAAAATTTGAAATATAATTACCTCGAGTCCGGGAAGGGCTTTCGAATGATGTTTCTACCATAGGTTGAACTGATGAGTTTGCTCTCCAATAAACTTTAACCAGATGTAAGAGTAATATTCAGCTTTTCATGAATGAACTTGAATGATCATTTCTCCAATGGCTTGGTAAAGATATCTACCAGCTGATTCTTCAGATCAATGAATTGAACATTGATTTCGCCATTTTACATATGGTTTCTTATGAAATGATGGCGATTTTCAATATGCTTTGCCCTTAAATGAATAATAGGATTTTTGGTGATGTTGATCTCACTTGTGTTGTCACATATGATTTCAATGCAAGATTCTTCTATTCCATAGTCCTTAAGTTGTTGCATGGTCTAAAGAATTTGTGAACAGTAACTTTCAAGAGCAACATATTCTGCTTTTACCGTTGAGAGTGCCACAGTTTTATGCTTTTTTGAGAACTAGGACACTAACATTTGTCCCAAGAGTCGGCACGCTCTTGAAGTACTTTTCCTATCAACTTTACAACTAACTAGATCAGCATCTGAGTATCCAAGTAATGTAAAGTCTTCTCCTTTTGAATACCACATATCTAACTTTGGATTGGTTGCAATATATTTGATAATACGTTTGATAGCACTGAAATGAGATTCTTTAGGATCACCTTGGAATCTAGCACACATACACACATTGAATAAAATTTCAGTTCGAGAAGCGGTAAGATAGAGAAAAGAATCAATCATGATTCTATATGTCTTTTGGTCTACTTTATTTCTATATTATTCATCATTGTCAAGTTTGGAAGAACTTGACATAGGAGTCTCAATCTTCTTGCAGTTTTCCATCTCAAACTTCTTGATAACATCTCTGGCATTCTCTTGATAAATGAAAGTTCATTTCTTTGATTGTTTGACTTGTAGACCCAGAAGGAATGTTAACTCATCCATCATGCTCATTTTGAATTCTTTCAGAAATTTACTCAATCTCTAATACTAAGCTTGAGGTGCCTATTTCAAATCGTACAAAGCCTTCTTCAGTCTGTAGACCAAGTCTAGTTTTCTAGGATCTTTGAATCCTAGTGGTTGTTCCACATAGACTTCTTCTTGTATGAACCCATTTAAGAATGCACTCTTGACATCCATCTGGAATAACCTAAAATTATGGAAACATGCATATGCTAGCAATAATCTTATGGCTTCTAACCTGACTACAAGTGCATATGTCTCATTATAGTCTATTCATTCCTTTTGCATATAACCTTTTGCAAGAAGCCTTACTTTGTTTCTAGTTACTTTACCCTTTTCATTCATCTTGTTTCTGAACACCCACTTTGCTCCAATCACAGATTTTCCTTTTGGTTTTGGAACTAACTCCCAGACATCATTAATTATGAATTGTCTGAGTTCTTCCTGCATTGTTTCTATCCAGCTTTCATCAGATAAAACTTCTTATACTCCCCTTGGTTATATTTCAGAAATAAGAGCTAGAGCACTTGAGTATTCATTTACTTTTGATCTGGTTGAAATCCCTTCTTCTATAGTGCTAATAATGAGCTCTTTAGAATGGCTTGATTTGTGCTTTCAGTTACTGTTGGATTTGTCACTTTTTGCAGGGGTTTGCTGAACGTCTATTTTCTTTGATTCTTCTGACTTTTCTTCTGCTTGACTTTGATCACCAAAAGATTGAGGTTCCTCGGGGGAATTAGACTCCATTAAGTCTAAAACTAATTTAGACTTTGAAAGTTAAGTATGGTTTTGTTGGTTCTTAACAATTTCTTGAAATCTAACATTCATGGATTTTTCGAAAGTTTGTGTATTCTTGTTTAAGACTCTATAAGCTTTGCTTGAAGTAGAATAGCCAAGAAATATTCCTTCATCCGATCTTTTTTCAAATTTCCCAGGCCGATCATTTCTATTTTTCAAAATAAAACACTTGCAACCAAACACATGAAAATAAGATATATTTGGCTTTTTTCCTTTGTAAACTTCATAGGGAGTTTCCTCTAGGATAAGCCTTAAAAATACTCTGTTAATTATAACAAAAAGTAGAAACTGCTTCTACCCAAAAATGAGAAGAGATTACTTTCTATTAGCAAAGTTCTGGCCATCTCCTGTAAAGACGTATTTTTCCTTTCTACAACTCTATATTACTCTGGAGTGTATGAAGAGAAGAACACATGTTGTAGACCATTCTCATCACAAAAATATGCAAAGTCTTGATTCTCAAATTCTCCCCCATGATCAGTCTTTATACTTGAAATGGCATAACCTTTCTCATTTTGAACCTTCTTAGCAAACTTTGAAAAATATGGAAAGGTTTTTGCTTTATTCACCAAGAAGAAAACCCACATAAATCTTGAATAATCATCCACAACTACCAAACAATATTTCTTACCACTAATACTTTGTGTTCTAGTTGGTCGAAAAAGATCCATGTGAATAAGCTGCAAGACGCAATTAATGGAAACTTGATTTATAGGTTTAAATGAGCTTCTGACATGTTTTCCCAAGATAAATGAAGTACACAACTCAGACTTTTGATATAAAATTCTAGGAAGACCACGAACCAGCTTCTTAGACGATAGTTTAGCAATATGTTTCATACTCACATGTCCAAGCTTGCGATGCCAGAGATTTGCTTCATCTTGAATTGAAATAAGACATTGAGAGCTCTCTAGACTTATGTCCAGAAGATAAATATTGTCATGTCTTCGCCCAGTGAAAGTTTGAGAGAAGTCTCGACTTATTCCAAAACAAACATTTTCTTGGAAATTGATTCTGAATCCTGTATCACCTAACCGTCTTATGTTAGAAGATTGTAATTCAAACCTTTCACAAAGGAAACATTGTTGATGATCAAACTTTCAATCCTCACTGTTCCATGTCTAAAATTTTTTCCTTTGTTGTTCCCACTAAACGAAACATTTCCTCCTTTTTGTTTTTCCAGTTTTACGAAACTGCTTGAATCTCTAGTCATATGTCTAGAATAACCATTGTCTAAATACCATTTGCCTTTTCTTTTAACAGTAACCCGCAGTTAAAAAGAAATCTCAAACTTTCTTTGGTACCTAAATTTTCTTGGGTCCTATCGAGTTAGTTTTAAAAGCAGCATTTGCCCAATTCTTCTTAACAAGTCTCCAAACTTTAGGACATTCATTCTTAAAATGTTTTGAGCTATTACACTTAGAACATTTAAGAGCACTTCAACCAACAAGTTTTACAAAAACTTTTTGAAAATGATTTTTATAAGAAGATTTTGAAGGTCTTTGTCTAAGTCTCTCATTGACTTTAAGAAAATCGATCAAAAGAGTACTTTCTTTACTCATACCCAAACCATATTTGTTATAATAGGGTATTTGAGCTGAAATGATTTTCTCTAAAGTTTTTGATCATTTGGAGAACTTTGTAAAAATATCTGAAATCTCATTTTTCAAACATTCATTTTTTTTTTTTCAGTATTTTCTTTCAAATCATCAAAATCATTTTTCAAATTCTCAAACTTTTCTCTCCAAGAATTATCCTTTTGCCTGAGTTTTGAATTTTCATTCTTTAATTTGGAGATCTTTTTAAAAGAAGATTTAAGGTTCAAGCAAAGTTCATCTATATATTTAGAAACTTTAATAAGAATTTCTAAATGACTTACCTCGATTTCCTAGTCAGATTCTAAGTCTGTGTCAGAGTTTGACTCTAATTTTGAGTCTTTTGAGTGAGCCATCAGACACATATTTACAAACTCCTCTTTACTTTCCCCACATTCTGTATCACTCTATGTTTATGCTTTTAGAGTTTTGTTGTATTTTTTTCATACTTTGGTTTCTTCTTTTTTAACAAGGGACAGTTAGACTTGATGTGTCCTTTCTTCCTGCACTCAAAGCATATCACATCCTTGCTAGATTCAACATCTTCCATTGACTTTTTTGGGAAATTTTGCTTGCTTTTCTTTATCCAATTCAATCTTCTTCTTTTCCTATTCAGTTTCCTGAATTTCCTTATCATGAGAGCTAGTTCCTCCTCGTCCATATTGTTTAATGTATATGTATCATCATAATCAACATTAGACTTAAGCGCAATTGACTTCTTACCTTTTGGATCCTCTTCGTCATTGATTTGCTTCACTTCATATGATTGAAGAGTGCTTATCAACTCGTCAATAGAAAGAGGCATGATTCTTTGTATTTCTCGGATTGATTTTTTCACATGGTTCCAGTCCTTTGAAAGTCCTCGCAGAAGTTTATTGACCTTCATTAGAGCAGAAATTGTTGACCTTGATATGCCAACCCATTTACAATTCTTGTAAATCAATTGAACATATCTCCAATGAACTCTCCAGGCTTCATTCTGAAGGATTCATATTGGTTAAGATATTTATTTTTGTCTCCTTTACACGATCTATTCAATCAAAGGTGACATGAAGTCTATCCTAGACTTCTTTAGCTATTTCACATGAGGAAATTCTGTTATATTCAACAGGAGACAAGGCACAATATAAAGAATGGATGGCTTTTGCATTAAGAGCCTATCTCTTGGTAATATCTGCTTGGTTGGAATCCTTAGCATCCTTATCTAAAACTTATTTTCCCTTGTTAGACGCTGAAGTTGCCTTTGGGTTGATTCTTCTTTCTACAACATTGAGATCCAGAAGAACGCCTTCATTTTATTCTTCCACACACTGTATTCTTTTCCATCAAAATAAGGTGGCTTGGTATTGCTCTGCCCCTCCACGAGTGCTAGTGCTAAACAACTAGTCATAGAAGATCTTTAGCTTAGAAGTATAAACACTTCAACAAAAGAGCACCGATTTCTAATACTAATTGAAAATGCTAGTACTAACACCTAGAAAGGAGTGAATAGATGTTTAAAATAAACCTTAACAAATAAATACGGAATAAAATAAGTTGCGAGTAAAGTCTGAAAAATGATTAGAGTTTGATTAAATGAGCTACTAAACTTCAAGTGAAAATTTAGAATCAGATGAGAGATGAAATAGTTTTTGCAATATTGAAAAAGAGGATGTAACAGATAACACTAAAAAGAGTTAAGGGAAGAAAAAATTGCACACGAGATTTATAGTGGTTCAGCTTAGATCAAATCTACGTCCATTCTCTCACACTGGTAGGCTTTTGGTTGAAATTCACTAAAATATCAACAGAGAAGTACAATATTTTGAGTGCAAACACTCAGATGAAGATTTCTTTCTCCTTCGTTAAGTCACTCTTCTTGTGATTTTCTCTATTAAATAAAATTTGTAAGAGCTATCATTGAAGAACAAGTGGTTGGAAAGGTTTCAGACTTTGGAATTTCAATTTTCATCCATTATCTCAAATAGACTAAATGACCTCCTTAAATAATCCTCCACACCTTACTAGCCGTTGGCATTCTCCAAAGGAATTTCTTCCAATCAATCCGTTAGACATAATCAATTAAGGAAATCTTGTAGCCGTTTAAAGATTGAGATGAAAATCCGTTGATTCTAGTCACCCATACAATCAGAATCTAAGTTTCCATAAGTAGATGCTTCCCAAAAAGGAACTTCTCTTCAAAATTGATTCCATCAATGTATTTATAGAAGGTAAGTGAGATTCTTCGCCAGAAAACCAGATATTAAAGAATAAATCCCTATTGTGTTCATACCGAATCCTTGTCACAAAATCAATAAATTTGAGTCTGAGTATATCTTCGTTTTGGACTTGGTTTCGGTTTGGATTGCATTAGAGTGGGAAAGACTTCTGGAATAAATAGACTTTGACAAGAATCTTTGATATGACTTTAGAAGTCTACTATTCTTCAAAATAAGAACAAGAACAATAAAGTTTCGTCAACTTTAAAACTTGATAAGAGTTTTCTCAACAAAATCTTGGGGTGGTGCTTGCTGAATTTACCTTGTTTTGCATAAGGGAAAAGGGATGTTTAATTATAGTACATAAAAATCATACCAACAAGAATGTTTCTTTTCTTGTTCGGATATTTTGAGATCGGCAGCCCATCAAACTAAATTCAAATCTTGATTTGCTGCTTTTCCATTTTCTTGGTGGTTGAGAAAATAAGTTGAAGTACGTGACCCCCGAGAGATGAATAGTCAAACGATGAGCTGTCAAAGAGAAGCAGAAACAATCAAACCACTTAGCACGAAAATAAATCGGTATATTAACTTCTAGGATTGGTGAATCCTTCGATATGTCGGAATCAAATGAGATTGATCATGATAGCTTAGAGCATGTGAGTAAGTCGCTGAGACTTTGCTTCAGAAGGAATGGTTTAATCTTTCGTAGGTGGCTATCATGGATATAGAAAGAACATTGGGTCAATCAAGGTAGTTTGCATCGTTTTAATGTGCTTGATATATAGGTACCATATGATACATAGATAGTGTTTAGAAGTTATTACACGGTTTATAGAATATGTGGATCCAAATCATTTGAACCATACCCAATCATGGGCAGCTACGCTGGATTAGAGTCTTTATTCATCGCCGAGGTTGAGGGTTCGAAACTCCCAGTTGCTGAAGTGTTGTAAATGGGGGGTCATGGTGTTGGGGTCCTGTATTAGTCTCCCTCGAGGTATAGGAGTCAGTCCCAATGGTGCCACTGGACACGGCGGGTCAAGGCGGAGTCTTCGGTTACCAAAAAAAAAATCATTTGAACCATTAATTACATGAGTCTCAAAAAGGGAGTCGCATGATTGACAGTTTAGATAGACTTGGTTTATGTGATCTAAATCATGTAATGATTTTTGAGTGTATACAACATCTCCTAGAAATGCAAGTTAATCTCTTTTAACACTCAAAATTCATATGGTAGTGGCTTCATGTTCAGCCTCGTGCTCATCTCCAAGTCAAATTGAGCATCTGTTTTTAGTTGTCATGTTCCAAGGGAGATGATAATCTTTCCTTTGTCCTTTTTCTTTGTGCCCCTCCCTCCGTATGGTGGAAAGTGGAGAAGAAACAAGGAGAGGAAATGGTTAACCTCCCTATAGATTGTCTCGGAGATGTTATTTATTTTTGTGATCTCACATTTTAGACCCACATTTTCTCTTAAAGTTGCGACTATTCGACATAATTTTTTTTTTCCATGCTTCGTACCCTTTCGTGACAACCGCCCATTTGGTAACCGTCTTGATGGGAGACGAGATATAATAAGGAATGTACGTTCATTTCTGACAGCTGATGACAAGATCTAATTCAAACTCTTTCATTCAGAATACACCATCAGTACAAGAGTGAATTGGGGTAGTAGAGTGTCCCCAATTTTCTTTGATTTCAGGTTTTTCTGACGAATGCGAACAAGAACAATGGCTAGAGGTTTGTCTTCAATTGATCCTGGCTTCCGCATATGAATTTTTACGTCTAACAGGAGAGTCTAGATCTGATCAATGAACAGGCCGAAAACAAGCATTGGCTATAGAAATTCTTCTCCAAACCCGTCCTTGATAAAAAAATAAGAAATAAAAAAACTTGTATACTCCTATGCAAGCAAATCAGGGTTAATTCATGTAGTTGCACATGGTCCAGATCGAAGATGGCATGATAGATAGAGATCTCATGGTACCGCTACTATACGAGAGCTCCAGTATCAAATCCCAGAAAATTCGCATTGAATCGAGGGAAGCTATGGACTTTAGGATATGCAGGATGACAATGGAGTGCAATTGAAAGATAGATTCTTTGATTTTTCTTTTTTTGGCAGAAGTAGTAAGGCAGCCTTTCAGGGTCGAGTGCTTGCTCTAGCTATAGGTTTGCCAGCTTGAAATCTGATATATTTTGATAGCAGAAGCAGTCAACTTGCTGAATCTGCGCACAAATGAGAAAGCGGCAGTGGAATAAACAGGTTCCAAATTTGAAAGCCACAATCAATGTAAAAGTGTCAGTTTATTAAACCGTCACAAGATTGAAGAGAATTGCCTAAGAGAATTACAAGGCCCTGTTCGTGGCGGGTAGCTCTTCTACTTGATGATGCCGGAGGAGACGAAGGTGTGGACGCTGGAGGAGCTCGTTCGGGAAATACTCCTGGTGGAGCTCCAGGGCGAGAGAAATAGAGATGCAACAGTGAAGGCTGCGGCGAGGGGCAAACAGTGAGCTGCCTTGGTGAAGCCTCGGTGTTTGCCCCTCGCCGCTGCCTCTGTGGCCATGTCCCTTGCTGCACAGACCTCCACTCAGTGTATTTACCGAACGAGGCCCGCCCCCTTCTCTCCGGCATCATCAAGTAGAAGAGATACCCGCCGCGAACAAGGCAGCAGCCCTGCCTAAGGTGACCGCCCTTTAAAACAGTATGAATTTCATGGATAATGCTCCAAGGGGAGCCTGCCCCCTTCATCTCCATCAGGACAATGCTCGTGCCAGTTAGTTCGACTCGAGCTGCAGCCCCGGTGAGGGTGCTACGATGGACGCCAGAGTTGCTGTCGTTGCCGATGAATGCCACCGAGATCAACAAAGGATGGTAACGAAATATGACCTGAGATCTACTCTACATGTGGATGGATAGCACTCCTGATTTCCATTCAACACAGGTTTAACCGTGTGAAATATTTTGGGGGCTTGATGTAAATTTGAGACATCTCTTTATTTTATAAAATGGGAAAATGTAATTCTCCTTCTCTTGTCCAACGTCTTGGTGCTTGTTATTTCTCTTCACCATCAGTCTATTTTCCAAAAAAACCATTCCCATGAACTTGGGTGTTTCAGTTATTTCAGTTAATTTCGGCATTGAATGTTCTTACTTAGCATAAAATTCCTAGCATTGCAGTTCTCCTGAAGTGGCTATAAACTTTTCCTACTTTGTCACGGAGTGCTGGAATTTATTTGATTTCGTGCCAAGGGTTTAGGATTTCCAATAAACTTTTACTGTAAAAACACTTCCGATCGCCTAAAACGCTGCTTAGAATATAAAGAAATTATTTCAAATTTCGATCCGTGGGAAGAATTCTCTTCTTGACGATTGATGCTTCATTAGTAGTGCTCTGTTGTTTATAATCTTATATCATAAAAGCATGACAGGCAAAATAGTGTGCTTGAGTAGGTTTTGAGAAGCTGCAAATCGCTTATTAATATATTTATTTAAATTTGATTAATATAAATATAGATTTATTAAAAACTATTTAATAATTTATTAAATATTAATTATTTAAGTCAGCTTTTTATTATTAACTTATGTAATTATATTATTAAAAATCACATCGTGACCATCTTTGAACATTAATTATTAGTTTCGGCTCAAATCGACCCATTTAATCTGTTTCAGTCCATTTATATGCAATATAAGTTCAAAAAACCATACTTGATTTGACACGTATCTAGTTCATACATGACTCGAACTACATTAATTAAACACATAGAATTAGAAAACAAAAACTTTTATGTTATGCATGTAGTGATTTATTGCCCACTCATACATGTTCAAATCGAATGAAGATAAATAATAGGTAATATTCTAATTAACTTCCCTTGGCATACACTGTGAAACATGATGGGTTTAGATACGTGTCGAGATAATTTTTTCTATCATATAACTTTTATTCTTAGTTAATTTATAGTATTAAAATTCACTATATAATAAGATATTTGTAATTTAATTTGGAGACTTTAAAGATATTTTGCAAGCTTTTTTTTTGAATTAAAAAAAATTAAATTCTATTTACAGATGAAAGTTTCATCTTATTAAATTTTGAAAGTACTAAATCTTCTATGACTTTTTTTTTTTTTTTTTACTTAGAAACTTTTGAACTTTTATTTGGAAAATGAAAGACGCCTCATTAAATTAAACACATCATTTGTCCAAAAAATCTACTTTTAGTGTAATTAATTAGATACGGTTACAAGTCACAAATAGATAAATACTTATTTTTTCCAGCATTATAAATTAGAAACTTTGGTGGACAGTATCCATAGGGCAAGTGATATTTAATCCTTTGTTGCATTGGACAATTAGGGATTGGTCCGACCCTTGGACAAAAATTAATTCATATTCATGTCACATGCAAATCACATGGTCCTACGCACTGTGTTATCATGTACCATTGTACATGTGATCGAAGAGACTTTTTAAAGATGTGATTGGCCATGGGGAGCTTAAACTCCACACTCAACTCCTTGCTGATTAAAATTCGATCTCCGGTGGTTTAATGGCCATGCGCGATTATCGATTCAATTCTGTTTTAAAAAGGAGGAAAAATTGGGGTGAAAGCTAATCCACATGTTACGCAAACAGAGGGAAATTTAATCGAAAGGCGTTTAAGCTTGAAAAGAGAAAACAGATTTTGCCGACTCTCATCAATAAGAAGAACCCCCCGTCCGTATATAGAGAAACCTGGAACACGACGGAAGGGGGAGGCTTTACACATAATCCATGGCCAAAAGCGAGACACTACAGAGAGAGAGGTTCGGTCACCGTCTCTTCAAGTGGAGGTCTGCAGCGAGAGACATGGAGATGCAAAGGAACGGAGGCAGCGGCGGCGGCGGTGGCTCACTGTTTGCCACCTCACCGCAGCCTTCTGCTGTTCCTTTGCATTTCCAAGTTCTCTGGCGGCAGACCTCGACTCGGAGAATTTACCGAGCAACTCCTGCCCGCCCTTCATCTCCGGCATCGAGCGGAAGAGCACCCATCACGAAGACGTCACTGTACATCTCAAGGCTTATGCTTGCTTATAACTGGAGATGTTCTAATGTGATAGTAGCATCTCAATGATTTCTCATTTAATCTTAGATGCTTCTCTGAGAACAGTAAACAAAATTCAAAGTATCATTCAGTAGATGATGCTATGCATGAAAAGATTTACAGCAAACACAAACATTATATTTCAGAATTCGTAAGATTCAAAGTATTGTTGTACAAAACCTGCTATTGTTTTACAAGCGGCCATCTCACAACACGATGACCACCATTCCCGAGCCATCGCTCCATTGAAGAACACATTATGACCACCTCCGCTGTCGCAGGATAGCTACTGATATCGTCTCCTCTACTTCAATGCTTCCATCATATGCCTCATTCCCATGAAACCACCTGCAACTCCCGCCATCATCTCCACCATTAAATATGTCTGGAGTTTTTAGCCTAATATATGACACCGGTCCCGCATTAAAGTGTGTTAGAACCCCGATGGGAAACTACGAGGTTTCTTGGACGCTTGGGTTTGCCGTTGTTTTCAATTCAAATTGGACTTTTATTTATGCGCAAGATATTTTGGTGAAGTCAGTTTCAACGTGGGTTCATGACATATAAACTCTTCAAGAGGCGGTTTTTGCTTTTCAGTTGTTCTGTTGCAATACAAAAGAAGTCCACAAGCTTTTTTTAATATCAAAGCTTCTTCTTCAAAGATTTCACTCGGTGATTTGTGCAGTACATCCAATTTGGATTGCTTGTCTCAAGGAAGGCATGAGTGTTTAGAAGTAGTGAGGTTAATTATCCGTGATTTACTTTAACAAGTTATTACATGAGACACAATATCGTGTACTAGAACTGTGAAACAGTTGAGCGGTTGAGCGATTGTAACTCTATAATTCTCCAAGTGATTATTAGATCTTTTACAGTCAGCTCCCCGTGTGATCAAACTGAAATAAAGGAAGAAACCACAACACTATTATTTATCCTTGCTAGTTACAAGTATGTCTTTAAATGAAAATGATATCTCCCCCAATCAAATCATTTGCAGCATTAGCACCAATGTTGTGTAAAAGTACATTTTCACAAACCAAACATAACCTATGAATTATAGGAGATTATGTAACCACTTCTATAAAAATCGTCATTTATCAGAAAATATAAACCCAAACCTATGGCTTGTCCCATGTACATTGCACATACAAAGAACAAAAGAATGAGAAAAGGATGAGAAAACTTCTTTTAGATGGTCTCTGGAATACTTTGCAAAGCTGGTCTCCATGAACGATGACCACCGAAACCCGACCGACGATGATCGGAAGCGTTCTTGTTAATCAGAAGAGGCAAGACTTGCTCTAGAGACAGTCCTTGAGCCTTGATTTTCTCCACCAACTTCTCTAGGTTTTCCTTACTGATCTTGATCTTGATCTCTCTCCTGCGTGAAGAAGAAGAAACTCTCTTTCCATCAGCACCATCAAGAAGCCTCTTGCTTGCTCCTCCCTCGTTAAACAGCACGTTCCCATCATCACCAGCCCAGATCATGGATGATGATGATGAAGACTCAGCTCTGCAACAGTTTCCCATTCTTGAAACACCAGCAAAATGTCAGCTTGTGGTGAGAGAAGATTGAAGCGACGTTGAATAATTTACCGTGCTTGATTTGGGTGAATGCGAGCGTTTATGGATATATATGTGTGTGGGTGGCGAAGGAGAAGAACAGAAATGTCCAGATTTGGCTGTGGAGAGTGGATAAAGATGGAAAAAGAGTAAGCAAATGAAAGGGATATATGTGTGTGTGGGTGGCGAAGGCGAAGAATAGAAAGGTCCAGATTTGGTTATGGGGAGTGGATAAAGATGGAGAAAGAGTAAGCAAATGAGAGAGAGATTGTGATCCTTGAGACTCCATCCACCATACACCATAAAAAACGGAGCACACCCAATTCCTCAACAAATTCAAATCATTATATAAAGGTACAGCTTGATATTTGAATATTCTAACACTCTTTTTGAATATATGCTAAATTCGACTTAAGAAAAATCGCATCAATATATAATAAAAAACTAAATACTGATCAAGATTCATGACTTGGTTATGGATATATATATGTGTGTGTGGGTGGCGAAGGAGACAAAGAGAAAGGTCCAGATTCATGACTCGGTTATGGAGAGAGGACAAAGATTGAGAAAGAGTAAGCAAATGACAGAGAGAAAGAGAGAGAGAGAGGTGACACGTAAGACGATGGGACTCACCTGGGTTGACTTTTTTGAGCGACGAATCATATATCTTCTCATTCACGAGCATGACAACTTCAACGGCTGAGCTACTAAACAGGCTTGAAGCTCGAGCTCCTTGTCTATGTTCAAAAACTATAAAATAATATATTTGCAAACTATTTTCTAGATGGCTAGACAAGTTTTGATGGGGTATTAGCCTTCAGCCTAGAGTATAACCCTATTTAGGAAATGATGCCAAAATTAAAATAAAAAATAAAATCATGTGATGTTATGTTGGGAAAGAGATGAATCTAGAAGTTGACTTTGTGATCGGATGAGGAAGTTGCACCAAACCTTGTGATTATTGGACATAATCTAGGCAATAGCGCGTTTGATTCTCGGACATAGTCTACACTTCTTATGCTGCCTTTCGCTTTGATATACCCCCTTAAATAAATCGTACATTAAGTTTTCATACATTCAATTTTATTGATAATTTAATATTACTAAATCACATATGAAACTCTAGTTCCCAAATTTAGAAAATTCATATTCTCAAAATTCCTTGATTGCTCTCTCGCAATCTAACTAGCCTGAAGTCACCACCACTCTACCCCCTACCATTAGCGTTAATGTTAGCACTTGTCCGCTTGCAGTCGCAACTATCATTGGTGTTGGGTTTGTCGGATTCCCAAAAACCGGATTCGACACTAAATCGAACCCCTAAAACGAATGCGGAAGATAAGCCCGGGAAAAACATGTATCACCGATCTTAAAGTACACCACGGAATTGAGCGTACCTTGTTAGCTACAGATTAAACACCAACGCCAATAAGAGGAAGAAAAAACCGATCCAGTTCGATTCGATGACGTCGATTGGCCTTGAAGGGAAAATGGCGTCGCCGTTTGCGCTCGTTTTTCTTTTGGAGGGAGAGAGGGAGAGAAAACGTACGTTATTATGCCAAAAGGTGTCTTCGTCTCTCTCTTTCATCCCTTATATACATTCCCTCAAAAAATAGAAACGTACCCTTTCATCCATGGGCCCTAATATTGTGAGCTGGGCTTTCAGGCCCAACATGGGCGGACGGGCCTTAAGTCCATCATATAAAACCATCAATTGGCTTTGTTGCTGTCTCTTCTGCCCTCACTTTGAGACCCCATCTATGCATCTCTCTTTTGACTTCGCTCCCTAGATCTCTCTTCATGGTTGTGGTCCGCACCTTAGCCTCGTTGCCTTGCATGATGTCAAACTCGACCTCAATCATGGAGAGAGAGAGAGTTAGCGATCCTTAGAGTTAACCTCTAACTTGATTCGCTAATGAAAAAGGGTCTATGTCTAACTATTTTTGTAAATGACGAAATTTTTTTTCATATATTCATTGTAGGTGATATAAACGATCACTTTTTTGAAATTTTTATCCATGAAACAAACATGTCCTTAATTAAGTTTAAGTTGGAAAATAAATACTTAACACTAATAATTTATTATCTGTATTTATTTCTTTATAATATCAATATATCAACTGTTATATATTGAGTATACAGAGAGTTTGGAAGCAAACCGCTAGAGGAGGCTCATTCCAAGTGCTCAAGCCAAGCCAAATTAGCATGGTTTGATACGTCTTCTGCCGAACCAAGCTATCCCAGCCGAATTGGACGTGTGAAATGCAAAGAAAATGGCATCTTTTTATTTATTTATTTATTTTTTATTTTTTGGGATTTTGACACAAAGTGAATGTGAACTTGAATTTGTGAAGGAATCTTTGTAACAAACTTGAATTTTCTCTTCCGTTTTCACTTGCACGGGTGACTTTCTTTGCGTAGTGAATTTTTTTTTTTTTTTTTTTTGGTACGGAGGAACCAGCTTGCAGTTTCTTAAACCCCTGCACTTAGTAGTGAATTTTTTATGTTTCGATTTTTTGAATATCTGATTAATTTCACAAGCAAAATAGAGTACTCTATTAATATCTCACCGAGTCCGTCGATCTCTCCTTGTTGAACATCATCAAGTAATGCCCTTTTTTTTCATTTATTTATTTATTTTTAGGCCAGGCTGTTCTTTATTGGTGAATGCCGTTCAAACTGAGTTGCATACATAAGTTAGCAAATAATTTATGTCCATATGTTCCATGACCATCAGTTTTTTACATTATCGTTGCTAAAACTGGGACTCGATTTTACCATCACCATTGTAATCAACAGAACGAACTTTTCTTCAACCATTGAAATTGTAACGACCCGGGCCCACTGTGTAATATTGTCTGCTTTTGACACTGAGTTTTCATGGCTTTAAAATGCGTCACACAGGTTAAATGGACCCTGCCTTATAAACTATGACAGGACTCCTCCTTAAGCAATGTGGGACTATAGATGACCTCTCCCTTTCCTTGGGTTGTCACACTCTCCACCCCTTAAGAGTACAGAGTCCTCGTCGTGGCCCCCACATACGGTCGAGAGTCGGCTTTGATACCATTTATAACGACTCGGGCCCTACTGTGAAATATTGTTCACTTTGGACACTGAGTCCTCAGTACTTTAAAACGCGCCACACAGTTTAAAAGAACCCTAAACCTTATAAACTAGTCCAGGACTTCCCCCTAAGCAATGTGGGACTAGAGAGGACCCCTCTCCTTCTTGGGCTATCAAGTGCCCGGGTCATTACAGAAATTATTAATACTTAATTCCTTATTTAAACGTGTCGATTTAAATTCATGCGAAAAGGAATTATGTATATAATAACTATCAAGATCCGATAGTTGGGGTCTTTTTATTATTATTATTATTATTATTATTATTATTATTATTATTATTTATTCAATTCCCTTGCTAGCAATATTAGACAGAGAATGAATTAATCCCACGGGAAGTATGAGAATGCTGTGATTCAAGCCCCTAGAAAAATTGATGGAATTAGTTAAACAACCATATGTATTATGTCATGTGATCTAAGTCAAAGAGAGTGAATTAAGCCATGAAGTATACGTTGATATGTACCACCATAAAACCTCAACATCGAATTTGTAAATGGGAATCGACTCTTCAATGAAAAAGAACAAAAAAATGGCCATGGATTTTCAACATTTTAAGTAGGTAGAAAATTGTCGGATGGCCAATTACGGAAAAGACTGAAAGGGAGGAGGAGATTTACAAAGAAAAAATACTAAAAACCATCTTCATTTCACATCTTTACCACTTTGCATTCTATAGTTTTGGTAATACATGTTTGTTGTTGAGGATCAGATTTCAGCACTTAGAAAGACCAAACTATACCTATCTGAAAGACAATCGTTTTTTCCAATTCCGCACATGTCCTAACGCCCCCATTTGGAAACAAACCCTATTCTTCTCGCCACCATGTCTGCGTCTGACCTTTGACTCCACATCGTCCTCGTCCCTAGTGGCATTGCCATCTCCAGCAGCTTCCTGTTGATGCCTCAAATTTTAATTAAGTTTATTTTATCTTATTAATTAAGTTTTTTATTTTATTTATCTTGTCTTTTCGGATAAATAGATAATAAAAAGAGAAAAAAACAAATAAAACAAATAAAAGCAAGAAAAAACAAAAAAGAAGCAGCCCTCGAATGGGCCCTTACGGCCGATTTCTCCTCCAGCCCACCCCCCCTTTTTTTCTCCTTCTTCTTCCTTCTTTTTCTTCCTCGCTCCTTCTTTCTCCGCCTCTGTAGTTCACACGCAGAAGACCACGACGCGCGCAAAGGACGGCCTACGGCCAAGGGGAGTAGGCCGACGTCGGTCGGAGAGGATAAGATCTCGGGCGCCATCAATGCCGAGCACGCTTCGCTGGATAAGCTCGGATGGGACGCTGGTCTAGCCAAGGAGAACCGCTCGGCGCGCGAAGGGGACCGCCGGTCGAAGCTCCGTCGACCGGACCTCCTCGCCTATAAATAGCAAAGCACTTCCGTCGTCGAAGGGCGGTGGTGAGCTCGGAGATCCTTCACTGAGAGACATTGGGAAGGATCGAAGGGCGAGCGCACGAGAGAACTCGAGTCGCGGGTTCAGCCTACCCTCCACCGAGAGACTTCGGGGAAGGCCGGCGGCGAGCGACTTCGAGAAGGTCAAATCCGGCTGGTGGAGGCTCGGATCTGGCCTGAGTGAGAGAGAAGCGAGGTTGGAGGAGGCGAAAGAATTCTGGAAGAGGGGAGAACACAGCGACGAGAAGGGCTGTCGAAAGCCCAGATCTGACCAGATCTGGGATTCGTTGTCGCCAGCACAACCGCGTCACCACCGCCATCTTCGACGTTGTCAACCGCCCACGCCGAAGCTCCAGCCAACCGCTGTGTTCGTCGTCGTCCTCCGATGCTGTCCGACGCAAGCTCAGGCCCTTGCAGAGGCGCGTCGCGCACCCTCTGACGTCATCGCTGTCTCCGCCGCTTGCCGCCACCTCGCCACAAGTAATAAGGGTTGTCGTCATCACCGTCACCACCGTCGCCATCATCACCGTCGCAGTCGTCATTGCCATTGCCCCGGCAATGCTTCGTCCCCCCCTTTTGGCACTGCGAATCGGGAACCCTAGGTTCCCGATTTTCCGGGTTGGACCCGAGCTAGGAACCGGGTAGGGTTTTGCGCGATTTGGGGAGGCAGAAGACCGGGTTGCGATCCGGGTCGGATCCGGGTAGGGTTCGCCAGGGAGTCGGGTCGTGGAGCTGGTTTTTTTGGGTTGGGACGGGTGTCCCTAAACACCAGGCCACGACGCCGTTTAAGCAAATAATAAAAAAAAAAAAGAAAGAAAGAAAAAAATTTGAGTCCGGCCCGCGTTGCGGGCCCGTCTTCGGGATCGTTGGCTTGGGTCAAACCCAACCCGCGAATCCGACCCGAGTCAGTTTTTATATTATTTTAATATAAAATAATATTTTAAATAAATAAATAAATTATTTAAAAAAATGAAAAAATGTTATATTTTTGAAAAATATTAAAAAATATTTTATTTTCCGAAAAATAAAAAAATAAAAAAATTCCATATTTTCCAAAAATGCCAAAAATCCAAAAAAAAAGCCAAAAATTCATGAAAAAGCCAAAAAGACTTGTATTTTTCCAAAAAAAATACTAAAAATCCCAAAAAAAAATCCCTTTTGTGTCCAAAAATTAGAAAAATGACTAAAAATGTTTTTCCTCCCAAAAATGCATGAAAAATCCCTCGAACATCCAAAAACCTTAGGGTTTAAACAAGATTAGGTTTCGAAAGGGCATTAGTGATTAACTAGTGTAATCAAGCCCCCGATTCTAATTTCTCTTATTGCACAAGAGTGAGTATTTCTCCCGATACTTCACTTGGGTTTCTAATCAACCCACTCCAAATCGATTAGTGGCAACTCCATTTTAAAAATTGATTTACAGGTTAAAATTTTAGACTATTAAAGTCGTGAATTGGCGGACTTGGGAGAGTCCGGGCATAACTAAATTCAGCCAAGCCATTAGCCTCCTTAGGCGCCCGTACCCGAATGCGGGCGCCGAAAAAAAAGAGGTCGCGACACTTCCCTTCTAGACAAGAGCTCCCTCACATTTTGGACATCTACCGAAATCCCTAGTGTTAACCCAATTTTCAGCATATATTTTTGTCGGATGGTTTTCTGCTGGAACTTGGGCTTTGGTGAACGTTACTGTAGATTGTGTAGGGATAATCATGTCGGTCCAGCAGGGGCACTTATCATTAGCTCTATGGATACTGTCCACCATCGTTGCTAACTTTTGATGCTTGAAAGTTAAGTATTTATCTATTCGTGAACTATTAATCTTATCTAATTAATTATACTAAAAATAGATTTTTTTTTTTTTTTACATTTAACGTTTTTAATTTAATGAGAAGGAGTCTTTCTTTTTCCAAATAAAAGTTCAAAAGTTTTTTTCAAGTAGTAAAAGAGGTCTTAGAAGAATTAGTACGTTTAAAATTAATGAGATGAATCTTTCATCTACAAATAGAAATTTAAATATTTTTTAATTCAAAGAAAAAAAGCTTGAGAAATATTATTAAAGTTTCCAACTTAAATTACAAATATCTTATTATGTGAATTTTAATTCTGTAAATTGAACTATGAATAAAGGTTATATGATAGAAAAAATTATCTCAACACATATGTACACCTATCATGTTTCATGATGTATGCTAAGGGAAGTTAATAAGGCTATGTGCAATAGTATCTATTATTATCTATCATTCGATTTGAATATGTATGAGTGCGCAACAAATCACTACATACATAGCATATAACTTCTTGTGTTTTAATATCCATATGTTTTAATTATGTGGATTGAGTTAGGTATGAAATAGGTATGAGTCAAACCAAGTATGGATTTCCGAATTTGTATCGCATATAAATGGATCGAAACGAGTTAAATGAGTCAATTCGAGTAATAATTAAGTTCAGAAATGGTCATACTATGATTTTTAATAATCTAATTACATAAATTAATAATAAAAAGCTGACTCAAATAACGAATATTTAATAAATTATTAAATAGTTTTTATATATCAACATTTAAATTAATCGAATTTCAATAAATTTATTCATAAGTGATTTGTAGCTACTCAAGCATACTATTTTGCCATCGTGCTTTTATGACAAAAGATTATAAATAAATACAAACATTCAAGCACGACTAATGAAACATCAACAGTCCAGTAGAGAATTTTTCCAACAAATCGAAATAAAAAATAACTTCTTAATATTCCGAGCATCATCTTAGGCGATCGGAAGTGTTTGTACAAGGAAAAGTACATCGGAAGTCGTAAATCTTGGGTAAGAAATCAAAGAAATTGCAGGACTCGAACACAAAGTAGGAAAAGTTCATAGCCACTTCTAGAGAATTGACAAAGCGGAGAATTTAATGCTAAGTAAGAACATGGAAAGCCAAAATTGACCGAAATAGCCGAAACACCCAAGTTCATGTGAATGGAATTTCCGGAAAATAGACTGATGGTGTGGACAAGAGAAGGAAAATTACAGTTTTCCCATTTTATACATTTGAGAGATGTCTCAAATTTACATCAAGCCCACTAAAGTCCCCAAATATTTCATTTGGTTGAACCTGTATTGAGTGAAAATCAAGAGTGCTATCCATCCAAAAGTAGAGGAGATAACAAAGGATGGTAAAGGAATTATGGCCTGAGATATGAGTGTTTGACATTAGGTTTTTGCACCAATAGACTGAAAGCAGGCTCAATGCTAATGCAGATCCATGGATCAGTTCTTTCAGGCTTTAACTGGTTGAAGAAATGGAAATGACTTTGCTTTTGTTCAATTGGCTTATTCAAATGGTTAATGGTTGAGATAATCTTTTCTTTTCTTTTCTTCCTTTCTTTCCCTAACACGGTACAGTCATTAGACCTCAGAGTTCGTAAGATTCAAAGTATTGTTGTACAAGATTGTTTTGCAAGCTGCCACCTCACTACACGATGAAAACCAGTGCAATATACGAGGCCCGGACGGACCACCATTCCTGAGCCATCGCTCCATCAGAAAACACCCTATGACCACCTCTGCCTTCGTGGGATAGCTACTGATATCGCCTCCTCATCATGCCTCATTCCCATGAAATCACCGGCAAATCCTGCCATTATCTCCATTGTTAATATGTCTCGAGTTTTTGGCCTGATATACGACACCATACCCACATCAAAAGTATGTCAAAGCCCCAATAGGAAAGTATGAGGTTTCTTGGACGCTTGGATATGCCGTTGTTTCCAAGTTCAAATTGGACTTTTATTTATGCGCAAGATATTTTGGTGAAGTAGGTTCCAACGTGGGTTCATGACATAGATTCTTCAAGAGGCAGTTTTTGCTTTTCAGAATTTCTGTAGCAGCACAAAAAAAGTCCATAAGCTGTTTGAATATCAAAGCTTCTTCTTCAAGGGTTTCACTCGGTGATTCGTGCAGTACATCCAATTTAGATTGCTTGTCTCAAGGAAGGTGTGAGTGTTTGGAAGCGGCCAGGTGATTATCTGTGATTTACTGTATTAAGTAATAATTACACAGGATTAGACACTGTGAATTTGTGCGGCACTAGAACCATGAAATAGCTGAGTGGTTGAGTGATGGTAACTTTGTAATTCTCTAAGTGATTATTAGATCTTTTGCAGCTGGCTCTCCCTGTAGATTATGTACTAACACTCGATCGAGCTGAAGCAAAGGAAGAAACCACAACACTACGATTTATCCTTTCTAGTTACAAGGATAAGTCTTTAAATGCAAATAAATATATCCCCAATCAAGTCATGTGTAGCATTAGCACATATATTGTGTCAAAGTACATTTTCACAGACTAAACATAACCTGATACTAGAGTAGATCATGTACTTACTTCTATAAAAATTGTCATATATCCAAAAAAAAAAAAGATAACAAAACCTATTATTTGTCCCATGTACATACAAAGAACAAAGGAATGAGAAAAGGATGATAAAACTTCTTTTAGATGGCCTCCGGAATACTTTGCAAAGCCGGTCTCCATGAATGATGACCGCCATGCTTCGTGAAACCCAATCCATGACAATTGAAAGTGTTCTTGTTAATCAGAAGAGGCAGGACTTCCTCTAGAGACAGTCCTTGAACTTCCATTTTCTGCACCAACTTCTCTAGCTCCTCCTTACTGATCTCAATCTTAATCTCTTTCCTGCGTGAAGAAGAAGAAGAAGAAGAAGAAACTCTCTGTCCATCAGCACCATCGACAAGCCTCTTGCCTTCTCCTGCATCTTTAAGCAGCGAGTTCCAATCATCACCAGCCCAGATCATGGATGATGATGATGAAGACTCAGCTCTGCAACAGTTTCTCATTCTTGAAATACAAGCAAAATGTCAGCTTGTGGTGAGAGAAGATTGAAGCAATGTTGAATAAGTTATCGTGCTCTATTTGGGTGAATGTGTGCATTTATGGATAAATATATGTGTGTGGGTGGCGAAGGAGAAGAAAAGAAAGGTCCAGATTCGTGACTTGGTTATGGAGAGAGGATAAAGATGAAGAAAGAGTAAGCAAATAACAGAGAGAGAGAGAGAGAGGTGACACGAAAGACGATGGAGACCCACCTGGGATGACTTTTTTGACTGACTAATCATATATCTTCTCATGCACAAACATGACAACGTCAACGGCGCAGCTACTAAACGGGCTTGAAGCTCAAGCCCCCTGTCTATCTTTAAAAATATAGGAAAAATTTAAAATAATGGCCTAAAATGGCTATGTCAATCTCAAAGAAAGGCCTGAAGTGGTTATGGCCTTTTCAATTAAGAACTTAGTCTCACTAGCTTGCCCGTTGGTAAAAAATTCCAGCCAATCAAAGGTATTTTTTTTTCCAAACACAATTTAAATTTAAATTTAATTATATTAAAATTTAAAAAGAATTATTTAAAAAAAAAAAAAAAAGGGGGACACACAACTGCCCCATCGCTAGTGGGGTGGCGGCAACAATCAACAGGGTCATTGATGCCTAGGCAAGGGCCAACGACCCCCACCAACCAAAGATAAGGGCTTGCATAGGAGAGGGTAGTGACCCTTTCCTAAATCTGGGCAAGGGGCACACCTAGGGGCCTTGGGCAAGGGTTGCCAAGCCAATGCGAGGGTCGGCGACCCACACCTCCGATCAGCGAGGGTGGTCGGCTCTCACCCAAGTGTCGATAACCCTGCCAGCCATTGTTGCCTCCCCATCGACGATGGGGCGGCATCCATAGGCGGGACCACAGGAGGGAGGGAGCCCTCCCACTTGTGTTTTCCCATTCTTTCTTTAAATTTAATTTTTTTTTTAAGTTTTAGTTTTTTTTTTACAAAAAAAAATAAAAAAAGGAAAATTTTAAAAAGACAAAATTACCTTTAACAACTGGTGAGTTCAAGCCCTTATTTGATATAGATATAATCACTTTAAGTCCTTATTTGAAACAATATCTATTTCAAACCCTTATTTGAGAAAATGAGGGCACTTCGAGTTTTTATTTGAAATAATATCTATTTCGAGCCCTTAGTTGAGAAAATTAGAACACTTCAGGCCTTTATTTGAAATTTGTCTAATAATATATTGGGAAAAGACCACCAAAAATTCTAAACTTTGCCCAAAGTGACATATTTACCCCAAACTTTTCTTTTGGTGATATGAAAAATCCTGAACTTTGCCAACCGTGACACATTTACGCCAAACTTTTTTTGACACGAAAAACCTAAATTGTTATTCGTGTGAAACATTTACCCAAAACTATAGTGCATTTTGATCTTTTGATCTTTTAATTTTTTTTTCTTTTTTTTTTCTTCTTCTTCTCTCTTCCCTCCGCCGGCCATGGCGGAGCCGGCAGAGGGAAACCGGCGCGCGACGGGGGCACCCCTCGCCAACGTTGGGTGAGGGTGAGGGGTACCCTCACCCGACCTAGCAGAGGGCCGCCCTCGCTCGGCCACCCCTCGCTAAACTCGGGCAAGGGGTGCCCTCGC
Organism: Eucalyptus caleyi; assembly: GCA_014182885.2. Lineage (NCBI taxonomy): Eukaryota > Viridiplantae > Streptophyta > Magnoliopsida > Myrtales > Myrtaceae > Eucalyptus > Eucalyptus caleyi. The sequence goes on from CM024470.2 coordinate 53,453,956, forward strand.
CGAATCTGGCGAGGGCCACCCTCGCCCAACCCAGGGTGAGGGCTGCCCTCGCCCGATGCCGGCTTCCCTCTGCCGGCTCCGCCATGGCCGGCGGAGGGAAGAGAGAAGAAAAAGAAAAAAAGGAAAAGAAAATACAGAAAAAATAAAATGAAAATGTCCTTGGTGGGGTAAATGTATCACAGTTTGCAAAGTTTGGGATTTTCCATGTCACAAAAAAAGTTTGGGATAAATTTGTCACTTTGGGCAAAGTTTGAGATTTTTTGTGGTCTTTTCCCTAATATATTTGCAAAATTGTTTCCTAGATGGCTAGACAAGTTTTGATGTGGTATCAACCTTCAACCTAGAGTATGACCCCATTTAGGAAGTGATGCCAAAATTCAAAGAAAATCAAGTGATTGTAATGTAGGGAGAGAGACGAATCTAGAAGTTGACTTGAGATCGAATAAGGAAGTTGCACCTAACCTTGTGATTATTGGACATAATATAGGCGATAGTGCATTTGACTCTCGAACATAGTCTACACTTCTTATACTGCGTTTCACTTCAATTTACCCCGTTAAATAAATTGTACATTAAGTTATCATGCATCCAATGATTATTGATAATCTAATTTTACTAAATCACATATGAAACTCTAGTTCTCAAATTTAGAAAATTCATATTCTCAAAATTCCTTGATCGCTCTCTCACAATCTAACCAGCCTGGAGTCACCACAGCTCTCTACCCCCTACCATTAGCCTTAATGTTAGCACTTGTCTGCTTGTAGTCGCAATTATCATCGGCTTTTTTGCGGTCTCATCTGGCCTCGCTTCGAGACTCCATAGATGCATCTCTCCTTTGACTTTGCTCCCTAGATCTCTCTTCATAGTTGTCGTCCGCACCTTAGCCTTGTTGCCTTGCATGATTTTAAGCTCGACCTCAATCGTGGAGAGAGAGAGAGAGAGTCAGCGGTCCTTAGAATTAACCTCTAACTCGATCGCAAATGAAAAGGATCTATCAATGCGTTTGGTTCAGTCTTGGGAATGCGCCTTGGGGAAATACAAATATATTTGGCCTAAAAAGCTTTGGAAAAATGTAAATTGCGTTTGGTAAAGAATTCTTTACAAAGCTATTTTAGCATAAATGGTGTTTAGCAAATCTTTTTTATAAAAGGGTTTTTGGATTTTATTTTTATTTTTTAAAGCTCGCGCTTTACTGAGGCTTCTAGATTTGCTTTTGCTCGATATTGGGGCGCTTGAAGATGCTTCGGTCACCGGTTTCTTCGGCAAGAGTTTGGCGCTTCTCGATTTAATCAATCAATCAATGGTAGTCATCCGAAAAACTAAAAAAATTGTGAGAGTAGTTTTGAAAAAAAAAAAAGTAGTTTCAGCATTTAGTCAAATGCTGAAAACTCAAAATTGATCCTTATCGGCATTGGGCTCTCAACTTTGCTAAGGCCAGCATTTGACTGAAACCCCCTTAAACAAGTTTGCCAAACACCCCAGCATTTCCCTAAATAGCTTTGGAGACTAAAAGTCTCTTAAGAAAGCCGAACCTAACTATTTTTGTAAATGATGGAAATTTTTTTCACTCATTCATTTTTGTAGATGATATAAATGATCATTTTTGGACATTTCTTTCCATGAAACAAACACATCCTTAAGTTTAAGTTGGAAAATAAATACTTACATAGACACTAATCATTTATTATCTGTATTTCTTTCTTTATAATATCAATATATCATCTGTTACATATTGAGTATACAAAGAATTTGGAAGCAAGCCGCTAGAGGAGGCTCGTTCCAAGTGCTCAAGCCAAGCCAAAATAGCATTGTTTGATACGTCTTCTGCCGGACCAAGCTATCCCAGCCGAATTGGGGGTGTGAAATGCCAAGGAAATGGCATCTTTTTATTTATTTATTATTATTTTTTTTTTGGGAGCTTTGACACAACGTGAATGTGAACTTGAATTTGTGAAGGAATCTTTACCACAAACTTGAATTTTCTCTTCCGTTTTCACCTATATGGGTGACTTTCTTTGCAAAGTGAATTTTGCGTTTTGACATTTTGAATACCTGATTAATTTCACAAGCAGAATAGAGTGCTCTATTAATATCTCATCGAGTCTGTCGATCCCTCCTTGTTGAACATCATCAATTAATACCCTTTTTTTCGTTTTTTTATTTATTTTTCAAGGCCAGGCTGTTCTTTATTGGTGAATGACGTTCAAATCGAGTTGCATACATAAGCTAGCAATTAATTTATGTCCATATGCTCCATGACCATCAATTTTCTACCTTATTGTTGCTAAAATTGGGACTCGATTCTGCTATCACCATCATAATCAGCAGAATAAAATTTTCTTCAATCATTGAAATTGTTAATACTTAATTCCTTATTTAAAGGTGTCGATTTAAATTCATGCGAAAAGAAGTTATCTATATAATTAAAATGTCAAGATCCGATGTCGGGGGACTTTTTTATTATTTATTCAATTCCCTTGCTAGCCACATAAGATAGAGAATGAATTAAGCCCACGGGAAGGATGAGAATGCTGTGATTCAAGCCCCTAGAAAAATTGATGGAGTTAGTTAAACAACCATATGTATTATGTCACGTTCGATCTAAGTCAAGTTGAGTGAATTAACCCATGAAGCTTAAGTTGATGTGTACCACCATAAAACCCCAACATTGAATTTGTAAATGGGAATCGACTCTTCAGTGAAAAAGATAAAAAAAAAAAAAAGATGGCCATGCATTTTCAACCTTTTAAGTCCGTAGAAAATTGTGGTCTGACCAGTACAGAAATGGTTGAAAGGGAGGAGGAAATTTACAAAAAGAAGCTACTAAAAACCATCTTCATTTCACATCTTCACCACTTTGCATCTGCTAGTTTTGGTAATACATGCTTGTTGTTGAGGATCAGATTTCAGGACTTAGAAAGACCAAACGATACTTATCTGAAAGACAATAGTTTTTCAATTTCGCACACGTCTTAACGCCCCCATTCACAAACAAACCCTAATTCTTCTGGCCACCACGTCTGCATCTTAGCCGCGACTCCACGTCGTCCTTGTCCCTGGTGGCATTGCCATCTCCAGCAGCTTCCTTCTAGACAAGAGCTCCCTCATGTTTCGGATATCTGCTGAAATACCTAGTTTTATCCCAATTTTGCCTTAAGATTTTGGTGATTTAGGAGGGAGGGAGGGAGGATTGAACTTTGCCCTAATTCTCAATCTCAGACCATTTTCATTAAATCTGACCTCCCCACAAGAACTTATTCAATAAACCATTCACGCTAAATCTCCACCTCATACAAATTGCTTGCCACGTTTATGACTTCCACACAAGAACGTCGTTTAAAAAACCATTTATTCTAAAGGTGCGTTTGATAATGTTTCTATTCAAAAACTATTCCAGGGAACAGAAATAAAAATAAAAATAATAATAATAATAAATTATTTCTATTCTAGGGAACAATTTTTAAACAGAAGAACGCGTTTGGTAACTGTACAAAATTTATATTCCTAGAATAGAAAAAGAACAGAAACACGTTTGTTGAACTTGTATAATTTTTTTGTTCTTTTAATTTTTTAATTATTTTATTTTATTTTTCCTTTTTTCATTTTTATTTTTCCTTTTTTTTTTTTTTTTTTTTCTTCCTTTTGGCCGATCGTCGGCCTAGGTCATAGCCAGCGACCGGTGGACGAGAGTTGACAACCTCACCCAGCCAAGGCAAGGCTCGCCGGCCCTCGGCGACGCTCCGGTGAGGTCACCGGCCCTACACCGATCGCTGGCGTCGCTAGCCAAAGAAAAATAAGAAGAAAATAAGAAGAAAAGAAAAAGAAGGAAAAAATAGAAGAGAGAAAAATTGTTTCTCGAAGTGTTCCGAGAACAAGAAACAAGTTTTTTTTTTTTTTCTGTTTTTTGTTTATGTTCAAAATTTGTGCCTTGGAACAGAAACAAGTCCTAGAAAGAAAAACGTAAACAAACGCATTTTTTTTTCTTTTTTTGTTCCCTGGAACAAAAAAACAAAAATTATGTCCATGACCAAAAAGAAAGAACACAAGGAAACAGCCCCTAAGGGCCTGCATGGTAACATTTCTATTCCTCCCAATTTCTGTTCTTTTGTTCTTCGGAACAAAAAAAAAAAAAAAAAAAAAAAAAGAAATCCGTTAAGTAACGCCAACTTGGTTTTCTACTCCTTGGAATATAAAAGTAGCCCAGGAATAGATTTGGAGTAAAAACAAGAAAAAAAAAAAGCTTCTTGTTCCCGGGAACAATTTCTAGAAATAAGCCAATTCCCGGGAATAACTGTCTAAAGCGGCGGCCGCCGCCGCCCTCCTCCCGATGGTTGTCGTCGCTGCTGCACGACTATCGGCCGCCGACCATCACCGCCTACCACTGCCGCACAGCCCATCAACCGCCGCCGCCCTCCGCCCGCTGGCTGCCGCCGCCACCGCACGACTACCCGTCACGCCCCGACTCTCAGTCATGTGACCATCCTTCAAGCTTGGTCGCTTTTATTATGCGATTTCCCCAGGACTACATATCGCTGACCCTGTCGTTTTTAATAGCACATGCGGAAGCAGTTATAAAAATCCCCAGACAATAAAGCAATGGGATATACAAGTAGGACTAGAAACCTGAACTTGAAAACCACATCCTTATGTACATATAAACACTTCAGGTCTAACATCTATTCACATGCACACAAGGTTTGACAAGACAGGACGGGATCTCAATCCTCATCCGGGTCGCACTCGAGGTTATCCTCGGGGTCCTCCTCCACGTACTCCTCTTCAGGTTCCTCAACAGGGATCTCTTCATCAGATTCATGCTCCTTAGGCTCCTCATCCAGGTCCTGAAATGGTTATTCAATAACCACTGAGACAACGTCTCAACAAGTTCTACCCCCTAAGACCCGATTAGTAAACTAATACACCTTAGGACTGCCTATGCACAAAATGAGTCAAAGGACTTACCTTGGCCTCAGATTCCACCTGCATATTAGCATAAATCAAATAGGCACCCAAGCAATAACATCACAGATCGAAGCATTGATCTAATCGACTTAATCGATTACACGCCAACAAGACCCCTCACGGTCATTTCCATTCAATCAATCAGTTCGCAACATCAAATCAAGGCAATGATCAATCACATTGAATCACACTCAGATCGAATCATCGATCAATCGACCCAATCGATTACAAGTCAGTCGAATCATTTCTAGGTTCTAGGTCATTCACTCCATCCCACATAACTTCCAATAGTACACTTAGTCACAGAGCTCCATCAATGCTCTCGGGCGTCGTTTTCGCCAAGGTGACATAAGTAACAGACGGTCTACGTGCGTTCTTTAAGGCGCCGTTTTCGCACAGTGATATTCCTCATCACCGAACCACGCCCGTCATAGGTCACAAATCACTGACAGTCTACGTGCGTTCTTTAAGGTGCCGTTTTCGCACAGTGATGTATTTCATCACCGAACCACGCCTGTCATGATTCATAGGTAGTCTACGTGCGTTCTTTAAGGCGCCGTTTTCGCACAGTGATATCCTTAATCATCGAACCACGCCTACCATAAGTCATAGACAATCTACGTGCGTTCTTTAAGGCGCCGTTTTCGCACAGTGATGTACTTTATCACCAAACCACGCCTATCTATACTTCGTACTTGATCGGTCTTGGCTAATAGAATTCTCAGTTAGTTCTCATCACTCTCTCCACTTACAGCTCAACAAGGCAGTACAAATGCTAACTAGCCATACTCGACCATCTACTAATCAATAATTCAATTTCACTCAATTTCAATCAATTTAGGGTAAATCCCTAAAATATCACAATTTATTTAATTTCACATAACGTAGAGTTCAAATAAATAAACGGACTGTGCCACGACAATCAGCACGAAATTCTAGTCGGCGATCACCTCAGCATTAATTTCCGAAAAATAATTAATTAATTAATTAATTTCGAAAATTAATTAATAAATATTAAAATTCGATTTAGCTCAAGATAAAGCCCGATTAAATAAACGGACTTCACCACAGTCATCAGCATAATATTCCAGTCATTGGTCATCCAAGTTGAATTTTCAGAAAATAAATAATTAAATAATTAATTTCGAAAAATAAATAAATAAACACAATAATTCCAACTTAGCACCATATGAAGCTCAATTAAATAAACGGTTTGTGCCACCATCATCAGCATAAAATCCCGGTCACTGGCCATCCCAATTGAATTTCCGGAAAATAAATAATTAAATAATTAATTTCAAAAATTACTATTTAATTCCTAAAAATTCCAATTAGGCCCAAATCGCTTAATTAACACCCGATAAGGGACGGAAAAATCCCAAGAAACATCCAATAAATACTACAAGCAATTCTCTATCTAATTACACTAATCACACAACTAATATGCAAAGCAATTAACTAATAATCACTAATCAATTCTAATCTAACAACCTAATTACACTTAATTAACAGTAATCAACCTTTAAGTATAATTAGTGCACTAAGAAGGCATTAGTGAGTAAAACTTACTCAAAACGACGGGCTCAACGCGAGGATCGACTTTCCTCAAAGCGGGCCGAGCATCCGGGCTCGGGAAGGCGGCCAAAACGGGCCAAAACCCACTATCATACCCATTTTCTGCAACCCTCTGTGCGCGGCTAGTTGAGGTGGTTCCGGCGTCGGTTGAGGCGACCAAGGGCAGTTGAGGCGGAGCTTCGGCGGGGTCGACGGTGGCCAGAGATGGTCGAGTGGCGGCCGTAGGTGGCCGAACGGGACCGACCAGAGGCGCAACAGAAGCTGGACAGCAGCTTGTTCGGACATGGGCAGATGGCGCACGGCGGGCAAGCGTGAGGTGAACGACGGCGAGGCGGCGACGATGGCAGCTCCGGTGCAATTGCAGCTCCTTCAAGCAGCGCCGATCGCTGCTTCTACTCTTGCTGGTCGGTTCTGTTCGAACCAGAGGGAGGAGAGGGGCGGAGGCGGAGCAGCGGCGCGAGTGAGGTAAAGAGGCGGCGGCGACTCCAGCTTCGGCTGCTAGCTGCGACGGCGAGGGAACCTGCTGCTTTGGCTTGCTGGGTTTTCCGCTGGCTTCGATTGCTACTCAAGAAGAAACCGAAGGGAAGGGGAAGCTCGAAGAGAGAGACGGCGATGGGAGAAAGAAAGGAGGAAGAACAACCGGTTCTCTCTCTCTATCTCTTTCTTTCTCTCTCTCTTTGGCCCCCACCAACCCAGCTGTCATGCACTCACTTTTCCTTGCCAAAAATGGCCCTTCTAGAAGCTTTAAGGTAATTTAAAATTTTGGTTCTATTAATCACTTGATTTACTTTAAATCCATCTCAATTGGCCTCAATGCTTCCATTAAATATTCTCCTCATCCAATAGCTCATCTCGCATCTCAATTTTGTATTCCATTTTAATCCCCGACTCCAATTGCATAGAAATGACCTGATTAACTTAATTGAAATTAATACCGAATATTTTAGATGTCATGCTACCAGCCGCCGACCATCACCGCCTACCACTGTGCACAGCCCATCGGCCGATGCCGCCCTCCGCCCGCTGGCTGCCGCCGCCGCCGCACGACTGCCGGCTGCCAACTAGCACCGCCTACCGTTGCTGCATAGCCCATCGACCACCACCGATTGGCGATGTAGAAATAGTAGAAATTTCTATTCTTTTTTCTATTTCACGAGTAGAAATTTTGTGTAGTTACCAAACACCTTATTTTACTCAGAAATTGTTCCCCATAGTAGAAATAAAAAAGAACTATTTCTGAAAAGAAATTGTTCCCCAATTAAGAAACGTTACCATGCGCACCCTAAATCTCCATGTCAGACAAGTCACTTGCAACATTTGCTTCCATGTCAGCAATTTAGAGATATTGGATGGAAACTAAGAAGGAGTAAATTTGTCACGAGTGTCTTAATTTAGAATTTTTTATGATAAGAAAATTAGATTAGGCTAAATGTGTAATGGATATTAGTTTGAGATATTTTGTGATATTATCCTTTAATTTTTTTAATTTTCCGATCCTTTCTTATATGGCGGCCAATTGTTGCAGCAACAACCACCGGCCGCGGTGCCTCCACTGGATAAGACTCTGTTGATCCTCAACGAAGAGGTGAAGGGTTCAAAACCCAGAGGAGGCGCTAGGTGTATTAAGTGTGACTCAGGGGTGGTGGGTCCTCCTGCTTAAGTGTCACTTGGGGGTTTACGGCGTGGCTGTCGGCTGCAAGCCGGTTCCTCCAATACCAAAAAAAAAAAAAAGTTGCAGCAACATTTGTCAAGTCTAACCCCAAAATACTAAAAGCCAAGTCAACATTTTCCTTCATCAAATTGAACAGAGGAACAAATTTACTTGATTGCATAAATTGAATAAGTTTAGGATGCAACTACATATACGTGATGGGTTTTAAAAATTTCAATGTTTCAAATGAGGAGGAAAAAGAAGATTAATACAATATCTACTATATATTTATCACACATCAAACACACATCTTTGTCATATTCTTAGTTTGTTTTAATTATTTTATCAATGTTTCTGGGGGAAGGCTTGTGCCATAAAACTTTCTTAATCTTTTAGTTCTATTATGTTTAATTTTCTCTTTGTTTGCTTGGATAGCTTGACAAATAGATTGCACGCATGTAGGTTATGTGGAATTCCTCTCCTCTAGATTCCTGTTATTTTCAGTCCATGATGGTTCATCCTCCGCCCTTGTGAATGATCCTGAGTGGAGAGCAGCAGTCGGTCCTTGTACCAACGAGTTGTTTGTATCAAGATCTTAACTCTTGAAAGGGACTGTACAAGTGCGAAACCCTAATGCTTAAAGGCTCGTTCTTCCACCTAATTTCTAGCCCGAGATGGTAGAGGAAAGTGAGATTCTATATTTCTTCCTTCTCCCTTTTGTTTGGGTTGATGAACATGTGTTATAATTCAAAGTTGATGCAAGAAAACACAAATCGCCAACCATATCTTTTGTTATTGGAACTTTAGGGCGCACATGACAACCATTATCTTTTGTTATTGGAACTTTAGGGCACACATGATAACCATTTTGTTCCAGAAATAGTTTCTAAAACATAATAGATTTTTCTATTTCTATTTCTAGAAGAGTTTCTAAGCAAAATAATCGTTTAATAACGACACAAAATTTCTACTCTAAAAATAGAAATTCGTTTGATAACAACACAAAATTTCTTCATTTCGGACGGCGGCGGCGATGACCAACGACATTTAATATAAAAATAAAAATAAAAATGATTTAGTAACAAAAAAATAAAATAAAATAAAATAAAATAAATCATAAAAAATAAAATAAAAATATCCTTAAAAATAAATTTTATTTATTTATTCTATTTTATTTTATTTTATGATTAAATTTATTTTAAAATGATAAAAATAAAAAATAAAAATAAATTTATTTGGCAAAACACTCAAGACAAATAAAAATAAATTTATTAAATTTATTTTTAATAAAAATAATTTATTTTTATTTATCATAATAAATTTTTTTAAATAAATTTAATAAATTTATTTTTAATAAAATAAAAATAAAATGATAAATAAAAATAATTTATTTATTTTTATTTTTAAATGAATAAAATGAATATTTTTATTTTTTTTATTTTTAATAAAATGAGGAGAGGCGGAGGAGGAGGAGGAGGAGGAGGCGAGACGTAGAGGAGATGGGGGAGGACTAACCGAAATTAGGGTTTAGTGGGAGAAATCATTTCGATTTCTCTTCCAAATCAATTTTTGTAATAGAAATATATTCCAAAAATAGAAAAACGAGTAGGTTTATCAAACGGGTTTTTATTCTAAAACAGGTTTGGAATAAAAAAATTATTTCGAAACATAAATTTTGGTTATCATGCACCCCTTCTTGTCACACCTTTTAACTTTGGTTAAGTGATAGAACCGTTCGGTTCTTAGTCTGGTCCGGTTCTGAGGTGGAACCGGGAATCGGACTGGGAGGACCAGTTCCCAAATTCTAGGACTGGGAACTGAACCGAGTGGTCTTGGAATCAAGAATTGGACCGACCGACTGGTCTAGTGGAACCAATAAATTTGATGTTTTGGGCCAAAAATAAAATGAAAAATGGGAGAAATTGGGAGGAATTAACTGGTCTGGCCCAGTTAGTTTGATCAACCTCGTTCCCTCCTTGGAATTGGGAACCGGACCAACCGGCCACTGATTCCAAAAGTGGGAACTGGGAACCGGACCGCCCTCTTTGGGAACCGCCAAAAACTAGCTAGTCCAGTCCGATCTAAGCAGTTCCTGGTTCCAACAGTTCCCGTTGCAACCCCTATTAAATGGTGAGGGCTCCCCCTGTTTACCATGTTTATAGTTAGCTGAATGAATTCTCTTGTTTATTAATCAGTCATCATATCAAAACTTGACATTTTCAGATTGTGTGTGTGAATAGCTCTATCTTGCCTTGTTGTAGCAAGCATGGGGCAGCTAATTTCATGGTCCCCTCTATACAACAGATAGACGGGAAGTTACCCAAAGACTAATTCAATCGAGAATCAAAAGACTGCAATGTTTAAATTTTTGGAGCAATGCCATTTTCATTGGGGGAATTAGGATATCCAACAGTTGAGAATATTTATGAAACTTTAGTTTTCATGACGTAGAGATATCAGTGTTTGACACTATGGTTTGCAAATAGACAGGAAGTCCTATCAATTCACCGCATTAGGTATTGACCAGAATAATCTACACATGTCCCATCCACTCATTTTTTGGTATCGTAGCATTGAATGTGGAACAGAACTTGGGGTATAGGAAAGCAAACATCAAACTTATTACGATTTTTCTTGAATGTGAATGATTAAACTCGATGCAAAGACATATTATTGACTAAGGCAAGGAAAGCAGCATATTCCCACAAAATCACTAGGGATTCTTCTTATTGGTGAGAATTTTGGAGATAATAACAAATCTGTTTTCGCTTTTCGAACTTAAACACCTTACAATCATATTTCCCATTTTTTTGTAACTTGTGGATTAGCGTTTGCCCAGATATTTCTCTTCACCCCAATTTTTTCTCCTTTTTTTTCAAAATAGAATTGAATTGATAATTGCAGATAACCATCAAACCGCCAGAGATTGTATTTCATCAACAAGGAGTTGAGTGTGGAGTTCAAACTCACCATGGCCGATCACATTTTAAAAAAGTCTCTTCGACCACACGTACAATGATACATGATAATACTATGCAGAGGGCCATGCGATTTGCATGTGATATGAATATGAATAATGCTAATGATATTTTTGTTTAGCGGTTGGACCAACCTCTAATTTTTTTTATGCAATAAAGAATTAAATATTGTAGCTAAAATTTAGCTGTCAACAACATTAACTTAAAGTTCAAGGACCGCATTGTAAATTGGGTCAAAATTCAAAGGTTATTTATGTCATTTTCCAAAGTATTTTCCAAGCACATTTGAAATAAACTTTTGTTTAGTGAAAAGCTATATTTAAAAACGTCTCTCATCATTTATCTTGACATATAGTTTAATAATTCAAGTGGGCTTGGAAAATACTGTTTTACTAACCACTCAGCTACTTTATACAGATGCCCGTCAAGTCGAAGTCCCTTCCTTCTTTAAATGAGCTTTCCAAATGATTCTTTCATCTACAAATAAAAATTTAAAATTCTTATAATTCAAAGAAAAAGTTTGAGAAATATCGTTAGAGTCTCCAATTTAAATTACAAATACCTTATTATATATTGAATTTGAATACTATAAACTGAACTAGGAATAAAAGTTATATAGTGGAAAAAATTATCTCAACATATATGTAAACCTGTCATGTTTCACAATATATGCTAAGGGAAGTTAATTAGGCAACACGCAATAATACCTATCATTATCTTCATTCGATTTGAAGATGTACAAGTGCACAATAAATCACTATGTGCATAGCATAAAAGTTCTTTTTTTTTTTTTTAATATCTATGTGTTCTAGTAATGTGGGTTGAGTCGGGTATACACAGGATAAGGGTGAAATCAAGTATGGGGCTCTCAATTTGTATTATATATAAATTGATCGAAACAAATTAATTTGATTGATATGAGTCGGAACTAATAATTAATTTTCAGATATGGCATACTGTGATTTTTAATAATCTAATTATGTAAATTAATAATAAAAGCTGACTTAAATGACGAATATTTAATAAATTATTAAATAGTTTTTAACAAATTAATATTTATATTAATCAAATTTCTATAAATATATAATAAATGATTTGAAGCTTCTCAAAACCTACTCAAGCACACTATTTTGCCGTCGTGCTTTTATGATACGAGATTATAAATAAATACAAAAAATAAGGCACGACTAATTAAACATTGATAATCAAGTAGGAGAATTTTTCCAACGAACCGAAATACGAAATAATTTCTTTATATTCTGAGCAGCGTCTTAGGTGATCGGAAGTATTTTCACAAGGAAAAGTTCATCGGAAGTCCTAAGCATTGGTACTAAATCAAATAAATTGCAGGACTCAGACAAAGTAGGAAAAGTACATACCCACTTCTAGAGAACCGACGTAGCGGAGAATTTAATGCTAAGTAAGAACATAGAAAGCCGAAATTGACTGAAACAGCCGTATCACCCAAGTTCGTGGGAATGGAGTTTCCGGAAAATAGACTGATGGTGTGGACAAGAGAAGGAAAATTACAGTTTTCCCATTTTATACAATAGAGAGATGATTCAAAATTACATCAAGCCCCCTAAATATCTCATTTGATTGAACCATTATTGAATGGAAATCAGGAGTGCTATACATCCACATGTAGAGGAGATAACAGAGGATGGTAAGGAAATACGGCCTGAGATATGAGTCTTTGGCATTAGGGTTTTGCACCGATAGATTGAAAACAGGCTTATTGCCAGTGCAGATCCATGAATCAGTTCTTTCAGTCTTTAACTGGTTGAAGGGATGGAAATGACTTTGCTTTTGCTTCATTGGCTTATTCAAATGGTTAACGGTTGAGATGATCTTTCTCTTTTCTTTCTTTCCCCAACAAGATACAGTCATTAGATCTCAGAATTCGTAAGATTCAAAGTATTGTCGCACAAGATTGTCTGCAAGCTGCCACCCCATAACATGATGAACAACCAGAGCAATATACGTGGCTCGGGGGGACCATTATTCCTCAGCCATCGGTCCATCAGAATACACCTAAGGACCACATCCGCATTCGCAGGATAGCTACTGATATTGCCTCCTCTGCTTCCACCTTCCATCATATGCCTCATTCTCATGAAATCACCTGCAAATCCTGCCATCGTCTCTGCGGCGAGTTTTTAGCCCGGTATACGACAACGGACCCATATTAAAATATGTCAAAGACCCAATAGGAAAGTATGAGGTTTCTTGGACGCTTCTATATGCCGTTGTTTCCATGTTCAAATTGGACTTTTATTCATGTGGAAGATATTTTGGTGAAGTAGGTTCCACGTGGGTTCATGACATATAAATTCTTCAAGAGGCGGTTTTTGCTTTTCAGTTGTTCTGTAGTAGTACCAAAGAAGTATATACGCTGTTTGAATATCAAAGCTTCTTCTTCAAGGATTTCACTCGGTGATTTGTGCAGTACGTCCAATTTGGATTGCTTGTCTCAAAGAAGGCGTGAGCGTTTGGAAGCGGTGAGGTAATCATCCGCTATTTACTTTATTGAGTAATGACACTCGATCTAACCGAAGTGAAGGAAGAAACCACAACACTACGATTTATCTTTTCTAGTTAAAAGGAAAAGTCTTTAAATGCAAATAAATATCTCCCCAATCAAATCATGTGTAGCATTAGCACATATATTGTGTCAAAGTACGTTTTCACAAACCAAACATAACCTAATACTAGAGGAGATTATGTAACTACTTCTAAGAAAATTGTCATATATCGAGAAAAAAGAAAAAAAAAAAACGAAACCCTATGCCTTGCCCCATGTACGTACAAAGAACAAAAGAAGAGAAAAGGACCGGAAAACTTCTTCTAGATGGCCTCTGGAATACTTTGCAAAGCCGGTCTCCATGAACGATGACAGCCGTGCTTCGCGAAACCCGACCCACGTGGATTGAAAGTGCTCTCGTTAATCAGAAGAGGCAGGACTTGCTCTAGAGACAGTCCTTGAGCCTCGATTTTCTGCACCAACTTCTCTAGCTCCTCCTTACTGATCTTGATCTTGATCTCTCTCCTGCGTGAAGAAGAAGAAGAAACTCTCTTCCCATTGTCGCGACCTCTTTTTTTCGGCGTCCGCAATCGCGTACGGGCGCCTAAGGAGGCTAATGGCTCGGCTGAATTTATTAAGCCCGGACTCTCCCAAGTCCACCAATTCACGACTTTAATAGTTTGAGTTTTTAACCTATAAATCAATTTTTAAAATGGAGTCGCCACTAATCGATTTGGAGTGGGTCGATTAGAAACCCAAGCGAAGTATCGGGAGAAATACTCGCTCCTGCGCAACCAGAGAAATTAGGATCGGGGACTTGATTACACTAGTTAATCACTAATGCCCTTTCGGTACCTAATCTTGTTTAAACCCTAAGGCTTTTTGGATGTTTGAGAGATTTTCCATGCATTTTTGGGAGGAAAAACATTTTTTGAGTCATTTTCTAATTTTTTGGACACAAAAGGGATTTTTTGGGGTTTTTTTTGGTATTTTTTGGAAAAATACAAGTCTTTTTGGCTTTTTCTGAATTTTTGGCCTTTTTTTTTTGGATTTTTGGCATTTTTTTGGATTTTTGGCATTTTTTGGAAAATATGGAATATTTTCGATTTTTTTGATTTTTTGGAAATTAAAACATTTTTAAATATTTTTGGAAAATAAAATATTTTTTGGATATTTTTGCTTTTTTGGAAATTAAAACATTTTTTAACATTAAATAAAACATTTTTTTGATTTTTCTTTTGATTTTGATTTTGATTTTTCGAAAATTAAAATGTTTATTATTTATTTATTTAAAATATTATTTTATATTAAAATAATATAAAAACTAACCCGGGTCGGATCCGCGGGTTGGGTCCGACCCGGCCAGCGATCCGAATGAGGACGGGCCCGCGTTGCGGGCCCGACTGGATTTTTTGGAAAATAAAATATACTTTTATACCTTTTCTATTTTTTTTTTATAAAACATTATTACTATTATTTTATTTTAAAATGCGACCGGGTTGGATCCATGGGTCGGATCCGACCCGGGCCAACCACCCAAAACCCTAGCGACCTTGAAACCCTAGGGCGCCGGATTTCAAGCCCGACCCGATGACCCAGCCGACCCGATTTCCGCCCCTCCCCTTCTACGCTCGAAACCCTACCCGCACAAGCCGGACCCGACCCGTCTTCGACCCAAAGATCTCTTTCGCGAGGTAGGTTGCTCGAGCCCTAGGGCTCGACGATGCGGCGCCGAAGAGGGGTCCTCGGGACATCGCCGGAGGAATCAACGGCCGCGACGTGGCGATTGGCAGCTAGGCTTTTCGGGGGAAAAGAAATGACGACGATGGTGGCCGCTAGTTCGTCGGAAAGAGCGGCGGCAATGACGATGGACGACTGCTGAGTCCTCAGGGGAGGGCAGAAGCGACAGCTACCCGGACGGAGCCAGCCCGGCTATTACCTGTTTGCGACGAGGGCACGGCACGGCGGCCGCGGTGGTGACAAGGCGAGCGGCAGCGACGGCGGCCCCTTAGCTCTCAGATCTGGCGTGGCCTCGGTGCGGGCACGGCTCGCGACGGCTCTCTTCTGGTTTCTCTTCTCTCCAGCAGCCCCCTCACGCTCAGATTTGCCCCCTTTTCGCTCGTGCTCTCTCCTCTCCAGCCAGATCCGAGCCTCCACCGGCCGAATCTGACCTCCCCGGTCTCGCTCGCAGGCGGCCTCCCCCGAAGTCTCTCAGTGGGAGGTCGACCTAGCTCGCGACCCGATTTTTCTCTCGCTCGCCTTCCTCTCGCTCGCTCTTCAACCTCCTCCGAAGTCTCTCAGGAGGAAGTTTCCGAACTTGCGATCTTCTGGCGCCCCCTCTCAATGACGGAAATGCTCCGCTATTTATAGGCGAGGAGGTCCGGTCGACGGAGAGGCTCGGCCGCCGGTCTTTGGCTTGCCGACCGGACCCCCGTGGCCGAACCGGCGTCCCATCCGAGCTCATCCAGCGAAGCATGCTCGGCAATGATGGCGTTCGCGATCTTATCTTCTTCAGCCGACGTCGGCCTACTCCCCTCGGGCGTAGGCCGTCCTTCGCCTGCATCGTCGTCTCCTGTGCGCGTGAAGTACAGAGGTTGAGAAGGAAGGCGCAAGGAAGAAGAAGAAGGAAGAAGGAGGAGAAAGAAGAAAGAAGAAGAAGGAGAGAGGGGGGGGGTGTACGAACCCACGTGAAAAAGGGGGGCTGCTTTTGCTTTTTGCTTTTTCTTTATTTGTTTTTCTTTTCTTGCTTTCTTTTTTTTTTCTTTGTTTTGTTGTTTTTATTTGTTATTTGTTTATTTATTATCCGAAATGACAAAATAAAATAAAAACTTAATAAAAGAAAATTAACCTAATTGAAATTGAGGTGTCAACAATTGCCCCTCTTTGAAGGTGAGCTTGCGAGAGGTTGCATTCAAAGACAGACCGATGCCTCAATTTTACCTATGCATGCGTAGTAGATTATATTTTATTTGGGACCTATTATTCTATGCGGATAAAGAGCAATATACTAAGACGAGATAAGAAGATACCCGGAGTTACTTACTGAATGAGTGAGATAGGGTATGAACCCCAAGTTTTGGCAAGTAACAAGGGGTCATCTTACCTGGTGATATGAGGAGATTACTTTTCCAGGGCTCGAACCATTCTTCGGTCGCCTGTTAAAACAATCAACTGGTTTGTCTAGGACCCGAACCTTTCTTCGGTCGCTTTGACGAGAAATTGCTTTTCCAGGACCCGAACTTTTCTTCGGTCGCCTGTTAAAACAATCAATAGTTTGTCTAGGACCCGAACCTTTCTTCGGTCGCCTTGACGAGAGATTGCTCCTCTAGGACCCGAACCTTTCTTCGGTCGCCTGTTAGAGCAATAAATTGGTTTTGTCTAGGACCCGAACCTTTCTTCGATCGCCTTGACGGAGAATTGCTTTTCCAGGACCCGAACCTTTCTTCGGTCGCCTGTTAGAGCAATAAGTTGATTTGTCTAGGACCCGAACCTTTCTTCGGTCGCCTTGACGGGAGATGCGCCGACCTTTCTCAGGGCATCTGTTTGTGGGTGCCTGATCTGTATCGAGGACACCAGTTGGTACCCGACCTTTCTCGGGAGATGCGCCGACCTTTCTCAGGGCATCATATTTGTTGGGGTGTCTGACTTCTGTCAAAGACACTGGTAGGAACCCGACCTTTCTCGGGAGGATGCGCCAACCTTTCTCAGGGCATCGATTTGCGGGGTGTCTGTCTTCTGTCAAAGACACCAGTTGGAACCCGACCTTTCTCGGGAGGATGCACCGACCTTTCTCAGGGCATCGATTTGTTGGGGGTGCCTGGACATTCACAAGCATTGAAAGAGTACCTAGATATTCACAAGTACTAACCTGAAGGATATTTGGGCCTTTGCAGGCATCGAAGGGGTACTTGGATGATCGCAAGTACAAACTCTTGGAGGATACCTGGCGTTCGCAGGTATCGAAGGAGTACCTAGGATATTCATGAAGGTCCCTCTCCTTTTGATAATTGCGAATATCGATGACGTACCTCGCATATTCATGAAGGTCTCCCGCCTCTTGGCAATTGGGGAATATCGAGGGCGTACCTAAGATATTCGTGAAGGTCTCTCACCTCCTGGTAATTGGGAATATCGAGGACGTACCTGAGATATTCGTGAAGGTCTCTCACCTCCTGGTAATTGGGAATATCGAGGACGTACCTGAGATATTCGTGAAGGTCTCTCACCTCCTGGTAATTGGGAATATCGAGGATGTACCTGAGATATTCGTGAAGGTCTCTCACCTCCTGGTAGTTGGGAATATCGAGGACGTACCTGAGATATTCGTGAAGGTCTCTCACCTCCTGGTAATTGGGAATATCGAGGACGTACCTGAGATATTCGTGAAGGTCTCTCACCTCCTGGTAGTTGGAATACCGAGGACATGCCTCATATATTCGTGAAGGTCTCTCACCTCCTGGTAGTGGGAATATCGAGGGCGTGCCCCGCGTATTCGTGAAGGTCTCCCACCTTCTGGTTATGAGAATATCGAGGACGTACCTTGGATATTCATGAAGGTCTCTCACCTCCTGGTAAAGGGGAATATCGAGGACGTACCTGGGATATTCGTGAAGGTCTCTCACCTCCTGGTAGTTGGGAATATTGAGGATGGATCTCGCATATTCGTGAAGGTCTCTCACCTCCTGGTAGTTGGAATACCGAGGACATGCCTCATATATTCGTGAAGGTCTCTCACCTCCTGGTAGTGGGAATATCGAGGGCGTGCCCCGCATATTCATGAAGGTCTCTCACCTCCTGGCAACATAAACTTGAATGTAGCACAAGGCTTACCTGGATGGCCGCAGGCACTCAAAAGGGCTGGAACACCTGGGTAGCCGCAGGTGTACAAAGTACTGGAATACTTGGATGAACATAAGTACTTAAAGATATGATCTGGGACCACTCAGGCGGGTCCAAGTGCTAGGAAACATACCTAGACGGCGGTGCCAAGCAAAGCAATGGAATGCTTGAACAACTGCTATATTATTTGGGGACAACTCGGGCAGGTTGAGTGTCATGAAAAGGAAGTACCTTGACAACGATGGGTACTTGACGATATGGGGATACCTAAACAGCAGTAGGTATTCAATGGATATTTGGTCAATCACAAGCATCAATACTCTGGGGACAACTCGAATAGGCCGAGTGTCATGAAAAGGGGCTATCTGAACAATGGCCGGTACTCAAAGACAATAGGGATACCTAGACAGCAGTAGGTATTCCAAGAGATACTTGGTCAGTCACAAGTATCAATACTCTGGGGACAACTCGAACAGGTCGAGTGTTAGGAAAAGGGAGTATCCGAACGGTGGCCGGTACTCAAAGACAATAGGAATACCTAGACAGCAGCAGGTATTCAACGATAAAGGGATACTTGGTCAGTCACAAGTATCAATGCTCTGGGGACAACTCAAACAGGTCGAGTGTCAGGAAAATGGAGTATCCGAACGGTGGCCGGTACTCAAAGACAAGAGGATACTTGGTCAGTCACGAGCATCCAAACTTTAAAGACAACTCGAACAGGTTGAGTGTCAACAGAGGGAGCACCTGAGTAACGGTAGGCACTTAAAAACAGGGGGTACCCGGCAAGTGGTGGGTAGTCAAAGACAAGGGGATACTTAGACAGTTGCAAGCACCCAAACTCAAGGGACGACTTGAACAAGTCGAGTGTCAAGAAGAGAGTACCTGGACAGTGGTAAGTACCTTAAGACAAATGGGGATATGGATATGCTTACCTGGCAATATCTCTGATCTCTGAGAGTATGTCTGCTATTTGCACAATATGCACATATGATTGTATATACTGTAAATTCATAAATTCAAATGTGATTTATGCATGATAATCTTGTCAATTTTGCATCATCTGATTTCCACTGGGGAAGATTTTGAAAGACAACATTTATTCGGAATATAGATGCTTTGAGCATGCCGGATGAGGGACTTTCGTCCCGAAAGGACTTTTCACTCACTCTCTTGGAGAAGGCTATCCCGACCATTGATGCAGGATTTATAAGGACCATACTATCTTACTTTGTCATCATGTCGGCGGGGTCCGAGTATTCTCGCAAACAGTAGATGACTTTACCAATGTGAGAGGTCTTTGTTGAAACCGTGATGAAGTCTTGGTCAGCGGCTCATCAGAGGGGACCATCAAGGTCGAAGCCAATGGATGAAAATGTTGCACGATCATCTCCGGGTTTACAAGTCAAGAATCCTGCGAAAAGAGATAGAATAGTCTTGCTCGTACTTCTTCGAGTGATGCTTATGCACATATGAAATCCTACGTTAATTGAAGTGCCCTAGTTTGAAGAGACTTTTACAATGGGATGTAACGTAGACTTGGCTCACATGTAAGAGGGTGAGAGTTGGTGATTGCCTTGGCACTTGTCACCAGTCTTTCTTGTAAGATGGAGGTTCTATGGATCACAACAACTTTTCTTGGCTGCATTTTTGACTGGGGGGCATTGGCCTTACTTTTACCAGGCACACTGCTTTTTCATGTCCCTATTTTTATTCTAGTTCTTCATTTATGGGCATTGACCTTGCTTTTACTAGGTACACTGCTTTTTTATGCCCATGTTTTTTCATTCTTGTCGTTGGAGTAACTGGCCTAGGCAAGTTCAATCGAAGCACCATTATTAGACTCTTGAGTCTTCATCTTCAGTAGGCACTCTGGGCTATGCTGCTTAAATGACAGTAACTTCTGTTTTGCCTCCATGTGAGGGTGAAATTACAGACTCAATTGGGTTGTACAATGAATACAAGTGCAGAAAGAATTGCTCTTCGTCATTCTAGGGCGCTTAAATTAACGCGAGTGTTCATATGCAATAAAGACACTCAAAGATTGATGCAAGTGCAAGCAAGAGAATCCATATCCCTTTTCTCACCTCGTGATGTTGACTTGCCTTCAACTTGCCCCAGTGTAGGGTGGTTCTTTGACGGGGGTAGGACAGAAACTTCACCAGTGTAAGGAGCTCAAAGGGGTGAGCAATGAAATGCCTCTCACTGTTTTGGTTATCGTACCATTCGCGAGAGAACTCTTTACCCTGCAGCCATGGAACTCATCTCACAAGTGTATAGATGGGGGACTGTGTGTAGGATATGGCTTGCCTTTCATCATTCTGACGTGCCTCATCCAGCATGCTCAATTAATCTTGTATTCTTCATTTAGCTGTCTATTCTAATAATTCTCAATGGAATCAGTGATTTAGACAGACAAAATCATCATGCAAAAAATCATTTGGAAAAGGCATGCATCATTTTTAAACATGGTGGAGTTTGTACTTTCAGAACAAATGAATGGTTTTGGCTCAAAAAGACCTTCTTGGTAGCTTTAAGGGTCAACAGAATAGTATTGATAAATTTTGAACATCAAAAGGGTTATTCACAAAGGGGTGTCGATGGTTGTCCCTATTGATTAGGGATATGACACATGAATGATCAGCCAAAGATTAGGAATTTGATCGGGCATCTCTGTTTTTGCCCCTGTAGAAGAGAAGATGTACAAGTAGATCAATTTAGTCTGGTCAAAATCAAATGTGAGTTGAGGCCTGAAGATTTTCTATCATTTGCTTTGGCGATACTTGAGACGCCATTTTGCTTGGGAGAGTTTGTCATGCCTCTCATTGATTTGTTATCTATGTTTTGATAGTTAGGTGACCCTGCAACAGATAAGAGGGAATGTGTTAGTCATGAACTCTTTTAAGAGTCGAATAATTGGAAGCGATACAACTTTACCCTTCACTGGTTTGCAGACGGTTAGGTGATCCTGAAGTGAGAGGGGGACACGAAGTCCTATGTCCCTTGCTTCGTTAGGTCGATTATTCTCTAAATTGGCTCCTGGATGACGCGTCCTTTTACACGAAGCCAGGTGAATTTGATGCGGGTCATTTCCACGAACCTCATTTGGCCAATATTGACCATCAAGTTTGGTTTTAGATTCCCAATGTTTCCTGTCAATAGGGAAAATACGTCAAAAGCGAGTTCAGATAGTGGGAGTAATGGAAACGATACCGAATTACCCTTCACTGGTTCGCAGATGATTGGATGGACTTGAAGTGCAAGTGGGACACGAAGTCCTATGTCTTTTGCTTCGTTAGGTCACCTGTTCTCTCGTAATTTGCAAGTGCAAGGGAAGCAAAAAAAAATTTTATTATTTTTTTTACCAAGCGGCTAACTGCCGCGTCGGGGATTCGAACCCCCAACTTCGGACCTTTTTGCTTCTTCCCGGATACCACTCGGCTAGAGGCGCCGACGGTGTTCGTAGGGCGCTGCTTTTTTCATTTAACTAAACCGGCTCATGGATAAAACGTCCTTTTATACCTAGTCAGGTAAATCGATATGGATCACTTGATTTGCACAAATTAGTCATTAAGCTTGCTTCTTGAATCCTATGCTTCCTGTCAATAGAAGAAAATATGTCAAAAGTGAGTTCAGACATTGAGAGTATTGGAAACGATACCAAATTACTCTTCTCTAAAGTTTGTATTTGCTGACTCCTAGGGATATTTGAATGTCGATGACAGCCTTTTCGTCTTGGCACAATTTGACATTTCTTTTGATTGGCCTTCCTCACTCATGGCCATGTATGTATGATTGATGGTTTGTCGATTTATCTTCAACGCCTTCCTTCTGCGGAATTTTTCTTCTGTTTTTGACTATATGGCCATTGGGCAAAGTCATGTACCTCAAGCTTCTATGGAATCTGAGATGGACAATCAAAATCTCCAATTCTCTTATGGCAATTACTTCTTGGCAGAGCATGCGTCTGGAGTGAGGCTTCTAAATTCCAAAGTCATTGTTCAGGGTGTGGGGCTATAGATCGCTTTGACTGTCTAGATTTTCTCCCTGTTGATAGTAATCACTTAAAAGGAAGAGGAGGAACTCCTTCCTTATGTTGAAGTTGATACTGTAACATCTAGCCGTTTGGGCGCGTCACGCGATAAGATAATTCTTTGGCTCAGGATGAAGCTAGGCAGGAGTGAGGCATGTTGTGGATGCTTCGATCTCAACTCTATGCCTGTACCTATTACATCTCATCTTTTGTATCCTGTAAATAGAAGAGAGAATACATCATTTCCAAATTATATTCAGAGGATAAGACTTACCCTCTTTTGGTGTAGGATGATTCTTTCTATTTGCCCCTGTTTTCTTGGCAGGGTGTCTTTGAATTTGGTGAGTTCGCCTGATGCGCTTGCTTCAAATGCCCCATGTCACACTAAGTCAAAGGGGATGGGAATGATCTTCTGAGATATGAAGTGAATGAGTCGAAAGACAAACATGGTTAAATTTATCATCTTGTTTTAACAAAAACTTTCGAGTGATGAAATATTTTTTATTTTCAAAATACGTCTTTGGGGGAAAAAAAAAAGCATGAGGAAGCCCAGCCCTCAGTATTCTCCTTGGATGATATTTTCTTTTCATGGTTGGATAACATCACTGGGCCGGTTTGGGATACCGCCTCATGCTTTCAAAACAAAATATTATAATTGTACATTAGATTACTGGAATGAAAAATACAACAGTAGCACACTAGACAGGATAAGAAACATGAAATTATAAAAACAAGCAACACCCATGAAAACTTCTATGAAAAGGAGCACTTTGATAGTGCTGGTTTTGAAATCAAGCGCCTTTGAGTTCCTCGCCTCCAGTAGACTCGAAGTATTCGCATGAGAGGACCACTTCATTGAAGCTACGGAAATGCAACCCATGCAACCAACAGCGATGCTTGCAGGGTAAAGCTCCTATGAACAGCTTTATCATTTCTTCTTCGGCCAGTTGAGGGTAGGTTTGCATCATAAAAGCTTCCCACCTCCTTGCATATGCTCGTAAATCCTCCATTGGTCTTCTTCTAAAGTGAACCAAGTTCTCGCAAGACAGTTCAGCTCCAATCTGGTGCTGGTACTGATGCAGGAATGTGGAAGACAGCTCATTCCAATCCCTCATGAGGCTGATATCTGCTGTGACGAACCATTGCAATGCAGACCCTGTAAGACTTTCTTGGAAGGCTTGAGTTGTGAATGACATCGGGCCATAGTACCGACTCATTTCAGCATTGAGGTACTGCAAGTGAGCCACGGGACAAGTCGTGCCGTTATACTTGCGGAGATTAGGTATCCACATTCCTCCAGGGGTCATGATCCTATGAGCGCAAGACGGGCTTGATGTATCCTGGTTAGGCCACTGGTTTTCCCATTGCATATCTGTTGTAGTGGTGAATTTTTCTGTTTCGGAAAAGTTAGATTCTACCGAGATTACCCCATTGCTTTCTTCTTGGTCAAAATTCCCGAATGAGGACGAAGCATTGAAGCTATCCTCATGGTCAGAGGACGAGCTTAGTACTTCGTTAGGATCGTAGCGGATAAAGACGTATGCTTCTTCTTCTAACGGGCCTTCATCTCCGGATGAGAGTAGGAAACAGTTATACGATGAATCGTCAGTTTCATTGTTGAAATAACGCTGGAAGTCCTTGGGATTGTATTCTAGGGCCGGGAAGTCTTCAGGATTGTACTCTAGAGGGTGGTGGCCTTCAAAGTTGTATTCTTGGGAATGTTCAAAGCTTTGGCGCGGTGGCTCGTCGGTAGATGCTGAATCTATCTGCTTAGGCTTTCTTTTCTTGGCTTTTGGTCCAGACCTTTTGAGTAAGGCCCTTCGTTTTGCTAACTTGATTCTGTCAAGGGAAGCGAGAGACATTAGAGTTTCACTGTCTGATTCACTTTCCAGGTTGATAGGGGTTGGTATTCTTTGGACTCTAGCTCTTGGAGTAAGCTTGGGGAGTTGTCCAGTTGTGCCCCACTTTTGAACAGACTCTGTGTCTTTGACCTCGTACAAAGGCTCCTTGCCTTTCCTAGTGGGAAATTTTCCAGTAACAGGATGTTGTTCAACTGCCCATTTATCATGCAAGGCTTCATTGACATGCTCCTCTCCTATCTCAACGGCTAACAGCTCCTTGTGCTCCGCGATCGTTGGCTCTTCGTAGGGCAAGGTGATGTTAGGGGTGATGTCAATATCGTATTCTTGATGGAAAACATGAATTAATTCCCTCCAGGTTTTAAGGTGACTAATCTTCCTAACAATGTACCATCGCAAGGCAGGGCCAATCAAGTTCGATTGGTACGATTGAATCATCCTTCGAACCAGGTAAGCTTGCAAGTAGGTCTCTGGACAGGAGGTATCAGCATACCTTTCGCATTCAGGTGCTTTGAGTTTTTCAGGGATCTCAATGCTGGCGTAATTGGACAGGTCCATGGGATTCTGCTCTTGCAGCTGGTTTAACTTTTTCATGATCCTTTCAAACTGTCTATGGTACTGGCTATTTTCTGGCAAATTTGCGGGCATCATGACGGTGTTTGAGACAACAATAGAGTTGGGCTCAGCTTGAGTGGATTTCATTTGTCTCGAGAGTTGTTGAAGGACAATGGACATCTGTCCTACGCCGTCTTCAATGTTAATGAGACGATTTTGTACATCATTCTGATCGGGTCCTATTGCATGAGGCCAATCACGAGCGATTGGTGGCCGACGATTCATAATTACCTGCTTGTTGTGAAAACAATGAATGAGCACGAAAGTAAACAAAGATTGACCCATGGCAATGGTCTAACTGCTTTTTTATTTATCAAAAGAGGGTTTATAGACTGCCAACTCCTAACATCTAGAACTTGAAATTGAAATGAAAAAATAAAATACTAGATATTAAACAAAAGTCCCTGAACAATGGGACAAAACTTTCACACTATTAACACTAAAGGGCACATGATTCCCAATTTATATGCGATGGGGGAGCCTTGCTCTTGCGAGGATGCCTGCTTCCTTGGGCTGGCTCTAAGGTGTGCATCCAGTCCATCCCCAAATCCTTCTCCATGAGCTCTACTTGCTCGTGCGGGCTGCTTTCGCTGATTGAGTGAGGGACTAATGGCTTCCATCTTGTCGGGATACGATGGTTGTGGATGTAGGACATGGAGGCGTGGTGAGCTTTTTCTTCTCCCTCAAGCCCTTCAGGTATCACAATCCTTTTACGATGGCACTTGTCCCAGGTTTCCTCAGCGGTAGAAATTTCGAATTCATAGTCACGGCTTGTGTTGAAAAGAACTGGAGGGACCATCATCTTGAAAGGCGGTGGGATCTCCTGAAGGGCTCCATATTGTCGTGCTACCCGATACGGGTAGTATGGAATGGCGCCGGTGAGACCGAGCAACGGAATTGGGCGGGTGCGCATGTAAGCAAAGCGGGCCCTCTTTTCATGGAACCAACCAGCACACCATTGGAATGCCTCAGGAGCTGGGTTTCTTAGGAAGCTTACCCAATTTAAACAGCTTTGATTGGGAATGTACGGTCCTAAAACCATAAATTTTTGTAATGGATTTTCAAAAGCATTTGTTTCAGGCGATCGCATGAAGTCTCGAAATTCGCTTAGGTGAGAAAAGAACCAGACTTGTAAAATTTCAGGAGAGGCTCGCATGATTTTCTCCGAGTTGTCTTTAAAACGATTAAAAGACAAGAATGTTTCAGTTAAAATCATATTGACATAATTCCCCCCTCTTAAGATCTGATCAACTATCCATGCCATCTTGGGAGTTATGGCATTTCTTTGATGGGGGAAGATGATGAGCCCGAAAAAGGCTAGGAGGAAAATCTCACTTTTTTGGGTCATAGGCTGATTTTGGAAACAGACATTCATAAATTCTAGTGGGCGGTATTATGGTTGCCTTCAAGAATTTGTCTCATGACATGGATTTCAGTTCCTAAAAGTCGTGCTAACTGCGCCATGGGAGGGCGCCTATCGATGGCTTGACAAGCTTTTTCTCAAGAGGCATTCCAGTGATGATGCTGTATTCTTCCAGGGTTGGGGTTAGCTCAAACCTACCGAATATAAAAGTAATTGTCTTCGGGCACCAAAAATGTGCCATGGCTTGTATGACTTCAGGACGAACAGTGATTTGGATCAACGATAGGAGATGACCAATTTTGGCCTTCACGCGCTCTTGGGCAAACTGATCTAATTGGCCCCACCATCTGAAGAGCTCCGCCTTGGGAGCAGGGAATGAACCGGATATCGTCTTTCCCCATCGCACATAAACCGGACTTGAAAAGCTTATCCTAAATTGCCATGGGCCAAATAAAAGACTGAGTAAAAGTAAAGAAATCACTTTGCTTTTAAAGAAAAATGGCAAGCACAAAGACATGCGCATGGGACGTGTGGCTCGATTTCTAACTCAGAAGGCTTGGTGAGATTAAAAGGATATCCGCCCGTCGCAGTCTCGCGTTAGCAGCATATCCTCCTAACCTCGGCTAAGAAATTCGGGGAAAAGAAAGGCAACCTCTACATCGCAGTCTCGCGTTCGAGGTCGTATCTTTCTTAACACCATCCTAGAAATCCTATGGCGGCCCAGTCCGGCGGGCCGGGTTGTGTGTGCCATGTGTAGTGTTTAAAACAGTAAAGCATGCACAGCAGTTCATAATCACAAAACATTTTATTTTGACAGAATAAAAAAAAAACTTTAAGCTATTACCCTGCAAAAAAAAAAAAAAAAAAAAAAAAAAAAAAAAAAACCCGAGTCAGCAAAGTGTTTAAACAAAGATAAAATGGCCTAAGTCCTCTTCAGTTCCCCAGTGGAGTCGCCAAGCTGTCGCGACCTCTTTTTTTCGGCGTCCGCAATCGCGTACGGGCGCCTAAGGAGGCTAATGGCTCGGCTGAATTTATTAAGCCCGGACTCTCCCAAGTCCACCAATTCACGACTTTAATAGTTTGAGTTTTTAACCTATAAATCAATTTTTAAAATGGAGTCGCCACTAATCGATTTGGAGTGGGTCGATTAGAAACCCAAGCGAAGTATCGGAGAAATACTCGCTCTGCGCAACCAGAGAAATTAGGATCGGGGACTTGATTACACTAGTTAATCACTAATGCCCTTTCGGTACCTAATCTTGTTTAAACCCTAAGGCTTTTTGGATGTTTGAGAGATTTTCCATGCATTTTGGGAGGAAAAACATTTTTTGAGTCATTTTCTAATTTTTGGACACAAAAGGGATTTTTTGGGTTTTTTTTTGGTATTTTTTGGAAAAATACAAGTCTTTTTGGCTTTTTCTGAATTTTTGGCCTTTTTTTTTTTTTGGATTTTTTGGCATTTTTTTTTGATTTTTGGCATTTTTGGAAAATATGGAATATTTTCGATTTTTTTGATTTTTGGAAATTAAAACATTTTTAAATATTTTTGGAAAATAAAATATTTTTTGGATATTTTTGCTTTTTTTTTGAAATTAAAACATTTTTTAACATTAAATAAAACATTTTTTGATTTTTCTTTTGATTTTGATTTTGATTTTTCGAAAATTAAAATGTTTATTATTTATTTATTTAAAATATTATTTTATATTAAAATAATATAAAAACTAACCCGGGTCGGATCCGCGGGTTGGGTCCGACCCGGGCCAGCGATCCGAATGAGGACGGGCCCGCGTTGGGGCCCGACTGGATTTTTTGGAAAATAAAATATACTTTTATACCTTTTCTATTTTTTTTTTATAAAACATTATTACTATTATTTTATTTTAAAAATGCGACCCGGGTTGGATCCATGGGTCGGATCCGACCCGGGCCAACCACCCAAAACCCTAGCGACCTTGAAACCCTAGGGCGCCGGATTTCAAGCCCGACCCGATGACCCAGCGACCCGATTTCCGCCCCTCCCCTTCTACGCTCGAAACCCTACCCGCACAAGAGTCTCGGACCCGACCCGTCTTCGACCCAAAGATCTCTTTCGCGAGGTAGGTTGCTCGAGCCCTAGGGCTCGACGATCTGCGGCGCCGAAGAGGGGTCCTCGGGACATCGCCGGAGGAATCAACGGCCGCGACGTGGCGATTGGCAGCTAGGCTTTTCGGGAAAAGAAATGACGACGATGGTGGCCGCTAGTTCGTCGGAAAGAGCGGCGGCAATGACGATGGACGACCGCCGAGTCCTCGGGGGAGGGCGAAGCGCAGCTACCGGACGGAGCCAGCCCGGCTATTACCATTTGCGACGAGGGCACGGCACGGCGGCCGCGGTGGTGACAAGGCGAGCGGCAGCGACGGCGGCCCCTTAGCTCTCAGATCTGGCGTGGCCTCGGTGCGGGCACGGCTCGCGACGGCTCTCTTCTGGTTTCTCTTCTCTCCAGCAGCCCCCTCACGCTCAGATTTGCCCCCTTTTCGCTCGTGCTCTCTCCTCTCCAGCCAGATCCGAGCCTCCACCGGCCGAATCTGACCTCCCCGGTCTCGCTCGCAGGCGGCCTCCCCCGAAGTCTCTCAGTGGGAGGTCGACCTAGCTCGCGACCCGATTTTTCTCTCGCTCGCCTTCCTCTCGCTCGCTCTTCAACCTCCTCCGAAGTCTCTCAGGAGGAAGTTTCCGAACTTGCGATCTTCTGGCGCCCCCTCTCAATGACGGAAATGCTCCGCTATTTATAGGCGAGGAGGTCCGGTCGACGGAGAGGCTCGGCCGCCGGTCTTTGGCTTGCCGACCGGACCCCCGTGGCCGAACCGGCGTCCCATCCGAGCTCATCCAGCGAAGCATGCTCGGCAATGATGGCGTTCGCGATCTTATCTTCTTCAGCCGACGTCGGCCTACTCCCCTCGGGCGTAGGCCGTCCTTCGCGTGCATCGTCGTCTCCTGTGCGCGTGAAGTACGAGGCTGAGAAGGAAGGCGCAAGGAAGAAGAAGAAGGAAGAAGGAGGAGAAAGAAGAAAGAAGAAGAAGGAGAGAGGGGGAGGGGGGTGTACGAACCCACGTGAAAAAGGGGGGCTGCTGCTTTTTGCTTTTTCTTTATTTGTTTTTCTTTTCTTGCTTTCTTTTTGTTTTTTCTTTGTTTTGTTGTTTTTATTTGTTATTTGTTTATTTATTATCCGAAATGACAAAATAAAATAAAAACTTAATAAAAGAAAATTAACCTAATTGAAATTGAGGTGTCAACACCCATCAGCATCATCAAGAAGCCTCTTCTTGCCTTCTCCTCCGTCACGAGGCAGTGAGCTCCAGTCATCGCCGGCCCAGATCGTTGATGATGAAGATTGAGCTCTGCAACAGTTTCCCATTCTTGGAATGCCAGCAGAATGTCAGCTTCTGGTGAGAGAAGATTGAAGCGATGTTGAACGAGTTATTGTTCTTTGTTTTGGTGAGTGTGTGCGTTTGTGGATATATATGCGCGTTTGGGTGACGAGGAGAAGAAGAGAAAGGTCAATGTTCATGACTTGGTTAAAGAGAGGATAAAGATGGAGAAAGAGTAAGCAAATAACACAGGGATAGAGAGAGAGAGGTGACACGTAGGACGATGGGGACCAAAATGAAATGACATGGTGACAACGTTGACGGCTCAGCTCCTAAAGGAGCTTGAAGCTCAAGCCCCCTTGTCTATCTTCAAAATCTTATATAATAATGAAAATCAAGTGATGTTTTACTGGGGGAGGAGGAGGAGCTCGAATCTAAAACGTTGATTTGAGATCAGATAAGGAAGTTGCACAAAACATTGTGATTAGTGGAGACAATCTAGGTAATCTAATCTTGCTGAAGTCGCATATGAAACTCTACTTCTCAAATTTAGAAAATTCATATCCTCAAAAATTCCCTGATCTCTCTCTCGCAACCTAATCGGCCTGGAGTCGCCACCTTTCTCTACACCCAAAAATTCATAGTTAATGTTAGCACTTGTCCGCTTGCAGTCGCAATTATCATCGGCTTTGTTGCTATCTCGTCAGCCCCTGCTTAAAGTCTCCATCACGCATCTCTCTTTTGACTTCGCTCCCTAGATCTCTCTCCACGGTTGTTGTCGGCACTAATCATTTATGATCTGTATTTCTTTCTTTATAATATTAATATATCATATGTTACATATTGAGTATACAGAGAATTTGGAAGCAAGCCGCGCCGGGCCAAATTAGCATGGTTTGCTACGTCTTCTGCCGAACCAAGCTATGCCAGCCGAATTGGGGGTGTGAAATGCCAAGGAAATGGCATCTTTTATTTATTAATTATTTTTTTAGGAGTTTTGACACAAAGTGAATGTGAACTTGAATTTGTGAAGGAATCTTCGTCACAAACTTGAATTTTCTCTTCCGTTTTCACTTGCACGGGTGACTTTCTTTGCATAGTGAATTTTGTGTTTTGATTTTTTGAATATCCGATTAATTTCACAAGCAAAATAGAGTGCTCTATTAATATCTCACTGAGTTTGTCGATCCCTCCATCATAAAGTAATACCATTTTTTTCATTTCTTTTTATTTATTTTTCGAGGCCGGGCTGTTCTTTATTGGTGAATGCCGTTCAAACTAAGTCGCATACATGAGCTGGCATTTAATTTATGTCCATATGTTACATGACCATCTATTTTCCACATTATCATTGCTAAAATTGGGACTCGATTTTGCTATCACCATCATAATCAACGGAATAAACTTTTCTTCAACCATTGAAATTGTTAGTACTTAATTCCTTATTTGAAGGTGTCAATTTAATTCATGCAAAAAGAAATTATCTATATAATTAAAATGTCAAGATCCGATAGTCGGGGGTCCTTTTTTTTTTTTTTTTAATTCAATTCCCTTGCTAGCAATATTAGACAGAGAATGAATTAAGCCCACGGGAAGCATGAGAATGCTGTGATTCAAGCCCCTAGAAAAATTGACGGAATTAGTCAAATAACCATATGTATTATGTCATGTTCGATCTAAGTCAAAGAGAGTGAATTAAGGCATGATGTATACGTTGATATGTACCACCATAAAACCTCAACATCAAATTTATGAATGCGAATTGACTCTTCAGTGAAAAAGAACGAAAAGATGGCCATCGATTTTCAACTTTTTAAGTATGTAGAAAATTGTCGTCTGACCAATTACAGAAAAGGTTGAAAGGGAGGAGGAAATTTACAAAGAGAAGATACTAAAAACCATCTTCATTTCACATCTTCACCACTTTGCATCCTCTAATTTTGGTAATACATGTTTGTTGTTGAGGATCAGATTTCAGGACTTAGAAAGACCAAACTATACTTATCTGAAAGACAATATACTTTCAATTGCGCACATGCCCTGATGCCCCCATTTGCAAACAAACCCTAATTCTTCTCGCCACCACGTCTGCATCTGAGCCACGACTCCACGTCGTCCTTGTCCCTGGTGGCATTGCCATCTCCATCTCTAGCAGCTTCCCTTCTAGACAAGAGCTCCCTCATGTTTCGGACATCTGCTGAAATCCCTAGATTTATCCCAATTTTGCCTTAAGATTTTGGTGAGTTAGGAGGGAGGGAAGGAAAGAGGGAGGGAGGACTCAACTTTGCCCTAATTCTCAATCTCAGACCATTTTCTTCAAATCTGACCTCTCCACAAGAACGTTGTTCAAAGAACCGTTTATGCTAAATCTCCACGTCAGACAAGTCGCTTGCCACGTTTCCGACTTCCCCACAAGAATGTCGTTTAAAAAACCATTTATACTAACTCTCCATATCAAAAAGTTGCTTGCTATGCATGTTTCCATGTTAGCAACTTAGGGTATCTGATGGAAATTAACAAAAAGTAAATTTGTCATGAGTGTCTTAGTTTATGATTTTTTATGATAGGAAAATTAGTGTTGGGTAAATGAGTCACAAATTCTAGTTTGAGATATTTTGTGGTATTATCCCTTAATTTCTTTAGTATAAGTACATTGGAAAATCTAAAACTTATCATGAAAATACAATTGAGTCATAAAACTTTCAAAAAGTGCAGTTGAGTTTAAAAATTTATCATCAAAACACAATTGATTCCTAAAACTTTCAAAAAGTGCAATCAAGTCATAATACTTGTCAAAATGGTTCAATTAGGTGTTTAGGCTAGTTACACTTTTAAAATGTTGTAAGAATTAATTGCACTTTCATGACAAGTTTTAAAACTTGATTGTATTTTTGAAATTTTTAGGAATCAATTATACTTTCATAACTACAGGATGTGATCAGCCCTTCCCAGAGTGCATTTGTTAAAGGCTGGCGAATCAAGGATAATACCCTGCTAGCTTAGGAACTCTTTTCTGGCTTTCACATCCAACCTTACTCACCTAAATGTGCAATCAAGGTAGACTTCAGAAAAGCCTATGACACAGTCGATTGGGACTTCCTTGAGATTGTCCTTCAGGCCTTCGGATTTCCCGATCATTTGACCCGGCTCATCGTGACGTGCATGAGGACTCCTAAATTTTCCATTGCTTTGAATGGGGAGTTACATGGGTTCTTTGCCAGTGGTCGTGGGCTTCGTCAAGGAGACCCTCTATCTCCCTACTTGTTTACATTGGTCATTGAGGTATTATCAGGTATTCTCACCACTCACTCTTCGATGCCGAAGTTCAAATATTACTAGAGATGCAAAGCGACTAGCCTTTCACACTTATTCTTTGCGGATGATGTCTTCTTATACAATGAAGCTGACTTGCCTTCGGTGAAGCTATTCAAGGAAGGTCTCTAAATCTTTTCTTATTGGTTTGGATTGGTTCCAAACACAAATAAGAGTGAAGTCTACCTTGCAGGAGATTCACCTTCTTTAAGAAACCAAATTCTCCTTACCTTTGGTTTCCTAGAAAGAAGCCTACCAGCTCGCTATCTCGGGGTTCCCATCATCACTTCTAGGATCAGTAAGGCGGATTGCTACATGTTAGTCAACCGCATCACTACAAGGATACAATCTTGAACCCATCTCTTCCTCTCATTCGCTAGTCAACTACAATTGATCAGGTCAATCCTTCATGCCATCCAAGCATACAGGGCTAGTATTTTTATCTTACCTGCAGCTATCTTGGATTAAATTGAATGAATACTTAGACAATTCTTATGGAAAGGCCCAGAGTTGGGAAGAGTGGGTGCAACGGTTTCCTGGGAGGACGTTTGTTGCCCAAAATACGAGGGGGGCCTTGGGATCCGAAGGCTTCGGGAGTATAACAAGGCCGCCATGTTAAAACATATATGGATTATGTTTGCTTGTAAGGAATCTTTATGGTGCAAATGGATTCACTCGACCTTCTTAAAAAGGGCGAATTTCTGGGTTGCCAAAAAGCCGACCTACTGTTCGTGGGCCTAGAAGAAGATCCTCCAACTCAGGACTGAGTGTCAAAGCTCCTTCTATTGGAGAATCAGGGATGGTTGCTCGGTATCCCTCTAGTTTGATAACTAGCACCCCAGGGGCCCTTTGAACTTGTACTTTCCGGGCTCGACCATATATGCATCTGGCCTTCCTAGGTAGGTGACAGTGGCTGACCTATTCACTGATTGTGGAGCTATGATTAAGGGAGTCTTGGACTCTTGGGCGGATCCCCTTCCCACCCTCTTCTGATCGTTTTGGCTGGAAGGGAAACACCTCCCATCTCTTTACAGTGGACTCGGCATGGGATTTGATCAAGAGGAGGTAGACTCGGGTCTCCTGGTACACATTCATTTGGAACAACTCCATCACTCCAAGGTACCAATTTAATCTTTGACTTATTGCCAAACACAGGCTTCCTACCCAAGCTCTATTATTATCTTTTGGTAGGATAGATAGTGCCTTGTGTCCCTTCTGCAACGAGGTACCCGATTTTATAGACCACCTATTTTTTGCCTGCCGCATCTCCACTGGCATTGCCTTCTTTTGGGCCTCCAGGTGCAATCTTCCATGGCGAAACAATTCATGGGTCGAGAATCTCAATTGGGCCGCCACTTTCGTTACGTGCAAAGACTTTTATAAGTGCATTACTCACTTCTCTTTTGGTGCTCTTTGTTATTTCATATGGAAGCACAAAAACGGCATCCTATTCGAGAGCAAAGCTTATCCATCCCAGCGGTGAAGAACCAACTCATCAAGGTCGTTAGAGACAAGGCTACAACCTACAGGAGTGTGGATGATATTTATAGAAACCTGAGGCTGCAGCGTAGCTAGGGTATTGACCCGATCATTTTTTCAACTGGGGATTCTCCTACTTCTGCAGGGCCCTAGCCTAGTGTTAACTATCTGGATACTCTTCATCTACACGGCTACTTCCTTGATGGTTCTTCATTTTTGTCGCTGCCAGATGTGTGCGTAGATTATGGTTCATCTGGCCTTTCATGGCCTCCCATTGCTTTCTTGCCTTATTTGAGTATTTCGCTTCCTTAGGCCTGCTCCTACGGTCCTCTTTTGCATTCGGCTTCTTTCCACTCACTCTAACTTGTTGTCTTGGTGAGTGCAAGTTTTGTGGCGCCAAATCTTTTGTAATTATTGGTTAAAGCTCAATATATTCTTACCCTTCACCAAAAAAAAAAAAAAATCATACTTTCATAACAAGTTTTAGAACTTAGTTACATTTTTAAAAAATTTAATGATTTAATCGCACTTTCGTAACAAGTTTTAAGACTTACAATACATTTATCCCTTTTTTTTTTCCAATCTTTTCTTATATAGCGCTTAGTAGGAATGGGCGGTTTCAGTTTTCGTACAGGTTTATATTTGGAACTTAAAACTTATTCGTTGGATTGGGTTCTTTATTTTTAGAACTTGGAACCTATCATACATACTTTAGCACATGTAGCCTATTTTGTCACAAGTTCCAAAGTCGATTCTAGGATTTACTCATATTTCACCTATATTATTATTTAAATGACTATAATTTACTAATCATAACTTATATTTATATACAAAAAAAAAGAATTATGAATATTAATAAATCTCAATCATAAAATGGAAACTCGAACTAGTGTTTCCAATTTAAACACTCATCATCAAGTAGCATGAAATATCGAGGAGGATCGCATAGAGACATGGATAAAGAAAAATATTAAAACTTATTCCAAGTTCTAAGTTCCAAGTTCAGGTTCCAAGTTCTAGATTCCTCCAACTAAGAACATTGAACCTATTCATCAAAACAGGTTTCTCATTTTTGAACTTGGAACCTACCTCACGTACCTTGGAACCTAGAACCTACATATTTCCACCAGTCCAATTACTAGGTTCCATATTTTACCTAAAACCATGCTCACCCCTAGCGCCTAGTTGTTGTCGCAACATTTGTCAAGTGTAACCCCTAAACATTAAAAAGAAATGCCAAGTCAGCATTTTCCTTCATCAAATTGAATAGAGGAACAAATTTACTTGATTGTGTAAATCGAATAAGTTTTAGAATTTAATTGTATAGATTAAGAGTTTAGGATGCCACTATATTTTCATGATAGGTTTTAAAAATTTCAATATTTTATAGGAGGCGGATAAAGAAGATTAATACAATATCTACTATATAGTTATTACACATCAAACACACATCTTAATTATTTTATCCTTGTTTCTGCAGGAAGGCTGCTGCCATAAAACTTTCTTAATCTTTTAGTTCTATTATGTTTAATTCTCTCTCTGTTTGCTTGGATAGCTTGACAAACAGATTGCACGCATGTAGGTTCTGTGGAATTCCCCTCGTCTAGATTCCCTGTTATTTTCGGTCCATGATGGTTCATCCTCTGCTCTTGTGAATGATCCTGAGCGGAAGGTAGCAATTCGGTCATTGCACCAACGAGTTGTTTGTATCGAGATCTTAACTCTTGAAAGGGACCGTACAAATGCGAAATCCTAATACTCAAAGGCTTGTTCATCCACCTAATTTCTAGCCCGAGATGTTAGATGAAAGTGAGATTCTATATTTCTTGCTTCTCCCTTTTGTTTGGGTTGATGAACATGTCTTATACTTAAAAGTTGATGCAAGAAAACACAAATTACCAACCATTATCCCTTGGTAAAAGTATGCAATAAGTGCCAAAACATGACACAGATAGACACTTAAGTGTAAAAACTTCCAAAATGTATTCGTAAGTGTCACTTTTTGTGAGAATTGGACATTTAAGTGCCAACTTCGGCGAGATTAGCCGAAAATCTGACTTGACATTATTTTAATAATAAAACAAGTCCACGTGACTAGCCAGAAATCCACATGATGTTGATGTGATTAGCTTCTCCCAAAACGACGTCATTTTGCCCCCAAATTTGATTTTTAATATAAATATTTATTAAATTAATTTTTTTAAATGGGGGAGCAAATCAATGAGGGCTTGTACGACCCATGTCACTTTGCCGC
Organism: Eucalyptus caleyi; assembly: GCA_014182885.2. Taxonomy (NCBI): domain Eukaryota; kingdom Viridiplantae; phylum Streptophyta; class Magnoliopsida; order Myrtales; family Myrtaceae; genus Eucalyptus; species Eucalyptus caleyi. The sequence goes on from CM024470.2 coordinate 53,490,750, forward strand.
CGCCCCTCCATTGTCAAAAAGGGTCGGCAACGATGGAGCGATGGTCTGCTGGGGTCGTTGAGCCTCGGGTAATGACCGGCGACCCTAGTCAACTGTAGGCGAGGGCCTACAAGCCCTCGCCCAAATCTAGGGTGAGGGGTCACACCCCACCCCTAGATCAGGAGAGGTCACTAGCCCCTCGTCCCATATCTAGGCAAGGGCTTGACCTTGCCCTAGTCAAAGGCAATCCTTGGCCTGATATGAGGGAGGGGTGGCAACAATCGACCCATCGTTGCTAGCTCTTTTCAGCGATGGTGAGGTGGCAGCAACAGCGAGGCAGTAAAGGCCTCGCGTGAATAATTTTTTTAATTTAATTTAATTAATTTTTTAATTTAATTTAATTAATTTTTTAATTTAATTTAATTAATTTTTTAATTTAATTTAATTAATATATATTTAAAATCAAATTTGGGCCAAAACAATGTCGTTTTGGGATAAGCTAGTCATATCAGTGCCGCGTGAATAATTTTTTTAAAAGAATTATCACGTCAATGAAAATTTGTCAAAATAAACCACATTAGCAATTTGGCTGGAAATCCTCGCCTTTGGCACTAAGTATTCTTTTGTCCTCAATTTTTGCATTTAAGTGTACTTTTTGGAAGTTTTGACATTTAAGTGTCCACCTATATCAAAATTTGATACTTATGGTGTCTAGCACTCGTTATCTTTCGTTATTGGAACTTTCATTGTCCAGTGCCTTTTAACTTTGGTCAAGTGACCAAGGCTCCCCTCGTTTACTATGTTCATAGTAAGCTTAATGAATTCCCTTGTTTATTAATCAGTCATCTTATCAAAACTTGATATTTTTAGATTGTGTGTGTGAATATCTCTATCTGGCCATATTGTAGCCGGGGTGAGCAAGTGTGAGGTGGCTAGTTTCATGGTCCACTCGGTACAACAAATAGACAGGAAGTTACCCAAAGACTAATTCAAACGAGAATTAAAAGACTGCACTGTTTAAATTTTTGGGGCAATGTCATTTTCACCGAGGGAATTAGGAAATCCAACAGTTGAATATATTTATGAAACTTTAGATTCCGTGACTTGGAGTTATGAGTGTTTGATTATTGTTTGCAAATAGACTGGAAGTCCTATCAATACACCGCATTAGGTGTTGACCGGAATAATCTACACACTTCCCATCCACTCATTTTTGGGCATCGTAGCATCGAATTTATTGCGAACAGAACTTAGGGTATAAGAAAGAAAACATCAAAATTTTTACGATTTTTCGTAAAGGTGAATGATCAAACTCAATGCAAAGACAGATATTATTCACTAAGGCAAGGAAAGAAAAAATCACTAGGGATTCTTTTTATTGACTAGAATTCCAGAGATAATGGCAAATCTGTTTTCTCTTTTCAAACTTAGACGCCTTACGATTAGATTTCCCTTTTTTCGTAACTTGTGAATTAGCCTTTGTGCGGATATTTCTCTTCACCCCAATTTTTCTCTTTTTCAAAACAGAATTCAATAGATAGTTACCAATAACCATCGAACTGCTGGAGATTGAATTCATCAACAAGGAGATGAGTGCGGAGTTCAAACTCACCATGGCCAATCATGTTTTAAAAAAGTCTCTTTGATCACACATACGGTGGTACATGATAATATTGTGCAGAGGGTCATGTGATTTGCATGTGATATGAATATGAATAATACTAATGATAGTTTTGTTTGGGGGTCGGACCAACCCCTAATTCTCTTATAGAATAAAGAATTAAATATGGTAGCCGAAATTTATGTGCCAACTATATTAAGTTGAAGTTCAAGAATCAGATTGCACATTGAGTCATAATTTAGAGATAATTTATGTCATTTTCCAAAATATTTTCCAAGCCCATTTGAAATAAACTTTTGCTTGGTGAAAAGCTATATTTCTCTTCACCCCAATCTTGACATATAGTTTAATAATTCAAGTCCTGGAAAATACTATTTTACTAGCCGCTCAGCTACTTCATACGGATGCACGTCAAGTCAAAGTCCCTTCCTTCTTTAAATGAGATTTCCAATTCTTTCATCTGCAAATAAAAATTTAAAATTCTTGTAATTCAAAGAAAAAAGCTTGACAAATGTCGTTAAAAGCTCCAATTTAAGTTATAGATATCTTGTCATATATTGAATTTAATATTGTAAATTGAACTAGGAATAAATGTTATGTGGTAGAAAAAATTATCTCAACACATATGTAAATCTGTCATGTTTCACAATATATGCTAAGGGAAGTTAATTAGGCAACACACAATAGTACCTATTAAGATGTACAAGTGCGGAATAAATCACTATATGCATAGCATAAAAGTTCTTGTTTTTTAATATCTATGTGTGTCACGCCCCGAAACGTCGAGCGCGCCAACATCCCTCCATGGTCATGAAAATGTGACATTCCCAGGTGGTGTCGCCGACCCCAAATTAATTATTAATGCGCAAGCGGAACGTATTAAGAAGCACCTTACAAAAACATAAAAACATACGGGATAGGACAACAGGAAGATCAAGTCATAATCAAACATCATACTTTCATACATCATTGACAATCCAGGGCTTACATACACAAATAGGATCCGGAGACTATATGCACCAAAAATGGGTCAAAGTTTATGTGCATCAACAAAAAGGGGTCAGCCTACATAACATGGATCAGCCCACCAAAAAGAGGAACAGTCGTATAACTACTAGTCGGACTCGTTCGTCGATCACACATCCTCCACATCAGACAACACCGGGTCCACAGACGATGGGTCATCCACCCTACCACCCGGCAGGTCAGCTACACCCTCACCCAGGATAGCATCCATCACGGCCAGTGGGATATCAAAACTATCAAGTGGACCAATCTTAAAGCCATTGGCCCCAAAACGGAACCAAGCCCTATACCTATGGGGTACCCTAACATCTTCAGTCTCCTGGATCCATACAGTAGTCCTGATCAACTCGTAGACCCAATGGCTCCCAGGGTCAGGGAAGTTGTGCACCTGCTCGATAATTTGCACTGGGATGTCATTCTTCTCTGGGGGTCCCGCCATCTACGGTCCTGTAATATTTTTCCCCAAACTGGGATGAGACTTTGTCTTAGCAAGTTCACCCCTCCTAAACCCCTATTAGAAAGAAAATACGCCCCATAGTGGTCTAGTCACGCGGTACAGAAGACTTACCTCGCCTTCTAGCCTTCCTGCAGATTAGTACAATTCATAGCACTCAAGTACAAATTATAATAAGCACGTGGACCATCGGAACACAATCCAATTCATTTAATTTCAAATTCACAGCAAGCATTTCAAATCATCATTCATTGGCGCCACACAAGGGCATAGCCTACTCGCAATTCGGCTATCTACTGACATAAAGCCAGGCATCACCTCCCCCCTTGGAGCGCGGCTTCGTCAGTACATCGACGGCGTTCCCGAAGGAGCATGGGCCCAGAATCAACTGCGACCCGCATCCACCGCGTGGGCATCCCATATAGGGGCAATTCCCACTTAATAGTTCAAAACAATTTCTCACAATTACCATAACACCACTCATAATCAATTTAAAGCACTTCACACGTCATTCACATATTTCAATTGCAACATTAATCTTTAAGAACTCAATTTCGATATCAAACCCGACATTTGAGATTTTCTAATTAAAATCCATATTTTCCTCAATCAACACTCAATTTGCATTAACCATTCATCAATTTCAAATTCTAAGTATACAGCGACGATCGGCACGAAATTCTGAGCAATTAGGGCCAAAAATAATTTTTCGAGTTTTTTTTTCATAATATTTTAATGATTTTCGGAATATGATTTATTATTAAATAATCCAACAATTTCGAACCATTTGCTTAAACATGCTTTACTTTAATTAAACCACCTAATCTAATCCATATTTAAGTGAACCAATAAAACAACTTAATTCCAATCAACCTAAACTAAACGCACTTAAGACATGATTAACCCGCTAATCGGGGTTTAGTGAGTTAAACTCACCGGAATCGCTTTCCGACGAGTCTCCGACGAAGAGCACGACGACGCCGATGACAAACCTACACGGATCAACACCAAATGAGGACTAATAGGGGGCCAAAATGAGCTTGGAAAGAGCTGGTTTTTGCTGGTTTTTCCAGCACTAACTGAGCTTCGAAGGGCGGCGGACGGTGGCTGAACGAGCGGAGGAACGGCGGAGAAAGACCGGCGGAGGAAGCTAGAGCTCCGAACGGCAGCTCACGGTGACGGACGGCAACGACGGGGGCTTCAGCGGCGATGAACAGCAAGCGGCTTGGAGCGACGACGGTCGGGACTCGTGGCGGAGACGGAGGCAAGGCGGCTCGGCGCGAAACGGGACGGCGGGCGGTCGCGCGCGGGCGAGCGGCAACAGTGAACTCTGGCAACGAGCGACGAACGGCGACGATCGTGCGGGCGACGGGGCGGACGGTTGCTCACGGATCCGCTGGTCTTCTTCCTCCTCTCTCTCTGTCTCTCCTCCAAATTCAAAAGGAAGAAGATGATGGGGACAAGGGGGAGGTGACATCCCACCTTTCCAAGACCTCATCCCCACCTTCCACTTGTCACAACCCTAGCCCATCTTGCCTCAATCATGACATCACAGGTGAGGTCATCATCCACTAACTCCAAACCTTCCACAACTTTAGTCCAATAGGTTCAATTTCATTTTCCGCCGGGGTCCAAATTCTTGCACATTCCCTTACTTCAATTTCCATCAATCCTCCTCCAATTGAGTCCAATTTAAAGTCCATAAATTAGTCCAAGGATCCTACTAAGCTTTGTGACGCACCATGACTTCCAATTTCAGAGTTCGATTACAATTTCACGATTAATTTCACTTTGGCACAATACTAGTGCATTCTAATCTACCGAGCAGCGTTTACAAATTTTTGTGCATTTGACTTGCGGTTGATCATTTCAAGCCACAACTTTCGGTTGTTGGGGGAAATCTCAAGGTTTCAAATACGGGCACAGGGTACCCAATCGTTAGAAAAGTCGGCCCAGTGTCGGTCGGCAAGAATTGTGCGATCCGGTGAAATCACCCACACCTGATCGCATGCCTCTGTCGAGCCAACCTATTTTCAATCTCTAATCGATTTTTATTTGTACCATAATGACCCTTGCAGATTATCTCGGTCGAAAGGTCACTTATTAATCATATTCTCGAGTCTTATGCATTAGAATTTCTTAACGGCTTCACTGGATAGACTAGTTTTCACATGAGTGGCCGACTCAAGGAAATGGACTATATGCGTGCCAACGAAATGCCCGTCTAAATTTATTGAAATTAAAATTGAAAAATCGGGCTGTCACAATGTGTTTTAGTAATGTCGGTTGAGTCGGTATACATAGGGTACGGTTTAAACCAAGTATGGAGCTCTAAATTTGTATTGTATATAAATTGATGAACATAGATTAAATTGATCGATTTGAGTCGGAACTAATAATTAATGTTCAGATATGGCCACATTGTGATTTTTAATAATCTAATTACGTAAATTAATATATAAAAACTGACTTAAATAACAAACATATAATAAATTATTAAATAGTTTTAACAAATCAATTTATATTAATCAAATTTCAATAAATATATTAATAAGTGATTTGTAGCTTCTCAAAACCTACTCAAGCACACTATTTTGCCATCATGCTTTTAGGACACAAGATTATAAATTAATACAAAAAATAAAGCATGACTAATGAAACATTGATAGTCAAGTAGGAGAATTTTTCCAACGAACCAAAATATGAATAATTTCTTTATGTTCTGAATAGCTTCCTAGGTGATTGGAAGTGTTTTTACTGGTTTGTTCGTTTTGCGGAAAATGGACCATTTCCGGAAAATATTTTCCCATAAGTCATTTTTCTGGAAAATGACAATAATTTTTTGTGTTCGGCTAAAACCTGAAAATGTTTTAGAAAATATTTTCCAGTGTTCAGTAAGGAAAATATTTTCCGCTCACTAAATTGGCGAGCGCAAACGTCAAGCTCAAGGCTCGCCAAATTGACAAGCGTGAGTTTGAGATCGACGAGCTTGAGGTTCACATGGTCCGACGACTAGCCAACAAAGAAGAAAATTGGAAACAAAGAAAAGAAAAAAAAAAAGGAAATTAAAAATAATTTGAATCAAAAAAGAAAAAGAAAATTAAAAAATAATTCGGATAAAAAGGAAAAGAAGAAGAAGAAGAAACGAGAGGAGGAACAGATGATTTGTAGAGGTGTGAGATAAGACAAATGAAGTGAGAAAAATGTTTTTCACTTTTCAAAAGTAGAAAACAATTTCCCCTACCATAGAAGACTTTTTTCCTTTGATGGAAAACATTTTCCCCAACCTTTCCTTTGATGGAAAACATTTTCCCCAACCTTAGAAGACTTTTTTCCTTTGATGGAAAACATTTTCTCCAAGGAATTCATTTTCCGTGAAATGAACGCCGGAAAATCCGGAAAACGTTTTACCGTAAATTATTTTCCGTGAAATGAACAAAGCCTACAAGGAAAAGTTTATCGGAAGTCATAAACCTCGGGTATGGAATCAAATAAATTGCAGGACTCGAAGACAAAGTAGGAAAAGTTTATACCTGCTTCTAGAGAACTGATATGGCGGAGAATTTTATGCTAAATAAGAACATGGAATGCCCAAATTGACCAAAACAGCTGAAACTCCCAAGTTCCCGTGAATGGAATTTCCGGAAAATAGACTGATGATGTGGACAAGAGAAGGAAAATTACAGTTTTCCCATTTTAAACAATAGAGAGATGTCTCAAATTTACATCAAGCCCCCTAAATATTTCATTTGGTCGAACCTGTATTGAATGGAAATCAGGAGTGCTATTGAGCGTTTGACATGACTTAGTGTTTTGCACCAATAAACTGAAAGCAGGCTTATTGCTAATGCAGATCCATGAATCAGATCTTTCAGGCTTTTAACTGGTTGAAGGGATCGAAACGACTTTGCTTTTGCTTCATTGGCTTATTCAAATGGTTAACGGTTGAGATGATCTTTTTCTTTTCTTGTTTTTCCCAACACGATACGGTCATTAGATCTCAGAATTCGTAAGATTCAAAGTATTGTCGTACAAGATTACCTTTGCAAGCTGCCACCTCATAACACGATGAACAACCAGTGCAATATACGTGGCACGGGCGGACCACCATTCCTCAGCCATCGCTCCATCGGAAAACACCTAAGGACCACATCCGCATTCGCAGGATAGCTACTGATATTGCCTCCTCTGCTTCCATCTTCCAACATTTGCCTCATTCTCATGAAATCACCTGCAAATCCTGCCATCGTCTCTGCGGTTCATATATGTCGGGTTTTTAGCCCGGTATACGACGCCGGACCAACATTAAAGTATGTCAAAGCCCCAACAGAAAAGTATGAGGTTTCTTAAATGCTTGTATTTGGCGTTGTTTCCAAGTTCAAATTGGACTTTTATTTACGTGCAAGATATTTTGGTGAAGTCAGTTTCAACGTGGGTAATGACATACAAATTCTTCAGGAGGCGGTTTTTGCTTTTCAGTTGTTCTGTAGCAGTACAAAAAAAAAGTCCATAAGCTGTTTGAATATCAAAGCTTCTTCTTCAAGGGCTTCACTCGGTCATTCGGGCAGTACATCAAATTTGGATTGCTTGTCTCAAGGAAGGCTCGAGCGTTTGGAAGCGGGCAGGTAGTTCTCCGCGATTTACCTTATTGAGTAATCACACGAGACTAAACACGGTGGGTTTGTGCGTACTAAAACCATGAAATAGCCGAGTGGTTGAGTAATTGTAACTCTGTAATTCTCGGAGTGATTATTAGATCTTTTGCAAACCGACACTTGATCAAGCTGAAGTAAAGGAAGAAACCACAACACTATGATTTATCCTTTCTAGTTACAAGGATACGTCTTTGAATGCAAATAGATATCTCCCTCCAATAAAATCATGTGTAGCATCATCACATATATTGTGTCAAAGTATATTTTCACAAACCAAACATAACCTAATACTAGAGGAGATTATGTAACTGCTTCTATGAAAATTTTCATATATCGAGAAAAAAAAAACGAAAACCTATGACTTGCCCCATGTACATACAAAGAACAAAAGAATGAGAAAAGGACCAGAAAACTTCTTCTAGATGACCTCCGGAATACTTTGCAAAGCCGGTCTCCATGAACGATGACAGCCGTGCTTCGCGAAACCCGACCCACGTCGATCGAAAGTGTTCTCGTTAATCAGAAGAGGCAAGACTTGCTCTAGAGACAGTCCTTGAGCCTCGATTTTCTGCACCAACTTCTCTAGCTCCTCCTTACTGATCTTGATCTTGATCTCTCTCCTGCTTGAAGAAGAAGAAGAAGAAGAAACTTTCTTTCCATCAGCATCATCAAGAAGCCTCTTCTTGCCTTCTCCTCCATCACGAGGCAGTGAGTTCCAGTCATCGCCGGCCCAGATCGTTGATGATGAAGATTGAGCTCTGCAACAGTTTCCCATTCTTGGAATGCCAGCAGAATGTCAGCTTCTGGTGAGAGAAGATTGCGATGTTGAACAACCTGTCCTGCAGTGTTTTCGGTGACTGCTGTGGGTTTTTACGGACATATATATATATATATGCGTACGGGTGGCGAAGGAGAAGGAGAAGACCAGGTCTGGATTCATGACCTAGTTTTAGAGAGAGAGAGGATAGAGATGGAGAAACAGTAACCAATCTAGAGAGAGAAAGGGGGAGGGGGTGACACGTAGGACGATGGAGAGAGTGGGTCCCACGTGGGATGACTTTTTTGACTGACTAATCGTATGATCTTTTCTCATGCATGAGCATGACCACAATGACATAGCATGGCGGCGAAAACGTCAAACCGGCTCGGCTACTTCACAAGCTTGGAGAAGTAGCTCGAGCCCCACTTTCTCTCTGTTCAGAAACTATATAATTAAAAATATATATAATAATGTATTTGCAAATAATTTTCTAGATGGCTAGACAAGTTTTGATGTGGCATCAGCCTTCAGCCTAGAGGAGGATGACCACGTTGGGGAAATGATGCCCAAGATTCCAAAGGAAATCAAGTGATGTTATGTTGGGAGAGAGTTTGAATCTAGAAGTTGACTTGAGATCAAGCAGGGTAAGCTGTACCAAACCTTGTGATTATTGGACATAATCTAGACAATGTTGACATGTTTGAATGTTAGATGTATTCTCTGCTTAGGGTCGATTTACCTTGTTACGTCGACTTATGGTGGGTCCAACGGTCATTAATAATCTAGCCTTAGTAACCACATACAAAGCTCTAATTCTCAAATTTAGATTACTTCTAGCCCCCAAATTCCTTAATTTCTCTTTATTGCAACCTAACCTGCCTGAAGTCGCCACAACTTTGCACCCCAAACCATCCACTTTAATGCCAACACCATTCCACCTCCAAAATCATTGACTCTGATGCCAACATATGCGCAAACTCGATTGATGCATCTCTCTTTTGGCTTCGCTCCCTGGATCTCTCTTCATCGCCAACCATAATAGCTATCATCTACACCATGGCCTTTTTGTAATTGATGACGTCGAACTTGACTCTAATCGTGGTGAAATCTTATTGTCGTTGACGCCAAGTTCAATGAGAACAAGGTATTGTGGCCTCATTTGAGATAGCGATGGGTTCATACAGTTGAGTTTGATGACTTGTGGAGTTATAGAGTTTACACATATGCAGGGAGAGAGAGAGAGGAGAGAGAGGGAACAACTTTGGTAAGAAACATATTTTGTATGTGAAAATGTTGCTTTCATAATATCAGCCCACAGCAGAATGGATAAATTAGTGTTGCTCATCACCATGTTAATTATGGTGCAATTATGCCTTTTGGCGAAATCATTTTGTCAGGATTTTCAGGCATAGTAAATTACTTTACTACCCCAGAATTTACCAAGTATTTGACAAATGACCCTTTAAGCTATTCAACATTGCCATACTTGTCAAAATATTCACTGCCCTTATTAAGCCTAACAACCTTTAAGACTAATCTAACTTTTCTAAATTCTTTACCTCAGTCATTTTACTTTTACAATAATCTATATAAGTCTTTAGATAACCGTTAAGAGAGACAAAATATCAATATTATCACATTTTCTACTCTTTCTTTAAACATGTGTGAGATTATTCTTTAAATAGAAAACTTTTGAAAACAACATTTTTCAACCATATACAAGACGTATATATTATTATGTTAAAAAGTCCTTGAAGATATAGCCTAATTTCAGTATTAGACAATGCATAATTTCAAGCCACTAAGGCTTCCATCATCTTTTAGCAGTGCAATCAGTAGACAAGCCACTTTTCAAGTGTTCCTAAATGGAATGATTCATGGATAGTAAGCACGACACTCCAATGAGATCACTGATCACAGCAACACAAGAAACTTCTCATAACATAGAAGAAAATATCTCTTATGCACCACAATTGCAAATTATTAGAACAACATAAAAAGAATGCCGATCCAGAAGATCTCTCACAAGTTAGCATCAATAGTAATATAGGGTGCTCCAGATTGACAAGCGTGATAGCTGATCAACTATTGCTTATGAGTTTCATAAGATAAACAATGTTTTCAAGGTCAACAGCTGATTTATTAGCCAATTTTAAGTAATAAATTATGAACCACGGACACTTGGAGTGCCAAAAATTGGCACAAAGTGATACTTAAGTGCCAAAATCGGAGCAAAATGGATCACTTAAGTGTTAATCCAGCCAAAATGCTGACGTGTCGATTTTCTGGCGAGGTAAGTGCAAAACAACGTCATTCTGCACGTTGATGTGGCTAAAAAATGCAAAAGCGACGTTGTTTTTCCTCAAACTTGGTAAAAATTTAATATAAAAATTAATTAAATTAAATTTAAAACTAAATTTATTTAAAAAATTTAAAAATACAAATTCAAATATTTAATAAATAACAACAACAACAACAACAACAATAATAAGAAGAATAACAATAATAATAATAAGAAGAAGAAGAAGAAGAAGAAGAAGAAGAAGAATAATAATAATAATAATAATAATAATAATAATTCGGGGAGGGAGAGGGTTGAGCCCTCGTTGCCGCTGCCTCCCCGCCATCGCCATTGGGAAGGGCCACCGATGGAGGGGGAGGGTCGGCGGGGGTTGCCAGCCCCCGGCTGATTGGCGGCAACGACCCACGAGCCCTCGCCAAATTTGGGCGAGGGCTCGTAGGCCCTCGCCACCAGTCAGCTGGGGGCCGGCGAACCCGCTTGACCCTCCCCCCTCGGTCACCAGCCCTTCCCGGTGGTGGTGGGGAGGCGGCGAGAACCCGCAAGCCCTCACCATTGGTTGGCCAGGGGCCGGCAACCCTAGCCAACCCTCCCCCCTTCATCGCCGGCCCTTCTTGGCAATGGCAGTGAGGAGGCGGCGTGGGCTCGCCGCGGTCGATCCGGGGGCCAGCGACCCCAGCAAACCCTCCCCCACCGTTACCAGCCCTTCCGGCGACGGGGGGAGGCAGCGACGGCAAGGGCTCGGCCCTCGCCTGCTACCTCCTCTCCCCACATTTTTCTTAAAATATATATTAATAAAATAAAAATAATAATTTATTTTTATAATTTAATTAAATTAACTTTTATATTAACATTTGAATCCACTTAAAAACGACGTCGTTTTTGGCTTTATTTGTTGAGTCAACATTCTGGCGAGCCACGTAAACGAAAAAATATAAAAATTGCAACGTAGGATTTCCAGTAGGGTTCACCGAATGGCACTTAAGTGTCCCACTTTTTTTGAAAAGTGGCACTTAAGTGCACTTTCCTAACTTTTGGAATTTAAGTGTCCCTTTATGCCAAATTTTGGTACTTGGGCTGTACTTTGTCCAACAAATTATCATTGCATCAATCAGTGACCTATTAATTGAATCAAACCACATAATCAAGTATATAAACTACAACAGTAAATACTATTACTCTATGTAAATATCGCTATTAGCAAGCAAGATATCATCTACAAAAAGTATGAGAAAAATATATTTCCTCCCACTGACCATTGCGTATATACACTAATCTACTTCATAGTAAATAGTATTTGCATGTGTGTTCCTATCTTAGCATTAGACGAGACACAGTTTTTAGCCAATCACATATTAGACTAATTAAGAAACATTTTATTTCACCTTAGACCAAACCCCGTAAAACGTAAATTACAATATCAATTAATGTAGCCCACATTAGGAAAACTCTTACAATGCTTCGTGTTGCAAGCGTCTCGGCGGTTGTGTCGCGACCTCTTTTTTTTTAATGCCCGCAATCGGGTACGGGCGCCTAAGGAGGCTAATGGCTCGGCTGAATTGATAAAGCCCGGACTCTCCCAAGTCCACCAATTCACGACTTAATGGTCTAAATTTTTAACCTGCAAGTTGATTTTCAAAATGGAGTCGCCACTAATCAATTTGAGGTGGGTTGATTAGAAACCTAAGCAAAGTATCGGGAGAAATACTTGCTCCTGCGCAACCAGAGAAATTAGGATCGGGGACTTAATTACACTAGTTAATCACTGATGCCCTTTTGGTACCTAATCTTGTCTAAACCTTGAGGTTTTTTGGATGTTCGAGGGATTTTCCATGCATTTTTGGGAGGAAAAACATTTTTTGAGTCATTTTCTAATTTTTTGGACATAAAAGGGATTTTTTGGATTTTTGGTATTTTTTGGAAAAATAGAAGTCTTTTTGGCTTTTTCATGAATTTTTGGCCTTTTTGGACTTTTGGCATTTTTTTGGAAAATATGGAATATTTTTTATTTTTCTTTTGTTTTTCGAGAAATAAAATATTTTTTAATATTTTTCAAAATATTTTTGGATTTTTCTCGATTTTTTAGAAAATAAAACATTTTTTCAACATTTTTAAATATTTTTCGATTTTCTGGAAATTAAAACATTTTTTATATTTTTCGAAAATAAATTATTTTTGATTTTTTTGAAATAAATTATTTTTGATTTTTTTAAAATAAATTATTTTTTATTTATTTTTATTTAACAATATTATAAAAAATGACCCGGGTCGGATCCGCAGATTGGGTCCGACCCGGGCCGGCGACCCACACGCGGACGGGCCCGGGACTCAGATTTTTTTCTCTTTTTCTTTTTTAAGTGTAAAAGCCTAAACCTATTTTTTTGGCCCACTTCACAACAATTCTAGCCCAACACAACTCAGCCCACGCGTGCAAGCTCGACCCGAGGAAACCCTACCCGAGTGAGGAGCGCCCGACCCGACTTCTGACCCAACGGGCGCCTCTTTCCATGCTCACATCTTCGCGGCGCTGACAAAGGGGCTGGGACGGCGGATCAGTGGCACTACAGAGGACAGTAGCGATGCGGCGTGACGGCACAACAGCGGCGGGGAATGGAGATGCAGAGGGAACGGCGGACAGAGCGTGGCCAAAGACCGGATCCCGCGGTAGCTCGGGGCAGCGAGGAGGGTTTCAAGCGGAAACGGTGACACCAAGCGGGGTTAATACCTGTTTGTGGAGAGGGTATGGCGCAGCGGCGTTGCTGGTTGGCGAGACGGTGTCGTTGGTGGTGGAGGCGACTGCCTAGAGCGACGGGGCAGCGACGGTCGCGATGGCGAGGCCGTGGCTTCCTAGATCTGGTGTGGCATTGGCAGGTTAGTCTCGGCACGGCGTTGGGGCGGGGAACAGCAGCAGCAGAACCTCACTTCTCCGGCTAACCTCGCTCGGCCTCTACCCTCACATCTGACCCTTCACGCTCAAATCTCTTCCTCTCAAGCTCACCTGCTCGCGGATCTGGGTTCGCTTGCCGCCGGCCTCCCCCGATGTCTCTCGGTGGGAGGTCGTTTAGCTTGCGACCCGATCCTCTGCCCTCTTGGCTTGCTCTTCGATTTCCCCCTTGAAGTCTCTCAAAGGGAAGGTCTCGGAGTTCGCCATGCCTTGCCATCGTCGGGAGAAGCCTATTTATAGGCGAGGGGGCGGCCGGTTGATGGAGCTTCGACCGCCAGTCTTCGCACACCGAACGGCCTCCGCCGGCCGAACCGGCGTCCCATCCGAGCTCCTCCAACAAGGCGTGCTCGGCATTGAAGGAAGCTCATGATGGCGCTTGAGATTTGTCTCTTCCGGCCGACGTCGGCCTACACTCCTCGACCGTAGGTCCTTCACGCGCGTGAGTTGCAGAGGCGGAGGGGAAGAAGAGGGAAGAAGGAAGAAGTAGAAGAAGAAAGAGGGGGCCGAGCTGGAGGAGAAAGAGGGTGGGCTTGGGCCCGCGAAAGGGAGAGAAAAAGGAGGTGCTAGGCCTGGCTGCCAATTTTTGTTTTCTTTTGTTTTTATTGATTTTTTTGTTGTTTTTGTTATTTATTATTTATTATCTAAAAAAAGAATAATAAAAGAAATTAAGGCCTAATTAATAACCTAATCAAAATTTTAGGTGTCAACAAAGTTGCTGCAACAGGGGTACGGTAGTAGCGAAAGCACGGCAGAACAAGAACAAAGGCATGACGAAGCCCGGGGGGCTACTTCTGGCATCGAGCTACAGCGGCATCGCTCGGAGGGGAGTGACTCGGACCGGTGTGCAAGAGGGCCGATGCTCGGTCGATGGGTGGAGATGGTGGGCCGTGACGAGGGAGACGAAGTTGCAAGCAAGCGGGTCATGGGCCCGCACGAGCTCCAAGCGAGGCAAGGCGCAGCAATGGCTAGCAACCAGAAGTGGGTAGCATGGGGGGCGTAGGAGCAGTGGCGGCTGACGGCTCAGGCAGCAAGCAGAGGGCAGGCTTGCTGAAGAAGAAGAACAGTATTCTTCACTTTTTCATTTTTCTCTCAGCTCTGCCTCACGTCCCTCTCTCTGTTGTTTCATTGTTGCTGCAATCCCTTCTCCCGTTTCATTGTTGCTGATGTCCCTTCTTAGCAAAAAGCTTATGCTGACTTTTACCCCTCCCCCTAAAAAACGAACAAAAAGAATTTTTCCCCTTTGTCTTGAGTTTTTGACCTAGAAATCCAGAGAAAAGCCCCCCGCTTTCTGTAGTGTAGCTACCCTTTTATAGGCCAATAAGGTGATCTTCGTGAAATATTTTATCTCCTTTTTCAATATGCACGAAGATCGCCTATAACCTCCCAAGTGCAAAATCCTTTTATTTTCCTCATATCTTTGAATATTATCCACCGATTTTATCGCCTATTGCCAAAGATTTAAAATTATAATAGGATTTTCTTGAATTCCAAATCTTGTGAAGATGAGCTCGTAATCTACCATCATATCACTGAAAATATCAAATCTCAATTTCTCAAAGGATAATTTTCAATCAAAAAAAAAAAAAAAAAAAAATGGGCTCGAGCTAATTTGCTCTCTTTGTGGGCTTAGTCCAACTCGTCAAATTAAAGTTCAGAACCACTAATTCAAATTCATCTGTCACCAGCCCAATACAAATGCAATAATAATAAATAAATACACCTAAAATTATATGCTATGCAATTAATTAATTTTTTTAGGGGTTAAAAATTAAATCCTAATTTTATGTAATAGATAAATAACTGGGTTGTCAAAATTTAGGTGTCAACAATTATGTTTAATTTTCTCTTTGTTTGCTTGGATAGCTTAACAAATAAATCGCACGAATGTAGGTTCTGTGGAATTCCTCTCATCTAGATGCCTATTATTTTTGGTCCAGATGGTTCATCCTCTGGTCTTGTGAATGATCCTGAGTGGAGAGCAGCAGTTCAGTCCTCGTACCAACGAGTTGTTTGTATCAAGATCTTAACTCTTGAAAGGGACTATACAAGTGCGATAGCCTAATGCTCAAAGGCTCGTTCTTCCACCTAATTTCTAGCCCGAGATGGTAGAGGAAAGTGAGATTCTATATTTCTTGCTTCTCCCTTTTGTTTGGGTTGACGAACATGAGTTATAATTCAAAGTTGAGGCAAGAAAACACAAATCTCCAATCATTATCTTTTGTTATTGGAACTTTACTATCCAATACTGTGACACCCCGAACCCTTCGCAGGTCGTCACCAGCGCCAATGTTATTCCTTATTACCTTTCTCCTTAGAAGATGCATCGTAATTCATAGACACATTTTTTTTTTTAAACAAAACGGTCCCAGCGCGACTCATTAACGGAAGCAATTTAAAACATCACCATCTCTCCCCCTACCAACCATGATACAAATACACACCACTAAACATCAGGATTTTATAAACAAGCGGCAACACTTTATTTACATATTCTTTCGGGATGGGACTTCTTTTCGGGTCGGTACATAACAAGGAAAAGCTAGGACTCAGCCATGTCCAGCCTAAAACCTCAAAAAGAACCCTCGACCCTCTACATCACATGCATACGACCTCCCATCACAGGTGTCGGCTAACGATCCAAAAAAAAAAAAAAAAAAACACAGCCCCTACTCGTCACACTCAGGTTTCACACCCAGTCCGGTGCGTCAGGCGGTGGCGGTGGCAGCATCCCTCCCATCACTCCATCGCGGCGAACGTGGACAGAAACAAACTCCTTAACGACTGGGCCCCCAGCCAGGCCTATGTCGTACATGACAAGACAGCGTACGCGTATGTAGGTGAGTCCAGGCACGGAAGGACAGCCGAACTCCTCACACTCTACCTCAACGTCGGACGGTAACCCGTAAAATATACCCCGTGTGACGGCAGGAAGCGGCATACTGCTAATCTAAAATGTTATCCCCAAAAGGGGTGAGTACAACCACTCAGCAGATAGGGAAATCCAATAACAACTCAATGCATCAGGCAAATCATACATGCATTGCAGACGTTACTTACCTTGAAGCCATGCGCATACTATCATGCATCATCATATTAATTTATAACACATACATGTGTATCATCATCATATCATACATGTCATCATCATCATGACATTATCACATTACACATGTCATATCATATATCATCATCATCATCATGTGTATCATCATGCATATCATATCATGATCATCATGCATATCGTCATCATTATCATCTTGCATATCATCATGCATATCATCACCATCATCATGCATATCATCATGCATATCATCATGCATATCATCATCATCATCATCATCATCATCATCATCATCATCATGCATATCATCATGCATATCAAATCATCATGGGTGATCATCGTTATTACACATCACATATCATTATCATCATCATGCATATCATCATGCATATCATATCATGGTTTAATTTCCACTTTTTACTTTTCAATTGATCACCACATCACTCATTTCTCAAATCATCAATTTCATCATCCCCTCGGGCAAAGACCTCCGAGGCTCCTCGGCATTCAGCCTCCCAGGCCACCGGGCATCCGGCCCCCCACATTCCGGGCATCTCGCATCTCAACTAGCATCACGAGGCATTCCCTTCGGGCAAAAACCTCCGACAAGGCTTCCGGCATTTACACTCCCTGGCCGGACATCTCGCACCCCAATCCTGGCATCACGAGGCATTCCCTTCGGGCAAAGACCTCCGACAGGGCTTCCGGCCCCCCACATTCCGGGCATCCTGAATCTCCTAGGGAATTTCGGCAATATATCTCTATACATTATGGGCATCTTCCGCCATCACAATCATCTCCTCATTTACCATCATCCATGTTTACCAGTATTTTAATTTCATTTTAACATGGCACATGGCATGATATCAAACAAATCATACTAGGTATGACATTCACACATGCATTGATTCAATGCCATACATATGCCAAGACTTTATCACATATGCAACTCAATTCAATATCATACACACATCAAGGCTTTATCACACATGCAACATGAATTAATGGAATCTATGGCCAATGAGATAATCCATTTCATTTATTTATTTATTTATTTATTCATTTATTTTTTTAAATAACTATAAATTCCCAAAATTATCAAAATTCAAGAAATTATTAAACCAACCCATAGGATGATAATTACTTGCAAAATTCATGGCCAAATTGAATTTTTACAAAATCTCATAATTTTCCCAAAACATCCTATGCTTCTCGGATGAAACCAGAATGCATGGTTTCCGCATAAATTCAATTAAAATATCCATACGGCCTCCGAAAATTATAAAATTTTACTAGATTATAGCCAAGACATTTTCGTACAACTTTCATGAAGAACTCCAAGCCAGATTACTTATAGATTATTTTATTAAACCTCACGAAGCTTCTGGATCCATTACCGCATCATCCAGTGCCTCCATCTCCGAAATATTAATATTTCACCCACCTATTCTCTTTTTTTTTTTCTCTGAAATTTGGATATGTTATGTGTCAAGGTGTCCTTTACAAGTTTCATGAAGAGATCTAGGTCAAATAACCATATTATAGTCATCATTTAGATCCTTGAAGTCTCGGGTGTCTCGGAACACATCACCAGAATCATCGTCTTCAAGATCTAGTCGATTTATCAAGTTATACTTGTTCTTTTCACTTCAAATTTGAGTATGTTGTATTTTAAGATGTTCCCTACAACTTTCATGAAGAAATCAAAGTGATATTCTCAAGAAAAACCAACATGAAACCATGAATCCAGCAAAAGGTCAGTAAAGACTCTCCAGATCTGAGGTCTCCGTAAGATGAGACTTTAACCCCTCAAATCTCCATCTTTTTCCACGAAAGTTCAGTATGTTATAGTAAAATATGTTAACTACAACTTTTATGAAGACATCGAAGCCAAAATCGGACTCCAAACACACATGCAAGCTCAAACAAGTTACTGACTCACACAATCCAAGCAAGAACAGTCACGCGACTTAAGGACAAGCCAACCATACCTCGGTTTTTCTCACTTAAAGCACCCAAAATCTAACATGCAAAAAACATAAAAGCATGCAAGAGAAGCTAGAGGACTTCCACTTGCCTCTAGGATGAACGAACGACGGCGTACAGCAGCGAACACGGCGGACGGACGGCAAGCGACGGCGACCACCTCCTTCCTCTCTTGGCCACTCCTCCCTCTCACACGATCTCTCTCTCTCTCTCGCACTCTCTTTCTCTCTCTCACTCTCTCTTTGGGCGAGCAAATGGCCGGCCACCCTTCTCTCTCTTCTCTTCTTATACCCCTAAACTCTCATGATTAATAATGATTGTTTTGCCTACAAATCAACCAATGCATGGCATTCCCCTTTGCCACTTGTCATATTGAATTTTGAATTGGGTTTGGGCTTCTTGGGCTTGGGCCATCTGGCCACTTCTTGGGCCTCTATTGGGCAGGTGGACGGCTCACTTGTGGACTTCAATGGGCCGGCTAACTTGGTCCATTAAAGTTCCACTCTTGGGCTTAAGGCCCAATCGAATTTTGACCTTCTTTTTCCTTTTTTTTTTTTTTTGAATTCCTTCTATAAATATTTTTAAATTTCCATTTTCATCTTGACCAAAGTCTTGGGGCATCTTGTCTATTGAAATTTAATTTATAAAGTACATGGCCAAGTATAAATTATTGATCTATCGAATTTAAATTCTCACAATCATATGCACAAATCATCTAATTAAAAGACTAATGGCTAAAGCATAAGCCATGGAAATTTTTATCACATAATTAAAGACTTTAACACACCTTATGGCTTGGCTCTGAATTTTGGGATGCCACAAATACCTTTTAACTTTGGTTAAGTGATAGGACTAATCGATTCTCAGTTCAGTCCGATTCTAAGGTGGAACTAGGAACCAGACTGGAAGGATGGGTTCCCAGATTCTGGGACCGGGAACCAAACCGACCGATCCTGGAATGGGGAACCAAAGTGACCAACCGACCCGTCTGGTGGAACCGGTAAATTTGACGATTTGGGCCAAAAGTAAAATTAAAAATGGAAGAAATTGGGAGGAATTAGGGTTTATTTCTTAAGAAATTTAATATATATATATATATATAATTAACCGGTTTGGCCTAGTCGATTTGGTCACATGTTCCCACCTTAGAATTGAGAACCAAACCAACCAACTACCAATTCCAAAAGTGGGAACTGAGAATCGAACCACCCTCTTTGGGAACTGCCCAAAACTGGCTAGTCCAGTACGATCCGAGCGGTTCCTGGTTCAGGCAATTCCTATTGTACACCCCTATTAAGTGATGAGGGCTCCGCCTATTTACTATGTTTATAGTTTGCTTAATGAATTCTCTTGTTTATTAATCAATCATCATATCAAAACTTGACATTTTTCAGATTGTGTGTGTGAATAGCTCTATCTTGCCCTGTTGTAGTCGGGTTGAGCAAGCATGGGGCAGCTAATTTCATGGTCCGCTCTATACAACAGATAGAGGGAGAAGTATACTATTGGTACCATAAGTTGTGTACGGCGCTCTCTTTGGTGCCAAAAGTTTTGATCGAATCACTTAAGTGCCAAAAAATTTGAAAAACGATAACTGTGGTGCCACCGTCAATTTGGTTGGCCAGAAATCCGACATGGCAGTTTTTTGTTAATTTTTTACACTAACGCGGATAACCAGAGAATACAATCAGCATACAAAGAATAAAATGATGCCGTTTACAATTGTTGACACCTAAATTTTTGCCAAAAAATATTTCATTCCGGCATATAGATTATCTAGGTGTTTAATATAGTGTTTTAAATGGAAGATGTTTTTACTTTAAAAAAAATGAAAATATAAAAAAAAAAAGATTAAGAAAAAGAAAACAAAAAAAGTTGGGGTCAATGATCTAAATGTGACTAGCCAAGCCCAAGAGGCCAGATTGGAATTCAAATGGCAAGTTGGGGCCAAAATGCAATTTCCAAAAGTCGAGGGACCAATTCACAAATTTTGCAAAATTTGCGCCCGAGCCCGTAAATCATCATCTTGGTCACCAATTAAGTTGAAATTGAATTTGGGCCAACTCGAATCAATCAAATCGAGCCAAAAAGACGAAATTTGCCTTGAATTGGGTATTTTCGGATAAGAAAATGGCTAAGTTTGAGGGACTTTCTTGCAAAATTGGGTGGGCACAATTGCAAAATCTGGTTGAGATCTTAAACTACTATACATTTACTTGCTAATTAATCAAAAACCGCAGCCAAATTGATGGATTAAAGCACTCAAACTAGTTACCAAAACCCAGCCCACAATTAGGTCTTAATTCGGAGCTGCTAAGTAGGCATATTGGTGGCCCCACCATATCTCACTCAGCCGTCCATTTAGCTTGATATTTGCACGTGATGGAAGACCATATATAGTAGTGCAAGTGGACGGAAATTGGCCAGGGATAAGCTGCTGACAGCACGGGAAAGTCCCAGCAAAGTCCGCACACTCAACAGCTGCATAAGTTAAAAAATTGGCTAAGTCAATAGAGTAGGTGAAGTAGCCCTGTTGACAGGCTTGGTAGGTGGACAAAAGGCTGACCAAAAATCCCTTAATTCGGGGGATAAGATCACTGAAGCAAGGTCTTTCAAGGGATGAGAGGGAGGAGACGAGAAGGAGAGGGGAGAGCTCGGAATCGTCCCCTAAAGAGGCCCTCAGAAGCAACTCCATAAAAGCAAACCCAGAAATTCCAGATCAACCTTCTGAAAGAAAAGGGAGATTTTCGCGAACTTGCAGCCAAAATTAATCAAAACCTTAAACTAGAGAGTGAAACTTCACTCAAAGATCTTTCCATCCATAGGTCGTACGCCCAAAATAGAGATCGGAAAGGCCTCCTAAAGCCCCCCGAAAAACACCCTCCAGGTGGGCCAGGAAACACTGAACATTTTTCTAAGTGTTGAGCCCAGTTGGTCACGAGTGGAGAAAAGGCAGTGTTTTTGAGAAATTTTAGAAACAAATGAGGAAATTATTGACTTTTACCCCAAACTAGAATACATATAGTTTGGCTTGGTGTCAACTTTTCCAACAAAAGACGTCTTGAATTCTAATTTTAGAGGTCAACGAAAACATTCGTTGTCAGTTCTTCTTTTCTGCAGATCTCATTTCCAGTTGAAGAAGCCAACTTCCACGTGCTTCCAGAGGACAATTTCTCGGTCTCCTTGGCCAAGAACCACTTGAAAAGGAAACTAGGAAGTAAGGTAAGCATCCTAGATGTACGTATTTTCGAGTTTGAGCATGTTTTGCTCATGAAAATCAAGAGGGAAACCAGCCCGGAAAACTGATTTCTGAGGTTGAAATTTTTCCAAGTGTTTGAAATCTCTTCAAGAGTGTTGCATGTGTGCTTCTTGGAGAGGTCGTTTTGATGTTGTTCGATGGGTCATTCTCTGTGATGTTTATTGCATTTGAAAGCTCATGTTACCTACTTTCACTCGGATCAAGTAATGTTTCCTTTAGATCTCGTATGCGATGAGTGTCGGGGTTTGAATATGGACATGTAACCTGTTTGTTTGACTTGGGTTCAAACCCAGATTTGCGAAATCAGTTCAAACCCGTGTATTTGAGGATGATTTTAGCTTGGTTCTAGTGTGTTTTTAGCTATGATTTCTGTCTAATCTTGTTCTCTGCATGTGGTAGTATAATCTCAATACTCTAGTTTCACATGAGATTGCTTATGAGTGGAGATTGAAGGCTGCAAACATGGCTCGAGGAGGCTATTGGGACTAGTTTAATGCACACCAAGTATTCGACAAAATGCCCAAACTAAGCTTCGGTCTTGAAATGGTCGATTTGAGCTTGATTATTGTGATATTCGTGTGTTGTGTTATCCATGTTAGCATAGATCGGCTTAAAGAATTTATTATTTTTAAAAAAAAATAATTTAAAAAAAAAAGAGAAAAAATATGAAATTTTCAAAAATATCAAAAAATGTTAGATAGCATCAAATTAGGATATAAATGACATATATAAAATTTTCCTAATTTTAAAAGGTCATTTTCTAATTTAATGCTATTTTTGGTATTTTATAACCATTTTTGTAAATAATCCATTTTGCGTAGATTAAAACTATTTAAAGTAATTTCATGCACATAGAGCAATTTCATGCATATTTGAATTCTCATTTTGCTCATGGGGGTCCTGTCCCAGGGTGTGATAACAAGGCCATGTAATATTATTTGCCCAACTTGTATCGGGTTTACCTTTTTCGCGTTTATTTTCAAGTCATTTCAATTTCTTGGATGTTTACTTACGCGCCGCTTTTCATTAATTTGAGTGTAAATTTCTCTTCTAAATTATGTTAGGATTAGTCTAGACATAAAAAAAAAAAAAACTACAAAAACATTTGCATGGACACTTAGTGGTTTCATAAAGATTATAATTGGTAATCAAGAATGTGTGGCCATTTAGATAAATAACTTTCCAAGTTAGTGGTACCGCAAGGGTGCTAATAGAAACATTGGCGTAAACAAGTCCCCGTTCCTAGAAATCTTTGGTTGCGTAGGAATCGAGACACCACTCCCGTGTCTCGATTGATTTCTAGCCGACCCCAATAGGCTAGTGGCGACTTCTAGAAATATTTAGGTTGTTAATAATTGAAATATGAAATCCAACGCCGCGCGAGGTATGGGCTTGGGAGAGCCCGCGCCTAATTTAAGGCCATTGGTCCGCTTCTTTAGGCAAATACCCCTAAACCTTTTTCTTTTTCCCCGGATGGAAAAAAGGAGGTCGTGACAACAATTTTCCCCCAAATAAGAAACCCTAAATCCCCAATTCGACCATTTCGAGTGCATACTTCGATTTTCTCCCAAAGTTATCAGCTCGCTCTTGCAAATGGAGGACAAAAGCTTCAGCAGTGGCTCACATTCTTATAAGAAAAGCAAATTAGATGGTGAGTATTACTATTATTGTGGGTTACCAAGTCCGAGAAGAACATCTTAAACTCAGTTGAATCCCGAGAGAAGATTCCATGGGTGCGGCAGATATAGAGAATGCTCAAAGTGCCAATATTTCAAATGGGTTAATAGGAAATTCTCTGATCGAGTGACAGAGGTGATATTGGAGTTACATGAAGGCCGAAATCAACCTCCACCTATGTTAATGGACGAGTTTGAGGATGTCGACTCAATGCAAGCTCAAATGAAGGATTTAAAATCTCTAGTGGACCATTTAAAGAGGGAGGTTTCAAGGCTGAAAATTGAAAGAAAACTTTTATCGAACATTGATTGTGTTCTTATTCCCTTTGGTAGTTTATTCAAATGTGAAGTGAGTAATAAGAAAAAGTTTGTATATCTACCATAGTCGAAAACATGGAATATGCACTTGTATTAGATTATTTATAAGTAAAATGTGTTTTTGGTTTACTGCAATTTTTGTATAGAGCAGAAGGTTTTGTTGTTGTAATATATGGGTAGAAATGCAAGATTGGACTTGAAATACATTAGTTGTGAGCACTTAAAAGTTTTGTTGTTTAATTGTGTATTGTTAATGTTTGTTTTAATTAGTTTTTGCTTCAAATATAATAGTTTACTGCATTTTTTATTTGGTAATAGTTTGCTGCATTGAAAGCTTTTGGTAATGGTTTGTTGCATTTTTTTATTTGGCAATGATTTGCTGCATTTTTTATTTGGTAATGATTTGTTGGTTTGCTGGTTTATTGGTTTGCTAGTTTGCTGGTTTGCTGGTTTGCTACAACTGCAAACCATGGCGAAATTAAAGGATTGTGGCAAATTCACGATTGACCATTTCAATGCTATAAGTTGTAAATAGTGATCGCTTGAGTGCCAAGTTTTTATAAAAGTGATCATTTAAGTACCAGTCGCGATTACAAAGTGATTACTTATGTTGCACAAGTTTTTTTTTTTAAAAAAAAACATATTAATGTCAAACGTCACATTTCAAATGCACATTGTTCTTGCACCAATTGGATTGCTGGTGCATCTTCTTGCACCAACTCATACAAGTGTTGATGCAACAAGATATACTAGCACCCAAAGTGTGTTTGCAGCAGCACAAATAACCAGAACCCTATAAATTCATTATAATCCACAACTTCAACCAACAACACTAACATTGCAGTAACAACAAAAATAAAATATACAACATAACTGACTTGCTAGCATTCTAGCCGAAACCAACACAAGAGAAAATAGTCATTCCAGTACTTGCCATGAACATTGATTGATTGTTTATAAAAGAAAATAAAAACATGTCTAACTTCACTCCCAATCACCAAAAGTTCAACACCCTCTTGAAAAAAAAAAAAAAAAAATGGCGAATGGCGATATGCGGGCGGTAAATACCATCAATGATAAATAAAAGAAAAAACATGAAAATAGGCCATGTCTAACACCCTCCCATCAGTCAATATTGACAACACCCTGATCTCTTTTTCCTCTTGGAGCTTTAAATTGATTCATAATTCGAGCACTCTTCTGAACTGGACGTGCAGGTTCTTTAACTGGGCTTTCTATCACCTCATTTTCATTTTCCTTGTTTTTTATGGCGGCTATTTTTGTTCTAACACATGTCATGTGTTGGTCCATATCATTACTACTGCTCCCAATCATTGGTTGAGATGGAACTGGTGCTGGGTTCTTTTTAGATGGCTGTTTCACAGCTATACCCACTATCTTCTTCTTCTTTGGAGCACTATTCTTTGGCTACGCCATTAATTCTTGAGTTGGCCCACCTTGAAAAAGAAGTACCTCCGAAGTTCTCCCAAGCTACAAGAACATAGTGATATTGTCAACCAAATGAATTAAAGTACAACAAATCAAATGCATAAGGCCTATAAATCTTACATTCAAAATAGTCATTCTAGTACGTTTATCTATGTAAATCCCACAACCATATTGCTTTAATATTTTTCCAAGAGCCCTTCTTGTTCGCTGTGGTGCATCATTTTCAATAACAACAATCCTTATAGCAACCTCTGCAACTTGTGCAATTGCTCGTCTTTTCACCTAAGAAACACATAACAACTGTAAATTTCAGTCCATAAAAGACCAAACATAGCAATGTACAACTTATAGGATATTTTTTCTTGTTTGCTCAACAGTGGACTCAGTTGTTGTTGTTGCTGCTCTTCCCATTCCAGTCCTTATCCCTGCACTTGAACCTACAATATGGCCTTTTTCTGGCCTTTTAGTAGACCTTACAACAATGTATTGTATTAGAATTATGACCAACTATAACGAATAATTAGACATCTACTCATTTTCATGGTAGAAACAAATGGAGAAAACTTCTCAAATTACAAGTGTGTGACAGAGGAAAAGCACAAGAGAAGCCAATACACATGATCAACCATCAAACTCTATCGAATAAGAACTGTAAAGTTACTGAGACAAAAAGGATACTTACTTTACAGCATAGCTTTCTATTTGCCCTTCAGTAGGCATTACAGCAGGGCCTTCTGTCCTCCCTTCAATAGGCCCAACAGGAAACTCTTCAGTAGGTCCCGTCCCTAGCACTGAATCAGCTATTACATATTGCTGTTGATGCTGCTTTTTCAGCTCACAACCTTTCTTATCGTGCCATTCCTTGCGACAATAGGAGCATTTCATCTTTGACCTAGTCCTACTCATCCTCTGACTTGATGCATCTTCCTACTGCATTCTTCGTCTCTTTTTTGACCTTCCTATTTGCTTATTCAGCGGTAAAAGTATAGGGCTTTCATGATTTGTTGGCTCCCAAAATTTGCTGCTTTTGATAGGCTGCATCATGAATTGGTATGAAGTAAGGTATGAGCTTTTTTTGTGCCAATCATGTAGGCAATCATCTGGGTTTTCTTGCTTCATCTGAATAGCACAAATGGCATAGACACAGGGAATTCCATTCAGTTGCTAGGCTCGGTATGAACACTTTCTTCTATCCAAGTTAACAACATACTTATCATGATTTTAAATAATCTCATATCTATTATCTTCATTCCAAACTAGATGGCGGAACTTACTAGCAATAATGTTTGCATACAATCTCTTCACAATCCTAGGGCCACAGTCTTGTTGCAACCTCTTTTTTTCTCGGCGCTCAATCGAGGCGGGCGCCTTGCGGAGGCTAATGGTTCGGCTAGGTCTATTTTAGCCCGGACTCTCCCAAGTCCACCAATTCGTGACTTAATGGTTCAAGTTTTTAACCTATAAGTCAATTTTAAAATAGAGTCACCACTAATCGATTTGGTGTGGGTTGATTAGAAACCCAAGCAAAGTATTGGGAGAAATACTTGCTCCTATGCAACCAGAGAAATTAGGATCGTGGACTTGATTATACTAGTTAATCACTAATGCCCTTTCGGTACTTAATCTTATTTAAACCCTGAGGCTTTTTGGATATTTGAGGGATTTTCCAAGCATTTGTGGAGAAAAACATTTTTTGGGACCTTTTTCTATTTTTTGGAAAATAAAAGGGATTTTTGGATTTTTTTATCTTTTTCTGAAAATATAAATCGTTTTTTTGGCTTTTTCTGACTTTTTTTGGCTTTTTTTGGGAAAATATGGCTATTTTTATTTTCTGAAAACGAGTCGAATCCCTAGGTTGGGTCCAACTCGGGTAGGCCCGGCTTGGATTTTTTTTTTTTTTTTGGAAAATAAAATATATTTTTATACCTTTTTTATTTTTTTATTAAAACATTATTACTACTTTTTTATTTCAAAATGCGACCTGAGTTGGATCCAACTCGGGCCAACCACCCAAGACCCCAGATACCCTGAAACCCTAGGGCGTCGAATTTCAAGCTCGACCCAATGACCCGGCAACCTAATTTCCTCCCCTTCTATGCTCGAAACCCTACCCGCACAGTGGCCCGAATCCGACCCGTCTTTGACCCGGCATCCCTTTCGCAAGGTAGGTTGCTCGGAGCCCTAGGGCTCGACGATTTACGGCACTAGAGAGGGGTTGTCGAGACATCGCGGGAGGACTCAACAGCCGTGACGTGGCGATCAGTGGCTAGGCTTTCAAGGGAAAAGAGGAGACAACGATGGCGGCCGCTAGTTCATCAGAAAAAGCGACGGCAATAATAATGGGCGACTGCTGGGTTCTTAGGGGAGGGCAGAAAGACAGTTACCCGAGTGGAGCCAGCACGGCTATTACCTGTTCACAGTGAGGGCACGGCACGGCACGGCACGGCACGGCGGCTGCGATCAAGGCGAGTAGCAGCGACAACGGCCACTCAGCTCTCAGATCTAGAGCCAACGGCGGCGTCGGGCACGACTTGAGGCGGCTCTCTTTGGTTTCTCTTCCCTCTTCACGAATCCAAAACCCTCTCCTCTCTTCTGGCCTCGAATGCTCGCAGATCTGGGTTCGCTTGCCATCGGCCTCCCTCGATGTCTCTCGGTGGGAGGTCGTTTAGCTTGCGACCCAATCTTTTGCCCTTGCTCGCTCTTCGAGTTCCCCAAAGTCTCTCAGGGGATCTCTCTGAGCTTGCTGGCCTCTCTCCTGCAACCCTCCCCACCTTACAGATCTTGAACCTCCTCCGCTTAGAACTCCCCTCGTCGTCTCCGGCTGCGAGCTCTCAGATCTCAGCATGCTCATCATCGGCCCCCCTTCTGAAGTCTCTCAGTGGGAGGTTTCGAAGATCTACAGCCCTCGATCTTTTGCCGCTTCCGTGTGTCCTTCAATGGAGGTGGTGCCAGCCTATTTATTGGCGAGGGAGTCCGGTCGACGGAGAGGTTTGGCCGCCGATCCTCCGTGTGCCGACCAGCCTTGGTGCGGCCGAACCGGCTCACCTCAGCCGCCCACTTGCTTGCTTTGAAGGCACGTCCCATCCGTCACTAGTTGGCTTTATGCGCACGTGGAAACCCTAGCTACTACTCTCTGCACATGTTGCAGAGGCGTGAAGGGAGAAGCCAAGGAGGAAGAAGACAAGGGGGTATGGGCCGGGTTAGGTTGCGGCTGGGCCTCGCGGACCTGTGCGAAGGAAAAGAGGAGAGGGGCTGGGCTTTGAAGGCCTAGCCCTTGTGGCTATTGGCTTCTGTTTTTCTTTTTGTTTTTTCTTTGCTTTTGTTTATTATTTTTTTTGTTGTTTTTATTTTTATTTTTATTATTTAAAAGAAGGAAAAATATAGAAGCTAAAGCCTAATTAAAAACCTAATTGAAATTTAGGTGTCAACAAGTCTCTACTCCATTTTATAACCTCATCTCTTTACCTATGCAGTCTAGTCATAACCATAACTCGAATATTATCAAGCATGCTAATGATTGGTTTGCATATGACCTCTAAAATTCTACCATTGAAAGTTTCACTAAGGTTGTTATCAATGATATCGCATTTGAACTCTTCGCTGAAGAATTCCCGACACCAGTGCTTAACTTCTGTCTGGAAGAGTGCATCAAAACCTTCTTTTGTCAGCTGCAACAATCCTTATTTGGCTAATTTGAAATCAGTCATATTCGTACTCTTTGCTATCTGTCAGAATTGCTTTTGCAGCCTATCTCCTTTGAAGTTCCTTGACCAATTTGCATATATGTGCCTCACACACATTCTATGCTCAGCATGTAGCATCAACTCAGCCAATGCAGGAATAAGTCCCTACAAAAATTTAAACCAATAAATACAAGTCAGAAAAAATATGCAAATGATTAATATTAAAATGGAGTGAATTAATTGACAATGAAATTACCTTTTGTTGGTCACTCATGAATACCCATCCACCCCCATCGGTTATCTCAAGGTCAGCCATTAAATTTTTTATGAACTAGGACCAAATATCCTTGTTCTCTATCTTCACCACCGCCCAAGCTATCGGGAACATTTGATTATTGACATCTCTCCCTACAGCAGACAACAACTCCCCCTTGCATAAACCCTTTAGAAAACATCCATCCAATCCTATAACTCTTCTACAACCATCCAAGAAACCCTGTTTGCATGCATCAAAACAGACATAAAATCTATCAAATCTAAGCCCAAGATCAGGGAGTGGCCTCTCCACAACCTCTACATATACCCTACTAGATGGGTTTTGAAACATGCATTCGCCAACATAATCCCATACCTGCACATATTCTTCCTTATACCCACCCATCAATATCTTCATCACATTCATCTTAACTCTCTTACATTGATTTCTCGACACATTAACCCCCACTTGCTCCTTCACTAACTGTTGAAATTAAGGACTCTTAATCTCGGACATTGCTTTGATAATATTGAAACAATGCTTTGATAACCACAAATTTGTTATCCTTTTATTGTTAAAGATAATTGGACAAGTATGATCTTCCTGGAAGGACCTAATCTGGAATGACCCATTCTTACTCAACGCGCCATAGAGCTTCCATGAACAATTGGGTTGTAAGCATTTAGCTCTCACAAATTCCTTCATGTTCCTAATGAATTTAAAGCTCCTTTGTTCACCAATGGAGTTCTTCACAACAGCTTCCTTGAACTGTTTGGCATCGTCAAATCTCATACCCACTGACAAAACAAGTTTATCAACAGTCGGATCATAGCAATGGTACTTACTTTTTCTTCGAGGAGCAGGTTCTTCATCATCATTGTCAAGCTCATTTTCCGAACCAACAACTTCATCACCGCAGCTTTCTTCATCTTCACTTTTATTACCCTCAACTGGATCTCCATCCCTATTTACTAGCTTGGGCCTCTTTGCTAAAGTTATAAGTTTTTTTCTCAGAAATTTCCTTTGTTTTTGTCTTGACTATGCGAGTTCATCATCATCTTCGTCACTTGGGAAATTTACTAAAGCTAAACATTCATCTTCCGATTCACTAGATAAAGCAATTTCCCATTCTAATCCAATGAAGTCTTCATCATCAACATCTTCACCCAAATTTTCACCCAAGATTTCAGGACATCTCCCTCTTTGTTCATCTATATCAATATGACTTCTCTCCCTTTCATTTTGCCCTTCATCTAACCTAAACTCATCCCTGACCTGATTACTCGCTTGAACAGGATTCCTCACTTCTCCTCCTTCAGTGGTGGTCTACTCATCCCCATCATCATCATCATCCTCACTATAATATTCAACATATACCTTAGCTTCTTCACCATGAAGATAATGGTAAATGATATCCTTAATACCATTATCATCATTAAAAAATTTCAACCCATCCTTCAACTCCTTCTCAGAAGCACAGTAATATAGTTTTTGCACTTTGCATCGTAAAAAAATACACCAGATCCCTAAGAAAATAAATATATGATGGCTTCAAACATTAACATAAATAGTACCTTCATTTCCACTATTATATTCCTAGTCTTCAGTGCCAATCACAAACTCCCCACCATAACAAACAATGACACTTACCTGATTCACGTCCATGTCGATACTGCACCCAATGAAAAAAAAAAAGAAAAAGATTCATTGTCGTTTTATTGGAACCACATGACAGAATCGGCAACTTCACATGCAAGTCCTTGTCGTTTTGTTGTCAAAAAACAAATACAACTAAAATGTCTCCAATTCAGTACATTTACAAAAACAAAATAAACCGAATTAAATAAACAAAGTAAGGTCCCCACCACCCATTTTTCAATTCAATCAATTCAAATTTGGTCCCCCACAGAAGCAGTCCAATTAATTAAATAAACAAATTCAGTCCCACCACTGTTTCCCTCCGAGTCAAGCCCCTTCGTGCCCTATTTTTCTATTCGGTCCCCACAACAAATAGCGAACGAACAATGGAAAATCAATTTTTCTATTCCTTCCCCATAAAAGTGACATCCCCACCACTTTCCCCACTACTTTGCCCTTGAGCCGAGCCCTCAATTTGCCCTCCACGCCCTAACTTGCCCATCGGAACCCTAAATTTTTTGCTAAATTGACCCACGTAGAGAACATGACAAACCTGAGTGAGCGAGAGTTGGGGACGCAGCTAGCGAACGACCATGAACGACGACGCAACTACAACAGTGGTCGAGCGACAATGGGCGAGCGATGACGAGCGAGCGAACGACGGTGGGTGAGTGAGCTACAGCTAGCGTCAAGAACCGTATACAAACCCTACTTTTACTCCCTCTTGAGCGACATCATTTTTTGCTATGGAGCAACGCGGCATCATTTCTTATGTGAATCCATAGTGGATGGCAAGAAACGACATCGTTTCTTATGAAGAAAGGAAAACGGCGTCGTTTTATGCCATCCACCGTCGACAATCTTAAGCCACGTTGATTTTTTTTTATAGATATAAAAGCCACGTAATTATTTTGGCCAGAATTTCTCGCCGGTGATACCAAAGTGATCGTTTTTCCTCCGATTTGGCACTTAAATGATCCGATAGAAACTTTTGGCACCAAAAGTGTACTTCTCCCACAGATAGACGGGAAGTTACCCAAAGACTAATTCAATCGAGAATCAAAAGACTGCACTGTTTAAAATTTTCAGGGCAATGTCATTTTCACCGAGGGAATTAGGAAATCCAATAGTTGAGAATATTTATGACACTTTAGTTTTCGTGACTTAGAGATATGAGTGTTTGACACTATGATTTGCAAATAGACGGGAAGTCCTATCAATTCACTGCATTAGGTGTTGACCGAAATAATCTACACACATCCCATCCACTCATTTTATGGTATTGTAGCATTGAATTTATGTGGAACAGAACTTGGGGTATAGGAAAGCAAACATCAAACTTTTTACGATTTTTCGTGAATGTGAATAAACTTGATGCAAAGACAGATATTATTCACTAAGGCAAGGAAAGCAGCATATTCCCACAAAATCACTAGGGATTCTTCTTATTGATGAGAATCTTAGAGATAATGACAAATCTGTTTTCGCTTTTCAAACTTAAAACTCCTTACGATGAGATTTCCCTTTTTTTCATAACTTGTGGATTAGCCTTTGCTTGGATATTGCTCTTTACCCCGATTTTTTCTCCTTTTCAAAATAGAATTGAAAGAATTGAATTGATAATTGTAGATAACCATCGAAGTGCCAGAGATTGTATTTCATCAACAAGGAGTTGAGTGTGGAGTTCAAACTCACCATGGCCGATCACATTTCAAAAAAGTCTCTTTGATCGCACATACAATGATACATGATAATACTATGCAAAGGGCCATGTGATTTGCATGTGATATGAATATGAATAACGCTAATGATATTTTTGTTTAGCAGTCGGACCAACCCCTAATTTTCTTATGCAATAAAGAATTAAATATGGTAGCCGAAATCTAGTAATCAACAACATTAAGTTGAAGTTCGAGGACCACAATGCTGATTGGGTCAAAATTGAAAAACAATTTATGTCATTTTCCATAGTATTTTCCAAGCGCATTTGAAATAAACTTTTTGTTTAGTGAAAAGCTATATTTAAAAAAGTCTCTGATCATTTATCTGGGCATATAGTTTAATAATTCAAGTGGGCTTGGAAAATACTGTTTTACTAACCACTCAGCTACTTTATACGGATGCACATCAAGTCGAAGTCCCTTCCTTCTTTAAATGAGCTTTCCATATGATTCTTTCATCTACAAAAAAAAAAATTAAAATTAAAATTCTTATAATTTAAAGGAAAAAGTTTGAGAAATATCATTAAAGTCTCCAATTTAAATTACAGATATCTTATTATATATTGAATTTGAATACTATAAACTGAACTAGGAATAAAAGTTATATAGTGGAAAAAATTATCTCAATGTATATGTAAACCCGTCATGTTTCACAATGTATGCTAAGGGAAGTTAATTAGGCAACACACCATAATACCTATCATTATCTTCATTCGATTTGAAGATGTACAAGTGCACAATAAATCACTATGTGCATAGCATAAGAGTTCTTTTTTTTTTTTTTTTTTTTTTTAATATCTATGTGTTCTAGTAATATGGATTGAGTCGGGTATACACAAGAAAAGAGTCGAATCAAGTATGGGGCTCTCAATTTGTATTATATATAAATTGATCGAAACAAATTAAATTGATCGATTTGAGTCGGAACTAATAATTAATTTTCAGATATGGCCATATTGTGATTTTTATATTCTAATTACATAAATTAATAATAAAAGCTGACTTAAATGACGAATATTTAATAAATTATTAAATAGTTTTTAACAAATTAATATTTATATTAATCAAATTTCTATAAATATATTAATAAATGATTGGTAGCTTCTCAAAACCTACTCAAGCACACTATTTTGCCGTCATGCTTTTATGATACGAGATTATAAAAAAATACAAAAAATAAAGCACGACTAGTGAAACATTGATAATCAAGTAGGAGAATTTTTACAAGGAACCGAAATACGAAATAATTTCTTTATATTCTGAGCAGCGTCTTAGGTGATCGGAAGTATTTTCACAAGGAAAAGTTCATCGGAAGTCGTAAGCATTGGTACGAAATCAAATAAATTGCAGGACTCAGACAAAGTAGGAAAAGTACATACCCACTTCTAGAGAACCGACGTAGCGGAGAATTTAATGCTAAGTAAGAACATAGAAAGCCGAAATTGACTGAAACAGCCGTATCACCCAAGTTCGTGGGAATGGAATTTCCGGAAAATAGACTGATGGTGTGGACAAGAGAAGGAAAATCACAGTTTTCCCATTTTATACAATAGAGAGATGTTTCAAATTTACATCAAGCCCCCTAAATATCTCATTTGATTGAACCATTATTGAACGGAAATCAGGAGTGCTATCAATCCACAGGTAGAGGAGATAACAGAGGATGGTAAGGAGCATTAGGGTTTTGCACCGATAGACTGAAAGTAGGCTCATTGCCAGTGCAGATCCATGAATCAGTTCTTAGGCTTTTAACTGGTTGAAGGGATGGAAATGACTTTGCTTTTGCTTCATTGGCTTATTCAAATGGTTAACGGTTGAGATGATCTTTTCCTTTTCTTTCTTTCCCCAACACGATACAGTCATTAGATCTCAGAATTCGTAAGATTCAAAGTATTGTCGTACAAGATTGTCTTTGCAAGCTGCCACCCCATGACATGATGAACAACCAGAGCAATATACGTGGCTCGGGGGGACCATTATTCCTCAGCCATCGGTCCATCAGAATACACCTACGGACCACATCCGCATTCGCAGGATAGCCACTGATATTGTCTCCTCTGCTTCCATCTTCCAACATTTGCCTCATTCTCATGAAATCACCTGCAAATCCTGCCATCGTCTCTGCGGCGAGTTTTTAGCCCGGTATACGACACCGGACCCACATTAAAATATGTCAAAGCCCCAATAGGGAAGTATGAGGTTTCTTGGACGCTTCTATATGCCGTTGTTTCCAAGTTCAAATTGGACTTTTATTCATGTGGAAGATATTTTGGTGAAGTAGGTTCCACGTGGGTTGATGACATATAAATTCTTCAAGAGGCGGTTTTTGCTTTTCAGTTGTTCTGTAGCAGTACCAAAGAAGTATATACGCTGTTTGAATATCAAAGCTTCTTCTTCAAGGATTTCACTCGGTGATTTGTGCAGTACATCCAATTTGGATTGCTTGTCTCAAGGAAGGCGTGAGCGTTTGGAAGCGGTGAGGTAATCATCCGCGATTTACTTTATTGAGTAATGACATGAGACTAAATACCATGGGTGGTCTATGCGTAATAGAACCGTCAAATACTTAAGTAGTTGAGCGATGGTGACTCGATAATCCTCCGAGTGATTACTAGATTATGTACTGACACTCGATCTAACCGAAGTGAAGGAAGAAACCACAACACTATGATTTATCCTTTCTAGTTAAAAGGAAAAGTCTTTAAATGCAAATAAATATCTCCCCAATCAAATGATGTGTAGCATTAGCACATATATTGTGTGAAAGTACAGTACGTTTTCACAAACCAAACATAACCTAATACTAGAGGAGATAATGTAACTACTTCTAAAAAAATTGTCATATATCGAGGGAAAAAAATCCAAAACTTATGCCTTGCCCAATGTACGTACAAAGAACAAAAGAAGAGAAAGGACCAGAAAACTTCTTCTAGATGACCTCTGGAATACTTTGCAAAGCCGGTCTCCATGAACGATGACAGCCGTGCTTCGCGAAACCCAACCCACGTGGATTGAAAGTGCTCTCGTTAATCAGAAGAGGCAGGACTTGCTCTAGAGACAGTCCTTGAGCCTCGATTTTCTGCACCAACTTCTCTAGCTCCTCCTTACTGATCTTGATCTTTATCTCTCTCCTGCGTGAAGAAGAAGGAGAAACTCTCTTTCCATCAGCATCATCAAGAAGCCTCTTCTTGCCTTCTCCTCCGTCACGACGCAGTGAGTTCCAGTCATCGCCGGCCCAGATCGTTGATGATGAAGATTCAGCTCTGCAACAATTTCCCATTCTTGGAATGCCAGCAGAATGTCAGCTTCTGGTGAGAGAAGATTGAAGCGATGTTGAACAAGTTATTGTGCTTTGTTTTGGTGAGTGTGTGCGTTTGTGGATATATATGCGCGTTTGGGTGACGAGGAGAAGAAGAGAAAGGTCAATGTTCATGACTTGGTTAAAGAGAGGATAAAGATGGAGAAAGAGTAAGCAAATAACACAGGGATAGAGAGAGAGAGAGAGAGGTGACACGTAGGACGATGGGGACCAAAATGAATGACATGGTGACAACGTTGACGGCTCAGCTCCTAAAGGAGCTTGAAGCTCAAGCCCCCTTGTCTATCTTCAAAATCTTATATAATAATGAAAATCAAGTGATGTTTTACTGGGGGGAGGAGGAGGAGCTCGAATCTAAAACGTTGATTTGAGATCAGATAAGGAAGTTGCACAAAACGTTGTGATTAGTGGAGACAATCTAGGTAATCTAATCTTGCTGAAGTCGCGTATGAAACTCTACTTCTCAAATTTAGAAAGTTCATATCCTCAAAATTCACCGATCGCTCTCTCGCAACCTAATCGGCATGGAGTCGCCACAACTCTCTACCCCCAAGCATCGTTGTTAATGTGAGCACTCGTCCGCTTGCAGTCGCAATTATCATCGGCTTTGTTGCTATCTCGTCTGCCCCTGCTTAGAGTCTCCATGACACATCCCTCTTTTTGACTTCGCTCCCTAGATCTCTCTCCACGGTTGTTGTCCGCAACCTTAGCCTTGTTGCCTTGCTTGATGTTAAACTCGATCTCAATCGTGGAAAGGGAGAGAGTCAGTGGTCCTTATAATTAACTTCTAACTCAATTCGCAGATGAAAAGGGTTTATGTCTAACTATTTTGGCAAATGATGATTTTTTTTTTTTTATTCATTCATTTTTATAGGTAATATAAACAATCATTTTTATAAAAAAAATTCTTTCCATGAAACAAACACATCCTTAATTAAATTTAAGATGGAAAATAAATACTTACAGTAGACACTAATCATTTATTATCCGTATTTCTTTCTTTATAATATTAATATATCATATGTTACATATTGAGTATACAGAGAATTTGGAAGCAAGCCGCGCCAGGCCAAATTAGCATGGTTTGATACGTCTTCTGCCGAACCAAGCTATCCCAGCCGAATTGGGGGTGTGAAATGCCAAGGAAATGGCATCTTTTATTTAGTAATTATTTTTTTAGGAGTTTTGACACAAAATGAATGTGAACTTGAATTTGTGAAGGAATCTTTGTCACAAACTTGAATTTTCTCTTCCGTTTTCACTTGCACGGGTGACTTTCTTTGCATAGTGAATTTTGTGTTTTGATTTTTTTAATATCCCATTAATTTCACAAGCAAAATAGAGTGCTCTATTAATATCTTCGTCGATCCCTCCTTATTGACCATCATAAAGTAATACCATTTTTTTCATTTTTTATTT
The DNA here is from genome assembly GCA_014182885.2 of Eucalyptus caleyi. Lineage (NCBI taxonomy): Eukaryota > Viridiplantae > Streptophyta > Magnoliopsida > Myrtales > Myrtaceae > Eucalyptus > Eucalyptus caleyi. Next base: position 53,528,273 of record CM024470.2, read on the forward strand.
TTATTTTTCGAGGCCGGGCTGTTCTTTATTGGTGAATGCTGTTCAAACTAGGTTGCATACATAAGCTAGCAATTAATTTATGTCCATATGTTACATGACCATCTATTTTCTACATTATCATTGCTAAAATTGGGACTCAATTTTGCTATCACCATCATAATCAACGGAATGAACTTTTCTTCAATCATTGAAATTGTTAATACTTAATTCCTTATTTGAAGGTGTCAATTTAAATTCATGCAAAAAGAAAATATCTATATAATTAAAATGAAAAGGTCCGATAGTCGAGGGTCCCCTTTTCTTTTTTTAATTCAATTCCCTTGCTAGCAATATTAGACAGAGAATGAATTAAGCCCACGGGAAGCATGAGAATGCTGTGATTCAAGCCCCTAGAAAAATTGACAGAATTAGTCAAACAACCATATGTATTATGTCATGTTCGATCGAAGTCAAAGAGAGTGAATTAAGGCATGATGTATACGTTGATATGTACCACCATAAAACCTCAACATCAAATTTATGAATGCGAATTGACTCTTCAGTGAAAAAGAACGAAAAGATGGCCATCGATTTTCAACTTTTTAAGTATGTAGAAAATTGTCGTCTGGCCAATTACAGAAAAGGCTGAAAGGGAGGAGGAAATTTACAAAGAGAAGATACTAAAAACCATCTTCATTTCACATCTTCACCACTTTGCATCCTCTAATTTTGGTAATACATGTTTGTTGTTGAGGATCAGATTTCAGGACTTAGAAAGACCAAACTATACTTATCTGAAAGACAATATACTTTCAATTGCGCACATGCCCTGATGCCCCCATTTGCAAACAAACCCTAATTCTTCTCGCCACCACGTCTGCATCTGAGCCACGACTCCACGTCGTCCTTGTCCCTGGTGGCATTGCCATCTCCATCTCTAGCAGCTTCCCTTCTAGACAAGAGCTCCCTCATGTCTCGGATATTTGCTGAAATCCCTAGTTTTATCCCAATTTTGCCTTAAGATTTTGGTGAGTTAGGAGGGAGGGAAGGAAAGAGGAAGGGAGGACTCAACTTTGCCATAATTCTCAATCTCAGACCATTTTCTTCAAATCTGACCTCTCCGCAAGAACGTTGTTCAAAGAACCGTTTATGCTAAATCTCCACGTCAGACAGGTCGCTTGCCACGTTTCCGACTTCCCCACAAGAATGTCGTTTAAAAAACCATTTATACTAACTCTCCATATCAAAAAGTTGCTTGCTATGCATGTTTCCATGTTAGCAACTTAGGGTATCTAATGGAAATTAACGAAAAGTAAATTTGTCATGAATGTCTTAGTTTAGGATTTTTTATGATAGGAAAATTAGTGTTGGGTAAATGAGTCACGAATTCTAGTTTGAGATAATTTTGTGGTATTATCCCTTAATTTATTTAGTATAAGTACATTGGAAAATCTAAAACTTATCATGAAAATGCAATTGAGTTCTAAAACTTTCAAAAGTGCAGTTAAGTCTAAAAACTTATCATCAAAATACAATTGATTCCTAAAACTTTCAAAAGTGCAATCAAGTCATAAAACTTGTCAAAATAGTTCAATTAGGTCTTTAGGCTAGTTACACTTTTAAAATGTTGTAAGAATTACTTGCACTTTCATGACAAGTTTTAAAACTCGATTGTATTTTTTGAAATTTTTAGGACTCAATTATACTTTTATAACAAGTTTTAGAACTTAGTTACACTTTTTGAAAATTTAATGATTTAATCGCACTTTCATAATAAGTTTTAAGACTTACAATACATTTATCCCATTTTTAAAAAAATTTCCAATCTTTTCTTATATAGCGCTTAGTAGGAGTGAGTGGTTTCAGGTTTCGTACAGGTTCTACTTGGAACTTAAAACTTATTCGTTGGAATAGGTTCTTTTATTTTTAGAACTTGGAACTATCATACATACTTTAGCACATGTAACCTATTTTGTCATAGGTTCCAAGGTCGATTCTAGAATCTACTCATATTCCACCTATATTATTATTTAAATGACTACAATTTACTAATCATAACTTACATTTAGATACAAGAAAAATATAAACATTAATAAAATAAAAATCTCAATCATAAAATGGAAACTCGAACTAGTGTTTCCAGTTTAAACACTCATCATTGAGCAGCATGAAATATCGAAGGATCGCACAAAGACATGGATCAAGAAAAATATTAAAACTTATTCCAAGTTCTAAGTTCCAAGTTCAGATTCCAAGTTCTAGATTCCTCCAACTAAGAACATTGAACCTATTCATCAAAATAGGTTTCTCATTTTTTTTGAACTTGGAACCTACCCCGCGTACCTTGGAACCTAGAACCTACATATTTCCACCGGTCCAGTTACCAGGTTCCAGATTTTACCTAAAACCATGCTCACCCCTAGCGCCTAGTTGTTGTCGCAACATTTGTCAAGTGTAACCCCAAAACATTAAAAAGAAATGCCAAGTCAGCATTTTCCTTCATCAAATTGAATAGAGGAACAAATTTACTTGATTGCATAAATCAAATAAGTTTTAGGATTTGATTGTATAGATTAAAAGTTTAGGACGCCACTATATTTTCATGATAGGTTTTAAAAATTTCAATATTTCAAAGGAGGCAGATAAAGAATATTAATACAATAGTTATTATAATCTTAGTTTGTTTTAGGACGCCACTATATAGTTATTACACATCAAACACACATGCCTATTATAATCTTAGTTTGTTTTAATTATTTTATCCATGTTTCTGCAGGAAGGCTGATGCCATAAAACTTTCTTAATCTTTTAGTTCTATTATGTTTAATTCTCTCTCTGTTTGCTTGGATAGCTTGACAAACATATTGCACGCATGTAGGTTCTGTGGAATTCCTCTCCTCTAGATTCCTGTTATTTTCGGTCCATGATGGTTCATCCTCTGCTCTTGTGAATGATCCTGAGCGGAAGGCAGCAGTTCGGTCCTTGCACCAACGAGTTGTTTGTATCAAGATCTTAACTCTTGAAAGGGACTGTACAAGTGCGAAATCCTAGTACTCAAAGGCTTGTTCATCCACCTAATTTCTAGCTCGAGATGTTAGATGAAAGTGAGATTCTATATTTCTTGCTTCTCCCTTTTGTTTGGGTTGACGAACATGTCTTATACTTAAATGTTGATGCAAGAAAACACAAATTACCAACCATTATCCTTTGGTTAAAGTATGCAATAAGTGCCAAAACATGACACAGATAGACACTTAAGTGTAAAAACTTCCAAAATGTATTCGTAAGTGTCACTATTTTTGAGAATTGGACATTTAAGTGCCAACTTTAGCAAGATTAGCCGAAAATCCGACTTGACATTATTTTAATAATAAAACTAGTCCACGTGACTAGGCGGAAATCCACGTGATGTTGATGTGATTAGCTTCTCCCAAAACGATGTCGTTTTTCTCCCAAATTTGATTTTTAATATAAATATTTATTAAATTAAATTTAAAAAAAGGGGGAGCAAATCAATGAGGGTCTGTATGACCCACATCGTTGCCACCGCCCCTCCATTGTCGAAAGGGTCGGCAACGATGGAGCGATGCTTTGCTGGGGTCACCGAACCTCGACTAATGACCGGTGACCCTAGTCAACTGCAAGCGAGGGCCTACAAGCCCTCGCCCAAATCTAGGGTGAGGGGTCACAACCCACCCCTAGATTGGGAGAGGTCGCTAGCCCCTCGTCCCATATCTAGCCAATTGCCAATCCTTGGCCTAATCTGGGGGAGGGGCGACAACACTCGCCCCATCGTTGCTAGCCCTTTTCGACGATGGTGAGGTGGCGGCAATTGCAAGGCAATAAAGGCCCTCACTAATCTGGTCATCCCCCCCTCCAAACAAAAAATAATTATTTTTTTTATTTAATTTAATTAATATATATATATATATACATATATTAAAAATCAAATTTGGGGCCAAAATAATATCATTTTGGGATAAGCTAGTCATATCAGTGCCACGTGAATAATTTTATTAAAAGAATTGTCAAGTCAATAAAAAATTTGTCAAAATAAACCACGTTAGCAATTTGGCTGGAAATTCTCGTCTTTGGCACTAAGTATTCTTTTGTTCTCAATTTTTGCATTTAAGTGTATTTTTTGGAAGTTTTGACATTTAAGTGTCCACCTATATCAAATTTGATACTTAGGGTGTCTAGCACTCTTTATCTTTTGTTATTGGAACTTTCATTGTCTAGTGCCTTTTAACTTTGGTCAAGTGACCAAGGCTCCCCTCGTTTACTATGTTCATAGTAAGCTTAATGAATTTCCTTGTTTATTAATCAGTCATCTTATCAAAAACTTGACATTTTTAGATTGTGTGTGTGTGAATATCTCTATCTGGCCATGTTGTAGCCGGGGTGAGCAAGTGTGAGGCGACTAGTTTCATGGTCCGCTCGGTACAACAAATAGATAGGAAGTTACCCAAAGACTAATTCAAAGGAGAATTAAAAGACTGCACTGTTTAAATTTTTGGGGCAATGTCATTTTCGCTGAGGGAATTAGGAAATCCAACAGTTGAGTGTATTTATAAAACTTTAGATTTCGTGACTTGGAGTTATGAGTGTTTGATTATGGTTTGCAAATAGACTGGAAGTCATATCAATACACCGCATTAGGTGTTGACCGGAATAATCTACACACTTCCCATCCACTCATTTTTTGGCATCGTAGCATCGAATTTATAGCGATCAAAACTTAGGGTATAAAAAAGAAAACATCAAAATTTTTACGATTTTTCGTAAAGGTGAATGATCAAACTCAATGCAAAGACAGATATTATTCACTAAGGCAAGGAAAGAAAAAATCACTAGGGATTCTTTTTATTGACTAGAATTCCAGAGATAATGGCAAATCTGTTTTCTCTTTTCAAACTTAGACGCCTTACGATTAGATTTCCCTTTTTTCGTAACTTGTGAATTAGCCTTTGTGCGGATATTTCTCTTCACCCCAATTTTTCTCTTTTTCAAAACAGAATTCAATAGATAGTTACCAATGACCATCGAACTGCCAGAGATTGAATTCATCAACAAGGAGATGAGTGCAAAGTTCAAACTCACCATGGCCAATCATGTTTTAAAAAAGTCTCTTTGATCACACATACGGTGGTACATGATAATATTGTGCAGAGGGTCATGTGATTTGCATGTGATCTGAATATGAATAATACTAATGATAGTTTTGTTTGGGGGTCGGACCAACCCCTAATTCTCTTATAGAATAAAGAATTAAATATGGTAGCCGAAATTTATGTGCCAACTATATTAAGTTGAAGTTCAAGAATCAGATTGCACATTGAGTCATAATTTAGAGATAATTTATGTCATTTTCCAAAATATTTTCCAAGCCCATTTGAAATAAACTTCTGCTTGGTGAAAAGCTATATTTCTCTTCACCCCAATCTTGACATATAGTTTAATAATTCAAGTCCTGGAAAATACTATTTTACTAGCCGCTCAGCTACTTCATACGGATGCACGTCAAGTCAAAGTCCCTTCCTTCTTTAAATGAGATTTCCAAATTATTCTTTCATCTGCAAATAAAAATTTTAAATTCTTATAATTCAAAGAAAAAGCTTGACAAATGTCGTTAAAAACTCCAATTCAAGTTACAGATATCTTGTCATATATTGAATTTAATATTGTAAATTGAACTAGGAATAAATGTTATATGGTAGAAAAAAATTATCTCAACTCCTATGTAAATCTGTCATGTTTCACAATATATGCTAAGGGAAGTTAATTAGGCAACACACAATAGTACCTATTAAGATGTACAAGTGCGGAATAAATCATTATATGCATAGCATAAAAGTTCTTGTTTTTTAATATCTATGTGTTTTAGTAATGTCGGTTGAGTCAGGTATACATAGGGTACGGTTTAAACCAAGTATGGAGCTCTGAATTTGTATTGTATATAAATTGATGAACATAGATTAAATTGATCGATTTGAGTCGAATTAGTAATTAATGTTCAGATATGGCCATATTGTGATTTTTAATAATCTAATTATGTAAATTAACATATAAAAAAACTGACTTAAATAACGAACATATAATTAATTATTAAATAGTTTTAACAAATCAATATTTATATTAACCAAATTTCAATAAATATATTAATAAGTGATTTGTAGCTTCTCAAAACCTACGCAAGCACAATATTTTGCCATCATGCTTTTAGTCAAGTAGGAGAATTTTTCCAACGAACCAAAATATGAAATAATTTCTTTATGTTCCGAATAGCTTCCTAGGTGATCGGAAGTGTTTTTACGGGTCCGTTCATTTCGCAGAAAATGGACCATTTCCGGAAAATATTTTCTCATAAGTCATTTTCCAGGAAAATGACAATATTTTTTGGTGTTCGGTTAAAACCTGAAAATGTTTTAGAAAATATTTTCTGGTGTTCGGTAAGGAAAATATTTTCCGCTCACTAGATTGGCGAGCGCAAACGTCAAGCTCAAGGCTCGCCAAATTGACAAGCGTGAGTTTGAGATCGACGAGCTTGAAGTTCACATGGTGCAACAACTAGCCAACAAAGAAGAAAATTGGAAACAATGAAAAGAAAAAGAAAAAAGGAAATTAAAATAATTTGAATCAAAAAAGAAAAAGAAAATTAAAATTAATTCGGATAAAAAAGAAAAGAAGAAGAAGAAGACACGAGAGGAGGAACTAGAGGTGTGAGATAAAAGAGATCAAGTGAGGAAAATGTTTTCTACTTTTCAAAAGTGAAAACATTTTCCCTACCTTAGAAGACTTTTTTCCTTTGATGGAAAACATTTTCCCCAAGGAATTCATTTTCCGTGAAATGAACGCCGGAAAATCCGGAAAACGTTTTCTCGTAAATTATTTTCCGTGAAACAAATGAAGCCTACAAGGAAAAGTTTATCGGAAGTCATAAACCTCGGGTATGGAATCAAATAAATTGCAGGACTCGAAGACAAAGTAGGAAAAGTTTATACCCGCTTCTAGAGAACTGATATGGCGGAGAATTTTATGCTAAATAAGAACATGGAATGCCGAAATTGACTGAAACAGCTGAAACTCCCAAGTTCCCGTGAATGGAATTTCCGGAAAATAGACTGATGATGTGGACAAGAGAAGGAAAATTACAGTTTTCCCATTTTAAACCATAGAGAGATGTCTCAAATTTACATCAAGCCCCCTAAATATTTCATTTGGTCGAACCTGTATTGAATGGAAATCAGGAGTGCTATCCATCCACATGTAAAGGAGATAACAGAGGATGGTAAGGAAATATGACCTGAGATATGAGCGTTTGACATGACTTAGTGTTTTGCACCAATAAACTGAAAGCAGGCTTAGTGCTAATGCAGATCCATGAATCATTCTTTCAGGCTTTTAACTGGTAGAAGGGATGGAAACGACTTTGCTTTTGCTTCATTGGCTTATTCAAATGGTTAACGGTTGAGATGATCTTTTTCTTTTCTTTTTTTATTCCCAACCCGATACGGTCATTAGATCTCAGAATTCGTAAGATTCAAAGTATTGTCGTACAAGACTGCCTTTGCAAGCTGCCACCTCATAACACGATGAACAACCAGTGCAATATACGTGGCACGGGCGGACCACCATCCCTCAGCCATCGCTCCATCGGAAAACACCTAAGGACCACATCTGCATTCGCAGGATAGCTACTGATATTGCCTCCTCTGCTTCCATCTTCCAACATTTGCTTCATTCTCATGAATTCACCTGCAAATCCTGTCATCGTCTCTGCGGTTGATATACGTCGGGTTTTTAGCCCGGTATACGACGCCGGACCCACATTAATCAAAGCCCCAATAGAAAAGTATGAGGTTTCTTGGATGCTTGGATTTGGCGTTGTTTCCAAGTTCAAATTGGACTTTTATTTTACGTGCAAGATATTTTGGTGAAGTCAGTTTCAACGTGGGTAATGACATACAAATTCTTCAGGAGGCGGTTTTTGCTTTTCAGTTGTTCTGTAGCAGTACAAAAAAAGTCCATAAGCTGTTTGAATATCAAAGCTTCTTCTTCAAGGGCTTCACTCGGTGATTCGAGCAGTACATCAAATTTGGATTGCTTGTCTCAAGGAAGGCTTGAGCGTTTGAAAGCGGGCAGGTAGTTATCCGCAATTTACCTTATTGAGTAATCACACGAGACTAAACACGGTGGGTTTGTGCGTACTAAAACCGTGAAATAGTCGAGTGGTTGAGTAATTGTAACTCTGTAATTCTCAGAGTGATTATTAGATCTTTTGCAAACCGACACTCAATCAAGCTGAAGTAAAGGAAGAAACCACAACACTATGATTTATCCTTTCTAGTTACAAGGATATGTCTTTGAATGCAAATAGATATCTCCCCAATAAAATCATGTGTAGCATCATCACATATATTGTGTCAAAGTATATTTTCACAAACCAAACATAACCTAATACTAGAGGAGATTATGTAACTACTTATATGAAGGGGAAAAAAAACCAAAACCTATGCCTTACCCCATGTACATACAAAGAACAAAAGAATGAGAAAAGGACCAGAAAACTTCTTCTAGATGACCTCCGGAATACTTTGCAAAGCCGGTCTCCATGAACGATGACAGCCATGCTTCGCGAAACCCGACCCACGACGATCAAAAGTGTTCTCGTTAATCAGAAGAGGCAGGACTTGCTCTAGAGACAGTCCTTGAGCCTCGATTTTCTGCACCAACTTCTCTAGCTCCTCCTTACTGATCTGGATCTTGATCTCTCTCCTGCGTGAAGATGAAGAAGAAGAAGAAACTTTCTTCCCATCAGCATCATCAAGAAGCCTCTTCTTGCGTTCTCCTCCGTCACGAGGCAGTGAGTTCCAGTCATCGCCGGGCCAGATCGTTGATGGTGAAGATTGAGCTCTGCAACAGTTTCCCATTCTTGGAATGCCAGCAGAATGTCAGCTTCTGGTGAGAGAAGATTGAAGCGATGTTGAACAACCTATCCTGCGGTGTTTTCGGTGACTGCTGTGGGTTTTTACGGACATATATATATGCGTACGGGTGGCGAAGGAGAAGAAGAAGTCCAGGTCTGGATTCATGACTTAGTTTTAGAGAGAGAGAGGATAGAGATGGAGAAACAGTAAGCAATCTAGAGAGAGAAAGAGGGAGGCGGTGACACTTAGGACGATGGAGAGAGTGGGTCCCACGTGGGATGACTTTTTTGACTGACTAATCGTATGATCTTTTCTCATGCATGAGCATGACCACAATGACATAGCATGGCGGCGAAAACGTCAAACCGGCTCGGCTACTTCACAAGCTTGGAGAAGGAGCTCGAGCCCCACTTTCTCTCTGTTCAGAAACTATATAATTAAAAATATATATAATAATGTATTTGCAAATAATTTTCTAGATGGCTAGACAAGTTTTGATGTGGCATAGCCTTCAGCCTAGAGGAGGATGACCACGTTGGGGAAATGATGCCCAAGATTCCAAAGGAAATCAAGTGATGTTATGTTGGGAGAGAGTTTGAATCTAGAAGTTGACTTGAGATCAAGCAGGGTAAGCTGTACCAAACCTTGTGATTATTGGACATAATCTAGGCAATGTTGACATGTTTGAATGTTAGATGTATTCTCCGCTTAGGGTCGATTTACCTTGTTACGTCGACTTATGGTGGGTCCAACGGTCATTAATAATCTAGCCTTAGTAACCACATACAAAGCTCTAATTCTCAAATTTAGATTACGTCTAGCCCCCAAATTCCTTAATTTCTCTTTATTGCAACCTAACCTGCCTGAAGTCGCCACGACTTTGCACCCCAAACCATCCACTTTAATGCCAACACCATTCCACCTCCAAAATCATTGACTCTGATGCAAACATATGCGCAAACTCGATTGATGCATTTCTCTTTTGGCTTTGCTTCCTGGATCTCTCTTCATCGCTAACCATAATAGTTGTCGTATGCACCATGGCCTTTTTTTCATTGATGACGTCGAACTTGACTCTAGTCGTGGTGAAATCTTGTTGTCGTTGAGGCCAAGTTTAGTTAGAACAAGGTATTGTGGCCTCATTTGAGATAGCGATGGGTTCATACAGTTGAGTTTGATGACTTGTAGAGTTATAGAGTTTACACATATGTGGGGAGAGAGAGAGAGAGAGAAAGGAGAGAGAGAGGGAGATTGTGGTCCTTAAGGGCGCGTTTGGTAACGATTCTGTTCCTGAGCCGATTCGAGCGAACCGATTCTTTTTATTCTATTCCTGAACCGATTCTAGCATTTTAAGCCGTTTGGTAATCGTCCAAAATTTCGATTCTGGAATAGAATTGCGTTTGGTACCGTATTCATTAATTCTGTTCCAAATTAATTTCTTTTAATTTTTAAATAATTTTTTTACTTTTTTTCCTTTGTTTTCTTTTCTTTTTTTCATTTTTTCATTTTTTTCTTTTCATTTTTTCATTTTTTTCATTTTTTTCTTTTCATATTTTCATTTTTTTCTTTTCATTTTCCTTTTTTTCTTTTCTTTTTTTTTTTTTCCTTTTTCTTTTCTTTTCTCACCTTCTTCTTCTTCTTCGGCCGGCCGGGACCGGCAACCGGCCGGACGAGGGCCGGCGACCTCACTAGAGCGTCGCCGGCCCTCAGCGAGGCCACCCTCGTCGGCCCGAGCCTCGCCGGCAGCCCTCGCGGCCGACGGGCGAGGCTCGCCTAGCCCCGCCGAGGCTCGGCCGAGCCGGATCCGGCAGCCGAGCCCCGCCCGGTGGCCGAGCGACCTCGTCGGGGTTGGGCGAGGCCGCCGGGCCACCGGCGGGCCGGGCGAGCCTCGCCCGGCCACCGTGGGGCTGGGCGTTGCGAGGCTCGGCCTCGCCCGACTGGCAAGGCCGAGCCTCGCCGGTGGCCAGGCGGGCCTCGCCCGGCCCCGGCGAGGCCTCGCCCAGCCCCGGCGAGGCCCGCCTGGCCACCGGCGAGGCTCGGCCTCGCTAGATCTAGGGAGGCCAAGCCTCGCCGGTGGCTGGGCAAGCCTCTGGCGAGCTCGCCGGTGGCTGGGCTTGCCTCCGGCGAGCTCGCCGGACCGGCGGCGGACGGCGGCGGCCGGCGGCGGCGGTGGACGGCGGTGGCGGATGGCGTACGGTGGTGGGCGGCGGTGGACAGCGGTCGTGAGATGGCCGAAGGGAAGAAGAAAATCTATTGATTTTGATTCTCAAATTGATTCTCGGAACAAGAATCAACTTTTTTTTTATTCTTGATTCTGTTCCCAATCTGTTCCCGGGAACAAAAATTTTACCAAACGCGATTCTAGGCCGAAACTGATTCCGGGAACAAAGAATCAGAATTTGGCACTGTTTGGATGGTTACCAAACAGGCCTTAAGACTCCATCCACCGTCCATCAATGAAAATGGAGCACACCCAATTACTCGACAAATTCAAATCATTAAATGAATGTATGATTTAATATTTGAATATTCTAACACTCTTTTTTAAGATAGAACTAGAAGATTAAGAAATTGATTGGACCGATCGGTTCTCGATCCAGTCAAGTTCTGAGGTGGAACCGAGAATCGGGCCCAGGAGGACCGGTTTCCAGATTCTGGGACCGGGAACTGAACTGAGTGGTCCGGAATCAAGAATTAGACGAATCAACCGGTCTAGTGGAACCAATAAATTTGATGTTTTGGGCCAAAAATAAAATGAAAAATGGGAGAAATTGTGAGGAATTAACTGGTCCGGCCCGGTTAATCTAATCAGTCCTGTTCCCACTTTGGAATTGGGAACCTGACCAATCAGCCACTGATTTTGGTCCAGCCACCTATTCCAAAAATGGGAACTGGGAACTGGACCCCCCTTCTTTGGGAACCGCCCAAAACCGGCTAGTCCAGTCCGATCTAAGCGATTCCTAGTTCGAGCAATTCCCGTTGCAACCACTATTAAGTGATGAGGGCTCCCCCTGTTTACTATAAATGAATTCTCTTGTTTATTCATCAATCATCATATCAAAACTTGACATTTTCAGATTGTGTGTGTGAATAGCTCTATCTTGCCCTGTTGTAGCAGGGTTGAGCCAGCATGGGGCGGCTAATTTCATGGTCCGCTCTGTACAACAGATAGACGGGAAGTTACCCAAAGACTAATTCAATCAAGAATCAAAAGACTACAATGTTTAAATTTTTGGGGCAATGTTGTTTTCACCGAGGGAATTATGATATCCAACAGTTGAGAATATTTATGAAACTTTAGTTTTCCTGACGTAGAGATATTAGTGTTTGACACTATGGTTGGCAAATAGACGGGAAGTCCTATCAATTCACCGCATTAGGTATTAACCGGAATAATCTACACACGTCCCATCGACTCATTTTATGGTATTATAGCATCGAATGGGGAACAAAACTTGGGCTATAGGAAAGCAAACATCAAACTTTTTACGATTTTTCTTGAATGTGAATGATCAAACTCGAAGCAAAGACATATTATTCACTAAGGCAAGGAAAGCAACATATTCCCACAAAATCACTAGGGATTCTTCTTATTGACGAGAATTTTGGAGATAATGACAAATCTGTTTTCACTTTTCAAACTTAGGGTGTGTTTGGGAGTAGCCTTAAGAAGCTACTTTGAAGCCCCAAAGATCCTTGTGCCAAGGATGGGGTGTTTGGCAAAAAAATTTCGAACCCCCTTTGCAAAATGTCAACCTTTACAAGGCTGAAAGCCCAAGGCATTTTGGGGGCTAAAAAAAAATTTCTTCCCAAATTATCCTCATTGATTTTTCGTTTTTCCGGTTTTGCCCTCACTATTCATCATCATCTTCTTCTTCTTCTCCGCGAGCGGTCGCTGGCGAAGGGCAGGCAATCGCCAACGAACGTCGCCCAAATGACCGTCGTCAAGGGGTGGCACGACCAACACTAGGTGTGACATCCCGATTTTCTAATTCTATTTTCAATAAATTGAGACGGGCATTTCGTTGGCACGCATATAGTTCTTTTCCCTGAACTGATCACTCATGGGATAACTAGTCTATCAGGTAAAGCCATTAAGAAATTCTAATGCATCGGATTCGAGAATTTGACAAGGAAACTACCTTTCAATCGAGTTAATCTGCAAAGGTCATTACGGCACAGTTAAAAATCTATTAGAGACTGGAGATAGGTTGACTCGACAGAGGCATGTGATCGAGTGTGGGTGATTCCACCAGATCGCACAATTCTTGTCGATCGGCACTAGACCGGCTTTTCTGTCGTTTGGGTACCTTATGTCCATATTTGAAACCTTGAGATTGTCCCGACAACCGAGAGTCGCTAATATGTCAAAGATGTACATTGTGGCTTGAAATGATCAACCACAGGTCAAATGTACAAAAAATTTTAAAAGCTACCCGGTAGATCAAGACGCGCTAATATCGTGCCAAAGTGAAATTAACCGTAAAATTGAGATCAAATTCAGAAATTGGAAGTCATGGTATGTCACAAATCATTTTAAGATCATTGACTCGTATTCGGAAGATTTTTCATGCAATAAGAGTTTTTCAGCAAAATAATCAAAGCATGGCTAATTTGGTTCAAAAAATTGGTAGGCCCGCTTTGGCCGTACTTTTGAGATCTAAGAGGGTTCTATGGTCAAGTGATTATGTGAATTAAAGTGTGGTGATATTGGATTAATTTTATGAACTTCAATTAGACTCAATTGGAAGAGAATTGAATGGAATTGGAGAAATTAATCTACGAGATTTCATGCCACGAATGAAAAATAAATTGCACCTATTGAATATTATTGTGGGGGAAATTGAGATAGTGGAGGCATGACATCACTTGGTGATGTCATGGTGTGGGGCAAGAATGGCTAGGATGTTGACAAGTGTAAGGTGGAGATTTGTTCCCCAAAAAGGTTACCCATCACCATCATCTTCAAGCTTGGAGAGAGAGAGAGAGAGAGAGAGAGAGGAGAGAGGAGCTACACCGCGCGAACTAGGCTAGCATGCATGCCCAACCGGCTGCCTGCTTCGTCGCCGGAGTTCGTCGCCGCCACCGTTGTCCATGCGCGTCACCTGCGCATCACGCCCGCTCACCGTCGTCCCGCTCGCCGCTCCGCCGTCACGGGGCATCCAGCCTTCGTCCGCACGTCCTAGCCGTCGTCCTTCATCATCCCGAGCTACCCGTCGTCACTAGCCACCACTGAAGACCCATCGGAGCCGCCGTCTGCACCGCCCAAGCTACCGTCGCCCTTCTCCGCCGATTTCATGCGCAACCAGCCGCCGTTTGGCCCTCTGCCGCCCGTGATCAGCAATTGCAAAAATGGGTATCTCAATCTGGTTTTGGCCCGTTTTGGCCTGCTTCCCGACCCCGAATGCTTGGCCCGCTTTGAAGAAGGTTGTTCCCCTCGGCGTCCCCGTCGTTTTGATCTGCTTGGCTCGCTAATCCGGTGAGTTTAGCTCACTAAACCTTTATTAGAGGGTTAATGATGCTTTAGATGTGCTTAGTTTATGTTAAGTGTTATTAGGTGGTTAGTTTAATTTATTTAAATGTAGATTATATTAAGGTGCTTAATTAACTTAAAGTGTGTTTAATTTAAGGTTAAGTGAATGTGTATATTAATATAAAGCTAGATGTGACATAAAGGAATTTACTTTTGATTTATTAAGTATCTCGAAATTATTAAATAATTTAATAATATATTATTATTCGAAATTATTAAAATATTATTATTTAATTATTTTCGGAATAAATTTAATTATTTATTAAATTCCGAAAATTTTGTTAGGATCCTAAATTCTCATAATTTCGTGCCAGTCGCTGCTGTGTAGTTAGATTTTGAAATTAATGATTGGATATTATAAATTGAGTGTAAATTGTGAAAAATATGGATATTATTATTTAATTTAATTTTCGGAATAAATTTAATTATTTAATAAATACTGAAAATTATTTTGGGATCCCAAATTCTCGAATTTCGTGCTGATCGCTGTTGTGTATTCATATTATGAATTTGATGATTAGATATTATAAATTGAGTGATGATTTGTGTAATTGATTATTGAATTGTCGTGTGCTGGTTGAAAGACTCGATTGCAGTAGTGGCTATGCCAACTGCACCTTTATTCCTTTAGAAGTGTTGTCAATGGAGTGACGTGGCTCGGGTCGCAGTAGAGGCTAGGCCAACTGGACCCATGCTCCTTCAGGAATGCCGTCGACGTAGTGACAAAGCCGCGCTCCAAGGGGGGGAGGCGATGCCTGGCTATATGCTAGTAGATAGCTGAACTGCGAGTAGGCTATGCCCTTGTGTGGTAGTGAATAATAATTGGAAAGCGTGCTAAGTGCGGTTGTGATTTATATGAAAGTGATGGCATTCCAATTGTTTGAATTATTATTACTACCTGAGATTGTGTGATAGAAATTGTGCTAATCTGCAGGAAGGAATTAAGATGAGGTAAGTCTTCTGTGTGATGTGGCTAGGCCACCCGGGGTGTATTTTCTTTCTAATAGGGGTTTAAGGGGTTGAACTTGCTGAGACAATGTCTCATCCCGGTTGTGGGATTAAAATTTCAAGTCCCTGGTGGACGGAGCGACCAGATAGCTTTGATTGGTCTTGAGGAGTTGCAAAGGTGAAGTCATAAGAATTGGAGAACGTGTCCGACTTGTAGGTCATAGGACAGTTCCTTTTTAAGAGCCAGTCTTTTGTAGACTTTTGGCCGTAGACCTCTGTTTTTAATTCTATTAAATTATGAAAGTGTTATGTTGTGGTTTTACTTCTTACTTGTCTATCTCGTATTTCATTGTCAGGGGTTTTATAATACGTTCCGTTTGCGCAATAATAAATGAATGGGGTCGGCGACACTACTTGAGAATGTCGCATTTGCATGACCATGGTGGGATGTTGGCGCGCTCAAGGTTCGGGGCATGACACTGGGGGTGGCACAACTGACACGCCATTTGGGTCGCAGTGAGGTCTGGGTCGCTGCAACCCAGATCTAGGGCGACAGGGTCACAAGAGGACCTTGCCGCCCCCGATCTTGGTCGTGCAACCTCCCGCCCCCAAATCTGGGTTGCAGCGGTGTCGTGCGACATCCCGCGACCCAGATCCGGGGGCGGCGAGGTCCCGCGACTAGGGCAGCGAGGTCCTCCCGGGACCTCGATGCCCCGGATCTAGGTCGCAGCGGGGTTGCCGAAGGTCGAGGCGACATCGCACGACCTCGCCGCCCCAGATCCGGGGTCGCCAGAGGTCTCGGCAACATCACGCGACCTCGCCGCCCTAGATCCAACAACGGCGGCGTCACCAGAGGTCGCCTGACCCCGGGCAACCTTTGCCGGTTTGTCTTCGGGGGTCACTCGACCCCGGGTAGCCCTCCCCAATCATCGGCAACAAATTTCGATCGCTAGCGGCCGCCCGCCCTTACCATCGATCAATTTTTTATTTATTTTTCTTTTGATAATTTTTTTATCACAAAAGTCCTTTGTAAATGTAATTTCCTAAAACATCATTTTGCTCAAAGGTACTTCACAATGGACTTTTAAATTGTAATTTACTAAACACATTTTGCATTCTGAAAAGTCCCTTCAACCTAAAGTCCTTTGCATTTTCCCAATAGCTTTCTCCAAAGGTCCAACCAAACGCACCCTTAAACACCTTACAATTATATTTCCCATTTTTTTGTAACTTGTGGATTAGTGTTTGCCCAGATATTTCTCTTCACCCCAATTTTTTCTCATCTTTTTTCAAAATAGAATTGAATTGATAATTGCATATAACCATCGAACCGTTAGAGATTGTATTTCATCAACAAGGAGTCGAGGGTGGAGTTCAAACTCACCATGTCCAATCACATTTTAAAAAAGTTTCTTCAATCGCACGTACAATGATACATGATAATACTGTGCAAAGGGCCATGTGATTTGCATGTGATATGAATATGAATAATGCTAATGATATTTTTGTTTAGCGGTTGGACCAACCTCTAATTTTCTTATGCAATAAAGAATTAAATATGGTAGCTGAAATTTAGCTGTCAATAGCATTAAGTTAAAGTTCGAGGACCACATTGTAAATTGGTTCAAAATTCAAAGGTTATTTATGCCATTTTCCAAAGTATTTTCCAAGCACATTTGAAATAAACTTTTGTTTAGTGAAAAGCTATATTTAAAAACGTCTCTAATCATTTATCTTGACATATAGTTTAATAATTCAAGTGGGCTTGGAAAATACTGTTTTGCTAACAACTCAGCTACTTTATACGGATGCACGTCAAGTCGAAGTCCCTTCCTTCTTTAAATGAGCTTTCCAAATGATTCTTTCATCTACAAATAAAAATTTAAAATTCTTATAATTCAAAGAAAATTTTTTGAGAAATATCGTTAGAGTCTCCAATTTAAATTACATATACCTTATTATATATTGAATTTGAATACTATAAACTAAACTAGGAATAAAAGTTATATGGTGGAAAAAATTATCTCAACATATATGTAAACCCGTCATGTTTTACAATATATGCTAAGGGAAGTTAATTAGGCAACACGCAATAATACCTATCATTATCTTCATTCGATTTGAAGATGTACAAGTGCACAATAATATCTATGTGTTCTAGTAATGTGGGTTGAGTCGGGTATACACAGGATAAGGATTGAATCAAGTATGGGGCTCTCAATTTGTATTATATATAAATTGATCAAAACAATTTAATTTGATTGATTTGAGTCGGAACTAATAATTAATTTTCAGATATGGCCATACTGTGATTTTTAATAATCTAATTATGTAAATTAATAATAAAAGCTGACTTAAATGACAAATATTTAATAAATTATTAAATAGTTTTTAACAAATTAATATTTATATTAATCAAATTTCTATAAATATATTAATAAATGATTTGAAGCTTCTCAAAACCTACTCAAGCACACTATTTTGCCGTTGTGCTTTTATGATACCAGATTATAAATAAATAAATACAAAAAACAAAGCACGACTAGTGAAACATTGATAATCAAGTAGGAGAATTTTTCCAACGAACCGAAATACGAAATAATTTCTTTATATTCTGAGCAGCGTCTTAGGTGATCGGAAGTATTTTCACAAGGAAAAGTTCATCGGAAGTCGTAATCATTGGTACGAAATCAAATAAATTGCAGGACTCAGAAAAAGTAGGAAAAGTTTATGCCCACTTCTAGAAAACCGACGTAGCGGAGAATTTAATGCTAAGAACATAGAAAGCCAAAATTGACTGAAACAGCCGTAACACCCAAGTTCGTGGGAATGGAATTTCCGGAAAATAGACTGATGGTGTGGACAAGAGAAGGAAAATCACAGTTTTCCCATTTTATACAATAGAGAGATGTTTCAAATTTACATCAAGCCCCCTAAATATCTCATTTGATTGAACCATCATTGAACGGAAATCAGGAGTGCTATCCATCCACATGTAGAGGAGATAACAGAGGATGGTAAGGAAATACGGCCTGAGATATGAGTCTTTGGCATTAGGGTTTTGCACCGATAGATTGAAAGCAGGCTTATTGCCAGTGCAGATCCATGAATCAGTTCTTTCAGTCTTTAACTGGTTGAAGGGATGGAAATGACTTTGCTTTTGCTTCATTGGCTTATTCAAATGGTTAACGGTTGAGATGATCTTTCTCTTTTCTTTCTTTCCCCAACACGATACAGTCATTAGATCTCAGAATTCGTAAGATTCAAAGTATTGTCGTACAAGATTGTCTTTGCAAGCTGCCACCCCATGACATGATGAACAACCAGAGCAATATACGTGGCTCGGGGGGACCATTATTCCTCAGCCATCGGTCCATCAGAATACACCTACGGACCACATCCGCATTCGCAGGATAGCCACTGATATTGTCTCCTCTGCTTCCATCTTCCAACATTTGCCTCATTCTCATGAAATCACCTGCAAATCCTGCCATCGTCTCTGCGGCGAGTTTTTAGCCCGGTATACGACACCGGACCCACATTAAAATATGTCAAAGCCCCAATAGGGAAGTATGAGGTTTCTTGGACGCTTCTATATGCCGTTGTTTCCAAGTTCAAATTGGACTTTTATTCATGTGGAAGATATTTTGGTGAAGTAGGTTCCACGTGGGTTGATGACATATAAATTCTTCAAGAGGCGGTTTTTGCTTTTCAGTTGTTCTGTAGCAGTACCAAAGAAGTATATACGCTGTTTGAATATCAAAGCTTCTTCTTCAAGGATTTCACTCGGTGATTTGTGCAGTACATCCAATTTGGATTGCTTGTCTCAAGGAAGGCGTGAGCGTTTGGAAGCGGTGAGGTAATCATCCGCGATTTACTTTATTGAGTAATGACATGAGACTAAATACCATGGGTGGTCTATGCGTAATAGAACCGTCAAATACTTAAGTAGTTGAGCGATGGTGACTCGATAATCCTCCGAGTGATTACTAGATTATGTACTGACACTCGATCTAACCGAAGTGAAGGAAGAAACCACAACACTATGATTTATCCTTTCTAGTTAAAAGGAAAAGTCTTTAAATGCAAATAAATATCTCCCCAATCAAATGATGTGTAGCATTAGCACATATATTGTGTGAAAGTACAGTACGTTTTCACAAACCAAACATAACCTAATACTAGAGGAGATAATGTAACTACTTCTAAAAAAAAATTGTCATATATCGAGGGAAAAAAATCCAAAACTTATGCCTTGCCCAATGTACGTACAAAGAACAAAAGAAGAGAAAAGGACCAGAAAACTTCTTCTAGATGACCTCTGGAATACTTTGCAAAGCCGGTCTCCATGAACGATGACAGCCGTGCTTCGCGAAACCCAACCCACGTGGATTGAAAGTGCTCTCGTTAATCAGAAGAGGCAGGACTTGCTCTAGAGACAGTCCTTGAGCCTCGATTTTCTGCACCAACTTCTCTAGCTCCTCCTTACTGATCTTGATCTTTATCTCTCTCCTGCGTGAAGAAGAAGGAGAAACTCTCTTTCCATCAGCATCATCAAGAAGCCTCTTCTTGCCTTCTCCTCCGTCACGACACAGTGAGTTCCAGTCATCGCCGGCCCAGATCGTTGATGATGAAGATTCAGCTCTGCAACAATTTCCCATTCTTGGAATGCCAGCAGAATGTCAGCTTCTGGTGAGAGAAGATTGAAGCGATGTTGAACAAGTTATTGTGCTTTGTTTTGGTGAGTGTGTGCGTTTGTGGATATATATGCGCGTTTGGGTGACGAGGAGAAGAAGAGAAAGGTCAATGTTCATGACTTGGTTAAAGAGAGGATAAAGATGGAGAAAGAGTAAGCAAATAACACAGGGATAGAGAGAGAGAGAGAGAGAGAGAGGTGACACGTAGGACGATGGGGACCAAAATGAATGACATGGTGACAACGTTGACGGCTCAGCTCCTAAAGGAGCTTGAAGCTCAAGCCCCTTGTCTATCTTCAAAATCTTATATAATAATGAAAATCAAGTGATGTTTTACTGGGGGAGGAGGAGGAGCTCGAATCTAAAACGTTGATTTGAGATCAGATAAGGAAGTTGCACAAAACGTTGTGATTAGTGGAGACAATCTAGGTAATCTAATCTTGCTGAAGTCGCGTATGAAACTCTACTTCTCAAATTTAGAAAGTTCATATCCTCAAAATTCACCGATCGCTCTCTCGCAACCTAATCGGCATGGAGTCGCCACAACTCTCTACCCCCAAGCATCGTTGTTAATGTGAGCACTCGTCCGCTTGCAGTCGCAATTATCATCGGCTTTGTTGCTATGTCGTCTGCCCCTGCTTAGAGTCTCCATGACACATCCCTCTTTTGACTTCGCTCCCTAGATCTCTCTCCACGGTTGTTGTCCGCAACCTTAGCCTTGTTGCCTTGCTTGATGTTAAACTCGATCTCAATCGTGGAAAGGGAGAGAGAGTCAGTGGTCCTTATAATTAACTTCTAACTCAATTCGCAGATGAAAAGGGTTTATGTCTAACTATTTTGGCAAATGATGATTTTTTTTTTTTTATTCATTCATTTTTATAGGTAATATAAACAATCATTTTTATAAAAAAATTCTTTCCATGAAACAAACACATCCTTAATTAAATTTAAGATGGAAAATAAATACTTACAGTAGACACTAATCATTTATTATCCGTATTTCTTTCTTTATAATATTAATATATCATCTATTACATATTGAGTATACAGAGAATTTGGAAGCAAGCCGCTGGAGGAGGCTCATTGCAAGTGCGCAAGCGAGGCCAAATTAGCATGGTTTGATACGTCTTCCGCCGAACCAAGCTATCCCAGCCGAATTGGGGGTGTGAAATGCCAAGGAAATGGCATCTTTTATTTATTATTTATTTTTTTAGGAGTTTTGACACAAAGTGAATGTGAACTTGAATTTGTGAAGGAATCTTTGTCACAAACTTGAATTTTCTCTTCCGTTTTCACTTGCACGGGTGACTTTCTTTGCATAGTGAATTTTGTGTTTTGATTTTTTTAATATCCCATTAATTTCACAAGCAAAATAGAGTGCTCTATTAATATCTTCGTCGATCCCTCCTTATTGACCATCATAAACTAATACCATTTTTTTCATTTTTTATTTTTATTTTTCGAGGCCGGGCTGTTCTTTATTGGTGAATGCCGTTCAAACTAGGTTGCATACATAAGCTAGCAATTAATTTATGTCCATATGTTACATGACCATCTATTTTCTACATTATCATTGCTAAAATTGGGACTCGATTTTGCTATCACCATCATAATCAACGGAATGAACTTTTTCTTCAACCATTGAAATTGTTAATACTTAATTCCTTATTTGAAGGTGTCAATTTAAATTCATGCAAAAAGAAAATATCTATATAATTAAAATGTCAAGGTCCGATAGTCGAGGGTCCTTTTTTTTTTTTTTTTTTTAATTCAATTCCCTTGCTAGCAATATTAGACAGAGAATGAATTAAGCCCACGGGAAGCATGAGAATGCTGTGATTCAAGCCCCTAGAAAAATTGACGGAATTAGTCAAACAACCATATGTATTATGTCATGTTCGATCTAAGTCAAAGAGAGTGAATTAAGGCATGATGTATACGTTGATATGTACCACCATAAAACCTCAACATCAAATTTATGAATGCGAATTGACTCTTCAGTGAAAAAGAACGAAAAGATGGCCATCGATTTTCAACTTTTTAAGTGCGTAGAAAATTGTCGTCTGGCCAATTACAGAAAAGGTTGAAAGGGAGGAGGAAATTTACGAAGAAAAGATACTAAAAACCATCCTCATTTCACAACTTCACCACTTTGCATCCTATAATTTTGGTAATACATGTTTGTTGTTGAGGATCAGATTTCAGGACTTAGAAAGACCAAACTATACTTATCTGAAAGACAATATACTTTCAATTGCGCACATGCCCTGATGCCCCCATTTGCAAACAAACCCTAATTCTTCTCGCCACCACGTCTGCATCTGAGCCACGACTCCACGTCGTCCTTGTCCCTGGTGGCATTGCCATCTCCATCTCTAGCAGCTTCCCTTCTAGACAAGAGCTCCCTCATGTCTCGGATATTTGCTGAAATCCCTAGTTTTATCCCAATTTTGCCTTAAGATTTTTGTGAGTTAGGAGGGAGGGAAGGAAAGAGGAAGGGAGGACTCAACTTTGCTCTAATTCTCAATCTCAGACCATTTTCTTCAAATCTGACCTCTCCACAAGAACGTTGTTCAAAGAACCGTTTATGCTAAATCTCCACGTCAGACAAGTCGCTTGCCACGTTTCCAACTTCCCCACAAGAATGTCGTTTAAAAAACCATTTATACTAACTCTCCATATCAAAAAGTCGCTTGCTATGTTTGTTTCCATGTGAGCAACTTAGGGTATCCGATGGAAATAAATGAAAAGTAAATTTGTCACGAGCGTTTTAGTTTAGGATTTTTTATGATAGGAAAATTAGTGTTGGGTAAATGAGTCACGAATTCTAGTTTGAGATATTTTGTGGTATTATCCCTTAATTTCTTTAGTATAAATACATTGGAAAATCTAAAACTTACCATGAAAATGCAATCGAGTCCTAAAACTTTCAAAAAGTGCAGCTAAGTCTAAAAACTTATCATGAAAATACAATTGATTCCTAAAACTTTCAAAAAGTGCAATCAAATCATAAAACTTGTCATAATGGTTCAATTAGGTCTTTAGGCTAGTTACACTTTTAAAATGTTGTAAGAATTAATTGCACTTTCATAACAAATTTTAAAACTCGATTATATTTTTTGAAATTTTTAGGACTCAATTATATTTTCATAACAAGTTTTAGAACTTAATTACACTTTTTGAAGATTTAATAATTTAATTGCACTTTCGTAACAAGTTTTAAGACTTACAATACATTTATCCCTTTTTTTTTTTTTAATTTTTCAATCTTTTCTTATATAGAGCTTAGTAGGAGTGAGCGGTTTCAAGTTTCATACAGGTTCTACTTGAAACTTAGAACTTATTCGTTGGAATAGGTTCTTTATTTTTTAGAATTGGAACCTATCATTCATACTTTAGCACATGTAACCTATTTTGTCACTGGTTCCAGAGTCGATTTTAGAATTTACTCAGATTCCATCTATATTATCATTTAAATGACTACAATTCACTAATCATAACTTATATTTAGATACAAAAAAAAAATATGAACATTAATAAAATAAAAATCTCCATCATAAAATGGAAAGTCGAACTACTGTTTCCAATTTAAACACTCATCATCGAACAGCATGAAATATCGAAGGATCGCACGGAGACATGGATCAAGAAAATATTAAAACTTATTCCAAGTTCTAAGTTCCAAGTTCAGGTTCTAGGTTCTAGATTCCTCCAGCTAAGAACATTGAACCTATTCATCGAAACAGGTTTCTCATTTTTTTGAACTTGGAACCTACCCCACGTGCCTTGGAACCTAAAATCTACATATTTCCACCGGTCCGGTTACTAGGTTCCAAATTTTACCTAAAACCATGCTCACCCCTAGCGCCTAGTTGTTGTCGCAACATTTGTCAAGTGTAACCCCAAAACATTAAAAAGAAATGCCAAGTCGGCATTTTCCTTCATCAAATTGAATAGAGGAACAAATTTACTTGATTGCGTAAATCGAATAAGTTTTAAGATTTGATTGTATAGATTAAAAGTTTAGGACACCACTATATTTTCATGATAGGTTTTAAAAATTTCAATATTTCAAAGGAGGCGGATAAAGAAGATTAATACAATATCTGCTATATAGTTATTACACATCAAACACATATCTTTATTATAATCTTAGTTTGTTTTAATTATTTTATCCATGTTTCTGCAAGAAGGCTGCTGCCATAAAACTTTCTTAATCTTTTAGTTCTATTATGTTTAATTCTCTCTCTGTTTGCTTGGATAGCTTGACAAATAGATTGCACGCATGTAGGTTCTGTGGAATTCCTCTCCTCTAGATTCCCTGTTATTTTCGGTCCATGATGGTTCATCCTCTGCTCTTGTGAATGATCCTGAGCGGAAGGCAGCAGTTCGGTCCTTGCACCAACGAGTTTTTTGTATCGAGATCTTAACTCTTGAAAGGGACCGTACAAGTGTGAAATCCTAATACTCAAAGGCTTGTTCATCCACCTAACTTCTAGCCCGAGATGGTAGATGAAAGTGAGATTCTATATTTCTTGCTTCTCCCTTTTGTTTGGGTTGACGAACATGTCTTATACTTAAAAGTTGATGCAAGAAAACACAAATTACCAACCATTATCCCTTGGTAAAAGTATGCAATAAGTGCCAAAACATGACACAAATAGGCACTTAAGTGTAAAAACTTCCAAAATGTATTCGTAAGTGTCACTTTTTTTGAAAATTGGACATTTAAGTGCTAACTTCGGCAAGATTAGCTGAAAATCTGACTTGACATTATTTTAATAATAAAACTAGTCCACGTGACTAGCCGGAAATCCATGTGATATTGATGTGATTAGCTTCTCCCAAAACGACATCGTTTTGCCCCCAAATTTGATTTTTAATAAAAATATTTATTAAATTAAATTAAATAAAAAATAAAAAGAGGGAGCAAATCAACGAGGGCCTGTATGACCCACGTCGCTGCCGCCACCCCTCCATTGTCATAAAGGGTCGGCAATGATGGAGCAATGGTCCGCTGGGGTCGCCAAGCCTCGGCTAATGGTCGGTGACCCTAGTCAACTGCAAGCGAGGGCCTACAAGCCCTTGCCCAAATCTAGGGTGAGGGGTCACGACCCACCCCCAGATCGGGAGAGGTTGCTGGCCCCTCGTCCCATATCTAGGCAAGGGCTTGACCTTGTCCTAGTCAATGGCAAACCTTGGCCTGATCTAAGGGAGGGGCGGCAACACTCGCCCCATCGTTGCTAGCCCTTTTCGGCGATGGGGAGGTGGCAGCAATGGCGAGGCAGCAAAGGCCCTCACTAATCTGGTCATCCCCCCCAACAAAAAAAAAAAAATTAATGTTTTAATTTAATTTAATTAGTATATATTAAAAATCAAATTTAGGGCCAAAACAGTGTCGTTTTGGGATAAGCTAGTCATATCAGTGCCACGTGAATAATTTTTTAAAAGAATTGTCACGTCAATAAAAAATTTGTCAAATAAACAACGTTAGCAATTTGGCTAGAAATCCTCGTCTTTGGCACTTAAGTATTCTTTTGTTCTCAATTTTTGCATTTAAGTGTACTTTTCGGAAGTTTTGACATTTAAGTGTCCACCTATATCAAAATTTGATACTTAGGGTGTCTAGCACTCATTATCTTTTGTTATTGGAACTTTCATTGTCCAGTGCCTTTTAACTTTTGTCAAGTGACAAGGGCTCCCCTTGTTTACTGTGTTCATAGTAAGCTCAATGGATTCCCTTGTTTATTAATCAGTCATCTTATCAAAACTTGACATTTTTAGATTGTGTGTGTGAATATCTCTATCTGGCCATGTTGTAGCCGGGGTGAGCAAGTGTGAGGCGGCTAGTGTCATGGTCCGCTCGGTACAACAAATAGACAGGAAGTTACCCAAAGACTAATTCAAACGAGAATTAAAAGACTGCACTGTTTAAATTTTTGGGGCAGTGTCATTTTCACCGAGGGAATTAGGAAATCCAACAGTTGAGTGTATTTATGAAACTTTAGATTTCGTGACTTGGAGATATGAGTGTTTGATTATGGTTTGCAAATAGACTAGAAGTCTTATCAATACACTGCATTAGGTGTTGAGCGGAATAATCCACACACGTCCCAATCCACTTATTTTTTGGCATCGTAGCATCGAATTTATACGGAACAGAACTTGGGGTATAAGAAAGAAAACATCAAAAATTTTACGACTTTTCGTAAAGGTGAATGGTCAAACTCAATGCAAAGACAGATATTATTCACTAAAGCAAAGGAAAGAAAAAATCACTAGGGATTCTTTTTATTGACGAGAATTCCAGAGATAATGGCAACTATGTTTTCTCTTTTCAAACTTAGACGCCTTACGTTTAGATTTCCCTTTTCTGGTAACTTGTGAATTGGCCTTTGTGCGGATATTTCTCTTCACCTCAATTTTTCTCTTTTTCAAAACAGAATTGAAGAGATAGTTACCAATGACCATCGAACTACCGAAGATTGAATTCATCAACAAGGAGATGAGTGCGGAGTTCAAACTCACCACGGCTGATCATGTTTTAAAAAAGTCTCTTTGATCACACATACGGTGGTACATGATAATATTGTGCAGAGGGCCATGTGATATATGAATATGAATAATGCTAATGATAGTTTTGTTTGGGGTCGGACCAACCCCTAATTCTCTTATACAATAAAGAATTAAATATGGTGGCTGAAATTTATGTGCCAACTATATTAAGTTGAAGTTCAAGAATCACATTGCACATTGGATCATAATTTAGAAATGATTTGTCATTTTCCACAGTATTTTCCAAGCCCGTTTGAAATAAACTTTTGTCTGGTGAAAAGCTATATTTCTCTTCACCCCAATCTTGACATATAGTTAAATAATTCAAGTGGCCTTGGAAAAAAACAAATTTACTAGCCACTCAGCTACTTCATACGGATACACATCAAGTCAAAGTCCCTTCCTTCTTTAAATGAGATTTCCAAATTATTCTTTCATCTGCAAATAAAAAATTAAAATCCTTATAATTCAAAGAAAAAAAGCTTGACAAATGTCGTTATAAACTCCAATTTAAGTGATAGATATCTAATCATATATTGAATTTAATACTGTAAATTGAACTAGGAATAAATGTTATATGGTAGAAAAAATTATCTCAACACATATGTAAATCCGTCATGTTTCACAATAGATGCTAAGGGAAGTTAATTAGGCAACACACAATAGTACCTATTAAGATGTACAAGTGCGGAATAAATCACTATATGCATAGCATAAAAGTTCTTGTTTTTTAATATCTATGCGTTTTAGTAATGTCGGTTGAGTCAGGTATACATAGGGTACAGTTTGAACCAAGTATCGAGCTCTGAATTTGTACTGTATATAAATTGATGGACATAGATTAAATTGATTGATTTGAGTCGGAACTAATAATTAATGTTCAGATATGGCCATATTGTGATTTTTAATAATCTAATTACGTAAATTAATAATAAAAGACTGACTTAAATAACGAACATATAATAAATTATTAAATAGTTTTAACAAATCAATATTTATATTAATCAAATTTCAATAAATATATTAATAAGTGATTTGTAGCTTCTCAAAACCTACTCAAGCACACTATTTTGCCATCATGCTTTTAGGACACAAGATTATAAATCAATACAAAAAATAAAGCATGACTAATGAAACATTGATAGTCAAGTAGGAGAACTTTTCCTAGGTGATCGGAAGTGTTTTTACAAGGAAAAGTTTATTGGAAGTCATAAACCTTAGGTATGGAATCAAATAAATTGTAGGACTCGAAGACAGAGTAAAGAACACCCCAAGTGCCAAAACTTGGCATGAGGGGACACTTGAGTGCCAAAACTTTGAAAATGTACACTTAAGTACCAAAATCGGAGTAAAGTGGATCACTTAAATGCCACTTCGGCCAAAATCCGACCAAATTGCTGACATGGCAATTTTCGATGAGTTTTATCCAAAATGGCATCGTTTTGCACGTTGACGAGACGAAAAATGCAAAAACGACACCATTTTGTGTCGATGTATAAATAATAATAAAAAATTAATTTAATTAAATTTAAACTTAATTTTATTTAAAATATTTTAAAATTAAAAAACTAAAAATTAAAAATTAAAATGGGGGGGGGCGAAGGGGGCAACTAAGGGCTGAGCCCTCGCCTCCGCCGCCTCCCCGCCGTTGCTGGGAAGGGCCAATGACAGAGGAGGGAGGGTCAACCAAGGTTGCCAGCCCTCGGCCAATCAGCAGCAAGGGCTCGCGGCGAGGGCCGCAACCCTCACCCCAGATCTGGGAGAGGGCTCACGGGCCCTCGCCACCGGTCGGCCGAGGGCTAGCGACCTCGGCCAACCCTCCCCCCTCCATCACCGGCCCTTCCCGGCAACGACGGGAGGGGGCGATAAAAGAGGGCCTTTTTTTAATTTTTAGTTTTTTAGTTTTTTTATTTTTTATTTTTTAGAATATTTTAAATAAAATTAAGTTTAATTTAAATGTTATTAATTTTTATATTATTATTTACACATCGACACAAATCGGCATCGTTTTTGCATTTTCTCATCACATCGCATGCAAAACGACGTCGTTTTGGACCAAACTTACCGAAAAATTGCCACGTCAGCAATTTGGCCGGATTTTGGTCAGAGTGGCACTTAAGTGCACATTTTCAAAGTTTTGGCACTTAAGTATCCCTCTGTGCCAAGTTTTGGCACTCCAGGTGTCCTAAACTCCTCGAAGACAAAGTAGGAAAAGTTTATACCCACTTCTAGAGAACTGATATGGTGGAGAATTTTATGCTAAATAAGAACATGGAATGCCAAAATTGACTGAAACAGTTGAAACTTCCAAGTTCACGTGAATGGAATTTCCCGAAAATAGACTGATGGTGTGGACAAGAGAAGGGAAATTACAGTTTTCCCATTTTAAACAATAGAGAGATGTCTCAAATCTACATCAAACCCCCTAAATATTTCATTTGGTCGAACCTGTATTGAATGGAAATCAGGAGTGCTATCCATCGACATGTGGAGGAGATAACAGAGGATGGTAAGGAAATATGACCTGAGAGTGAGATATGAGAGTTTAACATGACTTATTGTTTTGCACCAATAAACTGAAAGCAGGCTTATTGCTAATGCAGATCCATGAATCAGTTCTCTCAGGCTTTTAACTGGTAGAAGGGATGGAAACGACTTTGCTTTTGCTTCATTGGCTTATTCAAATGGTTAACGGTTGAGATGATCTTTTTCTTTTCTTTTTTTATTCCCAACCCGATACGGTCATTAGATCTCAGAATTCGTAAGATTTAAAGTATTGTCGTACAAGATTGCCTTTGCAAGCTGCCACCTCATAACACGATGAACAACCAGTGCAATATACGTGGCACGGGCGGACCACCATTCCTCAGCCATCGCTCCATCGGAAAACACCTAAGGACCACATCTGCATTCGCAGGATAGCTACTGATATTGCCTCCTCTGCTTCCATCTTCCAACATTTCCCTCATTCTCATTGTCGCGACCTCTTTTTTTCGACGCCCGCGATCGGGTACGGGCGCCTAAGGAGGCTAATGGCTCGGCTGAATTAATTAAGCCTAGACTCTCCCAAGTCTACCAATTCACGACTTTAATAGTCTGAGTTTTTAACCTGTAAATCAATTTTTAAAATGGAGTCGCCACCAATCGATTTGGGGTGGGTTGATTAGAAACCCAAGTGTAGTATCGGGAGAAATACTCACTCCTGCGCAACCAGAGAAATTAGGATCGGGGACTTGATTACACTAGTTAATCACTAATGCCCTTTCGGTACCTAATCTTGTTTAAACCCTGAGGTTTTTTGGATGTTCGAGGGATTTTCCATTCATTTTTGGGAGGAAAAACATTTTTAGTCATTTCTAATTTTTTGACACAAAAGGGATTTTTGGTATTTTTGGAAAAATACAAGTCTTTTTGGCTTTTTCTGAATTTTTTGGCTTTTTTTGTGAATTTTTGGCTTTTTTGGATTTTTGGCATTTTTGGATTTTTGGCATTTTTTTGAAAAATATGAAATATTTTTGATTTTTTTTTATGTTTTGATTTTTCGGAAAATAAAATATTTTTTAATATTTTTTAATATTTTTGGAAAATAAATTATTTTTTATTGTTTTTTTTCGATTTTTTGGAAAGTAGAACATTTTTTAACATTTTTTTAAATATTTTTTGAAAATAAAACATTTTTGATTTTTTTATTTTTTTGAAATAAAATATTATTTATTTATTTATCTAAAAATTTATTTTATATTAAAATAATATAAAACTGACCCGGTCGGATCCGCGGGTTGGGTCCGACCCGGCCGCGATCCGAATGAGGGGACGGGCCCGCAACGCGGGCCCGACTGGATTTTTTTGGAAAATAAAATATACTTTTATACCTTTTCTATTTTATTTTATTTTATTTTTTTTTTTTATAAAACATTATTACTATTATTTTATTTTAAAATGCGACCCGGGTTGGATCCACGGGTCGGATCCGACCCGGCCAACCACCCAAAACCCTAGCGACCTTGAAACCCTAGGGCGCCGGATTTCAAGCCCGACCCGATGACCCAAATGACCGGCGACCCGATTTCGCCCCTCCCCTTCTACGCTCGAAACCCTACCCGCACAAAGTAGCCTGGACCCGACCCGTCTTCGACCCAAAGATCTCTTTCGCGAGGTAGGTTGCTCGGAGCCCTAGGGCTCGACGATCTGCGGCGCCGAAGAGGGGTCCTCGGGACATCGCCGGAGGATTCAACGGCCGCGACGTGGTGATTGGCGGCTAGGCTTTTCGGGGAAAAGAAATGACGACGATGGTGGCCGCTGGTTCGTCGGAAAAAGCGGCGGCAACGACGATGGACGACTGCTGAGTCCTCAGGGGAGGGCAGAAGCGACAGCTACCCGGACGGAGCCAGCCCGGCTATTACCTGTTTTCGACGAGGGCACGGCACGGCGGCCGCGGTGGTGACAAGGCGAGCGGCAGCGACGGCGGCCCCTTAGCTCTCAGATCTGGCGTGGCCTCGGTGCGGGCATGGCTCGCAACGGCTCTCTTCTGGTTTCTCTTCTCTCCAGCAGCCCCCTCACGCTCAGATCTGCCCCCTTTTCGCTCGTGCTCTCTCCTCTCCGGCCCGGATCCGAGCCTCCACCGGCCGGATCGACCTCCCGGTCTCGCTCGCAGGCGGCCTCCCCTGAAGTCTCTCAGTGGGAGGTCGACCTAGCTCGCGACCCGATTTTTCTCTCGCTCGCCTTCCTCTCGCTCGCTCTTCAACCTCCTCCGAAGTCTCTCAGGAGGAAGTTTCCGAACTTGCGATCTTCTGGCGCGCCCTCTCAATGACGGAAATGCTCCGCTATTTATAGGCGAGGAGGTCCGGTCGACGGAGAGGCTCGGCCGCCGGTCTTTGGCTTGCCGACCGGACCCCCGTGGCCGAACCGGCGTCCCATCCGAGCTCATCCAGCGAAGCATGCTCGGCAATGATGGCGTTCGCGATCTTATCTTCTTCAGCCGACGTCGGCCTACTCCCCTCGGGCGTAGGCCGTCCTTCGCGTGCATCATCGTCTCCTGTGCGCGTGAAGTACAGAGGCTGAGAAGGAAGGCGCAAGGAAGAAGAAGAAGGAAGAAGGAGGAGAAAGAAGAAAGAAGAAGAAGGAGAGAGGGGGAGGGGGTTGTACGAACCCACGTGAAAAAGGGGGGCTGCTGCTTTTTTTTTTTTTTTTTCTTTTGCTTTTCTTTTGTTTTTTTTGTCTTGTTTTCTTTTTGTCATCTATTTATCAGGAAAGACAAAATTAAAAACTTAATTAATAAAACTAATTAAAATCGAGGTGTCAACACTCATGAAATAACCTGCAAATCCTGCCATCGTCTCTGCGGTTGATATATGTCGGGGTTTTAGCCCGGTATACCACGCCGGACCCACATTAAAGTATGTCAAAGCCCCAATAGAAAAGTATGAGGTTTCTTAAATGCTTGGATTTGGCGTTGTTTCCAAGTTCAAATTGGACTTTTATTTACGTGCAAGATATTTTGGTGAAGTCAGTTTCAATGTGGGTTCATGACATAAAAATTCTTCAGGAGGCTGTTTTTGCTTTTCAGTTGTCCTGTAGCACTACAAAAAAAGTCCATAAGCTGTTTGAATATCAAAGCTTCTTCTTCAAGGGCTTCACTCGGTGATTCGAGCAGTACATCAAATTTGGATTGCTTGTCTCAAGGAAGGCTTGAGCGTTTGAAAGCGGGCAGGTAGTTATCCGCAATTTACCTTATTGAGTAATCACATGAGACTAAACACGGTGGGTTTGTGCGTACTAAAACCATGAAATAGCTGAGTGGTTGAGTAATTGTAACTCTGTGATTCTCGGAGTGATTATTAGATCTTTTGCAAACCGACACTCAATCAAGCTGAAGTAAAGGAAGAAACCACAACACTATGATTTATCCTTTCTAGTTACAAGGATACGTCTTTGAATGCAAATAGATATCTCCCCAATAAAATCATGTGTAGCATCATCACATATATTGTGTCAAAGTATATTTTCACAAACCAAACATAACCTAATACTAGAGGAGATTATGTAACTACTTCCATGAAAAGTTTCATGTATCGAGAAAAAAAAAAAACGAAAACCTATGCCTTGCCCCATGTACATACAAAGAGCAAAAGAATGAGAATAGGACCAGAAAACTTCTTCTAGATGACCTCCGGAATACTTTGCAAAGCCGGTCTCCATGAACAATGACAGCCGTGCTTCGCGAAACCCGACCCACATCGATCGAAAGTGTTCTTGTTAATCAGAAGAGGCAGGACTTGCTCTAGAGACAGTCCTTGAGCCTCGATTTTCTGCACCAACTTCTCTAGCTCCTCCTTACTGATCTTGATCTTGATCTCTCTCCTGCTTGAAGAAGAAGAAGAAGAAGAAGAAGAAGAAACTTTCTTCCCATCAGCATCATCAAGAAGCCTCTTCTTGCCTTCTCCTCCGTCACAAGGCAGTGAGTTCCAGTCATCGCCGGCCCAGACCGTTGATGATGAAGATTGAGCTCTGCAACAGTTTCCCATTCTTGGAATGCCAGCAGAATGTCAGCTTCTGGTGAGAGAAGATTGAAGCGATGTTGAACAACCTATCCTGCAGTGTTTTCGGTGACTGCTGTGGGTTTTTACGGATATATATATATATATATATGCGTACGGGTGGCGAAGGAGAAGGGGAAGACCAGGTCTGGATTCATGACCTAGTTTTAGAGAGAGAGAGAGAGAGAGAGGATAGAGATGGAGAAACAGTAAGCAATCTAGAGAGAGAAAGGGGGAGGGGGTGACACGTAGGACGATGGAGAGAGTGGATCCCACCTGGGACGACTTTTTTGACTGACTAACCATACGATCTTTTCTCATGCATGAGCATGACCACAATGAAATAGCATGGCGGCGAAAACGTCAAACCGACTCGGCTACTTGACAAGCTTGAAGAAGTAGCTCGAGCCCCACTTTCCCTCTGTTCAGAAACTATATAATTAAAAATAATGTATTTGCAAATAATTTCCTAGATGGCTAGACAAGTTTTGATATGGCATCAGCCTTCAGCCTAGAGGAGGATGACCACATTGGGGAAATGATGCCCAAGATTCCAAAGGAAATCAAGTGATGTTATATTGGGAGAGAGTTTGAATCTAGAAGTTGACTTGAGATCAAGTAGGGTAAGACGTACCAAACGTTGTGATTATTGGACATAATCTAGGCAATGTTGACATGTTTGAATGTTGGACGTATTCTCCGCTTAGGGTCGATTTACCTTGTTACATTGACTTATGGTGGGTCCAATGGTCATTAATAATCTAGCTTTAGTAACCACATACAAAGTTCTAATTCTCAAATTTAGATTACTTCTAGCCCCCAAATTCCTTAATTTCTCTCAATTGCAACCTAACCTACCTGAAGTCGCCACGACTCTACACCCCAAACCATCCACTTTAATGCCAACACCATTCCACCTCCAAAATCATTGACTCTTATGCCTACATATGTGCAAACTCGATTGATGCATTCTCTTTTGACTTTGCTCCCTCGATCTCTCTTCATCGTTAACCATAATAGTCGTCGTCTGCACCATGGCCTTTTTGTCATTGATGACGTCGAACTTGACTCTAATCATGGTGAAATCTTGTTGTCAACAAACAACCAAGTTCAACGAGAACGAGGTATTGTGGCCTCATTTGAGATAGTGATGGGTTCATCATACAGTTGAGTTTGATGACTTGTAGAGTTATAGAGTTTACACACATGTGGAGAGAGAGAGAGAGAGAGAGGAGAGAGAGAGGGAGATTGTGGTCCTTAAGACTCCATCCACCGTCCATCGATGAAAATGGAGCACACCCAATTACTCGACAAATTCAAATCATTATATGAATGTATGATTTAATATTTGAATATTCTAACACTCTTTTTTAAGATAGAACCAAAAGATTAAGAAAGTGATCGGACCAATCGGTTCTCGATCCGGTCCAATTCTGAGGTGGAACCGAGAATCCGACTGGGAGGACCGGTTTCCAGATTCTGGGAACGGGAACTGAACTGAGTGTTCCTGGAATCAAGAATTAGACTGATCAACTGGTCTAGTGGAACCAATAAATTTGATGTTTTGGGCCAAAAATAAAATGAAAAATGGGAGACATTGTGAGGAATTAACTAGTCTGGCCCGGTTAGTCTAATCAATCCTGTTCCCACCTTGGAATCGGGAACCTGACCAACTAGCCACCGATTTTGGTCCGACCACCGATTCCAAAAGTGGGAACTGGGAACTGGACCCCCCCCTCTTTGGGAACCGCCCAAAACCGGCTAGTCCAGTCCGATCTGAGTGG
The DNA here is from genome assembly GCA_014182885.2 of Eucalyptus caleyi. Classification (NCBI taxonomy): domain Eukaryota; kingdom Viridiplantae; phylum Streptophyta; class Magnoliopsida; order Myrtales; family Myrtaceae; genus Eucalyptus; species Eucalyptus caleyi. Next base: position 53,563,232 of record CM024470.2, read on the forward strand.
TTCCTAGTTCGAGCAGTTCCCGTTGCAACCCCTATTAAGTGATAAGGGCTCCCCCTGTTTACTATGTTTATAATTAGCTGAATGAATTCTCTTGTTTATTAATCAGTCATCATATCAAAACTTGACATTTTCAAATTTTGTGTGTGAATAGCTCTATCTTGCCCTGTTGTAGCCGGGTTGAGCTGGCATGGGGTGGCTAATTTCGTGGTCCGCTCTGTACAACAGATAGACGGGAAGTTACCCAAAGACTAATTCAATCGAAAATCAAAAGATTGCAATGTTTAAATTTTTGGGGCAATGTCGTTTTCACCGGGGGAATTATGATATCCAACAGTTGAGAATATTTATGAAACTTTATTTTTCCTGACATAGAGATATTAGTGTTTGACATTATGGTTTGCAAATAGACGGGAAGTCCTATCAATTCACTGCATTAGGTATTGACCGGAATAATCTACACACGTCCCATCCACTCATTTTATGGTATCGTAGCATCGAATGGGGAACGGAACTTGGGGTATAGGAAAGCAAACATCAAACTTTTTAAAATTTTTCTTGAATGTGAATGATCAAACTCGATGCAAAGACATATTATTCACTAAGGCAAGGAAAGCAGCATATTGTCACAAAATCACTAGGGATTCTTCTTATTGACAAGAATTTTGGAGATAATAACAAATCTATTTTCACTTTTCAAACTTAGGGTGCGTTTGGGAGTAGCCTTGAGAAGCTACTTTGAAGCCCCAAAGATCCTTGGACCAAGGATGGAGTGTTTGGCAAAAAAATTTCAAAACCCCTTTGCAAAATGCCAGCCTTCACAAGGCTGAAAGCCCAAGGCAGGTTGGGGGCTGCCTTGGGCTTTTAGCATGCCGAGAATGTTGAACTGAGGGGCTAAAAAAAAAAATTTCTTCCCAAATTATCTTCATTGATTTTTCCTTTTTTCTGATTTTTCCCTCACTATTCATCATCATCATCATCTTCTTCTTCTTCTCCGCGAGCAGTCGCCGGCGAAGGGCAAGCAATCGTGGGCAAGCAGTCAGCGACGAATGTCACCCAGACGACCGTCGTCGGGGGGTGGCGCGACCGACGCCGAGGGGTGGCACAACCAATGCGCCATCTAGGGCGATAGGGTCGTAAGAGGACCTTACCACCCCCGATTTGGGTCGCGCGACCTTGCCGTCCCCGAATCTGGGTCGCAATGGTGTCGCATAACCTCTCGCGATCCAGATCCAGGGGTGGTGAGGTCACGCGATTGGGGCGGTGAGGTCACGCAACCCCACTGCAACCCAGATCTGGGGCGGTGAGGTCCTCCCGCAACCTCAACACCCCGGATCTAGGTTGCAGCGGCATCGCATGACCTCCCGCAACCCAGATCCGAGGGCAGCGAGGTCGCACAATTGGGGCGGCGAGGTCCTCTTGCGACCTCAACACCCTAGATCTAGGTCGCGGCGGTGTCATCGAAGGTCGAGGTGATGTCGCGCAACCTCGCCACCCCATATCCGAGGTCGCTGGAGGTTGCAACGGTGTCACGCGACCTCACCACCCTAGATCCGGGGGCAACGGCATCGCACGACCTCGCCGCCCCAGATCCGAGGGCGGCGAGATCGCCGAAGGTCACCCGACCCCGAGCATCTGATAATGCTAGTATGAGTACCTAGAGGGGGGTGAATAGGTATACAACGAATTTTCTTGAAGATTGCACAATACTTTAGACAGTTAAAGAATTTGCAATAATTAAATATCAATCGAGAGACTGAGTAAGGGAAAGAGAGAATTGAACACTCGGTTTATAGTGGTTCGGCTTGATTCAAGCCTACGTCCACTCTTTCGCACCGACAGCCGATTGGCTGGATTCCACTATAATCAAAGAGCTGTTACAGTGTTGATCTTCCTTGAATTCTAGGTGTAGATGATCTACCACACTCACTCAAGGTCTCGCCAAGTACAAACACTCTCTGTATACAATTTCGCTCGAACAGTCTCGACTAATAATCAAGGGTCTTTAGACTCTGGAATTTTTCTATCAATCACACACTTAAAACAACTAGAACGTCTTCCTTTTATACTCCTTCATGCCATCATAGCCGTTGGCACTTACCAAAGGAATTCCTCCAATCTACCCGTTGGACGGAATCAATCAAGAAGATCATCCGAGCTATTTAAGGAATCTGATGATAGCCCATCAATCTGTTCGCCCATACAATCGGATCTTGGTTTCCAAGAATAGAACATTCCAAGAATACTTCGTCGACCATCGGATCTTCAATCGAGAATTAAAGAATCCGAAATGATTATCCAACCAAAGAATCTTTTCCAGAGGATAGGATCGAATCCTCAACCATAGACCTCGGCTTTGGATTTCCTTCGTCACTGGATTGGAAAGACTGTCAGTGAGAACAGACTTAAGTCTTGAGTCTTGAGTCTTAAGTCTTGAGTCTTGAGTCTTGAGTCTTGGATCTTGAGTCTCGAGAATACAAAGTCTTCAGACTTTAAACTGTCGGTCTCCGAACATCCAGGACTTAGACCGATAGAAACGTTTTGTCAGCTTCAAAATATTCGGAAAGATTTCTCCAACAATCTCCCCCTTTTTGATGGTGACAAAACTTTCTTGTAGATTTGAACAACTTTGACCTGCAAAAACATTTCTCAAGCAATATGGCTAACTCATAAAGATTAATAAAGCAACCGGACTCGCATCCACAGAAAATTGGTTAGACTTTTATGAGAAACACCATATAACAACACTTGAATAAATGCAACCAGTCAAGCATCACAATCCACAGTCAATTCAGTCAAATTCACACCCAAGTTCAAGTTCTCAAGTCATACTCAAAAATAAACATAACCACTAAAAAGTTTTTAAAAGATGTTGGTTCAAATTGGTTCTCCCCTTTTTGTCGGCATTGAAAAGGGTGAGAAAGGAGTCATGTCCGCTTGGAATGCGCACGATCTGGGAAATCCCCAATGGACTGGACTACTCCTTCGAGCTTCTTCAGTCTTCTCTCATATGAGCTACCTCTTCTCCTTGGCATTGGCTTGAAGTTGCAGAGCAAGGTCTTTGAATTTATCCTCCGAGAGACTCGAAGATGCTTGTCCAGCATTCTTCAAAGCTTGGATTTCACGGTCCGAACATATATCGCTACGCATTTCCGAAGAATATTCATGATGCTACGAAAATCTGCAGAATCATCCGTCCGTGTACCGGCATTGGCTTTCTCGGATGGTGTGTATTCGAGACGATGGCGCTTACGTATGGTCCGGCAGATTTGGAATCGATGCATCACCTTCTTCAGCAATTGAGAGACCTGAACTTCTTCCTGGTCTTACGGAGATTGTCTTAGATCTTCACCGACAGCAGCATGAGATGTAGACCTCTCTTGCTCGCTAACTCCCCTGTCTCTAGGACATCGAAAGGGGAAGAGTGATGATCATGCTCTTCATTTCCCTTCTCTCAGTTTGTCGGCAGACTTTTCTTTTTCTCCTTCTTCTTCTTCTTCAACTTCTTTCTCCTTCTCTCTCTCTGTTCTTCATCTTCTCTCGTTCGCTTTTCTTCCTCTCCTTTCTGCTGAAGTACTTTTGTCGGATGAGACACGTAACGTCTTGTTCTTGTCGCGCTTGGATAGTAGGATCTTCATCATCTTCATCTTCATCCTCAAGGATGAGAGTTCTTTTCTTCTTCTTCGATGGGGCACCCATGGCCTCCTTTCCTTTCCTTTTTGAAGCGGTCGGACTGGAGATTTCACTTTAAATTTCTCCATTGCCTTGGAGAGTTCTTGCAGACGCATCTTCATTAACATTTTCAATCCTACCACCATCTTATCACACGGTCGAACACAAAATGTATGTGGCAGATCAATGTTCGATGTCTCAAGATCTTGGTCACCGACCAGGATAAGGCAATTGTCCTTTGTCTTTTGACACCGCTCTGTACATATGGAAGAGAATAGTGTGCGGGAGAGAAAACTTCCGTCTTGAGTTGATCGCATACATCAACTTTGCTTCAGAAAGAGACACAGAAGTCTTTGATGTAGACTTCGGTCTTAGACAGTTGATCACAATCTTATGAAGCACAATGTTGATGGCATTCATCTTGGAATAGGTAATTTTCTTCTCTACGTCCCTATCTTTGACAAGATCCAGAGCAGTTCGAGCAGATGAGACTTTGATTGGAAGATAACGTCCTCGTTCAACTCCAACTATGTCCACCAACATATTCACATCTACCATGTAGACTTGGTCTCGAACACTGAATGAAATTCTATTCGCATCCAAAAAGCTAAGATTTGAATAGAAATAAGCGGTCAATTGAGCATACCCGTCCGTAGAGTCAGAGCAAAAAGTCTCAAGTTGAAGCAAATTCAACTTTTCTCTTAAGTTCACGTTGATGGTGTCCAGGAAGTCAAAATCAACACTTCTAGGGTTTATCACCCCTCTTTTCAACAGCCTGAAATATGCTTTTTCCTGATCCTTGGATTTAAACAAATCCATCCGATTTCCTTTCACTTTTGCTGCCACACCCAGTCTAGGTTTAAATTCAAGGAAAATTTTGTCGTCATCGTTCCCGTCAATCAGATTTTGTCCTGGCATACGAGGATCACTGGAATGTTCGCTCGAGCCTCCTCTCGCCCTTCCTTGAGGAGCAATTCCCAAATCCTCCATCTTCCGCAGAAAAAGATACTCATTCCCATAATTTTTGTCCTTAAGGAAGTCATCTATATACTTTAATGAAGTACCGGTGCTTTTCAACGCACGATAAAGTTTATAGATAACAGAGGGTTTTTGGACTCTTCTTGGGTCGGCATCCTCGATTATATCTTCTTCCGGATGTTGACTTCCACCTTGTGGGGCGGAGACGATGAATGACGTGGAGGAGAGTGAATCGGACTTTGTCGCCGACTTGATAAGTCTTCTTCTTCGCAAGATCGAAGTGAGTCGGTCCCTTCTCCATTCTTTGTGGTCCCCCTGTTTGCGATTCTTGATGATTTCCTCGAAGACGACATCTTTCTTTGTCTATTGGAAGATTCCTTCACTTGCTTTTCCCAAGAAAAATGACCACTTTCTCGACGATGAACAAGAAATAGAAACAGATCGGGAGGAGAGTGCCTTTTAGGGTTTTGAAAATTGGGCGAAGAAAGACTGTATATATATATATACCTCGGATTTGAAAAGAGAAGTTTAATCGGTACAAGGAAAGTGTACGAACACTTCTTTTCAAAATCAATAACTGCCAAAATTAATTCCTTGAAAAAGACAAGTTTTCAAATTTTTACACGAATTATATCTGAATGAAAGAACGTACCTTTTCGAGATAAAATAGCAACTTACGCCTTTAGCCAAGAATGTTGAGTCTCATGATTTAAAGTCCGAGAGTTCGAGTCTTAGAGTTGGTGAGTCTCTAGACTTTAACTTCTTCAAGCTTCAAAATGTTGAGTCTTGAGCGAATAAAGTCGAATTGATTTTTCTCCAAAGGCTTTGTGAATATATCTGCTAGTTGACTCTTCGAATCAACAAATTGAATCGAGATTTCTCCATTTTGAATATGATCTCTAATGAAGTGATGTCGAATCTCAATATGCTTTGCTCTTGAATGAAGAATTGGATTTTTGGTGAGATTGATCGCGCTGGTGTTGTCACATCTGATTTCTGTGCATGAGTCTTCAATGCCAAAGTCTTGTAGCTGTTGTTTTATCCATAGAATTTGCGAACAGCCAGCTTCCAAGAGCTACATACTCGCTTACGTCGTTGAGAGAGTTACAGTGCTTTGCTTCTTTGAGAACCAAGACACTGTCCCTGTTTCCAAGCGGTTGACAAGTTCCGGAAGTGCTCTTTCTATCGACTCGCAACCGGCCAGATCTGCATCTGAGTATCCTAGAAGATTAAAGTCTCCCCTCTTTGGATACCAAAGACTGATGCTTGAAGATGAGGCAACGTATTTGATAATACGTTTCACGGCAATGAGATGTGATTCTCTAGGGTCTGATTGAAACCTAGCACAGATGCAAACACTCAACAAAATATCAGGTCTAGAAGCAGTAAGATAAAGAAGTGAACCGATCATGCTCCTGTACAGCTTTTGATCTACTTTCTTCCCTTCTTCATCCTTGTCTATCTTCTGAGAACATGACATTGGTATGTCGGTCTTTTTGCACCTTTCCAATCCAAATCTTTTGACAAGATCATTAGCATATTTTTCTTGGAAGATAAAAGTTCCTTCCTTCAATTGCTTTATTTGAAGGCCAAGAAAGAATGTTAATTCTCCCATCATACTCATTTCAAATTCGTCCCGCATAGACTTAGAAAATTTCTTGCAAAGACTTTCATTAGAAGATCCAAAAATAATGTCATCAACATATATTTGAATGAGTAAGAAACTTTTGTTTTCCTTTTTGATGAACAGAGTAGTATCTACTTTACCTTTGACAAATCCGTTCTGTAATAAGAACTTACTTAGTCTGTCGTACCAAGCTCGAGGTGCTTGCTTTAGACCATACAGAGCCTTTTTCAGTCTAAAGACTGAGTCTGGCTTCTTTGGGTCTTCAAATCCAGGCGGTTGTTCCACATAAACTTCCTCTTGGATAAATCCATTCAGGAAAGCACTTTTGACGTCCATTTGGAATAACCTGAAATTTTTGTAACAAGCAAACGCAAGTAATAGACGAATAGCTTCTAACCTTGCAACCGGTGCGTAAGTCTCGTCATAGTCTATTCCTTCTTCTTGCGTGTATCCCTTGGCCACGAGTCTTGCTTTATTACGTACGACTTTTCCTTCTTCGTTCATCTTGTTTCGAACACCCATTTGGCTCCAATAACGTTTTACCTTTCGGTTTAGATGTCAATTCCCGGACATCGTTAATGTTGAACTGTCTCGAGCTCCTCTTGCATAGCTTCAATCCAGCTTTCATCGATAAAGCTTCTTCTATGCTTTTTGGTTCAATTTCAGAAATGAGAGCAACAGCACTAGACTCTTCACGTCTTTTTGATCTGTGTGGATTCCTTCATTGATTTCGCCAATTATGAGATCTTTAGGATGACCGGATTTGTGTTTCCGATTCTTGGTTGATTTGCTTGATTGATGATCTCTTTCTTTATTTGAATCTTCATGAGCTTCTTGATGTTGAACTTCCAGTCCGAGATGCTTCTTGAGTTGAAGACTTTGGAAGGTCTAGAGTGACTTCAGACTCTTCATATTGAGTCTGGCTGGATTCATCTTGCGCCGAGTCTTGGAATTTGACATTCATTGATTCTTCCACGAGTGGCTTTTCTTGTTATAGACTCGTAGGCTTTGCTTGATGTAGAATATCCAAGGAAGATGCCTTCATCTGATCTTTCTTCAAACTTACCAACTCGATCACTTGCATTTTTCAAAATAAAGCATTTGCAACCAAACACATGAAAGTATGAAACAATAGGTTTCTTACCTTTGAATAGTTCATAAGGGGTTTTCTCAAGAATAGGTCTTAGGAAGACTCTATTGATGATATAACATGCTGTTGAAACAACTTCAGCCCAAAACCGTGAAGAAATTTTGCTTTCAATTAAAAGTGTTCTAGCCATTTCTTGAATAGATCTATTCTTTCTTTCCACAACTCCATTTTGCTGAGGAGTGTATGGAGAGGAGAATACATGTTTAAAACCAGATTCATCACACAATTTTGTGAAATCTTGATTTTCAAATTCACCTCCATGATCTGTTCTTATACTTGAAATAGCACATCCTTTTTCATTTTGAACCTTTTTAGCAAACTTCTCAAAGTACGAAAAGGCTTCGACTTACTTGCAAGAAAATATACCCGGGTAAAGCGAGAGTAATCGTCTACAATTACTAGACAATACTTCTTACCTCCAATGCTCGGGTTCTTGTTGGTCCGAAGAGATCCATATGAAGCAACCGCAGCAGTTCATGATTAGTAGATACATGATTTGTTTGCTTAAATGAATTTCTTACCTGCTTCCCAGCGAATGCATGGAGTGCATGAATCAGACTTTTGGTATGGCAATTTGGGTAGACCTCGAACAAGCTGCTTTGATGAGATTTTGGCTAATTGCTTCATATTGACATGGCCAAGTTTTCTGTGCCATATGCTTGCTTCATCTTGGATCGAAATTAGACATTGAGATTTATTCAATTTCATGTCTAAGAGGTAGATGTTTCCATGTCTTCGACCCATGAAAGACTCGGTAGAATCTTTACTAATTCCATAGCAAATTCCTTCTTGAAAGGAGATCTTGAAACCGGTATCACACAATTGGCTAATGCTGAGAAGGTTATAGTTGAGTCCTTCTACTAGAGAAACATTGCTTATTGTGAGATTTCCAATTTTCACAGTTCCAAATCCCACGATGCTTCCTTTGCCGTTTCCTCCAAATGAAACATTTCCGCCGTTTACTTGAACAAGCTTTATGAAGCACTTTGAGTCTCCCTGTCATGTGTCTTGAGCATCCGCTGTCAAGATACCATTTTATCTTTCTTTTGACGGAGACCTGCATTCAAGTGAGAGTCTCAAGCTTTCTTTGGTACCCAAATTTTCTTGGGTCCTTTGGAGTTAGTAGGATAAGCATTATTGGGCCATGCTTTCTTAACAGGTTTCCAAACCATAGGACAGTCTTTTTCAAAATGATCTAGACTGTTACACTTTGAACACCTTAGAGCATTTCGACCAACGGACTTTACGAAAACTTTCTTGAAATGATTTTTGTAAGCTTCTCTTGACGGTCTCTTCTTAATTCTTTCTTTAACTTTAGGAAAATCAATCAAGGGAATTGTTTCCGCTGTCATGCCTAACCAGACTTATTGAAATAGGGTCTTTGAACTGAAAGCACTTTTTCAAGCTTTTCGGATCCTATCGAAAACTTCTTTGAAATATTTGATAAGTCTGTTTTTAAGAAAACATTTTCTTTCAAAAGATCATCTTCTTTTTCTTTAAGAGCAGAAACATTTAGGTCTAGACTTTTAACTCTTTCTTCTAAAATAACTTCCTTTTGTTTTAGAATTGAGTTTTCCTTTTAAGTTCGGAAATTCTTTTGAGAGAAGTCTTAAGACTGAAACACGGTTCATCAATATATTTAGAGACTTTGACAGGAATTTTAAAATCACTTACCTCAAATTCACTGTTTGAGTCGAACTGCAATCTGAGTCTGAATCTGAATGTGCCATCAAACATATGTTGGCATATTCATTATCACTCTCTTCACATTCTCGTATCACTCAGGGTTTCGGCTTTGAGAGCCTTTCGAAACTTCTCAGCTTTTCCTCTTTTCTTTTTTAAGAGGACAGTTGGGTCCGATGTGTCCCTTCTTTTTACATTCGAAGCAAACTACATCTTTGTTTGGTTCCTCATCATCAACGCAGACTTAGTCTGCTGTCTCTGAAAACTTTGTTTCCTTGGGATGAACCTTCTGCCTTTTCTATTCAGTTTTCTGAATCTTCTTATCATGAGAGCGAGCTCCTCATCATCCATATCATCTTCAGAATCTGCATCATCGAATCGTCATTTGATTTTAGTGCAATAGATTTCTTACCTCTTGGATCTTCGTCTTCATTAATTCGTTCCACTTCGTAAGACCGAAGAGTTCCAATCAGCTCGTCTACGAGATAATGGCATGATTCTTTGCGTCTCTCTTATTGAAGTCTTTATATGATTCCAATCCTTGGAGAGTCCACGCAGAAGCTTGTTCACCTTCATGGGATCAGAAATTTTTGTCCTTGGTTCTCAAGACCATTGACAATATCTGTAAAACGACTAAACATGTCGCTTATAGATTCTCCTGGTTTCATTTTGAAGGCTTCATATTGACCAAGGAGAATGTTAATTTTGGTCTCCTTCACTCGATCTGTCCCTTCATAGGTGATGTGTAATCTATCCCATACATCTTTTGCTGTAACACAAGAAGATATTCTATTATATTCAGTTGGAGATAAAGCACAATATAAGGAGTAAATTGCTTTTGCATCGAGTGCTTGTCTCTTGTTTATCTCTTCCCGAGACATTCCCGCTGGTTTCAATAGTGTCTTTCCCTCTTTCGAGAGATTGATGCAGTAGCAGGGAGTGATTCCTCTTTCCACAACGTCCCATTCCGAGAGGATCCTTTGATCGAAGGAAAGCTTTCATCTTGTTTTTCCAGATGTTGTAATCCTTTCCATCGAAGTAGGGAGGTCTGGTATTGCTTTGCCCTTCCATCAGCCCCGGTGCTAGCATACTAGCCATGGATCTTTTACTCTGAAGTAAAACACTTCAAACAAAGTGAGAACACGGGCTCTGATACCAATTGATAATGCTAGTATGAGTACCTAGAGGGGGCTGAATAGGTATACAACGAATTTTCTTGAAGATTGCACAATACTTTAGACAGTTAAAGAATTTGCAATAATTAAATATCAATCGAGAGACGAGTAAGGGAAAGAGAGAATTGAACACTCGGTTTATAGTGGTTCGGCTTGATTCAAGCCTACGTCCACTCTTTTCGCACCGACGGCCCCGATTGGCTGGATTCCACTATAATCAAAGAGCTGTTACAGTGTTGATCTTCCTTGAATTCTAGGTGTAGATGATCTACCACACTCACTCAAGGTCTCGCCAAGTACAAACACTCTCTGTATACAATTTCGCTCGAACAGTCTCGACTAATAATCAAGGGTCTTTAGACTCTGGAATTTTCTATCAATCACACACTTAAAACAACTAGAACGTCTTCCTTTTATACTCCTTCATGCCATCATAGCCGTTGGCACTTACCAAAGGAATTCCTCCAATCTACCCGTTGGACGGAATCAATCAAGAAGATCATCCGAGCTATTTAAGGAATCGATGATAGCCCATCAATCTGTTCGCCCATACAATCGGGATCTTGGTTTCCAAGAATAGAACATTCCAAGAATACTTCGTCGACCATCGGATCTTCAATCGAGAATTAAAGAATCCGAAATGATTATCCAACCAAAGAATCTTTTCCGAGAGGATAGGATCGAATCCTCAACCATAGACCTCGGCTTTGGATTTCCTTCGTCACTTTGGATTGGAAAGACTGTCGGTGAGAACAGAACAGACTTAAGTCTTGAGTCTTGAGTCTTAAGTCTTGAGTCTTGAGTCTTGAGTCTTGGATCTTGAGTCTCGAGAATACAAAGTCTTCAGACTTTAAACTGTCGGTCTCCGAACATCCAGACTTAGACTGATAGAAACGTTTTGTCAGCTTCAAAATATTCTGGAAAGATTTCTCCAACAGCATCCTTCGCTGGTGGTCTTCGGGAGTCGCTCGACCCTAGGCAGCCCTCGCCAATCGTCTCCAGGGCTGCTTGAGTCAGATTTTGGCTTCCGGCAACAAATTTTGATCGCCAATAGCCGCCTACCCTTGCCGGTCAATTTTTGATTGCCGGCGTCAAGCAACCTCGCCGCATGTCCTTTTTTTTTTTTTTTTTTTGGTAAAGGTAAAGGTATTATAGCTTTGGACAAATATACAGGACCGGCTCCAAAGCTGACACTCTCAGGACGCTACGCATAGAGAGTGTTAGGGAGCCGAAACAAAAAGATTACAGAGAAGAAAAAGAGACAAGCACAAGCCAGAGGCAAAGACCAACAAGTCACAAGCGAAAAGAAAATGCTAAACAAAACCTCAGCTGCCTAAGGAGAAGGCCAAGGGCCAGACACCCAAGGAGGGGAGGAGAAAAGATCGCATAGCTTGGTCTTCATCTGGATCTACGCATTCTCCTCACGATCATCGAAGATGGAAGGGTCAAAGCCCCAGTTTCTCTCAAGCCTTCTATTTCTTGGGGTATTTGAGACATCAGAGAAGGTGCGAGCTTTGTCCTTGACCGTCTTGATAATGTGATAATGTGATTTTTCATTGCATCAAGAACCACTGCTTTGTCGCGGAATATGATAGCATTCCTCTCCTTCCAAATTAAGTAGCACATGGCAGCAAAAGAGTAGCGAGCTAAGTTGTGAAAGAAATCATTGCCCTTAAGGAAGGAGGTAGCCTATTGGAGATTCTCCTTCCACAGCCTAGGGCGCCAAGGAAGGTTGCATCGAGTAACCCAAAAATAAGCAATGGAAGCCGATATGTGGCAATCGAAAAAACAAGTGATATCTAGAGTCAGGAACATCATTGTAGAAGGCACAGGTGGCATAATCAATTCTACCATAGGAAATGAGAAGTTCCTGGGTAGACAAACGGTTTCTAGCAATCAACCAGAGATTGAACTGGAACCTAGGGGTGATGACATTGTTCCAAATAAGCAAAGCCCAAGGCACTACGCTTCTTTTGGTCCTAAAGTGATCCCAAGCAGATCCTACCAAAAAGGATCCGGACGGATGCCAACGCCAAGAAAATCGGTACGGAGCTTAGGAGAGCGTTGGGATAGAGAGACCCCAGCTCTCCATAATACTACGAAGTGAAAGGCCCATAGGCGAAAGGAGATCAGCCACCACTGCATGCTTGGGTAGACCAGACCACTGAATAATAGGATCTACCATAATAATATCAAGAATGCCTTTTGGGTGCCAATGATCAAACCATAACGAAGTGGAGTGTCCATTTCTAATCTTCCAAAGGAAGGAAAGCTGAGAGTCACTTCTTCATTGCAAAATTTTCTTCTAAGCCCAAGAGCATATTTTAGGAGGTGAAGCTTTCCAGAAGTTGTTTCTCTTTAAAAAGTTGGAATGAATCCAACAGCACCAAAGGGATTCTTTATTTGTGAACATAATCCAAATATGCTTCATCATGGACGCCTTGTTGCAATCTCTCAATTTACGAATACCAAGTCCCCCCTTCTTTTTTAGGCAGGCATATATCATCCCACGACACCTTCGCCCCCCCCCTCTTACCGAGGATAGATCCTTTCCAAAGAAATTGCCTTAAAATCTTTTCAATGCTATTGAGGACTGAAACCGGCAATGTAAAAATACTCGACCAAAAGGTTTGGATAGAGTAGAAGACTGACCTAATTAACTGCAACCTTCCAGCAAAAGAGAGGAAACAATGAGCCCAAGATTGGGCTCTAGCTGTAATCCGATCAATAAGGGTGATATAGTCAGCTTTCCCAAGACTGGAGGATATGATAGGCACTCCCAGATAGCGTACTGGTATTTTACCTTCTTGAAACACAAAGGCTAAGGATATGTAGTTGCGAAGACACGGAGGACCACCCGAGAGAAAAATTTCGCTCTTGTTCTTGTTTGGAATCAAGCCACTCCATGAAGAGAACAAGTCCAAGCCTTTCTTCAGCAAGGTAATGGATGCCTAATTGGCCTGACTAAAAAGAAAGACATCATCGGCGAAGAAAATGTGAGATAGCTTAACTGCTTTGCACCGCCAAAAGTATTTGAATTCCTTGTGGGAGGTGCGAGCACTCAAAATTCCTGAGAATACCTCCATCACCAGGTTAAAAAGATAAAGGGACATCGGGTCGCCTTGTCTCAGGCCCCGGCCACCAGGAAAGAACCCATGAAGTTCTCCATTGATTGATAATGAGTATTTCAGCGTCCGAACGCATATCATGATCAACCGGATCAGGAAATCAGGAAAGTCAAAGGCTACTAGAGTTAGCTGAAGGAAATCCTAATCAACTATGTCGTAGGCCTTTTGAAAATCAACTTTGACAGCACATTTAGGGAGGTACGGGTCAAGGTGAAATCCAGCAAAGACTTCCTGAGCTATCAATATATTATCCCTTATCCTCTTACTCTTAATAAAAGCATTTTGCGATGGATCAACTACTTCATTTAAGACAGTAGCAAAGCGATTAGCCAAGATCTTAGTAATGACCTTGTATATAGTATTACAGCAAGCAATGGGTCTTAAGTCAGAGACCACACATGCATTAGGCACTTTAGGAATCAAGGCGAGGATAGTATTGTTTACCTCTCTTAAGAGACAACCCGAAGTGAAGAATTCCTTGACCGCCTCTATGACAGAAGGGTCAACAATCTCCCAATTATTCTTAAAGAATTCCGCCGTGAAGCCATCGGGGCCTGGAGCTTTGCCTCTAGGGAGAGAGAAAACTGTATCCCAAATTTCCGAATCAAGAACCGGGCTAGAAAGGGAACTAACCTGGTTCGTAGATAAGGGTCTTCGAACGAACTCTTTGACCTCTTGTAACGAAGGCTTGGATAGGGACGAATGAGGAGCAAGCAAGTCCTCAAAGTAAGAGACAAAAACCTGTGGGACCGTATTCGTGTTCGTGATCAACTCGCCCAATGTATTTTTAACTGAGAGGATTCTATTTTTGAGTTGCCTTTTTTTGACGGAAAGGTGAAAGAATTTGGTATTCCGATTACCTTCCTTAAGCCACCGAACTCTAGATTTTTGTCTGAAGAATGATTCCTCATCTCAGCGCAGGTCCACAAAAATTCTACAGCTTGTCTTCTTAAGATCGGCCATCTTTGAGTTGTTCGGATCAAGTTGAAGGTCATTTTGCACGAGCCGAAGGGCTTCTCTAGCTTCCTCTATCCTTGAAGAAATATTAGAAAAGGCTTCTCTATTTAGATGCTTCAGACTACCTTTGAGCACTTTCAGTTTGGAGACAATCCTGTACATAGAGAATCCAATAACTTGTGTCTCCCAAGCTTGTTGAGCAATGGATGAGAAATTCGGATGGTTTGACCAATAGTCAAAAAATTTGAAGGGTCTTCTCTTAAAACCCGGATTGAGAACTCTGACAACCATAGGAGAATGGTCTGAAATACCCGGGTTCAGGAATGATGCCTTCGAGAAAGAAAATTCCATGTTCCATTTGGAGTTAACCAATACCCGGTCAATTTTCCTCATCTTTCTTGTTAACCTAGAAGAAGTCGACCAAGTGAAACGAAGTCCAACATATCTGAGGTCCTCCAATTTAGATTGAGCTAAACAGTTAGCAAATTCATCAAAATAAGGAATCAAGGCGTTGGTGCCTTCGAACCGGTCAGAGGGATCCTTTATGGCATTGAAATCCCTGGCCACTAACCAAGCCGAATCCTGGAGAATAGTGCTCATATGTAGGAGATCATCCCAAAGAGGCCGACGACGGGAGAAGGTATGCTCCCCATAAACTACAGAGACACAACAACACTCGCCAGACAGGTTGATCTTTAAACGACCATGAACAGCCTGGTCATTGACCGCCAAGGTATCAAAGCTAACGATATCAAGGTTCCAGCCAACCCATATCCTACCCCGACTGGAGAAATCATAGTTTGCAACCCAATTCCAGCCATTTAGCACAGAAGATGACATTGAATCAAAGTTAGCTACTGAGACTTTCGTCTCAATAAGGCCAATGAAACATAGATTATATTTGGAGACAAAACTCCTAACTTCGGCCCGCCTCAAAGGGTCATGGAGGCCTATAATATTTCCATATTCCTATATACATATATACAAGGAGGAGAGGGGTTACCTCTTTTTGACGCCGCCTGTCCTTTGTAAATGTAATTCCCCCAAACACCATTTTGCTCAAAGGTACTTCACAATGGACTTTTAAATTGTAATTTACCAAACACAATTTGCATTTTGAAAAGTCCCTTCAACCTAAAGTCCTTTGCATTTTCCCAATAGCTTTTCCAAAAAGTCCAATGAAACGCACCCTTAATCACCTTACAATCATATTTCCCTTTCTTTTGTAACGTGTGGATTAGTGTTTGCCCAAATATTTCTCTTCACCCTAATTTTTTTCTCCTTTTTCAAAATAGAAATGAATTGATAATTGTAGATAACCATCGAACCGTCAGAGATTGTATTTCATCAACAAGGAGTTGAGGGTGGAGTTCAAACTCACCATGTCCGATCACATTTTAAAAAAGTCTCTTCAATCGCACGTACAATGATACATTATAATACTGTGCAAAGGGCCGTGTGATTTGCATGTGATATAAATATGAATAATGTTAATGATATTTTTGTTTAGTGGTTGGACCAACCTCTAATTTTCTTATGCAATAAAGAATTAAATATGGTAGCCGAAATTTAGTTGTCAACAACATTAAGTTGAAGTTCGAGGACCACATTGTAAATTGGGTCAAAATTCAAAGGTTATTTATGTCATTTTCCAAATATTTTCCAAGCGCATTTGAAATAAACTTTTTTTTAGTGAAAAGCTATATTTAAAAACGTCTCTGATCATTTATCTTGACATATAGTTTAATAATTCAAGTGGGCTTGGAAAATATTGTTTTACTAACCACTCAGCTACTTTATACGGATCCACGTCAAGTCGAAGTCCCTTCCTTCTTCAAATGAGCTTTCCAAATGATTCTTTCATCTACAAATAAAAATTTAAAATTCTATAATTCAAAGAAAAAGTTTGAGAAATATCGTTAAAGTCTCCAATTTAAATTACATATATCTTATTATATATTGAATTTGAATATTATAAACTGAACTAGGAATAAAAGTTATATAGTGGAAAAATTATCTCAACATATATGTAAACCCATCATGTTTCCCAATATATGCTAAGGGAAGTTAATTAGGCAACACGCAATAATACCTATCATTATCTTCATTCGATTTGAAGATGTACAAGTGCGCAATAAATCGCTATGTGCATAGCATATAATTATTATTTTTTAATATTTATGTGTTCAAGTAATGTGTGTTGAGTTGAGTATACACAAGATAAAGGTCGAATCAAGTATGGGGCTCTCAATTTGTATTATATATAAATTGATTGAAACAAATTAATTTGATTGGTTTGAGTTGGAACTAATAATTAATTTTCAGATATGGCCATACTGTGATTTTTAATAATCTAATTATGTAAATTAAAAAGTTTAAAAAAAGCTGACTTAAATGATGAATATTTAATAAATTATCAAATAGTTTTTAATAAATTAATATTTATATTAATCAAATTTCTATAAATATATTAATAAATGATTGGTAGCTTCTCAAAACCTACTCAAGCACACTATTTTGCCGTTGTGCTTTAGATACGAGATTATAAAAAAAAAAAATACAAAAATAAAGCACGACTAATTAAACATTGATAATCAAGTAGGAGAATTTTTCCAACGAACCGAAATATGAAATAATTTCTTTATATTCTGAGCAACGTCTTAGGTGATCGGAAGTATTTTCACAAGGAAAAGTTCATCGGAAGTCGTAATCATTGGTACGAAATCAAATAAATTGCAGGACTCAGACAAAGTAGGAAAAGTTTATGCCCACTTCTAGAGAACTGACGTAGCGGAGAATTTAATGCTAAGTAAGAACATAGAATGCCGACATTGACTGGAACAGCCGTGACACCCAAGTTCGTGGGAATGGAATTTCCGGAAAATAGACTGATGGTGTGGACAAGAGAAGGAAAATTACAGTTTTCCCATTTTATACAATAGAGAGATGATTCAAATTTACATCAAGCCCCCTAAATATCTCATTTGATTGAACCATTATTGAATGGAAATCAGGAGTGCTATCCATCCACATGTGTCGCGACCTCTTTTTTTTTCGGCGCCCGCAATCGAGTACAGGCGCCTAAGGAGGCTAATGGCTCGGCTGAAATTAATTATGCCCGGACTCTCCCAAGTCCACCAATTCATGACTTAATGGTTCAAGTTTTTAATCTGTAAGTTGATTTTTAAAATGGAGTCGCCACTAATCAATTTGGGGTGGGTTGATTAGAAACCCAAGTGAAGTATCGGGAGAAATACTCACTCTGCGCAACCGAGAAAATTAGGATCGGGGACTTGATTACACTAGTTAATCACTAATGCCCTTCGGTACCTAATCTTGTTTAAACCCTAAGGCTTTTGGATGTTCGAGAGATTTTCCATGCATTTTGGGAGGAAAAACATTTTTTGAGTATTTTTCTCATTTTTGGACATAAAAGGGATTTTTGGTATTTTTTGGCCTTTTTTGGTATTTTTGGAAAAATACAAGTCTTTTTGGCTTTTTTTCTGAATTTTTTGACTTTTTCATGAATTTTTGGCTTTTTTGGATTTTTGGCATTTTTTTGGAAAATATGGAATATTTTTGATTTTTTTATTTTTCGGAAAATAAAATATTTTTTAATATTTTTTGAAAATAAATTATTTTTGATTTTTGGTTTTTTTTTTAGAAAATAAAACAATTTTTCAACATTTTTAAATATTTTTCGATTTTCTGAAATAAAAACTTTTTTTGATTTTTTTAATTAAAATATTATATTTATTATTATTATAATATAAAAACGAACCGGGTCGGGTTCCCGGGTTGGGACCGACCCGGTCCGCGATCTGCGAGACCCGACTCAGATTTTTCTCCCTTTTTTTCTTTTTCCAAGCCCAAACCGCTCTTGGCCCATTTTCATAAAAACTTCAACCCAAAAGATACTTAGCCCAACATCTACCCAGCCCAAGCGCGTAGGTCCGACCCGGGGAAACCCTACCCGGTTCAGACCCACGCCCGACCCGTCTTCAGCCGCTGACCCGACTTGCGGCCGCGACCCGATTCCTGAATCTCTACCCGGATTCGTGACCCACTTTGATCTCGCCGACCCGATCTGTGCGTACCCTCTAGATTTGGCGATCCGCGGCGCCTGAGGCTGGGACGTCACCGGGCGGTGACTCGACGGCGACGATGCGGCGGACGGCGGGTAGGGTTTCGGCGACAATGATGAGTGGCTACTGGACTCGCAAGAAACGACGGCGACGATGAACAGCCGCTGGGTTCTCGGGGATGGCAGTGGCCCAACTTGGGCGAGATCTGGTGCAGCGGTGAGGTGTGAGGGCGGCAGCTGTCATTACCTGCTAGCGGCAAGAGTGTGGCACGGCGGCGTTGCTGGTCGGCAAGACGGCGTCAACTGCTTCAAGTCTGCTAGCCTGGGGGTAAGTCACGGCGATGGCATCGGGGTGTGGACATCACAGTGGCGGTCGATGGCGTGCCTTGGCGAGGCAACAACGGCAAACAACGGCGACTCTCACGCGGATTTCCAGATTTGCGCCCAAATCTCGACCTTCCTTCCTCCGCCCTCCACTCACTTAGATCTGGACGGCGTCAAGGGGTCGGTCACGGCAACCGCTTCGAGGGGGGGGGGAACAACAACAGCAAGAACTCCAGATCTGTGGCGTAGATCTCGGCCCGACCTTCCTCGGCCACAATTTTCTCTCACTCAGGTCAGATCCGAGCCTCCACCGGCCGGATCTGATCTTCTCGAAGTCGCTCGCTGCCGGCCTTCCCCGAAGTCTCTCGGTGGAGGGTGGGCTGAGCTCGCGACTCGAGTTCTCTCGGAGCTCGCTCGTTGATTCCTCCCCCGAAGTCTCTCAGTGGGAAGATCTCGGAACTCGCTCTCCCCTTCGTCGCCGGAGGTGCTCCTCTATTTATAGGCGAGGAGGAAGCCGGTCGACGGAGGTTCGGCCGTCGGCTCTCGCACGCCGACCGGACTCCCGCAGCCGAACCGGTGTCTCATCTCAGCATTAAAGGCGCGCATTGAGGGCGCATGCGCGTCGTCCTCTCCTTCGGCGGCCTACCTCCATGCCTCTTTACCATAGGCTGCCCTTGAGTGCGTCGCCGGCCGTCGCGCGTGATGCACAGAGACAGAGAGAAGAAGAAGGAAGGAGAAGGAAGAAGAAAGAAGAAGAAGGAGAGAGGGGAGGGGGGTTGTACGAACCCACGTGAAGAAAAAGGGGGGGCTGCTGCTTTTGTTTTTCTTTTTTATTTGTTTTCTTTCTTGTTTTCTTCTTTTTTTTTTTGTTATTTGTTTATTATTTTGAAAAAGACAAAATAAATAAAAACTTAATTAATAAAAAAAAACATACTAAAAATTGAGGTGTCAACAACACGTAGAGGAGATAACAGAGGATGGTAAGGAAATACGGCCTGAGATATGAGTCTTTGGCATTAGGGTTTTGCACCGATAGATTGAAAGCAGGCTTATTGCCAGTGCAGATCCATGAATCAGTTCTTTCAGTCTTTAACTGGTTGAAGGGATGGAAATGACTTTGCTTTTGCTTCATTGGCTTATTCAAATGGTTAACGGTTGAGATGATCTTTTCCTTTTCTTTCTCTCCCCAACACGATACAGCCATCAGATCTCAGAATTCGTAAGATTCGAAGTATTGTCGTACAAGATTCTGTGCAAGCTGCCACCCCATAACATGATGAACAACCAGAGCAATATACGTGGCACGGACGGACCATTATTCCTCAGCCATCGCTCCATCAGAAACACCTAAGGACCACCTCCGCATTCGCAGGATAGCTACTGATATTGCCTCCTCTACTTCCACCTTCTATCATATGCCTCATTCTCATGAAATCACCTGCAAATCCTGCCATCGTCTCTGCGGCGAGTTTTTAGCCCGGTATACGACGCCGGACCCACATTAAAATATGTCAAAGCCCCAATAGGAAAGTATGAGGTTTCTTGGACGCTTCTATATGCCGTTGTTTCCATGTTCAAATTGGACTTTTATTCATATGGAAGATATTTTGGTGAAGTAGGTTCCACGTGGGTTGATGACATATAAATTCTTCAAGAGGCGGTTTTTGCTTTTCAGTTGTTCTGTAGCAGTACCAAAGAAGTATATACGCTGTTTGAATATCAAAGCTTCTTCTTCAAGGATTTCACTCGGTGATTTGTGCAGTACATCCAATTTGGATTGCTTGTCTCAAGGAAGGCGTGAGCGTTTGGAAGCGGTGAGGTAATCATCCGCGATTTACTTTATTGAGTAATGACATGAGACTAAATACCATGGGTGGTCTATGCGTAATAAAACCGTCAAATACTTAAGTAGTTGAGCGATGGTGACTCGATAATTCTCCGAGTGATTATTAGATTATGTACTGACACTCGATCTAACCGAAGTGAAGGAAGAAACCACAACACTACGATTTATCCTTTCTAGTTAAAAGGAAAAGTCTTTAAATGCAAATAAATATCTCCCGAATCAAATGATGTGTAGCATTAGCACATATATTGTGTGAAAGTACAGTACGTTTTCACAAACCAAACATAACCTAATACTAGAGGAGATAATGTAACTACTTCTAAGAAAATTGTCAAATATCGAGGGAAAACAATCCAAAACTTATGCCTTGCCCAATGTACGTACAAAGAACAAAAGAAGAGAAAAGGACCAGAAAACTTCTTCTAGATGGCCTCTGGAATACTTTGCAAAGCCGGTCTCCATGAACGATGACAGCCGTGCTTCGCGAAACCCGATCCGCATGGATTGAAAGTGCTCTCGTTAATCAGAAGAGGCAGGACTTGCTCTAGAGACAGTCCTTGAGCCTCGATTTTCTGCACCAACTTCTCTAGCTCCTCCTTGCTGATCTTGATCTTGATCTCTCTCCTGCGTGAAGAAGAAGGAGAAACTCTCTTTCCATCAGCATCATCAAGAAGCCTCTTCTTGCCTTCTCCTCCGTCACGAGGCAGTGAGTTCCAGTCATCGCCGGCCCATATCGTTGATGATGAAGATTCAGCTCTGCAACAGTTTCCCATTCTTGGAATGCCAGCAGAATGTCAGCTTCTGGTGAGAGAAGATTGAAGCGATGTTGAACAAGTTATTGTGCTCTGTTTTGGTGAGTGTGCGCGTTTGTGGATATATATGCGCGTTTGGGTGACGAGGAGAAGAAGAGAAAGGTCAATGTTCATGACTTGGTTAAAGAGAGGATAAAGATGGAGAAAGAGGAAGCAAAGAACACAGGGATAGAGAGAGAGAGAGAGAGAGAGAGAGAGAGGTGACACGTAGGACGATGGGGACCAAAATGAAATGACATGGTGACAACGTTGACGGCTCAGCTCCTAAAGGAGCTTGAAGCTCAATCCTCCTTGTCTATCTTCAAAATCTTATATAATAATGAAAATCAAGTGATGTTTTACTGGGGGAGGAGGAGGAGCTCGAATCTAAAACGTTGATTTGAGATCAGATAAGGAAGTTGCACAGAACGTTGTGATTAGTGGAGACAATCTAGGTAATCTAATCTTGCTGAAGTCGCGTATGAAACTCTACTTCTCAAATTTGGGAAAAGTGCCAAAAAAGTCCTAAACCTTTTGTCTTTGTGCCGATTCAGTCCGAAACCTTTTTTTGGTGTCGATTTAGTCCTAAACCTTTTTACGTTGTGCCAATTCAGTCCTTTCCGGCCAAAATTGGCCGGAATTTGCTGACTAGACGCCGGCCGGCTGACGTGGCCCGATCGGCGCTGACGTGGACTATTTTAAATAATATTTTAATATGTTTCAATTTTCAAATTTTTTTATTTTTATTTTTATTTTTATTTTTTATTTTTTTCTTTTTGTCTTCTCATCTTCTTCCTCCAGCCCGGTCGCCGGACCTCGCCGACCGGCCGAGGCGACCGCCAGCGAGGTCGAAGTCAACCTCGCCGGCCACCTCGCCAGTGGCCGCGAGGGCGGCCTCGCCGCCGGCGCGAGGCCGCCCTCGAGGCCTGGGTGGCGAGGCTCGCCCTCGCCGGATCTGGCGAGGGCGAGCCTCGCCAGCTCGGCACGAGGAGGCGGCCGAATTCGGTCCTCGAGGTCTTACGGAACCGAGGCCTATCGTCGTCCTCCTCTGACACGTCGACGCCCGGCGGCGTGGAGGCAAGCTTCACGGCGCGCACCGAGAGCGCCTTCTCGACGATTTTCAGGCTCAGGTCTTCGTTCGCTTCCTCGTCGTCGTCGTCGTCGTTGCTGCCGCCGAGCGGCACCGCGGACTTCGGCTCGTGCTCCGCGTCGTCTCCTTCGCCGAGCTTTGCCACCGTCGGCTTCGCTCTCCTCCCCATGCTCCACGCGCCGAGCTGGCGGGGCTCGCCCTCACCGGCCATGGGCGAGGCCCAACCCTCTCCAGATCCGGCGAGGGCGACCTCGCGCCGGGCAAGCGAGGTCGAGCCTCGCCGGCCATGGGCGAGGTTCGAGCGTCGCCGAATCTAGCGAGGTCGAGCCTCGCCGGCCATGGGCGAGGCTCGAGCCTCGCCAGATCCGACGAGGGCGAGCCTCGCCGCCCAGCGCGAGGCCGCCCTCGCGCCATCGCCTCGGCCGGTCGCCGAGGTCCGGCGACCGGCTGGAGGAAGAAGATGAGAAGACAAAAGAAAAAAAAATTAAATAATAAATAAATAATATAAATAAAAAATTGAAAAATAAAAAATTTGAAAATTTGAAAATTTGAAAAATATTAAAATATTATTTAAAATAGTCCACGTCGCCGCCGATCGGGCCACGTCAGCCGCCCGGCGTCTAGTCAGCAAATTCCGGCCAATTTTGGCCGGAAAGGGCTGAATTGGCACAACGTAAAAAGGTTTAGGACTAAATTGGCACTAAAAAAAGATTTAGGACTAAATCGGCACAAAGATAAAAGGTTTAGGACTTTTTTGGCACTTTTCCCCTCAAATTTAGAAAGTTCATATCCTCAAAATTCACCGATCGCTCTCTCGCAACCTAATCGACCTGGAGTCGCCACCTTTCTCTACCCCGAAACATCGTTGTTAATGTGAGCACTTGTCCGCTTGCAGTCGCAATTATCATCGGCTTTGTTGCTATGTCGTCAGCCCCTGCTTAGAGTCTCCATGACACATCCCTCTTTTGACTTCGCTCCCTAGATCTCTCTCCACGGTTGTTGTCCGCAACCTTAGCCTTGTTGCCTTGCTTGATGTTAAACTCGATCTCAATCGTGGAAAGGGAGAGAGAGTCAGTGGTCCTTATAATTAACTTCTAACTCAATTCGCAGATGAAAAGGGTTTATGTCTAACTATTTTGGCAAATGATGAAAATTTTTTTATTCATTCATTTTTATAGGTAATATAAACAATCATTTTTTTAAAAAAAAATTCTTTCCATGAAACAAACACATCCTTAATTAGATTTAAGTTGGAAAATAAATACTTACAGTAGACACTAATCATTTGTTATCCGTATTTCTTTCTTTATAATATTAATATATCATATGTTACATATTGAGTGTACAGAGAATTTGGAAGCAAGCCGCGCCAGGCCAAATTAGCATGGTTTGATACGTCTTCTGCCGAATCAAGCTATCCCAGCCGAATTGGGGGTGTGAAATGCCAAGGAAATGGCATCTTTTATTTATTAATTATTTTTTAGGAGTTTTGACACAAAATGAATGTGAACTTGAATTTGTGAAGGAATCTTTGTCACAAACTTGAATTTTCTCTTCCGTTTTCACTTGCACGGGTGACTTTCTTTGCATAGTGAATTTTGTGTTTTGATTTTTTGAATATCCGATTAATTTCACAGGCAAAATAGAGTGCTCTATTAATATCGCACTGAGTTCATCGATCCCTCCTTATTGACCATTATAAAGTAATACCATGTTTTCATTTTATTTTTTTTTTATTTTTCGAGGCCGGGCAGTTCTTTATTGGTGAATGCCGTTCAAACTAAGTCGCATACATAAGCTAGCAATTAATTTATGTCCATATGTTACATGACCATCTATTTTCTACATTATCATTGCTAAAATTGGGACTCGATTTTGCTATCACCATCATAATCAACGGAATAAACTTTTCTTCAACCATTGAAATTGTTAGTACTTAATTCCTTATTTGAAGGTGTCAATTTAAATTCATGCAAAAAGAAATTATCTATATAATTAAAATGTCAAAATCCGATAGTCGGGGGTCCTTTTTTTTTTTTAATTCAATTCCCTTGCTAGCAATATTAGACAGAGAATGAATTAAGCCCACGGGAAGCATGAGAATGCTGTGATTCAAGCCCCTAGAAAAGTTGACGGAATTAGTCAAACAACCATATGTATTATGTCATGTTCGATCGAAGTCAAAGAGAGAGAATTAAGGCATGATGTATACGTTGATATGTACCACCATAAAACCTCAACATCAAATTTATGAATGCGAATTGACTCTTCAGTGAAAAAGAACGAAAATATGGCCATCGATTTTCAACTTTTTAAGTATGTAGAAAATTGTCGTCTGGCCAATTACAGAAAGGGTTGAAAGGGAGGAGGAAATTTACAAAGAGAAGATACTAAAAACCATCTTCATTTCACATCTTCACCACTTTGCATCCTCTAATTTTGGTAATACATGTTTGTTGTTGAGGATCAGATTTCAGGACTTAGAAAGACCAAACTATACTTATCTGAAAGACAATATACTTTCAATTGCGCACATGCCCTAATACCCCCATTTGCAAACAAACCCTAATTCTTCTCGCCACCACGTCTGCATCTGAGCCACGACTCCACGTCGTCCTTGTCCCTGGTGGCATTGCCATCTCCATCTCTAGCAGCTTCCCTTCTAGACAAGAGCTCCCTCATGTCTCGGATATTTGCTGAATTCCCTAGTTTTATCCCAATTTTGCCTTAAGATTTTGGTGAGTTAGGAGGGAGGGAAGGAAAGAGGAAGGGAGGACTCAACTTTGCCATAATTCTCAATCTCAGACCATTTTCTTCAAATCTGACCTCTCCGCAAGAACGTTGTTCAAAGAACCGTTTATGCTAAATCTCCACGTCAGACAAGTCGCTTGCCACGTTTCCGACTTCCCCACAAGAATGTCGTTTAAAAAACCATTTATACTAACTCTCCATATCAAAAAGTTGCTTGCTATGCATGTTTCATGTTAGCAACTTAGGGTATCTAATGGAAATTAACGAAAAGTAAATTTGTCATGAATGTCTTAGTTTAGGATTTTTTATGATAGGAAAATTAGTGTTGGGTAAATGAGTCACGAATTCTAGTTTGAGATAATTTTGTGGTATTATCCCTTAATTTATTTAGTATAAGTACATTGGAAAATCTAAAACTTATCATGAAAATGCAATTGAGTTCTAAAACTTTCAAAAGTGCAATTAAGTCTAAAAACTTATCATCAAAATACAATTGATTCCTAAAACTTTCAAAAAATGCAATCAAGTCATAAAACTTGTCAAAATAGTTCAATTAGGTCTTTAGGCTAGTTACACTTTTAAAATGTTGTAAGAATTACTTGCACTTTCATGACAAGTTTTAAAACTCGATTGTATTTTTTGAAATTTTTAGGACTCAATTGTACTTTCATAACAAGTTTTAAAACTTAGTTACACTTTTGAAAATTTAATGATTTAATCGCACTTTCATAATAAGTTTTAAGACTCACAATACATTTATCCCATTTTTTTTTTAATTTTCCAATCTTTTCTTATATAGCGCTTAGTAGGAGTGAGTGGTTTCAGGTTTCCTACAGGTTCTACTTGGAACTTAGAACTTATTCGTTGGAATAGGTTCTTTTATTTTTTAGAACTTGGAACTATCATACATACTTTAGCACATGTAACCTATTTTGTCATAGGTTGCAGAGTCGATTCTAGAATCTACTCAGATTCCACCTATATTATTATTTAAATGACTACAATTTACTAATCATAACTTATATTTAGATATAAGAAAAATATAAACATTAATAAAATAAAAATCTCAATCATAAAATGGAAACTCGAACTAGTGTTTCGAGTTTAAACACTCATCATTGAGCAGCATGAAATATTGAAAGATCGCACAAAGACATGGATCAAGAAAAATATTAAAACTTATTCCAAGTTCTAAGTTCTAAGTTCAAGTTCCAGGTTCTAGATTCCTCCAGCTAAGAACATTGAACCTATTCATTGAAATAGGTTTCTCATTTTTTTTTAACTTGGAACCTACCCCGCGTACCTTGGAACCTAGAACCTACATATTTCCATCGGTCCGGTTACCAGGTTCCAGATTTTACCTAAAACCATGCTCACCCCTAGCACTTAGTTGTTGTCGCAACATTTGTCAAGTGTAACCCCAAAACATTAAAAAGAAATGCCAAGTCAGCATTTTCCTTCATCAAATTGAATAGAGGAACAAATTTACTTGATTGCATAAATTGAATAAGTTTTAGGATTTGATTGTATAAATTAAAAGTTTAGGACGCCACTATATTTTCGTGATAGGTTTTAAAAATTTCAATATTTCAAAGGAGGCAGATAAAGAATATTAATACAATAGTTATTATAATCTTAGTTTGTTTTAGGACGCCACTATATAGTTATTACACATCAAACACACATGCTTATTATAATCTTAGTTTGTTTTAATTATTTTATCCATGTTTCTGCAGGAAGGCTGATGCCATAAAACTTTCTTAATCTTTTAGTTCTATTATGTTTAATTCTCTCTCTGTTTGCTTGGATAGCTTGACAAACATATTGCACGCATGTAGGTTCTGTGGAATTCCTCTCCTCTAGATTCCTGTTATTTTCGGTCCATGATGGTTCATCCTCTGCTCTTGTGAATGATCCTGAGCGGAAGGCAGCAGTTCGGTCCTTGCACCAACGAGTTGTTTGTATCAAGATCTTAACTCTTGAAAGGGACTGTACAAGTGCGAAATCCTAATACTCAAAGGCTTGTTCATCCACCTAATTTTTAGCCCGAGATGTTAGATGAAAGTGAGATTCTATATTTCTTGCTTCTCCCTTTTGTTTGGGTTGACGAACATGTCTTATACTTAAAAGTTGATGCAAGAAAACACAAATTACCAACCATTATCCTTTGGTTAAAGTATGCAATAAGTGCCAAAGCATGACACAGATAGACACTTAAGTGTAAAAACTTCCAAAATGTATTCGTAAGTGTCACTATTTTTGAGAATTGGACATTTAAGTGCCAACTTTAGCGAGATTAGCCGAAAATCCAACTTGACATTATTTTAATAATAAAACTAGTCCACGTGACTAGCCGGAAATCCACGTGACGTTGATGTGATTAGCTTCTCCCAAAACGACGTCGTTTTTCTCCCAAATTTGATTTTTAATATAAATATTTATTAAATTAAATTAAAAATAAAAAAAAGGGGGAGCAAATCAACGAGGGTCTGTATGACCCACATCGTTGCCACCGCCCCTCCATTGTCAGAAAGGGTCGGCAACAATGGAGCGATGCTTTGCTGGGGTCACCGAACCTTGACTAATGACCAGCGACCCTAGTCAACTGCAAGTGAGGGCCTACAAGCCCTCGCCCAAATCTAGGGTGAGGGGTCACAACCCACCCCCAGATTGGGAGAGGTCGCTAGCCCCTCGTCCCACATCTAGCCAATTGCCAATCCTTGGCCTAATCTAAGGGAGGGGCGACAACACTCGCCCCATCGTTGCTAGCCCTTTTCGACGATGGTGAGGTGGCGGCAATGGCAAGGCAATAAAGGCCCTCACTAATCTGGTCATCCCCCCTCCAACAAAAAATAATAATAATTAATTTTTTATTTAATTTATATATTTTTTTGCATTTAAGTGTATTTTCTGGAAGTTTTGACATTTAAATGTCCACCTATATCAAAATTTGATACTTAGGGTGTCTAGCACTCGTTATCTTTTGTTATTGGAACTTTCATTGTCCAGTGCCTTTTAACTTTGGTCAAGTGACCAAGGCTCCCCTCGTTTACTATGTTCATAGTAAGCTTAATGAATTTCCTTGTTTATTAATCAGTCATCTTATCAAAACTTGACATTTTTAGATTGTGTGTGTGAATATCTCTATCTGGCCATGTTGTAGCCGGGGTGAGCAAGTGTGAGGCGACTAGTTTCATGGTCCGCTCGGTACAACAAATAGACAGGAAGTTACCCAAAGACTAATTCAAACGAGAATTAAAAGACTGCACTGTTTAAATTTTTGGGGCAATGTCATTTTCACTGAGGGAATTAGGAAATCCAACAGTTGAGTGTATTTATAAAACTTTAGATTTCGTGACTTGGAGTTATGAGTGTTTGATTATGGTTTGCAAATAGACTGGAAGTCATATCAATACACCGCATTAGGTGTTGACCGGAATAGTCTACACACTTCCCATCCACTCATTTTTTGGCATCGTAGCATCGAATTTATAGCGATCAGAACTTAGGGTATAAAAAAGAAAACATCAAAATTTTTACGATTTTTCGTAAAGGTGAATGATCAAACTCAATGCAAAGACAGATATTATTCACTAAGGCAAGGAAAGAAAAATCACTAGGGATTCTTTTTATTGACTAGAATTCCAGAGATAATGGCAAATCTGTTTTCTCTTTTCAAACTTAGACGCCTTACGATTAGATTTCCCTTTTTTCGTAACTTGTGAATTAGCCTTTGTGCGGATATTTCTCTTCACCCCAATTTTTCTCTTTTTCAAAACAGAATTGAATAGATAGTTACCAATGACCATCGAACTGCAGGAGATTGAATTCATCAACAAGGAGATGAGTGCGGAGTTCAAACTCACCATGGCCGATCATGTTTTAAAAAAGTCTCTTTGATCACACATACGATGGTACATGATAATATTGTGCAGAGAGCCATGTGACATATGAATATGAATAATGCTAATGATAGTTTTGTTTGGGGGTCGGACCAACCCCTAATTCTCTTATACAATAAAGATTTAAATATGGTAGCTGAAATTTATGTGCCAACTATATGAAGTTGAAGTTCAAGAATCACATTGCACATTGAATCATAATTTAGAAACGATTTATATCATTTTCCAAAGTATTTTTCAAGCCCGTTTGAAATAAACTTTTGTTTGGTGAAAAGCTATATTTCTCTTCACCCCAATCTTGACATATAGTTTAATAATTCAAGTGGGCTTGGAAAAAACTATTTTACTAGCCACTCAGCTACTTCATACGCATGCACGTCAAGTAAAAGTCCCTTCCTTCTTTAAATGAGATTTCCAAATTATTCTTTCATCTGCAAATAAAAATTTAAAATTCTTATAATTCAAAGAAAAAAGCTTGACAAATGTCGTTAAAAACTCCAATTTAAGTTATAGATATCTTATCATATATTGAATTTAATACTGTAAAATGAACTAGGAATAAATGTTATATGGTAGAAAAAAATTATCTCAACACATATGTAAATCCATCATGTTTCACAATATATGCTAAGGGAAGTTAATTAGGCAACACACAATAGTACCTATTAAGATGTACAAGTCCGGAATGAATCACTATATGCGTAGCATAAAAGTTCTTGTTTTTTAATATCTATGTGTTTTAGTAATGTCGGTTGAGTCATGTATACATAGGGTACGGTTTGAACCAAGTATGGAGCTCTGAATTTGTATTGTATATAAATTGATCGACACAGATTAAATTGATCGATTTGAGTCAAAATTAATAGTTAATGTTCAGATATGGCCATATTGTGATTTTTAATAATCTAATTACGTAAATTAATATAAAAAACTGACTTAAATAACGAACATATAATAAATTATTAAATAGTTTTAACAAATCAATATTTATATTAATCAAATTTCAATAAATATATTAATAAGTGATTTGTAGCTTTTTGAAACCTAGTCAAGCACACTATTTTGCCATCATGCTTTTAGGACACAAGATTATAAATTAATACAAACAATAAAGCATGACTAATGAAACATTGATAGTCGAGTAGGAGAATTTTTCCAACGAACCGAAATATGAAATAATTTCTTTATGTTCTGAATAGCTTCCTAGGTGATCGGAAGTGTTTTTACAAGGAAAGTTTATCGGAAGTCATAAACCTTGGGTATGGAATCAAATAAATTGCAGGACTCGAAGACAAAGTAGGAAAAGATTATACCCGCTTCTAGAGAACTAATATGGTGGAGAATTTTATGCTAAATAAGAACATGGAATGCCGAAATTGACTAAAACAGCTGAAACTCCCAAGTTCCCGTGAATGGAATTTCCCGAAAATAGACTGACGATGTGGACAAGAGAAGGAAAATTACAGTTTTCCCATTTTAAACAAGAGAGAGATGTCTCAAATTTACATCAAGCCCCCTAAATATTTCATTTGGTCGAACCTGTATTGAATGGAAATCAGGAGTGCTATCCATTCACGTGTGGAGGAGATAACAGAGGATGGTAAGGAAATATGACCTGAGATATGAGCGTTTGACATGACTTAGTATTTTGCACCAATAAAATGAAAGTAGGCTTATTGCTAATGCAGATCCATGAATCAGTTCTTTCAGGCTTTTAACTGGTTGAAGGGATGGAAACGACTTTGCTTTTGCTTCATTGGCATATTCAAATGGTTAACGGTGGTTGAGATGATCTTTTTCTTTTCTTTTTCTCCCCAACAAGATACGGTCATTAGATCTCAGAATTCGTAAGATTCAAAGTATTGTCGTACAAGATTCCTCAGCTATCGCTCCATCGGAAAACACCTAAGGACCACATCCGCATTCGCAGGATAGCTACTGATATTGTCTCCTCTGCTTCCATCTTCCAACATTTGCCTCATTCTCATGAAATCACCTGCAAATCCTGTCATCGTCTCTGCGGTTAATATATGTCGGGTTTTTAGCCCGGTATACGACGCTAAAGTATGTCAAAGCCCCAATAGAAAAGTATGAGGTTTCTTGGATGCTTGGATTTGGCGTTGTTTCCAAGTTCAAATTGGACTTTTATTTACGTGCAAGATATTTTGGTGAAGTCAGTTTCAACGTGGGTAATGACATACAAATTCTTCCGGAGGCGGTTTTTGCTTTTCCGTTGGTCTGTAGCAGTACAAAAAAAGTCCATAAGCTGTTTGAATATCAAAGCTTCTTCTTCAAGGGCTTCACTCGTTGATTCGTGCAGTACATCAAATTTGGATTGCTTGTCTCAAGGAAGGCTTGAGCGTTTGGAAGCGGGCAGGTAGTTCTCCGCGATTTACCTTATTGAGTAATCACGCAAGACTAAACACGGTGGGTTTGTGCATACTAAAACCGTGAAATAGTTGAGTGGTTGATAATTGTAACTCTGTAATTCTCGGAGTGATTATTAGATCTTTTGCAAACCGACACTCAATCAAGCTGAAGTAAAGGAAGAAACCACAACGCTATGATTTATCCTTTCTAGTTACAAGGATACGTCTTTGAATGCATATAGATATCTCCCCCCAATAAAATCATGTGTAGCATCATCACATATATTGTGTCGAAGTATATTTTCACAAACCAAACATAACCTCATACTAGAGGAGATTATGTAACTACTTCTATGAAAATTTTCATATATCGAGAAGAAGATAAAAAAACAAAAACGAAAACCTATGACTTGCCCCATGTACATACAAAGAACAAAAGAATGAGAAAAGGACCAGGAAACTTCTTCTAGATGACCTCCGGAATACTTTGCAGAGCCGGTCTCCATGAACGATGACAGCCGTGCTTCGCGAAACCCGACCCACGTCGATCGAAAGTGTTCTCGTTAATCAGAAGAGGCAGGACTTGCTCTAGAGACAGTCCTTGAGCCTCGATTTTCTGCACCAACTTCTCTAGCTCCTCCTTACTGATCTGGATCTTGATCTCTCTCCTGCGTGAAGAAGAAGAAGAAGAAGAAGAAACTTTCTTCCCATCAGCATCATCAAGAAGCCTCTTCTTGCCTTCTCCTCCGTCACGAGGCAGTGAGTTCCAGTCATCGCCGGCCCAGATCGTTGATGATGAAGATCCAGCTCTGCAACAGTTTCCCATTCTTGGAATGCCAGCAGAATGTCAGCTTCTGGTGAGCGAAGATTGAAGCGATGTTGAACAACCTGTCCTGCAGTGTTTTCGGTGACTGCTGTGGGTTTTTACGGATATATATATGCGTACGGGTGGCGAAGGAGAAGGAGAAGACCAGGTCTGGATTCATGACCTAGTTTTAGAGAGAGAGAGAGAGGATAGAGATGGAGAAACAGTAAGCAATCTAGAGAGAGAAAGGGGGAGGGGGTGACACGTAGGACGATGGAGAGAGTAGGTCCCACCTGAGACGACTTTTTTGACTGACTAATCATATGATCTTTTCTCATGCATGAGCATGACCACAACGAGATAGCATGGCGGCGAAAACGTCAAACCGGCTCGGCTACTTGACAAGCTTGAAGAAGTAGCTCGAGCCCCACTTTCTCTTTGCTCAGAAACTATATAATAAAAAATATAATAATGTATTTGCGAACAATTTTCTAGATGGCTAGACAAGTTTTGATGTGGCAGCAGCCGTCAGACTAGAGGAGGATGACCACGTTGGGGAAATGATGCCCAGGATTCCAAAGGAAATCAAGTGATGTTATGCTGGGAGAGAGTTTGAATCTAGAAGTTGACTTGAGATCAAGTAGGGTAAGGCGTATCAAACCTTGTGATTATTGGACATAATCTAGGCAATGTTGACATATTTGAATGTTGGACGTATTCTCCGCTTAGGGTCGATTTACCTTGTTACATCGACTTATGGTGGGTCCAATGGTCATTAATAATCTAACCTTAGTAACCACATACAAAGCTCTGATTCTCAAATTGAGATTACTTCTAACCCCCAAATTCCTTAATTTTTCTTTATTGCAACCTAACCCGCCTGAAGTCACCACGACTCTGCACCCCAAAGCATCCACTTTAATGCCAACACCATTCCACCTCCAAAATCATTGACTCTGATGCCAACATATGCGCAAACTCGATCGATGCATTTCTCTTTTGGCTTTGCTCCCTAGATCTCTCTTCATCGCTAACCATAATAGTTGTCGTCTGCACCATGGCCTTTTTGTCATTGACAACATCGAACTTGACTCTAATCGTGGTGAAATCTTGTTGCCGTTGAGGCCAAGTTCAATGAGAACGAGGTATTGTGGCCTCGTTTGAGATAGCAATGGGTTCGTACAGTTGAGTTTGATGACTTGTAGAGTTATAGAGTTTACACATATGCGGGGAGAGAGAGAGGAGAGAGAGGGAGATTGTGGTCCTTAAGACTCCATCCACCAACCATCGGCAAAATGGAGCACACCCAATTACTTGACAAATTCAAATCATAATACGAATGTATGATTTAATATTTGAATATTCTAACACTCTTTTTTAAACATGTGCTGAATTTCAACTCAAGAAAAATCGCATAAATACATAATAAATGAAGTAATCACCGATTTAGAATAATTTAAACTTGAGTCCTTTTGCGTTTAGGTACGAAATATGGTCAATACTCACCTTAGACACTTCAAAATATAAAAATAAGAATCCTCACCTTAGACTCTTTCAACAAAGAGCACTATCGAATTTATTATTCGTTCCATAGAGTACGTAGAAAATTTGGAGGCCAGCCGCCGGAGGAGGAGGCGGCTCATTCCATGCGGCTCAAGCCAAGCCGTGTCAGGCCGTCCCAGCCGAATTGGAGGTGTGAAAATGCCAAGGAAATGGCATCTTTCTATTTCTTTTCTTTTTTTTTTAAATTCTTTGTTGGGAGGCTCTGAGACAGAGTGAATGTGAACCCGAATTTGGGAAGGAATCTTTGACACAAACTTGGAATTTTCCCTCCCGTACACGCCCTCACGTGTGACCCTCTTTCCATTAGTAATCTTGTGTTTGAATTCTTTGAACACCCGATTAATTTTATATAACACTGGATAAATATCTCACCGACTCTATCAATCCTTCCTTATCGAAGATGATCAAGCAACACCCACATTTTTTTTTCCTTTTCTTTTCTGTTGGGTGCCGGATTTTTCTTTATTAGTGAATGTCGTGACCATCAATCTAGGCCGAGTCGCAAACGTAAGCTAGAAATTTAGTTGATGGACATATCTTCCATGACGATCGACTTTTTAGCAAATTATCTCTGGTTTCAACCATCGAGATGATTAGCGTTTTCAGTTTTCTTTTCTTTGAACGTGTTGAATGTTATCTATGCCATTAAAACGTCAAAATCTGATGGTTGAACTATGTTTCTACCCAATTCGGTTGCTTGCAAATTTAGACGTGGAATGAATGAAGCCCACGGGAAGCGTGAGGATGCTGGGTGATTCAAGCCCCTAGAAAAGATCGATGGAATTAACTAAACAACCATATGTCACGTTCGATCTAAGTCAACAGGAGTGAATTAAGCCATGACTCAAACATTGATATATACCCTGATGAAATCTCAACATTGAATACAATTTTCAGGGGAAAAAGCAGGAGATGGCCATGATTTTCAACTATTTAAGTACGTAGAAAAGTGTCGGCTGGCCAATTGAATGCAAAAGGGTTGAAAAGGGAGGAGGAAAATTTACATAAGGAAAGAATGCTCAAAATCCGTCTTTGCTTTTGGCAATCTTTTGCCGCTTTGCATCGTCCACTTTTGTAGACAATCCATTTCTCAATCTCCCGCAAACCCTAGTATCACCACGCACAAACAAAACACCAATCTTTCCCCCACGACCCGCCACCGCCGTCTGCCTCCGAGCCGCCTCCATGGCGTCCTCGTCCCCGGCAGCATCGCGGTTGCCCTTTGAGGTAGCGTCGAGATTGCGCCGCCACATTCTCCGACCCATTCCCTCATTCTCTCACTCGTCTCCCTCACCCTCTATTTCTCCTTTTAACAGATGCCGCGACATGGCGTCCGGCAACCACGGCGGGGTAGGGCTTTCCGGCCATTAAGAAAAGCTTGTTGTTCAGATTAGACTATCACCTGAGGATATGGCGGACAGGTCATGCTTAATAGATAAAATGTCCTGATCCAAACTCGAGCAAATTAGACCGTTTACCTTAACCGTCACATCTTTAATCGGCTCCATAGAAAAGTATGCTAATCTTGACACTTGAAGAGGGTTGTTTGATAACATATTCTACAATCACTTTTAAAAAAAAAAGTTCTTAAAGTCGGACGGATAAACTCTTGCTCCTTTCAACATCGTCCGAACTTGACCTAATATAATACATTGGTTTACGAAGCGATTCTTATCCACATTCCATTTTGCCTCCTCTTACAAACTTCCTCTCGCGGATAAACTCTTGACATCATCTCCCTCCCACCTCATGGTACATCTATCGACAAGGACATGGCTTTAGAAGAAGCTGGAAAAATAGCAATTTGCTTTTCTTGTGGTGACCCTTGTAAAATTGACATCCCAAAATTCAAAATTGATGAAGAGTTATGGAAAGATCTAGTGATAGAACTCCATGGAGGGGACCCAAAACCCTCCTCAAACCAGGGAAACATAAATTAAAAATTTCTGATGCAACTACAGTAGGGAAATTAGATAATAGATTGGATGGAAGACCAGTCAGGCATGTGAAGAATGATATGTTAGGATAAGATTGCAATTTCAATGAAGAGATTCCTCGACCAAAAATTTAGGGAGGATAGGAACAGCATTACTAGGAGTGTCGACGGCAAACGACAAGCACAGGAAAGGTTCCAAGGACTTAAAAAAGATTGCGATAAGATGCGCTCGACAAAGAATTGACGGGATATCTTGCATTTTTACTATTAGAAAGATATCACTACAGACGACCCAAAATTGATAGTTGATGCCCTTTTTTTGATGGGCTATTTTTGGCCCAAACAATAAACAATTCTGAAGTCATTTCGCCTGTATTTCGCTTCATGGAAAAAAAAGAAAAACTCCCCAAATTTGTTCTTATCTAGGGTTGTGCAACCGCTCGGACCAACGTTCGGTCTGGTCTGGGCAGTTCTAGACTTCTAGGGGTGCAACTCCAATTCTCGATTAGAAATCGAGAATTGGACTGCTCAGACTGACCGCCCAAGTATTATTTATTTAGAACGGTGCTATTTCCACCCCTAAATAACTAAATCCATCCTCATCTACACTAAAAAGACAAAATTGCCCCCAATTTTTTAATTGCAATTTAATATGATGGCCCCACTCATTTTTTTTTTTCTATTTTGGGAGGATATGAACAGCAGTACTAGGAGTGTCGACGGCAAACGACAAGCACAGGAAAGGTTCCAAGGACTTAAAAAAGATTGCGATAAGATGCGCTCGACAAAGAATTGACGGGATATTTTGAATTTTTACTTCAATTAGAAAGATATCGCTATAGACAACCCAAAGTTGAAAGTTGATGGCCTTTCTTTGATGGGCTTTTTTGGCCCAAACAAGAAACAATTCAAAAGTCATTTCGCCTGTATTTCGCTTCATGGAAAAAAGAGAAAAACTCCCCAAATTTGTTTTTATCTAGAGTTGTGCAACCATTCGGACAAACGTTCAGTTTGATTTTTTGGGCAGTTCTAGGGGTGCAAGTCCAATTCTCGATTTCTAAGGAGAATTGGACTGCTCAGATTATAGTTATTTATTTAGAACGGCGCTATTTCCATCCCTAAATAACTAAATCCACCCTCATCTATGCTAAAAAGAAAAAATTGCCCCCAATTTTTGAATTGCAATTTAATATGATGGCCCACACTTTTTTTTTTTTTTTCTTTTCCTTTTTTTTTTTCTATTTTGCAAGTAACTATAATTGAACATTTCGCATTTTTTTAGTGTATTAAAGAAGAGTGCATTATTGTATATTCTTATAATATTTTATTTATTCCATATAAAATTATTTCACTAATAAGGAAAAATGATACTATTTGATATAGTATAAAGCTGAAATTAATCATTGATCTTATAACAACTTATTTATTTTTTTTATCTCAAAAGCTTGCTTTTTTGGTGAACTTTTAATTAAGTTCATTAGTCTAAAATATATAAAAAGTCTCTTTATCTACTATATCAAATACTTTATCCTTTTTCCTTATTATATTGATGGATAATTTTATATAGAGCATGTTAGACATTTGAAGAATATTTAGGAATATACTAAAAATTATGCACAATGAGTTATCTTAGTTTTTTTCATAAACACTTCATAGATGATATTAATTTTTGTTAATCCAAAATAATGATATTTCACTAGCATTTTCAAAAGAAATTATTACTTTATCTATAAATTTCATCTACTTAACAATTTATCCATAAATTTGATGACAATGTAGAAAAGAACTAGAATTTCTTAGAAATTTTCTCTTTTTGACAAGAAAATTTTTTATGGAAGTAATATCTAACCATAAAAAAGAAAAACATAGTGTCTTTAACATACATGAAAAATCTACAACAAACAAGAACTAAATGCATATGAAATTCTTAATTATGGTAAGAGATCCCACATATATATAGATAAACTAAAAATAAAAAGGAAAAGTAAATAAACTTGAGACCGCCAATTTGAATCGCAATTGAAGATAGAGAACAATTTTATCTTTTATATATAGGGTAGAAATAGCGTCGCCTTTTATTTATTTATTTATTTATTTATTTTATGTCTTTTTTATGAAAATCCGCCTACACGACTCTCAGGCCACTAGGCAAGGTCGGCAGAGACGACGTCCGGACCGGCCGGTCCGTTCCGGTCCGGTTCGTGAGTGGACCGGACCGGTTTCGGGCTCGAGGGTTACGAATCCCCCGCCCCCCACTTGGCGCTCTCTGTTAACGGACAAACCGCCGCCGCCTCCTCCTCCTCCGTCTTTGGCTCCGCGCGGCGAGCGAGAAAGGTGGTCGGCGACGAAGGCCGTCGTCGAGTCTCCGATTCGACTTGCTCCCGAGTCCTCAACTCAGTCGGCCGAGTGCACCGAGCTGACTTGTTCATCTCGACCGAGGTATGGAGATTTTCGGGAGCTCGCACGCAGCTTCGATTTTTCTATTTTTCTTTTTCTTTTATCTTTTTGCGGCGGAGGAAGGCGGCGGCGGCGGCGGCGGCGTGGTTCTGCTTGAGGCGGTTGCGGCGAAACCGCATTGGGCGGTTGTCGATACAATATGAATAAGATCGATTGCTTTTGCGCCGCCGAATGTAGACGCCGCAGTTTGAATCTTGAGAGCTTGCTCCGGTTCTTTTTGCATGCTGGCTTTAGAGCTTTAGAAGGTCGAAATGAGAGCGAGAGTCGATCGGCAGGCTAGGGTTTTTTCCGAGATGTCGAAGGTCGGTTTTTGTGGAGTAGGATCTCAACCGGTTCGTGTTCTCAGGTTCGGAGGAGTTCGGCTGCGGCAGGACGGAGGAGGGGACTTTCACATGGGGGATCCCGCAGTGCTGTGTGATCTGAAGAATGGGGAGGAATCGCTTAGGTAAGTTTATGCGCGAGTTTTGCTTGTGTTTCGAGTTGTTTATGATAGTGTTATGTATTGTTCCGTTGATTTTGGCATGGAGAAGTTGTAATTAGCCTTTTGCAAATTTTGAATTGCCTGAAGTAATGAATCGTTTTGGGATGTGATAACCAAATAGCACATATGTTGTGAAGAAATATAATGATGAGGAAATGGAATGGAGAAAAGGACTGTAAATTGAATGAGGGATGGAATGATAGGGGTGATCTCATTTCCATCTTTGGTCGTGACTATGAAACAATCCCACCAGCTCACCTAGAATGAGCGTAGGTGTGCGTTGTCCCTAGTTGGAGCTATTGCAGAATATATGAGGATTATGTTCTGTAGCCTAGCTCTATGAGCCAACATGACTGCTTTCTCTGGTCTTCCTAAGGACAGATCAAAACCTTCCCAAACGTTCCACTCAAGTTACTCCTGCTGATTCTCCTAAACAGTTTGGTCCTGTGGCGTGGGAATCCAAACGTTGTTAGCGTTGGATGTCAGTTGTGTCTCTAAATTAAGCATGCAAAAGAAAAAAGGTAAGAATACACTTGCAACAAAAGTTTTGTGTGCTTTGTTGCCTGAATGGAACTGACATCTGTTTCCCTGTGGAAAAAGAATGTCAGCTCCTTCAACATATAGTACATTGGTACGGATGCCAAAATTCCAGTGCGCATGCCAATTGAAAATTTTTGCCAAACTTAAGATTTCCTTTGAGGTGCAAATAGAAATAGAAACTGAAGACTGTAGATAATCTGAGGTTCTGTGTGCTTTTCATGGATAATCAACACATGCTTTTTCCTGTGTTTTTGCTTGTCAATGTGGTTGAATGTTAATTTAGGCATCTTAAATTACATGTCCGGATTAACTATTCACTAGTGGAAATAGCAAGTATAATCTGTTCCGGATATCACACTGAATTTACTCAAGTCACGTGGTCATGCTTTTGACAGTGTTAGAAGCGATGATTGCAATGCATTAATCTTGCCGAAAAAGAAGAGGAAGGACAGGAAAGGCATGAATCAGGTAGGATAAACGTCCTTTAGTTTCCTCTTCTGTTCTCTTTCAATGTCATGGAAGGAGTTTTAATAGTTGAATCTGTCTGTGCAGCAGCTTGGGAAAAGAAAATCAAAGACTGTGCCTAATCCTAGTAATTCTCAAAAGAGAAAGAATGAGAAATTGGAGGTGACTTCTGATGCTTGGCTTTTGCTTGCTTATTGTGTATCATATTATGTTCACTGAATTCATTCTTCGCTTCATGTTGTTATAGGAAGACAAGCAAAGGGCTGTGCTTCTATCACAAAGCATGGAGATGTTGGAGTATGTAACTGCCATTTGCTTTTAATGTGGATGACTGATGATTACACTTAAAGGCTTTGCCTACTTATTGATCATGTCATAATTTCCTCCTTCAGGAAGCACAAGATTCCAGATTCTGCATACTCTCTGCTGCAGTCATCGCGGAATATTGGACGGGTTTTGTATTGTATTTTTCATCCACTTGTTGCTAACTAAAATATTTTTGGGCCATTACTTAGCCAGATGCTTGTTTTCTCTTTAGGCCGAAACTATGCGTGAAAAACGTTTGAAAGTCGTGCAATTTTCCAAGGCTGGGCTAAGAGATCCGCTTGGGAGCAGAGATATGGGCAATGCTCCTAGCGAGAGTGAGCACGCATCAGACAGTTGTCAATCAATTAGTGAGCAAGATATTGACAAAAGTGATAGTTTGGAGCCAACTAAAGTACAAAAGAGTGGATGTGCTCCTTTTGACTCTTCTCAAGAATCGTTTGGTGGCAAAAGTGTTGACACTGCTAATGAATCAACTGAGGAACCTCCGGTTAGAAAAGCTGCCTACTTTGATACATTCAGCAGTGGAGATGTGCAAATTTCCTCACACATTACTGGCACTCATGATGACAGAGAGAATGCTTGCTGCCTGGTATGCTCGAATGTGGTTTTGCTTGTTCTGCATATGAGTTTTGTTGGGCTAATGTTGAACATGCTAATTTTAAAATAAAATTTACTGAGTTGAGATATCTTCTGTGTCCAATAGCCTTTGCTAAATTTGACATAGTTTTCTGACTTATCCGTGTTTACTGTTTAGAACGGATACCGATTCTGAAATATTTCTAAATATCTTCTTGGTTAAGAAGAAATTTTAGTGTGCACGTCTGTCCATGCATTCACCCGTACACAGTCATGTCCATGCATATTGCTCACACACCTGTGTGCCTATAGGCATGTGCTTGTGTATGCATTCACATGTAGTTGGCCTGTGTTTTTATGGGTGGGCATGGGTGGCTGTGCATGGGTGTAGTGGTATGTGTCCGTGTAGGCAGAATTGTGCTTGCGCTTGCATATGTGGATGCATGCGTCCTCTTTGTTGTGTATTAAATGTATTCAGAGGGATCTTAGAAGATCCTGAACTGTAATAGTTTCACAGAGTCCGTTGTTTCTCAATCATAATATGCTTTTACAGTTGAATTACTGGAGAAGCAATCCAATTAGATTAGTGATGTACATTTGCATCTTTTAAAATAAATGTTCCCATGCATGTTACGAACTTACGATATGCACTTGCTCTAATGTAATCGTGTCACATGACCAGGTTGTTCTCATCCTTTAAAATTTTCTAAATAACCAGGTAGTGTCTTCTAGGTATGCCAAGCTTCATGCTTCTTGTGAGCAGAATTTTAATCTCGGAAATTCTTCTACTCGTCATTAACTCAATAATTTTCTAATAAGTTGTGTTTGTTTTGACCGGATATTTTCCAAGATCACTTGTTCTCCTGTGTTATGTAATACTTTACATGATGAATCTCGTTTTGCATATCCTCTTGCACAGATTACAGTGATTATTACTGTGGAATGTGCATGGTAATGAAAACTTCATATGCAGAATCTCTCCTTGTAACTTTTTCATGGTCTGGGATTTGAATGCATGGCAGGATAGGGCAGAGGATACTTTGAAATCAGAGTTTGACAAGACAAGCCTGTCACAGTTGTGTGGGCTAGTGACTACCCCTATTGTAGTGCATGTATCGAGGCCAAAGGAAGTTGAAGACAAGAGAAAAGATCTTCCAATGGTCATGATGGAGCAGGAGATAATGGAATCTATTAATTACCATTCCACTGTTATTATCTGCGGAGAAACAGGCTGTGGTAAAACAACACAAGTTCCACAGGTAAAGTAAGCTTTGACTTTGTATTATCGTGAAGATGTTGTGCTTTACAACTTATTTGAGTGAGTTTGACTACAATTGCTTCTCCAATGTTTCAGTTTTTATTTGAAGCTGGATTTGGTTCAGACCTGTCTACTGTGCGAAGTGGAATAATTGGTGTAACTCAACCACGTCGGGTTGCTGTCCTTGCTACTGCAAAGCGTGTGGCTTATGAACTTGGTCTTCACCTGGGTAAAGAGGTGGGCTTTCAAGTTAGGTATGATAAGCGAATTGGAGATGGTTGTGCCATCAAGTTTATGACTGATGGAATCTTATTGCGGGAAGTTCAGGTTTGCTTTCACCAACTCTGCATACTATATACAAGTCGATGAAGTAGCACATCAATCATATCTTGACTTGTGTATGAGTATCTGCTTAGTATTCTCTTTTTAAGGACAAACTTTCCTTTTTGCTGGGTTTTTGGAATAATCTACTGCATATGCATTGGTTAGTTGTTCCTTTGTCTTGTTTTCGATCAAGCATGTGCTGAATGGATGGTGCCATCGATTACCCAGCGAAGGTAAGTTGGAGAAATGAGAAGGGGACTAGAATTGGGTGAATCTTTCTTTTTATCTGATTTGTCTCTGAAAATAAACTGCCCCCATCAAGTAGGTTTTGGATACTCTTGGCCTGTTGGTCATTTGCAAGAGCCCTCAGGGTTCTTCCAAAGTTTGATTATTTTGTTAATATAAACCTGGCATCGGCCAATTTATACTTCCATACTACTAGTGGTTCTTGGTGTTTTCATCTCAGAATGAGTTCATTTACAAGCATGCTTTATCAGGTGGGGAAAATTGTACAATTGCTTTACCAACATTTTTTGTTTAATTTCATCTGCAGAATGACTTTTTGTTGAAGCGTTACTCCATCATTGTTTTGGATGAGGCTCATGAGAGAAGCTTGAACACAGACATACTTATTGGAATGTTGTCACGCATTGTACAATTACGTCAGGTGACAATTGTCTTTTAATTATTCATTCTTGATCTGTTGGATATGTCTGTGTCTTTTGTAGAGATTGCTAAACAATCTTTTTCTTGATTGTAGGATCTATTTGAGAAACAGCAGAAAATGTTACAATTAGGACAGTGTCTGAGTCCTGAAAGCATGATTTTTCCATTAAAACTTGTGTTAATGAGTGCCACCTTGCGAGTAGAAGACTTTATTTCTGGAAAAAGGTTATTTCGTGATCCTCCTCCAGTGTTGGAAGTTCCTACTAGGCAATACCCTGTCACTGTACATTTTTCAAAGAGAA
Source organism: Eucalyptus caleyi (assembly GCA_014182885.2). Taxonomy (NCBI): domain Eukaryota; kingdom Viridiplantae; phylum Streptophyta; class Magnoliopsida; order Myrtales; family Myrtaceae; genus Eucalyptus; species Eucalyptus caleyi. Next base: position 53,606,456 of record CM024470.2, read on the forward strand.
CAGAAATTTTAGACTACATTGGTCAAGCGTATAAGAAGGTGATTTCAATAAACAAGAGGCTGCCACCTGGGGGCATACTCGTTTTTGTTACTGGGCAGAGGGAAGTTGAGCATTTATGCCGGAAGCTTCGCAATGCTTCAAGACAGCTAATTAACAAAACCTCCAAGGGAAATGGAGAGAATGATCTCAATGCAGTCTCTGAGTTAGGCAATACTGAGGGAGTCAATTTGAAAGAAATTGATGAGGCATATCAGCTTGATACTAACCAAGTGCACCAGCAAACCGACAGATTTAGTTCTTACGAGGAAGATCAGTTTGATATGAGTGAGGAAGAGTCAGATGTGTCCCATGATTTGAGTTCAGATAGTGAGTGGGAAACTATCGATGATGATGCTGCTCATCTGTTGGACAAGAATCCATCAGATGATGGGGGCCTTTCAGAAGTTCTTGGGGAGGAGGGAACACTTGCTTCACTAAGAGCTGCTTTCGAATCTCTGACTAATAAGATTCCTTCAAAATGCGAGACAGAATTGACTAACTCAACTAATCAGGGAGGACATTCAGATGGGATGGATCTCAGTATGGGGAAGAACAGGGCAGATAATGCTTCTTATGCTTGTCCAATGCATGTCTTGCCACTTTATGCAATGCTTCCTGCAGCACAACAGCTTCGTGTATTCGAGGAGGTGAAGGAAGGCACACGACTAGTGGTTATTGCAACGAATGTTGCTGAAACTTCTTTAACTATTCCTGGTATAAAGTATGTAGTTGATACCGGAAGAGAAAAGGTGAAGAACTACAACTCTTCCAATGGGATGGAGACATATGAGATACAATGGATAAGTAAAGCATCGGCTGCACAGCGTGCTGGAAGAGCAGGAAGAACTGGTCCTGGTCATTGCTACCGTCTCTATTCTTCTGCAGTCTTTAATAACATATTTTCTGACTTCTCCTTAGCTGAAATATCTAAAATACCTGTTGATGGGGTTGTCCTTCTCATGAAATCTATGGGTATTGATAAGGTAGGTCCAATGCAATCCTGCTCTACTAGATAATAATTTGATTTTCATGATGAAGTACAATGATGTTTGCTTCTGCACTGTGGATGTCCATGTGTCATCACCTTTCATCTTGTGCAACATTGCTACATAAAGCTGCCTTTGCAAGGTGTTGCTGCACACCCTTTTTTATTTATGCTTGTGTTTATTAAGTCTGCTGTTTATTCATGACCACGCTTCTTAAGCTGGTACAACCACATGATGGTCAATTTTTTTAACCTCACCACTGAGTCTTTGATTATTTAATTATGGACCTGATTGATTGCTTTAGTTCCTTGGTTATACAGCTTGCAAATTTCCATTTCCTACATAGTTGGATGGTCATTATTTTAACCTCACCACTGAGTCTTTGATTATTTAGTATTGGCCTTCAGATTAATTGCTTTTATTCTTTGCTTATTCAGGTTGCAAATTTTCCATTTCCAACACAGCCCGAACCAACAGCCTTGCTTGAAGCAGAGCGCTGCTTGAAGGCTCTTGAAGCATTTGACAGTAGTGGGAAATTGACGTCCCTAGGGAAAGCCATGGCTCGTTATCCAATGAGCCCCCGCCATTCTAGGATGCTCCTAACTGTTATCCAAATCATGAAGATGGTTGATAATTATGCTCGGGCAAGCTTAGTTCTCGGATATGCAGTTGCAGCTGCAGCAGCTTTAAGCTTGCCAAATCCGTTCATCACGCAGCTTGAAGGGAGTAAATCAGATGGAGAAGGTTTGGAGAAACCTGAGGAATCCACTTCTTTAAGCAGGGAAGGTAGGATGGACAAGCAAGAAAAATCCAGGAAAAAGGAACTTAAAGAAGCTATTCGTGCGTCACGTGGGAAGTTTCATAATCCATGCAGTGATGCTCTCTCCATTGCTTATGCGCTACAGTGTTTTGAAGCTTCGAAAGTCAAGTAGCTTTCTGTGATGAAAACTCATTGCATCTTAAAACAATGGAGGAGATGTCAAAGCTGAGAAAACAACTGCTTCAATTGGTCTTTGCTCAAAGCATTGACTTTGACCCAAAATTCTCATGGACTCATGGAACGCTAGATGATGTAGAACGTGCTTGGAGGGTTCCCTCCAATAAGCACCCTCTGCAATTGAATGAGGAAGAGGTCTTGGGCCAAGCTATTTGTGCCGGTTGGGCAGATAGAGTTGCAAAACGTATTAGAGGAGGTTCATCAGAAGGGGATGGAAGAGCTCGTGCAGTTCGGTATCAGGCTAGCATGGTTAAAGAAACCGTATTTCTCCATCGTTGGTCGTCTCTTTCTAACTCGGCGCCTGAGTTTTTAGTGTACAGCGAACTTCTTTATACCAAGAGGCCTTACATGCATGGAGCAACGAGTGTGAAGTCAGACTGGCTTGTAAAGTATGCGAAGTCTTTGTGTAGTTTTTCTTCACCTCTAACGGACCCCAGGCCTTATTATGATCCTAGAGCCGACCAAGTTCTCTGTTGGGTGGTCCCTACCTTTGGCCCGCACCTTTGGGAGCTTGCTTTGCATAGTGTGCCTATTCTTGATGGTACGCATCGCGTTGCCGTATTTGCCTATGCATTGCTTGAAGGTCAAGTTTTGCCTTGCCTAAAATCTGTGAGGAAACATATGGTTGCGCCACCTGCTACCATTCTGAGACCAGGGGCCTTGAGCCAAAAAAGGGTCAGTAATCTTCTTTTCAGTCTGAAAAGTAGGATGATCAACTGTTGTGCTAGGCTACAGGAGGTCTGGAAGAAGAACCCGATGGAATTGCATTCAGAAGTTTCAGACTGGTTTCAGGGAAATTTTCAGCATCAGTTTGATGAACTCTGGTCCCAAATGCTTTCCGAGGTACTTTTGGGACATCAGGAACGGTTTCCAAAGAGGGCAAAGCGTGAGAGAAGATAAAGCAAACTGCTTAAAGAAGAGTTTGGGTGAGTACAATTTTGATCTACTGATGTTGATCTTGAGAGGCTTTAACCTGTACATATGATCCGATGATTCTTAAATTATAGGAAATTGTACTTAGAGATCATTGTGTTGTATTGTGACTGGAGACGAGAGACACAGCAGTGCATTTTTGACTTGATGATGCTCACAATCTAGTTTCTTTTGTTGCTTCTCTAGACAGTTAAAAGTACGTTTGCACATTAGATTGAGAGAAGTATCCTTGTGCGGAGGGATGAATCAGGGTTGATTTATAATTTGAGAAAATACAAGGAAGTTGCAGAAGTTTTTGAATGAGGATTGAAATGACAGAGACCAGAAAATAGGGAAAAGTACACCAGGAAGTGTTGAAATTATAATATGGAATGCGATGTCAAGTCCTAAAACTTGTCCGACAATAATTAAGTATGACAACTTTTAAAATAGTTTACTCGAGTGACTTCAGCTATTTCTCTCTTAGGAAAATTGCAGGTAAGATCTTATGGTGACACTTATTCTTTAAATAGTCCAGTGAGGCAAATTGTGATCTTTATTAGGCTTTAAACTGTATCATTTTGAGATTCAAACTCCAAGAACGGAGAACGCTCGTCTTCTTGCTTGATCCAGAAAACAATGCAAGCAACAACATTGCTTCAGCCAATCTTGGAGACGTTGCAGACGGTTGCGCAGACGTCTGAGATGAGATCGTGACTGACGATGGCATCGTTGCAGGCCACAATAGCTGCTGCTGAACCTAGGTTCTGCAGGGTCAGTTGAAGACTGGGTAGATCTTTAGTTATTCTGCGCAGGATTGGAGAAAACACCTAGATTTAAGCGCCAAACAGAACCTGTCCTTCATTTGAGATATATTAAGGAATGACAAATTTCCCATAAGTAATGGATGGCACAAAACTCAAAATCTTTCTTTTTCCCTCCAAGAAGTTCCGAATTCTAACGAATCTTGAGTTCGAGATACATTGTTTTAATCGGGGTTGTCCGAACATTTAGAGAACCGGGCTCATTCTATCGGAGTCGCGCAGTGCTCTTGCCTTGCTGCAACCAGATAACTACTGGAACATTAGGCCCCCTAGGTAGCCTGGACAAGAGCTGCCTTCCTTTGCACATATCAACCATACAACCGAGAAGGCCTGGCCTGGGGCACATATTTCAGTGGCCGCGATCATTTGGCTCATATGAATCGGGCACACGCAAGGAAATTTCCGAATCCAATATGATTGAGCTTACTCCGCCGTGTATCGAATGGTCAGTCACCGATACAGCTGCACGGCAGTGTATATCCTTTCTGGCTTGCATGTGTATTGGCTGTGAACTTCCTACTTCATAGATCCTGTCCAGATATGGAAGTGGGTTTCAGTCAAGTCAAGTACCCTACTCATGTATTGTTGATCGCCCTCAGATCACACTCAGCACCTCCCCCTCGATCACATCATGCTTTTTCTCGGAAGGAACGAGAGAAAAACATGGATAACACTCGTTCCTAATCAACCTCAAGGGCCCAGATTTCTTTCGAGAGGAGCAGCTCAGCTTGAAGGATGTGGAGGTAAACACGGGCGCTGTCGCATTGTGGATGATTTTTTAGCCGGTGGAGTCAAATCCCAGGATGCAAGAGAGTAGCAATCGAAGCAGTTCGAGTTAGATATGTGTGCCGAATGCGTCCTACCTTCTTTATGGGTTTATAATTAAAGTAGTGGTCTCGTTTCATTTTAACAGCAAATTTTAATGTCACTTTCTGACGAGGAAGCCTCGATTTTTCGCCACCCAGTTTACTAATTCATTGTACTTGTGGACCGTTGTTCGTCTCGTCGCTTTGGTTTTGTGGTTGGGCTAGATGCCGAAACCAGATTTTTTTCTCACGGTTTTAGGACATTGGCTTTGGGCTAATTTTATTAGTTTACATGAATTGTCAAAAGGATGTGATAGCTGATAAGAGGAGGAACCCTAATGGGGTATCTGTCAAATCTCAACGATCTTGATCACACCAGGACAAGCTATTTATCAAATAGTGGATTGGCACTTGGGACCCAAAATGAGACATAATTTGATCTGTCATGGGGCCTAGTGAACATTCATGAATCAAGTTATAAGATGCCAAGAGTGCCCATTTTCTTTTTTCTTTTTTTCCTTTATGTTCTTTTGGCAACTTAGTCATAGAGCCTGGGCAACAACAGTCAAATAGCGCGACACTTCATGATTAAGCAGAGCCCACATAAAAGCAGAAATGGACCAGCCATTCATGCCAGAGCCACAGATGTAAACATCAAAGCAATAGCAAGTGGGAGGAGCACTTGACAGCACTCCAACTTCATGCAAAGTTCCAGCTTCTGCAACTGTCCTTATAACTGAAATCAGGAGCAACAGTTGGTACAGCGACAACTGACAGCCCTAATGAATAAAGATTGAAAATAGCCTCCAGTTGCGCGAAATAGGCGGGAAACCGATTGAACCATCAGTCAGTACACTCGTTTAATACAAGGACTAAAAGGGCACTAGGTTTTTTACCATGTGAGAGCAGAGAGCCTGTACAGCTCTCAATTCTACTTCAAGTTATTGTTGAAGGACAGAAGCATGTGCACTGATGGCCTTATGATGGGGTCAGTTTTGGTCTCGGGAGCCTGTGATCCTGCTACTAGGTTTTGAGGTATTAAGCTAGGGAGGAGGAGCATGAGGGACACGCTTCTATGATGACTACTTTAATGACAAACACTGGTTAGGTTTGTGTCTGATAATCATTGCAGGGGTGAATAGTTTAATGAAGCTGATTGGGAATCTCTTCACCACACAGAATAATGTCAGTGAAATTATTTTAGTCAGCCTGATACGACAGCTACATCTTACTAGTGATAGGAGAACTCTTTTTTTATATTTACCGCACGCATCTTCGAGCTTGACGTTGCATCAGTCACAGCTGCTGGATAGATCTCCTACTAGTTGATGTCATACAGTGGCCAAGATATGCATTTTCGGACGTGATCTTCATGCTTAAACTTCAATTTCGTTTGGAACTAAGCATACCTCTTCTCAGTCAATAGAGCCTTCAATTTAAGCATTCAAGCTGTATAAATTAACCGCAGACTTTTCTTGGAACCCGAACCGACGGCAAGCTTTGTAGAAACAACCGGCTTCTGGCCGTTCCCACTTCATTTATGGTAAACGAAATGTTATCTGAAAATTTTCTGACTCTTTCTTTCTACCAACACGAGAACAAGAACAGACAGCATCTAGCTAGGGCTTTGCAGTGCCTGACTAACCGCTTCAAAAATTTTACCAATTATTCCGCTGCAGCTGCACACAGATACCGTCGAGTCTCCATCGGTTATGCATAAGAAGATAAGATGAGCACATGACGGCACAAGGTCACTGGCCCGGCATGAAAGCAACTTCACCACAGAGGGATTGATAACGATTTAGGAGATCATTTCTGAAGATAGAAAGTTGGTCCCACCTCAACAGGCACCACCAATCAGATTTGGTTGCATTATGACGCAAACCGTAACTAGATGTAACCAGCTAGTTGAGATCCCGTGATGTTGCTATTCCAGCAAGATCATTCTCATTAGTTTCATTTTGATGTTTCGACTAAACGAGATGGACTCTGCAGCCACATCTTTATAGTCAGTTCAGAAACTTTCTATCAACAACTTTTTATTATCTGGTGCAGCTTAAGTTAAACAGACGATGTTCGAAGAATCTATTACAAAAAGATCTTCAAAAAGAGAGAAAGCTGGACATAAGTACAAGGAGTTACGGCCTCAACTCGATCGATGTCCTTATCGATAAAAAATCGAGTTGAAATCAACAGTAGGACATCACCCCGCCAATGATGTTTTTAACCTAGCCTAATCATAGCATGTTTCACTTAATCTCCCTTTCAAAAAATTTCTCATCGCATTTGGGCAACTAGGAATCGTGTCCTTGTGCACACTTTTAAAGATCTAACCCTAGTCCTTCTCCAAGAGCCAGTGGTCCCCAACTTGCATATATAGGAGTTCATGCAAAAGAGAATCCCAATTGAAAATGGCTGGCACCAGCATAAACAATAGGAAAGAAAGGAAGGACAAAAAAAGAAAAGCCTCTGATTCTTTCCTAGTACAATCAGGCCACATTAAACTATTGATGCCACTGTGACTCTCCATCTTCCCACAAAATAAAAAATTAGCCACCTCCATGGTCAGTTCACAGTACAATCATTGCTGCAGCTGATTCAGAGGATCTACATGATGAAATAGAATATAGCCACCAAAACGAGATCGGATGGAATCATGAACATAATTGGAATCCAACAAACTCACCTATCAGGGAAAAAGTAAAAAAAAGCAGTGAGCTCATCACATGCGAAAAGAGAACAAAAATGGTTTCTGGGGTTAGCTCAAGGCTAAGGCACCGGCAGCAGTAGTAGCAGGTGAGATTCCGATTCTGAGAAAGATGACACACCCAGATCTTGTCTTTGTGCTCCAATCCCTCTGGACTTTGCTTGAGAGATCATAAGCTGTCATGCTCAAAATACAGAAGACACACAAAAGGGTGGGTCATGCACTGCTTTTGGCCTTTTGGGTTTCACTAATTTTCACTTTACTGCTGTGACTAATATGCCAAAAGATCTCCACTTTCCTTCCCTCAAAAAGAATATTGAAACAAGATAATCAAGAACCGGGGAGGTCCATCTCATCTTTGGACCGTTCCTTTTGGAGGCCGCCCTCAGAACCAAGCCGCCAAGAAAATATTATACTGCCACGCCCCGCCAACAAGGGTTTTCCTGTCGACTTGCGGAGAAGAAGCGTGAGCGAATGTCTCGTTACAGTCAATCTCCTCATTTCCACACATGTTGTTGCCTCTTTCTTCACATCTGTTCTTGTCCCTCCGCGCGTTCTTTCAACACGCAGCTCGAATCTTTACTTTCATGAAAGGTCGGTAGCCCGATCTTTCCCTCGGGCATGCAAGTGCCGAGCTTATCGATTTCGGACTGCGGGAGTTGCGTGTGGGAAAGTTCATGTACCGCAAAAAGTACGCAGCGAAACAGGTGCATAACGAAGATGTTGAATCGGTTGCTTCTAAGCTCGAAAGATCATCGATGCACGATTAGGCCGATGGTCGATAAGAGCATTTGCGTAGATTAGGCGATATGGAGCCTCGAGTGCGACATGTCGGTACGATGAAACGGAGCGAGAATTGTCATGAACCCTAGTGAAAGATTCAAGGTACCAAGCGTGCGCATTCAATTATCAGCAACGTGCAGGACGATCGAAGGACGAGATGATGAACATGCTTGATTGAAACTTTGAACAGACATAATTTAACCTAAACCTAGTCGATACATTAGAGAGAAGCTGTCGGTCCGTCGCGACGCGGTATGCTCGAAGTACAAACAAGGAAATCATCAATTCGATCGGCGCGACTCGAAGCGAGGTCAATGTCGACGTCGATGTCGAGAGTAAAGGGGGTGCAGAACCCTCCCATATAGCATGCACAATGCATAGGATGCTTGACCACATTGATCCCAGCCAGGGTCCACGGCTGGCAAACCCAAACAAGCACACGGTAGGTCCCTGAGATGACCTTGGTTCCACGCCGACCCGGCCCCAGGCTCATTGAGGGGGTCCTTGAGAGCGAACTCCCAATAGTGTCCTATTCAATCATCAAAAGGGTCTTCAATTCGGACATGCTTGGACCCAAACAAGGCCTGTGGTGAATGTAACAATCTTTCGAAAACGTTCTCGGCACGACACATTCGCGCTGCAAGGACCTACAAGGCATAACATGAACAATTCATGGATGCTCAACAACATTGATCGAATTAAGGTCCATGGCCAGCGAACCCAGACAAGCACTCGGTAGGTATGCCGACCCGGTCCCGAGCTCATTGAGGGGGGTCCTTGAGAGCGAACTCCCAGTACTGACCTATTCAATCATCAAGTCAATTTAAACGTGCTTGGACCTAAATGACATCGGCGGTGAATTATAACCATATTTCAAGAACGTTCTAGACGTGACATGACATAACTAGAAATAAGGTGAAGTTACGGGTAACCGCAAGTTCTGAGGAAAAAAGAAAACTTGTCCCGAAAATACATCCAATTAGGGTGATGCACGCAAGATTTTGAGCGGTTGCGGTGCGTTCGATTTGGCAATGAATCGACGGTGAAAGTGATACGTGAAAGTGAAGTCGCCCTTCCACTTTGCTCACTCCACAAAAGACAAAACGTGGGGCCCTTCTTCCTAAGGCCCTCTCGACCGTCCATTGTGCAAAGCCACTCCCTTTTTTCTTGCTTTGCAATTCCGTCCTAACAACTGGTGTTGGTTTAAACCATAGAAAATATGAAAAGATAGAACCGTCTCTCTCAATACAACATCCTCAAACCAACAATGTATGCACTCGCCCTATATATCTAGACCATCGATTTTTCTTATCACGGCATGTCATGATTTGGACCCAGTGGCGCGATAATCGAGGGCGCTCGCCTTTTTTCTTTATATTTATTTTGGCATTGCGTAGCGTGCCGATGCGGGATTTGCCTCCGATCACTTTAAACATCGTTTTATGTCAGGGTATAGTCAGAGGGATGATTGACATGATTATCGTGCCAAGGGTGCGTGTTTGGCACGATAGTCGAGTTCGATTCAATTCGAGTAAGGTTTCATTTTTGTTTAACCACTGGGGTTTGCCCCAGTGGCCATCCTTCCAACATGAAAAGGGAAGGTGGGGGATTTTGTATTCCTACCTTTTTAGAGAGGTGAGATGGAGATAAATTAGTTTTAAGTGTGAGTTTCGACTCCCACGCCCTATAAATAGGCATGACAAAAGTTTAAGAGTAAGAATTAGAATAAGAGTCATAAAGTAAAAGTAAGACCGAAAAAAAAAAATTATTTTGCTTCGCAAAAAATAAATGTTGGTATTATTTAAAATTATTAATCAATGAAAAATATCTTCATTATTGATAACAATTCATACATAATCATTTTTGGAGACGAGCAAAATGATCTTCTATTCTTTTATTTTGTAAGTGACATAAGTAATAATTTTTAAAAAATTATATTTTTTAAACAGTTCGTTTTTTGTTTATTCTGATTTCAATTCAATCATGTTTTTGAACTCTACTCTCGAAATTAGAGGATTAACGTCACCAATTTGAATTTTTTTTCTTTTTGGTCATAATGACCAATTTGATTGGCCATTGGCTTTGTTGACAAGACCATCCTTTTTTTTAAAAAAAATTAATTGATTTTGCTACAAATGTAAAGAGGGTCGTGCGTGTGAAAACCATGCGCTTATTTTCCACATGACAAGACCGTCTGCCAGGTTGGGCCCCACCGGTGTTGGGAGTACACGTGTAGGGAGGCAACAGGACAAAATTGCGAGGATGGGGCACAGGTTGCGCACCCACGTGGAGAGCGGGGCCCGCGCCTGGTCAGAATCTGACGTGGACGGATCTCATAGGGAGATTCTTCGACGTGAATAGTGCACAGCGCCAGAGGCGCGTGCGCACCAAACGCCGTCGCAACATCTACGTTGGATGTGCAGTATGAATTTTTAATTTATTGAATACAATTTTTAAAATTTTAATTAATATTTAAATTAATCCCTAGATTATATGAATATAACCAATGTTATCCTTCCATACATTTAAGTTTGGAAATAACATTGAATATCTTCATATAATTTAAATATTAGTTTGAATATGTACGGAAAGTTTGGAAACCATATTTATCAAATTAAAATTTCAGCAATGAAGTTGTCCATAAGTTAAACTTTAGGAACCACGTTGACCAAATTAAAAAAACTAAGAATCATATTGTATACGGAGTCATCTTTTAAAATCAATAATGTCAATTTTTTCCTCATATTATATATATATTCCTATGTGAATTTGAACATTATTTTATTCGTGGCTTGACTTTTTCTGATAATTACCGAGAAATTTCCGAGAAGATTATGGGGAAATTAAGCTTGTGCATATCTCTGTGGAATTTCTCCAAATGCTGACCTTATGACTTTCCTTTGGAAAACTTTGGCACTCAAGGGAATTTTCATGTAGTTACTCATAAAAGAATTTGTGAAGTGTCTCCATTATGTTGATCATTTGACTTTGAACAATTCACATTTGTTGGGACTCATTTCATTATCATAAAATTGTGTTTAGGGTAGGTGGCTAGGAGATCATGCTTATGAAAAGCATATGATAACTCTATAACAGTTTCCTAGGGTAGGGAGATGGAAATAAATGACTAAAGAATGTCAACATGTGCCCCTGAGATATTTATTAAGCGACAACGAGATTTAGTTATTAGATTCTTTTGGAACATTGCGGGTGATTACACTTCACTCAATTTCGTCCCTGAAATATATATATATATATATAATCAATAAATGATAGCACTTTGATAACTACCGCTTTTAACAATACCCAGTAGGATGGCTAGCGTATTTCTATCTTCAATGGTCAAATGGAAATTCTAATCTTAACTCACGTCCTCATTAAATTAACTTCAATCCCTTGTCCATAGTCAATGCACATGGACAAGATGCTTTGATCTATGCTCATGAAATTACTTGAGCACAATATATGAACACTTCTTGTCATTCAACATGCATGACGGGGTGCTTGATTCTAAGGTGGATCGGTGCCCAACCTATAATCGAGAATTGAATCTATGACCCCCAATTTCAAAAGATTGAGACTGTGAACCTAACCCACCAATGCTACAACTTCCCCTTCCCGATCGATAGGCAACCCTTTCTTATGACTTGGGTGAAAATTCGAAATTCTATAATCAAATGTAAACCCTGCATCGCTCTCATTACAAAAGTATATCTTCATTGGGTGGCCACGTGATCAACTGATCATACCGAAGACCCCCATTCGCATCATGAGAGCTGCTCGAAGTGAAATTCACAAGAGAGACTATTCGGACCCGGCCGGGGAAAACTTGAACCGACGTGACCCGACCCGACCCGACCCGGTTCGAACCCCCGGGAGCCAGACCTATGCTTGGTCAAGTCAATTGCCAATGCCAACTCGCTCACGCGCTCCACCGCCGCGCGTCCTTGCGGTGGCGTCTCCAATCTTTCTATTCAATTTTTAAAAAATTCCTCTTATTTTTTCCCCCTTCTTGTTTTTTTATATCATCGTGCCGTGGAAGCTACAGATAAATGCAGACGAAATGCATCTTAAATTCAAGTGGAATGAAATTTGTCCTCCTCGAACGGCGAACCCCGCTATATATACCCGCTCCCTCTGTCGATCGCACTCTATATATGTCAATCCCCTTTAGCGCCTTCTTCATCTTCCCGCATTTTTTTTCTTTCATTTTTTCTTCTTCTTCTTCTTTTTTTCTTGAATTCTCTGTTGAATTTCCGATCTTGGGTCGGTCTCGTTTCGTCCAAATTCGCCGGAATCCGGCCGCTCCCGATGGCCAAAGGCCGGAGACTGACGTCCAGCCGGAGCGAGCGCTTGTTGGGTAGCTACGGCTACGGCCACCACGGCTTCGGAGCCGCCGCCAACGGGAACGACGCCGCCGAGTTCGACGAGGACGACGTCTGGTCGGCGGCGGACGGCGGCGGGGCGGACGGAAGGATGGAGGACGGCGGCATGGAGGACTCGCAGCTGGGGTGGGCCACGCTCGCCGCCGAGGACGGGGGCGGCGGCGGCGGCGGCGGGGGGAGGCGGAGCCGGGCCGCGCGCGGCGGGCTGTCGCTGGCGTTCGAGGACTCCGGGGTCCGGCCGTCGTCCAGGATCGTGCACCAGTTCCGGGGGAACGACGCGGCGGCGGCGTCCTCGTCGCCGCGCGGCGGGCACGGGCACCACATGGCCACGTCGGCGCCGGTGAACGTGCCGGACTGGAGCAAGATATACCGGGTCGGCTCGGTGGAGTCGATGCACGACTCGGACGAGGGGCTCGACGACGGCGGCGACGCCGGGATGGTGCCGCCGCACGAGTACCTGGCCCGGGAGTACGCCCGGAGCCAGAAGTCCGCCGCCACGTCGGTCTTCGAGGGCGTCGGCCGGACGCTGAAGGGGCGAGACATGCGGCGAATGCGCGACGCGGTGTGGAGCCAAACCGGGTTCGACGGCTAATACCGCCACCGCTACCGCCACTGTTACCGCCACCGCCACTGCCACCGCTACCGCCACCGCTACTGCCACCGCCACCGCCGCCATCTTTATATTATTAGATTCGCCGTCGATGAAAAAATGTAAAATCGGGACGAGAAGAGGGGGTTGGGAATTGTATTCATCATTGTTAAAGGTAAGATTTTTTTTTTTTTTTTTAATCTCGGGCAGTGATTCGGCTGGGACGGGTCGGGTTCGGGGTCGAACCCAGGCCGACCCGGGATCCGAGTGAGCCCGAGCCCGATTGAAGATTTTCTGTGTCTCCTCTGTTTTTGGTTAGGTTGAAATTCAAGAGGTCTTCAAATTTCTGTCTTAAAGAGGAGAAAGAGTCATGTTCTACCTTATAGCCAAATCTCAAGTGTAATGGATTGTGGGTGTAGTGTTAGAGAGAGAGAGAGAGCTACGTTTCATATTTTTCTTTATTTTATGACCAATATCTCTAATTTAATATTCTTTATTTCCCCATTTTAATTATGCGGATTTATTATTATTTTTCCAGCATTATGGAAGTGGGTTATCGGTTAAGCTGATGATCATGTGACCAAGTTGCATGAACAGAATTGAATTGAATTGGAAAGGGAAGAGACAATCCTTAATGACCACGAGCTTTGTCCCGAAAAAGGACTGGACAAAACACAAAAAAGGTCACGACCAACGGTTGCTTTTATTCCATGTCGACCATGCACATGTACTATGCACTCTTGTTTCCTAAGTGCAACTTGCGTGCACGTACCGAACCTAGTTCGTCACGTGAACTTTCTCGTCTCGATGTTCCTGACTTTGTGAAGTTGTCTTTAGGATCAAAACGAATCACGTCGTAAGTAAATTAGATGATTGAAAGGCTCCAAATTTCACAATAACGATAGAGACATTTGACCTGTAGAATTGAAAGAAATTCTTCTTGTAGAATGAATTATGGCTCTCCAGGTCAATTGGAAAGTTTGCTTCCTTGAATGGCATTACTTAACAAAACCTAATTAAAGACCCCTCTGAACATATATGATAAGGAAGGTAACATATATAAATTAGGGTTAGATGTAGATTTCTAGTGAAGTTCAAAGGTATTTTCCCAGTTAAATGCTTGAGAGAGAGAGAGACAAAGTGAGAGAGAGAGAGAGTCAAGAGAGACCTGATATTTCCTTGTTAATTTGTGCATGGAAAATAAGTTGGTCATATTCAAAGCTTGACTAGCTAAACCACTTAGGTAATTGAATCTTTAAATACCTTTAGTAATAAGGCGATCGGAGTATTAATAAAGAAGTGATTTGATTATCTGTTTAATCATGCCTATTAACAATGTCGTGAATGAGGAAAATTGACGGACTGACTAGGGGGAGAACCCAAAAGATCCTTTGGATAAAATATTCACTTGCCCCTCTGCTATTTCCTTGTTAATTTGTGCATACAAAATAAGTTGGTCATATTCAAAGGTTGACTAGCTAAACCACTTAGGTAATTGAATCTTTAAATACCTTTAGTAATAAGGCTATCGGAGTATTAATAAAGAAGTCATTTGATTGTCCGGTCTATTCACGCCTATTAACAATGTCGTGAATGAGGAAAATTGATGGACTGACTAGGGGGAGAACCCAAAAGATCCTTTGGATAAAATATTCACTTGCCCTTCCCCCTTAAACATTCTATTCAAAAAGAAAGAATCTGGTCCTTTGTCCACCCCCTTCTTTTCTTTACCTTCATGATCTAACTTGACCTTCCTCTGTATAGTTTGGTCAAGAATCTCCAAAAAAAAATTCTTGATGAAGTATGGTCCTGATTAAAAAAATGGTCCTGATTGAAATAATCTTTTGGGGGGCTGGGGAATAAAGTGGACAAAATAATTAATTTGGCGCCCACAATGAGGATATTGGGGGAAAACCAGAGGGAGCTTTTGATGGAATGTGATGGGGACGGTTTGTGAGGTGGGCACTAGGGGGCAAAGCTTTCTTTCTCTCTTTCAATTTGGGGACTGGGATTGAAGGAAACATGAAGACATCATTTGAGAATGGATCCAAACCCTAATGGCTTTGCCTTTTTGAAAGAAAGAGACACCATTGGCTCTCAATTTTATTTATTTTTGTTTGTTAGGAAAAATGGGCAGCCATTTAAAGGGGCTATTGCTGATATTTTATACGAGGCATGATCAATTTTTGAACATGTAGGAAACAAGAGATTCTCTCGCTCCCTCCCCCTCTCTCTCTCACTCCATAACGTGCGATTAAATAAATTTTGATTTGATGTGTTTTTGACCAAAAGGACAGCACCTCTCTTTTGAATATTGAACAGGTGGTGTAGTCTCGCTGCATATGAAAGGGTGGTGATTATTCCAAGTACGGAGAAAAAAAAATATTCATCCCTTTTTGGTTTGTGGAGGACTAATAATCAACATAGGATTGAATATTTTGTGCATTTTGGTGCATTGGTGAAAATAGGATTTGAAATTAGGCCTCTTTTCTGTATTGCAACTTTGCAAGGGTTGGCCAACGGTCCCACAAGTCACAAAATGCTGCTCCGGCTCTTGCCCTTGGAGGGTGTATTTCACCACTAAATAGCTGTGAACAAAATTTCAATAAAGTGTTGACTTAGATGATAAAAGAGTTATTAGCTTATCTCCTTGTGGTTTTGAATTCAAGTTTTGTCATGAGCACTTAGGAAATAAAATACTAAAACTTAGTCAATATGGGGGAGTGAGATTGTCTGAGAATCGAGATATGTCAAAAGTGGACTGGACACTACTTGATCGCCAAATAAATAAAAAAATTTATCATAGAGAGAGATATCATATTTCTTGGATTCGACATTTGAACATTTATATTTATCCTTTCCACCAATAAAGAAATGCATATATCTAGAAAGTTTGGTGTAGTTAAGGGTCAACATAATTCGAATGATTAGGTTTCTAAGTTAAGACTGGGAATTGAATTGAAAAAACTTGCTTAAGATGATCTACATATATGTGTATTGCAAATCCTAAAACTTGCAACAAAAGTGCAATTTGAGTAATAAAACTTATAAAAAAATATAATCAAATATTATAACTTGTCTAATCAGTACAATTGAGTAATTCTATTAACTTTGTCTATTTAAACAAACAAGAAATACTGACGTGGTTTTTTAAAAATATTTTCTCTCTCCTGTGAGGTGATAACATGATTAAAACATGGAACACAAGACTAAAATGCATTTTAATTAAACTTTTTAACCAAAATATGAATTAAATTAAAAAATTTTAAAAAAAAAAAACACACAAAAAAGAGCCAAAAGGCAAGGGTTGTCGACCCTTGCTGCCATCGCCCTCATCACTAGAATGGGCTAATGGGGGTTGCCGGGCATCGGCCAAGGCTGGCAACCCTCGCCAAGGGCCACCATAATTGGGTGAGGGCCGACGACCCTCATCAAGCCCTTGCTTTTGGCTTTTTTTTTTTTTTTTAAAAATACTTCTATTTTATTTAAATAACATTTGTTTAAAAATTAGAACTTAATTCACATCATTGCCATTAAAAAAAAAAGCCACATTGGTATTTTTCATTAGTCTAAATGGATGGAGTTAACATAAACACTCGATTGTGCAAATTTAATAAGTTTTATAATTTGATTGCATTTTTGTAAGTTCTAGAATTCAGTTATATTTTTGTAATAAGTTTAAAGATTTCCAGTGTACATATCTTGATAATCAATAATTGAGCCCCCTTTGAAACTAGTCAGTTGTAGGCCGGTCTACAAGTAGAATTTGGACCTAACTCCTACGTTTTTTCCCTTATTTTCTTTTATATTATTTTATTTATTTATTGGGTGAAATTAAAGATAGAGAGGCTAGAAGAGAGGCAGAAATATAGATGGGAGTAAGTGGATTGTAAGCCTTTTGTTTCTTTAAACTTCTAGTTTAAAGTAATAGTCCTTGTAATTAATTAAAATTTAGTTCTACTTGCAAATCGGCCATTTGGTTCGATTCTAATTAGAAATGGGTTCGACTTTTAATTGGTGAATCAAACCAAACATGGTGGATTTCCAAAATTTTTACTTGTGAACCAACCAAATTCTCTTGAAACCAGTCTAGAACTAAATTGGCTAGGCCAGTTTCAGCAGGTTTTTTAATCAAATGTGGACTGTAGCTCACCCTTAGGTGTGCAACAACGTTCAGCACCTCGTATCGCATGAATAACCCAGGTTCAAAGCTTGGTTAACAATGTAATTTTTAACTAGAAAGGTTACATGTAATTTGGAATCGAGCAGATGTTAGGGAGAGGTGACATCTCTACAGTTCAAATAGTTAATGCACATCTTTGAGCATCTGCAATAAGGTGATGGGCTATTTTAAGTCCTATTAAAGTAGGCCTCTTTTGTGTATTGCAACTTTTGCAATGGCTGGCCAACGGTCCCACTTGTCCAAAATGCTGCTCCCGTTCATGCCCTTGGAGGGTGCATTTCACCGCAAAATTACGACTACAGCTCACTCTAAATAGCTGTGAATAAAATTACGGCGGATAACGTGTTGACTTAATTGATAAGAGAGTTAGCTTATCTCCTGTGATCGGGAGTTTGAATCCTGTCGTGAGCACTCCAAGAATAAAATCTCGAAATTGGCCGGTCAATATAGACAAGTGAGATTGTTCAAGGATTGAGGCGGGCGAAAAATGGACTGGACACTTTTTGGTAGCCAAATAATGAAAAGTTTATCATAAAGGGAGGTTCTGTGTTCCTTGGGACTTAGATTAGCATTTTTTAAGGACTTTTGGATTTGACTCTTGAACATATATAATTATCCTATTCGCCAATAAAGAAATGCATAAGTCTGGGAAGTCTGGAGCAGCCAAAAGATGAGTATGTTCCGAAATGATCTAGTTTCAAAGTTTGGGAGTGGGAACTGATTTGAAAAATCTTATTTTAGATAATTTAAAATTGAGTCCCCCTTTGGAATGGGTCAATTCTAGGTCGGTCTGCAAGTAGAACCTGGACCTAACTCCTTTGTTTTTCCTTTCTTTTTATTTTACTTTTTTTTATTTTTTTGTTTTCTTTCATTTTTTGGGTGAAATTAGAGATACAGAGACTAGAAGAGAGGCAGAAATCTATATGGAGTGAATGGATTGTAAGCCTTTTGCTTCTTTATAGTTAAAAGTAACATTTCGCAAAAATATTCCTTGTAATCAATTGAAATCCAGCTTACTTGGAAATCGGCTCTGGTTAGTTTGATTTGGTAGGGTTTGATCTTTAATTAGTGAATCGAACCAATCTTGGTGGGTTTCCAAAGTTTTTACTTGTGAACCAGGCCAATTCTTCCGGAAATTGGTCTAGAACTAAATCAGCTAGTCGGGTTTCGACAGGTTCTCAAAGTGAATGTGGACCATAGCTCATTCTTAAGTGTGCAGCGACATGGAACACCTCATATCACATGAATAACTGGGGTTTGAAACCTGGTTAACAGCGTAATCTTTGACCACAAAGGTTACATGTAATTTGAAATTGAGCAGATGTTAGGGACAGGGGACATCTCTACACTTCGAAAAATGTGACATCTTTAAACATTCACGATAAAGGTGATGGGCTATTTTGAGTCCTAGTAAATTGGGCTGCAACTGAACTGGGCTACATTTCTAGCATTTCTTAGATTCGTGTTCTTGATGGATTCTAGACAATTCAATTCTTAATCCATGTGATCAATCCAATTTGTGATTCTACTTTGGACATTGAAGAAAAGTAGGGGGATGAGGATGAAAATTTTGGGCCGTGGTGTAGCATCATGGGCAAGCTCCAAAGAAAGATCTTGTCATGTGTGGGCTTTTGGCTGCTTAAAAAGGCTTTGAATTGAGGAATTCTTTTCTTATTTTTAGCCTATTTTCCTCTTGAAAGTTTCTTTTCATGAGTAGGGATGATGGCATCGATGGGATGAGAACACGACTCTCGACCCTCCCCAAGTTCTATAAGGTATTTTTTTTTATCATGACACAGACTATTCAGGTATCTTGACTCAAATCATCTCCATGAATACATGTGAACCATCGCACTTGTCCATGTGTATCTAATAATGCTTCAAGTACAAAGGTGGCAGGCGCGGCCTTCCAAGATTAACATGAGATCAAGATTCCGTGATTTAACCACGCAATCCACATCATCTAGATCGAGTGTTTAACCGCATCCAATCAACCTCTCAGGGGTATTGATTTAATATTGGTTTGAGAAAATATTTTGAATCTTTTCTTTTTCAACCCCTTTTTCTTTTTAAGAAAACTCCATGTAGTATGGGGTAGGTTTGATTTAGGGATATCTTAAAATGCAAATTGGACTAATTGTACTTCCGAAAATCAACATGCTTTCATAAGGCACTGTGCTATTTAGATAACTAATAGACATTGATTGGTGTGGTGACAATATATTTACCGATAGGAATAATTGATTTCAAAATGGTAAATTCAGCGAAAAAGTTTGAATCTATTATGTTAGAGTCTATTTTTGGTTTTTTGGAACTATAAATTGTATTGGCTCCCTTAAGAACTAGCCTAAAACTGAATTAGTCGGTTTTCCCGAGAATAGTGTGTAATTTTTTTTTTCAAATTTTACATAAAATTTAAAGTAATATAACCATTACTAAACATACCACATGAACAGATCTGTGGCATAGTGATTTAGGCATTAGGTTTGAAATCCATCTCCAATATATCAATCTTTTTTAAGACAAAATTTTTTTAAAAAAAGGATATTTTTGTGGTTTCTTGGCCCAAACCCTAAACCCTCCAATGGTTTACAGTATTAAATCGAGAACCAAACTGGTCAAGGTGAGTTCTCCAATTTTTCATCCGATAGCTTGGCCTACATCAACCGACCTAAAATTGGTTGGTAAAGTCAGTTTGATTTGGTTTCCAAGTTGAATTGGTTTGGTTGCTAGCCACTAATGAGTGAATCGGAATGGTTTCTTAGTCTGTTTTCCAATTTTTTTTTTTGCTTGTGCTTAATTTGTTTGACCTCGATAATGATGACGAAACAGATCATCATTTCACAGAGATTAATCTGAAATATTCTTAACCATCCATCTCTTATTTTAAAGCCCCCTGATGTCTCGTTCCATCCACCACTTGTCCACAACTCAGCCAACGACTCGCAGTCAACTCCAATCAAGTAAATCCCGCCGACCAGCTGTCTACATTTCATGACTCAGGTTGCATCATGATAAGCAATTCATCTTAAACAAAAAAAAAAAAAAATCGAAATCCCTTTTGACCCTTGACACAAGCGATGGATTTAATACATGAACTTCATGTTCTCCCAGCAACATGTGTCTCCTACGTCTAATGTTGTTCTGTCATGCCAGGCTGCCACCTCTCCAGAACAGTTCTCAGAACCCCATTATACTACAAATGTCATTTTGTCCTGTTGTCAATGGTTGATTAGAATATTCAAGTAGCATGATCATTTCATCTGCATTGGAATATCGAGCCCCTCCAAAAATAAGCCCTCGAATCAGAGAGATGTTGGGAAAGTTATGGTCTTTTTTAGGAGTTCTCTCTTTTCCTTTTCCCCCTTTTTTTACTTGTTTTTTTTTTTTTTTGTTTGGTTATGGTGGAGTCTTTTCTTATTGGTTATTTCCAGGCTACTTTTGAATAAGAGCACATTGTGGCCCCATCCATTCACACAGTAAAGTCTGAACTGCATCCCTAAAATGGTGTCACCTTTTTCTTGCCAGATTTTGTAGAAGCCAGCTACAAGTCACTGGATAAGAGCAAAATCTCAAATTTTTTGATCCGGGTAGCCACTGTTCCTGCAACCTCGAGCTCTAGAAATCTGACTCTGTGAATCTATCTTCTCTTTTTGGAAGATATACCGGATTTCCTTCCAAATTTGCTCTCCAGCGCAGCAGGCATATCAATCAAAATCCCCACTTGATCCTCTTTTCCACACCCAATCACTGGTAAGAAAAATGGGTTGCCGGGGAAGCAAGGAGAAATCTCCACAATCTGGCGCAAATGGGTACTCGAGCACCACTGTCTCAGGGCAAAACCAAGCTTATCAACAAGGAGCTGCGGTTCAGACCCACAAGGTGTCCGCTCAAATGCCTCAACCAAGACCACAACAACAACAGCCGGCGAGTAATCCTGCACCAGTGAGCAGTGAGGTTGCTCAAAAGAGGCCTGCACCAGTGAGCAGTGGGGCTGCTCAAAAGATGGACAATACAATTCTGGGTAAGCCATTTGAGGACATTAAGCAACACTACACTCTCGGCAAGGAATTGGGTAGAGGTCAATTTGGCATAACGTATCTTTGCACTGAGAAATCCACTGGCCAGACTTATGCCTGCAAATCTATACTGAAGAGAAAACTTGTGTCGAAAGGTGATAGGGATGATATGAAAAGAGAGATTCAGATTATGCAACATCTTTCCGGTCAACCCAATATCGTTGAATTCAGGGGTGCTTATGAAGATAGGTATTCAGTGCATGTGGTGATGGAGCTCTGTGCTGGTGGGGAGTTATTTGATAGGATCCTTGCCAAGGGTCATTATACTGAGAGAGCTGCTGCTTCCATTTGCCGCGCGATAGTTAACGTGGTCCACATTTGTCACTTTATGGGAGTTTTGCATCGTGATCTCAAGCCTGAGAATTTCTTGTTGGCAAGCAAGGAAGAGGGAGCTATGTTGAAGGCCACTGATTTTGGGTTGTCTGTCTTCATTGAGGAAGGTGAACTTCTATTCCTCTTCAAGATCCACTTCTTTTTATGCAAGAAATGATTATCAGATTCTTGTGGTTAGGATTTTCAGTTTTGAGCTTGAAAATTGTTTGCTATGTGACTACGACCTCACTTACATTTGACAACAACATTACATCTTTGGGAATGGTTTAGAGTTGGACCAATCATCATCAATAATTAATGATGTACCTTGGTCTTCCAAAAGAGATGATCATAAATGAAAAGAAGAATATAGCCTGGAACCACGGTTTCATTCAATTATTAGCTGTCCAGTTGAAAAGGATGGCCATGATAATCATTGATGACTTTTGGAAAATGCTAGTAGATGAGTCTGCTTTGTTGGGCAAATTGTGAGCAAAAAAGTACTGCTAATCAATGGCCAGTGGTTTGGTTTTGGGATGAATGGCCACTGTTCGAAAATCACTTGACTGCAAAATCTTTTCATGGAAAAGCTAGTTCCTTGCTATGCTGTTGATGATAATAGGCTCACAGTACAGTGGAGGATATATCTGGTGAACTTGAGCATATTTTCTTTTTGTTAATTACAGTAAATTGCTTCATCTCCTTTTAAATGTACTAGCTGCAGTTCCAGTTGATTCCTTAATGAATCAGTTCCCTAAAAAGGATTTCTTGCCCTAATCAGATTTTGGTCAATTCCTTCTTTGCCTCGGCTTGCTTTTCATGGGGAGAGAAGAGAGGAGAAATAAAGAGTGGAAGAGAGAGAGGGTGGGGCAAGGTGGTATGACAGTTGAATGAGAGTTTCAGCCCTGCAACCTTTGCTTCATAAGTGGTGCTAGCTAAAGGTTAATTGCAGAGCAGGATGTCTTTTCATTTCCTTTGATAATTCCATAAATATTACGTTATCAGCCATTTCCATTTTGCAAGTGGTGATCTCCTGATGCTGATTCTGTGTTATCAATTCTAAAGTATGAGCACACTTCATAGGTTTCTCAAAGTAATTTACTTGGCATGTTGGTTGTACTCATCATACTTTTGATGTGCTTGTGGTGCTTTTGTCCTTTTTTTGTCCGACCCAGGAAAGGTGTATCGTGATATAGTGGGTAGTGCTTACTATGTTGCTCCTGAAGTACTACATCGTAGATACGGAAAGGAGATTGATATCTGGAGTGCTGGAGTTATTTTATACATTCTACTAAGTGGCGTCCCTCCATTCTGGGCAGGTAGATTTTGTCGATATTTTTGCTGCTTAAAAGAAGATGCTTATTGCACAGCAGTTGATTGCCTTAAACATTTAATTTATATTGCAGAAACTGAGAAAGGTATCTTTAATGCCATACTACAAGGAGAAATTGATTTCGTCAGTGACCCATGGCCATCAATATCAGATGGTGCCAAGGATCTCATCAGGAAAATGTTGACTCAGGATCCTAAGAAGCGGGTCACCTCTGCCCAAGTCCTTGGTAATAGAACCCAAATCTCTCTGTAGTTCATCATAATATGAATTCGTAGGCCTTATCTTGCCTATAGGTTTCTCCCAGTATTATTTGATGGATCTGTTACTGTTGAATATCTTTTAAACCGACATATACATGTGCATGCATTAATTTGGTGGAAAACATAGATATTCACTGTTCAGGATAGCGTTTACTCTTTTCAGGCTGTCCAGTTATCATGTTTGTGTTGTTGCTGGGGATTTGATGCGTCCTTCTTCATTTTGCATTCAGATTGTTTCATATCATTATAGAAATGACAGTTATATATTGCTGGTGTTGTTGCTATACAATAATCCATGGATTTAATGGTGTATCTCATCTTCAGTTTCTTTTCTTTCTTTCTAAAAGAAAATGTGGCATTCTGATATATGAAAATTCTTTGACCTGGTAAACTCTTGACAAAATATGGTCCATATGCTTGTCACCAACATTGGGATGTGATGCTTGTTGTAATTAGAACATCCTTGGCTCAAAGAAGGCGGAGAAGCATCAGACAAGCCAATAGACAGTGCAGTTCTATCCAGGATGAAGCAATTCAGGGCAATGAATGAGATGAAGAAGCTTGCATTGAAGGTAAACCATTTATATAGGTGCACAAGTGATGTGCAGAAGGAATCATCATGAAATTTGCAAGTTGTTATTATGTGATGTTATCGTAATTATTCCCAGGTGCTTTGACTTCTGATAATGTATTTTTCATCCAAAATTAAGACAGAAATGAAGTTCTGTCCAATGATTATTGAATCTTTAAATTTTTAAATTAAACAGGATCAAAATAGAGGTACTTCTGGAAGAAACTCTCTCATCACTTATTTTTGGCAGTTCTAGGTTGCAAACTATGATTTAGCCATGTTATTGTTGGTAGTTTCTCCAAGAATGTTTGCCTGTAGCAAGGCAGCAGCTGCATGAAATATTCTTTTACGTAATAAAGCCGGCTATGGTAATGATGCTTATTGTAAATATATCAGGGAATAGTGTAGAACTTGCTTTTGAAAATTGCAACTCATCCATTCATTTTGGGCAGTGGGTCTATTGGGACTGGGCTTCTCTTACTACAGATGAAGTAATCTATTGTTAAGTTACTTTGAGGAACTTCTTTTGCACTTCTATCTCTTTGCTTAAGCAGAGATGGCTGCAATTTCATGAGAACTTTGTAAGTAGTCATCCTGTCCAGTTGATTTGAAAGACTAGCTCAATGTGCTGTATTTAATATCTGGGGCAGTATAAACTGACAATAGACCACCTATTTTGGAATGATATACTCATTGATAGGATGGTTCTTCCTATTCTGTTCATTTTGTTTGTTTTGTCAACAGGTAATTGCAACAAATTTTTCTGAAGAGGATATCAAAGGTCTTAAAGCCATGTTTACGAACATGGACACAGACAATAGTGGCACGATCACCTTTGAAGAGCTGAAGTCTGGTTTGGCTCGACTAGGATCGCGGCTCTCAGAGACTGAAGTAAAGCAACTTATGGAAGCTGTGAGTGAGATATTTAGAGTAGAACCTTAATCACTGTATATCATATCTATCTATACTTGTCAATCTAATCCCTCTCAACATATTTTACAGGCTGATGTTGATGGAAATGGTTCGATTGACTACATTGAATTTATATCGGCCACAATGCATAGACACAAGCTAGAGAGAGATGACCACCTGCATAAAGCGTTCCAATATTTTGACAAGGATGGCAGTGGGTGAGTGTTACTATTTTCTTGTAGAGAGATGTGAGCAATTTATGGCAAATTAGTTTCCTTTTCGCAAGCTTTGCTTCATTTGATAATAGTTATCTTCTTGATATGGTTTTGAGACATCTGTTCTCCAACAGTCATGTACATCCTGTTGGCCCCTTCTAGCTATAAGTACTAGGCAACGAATTTTCTTAGTTCATCTTCAGCTTCTGAGAAGAAGTGAGCGAACTTAATGTGATTATATTCAAACAATAATAAAAAGAATAATAATAAGTAATAATAATAACAATTGTTTGTATGATTTGGTGCTAATATTTCATGGTTTCTGAAAAGATTGTGAAGAATGGCTAGGAAGTGTAGTTTCTACATGAAGTAAGATCTTTGGATAGCCTGTGTTGATGAAAACTACCACTCAAAATGCTCTGACAGTTACATTACCAAAGATGAATTAGAAGCTGCAATGAAGGAACACGCCATTGGTGATGAAGCCAACATAAAGGAGATCATTGCAGAGGTGGACAAAGATAATGTAAGTCAGTTTTGTTGATTCTGATTTTATGGCCCCACACACGCGCACACACAAATTTGAGCTGATGTTTTCCGATCGTTGTTATATAGGATGGAAGGATTGACTACGATGAGTTTTGCACAATGATGAGAAGTAAAGCTCAGCATCCTGGAAAGCTTTTTTAAGTCACATAGTTAAAAAGCTCTTTGTTGGCAGAAGTATTTTATTTTTCCTTTCAGGTGAGTGCTATTATGTTCCATAAATCAATCTGAAGTAGAGTGATGAGGAGAGTTACGGTCCATCCATCTTGGTTTAATGAGTCCATCTTTGCTCTTGCTCACATCCCTGCTATTCTCATTCTCCGGGATGATGTTTGATTGCTTCTCACCCCATCTCATTATCGCAGTTGATGCCTGCTCCGATATCATGTATATTATGATTTGGGCTTTGTTCTGTACCCGACAATAAAGAGGAAGTCTTTTTTTGCGAGTAATTGCTCATGACTTTGTGCATATGGCAATGCACCTTTTTATTATTATTATTATTATGAATTATTGTACGTTCAGCAGGTTGATTTCTAATGAGAGTCTATAAGTTAATTTTTAGATACAGATCCCATCATATGTCAGAAGATCTAAGGCATTCATGAATTGAGAGGCTGCCTTTCTAATTGGCGCACTTCTTTTATCCAAGAAACAAGTCTCTTTAAAATGTTCATCCACATCATTTCTAGACATTCACTTCTTCTGCTACTCGCATTATCAACTAATTAGAGTCAATTGTGGCTTGAGATTACAGTGATAATAAGCTCCTCAAAAGTCAAAATGGATGGTGATAAGCTGACTTGGTGGTCCATCTGAGAATAGATTTTCTGGGGGCAACTCTTGGCCTGATAATGTTGGAGAAATTCCTTATTATTTTTCAATTATGACAGATCTGATACATCACCCTTATCATCTAGGTGTGAGATCTGAAGTCTGCATTACTTTATGATCTCCCAGTCCCCACCACTGACGTTTGGCCCATTTAATAATCCCCCTCTCCCAAAAGACATTTAACTATGAAGGGAATTAGCTTAAACTATTTCTGCCGACACCTTCCTTTTGGTTTTTGCTTTACTTTTAGAAGCAATATGGGCTCATTTTTTTATGAGTCTCCGCAGGAAATTTCACATTTCCATCCATCATCGCGACATCAAGAAGACAACTAACTTTGAGGTGCATGAGTCACCAACCATTATCACCACTGAAATCCATGCATCTTCCACCTTCAACACCATCTATCCAGTACATACACGCCCCATATCCTTATTGAACAGATGGGATCCTCAGACAGACATTAAAACTAGACAAAGAAGGGACAGGAAAGCTAGGACAGCCACAGTCCACATTTACTAAACACACTCTATTAAAAACAAACACCATCTTATTTAGTCCTCACGATACTCTTATCTTCCTCTTGTGAACAAGGGAGGAATAATTGGCCATGGCGAGGATTGAACCCACACTGGAGATCATGGAACTTCTAGTGGTGTTTGTTGGCAACGTTGCATTGCCTCCTGATCTCACCCTTGTCTCCGGTAAGCGGGTTGTTCTCAGAAAGGATGGTGAGGGCTCTGGCGAATTCCTTGAAGAAGTAGTTTTGGCTCTTGGCCATCTTCTTCACATAGGGCTTGGTCCTTTATCGACGGCTAGCTGGTGATCCACCAGGAGCAAGCCCTTGTTGTCCAATATGTTCCTGTAGTAGTTGTTGTCGAATATCATGGGGGTGCCACGGTCGTTCCTCACGTACTGCACGGCCTTTGGGTCAGGGATCGGGTCCGGGCACTTGTAGAGCATGTGCTCCACGTGGTCAGGATTGAGGGCTGGGTCAACCTCTGGGTATAGCCGCTGAACCAGCTTGACGCAGTGGGTTCGGCCCACGCTGTGTGCTCCTGTTAGATGCAGTATAAGACATTGTTAGACTCCATCAATTGCAGGCAACGGACTCGAGTGAGAATGGATTTGGGTTGAGTATGAATGCTTTAAATCAGACACTAGTCAGAAGCTTAGAATTAATTCAAGAAGCACCAAATGAAAGTACCGAGCAAGGCAACCACTCCAGGAGTATCAATGCCCATCTTTGCAAATCTTTCAAGCACAACAGACATGCTCTCGTTGTGGTCTGGCAAGTGTTCCTCAATGACATCTGCTCTGCTCCTCCTGCCATCTCTTCTTCCAGTTTTCAGAGGAATTTGAGGGCCTCCTAGCTGGTGAGGAAAATAATATAGCTTTTAAAGTTTAGAGAACAGATTTATGCCAGCTCTGCTTAGATTTAATAAAGCCCATTGATTTTCTTTTTCCTCCCATTTTTTTCTAAACAGTAAAATCTCAGTAAGATCTGAAGTTCATGCAGCTGTCCTTTTTGATTCTTATAATCAAATCCTCCCTAAAGCTGAAACTGAAAATCCTGTAATAGTTTTCTTGTTTGGCCAGAAATAAAATAGTTGTTGCAGTTATGAGTCAAAAGAGCATTTAATTCAAGAAAAGGGCACTGAGATCAAGGTCAAAAATGGAATTTTTGCCATATCCATGGTAGTGCTCGCATGATACCTCCCCCAAGTAGGAACTGGAAGGGATCAATCACAGCTAGATTTTCTTCCAGAAATGTATTCTTGAAATATCTACTATTGTCTTTTTTTTTTTTTTTTTTTTTTTAACAGAGTCAGCAAAAGATCATAGAATGTCATGAACTAGACCCATTTGAAAATCTTTTTATAAGTCGCATCTGTGAAACAGATACAGTCTAGGAAATGACACGAGCACCGCATGCAGAGAGGAAAATTGATAATCTGGAGGGTGAAAGATTCATAAGTACCGCAACAACGCCATCTCTAGCAGACAACACCAGAATGTCTGCACAAGAAACAACTCCAGGACATTCTCTCTCCACAGCCTCCTTGATGGTGTCAAGGTACCTGAAGTTCCTCATCCCAAAGCTCCTGTCCGTCTCTTTCTCAGAGAGATCCCTCCTTGTTGAGTCCAGGAGCAATGAAGCATCGCAAGACTGTGCAACACCCACATGCCCAAACAGTGAAAAGATCAAAACTTTAGCTTCAGAAGGCAGCATTTCTTTGGGTAAAAAGAAAAAGGCAAAGAAAGATGAACAAGACTGCAACACCTTTAACTTAAATTCTTGGAAAGAAAAACGAAAAGAAAAGACAAATAAGCAAATGGAAGGAAAGCTAGCTCACTTGAACAGCACAGTCATGGAAGATGTTCCTAAGCCAAGAGAAAGCAGTGTTCTTGTGGCGCTTGTAGAGAAGCTTGACTTGCTCTTTAATGATGTCCTCAGCCTGAGGACAAGTGTCCTTGTAGAAGTCTATCACCAGGCCAGACCCTACCTCAGCCTCACCCTCTGCATAAGCAGAGTTGATGATTGTGGCTGAGAAGGATAAGAAGATGGCAGCAAAGAAGAAGGGAGCTCTGAAACCCATCTCTCTCTCTCTCTCTCTCTCAGACACCAAAAAAGTCACTGACCTTGCATTCGGGTTCTCCTGGATACTCCCTTAAATAACGCAAGGGGTTCAAAATATTTTAAGCAAAATAGTTAAAGAAAGGGACAGTGTCAAAGTAGGAATTGCAATCTGATGCTTTTAAGCCTTTTCTTTTCACATTGTGTCTCCAAAATTTACTGCTAAACGGCTGGCTCTTGACATATTTTTAATAATTTCTTGCTGGAGTTTAGAACAGTTTTCCTGGGAGAGTGTCCAGCAAGCTAGTGAAGAGGCATTTATGGAGATAAAGATGCTGACCACTGTTTGTTTTCTAAAGTGAACTACTAAATTAAGAAATCTTGATTTCATCTATCTTTAGTTGATTTTGAAGCTACTCTAGTTGTTCAATGACAAACTTGTATTCCAAAAATAAAAAAACTTGGTTGACTCTGAAATTATGAACCCTTAAATGAGTTCCTCTTTGAGGTGGTCACCAAGTTGAGATGATCCATGACTGACAGTACCTTGATCATTTCTGGCTTTTTCCATCCATTTCTTATGTCATCCACAGTTGACACTGACTTCCCTTTCCTTTTCCCACAGATACCACACCCATCAAAGTATAAATTTTTTGATTTTCTCTCCCTTTTGTGTTAATGATAGAAGCACCAGAACCAAATCTATAATGCCCCTAGAAAGTAGCAACACTGCATGATTTATCTGGAGGTAACTCTCAAGCCATTTGATATGATTGTGGGGAAAAAATAAAATAATTCACAACATTCTTTTCTCCACTCCTTTTTTTTTCTTCCTCATATTTCAAGTTCTGCAGTGAGAATTTCCCAAGTTATACTCTTGAATCAGACAGAGATAAGAACAAAATCAAGGGCATAGTCACATGTGTGCCCCCAAAAAAAAAAAAAAAAAAGAGAGAAAAAAAGACAGTCATGTGGAAGAGAGCGCGTTGTCCTGGACTAGCATGGGGCTTGAATTCTTTAGCTAGGAAAAAATAGAAGGGGAGAAAACATAATATCTGCAAATATGTAGATGAAAGTGATATTTCAATTCTCAAAAAGTGGATATTCCAAAAGTAATATTTTCTGTCTTTATTGCTAACATATACCTAATTAAGGGACAACCAGTAGAATCAAAAGATTCTAGGCCACCTATTTTATTTTTGTTGGACACTTATCCTAGTTTTGAAGTTTTTTTTTTGGGTACAATATAACTTGAATGTAATACAAAGGAACCTATTTGATCTCCTAGAACCAAAGGAAATAGAGACCATTGGGGCACGAGAAAACATATGCATTGCCTAAGGCAAAATTCAATAACCAATATGCTTGTGTTGTCAACCCTATTAAGAGATTCAAATCCAAATAGATAGTCCTAGAGTTCGGCCCTAATTGCCATTTGAATAAATGATTGCCCACTTCACCGCATTTCTTGAGTTGCCATTAGCAAATCAACATTGATAATCAATTTATGGGATCTAACCATCGGATTATAATGTCAAAGTTTATCTTAGCTGATGTAGCATTTCATGGTCAAATTCGAAGAAATTAGTAACATCAATTGACATCTTATTTCAATTTGAACAATTTTCCTATGATTGACCTAACAAAAAGTGACAAATTACGTCCAAACTGATATTGAGATCCAATTTTATGGCATGGCTCAAACTAAGCTAGCCAAGCCGAATGATTAGTCAATACCGACACTACCTTTTTTTTTTTTTTTGGGACTCGTTTGGCTCTTTTGACATTTTTATAAGATCCGTCTTAAGATAAGATGGGACTCGTTCGGCTCTTTTGACATTTTTATAAGATCCGTCTTAAGATTAGGTGGGCCCAATTTAATAAAATAAAGTGGGCCCTTTCCTTGTCCCCCAAATAGGAAAGTCATCCTCCCGAATTCCCAGTTAAGGAATATTTACAGAATTTTTCTTTTAATTTAAATCAAGCGGCAAATACATTTTAACCTTTTTTTAACCCAAATTGGCTGATATTTTCACCATATAAACGTATTGATACTTAAATTAGTATATCAAATTTCAAATATTTTCCAAAATTTTAGATCATGATTTAAATTTTAACAGGAATACAAAGATCTTTTGATACCTACCAAAATTGTCATGATCTTCATGAATTACTAAATTTAAAAAAAAAAAATGAAACAGTAATTGAAGAGAATTTGTCAATCCACTTGCTTACATTAAAAGAGAGATTGCAAGGACAGACAATGAATGACCTAACCACTATCAATCACGTTTCTTTACTAATGTGCAAATAAAATAAAAATATATATTGCATGGAGATCCACATTTGCGTACAGGGCATGGCACTTGTAGTTTGAATTGGAGGGCAGCCGTCCACGTTTAGGGAAACGATCTTAAAGACCCCGGTCAGACGATTCACTAGATCTTGTGAATTCCGAGTTATTTCACGTGATCATATGGATGAGATCGCTTGCGGTAGTCCAGATTATACTCAGTCAAAATGGGTTATTGACCAATTTTTTAATATATTTTTTTTTTATGAACCAATTTTCATATAAGTTATTTATATTCAATGAATGAGTCATTCCAAATAATAGATGTGTCAAATAGGTTCACAACTTCCACTTAACTCAACTTTATGACTCTCTCTCTCTCTCTCTCTCTCTCTCACATTCAACCTCCCACTCGCTCATTCCGTGATCTTACCTCAATTTGGATGACTTTTCCAAAATTAGGTTAAATATGAAAATGTTTAGATAATATTAGTCAAGTCAAGTATAGATTAAGTCCAATATGGGTCATTAAATTTCTTTGCATGAAAATGGATCAAGATAGATTAAATAAATCAACTCAAATTGAATCATTTTTGACCCGACCACTCATCTGACTGGTCTAGGTGCAGCCAAAAAAATTGCTCGGTGTACATGGAGTTTTCTATGAAGCTATAAAAATCTAATTCCCAAGAAGGTGATGGCCGCAGAATTGAACAAGAGCAAAATCTCATTTGTTGATCATAGAACTTCTCGAGCTTTGGTGTCGAGGCACTCTAAATAGGAGATACAAAAGAATTTAAGTGATTACGACGGGTTTCGATCGGAGAATCAATCTCCCGGTGGACCCATAGAAGATTACCAGGTGTACATGTTCTAAAAAATCCCTAGTTTTTCGGAACACATTGTTTTGGATCTCGACCTCTGAAATATTCATGTAGCGATTGAAATGCAAAACGAATCATTCATACATCCAGAATGTCTAAAAGCTCTACTTAATTTTAAGATCAAATGATCTATCCGTCATATCCAAGAATCGACACTTATCACATAGGTGACAATTTTCAACCCGACTTGAGACAAATTCAAAATAATCGCCGCTAACATTAACAGACGTGGCAATTACAACAGAGGAGGAAGCGATAGAACATGAGAATGGCAAGGCCGCACCAAGAAAAGGCCAAGAAAAGGGTGCCATTACGCTACACATCTTCGCTGGAACCATGCAAGAACTCGTGAGTCTTTTTTTTTTTTTGTCAATCCTACCCTAACTCTCAACATGAGTTTAAAAAGTGCGCTTATGGACTGCCCTAAAGAGAATCTGGAGGCACCTTGATAACGAAGTTCAAATATCTGACTAAATCAAGTTTGACATGTCTAAAATGAGCCCTAATCACAGCACTAGGCAGTGTTTGCAGGAAAAACAAAACAGCGACAAGCGAGTTGAAGTTAGCCTGCAACCGTTAGTAGTTCCGATCTATTCTCATCCCAATAGTTGAGAGCACATGAAGTTCAGCATGACACACAAGTTGTATGATACTTCTAGCTTTGCTTTGCCTATCGACTATTTTATCATCCGTTGCCTTGAGGTGTTTTTCTTGTGGTGATACCTGTCAAGTCCAGTAGAGCTAACCACAGTTTCTTGTAAAGCATATCCTTTTCCTTCCAAACCCTACAGGCCTCCATGTCTCTCCCTTGTTGAGCAGTATTGCCTTCTTCCAACTCTGTTTATGTATAGTTCAAAGTTTCCAATGCATCTCATTCCTCGAGAATATATTGAAATTTTCAGTGCTAAATGCAATAGTTTTCGTCATCCAGTGTCACCTTTGTTGAAGTTTCTTGGAGGTCATCAACTTACTACAAAAGCAACAATACATAACTAATGTCGATCACCACACACTAAGAATTGTGTAATACATGCAAACTAAATCAATCATAATCTGCCACAGCGTACTGAATAGAGAGTTCAGTGTGTTCTCATTCATCATTAGCGATTAAAATGTAAAATCAAATAATCAAGTTATAAATAACAATTCCTATGAATTCTCCTATTCTGAAACTCACTTACAACAAGATTTTTCAAACAAGAAAATGCTATTTGAACGACAAGTGAGTTGTCCAAGATTATCCAATCACTCCCACTGAATCACAATCCCATCTATACCATTCTTACATTCCTTCATAATTTTAGAAATTTATTACTACCGAAAAGTATATTATTTTGGTTTTGCAGCTATTTCGAAATAGACCACATTATGGAAAATGAGTTATTTGAAAAATATTTTACGAACAATGATTGTTTATATCGTCTAGAGAAATCAATGGAACATGTTTCCATCATCGATAACAATCTATGCCTAACTATTTTTGTGGGAGATAAAAAAAAAAAAAAAAATTCATTCAATTTGTAAGCGATATAAAAGATTATGTTTTGGAAAATGTTTTCCAAATCATTCATCTTCAGTGAAACGAATACACCCTAAAAAAAATTTCATAGATAGTAATTATTATGGCCAACTTTACTGTGTTGCCCCCCAAGATGCTAGGTTTGACACATGCATGCTATGTGCCATAATCAAATTTTAGCAAGCACTTGATTAGCACAACTCAGCATATTCTTTGTCAATGGTGTTATAGTGAAAATCCACAGAAGTTGTAGCCCAAGTTTGATTAAATTGGATGCACTAATTTCAAGTGGAGGTCATGACAAGTAATTGGACAAACATGTAGCAAACATGGTAAAGCTTGCTTAAATGAAACGAGAAGCAAATACCATGACAAATGCTCTTCACAAAAGCAATTGATAATCCAGTGCAACCACATCCTCTCTTTTTCACTCTGCCTCTTACTATGTTGTCACATCAAGTTTTGAACATACCTTGTATAATCATGACTAACTCTGTAATATGTCTGCATCTAACATCGAGAACAACATGGCGAATGTGTGGCGCATACCACTTCACTCTCTCCACATGTTCTATCACAACTTCCCAAGGATATCCTGCAAAAAGCCAGCAACCACAACAGTGTTGGCGGCTTGTATTCCACATTCAAATGATCTTTTAGTACAAAGTACTTACCTTCAGATTTAGCAATTTCATGCATTGATTGTGAAACGTACTCAGCCCATGTACTCTCCTCTGAATCTTTCACATTTCCATGCACATGTAGCATCCCACCTTCCTTCCTACATTGACATGACTGACTTTGTGGGTAGACTAAAATATTCAAGACTGTACTTGAGCTTAAAAATATGATATCCATCACATGAAACACAAAAGATATGACATTGTGGTACTTGACAATCTAGTGCAGAGCCTTGATGCTGAACCTAATTTGCTAATAGTGCATTTCATCCAGCCTACACTGCACTACACATCGAACTCTCGCCAGGGGTTAATTTCATAATTCCACAAGCAACCAACCAAGAGCATTCAACTCATAATACCCCCTGAACAAGATTGATTTCAGTAATTACATATTAAGTTTTTATTTTCAAAACCACTAATTCCAGTTAATGCCACATGATAATCAGTGAATTGGAAAAAAAATAAAGAAAAACAGAAAGACAACCTTCTGTCTTCATTGCTATGTATGTCTTATATGGATATCCTGAAAATTATTCTAAATATCTCAGTAAATACCCACTCCCTCCAATTGTCTCCTTTTCCCAACTCTGCTAGTGCCTGCCTCACATTTATGTCACTAGCCAAGATGACATTCTTTTTCAAATTGAACAAGCTAATGGAAGTGTCTATTGCCATTGTATAGTGGATTGTCATTGCATGAGATGAAGGATTCACATGATGAAAGAACTGAGTCCCCTACCATTCTGATCAGTTACCTGCATGAGAGAATGACCTTGAGCTCTAAGGACAATGCTTCAAGGTTTCAAATCTTTTAGCATGGCCAATGGTTGAAAGTCAAACTTTAAATTCGCTTAAGGTAATATAATGTAACTACTCCCCCATGGTCTGCTTAAGCAAGGTCAACAAAAGGTGACAGGCTGTCTTATGATCCTCACAAACAGG
Source organism: Eucalyptus caleyi (assembly GCA_014182885.2). Lineage (NCBI taxonomy): Eukaryota > Viridiplantae > Streptophyta > Magnoliopsida > Myrtales > Myrtaceae > Eucalyptus > Eucalyptus caleyi. The sequence goes on from CM024470.2 coordinate 53,641,628, forward strand.
AGAATAAAGGTAGCCAGGAGCTTGGAGGAATGAGAGGAGCACACAATATCGTTATTCGAAATCAGAGACTTCATCAATGAATTTAAGGATTCTCTAACCATAAAACTTTCCTGTCATAGATGGCTCCAATCCCCTCGTTTTGAATTTTCATTCATTGACAATTCAATTCAGAGGTCCAAAAGAAATACATTCAGTAAACATGTGATTGTTTCAAGATGATGTTCAGAATTTTCTAGCTTCAGACAAACATAAATATCCCTGAAATTGTGCCACACAAACACTTTCACTCAGAAAGCATAAACCCAAGAAATTTTCAGCTTCTCATCATACAAGATCATCTGTCAAAATTTTTCTGGACAGCTAAACACATTTATGAAGAATGTAGAGCGAGGAAAGTCGAAAGTCACCTTAATGACCTTATAGCAGTTACCCAGCTGCCCTCACTCGATGGAAGGAGACCAAGACACACTCGATCAGCAACCCCCTATAAGAAAGCATCAAGGAGTCAATATCAGATGCAAAGTTTATTCATACCATCCTTCCAAAAACCATAGGTTAGAATATCTTGATTATAGAAAATAAACAAACCCAATCCACAAGAGAACACTTCACAATCCAATAAATCACCAATACACATTGTAAATCAATTATAGACAAAAAATGATTATCCCATTCTAAAATAAATCCAATGCTTTACAACGAAGAAAAGAACCTAAAAGCGTTCACAAGTAATTTTAGAGTTACCAAGATTATGTAAGTTGACTAGATGAGTCTCATGAAATAAGGAGTTGCACAATGCAAAAGTTTAACATAGCACATTTATTCTGTGCAGGATACATAAAATCAAAAGTGAACCCATTCACTGATTGAGAATCAGACTCCAAGAACATGCTTCCAACCAGGTCTGCAATAACTGACAGAAATAAAAGGTGCCAAGTCACATTTTGTACGAGAAACATGATCCCTACAAGATTCAAAGTCAATTCCAATGTATTAAAGACTTCCAGGAACAGTCCCTCCAAAGTCAGTATATTTCAAATCCTCTTCAGATTCAAATTTAGTACAATAAGCTATTAGAAGTCAGCTGTAACTTTTGAATCGTATTAAATCAGATCAAATGTAAATCATTCATAAATTACCCACTTAACTTATTTCAGAGCAAGTGGATACCAGATTACACTAGGCTGCAAACAAAACATATATATATATAAGGACAAATCAATCCCACCTTGGGTGCTGTGATCTGATTATCTCCTTCAAGAATGACACAGCGATCATTAACTGAATTGGCCTGCAAATTGTGACGTAGTGCCTCAATGGCATGAGGGTTCCATTCACAGGCATATACTAGCTTAGCCTGAGCCCTGATCAATAGAAGGTTTTGTCAGAAGGACATAAAATTAAAAAGAACAACTAAAAGTGAGAGAGATATTAAAACTAATTATCACAGTTTCATTGTTGTAAATTGATAAGCAAGAATGACCTCTCACTGTCAAAATCTACCGGATTTCTATTGGTTAGATGTTGCAGCCTTATAATGCAAACTTTATTTCTTTCCATTTTCATGATACCCACAGCCAAATCAAAGGTGAATAAGAGCTAATCATACCTAACAAGGAAGGGCAACACAAAGTATCCAATTCCAGCGAACAAATCAACAACAACTTCACCTCCACAATCTAGACGAGCCATGCGAAGCTTCTCGGAAAGATTGCCCCATGAGAACATGCACTTAGTAGCATCAAAAGAATACAAGATACCATTTTCACGGTGGGCAACCCAACCATCATCACCAAAGAGGATCTTCAGAGTACTGTCCCTCGTAGAAGTAGGTGCAACATAGCCCTACAAAAGCCAGCAGAGTTTATTTTAAAATCAACAAGAAAAAACACAAAAATGCACCAGAAGTTTTCAAGACAAGATGAATCGTGATTTTTAAGTTGTCTATTAGAAGAGAACCAGGTTTCTAAAAATCAGAAAACAATCTGAGAGGTATGTTTTGCAAAGGCATTTCCAGCTCTATGGCAAACAGAAAGTGAAAGCTTCAGAAAAACTGATAAGATATAAAAGGGGCAAATATCCCCAAAAAAATGTTACTACACATATGCCATGTCCTCAGTCAATTCAGAAATTCAGAACTTTTTCATTTAACAAATACAAAGAATGCACTAATTCTAAATGCACTTCTTGATGCCACATTCAGAACCCCAAAAAAAAGGAAGGATAAAGTAGTAAACATCAGCACAAAGCTTACCTTTCGAGCAAGGCGACGAGTATTGAGGACTTTGGCAATAACAGGCCAGAGCTCCTCACCAATTGTCTCCCAAATTGGATCCTTGAAGGATGTTTCTGGCAGAACAACAATATCTGCTAGCCGTTCCCATCTGAAGCAGAAAACAGAAACACAGTTGAGAAGATGACATATATTGAACTCAAATTAAAAAAAAAAAACTGTTGAAGAGACACATAGAACAATAAAGGAACATTATGTGCTTTAATATAATTCAAGTATAATGATAGGCAGACACCAAACTCACAACTCTTTTGAAACACAAACCTTGCGGGAAGCTGCTCAAGAAGTTCTTCTGATAATCCTTTCTGCTTAACTAGCACAGCAACTGCTTCCCTCATCACAACATATGGAGATCTATTAACTTTTTTGACTTCACCAATTCTATCAACCAGTGTAGTTGCACCACTTTGCTTTAGAATATTCAAGGTGGCTGACCAGGGATTCTGATTCAACAAGACATCTGATTTTACTGATTGCTCTAAAGAACACAGCTCATTTAGCTCCTCAGAAACATCTGCTCGATGATCCTGCTTCTCATACAGAACACAAAATTTTTCAGTCACAGGGAAATAAATTTGCATTCCATCCTCACTGGTATTTACCTTCCTCCCCATGTCCAACCATCCAAACTTCTTCAATAAGTCCTTTGCTAGCTTTGCACGGGTCCTTTCAACTTGTAGAAGCCAATGCATGGGACTTGTCTGAGGTCCTACCATTTCAATTGCTTCTTCAAACCTCAGGTCAGAATTCTCACCAACACTTTGAGCATGCTTAAGTTGGAGACCTTGACCCTGACACTGACCATGTGTTTCCTCAGTCACCTCTCCTTGACAGCAAGGGTGCTTGTTTCCACTGGACAGCATACTGTGACTTGAGCTACCTAAACGGAGCAGGTTAATTTTCATGGGCTCACTAAACTTTGTTCCAAATGCATAACAAGCTGCCCCACCCCCAATCATGACAAGATCATCACCAATGACATTCACTGTAGTACGCACAAACAAAAATCTGCTGACTGAATTGAGTGCCACATGCTTCCAGCCTTGCAGCTGCAGATCTAGCAGTGACAAATCTTGAAGATGCTGTTTGACAGGACAACCGCCAATGATGCCTATATATTGCTTATAGACAAACATTGAGTGAGAGAACCTAGCATGTGGCCCTTTGCCCAATGTCTTCTCCCTTCGCCAAGCATATGCCTGAATGTCAAAGCTGTATAAATCTCCCAAAGCCTTTTCACCATCATATCCTCCAAACATGAAAACCTTCGATCCATATGACACCATAGAGTGTGAGTGACGAGCACATGGCTGATCTCCACCTACCACTAACTCTTCCCAGCACAGATTGCTTGTATCCAAGACAAAGCAGGATGAATATATCGATTCATTGTTCACTCCACCATATACAAAAATCTTTGAACCTAAAACTGCCGCTGAATGGCGATGCCTGTTCAATGTTTGGATTAATTTAAAAGCAAAGTATGACAAATATGTATGTAGGCATTAAGAGCATGGATAAAAGCAAGGAGGATGTTTTGTAAGTTTTTGCACGTAGATCCAAGTTTGATTATGTACATGCAGCAAACAAAAACTCCATAAACTCTCAAATTGAACTCAAATTTGAGCAAGGATAAATGAAAAGCAAAAACAATCTGATGTCAATGTTAAATGCCAAAAAGAATATGATTAAAAACTCTCTTGCAGCAAATCACTACTTAGCAGTACCTTGGCGGAAATACATGACCATTGCAGTTTATCAATTTCCATTCATTAGTAGTTGTGTTGAAGACCCATACATCACTTAGAATATTCGATGGATCAGTCCGGCCACCAATGACAAACAATTGATGTCCGATGAATGATGCTGTATGGCCCATTCGTGGAGAGGGAGCACTTCTAACAGCAATAGTCTCTAACGTGCAGGATGATGGATCAAGAAATAAACAGTCATTTCTTCTTGCATGCCTTCCCATTCCTCCAAAACCACCAAAAATAAGAAGTTTTCCTGGTTTCTCCTATCCACCGTGCAGGCAGAGTGACCCCAAAGGAATAGTTTCTCATGAGGTTCACCTAGAATTTTCAGGGGAGTAATAGACAAGCTGAAATCCTGATGCACTGTTGGCCCTGCCAATTGTTCAAAAACTCAGACTTGGTTGCATCTAAAAGGAGAGCTCTCCTGCAATCAAAACCAGATTAATATACAGTCACTCTGTAATGGATTTTAATAGACATGACCCAAAAACTTTAGCCCTTCCTCGCAATTTTAGACTACACAGCCTTTATCAGGTGAAACTTGAAAGGATATAGGCATAAGGAATGAGAGCTTTTCGAAAGTCAGCATTTTACATATAATTATAAATTGTAGAGACTGCAGAGCAACTTGACCTCCCAAGAGCATTTCTTGTAAAGCAGTCAATTATAAGAAAAAGACATCCATAGGAATTATTACTTTCTCTATAAGAAATTACTTGCTTAACCAGTTGATCATAAGATAATTTTGTTACTAATATAGATGCCTATAAATACATTTATTGACTGCTGTAGCTCCCAAATCATCCCAAATCCATCAAATCTAGCTACAAGTTGTATCTTTGCATCTTCTCCATATATATTTAGGCAAAGCATAAATGATAATCATTCAAATAGCGGAACAATTCATAGATGATAACGAACTGGACGTCCACAAAGAAACTGGCCAAGCCATGCCATCCTAATGTGTTAGCAGCACACGAGAAGCGGAATAGCATACTATAAGATTATCCCTAGAACTAGCAATTAAATTAGTCTTCTCTTTACAAAACAAAAAGGAAATGCATCAAAACAATACAACTACGATCAGTAGTCTTTGCCATTTCGTGTGCCACAGTTGCAGAAGCGATGCAACATGGATGTTGCAAACGCTAAACCAGTTGATTGCCCGAAAATCGAACCCAACCATTTATAAATGTCATCAACCATCAAAAGCGAATGACATTTGGCTTCGATTTTAGCTATTTCATTTACATCAAAACGACATCTTGAACTATGTAAACCAAACCGAATCACTGAATATGTAATGAAATGGAGGTCTCACCATCTTTCGCATCTCCATCCAAAGTAGCATCAGTTTCTGAACTTTCAACACAAGCAACACTCTCAAACTCACACTCCTTCAAGCTCTCAGCATTGCTTGACATGCTCAGAGTCTTCCCATCCGCAGCACCGTCCACTTCGCCCTCGGAACTCCAAATCCTCCGCAACGCCTCATGAAACTTCTCGGTCCTCCTCCTGTTCGCCTCCATCTTCTCGTTCGCCACTCCGACGAGGAACCTCACGTACTCCCGCGACACCACAATCTCCCGCGCGTCTCCCAGCGGCACCTCCATCCGGATCGAGCACCGGATCGCGACGATCACCCTCCGACTCGCGCTCGTGATCCCGGACTCCCGGAACCCGCAGGCGATGGCGGCGGACACCAGCGCCTGCGCCGAGCTCAGGTCCCTGCACTCGACCGCCACGATGAGCGGCTCGAACCGGAACACCAGCTCGGACGCGTCGCGCTCGTTCGGCACGTCGGCGGCGGGGGCGAAGAGGGAGGACAGCACGGAGTCGGGGTCGGCGGGGTCGTGGGAGATGAAGAGCCAGGTCCCGCCGCGGGCCTTCTTGCGCTTGTCGGCGGCGGCGGCGGGGGGAGGCTGGGAGAGGATGGAGATGCGGCCGCTGCAGGAGCTGGTGGTGTAGTAGGAAGGGTGGCGGTTGATGGTGGAGAGGAGGGGGACGATGGGGGCGTCCAGCGAGCCCTTCGGCGACTTGTCGGCGTCGGAGCTGCCGAGGGACGCCAGCGTCGCCGCTTTCCTCTTCCCGAACTCCATCGTCGTCGTCGTCGTCGTCGGGTGGCGGCGGCGGCGGCGGCGGCGGCGGCTCTGTCTCTCTCTCTCTCTCTCTATCGGAGCGTAAATTGTGGAGACGGCGGTGCAACGTGACCTGTCAAACCTCTGCTCTAGGGTGATCGACGGGCCGGTTCAGGCCGGGCACCGGCCCGGACCGGTCTCGTCCGGCCGGTTCAAAGCTAGTTTATAGAGGTCTATTTGGGTACGTACCAAGTATTATCTAAATTTATTCTTCGGTTTGATAATTTTTCATTTTTGAAAACAATTCCAGAACAAAGCCCATATCATTTTTTCTCTCCTTTTTTTTTCGCTTTTCCTGTTCCTCTTCTTCTTCTTGTAGTCGATTGCCGGCCATTGGCAACCTTGGCGAGCCTTGCCCAACTGCTGTAATATTGACTCTCCTCGAGATCACTGAATCTCATTTGGCTGTCGACTAACTAGAGAAGGAAGAAGAAAGAAATAGAAAAAAAAAAAAAAATGTAATAAAATTATTAAAAAGTTAAAATAAATTTGATATAAAAATTTTAAAATCATAACAAATGTATTTTAAAAATAGAAATTTTAGATAGTTATTAAACCTTCGAATGCTTAGAAACTCATTTAGGAAATAGAATTGGAAAAAAAACATTTTCAAGTAAAAATTATTTTCGGAAGTAGAATGATTATCAAACACATTCTAAGGAGTCGGCCTTGACAAACCTATCTTTAACTGGTTTGGTTTCCAATTTTATGTCTTAAATTGGTCGATTCTACTTGAAAACTTGAAATCCAAATACTCAAAGGTTGATATCAGAGTAGAACTTAGAACCAAACAATTTTGAACCGATTTGCTCTTTACACTAGTAATTATATATATAAAAATAGAAATATTTGTTGAAATCAAATATTTTTAACATAACATCATTGAGCAAGAAAATTTGCATTCATATTTGACACACACATATTATATATAATAAAAAAAAAAAAGAAGGAAAAAAAAAAGGGGCTCTAATTGATTTCATATCAAGCGGTCAGTTACTGATTCTAAAATTGAGAAATGGTGATAAATTGATAGTTTTAAGTTCCATATATGGAACCTATCCACTCTAAGGGTACTGCATCGTGTTATGAAGAGACATTTAAGAAATTATGAAAAATGAGCAAGGGCAAAGTTGAAAAAGAGATTTTTATTTTCATTTTGGAAATACAACATTCTAAAGTACCACGAACCTCCCTTGAGCTAAAGGTTTTGAAGATGCGCATGATAACCATTTGGTTTCTCTATTTCTCTACTCTCTATAGCAGGTTTGGAACAAAAATATATTTGGTGACACAATTTCATTTTTCTATTCTAGAACAAATTTTTACTTCAAAAATATATTTGGACTATAAATTAGAAGTTAAAATTTTTGTATTTTTATTTCGATGAAAAAATGATAAATAAAAACCTTTTTTATTGTTTACTCTTGTCATTGCCCATCGCTCACCACCACCAACAGGACGTAGGATGCCGGCCACCCATCTCTCACCCATCACTCATGGGACACTGGACATTGGTTGCTAGCTTACTAGCCTGGCGGCCTCCGAATGCTCGCCACCCCCACCTGCTGTTGGCTATCGATCGTCGAATGTTGCCCGCTTGCCTCTTGCTGCCAATTGCTAGTCGCTAGCTGACCCCCATTGCTAGCCATTGGTCTCTAGATGCCGCCCGCTTGCCTCCCACTACTGATTTCTCGTAGCTGGACACTGTGGCCTGTTATTGGTTGCTTGTCAGCTGCTAGATGTCTCTCACCATCGCTCATGATGGAAAAATTTTGTGTCGTTATTAAATGAATTTTTATTTCAAAATAGAAAAAATTAATTTTTAATCAAAATTCAATTTCAGAAATAGAATGATTCCCTATGTACGGCCTTACACAAATTTCAAAAGAATTTTCCCAAAAGTTTCAACCGCCTGTATGCTGCACCACCAAAACAAGCAGAGGGGAGGTCAGACGTTGGGCTTGAAGAAAGGCCCAACATCCGATGAACTTCCGCCTTTCTCGGTTCCGCCCCTCTCGCTCTCCCCGCTCCGCCCCTCTCCTCTCTTCGCAGCTTGCCGCCGCCGCCGCCGCCGCCTCCGTCGCCGGGCCTAGCTCGCCGGATTCGCCGCCGGAAACAAGGTGAGCCTCGCTCTTCCCCCCCGCCCCCTCCGCTCTCGCTCGCTCGTCCGATCCCGAGCCGCCGCCTTTGACCTCCCGAATCCCGTTCTCCTCGAATGCGCTTCCTTTCCGGCGCTTCCCCCTTCGCGCCTCTCGGTACCGAACCGCCCCCTGCCCTAATTCTCTAGAATCCGCCGGGATTCCCGGCCGGTCGCGCGCGAATGTCGCGAGAGTCCGCCGGAAAAGGCGCCAATCATCGGATTGGGATGCTCGGACGCGAGATTGTTCATCGTGCCCGTACGGTTGTGGTGTGCTTCTTATTAGCTGTGTTGTTCTCGCGTGCGGGGCAATAGTTGAGGGCTGCTTACTGGTCTGCTGTGGAGGAACAGTGGAGTTGTTTGTGTGCATGGGTCAAAGGTTTATGCTTCGAGTTGTGTCGATCTCTAATGTCGTGTCTTTTGTGTTGGTTTTGTGTTTAGGGAATGGCATTGTGGGAGTGTCATTACATTGAGGAGAAGGATTATGCATGATCATTGAGTGTTTATGTCGCTGCCACGAAATCGATGAGGATGTTGTCTTGCGCTGATTCCTCTGGGAACGGCGGCCATGTTAGTCAAGCTGACGTTCTGCCCACTGGGGCAGACTTAGATGAATTGCATAAGAGTGCGGCGAAAGGGGAAGAGGACGAGGACGAGGATGAAGATGTGGATTTTAATCCCTTTCTAAAGGAAACACCTTCACCAGATGCTTCATCGAGTCTGAGCTCCGAAATTGAAGGAATAGATGGGGATGTTGTTGAAAATGGAGTTAAACCTTTACAGACGGTGGAATTTTATTCTTCAGAGTTGACTGATGAGGGTCAGAGTTTTGCTGTTGAAGATTCTGAGCATTGTGAGGGGGGGAATTTCTTGCTGAATTCCCCTAAACTAGTATGTGAACAAGAATTGCCCGAACTTGTTGCCGGAACGCTCTCTAAGACAGATTCAGAGATCCTGTCCCAAGCTGAAAATGGGCATTTACAAGGAAAGGAAGATCATACGGGCAGCAGACCTGACTCCCACAGTGACATGGTTGTTGAAGCTACAAACAGCTGGAAGCCAGTAATGCACTCGGATGAGGAGGATGCCATTTGCAAGCGTACGAGAGCTCGTTATTCTCTAGCAAGTTGTACTCTTGATGAACTGGAGAGTTTCCTGCAAGAGACGGATGATGATGAGGACATTCAAAATGTTGATGATGAAGAAGAGTATAAAAAATTTCTTGCAGCTGTTTTAATAGGTGGAGATGGCAATGGTCATCCCACTCCAGACACTGGGAACGTTGATGATGAAGATGAGGATAATGATGCTGACTTTGAGATTGAACTCGAAGAGGCACTTGAGAGTGACCTCGATGACAGACCAAGTGATAAAATCACAAAAGGAAATTTTGAGCCTTCCAGAAGGCGGCCTGAGACAAGGCAGAACAGACGTAAAGACACCTCTGCGGAGTGTAAAAAGAAGCTTCTTCAACATGGGAAGAGGCCATTGCGTCCCCTTTTACCATTAGTACCTGTTGGATCGACTCCATATTTACCAGCGTCAAGTGGACAACCTTCTATGACTGATGCTCCTCTGAATTATGCATCTTTAACAGCCAATGCGGGTTGCATGAATGGGTTTGCTCCTAATCAGATTGGCCAGTTGTATTGTCTAATACATGAGCATGTGCAGCTTCTTATTCAAATATATTCTCTGTGCATTCTCGATCCCTCTCGGCAAAACATTGCATCACAAGTTGAAGAATTGATTTTGCAAATGCTTCATAAACGTGATCAGATAGTAGCTCGGAGAAGCATACCATATCCTGGTATTTGCTTTTCCCCTGCATATGTTTGTTCATCGACATCTGAGGGTTCTAAAGCATCAAACATGGCACAGCAGACTTTGGGATGTGCTTCTACATTAGATGCTGAGGGGGTTACCTCTTCTGTGGATAATCAGATGCTGGAAACTCTAAATGGTTCCCAGGGTCAAGGACAGGGGGAATATGCTGGCAGTCTGGCTGTATTTTCTCGAGCGATGGAGGGTTCTGTCTGGTTGCCGCATATAAGTGGTCCTGTACTGTCGGTTTTGGATGTAGCTCCGCTTAATTTAGTGAAGAAATACATTGATGATCTGCGCATTGGTAAGCTGTTTGCTACTTAGTTGTTCTTAGTCTATTTGGATAATAGGTTTCAGTAGGATATGAGGGTTTTCTTGGGTCAGTTTGGTCTCTTCTGGAAGGCTTTAAACCAAATCAATTAAGATAGTTTGGCATTATAGATCAAGTGCAAATTTGACCGTAGAGGTTACCAAACTGGGAATGTTTTAGTTTTAAACCCAACTTGGTTTTAAATGTGAACCACTTATGTTTGCAGTAAGGTTTTAGAAATGAAGGGCATAAACTGCTGTAACACAAAGTTAATTCTGGCTTGGTTATAGCTTTATGTTCTAATTGGCAATTCAGTTCAATCATTTGTCTGGCCTTTAACTGGTTTGATTTTTAGATGAATCCTTCTTGTTGGCTGGGATATGGTGTTGGCTTCGGGGTAATGGTACTACCACTTGGATTTTGATTGTAAGTGATGGCTTGATGTATAGTGGCTTGTAGTGGGATTGGCCTACCCACTTTGTTTAATGAAGAAATGAAGTTAACTTACCCATAAAAAAATGTGAACCACTTGGTAAAATTGAGATTCTCTCATGTTGTCCAATCTGAAGACACACTGCACAATTTATGTGTTCTTGTTCAGCAACAGATTTAAGTCTAAGCTATAGATTACAATTGTTTTTTTGTAGATCTGTATGTGGTAGGATATGAATGACTTTGTAAGCTCTTTCTTTTTTTATATACAACGTAGGCAATGTAGATAAATAATGAAACAATGCACAATTTCAGTTGAGGTTCTTCATGAGTAAATTAAAAGAAAAAAAAAGTTATACCGACTCAATGGGTTTGACAATTTTGAAACCGTGGATAACAGATAAATTAATAAACAACAACCTATTTCCTCTGTCAGGGATATTGGTTTTTGTTTTCTTAATGCCCCATAACAGGAGAGAGAACTTATTTTAATTGGCTTGTATTATCATGACAGTCCGGGAACAGCGGCGATGGCATGTTGAATCTACCTTGATATTCGCTCTGAAAGGGAGCCTCTGTTCCCCACTTCCAGCTCTCTGTCAGCTGTAGAAGGTGATATTCAAGTTTTAAGTGGAGCTTCTTCATCAAATGCCCGTAGTGGTTCTCCTTCCTCAGGTCATCATCCACTCAAGAGATCATTAGCTGCGGCAATTGTGGAAAGTGCTAAGAAGCAATCAGTTGCCTTGGTTCAGAAAGATGTTGCAAAGTTGGCTCAGATATTCTTTCCACTGTTTAATCAAGCACTTCTTCCTCATAAACCACCCCCTTCTGCTGTGGCAAACAGGGTGCTTTTCACTGATGCTGAGGATGAGTAAGTTGCATACTGCTATTTTTGTTATTTCTCACTTGTTTAGAGTGGATGTTTTGAAGTTGAAGAAAGGTAATAAAGGTTGTATGCAGTAGGAACTGTAAACGAAATTAATTGGAAATTGATTGGGGGAGAAAGTAACTGTGCTGCTGTATGTGTACTTGTTTGATGTCTGTGGAAGTTTTACAGTTTGATTGTCACAATGTCAGAAATAATCAAAGTTTTGACCCCATTAGTATGATAATGGTGCAGGCTACTTGCTTTGGGGATAATGGAATTTAATACGGATTGGAAGGCTATTCAGCAACGATTTCTTCCTTGCAAGTCTAAGCATCAGGTACTTTCTGGGCTTTATGGCGCTTATTATATGGGTACAACCTTTTAGGTAACCTTTTTCCTGAACAGAAGTTATTCTAGAATTGTTCACTCATTACAACATGTTAAGTTTATTTGTCTAAGACAGTTCCTATGGCTGATGAAATAAGTTTGTAGTTTTTTAAGGTGTTTAGGGAGGAGAAGTTTTGACTGAGTATTGGCTTTTTATGCCTGTTTAAGTCTATGATGGCATCATCACGAATATCTCTGTTGCAGATTTTTGTACGGCAGAAGAATCGCTGCTCATCCAAGGCTCCAGAGAATCCCATAAAGGTGTGTGTTTCTGCCAGAGTCAACTTATGATCCTTAATTATTGATTTGTGCACTGGATACATGGCTAGCATTATTTACTGACTGGAGGAACAAAATCGAGCTGCTTCATAATTGAGGCAAAAGAGACATTAAGTATTTAACTTAGATTATTATTATTGTTGTTGTTGTAACAGATAGATTTATCCTGCAAATTCAATAAGTAAAACAGATGGATTTATCTTGAATGAGATTGACAATAATTTATTGTATTTATCTTGCAAATTCAATAAGTAAAACAGATGGATTTATCCTGAATGAGATTGGCAATAATTTATTGTAAACTGAACAGTTTGTTCCTTTTTAGAGGTGTTGCAGGGGGCGATTCACATGAAATAATAAAAAATTGTTAATGTGTAGTCCTTTTGGAAGGAGCAGTGGTTGCAAAAGTAATAATTGGGCCTTGCTTGAGGTTTTCAATCTAAGGAGATTAGAATTCAGGGCTCAAGGTGGCTACCCTTACTTGGGTTAAAGCAAAGTTAATCCAGAACTTTTGATAATGGATGTAATTGAAAGAAAAAAAGAAAAGAAAGGAACAGATGTAGACCAGAAACGCTGTATGTCCGGTCTCACGTCTAGCACATAGATACCAGAGTATACAACCTAGTAGTTGGAAGTAATTATGGTTGGTGTTTCACTTGAGATTTGGACTTGAAAATAAAGTTGTACTGATGTTAAAAGCTTTGTGTCTCGAGACCTTTGACTTACCTGCTCCTTGGCAACCAATGCTAGGAGTTTCTTGGAATTTGTTTCAATGGAATTATGCTGCAATGATCACATTTTGGGAGGATCACCCACTGTTGGCTCACTCTTTTTATGCAGATGAATTAAATGAAAATCAAGGAAAAGAGAGATCTTTAATGCAAATCTTTGAGATGTCTCTTTCTATTAGTAGCATGTTATCTTCACCATATGTAATCTCTCCATTTGTAGGCAGTAAGGAGGATGAAAACCTCTCCATTGACCGCGGAAGAGGTGCAATATATACAGGAGGTAAATTTTAAGTTGTTCGTTCTTTGGAATCTGCTTGTTATTTTATGGAAAGCTGTATATGACACCCGTGATGTAAATATTTCCAGGGGTTCAAGATTTATAAACTTGACTGGATGTCAGTATGCAAATTCATTGTGCCACATAGAGATCCATCCTTATTACCTCGTCAGTGGAGAGTTGCCTTGGGAACTCAGAAGTCATACAAACAGAATCCAACTAAAAAGGAGAAGAGAAGGGCGTATGAAGCGGAACGGAGAAGGCGCAGAGGTGCAAATCCAGCAAGTTGGCAAAATGCATCTGAGAAGGAGGTCTGCATGTTTCACTTGTCAACATAGAAATGATATATTGATTTCTTCTACTTAACGAATGAGCTGCTAATATAATGGGCTTACGAGTGGGTATTTGTCATTTGCCGAGAAACATTGCATGGATTACCATACACCGTCCTACACACATTTATATTATAATTCTCCATGTTATCTTTACTGGAGAAATGACTTGATTACATTGTACTCATGCAATGAGTCTCAGTTGATGCCTTAAGCTAATTATGTTGTTTGCAGTGGCTTTAGTAAGTAAAGCTTCCATCCATGTTAAATGTCTTCAGTCACTTTTGGACTATTAAGAGCATGAAATCCAAAATTAGACCGAGGAGATTCCACAATATGTTGATAAATTTCCACATCCCTTTGCTTTTCTTTCCAAACCAATATTCAAGTGGATTTGAGCTGTGTATTGGCCATTGGTTGCAGGACTATCAGGTTGAGCATGCTGGTGGGGAGAACAGTTGTGAAGATGATTGCATTGATGACCCTGAAGAACCTTATGTACACGAGGGGTTTTTAATGGACTGGAGACCATCTTTCAAACAATCTCACTCTTATGTGGGAAAAGGAGGCATTCATGGCATAAGGGAAGAGGCTGCTTATGAAACACAACACCATGCTGGAAACATGCATCAGTTTCCAATTGCGTCAACTTTTCAGAATACTTATTCTGCATCTCGTGTCATTCATAACAATGTGCATGGTACCTCAGTACCAGTTCATCCAGTTTCTGAAACAAGTTTGTGGACACCCAAATCTCCATTTGGTCCCCTTTCACACAGAGGTCGTCAAACTGACAGTGCACGCTTAGTAAAATTAGCACCAAACTTGCCCCCAGTGAATCTTCCTCAGAATGTTCGTGTTATTTCTCAGTCTGCATACCTAAGCTGTGATGGAGCAGCTTCCACTATTACTGGGAGTGCAGATAATCGACCATGTCATGCAGCAAAGGTTGGAGACACACCAGCTGCCCAACAGAGCAAAAGTATGTCTCTGAATGATTCTGTTGCACATTTGCCGCGAGAAGAATCAAGAGTTTTCAAGGAGAAAACCATCAATGAGGAAAGAGGCATTGATTCTGATTCCCAGATGCATCCCTTACTCTTCCAGGTCCCTGAAGATGGTGGCCTGCCTTATTACCCATCAAACTGCAATATTGCTCCTGCCCCTTTAAGTTTTTTTTCTGGAAGCCAGCCGCAATTAAATCTTAGTCTTTTTCATAATCCTCAGCAGCTAAACAATGACAGATCTTTTAGGCCTAGGGACTCTGCTTCCAATGTACGTGGTAGTGGAATTGACTTCCATCCACTACTTCAAGGAACTGAAGAGGTGAATGGTGATTTAACATCTGCTAGCTCAAAGGCTCACCAGTCTGTTTCTGTTGCTGTGCAAGCTAAGGTGCCAGCCAGTGGTGCCTCCTTGACTACTGGCACTGATCTTTCTTGCTGTGCAGATAGAACTAGTGAATTGGACCTAGACATACACCTAAGCTCTTTATCCTCATTGGGAAAGACAATAGGAAAGAACAGTGGGGCTACTCATAAACTTATGACCCCCATCAGGCATTCAGCCAAATCTGGAACTTTGCTTAATAGCCAACAAGCAAGCAATCCTTTTGACCAGCAGCCTGAAAATCTGTCTTCTGTTAGAAGTGACTTAATTTCAGGATCCCAAATATTAAGCAGACAAAATGATGTCGTTCAATCCAACATGGACTTAGCAGGGGATGAGTCTCATCCGGGAATTGTTATGGAACAGGAAGAGTTGAGCGACTCTGATGAAGATATAGAAGAACATGTCGAATTTGAATGTGAGGAGATGGCTGATTCTGAAGGAGAGGAGGAATCAAGCATGGAGATTGTTGCTGATACAAATAACAAGGTGCACACTCATTTCAGGCATCATCATACCATGTTGCTTTCTAGTGCTCAGGGTGCAGAATTTGTTGTTTATGCTAATCTTGTATGTCATGGCATTCGCATATTGTATAGTAGGTGATAAATCATTCGTTCGGTTTGGTTGTGACCTGGTACATTGTTCTTCTGGACAGCTGCTTGTCTGGTGGATAATTTCTGACATTCAGTTGAGGAGGGTTGATATCTTCGTTCTTTATCCTCTAACTTTGGTTGATTTACCCGTTGGAAATTCTTAATATTGCAATTATATTTCTACTTTTAATTTGGTTCCAAATTATTTTCTTTTGGCAATATGTCCTGCTAAACTCTTCTCTGATGTTTGGCACTAATTTGCTTCCATCACTGAGTCATTATTCCAGGGGCTCCCCTCCATCCTACTCTCCTAACTTTAGCCTTACAGGCAGGCACACATGCATGCGATTAAGCTTTCTCTAGTGCTGTGAAAGTGAACTTTTCTATAATCTAAATTGTTATGCTAGTTTTCTGAAATTGTTTTTGGATCTTGTAATGCCTTCTTGCTAGGAGGTCCAGAATCATGCTGCAGAGAAGGTGTCGATGGAACTACATGAAGATCATCGGCATGAATCGAGAAATGGTCATTGTCTTAAATCCGATGATTCTACACCTGGAAACAGCAGCCTCCCTTCCTTAAAGTTGGGTCTCACATGCGAAGGGACAGACATGGCGAGTAAATCATGGTTGAGTTTGGATCCAAGGTTGCGAGGCCATCCTCCAAATCCAGCTGGTGAAACTCAGGCTCGAAAGCTTCGTTCACCTCGTCCAAACAGATCCTGCAAGAAGACAAAAACACGCATTAGAAATAATATGGAGCAGGTACATGGCCAAACTATGGAGGCCGCGAAACAGGTTGATTTGGGCACTTCCACCGTCCCTAACAGGCGGCCTCGAAAGCGGACGTGCAGGAGTAATGCAAATTCAGAAGTAGGGATTGCTATGAAGAGTGGTTGATTCAGACGCTGTAAATAGTAAAGAAATGTCTGTATCTCCAATTTTGTACTACTCTCTGTGCATAGCATGGATCGAAGACGAATCACCATTCTATGTGAGATTGAAGTACAGTGAAAATGCTTTTGGGGAATTTTTTTTTTTTTGATTTAGGATGGGGCTTGGATGCAAGTCCTGTTGTGTGAATATCTCCTCGACAAAAGGCATGAAGAAATGAACATGACCTCTTACATTTTGTTCTCTCTCTCTCTCTATCTCTATCTCTCATGGGTTTATTTCTTCTTCATGACAAGTGAATGGTTTAAGCTTGATTTATTGTTTACACTCCGCAGTCCGTACTACATCGCTGAGATTCCATCCCGCGAGGCATCCCCACTGTGTAGCCTATGATGTCATCTAATGTGGTGTGTTGTCGTCAATTCAGTTGTGTGCAGCTCGCCATAGTACTGATTATGGGTTTGAATTTGAATGTCGGACTGTAAATGTGTCATAATAGTGGACTGTGGGATATGCTCATTAGATTTTATTAGGTCGAGCGAGCCAATCGTTCTTCCATGTGTAGTGCAAATTAAGGATGTGAATGATAATCATTTTGGCCAAAAATTGATTTATGGTAGAGAAATAAATTTTTATATTTTTATTTTGGGATGAGTTTCTAAACAAAAATACGTGTTTGATAATGGCATAAAATTTTTATTATCGGAGTAGAAATTTGTTTGATAATGATATAAAATTTCTTCCTTTTGTTGTTGGCTAGTGATTAGCGGGCGGTGCTGGTGATTGGCAACCAATGGTGGTAGTTGGCGGCTGGTGGCAGGGGGCAGGGGTCGACAGCAACAGATGGCAAATGGTGGCCGGCGATTTTACGGATGAGCAAAATGACTAATAGCAATAATAAATAATGAGAAGAGTTTCTTTTCTCATTTCTATCCTTGAAATAGAAAAGTAAAAATTTTTTTGATTTAAATTCCGACCTAAATCGACCCATTTAACCCTCTTTACGACCCATTTATCAAATAAAATTTTAGAAATAAAATAAAAATTATATATATTTTTTTAAAATAGTATTGCTAACATGATTTTATACAATACAAATTTTAAAAATAATTATTTAAAAAAATCGAATTTTAATTATTTTTTATTTTTTATTTTTTTAAAAAATTAAAATTTTAATTATTTTTAATTTTCTTTTTCTCTTTTCTTTTTCTTTTTCTTCTTCCTCTTCTTTGGCCGCCGCCACGACGACGGCCGGGCGACCGGCCACGGGCGAGCCGGCTCGCCCGCTGGGCAGCCGACGCCGGCGAGCGCGAGCTCGCCCTCGCCCGGTCTGGTGAGGTTGGAGCCTCGCCCGACGCCGGATCTGGGCGAGGTTGGAGCCTCGCCCGACGCCGGCGAGTTCGAGTCTCGCCCGACGGCGAGGCTCGGCCTCGCGGACGTCGGCGAGGCCTCCGAGGAAGAAAAAAAAAAGGAAAGAAAAAGAAAAAAGAATTATAATTTCAGTTTTTATAAAAAAAATTATAAAGTTAAAGAGAAGAAAGAGAGATAATGAGGTTTTGAGTGAAAAATGGGTTAATAAATGGGTCATAAACGGGTCAAAGAGCTGACCCATTTAAAACCCATATATCTTAGTGTTTACCCATTAAAATTATTATGGAATAGAAATAAAATAGTCATTATAACTATAAATGGGTCTAACTTGAGGTCCTTGACGCTAATGGAGCTACATATCCTCACTTACCATCATATCAACACCGATAATCTCACCTCTGATCCTGCAGGTTATGAGAGGGAACGGTGTTGTAGCTGCGGAAGCTCTTGAACTGGTGAACAAGACTTTGTTAGGTCCATTTAGTTCTAGTACTTCGTCGATGTTATAAACTTCTTACTTGCTGTAAATTATGGAGGACCAGCAAATCATATGTGGGGTTTTGTACCTGTCCAGCTCATGTTCCTTTTAAAATGAATTTGATTCAGGTCTAGCTTGATATGGTATGACGATTCGGGAATTACACTTAAAAAAGAGTAAAGGACAAAGCTTGAAACCCATTCCTGGGAGGGAGCATGTTTTCACTGTCGTTTCAGTAGGTAAATGTCAATGTAGTCCTGCAGAATTCACCCTTCACTTGGCTGTAAAAGAATCTCAGTCGTTTAGCCGCATATGCCCTTTTCTGCTCTGGAATCACTGGACCTGTCCAGCATAAAATCTAGTCACTTATTTTCATGACCAAAATAAATAGCCAGACCAACAAATTAGCCACCACTCAAAGATTCAACTGGACCCCACAGGGAATTGGTGATAGGAGATGCATCAGAGTTTCACTGCCCATGCAATCTCAGACTGAGTCAAAAACCTTATCCCAAAACCTCATCCACTCTCTCCCTCTCCCTCCACTCATTCTCCTCTTCCACCATTACCAGAGACATCAAATTGGACACATTGAAGATAAGCCTTTGAGCAGAAAGAAAAGGATACATCTGAAAAGAACTCATACCCACATTGCCAAACTCCCTCCTCCTGACCTGCAAAAACTTGTCCAGGAACATGTCTTCCTCCAATCTCACAATGTGGGCGTCCTCGAAGCCTTCTATCTCCGATGCGTCTTCGCTCTCCTTCCGGGCCTCCGTCGGCTCCATTTTCCAGCTCCCTTCCTCCGGGAACCCATCTAGAGCCAACCCGGTGGCCCCGATTCAGTGCAACCTCCGGGAGCTCCGGGACCGCATCGACTCGGTCAAGAACACCCAGAAGATCACCGAGGCCATGAAGCTCGTGGCGGCTGCCAAGGTCAGGAGAGCCCAGGAAGCTGTTGTCAATGGAAGACCCTTCTCGGAGACGCTGGTCGAAGTCCTCTACAACATCAACGAGCAGCTCCAGACTGAGGACGTCGATGCGCCGCTCACCAGCGTGAGGCCTGTCAAGAAGGTCGCCCTGGTGGTTGTCACTGGCGACCGGGGCCTCTGTGGCGGTTTCAACAACAACATCATCAAGAAGGCCGAGGCAAGGATCGCCGAGCTCAAGGGTCTCGGCCTCAACTACACCGTGATCAGCGTTGGCAAGAAGGGCAATTCCTATTTCCTAAGGAGGCCATACATCCCTGTCGACAAGTTCCTCGAGGGCGGTACGCTGCCGACTGCTAAGGAAGCTCAGGCCATCGCTGACGATGTGTTCTCGCTATTTGTCAGCGAGGAAGTCGATAAAGTGGAGCTCCTCTACACCAAGTTCGTGTCCCTGGTGAAATCCGACCCAGTCATCCACACCCTCCTGCCTCTCTCGCCGAAGGGTGAGATCTGCGACGTGAACGGGAACTGTGTGGACGCGGCGGAGGACGAGTTCTTCAGGCTGACTACCAGGGAAGGCAAGTTGACCGTGGAGAGAGACGTGGTCAGGACCGAAACCATCGATTTCTCGCCGATCCTGCAGTTCGAGCAAGACCCGGTTCAGATTCTCGACGCCTTGTTGCCTCTGTACCTCAACAGCCAGATCCTGAGGGCGCTTCAGGAGTCTCTGGCCAGCGAGCTCGCCGCTAGGATGAGCGCCATGAGCAATGCCACCGACAATGCTTCGGAACTGAAGAAGTCACTCTCCATGGTGTACAACAGACGACGCCAAGCCAAGATCACCGGTGAAATATTGGAGATCGTTGCTGGTGCCAATGCTCTCACCTAAAGCGATGACACAAAATTCAAACTGGGTCCTTTAAGCGACCCAACTGGTGCTCTCTTATCTGTGTAGGTATGTTAAAGCATGTTAAGAGAAAGACCCTCTTCTCCATTCATTCAGATATGGTCTGATCCAGAACTTGCAGATAAAAAAAGATCGATTTTTGTTGTAATTCTCGAATTTTCGTATAAACTCTGTGCACAAATGAGGATTCGGATTCTCTCTCTTGGAGAAGAGCATTGAAATAGCATATTACTTACTCGTATCTCATCGAGTCATCGCATTTGCTTGAGCAATTTTTTAGTCCTCAGTTTCTAATCTAGCTAGAGACTTTGCATCTGTGGTGATACTCTTTGGGTTTCAGCATATAATACTCAACAAATGCCTGATCAAATCTAGCATGGTTGGTTCAGAAGAGCTTGTAGTTCGAAGGTCACCACCAATGAAGCAATCATCCATATGAACTTGCTCATGATACCTTCCATTACCCACCAACTGCAATTTAATCACTGCACCTCGAGACCCGATTGAAATTTCACTCCAATCGACCCCTTATCGAGAGATAACGGTGATTCAGAGATGGCATGACGAGAAGTTCGATCGATAGAGAAGTTAGGGCTACATACAAATCTATTTGTTACCTCTAGCTTGATGGCCCTAAGGAGCACATATGCATATCGCTTCATCTGATTAGAAAAAGAAAAAAGATCAACCAAGCGATGATCTCTAGAGCTAACTCTAGAGACAAAATAAGCGTTCCTCTAGCTTTTCAGGATATTTCTTTTCGTTTCAGAAAGTTATAATAGTTCCAACCAACAATTGATGTTCTAAAGATCTTTAGGAACAGATCAACCCCTTATTCGTTGTCTGACAGAAAAAAAAATCTTGGCCGTCGATTTAAAAAAAAATCTAGTTTGATTTTTAGCAAACAAAACGATGCTCGATTGTGCTTTCTTTGTGGCCATTTTTAATTTTAATTTTTTTAACATTTAGGCTTTGCTCGGTCCATTTTGAGATTAATTAATTCAAGGACTGGGAACTATTCTAAGAAATTTCGTGCTCGCAAGATCTATTTCCATGAATGTTTCTATTCAAATATAAAAATTCTAATCCGATTTACATTCATTGAATAATCCAAGGCCAAAAACACTCTTCAAAACCGCATGTGGAAAATATCTCTTGCACCATCAGGGGTGGTCCCGAAGGAATCTTATGTAGATTTTTTTACCAACTTTTTTTAAATATAACTTTGCAATTTTCATGCAAAATTTGTAATTATCGCCACCTTAGAAGGAAAAAAAAAGAAGAATAACGTCTTCAATTCGAAACAGCTTAAATAAACTCCAATCAATAAAACGTAGAAATGAAATTTATCTATGCGTTACTTGAATTGTTCAGCTACTAAAGACAATTTACATTAAATATGGTTACATTAATTGCCAAATCCGATCAACAAGTGTCGGATACATCTCATCATCATCCAGTTTATTAAAGTTGCATTATATATATATCTCTGGTTGCTAGAAAAGTCTTTTGGCCAAAATTGGCCGGAACAATTATATTAACAAATTGTTAAAAATATTTAAAATTAAATTACCAAAATTAAAAATTTCAAGACTGAATTAATTACAACACAATGAATTCAGGACTTTTGGATTATTTTACTTTGAGCAAATACCACAAAAAAAAATTATATTCAATGCAACACAAATATCTGAATTTTTTTTTTTTTTTTGTCACCAAAACCCTAAACTTGCGCACTGACATAAATACTCAATTTCTTATTTTCTGTCACAAAACAAATTTATATATGTGTGACATATATACCCTTCATTTATGGTATATTTGTCATACCTAGGTATAAGTTTATGATTTTTTATGATATAAGAAAAATTTAGGATATTTTTTATGATATGAAGAAAAAATTAGGATATTCATATCACAATGAGCAAGTTTATGATTTTTAATGGCACAAAAAAATTTGGGTATTTGCATCATAGTTAGTTTTTTTTTTTTTTTTTTGTGATATTAACCATTTTCCTTATGCCAAACCTCGAGTGAAGTAATTGCCATGCAGCATAACGAAGCAAAAAAAAAGTAAAAAGTGATGAAAAAAAAAGTTCCTCATTAATGTCCCATTAAAAGCACGAACTTTCAACGCTTGAGAACCGGTTCGAGGGTCTTCTTCTTTACATCTCGAGGAAGAACATTGGCTTTTAAATTTTCCCTTCTCAACAACTTTTTTTTGGTTTTTTTTCCTTTTGTTTCTCTCTTCCTCCCTTTGATTTCATCTGAGGATGAAGTCGAAAATTTGATACTTAAGAGAGGAGGAAAAAAGGGAGGAAAAATAAAAAATTAAATAAATAAAATGTCGATGAAGAGCAGAGGATTGGGGGGAGTGGGGGATTCAGCTAATTCCAAGGTGGTGATCTCAAGGAAATTGTTGGTCTTCCTCTGCCTAGTCAGTTTTCTTGTTGGAATGTCCATCACCAACAGGTATTCTCTTTCATTTTTTCAAGAAAAAAACTATTTTCTTGAATAATTTTAAGAGGAGTTGCCTTAATTTGTCGAGGCGATGATTTTCTTTTCGATAGATAATTTAGAGATACACGAAAGCGAACATGAGAGGTGCATTGCTTGGAAATTGATTCTAAATTGCGCACATGGTAATTGTTCAAATAAACTTTCACATGGGTAAGGGATAAATTTAGGAACTGATTGTCCAAATTGGTGAAGCACTATTCTAGTAGTTTGTCAGATTATTAAATAGGAAAAAGATTTCATGGACAATTTACTTTGATGTGTGCATATATAGCTTTTTCTATAATGTAAATATTTCTTATTGTCGAAAATAAAATTCGATGTCTCTATCTCTTCTTATATGTTATGAATGAGTATTAATTTCTTTCTTTTCTTGAAAAATGCTAACTCATCAAGACGATTTGTGCTAGAATGTGGACGATACCTCCAAGTAAAGGCAATGTATGGACAGGCTTGGTCGAGCAAAAGCCTCAACGAAAGGTCTACAAAGGCTGCAGTAAGAATTCTGTGAGTTTATTTATATTTAATGATAGCATTTTAAATTATGCAAAAAAAAAAAAAGAATTTCAAAAGGGAAAATTTGTGATTTGGGTAATATTAAGAAATGAAATTTAAAGGCCTTCAAATTATCATTTTTTTCCATTATTTGGCAATATGTAGTTATTGTTCGTCTATTATTATGCATGGGAGTTTGCATAATCTTCTCGTAAAAGTTTGGCGTTGAAAAATACTTTAGATTAATTCTATATTAAAGAGAGATTCTAGCGGACTTTTAATTATGTGCACATAATAATAATGCCAATTTAATTTCCAAACCATGTTCTTGTAATGACTTTTTCAATTTCTTATGCACAAGAAAGGTCACAGATCATCTAAACAATGGCAGCCGAGCGGACACATCGATGATCAGCAAGCAATCAAACACGTAAGTTAAATTAGCTTAGTTTATCGTCTTTCCATTTTCTTTTTTCGAAAAATATTTTTTCAATAATTTTTCAAACATACGAATCATTTCATTGATCACAGGATGATCGACGGATCTCCAAAGTCAGCAAATTTGCCAAAAGCTAAAAAGTATTTCATGGTCATTGGAATAAATACTGCGTTCGGTACGAGAAGGCGGAGAGATTCGGTTCGCGAAACGTGGATGCCGCAAGGTAAATATACATATCAATTTTTCGTAGGAATTTTCCATAAATTTGTGCCATGTTCACTTCGATAAATTGCTTCATCTGTTGGATAAAACATATGATTCTCAATGAGAGTAATTAACCATGGCAGGAGAGAAGAGAAAGAAACTGGAAAAAGAGAAGGGTATAGTCATGCGCTTTGTAATTGGTCACAGGTGACAATCTTGTTCTCATTTTTTTTATTATTATAGATTTCTTTCTCCTAGCAAAGACTAAATATATTTATTTCTGATATTTTTTTTATAATAATTTGCATAAATTGAAACAAGAATTTACAGAAATAAAATGGATATGTCACAAATTGGATGTTGTTTAGTTACCAAGGTAATACTCTATTTATAGCCCTTATAATGGGTATGCAAAAAAGTACAATAGGATATCTTCTAACAAAGAGTTTATCCGCAACTCAGCTAGACTCAATTATATAAAATCACTTCAATCTCAAAATCGACCTTTACCTTAAGTTCTAAAAGTACAATGAAAATGAAAGATCTCAATATATAATTCATTTGTTTATAATTCCAAATTAATTGAAAAAAAAAATAACTTTCACAGGCTCAAAAGGTTTTCCTTGAGTTCCCAACTTCTTGATCACTATATCAATCGAGCTACTCAACCGAACTCAAAGCATAATAGCCAAATTTGAGTAGCTTATGAGCAGGTAGACCAATTTATATTGTAGGGTTTGGTTATAACTTTTAAGGGCGAATGGCTATGCCTAAATGTTGTTCTTTCTCATTGGTGTCCTTAATTAAAGATATGATTTTATGTGCTTTTGATTCTGATTAAGTTTGATTCTCTAACGAAACTACGAAATATACACACATGAATATAAATGGAAAAAAAAATATTAATATGAAACATAATTCATTTATTTGGTTATTAGTTTGAAACCCGATTTAATATTAATTGTATAATTTCTTTTCTTTTATTAGCAGTATATTTTCTTTCCTTAATTTATGTAATAATAACGGTCCATTTTTTTTTTTAGCCATAATTAATTTTATTTTGGTTATTAGCACGAAACCTGGTGGTGCTTTGGATCAATCTCTCGACGAGGAAGAAAAACTTTATGGTGACCTTTTGAGACTGGTATTACACAAATCTTTTCGTTCCCCATTTTGCTTCTAATATAAAAATAAAATAAAATAAATCTCCAAATAATTTTTATCTATCTATCTATCTGTTATTTTTAATTATTACAATATTTATTCCGGGCAGGATCATGTTGAGGCCTACCTAGAATTATCGGCAAAGACAAAAGGCTATTTTGCCACCGCCGTCTCGTTGTGGGATGCCGAGTTCTACATCAAAGTGGACGACGATGTTCACGTCAACTTAGGTAAAATAAATCACTACTTATTATTCTTGATTTGGAAAATAATCCGCAGGTTTTGATTTTTCTGGCAAATAAAAATTTGATATATAAAAAGAAAGAGGTGGAAAAACAACAATCGATAATTCTTTGTTGCAATGAAATTGGACTAGGAACCTGAAATTTACATTTTTTTCATATTAAATTCCCAATTTTTAGAGTTGGGAATTGAACCGGTGGACAATGAAACCGGCCTATGTTCTTTATGTTTCATTTTTTAAAGTTAATTGCTCTATCACATCACAAGCATTATTTTTGCAAAGATTCTTTATAATGACATCTTAATGGACCGCCTACGTCGGAATGGTCAATTTAATTTTTTTTTCCAATAATCTCTAGTTAAGAGATTTGTAGGATTTGGTTTTGAACTGGTTCTACCCAAATAACCAGCATTGAAACTGGGAATTGGCTTTGAATGAATGGTTCAAGGCCAAAAATTAGGAACCGAATTGGGCAAAGCCAGCCCTTACCCGGGTACTCCAAGTAAGGCGAGTTAGGTTCGGTTCGGTTCGGTTCGGCTTATGGGTAAAACCGGCTCAATTGCTCACCCTTAACATATATCACACAATTTAATTTGCCTCGAATTTGGTACAGCGACACTTGGCATGATCTTATCAGGACATCGTTTCAAGCCTCGTGTTTACGTTGGCTGCATGAAGTCAGGCCCTGTTCTTGCTCGAAAGTAAGTTCATTTACTCACAATTTTTTACATCTGTTAATCTAATTTCCTACTGAAATTTCCAAAGTGAAATCCATTTGTTATATTTTATTTTATTTTTATTTATATGGGAACAGAGGGGTGAGATATCACGAACCAGAGTTTTGGAAGTTTGGCGACATGGGCAACAATTATTTCCGCCATGCGACCGGTCAATTATACGCAATTTCGAAGGATTTGGCTTCTTACATATCCACAAATCAGTAAGCTTCCCATAATATTTCGATTTTTATCCTAATCGGTATATTTTTCCGAAAAAAAATTGACCAAAATTAAATTATTTGCGTAGTGATGTGTTGCACAAGTATGCAAACGAGGACGTTTCGCTCGGGTCATGGATCATCGGCTTGGACGTCGAGCACGTCGACGACCGCCGGCTCTGCTGCGGTACTCCACCAGGTAATCAACTAAACCTCGAACAATCATACTAAGATAAATAAAAAGCCAGGACCCCTTGTCGACTAAGGCCCTGTTTGGTTCGGCTTTTTAAATGGGCTTTTCGGACTCTAAAATCCATTGGCTAAATGCAAACACGTTTGGTTCGGTTTTTTGAGCGATTTTAGCGAGATACAATTGTATTTCCAAATGGTTCTAAGGGCTCTCAGCCCAAAGTAGGTCTGAAGGTAATTTGGGAAGTTGCATATATGGAATGCAAGTCCTCGGAATTATTCATCTTCTCCAAAACCACCGCACGGAAGCCGACCAAAGGTTGATGACCGCCGGCCAAGGGGTCATGCGTGCCGGCCGCACCGTCGCCTGAGGGTCGCTTGACCCCGATGACCGTTGTCGGACCTCAGGTGACACCTAAGTTGCGCGGCTTAGGCAACTGATGGCCTGAATTGCGCGACCTAGGTGGCCCCCTGAGATGGCGCGACCTCAGGCGAACCATCCAGGGGCCAGATCTGGCCATCCGGCCGCCAAATCCGGTGCTCCGGCTGCTAGTATCAGTAGTCCGGTAGTCAGATTCGGCGGTCCGATGGCCAGCCTTAAAAAAAAAAAATGTTTTTTTTTTTTTTTTTTAATTTAATAAAAATAATTTACAAATGCTAATTTTACTAAATGGTATTTTTGTCAAAGTTGTATCTCAATGTAAATTTTACCAAACAATATTTACATTTCAAAAACTCTTTTCACCCAAAGATATTTGCATTTTGGCAAATGCATTTCCCAAAAGCCGAACCAAATGAGCCCTAAGTTTGTCACTTGTTCGTTCCAGATTGCGAGTGGAAAGCGATAGCCGGGTCAGCCTGCGCGGCGTCGTTCGACTGGAGGTGCAGCGGGATATGCAGCTCCGTGGAGAGGCTGAAGGGGTTCACGAGCTCTGTCGAGAGGACAAGGATGCCTTGTGGAGTGCCAGCTTCTGATGTCATGCGAAAAAGAATGGTTTTATTCTTGTTTTACTTAGGCAAAGAACAATGAACATTTAATGTCATTTACATTATACAGTTTTTAATTTTTTAACTCTGATTTTTTATGTTTGATATACTTGATTTAATAAGCTGAAGCAGCCAAAAAACCCTTCAATTCGTTCTTTGAATTTGTAATTTCTCGTCATCATTTCGGGCTCGATGAAGTGATTTTGTGCTTTGTGTGTCATCAGTTTGGAAGATTTTTGTAATAACTCGGTCCGAATCACATGAAACGAGTACTCAAGTGATGATAATTTAGCTTGACCTCCACTTATTTAAATAAGTCATACATAAAACCTTTGGGATGAAGATACCCAAGAGATACATTAATTAAATAAATATACAAATTCAAGAGATATATGAACTTGAGAAATACATAAAAATTAATAAGATACATGAACGGAAACAACATATCTTATTTTGCTTATTTTCATTGATCCCTTAACCCACCATAATTACAATAATGTAACGCTCTTTGAATCTTTTTCATTAGGCTACATATATGTCAATTTGTTCTACTCTTGTTTTACTTTCAAACTAGATGTAACCCGCACATTGCACGGATTATTCTATAAATTTTTTTATTTTATTTATAATGATATTTCAAAATAAAGCATATAAAGAGAAACTTCAAATTTTCATATTAGAAGATTTTAATGTTAACATTATATTAATCATTTTGAGCAACTTATACAATAAAATGATTAACGTGATATTTCGACCTTTTATATTTCCTTTGTTATTTACCATGTCTCGAGTTCACGTTTAAATTATGTATGTTTATTTTAGTAAACGTGTTTGTATAGTAATGTAAGTCATTATGTTAATATTAAGGTAGAAAATTTCTTTAATACAAAAGAAGTTAAAATTAGAATAAATAAATAATGAAGAGCAAGGGGAGGGCAGGAAAAATGGTAATTATTAGGTAGCAAAATAAGTGGAGAGTATAAGAAAAGTATTTCGTGCAAGGACAATGATCCATCCCTTGCAAATTAGAGTTTTATGCGCCCAACTTAGAGAGCAATACTTAGGGAAGATTTAGATTATTATTATTATTATTATTATTATTATTATTATTATTATTATTATTATTATTATTATTATTATTATTATTATTATTATTATTATTATTATTATTATTATTATTATTATATGCATAACTCGTGCATTACATGATTGTGAAATTTGTCATCTGTGTAAAATCGGAATATGTATTTCAATATAAATTATTTGTTACAAACGTATTCTATTTCATGTGAATTTTCATCTTTTGAACGAAATGCAGGTAGAATTCTTGGCTTATTATATATGTTGATAAAATAGGGTCTCCACTAAAGTTAGAAAATTCCTGATTGTCTTTGTTATATAATAGTAGGAAAATTTTTATGCAACTAGCAACGTTATTTTAATTTGTCAACATCATTTGGAGTTTTTGATATTTAAAAGTAAATTTGAGATAGGTTTGTTACAAATGACCAATTTGAGATTTTTCGTGATATTAACCCTATTTCAAACTTAGGGTACGATTATTTGTGAAAATGTTTTCAATACGATTTGAAAATGGTTAGTCAACCAAAAATACTTTCTTGTTAATGAAAAATTTATTTATAAATTTAGGAATAGGAAAGTGCATTCCTAAATATAAAGAGGTGAAAACACCTTTTGGAATTGTTCCTCTCGAATTTTGTAATATTTTCTTTTTTCTTTTCTATTTATTTTGCTTTTTTTTTTTTTCCCCTTCTCCCTCCTCTACCCGTTTGGTTCGACTTTGGGGAAATGTCTTTGGGAGAATGCAAATACCTTTAAGGTAAAGGGGTTTTCCGAAATACTAGACTGTTTGGTAAACTATAGCTGAAAAGTGCTTTAGGGAAATACAAGACTGTTTGATAAACATATATTTGAAAAGCCATTTAATGTGACCAAATTAAGTTTTTTAGTTTTAGTATTTTTAAAATTGCAAAAAGAAACAATGACTATATAATCTTTTACATTTCCATATTGAGAGTAATGTAAAAAAAATATATTAATAAATTTATTTAAAAATTATATTAAAAGAATTTAATTATAGATTAGATGCAAAGCTCAACTTTTGGCTTAAAGTTCTTTTAGGTTTGTTTTCAACTTTGAATAATTTTTTTAATTATTGTAGTATTAATCATCTTCGTTAATTAATGATCATTCTAGTATATTGATAAAAAGTTGGACTATTGATTGTCAAAAGATAAAAATGACAAAAAAAAAAGTGAACCCAACATTTGCAAAGGATTTTTATTATTTAAAAAAAAAATAAAAATAAAATCCGATGAAACTCCGTCGTTGATTAACGGCAGTTGGGATGTGGGGAAGATGATCAGTTTAAAAAAAAAAAAAGTGGACTTGCATTTTCAAAATGATGAAAGCCCAAAGTAGGTCCCCACTGCTTTGGGCCAAGATTTCAAATGCCAAAGCGTTTGGTCGGATACCTCTAAATGTTGAACCAAACACCTAAATTTTTTTTTCAAGAGGCTCTTCAAAAAATTGATTGCTGGCCTTGAACCAAACGACGATTGGTGATAGGTTGCAAGCGTTGGCCAGCGAGCTCGAGCCTCGATCTTTCCTTGAGCTCGCCTAAGGTTGGTGAGTTCAAGGCTTAATTGATCTCGACAAGGTCGGCCAGCCCGAGGCTCACCGATGGCCATCGTTGGCTGGTCATTGCAAAGGAAGCAGGATAATGAAAAGCAAAGAAAAGAAAAAAAGGAAAAGAAAAGTTGAAAAAAAAAATTAAAAAATGATCAAGATTCGATTTTTAAAAAGAAAAGAAAAAATATAAGAGAGAAAAGTTAAAAATAATTAATTTTTTCCTAAGCCTTAAATTATACATAATCAAATAAAAGAAAATTAATCCTATTTTTTTCTGGCATGATGAGCTTTGACTAAGGCTTGGATCATGAGTTCTTAGATGCGATCATGGAGATAAGCCCGCCTCCAGAGATTGAGAATCGTAAGAGCACCTACCGTGCTTGAGCAAGAAGCAAAGCGATCGCCTCTCGCTATCGACAACCCACATAAATTCAGAGGCTTACGTGTCGGTGAGCCCCGGTCAATTCCCATTCGCCATCGCAAACTCCTGCCAGAACAATCCTCTGTTCCTGTTCCCCCTTGGAAACCATTTAACTTTTTCTCTGTCTCTGTCTCTGTCTCTGTCTGTTCCGATAGCGCTCAATCAATCATTTGAGCCCAACCTATCTCCTGTTCTGCTCTGTTCTCACCATTCCCACCTCCAATTTTCGCCTGCTTCGCCCCTTGTTTGGTAAAGTTTCCTTCTTTTCTTTTGCCTTTTTTGGGGTTATGCAGGACACTCTGTTTTGCCGGTTCGTGGGTTCTGGCTTTCTGGGTTGAGGTCGTGATTCGTTGTTCGAAATTCGCAGGGAGTGGTCGCTGTTGGGCAGCAGCTGATATGGACAGTAGTGCTTTCAAGCTTCAGCGCTCCTTTGGTCTGTTCTCAACTGCTTAGTTGTTCCCTCTGTTTCTGTGTGTGTGCGTGCGCGATGTATCTGTTTTTTGCTTTGGCTTGTAACTGAGGTTGGTGGATGCTCTTGTATTTCATGAAGTGCCGTTTACTGCTACTTACTGAAGCTGAATTTTGGGTTTTGGGTGATCGGTAGTTATTAATTTAGCTTTCTCATGCGTGATCGGTGGTGCAAGTTGTCCTTTTTCCCCTCCTTTTGTGGCCGATTTCACGTGATCACAATTAGAATGGATAAGCTGAGGTTGAAACCTCGCTTAGATTATACCTGGTGGGGTTTCCCGTGCTTGCATGTTCTTGGTATTTCATGCCCAGATGGAGTAATTAAGGGTTGGACTTTACTGATTTCCAAATTTTTCCTTGGAATGGTTTTCTTCTGATGAATTTGAATTGGTGGGTATGGGTGGATGGTTTTTATGGAGAGATTTCTTAGTTAAGTGAAGGAACGTGAGTTTTGCTTGGGGCAGTCCATTTCTTTTTGTAATTTGTCAGAGTAAAGCAGTGGGTATCCTTTTTTGTGCTCTTTTGATCATAGATTGTCGGCTTCGTCAGTCATTACACCTGTGTAAACTCGTTACAAGATGCATCGATGAGTCCTTGGTCTTGATTGTGTAGCAATCTATGCCTCGCTTGGGTTTACCACTTTGGTTCTAAGTCATTGACTTGTCCAATATCAGAAATTCGGCGAGCAGAAGCTGCTCGGATCAGAGAGAAGTATCCAGATAGAATACCTGTGAGGATATTTTTGACAAGCCTCTAGATGTTGACTCCTTTCATTGGTTTTGCATATGACAATATGCTAATCGTATATGCCATGCAGGTGATTGTGGAGCGTGCTGATAGAAGCAACATCTCTGACATTGATAAGAGGAAGTTAGTTGCTTCTGTGCTTGTAGTACAATTGCTTTCTTCTTGAAAACATGATGCCTTCCTCACTTTCTCTCCTTGTGTTGGGATTTATATGGTTGAGCTCTCATTTAACCCTTTTTGGCATGCACTCCTTTCAAGCAGTGAATTTGTAAAAGCTTATAACTCTGGAACTCTAGCTACGGTTCTGTCCATGTTTTTTCTTGAATTTATATTTATCAAATGATGACTAGAAAGAGGTAGCATCCGTGTCATTGCATCAGAATTCTTTAGTTTTTATTCTGCATATTGGGGCAAAAAACACTGTAACTTTATCCAAAATGATAAACACTATTCTTTAAGAAAATCATCAGTTCTTATCACTTTGCAATTGTTTTTGTTTGAATTTTGTGATTCGAGTGATGTACATTTATACTGTTTCATCTGGTTTGACCATCAGCAGCCTGGTGGATATTGCGAGCATGGACAAAAAAGTTAGCTATTCTTATGTTTTAATATAAAATATGGTGACCATTTTTGTGTTCTTTACGAATTAGTGGTTTACACAAGATAAGCATCGTTCCATCATCATCTTTATCATCTCCCTTCTTTTTTATAAGTTTGAATCCAGTTGCCTCTTTACTTAGTAAAATCCTCCTGTTATGTTCATTCTCATCTTGCATTTGCATACCATGTGCAGGAACAGACAGGAGAGTCATTTTCTTCTCTTTTAACAGCACCTTTGGTAGTTTTACCTATAAATGTTGATATAGAAGGCTCTGCATCATGTGCATAATAAGCGAATTTGCCTCGTGTGATGATTGCAGATACCTTGTCCCTGCTGACATAACTGCAGGGCAGCTTGTTTATGTTGTTCGCAAAAGAATCAAGCTTAGTCCTGAGAAGGCTCTGTTCATCTTTGTCAGGAACACCCTACCTCCAACTGGTAAGTGGCATCCCGATGCATCTTCTTGCAATATGTTTATACAGTGAGATTCTACGACCGAGATCTTGTGTTTCAGCTTCCTTGATGTCTGCAATATATGAGGAATTCAAGGATGAGGATGGCTTTCTTTACCTGACTTACAGTGGAGAAAATTCTTTTGGATTCAATGCAGAGTAGCTTGGACGAGTATATATACTTGAAAGTGTAGATATTGGTTGATGCGCTGATTCATTAGTTCATTGTTGGCTTAGATTTGAGGAGAATATCATCTTTTCTTCATTGTAGTTGTACCTTCTGCTTAATTTATCAGTAAGTATTGCTTGGACTGATGAAAACTGGACTGGTCTATTTCTTTTAAAGACAAAACATATGTTACAACCAATGAAGCTGCTGCAATTACAGTGAAAATTAAAAAAACAGAGAGAGGTCTTGGACTGATGATAACTGGACTGGTCTGTTTCCTTTAAAGACAGACCATATGTTACAACCAATGAATATGCTGCAAGTACAGTGAAAATGAAAAAAGCCATACAAGAGGCATATAAAACTGATGCAACTGCTATATACTGAAAGACAAATGGTTTTTGCACTCTTCATTGATGTGGATACAATCATCTTGTTCTTCATTTAGAGGAGCCTTTTTTCTGACATTGATTCTTGATCCATTTGATGCCATTTGATGTCCCGTTCTTGATCTTCTGTGCTCCGGCTGTGGCTGCCACTTTTGCCTTGGTAAATGCGCCCTTGGACTCGGCCTTCTTCTGATTGCTCCCTTCATCTTTCTTGGCGCCATCATCGTCTATAGCCCCAAAACCACCGGCTCCCCATTGATCAGCCCAGCTCGGAGCTTCGCTAGCCATTCTTTCAAATCTTCCTTCGAGTCAAAAACAAAAAAGACCTCTCCTGAAACACATTTCAGCAATCAAGAATAGCCCTTCTTCTGTATTTTAAGCATTGAATCAACAAAAGCTGCCAGGCTTCAGAGTTAGGTCCAGATCAGCAATCGACATGATGCATGCTTGCCTGAAACTTAACATTTTGCAAAAATTTGATCCCTTTTTGGGTAATGGAGGCTTGTAGATGTTTCACAGCTGCTTTGAAACTGGGTAAATGCTGTGCTTAAAATTTCAAGATTTCTGCCAAGTAAAACACACAAACACAGAGAGGGAGAGGGGGAGAGAGAGGGGGGAGTACCTGGAGATGTCTGATGAGAGCTCTGATGGAGAGGCTTGATGAGAAGGATGTTGATGGAATCTTAGTATATGGTGGAGCACAAAGTAAGCCTTAGATGGTAAGAAAAGCATGTGGATAGGCTGTCTGTTGCCAACTCTGATCCTCCTCATCTTTTAAAAAAGGACTTGCCAACTCACTCCTCTCCATCTTGTAAACCACCTTCTTTTGGCATTACTTCTTTAATGATCTTAGCTAATCACGCACCATTATGATAAATTATTTCCACGAGTAGAACTTATACAGCAACATGTGCTCAATTTTCATTGTTAGTGGTTAAATTCAATGAAATTTACTATTGTTGAATATTATAAAGTTCCTTCTTCTTATCCAAAAAAGATGACAGCTCACCATCTATTATTGTGCTTAGAATACTAATGCACATAGGTTTGGTTGGTGGAGTAAGTAGATTTGTTTGGTTTTTGGTGTATTTATTGTGGCATCCTCCACCAGATCTCAACTCTTCCCTATTGTCGACCTTTGTCTTGGGGTCCCGTTTGAGCAGAATGCAGATGGAGTGATGTGAATGAACACCTATAAAAGTCATTTTGCTGAGGTGGATGTGCTTTAGAGAAACATCTTTCGGCTAGTAAAGCGGAGTTGAAAATCTCAAAAGCGAGTCGTTTATTCTTAGGAGTGTCGATGTGTTGGGGTTGCTGCAAAACCCGACGAACAAAACGATTTGCATCCGAACCATTTCCTATTTGACCCGACCCGATACGTGTTGACTATGTCAACAGTCGACAGCAAGATCTTAATCCTGGGTGGACGAGTTCTCGAGGAGGAAGACGAACGTGGGCTCCGAGAACATCTCGGTCGTCGTGCCATTCGTGTCGTCCTTCAGAGCATGTGAAGAAGTCCAGCTTGACCGCCTCGGAAAGCGACCAGCTTTGTCTTCTGTTTGTGTCGATCTGATGCCGATTGGACCTGAATTCCAAGCCTGTCTCTCGTGGAAATTTCAATGCCCATTTCATCAGCAATTGTTGTTAATTCGTTATTATAGTGCGAATATATTATATGCTTCGAAAGTTCATTGGAAGGATTGGAAGGAAGACAAGAACAACGTAGCCTCCAAGGAAGTAGTGTACTTTTTGTGCCTATTCTTTCATGCGTTTTTTTTTTTTTAATTATAAGTTTCTGTACTTTCAAAATTTCCTAATTAAGTCTTTCTATTTTTACAAACATTCTAATCAAGTCCCTCCCACACCAAATTCAATTGATGTGGCTATCAATGAAGTTCTTCCATCCCTAGACATACACATTTGTTAAATTCCATCCATGTCAAACTTTGATGTTGTTTACCGTGGTTATATTTTTCCAACCATGTCCACATGGACATTTATAGAATTTGCATGCAACATACTTTGGTGTCATCCAACAAGCACGTTAGTTGAATTTGCTCGGATTTGGTATTGGAGGGACTTGATTAGAAAATTTGAGAAAGTAGAACTTGATTAGACAAATTAACCGTACAAAACTTGATGAGAAAGAGAATGAAAGTTATGAACGAACAGTGAAATTTTTAAAAAACAGCAAGATCATTATTTCCACAAGTAGAATTGAAAACAGCAACATATGCTCAATTTTCACAGTTAGTGGCTAAATTTAATAAAATTTACTTTGTTGAATATTATAAAGTTCCTTCTTCTTATCCCAAGAAAATGACAGCTCACCATCTATTATTGTGCTTAGAATAATAATGCCCAGATAGGTTTGATTGGTGGGGTAAGTAGATTTGTTTGGTTTTTGGTTTTACTTATTGGGCATCCACCACCAGATATCAATCCTTCCTAGTGTTGACCTTTGTCTTGGGGTCCAAAATGGAGTGATGTGAGGTGGACGTGCTTTAGCAAAACATCTTTAGCAAAAGCAGAGCCGAAAATCTCAAAAGCAAGCCCTTCCTCCTTAGGAGTGTTAATGTGTTGGGGTTGCTGCGAAACCCACCGAACAAAATGATCTGCATCCGAACCATTTCCTATCTGAACTGACCCGATAGATGTTGGCCATGTCAACAGTCGACAGCAAGATCTTAATCTTGGGGTGGACGGAGTTCTTGAGGAGGAAGACGAACGTGGGCTCTAAGAACAGCGTGGTCATCACGCCATTCATGGTGTCCTTCGAGCATGTGAAGAGGTCCAGCGTGACCACCTCGGAAAGCGACCAGCTTTGTCTTCTCTTTGTGTGGATCCGATGCCAATTGGACTCAAATTCCAAGCCTATCTCTTGCGGAAATTTCAACGCCTATTTCATCAGCAAGTGTTGTTAATTCGTTATTGTAGTGCGAATATAATATATGCTTCGAAAGTTCATTGGAAGGAAGACAAGAACAACGTAGCCTCCAAGGAAGTGGTGTACTTTTTGTGCCTATTCTTTCATGCGTTTTTTCTTTTTAATTATAAGTTTCTGTACTTTCAAAATTCCTAACTAAGTCTTTCTATTTTTATAAACATTTTGATTAAATCCTTTCGACATCAAATTCAATTGATGTGGCTATCGATGAAGTTCTTCCCTAGATGTACACATTTGCTAAATTCCATCCACGTCAAACTCCAATGTTATTTACATTGGTTATATTTTTCCAACTATGTCCACATGACATTTATAGATTTTACACACAACATACTTTGGTATTGTCTAGCAGGCATGTTAATTGAATTTGCTTGGATTTGGTGGTGGAGGGACTTGATTAGAAAATTGTGAAAGTAGAACTTGATTAGACAAATTAACTGTACAAAACTTGATAAACAAGAGCATGAAAGTATATGAATGAAAAGTGAAAATTTTTAAAAAAGAAAGAGAAGAAAAACCGTCAATATGTGTAGATTTTTCCTCGATCACGCACCTACCTTTAAGCACCTCTCTAGGGGACAATATAATAATGTTTTGGGTCATATTGATGTGACATGATCATAGATAAATCTTTTTAAACTTAAAATAGTGTATTTTAATTGTTAAATAAGCAGTGAATTAAAATAACTAATCGATTAGTGATAAGCATGAAATGTGTGGTGACAGATAAAAGGTGCCATGAGCATAATCACATGATGAATCTCTTCGGAAAACACATGATCTCGACCCACTCAATCCTTGAGATATGGCAATAATTAGCTGCCTTTAACTTTTGAGATTATTTGTCTATAATAGGTACAATTTTGTTACACATTCAAGACATGTGAGTCCATTACATCTTAGCCATTGAGCAGTATGGTTCTACTTGAAATCCAGCTGATTGCACCTTTTAGATGAAAGGTGCATGCATAAATCCGATGCAAGCAATAATTGCTCCCAGATCAAACCTAGGTTTCATAAAGAGCCAGCATATGACAGTGTCATCCTTGAACGGACTGGACTCCTGAATTTCTACTGGCGGCTCTAGTAAATAAAAAGAAGAAGGAATTACTTCATCGATTTGGCCAGCAGCCATAGATATTTCCAGGAATTTCAGGAGGAGACCAAGTCAATATTGCCAACCAACACGGGTTGCTGGCCCTCCATTACCTGGGACCACACAGTTTTGACGCCAATATATATACACGAGATAAGAGCCTGTGATTTGCATCAGAAAAGCACTCAGAAAACGTTTGCCACTTCAATCTGCAGACAGCTCTTTGACTACTCCTTGAGGATCGGCCACGCATCAACATGAGTCTCTTCTCAAGCTTGTTGGGTTGCTTCTCTGACAGCAGTTCAAAGAAGGTCGGCTGCGATGGGGAAGATCGTGGGCAGAGCGGTTGCAGAAGCAAAGATGATGATCATCATCAGGTCACAGTTGGCGATCAAGAACTGAACAAGAACGTGAAGAGCAAGCCCGGCAAGCCTGCTCCGATCCCAGTGACCTATTTCGCAAGTGGATCTCGACCATCTCTTCTTTGAGACGGCGAATGAAGGATTGATTTTGCAAGAACTCATGGCTCAAAACTTTTCTGACGCGGGTTCATGTCGAAGCCTCGATTTAACGCAGGTTATCATGGACGCATCTTCTATGCATTCCGAGTTCCGCTCCTCTGAACTGGGATCGAATGCATGCGCAACCCACGCGTCCCTGCTAGTCTTGGCATCAAGCTGTCTTAGAGATTTGAATGAATTGCTTTTGTTAGAAAATGGCAGAGGAATCTAACTACGTTTTGGTTTATTCTTTTCTTGTCTTCTGGGGAGTTGTATCATTCTTGTTTACATGTTCGCATCATTGATTCTCACTTTCAGGATCCAAGATGGAATGAGGAAGTTAGTATGCACTTCTTACCAAGTTAAAAACCTACTTGTTTTCTGGTAATAGTGAATTTGCAAGTAACCTCAATCGGAGAGTGTACAACCCATTACACAACCTATGACAGTTAGCACAGCAGAGGAAGAGAGAGTAGAATCATTCCTTCAGACACAAGGAATATAACTGGGATGATGGAAATTTTGAGTTTTTTTGTTGATTCCGTTGGGAAAGAACGAGTTTATGTCTCCCAGTAGATGATATTGACGGGCTTGAAAAACGTCTCTTACTCCTGTGCGTACATTGATGAGATATCCCGAGAAGTATATCGGATAGTGAAAAGAGTACAGGACATGTCACATGACATGACATGTCATCACTCAACATGTCGTTACACTATGTATCATGGTATGAAATAATGAGTAATTGCTTGAACGTGTCATCATATAACACCTGAGCCATCATAGGGCACGACACATTGTAAACACACGCAGTGACGTATGACAACTACGTTGTTTAAGCAGCAAAAAGACATGGATTCTCAAGCTATGGAAACACGAGCTTACAAGAGAAATTCCTTAGTGGATTCAAAGTCTTTCAATATTCAGGCCTTGTTTGTTTGTGGAAAATACTTTCGAGAAAACATTTTCCTCATTTTTCAATGTTTGGTTTGTTTAGAAAAATGAGTCCATGAAAAATATTTTCCTAATCAACAGAAAATCTATGCTTAAAGTGAGGAAATGATTTTCTCTTTAAAAAAGTGAAAATTATTTTCAATATGTGACAAAGTATGAGCATTTGACTCAAAACTCTACCTATGGGCACAAAAATTTCAACGCTCCTTCCTGGATCCCTGACATCGAGGATTAGGTCTCTGGCACCTTGGCTTAGGGACCTTAGTGCCCAGGCTCAGATCCCTGGCATTTTGAGTCAGGTCTATTGAGGCAGAGCCTAGGACCTTGCTACTCATGCCCACACCTTCAACGCCCATGCCCAAATCCATTGAGATCGAGCTCGAAGCCAAGGCTTTCGGGCAAAAGTCCACAAAGGCTGAGCATGAGATCTTGGTACTTGACCTTGAATCCTCAACACATGGGATTGGGTTCACAAAGGTTGTGCTTTGGTCCATCAAAGCCGGGCCCAAGACCTTGATGCTTACACATAGGTCCATCAGGGCTGGGCATGGGACCTAGGTGCTCGTGTCTCGATTCCCGACATTCTGATTGGGGTCTATCATGGCTAAGGAACTCTAGCACTCATACCCAATTCTCGGCTGTCCAAGCATAAGTTACTAGTGCTAGAATAGTGTATTTATATTGGAAAAATTAAATCAGATTTTCAAACGATGTAAAATATTTTCCATTTTATTTTCCAGTTTCAGTTAAATACCGAAAATATTGTTTCTTCCTGAAAATATTTTTCCCGAAACAAACAAAGTCTCAAAGAAGTTTAGTATCCAAAAACATAAATTACCAAATAACGCGACTTGGAAATGACGCATGAATATTGGCGTTCACCACGTCAACAATCAACAAGTGAAGAATTCTTAGTGTCCATGTTTCACGCGATTCGCGGTGTCCTTCGAAGGTGTGGAGAATTCCAACTTGACCACCTTGGAAAGTGACCGGCTTCGTCTTTGTTAGTGTCAATTTGATGCCGACTTGACCTCAATTCCTAGCCATTTCTCGTAGAAATTTCAACGCCCATTTCATTGTCATGTATTCTTAATTCATTATTATAGTGGAAATAAACATTATCACATCCAAAATAATCGTGTAGCCCAGCAGATTTTGGCAATTATCTACCTTGAGGCTTGAACTATGCAATCAGTTGCCAATGTCAACGTCACATATGAAATGGATAATTTCAAATTGTTGCGATTTTCTGCAGACTTTATAAGAATTTTTCTTTATCAAAATTATCAATTGAGAAGTTGAATAACATTGATTTTGTATTAACGTTTGTCTATTTAAAA
The DNA here is from genome assembly GCA_014182885.2 of Eucalyptus caleyi. Classification (NCBI taxonomy): domain Eukaryota; kingdom Viridiplantae; phylum Streptophyta; class Magnoliopsida; order Myrtales; family Myrtaceae; genus Eucalyptus; species Eucalyptus caleyi. The sequence goes on from CM024470.2 coordinate 53,681,866, forward strand.
AAAAAAAAAAAAAATATCTTGCTACACGAATAGCAACTACTATCTACCAAGTACCACCATTGCGTGACGTGCTCCGAAAGTTCCTGCGAAACGAAGGAAGACAAGAACTAAGTAGGCCCCAAGAAAACCGGTTCCACGTGAAAAAAATTGTCTGTCTTTAGACATCTGATTAATCGTTCGTTTCCCTTCTTTGACCCCACAAAAGGGACAACCTCGTGTCTTAGCTTCACGTAATTTGCAGTCTATGTAGTACCCAAAAAGAAAAAAGTAGAAATAAAATTCCATTTTTCGTCTCTATACTTTCACGCTTTTGTTTAATTAAGTACTTATAATTACTATTATGTGGATAAAATTTTTCTAATATGGACTTTCATGTGGTGTTCGCATGAAATAAATTTTATCCCATCGAACACCTTGTATTTTATTCGCATCATACTTTGGTGTCGTGTGATGATCACGTTAGTTGAATTTGGTCAAATTCGGTTTTGGAGGGATGTTGTATTAAGTTTGTGAAAGTAGAATAACTTGATTAAATAATTTAAAAATACATGGCTTGATTAGAAAGAGCATTAAAGTAAATAGACGAAAAGATGACTTTTTTTTTTCATAAAAAAAAAAAAAGGGAGAAAAATCTGCAAATATGTGTAGAACTTTCCCTGATCACCCCTCATCCTTCAAGAGGAGTCTGTGCTCATCGGGAGTAAGAATAATAATATTTTTTGAATAAATCCTTCCTAATTTGGGATACCTTATATCAATTGCTAAAATAGAAAATGAAGCAAAATAGTCAAATGGCTAATGCTAACCACAAAAGTGTATTGTAACATATACTAGTGCGATGAGTGTTCTAACATGATTTTTTTTTTTTTTTTTTTTTTTGGAAAACCGGCGAGATGTGTGCCTTGATTCCATCCATCATGAGAATCTTAACATGTTTGATTTTTGAGATTGCAATGCATGGCACCTATTATCTGGTTTTGACTTTTGAGATCGCTCGCCAATGATAGGAACAATTCTTATCACCAACCAAAGCACATGAGTTTACGACATTCTGAACCGTCGAATAGTGAGTCCCACCTGAGATTTACACGGTTCATCGGTCGAGGATGAGATGAAATGGTAGAGCCAGATTGATGTACTCAATAGGTGACCCCACCAGAGAGGTCGGCGAGAGCGACCCTCACAACTAGACCGTGCCTAGGTCCATAAAAAGCCAACATACAACGTGTCATCATTAAACGAAGTGGACTCCAATGTTCCTAGTGGCGGCTCCAGTGCATCAAAAATGGCATCAATTTCGGCAGAATCCTTGATACTTCGGGGAATTTCGGGGGGAAGCTGAGTCGGCATCCATTACCTTGGAACACACACTTTCAACGCCAATATATATACACGAGAGAAGAGCCAGCGATTTGCACCGAAAGAGCACTAGGAAAACGTCTGGTACTTCAATCTGCAGCGAGCTCTTTGACTGCTCCTTGAGAATCGGCCAGACATCAACATGAGTCTCTTCGCGACCTTGTTGGGTTGCTTCTCCGACAACGGTTCAAAGAGGGTCGGGTGCGTTGGGGAAGATCGCGGGCAGAGCGATTACAGAAGCAAAGATGATGATGATCATGAGGTCGCAGTTGGTGATGGAGAATCGAAGGAGAACGTGAAGAGCAAGCCGGGCAAGCCTGCTCCGATCCCAGTGACCTATTTTCCCAGTGGATCTCGACCGTCTCTTCTTTGAGACGGTGAATGATTACAGCATTGACGTTGCAAGAACTCACGGCTAAGAACTTTTCTTGCGCGGTCCGTGCCGAAGCCTGATTAATGCAGTTTGTCATGGATGCATGTTGTAAAATTTTCCGAGTTCCCGGTCCTCGCTAGCCTTGGCATAAAGCTATCTTATAGGTTTTGTTGAACTGGTTTAGTTGGAATGCGGCACGAGGAATCTAAGCATGCTTTGATTCATTCTTCTCTTTTCTGAGGAGTGGTGCCATTCGCAGTTTTGCATGTTCTTGTAATTGATTCTCTCTTGTTCTTGGACTCCTCGAATCTCAATTTTCTTCACCAAATATACTGGTATCTTGTTTATTTTAACAGTGATATTAAAGTCGAAATCGTTGTCTTTTTTTCTTTTTTTTTTCACGTGCAAAACAATCTCTATGCCTTTCGAGAAACATCATGATGGACGTGAACTCTTGTCTTACGTGGACATATGGTGCCCGACCACCACTAGCTAAAAGGTGTGGCTAAGATTGATTCGTGGTTGAATTTCGTCTACCATACGTTAACGAGTTTCTCGATGATACTTGAATCATCAAAATTCGATTATCGGATTTTAAGATATCGCATTTTCTAATCATCAGCATCTGATCTAGATAACTTCATAAATTTCAATATTTTCCCCATCTAAGGGTATTTTTGGTGGACTCAATTCACGGGGCTTGAGAATCAAGTAACTGGACTTAAAATCAATAATAAATTGAATTCAAAATTTAACATAATTAAAAAAAAAAAGTTGTTACAAATTAAAACGCCAAATCTTTGACCGACGGAAGAGCATGTCACTATTCTGACCTCCAAAAAATGGGATATTTTTATTAATTTTTTTTTACTTTTATTATCTTTATCTTTTTTTCTTTTTCTTTTCATCAACCACCACTATGCGGGTCTTGTTGATTTGCTGGTCTTAGGCGAAGGCAATAATAGCTAGATTAGGCGAAGGCGAGGGTTGCCCTCATTGAATTTAGTGAGGGACGTCCTCACCCACCTATCCTATTGTTTGGGGGTGGAATGTGCCATTGCTTTGTTTGATGGAACAAGTTGAGTAGAATAGGGATGATGCAGTTGTTGATGTGGCGACCCTGAGAGCATAGCCAGGATGGTGGGGGATGCTGCATCTACCGACAACCCAAGAAGCTAAACAAATGTCTCCTGTCCCACATCACTAGGGGAGGGGGGAGTCGTGGGCTAGTTTATAAGACTTGAGTTCTCTATTCTGTGTAGTGCATTTTTACACAAGCTTTCACCATCTAAGAATGAAGTCTTGAGGGAGGCCTATATCTGGGATGGTAGTGCCTCCATGCTAGTGCGGGAGGCCCAAGGAGGACAATATGTAGCTGCATCAGAGAACAAGTTTTAGAATTTTGAGAGCTGAAGGTTTAAAGCGGACAATATTACATAGTGGTGTCATTTTAAAGTTGTGAGAACAGACAATATTACACAATGGTAGCATTTTAAAGTCATGATAGCCAAAGGCTCAAAGTAGACAATATTATATAATGATAGCCCCCAAGTCCTTATGATTTGGACAGTCAAGTCTTGTTCAGGGACATCTAGGTGGAGAGATTTGTGTTGGAAGCCGATGACATGGCCATTGAAGAGCAATGAGGAGTGAGTGCCAGAGAGGAATTGAAAGTGAGAGAAAGCAGAACTAGACTTTTAAGCCATCATCAAGACGGAAGATAGCAACTCTCTCTCTTTCACATGAGAAAGCAGAACTGATGGAGGCAAAGGGAAGAAATGGATTCAGTCTAGAAAAATGCTGACTCCAAGTTTGTAGCAAAAGAAGGAAATTCATCTAGCAAATGGAAGATGAACAAAAGCTTTGTCAATACCGAAACTAATCATCAATTTTTAGATGTTGGAAAGCCGATGCTAGATGCAAAAAGATGTCACAAGTTGGGTCACATGGAAACCATCTATAAAGAAAAAATTACCTAAGCGGGAAAGCACAGTGGGAATGAAACGAGGAAGAGAACTTGTTTGTAGCTTCTTTTTCTGAATCTTCTGTTGGGAATGATGCATGGTTGGTGGATAGTGGTTGTATTAATCATATGACCCAGCAATTAGTTGGCAACACGGTATATTGAAGTGCAAGGGAAGAATGGCACTATTGAAGGAAATCATGAGGTGAAGGCGATCTTTTTGTGCCAAATATTGACTATAATCTGTTAAGTGTTGGTCAATTAGTTGAGAAGGGCTATAAAGTGAAGTTTGAAGGGAAGGAATGTCTTCTTTAATAATGATAGCAAAGTGCTAAGAATCCTAATGAAGGACAAGAGTTTCATGTTCAAGCCACAAGAGATGCAACAAATGGCTTTAAAGTGCAAAGAAAAAAATGCAGAGATATGGCATAAAAAGACTTGGGCATGTTCACAAGAAGAGCATGTCGTTTAGACTATGAACCCCAACGCATTTTCCTTATTCAAGTTAAGGTTTGATATTCAAACACACTCATCGTTTCACCCATGGGGACCGCCTTCAACCCTATATATAAAGAGAGGAAGCGACTGAGATCAGCATCACATCGAAAAGCTCCGGGAAGTTCACTTTCTGCTCCTCACACCTTCTCGCCATCGTCGCAGTCGCTGCTGCGGCCGGTATGATTCTCCTCTCCGGCTGTTGCTCGGGGTGCTCCTCCGGTGGTGGTGCGAAGAGGGTGAACTGCGAAGGAGAATATCACATGCGGTGCGATTCGAGAGGCAGCAAAGATGGCATCGCGAGTGAGGAGAAAATGAAGGAAATTGCGAAGAGGGAGCCCGAGTCCCCACCTATTGTGGTGGCTTATTTCCACGGTGGATCTCGGTTCTCTCCTCTCTGAAGAGATGACGATTGGATCGCTTGATTGCGAGCAATTTTGAATAAATTTGTTCTGATTCTCTCTTTTATTCTTCGGTGGGGAGAAGTATGAGGAACATTTTGTTTCTTCTTACTATGGCTTCCTTCCTTCCTTCTTTCTTTCTTTGTGGAACTCGTTCCTTCATCGTTTAAAGAAATTATCGTCGCGACCCACGCGAGACGAACCTAAAAGGATTAATGGACGGACAGCAAAAATAATCTCTTGCAAGATAAGATTTGGCAGCCCTATATGTAACCCATGTCGTCGCGATGTGTCTCTTGTTAGAGAACGCAATTCGTGTGTTTCTTTTACATTTTCAAAGACGCGAAATGGAGATCTGTCCAAGATCATGTTGTTTTGTGGAATAATGAAAAGGCTACGTTAATTGTATGAAATTGTGACCTTTGGTAATTAAACCTCGTTAGAACAAGATACTAATTGATACCATTTTAGAATATAATACCGACTTTGAGCATCACGCACATGAACGTTATTGACTTAAAAGTGAAAGAATTTACATAAATTTCGACCCATTTTTCAGGAAAGGAAATTCTTCATCTTATCAGACCAAGTTTATACGATCTTGACAAGATAAAAGAAAAAAAACAATACAAATGATGGACCCAAATACAAAATAAGGATCGGATCTGGATCGGTCAGTGTATGTCATTAAATTTTTATCCATTAAAATAAGTTAATATAAGTTAAATAGATTGATTTGGATTGGATCATTTTGGATTAAAGAGTGTAATTTAATAATACGGTCCAAGAGTTTTCCGGTGACGCTTTAAGTCATAGAATTTGACTGTAAGAGCATACGATGTAACATCTTCTCATCACAAGCGTCCGACCTGGATGGCTTCATCAAATTCAAGAGTTTTTCCCATCCAAGGGTATTTTCGTAAAACTAAAGTCATGAACACTTTCTTTTTTGGCGGCTTGAAAATCGAGCCAATTGGACTCAAAATAAAGAAATGATTGAAGGTGAAAGTTTGGTTAAATTCTTTGGCCAAACTTCCGAAAAAAAAAATCAGAAAATACTGTTCAAAATATGACCGATAGTACAAAGGAATTAGAAATTCCCTTTGAAAGCTTGGAAGTGTGCAACATTCGACATTCGAGTAGGGCATGCAGGGGTTTCCTAGTTGTCCTCACTCCAATATAGTGGAAACATTATCAAAAAAGTCACAAATCTATTATTTATGTGCCAATTTACTACTAAATCTTTTAATTGTGTTGACTTCATTATAAACTTATTGAGAATTTGCCAATGTAGTCATTTTACCCAACTTTGACTAGAAAATACTAAGGTGAAAATCTGATTAGCTCTAGTAGACTTATATGATGTGATTGGCGTTGATATGGACAATTTGTAAAAATTTATCTATTTTTTATCTATTTTTCCCTTTTTCTATTTTTTTCTTTTCTTGGGCTAGGCGAGGGTTGCCCTTGCCCAAGAGCGAGGCTCATCTTGCTTGCAGCTAGTGAGATCTGGTCAAGGGCAACTCTCACCATTGGCCGATCACCGACTACAGCTTAGTAATGGCCACAAGCAAAGGGAAAGAAAAGGGAAAGTATAAAAAAAAATGCAAAATTTATTCATATAAGCACTAACCACGCCACATAAGATGGCTAGCGTCTACGTTTGTGATTTCCGGTCAAATTTGGCAAGTTGTCAAAAGGTTTAAACTAAATTGACGAATTATCGAAATGCTTAAGACTAAATTAACAAAATTCAAAAATTTATGACTCAATTATTTGCTGTAAAAATTGGTGTAGGATTTTTTGACAATTATCTCAACTTTTAATCATAGTAAAGAAGGATGAGTTCCTATCCATTCAAGCAATAACAAGATCAATATGTAGCGTAAAATAATGAAATAATGGACCGATATGCTAATATTTTTCATGTACGCTTTTCTTTAGACTAGCAAATATGCCTATCTTTAGACTAGCAAATATGCCTAAATTTTGCATTTATGCTAAAGATGGGAAAAAAAGCCACCTTAGTACGAAACTTTTTTATTATTAAGTAATGGGTTGACAAAAATATCCATACAAAAGATATTGTATAAATATATGAGGAAAGAGAAAAATATGTTAAGATCTGAATTTTTTTTTTAGGAAGGTTATCCTATAAAATACAATATTCAAATTTTAAAATTAATTTGGAAAAGACAAGGTAGAATTAATAATCTATGCATATGCCCGCAAATAATATATTTGTAAAATAAATAGTCAAGGACGTTTGGGGAAGTAGAAATGATCAAGATGTCGTAAAAGTACGAGTTTCATGTTGTTATGTACTCAAAACTGTTTCAACGTTAGTCGCTCGGGGTTTGATCCAGTACTAAGGGCATTCCAATTCTTTGGGCTCAAGATTCAATAGCTGCGGATACGATTCTCACCATGGGGAGCATAGATTTAAGTGGGGAATTCTAACGGTGGATTGTCGTGCTAATTCCCATCTATATGGGGGAAAAAACAAGGAGGATAGCCAAACTCTTTTTTATTGATTCTAGTAATTCAAGACTTGGAAAATAAAGAACGTAATTTTTTAGAAAGATGGAAGAGATCAAGTTGCTTGATTTTAGGATGATATGTTATCATCCCTCTCAAGCTGAGCACTATTGGCTGAAGGTCAAGGTTGGTTCGCAAAAATTTGATGCAATTAGAACTTAGACCTTTTATGAACAAATCTACAATTTGATCTTTGCTGAGATGAACTTAATAGTGAGAGTTTTATGCCCAACTTATCCGTGACATAATGAAAATCAATAGCAACATGGTTCGTTCTTGAATGGAAAGCTAGATGCAGGTCACTTTCCTCTTCTGCAGCCGTGTCTTGTGGACTAGATAAATTGTTGTCATTTGGCGAAGATGTAGCAGACTGTCTGAATTTGCAGTGACATGAGTAGTATGCATCAATGAAATAGTCAAGAGAAATAAGGTAATAGATTACAAGTTGTAAACATTTTCTTCAGCTCATATTTGAAAATAACAAAAAAAGGTTTAGTTAACAGCAATATAATTGCTGGAGATGGTATAGACAATGCCGCATGACCGCCACACGATCGTCGCACGACCGCTGCACGACCGTTGCACAACCATCGCACGACCGCCGCACGACCCCCGACCATCGCCGCCGACTGCCATTAGTCAAAGCAAAGCTGGTTACTTATGATCCCATCGTCGAAATGAAGAGGAGTACGATAATTTATCAACATTAATTCGAGGCTGTGACATGAAAAATAAGCGCCACAACTGCATTCTTTTGGCTCAGATAATGCTAATGAATCTTTACCAATACTAAAAAATTCTATCTAACGTCATTAAAGATATTCACTAATTTAACATGCATCAAGTTTATTTACTGAGTGAGTGAGAGAGATTCACTAATTTAACATTCGTTGCCTTTGTTTACTGAGTGAGTGAGTGACTAAGTGAGAGAGAACCTATTGCTAAATATGTTGAGGTCGAGGCTCAAATTAATGCTCCATTGGATACTACCACCTTCCCCGCCAGTCCGTAACACAGCTGTCTGAGCGCTTGAAGATAATTGCCTTAGCTTCTCCCCTGGTGATCACATCCCTTTCTAGCTGGATGAAAAAACGCAAAACTTTTAGTAATCCAAAATTCAAGACTTTTATTAAATGAGAGAGAGATCCACCAGGGCAAAAATACTATAGATGTAAGATATAGAAGAGGAAGAAATGCTTTCTTTTTTACCATTTTTTCATCTTTGAATTGTTAATGAATCCACCTCATTTGTTGAATCTATGTGATCTACTATTTCTATTAACCCTAAGTTCTATTACAGGGCATCGGACCTATGAATCTATTCCCTGTTTTTTATTTGTGATTCAGTAGTTAGTCCTTGAATTTAGAAAGAATACAGAAATAGAATAAGAGCCCGTTTCAAATGAAGAAATAAGAAAAAATCTTGTTTCCAAATTGTCATGACCTAATCTTGGGTGTGCTACCTAGGGTTTGGCTAATGGACTATTAAGTCTTAAACTTAGCTCTGGCTCTCCCAAGCCCATATTAATTCGCAACTTAGGTTCAAATATTTAGCATGCAAAAGATTATCAGCTAAGAGTCACCACTAATAAGTTTATAGTAGACCGATTAGAACTAATCAGTTCATAGTAGACCGATTAGACACTTAAGGAAAATTTTCTTGCCCAAGATAGTAGTAGATTTTCAAACAGACCGTCACATCTATGACAATGTGGGACTCTTTGGACTACTTCTATTAGGAAGCACAAAGGACCCACAAGTACATTTTTTTAGTACAAACGAGCATGTCTTAATTATTTTGTACACATGGAGATACTCTTGCTTTACATCATTTAATTATGGAAATACCTATCCCATTGCATATTGACTTGGAAGAAACCAAAAACCAAAAAATTGAAAAGCTGCAGAATGCTTTGGACAACATGTGCAGCCTACTAGATGAAGCACACGCTATGGTCATACTTGGGAAAGAAGCGGCAAAGTTAGCTATTGAGCAAACTCCTCCTATCAGAAAGGAGATAGCAGTAGTGGAAGATTCCAAATTGCAGCCACTAATAAATCACAATATGGAATTGGAGGTAATTTCCTTCACTTGGCAAAAGAGATTGTTGAAACATTATCACATTAGATAGTGGGCGGTGTAAGGAGTGTGCAATGCGGTTTACGTAACAAGGTTGATAGCCAAACTAATTTAGCTACAATGTTAGCCTTAGCCAAACACCAGTACTCAATTTTAGATGAAGAATGTGCCACTGTAGCTTACTTCTTAACACTCCAAGAAATGGGTTTGGAACATAAGAAAACACGAAACCCACTAGTAGAGTGTTGATCAATTTGGTAGCCTTGCCCAATCAGCGTCACAATAGGCAATGAATTGGTGTTGGATTAAACAAAAGTGAAGACTATGAGTGATTATGCCTTTTAAATAACGCAAAATGAGTTTGATTGCCACAAGAAGATCCTCAATGGGAGACTTTAGAAACTAACAAACTTGATTGATGGTTGAAGAAATGTTGGGACGCGTCAGTAGGATGATATGTTATCATCCCTCTCAAGCTGAGCACGGTTGGCTGAAGGTCAAGGTTGGTTCGCAAAAATCTGATGCGATTAGAACTTAGACCTTTTATGAACAAATCTACAATTTGATCTTTGTTGGAGATGAACTTAATAGCGAGAGTTTTATGCCCAACTTATTCCTTGACATAATGAAAATCAATAGCAACATGGTTCGTTCTTGAATGGAAAGCTAGATGCATGTCACTTTCCTCTTCTGCAACCGTGTCTTATGGACTGGATAAATTGTTGTCATTTGGCGAAGATGTAGCAGACTATTTGAATTTACAGTGACATGAGTAGTAGGCATCAATGAAATAGTCAAGAGAAATAAGGTAATAGATTACAAGTTGCAGACATTTTTTTCAGCTCATATTTGAAGATAACCAAAAATGGTTTAGTTAATAGCAATCTAATTGCTGGAGATGGTATAGACAATGCCGCATGACCGTCGCACGATCATTGCACGATTGCCACACGATTGCCGTACAACTGCCGCACGACCGCCGACTGTCGCCACCGATTGCCATTAGTCACAAAGCAAAGCTGGTTACTTATGATCCTATCTTCGGAATGAAGAGGAGTACAATAATTTAGCAATATTAATTTGAGGTTGTGACATGAAAAATAAGCACCGCAATTGCATTCTTTTGGCTCAGATAATCCTAATGAATCTTCACCAATACTAAAAAAATTATATCTAAAGTCATTAAAGATATTCACTAATTTAACATGCATCAAGTTTATTTATTGAGTGAGTGAGAGAGATTCACTAATTTAACATTCGTTGCCTTCGTTTACTGATTGGGTGAGTGACTTAGTGAGAGAGAACCTATTGCCAAATATGTTGAGGTCGGGACTCAAATTAATGCTCCATTGGATACTACCACCTTCCCCGCCAGTCCGTAACATGGTTGTTCGAGCGCTTGAAGATAATTGCCTTAGCTTCTCCTCTGGTGACCACATCCCCTTCTAGCTGGATGAAAAAACTCAAAACTTTTAGTAATCCAAAATTCAAAACTTTTATTAAATAGTCGCAAAAATTTGATGCGATTAGAATTTAGACCTTTTATGAACAAATCTACAATTTGATCTTTGCTGGAGATGAACTTAATAGCGAGAGTTTTATGCCAAACTTATTCCTTGACATAATGAAAATCAATAGCACTATGGTTCGTTCATGAATGGAAAGCTGGATTTAGGTCACTTTCCTCTTCTGTAGCCGTGTCTTGTGGACTGGATAAATTGTTGTCATTTGGCAAAGATGTAGCAAACTATTTGAATTTACAGTGACATGAGTAGTATGCATCAATGAAATAGTAAAGAGAAATAAGGTAATAGATTACAAGTTGCAGACATTTTCTTCAGCTCATATTTGAAGATAACCAAAAATGGTTTAGTTAACAACAATCTAATTGCTGGAGATTGTATAGACAATGCCGTATGACCACCGCACGATCGTCGCACGACTGCCGCACGATCGTCGCACGACCACCGACCGCCATTAGTCACAAAGCAAAGCTGGTTACTTATGATCCCATCTTTGGAATGAAGAGGAGTACAATAATTTATCAGCATTAATTTGAGGTTGTGACATGAAAAATAAGCGCCACAACTGCATTCTTTTGGCTCAGAAAATGCTAATGAATCTTTACCAATACTAAAAAAAATTCTATCTAACGTCATTAAAGATATTCACTAATTTAACATGCATCAAGTTTATTTACTGAGTGAGTGAGAGAGATTCACTAATTTAACATTCATTGCCTTTGTTTACTGACTGAGTGAGTGACTAAATGAGAGAGAACCTATTGCCAAATATGTTGAGGTCGGGACTCAAATTAATGCTCCATTGGATACTACCACCTTCCCCGCCAGTCCGTAACATGGTTGTTCGAGCGCTTGAAGATAATTGCCTTAGCTTCTCCTTTGGTGACCACATCCCCTTCTAGCTGGATGAAAAAACTCAAAACTTTTAGTAATCCAAAATTCAAGACTTTTATTAAATAGTCGCAAAGATGCAATTAGAACTTAGACCTTTTATGAACAAATCTACAATTTGATATTTGCTGGAGATGAACTTAATAGCAAGAGTTTTATGCCCAACTTATTCCTTGACATAATGAAAATCAATAGCAACATGGTTCGTTCATGAATGGAAAGCTGGATGCAGGTCACTTTCCTCTTTTGCAGCCGTGTCTTGGGGATTGGATAAATTGTTATCATTTGGCAAAGATGTAGTAGACTATCTGAATTTACAGTGACATGAGTAGTATGCATCAATGAAATAGTAAAGAGAAATAAGGTAATAGATTACAAGTTGTAGACATTTTCTTCAGCTCATATTTGAATATAACCAAAAATGGTTTAGTTAACAACAATCCAATTGCTGGAGATGGTATAGACAATGCCGCATGACTGCCGCACGATTATCGCACGACCACCGCACGATCATCGCACGACTGCCGCACGACCACCGACCGTCGCCTGACCGCTGACCGTCGCCGCCGACCGCCATTAGTCACAAAGCAAAGCTGGTTACTTATGATCCTATCTTCGGAATGAAGAGGAGTACAATAATTTATTAGCATTAATTTGAGGTTGCTTTCAGATAATGCTAATGAATCTTTACCAATACTAAAAAAAATTCTATCTAACATCATTAAAGATAGTCACTAATTTAACATTCATTGCCTTTGTTTACTGACTGAGTGAGTGACTAAATGAGAGAGAACCTATTGCCAAATATGTTGAGGTCGGGGCTCAAATTAATGCTCCATTGGATACTACCACCTTCCCCGCTAGTCCGTAACATGGTTGTTCGAGCGCTTGAAGATAATTGCCTTAGCTTCTCCTCTGGTGACCACATTCCTTTCTAGTTGGATGAAAAAACTCAAAACTTTAGTTAATCCAAAATTCAAGACTTTTATTAAATGAGAGAGATCTACCAAGGCAAAAATATGCAAGATACAGAAGAGAAAGAAATGCTTTTTTTTTTATACCATTTTTTCATATTTGAATTGTTAATGAACCCACCTCATTTGTTGAATCTATGTGATCTATTAACCCTAAGTTCTATTACAAGGCATCAGACCTATGAATCTACTCCCTGTTTTTTATTTGCGATTCAGTAGTTGGTCCTTGAATTTAGAAAGAATGCAAAAATAGAATAAGAGCCTGTTTCAAATGAAGAAATAAGAAAAATCTTGTTTCCAAATTGTCGCGACCTAATCTTGGGTGCGCTATCTAGGGTTTTGCTAATGGACTACTAAGTCTTAAACTTAGCTCTAGCTCTCCTAAGCCCATATTAATTCGTGATTTAGGTTCAAATATTTAGCATGCAAAAGATTATCAACTATGAGTCACCACTAATCAGTTCATGATAGACCGATTAGACACCTAAGGAAAATTTCCTTGCCTAAGATAGTAGTAGATTTTCAAACAAATAGTCACATCTATGACGATGTGGGACTCTTTCGACTACTTCTATCAAGAAGCACAAAGGACCCACAAGTACGTTTTTTTAGTACGAACGAGCATGTCTTAATTATTTTGTACACATAGAGATACTCTTGCTTTACATCATTTAATTATGGAAATACCTGTCCCATTGCATATTGACTTGGAAGAAACCAAAAACCAAAAAATTGAGAAGCTACAAAATGCTTTGGACAACATGTGCAGCCTACTAGATGAAGCACACGCTGTGGTCATCATTGGGAAGGAAGCATCAAAGTTAGCTATTGAGCAAGCTCCTCCTATCAAAAAGGAGATAGCAATAGTGGAAGATTCCAAATTGGAGCCACTAATAAATCACAATATGGAATTGGAGGTAATTTCCTTCACTTGGCAAAAGAGATTGTTGAAACATTATCACATTAGATAGTGGGTGGTGTAAGGAGTGGGCAATGTGGTTTACGTAACAAGGAGAATAGCCAAACTAATTTAGCTACAGTGTTAGCCTCAGCCAGACACCGGTACTCAATTTCAAATGAAGAATGTGCCACCGTAGCTTACTTCTTAACACTCCAAGAAATGGGTTTGGAACATAAGAAAACACGAAACCCACTAGTAGAGTGTTGATCAATTTGGTAGCCTGCCCAATCAGCGTCACAATAGGCAATGAATTGGTGTTGGATTAAACAAAAGTGAAGACTATGAGTGATTATGCCTTTTAAATAACGCAAAATGAGTTTGATTGCCACAAGAAGATCCTCAGTGGGAGACTTTAGAAACTGACAAACTTGTTTGACGGTTGAAGAAATGTTAGGACGCGTCCGAGTAGGATACTATAGCGCTCTAATAAGAATACGATAAATAGTGGGATTCAATAGTAGAGGGCCATCACCTCGGCCAAAATTTTGAGACATTGCAGGCATTGGGACGGGTTTACATCCATTCATATTTGCACGTTTTTGAACATCCATAACATACTTTGACTAATTGATTGTACGCCTTTAGAATTATATGTTATCTGAACACCAAGAAAATAAAAAAAGAGGTCTGAGGTCTTTCATGCGGAAATGATGACTAAGATATGAGATTAACTATTGTAACGTTAAAGTATCATTGCTCGTGAATGATATCATCAATGTATAGGACGAGATATATAGTTCTATGCCCTTAGTGGAAGATGAACAGTGATGGATCGGAGTTAAAGACGGTGAATCCAAAATCTCAGAGTTTTGAATTAAACTTGTCATACTAGGCTCGAGGGGCTTGACGAAGACCATAAATAGATTTCTTCATATGACAAACATGATTAGATTTGCCCGGATCAACATAGCCTAGAAGTTGGGACATGAACATTGTTTCTTGCAAATCACCATGTAAAAATGCACATTTGACATCCAATAGTCGAAGTGGCTAATTGTGAGAGATCGCAAGAGATAAAATAATTCGAATGGTGATAGGTTTTACCACGGGATTGAAGGCCTCAATTAAGTCAACACCCTACTATTGATGAAAGCCCTTAGCAACAAGGTGAGTTTTGTAGTGACTAATAGAACTACTCGGATTTCGTTTAACTCAAAATACCAATTTACAACCCACTACATTCATAGTAGAATCATAAGGGACAAAACACCATGTTTTTTGTTGTTGAAGATAGGTAAATTCTTGATCCATGGCATGATGCCATTGAGGGTCCTTCATCACTGGAGAGTAATATGTTGGTTTTGAGATATGGTTGGTAGCAAGTATAAACAGAATTGGGTGAAGGGTGTGGGAAAAGACCTTTTGTTTGGTAATACCAAGTTTAGACCTTGTTTGCATTGAGTGAATGGAAGGAGGGATAGGTTGATTGTCAATAAGTGGAGGAAGGGGTTGGCCAGAGGTTTGAAAGGTAGGTTCGGTAGTTGATGAAGAAGGCACCGTGGAGGTATTGTTGGATGTGAGAATGACATGTGAAGTAATGGAAGGACCATAATGAACATGCTTAGTTTGAATGACTCCAAAGAAATCGAGACTATGAGTTGGAAGATGTGAGGAATGACTGGGAGTGAGGAAATTTAGTTTCATCAAAGATGACATGATGAGAAATATGTACTCGACTAGATGAGAGATCCATACAATGATACCCTATGTGACTGGAGCTATAGCCTATAAAACAATAAGGGGTTGATCTAAGTTGCAATTTGTTAGCGTTGTAAGATTGGAGCCATGGGAAGAAAGCCAAAGTTTGTAAGTGTGAATAATTAGAAGGGATGTGAAATAAAACTCAATGTGGGAAGAAAGTGTGATGTTGAAGTAAGGGTATGCGATTTATCAAGTAAATGGTTGTGGTGAAGGCTTCTAACCAAAATTTAGAAGACATATTAGCATGGGCCATCATAGCTAAGCTAGTTTCGATGATATGGCGATACTTATGCTCCACAACACCATTTTGTTTTGGTGCGTGGGGCAAGAATATTCATGTATAATGCCATTTGATTGAAGAAATTGTTAAAGGTATTATTTGTGAAGTTGCCACCACCATCTGAGCGAAATGTGGTGATAGTGTGCGGCAAAAGATTTTCAACTTGCTTTTTAAAACTTACAAAGATGTCATAAAAGTCATATTTTAATCTTATAGGAAATAATCATGAATTTTTGGAAAAATCATTGACAAAAAGAACATAATGGGAAAAATTAGATTAAAATAATGTGGGAGTAAGGTCCCATGCATCATAATGTAATAATTTTAGAGGACTTAACCTGCTGACATAAAAAGCAAAGCGAGAGCCCAATTTATTGGAAACCGAAATGATGAAGAAAATGGCCCATTGAATATCATGAGACAGGTGATTGTGACGAAGATACCATTGATTTGTGGTGATGGATGAATTATAATGAGCCTTTAGAGCGATGGATTATAATGGAGTACAAAGTGGGTACAAGCTGTTCCAAATTGGCTCTTAATATAGTATCCTCCCCAGATCGTTGTCCTTAATATAAAAACCAGAGGCATCGAAGTTAAAGAGACAATTTATTTTTTTGGAAAAATGGTAAGTAGATAATAAATTGTGTGAAGTTATGGGACAATGAAGTATAGATTTGAGGTGAAGAAGAGGACAAGATGGTGGAGGAACCAAAATGTGCACCGTTGCCATTATCTATCTCAACAGTGTCATTAACATCATAAGTGGTTGGAATTTGGACATTTTCGCGGGTGAGATGATGAGTGGCTCTAGTGTCGATGTACCAAGTGTTGGGCAGGGTGGAGGCAATGGCTACCATTGTTGCAAGTTTGTTTGGTCGATGGCGATCTTGATAGAGTCCATTCAATGACAACAATTGATGGCAGTATCACCCATACAATAGCAAACTTGACATTGTGGACGAACACCTTTTGAGATTTTTGTTGACCTTGGGGAGATGGCTTTTATTGCACTGATCCAAAGGAGGTGGAGGACAGCTAGCTTGGAACATATGTACCACGAGATGGTACATAGCAGCGGCCTTGAGAGAACCAACGAGAGTTGTTGGGCTTGGAAGGTTTAGAAGTCACCAATGCAGTAGACTGAGATGAAACCACGAGCAGTGTATCTTCAGTCAAAGAGAGATCTTCACAGATTAACAGTGTATGAAGTTCCTCAATAGATAGGGTCGATGTCCAGGCGCAAATACAAACCAAGGAATAGAATTGTCAATATGATATTGGTAGCCCATGAAGGATGTGAATAAGTAGATCATTCTTGTTTAGGGGAGAGCCATAGGCTGCTAGCTGATCAGAAATGACCTTAAATTGCTGGAGATAATCAGCTATAGATTAAGTTCCTTTCTTGAGTCGAGTAAGCCGTTATTTGAGGGATATCACATGGGCAGGTGCTGTAGAGGCATATATATTATTGAGCAAATCCCAGGCTTGCTTGGCAAAAGTAAGTCCAACGATATATGAAAGAGTGGAGTTGCTTAATGTGGCATTGATCCAGGATAACAGTAGCTAATCTTTTTCAAACCATATTGGATATGTGGGATCGTCAAGTGAAAATGGAGGAATCGAGTCATCAACATGATTCATCAATAATGACCACACAAAATAGGCATGAACAAGGATTTTCAAAGGAGATAGTTGGAGACATTCAATTTGATTTCAATGAGGCTGGAAATATTCGAAATCACAATAGGTGGCGACTGAAGTGAGGTATTGACATCGTTAGAATCTTCAAAATTGGTGGATGGAGCCATGAACAAGAAAATGTAAGACACAAGTAATGCTCTTACGCAGAGGGCTTTGATACCATAAAGAACGCAAGGAAACTTTGAGTTTTTTATTTTCCCTTCATGTCTATTGATGTACAAAATTAGTTTAAATAGATACATAGTTATATGATGAGGGCAAAATTGATTCCTCAAATCAAGGAAAGCATATTGTTCCTTAAATTAAAGAAATTATACTCAAATTGAGGAAATAATTTTGAATTCAGAATATTTTAAATTTTAAGAAAGGCCAAAGTGATCAAGTTGCTTAATTTTAGGACGATACGTCATTAGAAACACAATTATGGGACAGTTGCGTAAAAACTATAAGAAAACAAACGAAACTTCCTTACGTGTCCAACAATTGGCCGAAATAGCAGGTTTTAAAAACGTTCTCAGTTTCATACCCAAAATATTATTCTCGAATGACAACATCACCAAGCCAATAAGATGACGATGCAGCAACAGAAGCACGCCGTAGAAGAAGAAGAAGAGGGTGGTTGGTGAGAGAGGAGAGAAGTGATGGAGACGGGATGGCGATGGTACCAACTGCGACGGCCATTGGTGGAGAGATAGTGGAGGATGAAGCCATGTGAATCGCAGCGGATAATATTTTTGTAAGCAGTCACCGCTCGGTTGGACGCGTTCATCTTTCGAGCTTAGAAAAATTCTCGGTGATGTCAAGATGACTTTGAGCTTGGTATGAGATAACACTGAGGCCAAATAATAAGAACCGCAGATGGTTCCAAGAACCTGAAAAGGAGGAAGACCTTGTAGTGACAGCGACACATGAATGAATAATCACCCATTTCTTGGAAGCTAAGTCCACGTTTCTTCAGAGCTTTATCGATATGTCTCTATGTATAGTGAAAGAATCGTGAATTTCTCACAACAACTCAGAAAAGCTAGCTATTATAACGGCTTCAGCTGTTCTGAAAGAGAACCGGCCAAAGTACAGATTTCCCAGCCTATTCTGCTCGTAGAGTAACATCGCCATTTTTCATCCTCATCAATCATGAGTCTCTTCTCGAGCCTTTTCAGTTGCTTCTCTGATCATTCAAATAGTAGAGTGATCAGCTTGGAAGGAGAGGATCACTCGAACAAGAGCTGTTCGATAAGCAAACACAGCCGTGTCGAAGGTGAGGGCAAATCGAAGAAGAACAACTCCAGGAGCAAGTCCAAGCCTCCTCCAATACCAATGAGCTACTTCCCCATCGGATCTCAACTCTCTCCTCTCTGAGTCCGGCCGAAAACTGAAGACCAGTTATAATCATATTTTTCGTGCAAGAGGGTGGTACAATCTGTGTATTGGTCCACATTTGTTCTTAAGAAATTGTTGGGAACTGAAAGTACAACACTTAGAAATGTTTTTTGTTTTCCCTTTTTATGAGGTTAATGTATGGTATTGTGGTCAAGTATCACACCATTTTTATGTGAAAGAATAGTCAAAAGTTGCTTTTTCTATGTTTGTCTCCCTAGTACGCTTCTCTTTCAAGGTTAGTCTAAATCTGTCTGTGCTTGTGCTATCAAGGGTAAAAGTAGATCTAGCCATTGTCGTGTTCAAGCATCCATCATCTTTTCGTGAAATTATAGTCAAAAGTTGCTTTTTCGATATGCTCTTTCAAGTCAATTCCTCAGTGATTAAGATAAAGACCATTGTGGAGCCACCCTATTGGAAAGGGGAAAAAAGAGAGAGAGAAGGTTTGCCTAAATCTGTCTGTCTTCTCGTTATCAAGGGTAAAAGAAGCTCTAGCCTTTAGAGTGACTCATTTTTAACATTTCAAATTGCTTAATCTAATGTTAAATTATCTATCATATTCATGTCTGATAGGAAGTATGTTTGCATCACTAACAATAGCACAACTGACATACAAGCAATCTGAAATCTCAAAAAATGAGTTTGAAAGTAGAGGTAATATCACATCGATATTTCTGGTATTGCATGTTTGACCTTCATAATTAGACTTGCTAATCACTTAAATCGGTTAAGACCAAACTTGAGCACTAACCTGTTTAGTGTACTATGGCGATTTATACTTGCCTCAGGCACCTGATTGGACAAATTGACTATGATCTTATTATGGATGTGAAATGTGTAGAAAAAAAAGTGTACATCCTGCGGAGTATATTAATTTCTGTTCTAATTCACTTTAACATTGCTTGGTACTTCAAAAATTTGACCCCCTCTAAAATCTTAATTGGTGGTGCTTGCTGCAATCCCACCTCCTCCAATTAACATATCCCATTTTTTTATCGGGATTTTAATTAAATACAATGCCAATGCAAAAGCTTTTTTTTATAATATACAAAGAGTCTTAGAATGGTTAAATCAATTCATTTAGGGAATACATTTCTAAAAAGCAAATAGATCGTACAGTGTCTGTGTAAAAGAAAGTTTATACAAGTTGTCTTATCTGCTCTGGATTTGGGAATTATAACTACCCACTCTCTCAAAGCAATGATGTTCAAAACCACTTGTGTTTAGTGTTGATTTTGACTGCCCGAGTATGCTACAATGTTCATAAATTTACAAGTTAAAAATACAAATTAAGTATGCCATTCTCCAAGACTTAACCCACCATTAAAAAAGAAAAAAGAAAAAAAAAAGCAAAGTATCGTACGGAATTCGAAACCCAAACATCACGAGTAAAGAACTTGTCTAAACCACGCGGTACTTAGAATTGGTCTGGCACCCAATAACTGATTTTCTAGCGTACATCACCAAGCCAATGACGCAACGACGCGTGGTTCTAGGTCAAGAAAATTGAGAAGAAATCTTTACATAAGAATCTTGACTAACGTGGGCTGCAAGGAAATGGTGGTCCTCCAAATTAAATATGACTGCAGGTCGTGGCATGTAGAGTCAAACGCTCTCGACCCCACGAAACGTGACTCCCAGTCCCTTTCTTCATTTGATTTAGGGGCCAAATTGATGAGTAGCTAATTTGAAAAAAATCGTGTAGATTGAAGTTCTCATGAAAGGTACGCAGGGACTGTAATATATCATCGAAATCTTGCCATTGAGTTTGAATATTTAGGTGCTGATGGGTCGAATCAAGAAACGTGGTCTGTACAGCAACGCCGATTGACTTAATCAAAATGTTCGTTAAAGAAAGCGTTTGCATTCTCTACAATTGATGAGATTCAACGTCTGGCCGCCGTTTCGCGTCTAACCACTCCTCAATTTGAGAAAATCCTAGTTCATCAGTGGTGTAGGATCGGCTGGTACATTGTATATAGCATAACTCCTGCTGTATCCAACTTGCAAGTCTTCTTTTTGACCATACATCTGTGGATCCAATCATAATTCAGGATGTGTGACTGTGATTAGGCCCATTGAGAAGGAGCCATGGCAATAGTACAAATCAAACACTCCAACCGCAGATGGAGAACTGTTAGGATGATGCCAAGGGGGTCATCCTAATAGTTCCGTGGTCCGTTGTCCTTCTACTATGCCATGATTGATCTTACCAAACCCTTCGCATTTCTTAATCAAAATCTTGCGGTTCACGCACTTTGAATTTTTTTTAAAATTCCAAACATCATAACTTCCGTCAAATGCAAATATTGACTATACATAGTTTTCCTGCAATTATTTGAAATTTAAATAATATTACTTTCGCTTTTGCTTAGACTGAAACAAAAGGAAAATCTTAAGAATCGGTGGGTCAAAGAGGGAGCCATGGTATGCCGCACCTCTGTTTGACATGGTCAAACATGCTGCTAAAGAGAAACAGCGCACCTGTACTAATGTTGCAGGCCGATGTAGTAATAAAAAAAGGTCATTCGTCGAGAGAAAGTCAAAAGTAACCTCATTCGGACCTGATGAACACTCGGTCTGTTGGCGGCTGAGGGTAACCAACCTAGATGTTTCCAGGAACCTGAGGAAGGAAGACTGAGTTACTGAAATCATTTATTATCTTGGAAGCTAAGGCGGCCAGGTCTCTCCAAAGCTTCATCACTATGTCTATATATAGCTCAAGAAGAAGCTCGGGTCTTGCGCCAAGCAACTCAGAAAAGGAAGTTCTCAACTCCAATTCCTACGGTTGTTCTTTGAGAGAGATTCAGCTGAAGTGTTGAATTCTCCGCCTTTTTTTTTCCTTGCCGGCTTTGTTGTTCTCATCCTCAATCATGAGTCTCTTCTCAAGCCTCATCAGTTGCTTCTCCGATCATTCTGGTAGTAGAGTGGTTAGCTGCGAAGGGGAGAATCGCTCGAACAGGAGCAGTTCGATAAGCAAAGACGGCCATGTCGGAGGTGAAGCCAAGCCGAATAAGAACGGTTCGAAGAGGAAGTCCAAGCCTCCCCCAATTCCGATGGCTTACTTCCCCATAGGATCTAACCTTTCTCGTCTCTGAGTCCTGACAAAAACTGAAGACTATTAATGATCCCTTGCTTGTGCAGGAGGGTTTCTAGGATCTGTGTATTGGTTCATTCATTTGAATATAAAACAGTGGAATGTCTTTTGATTTCTTCCATTTTATGAGGCTATATTGTGTTCAGGTATCACATTATCTGTATGTGAAAGAATAGTCAAAAGTTGCTTTCTCTATGCTTGTTTCGTTAGTCCTCTTCTCTTTTAACGCAATTCCTCAGTGCTTAAGATCAAGACCAGAACATGACTACATGCAAGAACACCCACTGTGGAGCTTAGACTTTAGGGTCATTCTCTCCACCCCACTGGAAAAAAGAAAAAGAAGGTTAGCCTAGATCTGTCTGTTCTTGCTGTCAAGGGCAAAACTAGACTTTGGAATAAACTCTATGATATTCATGTCTGTCAAGAAGCATCACTAACGGCAGCCGGTCAACATCCGTTGTTAACTCTACCGATGTAGAAATGGTTAAGCAAGAAAAGAGAAATCAATAAGAAGCAAAACTTGAAGAAAAAAAGATTTTACAAAAAGAAGACAAAAGGGCAGAACTATGGTAAAGCGTAAATTAGACTCCACTAGAATATCAGAAGTGGCTATATAAACATTCAACCCTCTAGCTCAATTTGAAAACTTAAGTTTGCTGAGCACGATAAAAGATGGAGGTAACATCACATCGATTTTTCTAAAATAGACATTTGATTTCAAAATTAGACTTACGAGTCACTTGAATCAATTATTTAAAACATGAGCCCAAACTCTAGTTACTCATACTTAACTCTACTACTCAGTTTGGACAACTCAAATATGATCATGTGATGGACGTGGAATGTGTAGAAAAAACGTGCACATATTGTGTAATTGATATTAATCCCTGTTCTAATTCAATCTCGAAACATAGCTCTATACCACAAAATTTCGACACCCCTTGAAATCTTACTTGGATGTCATCACTCGGATCCCACCTTCTCCCATAACATTATCTCATTTGAAATGGAACTTATATTAACACATTTAAGGGATAAATTTAGAAAAAATAAAGCAACATCACCCGTTTAAAGGAAATTTAACAGAAACTACTTATCTACCGTCGATTTGAGAATTATAACTACCGACTCTCTCCAATCAATGATGTAGTAAACCACTTATGTTAAATGTTGTGTACACCACCATAATATGCTATAACTGCCCTTAAATATACATGTTGAAAATTAAAATTATATGTGTTAAGTCTCTAAGACTCACTTGCGTAAAGAAATTTTTACTTCGCAAGTGTGCACAACCAGAATTCAGGCAATGATATGCACATATATTACTTTTGATAAGATAAGGTTTTCTATTTCATGACTACTTTGTAGAAAATATTTTACTCCGACGTAATTTGTATAAATCCAATGTGCAAACCCTGATCTCTAGAGTAAATTGCCTGCTGAAATACTTGGACGTGTCAAGCAAGGAATGTACATCAGTCACCAAGCCAATGACGTAACGACGTGGGTCTCTTGGTCAAGAAAATGAAAAGGGAAAATTCAGAGAAGAATCCTAATAAACGTAGGCTCCAAGAAAACGTTGGCCCTCCAAATTTTAATATGATTGAAGCTCGGGGAAACTAAGTAATGATGGCGACACATGAATTCTCCTCCATTTTTTGGAAGCTAAGGCCGCTTCTCTTCAAAGCTTTATCGATATGTCTATAAATAGTGAGAGAACCGTGAATTTTCTCAAAACAATTAGCAAAGTCAGCCATTACAGCAGCTTCAGGTGTTATCACAGAGAACCAGCCCAAAGTACTGATTTCTCAGCCTCTTCTGCTCTTAGAATAATACTTGCCATTTACAACCTCGTTGATCATGAGTCTCTTCTCAAGCCTCTTCGGTTGCTTCTCCGATCATTCCGACAGTAGAGTGATTAGCTTCGAAGGAGAGTGTCACTTGCACAAGAGCAGTTCATTAAGCAAAGACGGCCATGTCAAAGGCGAGGCTGAGTTGAAGAAGAACAGCTCAAAGAGCAAGTCCAAGCCTCCTCCGATTCCGATGGCTTACTTCCCCATCGGATCTAACCTCTCTCGTCTCTGAGTCTGGCCGAAATCTGAAAAACATTAGCGATCATCTCTTTTGTGCGGGAGGGATGATAGAATCCATGTATTAATTCATTCATTTGTTCCTACAAATTTGTTGGGAGTTGAATATAAAGCAGCGAGAAACGTTTTTTGTTTTTCCTTTTATGAGGTTAATGTATCGTATTGCGCTCAAGTATCACATCATGTTTATGTGAAAGAATAGTCAAAAGTTGCTTTTTCTCTCTGTTTGTTTCGTTGGTGCTCTTCCCTTTCAAGTCTATTCCTACATGCATGAACACCCAATGTGGAGCCTAAACTTTAGGGTTAGTCCCTCCATCCATTTGTCAAAAAACAGAAGAAGTTTAGGCTAAATCTGTGTCCTTGCTGTCTAGGGAAAAAGGTAGATTTACCCATTGTTTTGTTCAAGTATATCTTTATCTGAAAGATTAGTCAAAAGTTGCTTTTTCTATGTTTGGTTCATTAGTCCTCTTCTCTTAAAAGTCTATTCCTAAATGCATGAACACGCATTGTGGAGCCACCCGACTGGGAAAAAAACAACAGGAATAGTCTAAATCTGCCTGCTTTCTGGCTATCAAGCGCAAAAGTAGCTCTAGCTTGTGTGGACAAGATTTTACACTGATAAGGTAAATTGCATGCAGACACGCCTGGAGGCGTGAAGCAAGAAGCAAGCCGACATGTTCCTAGAAGCAGGGTCGTGCCTTGACTGACCCCTATTAGAAAAGGAAAAGTACATACCAATCTTGAAACAAAAGCACTACGGATATTATGGCCTCTCACGGATATTATATTATGCAGTGTGCATCACCAAGCCAATGGCGTGATAACGCGTGGTTCTTGCTCGAGAAAATGAAAAGGGCAAGTTCAAATCTTAATAAACGTGGGATTCAAGGAAATGGTGGCCCCCCGCACAAAAAAAATGATTGACATGTGGAATGTCCAGTCAAACACTCTCGAGTCTCGACCCATCAAAAGTGACCCCTGGTCCTTTTATTCGTTTAATGTTGGGCCAAATTGATGAGTAGCTAATTTGAAAAAGTGAAGCGCATATGCCAATTTGGTTTAAATTTTTAAATTTTATTAATTTAATCTCAAATATTTTGACTTTTTTTAATGTAATTTTGAATTTTTGCTGAACTAGTGGCCATGGTGGAAAAAAAGAAAAGAAAAATATAAAAAATTATAAAAAAATTAATAAATTTATATAAAGTGATGCAATTGTCCATGTTATGTAAGATGGTTGGCGTTTACGTTGGAAATTTTAACCAAAATTAATTAAATTCATTAATAAATTATCAAAAATTTAGGACTAAAATGCTTGATCCATACAAAAGATTTATGATATCCTTAGTAAATATCACAATATATAACCTTACTATTTCCAAGGACCGGAGGAGGAGGAAGATTGAGTAATGATAGCCACACATGAATCCCTCCAATTTTTTGGAAGCCAAGGCCACGTCTCTTCAAAGCTTCATCCACATGTCTATATATAGTGAAAGAATCGTGAAAACATATATAGTTTTTTTTTTTTAAAATGTCAAACATCAAAACTTTCATAAAATGCAAATATTGACACGTAAAAACATATATAGTTTCCTTAATTTTTTTTAAATTTAAATACTATTATTTTTGCTTTTGCTTAAGCTGCAACAAAGAGAAAATCTAAGAATTGGTGGGTCAAAGAGAGAAACACAATATGCTGCAGCCCTGTTTGACTTGATCAAACGTGCTGCTAAAGAGAAACAGCGCACATGTCCCTCGTGTCAGAGGTCGATGTAGTAATAAAAACAAGAAGGTTATTCGTCCAGAGAAAGTCAAAAGTCACCTCATTGGAACGTGACTCGAAGCAGATAAACACTCGGTTTGTTGGCGGCTGAAGGTTGACCATCCTAGATGTTTCCTAGGACCTGAGAAAGAAGACTGAGTTACTGAAATCATCCATTTTCTTGGAAGCCAAGGCGGCCAAGTCTCTCCAAAGCTTCATCACTATGTCTATATATAGCTCAAGAAGCAGCTCGGGTTTTGCACCAAACAACTCAGAAAATAACGTTCTCAACTTCGATTCCTCCGATTGTTCTCTAAAGAGACTCAGCTGAAGTGTTGCTGGCTTTTAGAGTTTTCTTATTCTCATCCTCAATCATGAGTCTCTTCTCGAGCCTCATCAATTGCTTCTCCGATCATTCTGGTAGTAGAGTGGTCAGCTGCGAAGGGGAGAATCACTCGAGCAAGAGCAGTTCGATAAGCAAAGACGGCCATGTCGGAGGTGAAGCCAAACTGAAGAAGAACAGTTCCAAGACGAAGTCCAAGCCTCCCCCGATTCCGATGGCTTACTTCCCCATTGGATCTAACCTCTCTCGTCTCTGAGTCCTGCCAAAAACTGAAGACCATTAATGATCTCTTGCTTGTGCAGGAGGGTTTCTAGGATCTATGTATTGGTTCATTAATTTGAATATCAAACAGTGAAATGTTTTCTGTTTTTCGTTTTCTTGAGGCTAATGTACAGTATTGTGTTGAGGTATCACGTTACCTGTATGTGAAAGAATAGTCAAAAAGTTGCTTTCTCTATGCTTGTTTCATTAGTTCTCTTCTCTTTCAAGTCAATACCTCAGTGATTAAGATCAAGACCAGAACATGACCACATGCATCAACACCCACTGTGGAGCTTAGACTTTAGGGTTTCTCTCTCCACCCCACTGGAAAAAAGAAAAAGAAGGTTAGCCTAACTCTGTCTGTGTTCTTGCTGTCAAGGGCAAAACTAGACTTTTGAATAAATTCTTTATCATATTCATGTCTGACAGAAAGCATGTTTGCATCGACAACGGCACCCGGTCAACATCCATTGTTAACGCTACCGATGTAGAGATTGTTAAGCAAGAAAAGAGAAATCAACAAGAAGCAAAACTTGAAACAAAAAAATAAAAAAAGAGATTTTGCATAAGAAAACAAAAAGAACAGACCTAAGGTAGAGCTTAAACTAGACTACACTAGAATATTGAAGTGATTGTATAAACCTTGAACCTCTAGCTCAATTTGAAAACTTGAGTGTGCATAGCATGATTAAAGGTGGAGGTAATATCACATTGATTTTTTGAAAATATCAATATGACCTTCAAAATTAGACTTACGAGCTCCTTGAATCAATTACTAGAAAACTTGAGCCCAACTCTATTGAGTATACTCTAGTTACTGATACTTGACTTCACTATTCAGTTTGGACAACTCAAATATGATCATGTAATGGACATGGCATGTGTAGACAAAAGTGCACATATTGTATAATTGATATTAATCCCTTTTCTAATTCAATCCGAAAACACTCCTTTATAAAGGCACTGGTTTATCAAACAAGGAAGAAGAACCTAGAAATATCAATCAAAATCCAATTAACATCACAAGCTGATTCTTGGAGGTACTAGAATCAAGGTATTGACAACCCTTGAAATATAACGATCTCTTCATTTATTATTTTCAATTGTTATATTATTTCTTTACGAAGTGTAACATTTGTATTGTCCATATATAAATCAGGGAGCTCCCATCAACCCGCCTGTTTTTAGTGCCCTGTTTTGCCCTGTTGTAGGCTTTCATCGTTTGTCTAGCACGCATGATTTTTGACTCCGTTCATACGTATGCTGCGGCCATTGGGTTGTTGCCCATCGATTGTTGTTAACTTTGGCGCGGGTGGGGACTCGGTTGATTCGTTTTTGCCCCCTTAGCTAGTGCGATTTATCCGTTTGACGAAATGCTCCTACCAACCTCGCTTATGATCCGTTTAGTTCAGCTTTCCCAAAGAGCTTTGAGCTCCCAAAGTCCCTCGGGAAAATAATCTTGCTCCTCCTGTTCGAACCAATCGCTAAGCATTTGAAAAATGCTTCAACTAGATCCACGAACCTTTTCTTGGGTTTGATTTGCTTTGGGAAATGTAACTCAATAGAGAGGAGACGTTAAAGTGAAAAGAAAAAAATAATAATAAAAAGAGAAGAGAACGAAATGGGTCTTTTCTCTTCTGCCATTCCTGCAAGCCTTCTGCTATTCTTGCGTGTGCATAGGGGAGAGCAGGAATAGACAGAAAGACCAAGAAAAATATTTAAAATGAAAAAGAGGAGGGGGCCTGCGTGACACCTGGGTCGGTTTATTATATTTATATTATAATTTTTAGATTTTTTAATTAAAAAATATCTTTTTTTTTTTAGGAAAGACCTAAAACTGATTTTGAGCATTTTTTTCTTAAAAATGAAAGAAAAATCCTTTAAAATATCTGAAATGAGGAAACGGCCTAAAACGTTTTTGTTAGTACCTTTTAATGCAAAAATAAAATAAAATGAAACCTCAAGGTTTAAACAAGATTAAGTATTAAAAGAACATTAATTAATTAATTAGTGTAATCAAGTTGCCCAACCCTAATTTCTCTAATTGCGTAAAAGTAAAACATTTATCCCAATATTTTGTTTGGATTCCTAATTAATTCACCTCAAATCGATTAGTGGCAACTCATTATGAAATTAACTTGTAGATTAATAAGTCACGAATTAATGGATTTTGGAGAGTCTAGGCTAAGCCTAATAATACTTAGGGAGCCATTAGCCTCTGTACGAGCCCGCGCATAAGAGGGCGCTCGAAAAATGAGGTTGCGACACTACCCGCTCTCTCCAATCAATTGTGCAGTAACTCACTTGTGTTAAATGTTTTGTACATCGCTATAATATGATATAACTGTTCTTAAATATATAAGTTGAAAGTAAAAATAATGTGTCAGTCTCTAAGAACCAATTGTGTGAAGAAATTTTTACTTCGCAAGTGTACACAATCAGAATTCAGGCATTGACATGCACATATATTGCTTTTAATTAGATAAGGGTTTCTATTTCAGGACTACTTTTGTCGAAAATGTTTTACGCCAACGACATAATTTATATAAATCCAATGCGCAAACCCTAATCTCTAGAGTAAATTGCCTGCCGACATCCTTGGTGGCGTTAAGCAAGGAACAACACGACATGTTCCTGGAAGTGAGGTCGTACCTCGACCACAATTAGAAAAGGAAAAGCAGATACCAAGTTAGAAACAAGAACATTACGAGTCAAAGAACTGATATACACCACGCGGTAATTAAAATTGGTCTCCCATGGATGTACATCAATCACCAAGCCAATGAGGTAACGACGCGTCTCTTGGTCAAGAAAATAGAAAGGAGAAGTTCAGAGAAGAATCTTAACCAACGTAGGCTCCAAGAAAATGTTGGCCCTCCAAATTTTAATATGACTGAAGCTCGGGGAATGCATAGTGGTGGCGACACATGAAATCCTCCATTTTCTTGGATATTTCCAAGAACCTGAGGAGGAGGAAGTCGACCGAGTAATGATGGCGACACATGAAATCTCCTCCATTATCTTGGATATTTCCAAGAACCTGAGGAGGAGGAAGTAGACCGAGTAATGATGGTGACACATGAAATCTCCTCCATTTCTTGGAAGCTGAGGACGCCTCTCTTTAAAGCTTTATCGACATGTCTATATAAAGTGAGAGAATCGTGAATTTTCTCAAAACAACTCAGCAAAGCCAGCCATTACAACAGCTTGAGGTGTTATCACAGAGAACCAGCCGAAAGTACTGATTTCTCGGCCCCTTCTGCTCTCAGAATAATACTTGCCGTTTACGTTCTTGTCGATCATGAGTCTCTTCTTAAGCCTCTTCAGTTGCTTCTCCGATCATTCCGATAGTAGAGTGATTAGCTCTGAAGGAGAGGGTCACTCGCACAAGAGCAGTTCATTAAACAAAGACGGCCATGTCGACGGCAAAGCCAAGTTGAAGAAGAACAACCCCAAGAAGAAGTCCAAGCCTCCTCCGATTCCGGTGGCTTACTTCCCCGTTGGATCTAACCTCTCTCGTCTCTGATCCAGCCAAAATCTGAAACAACATTTGCGATCATCTTTTTTGTGCAGGAGGGATGATAGAATCAGCGTATGGATTCATTCATTTGTTCCTAGAAATTTGTCGGGAGCTGAATATAAAGCAGCGACAAACGTTTTTTGTTTTTCCTTTTCATGAGGTTAGTGTAAAGTATCGTGCTCAAGCATCACATCATCTTTATGTGAAAGAATAGTCAAAAGTTGCTTTATCTCTATGTTTGATTCTTTAGAGCTCTCTTTCAAGTCGATTTCTCAGTGCTTAAGATCAAGACGCAAAACGGCACTACATGAATGAACACACAATGTGGAGCCTAAACTTTAGGGTTAGTCTCTCCACCCATTTGGAAAAAACAAAAAGAAGGTTAGCCTAAATCTGTCTATGTTCTTGCTATCTAGGGTAAAAGTAGATTTGCCCATTAGCTTGTTCAAGTATCACATGATCTCTATGTGAAAGATTAGTCAAAAGTAGCTTTTTCTATGTTCTTATTAGTCCTCTTCTCCTTAGAGTCTATTCCTAAATGCACGAACATGCATTGTGGAGCCACCCACTTGGGAAAAAAACGAAAGGGTTAGCCTAAATCTGTCTGTTTTCTTGCTATCAAGCGCAAAAATAGCTCCAGCTTGTGCAGAAAAGACTTTACACTGATGAGGTTACTGGCATGAATGGAATGCGTAAACCCTAACTTCTAGGGTGAATTGCATGCAGACACACTTTGAGGCGTGAAGCAAGAAACGAGACGACGTGTTCCTACAAGTAGCCTCGTGCCTTGACCACCACTAGAAAAAGAAACGTGTATTCCAATCTTGAAACAAAAGCATTACGGGTCAAAGAGCTTATATACACCGGTGTGCATCACCAAGCCAATGGCGTGACGGAGCGTGGTTCTTGGTCAAGAAAATACATAAAGGCAAGTTCATAGAAGAGTCTTTAACCAACGTAGGCTCCAAAGAAATTGTGGCCCTCGAAATTAAATATGATTGAAGTTCGTGGAATGTCGAGTCAAACGATCGTGACACCTTCAAAAGTGACTCCTGGTCCTTTTATTCGTTTAATGTTGGGACCAAATCGATGAGTAGCTAATTTGAAACAATGGTGTTCAAACGAAGACTGAGTTTAAAACTTTTTAATTTGGCTAATTTACTCATAAAACTTTCGATAATTTGCCAATGTAATCTTAAATTTTGACTAGAAATTAGTGATGAATAAAAAAAAATAAAAGGACAAAAAAATCTATGAAGAAAATTAAGAAATGTATACTAATTATTGCAAAAAT
Organism: Eucalyptus caleyi; assembly: GCA_014182885.2. Classification (NCBI taxonomy): domain Eukaryota; kingdom Viridiplantae; phylum Streptophyta; class Magnoliopsida; order Myrtales; family Myrtaceae; genus Eucalyptus; species Eucalyptus caleyi. The sequence goes on from CM024470.2 coordinate 53,712,859, forward strand.
TGTTTACGCTAGTGTTGATCGCGCTAATACGTGTAACAACCATCACCCACGTTGGTGATTTCTTGTCAAAATTGGTTGAAAAGACTTCATTAGCAAATTGTAAAAAGCTTTAAGACTAGATTAGCCAAATTAAAAAATTTCAAACTAAATTGATATCTCTACAATAGATTTAAGATTTTTTTTATTTTTTTGGTGTTTAGCACAATTTATAACCTAAGTAATTCAAAGAACCTAAGGAGGAGGAAGACTGAGTAAATGATAGCGACACAGGAAACCCACCAATTCCCTGGAAGCCAAGGCCACGTCTCTTCAAAGCTTCATCCACATGTCTTTATATAAAGTGAAAGAAAAAATCGTGAATTTTCTCCCCACATCTCAGCAAAGTTAGCTAGTACAACGACAGCTCCTGCCAAGTGCTAACTTGTCTCAGCCTCTTCTGCTCGCAGAATAATATTTTCTGCTTCCATCCTCATCGATCATGAGTCTCTTCTCGACCCTCTTCAGTTGTTTCTCCGATCGTTCAAATGGCAGAGTGATCAGCTTCGATGGGAAGGATCGCTCGAACAAGAGCCGCTCGGTAAGCAAAGACGGCCGTGTTGAGGGCAAAGGCGAGTCGAGGAAGAACGACTCCAGGAGCAAGTCGAAGCCTCCTCCGATACTGACGACTTACTTCCCCGCCGGATCTCAACTCTCTCGTCTCTAAGTCACGGAGAATGAAGGACGATCGATCACCTTTTTCCTGTGCACACCCAAGGTACGATCAGTCGATGACTGCGAAGAAAGCATCTGCTACGTGGTGCTAATACCGTGCGGGAAGCTAGCTCGGCACAACCGTCCGATCGAGACTGTATTCGTTTGCTTTGATGTTTAAACATGTGTTATAGAACGATTACCATTTAGGTGGCAGAGGTTGCATTTGTATTTTTCTATTTCCACTCTGAACTATGCTTGCCCAAATCTCTTATTAAGATGTACGGTGTATCATCGTACTACCGTACAATAAATTGGATAAAATCGTAATCTGATAATCACGATAATTGCAACATCAGAAGTATCTTATTTGCTGGAATTGATTGTCAATACCTTACAATCATTTACATTTCCTTCACAAATTAGTTTGCAATTCTCAGGCATTTAATCTTTGCCATGTACATTTACCCTTTTCTGGAGACATACACGTATGCACTGTTTGTTAGTACATGGTATGTGAGCTTGGTCTCTTGGAAAAAGCATGCGAAGAAAGTAGAGTGAGCTATGCAAGAAGACCAACGAGGTAACATCTAGCATCGAATCAAAGCGGTCAACAAAATCGAAATTAAGAAGAATTACCAAGAAGTCCTAAACCCATAATACATACACCAATTTAGTTGTAAACATTTCATTTTAGTCAATTTAATCCAAAACTTTTTGACGATTTATTAATGAAATCCGAAAAATCACAAACGTGGATGCCAACACTCTTATATGACATGACCAGTCCTCTAGATAATTTTTGTAATTTTTGTAATTTTTCTAAATTCCGTTCATTTTTTTCCTTTTTTTTTTCTTTCTCTTCTTTTCCCCTTTCTTTCTCTCTTATTTCCTTCCCACGTTTAGTGACCTCAGTGGTGGCCAATGGAGGTAAACGGTCAATAGGCAAGGCTGCAACGCCCTCACTCGACTTAGGTAACGGGCCATGAGCCCTCTCTATGGCCAACGAGGGTTGCAGTGCCCTCACCCAATCCTAACAAGAGTTGCCAACCACAGTCAAAAAAGAAAGAAAAATAAAAAATATTTAGAAAAATTATTTAAAAATTACAAAAATTATCAACGTCGGTATTGATCGTGTCACATAGGATGATCGACATCCACGTCAGTGATTTCTAAACAAAATTAGTTCAAAAACTATATTATTGTCAAAGAGAGTTGGGACAACTCACTTGTTCCATGAATGGCATTAAATGGTGTTTACCACAGGGTAATTGAGAAAAAGTCTCGCACGCATATAATAGTGGCTGGGGCACATCACCAAGCCAATGGAGAGGCGGCGGCATCGAAGTGCCGTAGCCCTCCATCCACATCTTTTGTCGGTCCAAATTCATGCGATTCAACCCCGCCGAACGCCTACGTTTACCTACCTCTCGACCCCGTGAAAATCGACTCCTCGTCCTTTTCATGCACGAGACGTACCTTGCCACCCCAATTAATTAAGCAGCGCCCCGTGGTTTGGAGTCCTATCGGTCACCAGTTCGAATCACTCCGGTCGCTTCATGATGTCCAAGAAAATCCCAATTTTTCGACTGTCACCCTAAGTATAGGATAACTCCAGTTTTATCCAAGCTCGTTCGAAAAGAGTAGTAGTTATAACTCAAATCCAATGTTCCGATAGAGAGTGTGAAACTCCTATAGCGACATACTAGGGGTCATCGGCACTGGTAGCCCCATCCTGCCGTTCTTTTGCCAAAACAAAAATTTATTAAAAAAAAATTGGGCGAATGTTTTGTAGAAAATTCCATACAATAATATAAACTGTTGGCGGCTGATTACCGGCTACCCATGAGAAATTTCGAGGAAGCTGGGAAGAAAGACCGAGTCATGACGGTGACCCTTGAATCCTCCATCTCCTTGGAAGCTGGCAAGATTTTTTTGAATCCCTAATGATAAATCTGAATATATACTAGAAGACAAGGAAACGAGCTAAATTCAATTTTCGAACGCGACTGATCGTTCTTTTGCAGTGTATTGATTGAGGCGGCTAAGGATAGAATCGGATCGTGTGACTATGTCATGGTTGACAAGTATGTTGAAGGTCCTCTCATTGTTCTTGGGCTGGCCCATACTTCACAAGTTGTATTCGTTTGCAAGCTGGCCATGTTGTTTTCAGATTAGCATTGTTTTTGCTAACAATGACATGAATCACGACAATGATCATGAGTAACAAGCCATAGGTCATACTCATTTACATGGTCATATCATGTCATGTACCTTAAAATGCTACAACAACAACAAATGAGTGATGACCGTTGTGCACATAACTCTTGTATGGACGTCAGTCGGTTTTATTTAATTTTGCTAACGCAGTATTGAACATTTACGTAAAATTTCAATGTAATTCTTCTGGTACATTGCCTCAGGAAATTAATGACGTGGTGTTCAATCATAGCTTACCATCCAATGTGGCATGCTAACGTAAATAACTTGTAGATAGTCACTTAGCGATTTCCGGGGGCATTGAATTGGAAGGATTACACATCAATGTTTTGCACAAAGGTTTAGGACCACATTTGCAAAATTGAAAAATTTAGAGTTAAATTGAAATTTCTATAGTAAGCTTAGTATTTAATGGTAATTTTCCCACAAACAAGTGGTAACCAGTACACACATAACATTTTGCATACTGGTCTTTGTGAAATTATTTTCTATGTTTCGTTCGCTTATGGAATCATGAAATCCGCACGAGATTCACATATGTATATGCAAGATAAATGAATATTAGATGAGAGCCTGATTTACTATTTAAATATTCTAACACTATCAATGATTTACAAATTAGGAAATCATCTCATCTAAAGATGAATTCAAACATCCTTTTATCTCATTTCTAGAGACTTTTAATCATTGCTTTCTTCAATCCACTCTGCTCTTTTCTTTGTTCATGTTACTTAAGAACGTTGTCGTCCCTAGAAATATCTCATGGGATCTTGTGATCTATTGCCGAATGTATATTATTATGACTCCTCATATACAGAATTAACTTTCATAGGCCTAATTTAGTTTGATATTTTCGCTCGGTGATTCACTGGAAAAGTATGGTACCATATGCTAGATCTACACTGTATATAGTGATATTCACCTCAAAAGTCCTAAACCTTATTTTGAATTTACTTTAGTCCAAAATTTTCATTTCATGCAATTAAGTCTTGAAATTCATCACAATCATCCAATTTAGGTATTTTCACACATATAATTGATAGAAAAATAGAAAATGTCGCATGGCATTTTTAGTCTATTTAAAACTCATGGAGTTAACGGAATGATTCGAGTATATTAAAATTGCAGATTCTAGCAACCTAACACAAGAAGATTTTAGGACCCAAAGGTGTTATCACACGGTGAGGAGTTTTATGACTAGCCCTTTAACTATCCCCTTCGAATTTGTTAATTAACTTTATTGTGTCGGCCGGATTATTCTTTATGTGAGCTCAATCTGACTCTTGGTGATCAAGAAACAAACAGCAAGAAAATGTACATTTAATTACGTGACAACGTGGAAGCGCAATGAGAAGGAAGAACGTGGGGACCAAAAATGCTCGAGCCCATTACAGTACTAGTCAAACTTAAGATGGCAAACAAAGATTGGCCATAGATTGCGGTGCCATTTGCCATCTGGGAGTCAAGGATAATGACTAATCCCATGGTTGTCCCTATCTAAAACCCCTTGCAATTCCACATAACTTCTCCTTGGTTTTCTTAACCTCGTGGCTTGAAAATGTTACCTAATATGACAACAGACACCTCATTTTTCCAACCACGCGATTACAAAAGATCAATCTAAAAAAGAATCCGTGATTTTGAATAGAATCCTACGAATTGTTCCTTTAACAAATGCTTGAGGACAGTTGTTGCACCTACTGTGTCTATTTGAAGTGCCCTAAACCTAGGGATAAATCATCAAGCAAATCTGCGCTCGAAGTTCAGGTCTAATGTGTTGTCGAGGTCCGCAGTAGCCCCTGAGACATAAGGATGTGCCAGGGCTGAGTCCGGATGGGTTCGAATTTAAGTTGGGCGGTGCGGGTCCTTTAATCCATTCCTTTGCCTTCTGAATCTCGACGGGCACAGTTGGCCTCCCATTCATTAATTAAAACTTACCTATATATGCTACAGAATGTAGGGTTTGAGCCATAATTATTTCTACCATAGACAACCAAAATCCGAGCTCGAGGGCTCATGCACGCATTAAATGTTGAAGGTAATGACTAGTCAAAAATCCACCTAACTAAGGGGCTCATACTTATAACCACATGGGAGAGAAGAAGAAATCTCTTTGTCGCAAGGCTTAACGTTCTCCCTATTCGAAAGCACCCATTTCAGTAACCATTTTGTCCTATACCATACTATACTATTACATCTTTTTCGAGGACGTTGACATTGAATATTTATGGAGTATATTATACCGCCCAATGAGAGAAAAATTGGAGTACTATACTTTAAAAAAAAAAATTCCTTTAAATTGATGGATACTGCGCCTGCAACCCAAGCAACATCTCTCTCTATATAAACACAAGGGAAGTGCATGTATTTCGCTTCACAGCAAAAGAAGAGACTCGCCAACTTTCCCACTTGTCGTTGTCAGCTCTTCAGCTTTCAAGGGTCATAGAAAAATCAGGCCAATTCAAGACTCGACAACTACGAGTCCGTCGTCGTGGCCGCCGCCGCCACTGCCGCCGATCATGAGAATCTTGTCGAGCTTCTTGGGTTGGTTTCGCTACTCCAAGAAGATCAATTGCGAAGGAAAGGACCAGCCGCAGAGGAGCTCAAGAAGCAAAGGCCACGCGAAGGATGAAGAGAAATCCAAGAACTCCTCCAAGCGGAAGTCGAAATCTCCTCCGATCCCGATGGCTTACTTCCCCATCGGATCTCAGCTCTCTCGTCTCTGAGTCCCGGAAAATGAAGGACGATGAGCTACCTTTTTCGCCGTGCACACCCGAGATGCGATCGGCCGATGATCGCGAAGAAAACATCTTCTGTGTGATGTTAATACCGCGCAGCAAGCTGGCTCGGCGCCACCCATACGGTCGAGACTGTATTTTTTCGCTGTGATGTGTAAACATGTATTGGAGAAAGATTACCATTTAGATGGCAGAGGTCGCATTCGTGTTTTTCCATTTCCACTCTGAACTATGCTTGTAGTTGTAGTAGCGTTTGGAGGGGGAAAGGCCGTCGAATTAAGGGGTGGAAATGACGCCATCCCATTAAATGCCCAAATCCCTTATTAAGAAGTACAGTGTACCGTAGTACTGCTGTATAATAAATTGGATAAAATCATATATTAATAATGCGAGGCGAATTTGGTAGCCGACTAGGCCGCGAAGGCCCAACGCACCGAATTTTCTGCCCACAACTGGATCCTTAACCCTCCTGTTGTAATGCTTGACCTAGTTTATGCGGATGCTTTGACTTCAAGTTGTAAGTTTCCATTAATATGAATACAAGTGTTTATTTCGACCAAAAAAAAAAAAGTATTTTGTTTGCCGGAATTGAATGGAAACAACTTACAATCGTTTATATTTCTTTCTCAAATTCATTCATAAATATTCATTTTGGTCAATTTAGTTTTAAATCTTTTGACAATTTATCAATATAATCTAAAAACCACAAAGTGAAGCCGATTATCCTATGTAGCATAACCAATACTGACATAGATAGTTTTTTAAAAAATTTTCATTTTGTTCATTTCTTCCTTTTCTTTTCTTTCATTTATTTTCTTTTTTCTTTCTTCCTTTCTTATTTCCTTCTAACGGTCAACGAACTTAGTCGTGGCCAGTCGTGGCCAGCTAGGTGAGGGCCGCAATGGATCTAACAAGTGCATCATACCCTCACCAGATTTGGCAAAGGAGGAGCCGTGAGCCATCTTTGTGGCCAATGAGGGCGTGGCGCCCTCACCGAATCTTGAAGAGGGTTGGTGGCTCACAATAAAAAAAAAAATATAAATTATAAAAAATTATAAAAAATTTACCAAAATTATTCATGTTAGTATCATTCATGTCATCTAGAATAGCCAACGTTCACATCATTAATTTCTTATCAAAATGAGCCAAAAAGACTATATTGACAAATTGTCAAAGACGTGCCAAACAATTTACTTATCCAAGAAATGGTATTAAAAGGTGTTTGCCATTTCCTGGAAATGATAGTGGCCGGTGCCTTGCGCATCAGCAAGCCAATGGAGAGGCAGCAGCAACATCATAGTGCCGTAGCCTCCGAGCACACCTCGGCCCTTCCGAATCCGTGCGATCCATGCCTCGTTGAACATCGACTCTAATCGACCTCTCGACCCCCGTTGAACATCAAACTCCTCGTCCTTTTCATGGCGTGCGATGTCACCCTGCCGCCCGGATCAATTAAGTAGCCGCATTAACTGTTGGAGGTACTAGGTAGCCAGGAGCCTGCCGGCTTGCGGGGTTCATGCTTATCGTTCTCTCCCGGTTCGAAAGCGGCCGTTTCACTAATCATTTCATGACGTATACCATACTATAATATACTATTGGATCTTTTCAGGAGGAAGTTGACTTTGAATATTCTTGGAGATCCTACGCCCGCCCGTGTCAGAAAAGTTGGAGTATCATGCCATTAGTTCCTTTTTTCCCCTCCTTTAAATTGATTAGATACCTCGTGGGGAACCCATGCAACATCTCTCTATATAAACACAAGGGAAGAGCATGTAATTCGCTTCACAACAGAGGAAGAGACTCGCCAGCATTCCCACTTGTTCTTGTCAGCTCTTCAGCTAGAACACTCGACGACTGTAAGTCCATCGCCGCCACCGTCACCTCCTTGCCGCCGCCGCCACCGCCGCCGATCATCATGAGAATCTTCTCAAGCTTCTTGGGTTGGTTTCGTTACTCCAAGAGGATCAACTGTGAAGGAGAGGATGAATCACAGAGCAGCTCAGGAAGCAAAGGCCATGCAAGAGATGTAGAGAAATCCAAGAACTACTCCAAGAGGAAGCCGAAATCTCCGCCGATCCCGATGACTGGCTTCCCCGTCAGATCTCCGCTCCCTCTCTTGTGAGCAGCGCCGGAGCTACAACTTCAATCCGGAGAGGGCAGCACGATGGAAAAATTATTTTCATTTTGCTCGTGACTCCGAAAATTAAGTATTTTATGCAATCAAGTCCTAAATTTCACTTGTCAATCTCATCCCAACTAGGGGTGAGCGGTTCCAGGTTCCGGTTCGGTTCCGTCTGGAATCTGGAACCTACCCTCGGGTACAGGTTCCTCAAAATAAGAAACCTGGAACCTACCCGTGGGAACCGAGAACCTGGAACCTACCCTGTCACAGGTTCCAGGGTCAGTTCCAGGTTCCAACAGGTTCCTTTTTTTTTTTTTTTTCATATTTGAACTATAACATATACGCACGTTACCCAAAAAAACTATAACGTACGCGCACGTTACCAAAAAAAAAAAACTATAACATATGCGCACATTACCAAAAAAAAATATAACGTATGTGCACGTTACAAAAAAACTATAACGTGCACGCACGTTACTAAAAAAAATATAAAGTATGCGCACGTTACCAAAAAAAACTATAATGTACGTGTATACTACACGGTAACTTCCCATTGACATGTTATCTTGATACATTAACTTCGCACTGCACAACAATAATATAATATAATTAGAAATTTCAAAACAAATAGCAAAACTAGAAAGTAAAAATAAAACACCACTAGAACAAGAATGTCTAGAGGTACAAGTTTTGAAAACAATTTCAATTAAACCCTTAAATGAACTCAGAAAATTCTGAAATTTGGACACGTTGTATTTAAGACCTAGAGGTACAAGTTTCATAAAGAAATCGTAGTCCAATTCGTTCTGGATTAAAAGATAAAATCGATTTACTTTTCCTATTCTCTACTTGCACATTTTTTGAAAATTTTTTGGTTAAATAGGCAAATGAAATAAAAAAATTACAAAATTTAAATATGTTGTAGGGAAGACATGAAGAGAGATATTTCATGCAGAACACATTTCCAAAAGAACCTCATACAAAATGATATAGTCCACGCATTGCAACTTACAAGATCCGAACACATCAGATTGCACAGTTTTAGTAACATTTCCGATTAAATACCCAAATGACCTTCAAAAATTATGCAATTCGACTATGTGATAGCCAAGACCATAAGGTAGATACTTCATGAAAACATCGAAGTCAAATTCGTCCTAGATAATTAAATATGGACGGTTAAAATACCTATTCGTAGTACCGTAATTCCAGATCTAACCATCTCCAAAGGACCACGATTTCACCTACCTATTCTTGTTTTTTTTCTATAAATTTTTTATATGTGGTACATCAGGATGTCTTTACAACTTTTGTTAAGAAACCGAAGTGAAATTTCGACAAAAAGGTTGCCTTACAGTCCATGCATTCATCAAGGGTCGGTCCCAAAATCTCCAGATCCAGTCTTTCCAAAGAATAACGATTTCACCCACTTATACTTGTTTGTTTTGTCCCAAATTTGAGTATGTTATACTCCAAGAAGTCCTTTACAACTTTCATTTAGAGACCAAAGACAAAATTCAACTAGAACATCACATACAAGTCACTAGAACATCCAAGGTCGAGCTTTTTCTGCCCTAAGTAACCGGTTCCGGTTCCGGTTCCGAAACAGGTTCCGGTTCCAAAAACCGGTTTTGGTTCCGGTTCCGGTTCCTAGAAAAAAGGAACCGGAACCGGAACCGGTCTCCCTTGGAACCGGGAACCGAACCGGACCCTCCTCCGGTTCGGTTCCGGTTCCCGGGTAACCCGGGAACCGCGCTCAGCCCTAATCCCAACCACCCTCGTCACAGATATTCATCATTGCAATGCTCCATGAGAATACCTTTTATGAAACTTTATTAATTTGTGGAGGCAAATTCAAACGAAACTTTCTTACACATTTTTAACGGGGGCAAAGCTTCATTTTAGGCCAAAATAGTGTAACAAAAGTTAAAAATGATGAACTACTTTGAAATTTTTAGACGAGTGAGTATGTGGGAGAGTCTCCACTATGTTCGACATAGATATGTGATGTCTATCTCTAGATAGTGTATCGACTTGGCTTAGCTTGATTATAACCTTATGTGTGATGTTGGTAGATTTCTTTAAAATTAAATCTGAACGGCGCGATTGAATGACATATTATTGATCGGAAATTGTTTCTATGAATTAGGGTTTAGTTAGGACGATTGATTTATTTTATTTATTTATTTATTTATTTTGGGTGAATAGGACGATTGATTTCGTTTACATATGAGATGAAACTTGCTTTGATGATGGGATAAATTATTGCACCCGCGCAGGGACTATCTCCTGGGCCCAATGTAGCCCGATTATGTTTTATGGGCGGGCTAGTGCAGCGCAACATTTTCTTGATTCGAACTTGGGCTTTCTCTATTGACCTAATTTGCATTCCTTCTCTATATTTTATCAACCTTAGGCCCAAAATTGATGCGTTCCCTTTTACTTCTCATTCATATTACCGTGATTTCTTTATTTATTTTTTACAAGAAAGCTAATATTTTTCGGTAAGTTTTTAGCCTATGAAGTACTTTACTAACCCCCTAAACCGACTAATACAAGCAAGCCTAGACCTGAGGTGAGATTATTTGCATAAAATGATATGAGCAACTAAACACGTTCGGTATCTCAATGACACACGTTTTCATTCTAAATTATAATGATCGAGCTAATCTCACAAGGTTACATAACACCACTCTTTCTTTTCTCATAAATACATTGTTAGAATGGACTCGTTGTGTGATTGTAAGTATCTATGTACATCGAGACTATGGGCAAACATCAATTCCACTTCAACTTGAGAATCACAAAGACAAGTATGTTTCCTACGATTAAAAATCTCACAAGTTCATAGAATAGCATACTCATTTTTTTCTCTTAGATAGCATTCTTAGAACAAATTTGTGATCTCGTAAGCATCCGCTCTATGTTGAACTATGGTGAACATTGAAACTCAATTCAATTTGAAACCGACCAAAACCAAACCGAACCGGCTAGTTATTATGTGAAGCAAGTAGGCTTATTGATAAAAGCCCAAAAGCCACCGGTCTAGTCCCAAGTCAACCCTTTGACCCACTAGTTTTACTCAAGAATGTTTTACCCAAGCCAATTCTAGAAAAGCCTCGAAGCGCTTTAAACATTTGGTTAGGGGAAATTGATGTGCTAATTATGCTGAAAATAAGTTTAATATATTTTAAATATGAAATGAAAATTTGCGATTCGGTTCTTGAGTCTACCCCAAAATCCACCAGTTCAATTTCAAGGCTAATTCCAAAGGGTCTCAGTTCCAAAAGTTTCAGGTTCTTGGTCGAGAACCAACCCATTCTTAAATGAGTCACCCCTAACCGGAGTCGAGGACCTATCTCGTCCATTAGGACAGCAAGGGAATAGGCAGCACATCGCTCTCTCCAGGCTGTTGGCTGCCTATCCTAGATCTTCATATTTTCCAGAAGACTCTGGGCTAATCGGGTGGTAAAAACAGTAAACCGAAGAGAAACTGGAAGCGGTAATCTTACGCTGGTTAATGAAGGCATGCTTTAGTTTGGTGGAGGATTTATTTAACCTAATGGTTGCAATCATCAACTAAAAGCAAGCATAAAGTCACGGCAATCGAAATCAAAAGCTACTTCTCTTCTGCTTAGATACATTGCAACCGGATCAGGAAGGGTCCAGTCAATTCAACTTTTTTCCCAAGTGGTAAATTTTGACTTGGTCTTGTCCCACCGCAACAGTCGTATCATAAGTAGGCATAGGCAATTCTGTAATTTCGTTTTATTTTTATTTTATTTTTGGTTCAATACTGTAAAGTTCTTACCATCTCACCAACAAGAAAGTTAAGGCGTTTGATTTGACTTAGAAAAGTTCAAAGTTAGTTTAAACGTCGGCATCAACGTTAGTAGAGCTCAACGAGAAAATGGTAGATGGTGATGGGGACAAGATACATGTCGAGCTTTGATTCCTGTGTTAGTTCATCCAATAGACTCTAGTCAAATTTATTTGAGAACACATTTTAGACCACGAGTCTCTCTCCACAATCACAGCTTTTCATTCTTCCAAAAAAAAAAAAAAAAAAAGGGATTATCGGAGGACAAATGTGTAAGTAATATAGTCTTGCAAATTGATAAGGTGTTCTTGTGTATTTTGATGAAGGGTTGAAATTTGTTATTTGTTACTTATCTTCCAAAACCTATTTAAGAAATTACTGAAAATTTGTAGCATGTGACTCAACAAGGCAATATTTGCATGCTGTGAATGGTTCGAAATTCGAATGTTTCCGGGTTAAAGAAAAAAGTCCAAATTCGTTCATCACGAAATTTAAATGAAGCAAAAGACAGAAGCAAAAGTCTATTTAGACAAGCCTAGTAATTGAACTGAGGGCAAGACAATCTTGCGTTAAAAACCATGGAGTTTCAAGTTCGATATTGTTTTATGAAATCTCTTTAGTATCAGATTTCGTGGAATTACAAAACTTCTTTAGTTTTTTTTGGTTGAACTATGCAAAGAATTAACTTAAGGTGATAATTACCCATAGTAAGTAAAAATTCTTAATACTTGTGTGTTTATGTTATTATAACATAACCTTTTTTTTTGTGGTATGTATAAATTAAGACAGTCATAAAACAATATCTATGATGTAATGTGTGTTTGTATAGAAAATAAGGATGTATGGATAGAATTTATTAATGGGTAAATTATCTAAAAAATATTAAACTTATTGTACAACAACCGATTAAGTCATGAATTTTTTAATTTTGATAATTCAATCTTAAATCTTTCGACGATTTATCAATTTAGTCATTTCGGCCGATTTTGACTATAAATTATCGACATGATTGTGTTGCACAATCTTTACAATTTTGCCATTATTGATTTGTACGGAGTGAAGGAATCGTATGGAGCGATGTAGTTGTAACATAGGTGGACAAAATTTCCCATCGAAGTGCAGTAATTGAGCCGCAGGAGAAAACTGGTGGGTGAGCTGAACTAACTGGAATTGTCAGCATCGGTCCACCAATTATATAGTTACCAATGTCATCTATAATTGGTTCTCAAATGGCCATGTGTCGCACATTTCTATTAAATTGCGGTACAATTGGTACCCGAAAAGGACCCGACCAAGTACTCGAGATTTGAAAATTGTTGTCCTGTTTGCACATGATGCTCTGGCTGTACTCATTGAAAAATCATGTTCTGATTTCGAAATTAAGTCATAATAAAGTGATTCCTGATGAACTTTCGTTAATTCGAAGAGCAGACAGTGATTCGGATATGATAAAAAATGGAAGGAATTAACGCAATTGGTCTCTAATAATTACTCGATGTGTGTCCATCTATAAGGGTTATCATGTATTATTAGATTAGTCGGGTATTTAGCATTTTATTTATTATTGAGTTGGTTCGTTTTTCCGTTTTTTGTTTTTTTTTTACAGCATTGAGTTGGTTCGTTTGATCTGTCGAAAGAAGATACTTAAAACAAAATAAAAAAATAACAAATAATTCTCTAAATTATGAATAACGTCTAGATTACAACTTGAAATCAAAATGTGATGTTTATATATTTAAAGGAAGGCGATGTATCATGAACAATCAAATAATCAAATAAAAAGAAATAATTGCGTGACAATATTTAATGTAATGTAAAAATAACAGTTTATTTTGAATCACAAAAATCAAATCATAAATAATTATAAATTATTTTGGGACCCATTTTTCAAGAATTTATAGTTTACAATAAAATGTTATTTTCACAATATTTCAAGGATTATTATATTAGTAAAGCCCATCAAATAAAAGCTTACTCAAACGCATTCCCTAAAAAGTAAAAAAAAAAAAAAAAGGAAAGGATGTCAAGTGCTCATCTTGAAGTTGCCATTTTCAGGTGCTATCTCTTTTACCAATCATGGACGATCCATGAAAGGAAGTGAAATGCTGTCAATCATGCAATGATTTTTTTAGAGTATATTGCAGTCAACGGTTATTGACATATTTGAATGGAAACATCTGTCTTTCTCCACCCACCGGTGCACAACTGTCTCTCCTTCACTGCCAAGGTCGAGGATTTGAAATCCGCAATTACTAGCGTTATAAGTGGGGGGCCATGGTGATAGGGTCATGTGCTAGTCTCCCCCGAGGTATTGACATCCGGCCTTGAGGCACCACACGAGCGCTGTACGAGCCGTGGGACCCCAATTAGTGTAAGCAAAAGGAGGCTCCATGGATCCTCGGTTACCAAAAAAAAACATCTTTCTTTCTCCTTACACATATTTATAATTTCTAATTCTATGTGTCGATGACCGCGTTGGTTATGAAATTTATATCTCGGATTTGGACGGACATCTTTACGAACTCGATTGAGTAGAAATGCTAATAGGGGTAGGCAGTGTTCCCGACCTGTATAACCATAACCTTGCTCCTCGTTCCAGCCCCCCACGCATCAGGCTAGTTGGACAAAATTTCCTTCCCGAACTATATACCCGATGGGCATATTGATGGAGATCATCTTTAATCGAATGTAGACATTTAGCTCAATATGCATTCTTAAAATGACTAATTTACTACTATCAATATAAATATTATGTATAATCGAACACAATGACTACTTTGTTAAAAGAGATTCCTTCAATCGAACATAAAAATTTATCCCGTCATCCCTAATTTTTTTTTTTTTTTAATTTGTTCAATGTAGTCCTCATATATTTTTGTAAATGTTCAAACAAGTCCCTAGACTACATGAAAATAATCAATTTTATCATTCAATTAATTGAACATTTTTATATAAAACATGTATAAAAAATTTATAATCACATTGAATAAATTAAAAGTTTAGAGACAACATTGCAGATTGAGTTAAAGTTCAGGAATCATATTGAATAAATTATAAGTTTAGGGACCACATTACACATCGAGTCATAATTCAAGGATCATTTATGTCATTTTCCTTATTATTTACACATTAAATCTAACTTCTATGTTAGGAAGCTTCTCTCCAGGAGGGTTGTTGGATTTTTGTTTGGTGGTCAGATTATACTAAACATTTTAGAATAAAAAAGGTTCGAATTCGAGAACACCAACTACAATTTCCCTCTTTTATATCAATTTATTTCTTGACTATCATGCTTTCAAAGTTGCTTAAGAACTTTTATGCCATAGGATTTGGGTGCATGAATGAGACAAACTTAACTCCTAAGTTTCCTACCTCAGTAAAAATTTCAACTTAAAAGACAAAATGGCTAAAAAAATATTGCAAGGCGGAAAAAAAATAATGCAACGTCTTGCAATATTTTTTTTAGCCATTTTGTCTTAGTTGGCAAAATGACTACTTTTATATATCCCCCAATAATCTATTTATTTTATTTGATCCTTTCGCTCTCTTCATTATTTCAATATCATTTTTATAACTCCTCATCATTTAAAAAGCGGGTCTACTTTAATGCAGAAAGTCATACAAAAGAAGAAATAATTCGAGATATTGAAGAGAAGCATCTAGAATGGCTCTACCATAATGAATTTATATTTACGATACTTTATTAAGGCAAAAAGAAAGAGTAAAAAATTCGAAATTTCTTAAGCTAATATTTTATGCTACGTCACCAAAAGACTTGAAAAGAAAGTGGTCAAATTATTCAAACACGAAACTTTGAGGACATTGTCGTTAGCAGAGCACGATTTTCTCCCTCCTCAATTGCTTCGCATTCTTTATTACCGGATTCGTTCGTGTGTTTTCTCAGAAAAAGATACTCAAAATAAAGCACAGAAATTAGGCACAAATAATGATTAGACCTACGGAAACATCTAAAATTTATCGTAACAAGCGTAAAACTAAATATTCGATTGGAGAATCTTGACTTAGGAAGGGCAACATCTATGTTTCTCCCTGTTGCATATTTATAATTTACAAATTATACACGCTGATTGGGCAGTTCATTAAGAGAATTTATATTTTCAATTTTTGATGTCTTCACGACCTCATTTGAGTAGGAATGATAATATGGTAGGACAATATTCCCAAGCTCCCATACCCTTAACCCTTCTCCTCTTACCCACCTCCATGCACAGTGCTAGCTAGATAAAATTTCCCTCGTTAACTAGAGACTCGATGGTAAGCCTAACTTTTGTGTTAGGTCGATCAATAGTGTGTGTGTGTATATATATATAAAAGCTATTGCAAATGGAGCAATTTAGAGGTTCACAAGTCCTTTTAGCAATTTTATCTTATGTGGCAATATTTCACTCTCTTCACTATTTCAATATCGATTTTGTAACTCCTCATCATTTAAAAAATGTGTTTCTAATTCAATCTTAAAATTCATATAAAAGAAAATGTAATATATGAAATATGTTTGAGACATGGAAGAAAGATATCTCTAGAATGGCTCTACCAAAATAATTTTATGTTTACATTATGTGGAATCTAATATTTATACACATGTTGGTTTGCTAATTGATAGATCTAAACTACTCTAAATAATATGTTGAATCAGTACTTTGTGAATTTTTAGTTGTATTTATAACTATTATATTCTCCTCGGTCCCTCCATTTCTTTTCATTATTTTATCACCTTTTTTTTTTATCGAAATTATTTTATCACCTTATCTTGTGGCTGCCTGTAATCAAATGAATATTTTTTTCTCTATTTGTAGAGAATATTTTGCAATATTAAAGCTACAAAGAGTAAAATATATAGTGAAAATATAGTAAAGACTATTGATAAAAATGCAACAAAGGATAATATTACCGGTGCCATCAGTCATAGATATCTCATACTTATTAATTGCTTTAAACATTTTATTCAATACCGACATTTGTATATTGTAACTCTTTCATATTTTTACAATTTGCCTAGTTTATATATAAATTAAATTCTTTAAATGGATTATTTGTATGCCACATAGAAAATGAATGTGAGTTGTTTCTAGCGGACGATAGATTTATGAATAGCAGTGGTGATATGGTGGGGTATTAAAAAGTAGAACTTTTGTTTGGCATTTATTTAGAGATATTAAATTTTCCTTAGAATTATATTTGATTGTGCTCTTCACGTCTTCTACATGTCACAAGTTAGGGTACTTATTTAAAGGGTGGACCACTAATTTCGGAAATTTGGTTTTGTATATAGTTTGGATAGTTTATTCATACACAAATTCACTTGATAAATCACGCTTTGGACTTGTCATCATCATCAACAAACTTTCTTCCGATGATCATTAGGATATTCAGAAATTGTCACTGTCAAGTTAAATTGCAGAAAATTAGTTGGATGAGTCCTTCAAAGCTTAGCCTGGTTAGATCCTCAATTGCATGGGCAACATCAAAAGAATGGAAATTCCTTTTTGCACAAGCGACTTAGACCCTCAATTTTGAAATTAAGAGCACATGTTAACCTACCTCCCTCACCTAAATGTACCCACAATTCTAGTTAACTCCACCTAATCACCTGATTTAGGCAATAATCGGGGTTGGAAAAGGTCAATGTCTTTTTTTTTTTAAATTGTCGAATGCATACCTTTAATTTGCCAAAGAGATTTAAATGATTTTAGTTGAAACATTTTAATTCAAAGTTTAGTAAAGAAAAAAAAGTGTATTACTCGAAGGAAACACTCAATTTTTACACTTAAGTTTAAGCATAAGCTTCATTTTAATATTTAAATATTAATCATACCTTAATTTAACATGTTAAGTTTTTAAGATAGCTGGCAATAATATGACAAAATCTCGCACCCTTTTCAATAGAATTATACATGCAATATTGAGCAAAAAAAGGATAGAAAATAAAGGGGCTATGAGCGGGACAAAGATAAACCAAAACTAGAATTACGAGCCTTTAAAGTGCAACTTGAGTAGAGTACTTAAACATGTTGTTAATCGACTATGAGTTAATATTGCAAGTACATGAATTTGCAAATAAAGCAAGGGGATTAATACTGATAAACAAATTGTGGAAAGTTATAGTGATTGCTTCTTTCCAAATTAGTCCATTGCCTAATACTACCTCACCAAAACCTTCCCCTTATAATAGCAAATTTATGAGCAAATATTTAACAAAAGAGCGGTAGAAAATAAAGGGATTGTGAGTGGAACAAAGATAAACCAAAACTAAAATTTGACCTTTAAAAGTGCAAATAATTGAGTAGAATACTTAAACAGGCTGTTAATAAACTCTAGGTTAATATTGCAAGTACATGAATTTGCAAATAAAGCAAGGGGATTAACACTAATAAACGAATTGTGGGAAATTATAGTGATTGCTTCTCTCAAAATTAGTCCAATGCCTAATATTCCCTCACCCAAACCTTCCCCTTATAATAAAAAATTTATTGGCAAATATTGAGCAAAAAAAGGGTAGGAAATAAAGGGGTTGTGAGTGGGACAAAGATAAACTAAAACTGGAATTTCGAGCTTTTAAAATTGCAACTAATTGAGTAGAGTACTTAGATAGGCTGTTAATCGACTCTATGTTAATATTACAAGTATATGAATTTGCAAATAAAGGAAGGATATCATACTAATAAACAAATTGTGGGAAATTATAGTGATTGCTTCTTTCAAAGTTAGTCCATTGCCTAATACTACCTCACCAAAACCTTCCCCTTATAATAACAAATTTATTGGCAAATATTTAACGAAAGAAAGGTAGAAAATAAGGGATTGTGAGTGGGACAAAGCTAAACCAAAACTGGAATTTCGAGCCTTTAAAAGTACAACTAATTGAGTAGCGTACTAAAACATGTTGTTAATCGACTCTAGGTTAATATTGTAAGTACATGAATTTCCAAATAAAGCAAGGGGATTAATAGTAATAAACAAATTGTGGGAAATTATAGTGATTGCTTCTTTCAAAATTAGTCCATTGCCTAATACTACTCACCAAACCCTTCCCCTTATAATAACAAATTTATTGGCAAATATTTAACAAAAGAGGTAGAAAATAAAGGGGTTGCGACTGCGACAAAGATAAACCAAAACTGGAATTTCAAGCCTTTAAAAGTGCAACTAATTTAGTAGAGTATTTCAATAGGCTGCTAATCGACTCTAGGTTAATATTACAAGTACATGAATTTGCAAATAAAGCAAGGGGATTAACACTAATAAATGAATTGTGGGAAATTATAGTGATTTCTTTACTACCTAATACTCCCTCACCAAAACCTTCCCCTCATGATACAAATTTATCAGCAAATATTTAACAAAAGAAAGGTAGAGGATAAAGAGGTTGTGAGTGGGATAAAGATAAACCAAATCTGGAACTTCGAGCCTTTAAAAGTGCAACTAATTGAGTACAGTACTTAAACAGGTTGTTAATCAACTCAAGGCTAATATTACAAGTGCATGAATTTGCAAATAAAGGAAGGGGATTAACACTAAGAAACGAATTGTGGGAAATTATAGTGATTGCTTCTTTCAAAATTAGTTGATTACTTAATACTCCCTCACCAAAACCTTCCCCTCACAATAACAAATTTCTTGGCAAAAATGTTTGGTGCTTTTGTTTTACTGAAAATTTCACAAATAAAATGAAACCATTTCCACGGAAGTTTTCGTTTTTTGGTGATTTGAAGAAAGTGATTACCTTCTTATTAAGAAGGGAAATCGCTTTCTCTCAATTCAAATTTGTTATTTCCATTTCGACCTCTTTTGAGTCATTAAAAGACAATAATTAGTTTTCAGTCATTCAAATACCGAAATATCATGAAACAATTTTCCTTCAAATAAAGAGTACCTTAACTTGCTTTTTGCAAAAAAGGAAGTCCTCCATATTTGGCAAAAAAAATCCACAAGCTTCTTTATATGGCTTAAAACAGCTTTGCACTAAGAAGAAGTGTGGCAAATTTACCCAAAAAAGAAGATGAAATTGCAGATTCAACTCTCACGTGCAGAGAGACCGCCGACAACAAGAGAATGAAGAAAGAACTCAATCTTCTCTCTCTCTCTCTCTCTCTACCCCTCTCTCTATCTCTCTATCAGTCTCTCTCTCTCTCTACCCCCTGTCAATCTCTCTGTCAGTCTCTCTCTCTCTCTCTCTCGGTCCTTATTTTTGTAACCCAGAAAGCGTCACAGGAACTTGCTGTGTCTCCATCTATCCTTCTTCCATGCGTTTCCGAGGAAACGTGTAGCCAACATTCCGCTCACCTACCCTCCTCTGTTCTCTCCAAGAAAGTCCCGACTCAATAAGAAAGCAGGGAACAAGATCCACCCACAAGACGTCTCCCTCCGCATTCTGCACGACACCCGCGCAGCGGAAGGAAAAATCGTTCCTTTTTTCGCGCCGGTTAATGATTACGTGCGCCTGCGCCCGCTGCCGTGGGGCCCGCAGCCTCGCCACCGGTTCTTGAATCCCTTCCCGTCGAGCAATGCCCCACCGAACCCAGCAGCAGCAGCACATGGTTGCGCGTTCGTGCGGTCGTGGGGATTGAATGGTGGCGCTGATGGCTTCGAAGGGCGCGCTGCCCATCTGGGTCTGCGCCAAGACGGCGGCGGGGCAGCAGGTTCACGTGGGTTGCCCGGATTCCGGGGCTAGGACTTGTGGGTTCGGTCTGAATTTGAGCGCCGAGGTGGGTTCGGGGAGGCCTCGGAAATGGGAGTGCCTGAGCGTTGGGGTCTTGGCTCAGAGAGCTATCACTCCGGTTGAGGATGAGAAGCCTCAGACTTCTGGGTTGGAGTCGTCTGGGGCTATTGAGAGGACCCGGCAAGAGGAGGCCAAGGGGTTTCACAAGGACTTGAGTCTTCTTCCAAGTGAGTAGTTTTAACCTTGCATTTAGTTATGTGGGTAATGTAAGTTGGAAGCTTTTGAGATTCTATGTGGAGTGAGGGAGAGTTTATTATTAATGTCTGCTTGAAGATTAGCCTCGATTGTGTTTTGAATTGAATTAGCTTGGAGAATGCAGATTGACTTTGGGTTTTGTTATGTGATGCTTGGGGTCTTTCATTTTGGGTGTTGTTGGATCTGCTATGGTTTAACTGGTTTTGCTATGGAGAAGATGATTGAACGAATAATTGTGTGGTTCACACGGGCGATGGATGTGAAAAAGAAAGGACATGCCGGACGAAGAAGTCTTGCTCCAGAATATGTGGATGGCGTTCATGATAGTTATGTTTGCCTTAATAAATGCTTACGCATTTAGTTGAGAAGTTCTTAATCAAAGGGAAAATGCAAGTTGTTTCAGATCAGGAATTGCATATGCCTTAGTCGGAGGGGATAACTGATGTGTGCTTTAAGAAGTAGTAGGTCTATGAGATTCTTTAGCGAACAAATTTTGGTTGTATTTGGAGTTGGCATTTATAACTTGATTGATTAGAGGAAAAAAAAGGGAAAAAAAAAAAAAAAAACTAGTTAGCATCCTAGTGCTGAAAAAGTTTTGCGCTTTTGAGATAGGCTATTTACGAGTTAATGACCATAAATGACTTTATATCATGGGATAAAGTGCTAAAAGGGATCTAGGTTTTCTCCCAACTATCTGCAAATCTCTCCACTCCAGCAACTAATGGAGAAAAACGGAAAGAAAATCTTTTCAGATGCATATTCAAAATTCTTGGAGACCATTTATTTCTGATTGACCAAAAATTATTGATCACTTACCAAATCCCATTGGATGCCATTGGAACCTAACAATATACTATTGGCTGTTATAATGTCGGTAAGTTGATGATATTAAGATTAATTGTTTTGATATTAAATTTCCAGCTCTCTCCTCTGTCTTTTTGACAATTTCATAAACTTGGTCACATGTATAATTGGCAGAACCACTGTCTGCGCTGGACCTTTATTCTAATTCAAATGATGGTGCAAAAGTGCGAGTTGCTTATCAGGTACAGAACCACCTTTTGCTTATTTTTCCCATTCATATTTTTATAATGCTATATTTATGAACTATGATGTCATAAATGCAGGGTGTACCCGGAGCATACAGTGAGGCTGCTGCTCTAAAAGCATACCCAAATTGTGAGACAGTTCCATGTGAAGAGTTTGAAGCTGCATTCAAGGTTTAAGATACTGCTACGGTGTGTGCTCAACTGATAATGTTGCACGACCAGACCTAAATATAATTAAGTGTTTTTCTTTCAGGCAGTTGAATTGTGGCTAGTTGACAAGGCAGTCTTACCTATCGAGAACTCTGTAGGTGGAAGCATCCACCGTAACTATGACTTGCTTCTTCGTCATAGATTGCATATAGTGGGGGAGGTGCAATTACAAGTTAATCACTGTTTACTGGGTTTGCCTGGCACAAGAAAAGAGGATATTAAACGGGTTTTGAGCCACCCACAGGTCACTTATTTTCCCATTTTCACCTTCTCCTTTTCCCTGGTTCCTTAAAAAGGAAGGCTGTTTAACTTTATGACCTGCTTGTATGCAGGATATGGGTAATGATTACCAACTGATTATGACATACTATAAAACTGTGGCCAATAGATATGATCATTTTTTAATTGTGATGAAACTGTAAACTGTTAAACTGTCTTTTCAGCTGTAGGTATATGTGCTGTCATTACAGTTGCCTGTTTGGATCATGACCTTTTGGTTGCTGACTAGAAATAGGAGCTAGATGCCAAATCCTAGTCACTTGTTTTAAGCATCTCATGTGCTGGTATTTACTGTGATATCTATCTGATGCTACCAGCTGTATTACACATTATGTACTCTCCATGAAAATGTACACGATCCTATTAGTTTCCAATCTAACATGTAATTTATGTCTTTCAGGCTCTGGCTCAATGTGAGATGACACTAATGGCATTAGGTGTCGTCAGAATAGGTACTGAAGACACTGCGGGGGCGGCTCAGGTAACCATGCTGAAAAATCATGTGTCTCCTTTTGGCATCATTTTAAATTACTGATGTTGCTAAAATTTCATCACGATAATACTCCAAATAGATTGTCGCCTCAAAAGGTGTAAGAGAAGCTGGAGCTGTTGCAAGTTCAAGAGCAGCAGAGATTTATGGACTCGACATTCTTGCCGAAAAAATCCAGGTGATGCTTGTTTTACGGGAACATAGAGGAGTTTGCACTGTTCGGTGCATGCACATGCCATAGTGAATCACTTGTTTAGAATAATAGTCAATCTGTCTTCATCTATTTGCTACAGCAACTTGTTGTGATTGTGCATTAATTATTAGAAATATCCAGGATAACGATACAGCACAGTAGTTCTAATGCACTGACATTGAGATATCTGAGAATTATCCCATGACATTAATAGTTTATTTTAAACCATTTCACATCCCTTATGCACAACCATCATGCATCAATCATCGGTGTATTTGTAAAACTACCATACTCTGCTCTTTTTAAATGGCATTAGTCTTAAGTTTTGTGTAGCATTTGTTTCTTTTGCATTTGTCTTTCTCATGATCATACTTGATTGGGTTTGTTTCCACTTAACATTTATCAGGATGATGATGATAACATCACCCGTTTCCTTATACTTGCTAGAGAGCCTATCATCCCAGGAACTGACAGACCCTTTAAGGTATTATATTGCTGCAATGACATTTTGACGTAATCTCTTGATAGCACCGTCAACAATGCTTTTCTTCTTTTTTTTTTTCCTTTTTACATCTTCCCATCAGACAAGCATTGTTTTCACTCTCGAAGAAGGTCCTGGTGTACTATTTAAAGCCCTTGCAGTTTTTGCTCTTAGGGACATTAATTTGACAAAGGTACGTTTTACTGTGGTCGATTTTGGCCTTTGATTGTACCACCAGCGGACATTTTTCCGTTACATTCTCTAGTGAAATTTCAGATAGAGAGCCGTCCTCAGAGAAAGCGCCCATTACGGGTTGTGGATGACTCAAATAAAGGCAGTGCCAAGTGAGTGGTCTCACTGTCGACTGGTTTTCCATTACATAGTGATAATGCAATTTCTGGTTTCTGAAAGAGTAGGGTTTATCTTCTACTCTTCAGGGATGCAGAGTTTATTACGACTTTTTTATTTTGTTATTTGACTATTTGATATTGAAACATGGCAGGTACTTTGACTACCTTTTCTACATTGACTTTGAAGCGTCCATGGCAGAGCCCCGGGCCCAACTTGCCTTGGGACATCTGCAGGTTTGTTGTTTCACATCTCACTAGAGATCAGTATTTTGGAAATTTGATATTCTTCAGCGTTTAAATTGTACTATAGTATCAATTCCCAGGAAGCAGTTCATTGTCTTATTCTTTGCTGCGTCCAATTTTTCAGTTTACTTCCCGATCTGAGGTTGTATCGAGATTCGATGATTTAGCCATAACCAGCTCTCTCACATTCTTGTTTAATGTGTACGCAAAGCACCGGCAAATTCGTACTAGAAAGTACAAGAATGTAATCTTTTTTTTCGTTTGCCTAAATTGTTTGCAGGAATTTGCCAGTTTCCTCCGTGTCCTTGGCTGCTATCCATCAGATATTATTCCATGGAGTGATTCTTTGAGCACCTGAATGCAGATTCACATTCTGAACATAAAACCCACTTTTTGTTGCCAACTCTACCTCTCCATCTGTGCACATCTATACCCCAGAAGCAGGGGTTGAAAGATGGCATTTGCCATTCTTATATAGAGTTTTTGTTGGTAGGAGCTTTCCCTGTTAGGATCGTTCTTCATCAATTCTTTGATCCTCTTCATGGTGGCAAGTTTCGCATTATCTAGATCTGCAGGCATCACTGAAAGGCCTGAGATTAAATCATTCTTCTAGGCCTCGTCATGCATCATGTCTATTGTTTAGATGCGGACAAACTTGCATCATCTAGCGATGCCGCCACCATTAGTCCATGCCTTTTCTTAAGCTCTATTGATTCTGACTACTGCATTATTCAAGCAGTTCATTTGTGGAAGACTGGGTTGAAGCGACTCGGCAAGAATGTGTTTATTGTACTCTTTAATTTACCAAATAAAGAAAAGATGGACTCTTTCTTCAGTTCTTGAAAATCTAGTGCATCTATGCCAACGTAAGAATTATGAATATGAGCTGCTCTACATGATTGAAAATAGATCATTGCTGAATGGCAGCTGAAAAGCTAAAACATTGCAGGATTTGCTGCACGCCGGTATGCTCTTGCATGTGATTATTTCATCAACAGAGCTACTAGTTCCTTCTTGGAATCAACAGACATGTCGAACCATATGGAGAGATCCTGTTATACAATCGTTCATATTGAACAATGGAAACACACTGCTACAAATAAATAGAAATTGCTTATGACCAAAATTGAGATCGAGAATTATGGCAAAACTAAATCTGCTCTTTCTCTCGTACATATAACCAAAATCTTAGGGCGAATTTGGGGGTTTTATTAGTTCTTCAAAACGTGAGGCGCTCTTGGTGGAAAAATTAGCAAATTGTAGCAAATTTCTCTATCTCGGTTCACTATATCATTCAAGACAACCATCTGTGTTGGAATTTTACGTTGTGCCCAACATCATTCAAGTTGTTAGTCACGTGTGTTTTCACATTAGCCTTTGAAGATAGATTTGTCATGAGAGCATAAATTTGAGATCTTTTTCTAATGGGATAAACATGGCATTGAAAACATCATTTTGAATACTTTTTGTGACATCAAAATCAGTAGGATAAATATGACATGATCCTATCGGTTTTGAGATATTGGTAGTATAACTATATAAGTAGTTTTTCTTGGAAGCTTCATAAGCGAGATCAAAATGTCAGCTGTTTTTTAAAGTTATTAAATAAAATAGAAACATAAGACAATTTTGAGAATTTGACTTGTCTGGGCTTTTGCTTTTTCTTGGTAATTTCCGTTCTCCAATGCGCTCTATTCACGTTGCCTAACTTTCCGTGCAAATTCCAAACGTTGCGTGTCGTTTTCCTTTCCCTTTCCTTTCGTTTTTCTTGGTCAACAACGTTTGCATTGCATCGCCATCGCTTCACTCCTTTCGAGAGTCCAGATGTTGCTGCTGCTGCTGCATTTTTAACCGTCTTGATCCTCAAACACTGCTAAACCTCAGACGTTTAACTTCCACGTTCCGTTGTTCTCAGCTAAACCGAACCCAGGTACGGCATTCATCAGCGAATGAACTGCAGCAATTCTTGTTAATGATTCTATCCAAATTCAACTTTTTGGGCTCTCTCTCTCTCTCTCTCTCTCTCTCTCTCAAGGTGAGGCAAGATAACTGTTCGGCATAATGCCAGTGCCAGCAGCCGAAGCTGGACTGCGCGATGAAGGACCGCGCGGTGCCGTGTTTCGGTAACGGCGAGCTTGGGATGGTTGTTCCCGTCTTCTTGGCCGCCGTCTTCTTGCTCTGCTCCGGAATTCCAGGTAACCGACGTAACCGACACTTCAGCCCGTGAGGAATTCAAGAAAAACAGGGGAGGGTTTGGGATTTTCGTTAACTGGGTCTCTTTCTTCTTGGTTATCTTGAATTGGTTCTGCAGCTGGGTCGTCGCCTCTTGCCGTGCAAATTAAGCGAACCCGAGGCCCGAGAGACGAACCCTTCGTGGGGTTGAACATAGGCACGGAGGTTTCGAATCTTGTTTCCCCGGAAGCTCTGGTGTCGTTTCTGCAAGTGCAGAAGATCGCCCACGTGCGCCTCTACGATTCGAACCCGGACATTCTCACCGCTCTGGCTCGCAGTAAAATTCGGGTAATCATCAGTGTTCCCAATAACCAGATTCTTGCAATCGGGTCGTCGAATGCCACGGCTGTTGCTTGGATTAGCCGGAACGTTCTTGCTTACTACCCGAAAACCCTAATAACAGGCATTGCAGTTGGGGATGAAGTCTTGACCACAGTACCCTCTTATGCCCCCATTCTTGTGCCAGCAATTGAATTCCTTTACAGTGCTTTGGTAGCTGCAAATTTGCATAATGAAATTAAGATTTCGACCCCACATGCCGCGTCTTTGATTCTTGACACTTTCCCGCCTTCTCAAGCTTTCTTTAACCAGAGCCTTAGTTCTGTGATAGTCCCTTTGTTGCAGTTCTTGTCTAGGACTGGCTCGCCATTGATGATGAATTTGTACCCTTACTATGTGTTCATGGAGAATAAAGGTGTAGTTCCTCTTGCAAATTCGCTCTTCAGGCCAATAGCTCCATCCAAAGAAATGGTTGATCCCAACACTTTGCTTCATTATACTAATGTGCTCGATGCGATGATTGACGCTGCCTATTATTCGATGAAGAATTTTAACTTTACGGATGTCAAAGTTCTCGTGACTGAGACAGGATGGCCTTCGAAGGGTGATTCAAAGGAGCCCTATGCAACTGTGGATTATGCTGATACTTACAATTCAAATTTGATTAAACATGTACTTGATAAAAGTGGTACTCCTCTGCATCCGGATCTCACGTCCAATGTGTACATATATGAGTTGTTCAATGAGGATCTTAGATCACCTCCGGTATCTGAAGCCAGTTGGGGGTTGTTTAATGGGAACTTGACGCCGGCTTACTTGCTGCACGTATCAGACACCGGGGGCTTTTTGGCCAATGATACAACCAACCAGACATACTGTATTGCAATGGGCGGTGTAGATTCAAGGACATTACAAGCAGCACTGGATTGGGCATGTGGTCCTGGGCAGGCAAATTGCACAGAGATTCAGCCAGGAGAGAGTTGTTTTAAGCCAAACAATGTGAAAAGCCATGCTTCGTATGCATTTGATAGTTATTACCAGAAGGAAGGGAAAGTTTCTGGGTCTTGTGATTTCAAGGGTGCTGCTATGATCACCACTACGAACCCCAGTAAGCATTCTTCTTTCTTTTTCCATGTTGCTTTCTTGAACTGCATAGATATTGGATTTGTGTCATGCCTGTGCTTGGCCATGCTTGTAAGGGGCTATGACTTCATTGGCGAATGTGTGAAATGCTTTTCCCTATGACCAAGAGTACAGCTTGTCTTAGTAAGAAGTATGAATAAATTGGATGAATCTTTTCTTCTTAAACTTGAGCCCTAAGAGTGCACAACCTGTTACTAGTCAATGTAACTAAAGGGTTTGTGAAGAAGTAGTAGTTCTTGAAGTTGGCATTAGGACTTCCTTGTGAATGCACCTTTCCTAAGCTCTAATCATTGAATTGGATTGGTCTTAGGATAATAGACTAGCGAGTACTATTGGTTGACCAAACTTCTCGATCTGTCATTTTAACCGTTTACCTAGTCCACGTGATGGTTCTTATCTTCCTTATCTGGGTTGAGCTGGAAGACTCCCAAGTGACCATAAACTTAGTAGAGATGCCTCATTTCTGGTGCAATGCTTGCAATGCTTCTAATTACAATATTATCATTCGCAAGATCTTAATAAGAAATATTATTTTCCTGTTTGTATTATGTTCTCCATGCTTCTGAAAGTTTTGAGCCCATCTGACGATTTTATTGTTCCATTCAGGTCATGGAGACTGTATCTTTCCTGGAAGGTAAGAGGCCATTTCTTCAGTACTTTCTTTTCTCGTGTTTATGCCATCTTGTGTTGGTAAATCTCATTCTCCCCCACATATTGCATTATGCATGTGCTCATTGGCCATGTTAAACTTAGAAGATTGCTTGATTAGAATCCTTCTTGACGTTCTCATTACCGGGTAATGCCTAACTTTGGGTGCAGCAAGGAAAGCAACAACACAGGGCAGACAAATTCCACCGACTCAAGTGGTGCAGCCAACAAATTAGGGCTCATCACCTCAAGAAGTGGAGGGATAGATGCATTGGTGAGGGCATTTCAACTTCTTCTAGCCACACGTTTCTCCCTTTTCTTTTCGATTCCTATGTTGATGCCACGCTAAGTTACAGACCGATGACCGTGGATCTTTGGTTGGATGAGATTCATTCATTTGTTATTTTCCCCTGATTCAGATCAGATTTTTTCAAACATCTGCCCCCAATTTCACGAAAAGTTAGGACAGAAATAGGTTGTAGATGCGTGTTTGAGGATTCTGACTCTTCCTTCTTTGTACATTTATGTAACAAGTTTGTTCTTCTAAAGTCTGCAATTTCGGGGCATCTTTCCTCTGACCTCGCCATGGCCGTTTTTTTTATGCTCTTTTCTTTTTGGTTCTGTTTCCTGAATTTTACACTGCCTCTGCTCTTTCAAGTCGAATCATAACAGGAAAGATGTGCTCTGAGTGTCATGCGATGCACGGCTCGAGGAATTACTGCTCGAGAATATAAAATTGATTAAACTCAAAAGCTCAAAAGCATGGAACAACATATGGAAATATGATGATTTTACAAAGAGGCCTGCAATTTTAGTTTCCTTTAGGCCGGTGGCAAAATGGCAAAAATATGGAAGATACATACCAGGAGATTCAAGGAAATGAAAGTTAGTTTTCCAAACAAAAATTAAGAAAAATTTATAATAAAAATATAAGGGACTATGAAGTTTGATTGCTGCTGACGTCACCTAATGGTGGAGACAGTCCCTACTCCCCACCCTTTAGAAAAATAAGAAGAAAGCGAGAGACAGTGGGATCCAACCGGGAACAATATACCTTTCGTATATTCTAAATTACTTTGTTTTTTTTTTGTTCTTTTTGGGAAGCGTTCTAGGTCTAATATAAATAAGTCAATTGATGTAGATCCAGCAGAAAGACCTTACTGTATTTAACTGGAGGAATTCAACTCGTTTCATGAATGAAATGGTAACAATTAACCTATAAAAATGAAGGGACTAGGGGACTCTCTCTGCGTGTGATGTGGTTGAGAACCGAGAGAGCATGTATTGGACCGTCCTTGGCTTGTAATGGGTATGGACCACTGCAGTGTGTCTAAACAGCAGATTCCATTTCTAGCTGCTTATTTATTTAGAGCTGTTGGGCTTGGGTTCAACAAGGCCAAGTAAGGTGGCTTGACTTGGTGAAGCTCTGAAGCTGTCAAGAACAATGAACACATTTAACAGCGCTCTTCTCCTTGCTCTTCTTCTTTCTACTGTCGTTGTTTCCATGAGTACTGTCGACCATGACATTGCCAGAGAAATTGATTGGAATAACTTTCGTCATTGATCAAGTGGCGGGAAGCTTATGGTCGACAAAGATGATGATGATGAGCACTGCACGTTTAGAAGTTGGCATAGTTGTGGAAGTTTCTTTGGCAGGTATGCTGAAAATTTTGACAAGGGAGGTAATGTGAACGGTAGTGCAGGCTATGGTGGAGCAGGAGGTGAAGTTGGTGGCAGCAGCGGAAGAGGAGAAAGTGGTGGAGGAAATGGCGCATATGGCCATGGAGAAGGTTACGAAGGAGGGGCAGGGGCGGGTGAGGGTAGTAGAAATGGAAGAAAAGGCAAGGGTGGTGGAGGTGGAGAATGTGGCTCTGATGGAGGCTTTGGCCATGGAAGTGGGTTTGGTGCTGGTGGTGCTATTGGAAGTGGAATCGGCAGTGGCAGTGGCAGTGGAGGTGGCGGTGGTGGAGGTGGAGCATATTGCAGCAGTGGCTCTGGCGAAGGGTTTGGTCAAGGAAGTGGCTTTGGCGCTGAATTTGCTTCAGGAGCTAATGGAGGGGTAGCTGGTGGTGGAGGCGGAGGTGTTGGGGGTGGTGGTGTTGGGGCGGGGGCGGAGGTGGTGGGGGCAGTGGTGGACGAGGAGGTGGGGATCGCGGCGGCAGTGGACAGGGGGGATATTCAGGGGAGGGATATGGCCATGGTGAAGGCAGTGGTTTCGGAGCAGGTGGAGGCGGAGGCATGGGTGGTGAGTTTAACGGTGGCAAAGGCGGCGATTCATCTGGTAAAGGGATGACAACTGGGGGAAGTAATGGTATTAGAATTGGGTTTGGCATGGATATTGGGATTGGATTTGGAAAGGGGGGGCCGGGACGGAGCCAAACGTAGCAGCTACGGGAAACACTAAAAGTTCCCATCTGTATGTCCACATCAAGACCAAGAAAGTTTCTGCCATATTCTTCTGTTTGGTGATGCAAAGACAAGCATCACTCCTATGAAATTTCAAATGCCAGTGCAAATGCAGAAGGCAAATAAGTGATGTAGGAATGAGAACTAATAGGTCAATTACACATCTTGTATCTTTCTAATTGCGAAGGTATTCTGAACATTGAATGGGCTAAAAGGAACGATGGCAGGGCCTAGACCTAGACTCGAATATTTCGGCAGACATATTCACAAATTTGCGTAATTATTACACAAATTACTATGTACGATGACTAGTGAAAATTTCTGGGTCACCGAACATTATGCAACTTATAATCTGCACAGTTCTTACAAGGGATGATATGCTTGAAAAATGAGTACACCTCAGTCAGGGGCACTTAAACTTTTGGCCACTGTGGACTCACCACCTGCACAGGCCAATAAATAATCTCACCAGCAAAAACACATCAAGTAGATGCATATATCAACTCAAAATTCATTGTCATCGTAGAAATCGGATAAGATAAGGACAAACCACATTTTAAGATCACTCGAGGAAGAAAAAGGAATCGGATGGCCAATAAAGAAGTTTAGTACATAATGGTCGAAAGCAGGGTGTCAATGTATTCTTCATGGCAAGGAGGATGCATGTAGTGGAAGGATATGAGACCGGGACATCCACTGTGTTCCAGTCTTTTAAACTTCAGAAGATGCATTCTCTCAACATTTGCGCAGAAATGGGAAAAATTGTAGTAGAATAGGAGCTAACCTCGAGAGTACTGAACACCAGACGCATTCGGCTAGCAACTACCGATGGCTCTTCTGAACGGCCCATCACAGCCATCTGCTCCATTTGAAGAGTTTTCACCGGAAGCCTTAATTTAATCATACAGTTCAACAGGTATCAACATTAGATTCTATAACTAAAACGTGGTATGCGAGGACAAGTAGTTTCATTCTAGAATCTTTTGTCACTATGAGAAGGCTTGCATTCAGAAATCAATAATAATAATACGAAGAAAGCAAAAGCTCACCATGCCATTCCCCTAATATAATATGCATTTGCTATGAGAGCACAGAATCCTTTCCACTGGCGTAGTATTTCTTCCGACACTGGTGGGGTAGATGACCATCTAACGACTGTCGGTTGTGGCGTGCACAAGATGGTAATGAATATAATGCTCAACCAAAATATGCACTCATCAATCTGCAGATAATGAACACCAGTGGACATCTTAAAACAGTCGAATGCATTGATATTGGAAAGGGAATAAACTAAGAACAAGATCATTATAGATTAAAGAGCCCAAAAAGTCACCAAGAACACTAATATGCCACTATTATTATATAGTTCATGAAGTTTACAGGTTCTAATCATTAATTACCTCCTCAGAGATGATCTTAGATTTTAAAGTGGTGTTTCCACCATAAGCTTGCATTGCTTCAATCTCAACGCCAGATTCCTTCATATCAGTAAGTTCATCCCTCAATCCTTCGTCGGTGCAGCCTAGTGCGTATGCATTTACCCCAGCACTGATGAACTCCTGATACAGGGAAAAGGTTTTGACTTACAAAAGACAACAACTCAAGCTCACTCATGAAAGATCCAGCAAACTGCTAAATATACTTTTAAGTTGTCACCTCCTCCACGATCAACAGCATTCCTGTACCGCCTAAAGAGACTGATAGCTATGTTTCGGGATGAACGATATTCATCATCAAACGAATTGGAGTCACCCAGTCGGCACTATAGCATTGCAGCAATTGCACAACCTTCAGCACCAGAAAGAACTAGATCGAGATATTACAAAAAAATTGGAACTCGGGATAAAGAACATGCATACTAGCCATTTTTTTGAAGCCACATGGTGAAGGGTCTGCAGTTGAGTGCGGCCTTTGTCAGAAAATGAAGAATTCAAAACGTTACTAGTACTCCTCACAGGAACAAAAACTGCACTTGTAGTGGAGCAAATCACATGGCTAGCTCCGCATGAAACAGTCTCACGCAGAACCGGATTCTTTGGAAGTGCCTGGCAATTGCCAACACTGCCCGTTATAGTAAGCATGGTTGTACCATGATAATTCTTCATTCAGTATGCCATCCCAAAACAAATGACAGTAAACCTGACAAGATTAACAAAACCAACATGTTGAGCACTTTCAACAATCAACAAAACCAAAGTTCATAAAAAAGAAAAGATAAAAGGACTTGACTTTCTCCATGCCCAGAAAAGAATCTACAAATCCATAATTCAATTTACTAACATAACTGGAAATTGCCCTGACCTATAAAAAATTGGCAATCAAGAATTTAAAAATGGAAAGAAAGGAAAATTCGGCCCAAGGAAACAAAAGGAAGCCATTCACATCATTAGAAATTGGCTTATAGAAATTCCAACACTTCTTATATCCTCTGTTTTCTCTGTTCAACACCAGTATTGAAGTGAAGATAAACTAGAAAAAAAGGCTGAAACTTCACACTCTTACATTTCTCCCACCAAAATTTTCATCTAAAAACAACATGGAACCAAGCATAAGCACGTACAAGCTCACCCCCCTAGCCGACAACCCTTTTAAATTGCTCGCCTTGACTCAAAAACACATCATTCACAGCAAAACGAATCAAACAAACGAGAATCCAGTAAACAGAACGAACCGCGAAACTCAAGACGATCTATCACCCGAAAACGCGAATCCGCGAAGGGGAAAAGCAGAGCAGCAGGGTCATTCGCATCTAGAAACAACATAGAACCGATTGCATCAGCACTTCCAAACAGGCCCCCCAATCAACAACGCCTTTTGATTGCTCGCCTCGACACAAAAACACGTCATTCACAGCAAAAGCAATCAAACAAACGAGAACCCAGTAAAAAGAACCCAATGAACCGCAAAACTCGAGAAGACCCATCACCCAAAAACGCGAATCCGCGACGGGAAAAGCAGAGCAGCAGGGTCATTTGCATATAAAAACAACATAGAACCGATTGCATCAGCACCTCCAAGCTCACCCCCCTTATCGACAGCCCCTTTTGATTGCTCGCCTCGACGCAAAAAACACATCGTTCCCAGCAAAGCCAATCAGACAAACGAGAACCCAGTAACCAGAACCCAATAAACCGCGAAACTCGAGACGACCCATCACCCGAAAACGCGAAACCGGGGAAAAGCAGAGCAGCAGGGGTCACGCACCTCGTCAGGAACGAGGCGAGCTCATCGCACGGGAAATGCTAAGAGAGAGGAACTCTGTTTTCCCCCGCGAGCAGCGGCATGCATCATCCAAGTCGAGATAAGAAGAGAATTCGAAGCAGGGGATGGACCCAATAGCCATCAAAGATCTTTGGGGGCGGGGCAAGGAATCTGTTCTAGGCCACCAGTTATTTGCATGGCTCTGGAGATTCCGGTTGGATTCTCTCCCTCGAATTCTCGGACATTTTCCCCTGGCGAATTTCGGGCGCCATGAAAATTAACGTGCGGGGGTTGTCTCTCGTTTGGTTTTTTTTTTTTTTTTGTCCTCTTCTTGGTTCTGTAGTTTTGGGAGAGAGGGAAACGGCGCCGTGCTGTGCAAAGAGCAGTCCAATTTTTAATTTCATAGTTAGGTGGAGATAATCATGATGAGAAAAATGGGTATTTTGTTGATGTTCCTAAAATCTTATTAGGCAAAGGTGGAAATCCGATGTGCAAAAGTAGGGTAGAAAAAATGGTGGATAAACCATGGTTTTTTTCATCATCAAAACAGGACAAATTCAATGAACCTTTTCAACTTAGGAATTCAAAATTGATTCACAAGGAGATTTATTCTCTAAATTGGGAACTGAATTGAGGTGGGTTCCCAATTTTATACTCGAAATTGATCGGTTCTACTCAAGAATTTTCTATAAAGTTGATTTTAAGGTAGAATTTAGAACCAAGCCATATTACCACTAATATTAAGCAAGGTTTTTTCTGCCTTTTTTTTTTTTTATATAAAAATAATTTTTGTGGATATTAAGTAAATTTGACATATTGTCATCACGCAAAAAAAAAAAATTATATTCAAATTCGACACATGCATATTATATATAATATATGAAACAAAAAAATGCAAAATAAAAGTCTCGACTTGTTCCAAAGTCAATCAAATCAATTCCTTATCTAAAAAATTGGAAATCAAATTGGACATCATAGATTTCAATTTTAGATTTGAAATCCATGCAACCTAAAATCAATCATCCTTAATCTTAACAAGCCTAAGATTGTTTTATGATATCGTGACATGTCTAGGTGATCTAGTATAGAATGATTGTGTGTTAAAAAAGGGGTTATAAATGCAAGGTAAAAATTATCTGGTTATCAAAAATCAACTTCCGAGATTCATATTCCTTTGAAAAAAAAAAAGGAAAAATCTTTTGTCTGTTTCCACGTTGGTGTTGGAGCCGCTTAGGTAATCTGTCAGATTCTACCAAGAATCCAGTACATTCAGTTCCAACTTAGAATTCCAAGTCACCGACCAATCTTCTCTCGACCCAACGACAGATCCCTTCTCAGAAAACGCACGTCTGGTTCCTGGACCATCGATGTTCGAAGACCACCATAACGTCATGGGACTCAGCAGCACAGGAACACCAGGGAAAGAGATGGGGTTGCTCCCGTTGCCGAGCACCACTCGGTAACGATGGGTTTTGATCTGAACAGAGGAACCCTCCTCCACCCACTGCGCTCCCTGTCTCACCAACCCAAAAAACAATAGGATAAAAGACTGCCCTTTTGTTAATTATCCACCGTATTGCGAAGCACCCAATAAAAGGACATCCTTCATTCTATCACCAACCTCGTGCATTGATGCCCTGCTGGGCTCCGAGATTTGGTGGTCTTTGGTCGAGGAGCAGAGCGTGTTCTCGGGTGAGTCTTCTCTCTGTACGTGAGGTTTTTGCTTAAATGCCTGAAATATGAATTGGGTTCTGTTCTTTTTTATCAACTCTTGGCGAAAGATCGGTGCTTTCTGTGTTGGATTCGAATCTCTCTGCAGGGCACTTTCGTTCTTGTCCTGGGAAAAGTGGGTTTTTGATAGGATCTGAATGTCATTTTGTGCTTTTGGTTGAAAATGAATGATATTCAGAGTTTGCTTCTCAGTTTTGAGACCATGTAGTCTATGTATGTGCAATATGAAAGCCATATCTATTTGATATGTTTTCGGTGAATCAAGGCATCAGCTATTTTGGATGGGTTGGTTGTGTTTCTCATAGAATCTGAGGCTCTTTCATTAGTTTTTCTTTTCTTTTTTAGAGTATCTTTGGACAATATGGTTGGTCTGCTCAAAATGAATTCTAAGACTTAAGAGGGCTGATGACCATTGTCTTATCTTGTGACCTTACATATGATGAAAGCCTGAGGTGATATAGATCTATTATTTGTTCTTTTGTTGTATGTTTTGTCTGGGTTGTGATGTCGTTCTTATGATGTTTTGCATGACCAAATGCTGCCAGTTTCTGAGAGGAATATAGCACCTGATGGGACTTACTGAAATGCTTAAGCTCCTTATGGAGTTGCCCGTGTGAACATGGAAAATCTCTGTCAAAGAATGTGCTTGCTCTTTCCACATTTGATTGTTTTAATGATGCATCATTTCATCCTTTTGCCGAAATATTCAAGTCACCATGTACACTTACCAAACCAATGCCCATCATCACTTGTCCTGATCCAATTAAAGCTGTTGTCTGGAGAATGGGAACTGAGGCGAGAGAGGGGGAAAAGCTTAAATTGTCCTGGATATCTTACTTATAACGTCTTCTACTTCTTTGACCAGATTTCTTTCATCTAAACATGAGAGGAGGAGGTTTGTGGCAGCTTGGCCAGTCAATCCGTCGCCAGCTTGCTCAGGCTGATAAGAAGTCTGTCGCACGTCGATACTTTGCAAGTGAAGCTGATCTCAAGAAGACGGTGCTTTATGACTTCCATGTCACTCATGGGGGAAAAATGGTGCCTTTTGCTGGGTGGAGCATGCCCATTCAATACAAGGACTCAATCATGGAGTCCACAGTGAACTGCAGAGAAAATGGTAGCCTCTTTGATGTCTCTCATATGTGTGGGGTTAGCCTTAAAGGGAAGGATTGCATTCCTTTCCTTGAAAAGCTGGTCATTGGCGATATCGCTGCGCTAGCTCCTGGCACAGGGACACTGTCTGTGTTTACTAATGAGAAAGGAGGGGCAATTGATGACACTGTGATCACCAAAGTCAAGGACGATCATATATACCTTGTGGTGAATGCTGGGTGTAGGGATAAGGACCTGGCCCATATCGAGGAGCATATGAAGGCTTTCAAGGCCAAAGGCGGGGATGTTTTGTGGCACATTCATGATGAAAGATCTCTCCTTGCTCTCCAGGTTGATCTTACTTAACACATCTTTTTCCTAATTTCACAGTTTTTGGGCGGACATGCGATTTTCACTACTTGACTCTTTATTCTTAAATAGATGGTTGTTTTTTGTACTCAGAAATGGGCCAAGAAGACTGTCTGATCAACCTATCCTTGTCCTTCCAATTGAGTGATAATAATGTTGATACTAGAATTGAAAGCTTGGTTTAGGATAAGATAAAAAAAACTATGAAGTATCATTTTTCAAGTAATCTGGCCTTGCTTTGTTTATTTATCTTATTATTTGTAGTTGATACTCCTGATTGCATAAATGAAATATGGAGGGACAAATGAAAGGTCATGCGCTTTGGTTTATAAAAGAATCTATTCTAGACTCGATTGTAACTGGGGGGACTGTTGTTTTCTTTATAGCCCTATCTGTCATGATTTCTGAATTCCAAAAGCAGCTTGATTTAGAAAGGGAAGTTTAAATGTTCCAAGTGTCTATCTCAGGGACATAACTATGATCCTCCTATCTTCTTTCGTATAGGGTCCTCTTGCTGCCCCAGTTCTCCAGCACTTGACAAAAGAGGACTTGAGCAAGATTTATTTCAGTGACTTCCGCATCATTGATATCAACGGTGCTTCCTGCTTTCTCACCAGAACTGGGTACATGAAAATTTTCTCAGTTGATCCTTTTATTGCCTTTTACCTCTTAAAAATGACCATAATTCTTGTATCTCTGCGATCAGCTTGTCCTCCTATATTTGGTCCTGAAAGTTCATGTCTTGTGGAAAGGCCTCTCTTGTCCGTCTATAATTTCATGTTCCTCACAAGTGAGCAAAGAAAATGATCCAAATATATCTAGTCAGCTGGATCGATAGTTCAAATTCTCTTCATATTTATGCCACTTCCCTATTCGCATCCAACTAGCATGAGAGCCTATTGGATGGTTTTCTGTGTTTTTGCAGTTACACTGGTGAAGATGGATTTGAAATCTCAGTTCCTTCAGAGCATGCCGTGGATCTGGCCAAAGCGATCCTGGAGAAGTCAGAAGGGAAGGTGAGGTTGACCGGCTTAGGTGCTCGGGACAGTCTCCGTCTTGAAGCTGGACTTTGTTTATATGGCAACGATATGGAACAGCACATAACTCCGGTGGAAGCTGGACTGACATGGGCCATTGGGAAGAGGAGGAGGGCTGAAGGCGGATTCCTTGGAGCTGAGACAATCCTCAAGCAGCTCGCAGAGGGTCCAAAGATCAGGCGTGCCGGATTCATCTCTTCAGGCCCGCCTGCTAGAAGCCACAGCGAGATCCAGAATGATAAGGGAGCAAACATTGGCGAAGTCACGAGCG
This sequence comes from Eucalyptus caleyi, assembly GCA_014182885.2. NCBI lineage: Eukaryota > Viridiplantae > Streptophyta > Magnoliopsida > Myrtales > Myrtaceae > Eucalyptus > Eucalyptus caleyi. The sequence continues at coordinate 53,751,088 of CM024470.2, forward strand.
GAGGGTTCAGCCCTTGCTTGAAGAAGAACATAGCCATGGGGTATGTGAAATCCGGGTCACACAAAGCTGGAACCAAGGTTAAGATCCTGGTCCGAGGAAAGGCCTACGACGGCGTCGTCACAAAAATGCCGTTCGTCCCCACAAAGTACTACAAGCCATCTTAATTGTTGGATGGTACATGAGCCCCATGGACATTTTCCTGTTCTTCCTGATGTCCCTCTGTTTTTGATTTGCTCTGAATAACTTGACATTGACAGTTGCAATCAATGATAAATCTTCATATTCATACTTGATTCATAGATAGGTCGAATGACGTAGCTTTTGCAGGGCTTTTTTTCCCGGAATTTTTCATGATTTTCAAAATTTACTTACAGGAAGAATGACATAAATGATATATGATCTTTGACCAAATATGTAATATGGTTCATAAACTTTTAATTTGTTCAATGTCTAATTTGTAATGTGATCTCTAGACTTTTAGTAATGTTCAAATTGGTCCTTGGACTATATGAGAATAGTCAAGTTGTTGAACAACATTGGAACATTTTAATATAATGTATGGACTAGTTTTAACATGTACCAAAAATTCAGGAGTCATACTGAACATGTTAAAAATGACATCGCACATTTGGCTAAAATTCATAGATCGTAATGGACGTATTAAAAGTTTAAGAACCATAGTGTATATCGAACCATAGTTCATAAATCATTTATGTTGTTATCCCTAACTTAAATTAAGATAAACCATCTTTATAAAAGCATGCGTCGTGTTGTTTAACTAATAAAGATTAACATCAATCGGCCTTTCTTGACATTTTCAAGCAAAGCAGGCTAAGTTACACCCCTGCGTCGAATTGACTGCTCGCCACATTATAGCCACAGCTTGAAGAAGAAGCCAAAAGTGAAACGCCAGAAATTTATGTTGACTTCAACGCCAAAATAACTAACTCAAGCCAAAAAAACTGACAACGCCATATTGAGAAGAATCAATTTCATTCTATTGGACCAAATAAATCTCAAGATTTGCTCAAATAAAAACTATATTAATAATTTTATCGTGAAATTTGAGCCTGAAAAAACACTTTTTTCAATGATTGAATATACTCATCCCCCTCCTATTTTATGCAAAAGTGATCTTTTTGAATGTTGATTGTGTCTTGAATATTGTTTCAAGTATTCAACTAAATTGGGTTTTGATACCCGAGTTGAAATTTGCGACAACTTAATTTGAGAAAAAAATGGACAGACAAAAAATTTCTTTTAAGGTTTTCCAAGACACCGTTTGTAATTCTTAAATTTCCATAGTGAGTTTTGCCTTTCCTTTCCTTTCCCCGTGGTTTTTCCTATAAGAGTTTTGCAGGTAAGTTTGTGTGTTCTTTTATTCTTTTTAGTTTTAATTTTGTTGTAATTTCCGCATTAGTCATAACACATAAGTGTTACCTATAAATAAAAGTACACTAACCTAATTCTCGAAATTAGAATAATAATGTGACAAATTGCCATGGTCGAAATTGAGTACCACTCACATACCTACATGTTCACTTGCACTATGTGGTATTCGTGGAATAAGTCAAATAAAAGAAACCTAGTACCATTTTTAAAACATAAGTGATGACGCATTTCACGTATATAGATGGGATTTAAGAGTGGTTTTCTCCGGCTAATTTACGTAGCATTTGGATGTTTGAAATGTCCAAAATCTAGAAAAGGTCAGGCCCCTGGGCAGATTCAACTCCTTGCGTTCCACGGTCAAATTTTCAAAACTTCGACCGTTTCTTCATTTTTACATCGCGTACTTCGCTTGTATAAATACGAGCCCAGAAGAGCCTCCAACCTCCCTAACCAAAACCACTCCAATCCTCAAACAATCCTCTCAAAAACCATCGCATTCAAACGCTTGAAACACGCAAAATCCAACAGCAACACAAGACTCAACGACTCCATTAATGGCCGCTTTACAAGCTTGCTCTCTCTTAGTTCCTTCTTGTTCATCCTCTTCGGGTCGTTCTTTGAAGAGAACGATCATTGCTTCGTTCCAAGCCCCGAAGCCCTTGAAGCTTAGCCTTGACAATCGCCAAGGCGCTGCGATCACGAAGAAGCTAGTCGAGGAATTGAGTACCAGGAATGGTTATGCCTTCACGGAGCCATTACAAATGGACGTCATCCAGAATGATAAGGTTTTGGAGCCGCGCCTATCACCTACTTCTGTCAAAACGATCACGAAGCTCTATGCGATCTTAGAGGCTGTTGAAGATAGAGTGGAGATGCACAATAACGTCGGCGAGCAGCGAGACAACTGGAACAAGCTCCTGTTGAACTCGGTCAACATGATGACTCTCACAGCCACCACCACGGCGGCGATGGCTACGGCTGTGCCGGCTCCATCGCTGAGAGCATGTTCCGCTCTCTTGTTTACGGCAGCCACCGGGATGTCGCTTTTCATGAGCAAAATGCAGCCCTCACAACTGGCTGAAGAGCAACGCATTGCCTCAAGGTTGTTCAAGCAGCTCCAAAGCGAGATCAAGTCAATGCTCGTGCTACAATCCCCGACTGAGTCAGACGTGAAGGAGCTGATGGAGAAGGTGCTTGCCATTGATAGGGCTTATCCGCTGCCTCTGCTCGGAGCGATGATCGAGAAGTTCCCCTCGAAATTTGAGCCTGCCGCGTGGTGGCCTAGGGATTCCAACAACTGCCATCGATACCGAGGACAGAAAACCATTCCGAACACGGAGCGAAATGGATGGAGCGAGGACCTAGAAATGGAGATGAGAGCCATTGTCCAAGTTCTCAAGAGCAAAGACAAGCAAGACTACCTGAGGCTCGGGAATTTGGTGCTAAAATTGAATAAGATGTTGGCGGTTTCTGCTCCTTTGCTAACCGGCATTGCTGCAGCGGGCTCGGCCTTCGGTGGCTCAACAGCCACGACAGTGGCAGCCATCACTGGGGCAATGGCTGCGATCGCCAACAGCTTCGAGCACGGAGGCCAAGCTGGTATGGTGGTGGAGATGTACAGAAACTGCGCAGGGTTCTTCGAGCTCATGGAAGAGACGATTGAAGCGACGCTCGAAGAGAGAGACTATAGCAAGAGAGAGAACGGAGAGATGTTCGAGATGAAGGTGGCGATGAAGCTGGGACGGAGCTTGTCGGAGCTCCGAGGTTTAGCAAGAAAATCAATGGCTTCTTTTATAGAAGGGATTGAGGTGGATGAGTTTGGAAGCAAGCTTTTCTGAACTCCTTTGAACAGAGATATTCAGTGTATATACTATACATGTACATGAGGCTGATTAACATGATTCTTATTATTATTTATTTCTTGGTGCATAATTGTATCAATTAATTCCACAAAATAAATAATTAAAAGCATTAATTGATATGCGGGTCTGGTATTCACAACCCCATTTCCTTTCATTAATTAATTAGCCTGTTGATTTTATTGATTCCTTTTAGTTTGCCTGTGTAAATAATTGTCAAACGGACAATGCTTTTATTATATATCATAGTAGAAAAGTTCGGTACTAAAGGCTTTTACCAAGACAAAATGAATCCATCTTTATTACGTATAAAATGCGAAAAATCATGTGCTTTACTTCTTAACATATGAACCAAAAGAAGAAGTTGCCAGCAGGGAAAAAATGTTTCTAAAATGTGGTCTTAGCATACTATCATGAAGTATATACTGTATAATTCTATGTGCGCAAATGGTCAAATCTTGATTAAATAATATGAAGTATATACTAATAGAATCATATGATTTCTTGTGCACAAATGGTCAAATCTTGATTAGATACTCAGGTAAAGATAATATAAGCTCCTAGTCAGAATTCCACATCTAATCTAATATTCCGCTTCTTAAATAAAAATTTAGTTATTCTATTTTCTTATTAAAGGATGAAGCGTTTTTATAAGGCCATGTTTTTAATTTTCATACGGGTAAGATTTGTAAAGAAAAACGAAGGGCCGTGCGTCATACCTTTTTCACGATGTGGACGCAATCAAATGGTTGAATTCTTCAATGTCTCCTGCCACACAAACGGTCTCCGTGCGAAAGCCGCTTTTAATTTTCTGAAAGAGTTGACATCATTGACACATTCGGGTTCTCTTGACCCGTTGTTCTTGGGCGTTGGCTTTTGCCTTGTTAGAGCATTTAAATATTAAATTATACTTTTATCTAACAGCTTAAACTTTTAAAACAAATAGATGTAATTCTATAATATCTCATATAATATCAGAGCTGAAAGTCCTATGTTTGAGTCTTTCCAAGCCCTTTTTGAGGGTTGAATGTTTGTCGAGGCTAGAGAACTCATAGGATGACAAATAGGAAAGTATTGAACCAAATTGTGCATCCAACTGAGGGAAAGCATTCCAAAGATATATATATGTGAAATTGGAATTAACTCACAAGAAACGCTTTTTTATATACGACAACATTTAGCATTGGAACACCAATGTTAAGCATGCTCAAGTGAGAGCATTATTAAAATAAGTGACCTCCTAGGAAAGTGCCCATCTATACTTCAAAGGATGAAACATTGAGGCTTGGTATAGAATGGGTTAAAACGGTCAATACATCGAGTAAGTTGATCCAAGGGTGTTATAATATGGTATTAGAACAAGATCCTCTCTAGTAGGTGTATGGTTCAAGGATAAACCACACATAAACTAGTGGGTCCGTAACGACTTGGTTCGACAAGGACAAGAGGTGTTCATGAGGGCTAGAGTGCTTGGGCAAGGAGTGACTCCCGACAATCTAGTAAGATGGCTAATGGAGAAAAAAAATCGAATTATGCAGCCGATAATGAGAGAGTGTTCTCGAGATATATATGTGAAACATTAATTAAGTCACAAAAGATGTTCTTTGACATAACGACAACATTTGGCATTGGAATTCCAATGTTAAGCATGCTCAAGTAAGAGCACTAATAAAATGGACAACCTTTTATAAAAGCTTTAACTTATTTTCCAAAGGACAAAACCATGAGACTTGATATAAGAAGGGCCAAAATGGATAACGTCTCAAATAAGTCAATCCAAAAGTGTCATAATATGGTATTAGAGTAGGACCTCTCTTGTAGGTGTGTTGTTCAAGGACAAACTATGAGGAATCTAGTGGGCCTGTAATGACTTGTTTCAATGACGGCGAAGAGTGCTTGCTGGGGTTGGGGGGCCCAGACAATGAGTGGTTCTTGGCATGCTTTTAGGATGGCAAATGGAGTAGAAATAAACCAAATTACTCATAAGATAGCTTGAGATATATATGTGAACATGAAATTAACTCACAAAAAGCATTTTTTGACCTAACAGTAACCTTTAGCATTGTAACTCTAATGTTTGTTTAGAGTGTTTAGATGAAAGCACTATCAGGACGGGTGATCTCTTGGGAAAATACCCACCCATATGCCAAAAGGACAAAACCGCAAATCTCAATATGGTAAGGGTCAAAACAGACAATATCTAAAGTGAATTAATCTAGGAGGGGCCATGATTAAACTTTTCAATAATTCTTAAAGCAGTTTTTTCTAGTTTTGTGTATAAGTTTATGAGCGACTTTCATATTATTTTAAACATGATGGTCAAATAGGCCAGCTTCTTGCTTAAACATATTTAACAGCTAATACGATAACAGTATAGTGGGTCTTCAAATAACCATGATAGTTCGACCAAAAAAATAAAACAAAATAACCATGATATTTACGACGCCACTCATTTTCACGGCTTGGAAGTTCATTTATTTAAGATAGACTGTCTTCATAAAAGTACGTGTTGCGTTATCCAACATCTAAGGTTAACGAGAAATATAATTAATATCTAATTATACTTTTATCCACCCTTTTGTCATTCGGACTTGACATCTTCAAACAAAGCAGGCAAAAGTTCACCCAGCATCGAATTGACTCGCCCACACATTATAGCCAATTTGAAAGAAAAAGCAGAAGATTCAAACGCCCGAAGATTAGGTTGACTTGATCGCAAACATAATGAACTCAATCCAAGGCTGTCCAATGCAAAATCGGACACCGACCTGACCTAAAACCCGATGCTCTTTGAATCCAACGAAAATTCCATTTCAAGAAATGTTCAAACCTCAAGTAACTCAAGAGATTTGACTTGACAATTCTTCTAAACAATTCTACAGTTTGCCAATGAATTTTCATATAAGCAATATGCATATAGCTTAGCAAATCAATATGAAAGGGCCATTTGTAACAAGAGCATATCATATGTAATTCGAATTGGGTTCGCCAATAAAAAATATGAATAATTAACTAATTATTTATATATAAGAAATCCCTAAAAGATAATATATGTGAACTATAAGTGGGAAAAGGGTAGAGAGGTCTAACTATTTGGGCTAGCCTGGTTGACAAAAGAGGCATAAGCTCACGGGCCGGTGGCGCATGTGACATGTGGTAATATCAAGATTTTCTTTTTCTTTTGGTAAGGAAAAGAAAAAAGAAAAGTAATATCAAGAAATTTGATCATATGACAACACTTTTTTAATCAAAGAATGCTTCCATTCATTTCTAATAAGGAATGGTGATCTTTGTAAGCATTACCTAAAACTAAAAAGTATACTAATACTGATTTTCAGAGTTATCATATTAATTAAATAATATGATAAATCGTCGCTTTCAAAATTGGATATGACTTGCATGTCTAAATGCTTACTTGCAATATACCGCGTTTATTACGCATTTCGGCCACTAATATTGATTCTACTTCAGGAACGTACGGATGACATGAAGTGATGTAAGAATTCGACATATACAAATTCAAATAATAGAAAAAGTCAGCCGAATGGGCTGAGTCAACACCTTGCGTTCTACAGTCAAATTTTTAACAATTCCGACCTTTTCTTCATTGGACATCGCGTACCTCGCATCTATAAATACGCACCCGAAGGAGCCTCCAAACTCCGCAACCAAAACCACTCAAATCCTCAAGGAATCCTCTTAAAATCATCGAATTCGTTAATGGCGGCTTTACAAGCTTCCTCTGTCTTAGTTTCTTCTTCCTCCTCCTATTCAGGTTGTTCTTCGAAGAGAACGATCACCGCTGCGATCCAACTCCCGAAGCCCTCGAAACTCGGCATCGCCGATGATCCAAGCGTTGTGATCACGAAGAGTCTAGTCGAGGAATTGAGCACCAGGAATGGTTACGCCTTCACGGAGCCACTAAAAGTGGACATCGCCCAGAAAGATAAGGTCTTGGAGCCGCGCCGATCGCCTACTTCTTCAGTCCAAATGATGAAGAAGCTCTATGCGATCCTGGAGGCTGTTGAAGATAGAGTGGAGATGCACGATAACATCGGCGAGCAGCGAGACAACTGGAACAAGCTCCTGTTGAACTCGGTCAACATGATGACTCTCACTGCCGCCACCACAGCCACGATGGCTACGGTTGCACCGGCTCCATCGCTGAGAGTATGCTCAGCTCTCTTGTTTACGTCGGCCACTGGGATGTCGCTCGTCATCAGCAAAATCCAGCCCTCCCAGCTGGCTGAAGAGCAACGCAACGCCTCAAGGTTGTTCAAGCAGCTCCTGAGCGAGATCAAGTCGATGCTCGCCCTCCAATCCCCGACTGAGTCAGACGTGGAGGAGACGATGGAGAAGGTGCTGGCCCTCGACAGGGCTTATCCACTGCCTCTGCTCGGAGCGATGCTCGAGAAGTTCCCTTCTAGATTCGAGCCCGCCGCATGGTGGCCCAGGGTTTCCAATCACTGCCGCCAATACCGAGGGGGGAAGACCGTTGCAAACACAGAGCGAAATGGATGGAGCGAGGACCTAGAAGTGGAGATGAGAGCCATCGTCCAAGTCCTCAAGAGCAAAGACAAGCAAGACTACCTGAGGCTCGGGAATTTGGCGCTAAAATTGAATAAGATGTTGGCGGTTTCTGCTCCTTTGCTAACCGGCATTGCTGCAGCCGGCTCGGCCTTCGGTGGCTCAACAGCCACGACAGTGGCGGCCATCACTGGGGCGATGGCCACGATCATCAACAGCTTCGAGCACGGAGGCCAAGTCGGCATGGTGGTGGAGATGTACAGAAATTGTGCAGGCTTTTTCGAGCTCCTGGAAGAGACCATCGAAGCGACGCTTGAGGAGAGAGACTATAGGAAGAGAGAGAACGGAGAGATGTTCGAGATGAAGGTGGCGATGAAGCTGGGACGGAGCTTGTCGGAGCTCCGAGATTTAGCAAGAAAATCAATGACTTCTTGTATAGATGGGAGTGAGGTTGATGAGTTTGGAAGCAAGCTTTTCTAAACTTCTTTTGAACAAAGATATACAACAGTGTATATACGATACATGTACAATAAGGCTCATTAACATGATTCTTTCATTATTTATTTCTTGGTGCTTAATTTGTATCGATCAATTCCACAAAAGAATTAATTAAAAGCATTAATTGATAAACGGGTCTCATTGTTTAGTTTGCACGAATGGTCAAATTTTAATTAAATACTCAGGTAAATATAATATATGCTCCTATTCTGGTTTCGACCCATATAAGAATTCCACATCTTATCTAATATTCCACTTCTTAAATACGAATTTAGGTAGTCTATTTTCTGACTAAACGATGAAGCATTTTCATAAGCCGTGTTTATAATTTTCATAAAGGTAAGATTTGTAAAGAAAAACGAAAGGCAATGCGTCATACCTTTTTCACGATGTGGACACAATCAAATGGTTGAATTCTTAAATGTCTTCTGCTGCACAAACGGTCTCCATGCGAAAGCGGCTTTGAATTTTCTGAAAGAGTTGACCTTAGTGATGCGTGCAGTTTCTCTTTGCCCCTTGCTCTTGGGCGTTGACTTTTGCTTTTTTCCGCCCTGTAGCAGCAATTTGAGCATATTTTATTAGTGTGACAGTACCCAGGTCAAAAATTTAAATTGATAAGTAGAGAAAAGTCACATGTATATGAAAAATATACAAATCCAAGGACATAAGATTTGTGATATTTAACACCATGGATCAAGAATAACAAATGAAATTTGATGAATGAGGGTTGAAACATGAAATAAACTGGAATAGAACCTGCCTTTAATATGATATCAAATTGTCCAATAAATTTGAAGTTATATATGAGGGGATATTACATGAATATGAAAAACATATAAAATCTGTACACAAGCATGAGGTATTCAATACTTAGTCAAACGTTTGAGACTTTTTATCTTTTTTCAAAAGTTCTTTTTTCCCTTTGCTTTAGTCTTTTGTGTTGTTAAAATAACCACACCGCTTGACTATGTGATTTCTATACTCTTTATATACACTTGTTCTCTCTCTATCTCTCAATTTAAGTTTTTGGATTGGACATTTTAATATGTGTTAAATAGCTTAAATGGTTATGTCCTTAATACGAGTGTTTCTTAAAATACGCTAGTTATTTAGACTAAAAATTACCTCTAGCTTTTCGCTTTTTAGCATATGAGGTTTTAACTCTGGTTAGTATTGAGCAACCTAATCATTTGGAATCATGCTAATGTTATAATTTTGATTCTACAAGAGGGGGATTTTTGTTTAGGCCAGAGGGTATTAATAAAAAGCAGCTCTCGGAAGATACCTAGGATGGAGAATAGAGCAGTATTGAACCAAATTGCTCATCAAACTAAGGGAAAGATATGTATGTGAAATTATTTAAAATATATGATTTTTTTATGTAACGACAATGTTTAGCATTGAAACACCAATATTAAGCATGCTCAAGCGAGAGCATCATTAGAATGAGTGACCTCTTAGGAATATGCCCACCTATACCTCAAAGGATGAAACCTTGAGGCTTGGCATAGGATGGGCTAAATCAGATAATACATTGGGTGAGTTAATCCAAGGATATCACAATATGGTATTAGAGCGAGATCCTCTCTAGTAGGTGTATGATTAAGAGATAAACCACATAGAAGCTAGTGGGTTTATAATGACTCGGTTTGATGAGGGCAGGAAGTGGCCATGGGTGTTTTAGCAAGGAGTGACTCTTGGCAAACTTCTAAGATGGTAAACAAAGCAAAAATTAACCAAATTGTACACCCAATAATGAGAGAGCATTCCCAAGATACATATGTGAAATTGAAATTAACTCACAAAAGGTATCCTTTGGCGTAACAATAATGTTAGGCATTGGAACTCTAAAGTTAAGCATACTCGGATATGAGCACTATCAAGATGAGTGATCTCTTGTGAAAGTTTCAACTTGTACGCTAAAGGACAAAATCATGATGTTTGATATAAGATGGGCCAAAGTGGACAATAACTCAAATAAGTCAATCTAGAAGTGTCATAATATAGTATTAGAGTGAAACCTTCTGTAGGTGTGTGGTTAGAGAACGAACTACATGGATAGTGGTGGGCCTATAATGACTCGATTTGATGAGAGTAGGGAGTGTTTGCCAAGGCTAGAGGGTCCGAACGATGAGTGGTTTCTAGCAGGCTTACAAGATGGCGAAGGGAACATGAATGAATCCAATTACTCACTAGGTAGGAGAGAGCATTCTTGAGATGTGTGCGCATGTGCGCTGTTGACACCTAATTTTGACCATGCTATTTACTTGTTACATTAAGCATTTCATAGCATTGCCTTTAAGTAATAATAAAATTTAGGATCAAACTTATATTTTAGAAAATAAAAATAGAGGATAATAAATAACATATAAAATAAATAAATAAACATTTGGAGGGAGATTTTGGAAATTTTTGAATAATGAAGCATTTTTCTTGTTAAACATATCTCCTCAATTCAAATTTCAAAAAATTAGTTGTCGTGTGATTTTGGAATCATTTTATTAAGTGGTTCAGTGAATATCTCACAATTTGAGTTTTCCTCAATAAATAAAGGATGCGACGTTTCGAAACAAGTGGTAGAAAAAAAGGGACGTGAGAGAGACAGGTGAGAGAGACAGAGAGAGAAAAAGAAAAAAAAGGAAGCAAAAACAAAAAAAAGGGATACTGTTCATCTTCCTCGCCGTTCCTCGCTGCCCGATCCGCCGCGCCTACACAGTCACCGATTCCACGCCGGCCACCGCATCGGCGTTTCCTCCGCCAGCCCGTCGCCGTTCGTCCGCGAAGCCGCCCCGCCTCTGCACCAGCGCCGTCGCAGCAGCTCACCCGTTCGTCGCTACTGGTCGCCGCACCTCCGCACCACCATCCCTGACGCCAGCAGATCCGAGCCAGTCGCCGGGCCGCCAGTCTTCGCCGCGCGCCGTCTGCAACCTGACGTCGCCACTCGCCACCGCTCAGACAGCCTCCGCTCGCCCACCCAGCGACCTCCGCGTCTCCGTGCCCAGTAGCGCCGGACGCCAGAAGCCCCGACGCCGACGCTCCTGCTCCGCCTCCACCGGCAGTGCTTGACGACCCGCGCCGCCTCCGCTCCGCTCGACGCCGCGAGCAGCGACCTTCTCGCTTCCACTTGCAGCGCCGCTCAAACGTCGCCGCCACCTGCGCCTGCGCCTCTGCCCGACGATCGCGCCAGCAGCTGGCCCGCAGCCCGACGCCCACGGCCAGCCTCTACCTCTGTCCTCGGCGACCACCCAACGCCGGCAGCCGAGCCGCTGATCCCCGCGACGCTGCACCAGCCCGAGATCCGCCCGACGACCTTGCAGCGCCCCCGCTGCCGTCTCCGCCTGCCAGCCTCGGCGCCCAACGTCGACGCCCCTTTTCTCGCCGACGCTGCGCCACCACCCCAGCCCTCACTGGAGTCCCGACGCCGGCCACCGTCCGCCCGGCGCCGACCAACCTGCTGTCCCCACTTTCCTTAGGTTGCTCAATTTTCTTTTTTTCTTTTATCTTTCATTTTATGTTATTTTATTTTATTTTATTTCTTTAAGTTTTGCTGTTATTGTACAAGTTTGAATATTGAGAGGTGATTTTTAGGTTATGAATATTATAAGCATTAACCGCAGGAGTTTTGTCAAAAATTGTTATAATTATTAATTTGATCCGTAAGACGTTGAATTATTTTTTTAATTATATTAATTATTGGGCATTTGGATAATATTTTAATTGTTAAATAATTATAATTATTAATTTGGTCGTAAGATTTCGGATCAGATTTTTAATTATTTTGAATCATTTTTATATGTCGTGATGTTTAGGGTTATAGTAATTGTTAATTTAACTTGTGAGACAACATATTATTTTTTTTGAATATTTTAATCCTTTATTTTGTTGAATATCTTGATTTTTTAGATTTAATGTTTATTTGATAATTACTTGTCTTGGAAAAACACTAAAAAAAATAATAAGAAAATCAAAAAAAATCAAAATCTTGCATCAAAGCACTTAGGTTTAATAAATCAGACATGTAGGATTAGGTTTATGAAATTTTCGTCATCTAGTGATTGTTGCTAGGTTCATTTAGTTAGAAATTGCTCATCATTAAAATTAAGTCATTTGATTAATTTAGATTGCATATTTAATTGTTGCATTTCTTTAATTTCGAATTTCATGGAAAATACAAAAAATTTAGAATAAATTCATTTAATGCTTTAGGATAGATTGCATGCTTATTCATGTTATATAGTTTAGATCATATTACCACGTCATATCATTTCATGTTAAATTAATAGCATGCATTGCATGATTCTTATTAAATAGAGTGAAAACTAAAATTGAGTGATTGCATGTTAATTAGAAATCATATCTAGAATTGTCGATATGAATTCTGAGCTAACATTGCTATGAGGTAAGTCATGCAATTTATTCATTGCTTCATTTGAGTGTTTAATTGGCAGTTTGCGCACCTGCATGATCACCTCACATGTTAATGAGGTAAATTAAAATCAATTCAAGTTGTTTGCAAAATATTTTTAAAATAAAAAGGGAAAGGTATCAAAAGGGCGTTAGAGAAATCTAGCGTAACCAAGTCCCCGAACTCACAATAGTAAAGTAAATCTATCGTTATTTTACTTAGGTTTCTAATCGACCCATCAAAAAATAGATTAGTGGCGACTCCTAATTAAAAAATTAATTGCATGATAAGAATTTGAACCTAAGTCACGAATTGGTATGTGCTTGAGAGAGTCCGAACTAAGTTTAGGCTTGCTTAGTAATCCATTAGCCTAATTTTAGGTGGTGCATCCGAAAATTTGGTTGCGATATGTGCACGTGTGAACCTAAAATTAACTCACAAAAAGCATTTTTTTTTAATTTACAATAACTTTTAGCATTTAAACTCCAGTGTTTTCTTAATGCGTTTAGATTAGAATACTACCAAGATGGGTGGCCTTTTAGAAAAGTTCCCACCCGTTTGCCGATGGACAATAACATGAAACTCAATATATCATGTGTTAAAGTAGACAATATTTTGAGTGAGTTAATCCAAGAATACCACACTTAAACTTTTCAATAATTCCTGAAGTAGTTTTTCTAGTTTTGTGCACGTAAGTTAATGAGTGACCTTTGTATTATTTCGAAAATGACGCGGTCAAAATTGGTCTACGTCTTATATAAACATATTTGCCAACTAATGCAATAACATTACAGCTGGTCTTCAAATAACCGTGACATTTATGAAACCACTCGTTTTCGTGGCTTCAAAGTTTACTTATTTAAGGTAGATTGTGTTCATAAAAGAATGTGTCGCCTTATCCAACTACTAAGAGTAACAAGAAATATAATTAATATCTAACCAGGCTTTCTATCCACCCTTCCGTCATTCGGACTTGACATATTCAAGAAAAGCAGGCTAAAGTTCACCTTACATTAAATTGACTCGCTCACACATTATAGCCACTTTGAAGGAAAAAACATAGAGTCAAACGCCTGAAAATTAAGTCGACTTGCCGCAAAAGAATATTACAAATTGTCCTTCTAAAATTTGAATATAACTCGTATGTTTAATTGTTTATTTTTAACATGTTGTGATTCATTAATATATGAATTATCTAAACGGAATTGAAATACATTGCATGATGAAAATTATATTATTTAGTGACACAATTCACGTATATGGAGGTGACGTGACGATGTTTCTATACTGCAAATTCACGTAGAATTTGGATGTTTGAAATTTACAAAATCAGAGAATAGACAAGGTCAGCCTCATGAGCTGGGTCAACCGTTGTGTTCTACGGTCAACATTTTCATCAGCCACGACCTCTTCTCTCCCCATGTACGTCGCTTGCTTCCCCCATATATAAGTACAACCCAGAAGAACCCATCTTCCATAACCAAGACCACTCCAATTCTCATTCAATCCTCTGAAAAACCATCACATTCTCACGCTGAAAACTAACAGCAACACCAGACCCGTAACCTCCATTGATGGCCGCTTTACAGGCTTCCTCTTCCTTAATTTCTTCTTCCTCTTTGGGCTGTTCTTCGAAGAGAAAGATCATGGCTTCGATCCAACTCCCGAAGCCCTTGAAATTCAGCCTCGCTGATCCAAGCGCTGCAGTAACGAAGAAGCTAGCGGAGGAATTGCGCACCAGGAATGGGTACGCCTTTGCAGAGCCACTACAAATGGACATCGCCCAGAAAGATAGGGTTTTGGAGCCACGCCTATTGCCTTCCTCTTCTTCCATCGAAACTACCAAGAAGCTCTATGCAATCTTGGATGCTGTCGAAGATAGAGTGGAGATGCACGATAACATTGGTGAGCAGCGAGACAACTGGAACGAGCTCTTGTTGAACTCGGTCAACATGATGACTGTTACTGCCACCACCACGGCAGCGATGGCTGTGGCTGCGCCGGCTCCATCGCTGAGAGCATGCTCTGCTCTCTTGTTTACAGCGGCCACTGGGATGTCGCTCGTCATGAGCAAAATCCAGCCCTCACAGCTGGCTGAAGAGCAACGCAATGCCTCGAGATTGTTCAAGCAGCTCCGGAGCGAGATAAAGTCAATGCTCATGCTCCGATCCCCGACTGAGTCAGACGTGAAGGAGATGATGGAGAAGGTGCTGGCCCTTGATAGGGCTTATCCGCTGCCTCTGCTCGGAGCGATGCTCGAGAAGTTCCCCATGAAATTTGAGCCCGCCGCATGGTGGCCTAGGGTTTCCAACAAACACCGCCAATCCAGAGAGACGGAAACTGTTGTGAAGACGGGGCGAAACGGATGGAGCAAGGACCTAGAAGTGGAGATGAGAGCCATCGTCCAAGTCCTCAAGAGCAAAGACAAGCAAGACTACTTGAGGCTCGGGAATCTGGCTCTAAAATTGAATAAGATGTTGGCGGTTTCTGCTCCTTTGCTAACCAGCATTGCCGCAGCCGGCTCAGCCTTCGGTGGCTCGACAGCCATGACGGTGGCAGCCATCGCCGGCACGATGGCGGCAATCACCAACAGCTTTGAGCATGGAGGCCAAGTTGGTATGGTGGTGGAGATGTACAGAAACTGCGCAGGGTTCTTCGATCTCATGGAAGAGACGATTGAAGCGACGCTTGAGGAGAGAGACTACAGCAAGAGAGAGAACGGAGAGATGTTCGAGATGAAGGTGGCGATGAAGCTGGGACGGAGCTTGTCGGAGCTCCGAGATTTAGCCAGAAAATCAGTGACCTCTTGTATAGAAGGGAGTGAGGTTGATGAGTTTGGAAGCAAGCTTTTCTAAACTCCTTTTGAACAAAGATATACAAAAGTGTATATACGATACATGTACAATGAGGCTCATTAACATGATTCTTTCATTATTTATTTCTTCGTGCTTAATTTGTATCGATTAATTCCACAAACGAATTAATTAAAAGCATTAATTGATATACGGGTCTGATTTTTTAGTTTGCACAAATGGCCAAATTTTAATTAAATACTCAGGTAAATATAATATATGCTCCTAGTCTGGTTTCGACCAATAAAAGAATTCCACATCTTATCTAATATGGCACTTCTTAAATAAAAATTTAGTTAGTCTATTTTCTCACTAAACGATGAAGCATTTTCATAAGCCATGTTTTTATTTTTCATAAAGGTAAGATTTGTAAAGAAAAACGAGGGGCAATGCGTCATACCCTTTTCACGATGAGGACACAATCAAATGGTTGAATTCTTAAATGTCTTCTGCTGCACAAACGGCCTCCATGCGAAAGCGGCTTTGAATTTTCTGAAAGTGTTGACCTTAGTGATGCGTGCAGTTTTTCTCTTCGTATATACACTGTTGTATATCTTTGTTCAAAAGGAGTTCAGAAAAGCTTGCTTCCAAACTCATCAACCTCACTCCCATCTATACAAGAAGCCATTGATTTTCTTGCCAAATCTCGGAGCTCCGACAAGCTCCGTCCCAGCTTCATCGCCACCTTCATCTCGAACATCTCTCCGTTCTCTCTCTTCCTATAGTCTCTCTCCTCAAGCGTCGCTTCGATGGTCTCTTCCAGGAGCTCGAAAAAGCCTGCACAATTTCTGTACATCTCCACCACCATGCCGACTTGGCCTCCGTGCTCGAAGCTGTTGGTGATTGCCGCCATCGTGCCGGCGATGGCTGCCACCGTCGTGGCTGTCGAGCCACCGAAGGCCGAGCTGGCTGCAGCAATGCCGGTTAGCAAAGGAGCAGAAACCGCCAACATCTTATTCAATTTTAGCACCAAATTCCCGAGCCTTAGGTAGTCTTTCTTGTCTTTGCTCTTGAGGACTTGGGCGATTGCTCTCATCTCCACTTCCAGCTCCTCGCTCCATCCGTTTCGATCCGTCTTCACAACGGTTTTCCTCCCTCTGGATTGGCGGTGTTTGTTGGAAACCCTAGGCCACCATGCGGCTGGCTCGAATTTCATGGGGAACTTCTCGAGCATCGCTCCAAGCAGAGGCAGCGGATAAGCTCTATCAAGGGACAGCACCTTCTCCATCATCTCCTTCACGTCTGACTCAGTCGGGGATTGGAGCATGAGCATCGACTTTATCTCACTCCGGAGCTGCTTGAACAACCTCGAGGCATTGCGTTGCTCTTCAGCCAGCTGTGAGGGCTGGATTTTGCTCATGACGAGCGACATCCCAGTGGCCGCTGTAAACAAGAGAGCAGAGCATGCTCTCAGCGATGGAGCAGAGCATGCTCTCAGCGATGGAGCCGGCGCAGCCACAGCCATCGCTGCCGTGGTGGTGGCAGTAACAGTCATCATGTTGACCGAGTTCAACAAGAGCTCGTTCCAGTTGTCTCGCTGCTCACCAATGTTATCGTGCATCTCCACTCTATCTTCGACAGCATCCAAGATTGCATAGAGCTTCTTGGTAGTTTCGATGGAAGAAGAGGAAGGCGATAGGCGTGGCTCCAAAACCCTATCTTTCTGGGCGATGTCCATTTGTAGTGGCTCTGCAAAGGCGTACCCATTCCTGGTGCGCAATTCCTCCGCTAGCTTCTTCGTTACTGCAGCGCTTGGATCAGCGAGGCTGAATTTCAAGGGCTTCGGGAGTTGGATCGAAGCCATGATCTTTCTCTTCGAAGAACAGCCCAAAGAGGAAGAAGAAATTAAGGGAGAGGAAGCCTGTAAAGCGGCCATCAATGGAGGTGACGGGTCTGGTGTTGCTGTTAGTTTTCAGTGTGTGAATGTGATGGTTTTTGAGAGGATTGAATGAGAATTGGAGTGGTCTTGGTTATGGAAGATGGGTTCTTCTGGGTTGTACTTATATATGGGGGAAGCAAGCGACGTACATGGGGAGAGAAGAGGTCGTGGCTGTTGAAAATGTTGACCGTAGAACACAGGGGCTGACCCAGCCCATGAGGCTGACCTTGTCTATTCTCTGATTTTGTAAATTTCAAACATCCAAATTCTACGTGAATTTGCAGTATAGAAACATCGTCACGTCACCTCCATATACGTGAAATGTGTCACTAAATAATATAATTTTCATCGTGCAATGTATTTCGATTCCGTTTAGATAATTCATATATTAATGAATCACAACATGTTAAAAATAAACATTGAAACATACAAGTTATATTCAAATTTTAGAAGGACAATTTGTAGGGAAAATGTCACAAATGGTCCCTATACTATTACCAATGTGCGATTTGGTGTGAAAAAAGATCGGCTCAATTTGGTCCTTAAACTATGATAAATATCCGATTTGGTGCCCCTTTCGATCACCGCTCAATTTGGTCCATGAACTATTTGATAAATGTCTGATTTGGTCCCTAAACTTTCGATCGAATCAATTTGGTCCCTAAATTATTGATAAATATTCGATTTAGTCCTTAGTTACTATTTTCCTTTTTTATTTTTTATTTTTATTTTTAAATAATTTTTTAATTTTTAATTTTTAATTTTTTTTAATTTTTTTTTGCTTATTCTCTCTTCCCTCCGCCTAGGCTCCGGCAAGGGTCGCCCTCGGGACGCGGGGCGAGGGCGGCCCTCGCCGGCGTCGACGAGGGGCTCCCTCGCGGATCCGGCGAGGGAGCCCTCGCCGGCGTCGGCGAGGGGCTCCCTCGCGGATCTTGCGAGGGAGCCCCTCGCCCGACGCCCGGCTGCGAGGGAGCCTCGTCGGCGTCGGGCGAGGGGAGCACCCTTCGCGGCGTCGGGCGAGGAGCTCCCTCGCGGATCTTGCGAGGGGCTCCCTCGCCGATCTGCGAGGCGGCCCTCGCGCCGCGTCGAGCGAGGGGCTCCTCGCCGGACACGGCGGGGCTCCTCGCAAGATGCGCGGGGCTCCCTCGCCGGTTTGCGAGCCCCTCGCTCGGCCGCAGGGCCGCCCGCCCGCTGCGTCCGGCGAGGCGACCCTTGCCGGGTCGGCTTCCCTCGCCGGAGCCGGCGGAGGGAAGAGAGAATAAGCAAAAAAAATTAAAAAATTAAAAATTAAAAATTAAAAATTATTTAAAAAAAAAAAAAAAAAAAAAGGAAAAACAAGTAATAAGGACTAAATCGAATATTTATCAATAATTTAGGGACCAAATTGAGCCGATCGAAAGTTCAGGGACAAATCAGACATTTATCAAATAGTTTAGGGACCAAATTGAGCCGATTAAAAATCGGGGACCAAATCGATATTTATCAATAGTTTAGGGACAAGTGGCCGATCAAGTCAGGACAAATTACACATTAGGTAATAGTATAGGGACCATTTGTGACATTTTCCCCAATTTGTACTATTATTTAATATTTTTAATTTCAAGAATTATTGTCGATGTATCTTTTAATTATATGTGATACTTATGATAGATCACTTTTGCATAAATTAAAGTGGTGCTACTATATGAAATGAGTGGCAGCGTTACATGGACAATATATAGGATCCGATGCATCCTATGCTCAAATTTTCACGATATAATTACTAATCTAGTTTTTTTTTTTTTGGGTAAGGAATCTAGTTTTGATTTGTGTAAATCTTAAAATTAGTTTGGTCAAATAGAATGAACTTTATGAAATCATTTACTATTACCACATGCGCCCTTGGCTTGTGAACCCATGCCTCTTTTGTCAACCTGGCTAGCCCAAATATTTAGACCCCTCTCAATTCTTTCCCACTTATAATTCACATATATTTTATCTTAGGGATTTTTTTACAAAAAAAAAAATTATTCATATTTATTAGGTAATTTAATTCGAATTACATACGTTATGCACTATAATAAATTAAATATTCACATTTATTACGGACGCAATTTGTATAACATAAGATGTGCTTTTGCCGGACTATAGATATATTGCTTATATGACGAAGTCATTCGCAAACTATAGAATTGGGGATAATAACTGTCAAATCAAATCTCTAAATTGTTTGAGGTTTGACCATTTCTTGAAATGGAGTTTCCTAGGATGGTATCGGATTTTGGGTCTTCCAATTTCGCATCGGACAGTTTTGGATTGAGTTCATTATTTTGCGGTCGAACCAACTTGATTTTCTGACATTGGACTTTTTTCTTTTTCCTTCAAATTGGCTATAATGTGTGGACGAGTCAATTCGATGCAAGGTGAACTTTTGCCTGCTTTATTTGAAAATGTCAAGTCCGAATGGCAGAAGGGTGGATCGAAAGTATAGTTAAATATTAATTATATTTCTCATTAATTTTAGTCATAGAATAGCGCGATGCACACTCTTATGAAGACAATAATAAGTAAAATTCGAAGACGTGAAAATTAGTAATGTCATAAATGTCATGGTTATATGACGACCTACTGTAATGTTATCGTCTGTAAATATGTCTAAGCATGAAGTAGGCCTACATTGATTATCTTTTTCAAAATAATATACAAGTTGTTAATAAACTTACACACAAAACTGGAAATATCTACTTAAAAATTATTGAAAAGTTTAAGTGTGGCTCTCTTAGGTTAACTCACTTAGGATATTATCTATTTTAACCCATCCTATATTGAATTTTACGGTTTTGTCCTTTGGCATACGGATGAGCACTTTCCTAAGAGGCCCTCTCATTCTGATAGTACTTTTATCTGAACACACGGAACCAACATTGGAGTTCTAATGCTAAAGGTTATTATTACGTAAAAAAAATGCCTTTTGTGAGTTAATTTTAGCTTCACATCTCTCAAGAACACTCTTGCCCATTCGGTGAGTTCATTCATACTCCCTTTACCATCCAAGTCTGTTGGGAAGTACTCATTATGCGACATTCCGATTTTTCAATTTTATTTTCAATAAATTGAGACTAAATTAAGAAATTGGAAGTCCTGTTGTGTCACAAATCTTATTAAGAACATTGGATTAATTTATGAATTTCAATTGGACTCAATTGGAAGAGAATTTGAAGAAATTAATGTACACGATTTTTATATTTCGGCGGAAAAAGAAATTTGCACCTATTAAAAGATGTTGGAGAGGATTTGAGGTGGTGGAAGATGACCTCACGTGATGTTATGATAGTTGGGGCCAAAGGGAAGGAGATCTTGACAAATGGAGGGTGTGGATTGGCTCTCAAAAAGTGGGGCTCTCTCATCGATCTTCTCCTTCTTCCTTGGGAACCGGTTGGGAGGGAAAAGCAAGGGAGAACCAGCGACCGGCCCCTCCGTTGGCACGCCCGACCGCTCGCTCACCGTCGCCGTCCGCCCACACGTCGCCGGTGCCGCTCCTCCGCCGCTCGCGCCCGCTCGCGTCGCACGCCCGTCGCGCGCCGTCATCGTGTCCAACTGCCGGTCCCGTGCCGTCTGGCTGTCCTCCGTAGCCCTGGTTGTTGTCGAGCTGCTCCGCTCTTCAGCTCGCTGCTCCGTCGCGGCTCGTGCGATCTTGACCCTCCAGCATCGTCGTCCGGCGTCACCAGCAGCTTCTCGCCATCGCCAAGGCTGCCGGAGCCACCGCCAGTCGCCGCCGAAGCTCCGCCGTTACCCCACCTCCACCGCCTGGCTGTTTTCGACCTTTTTCCGGCCCTTGGAGTTGCCGGATCAGCCCTCTCCGACCAAGATCAGCAGCCGAAGTTCCAGTCCTAGTCCGGATCTTCAAGCCCCGTTTTGGGTGCCTTCCGGTCCTCTTTTGGCGTCGCCCCGAGAAGATTTGTCGACGGCCTCGCTGTTCTCTTCACCAGAGACTCATTGGAAAGCGATTCTAATGAGTTTAGCCTCCTAAACCTCGATTAGAGGGTTAATTATGCTTAGGGAGATTTAGTTATATTAAGTGTTATTAGGTGGGTAATTTATTTTGCCAAGTGGGGCCGTCATTGCACTAATCATAAATGTGTCCAATATTACATTTAAAATGTGAAAAAATCAAGTGTTTTACTTCTCAAAGTATGAACTAAATGACAAAGATGTCTGTAAGGAATCAATTGTTTGGTCTTAACATATTATCAAGAAGCATATACTGATAGAGTCATGTGATTTTATGTGCACAAATTGTCAAATCATAATTAAATACTCATGTAAATTTATGTTCCTAGCCTGGTTTTGACCCATATGAACATTCCACTTCTTATCTGATATTCCACTTATTAAATAGAAAATAATTTTTTTTTTCTATTTTCTTACTAAACTATTAAGCATTTTCATATGGGCATGGTTTTAATTTTCATAAAGGTTAGATTTATAAAGAAAAACGAAGGCCAATGCGTGATACCTTTTTCAAGAGGTGGACACAATCAAATGGTTGAATTCTCAAATGTCTCCTACTGCACAAACGGTCCCCATGCGAACGCGACTTTGAATTTTTAGTTGACACTATTGAAACATTCGGTTTCGCTTTGCCTTTTGGTCTTGGGCGTTGGCTTTTGCTTTCTTCCATCCTAGAGCAGCGGTTTGAGCACATTTCTTAGCGTTGCAATGCCCAGCTTTAAAGTTTAAATTAATAAGTAGAGAGAAATTATGTGTCTATGAAAAAATATACAAACCCAAGGACACACGATGTGTGATATTTAGCGTCATGGATCAAGAACGACAAATGAAATTTGACGAACAAGTCGAAACATGAAATAAATTAGAACAAAACCTGCCATTAATACAATGTCATGATGTCCGACAATTACTCAAGTTATACTTAAGTTGTTTGCACATAATTTTACTTCAAGCTTTTCACTTTTTAGTAAATGATGTTTTAACTTTGGTCGGTATTGACTAACTTGATCATTTGAAATCATGTTAATGTAACGACCCAATACTATGAGGGGGAATGTTTGTCAAAAGGCCAGATAGCCTAGAAAAAGAGCGGCTCCTGGCTGATTCCAAGGATGGCAAATCAAGAGGCGCACGCGCGTTAGTGCGTGTGTGTTGCATGTGAGTGCGCGCGCACGCTAGTCGTGTGTGCTTTTGTGTTGCATGTGAGTGCACGCGTGCGTGTATGTGTGTGTAGGGGTGTGCAACAGAAACCACCCAAACCGAGACTGAACCGGACCTGACCAAACCGGCCAATTTTGGGCGGTTCCCACGGTCGGTGGTCCGGTTCCCGGTTCCTAATCTTGGAATCGGCAACCGGTTGGTCCGGTTCCTGATTCCAAGGTGGGAATCGGACCTACCGAACCGACCGGATCGGATTAATTTGTTTTTATATAAAATTTATATACATATAATATATAAACACATATAATAGATGAATATTATATATGAAACTTATTGCAATCGGAATTGCAATTGAGGTAACAACCTCTTACATGGCCAAGAGACCACCAAAGCTCTTAGAAAACTTATTTGTTAGTTTTATCTTTTACTTGATGTAGGACAAGGCTCTAGGAGTTCCTCATACTCACACTCTCTCTCTTGCTCCCCTCAATTGCAAACGACAAGGCACTTCAAGCCTCAAAGAGTCCGACATCAACTAAACATTCAAAGCATAGAAGACTGGTTCTCCCGGTTCGGTTCCCAGTTCCACCTTAGAACCGGACTAAACTAAACCGGGAACCAATCACCCTTACGTGTGTATGTGTGAAATTAACTCTATAAATATATAATGTAATGACAACATTTAATGTTGAAACACAAATATTAAACTTGCTCAGGTGAGAGTGCTAGTAGGATGAGTGAGCTCCTAGGAGAGTGCCCATCTGTACCTCAAAGGATGAAACCTTAAGACTCGGTATAAGATGGGCTAAAGTGGACAATACATTAAGTTAGTTAATCTAAGGGTATTACAATATAATATCATAGTGAGATCTTCAATAGGCATATGATTAAGGGATAAAGCACACATAAGCTAGTAGGTTCGTAATGATTTGGTTCGAGGGGGATGGAAAGTGTTAGTGCAGGTTAGAGGGCTCGAGCAAAGAGTGATTCTTGGCAGGTTTCTAAAATAGTTAATGAAACATAAATAAACTGAATATTGTGCCCAATAATGAGAGAGCGTTCTTAAATATATATGTGAAATTGAAATTAACTTATAAAAAGTGTTTTTTTTTTTTTTTTATTTTTGTATGACCACCCGGTATCCAAAACTTTGGCCTCGACTAATCTCAAGAAATGGTCAAACCTCAAACAATTTAGAGATTTGATTTGACAGTTGTTAACCCCAATTTTATTGTTAGCGAATGACTTCGTTATATAAGCAATATATCTATAGTTTGGCAAAAGCATATCATATGTTATACAAATTGCGTCCGAAATAAATGTGAATATTTAATTTATTATAGAGCATAACATCTGTAATTAGAATTAGGTTGCCTAATAAATACGAATAATTTATTTATTTTTTTAAAATCCCTAAAATAAAATATATGTGAATTATAAGTGGGAAAGAATTGAGAGGGGTTTAAATATTTGGGCCAGCCAAGTTGACAAAAAAGGCATGGGTTCACGAGTTGAGGGCGCACTGAGGGCGCATGTGGTATTAGTAAATGATTTCATAAAAAAAAAAAATACATTTGACCAAACTAAATTTAAAATTTACTCAAATCAAAACTAGATTAATAATTATATCATGAAATTTGAGCATAGGATGCATCAGATCCTATATTGTCCATGTAACGCTGTTACTCATTTCATATAGTAGAACCACTTTAATTTATGCAAAAGTGATCTATCATAAGTATCACCTATAATTAAAAGATACATCGCCACTAATTCTTGAAATTATGATATTAAATAATATCACAAATTGTCATTCTAAAATTTGAATATAACTTGCATGTTTAAATGTATATTTGTAACATGTTGTGATTCATTAATATATTAATTACGTAAATGGAATTGAAATACATTGCGTGATGAAAATTATACTTAGGGACGCATTTCCCGTATATGGAGGTGACGTGACAATGTTTCTATACCGCAAATTCACGTAGAATTTGGATGTTTGAAATTTACAAAATCAGAGAATAGACAAGGTCGGCCCCATGGGCTGGGTCAGCCCCTGTGTTCAACGGTCAACATTTTCAACAGCCACGACCTCTTCTCTCCCCATGTACGTCGCTTGCTTCCCCCATATATAAGTACAAACCAGAAGAACCCATCTTCCATAACCAAGACCATTCCAATTCTCATTCAATCCTCTCAAAAACCATCACATTCACACGCTGAAAACTAACAGCAACACCAGACCCGTCACCTCCATTGATGGCCGCTTTACAGGCTTCCTCTCCCTTAATTTCTTCTTCCTCTTTGGGCTGTTCTTCGAAGAGAAAGATCATGGCTTCGATCCAACTCCCGAAGCCCTTGAAATTCAGCCTCGCTGATCCAAGCGCTGCAGTAACCAAGAAGCTAGTCGAGGAATTGCGCACCAGGAATGGTTACGCCTTTGCAGAGCCACTACAAATGGACATCGCCCAGAAAGATAGGGTTTTGGAGCCACGCCTATCGCCTTCCTCTTCTTCCATCGAAACTACCAAGAAGCTCTATGCAATCTTGGAGGCTGTCGAAGATAGAGTGGAGATGCACGATAACATTGGTGAGCAGCGAGACAACTGGAACGAGCTCTTGTTGAACTCGGTCAACATGATGACTCTCACTGCCACCACCACGGCAGCGATTGCTGTGGCTGCGCCGGCTCCATCGCTGAGAGCATGCTCTTCTCTCTTGTTTACAGCGGCCACTGGGATGTCGCTCGTCATGAGCAAAATCCAGCCCTCACAGCTGGCTGAAGAGCAACGCAATGCCTCGAGGTTGTTCAAGCAGCTCCGGAGCGAGATAAAGTCAATGCTCATGCTCCAATCCCCGACTGAGTCAGACGTGAAGAAGATGATGGAGAAGGTGCTGGCCCTTGATAGGGCTTATCCGCTGCCTCTGCTCGGAGCGATGCTTGAGAAGTTCCCCATGAAATTTGAGCCAGCCGCATGGTGGCCTAGGGTTTCCAACAAACACCGCCAATCCAGAGGGAGGAAAACGGTTGTGAAGACGGAGCGAAACGGATGGAGCGAGGACCTAGAAGTGGAGATGAGAGCCATCGTCAAAGTCCTCAAGAGCAAAGACAAGCAAGACT
Source organism: Eucalyptus caleyi (assembly GCA_014182885.2). NCBI lineage: Eukaryota > Viridiplantae > Streptophyta > Magnoliopsida > Myrtales > Myrtaceae > Eucalyptus > Eucalyptus caleyi. The sequence goes on from CM024470.2 coordinate 53,776,778, forward strand.
ACCTAAGGCTCGGGAATTTGGTGCTAAAATTGAATAAGATGTTGGCGGTTTCTGCTCCTTTGCTAACCGGCATTGCCGCAACTGGCTCAGCCTTCGGTGGCTCGACAGCCACGACGGTGGCAGCCATCGCCGGCACGATGGCAGCAATCACCAACAGCTTTGAGCATGGAGGCCAAGTTGGTATGGTGGTGGAGATGTACAGAAACTGTGCAGGGTTTTCGATCTCATGGAAGAGACCATTGAAGCGACGCTCGAGGAGAGAGACTATAGGAAGAGAGAGAACGGAGAGATGTTCGAGATGAAGGTGGCGATGAAGCTGGGACGGAGCTTGTCGGAGCTCCGAGATTTAGCAAGAAAATCAATGACTTCTTGTATAGATGGGAGTGAGGTTGATGAGTTTGGAAGCAAGCTTTTCTAAACTCCTTTTGAACAAAGATATACAACAGTGTATATACGATACATGTACAATGAGGCTCATTAACATGATTCTTTCATTCTTATTTCTTGGTACATAATTTGTATCGATTAATTCCACAAAAGAATTAATTAAAAGCATTAATTGATAAACGGGTCTGATTTTTTAGTTTGCACAAATGGTCAAATTTTAATTAAATACTCAGGTACTTATAATATATGCTCCTAGTCTGGTTTCGACCCATATAAGAATTCCACATCTTATCTAATATTCCACTTCTTAAATACGAATTTAGGTAGTCTATTTTCTTACTAAACGATGAAGCATTTTCATAAGCCGTGTTTATAATTTTCATAAAGGTAAGATTTGTAAAGAAAAACGAAGGGCAATGCGTCATACCTTTTTCACGATGTGGACACAATCAAATGGTTGAATTCTTAAATGTCTTCTGCTGCACAAACGGTCTCCATGCGAAAGCGGCTTTGAATTTTCTGAAAGAGTTGACCTTAGTGATGCAAGCAGTTTCTCTTTGCCCCTTGCTCTTGGGCGGTGACTTTTGCTTTTTTCCACCCTGTAGCAGAATTTGAGCATATTTCATTAGGGTGACAGAACCCGGTCAAAAGTTTAAATTGATAAGTAGAGAAAAATCACATGTATATGAAAAATATACAAATTCAAGGACATAAGATTTGTGATATTTAACACCATGGATCAAGAATGACAAATGAAATTTGATGAACAAGAGTCGAAACATGAAATAAACTAGAATATGAAAATGATATCAAAATGTCCAATAAAATTTGAAGTTGTATATGAGGGGATATTACATGAATATGAAAAACATATAAAATCTGTACACAAGCATGAGGTATTCAATACTTAGTCAAAATGTTTGAAACTTTTTATCTTTTTTTCAAAAGTTCTTTTTTCCCTTTGCTTTAGTCTTTTGTGTTGTTAAAATAACCACATCTCTTGACTACGTGATTTCTATACTCTTTATATACACGTGTTCTCTCTCCATCTCTCAATTTAAGTTTTTGGATTGGACATTTTAATATGTGTAGCTTAAATGGTTATGTCCTTAATACGAGCGTTTCTTAAAATACGCTAGTTATTTAGACTAAAAATTACCTCTAGCTTTTCGCTTTTTAGCATATGAGGTTTTAACTTTGGTTAGTACTGAGCAACCTAATCATTTGAAATCATGTTAATGTTATAATCTTGATTTTACAAGAGGGGAATTTTTGTTTAGGCTAGAGGGTCCGGATAAAAAGCAACTCCCGGAAGATATCTAGGATGGAGAATAGGGCTGTATTGAACCAAATTGCTCAACAAACTAAGGGAAAACAATCCTGAGATATGTATGTGAAATTATTTAAAATATATGATTTTTTTTATGTAACGACAACGTTTAGCATTGAAACACCAATATTAAGCATGCTTAGGCGAGAGCATCATAAAAATGAGTGACCTCTTAGGAAACTGCCCACCTATACCTCAAAGGATGAAACCTTGAGGCTTGGCATAGGATGGGCTAAATCAGATAATACATTTGGTGAGTTAATCCAAGGATATTGCAATATGGTATTAGAGGGAGATCCTCTCTAGTAGGTGTATGATTTAGAGATAAACCACATAGAAGCTAGTGGGTCTATAATGACTTGGTTTGATGAGGGCGAGAAGTGGCCATGGGCACTTCAACAAGGAGTGACTCTTGACAAACTTCTAAGATGGTGAACAGAGCAAAAATTAACCAAATTGTGCACCCAATAATGAGAGAGCATTCCTGAGATACATATGTGAAATTGAAATTAACTCACAAAAGGTATCCTTTGACATAACAATAATGTTAGGCATTGGAACTCTGAAGTTAAGAATACTCAGATATGAGCACTATCAAGATGAGTGATCTCTTGTGAAAGTTTCAACTTGTACGCTAAAGGACAAAATCATGATATTTAATATAAGATGGGCCAAAGTAGACAATAATTCAAATAAGTCAACCTAGAAGTGTCATAATATAGTATTAGAGTGAAACCCTCTGTAGGTGTGTGGTCTGAGAACGAACTACACGGACACTGGTGGGCCTATAATGACTCGATTTGATGAGAGTAGGGAGTGTTTGCCAAGGCCAGAGGGCCTGAACAATGAGTGGTTCCTAGTAGGCTTACAAGATGGCGAAGGGAACATGAATGAATCGAATTACTCACTAGGCAGGAGAGAGTGTTCTTGAGATGTGTGTGCATACGCACGAACCTAAAATTAACTCACAAAAAGCATTTTTTTAATTTACAATAATATCATACTGAGATCTTCAATAGCCGTATGATTAAGGGATAAACCACACAAAAGCTAGTAGGTTCGTAATGATCTGGTCCGATGGGGACAGGAAGTGTTAGTGGGGGTTAGAGGGTCCAAGCAAAGAGTGATTCGTGGCAGATTTCTAAAATAGTGAATGAGACAAACATAAATTGAATATTGCACCCAATAATGATAGAGTGTTCTTAAATATATATGTGAAATTGAAATTAACTTATAGAAAGTGTTTTTCTTTTCAATGTATGACCACCCGGTATCCGAAGCTTTGGCCCTGACTAATTTGGATGTGAGCACTGTTGGACCATAAAGGTGGGGCTCTTTCAATGCCGTCTACTCCATACACAAGGCTTGAACTCGAGACCTTCCTTAAGGGAACCCAAGCCCCTTACCACTTTGGCCAACAGATGTTAATACAAAGTGTTCTTTGATGTGACAATAACATTTGGCATTGGAACTCCAATGTTAAGCATGCTTGGGTGAGAGCACTATTAAGATGGATGAACTCTTGTGAAAATTTCAACTTGTATGCTAAAAGACAAAACTGTGAGACTCGATATAAGATGGGCCAAAATGGATAATACCTCAAGTAAGTTGACCCTAGAGTATCATAATATGGTATTAAAGTGAAATCCTCTCATAGGTGTGTGGTTTAGAACGAACCACGATAAAGTTGGTGTGTCTGTAATAACCCAATTCAACAAGGGTGGGGAATGTTCATCGGGGTTAAAGGGCATGAATAATGAGTACTTCCTAGCAGGCTTGTAGGATTGTGAAGGGAGTATGAATGAACTCACCAAACAGGTGAGAGTGTTCTCGAGAGATGTGAAGCTAAAATTAACTCATAAAAGGTATTTTTTTTTTTTTTTTTACTTAATAATAACCTTTAGCATTAGAACTCCAATGTTTGTTCAGCGTGTTCAGATGAAAGTACTATCAGAATGAGGGGGTCTCTTAGGAAAGTGCTCACCCGTATACCAAAGGACAAAACCGTAAAATTTAATATAGGATGGGTCAAAATAGATAATATCCTAAGTGAGTTAATCTAAGAGAGACATAGTTAAACTTTTCAATAATTTTTGAAGTAGATTTTTCCAGTTTTTAGGTAAGTTTATTAATGACTTGTATATTATTTTGAAAATGACAATCGACATAGGCCTACTTCATGCTTAAACATATTTATAGACGGTAACATTACAGTAGGTCGTCATATAACCATGACATTTATGACATCACTAATTTTCATGTCTTCGAAGTTTACTTATTACTATCCTAATAAAAGTATGTGTCACGTTATTCTACGACTAAAATTAACGAGAAATATAATTAATTAACTATGCTTTCGATCCACCATTTTGTCAGTCGGACTTGACAATTTCAAATAAAGCAGAGAAAAGTTCACCCTGCATCGAATTGACTCATCCATACATTATAGCCAATTTGAAGGAAAAAGAAAAAAAGTCAAATGTCAGAAAATTAAGTTGGCTTGACCACAAAATAATGAACTCAATCCAAAACTGTCCAATGCGAAATTGGAAGACCCAAAATCCGATACCATCCCAGGAAACTCTATTTCAAGAAATGGTCAAACCTCAAACAATTCAGAGATTTGATTTGACAGTTGTTGTCGCCAATTCTATAGTTTGCAAATGACTTTGTCAAGCAATATATCTATAGTCTAGCAAAAGCATATCATATGTTATACAAATTGCGTCCGCAATAAATATGAATATTTAATTTATTGTAGAGCATAAGGTATGTAATTCGAACTGGGTTGCCTAATAAATATGAATAATTTATTTATTTTTTGTAAGAAATCCCTAAAATAAAATCTATGTGAATTATAAGTGGAAAGGATTGAGAGGGGTCTAACTATTTGGGCTAGCGAAGTTGACAAAAGAGGCATGGGTTCACGAGCGGAGGGGGCATGTGGTAATAGTAATTGATTTCATAAAGTTCATTCTATTTGACCAAACTAATTTTAAGATTACTCAAATCAAAACTAAATTAATAATTATATCGTGAAATTTGAACATAGGATACATCGGATCCTATATATTGTCCATGTAATGCTACCACTCATTTCATATAGTAGGACCACTTTAATTTATGCAAAACTGATCTATCAGAAGTATCACCTATAATTAAAAGATACATCGACACTGATTCTTGAAATTATGATATTTAATAATATGCCAAATTGTCGTTCTAAAAATTGAATATGACTTGTATGTTTAAATGTTTATTTGTAACATGTCATGATTCATTAATGTACAAATTATGTAGATGGATTTGAAATACGTCCTATGATGACAATTATATTTACTGACGCATTTTACGTATATGGAGGTGACGTGACAATGTTTCTATACTGCAAATTCACGTAGCATTTGAATGTTTGAAATGTACACAATCAGAGAACAGAAAAGGTCAGCCTCATGGGCCGGGTCAACCCCTGTGTTCTACGGTCAACATTTTCAATAGCTACGACCTCTTCTCTCCCCATGTACGCCGCTTGCTTCCCCTATATATAATTACAACTCAAAAGAACCTCCATCTTCCATAACCAAGACCACTCCAATTCTCATTCAATCCTCTTAAAAACAATCACATTCATACACTGAAAACGAACAGCCACACCAGACCCGTCACCTCCATTGATGGCCGCTTTACAAGCTTCCTCTCTTGCAATTCCTTCTTCTTCCTCTTCAGGTTGTCATTTGAAGAGAATGATCACGTCTTCGATCCAACTCCCGAAGCCCTCAAAACTCAGCCTTGCTGATCCAAGCGCTGCAATGACGAAGAAGCGAGTTGAGGAATTGCGCACCAGGAATGGTTACGCCTTTGCAGAGCCACTACAAATGGACGTCGCCCAGAAAGATAGGGTTTTGGAGCCGTGCCTATCACCTACTTCTTCTATCGACACGACCACAAAGCTCTATGCAATCTTGGAGGCTGTCGAAGATAGAGTGGAGATGCACGATAACATTGGTGAGCAGCGAGACAACTGGAACGAGCTCTTGTTGAACTCGGTCAACATGATGACTCTCACTGCCACCACCACGGCAGCGATGGCTGTGGCCACGCCAGCTCCATCGCTGAGAGCATGCTCTGCTCTCTTGTTTACAGCGGCCACTGGGATGTCGCTCGTCATGAGCAAAATCCAGCCCTCACAGCTGGCTGAAGAGCAACGCAAAGCCTCAAGGTTGTTCAAGCAGCTCCGGAGTGAGATAAAGTCGATGCTCATGCTCCAATCCCCAACTGAGTCAGACGTGAAGGAGATGATGGAGAAGGTGCTGTCCCTTGATAGGGCTTATCCGCTGCCTCTGCTCGGAGCGATGCTTGAGAAGTTCCCCGTGAAATTTGAGCCTGCCGCATGGTGGCCTAGGGTTTCCGACAAACACAGCCAATCCAGAGGGAGGAAAACCGTTGTGAAGACGGAGCGAAACGGATGGAGCGAGGACCTAGAAGTGGAGATGAAAGCCATCGTCAAAGTCCTCAAGAGCAAAGACAAGCAAGACTACTTGAGGCTCGGGAATCTGGCGCTAAAATTGAATAAGATGTTGGCGGTTTCTGCTCCTTTGCTAACCGGCATTGCTGCAGCCGGCTCAGCCTTCAGTGGCTCGACGGCCATGACGGTGGCAGCCATCGCTGGCACGATGGCGGCAATCACCAACAGCTTCGAGCATGGAGGTCAAGTTGGTATGGTGGTGGAGATGTACAGAAACAACGCAGGGTTCTTCGATCTAATGGAAGAGACGATTGAAGCGAGGCTTGAGGAGAGAGACTACAGCAAGAGAGAGAACGGAGAGATGTTCGAGATGAAGGTGGCAATGAAGCTGGGACGGAGCTTGTCGGAGCTCCGAGATTTAGCAAGAAAATCAATGGCTTCTTCTACATGTTGACACCTCAATTTCAATTAGGTTAATTTTCTTTTATTAAGTTTTTATTTTATTTTGTCATTTCGGATAATAAATAAACAAATAACAAATAAAAACAACAAAACAAAGAAAAACAAATAAAGAAAAGCAAAAAGCAAAAAGCACCAGCTCCCTTGTTTTTTTTCCCACGTGGGTCCGCGCGACTTGGCCCCACCCCCTTTCTTTCCTTCCTTCTTCTTCCTCCTGCCTTCTTCTTCTTCTTTCTCCGCCTCTGTAGTTCACGCGCGATGGCCGGCGACGCGCGCGAAGGATGGCCTACGGCCGAGGGGAGTAGGCCGACGTCGGCCGGAGGAGATAAGATTGCAGGCGCCATTAATGTTGAGCGAGCATCGCTGGAAGAGCTCGATGGGACACCGGTTCAGCCGAGCGGAACCAGATGCCGGCAACCGAAGCCCTTCGCCGACCGGATTTCCTTCACCTATAAATAGGTGGCCGCAAGCATCGTCGGAGGGTGTGGCGAGCTCGGAAATCCTTCACTGAGAGACATCGGGAGGGGTTGAAGGGCGAGCGCAAGAGAGAGCTCGAGTCGCGAGCTTGGCCCACCTTCCACCGAGAGACTTCGGGGAAGGTAGGCGGCGAGCGACCTCGAGAAGGTCAGATCCGGCCGGTGGAGGCTCGGATCTGGCCTGAGTGAGAAGAAGTCAAAGCCGAGGAAGGTCCGGCCGAGATCTGCGACGCCTCAGATCTGGAGTTTTCGTGCCGCTGTACCGCCGCCGACGCCGTTGCTTCAGAAGGTTGCTGTCGCATCCCCCCCCGAAGCCGTCGTTAATCGAAAGGTAAAAGGGCCGTCGCCGTATTCCGCCGTCGCCTTCGCCGTTCATCGCATGCGTCGTATGCTTTCCGTCGTCGTTGTCTTTGCGATCGCCGTCACCACCGCGCCGTCGCCGCCGTCGCCGCCGCCCACCATACCCCTCGGTTTCCCCCTCGGCGCCGCGGATTCGCGAACCCTAGGGTTTGCGATTTTCTGGGTCGCCGAGTCGGAGCCGGGTTGGCAAGTCGGGTAGGGTTTTCGCAGTTTTTGGGCGGCGGAAGACCGGGTCGCGATTCGGATCCGGGTCGGGTAGGGTTCGCAGGGAGCCGGGTCGCGGAGCGGATCGTGGACCCGGGTCGTCGGGCCGGGCTGGATCCCTCCCAAAACGACGGGCCACGATGCCGTTTCAATAAATAAAGAAAAAATAAAAAAGATGCCGAAAAATCCGAGTCGGGCCCGCAACGCGGGCCCGTCCGCGTGCGGGTCGCCGACCCGGGTCGGACCCAACCCGCGGATCCGACCCGGGTCGGCTTTATTTTATTATTTTAATATAAAATGATAAATATTTTATTTTCAAAAAAAAAAAAAAAAAAAAATCAAAAAGTGTTTTATTTTCAAAAAAATATTAAAAAATGTTTTAATTTCCAGAAAATCGAAAAATATTAAAAATTGTTGAAAAATGTTTTATTTTCTAAAAAATCGAGAAAAAAAAAAATAATAATTTATTTTCCAAAAATATTAAAAAATATTAAAAAAATATTTTATTTTCCGAAAAATCAAAAAAATAAAAAATATTCCATATTTTCCAAAAATGCCAAAATCCAAAAAAATCCAAAATTTCATAAAAAGCCAAAAAAATTCAGAAAAAGCCAAAAAGACTTGTATTTCAAAAAACCCCCAAAAAATCCCTTTTGTGTCCAAAAAATTAGAAAATGACTCAAAAAATGTTTTTCCTCCAAAAAATGCATGGAAAATCTCTCAAACATCCAAAAAGCCTTAGGGTTTAAACAAGATTAGGTACCGAAAGGGCATTAGTGATTAACTAGTGTAATCAAGTCCCCGATCCTAATTTCTCTGGTTTGCGCAGGGAGGTATTTCTCCCGATACTTCGCTTGGGTTTCTAATCGACCCACCCAAATCGATTAGTGGCGACTCCATTTTAAAAATTGGTTTATAGGTTAAAAACTCAAACTATTAAAGTCGTGAATTGGTGGACTTGGGAGAGTCCGGGCTTAATAAATTCAGCCGAGCCATTAGCCTCCTTAGGCGCCCGTACGCGATTGCGGACGCCGAAAAAAAAGAGGTCGCGACAGCTTGGCGACTCCGCTGGGGAGTTTGAGGACTTAGGCCATTTTATCTTTGTTTAAATGCTTTGCTGACTTGGGTTTTTTTTCTTTTGTGCAGGGTAATAGCTTAAAGTTTTTTAATTATTGCTTAAAATAAAATGTTTTGTGATTATAAACTGTGTGCATGCTTTACTGTTTTAAACACTACACATGGCACACACAACCCGGCCGCCGGACCTGGGCCGCCATAGGATTTCTAGGATGGTGTTAAGAAAGATACGACCTCGAACGCGAGACTGCGATGTAGAGGTTGCCTTTCTTTTCCCCGAATTTCTTAGCCGAGGTTAAGGGGGTATGTTGCTAACGCGAGACTGTGACGGGCGGATATCCTTTTAATCTCACCAATCCTTCTGAGTTAGAAATCGAGCCACACATCTCATGTGCATGTCTTTGTGCTTGTCATTTTATTTAAAAGCAAAGTGATTTCTCTACTTTTACTTAGTCTTTTCTGGCTCATGGCAAAATAGGGTCAGGTTGTGTATTTCCCTTCCTTATATGCGATGGGAAGATTTGATATCCAGTTCATTCCTACCCCAAAGAAAGAGCTTCTCAGATGGTGGAAGCAGTTAGATCAACTCGGCCAAGAGTGCGTCAAATCAAGAATCGGTCATCTCCTCCCATTGCTCCAAATCAATATCCACTCTGGGGTCATGCAAGCACTACCACATTTCTGGTGTCCCGAACATCCACCTTCATGTTCGGCAAATTTGAACCGACTCCGACTTTAGAAGAGTACGCCTCGCCATAGGAATGCCCCCGGAAGCGAGCTTGTCAAGCCAATCGGCATTGACCCCGTGGTTAGTCTATCACGGTTTCTAAAAATCATTCGGTAAGAGAAATTGTTCAAGCCAACAATAATGCTTTTCCGCTATCATCTTTAACTCGAATGCTTTGAAAAACAGTCAATGACCCAAAAAGCCAAGATCTTCCTCTTAGCATTCTTTGGTTTTATTATCTTTCCCCATCGAAAGAATGCTATAGATCCTTCAATCACATGGGTGATAAATCAAGTCATTTTTGGAGCAGGATATGTGAATATGGTTTTAGCCGAAACGTTTTTATCCCTTAATCGTTTCAAGGACCAAAAAGAAAAAATCATGAGGGCCGCTCCAGAAATTTTACAAATGTGGTTCTTTTCCCATATCAAAGGATTTGGGCACCTCATGCAAATATTTGAAATCAACGAGTTTAAACACCCATTGCAAAAGTTTCAAATCTTGGAAAAATATTCTCCCAATGAAGATTATTCTCGATGGATTAACTTGCTAAAAACCCGGTCCCCGAGACATTCCTATGGCGAGCTAAATGGTTCATTGCGGAGAGGCGCGCTTTGCGCTTGATTATTACAACCCCATCCCATTGCTGGGCCTCTCCGAGCTACCTCATATTATCCATATAGGGTGGCTCGTCAATACAGGGTCCTTCAAGAAGTCCCGCCACCACTCAAATCAGGATTGTTCCGAATCTTTTTCACCCGTACGGACTACAACTACTTGGAGGAGATCCGCATAATTCAAAACGCATGGAGTAGATGTCACACTGAAAAGATCATCGTGCCCAGAAGGTTAAAGGAACAAGAAAAAGTTCATCATGCATCAACATTCTACATCCTCAACCATATAATTCCCAAGGAGTTGCAACCAGAATCCCGATGTAGTTGATAAACTTACCCCGCAAGGGCGAATCGAATCTCTTGAAAAGAGCTTGGAGACCAGCAAGAGACACGTATCAAAGTTAGTACGAAGAAGCAAGCGGCTTCACAAGACTGGAGCTTCCCATCGCATATAAAATGGGCAGCGGGACTTTTGATGTGAATATTCCTAATGTTAATATCTAGGGTCGTTTTGACTTGTGTAAAAGCCCTTTTGGCATTGTATAAATCTCCTGTTAATAAATAAAAATGACGTGACCCTTGCCATGGGCCGTGTTCCATACGTTTCTCTGGCTTACATTCTCTCCATTTTCTTTATGCGGGTAATCACAGTCATAGTCGTATTCGCCAAATCCAAAAGATAGAATGGCCGAAGAAAATGTACCAAGCCGTGTCGAGATTATGGAAAATGAAATGAAACAAGTCTTCAATGTGCTTCAGCAACTCTCAAAGCAGATAGATTCCATCCAAGGCAAATTAGCTCCCGCCCCGGCCTCAATCGAAGTATTGTTACCGCAATCGTCTACTCGAGGTGATCAAGGAAGAGATACTGATGATAACATGCCCGAATTAGAAGATGATACGCACCAAATCGTAGTCGAGAAAGCAAAGCCCAACAGTTTGTCTAAGACTCGAACATGACAAACGCCTTGAGAAGCTTGAAGAGAGGCTAAAGCAATTGCAAGGCCTTCAAGATCCTACTCCAACAGACCTCTCCATCTACTCTAAGGTCAAAATGCCGGAAAAATTCAAAATGCCTGAGTTCGAGAAGTACGATGGCACGACCTGCCCAAGAGCTCACTTGCAGATGTACTTGGTTCGAATGACCCAGTACGTTAATAATGAACCTTTAATGATCCAGTTGTTCCAGTCAAGCCTGATAGGTCCCGCCCTGAGATGGTACATAAAAAAGAACATAAACCTCATCGAGACATGGAGTGAAGCAAGTGAAGCATTCCTCAAACAAGTACAAATTCATAATGGACATTACCCCTTCTCGCGAGGATCTTGATCGCACGGAAAAGAAAAAGCAAGAATCCTTCAAAGAATATGCCATTAGATGGAGGAATCTCGCCGCCCGGATCAGTCCCGAGCCAACCGACTTTGAATTGAGAAAATGTTCATCAAAACCCTCCCTTTCGAATACCGCAATCGGATGGTGACTACGATCGCTGAATCATTCAATCAACTCATTCCAAAGGTGGGAGAGCAGATTGAGACAGGTTTAAGGGATGGCTGGTTCACCGAGCCCGCCCCCGTCGCGAAGACTCAACATGAAAAAGATAAAGAATCCTTGATCGATGTCAATGCCACGTACACTGCAAACACCGGTCATCTCCCGACTGTTCAGACAAACGCAGGCCAGCAACAGACTAATAGCCGTCCACCCCAGCGCTACAACAACCGAAGACAATTCACTCCGCTTCCTGGATCTCCCTCCCAGGTTTTGGCAATCCTCCGAAACAAGAGCCTCCTTTCAACTGAGCCAAGACGACCCAATGCTGAAAACTTCTCCAGCTATGACCCGTCCAAAAAATGTGACTATCACATGGGAGAAGTAGGCCATTCAACTGATGAGTGTTTCGTCCTTAAGCATCGAATCCAGAACCTGCTGGATACTAAGGCCTTCTCATTCCAAACCGCGAAGCCGAATGTCCAAAGCAATCCGCTCCCTGATCATGCTGACAAAGTAAACATGATATTCAGTTCTGAAGCCGGTCAAATCAGAAATGTCAATGCACATATGGTCGACATCTATCGAGGGCTAGTAGAAACCGGGTATTATCCGGGCAATGAAATACCGCCTTTCGCAATAATGGAGGAAAGGGTATTAAGAATGATAGAGGCCGGAATAATTGTGCACGCCGGCCACGCCAACATAGTTTCTACCATATCCCAAGTCCTCATCAATTGGGAGGAAGAATTTGCGGCACTAAATGCGGAAAAGGAGAAGAATGATTCCACCTTACCCGAGAGCGTCTTTGAAAGGAAAGGAGCCATTGTTCAAGCATCAACAGCAGAAACAGCTATAGTCATTGAGATTCCCCAACCTTACAAATACAAATACAACAATGCGGTACCATGGTCTTATGACCTTGATGTTGGTTTGGTCACAAGATCCGGGCGAACCTATGCTCAAGCAAATACTCGATCTGCTAAGCCCGTCACCGACGAAGAAGCCAAGGAGTTTTTGGCCGTAGTTAAGGCCAAATATAATGTGGTGGAACAGATTCACGAAAATCACCGGCGCGAGATCTCTCTACTGGAATTGCTTCGTACATCTGTCAAACACCAAAATCCCTCATGAAAGTATTAAGTGAAGTACATGTCCCCGAAACTATTGAGCATGACAAACTCGAGGAATTTGTCGGTACCATCCTTCTAAAGGATCAAATGGCATTTTCGATGAAGAGATTCCCGAGGAGGGTAGAGGACACACCAAGGGCCTTTACATATCGGTCAAGTGCAACGCATCTCACGTCGCTCGAGTGCTGATTGACAACGGATCTGCTCTTAACATATGTCCATTAGCGACACTCGTCGCCTTAAAATAGAGAGATCATGGATCCAGTACCCAAGACTTCATTCGAGCATTTGATGGAACAAAGAAGGAAACAAAGGGGAGAGATCGAGCTCGACATTCAAATTGGCCCAACCGTATTCAAAATTTTGTTCCAGGTGATGGATATCCCCACCGCATTCAATTTCCTCTTAGGGCGCCCATGGATACACGTCGCAGGAGCAGTACCTTCAAGCCTCCACCAAAGTGTGAAGTTCGTGGTTGGAGGAAAACTGATCACGGTCCGAGGAGAAGAAGATCACCGCATCTACCACGAGACGGCCATTCCTTATGTTGAACCTAGTGACAAGAGCGAAGCTAGCTATCAATCGTTCGAGCTCGTGTCTACTATACACGAAACTCGAGGGACTTTGCCCCTCGTCCCCGAGATATCAAGTGCTGCAATCATGGTAGGAAAAATCATGGTAGGACACGGTTTCCTTCCGGGACAAGGGCTTGGTAGGAGAGGCCGGGGCATTCGTCGGCCTATTGAAGCTCGGAGAAGACCCTATACCGTCGGTTTGGGATATTCCCCGATAGAAAAGCAAAGAAAAAGTCGGCCTTGTATATCCCCGTCTCGAGGAAACTTTCCCAGGCCCAGCCAAGATGATGCATGAGGAAGAGGAAGTGGATACTCCAAAATGGTTCAACCCCGAAAGTGTGAAATTGCCCATAACCCAGAAGACACAACTTGGCCCTCACTTATAAAAAAGGAGGGGCTAGATGACATGACCACCATGCTCGAGGATATTTTCATAGGTGCCATTGAGGAAGAGAAATTAGAAGAGACATGCGATAACTTCTCGTTCATCCAGCTTCGACACCAAGTCGAAGAACTACGCGAGACTGTACACCATTTGACAGAAAACTTTGCTCAAGCTACCCGTGCATTCCGTTCTCATCACAATGAGGAGCTGGTGATAAATGAAGAGGACCCTACTGACACAACTTGGCGAGGGGCACGGCTACCCTTATCCCTAAGAAGCACACGACCATATTCGCCTCTTCCTAAATCAATGGCCATTATTTTCCCCATCCTCCTAGAGCAAGGGATAATCGGCAGAGAATTGAACCATCCTACCCCCGAGTACTTCGTTGATTATGATCCATCCAAGCAATGCGATTACCATTCAGGGGAATTAGGACACTCGCTAGATGATTGCACCATCCTGAGAGACAAGGTCCAAGATCTTTTGGATGCTGGGGTATTCACGTTCCGCTCTCCATGGCTGTGTTTTGGCAATGATCATCTCCTCGTGGTACCCAGCACCCGTACCATGTTCCCAGAGCATGCTAAGGAGGCACATAAAGGAGAAGCAATCATAGACACTTTGGGCCAACCAAGTGGTAAATTTGACTACTATGTCAATTATTCAATTCCCCAAAGTTTCTATGATCATCACCACAACATCGTCCCTGATGGATGGGGAGACGTGGATGATCTGAAATCCACAAAGCCGGGAGCACAAGGAGACGTGACTGGCAACTGGTATGAAGACTTCTTCGTGGGCGCTATCAACGAGGGACCGTCAGGGGAAATGGGTGCAGCCCGCTCGAGTAGAATCCTTTTAACTCCTCGCATGCTCCCCTACGTGGGAGCCTGTACATATTTCTTAAAGTCTAGCTTGCTTTGTTTTCAACAACGGTTCCACTCAAGGAACTATTTTTGAAACCACCCCAGTAAATCCGTTTACTAATAAATAAAGTTGAAAACATTTTGAGGGCATAAGGAGACACACCAAACCGGCCCGTTGATGATAGCCAGCCGTCAAATGAAAGAAGAAATCTGAGGCCCGGGTCTCCTCATGTTTCCTTATCTTTAAACTTTAAAAGCAATTTATCACATTTTCAAAAAGAAGCATGCATACTACTAACCTTATTTGTTCCCTTAGCCTATCTACTCTATGACACAGGAATAATATAGCGGCAGGCGAGGGTATGGGAACGGTCCAAACCAGCACCACAAGTAGCCATGATAGCAATTCTGATGACTCAGATGATGATTTTGATGATTCCGACGAAATTCAATGGAATTGGAAGCGCCACGAAGAAGCAAGGCCCCTACTACCGAAAACACCATCATTGTCAATTTAGGCAACACGAAGATCCAAGGGAGATAAAGATTGGCGCGAACCTTCCCGAAGAAGAAGCTGCAAGCTTAATTGCCCTCCTAAAGAGATATCAAGATGTATTCGCATGGTCTTATGCCGATATGCCAGGCCTTGATCCAATGATCGTGGAGCACACTTGCCAACCAACCCCGATGTGGCCCCTAAGAAGCGGCTAAGAAGAGCTAAGCCTGAATTGTCAAAAAAGATTGAAGAAGAAGTAATGAAGCTCCTGGCAGTAGGCTTCCTCGAAGTCTCGCAATATCCTAATTGGGTGGCAAACATTGTACCAGTAAAAAAGAAAGATGGTCGAATCCGGATTTGTGTCGACTACCGCGATTTGAACAAAGCAAGCCCAAAGGATGATTTCCCACTACCTCACATAGACGTTCTTGTGGATAGTACTGCTGGATTCAAACTTTTCTCTTTCATGGATGGGTTCTCAGGATACAACCAAATAAAAATGAAGGAGGAAGATAAGGAAAAGACGGCATTCATTACTCCATGGGGGACTTTTCACTATAAGGTCATGCCTTTTGGCCTGAAAAACGCTGGAGCAACTTACCAACGTGCCATGGTCACCCTTTTCCATGACATGATGCATAAAGAAATTGAAGTATATGTCGATGACATGATCGCCAAAACCAGACATGGAGAAGACCATGTGAAGACCCTAGAAAAATTATTCGATCGACTTCGCCAGTTCAAGTTGCGCTTGAACCCAGCAAAATGTGTGTTCGGGGCGACTTCTGGCAAATTACTTGGATTCATTGTGAGCTGTAAAGGGATAGAAGTGGACCCGTCAAAAACTAAAGCGATATTTGAAATACCTCCTCCCTCGACTGTGAAAGAAGTCCGGAGCCTCCTGGGAAGATTAAATTACATTGCGCGATTCATTTCCCAGCTTTCTGAAACTGCAAAACCTTTCTTTAAGCTTCTCAAGAAAGATGCACAAATCAAATGGGATGATGACTGCCGACTGGCATTTGAAAATTTAAAGCGGTACCTGATGAAACCCCCGGTTTTAGTACCCCCGACTCCAGGACACCCTTTGACCCTCTACCTTACCATCAACAGTGAATCCCTAGGTGCAATGTTGGCACAGAAAAGACCCCATGATGGGAAGGAACGAGCCATTTACTATTTGAGTAAAAAGTTCACAATATCAGAACAAAATTACTCCAAATCAGAAAAGACCTGTGCTGCGTTAGTATGGGTGTTGCACAGACTCCGGCAATATACCTTGCACTACCAAACATTCCTTGTAACTGAGAGTGACCCAATCAAGTATTTGCTTGGTTGCCCGGCCTTGGTGGGAAAATTGGCCAAATGGCAAATCCTAATTTCAGAATTCGATATCCAGGTGATGTCACAAAAATCAGTTAAAGGTCGGGTGATTGCCGACATGTTAGCAGATTGCCCTAAAGAAGTACGTGATGATCATTCCCCCGGATGACCGAATTTCAACGGTAGAAGAAGACACATGGACTATGTTCTTTGATGGAGCTGTAAATTTGTCAGGTTCAGGCACTGGGGCGGTCTTGATATCCCCAAATGGGCAGCATTATCCTGTGGCTGCAAAATTGATGTTTCCGTGCACCAATAATATAGCTGAATATGAAGCATGCATCCTCGGCCTACAAGCGGCTATTGGAATGGAAGTGTCAAAACTAAAAGTGTTTGGTGACTCCGCCTTAATCATCCTCCAGACCGTGGGCGAGTGGAAGACAAGAGATGCCAAACTAGTGCCTTATCACGACTACTTGGAGGAATTGGTAGGAGAATTCCGAGACATCTCGTTTGAATATCTACCTAGAATTCATAACCAGTTTGCTGATGCACTAGCAACACTATCATCTATGTTACAAGTAACGAAGGGGTTAGAAGTAGAGCCTTTGAAGATTGAAGTCCTGACAAGACAAGCCCACTGCATGACTATAACTGAAGAACCCGATGGAAAACCCTGGTATTACGACATCATGAAATACATCCAAAAGCAGGAATTCCCTAAGGAAAGCACTCCCTCTGATCGAAAATACCTTATGAAAATGGCTTCAAGGTTTTTCGTCAGCGGTGAAAATTTGTACAAAAGATCATATAACTCAGTCCTGCTAAGGTGTGTGGATGCAAACGAAGCCACACAAATAATGCAAGAAATACATGGGGGAGTATGTGGTCCTCACATGAATGGACATATGTTGGCCAAGAAAATAATGAGATTGGGTTATTACTGGTTCCCCTTAGAGAGCGATTGTGCTCACCATGTGCGAAGCTGTCATCGTTGTCAGATCCACGGGGACAAGATAAATGTCCCTCCAACTGAATTGCATCAGTTATCTGAGCCGTGGCCATTTTCAATGTGGGGCATTGATGTGATTGGCCCAATCAATCCAAAGGCATCAAATGGGCACCGGTTCATTTTGGTCGCAATCGACTACTTCTCAAAATGGATTGAGGCTGCATCCTATGCAAACGTAACTGCACGAAACGTTATGAAATTCATCAGACGTGACATAATCGCCCGTTATGGCGTACCGGAAGCTATTGTCACTGACAATGGGTCAAACCTAAACAACAAGTTGATTGATCAATTGTTTTTTGAGTTCAAAATTCAACATCTGAACTCGTCCCCTTATCGTCCACAAATGAATGGAGCTGTGGAAGCTGCCAACAAGAACATCAAGAGAATCCTATCCAAGACAGCTGAAAACTACCGCGACTGGCATGAGAGGCTACCCTTCGCATTAACAGCGTATCGAACTTCGATTCGAACTTCCACTGGGGCAACGCCTTTTTCCTTGGTTTACGGCATGGAGGCAGTTTTGCCTGTAGAAGTAGAAATCCCTTCCTTGCGAATTTTATCCCAAGCAGGATTGTCCAAGGAAGAATGGACACAACAAAGGCTTGAGCAACTAAATATGATTGACGAAAAACGACTGAAAGCACTCTGTCATGGTCAGTGTTACCAGCAAAGGGTAGCTCGATCGTTCAATCAAAAGGTGCGACCCAAGCACTTTGAGGTAAACGAGCTAGTCTTGAGAAAGATACTGCCAATCTTTCCAGAGCCTGGAGGCAAGTTTGCCCCAAATTACAAGGGTCCCTATGTAATAAAGAAGATACTTCCCGGAGGAGCCTTGATTCTGACTGAGATGGATGGGCGGGAATTCACTAAACCAGTTAATTCCGATGCTGTGAAAAAGTACTACCCTTGAAAGATGTCCATTGTCTGGCATTGCCAAGCATTTCTCTATCATAATGAAAATGCTTGTGCACCTTTATATATGAGTGATGTGTTTACACCATCATAAAAAACGTGTGTTTGGGTTGACTCAATGAAGAAAAATGAATGGTAATCATCAGCATTTAAGGAAGTGTCGAAAATCAAGTAGCAAACTCGATGTCATAACTTGAGCAAATCGACGTTACCCAAGCAGACGCGTAAGAGTAATCCATATCAATTTCGCCCAGCTCGGTGTAAGGGACGCATCATTCAGGAACCTGTCTGGTCAAAAGGAATCTTCCGTCCCAGTCAACAATCTTAGAATCTGGAGGCTTCACTTCTTGTTCCAGACACATGCTCTTGCAAGAAGTAATTACCATTGGAGAATTGGAAGTTTTGATTGTCCATCTCAAATTCCATAGAAGCTTGAGGTACATGACTTTGCTCAATGCTGCTAATGGTCATATAGTCAAAGACGAAGGAGAAATTCCACGAAGAAAGGTGTTGAAGATGAATCAACGACCAGCAATCATGCATACATGGTCATAAATGAGGGAGGCCAATTGAAGGAAACATTGAACTATGCTAAGATAAAGAAGCCATCATCGACATTCAAATATCTTTAAGAGCCAGCACAAATAAACTGGGGAAAAGGTAATTTGGCATCATTTCTAACACTCACTCTCTGAACTCATATTGACAGGAGGCATTGGAATTCAAGAGCCAGATCAAGTGGTTAAACAAGGCAAACCAAGTGATCCAAGCAAGGAAAAAGAAACAAAGATGCCCGATTAGATTCTCGACCCCGGCTGATCATTCATGTGTCATATCCCTAATCAATAGGGACAACCATCGACACCCCTTTGTGAATAACCCTTTTGATGTCCAAAGCTTAACAATACTATTATGTTGACCTTTAAAGCTACCAAGAAGGTCTTTTTGAGCCAAAACCATTCACTTGTTTTGAAGAATCCAAACTCCATCATATACTACATGCCTTTTACAAATGGATTTTTTGCATGATGATTTTGTCTGTCTAAATCACAGATTCCATTGATAATTATTAGAATAGACAGCTAAGTGAAGAATACAAGATTAATTGAGCATGCTGGATGAGGCGCGTCAGGATGATGAAAGGCAAGCCATATCCTATACACAGTCCCCCATCTATACACTTGTGAGATGAGTGCAGAAGATTCCATGGCTGCGGGGTAAAGAGTTCTCTCGCGAATGGTACGATAACCAAAATAGTGAGAGGCATTTCATCGCTCACCCCATTGAGCCCCATGCACGACGAAATTTCTGTCAAGAACCACCCCACACCGGGGCAGATCGGAGGCGAAGCAGCATCACAAAGTGAGAAGAGAGATAGAAATTTTCTTGCTCGCACTTGCATCAATCTTTGGGTGTCTTTATTGCATATGAACACTCGCATTAATTTAAGTGCCCTAGAGTCATGAAGAGCAATTCTTTCTTTACGCACTTGTATCTATTATATAACTCAATTGAGTCTGTAAATTCACCTTCACGTGGAGGCAAAGCATAAGCTACTGCCATTTGAGTAGATAATCAGAAGTGCCGGCAAAAGATGAAGACTCAATAGTTTAACAAAGGCGTTTGCTTGAACTTGTCAAGATCAGCTCTCAAGCAACAAGAATGAAAAAACATGGGCATAAAAAAGCAGTGTACCTGGTAAAAGCAAGGTCAATGCCCATAAATGAAGAACTGGAATAAAAAAAAACAGGAGCATGAAAAAGCAGTGTGCCTGGTAAAAGCAAGGCCAATGCCCTCCAGTCAAAAATACAGCCAAGAAAAAGTTGTTGTTGTGGTTCAATTAATAGAGCCTCCATCTGACAGTGAGAAGAAAGACCGGTGACAAATGCCAAGGCAATCACCAGCTCTCGCCCTTTTACACATGAGTCAAGCCAACATTGCATCCCATTGTAAAAGTCTCTTCAGACTAGGGGCACTTCAATTAACGTAGGATTTCACATGTGCATAAGCATCGCTCGAAGAAGTACGAGCAAGATTACTCTATCTCTTTTCGCAGGGTTCTTGACTTGTAAACCCGAGATGATCGTGCAACATTTTCGTCCATCGGCTTCAACCTTGATGGTCCCCTCCGATGAGCCACGACCAAGACTTCATCACGGTTTCAACGAAGACCTCTCACATTGGTAAAGTCGTACCATTTGCGAGAATACTCAGACCCCTGCTGACATGATGACAGTGAGATAGTGTGGTCCTTATGAATCCTGCATCAATGGTCAGGATAGCCTTTTCCATGAGAGTGAGCGAAAAGTCCTTTCAGACTGAAAGTCCCTCATTTGGCATGCTCAAGACATCTACATTCTAAATGAAGGTTGTCTTTCAAAATCTTCCCCAGTGGAACTCAGATGATGCAAAACTGACAAAATTGTCATGCATGAATCTCATTTAAACTCATAAAAATTTACAGCATATACAATCATGTGTGCATACTATGCAAATAGCAGACATACTTTTAGAGATCAGAGATATTGCCAGGTAAGCATATCTCTATCCCCATTTGTCTTAAAGTACCTATCACTGTCCAGGTACTCTCTTCTTGACACTCGACCTGTCCGAGTTGTCCCTAGAGTATTGATACTTGTGATTGACCAAGTATCTCTTGGAATACCTACTGCTATCTAGGTATCCCCATATCATCAAGTACTCACCCTTGTCTAGGTACTTCCTTTTCATGACACTCAACTTGCCCAAGTTGTCCCCAAATAATAGCAGCTGTTCAAGCATTCCATTGCTTTGTGTGCCTGCACCTATCCAGGTGTTCCACCCCTTTTAAGTGCCTGCGGCCATCCAGGTAAGCCTCGTGCTACATTCAAGTTTATGCTACCAGGAGGTGAGAGACCTTCATGAATATCCAAGGAGGTGAGAGACCTTCACGAATATGCGAGGTACGTCCTCGATATTCCCACTACCAGGAGGTGAGAGACCTTCACGAATATTCGGGGCACGTCCTCGATATTCCCAATTACCAGGAGGTGAGAGACCTTCACGAATATCTCAGGTACGTCCTCGATATTCCAATTACCAGGAGGTGAGAGACCTTCACGAATATCTCAGGTACGTCCTCGATATTCCAATTGCCAGAAGGTGGGAGCCCTTCATGGATATACGAGGTGCGTCCTCGATATTCGCAATTATCAAAAGGAGAGGGACCTTCATGAATATCCTAGGTACTCCTTCGATACTTGTGATCATTCAAAGTACTCGTTCGCGAACGCCTCCTTCAGCGTATCCTCCAAGAGTTTGTACTTGCGATCATCCAAGTACCCCTTCGATGCCTGTAAAGGCCCAAATATCCTTCAGGTTAGTACTTGTGAATATCTAGGTACTCTTTCAATGCTTGTGAATGTCCAGGCACCCCCAACAAATCGATGCCCTGAGAAAGGTCGGTGCATCCTCCCGAGAAAGGTCGGGTTCCAACTGGTGTCTTTGACAGAAGACAGACACCCCGCAAATCGATGCCCTGAGAAAGGTTGGCGCATCCTCCCGAGAAAGGTCGGGTTCCTACCAGTGTCTTTGACGAAGACGGCAAATCGATGCCCCGAGAAAGGTTGGCGCATCCTCCCGAGAAAGGTCGGGTTCCTACCAAGTGTCTTTGACGAAGTCAGACACCCCAACAAATATGATGCCCTGAGAAAGGTCGGCGCATCTCCCGAGAAAGGTCGGGTACCAACTGGTGTCCTCGATACAAATCAGGCACCCACAAACAGATGCCCTGAGAAAGGTCGGCGCATCTCCCGTCAAGGCGACCGAAGAAAGGTTCGGGTCCTAGACAAATCAACTTATTGCTCTAACAGGCGACCGAAGAAAGGTTCGGGTCCTGGAAAAGCAATTCTCCGTCAAGGCGACCGAAGAAAGGTTCGGGTCCTAGACAAAACCAATTTATTGCTCTAACAGGCGACCGAAGAAAGGTTCGGGTCCTAGAGGAGCAATCTCTCGTCAAGGCGACCGAAGAATGGTTCGGGTCCTAGACAAACTATTGATTGTTTTAACAGGCGACCGAAGAAAAGTTCGGGTCCTGGAAAAGCAATTCCTCGTCAAGGCGACCGAAGAAAGGTTCGGGTCCTAGACAAACCAGTTGATTGTTTTAACAGGCGACCGAAGAATGGTTCGAGCCCTGGAAAAGTAATCTCCTCATATCACCAGGTAAGATGATCCCTTGATACTTGCCAAAACTTGGGGTTCATACCCTATCTCACTCATTCCCGGTAAGTAACTCCAGGTATCTTCTTATCTGTCTTAGTATATTGCTCTTTATCCGCATAGAATAATAGGTCCCAAATAAAATATAATCTACTACGCATGCATAGGTAAAATTGAGGCATCAGTCTGTCTTTGAATGCAACCTCTGCAAGCTCACCTTCAAAGAGGGGCAGCTGTTGACACCTCAATTTCAATTAGGTTAATTTTCTTTTATTAAGTTTTTATTTTATTTTGTCATTTCGGATAATAAATAAACAAATAACAAATAAAAACAACAAAACAAAGAAAAACAAATAAAGAAAAGCAAAAAGCAAAAAGCACCAGCTCCCTTGTTTTTTTTTCCCACGTGGGTCCGCGCGACTTGGCCCCACCCCTTTCTTTCCTTCCTTCTTCTTCCTCCTGCCTTCTTCTTCCTCGCTCCTTTTCTCCGCCTCGTAGTTCACGCGCGATGGCCGGCGACGCGCGAAGGATGGCCTACGGCCGAGGGGAGTAGGCCGACGTCGGCCGGAGGAGATAAGATTGCAGGCGCCATTAATGTTGAGCGAGCATCGGGAAGAGCTCGATGGGACACCGGTTCAGCCGAGCGGAACCGGATGCCGGCAACCGAAGCCCTTCGCCGACCGGATTTCCTTCACCTATAAATAGGTGGCCGCAAGCATCGTCGGAGGGTGTGGCGAGCTCGGAAATCCTTCACTGAGAGACATCGGGAGGGGTTGAAGGGCGAGCGCAAGAGAGCTCGAGTCGCGAGCTTGGCCCACCTTCCACCGAGAGACTTCGGGGAAGGTAGGCGGCGAGCGACCTCGAGAAGGTCAGATCCGGCCGGTGGAGGCTCGGATCTGGCCTGAGTGAGAAGAAGTCAAAGCCGAGGAAGGTCCGGCCGAGATCTGCGACGCCTCAGATCTGGAGTTTTCGTGCCGCTGTACCGCCGCCGACGCCGTTGCTTCAGAAGGTTGCTGTCGCATCCCCCCCCGAAGCCGTCGTTAATCGAAAGGTAAAAGGGCCGTCGCCGTATTCCGCCGTCGCCTTCGCCGTTCATCGCATGCGTCGTATGCTGCCGTCGTCGTTGTCTTTGCGATCGCCGTCACCACCGCGCCGTCGCCGCCGTCGCCGCCGCAATACCCCGGTTTCCCCCTCGGCGCCGCGGATTCGCGAACCCTAGGGTTTGCGATTTTCCGGTCGCGAGTCGGAGCCGGGTTGGCAAGTCGGGTAGGGTTTTCGCAGTTTTTGGGCGGCGGAAGACCGGGTCGCGATTCGGATCCGGGTCGGGTAGGGTTCGCAGGGAGCCGGGTCGCGGAGCGGGTCGTGGACCCGGGTCGTCGGGCCGGGCTGGATCCCTCCCAAAACGACGGGCCACGATGCCGTTTCAATAAATAAAGAAAAAATAAAAAAAGATGCCGAAAAATCCGAGTCGGGCCCGCGTTGCGGGCCCCCGCGTCTTGTCGCCGACCAGGTCGGACCCAACCCGCGGATCCGACCCGGGTCGGCTTTATTTTATTATTTTAATATAAAATGATAAATATTTTATTTTCAAAAAAAAAAAAAAAAAAAAAAAAATCAAAAAGTGTTTTATTTTCAAAAAATATTAAAAAAATGTTTTAATTTCCAGAAAATCGAAAAATATTAAAAATTGTTAAAAATGTTTTATTTTCTAAAAAATCGAGAAAAAAAAAAAAAAAAAATAATTTATTTTCCAAAAATATTAAAAAATATTAAAAAATATTTTATTTTCGAAAAATCAAAAAAATCAAAAAATTTCATATTTTCCAAAAAATGCCAAAAATCCAAAAAAAATCCAAAATTTCATAAAAAGCCAAAAAAATTCAGAAAAAGCCAAAAGACTTGTATTTTTCCAAAAAAAACCAAAAAATCCCTTTTGTGTCCAAAAAAATTAGAAAATGACTCAAAAATGTTTTTCCTCCAAAAAATGCATGGAAAATCTCTCAAACATCCAAAAAGCCTTAGGGTTTAAACAAGATTAGGTACCGAAAGGGCATTAGTGATTAACTAGTGTAATCAAGTCCCCGATCCTAATTTCTCTGGTTGCGCAGGAGTGGGTATTTCTCCCGATACTTCACTTGGGTTTCTAATCGACCCACTCCAAATCGATTAGTGGCGACTCCATTTTAAAAATTGGTTTATAGGTTAAAAACTCAAACTATTAAAGTCGTGAATTGGTGGACTTGGGAGAGTCCGGGCTTAATAAATTCAGCCGAGCCATTAGCCTCCTTAGGCGCCCGTACGCGATTGCGGACGCCGAAAAAAAAGAGGTCGCGACACTACAGAAGGGACTGAGGTGGATGAGTTTGGAAGCAAGCTTTTCTGACTCGTTTGAACCAAGATATATAGTGTATATACTATAAATGTACAATGAGGCTCATTAACATGATTCTTTTCGTTCTTTATTTCTTGGTGCATAATTGTATCAATTAATAACACAAAAATTAAAAGCATTAATTGATATGCGGGTCTGATTTTCACAAGCCCTTTTCATTTCATTAATTAATTGGACTGTTGATTTGATTGATTCTTTTTAGTTTGCCTGTGTAAATAATTGTCAAATGGACAACGCTTTTATTATATAGTACGGTAGCAAAATTTGGTACTAAAGGCTTTTCTAAGACAAAATGTGTCCATCACTATCACATATAAAACGTGAAAAGTAAATTGTTTTAGTTCTCAAAGTACGAACTAAATAACAGAGGTGCCTGTAAGGAAACAATTGTTTTTAAAATGTTGTCTTAACATATTATCATGAAGTATATACTGATAGAATCATATAATTTTATGTGCACAAATTGTCAAATCATAATTAAATACTCATGTTAATTAATGCTTCAAGCCTGGTTTTGACCCATATGAACATTCCACATCTTATCTGATATTCCAATTCCTAAATGAATATAATGTTTTTCTACTTTCTTGCTAAAAGATCGAGCATTTGCGTATGGCCATGGTTTTAATTTTCATGAAGGTTAGATTTATAAAGAAAAACGAAGGGCAATGCATCATACCTTTTTCACGATGTGGACACAATCAAATGGTTGAATTCTCAAATGACTCCTACCGCACAAAGGGTCCCCATGCAAAGCGGCTTTGAATTTTCTGAAACAGTTGACATTATTGAAACATGGATCAATAATGACAAATGAAATTTGACGAACAAATTGAAACATAATTAAAAAAGAAAAAGAAAAAAGAAACAGAAACAGAACCTGCTTTTAACACAATATTAGAATGTCCAACAAAAACTCAAGTTATATGTGAAGGGATATTGCATGTATATGAAAAGCATATAAACCGGTACACAAGCAATATGAGATATTGAACACTTAGTCAAAATGTTTGAGACTTTTTATCTTTTTTCCATTTTTTCCCCTTTTGATTTAGTCTTTTGTGTTGTTGAAATAACCACATGGCTTGATTACGAGTTTTCTATACCCTTTTATATACATGTGTTCTCTCTCAATTTATCAATTTAAGTTTTTGAATTGGACATTTTAATATGTGGTAAATAACTTAATTGGTTATGTTCTCAATAGGAGGGTTTATTAATACACTCAAGTTGTTTAGAACGAAATTTTTACTTCTAGCTTTTCGCCTTTATGTTTTAACATTGGTTAGTATAGAGCAACCTAATCATTTGAAATCATGTGATGATACTATGAGGGGGAATGTTTGTTGAGGCTAGAGAGCCTAGAAAAAGAGTGGCAATATAGAACCAAATTGAGCATCAAACTAGGGGAAAGTAATCTTAGGATGTGTGTGTAATTGGAATTAACTCACGAGAGATGCTTTTTTATGTAATGACAACATATAGCATTGAAACACCAATATTAAGTATGCTCAAGTGAAAGCATTAATAAGATGAGCGACCTCCAAGGAAAGTGCCCTCCTATAGCTCAAAGTATGAAACCTTGAGGCTTAGTATAAGATAGGCTAAAGCGGACAATATAGCGAGTGAGTTAATCTAAGGATGTTATAATATAATATTAGAGTGAGATCCTCTCCGGTAGGTATATGATTCAAGAATAACACATAGAAGTTGGTAGGTCTATAATGACTCAGTCTGATAGGGGTGGGAAGTGTTCATGGGGGTTAGTGCGCCTGGGCAAAAAGTGATTCCTAACAGGCTCTTAAAATGGTGAACGGGGCAAAAATAAATCGAATTGTGCACCCAATAATGAGAATGGGTTCTTGAGATATATATGTGAAATTGAAATTAACTCACAAAAAATGTTCTTTGACATAACAATAACATTTGGCATTCCAATGTTAAGTATGCTTAGGTGAAAGTACTATCAATGTCACGCCTTGAACCTCGAGCACGCCAACATCCCGCCATAGTCATGCAAATGCGACATTCTCAGGTAGTGTCACCGACCCCATTCATTTATTATTGCGCAAACGGAACGTATTATAAAACCCCTAACAAAAACTCACAGGATAGGAAAGCAAGAAACCAACTCTTTCATAAACAAACATGCTTTCAAATGTAACCACACTAGGGTTTACACATATACCAAAAAGGGGCAGTCTACAAAAGGGATCGGTCCTATGACCACTAGTTGGACTCATTCTTTGATCCCACTTCTGATTGATTAGCCTTTGAGGGTTCCACCATTTACAGTCCTAAAATTTTGGCCCACAACAGGGTGATATATTGACTCAACAAGTTCAACCCCCTAAACCCCTATTAAAAAGAAAATACACCCAAGGGTGGCCTAGCCACACCACATAGAGAACTTACATTGCCTCAGTTCTTTCCTGCAGGTTAACACAATTCAAATCACTCAATCATAGATAGTAATAGGAACTTAAACCACTAGAATGCCAACAATATCATTTCAAATGACCATAGGAGTTCGGATTATAAAACCAAATCGTTATGACACATCCCATACCATACCACACGATTCCGTCCCATAATCCAACCCGTCAATAACACTCGGCATGCGATCCAATTGTTATTCACTACCACACAAGGGCATAGACAGCATGCTATCCAATTGTTATTCACTGCTACACAAGGGCATAGCCTACTCACAGTTCAGCTATCTACTGACATTAATGCCAAGCATCGCCTCCCCCTTGGAGCGCGGCTTCGTCACTATGTCGATGGCATTCCCGAAGGAGCATGGGTCTAGTTAGCCTAGCCTCTACTGCGATCTGCATATGTTGTAAGGAGCATTCCATATAGGGGCAAGTCCGACTCAACAGCCCTAGACAACTTCCTCTTAATTATCACACAACAAAAAATAGTGATCCCGACCATTTTTTTCATACTAAAAACATTTGAGAAAGTAATTGTGTGTGGGTACACAATCAAATTCGAATCACAAAAACTAACACAATTATTTTTTCAAACCCCACTATTTGATATAATACTTAAAATCCATTTTAGTGTCAAACTCGACACCCGGGATTTCCTAAAGAAATTATATACTTTTCACAATTATCACTCAGTTTCACAATTCAGTAATCAATTGCACAAATCATCATTCAATTTGCAATATCCACTCATTAAATTAATAATCTGAATACATAGCAGTGATCAACGTGAAATTCTAAGAAACTAAGGTCTCGAAATAATTTTCAGAATTTATTAAATAATTTATTTTATTCCGAAAATTAATTAAATAATAATATTTTAATAATTTTCGTAATATAATATATTATTAAATAATTAAATAATTTCAAAATACACATATAATTCAAAATTATATATTTAAGTCAAGTCATCATTAAACTAACATAACCATCCATTTAACTATAAATAAACACACCCTAAACTAATCACACCCCTTAATCTAATCCACATTTAAATAAATTAAACTAACTACCTAATAACAATTAACATAAACTAAACCTCCCTAAGCATAATTAACCCTCTAATCGAGGTTTATTGAGCTAAACTCACCGGAATCGCTTTCCGATGAGTCTCCAGCAAAGTGGATGGCGAGGCCGTCGACAAATCTTGGAGCGACACTAAAGGTGGCCGGGAAGACACCCAAAACGGTCCTTGAAGGTCCAGATCTTTTCGGAAATCCAGCTGTTGTCCAAGGTCGGTCGGAGGAGCTTCGGTCATCGGTTGGGCGCGGGACCGGCGGAAATGGCGATGGTAGCTCGGGCGGTTGCTAGCAGAGGCTCCGGCGACCAGGCGAGATCTCCGGCGACGACTCGCAGCTCTGGACGACGGACAACAATTGCTGATGTGCGGATGAAGCAGGGACGGGAAGGCGAAGCAGCTCGCGCTTAGGATGGCGTGCATGCGGACGGACGATGGCGGCGACGAGCTCCAGCAACAAGCGAGCTGGCGGCCGAGCAGCGAGCGAGCGGTGAAGGGGCGTCGAAGAGGGTTGCTGGACGATGAACATGGCTGCGCTGTTGGGCGGCGGACGAAGGGAGAAGCGGTGGAGAGGTGAGAGGGCGAGGCATGCGCGAACGAGCGATGACGGTGGCGATGAGCGGCTCCAGCGACGTGCGGACGATCGAGCGGGCAGAGGGAGCGTTGGGCTGGCTGAACTAGTCAAAGCTCTCTCTCTCTCTCTCTCTCTCTCTTTCTCTCTCTTCCCTAGTTCAAATGAAGAAGATGATGGAGATAGGGGGAAGTGACATCCTACCTTTCCAAGAGTCAATCCCCACCATCCACTTGTCAAGATCTCCTTCAATTTGGCCTAACCACCATGACATCTAATGTCATCTTCCACTAACTCAACCCTCCATAACATCTTCCAATGGGTGCAATTTCATTTTCCGCCGTGGCACACAAATTTTTAAACTTTATACATCATATTCTTCAATTCTCTTCTAATTGAACCAAATTGAAGTCCATAAAATTAATCCAATGTCACCACAATTCAATTCACATAATCACTTGACCATAGAACCATCTTGACCTCAAAAATACGACCAAAAGCGGGCCTACCAATTTTCTAAACCTTATTAGCCATAATTTGATTAACTTGCTAAAAAACTCTGATTGTATGAAAAATCTTCCAAAGATGAGTTAATATTCCTAAAATGATTTGTGACACACTAGGACTTCCAATTTTTGAATTCGATCTCAATTTCACGGTTGATTTCACTCTGGCACAATATTAGCGTGTCCTAATCTACCGAGTAGCTTTTAGAAATTTTCGTGCATTTGACCAGTGGTTGATCAAGCCACAATGTACATCTTTGACATATTGGCGACTCTTGGTTGTCGGGGTAATCTTAAGGTTTTAAATACGGATACAGGGTAACCAATCGATAGAAAAGTCGGTTTAATGCCGATCGACAAGAATTGTGCGATCTAGTGGAATCACCCACACTTGATCACATGCATTTGTCGACTCGACCTATCTCCGGTCTCTAATTGATTTTTAATTGTGATGAATGACCCTTGCAGATTAGCTCGGTCGAAAGATCGCTTTCTAGTCAAATTATCGAGTCTGATGCATTAGAATTTCTTAATGGCTTCATCTGATAGACTAGTTTTCACATAAGTGGCCGACTCAAGGAAAAGAACTATATGCGTGCCAACGAAATATCCGTCTCAATTTATTGAAAATAGAATTGTAAAATCAGGGTGCCACAATTAAGATGAGCGACCTCTTGTGAAAATTTCAATTTGTATGCTAAAAGAGAAACCATGAGACTCGATATAGGACACGCCAAAGTGGACAATACCTCGAGTAAGTCAATCCAAGAGTGTCATCATATGGTATTAGAGCAAAATCCTCTCTTGTAGGTGTGTGGTTCAAGGATGAACCACGAGAAAGTTGGTGAGTCTATAATGACCTGATTCAACGAGGGTGGAGAGTGTTCCCTGGGGCTGGCCCAAACAATGATTAGTTTCTAGCAGGCTTTTAGGATGGTGAAAGGAGCATGAATGAACTGAATTACTCACTAGACATGAGAGAGTGTTCTTTAGATATATATCTTAATCTAAAATTAACTCATATAAGTGTTTTTTTTACCTAATGATAACCTTTATCATTGGAACTCCAATGTTTGTTTAGCATGTTTAGATGAAAGTACTACCAAGATGGGTGACTTCTCGAAAGTGCCCTATGTCAAAGGACAAAACCATGAAACTCGATATAGGATGAGTTAAAGTGGACAATATCTTAAGTAAGTTAATCTAGAAGAGCCACGGTTAAACTTTTCAATAATTCTTGAAGTAGTTCTTCCAATTTTGTATGTAACTTTATGAATGACTTGTATAATATTTTGAAAATGATGGTCAACATAGGCCTACTTCTTGCTTAAAATATTTACAGACTAATGCAATAATATTACGATAGGTCTTCAACTAATCATGACATTTATGAAATCACTTGTTTTCATGTCTTCAAAGTTTACTTATTATTGTCTTCATAAAAGTACGCGTCACGACTAAGATTAACAAGAAATATAAATAGTATCTAACTATTCTTTCTATCCACCCTTTTGTCATTTGGATTTGGCATAATCAAGGAAAGCAGGCAAAAGTTCACCCTGCATCAAATTGACTCGCCCACACATTATAGCCGATTTGAAGGAAAAAGAAGAAAGTCAAATGCTCACAAATTAAGTTGACTGGATCGCAAAATGATGAGCTCAATCCAAAGATGTCCAATGCGAAATCGTAAACCGCCCCGACCCAAAACTCGATACCATGCGAATCCTCCATTTCAAGAAATGGTCAAACCTCAAACAATTCAGATATTTGATTTGACAGTTCTTGTCCCCAACCGATTATATAGTTTGCGAATGAATTTGTTATATAAGCAATATTTCTATTGTCCAGCGAGAGCATAACATGGGTTATTCAAATTGTGTCCGCAATAAATATGAATATTTAATTTTTATAAAGCATAACGTATGTAAATTCAATTGGTTCCCTAAAATAAAATATATGTGAATTATAAGTGGGAAAGGGATTAGAGGGGTCTAACAATTTGGGCTAGCCAAGTTGACAAAAGAGGCATAGGTTCACAAGCCGAGGGCGCATGTGGTAATAGTAAATGATTTCATAAAGTTCATTCTATTTGACCATATTAATTTTAAGATTTACTCAAATGTACTAATTATGTAGATAGAATTGAACTGTGATTTCACAATGTTTCTACATTGCAAATTCACGTAGCATTCAGATGTTTGAAATGTACAAATTCAGATAATAGAAAAGGTCAGCCTCATGGGCTGGGTCAACCAATGTGTTCTTCGGTCGACATTTTCAACAGCCACGACCTCTTCTCTCCCCATGTACGTCGCTTGCTTCCCCCATATATAAGTACAACCCAGAAGAACCCATCTTCCATAACCAAGACCACTCAAATTCTCATTAAATCATCTCAAAAACCATCACATTCACACACTGAAAACTAACAGCAACACCAGAACCGTCACCTCCATTGATGGCCGCTTTACAAGCTCTCTCTCTTGCAATTCCTTCTTCTTCCTCTTCAGGTTATCATTTGAAGAGAATGATCACTGCTTCAATCCAACTCCCAAAGCCCTCAAAATTCAGCCTTGCTGTTCCAAGTGCTGCGATCACGAAGAAGCTAGTCGAGGAATTGCACACCAGGAATGGTTACACCTTTGCAGAGCCACTACAAATGGACGTCGCCCAGAAAGATGGGGTTTTGGAGCCACGCCTATCACCTACTTCTTCTATCGACACGACCACAAAGCTCTATACGATCTTGGAGGTTGTCGAAGATAGAGTGAAGATGCACGATAACATTGGTGAGCAGCGAGACAACTGGAACAAGCTCTTGTTGAACTCGGTCAACATGATGACTCTCACGGCCACCACCATGGCAGCGATGGCTACAGCTGCGCCAGCTCCATCGCAGAGAATATGCTCCACTCTCTTGTTTACGGTAGCCACCGGGATGTCTCTCATAATGAGCAAAATCCAACCCTCACAGCTGGCTGAAGAGCAACGCAATGCCTCGAGGTTGTTCAAGCAGCTCCGGAGTGAGATCAAGTCAATGCTTGTGCTCCAATTCCCGACTGAGTCACACGTGAAGGAGATGATAGAGAAGGTGCTAGTCCTTGATAGGGCTTATCCGCTGCCTCTGCTTGGCGCGATGCTCGAGAAGTTCCCCGAGAAATTTGAGCCCGCCGCATGGTGGCCTAGGGATTCCAACAACCACCGCCAATCCAGAGGGAGGAAAACGGTTGCGAACGCGGAGAGAAACGGATGGAGCGAGGAGCTAGAAGTGGAGATGAGAGCCATTGTCCAAGTCCTCAAAAGCAAAGACAAGCAAGACTACTTGAGGCTGGGAAATCTGGCTCTAAAATTGAATAAGATGTTGGCGGTTTCTGCTCCTTTGCTAACCAGCATTGCCGCTGCCGGCTCAGCCTTCGGTTGCTCAACAGCAATGATGGTGGCAGCCATCACCGGGGCAATGGCTGCAATCATCAACAGCTTCGAGCATGGAGGCCAAGTCGGCATGGTCGTGGAGATGTACAGAAACTGCGCAGGGTTCTTCGAGCTCACGGAAGAGACTATTGAAGCGACGCTCGAAGAGAGAGACTATAGCAAGAGAGAGAACGGAGAGATGTTCGAGATGAAGGTGGCGATGAAGCTGGGACGGAGCTTGTTGGAGCTCCGAGATTTGGCAAGAAAATCATTGGCTTCTTGTATAGGGACTGAGGTTGATGAGTTTGGAAGCAAGCTTTTCTGAACTCCTTTGAACAAAGATACATAGGGTACATACAAGACATGTACAATGATGCTCATTAACGTGATTCTTTCATTCTTTATTTCTTGGTGCATAATTGTATCAATTAATTCAACAAAAGAATTAATTAAAAGCATTAATTGATATGAGGGTCAGATTTTTTAGTTTGCACAAATGGTCAAATCTTAAGTAAATACTCAGGTAAATATAATATATGCTCCTAGTCTAGTTTCGGCCCATATAAGAATTCCACATCTTATCTAATATTGCACTTATTAAATAAAAATTCGGTTAGTCTATTTTCTTACTAATCGATGAAGCATTTTCATACGCCATGTTTTTAATTTTCATAAATGTAAGATTTGTCAAGAAAAACGGAGGGCAATGCGTCATACCCTTTTCACGATGTCGACACAATCAAATGGTTGCATTCTTAAATGTCTCTTACTTCACAAACGGTCCCCATGCGGAAGCGGCTTTGAATTTTCTGAGAGTTGACCTTATCGATACATGCAGTTTCTCCTTGCCCCTTGTTCTTGGGCGTTGACTTTTGCTCTTTTCCACCCTATAGCAGCAATTTGAGCATATTTCCTAGTGTTACAGTGCCTAATGCCAAAGCTTAATCCTATACGTGGAAGTAGATCACATATATATAAAATATATATAAATACATGGATAAGTAATGTAAGATATTTAACACCTCAGATCAAGAACAACACATTAAATTTGATAAATGGAGGCCATAATGTGAAATAAACTAGAATAGAACCTGACTCTAACACAATATTAGAATGTCTAATAAAAATTATAATTGATAGGTGGAGAAAGATCACATAAATACGAAGAGTATATAAACTTTGTAGACAAGTGATGTGAGATATTCAATACTTAGTGCTTGTTTAAGTTTTGAGACATTTGATCTTTTTCAAGAGTTCTATTTTTCTTTCTTCAGGCTTTTGTGTTTGAAATTCTCATATTTCTTGATATGATGATTATATGTTTTTTTTTTTTATATTAATATGGTTTTCTTTCATCTATCATTTTCAAATTTTAAATGGCCAATATGATATCGAAGTAGAACTCTCTCTAGTAGGTGGGTTGTTCAAGGATGAACCACAAGAAAGTAGGTGGGCTTGTAATGACTTGATTCAACGAGGGTGGGGAGTGTTTGCTGGATCCAAAGGGCTTGAACAATAAGAAACCCCTAAAAAGGCTTCTAGGATGACAAAGGGGGCAAGATTGAATCAAATTGCACACCAAACATGGAGAGAACATTCTTGGATTATGTGAAATTGGGATTAACTCACAAGATGCGTGATGTAACTAAAATGTTCCAATCTTAAAGCGTGCTCAAATGAGAACATTATGAAGATGAGCGATCTCTCGGAAAAGTGCCTATCCATAAATCAAAGGACAAAATTATGAAACTTGATATGGGACAGATGAAAGTGAAGAATTCCTTGAGTGTGTCGTGATTAAACTTTTCAATGATTCTTGAAGTAGTTTTGTTAGTATTAGGTGCACAAACACAACTAAATAGAGATAAATGTGATAAAGAGAAATCAGGCACAACATTTATCTTGTTTTATCCTTAAATTAGAGTTATATTTAGTAGAGGATTCCGCTATATTAATACATCCCACCTCTCTCTACATAACTCTCAATTATAAGAGAATATATTATATATAAAGGCGTGCATGGTTGCACTCTTTTTTTTTTTGGTTCAAGAACAGATTTTTTGTTTTTTTGTTCCCGGGAATAAAAAAAAGAACGAAAACGCATTTGTTTGCGTATTTGTTTAAAATCTGTTTTTTGTTCCCCGAACAAAATTGGAACGAAAATAAGAAACAAAAAAAGTTGTTTTTTTTTTTTTTTGTTTCAGAAACACTTTTGAAGAGCAAATTTTCTCTCTTCTTTCTTTTCTTCTCTTTTTTTTCTTCTTCTTTTCTTCTTCTTTTTTTGGCCGGGTGCTAGCCTCGCCCATAGCAAGCGACCGGTTGTTGAGGGCCAGCGACCTCGTCGGAGGGTTGCCGGCCTCCGACGAGGACAAGCGTCCCCGGCCCCTGGCGAGGCGAGGTGAGCTCAAACTCGCCTAGATTCAGCGAGGCCCAGCCTTGCCGATGGTTGGGCAAGCTCAGCCTCGCCGAATCTGGGCGAGCTCGAGCTTGCGCAGCCAAGGCGAGGCCCATAGCGAGGCTTGGCCTCGCCGAGGGCCGAACGAGCCTTGTCGTGGCTGGGCGAGGCCACCGGCCCTCGTCGGCCGACCATGGCCAAGGCCAAAAGAAGAAAAAAAGAAAAAAGAAAGAAAAAAGGAAAAACAAAATAAAAATATTAAAAAATTAAAAGAAACAAAAAAAGAATACAAATTTACCAAACGTGTTTCCATTCATTTTTTATTCCTGGAACAAGTTTACCAAATGCGTCTTTCTAGTCAAAAATTGTTCTCCGGAATAGAAATAGTTTTTTCTATTTCTGTTCCCGGAACAATTTTTGAATAGAAACACAAACAAACGCACCCTAAGTGGCACAAGAAAACCCTAAGTCACTTAGTAATTATTTTTGAACTCAAGTCCAACCAATAAAATACATATCTAAACTATAAAATTTCTCTGGCTGTCCAAGGGCATTGCCCCCTGCAATCCTCGTGCTTTCTTGTTGGTGGGCAGTATGATCCACACTTCAACAAATTGTTTGAGTTTTGCGTCTATAAGTTTATGAATGACCTTTATATTATTTTAAAAATGACGGTCAAAATAGGCCTACTTCTTGCTTAAACATATTTACTGACCGACTAATGCAGTAACATTATAGTGGGTCTTCAAATAACCATGACATTTGTGACAACACTCGCTTTCATGACTTCGAAGCTTACTTATTTAAGATAGATTGTCTTCATAAAAAGTATGTGTCGCTTTCTCAACGGCTAAGATTAACGAGAAATATAATTAATATCCAACTATGCTTTTTTATCTACCCTTCTGTCATACGGACTTGACATTTTCAAAAAAGCTGGCAAAACTTGAACCCACATCAAATTGACTCGCCCACACATTATAGCCAATTTGAAGGAAAAAACAAAAAGTGAAATGCTAAAAAATTAAGTTGACTCGATCGCAAAAATAATGAACTCAATCCAAAGCTGTCCAATGCGAAATTTGGAAACCGACCCGACCCAACCCAAAACAACCCCATACTCTTTGAATCCGAGAAAACTCCATTTCAAGAAATGGTCAAACCTGAAACAACTCAAAGATTTGACTTGACAATCCCCTCCCTCTGGGGCCATTCTATAGTTTGCTAATTAATTTTTCGTATAAGATATAGTCTGGCAAATCAATATCAAATGGCCATTCATAACAAGAGCATATCATATGTAATCCGAATAGGGTTTGCCAATAAATACGAATAATTAATTAATTAATTTTATGAAAGATATCACGAAAAGATAATACTATGTGAGTTATAAGTGGGAATGCGTAGGGACGTCTAACTATTTGGGCTAGCCAAATTGACAAAAGAGGCTCACCGGCAGTGGCGCATGTCACATGCGGTAATAGTAAATACTTTTTTAAATTGTCATTCTCGTTATTTAAATATTTATTTGCAATATACCGTATTCATTTCCTCATTTCTGCCACTAAAAGTGATTCTACTTCAGGAACGTACGGATGAAGTGATGTGATGTAACAATTTGACATATACAAATTCAAATAGAAAAGGTCAGCCTCATGGGCGGAGTCAACTCCTTTTGTTCTACGGTCAAATTTTCAACAATTCCGACCACTTCTCATTTTACATCGCGTACGCGGACTTCGCATGTATAAATATGCACCCCAAAGAACCGCCAACCTCCATAACCAAAGCCGCTCCAATCCTCAAGCAATCCTCTCAAAACCATCGCATTATACACTCGAAAAACACAAAAAATTAATGGCCGCTTTACAAGCTTCATCTCTCTTGGTTTCTTCTTCTTCTTCCTCCTCCTCTTCGGGTTGTTCTTCAAAGCGAATGACCACCGCTTCGATCCAACTCACAAAGCCCTCGAAACTCAGCCTTGTGAATGATGCCAGCGCTGTGATCACGAAGAAGCTAGTTGAGGAATTGAGCACCAGGAATGGTTACCCCTTCGCGGAGCCACTACAAATGGACGTCAGCCAGAAAGATCGGGTTTTGGAGCAGCGCCTATCGCCTACTTCTTCGGTTGAAATGACGAAGAAGCTCTATGCAATCTTGGAGGCTGTCGAAGATAGAGTGGAGATGCACAATAACATCGGGAAGCAGCGAGATAACTGGAATAAGCTCCTGTTGAACTCAGTCAACATGATGACTTTCACTGCCACCACCACGCTGCGATGGCTGCGGCTGCGCCGGCTCCGTCGCTGAGAGTATGCTCCGCTCTTTGTTTACAGCGGCCACTGGCATGTCGCTCGTGATGAGCAAAATCCAGCCCTCACAGCTGGCTGAAGAGCAACGCAATGCCTCGAGGTTGTTCAAGCAGCTCTGCAGCGAGATCAAGTCAATGCTTGCGCTCAATCTCCAAAACAAACAGACGTGAAGGATATGATGGAGAAGGTGCGGGCCCTTGATAGGGCTTATCCGCTGCCTCTGCTCGGAGGGATGCTCGAGAAGTTCCCTGCGAAATTTGAGCCCTCTGCATGGTGGCCTAGGGTTTCCAACAACAGCTGCCGATCCCGAGGGCGGAAAACTTTTGTAAATAGTGAGCGAAATGGATGGAGCGAGGACCTAGAAGTGGAGATGAGAGCGATCGTCCAAGTGCTCAAGAGCAAAGACAAGCAAGACTACCTGAGGCTTGGGAATCTGGCGCTAAAATTGAATAAGATGTTAGCGATTTCAGCTCCTTTGCTAACCAGCATTGCTGCGGCCGGCTCGGCCTTTGGTGGCTCAATGGCCACAATGGTGGCAGCCATCGCAGGGGCAATGGCTGCGATCGTTAACAGCTTCGAGCACAGAGGCCAAGTCGGTATGGTCGTGGAGATGTACAGAAACTGTGCAGGGTTCTTCGAGCTTATGGAAGAGATGATCGAAGCGACACTTGAAGAGCGAGACTACAGCAAGAGAGAGAACGGACAGATGTTCGAGATGAAGTTGGCGATGAAGCTGGGGCGGAGCTTGTCGGAGCTCCGAGACTTGGCAAGAAAATCAATGGCTTCTTGTATAGAAGGGACTGAGGTAGATGAGTTTGGGAGCAAGCTTTTTTGACTCCTTTGCACAAAGACGTTCGGTGTACATATTTTATGTATATTTTGCGGCAGAGAAAGATAGATGATCGAAGTATCGAAATTTTTATTTCCCTTTTTAATTATTGAAATGGATATATGCTTTAATCTAGCTCGACACAACATACCTTTTTTTCACGATGTGGACGCGATCCAATGGTTGAATTCTTTAATGTCTTCCGCCGAAAGCGGCTTTGAATTTTCCGATGGTGTTGACCTCATTGGCACATGCAGACTCTCTTTGCCCTTTGTTTTTGGGCGCTGACTTTTTGCTTTGCTGTCCCACTTAGAACAGAACAGCAATTTAATCATATCTTAGTCCTTGATCAGAGTGTTTAAAATAGCATGCGGAGTGTAGGGAGGCCAGACGCGTACCCTGTGGATAAACGTCGTTTGATACTTTAACAAAACATTTTTACATGCTAGAAGGTCCAACCTAAAGATTAAGCTAATAGGTGGAGGAAGACTAAATAAAACTCATAAATAAGTGACGTAGAATGCTTTAACAACTTCAATCTTTTGCGTCAAACATTATAGCTTAAAATCGGTTTTGCCCTCAAGGAGCTTGTTCATGAAATGCTCAAGTTACTGCTCTGTTCGAGTTCGAGCTCGAGCAATCCACTACAGAATATATGTTCCTAGTAATCTTTTGCTGCCCCCGAACTGTTACATACATTACATAGATCGGCTCTTATTTTAATTAATCGAGACACCTTCTCTACTATATAAATCAACATCGTGATAATTACCCTCGAACAATTGTAAACTAATTAAGACCATCTCCCCTAAATCAACTTAGTCATAGTAGTCTGAACATACAATAGTACAAGGACGAATTTGCAGAAAAATTGGTCATAAAATGGAAAAAGAGGAGAAAAAACACACGCGTACGCGCATGGGTGTCGCCCCTCACGTGTTCAACATCAGCTGATCTCGAATGATTCGAGGTTTGAGGCTAAAATTGAATGACATAGCATGTCATTTCTGACTGGAGCGTCATCGTTTTCCAGGCCATTTTGCATCCTGTTTCTCCCATTCCCATAAGATTCAACGTCGCACTGCTTTGTTGTTTTCTTGAAGTTCACATTTTGCATGATTCTTTGACCATAAGGAAGGATACCTCCCACAACGCGGGAGGAACTTCAAAGGATCTTGGAGGAACAGATTCTTGATCTCTTGATGACCTTAGGATGACAATAGAGTCGGTCTCACCTGTTTGATCATAGAGTCCTTAGATTTTTGTATGTTGCGACATTTTATGTAGAGGTTACGAAAAGTTACTGTGAAATTACGGCCAATTAAAGATCCGAGAATTGCTTTCTCGAGAGATTTTGTATGGAAGTTATGAAAAGTTACCAGAAATTATGGCCGGTCAGATCCGAAGATTCCTTTCTCGAAAGAATTTGTGTAGAAGTTATGAAAAGTCTCTCTCAAAATTTTTTATCAGCACAGAAAAAGCCATCTTGTTTTTATAATAAAATAATCGTCGCATATGCTCTAGTACCAAAATTAACGTGTCTCCAAAGGTAAATCCACGTGGAATTTGAGTGAATAATTTTCAGTTTAGTCAAAAATCAAAGTTAAACCAAAATGAGCAATTTAAGCTCCTTTTCTTTGTTACAAGAATCAAGGAATGAAAGAATCATGTTAATGAGCCTAACTTGTACATGTTACATTATGTACTCTACTAATCTTGCTCAAAAGAGAGTTTCAGAAAAGCTTGCTTCCGAACTCGTCCACCTCAGTCCCTTGTAGACAAGAAGCCATTGATTTTCTTGCCAGGTCTCGAAGCTGCGACAAGCTCCGCCCCAGCTTCATCGCCACCTTCATCTCGAACATCTCTGCGTTCTCTCGCTTGTCGTAGTCTCTCTCCTCGAGCATCGCTTCGATCGTCTCTTCCATGAGCTTGAAGAACCCCGCGTTGTTTCTGTACATCTCAACGACCATGCCGACTTGTCCTCCATGCTCGAAGCCGTTGACAATAGCCGCCATTGCACCAGCGAGGGCTGCCACCGTTGTGGCTGTTGAGCAGCTGGAGGCTGAGCAGGCTGCAGCGATGCCGGTGAGTAGAGGACCTGAAACCGCCAACATCTTATTCAATTTTAGAGCTAAATTTCCGAGCCTCAAGTAGTCTTTCTTGTCTTTGCTCTTGAGGACTTGGGCGATTGCTCTCATCTCCACTTCCAGCTCCTCGCTCCATCCTTTTCGCTCAGTGTTCGTGAAGGTTTTGTGCCCTATGGATTGGCGGTGGTTGCCGGAAACCATTGGCCACCACACAGCGGGCTCAAATTTCGCGGGGAACTTCTCGATCATCTTTCCAAGCAGAGCCAGCGGAAAAGCTCTATCAAGCGCCAGCACCTTCTCCATCGTCTCCTTAACGTCTGACTCAGTCGGAGATTGCTGCACAAGCATCGACTTTATCTCGCTCTGAAGCTGCTTGAACAACCTCGAGGCATTGCGTTGCTCTTCAGCCAGCTGCGAGGGCTGGATTTTGCTCATCACAAGCGACATCCCGGTGGCGGCAGTAAATAAGAGAGCAGAGCATGCTCTCAGTGACGGAGCCGGCCCAGCCGCAGCCATGGCCGCCGTGGTGGTGGCAGTGAGGGTCATCATGTTGACCGAGTTCAAAAGGAGCTTGTTCCAGTTGTCCCGCTGCTTGCCGATGTTATCGTGCATCTCCACTCTATCTTCAACAGCCTCCAGGATCGCGTAGAGCTTCGTGGTTGTTTTGACAGAAGAAGTAGGTGATCGGCTAGGCGAACGGCGCAGCTCAGAAGGACTAACTTTCTCCACGACCTCCATTTGCAAGGGCTCCGTGATGGTGCAACCGTTCCTGTTGCTGAACTCCTCCACCAGCTTCCGCGTCATCGCCGAGCTCGCATCGGAGAGGCGGAGTTTAGGGAGCTTCGGGACATGGATCGAAGCGGAGACCCTTCTCTTCGAAGGACAACCCGAAGAAGAAGAAGGGATCAAGAGTGAGGAAGCTTGCAAAGCGGCCATCAATGGAGGCGATTGGTCTTGTGTTGTCGGTTTCGAGAGGGATTGGTTGAGAATCTGGAGTGGGTTTGGTTATGGATGTTGGAAGTTCCCATCTCGGTTTGCACTTATATAAGCTGGAGCGAGGGACGTGAATGCGAGGGAGAAGAGGTCGTAGCTGCGGAAAACTTTGACTAAGGAACGCAGGGGTTTGACTCAGCCAGCTCCGTAGTTTGACGCGTTCGTGGGGACTTTTTCTATATTGCATATGAGGGTTCAGCTTCAACCGTCAAGTTCAACGGCTCCGGTTTTAGCCCATTCAAAGGCTCGTTCTCAAGCAGTTTGCCCGGGTCTAGGCTAGGGTCTGCTCTCTTCTCGCTCTTGCATAAAATCACAAGAATCATGACCCCACCTTGCACATGTTAGAGCTAAACCCAAATATTAGTAACGATTCAAACGCGTGAGAACTAGGGTCGTACAAAACGGACTGCTCAAACTAAAAACCGCCTAGACCATATTAGAATGGATCGGCCGATTTGGTTTAGTTTTCAGGAGTGTCGATCTGGTTCCCAATTCCTAAAAATGGAATTGGTGTCCAAGCAATCTGATTCTTGATTTCAAGAGAGAACTAGATCGAATTGAGTAAATATACATTTTTTATTTTATTATTTCTTTAAAAATTAATAAAATGTGAATGAAACACTATCTCGATCTGGTTCGAAGTGGTGAGAAAAAAAAGTAATGGGAAAAAGTAGTGAAAAAAATAAGTGACCAGTTCCATTGAATTGGACTAATGGTATGGTCCGATTCCCAATTCCACCTTAGAACTGGACGAGAGGAACCGAACTGGATTGAGAATCGATCACTCGTATTGATTGCACATGAGGATATGGGTTTGGAATTCATCGTTAGGGAACACGAAGGTAAGCCGATCTCTTTGCTCATATTCGCTCTCCCATCTCAACAATCCCCCCATCACAACAAGACGGAACTACACTCAAAACAATTCAATTAGATAGGCATTGTAAATGCTCCGGACGTGTACCTAACATCTAGAAAAGTCAGATTTCGTGTTGCCTATATAGATTGGACGGAATCACATGGATTTCACACTTACGTAGAAAGTCAGATTTCCAAGCATCTTTTAACTGAAGGGTTTCGTTCAACAAGCAGCATACCTTTTTTCATAGAAAACAAAGGGCAAGTCTTAGGGCAGGTGGGAATTAGCTAGGTTGTAATCTGTAATCAAGTCGGTAATCTCCATTCTTTTAAGAAAGAGTAAGCAGACTATATTAACCTTGTAGAAAAGAGTTTCTGATGCTGGCCATGAATGATGTGACTCCTTTTTGTTCGAGGAAATAGCCGGAAAGGGATTGAAAAGATTGAGTTATGATGTTGTTTTGATACTGGCGGCACCGCCGCGCGAGGGGGAGAGGGATAAGAACGCGTTATGACATTAATATTGGTCTTGGGAATTCATGAATAGATGTAAAATAAGGATATAAACAAGGAAAAAAAAAAAGAAAGGAAACGAATGAGTTAAGACATTTTATGTATTTATAAATAGATATAAAACAAGAATATGTTTGATGGCAACGACAAAACCTAAATAACTTTGTTTAGATCGGCCATCAAATTGACTAACCCTGACAATCCCCGTGATTGGATTAGTAATATGTTGATGATACGACAATGTGGGATTAGCTATAGCTTTTCATTATTATCAAACAGAGAAAACCCAAAAAAAAAAAAAAAAAAATGTCAAAAGATTTCCTTTTAACCCAAAGAATGAATTAGCGGAAATTGTTCAATCGGTCCTAAATCTATTATACCGACACTAATTTATTCATAAATTTTCTAATTTTGCCAATTTAATCATAAATTATATGAAGTTCTAAATGTATTCCTTTTAACTAATTTTCATAAGAAGTTGCTAACATAGTGGTGTGTCATGTACAACATCTGATGATAGCTTGATCACTCGACAACGACTTGATCGTCACATCCGTGATTTCTAGGGAAATGGTTACACTATAATTTTGGTAAAGGTTTAGTAATAAACTAGTAAAATTTGAAAGTTTTGAACTGAACTTACATTTGCACAATAGATTCATAATTAATTATATAAATTACCAATAAGTTGTGACTGCTATTTGTATTTATGGATCAATATTAAATACAATGTCTCTATAATCTATTTTTTTTCACACAACACTAACGACCATTATTTGGAAATATTTAGAATTCTTCACTTGTAATTTTTTTTTCTTTTTTGGGAATTCCTCAACTCCCAAGGTCAAACAAATACTATTCCTACAAAAATTGACATGTACTCCAAAAAGGAGTATGGATCTAGCTTGGTAGAAGGCGTTGAAAGCGGATCGAGTCTTTTCATATACTTTTGTTTATT
Source organism: Eucalyptus caleyi (assembly GCA_014182885.2). NCBI lineage: Eukaryota > Viridiplantae > Streptophyta > Magnoliopsida > Myrtales > Myrtaceae > Eucalyptus > Eucalyptus caleyi. The sequence continues at coordinate 53,820,618 of CM024470.2, forward strand.
TAACATCCCAATAAAAAATGGAAAAGGAAAATGAAGAAAGAGAAGGCACTTTGGTGGTTAGCCTAACCTCAACCTGAGGCAGCAGAACAGACGAGACCCCATAATCTGCATAATAATAATAATAAAACATGAATGAATCAACCTGATTCCTTTAATAATAATAATAATAATAATAATAATAATAATAATAATAATAATAATAATAATAATAATAATAATAATAATAATAATAAAAGAAGAATGAATCTGCATAATCTATTTCCATAAGAAAAGTTTAAAAATAAAGAAAGAATCAGCAAAAAGTTATCCATATTTTAGATGGAGATTCTTATGGTCCCTACAATGTCGCTATAGTCTCAGCCATAAGTATTCAGAATCAAAAGAAAGAAGAGAGACAATTCATCAATTAAAATTGAGTAATTGCGTGAAAAATAAGTCTGCCGTGCATGAAGAAATAACTTTTACTAATTATCCTTACATTAAATAATAAAAGATATAATTATCATTTCTAACAAGTTCCATTTTCTACTTTTTGGTTCCCAAAGTTAATCTTGCATGGAAAAATAAAACTGCCCATTACTCTCTTCATTAACCTCTCAATATACACGAGTTTATAATTACCCACTGCTTATCCACTTAATTAAATAATCACTTAATTATTTTAAAAAAAGAAATCAGTTCTCTTCATGAGTGCGTGAAAACCAGTTTATAGTAATTAGGAAAGCATTGTAAGGAAAATTCCAGTTTTTTATTTGATTGATTCGAATTGCGATCCATCCATATTGATCTTTCGACACAAAAAGATATAAATAAATGAAAATTGAACTTGGATAGACAATTTTAGAATGTTAGTCTCTACTATTGAAACTGTGACTTGCTCTCTTGATGAATATCACTAATACAAAATGAATTTTCGAATGAACCATAAGTCCAATTATATAAGGTATGACACAAAAATATATCTCTGATAACACGGTCTTAAAATATATTTATAGGATTCCTCTCATGATACCCCACGTTATCCTTTTTTATCTTCTTGATTATAATTTAATTAAGATTTTCATGGGCACAGAGACATTGCATTATTTAGTCATTGTAAAGTCGGAAAGAGCTCCCAGTGATTGGTGGATCGTTCTTTTAAGACCTTTGCTTAAAAAACTTTAAACTAAAAATATTTTACACGACAAAAAATAACATCGCGAGTCTTTTGGAATAGATTTGAAAATATATTATAATTTTTTCAGGATTTAATGAAAATGGAAATATTTAATGCTAACCCAGCACAAAGCTCGTGCCTTTTCTGGGAAAAGGCAATCATGAGTACACGAAGTTCCCCACTTGCCTATGAATTTGTAAATATATATGCTATATTCTTTAGAAAAATATTCGATATACTAAGATTGATTTACAAAAATGATTTATAAAGTAATGTGTTTATATTCTAATGGAGTATCTAACATCAATATCAATATTTAAAACATTCTTCCTACACCTAGAATTCTTATTTCTCGTGTTTTGTTGGGTAATGCAAATTGTAGTTTTTAAAATTAAGGATGCATAAAGGGGTGGGACACCGAAGATGGTTTTTGAATTTTTTTCCCAAACTAAAGTGAAGCTTTGTCGGTCATCATCGATAATCCTACCCATGTGACAACTTGAAATTACCTATGGGACAATTTTAGCTAAATTACAAATTTTCAAGAAAAGAGTAAGGACTTTATTATATTTCTCGGGAACGATTCCAAATTTAGTTGCATCAATTAAAAGATTTCGGATGTGGCTGTTTGGAAGATAATTTCAACCTAACTAATATTGATGGTACCGACCAAATAGTGTCCTTTCATTACACTTTTTAATATAGAAATGTAAAGAGAATTTTGGGGTTTTATCAACCAAATATGAACTCAAGACATCTACAAAAATTTCTTTAGAGATGGGATAAAATGAGGAGGCCCTTCCAAACTTATGACGCCTTAAAATCAAATATCACAAATAGCCCTAAAATTAGCGAATCACATGCACAAATCTCTAGTTCTACTTACTAAGTCTTTATGTTTATAAAATCGCTATTCATTAATCACAGAAAAAAAAAGGTTAACCTTATTAATTTAGCAATACAAGAGTCGGTAATTGACAATATGAAGAATCAAACATGTGCTATGTCTTAATTGACACACTGAAATCTCATTTTCTAACTGCTGCATATAGTTTTCTATTATAACAAACCGATTAAGTTGCTTTTATCATCATGACTTATTGGAATGGAACCAAATATATTTATGCACTACCCCTTTTTAAAAAGGATAACAACATAAATGATCTATGAACTTTGGTATAATGTATAAATACTGTCTCTAAACTTTTGATTTGTACAATATAGTCTGTAAATTGTTAAACTAATGTTGAATCAAGTTAAATTGGAAAAATCATGATTTGCATTAATTGGAGATGACAAGAAACGTCTCAGTAAGAAAATGGATAATTAATCATAAATAAATAAAAAATGCCAAAGTCCATAATGTTAGAAATTTCCTATAATATGGGCTTATATTAATTAATTAATTTTCTATTTTAAATAATCGGGTCAATAGATATTCCAATGTTGGTTAAGCCCTTGAGTGATTTTATTGAATTAGCTTTTGGCATCTATTAATAACGGGCTAGTTGAGTAGCAAAGTATATGCAATTGTGTTTAATTGAAACCCATAATGAGAGGAGCCCTGTGACATCCCGATTTTTCTCAATTTTATTTTCAGTCAATTGAGTCGGGCAATTCAATTGTGCATATAGTTCGTCTCTCAGAGTTGGCCACTCACGAGGGAACTAGTCTATTGAGTGAGGTGATTAAGGAATTTTACCGCGTCAGACTTGGGGACTGATCACCCTCGGGTCGGATGCAAGAAAATTTCCCTAAAAGCCACTCAGTGGATTAGGCGCGCTGAAATCGCACCAGATTGAATTCAACCGAAAAATTTGAGATTGAATTTAGAAGTCGAAAGCTCGGTCATGTCACACATCTTATTAGGATCATGGGATAATTTTTGTGGACTTTAATTTGGACTCAATTAGAAGAGAATTGATGGAAATTGAAGTAATTGAATGTACAAGAACTTGGACCCTAGCGGAAAATGAAATTGAACCTATTGGAAGATGTTATGGAGGATTTGAATTAGTGGAGAATGACATCAGCAGGTGATGTCATGGTGGAGGCCAAATTCAAGGAGAGCTTGACAAGTGTCACAAGCCAATTGGCTCACCAAAAGTGGGGATGTCCCTTCCCCCTTGTCTCCATCATCTTCAAGCTTGAGAGGAGAGAGATTGGGAGGGGAAACCGAAGGAGAGAAACAGCGGAAACCGCCCCCCTTCCGTCCGCCCTTCGCCGCTCGACCGTCGCCACCGCTCGCCTTCGTCGTCGCCTTTGCCGTCCTCCGCCGTCGCATGCCGTCGCCGTCGCCGCTCGTTCGCGTGTGAAGCCTCGCGCGCGCTCGTCGTGTCCCCGTCGCACCGTCGTCTCTTCGTCCGCTGCTGGTCACCGTCCGCCGAAGCTCCCGTCACCGCCGATCTTCCGCTCAAGCCTCCGCCGGTCATTGCACGAGCTGTCGCCGGTTCTCCTCCGCCGTTTCCCGTCCGTTCAGCGCCGTTCCGCCACCCCTTCAAGCTTGGTTTGTCGTCGGCGTCGTTGTGCTCTTCGCCGGAGACTCGTCGGAAAGTGATTCCGGTGAGTTTACCTCACTAATCCGCGATTAGCGAGCTAATGACGCCTTAAGTATGTTTAGCTTAAGTTGATTGAGATTAGGTGGATAGATTGGCTTAATTAGTCATGGATTATATTAAAGTGATTAATTAAGGTAAAGTGCGTTTAGTTTAATGGTTAAGTATGTTTATTTTTAAAATAAACCTTGATGTGACTTAAAGGAGTTTATTTATGATTTAAATAAATGCTTCAAAATTGTTGGATTATTTAATAATATATCTTATTCCGAAATTCATTAAAATATTTAAAAAAAAAACTCGAAAATTTATTTTGACCCCGTTGCTCGAAATTTCGTGCCGATTGTTGCTGTGCTTGTAGAATTTGAAATTGATGATTGGTTATGGCGAATTGAATGTGATTTCAATTTATGAGGATTCTTTATAAAATCCTAAATGTGGAAATTGAGGGGCGGTTGGCTGTGAATACCACCTATTAGAGGTCGTGCCTGATGAGGCCGTGAGTTACCACCTGATTACAAGTCGTGCCAAGTGGGGCCATGATTGCCACTGGTTATTAAATCTTCCTATCAGGTCAAGATGGGTAGCAGTAATTGAATTGTTAGAATGACATGTAATCGGTCGAGTCGATTGATCGCTGAGACGATCCAAGTGGTTGAATTGTTATGATGGTGTGATTGTGCCTTCGTTGTTGAGTTACTAAAATTGCACGTGGTTGAGTTATATAAACTGTGCTAACCTGCAGATGAAGGCTAAGGCGAGGTAAGTTTTTTGGATGTCATGGCTAAGCTACTTTGGGGGCGTATTTACTTTCTAATAGGGGTTTAGGAGGGGTGAACTTGTTGAGACAAAGTCTCATCCCGGTTTGGGGAAAAACATTACAGGACCGTAGATGGCGGGACCCCCAGAGAAGAATGGCATCCCAGTGCAGATTATCGAGCAGGTGCACACCTTCCCTGATCATGGGAGCCATTGGGTCTATGAGTTGATTAGGACTACTGTATGGATCCAGGAGACTGAAGTTGTTAGGGTACCCCATAGGTATAGGGCTTGGTTCCGTTTTGGGGCCAATGGCTTTAGGATTGGTCCACTGGACAGTTTTGATATCCCACTGGCCGTGATGGATGCTATCTTGGGTGAGGGTGTAGCTGACTTTCCTGATGGTAGGGTGGATGACCCATCGTCTCCGGACCCAGCGTTGTCAGTGGTGGAAGAAGTGGGATCGCCGAGCGAGTCCGATTAGTACTAGTAGGACTGTTCCTCTTTTTGGTGGGCTGATCCATGTTGTGTAGGCTAACCCCTTTTTGATGCACATAAACTTTGACCCATTTTTGGTGCATAGCCCCGGATCCCGTTGATGTTCGTAAACCTTGTAATGATGATGTATGAAAGTATGTTGTATGATTTTGAATTGATGTTCCTGCTGTTCCTATCCCGTATGCTTTTGTAAGGGGTTTCTTAGTACGTTCCGCTTACGCATTAAAAGGTAAATTGGGGTCGGCGACACTACCTGGGAATGTCGTATTTACATGACCACGCCGGGTTGTTTCACGTGTCATGGGGTTCGGGGCGTGACAACCCTGTTTAAGTGGTATCAGAGCATGGTCTGTGTATGGAGTGATAAGGTGCGATGAGTCATGGGATAGTTAGTAGGAAAGGCTTTTGATATCCTAATGCATGTGATTGGTAGTTGTTTGTTAGCTTGATTGAAAGGTTACTCAAATTCTAATATAGTATTGGAATTCGCCAATAGGCATCTATATTGAGCCTGTAGCATGAGTGACCGAGTACCAAGAGCTGCTAGGAAGAGAGCAGTAGGCCCGGTGTTTCGGGGTGGGCCATCGATGAGAGTCAGTGCCCGAAATGCCTTGGGAGGAGCGCGGGCCGAGACTAGTGCAGGTGGTGCAGCTTTGCCGCCAGATGGTACAGCAGCCCCAAAGGATCCGAGATTTATTGGGATCATGCAGATGCTTGAGGCGATGGGAGACAGGATGGATCAGCAAGCTGCTGCCATCGCCACCGCGTTGAATGCCGCCAATGCCACCGCTACGGCCGCCGCAGCTGTCGCCACACCGGTTGTTGAACCAGAAAAGGAACCCGAGGAAATCCCACCTGAGGATGTGGCCGCTGGGAGGCCTAGACAGAAGTTGGTGCAGCATTTCCTGAGGTTGAATCCGCCAACGTTCATGGGGACAGGAGACCCCGAAGCCGCAGCTCTATGGATCCTGGAGTTAGAAAATGCCTTCGAGTTACTGTTGTGCACAGAAGCAGAAAAGGTCGTCCTGGCAGCCTATCAGTTGAGAGGGATCGCAGCTACATGGTGGAAGACTAACAGAAGGATAGTGTTCCGTAAAGGTGTGGTTCCAGAGTGGAATGCCTTTCTTGAGATTTTCAATGAGAAGTACTTTTCTGAGTGTGCTAAAGAGGTGAAAATGGCGGAGTTTCAGCGCCTTCGTCAAGGTGCCATGTCAGTTGATCAGTATGAAGCGAAGTTCGCCGAACTGTCGCAATATGCCCCTGAGTTGGTTCAACGACCATCAGACCGAGCTCGAAGGTTTAGAGATGGGTTCCGACCGGAGGTGAGGAGCTTGTTGGTGCCACTAGATCTGAAGGAGTACAAAGACCTCTACAAGCGGGCCCAGCTGATTGAGAAAGATCAGAATGAGAGAGTTGCCGCATCTGGGTCACGGTTTAATTCAAACAGAAGTGATAATCGGTTTGGGAAGAGGCCGATGCCTAGAGGAAGGTACCCTGTTCCACCCAACAGGAAGGGTGGAGTGGGGAAGTCGTCATCGAGCTTCAATGAAGCATGTCGCCTGTGTGGAAGGCGACATGGCTCAGCCCCGTGCCCTCTTAGGACGAGTGCCTGCTTCGAGTGTGGCCAACAGGGTCACCGTGTTAGGGAGTGTCCTAGGAGACTTGTGAGGCAGCCTCAGTTGCCACCACCGCCACTGCTGGGCCAGAACAGAGGATTCGCACCGCAGATCATGCCGTCGGGGGGGTCGAACCGACCTCCAGCTCAGGGAAGGACTTATGCGCTGACCAGAGGATAGGCGGAGGATGCGGCTAACGTGGTCACAGGTGTGGTCTTGCTGAACGACCAACCTGCTTATGCTTTGTTTGATCCTGGAGCTTCGCATTCATTTATAGTTGAAAGATTTGTTAAATTGGTAGAATTAATTCCTAAATTGTTGGAATCTGTGATTAGTATATCTACTCCGTTGAAAGATAAAGTGTTAGCTACGGTAGGTTGCCTTGGTTGCAAGTTAGTGATTGGTGAGCGAGAGGGGAGGATAGACCTGATAGTCCTAGTCATGTATGATTTTGATGTGATAATTGGCATGGACTGGCTCACCAAGCAACGAGCTAAAATGGACTGCTATCGCAAGGCGATTCAGTTTAACTCGTTAGGGGGTGAGAGCTTCGAATTTATTGGGAGTCGAGGAGGGCCCTCGGTTTCCTTAATCTCATCGCTCGAAGCAACCCGCTTGTTAGGCAAGGGTTGCCAAGGTTACCTAGCAACTGTTGTAGACACGACAGTAGAGGAGTTAAAGATTGAAGATATCGCAGTGGTACGAGAGTTCCCAGACGTGTTTCCGAAAGAATTACCGGGTTTACCGCCAGAGAGAGAGATAGAGTTTGTGATCGAATTAGCCCCTGGGACAGAGCCGATCTCTAAAGCTCCCTACCGAATGGCCTTGTCAGAGCTTAAGGAACTAAAGGTGCAAATGCAAGAGTTGTTGGATAAAGGATTTATACGTCCAAGCGCATCACCTTGGGGAGCACCGGTATTGTTTGTGAAGAAGAAAGATGGTTCATTACGCTTGTGCATCGATTACCGACAGCTCAACCAGGTGACAATTAAGAACAAGTATCCGTTGCCAAGGATTGATGATTTGTTTGATCGGCTTCAGGGAGCGTCGATATTTTCTAAGATCGACTTGAGAACGGGGTATCATCATCTAAGAATTAAGAAGGAAGATATACCGAAGTCGGCGTTTCGCACTCGATACGGCCATTATGAGTTTACTGTGATGCCATTTGGGTTGACAAACGCCCCGGCTGCTTTCATGGACCTGATGAATCGGGTGTTCAAAGAGTACTTAGATCAGTTTGTAATTGTTTTCATCGACGACATCCTGGTGTATTCAAGGAGTACTGAGGATCATGAAAAGCACTTAAGGATAGTGCTTCAGACCTTAAGAGATCACGAGCTGTACGCCAAGTTTAGTAAGTGCGAGTTTTGGCTGACTCGTGTGGCTTTCCTAGGTCATGTCATCTCTGGAGAAGGAATCTCAGTGGACCCCGCAAAGATTGAGGCAGTGATCAACTGGCCGAGACCGACGACAGTGACGGAAATCAGAAGCTTTCTGGGTTTAGCAGGGTATTACAGACAGTTTGTAGAAGGGTTTTCAAGGTTAGCATCGCCAATGACGAGACTTCTAAAGAAGGAAGAGAAATTTGTGTGGACGGACAAGTGCGAGAGTAGTTTCCAAGAGCTTAAGCATAAGCTAACTACCGCACCTGTGCTTACTATTCCATCCGGTCCGGGAGGGTTTGAGATCTACAGTGATGCGTCATTTAAGGGATTAGGTTGTGTGTTGATGCAGCATGGTAGGGTTGTTGCATATGCGTCCCGTCAGTTGAGACCTCACGAGTTGAATTATTCGACGCATGACTTGGAACTTGCAGCAATCATCTTTGCCCTGAAGATTTGGAGGCATTATTTGTGCGGAGAAAGATTTCAGATCTTCACTGACCATCAGAGTCTCAAGTACCTATTCTCTCAGAAGGAGTTGAATATGAGACAGCGTCGATGGATGGAACTCTTAAAGGACTATGTCTGCGAGATTTTGTACCACCCAGGAAAGGCGAATAAGGTCGCTGATGCACTGAGTAGGAAGTCTTCAGTTGCTCATATGGTACTTAAGGAATGTGGCCTAATTGAGAGAGCGCGAGATTCAGATTTCAAGTTTGAGGTAGGCCACATTTCGAATCTTGTGGCCACCCTTAGAATTGAACCGGAAGTGCAGGTCAGAATCAGAACGCTTCAACAGACGGATTCAGATGTTCAGAAAATCCTACAAGAGGATGCAAAGAAAAGGAAGGCTGACTTTCAGATTTCTGAGGATGAGGTTCTAAGGACGATTGGTTGTACCTGACGATGTGGAGCTTAGAGAAGAAATTCTGTTAGAAGCGCATCGTAGCAGTTATAGCATACACCCTGGTAGTACCAAAATGTATCAGAATCTGCATCAACACTACTGGTGGTGTGGCATGAAGGCGGATATCGCTAAGCATGTCGCCAAGTGTTTGATGTGTCAGCAGGTGAAAGCTCAGCATTGCAAACCGGGAGGACTTTTGCGACCCCTTGAGATCCCAGAGTGGAAATGGGAGCATATCACGATGGACTTCGTGACGGGACTACCGAGGAGCCAGAGAGGGAACGATTCGATTTGGGTAGTGGTCGACAGACTAACAAAGTCGGCTCACTTCATTGCAGTTCGAAGAGACTTGAGTTTGGATAGACTTGCAGATCTATATGTACGTCAAGTGGTTCGTATGCATGGAGTGCCAATTACAATTACTTCGGACAGAGATCCGAGGTTCACCTCTGCTTTTTGGAAGAGCTTGCAATCTGCTTTAGGAACAAAGCTGCAGTACAGTACGGCCTATCACCCGCAGACTGATGGCCAGTCTGAGAGGACAATTCAGACTCTTGAGGACATGCCGCGAGCTTGTGTCTTGGACTTCAAAGGAAGTTAGGAGGAACAACTTCATCTGGTCGAGTTCACCTACAACAACAGTTATCAGCAGAGTATTCAAGTGGCTCCTTTTGAAGCATTGTATGGCAGAGCATGCAGAACGCCAGTGTGTTGGGATGAGGTCGGAGAAAGAAAGATCACCGGTCCAGAGTTGGTTCAGCAGTCAGTAGAGGCAGTTGCAGTTATCAGAAATAGATTGAAAACCGCTCAAAGCAGTCAGAAAAGTTATGCCGATAAGCGTCGAAGGCCATTAGAATTCCAAGTTGGTGAGCACGTCTTCTTGAAGGTGTCACCGGTGAGAGGTACTTCCCGCTTCGGCAAAAAGGGAAAACTGAGTCCGAGGTACGTAGGTCCCTTTGAGATTTTGGAAAGAATAGGGACTCTGGTATATCGTCTTGCACTACCGCCAAAGTTGTCACAGGTGCACGACGTCTTTCACGTGTCGATGTTGAGGAAGTATGAACCTGACCCGACTCACGTTCTAAATTTCGAGGAATTAGACGTGGATGACAAAGTGTCATACGTTGAAAGCCCGGTTCAAATTGTGGATCGCAAAGAGCAAGTTCTGCGCACCAGGACCATCCCAATGGTCATAGTGGTATGGCAGCACCATGGCACTGAAGGAGCAACTTGGGAGACTGAAGAGTCGATGAGAGAATTGTACCCCCACCTTTTTGAGCAAACTGTGTAATGGTTTAAATTTCGAGGACGAAATTTTATAAGAGGGGAAGAGTTGTGACATCCCGATTTTTCTCAATTTTATTTTCAGTCAATTGAGTCGGGCAATTCAATTGTGCATATAGTTCGTCTCTTAAAGTTGGCCACTCACGAGGGAACTAGTCTATTGAGTGAGGTGATTAAGGAATTTTACCGCGTCAAACTTCGGGACTGATCACCCTCGGGTTGGATGCAAGAAAATTTCCCAAAAAGCCACTCAGTGGATTAGGCGTGCTGAAATCGCACCAGATTGAATTCAACCGAAAAATTTGAGATTGAATTTAGAAGTCGGAAGCTCGGTCATGTCACACATCTTATTAGGATCATGGGATAATTTTTGTGGACTTTAATTTGGACTCAATTAGAAGAGAATTGATGGAAATTGAAGTAATTGAATGTACAAGAACTTGGACCCCGGCGGAAAATGAAATTGAACCTATTGGAAGATGTTATGGAGGATTTGAATTAGTGGAGAATGACATCAGCAGGTGATGTCATGGTGGAGGCCAAATTCAAGGAGAGCTTGACAAGTGTCACAAGCCAATTGGCTCACCAAAAGTGGGGATGTCCCTTCCCCCTTGTCTCCATCATCTTCAAGCTTGAGAGGAGAGAGATTGGGAGGGGAAACCGAAGGAGAGAACCAGCGGAAACCGCCCCCCTTCCGTCCGCCCTTCGCCACTCGACCGTCGCCACCGCTCGCCTTCGTCGTCGCCTTCGCCGTCCTCCGCCGTCGCATGCCGTCGCCGTCGCCGCTCGTCTGCGTGCGAAGCCTCGCGCGCGCTCGTCGTGTCCCCGTCGCACCGTCGTCTCTTCGTCCGCTGCTGGTCACCGTTCGCCGAAGCTCCCGTTGCCACCGATTGTCCGCTCAAGCCTCCACCGGTCGTTGCACGAGCTGTCGCCGGTTCTCCTCCGCCGTTTCCCGTCCGTTCAGCCGCCGTTCCGCCACCCCTTCAAGCTTGGTTTGTCGTCGGCGTCGTCGTGCTCTTCGCCGGAGACTCGTCAGAAAGTGATTCCGGTGAGTTTACCTCACTAATCCGCTATTAGCGAGCTAATGACGCCTTAAGTATGTTTAGCTTAAGTTGATTGAGATTAGGTGGATAGATTGGCTTAATTAGTCATGGATTATATTAAAGTGATTAATTAAGGTAAAGTGCGTTTAGTTTAATGGTTAAGTATGTTTATTTTTAAAATAAACCTTGATGTGACTTAAAGGAGTTTATTTATGATTTAAATAAATGCTTCGAAATTGTTGGATTATTTAATAATATATCTTATTTCGAAATTCATTAAAATATTTTAAAAAAAAAAAAACTCGAAAAATTTATTTTGACCACGGTTGCTCAGAATTTTGTGCCGATCATTGCTGTGCTTGTAGAATTTGAAATTGATGATTGGTTATGGCGAATTGAATGTGATTTCAATTTATGAGGATTCTTTATAAAATCCTAAATGTGGAAATTGTGGGGCGGTTGGCCGTGAATACCACCTATTAGAGGTCGTGCCTGATGAGGCCGTGAATACCACCTATTAGAGGTCGTGCCTGATGAGGCCGTGAATTACCACCTGATTACAGGTCGTGCCGAGTGGGGCCGTGATTGCCACTGGTTATTAAATCTTCCTATCAGGTCGAGATGGGCAGCAGTATTTGAATTGTTAGAATGACATGTAATCGGCCGAGTCGATTGATCGCTAAGACGATCCAAGTGGTTGAATTGTTATGATGGTGTGATTGTGCCTTCGTTGTTGAGTTACTAAAATTGCACGTGGTTGAATTATATAAACTATGCTAACCTGCAGATGAAGGCTAAGGCGAGGTAAGTTTTCTGGATGTCGTGGCTAAGCTACTTTGGGGGCGTATTTACTTTCTAATAGGGGTTTAGGAGGGGTGAACTTGCTGAGACAAAGTCTCATCCCGGTTTGGGGAAAAATATTACAGGACCATAGATGGCGGGACCCCCAGAGAAGAATGGCATCCCAGTGCAGATTATCGAGCAGGTGCACACCTTCCCTGATCATGGGAGCCATTGGGTCTATGAGTTGATTAGGACTACTGTATGGATCCAGGAGACTGAAGTTGTTAGGGTACCCCATAGGTATAGGGCTTGGTTCCGTTTTGGGGCCAATGGCTTTAGGATTGGTCCACTGGACAGTTTTGATATCCCATTGGCCGTGATGGATGCTATCTTGGGTGAGGGTGTAGCTGACCTTCCTGATGGTAGGGTGGATGACCCATCGTCTCCGGACCCAGCGTTGTCAGTGGTGGAAGAAGTGGGATCGCCGAGCGAGTCCGATTAGTACTAGTAGGACTGTTCCTCTTTTTGGTGGGCTGATCCATGTTGTGTAGGCTAACCCCTTTTTGATGCACATAAACTTTGACCCATTTTTGGTGCATAGCCCCTGGATCCTGTTGATGTTCGTAAACCTTGTAATGATGATGTATGAAAGTATGTTGTATGATTTTGAATTGATGTTCCTGCTGTTCCTATCCCGTATGCTTTTGTAAGGGGTTTCTTAGTACGTTCCGCTTGCGCATTAAAAGGTAAATTGGGGTCGGCGACACTACCTGGGAATGTCGCATTTACATGACCACGCCGGGTTGTTTCACGTGTCTCGGGGTTCGGGGCATGACAAGCCCAATTGACACGCTACCAATTAGAGTTTATTACGTCCCCTCTCTAGCCTATAAAATGGTAAGTTATACCCATTGGTTGCTTAATCTCATTAAAAGCTACTATATTGAAATAGGTCATAGAGAAGAAGATCTATCATTCTAATATATCTCTGATTATTAAGTTGATCTATTTTTCTTCACGTGAAGCAATGGGTTAAACATATACATTTTAATTCCGTCATGCTTATCAATTTCAGTGTTTTACAATCATATATTGATTCGATTGTTCTTGATTAATTAATTATTTATGTGACTAATTTTCTACATGTGGTATTAGAGCAACTCATATATGATTGTGGAACCCAAAATTATGTATTTTTTTATGAACAAATTCGAAATTTCCCTATTTGAGCCAAATATTGGTGTTATTTTTTCGTGTGGATTTTTTTTCTCGATTGATTCTAAAACCTTAGGGCTTTTGTTCCACATTTTGAGATCTTTCCAACCATATATAATTTGTATAATTTCATTGAGAATTGAGCGAGAATTTTGAATTTGAAATTCTAAGGTTTATACATGAAAAAGTTCTAAAATTTCAAATTACTTGCAATTGATTGATATTCGTTGTAAATTGTTGCATGGTTATTGTTATATATATGTTTTAGCATCTTTTTGTTGCATTAACGTACATGAGGAAACCGAATCTCGTTTTTTCTTTGTTTAATTCATTCTAGTAAATTATATTGATGTTAGAAGCAAGACCCATGGAGAGATTTCAAGAAAAATCAACTTAATTGGTGTTTTTTGTATTCCGGGTCAAAACCGAGTTGTGTGACCCGGTTTTGCAGGGTTTTGGGACCCGATTGGAGATTGAAGATGACCTCTAGTAGGGCCTAGGCCAAAATATGGGCTTTTGTCCATATTCTATTTAAAATTCGGATTATGGGCATGAGCCCATAATCTTGGGGCTATAAATTCACCTAGGCTAGGGCCTAATTAGCCCAGAATCTTATTAAAAGGAGCATGGACTCCTGCGGGTTGGGCCAGAATTTTAGGCTTCGCTAGTCTGGCCCAGCATCTGAAGGGCTGCTCGTGGGTCAGGGCTCACAAGAGGGTCCGAAAGGCTACTCGTGCATCCTAGACCCCATAGGAGGGTCTGAAACATTAAAATAATAAAAAAAATTAAAAATATAATTTAAAAAAAATTAAATATGATCTTGGGAAGCACATGCTGTAAAATGCTTCATATTATTCGATAAATTTTAGGCATAAATTTTTTGGAGTTCCCTATTGATAAAAATTAATATATACAATAACTCACCAAAAGGAGGTTATTGTGTATATTAGTTTGGAAAATAACATGAAGATTAATTCCCACATTTAAAATATTGGGATGTATAATTGAAAAATATTTATTTACCCAAAGGGGATAAATGTTTTGAAAATTGATATTATGGAGATGTATAATTTAAAAGATTTGTCTACCCAAAATAGATGGATCCTTGACAATTATATGTAATTCTCCTTGTTGCTTTATGAACTTCATATTGTGGAAAATAATCGTGCATTATACACTCTACCCAAATGGGAGTTTATAATGCACTAATTATTTTTATTGAATTGCTTATTGCCCATAATTGATCTTATTGCATTACGTGTGACAAACAGTTACATTTACTATAAATAACAACAATGCCACGATCGAAATGTTAATTAGATCAAACTTGAAGAGATAGAAGCAAGATATAGAGTTTGCTCTAGGCATTGTGGATATGGATGTAGCTCTACGTGAAGATGAACCTTCCAAACCCCATGATCAAAGTACTACAGATCAAAAGGCCCATTATGCTAGATGGGAAAATCTAACCGACTAAGCCTCGTTGCTATGAAGAGGTCCATTGCTGAGCATCTCATTAGTGGTTCGCCGGAAGATACAAATGCTAGACAGTTCTTTGAAGTAGTGGGAGAAAGATATAAAGTCTCAGATAAGGCTGAAGCTAGAAACTTGCTGAGTGAGTTAACAAACATAAGGTATGATGCTGCTATGGGTGTTAGAGAATTTATACTGAAGATGGTCCACATTCACTCCAAACTTAAGGCCTATGAAATTGTTGTTTTTGAAAATTATATTGTGCATCACACCTTAAATGTTCTGTCAGCTGAATTCAGCCAGATTAAGACTGCTTATAGTGCTCAAAATTAGACATGGAGCGTTAATACTTTGATTGCTAAATGTGTAACTGAGGAAAAGAAGTTAAAGAATGAGAAGTATGAGTCTGCCCACTTAATTGTAAATGCTAAGTTGAGTTCATCTAGAGGCAAATGGAAGCTTAAATGGTCAAATGCTCATGGTCCAAAGAATGGCTAAGATTTCAAGAAAAATGGGAATCATGGGAGAAATGGAGATAAGGATTTCAAGTGTTTTCACTACAAGAAGTAGGATCACAAAAGAGCCAATTGTTATAAGTTCCAAGCTTGGCTAAAAGTAAGTAAAGAAAATCACCAAGGTGAGTTGTTGGTTTGTTTTGAATCAAATCTAGTTGATGTTCCTTTGGATTCTTGGTGGCTTGATTTTGGTGCTACTGTTCATATGACTACTACCTCATAGGGTCTCACAAATCTAAGAAATCCAAGTCTGAATAGGTCAAAGTTTAAAGTTGGAAACGATATTGGAATTGATGTGGATAGCATAGGGAGAGTTATTTTGAATTTAGATTTTGGTTTTTAGCTTATTTTAAACAATGTCTTTTATGTTCTTGGTTTTAGGAGAAATTTGATATTTCTTTATTCGCTTGACAAAGCTGGATATTGTCTTTATTTTGCGAATAAAAGAGTGGATTTGAGTTATGCTTCCAGAATTATTGGGAATTGTGTTTTGTCTGATGGATTATATGATTATCCTTATCTCCTGATAGACCATATTGTTATTTCAATATTGAGAATAATGTTGCTAAAAGATCATTAATTAAAGAAAGATCTCCATTGCTATGGCATAAGCAATTTGGGCATATCTCCAAAGAAAGGGTAAAGCGACTCATCAATGCTGATATTCTTCCTCCTTTTGACTCAGATGATATTGAGACTTGTCTTGATTGCATGAGGGGAAAATTGACTAAAACCAAGAAGAAATGCGCTACTTGTAGTCAAAATCTATTGGAGATGATTCATACGGATATTAGTGGGTCATACTTAACCACCTTATGTGGAAATAAGTACTTCATCACATTTATTGATGATTTCTCCCATTATTGTTATGTTTATTTAATTAAGGAGAAAATGGATGCTCTTGAAATGTTCAAAGTGTTTGGCACTAAAGTTGAGAAACAATAAGATTGTTAGATCTGATCGTTATAATGAGTATTATGGGCGTTATACTGATACTAGACAATAAATGGGACCGTTTGCTAAATATTTGCACGACAGTGGTATTGTTGCTTAGTATACAATGCTCGGGAGTCCTAAACAGAATGGTGTAGCTGAACGGTGCAATTGCATACTCATGGAGATGAAACGAAGTATAATGGACAGTTTTAATTTGCCTGAATACTTATGGGGTGATGTAATTAAAAAAAATTATATATTGAATCGTGTACCTAGTAAATTGGCATCGAAAACACCTTTTGAATTGTGTACAATGAGGAAACTAAGCTTGAATCATATTTGATTTTGGGGTTGTCCTATAAAGGTGAAAATTTATGATCCTTCTCGGAAGAAGATTGAACTTAGAACTACTAGATGTTACTTTATTGGATACCCTGACCATTCCAAATGGTATAGGTTCTATTGTCTTACTTGTGGCTAGGGGTGAGCGGTTCCCGGTTCCGGTTTGGTTCCGTCTGGAACCTGGAACCTACCCTCAGGTACAGGTTTCTCATTTTTTGGAACTTGGAACCTACCCGTCGGAACCAAGAACTTGGAACCTACCCTGTTACAAGTTCCAGGGTCGGTTCTAGGTTCCAACAGGTTCTTTTTTTTTGTTCATTTTCAGATTTGAAAAGCTCTTTTCAAACAATTGACAGTTAGGCTCGTAGGATTAAAACAACGCGACAACATGCATCATCAAGCACTGTTCAGAAAACTCTAGGTTGATACCCACAAGGTTGTGAATTAATTAAAGCTTCATTCATGAAGCAGCACATAAAATAGGGAATAGCATGCACAAAATCTTGGCATATCTGTACATGAATATCTCCATATCATAACCAGAACTTTAGATTGATGTATAAAATCCCAGAAACATCAGTTCAAGCACCAATCCAAGGAGGAGGTTGTCTAGATGTCATTGATAAACCTTGAATAGATAGATCACCCCGGGATGCAGCAGAGTTTCCTACCTGAAAAGCATTTTTAGTGGATACGGATACCATTAGAAGTCACAAAGTATATGGAGCTATAGAGTATAAACGAAAGAAAAATGAAATCAAGATAATGTTCCCTAGTATTACCCTCAAACTACTTCCGTGACGCATGTTGCCTGAGGGCTCTAAGGTTTCCAGCATTCCCCTAGAAGAAGCTGATATCCCAAGATTGAGATCAAGACCACGGTCACCATCTGCATCAATTGCATTAGAATACTTCATCAACCTTTTGTACTTGGCCGGAAACCAATCAATCTTTAGCCGTGAGGGAAATAAACAGGGCTGCAGGTCGAAAGACTCAGAGAAAAGAACCCAAGATCTAAAATGGATACACTTAAATCTTCTAAAACCATGACAACACTTCAAAAAGAGACAATCTGAGGTTTACTTTCACTGGCAATGTCAAACCACAATATCAAAACAAATAACATGAACAAAAAAGATAAGTGCAACTCTCAGACGATGGCATTGGCTGCACTGGCAATTCTCGGCCACAGGTTTGCACACTCTTTCTCGATCGGACCAGTAATGGCAAAATCTAAAAATTATTAGAAGAGGATGAGATACAAGGATCATGGAGAAACACTGTCCACAATAGCGACTCTGATTTAAAATTCGGGCCAAAAGCTTTCATCAGTCAAATTCGTCTTGCCTCTAAAACCACACTATTTGTATCAGGAAGCCTAGTCCTGTGAAAGTATCACTACTTTCCTTTCTATGGATATGTCAATATTGCTCAATAACTCTCCACTTCAGTTCATTGAATCAAAGCATGTAAATTCATGAAAACCTTTGCACGTTGTGAAGAGAACTATACCTTTCATTTCTCCTTTTGGATTCACAATGACCTTGGCATTATTTGCAAATGTAATTACTTATAGAGTCAGAAAACAAAACATACTGCCAGCACACAAGAAACGGGGGTTTACCTTGGGAACAAATCAGGTCCTTTTCCTTGACTGTCAATGAGACAACCTTGACAAAAAGGGCCAAGGATTACCCATCAACATGTGCTAGCTAATCTACTTCTTGTCATGATTAGTTGATCGAAATGTCGTCGCTCCACCTTTTGGCTCCCGAGGGAGTGACTCTTCACCCTGGTTTCGGTTCATGTTCTGGACACGCCCCCGACGAAGGCGAAGGTTCCTCAAAGGATCCTTAAAGCGGACTTGTGCTGGACGGCGTCTGTCAATGTTTCCTCCTCCTCCACCCCCCATCAGCTCAGACTACGTTGCTTGACCCTTTGCACGACTTGTACTACTGATGCAACATAACAAATGCATCTAATGTGCAATCACTTAATAGAGTGGTCCAGAAAATGAAAATAAAAACAAGTGAAAAGATGTCGGTAGAGTTTGTTGAGCCCAGATGGAGCAGATGTCACAATAGAAGCAACGAGACATCTTTTAACGAAGGACACTCTCACTTTTCCAGACTCGTGATTGAATCAACCATAGATGTATGGTGGATACCTGACTAATTATGGCATGGACGGCGCGGCGAATACAGCGGCGGTCGCGGCTCAACCCATAGCCAAGGGGGGAAGAGCTCGATTCTGGCGGAGGCGGTGGCGATTTGAAGCAACGACGGCCTAAACGGCTGAGCGAGCGAGCGGCGGCAAGAGGTGGTGACGGTGGCTTGGGGACGGCAGCAGTGGCTCACGGCGGCGAGGGGTAGTGTGGACGGCGCGACAACTTGTCAGGCTCAACGGCGAGACGGCTCGTCGGACGAGCGGTGGGTGGTGGTGGTTCGGTGGCCAAGAGGTGGTGGTGAGTAGGGCTTGGGGCGGGGATGTGGTGGTGGGTGAAGCAGCAGCCAACAAGAGGAAGGAAGAAGAAGAAGAGAAGAAGGGGGGTTTCGGCCGGCCGAGAGAGGGGGAAAGAGAAGAGAAAGAGAGAGAGAAAAGAAAAGAAAAAAGTTAGGGGGCAAGAAGTGACGTGAGGAGGAAAAAGGGGAGAAAAGAAAGAGAGAGAGAGAGAGAAAGAAAGGGAAAGGGGGGAGAATCGATGGAAGGAGGGGGAAATCACGTGGGGAGGAAGTGAGGGTTTTTTTTTAAAAAAACTCGACCGCTTCCGGTTCCCAGAAAAAGGGAACCGAGAACCGGAACCGGTCTCTTTGGAACCGAGAACCGAGCCGGAACCTCCGGTTCTACCCGGGAACTGTGCTCACCCCTACTTGTGGCACTAAATCGTTGAATCCCAAATTACAAAATTCTTGGAATTAGATGTTGTTGAAAAGAGTTTTTCTCAATCTTTCGAAAGGGAAGAACCAAACAAAATGGTCTCTATTTCATTGCCCATCTTGAATGATGATTCTATGCGAAAGCCCTATAGAATGGAAATTCAGCAAGAAGCATATATTGGAGATACGACAGTAGATTCTTCTATTATAAATTAAATTCCCCAAACAAATGATGTGACTCCACAAATGCCTATGCGAAGATCACAGCGACAAAAAAGACCAACACTTTTAAATGATTATCATGTCTATCTTGGAGAAGCTGATTTTGACATTGGAAATATAGTTGATCCGGCGACCTTCAAAGAAGCTCTTAATAGTGATCAGGCAGATGAATGGTTAGAAGCGATGAAGGACAAGATGATTTCCATGTCAACTAATCAAGTATGGGAACTTGTTGATTTACTTGATGGGCATAAACCGATCGGCTACAAATGGGTATTCAAAACCAAGAAAGACAATAAAGGCAACATAGACAAATTCAATGCAAGGTTAGTCCCAAAGGGGTACACTTAGAGAGAATGCATTGATTATACTGAAGTCTTTTCTCTAGTGTCCACTAAAGACTCTTTTTAGATAATCATGGCATTGGTGGATCATTTTCACTTAGAGTTTCACCAAATGCATGTCAAGACAGCCTTTCTAAATGGAGATCTAGATGAAGAAGTATATATGCAGCAACTTGAAGGGTTTAAAGAAGCCGGGAAAAAGCATATGGTGTGCAAATTTCAGAGGTCTATCTATGGTTTCAAACAAGCATCACGTCAGTGGTACTTGAAATTTCACAAGGTTGCGAGATCATTTGCCTTGAAGAAAACGAGTTTAATCAATGCATCTACATGAAAATAAGTGTGAGTAAACATATTTTCTTAGCACTTTATGAAGATGACATTTTACTTGATAGTAGAGATATTGATCTATTGAATGACACAAAAAAAAATTTGTCTACAAAGTTTGATATGAAAAATCTTGGGGAAGCCTCTTTTGTTCTAGGCATTGAGATTCATCGTGACAAATCTAAGAAGGTTAAGGTTTATCTCAGAAAAGTTATATATATATTGTTTTTGAAAAATTTAATATGCAGACCTACAAGTTAGGTGAAGCTCTTGTTGTGAAAATAGATAAATTGAGCATTAGACAATGTCCCAAGAATGATGTTAAAAAAGAAGCAATGAAGAATGTTCCATATGCTAGTGCAGTTGGCAGTCTTATGTATGCACAAGTATGTACCAGACCTAATATTGCTTTTGCTGCGAATACTCTTGGAAGATATCTGTCGAATCCAGGTCATGAACATTGGGTTGCAGCTAAAAAGGTAATGAGATATCTATACCGTACAAAAGACCTCATGCTCGTGTATAGAAGATTTAAGGACCTAAAGGTAATTGGATATTCAGATGATGATTTTGCTAGTTTTTCAGATGATAGAAAATCAACTTCTTGATATATTTTTATGATGGCTGGAGCTGCTATATCTCGGAGGAGCACAAAGCAAACCTTGATTACGAACTCTACAATGTATGCTGAGTTTGTAGCATGTTATGGCACATCAATTCAAGCTGTTTAGCTTAGAAACTTGATCTCAGAATTGCGAGTTGTGGATTCTATTGCTAGACTTATGGTGATCTATTGTGACAACACTGCGGCTGTGTTTTATTCCAAAAAAAACAAGATTAGCAATGTCTCCAAACATATAGAGATCAAATATTATACTATTAAAGAGTTGGTTTAAAATCGAGACATTGTGATCGAGAATATCATAACTGAGTCTATGTTAGTTGATCCTCTAACAAAAGGCTTACGACCCATTTTGTTTAAAGAGCATGCAAAGAATATGGATGTTTTAGATTTTTTTTTTTTTTGATTTCTTTTGTTAGTAGGAGCTATATAATTTATATTTCTGAATATTATAGTTATATGCAAACTGATAATACTTTCATGATGTCTATTAAAGCATTTATTTTCAGTGATCATTATTGTTGATTCTATTGTTATGCTTTCTCCTGTTGATTGAGAAATTGAACTATAAAACAGTATCTTTAAACAAAATTTTAGTTTAAAGACGACTGGATGTCACTAATTATGTTTTTACCAAAAAAAAGATGTCACTAATTATGAGATCTCATGTTAGATTGTGACATGATTGTGCAATTTAATGTTGTTTAGAAATTTTGCTAATGCAGTTTTATGTCGTTGAGAAATTACATTGAGAACCAATAAGAAATAGTGTATATTTTGATTATAAGTCAGCATTATTTCTTATTACACTATTAGGCCCATGATCCATGAAAATATAATACTTATTATATGTGATTATGGAATGTCATGTATTATGGTATTTTCTTAACATATTGATCTCCATAATCATATACTGAGATTATATAAGATTGGATTGGTTATGAGATATCGTTACTGAAATATTATATTTTAAAGTTGTGGTCACATAAAATAAAAGTTTCAGTTATTAACTTGACAGTGTCGTTTTAAATATAAAATCTTTTTCAAAATAAAAATAAGTTAATTAATGTAGTGCCCAAATGAGAGAATGTTGGAAATTTCCTATAATATGGGCTTACATTAATTAATTAATTTTCTATTTTAAATAATTGATTTAATGGATATTCAAATATTTATTAAACCCTTAAGTGATTTTATTCAATTGGGTTTTGACATCTATTAATAATGAGTCTAGCTGAGCAGCAAAGTATAGACAATTGTGTTTAACTGAAGTCCGTAACGGGAAAGGCCTAGTTAACATGCTATTAATTAAAGTTTGCTAGGTCTTCTCTCCAGCCTATAAAAGGGTAGTTATACCTATCAATTGTTTAATTCCATTGAAAGCTACTATATTAAAATAGGTCATAGAGAAGATGATCTAGCATTCCAATAGATTTTTGATTATTAGGTTGATTTATTTTTCTTCAAGCGAAATAATGGCTCAAATAGGTACGTTTTAATTCCGATGTGCTTATCGATTTCAATGTTTTATAGTCATATATTAATCTGATTGTTCTTGATTAATTAATTATTTATGTGAATAATTTTCTACACATAATTCTAATTTGGAGAAACCATGAGAGAGGGAGGGAGGAAGGGAGGGAGGGAGAGAGAGAGAGAGAGAGAGAGAGATCTTGTGGAAGACGGCAAGTGTTCTTCTTCCGGTCTCTGTGACTCTACAGATCTCATCACCCTCTCTCTCTCTCTCTCTCTCTCTCTCTCTCTCTCTCTCTCTTCTATACACTCTTCATCTTTTTCTATTGGCTTTGCTTTTCTTGATTTCTCCAAGGCCTGTTCTTGTTTTAGCCTCTCAGTTGGGCCCCACCCTTGACCTCCTCTCTTCCTTCCCCCATCATGATCTCCACATTCTCCTTCACCCTCATGCTTCTCCATTCCTCCTGATCTACAACACACACAAACATTCTCTCCCTCTAGAAAAGATGAAAACAAGGGACGGAGCAGCCATCCATCTAACTTATGTCTTTTTGGCATTTTTCATTTGTGCTCTCATTTTTAGCATTCCAACAATAGGTGAAGTAGTAGTTGTTCTCATTTGTTCAACATATATTCTTTTACTTTTCCTTTCATTGTTTTACGAATCACTGGGACTTTGAGATAAAGATAGTTGCAGATATAAAGTGCACTGTCTTTGATTTGTTTGTGCGTGTGGTGGATATGGTTGAAAATATGTCTTGAGTTTGAGCCTGTAATAAAACCGGACTAACGAGAATACGTGAACTCAACCACATGCGAGTCAAAGCAGTACATGTGAATTGATCAGCCAAAATTGTTAAAAGAAGATTGCATGCGGATTTCATCTATGAGTCGCAAGTGTGAAGAGGCTAATGTGCGGCTTCTTTTATTGTCTTCTACTCATCTCTGTAGGTTGGACTTTTGAATGGAGGAAAGTGGTCGGCCCACTTGCATGCGAGGATGGGTGTTCCCTTTCTTGTTTTCTGCCAATGCCATCATTGTTGACTTTGAGAGAAGAAGAAAGAAAGCTTCATACGTCCATTTTCTCCTCTCCTTTAATGCATGCACATGCATGGACGCCCATGGATTATGGTGGGCTTGCTTTTTCCTTTCTTTCTATGAAGAAGACTTTCAGCATGTTGCAATAAATGATGAAGACTCTCTTTTATATTATAAAAGAGAGAGATGTCCAACGGAGAAGAGTGCGCCGAGCCAAGTTTTAGTGGCTGAGAGAGAGAGCTTTGAGACTGTAGAAGAGTGCAGAGAGTTCTCTTGGGTGAGGGATTTTCTTGTTGTAAATTATAGCTGAGTGTTTTAGCCAATTAAATTCTTGTGAGTAGAATTTGTTTAATTTCTTGAGTGAGGTTTCTTTATGAATTGTGACGGGCTAAACACTGTGTGAGTTATTTGGGTGTAATTTGGGGCTAGGAAACTCTAAGAGTGTGTTTGAGTACTCGAGTGATTGTAATATTTAGTATATCGCTTGTTTCTATAGTGGAATTCCATACTACTCTCCTCGTGGACGTAGGTTTCGATATTTGGACCGAACCACGTAAATCCGGTGTACGATTCCCTTTCCTTCATTCCAACAATTTTATCCGATTCACTGATCCATATTCTGCGCAATAGATAGATTGGGGGAAAAAAGGGGAGGAGGGGGGTCATGCGCTGAATAGGGAAAAAAAAAGAAGGAAAAGAAGAAGAGTAAGCTTCAAGATGCCAGAGATTGCAAGACATGTTCACTGTGTACACAATTCATCTCTTTTTCTTGGATAATGAAACGGGATGCATTTCCAGTGCAATGGTTATATTTAAATCAAAATCATGGAAGTACAAAAAATTAAGTTCATTTAGATCTAAACAAATTAGTAGGTTAAAGCTCAAGAAAAAAGGACCATAATTTTTCCTACAAACGCAAACTTCTAGTTTAGTTTTGTTGGATTTTGCGGAAGCTTGTGTGTACAAATGTGTGAAACATGGCAAGGAACCAGCAATGATGTGTATGTGAGTGGACTGTTATAGCGAGGGAACTCAGGGTGACAAAAGAAAGACTTCTATTATGTTAGTTGGTTTTATAAAGGAAGGAGCGTTTATGGTTTTCAACTAGTTAGAGTAGACGTCCACCAAATCCTATTTATAGGCATAGGTCATCGCCTCTTTCTTGACCGACTTAGATAGCTAGATAACACTAGACATTTCTTTACTCTTTAAGTTTTTCTCTACAAATATTGATCGACATCTCTTGCTCACAAAGTCTAATGACTCGCCACTATTTTCAACTAATTCAGCTATCTTCCTGCTAGCTTTTCTTTCTTCCTACGTACACTGTTGCCAACTTGGACAAATTGTTGCTACCGTCTCTTTCCTTATTTCTCAAGCATACTTCATTCTTAAGCATGCGTAGGCTAGTGTATTCTTGGACTTTCCGAAAATGGATCACCTTTTAACACTCCTCCTTGATCCATTTTTGTGATAATCTGAGCATCCTTCTCAATGTCTCAAATTTTGTTGTTGGTAGTGCTTTAGTGAATATTTCTGTGATTTGATCTTGGATCTTGCAATACTTCAGCTTGATCTCTTTGTTTTATACTTCACGAATGAAGTGATATTTTATGTTGATATGTTTAGTTCTTCCATGAAAGACTCGATTCTTTGATATGGCGATCACGGACTTGTTGTCACAAAATATTGGAGTTGATTCCATTTGTGGTTCTCCAATGTCTTCAAGAATTCTTCGAAGCCACCTTGCATGACTAATAGTTGTAGCAGCTACGACATACTCTGCACTGTAGTGGCTTATGCCACTGAGTCTTGGATTGGGCAATATCTCAAGTAAGTTAATCTCAGAGTGTCACAATACGGTATCAAAGTAGGGCCCTTTTTAGTAGAGTGGGGTTCAAGGACAAACCACAAGGAAGCCGATGGGCTTGTAACGACCAAATTCAAAGAGGGTGGGGAGTGTTCACCAGAACTAGAGGGTTTGGATAATAAGTAACTCCTAACAAGCTTCTACAATGACGAAGGGAGCATAATTGAATCAAATTGCACACCAAACATGGTGACAATATTCTTGGAATATGCATGTGAAATTGGGATTAATTCACAAGGTACATCTTTTCACGTAACGGAAATGTTCCAATGTTAAAACTTGCTTAGGTAAAAACACTATGGGTGCGTTTGTTTGTGTTTCTGTTCAAAAATTGTTTCGGGGAATAGAAATAGAGAAAACTATTTTTGTTCTAAGGAACAGTTTTTGACCAGAAAAACGCATTTGGTAAACTTATTCCGGGAATAAAAAATGAATAAAAACACGTTTGATAAATTTGTGTTCTTTTTTTGTTTCTTTTAATTTTTTTAATATTTTATTTTATTTTATTTTCTTTCTTTTTTTTTTTTTTTTTTTTTCTTATTTTGGCCAGCGGCCTCGCCTAGCCACGGTGAGGCTCGCCGGCCCCCGACGAGGCCGAGCCTCACCGTGGTTGGGCGAGGCTCGGCCCCGCCTTGGCTGGGCGAGCTCGAGCTTGCTGAGCCTTGCCGGTGGCTAGGCGAGCTCGGCCTCGCCGGATTTGGGCGAGCTTGAGCTGGCCCAACTAAGGCGAGGCTGAGCCTTGCTAGGGGCCGGCGACACTTCGGCGAGGTCGCCGGCCCTCGACAGCTAGTCGCCGGCCGTGGCCGAGGCCGACGACCAGCCAAAGAAAAAAGAAGAATAAAAGAAGAATAAAAAAAAGAGAAGAAAGTCTTTCTTGTGTTTTTGTTCTTTCAATTCTTCAAAAAGTGTTTCTGGAACAAAAAAACAACTTTTTTCGTTTCTTATTTCTGTTCTTTTTTTGTTCCCGGAAACAAAAAAACATATTTGGAACAAAAACGCAAACAAACGCCTTTCTGTTCTTTTTTTGTTCCCGAGAACAAAAGAAAACAGAATTTTTGTTCATAAACAGAAAAAAAAAAAAAAAAAAAAAAAAAGAACACAACCATGCATGCCCTATGAGGATGAGTGATCTCTTGGGAAAGTGACTACCCATACGTCAAAGGACAAAATTGTGAAACATGGTATAGGACAGATGAAAGTGAAGAATATCTTGAGAATGTCGCAATTAAACTTTTCAATAATTCGTGTAGTGTTGCTAGTATTAGGTGCACAAATACAATGAAACGGAGAGTAAATATGAGAAATTGAAATCAAGAAACAAAGTATATTCATTTTTATCCTTAAATTAGGATTACATTTAGTAGAAGATTCCGCTATAATTAGCAACTCCCACCTCTCTCCATATAACTCTTAGTTATAAGAGAAATAGATTATATATAAGTGGCACAAGAAAATTCTAGGGGCCGAGAAGACCCTAGACTACTCAGTAATCATTTATGGGTTCAAACTCAAACTATCAAGAAAATACGAGTCTAAACTATAAAATTCCCCTAGCAACCCAAGGTTGCTGCCCCTTGCAATCCTTGTCTTTTTGTAGATGAGGAGTCTGAATCAAACTCCAACAAATCATTCCAATTCCATGTGTGTAAATTTACCGACCGACTAATACAGTAACATTACAATGGGTCTAGAAATAACCATGACATTTATGACACAACTCGCTTTCATGACTTCAAAGCGTACTTATTTAAGATAGATTGTCTTAATAAAAGCACGCGTCACCTTACTCAACACCTAAGATTAGCGAGAAATATAATTAATATCTAACTATGTTTTTTATCTACCCTTTTGTCATTCGGACTTGACATTTTCAAGCAAAACTGGCAAAAGTTCACCCCACATCGAATTGAACAAATTATAGCCAATTTGAAGGAAAAAGGAAAAAGTTAAATGCACGAGAATTAAGTTGACTTGATCGCAAAAATAATGAACTCAGTCCATAGCTGTCCAATCCAAAATTTGAAACCGACCCGACCCATAACCCCTTACTCTTCGAATCCAAGAAAACGTCATTTCAAGAAATGGTCAAACCCCATACAGCTTATAAATTTGTCTTGACAGTCCCCCCTCTGGGGCAATTCTATAGTTTGCTAATTAATTTTTCATATAAGATATAGTCTAGCAAATCAATATCAAATGGCCATTTGTAACAAGAGCATATCATATATAATTCGAATAGGGTTCACCAATAAATACGAATAATTAACTAATTATTTCTAAGAAAGAAATCCCTAAAAGAAAATATTATGTAAGTTATAAGTGGGAAAGAGTAGAGAGGTCTAACTATTTGGGCTCGCCAAATTGACAAAAGAGTCGTAGGCTCACAGGCGGTGGCGCATGTCACATGTGGTAATAGTAAATACTTTTTTAAATTGTAATTTTCAAAATTGAATAGAACTCGTTTATTTAAATATTTGTTCACAAAATACCATATTCATTTCTGTAGTTCTGCCACTTGTTTATTTACATATTCATTTCGGTGATTCTACGCCAGGAGCGTAAGTATGAAGTGATGTGATGTGACAATATTTACGCAGCATTTGGATGTTTCACATATACAAATTCAAATAATAGAAAAGGTCAGGCTCATGGCCGGAGACAACTCCTTGTGTTCTACGGTCAAATTTTCAACAATTCCGACCTCTTCTCATTTTACATCGCGTACGCGTACTTCGCATGTATAAATAAGCAACCTAAAGAACCTCCAATCTCCATAACCAAAACCACTCCAATTCTCAAGCAATCCTCTCAAAACCGTTGCATACATACATTTGAAAAACACCAAAAAATTAATGGCCGCATTACAAGCTTCCTCTCTCTTAGTTTCTTCTTCTTCCTCCTCCTCATCGGGTTGCTCTTCGAAGCGAACGATCACTGCTTCAATCCAATTCCTGAAGCCCTCAAAACTCAGGCTCGTAGGTGATCCAAGTACTGTGATCACGAAGAAGCTACTCGAGGATTTGAGCAACAGGAATGGTTATGCCTTCACAGAGCCACTCCAAATGGATGTCAACCGGACAGACAGGCGTTTGGAGATGCGCCTATCGCCTACTTCTTCTATTGAAATGACGAAGAAGCTCTATGCGATCCTGGAGGCTGTCAAAGATAGAGTGGAGATGCACGATAACATTGGCGCACAACGAGACAACTGGAATAAGCTCCTGTTGAAATCAGTCAACATGATGACTCTCACTGCCACCACCATGGCTGCGATGGCTGCAGCTGCGCCGGCTCCATCGCTGAGAGTATGCTCTGCTCTCTTGTTTACGGCGGCCACTGGGATGTCGCTCATCATGAGCAAAATCCAGCCCTCACAGCTGGCTGAAGAGCAACGCAATGCCTCGAGGTTGTTCAAGCAGCTCCGGAGTGAGATCGAGTCAATGCTTGCGCTCCAATCTCCGACTGAAGCAGACGTGAAGGAGATGACGGAAAAGGTGCTGGCCCTTGATAGGGCTTATCCACTGCCTTTGCTTGGAGCGATGCTTGAGAAATTCCCCGCAAAATTTGAGCCCGCCGCATGGTGGCCTAGGGTTTCCTACAACAACGACCAATCCCGAGGGGGGAAAACTTTCGCAAACAGTGAGCGAAATGGATGGAGCAGGGACCTAGAAGTGGAGATGAGAGCCATCGTCCAAGTCCTCAAGAACAAAGATAAGCAAGACTACTTGAGGCTCGGGAATCTGGCGCTAAAATTGAATAAGATGTTGGCGGTTTCCTCTCCTTTGCTAACCAGCATCGCTGCGGCTGGCTCAGCCTTTGGTGGCTCAGCGGCCACCACTGTGGCAGCCATCGCCGGTGCAATAGCAGCGATCATCAACAGCTTCGAGCATGGAGGCCAGGTTGGTATGGTCGTGGAGATGTACAGAAACTGCGCGGGGTTCTTCGATCTCATGGAAGAGACGATGGAAGCAACCCTTGAAGAGCGAGACTATAGCAAGAGAGAGAATGGAGAGATGTTCGAGATGAAGGTGGCGATGAAGCTGGGGCGGAGCTTGTCGGAACTCCGAGATTTAGCAAGAAAATCAATGGCTTCTTGTATAGAAGGGACCGAGGTGGATGAGTTTGGAAGCAAGCTTTTCTGAACTCCTTTGTACAAAGATATTCAGTGTACATATAATACACGTATCAAAGATGAATATTTTTCATTTTTTATTTCTCGGTACATATGTATATTTTGTGGCAGAGAACGTAAAATGATCGAAGTGTCAAAATTCTTATTTCCTTTTAATTACTGAAATGGATATATGCTTCAAGCTAGCTTGATACGATATACTCTTTTTCATGATATGGACACAATCCAATCGTTGAATTTTTTAAATGTCTCCTGCCGAAAGCCACTTTGAATTTTCCGAAGGTTTTGACCTCATTGGCACGTGCAGACTCTTTGCCCTTTGTTTATGGGAGTTGACTTTTGCTTTGTTGTGTCCCCCTTTAAAACAGCAATCTGAGCACGTCGTAATCCTTGATTAGAGTGTTTAAGATAGCACGCCGAGTGGAAGGAGATCACACACATGTTCCATGAATAAACAGCATTTGATACTTTAATACGACAGTTTTTGCACAATAGAATATCCAACCTAAAAGTTAAGCTAATAGGTAGAAGAAAATCAAATGTATGTAATGAACAATTTTAGTCTTTTTGTATCAAATATTGTGACTTCGATTTTTACCAAATATATATTGTGTGACTTAGAATTGGTTTTGCCCTCAAGGCGCGTGTGTTCCTTAAATGCTCGAGTCACTACTCCGTTCAAGCTCGAGCTCAAGCAATCCACTAGAAAATATATGTTCCTAGTAACATTTTGCTGCCCTCGAACTATTAGATACATTACATAGATGGGCTCATATTTTAATTAATCGCAACACCATTCCTACTATAAATATCGACATCGTGGTAATTACCCTCGAACAATCTTAACCTAATTAAGACTATCTCCCCTAAATTAACTTAGTCATAGAAGTCTGAACATACAATAGTAGAAGGACGAATTTGCCGAAAAATTGGTCATAAAATTGAAAAAGAGGGAAAAAACACGCGTACACGCACGCGTTTCGCCCCTCACGTGTCCAACATTAAGTGATCTCGAATGATTCGAGGTTTAAGGCTAAAATTGAACGACATAGCATGTCATTTCTGACTGGAGCGTCGTCCTTTTCCAGGCCATTTTGTTTCCTGTCTCTCCCATTCGCATAAGATTCAACGGTGCACTGCTTTGTTGTTTTCTTGAAGTTCACATTTGGCATGATTCTTGGACCATAGGGAAGTATACCTCCCACCACGCCGGAGGAATTTTGAAGGATCTTTGAGGAACGGATTCTCGATCTCTTGATGACCTTAACTCACCCGTTTGATAGTAGAGTCCATAGATTTTTGTACGTTGCGATATTTTATGTAGAGGTTACGAAAAGTTACTGTGAAATTACGGCCAATTAAAGATCCGAGAATTCCTTTCTCGAGAGAATTTGTATAGAAGCTATGAAAAGTCTCTCTCTCTCTCTCTAGTATACCCGCGATGCATCAAGGTAGGCAAAAAGGAGCATCTTAACAACGGTCATCTAATGCTTATCAACTCTTTCAAAAAGTTTTACCGGCACGGAAAAAACCATCTTCTTTTTATAATAAAATAATAGTCGCATATGCTCTAGTGCCAAAATTAACGTGTCTCCAAAGGTGAATCCACGTGGAATTTGAGTGAATAATTTTCAATTTAGTCAAAAATCGAAGTTAAACCAAAATGAGCAATTTAAGCTCCTTTTCTTTGTTACAAGAATCAAGGAATGAAAGAATCATGTTAATGAGCCTAACTTGTACATTTATGTACTACACTCTATCTATCTTCAACAGCCTCCAGGATCGCATAGAGCCTCGTGGTTGTTTCAATAGAAGAAGTAGGCGATCGGCTAGGTGAACGGCGCGGCTCAGAAGGACTAACTTTCTCCACGACCTCCATTTGTAAGGGCTCCGTGATGGTGTAACCGTTCCTGTTGCTGAACTCCTCCACCAGCTTCCGCGTCATCACCGAGCTCGCATTGGAGAGGCGGAGTTTAGGGAGCTTCGGGACATGGATTGAAGCGGAGACCCTTCTCTTCAAAGGACAACCCGAAGAGGAAGAAGGGATCAAGAGTGAGGAAGCTTGCAAAGCGGCCATCAATGGAGGCGATTGGTCTTGTGTCGTCGGTTTCAAGAGGGTTTGGTTGAGAATCTGGAGTGGGTTTGTTTATGGATGTTGGAGGTTCCCCATCTCGGTTTGCACTTATATAAGCTGGAGCAAGGGACGTGAATGCGAGGGAGAAGAAGTCGTAAGCTGCGGAAAACGTTGACTGGGGAACGCAGGGGTTTGACTCAGCCAGCTCAGTAGCCTGACGCGGTCGTGGGGACCTTTTCCTATATTGCATATTAGGGTCAAGCTTCAACCGTCAAGTTCAACGGCTCCGGTTTTAGCCCATTCAAAGGCTCGTTCTCAAGCAGTTTGCCCGGGTCTAGGCCAGGGTCTGATCTCTTCTTGCTCTTGCATAAAATCACAAGAACCGTGACCCCACCTTGCACATGTTTGACCTAAACCCAAAGATTAGTAATGATTCAAATGCCCAATTATTAGGGTTGTACAAAATAGACCACCCAAACTAAAAACTGCCTAGACCATATTAGAATGGATCAGCTGATTTGATTTAGTTTTCGGGAGTGTCGATCTAGTTCCAATTCCTAAAAATGGAATCGATGTTCAAGCGGTCTGATTCCTGATTCCAAGAGAGAACTAAACCAAACCGATTGAAAATATACATTTTATTATTTTATTATTTCTTTAAAAATTAATAAAATGTGAATGAAACACTATCTCGATCCGGTTTGAAGTGGTGAGAAAAAAAAGTAATGGGAAAAAGTAGTGGAAAAAATAAGTGACCAGTTCCATTGAATTCGGCCAATGGTATGGTCCGATTCCCAATTCCACTTTAGAACTAGACTAGAGAAACCGAACTGGATTGAAAATCGATCACCCGTATTAATTGCATGCGAGGGTATGAGTTTGGAATTCATCTTTAGGGAGCAGGAAGGTAAGCCAATCTCTTCGCTCATATTCGCCCTCCCATCTCAACAATCGCCCCATCACAACAAGACGGAATTACACTCGACACAGTTCAATTAGATAGGCATTGTAATAGCAAGAGAGAGAACGGAGAGATGTTCGAGATGAAGGTGGCGATGAAGCTGGGGCGGAGCTTGTCGGAGCTCTGAGACTTGGCAAGAAAATCAATTACTTCTTGTATAGAAGGGACTGAGGTGGATGAGTTTGGAAGCAAGCTTTTCTGAACTTCTTTGTACAAATATATTCAGTGCACATATAATACAAGTGTCAAACAAGAACACTTTCATTCTTTAATTCTTGGCACATATAATTTGTGTGGCAGAGAACGGAAAATGATATGCTTTAAGCTAGCTTGGTACGGTACACTTTTTTCCACGATGTGGACGCAATCCAGTGGGTGAATTCTTGAATGTCTTCTGCCGAAAGCGGCTTTGAATTTTCCTATGATGTTGACCTCATTGGCATCTCTTTGCCCTTTGTTTTTGGGCGTTGACTTTTTTGCTTTGTTGTCCCCCCCAACCCAGAACAGCATTTTGAGTATACCTTAGTTCTTGATTACAGGGTTTAAGATGGCATGCGGAGTGGAGGGAGACCACACGCGTACCCCCTAGATGAACGGCTTTTGATAATATGACACGACATTTTTACATGCTAGAATGTCCAATCTAAATATTAAGCTAATGAGTAGAGAAAGGCCATATATAATGAACATATAAATCTCATTAATGATGTAGATTGCTCTAACGATTTTGGTCTTTTATGTCAATCGTTGTAGCTTAGAGTCAGTTTTGCCCTCAAGGCATGTGAGTTCCTTAATGCTTGTGCTACTACTCCGTTCAAGCTCGAGCTCGGGCAATCCACTGGATTATACATGCTCCTAGTAACCTTTTGCCCCCTCCAACTATTACATACGTTACATTGATGAGCTCGCATTTTATTTAATTGCGACACCTTCCCTACTATATAAATGGACAACGTAGTAATTACCCTCGTAATAATTAAGACGATCTCCCTTAGTCAGTCTGAACATACAGTGGAACAAGGACGAATTTGCAGAAAATTTGGTCATAAAATTAATACGCAGTCTTTGTGGGTAAGGGGCCGCGCTGCATAAGATTACATAACAAATTTTCCTAAAAATAATTAATCTTAAATGTATGAACAGCCAGAAAGATCTCTGTGTGTGTGTGTGTATATATATATAAACATGCAGGTGTACGCGCACGTGTGTTGCCCCTCACGTGTTCATCATCAAGTGATCTCGAATTATTCGAGGTTTAAGGCTAAAATTAAATGACACGGCATGTCATTTCTGAGTGGAGCGTCGTCGTTTTCCCATAAGATTCAACGGCGCACTGCTTTGTTGTTTTCTTGAAGTTCACATTTTGCATGATTCTTTGACCATAGGGAAATATACCTCTCACCACGCGGGAGGAATTTTGAAGGATCTTTGAGGAACGGATTCTCGATCTCTGGATGACCTTAGGATGACAAGAGGGCTGATCTCACCCGTTTGATCGTAGATTCCTTAGATTTTTGTATGTTGCAACATTTTATGTAGAGGTTACGAAAGGTTACTGTGAAATTACGGCCAATTAAAGATCCGAAAATTCCTTTCTTGAGAGATTTTGTATGGAAGTTATGAAAAGTTATCAGAAATTATGGCTGGTCGAGATCCGGGGATTCCTTTCTCGAGAGAATTTGTATAGAAGTTATGAAAAGTTTCTCTCTCGCTAGTATACCGGCGATGCATCAAGGGTAGGCAAAAAGGAGCATCTTAACAACGGTCATCTAATGCTTATCAACTCTATCAAAAAGTTTTATGTTCACGGAAAAAACCATGTTCTTTTTATAATAAAATAATAGTCGCATATGTTCTAGTACCAAAATTAACGTGCCTCCAAAGATGAATCCACGTGGAATTTGAGTGAATAATTTTCAATTTAGTCAAAAATCGAAGTTAAACCAAAATGAGCAATTCAAGCTCCTTTTCTTTGTTACAAGAATCAAGGAATAAAAGAATCATGTTAATGAGCCTAACTTGTACATGTTACATTATGTACTCCACTAATCTTGCTCAAAAGAGAGTTTCAGAAAAGCTTGCTTCCGAACTCGTCCACTTCAGTCCCTTGTAGACAAGAAGCCATTGATTTTCTTGCCAGGTCTCGAAGCTGCGACAAGCTCCGCCCCAGCTTCATCGCCACCTTCATCTCGAACATCTCTGCGTTCTCTCGCTTGTCGTAGTCTCTCTCCTCGAGCATCGCTTCGATCGTCTCTTCCATGAGCTTGAAGAACCCCGCGTTGTTTCTGTACATCTCAACGACCATGCCGACTTGTCCTCCATGCTCGAAGCCATTGATGATAGCCGCCATTGCACTGGCGACGGCTGCCACTGTTGTGGCTGTTGAGCCTCCGAAGGCCGAGCAGGCTGCGGCGATGCCGGTGAGTAGAGGACCCGAAACCGCCAACGTCTTATTCAATTTTAGAGCTAAACTTCCGAGCCTCAAGTAGTCTGTCTTGTCTTTGCTCTTGAGGACTTGGACGATTGCTCTCATCTCCACTTCCAGCTCCTCGCTCCATCCATTTCGCTCAGTGTTCGTGAAGGTTTTGTGCCCTTGGGATTGGCGGCTGTTGCCAGAAACCGTTGGCCACCACACAGCGGGCTCAAATTTCGCAGGGAACTTCTCGATCATCTTTCCAAGCAGAGCCAGCGGAAAAGCTCTATCAAGCGCCAGCACCTTCTCCATCGTCTCCTTAACATCTGACTCAGTCGGAGATTGCTGCACGAGCATCGACTTTATCTCGCTCTGAAGCTGCTTGAACAACCTCGAGGCATTGCGTTGTTCTTCAGCCAGCTGCGAGGGCTGGATTTTGCTCATCACAAGCGACATCCCGGTGGCGGCAGTAAATAAGAGAGCAGAGCATGCTCTCAGTGACGGAGCCGGCCCAGCCGCAGCCATGGCCGCCGTGGTGGTGGCAGTTAGGGTCATCATGTTGACCGAGTTCAAAAGGAGCTTGTTCCAGTTGTCCCGCTGCTTGCCGATGTTATCGTGCATCTCCACTCTATCTTCAACAGCCTCCAGGATCGCGTAGAGCTTCGTGGTTGTTTCGACAGAAGAAGTAGGTGATCGGCTAGGCGAACGGCGCGCCTCAGAAGGACTAACTTTCTCCACGACCTCCATTTGCAAGGGCTCCGTGATGGTGTAACCGTTCCTGTTGCTGAACTCCTCCACCAGCTTCCGCGTCATTGCCGAGCTCGCATCGGAGAGGCGGAGTTTAGGGAGCTTCGGGACATGGATCGAAGCGGAGACCCTTCTCTTCGAAGGACAACCCGAAGAGGAAGAAGGGATCAAGAGTGAGGAAGCTTGCAAAGCGGCCATCAATGGAGGCGATCGGTCTTGTGTCGTCCGTTTCGAGAGGGATTGGTTGAGAATCTCGAGTGGGTTTGGTTATGGATGTTGGAGGTTCCCATCTCGGTTTGCACTTATATAAGCTGGAGCGAGGGACGTGAATGCGAGGGAGAAGAGGTCGTAGCTGCGGAAAACTTTGACTAAGGAACGCAGGGGTTTGACTCAGCCAGCTCCGTAGTTTGACGCGTTCGTAGGGACTTTTTCTATATTGCATATTAGGGTTCAGCTTCAACCGTCAAGTTCAACGGCTCCGGTTTTAGCCCATTCAAAGGCTCGTTCTCAAGCAGTTTGCCCGGGTCTAGGCCAGGGGTCTGATCTCTTCTTGCTCTTGCATAAAATCACAAGAACCGTGACCCCACCTTGCACATGTTTGACCTAAACCCAAAGATTAGTAACGATTCAAACGCGTGAGAACTAGGGCCGTATAAAACGGACCGCTCAAACTAAAAACCGCCTAGACCATATTAGAATGGATCGGCCGATTTGGTTTAGTTTTCAGGAGTGTCGATCTGGTTCCTAGTTCCTAAAAATGGAATCGGTGTCCAAGCAATCTGATTTCTGATTCCAAGAGAGAACTAGACCGAATTGAGTAAATATACATTTTTTATTTTATTATTTCTTTAAAAATTAATAAAATGTGAATGAAACACTATCTCGATCTGGTTCGAAGTGGTGAGAAAAAAAAGTAATGGGAAAAAGTAGTGAAAAAAATAAGTGACCAATTCCATTGAATTGGACTAATGGTATGGTCCGATTCCCAATTCCACCTTAGAACTGGACTAGAGGAACCGAACTGGATTGAGAATCGATCACTTGTATTGATTGCACACAAGGGTACGGGTTTGGAATTCATCTTTAGGGAACACGAAGGTAAGCTGATCTCTTTGCTCATATTCGCTCTCCCATCTCAACAATCCCCCATCACGACAAGACGGAACTACACTCAAAACAATTCAATTAGATAGGCATTGTAATAGCTCCGGACGCGTAC
The DNA here is from genome assembly GCA_014182885.2 of Eucalyptus caleyi. NCBI lineage: Eukaryota > Viridiplantae > Streptophyta > Magnoliopsida > Myrtales > Myrtaceae > Eucalyptus > Eucalyptus caleyi. The sequence goes on from CM024470.2 coordinate 53,857,403, forward strand.
CTAACATCTAGAAAAGTCAGATTTCGTGTTGCCTATATAGATTGGACGGAATCACATGGATTTCACACTTACGTAGAAAGTCAGATTTCCAAGCATCTTTTTAACTGAAGGGTTTCGTTCAACAAGCAGCATACCTTTTTCATAGAAAACAAAGGGCAAGTCTTAGGGCAGGTGGGAATTAGCTAGGTTGTAATCTGTAATCAAGTCGGTAATCTCCATTCTTTTAAGAAAGAGTAAGCAGGCTATATTAACCTTGTAGAAAAGAGTTTCTGATGCCGGCCATGAATGATGTGACTCCTTTTTGTTCGAGGAAATCGCCGGAAAGGGATTGAAAAGATTGAGTTATGATGTTGTTTTGATACTGGCGGCACCGCCACGCGGGGGGAGAGGGATAAGAACGCGTTATGACATTGATATTGGTCTTGGGAATTCATGAATAGATGTAAAATAAGGATATAAACAAGGAAAAAAAAAGAAGAAAGGAAACGAATGAGTTAAGACATTTTATGTATTTATAAATAGATATAAAACAAGAATATGTTTGATGGCAACGACAAAACCTAAATAACTTTGTTTAGAACGGCCATCAAATTGACTAACCCTGACAATACCCGTGATTGGATTAGTAATATGTTGATGATACGACAATGTGGGATTAGCTATAGCTTTTCATTATTATCAAATAGAGAAAACCCCAAAAAAAAAAAAAAATGTCAAAAGATTTTCTTTTAACCCAAAGAATGAATTAGCGGAAATTGTTCAATCAGTCCTAAATCTATTGTACCGACACCAATTTATTCATAAACTTTCTAATTTTGCTTATTTAGTCATAAATTATACGAAGTTCTAAATGTATTCCTTTTAACTAATTTTCATAAGAAGTTGCTAACATAGTGCTGTGTCATGTACGACATCCGATGATAGCTTGATCACTCGACAACGACTTGATTGTCACATCCGTGATTTCTAGTGAAATGCTTACACTATAATTTTGGTAAAGGTTTATTAATAAATTAGTAAAATTTGAAAGTTTTGAACTGAACTTACATTTGCACAATAAATTCATAATTAATTATATAAATTACCAATAAGTTGTGACTGCTATTTGTATTTATGGATCAATATTAAAAACAATGTCTCTATAATCTATTTTTTTTTTCACACAACACTAACGACCATTATTTGGAAATATTTAGAATTCTTCACTTGTAATTTTTTTTTTTTGTCTTTTTTGGGAATTCCTCAACTCCCAAGGTCAAACAAATACTATTCCTACAAAAATTGACATGTACTCCAAAAAGGAGTATGGATCTAGCTTGGTAGAAGGCGTTGAAAGCGGATCGAGTCTTTTCATATACTTTTGTTAGCCTAACATCCCAATAAAAAATGGAAAAAGAAAATGAAGAAAGAGAAGACACTTTGGTGGTTAGCCTAACCTCAACCTGAGGCAGCAGAACAGACGAGACCCCATAATCTGCATAATCTATTTCCATAAGAATAAAACAAGAATGAATCAACCTGATTCCTTTAATAATAATAATAATAATAATAATAATAATAATAATAATAATAATAATAATAATAATAATAATAATAATAATAATAATAATATTAATAATAATAATAAAACAAGAATGAATCTGCATAATCTATTTCCATAAGAAAAGTTTAAAAATAAAGAAAGAATCAGCAAAAAGTTATCCATATTTTAGATGGAGATTCTTATGGTCCCAATGTCGCTATAGTCTCAGCCATAAGTATTCAGAATCAAATAGAAAGAAGAGAGACAATTCATCAATTAAAATTGAGTAATTGCGTGAAAAATAAGTCTGCCGTGCATGAAGAAATAACTTTTACTAATTATCCCTACATTAAATAATAAAAAGATATAATTATCATTTCTAACAAGTTCCATTTTCTACTTTTTGGTTCCCAAAGTTAATTTTGCATGGAAAAATAAAACTGCCCATTATTCTCTTCATTAACCTCTCGATATACACGAGTTTATAATTACCCACTGCTTATCCACTTAATTAAATAATCACTTAATTCTTTAAAAAAAAAAAAAAAAAAAAGAAATCAGTTCTCTTCGTGAGTGCGTGAAAACCAGTTTATAGTAATTAGGAAAGCATTGTAAGGAAAATTCCAGTTTTTTTATTTGATTGATTCGAATTGCGATCCATCCATATTGATCTTTCAACACAAAAAGATATAAATAAATGAAAATTGAACTTGGATAGACAATTTTAGAATGTTAGTCTCTACTATTGAAACTGTGACTTGCTCTCTTGATGAATATCACTAATACAAAATGAATTTTCGAATGAACCATAAGTCCAATTATATAAGGTATGACACAAAAAATATATCTCTGATAACACGGTCTTAAAATATATTAATAGGATTCCTCTCATGATACCCCCACGTTATCCTTTTTTGTCTTCTTGATTATAATTTAATTAAGATTTTCATGGGCACAAAGACATTGCATTATTTAGTCATTGTAAAGTCGGAAAGAGCTCCCAGTGATTGGTGGATCGTTCTTTTAAGACCTTTGCTTATAAAACTTTAAACTAAAAATATTTTACATGACAATAAATAACATCGCGAGTCTTTTGGAATAGATTTGAAAATATATTATAATTTTTTTCAGGATTTAATGAAAATGGAAATATTTAATGCTAACCCAGCACAAAGCTCGTGCCTTTTCTGGGAAAAGGCAATCATGAGTACACGAAGTTCCCCACTTGCCTATGAATTTGTAAATATATATGCTATATTCTTTAGAAAAATATTCGATATACTAAGATTGATTTACAAAAATGATTTATAAAGTAACGTGTTTATATTCTAATGGAGTATCTAACATCAATATCAATATTTAAGACATTCTTCCTATACCTAGAATTCTTATTTCTCGTGTTTTGTTGGGAAATGCAAATTGTAGTTTTTAAAATTAAGGATGCATAAAGGGGTGGGACACCGAAGATGGTTTTTGAATTTTTTTTCCCAAACTAAAGTGAAGCTTTGTCGGTCATCATCGATAATCCTACCCATGTGACAACTTGAGATTACCTATGGGACAGTTTTAGCTAAATTACAAATTTTCAAGAAAAGAGTAAGGACTTTATTATATTTCTCGGGAACGATTCCAAATTTAGTTGCATCAATTAAAAGATTTTGGATGTGGCTGTTTGGAAGATAATTTCAACCTAACTAATATTGATGGTACCGACCAAATAGTGTCCTTTGATTACACCTTTTAATATAGAAATGTAAAGAGAATTTTGGGGTTTTATCAACCAAAAATGGACTCAAGACATCTACAAAAATTTCTTTAGAGATGGGATAAAATGAGGAGGCCCTTCCAAACTTATGATGCCTTAAAATCAAATATCACAAATAGCCCTAAAAGTAGGGAATCACATGCACAAAACTCTAGTTCTACTTACTAAGTCTTTATGTTTATAAAATTGCTATTCATTAATCACGGAAAAAAAAGGTTAACCTCATTAATTTAGCAATACAAGAGTCGGTAATTGACAATATGAAGAATCAAACATGTGCTATGTCTTAATCGACACAGTGAAATCTCATTTTGTAACCGCTGCATATAGTTTTCTATTATAACAAACCAATTAAGTTGCTTTATCATTATGACTTATTGGAATGGAACCAAATATATTTATGCACTACCCCTTTTTAAAAGGGATAACAACATAAATGATCTATGAACTTTGGTATAATGTATAAATATTGTCTCTAAACTTTTGATTTGTACAATATAGTCCGTAAATTGTTAAACCGATGTTGAATCAAGTTAAATTGGAAAAATCATGATTTGCATTAATTGGAGATGACAAGAAACGTCTCAATAAGAAAATGGATAATTAATCATAAATAAAAGAAAAAAATGCCAAAATCCATAATGTTGGAAATTTCCTATAATATGGGCTTATATTAATTAATTAATTAATTAATTAATTTTCTATTTTAAATGATCGGATTAATAGATATTCCAATATTGGTTAAGCCCTTGAGTGAATTTATTGAATTAGCTTTTGGCATCTATTAATAACGGGCTAGTTTTTTTTTTTTTTTTTGGTCAGTAATAACGGGTTAGTTGAGTAGCAAAATATATGCAATTGTGTTTAATTGAAACCCATAATGAGAGGGGCCCAATTGACACGCTTACCAATTAGAGTTTATTACATCCCCTCTCTAGCCTATAAAATGGTAAGTTATACCCATTGGTTGCTTAATCCCATTAAAAGCTACTATATTGAAATATGTCATAGAGAAGAAGATATGTCATTCTAATATATCTCTGATTATTAAGTTGATCTATTTTTCTTCAAGTGAAGCAATGGGTCAAACAAATACATTTTAATTCCGTCATTCTTATCGATTTCAGTATTTTACAGTCATATATGTATTCTATTGTTCTTGATTAATTAATTATTTATGTGAATAATTTTCTACATGTGGTATTAGAGCAACATATATGATTGTAGAACCCAACATTATGTTTTTTTTTTTTTTTTTTTTTATGAAAAAATTCAAAATTTCCCTATTTGAGCCAAATAATGGTGTTATTTTTTCGTGTGGATTTTTTTGCTCGATTGATTCTAAAACCTTAGGGCTTTTGTTCTACATGTTGAGATCTTTCCAACCATATATAATTTGTATAACTTCATTGAGAATTGAGTGAAAATTTTGAAATTGAAATTCTAAGGTTTATACATGAAAAAGTTCTAAAATTTCAAATTACTTGCAATTGATTGATGTTCATTGTAAATTGTTGCGTGGTTATTGTTATATATATGTTTTAGCATCCTTTTGTTGCATTAAGGTACACGAGGAAACCGAATTTGACTATGGGGGTGTTAGATATGAATTTTTGAAGCTTAAATGTAGGAGATTTTCTCGTTTTTTCTTCGTTTAATTCATTCTAGTAAATTATATTGATGTTAGAAGCAAGACCCATGGAGAGATTTCAAGAAAAATCAACTTAATTGGCGTTTTTTGTATTCCAGGTCAAAATCGAGTTGTGTGACCCGGTTTTGCAGGGTTTTGGGACCTGGCTAGAGATTGAAGATGACCTCTAGCAGGGCCTAGGCCAAAATATGGGCTTTTGTCCATATTCTATTTAAAATTCGGATTATGGGCGTGAGCCCATAATCTTGGGGCTATAAACTCACCTAGGCTAGGGCCTAATAAGCCTAGAATCTTATTAAAAGGAGCATGGACTCCCGTGGGCTGGGCCAGAATTTTAGGCCTCACTAGTTTGGCCCATCTGAAGGGCTGCTCGCGGGTCAAGGCTCACAAGAGGGTCAGAAAGGCTGCTCGTGCGTCTTGGGCCCCACGGGAGGGTCTGAAACTTTAAAATAATAATAAAATTAAAAAAATTGTGGCAAAAATGGTTGCTTGATAAATGCAATATGATCTTGGGAAGCACATGTTGTAAAATGCTTCATATTATTTGATAAATTTTAGGCATAATTTTTTGGAGTTCCCTATTGATAAAAATTAATATATACAATAACTCACCCAAAGGAGGTTATTGTGTATATTAGTTTGGAAAATAACATGAAGATTAATTCCCACATTTAAAATATTGGGATGTATAATTGAAAATTATTTATCTACCCAAAGGGGATAAGTGTTTTGAAAATTGATATTATGGAGATGTATAATTTAAAGGATTTGTCTACCCAAAGTGGATGGATCCTTGACAATTATATATAATTCTCCTTGTTGCTTTATGAACTTCATATTGTGAAAAATAATCATGCATTATACACTTTGCCCAAATGGGAGTTTATAATGCACTAATTATTTTTATTGAATTGCTTATTGCCCATAATTGATCTTATTGCATTATGTGTGACAAACAATTACATTTACTATAAGTAACAACAATGCCGCGATCGAAATGTTAATTAGATCAAACTTGAAGAGATAGAAGCAAGATATAGAGTTTGCTCTAGGCATTGTGGATATGGATGTAGCTCTACGTGAAGATAAACCTTCCAAACCCCATGATCAAAGTACTACAGATCAAAAGGCCCATTATACTAGATGGGAAAAATCTAACTGACTAAGCCTCGTTATGAAAAGGCCCATTATGAAGAGGTCCATTGTTGAGCATCTCATTAGTGGTTCGCCGGAAGATACAAATGCGAGACAGTTCCTTAAAGTAGTGGGAGAAAGATATAGAGTCTCAGATAAGGCTGAATCTAGAAACTTGCTGAGTGAGTTAACAAATATAAGGTATGATGCTGCTATGGGTGTTAAAGAATTTATACTAAAGATGGTCCACATTCAGTCCAAACTTAAGGCCCATGAAATTATCATTTCTGAAAATTATATTGTGCATCACACCTTAAATGTTCTGCCAGCTGAATTTAGCCAGATTAAGACTGCTTATAGCACTCAAAATTAGACATGGAGCGTTAATACTTTGATTGCTAAATGTGTAACTGAGGAAAAGAAGTTAAAGAATGAGAAGTATGAGTCTGCCCACTTCATTGTAAATGCTAAGTTGAGTTCATCTAGAGGCAAATGGAAGCTTAAAGGGTCAAATGCTCATGGTCCAAAGAATGGTTAAGATTTCAAGAAAAATGGGAATCATGGGAGAAATGGAGATAATGATTTCAAGTGTTTTCACTACAAGAAGTAGGATCACAAAAGAGCCAATTGTTATAAGTTCCAAGCTTGGCTAAAAGCAAGTAAAGAAAATCACAAAGGTGAGTTGTTGGTTTGTTTTGAATCAAATCTAGTTGATATTCCTTTGGATTCTTGGTGGCTTGATTTTGGTGCTACTGTTCATGTGACTACTACCTCATAAGGTCTCACAAATCTAAGAAATCCAAGTCTGAATAAGTCAAAGTCTAAAGTTAGAAACGATATTGGAATTGATGTGGAGAGCATAGGGAGAGTTATTTTGAATTTAGATTCTAGTTTTTAGCTTATTTTAAACAATGTCTTTTATGTTCCTGGTTTTAGGAGAAATTTGATATCTCTTTATTCGCTTGACAAAGCTAGATATTGTCTTTATTTTGCGAATAAAAAAGTGGATTTGAGTTATGCTTTCAGAATTATTGGGAATTGTGTTTTGTCTGATGGATTATATGATTATCCTTATCTCCGATAGACCATATTGTTATTTCAATATTGAGAATAATGTTGCTAAGAGATCTTTAATCAAAGAAAGATCTCCATTGTTATGGCATAAGCAATTTAGGCATATCTCGAAAGAAAGGGTAAAGTGACTCATCAATGCTGATATTCTTCCTCCTTTTGACTCAGATGATATTGAAACTTGTCTTGATTGCATGAGGGGAAAATTGACTAAAACCAAGAAGAAATGCGCTACTCGTAGTCAAAATCTATTGGAGATGATTCATACGGATATTAATGGGTCATACTTAACCACCTTATGTGGAAATAAGTACTTCATCACATTTATTGATGATTTCTCCCATTATTGTTATGTTTATTTAATTAAGGAGAAAATGGATGCTCTTGAAATGTTCAAAGTGTTTGGCACTGAAGTTGAGAAACAATTGGGAAAAATTATCAAGATTGTTAGATCTGATCGTATAATGAGTATTATGGGCATTATACCGATACTAGACAATAAATGGGACCGTTTGCTAAATATTTGCACGATAGTGATATTATTGCTTAGTATACAATGCCTGGAAGTCCTGAACGGAATGATGTAGCTGAACGACGCAATTGCATACTCATGGAGAGGAAACGAAGTATAATGGGCAGTTTTAATTTGCCTGAATACTTATGGGGTGATGCAATTAAATATATATATATATATATATATATATATATATATATATATATATATATATATATTGAATCGTGTACCTAGTAAATCAGCACCGAAAACACCTTTTGAATTGTGTACAATGAGGAAACCAAGCTTAAATCATATTTGATTTTGGGGTTGTCCTATAAAGGTGAAAATTTATGATCCTTTTTGGAAGAAGACAGAACTTAGAACTATTAGATGTTACTTTATTGGATACCCTTACCATTCCAAATGGTATAGGTTCTATTGTCTTACTTGTGGCACTAGAATCGTTGAATCCCAAATTATAAAATTCTTGGAATTAGATGTTGTCGAAAAGAGTTCTTCTCAATCTTTCGAAAGGGAAGAACCAAACAAAACGGTCTCTATTCCATTGCCCATCTTGAATGATGATTCTATGCGAAAGCCCTATAGAATGGAAATTCAGCAAGAAGCATATATTGGAGATATGACGGTAGATTCTTCTATTATAAATGAAATTCCCCAAACAAATGATGTGACTCCAGAAATGCTTGTGCGAAGATCACAGTGACAAAAAAGACCAACACTTCTAAATGATTATCATGTCTATCTTGGAGAAGCTGATTTTGACATTGGAAATATAGTTGATCCGGCGACCTTCAAAGAAGCTCTTAATAGTGATCAGGCAGATGAATGGTTAGAAGCGATGAAGGACAAGATGATTTCCATGTCAACTAATCAAGTATGGGAACTTGTTGATTTACCTGATGGGCATAAACCAATCGGCTACAAATGGGTATTCAAAACCAAGAAAGACAATAAAGGCAACATAGAGAAATTCAATGCAAGGTTAGTCCCGAAGGGGTACACATAGAGAGAATGCATTGATTATACTGAAGTCTTTTCTCTAGTGTCCACTAAAGACTCTTTTTGGATAATCATGGCATTGGTGGATCATTTTCACTTAGAGTTTCACCAAATGGATGTCAAGACAACCTTTCTAAATGGAGATCTAGATGAAGAAGTATATATGCAGCAACTTGAAGGGTTTAAAGAAGCCAGAAAAAAAGCATATGGTGTGCAAACTTCAAAGGTCTATCTATGGTCTCAAACAAGCATCACGTCAGTGGTACTTGAAATTTCACAAGGCTGCGAGATCATTTGCCTTTGAAGAAAACGAGTTTAATCAATGCATCTACATGAAAATAAGTGTGAGTAAACATATTTTCTTAGTACTTTATGTAGATGACATTTTACTTGATAGTAGAGATATTGATCTATTGAATGACACAAATTTTTTTATGTCTACAAAGTTTGATATGAAAAATCTTGGGGAAGCCTCTTTTGTTCTAGGCATTGAGATTCATCGTGATAGATCTAAGAAGGTTCTGGGGTTATCTCAGAAAAGTTATATATATATATATATATATATATATATTGTGTTTTGAAAAGATTCAATATGCAGACCTGATAGTTAGGTGAAGCTCTTCTTATGAAAATAGATAAATTGAGCATTAGACAATGTCCCAAGAATAATGTTAAAAAAGAAGCAATGAAGAATGTTCCATATGCTAGTGTAGTTGGCAGTCTTATGTATGCACAAGTATGTACCAGACCTAATATTGCTTTTGCTGTGAATACTCTTGGAAGATATCTGTCAAATCCAGGTTATGAACATTGGGTTGCAGCCAAAAAGGTAATGAGATATCTATACCGTTCAAAAGACTTCATGCTCGTGTATATAAGATTTAAGGACCTAAAGGTAATTGGATATTCAGATGATGATTTTGTTAGTTTTTCAGATGATAGAAAATCAAATTCTTGATATATTTTTATGATGGCTGGAGGTGCTATATCTTGGAGGAGTACAAAGAAAACATTGATTATGAACTCTACAATGTATGCTGAGTTTGTAGCATGTTATGGCACGTCAATTCAAGCTGTTTGGCTTAGAAACTTGATCTCAGAATTACGAGTTGTGGATTCTATTGCTAGACTTATGGTGATTTATTGTGACAACACTGTGGCTGTGTTTTATTCCAAAAATAACAAGATTAGCAATGTGTCCAAACACATGGAGATCAAATATTATACTATTAAAGATTTGGTTAAAAATGGAGACATTGTGATCGAGAATATCATAACTGAGTCTATGTTAGTTGATCCTCTAACAAAAGGCTTACGACCCGTTTTGTTTAAAGAGCATGCAAAGAATATAGATGTTTTAGATTTTTTTTTTTTTTTTTTTTGATTTCTTTTGTTAGTAGGAGCTATATAATTTATATTTCTGGATATTATAGTTATATGCAAATTGATAATACTTTCATGATGTCTATTAAAGCATTTATTTTCAGTGATCATTATTGTTGATTCTATTGTTATTCTTTATTACGTTGATGAGAAATTGAAGTATAAAACAGTATATTTTAAAAAAATTTAGTTTAAAGACGACTGGATGTCACTAATTATGAGATCTCATATTAGATTGTGACATGATTGTGCAATTTAATGTTGTTTAGAAATTTTGTTAATGCAGTTTTATGTCGTTGAGAAATTACATTGAGAAACAATAAGAAATAGTGTATATTTTGATTACATGTTGGCATTATTTCTTACTACACTATTAGGCCCATGATCCATGAAAATATAATACTTATTATATGTGATTATGGAATGTCATGTATTTTGGTATTTTCTTAACACATTGATCTCCATAATCCTATACAGAGATTATATAAGATTGGATCGGTTTTGAGATATCGTTACCGGAATATTATATTTTAAAGTTGTGGTCACATAAAACAAAAATTTCAGTTATTAACTCGATAGTGTCGTTTTAAATATAAAATATTTTTCAAAATAAAAATAAGTTAATTAATATAGCACCCAAATGAGAGAATGTTGGAAATTTCCTATAATATGGGCTTACATTAATTAATTAATTTTCTATTCTAAATAATTGGGTTAATGGATATTCCAATATTTGTTTGACCCTTAAGTGATTTTATTCAATTAGGTTTTGATATCTATTAAATATGAGTTTAGTTGAGTAGCAAAGAATAGGCAATTGTGTTTAACTGAAGTCCGTAATGGGAGAGGCCTAGTTGACACGCTATTGATTAAAGTTTGCTAGGTTTTCTCTCTAGCCTATAAAAGGGTAGTTATACCTATCAGTTGTTTAATTCCATTGAAAACTGTTATGTTAAAATAAGTCATAAAGAAGATGATCTGGCATTCCAATAGATTTTTGATTATTAAGTTGATTTATTTTTCTTTAAGCGAAGTAATGTCTCAAATAGGTACGTTTTAATTCCGCTGTGCTTATTGATTTCGGTGTTTTACAGTCATATATTAATCTAATTGTTCTTGATTAATTAATTATTTATGTGAATAATTTTCTACACATAATTCTAATTTGGAGAAACCATGAGAGAGGGAGGGAGGAAGGGAGAGAGAGAGAGAGAGAGATCTTGTCGAAGACGGCAAGTGTTCTTCTTTCGGTCTCTATGACTCTGTTCTTCTTTCGGTCTCTATGACTCTGCAGATCTCATCACCCTCTCTCTCTCTCTCTCTCTCTCTTCTATACACTCGTCATCTCTTTCTACTGGCTTTGCTTTTCTTGTTTTCTCCAAGGCCTATTCTTGTTTTAGCCTCTCAGTTGGGCCCCACCCTTGACCTCCTCTCCTCCTTCCCCCATCATGATCTCCACATTCTCCTTCACCCTCATGCTTCTCCATTCCTCATGATCTACAACACACAAACATTCTCTCCCTCTAGAAAAGATGAAAACAAGGCATGGAGCGGCCATCCATCTAACTTATGTCTTTTTGGCATTTTTCATTTGTGCTCTCATTTTTAGCATTCCAACAATAGGTGAAGTAGTAATTGTTCTCATTTGTTCAACATATATTCTTTTACTTTTCCTTTCATTGTTTTATGAATCACTAGGACTTGGAGATAAAGAAAGTTGCAGATATAAAGTGCATTGTCTTTGATTTGTTTGTGCGTGTGGTGGATAGTGTTGAAAATATGTCTCGAGTTTGAGCCCGTAATGAAATCGGACTAAGGAGAATACGTGAACTCGACCACATGTGAGTCAAAGCAGCACATGTGAATTGATCAGCCGAAATTGTCAGAAGAAGATTGCATGTGGATTTTATCTACGAGCTGCAAGCATGAAGAGGCTAATGTGCGGCTTCTTTTATTGTCTTCTACTCATCTTTGCAGGTTGGACTTTTGAATGGAGGAAAGTGGACGGTGGCCCACTTGCATGCAAGGATGGGTGTTCCCTTTCTCGTTTTCTGCCAATGCCATCATTGTTGACTTTGAGAGAAGAAGAAAGAAAGCTTCATACGTCCATTTTCTCCTCTCCTTTAATGCATGCACATGCATGGACGCCCATGGATTATGGTGGGCTTGCTTTGTCCTTTCTTTCTCTAAAGAAGACTTTCAGCATGTTGCAATAAATGATGAAGACTCTCTTTTATATTATAAAAGAGAGAGACGTCCAATGGATAAGAGTGCACCAAGTCAAGTTTCGGTGGCCGAGAGAGAGAGCTCTGAGACTGTAGAAGAGTGCAGAGAGTTCTCTTGGGTGAGGGATTTTCTCGTTGTAAATTATAGCTGAGTATTTTAGCCAGTTAAATTCTTGTGAGTAGAATTTGTTTAATTTCTTGAGTGAGATTTCTCTATGAATTGTGACAGGTTAAACACTGTGTGAGTTATTTGGGTGTAATTTGGGGCTAGGAAATACTAAAAGTGTGTTTGAGTACTCGAGTGATTGTAATCTCCGGTATATCGCTTGTTTCTGTAGTGCAATTCCATACTGCTCTCCCCGTAGACGTAGGTTTCAATATTTGGACCGAACCACATAAATCCAGTGTCCGATTCCCTTTCCTTCATTCCGAAAATTTTATCCGATTCACTGGTCCATATTCTGCGCAACAGATAGGTTGGGGCAAAAAAGGGGAGGAGGGGGGTCATGTGCTGAATAGGGGAAAAAAAAAGAAGGAAAAGAAGAAGAGTAAGCTTCAAGATGCCAGAGATTGCAAGACATGTTCACCGTGTACACAGTTCATCTCTTTTTCTTGGATAATGAAACAGGATGCATTTCCAGTGCAATGGTTATATTTAAATCAACATCATGGAAGTACAGAAAATTAAGTTCATTTAGATCTAAACAAATTAGTAGGTTATAGCGAGGGAACACAGGGTGACAAAAGAAAGACTTCTATTATGTTAGTTGGTTTTATAAAGGAATGAGCATTTATGGTTTTCAACTAGTTAGAGTAGACGCCACCAAATCCTATTTATAGGCATAGGTCATCGCCTCTTTCTTGACCGACTTAGATAGCTAGATAACACTAGACATTTCTTTACTCTTCAAGTTTTTCTCTACAAATATTGATCGACATCTCTTGCTCACAAAGTCTAATGACTCGCCACTATTTTCAACTAATTCAACTATCTTCCTGTTGGCTTTTCTTTCTTCCTACGTACACTGTTGCCAACTTGGACAAATTGTTGCTACCATCTCTTTCCTTCTTTCTCAAGCATACTTCATTCTTAAGCATGTGTAGGCTAGTGTATTCTAGGACTTTCCAAAAATGGATCACCTTTTAACACTCCTCCTTGATCCATTTTTGTGATACTCTGAGCATCTTTCTCAATGCCTCAAATTTTGCCATTGGTAGTGCTTTAGTAAATATGTTTGTGATTTGATCTTCGATCTTGCAATACTTTAGCTTGATCTCTTTGTTTTATACTTCACGAATGAAGTGATATTTTATGTTGATATGTTTAGTTCTTCCATGAAAGACTCGATTCTTTGATATGGCGATCACAGACTTGTTGTCACAAAATATTGGAGTTGATTCCATTTGTGGTTCTCCAATGTCTTCAAGAATTCTTCGAAGCCACCTTGCATGACTAATAGTTGTAGCAGCCGCGACATACTCTGCACTATAGTGGCTTATGCCACTAAGTCTTGGATTGGGCAATATCTCAAGTAAGTTAATCTAGGAGTGTCACAATATGGTATCAAAGTAGGAGCCTCTTTAGTAGAGTGGGGTTCAAGGACAAACCACAAGGAAGCCGGTGGGCTTGTAACGACCAAATTCAAAGAGGGTGGGGAGTGTTCACTAGAACCAGAGGGTTTGGATAATAAGTAACTCCTAACAAGCTTCTACAATGACGAAGGGAGCATAATTGAATCAAATTGCACACCAAACATGGTGACAATATTCTTGGAATATTCATGTGAAATTGGGATTAACTCACAAGGTACATTTTTTCACGTAACGGAAATGTTCCAATGTTAAAACTTGCTCGAGTTAAGAACACTATGGGTGCATTTGTTTGTGTTTCTGTTCAAAAATTGTTCCGGGGAACAGAAATAGAAAAAATTATTTTTGTTCCGAGGAACAATTTTTGACCAGAAAGATGCGTTTGGTAAACTTATTCCGGGAATAAAAAATGAATAAAAACGCGTTTGGTAAATTGGTGTTCTTTTTTTGTTTCTTTTAATTTTTTAAATATTTTTATTTTATTTTTCCTTTTTTTCTTTATTTTTCTTTATTTTTCTTTTTTTCTTCTTTTAATCGGCGGCCTCGCCTTGGCTAGGCGAGCTCAACCTCACCGGAACTGGGCGAGCTCGAGCTCGCCCAGCTGAGGCGAGGCCGAGCCTTGCCGGGGGCCGGCGACGCTCCGGCGAGGTTGCCGACCCTCGATGGCCAGTCCCGGCCGTAGTTGAGGCCGGCGACCAGCCAAAGAAAAAAGAAGAAGAAAAGAAGAAGAAAAAAAAAAGAGAAGAAAGTGTTTCTTGTGTTTTTATTCTTTCAATTCTTCAAAAAGTGTTTCTGGAACAAAAAAATAACTTTTTTTTTTTGTTTCTTATTTATGTTCTTTTTTTGTTCATGGGAACAAAAAAAAAATTTGGAACAAAAACGCAAACAAACGCCTTTCTTTTTTTTTTTTTGTTCCCAGGAACAAAAAAACAAAATTTTTGTTCATAAAAAAAAAAAAAAGAACACAACCATGCACGCCCTATGAGGATGAGTGATCTCTTGGGAAAGTGACTACCCCTATGTAAAAGGACAAAATTGTGAAATATGGTATAGGACAGATGAAAGTGAAGAATATCTTGAGCATGTCGCAATTAAACTTTTCAATAATTCGTGTAGTTTTGTTAGTATTAGGTGCACAAATACAATGAAACGGAGAGTAAAATATGAGAAATTGAAATCGAGAAACAAAGTATTTTTCGTTTTTACCCTTAAATTAGGGTTACATTTAGTAGAAGATTCTGCTATAACTAGCAACTCCCACCTTTCTCCATATAACTCTTAGTTATAAGAGAAATAGATTATATATAAGTGGCACAAGAAAATTCTAGGGGCCGAGAAGACCCTAGACTACTCAGTAATCATTTATGGGTTCAAACCCAAACTATCAATAAAATACGAGTCTAAACTATAACATTCCCCTAGCAACCCAAGGTTGCTGCCTTAATAAAAGCATGCGTCACCTTACTCAACACCTAAGATTAACGAGAAATATAATTAATATCTAACTATGTTTTTAATCTACCCTTTTGTCATTCGGACTTGACATTTTCAAGCAAAACTGGCAAAAGTTCACCCCACATCGAATTGACTCAACCACAAATTATAGCCAATTTGAAGGAAAAAGGAAAAAGTTAAATGCACGAGAATTAAGTTGACTTGATCGCAAAAATAATGAACTCAATCCATAGCTGTCCAATGCAAAATTTGAAACCGACCCGACCCATAAACGCCATACTCTTCGAATCCAAGAAAACGTCATTTCAAGAAATGGTCAAACCTCATACAGCTTATAAATTTGTCTTGACAGTCCCCCCTCTGGGGCAATTCTATAGTTTGCTAATTAATTTTTCATATAAGATATAGTCTAGCAAATCAATATCAAACGGCCATTTGTAACAAGAGCATGTCATATGTAATTCGAATAGGGTTCACCAATAAATAGGAATAATTAACTAATTATTTCTAAGAAAGAAATCCCTAAAAGAAAATGTTATGTAAGTTATAAGTGGGAAAGAGTAGAGAGGTCTAACTATTTGGGCTCGCCAAATTGACAAAAGAGTCGTAGGCTCACAGGCGGTGGCGCATGTCACATGTGGTAATAGTAAATACTTTTTTAAATTGTAATTTTCAAAATTGAATATAACTCGTTTATTTAAATATTTGTTCGCAAAATACCATATTCATTTCTGTAGTTCTGCCACTTGTTTATTTACATATTCATTTCTGTGATTCTACGCCAGGAGCGTAAGTATGAAGTGATGTGATGTGACAATATTTACGCAGCATTTGGATGTTTGACATATACAAATTCAAATAATAGAAAAGGTCAGGCTCATGGCCGGAGTCAACTCCTTGTGTTCTACGGTCAAATTTTCAACAATTCCGACCTCTTCTCATTTTACGTCGCGTACGCGTACTTCGCATGTATAAATAAGCAACCTAAAGAACCTCCAATCTCCATAACCAAAACCACTCCAATTCTCAAGCAATCCTCTCAAAACCGTTGCATACATACATTTGAAAAACACCAAAAAATTAATGGCCGCATTACAAGCTTCCTCTCTCTTAGTTTCTTCTTCCTCCTCCTCCTCATCGGGTTACTCTTTGAATCGAACGATCACTGCTTCAATCCAATTCCTGAAGCCCTCAAAACTCAGGCTCGTAGGTGATCCAAGTACCGTGATCACGAAGAAGCTACTCGAGGATTTGAACAACAGGAATGGTTATGCCTTCACAGAGCCACTCCAAATGGATGTCAACCGGACAGACAGGCGTTTGGAGCTGCGCCTATCGCCTACTTCTTCTATTGAAATGACGAAGAAGCTCTATGCGATCCTGGAGGCTGTCGAAGATAGAGTGGAGATGCACGATAACATTGGCGCACAGCGAGACAACTGGAATAAGCTCCTGTTGAAATCAGTCAACATGATGACTCTCACTGCCACCACCATGGCTGCGATGGCTGCAGCTGCGCCGGCTCCATCGCTGAGAATATGCTCCGCTCTCTTGTTTACGGCGGCCACTGGGATGTCGCTCATCATGAGCAAAATCCAGCCCTCACAGCTGGCTGAAGAGCAACGCAATGCCTCGAGGTTGTTCAAGCAGCTCCGGAGTAAGATCGAGTCAATGCTTGCGCTCCAATCTCCGACTGAAGCAGACGTGAAGGAGATGACGGAAAAGGTGCTGGCCCTTGATAGGGCTTATCCACTGCCTTTGCTTGGAGCGATGCTCGAGAAGTTCCCCGCAAAATTTGAGCCCGCCGCATGGTGGCCTAGGGTTTCCAACAACAGCGACCAATCCCGAGAGGGGAAAACTTTCGCAAACAGTGAGCGAAATGGATGGAGCAGGGACCTAGAAGTGGAGATGAGAGCCATCGTCCAAGTCCTCAAGAACAAAGATAAGCAAGACTACTTGAGGCTCGGGAATCTGGCGCTAAAATTGAATAAGATGTTGGCGGTTTCCTCTCCTTTGCTAGCCAGCATCGCTGTGGCTGGCTCCGCCTTTGGTGGCTCGGCGGCCACCACTGTGGCAGCCATCGCCGGTGCAATGGCAGCGATCATCAACAGCTTGGAGCATGGAGGCCAGGTTGGTATGGTCGTGGAGATGTACAGAAACTGCGCGGGGTTCTTCGATCTCATGGAAGAGACGATGGAAGCAACCCTTGAAGAGCGAGACTATAGCAAGCGAGAGAATGTAGAGATGTTCGAGATGAAGGTGGCGATGAAGCTGGGGCGGAGCTTGTCGGAACTCCGAGATTTAGCAAGAAAATCAATGGCTTCTTGTATAGAAGGGACCGAGGTGGATGAGTTTGGAAGCAAGCTTTTCTGAACTCCTTTGTACAAAGATATTCAGTGTACATATAATACACGTATCAAAGATGAATATTTTTTCATTTTTTATTTCTCGGTACATATGTATATTTTGTGGCAGAGAACGTAAAATGATCGAAGTGTCAAAATTCTTATTTCCTTTTAATTATTGAAATGGATATATGCTTCAAGCTAGCTTGATACGATATACTCTTTTTCATGATATGGACACAATCCAATCGTTGAATTTTTTAAATGTCTCCTGCCGAAAGCCACTTTGAATTTTCCGAAGGTTTTGACCTCATTGGCACGTGCAGACTCGTTGCCCTTTGTTTATGGGAGTTGACTTTTGCTTTGTTGTGTCCCCCTTTAAAACAGCAATCTGAGCACGTCGTAATCCTTGATTAGAGTGTTTAAGATAGCACGCCGAGTGGAAGGAGATCACACACATGTTCCATGAATAAACAGCATTTGATACTTTAATACGACAGTTTTTGCACAATAGAATATCCAACCTAAAAGTTAAGCTAATAGGTAGAAGAAAATCAAATGTATGTAATGACCAATTTTAGTCTTTTTGTATCAAATATTGTGACTTAGATTTTTACCAAATATATATTGTGACTTAGAATCGGTTTTGCCCTCAAGGCGTGTGTGTTCCTTAAATGCTCGAGTCACTACTCCGTTCAAGCTCGAGCTCAAGCAATCCACTAGAAAATATATGTTCCTAGTAACATTTTGCTGCCCTCGAACTATTAGATACATTACATAGATGGGCTCATATTTTAATTAATCGCAACACCATTCCTACTATAAATATCGACATCGTGGTAATTACCCTCGAACAATCTTAACCTAATTAAGACTATCTCCCCTAAATTAACTTAGTCATAGAAGTCTGAACATACAATAGTAGAAGGACGAATTTGCCGAAAAATTGGTCATAAAATTGAAAAAGAGGGGAAAAAACACGCGTACACGCACGCGTTTCGCCCCTCACGTGTCCAACATTAAGTGATCTCGAATGATTCGAGGTTTAAGGCTAAAATTGAACGACATAGCATGTCATTTCTGACTGGAGCGTCGTCCTTTTCCAGGCCATTTTGTTTCCTGTCTCTCCCATTCGCATAAGATTCAACGGTGCACTGCTTTGTTGTTTTCTTGAAGTTCACATTTGGCATGATTCTTTGACCATAGGGAAGTATACCTCCCACCACGCCGGAGGAATTTTGAAGGATCTTTGAGGAACGGATTCTCGATCTCTTGATGACCTTAACTCACCCGTTTGATAGTAGAGTCCATAGATTTTTGTACGTTGCGATATTTTATGTAGAGGTTACGAAAAGTTACTGTGAAATTACGGCCAATTAAAGATCCGAGAATTCCTTTCTCGAGAGATTTTGTATGGAAGTTATGAAAAGTTATCAGAAATTATGGCCGGTCGAAATCCGGGGATTCCTTTCTCGAGAGAATTTGTATAGAAGTTATGAAAAGTCTCTCTCTCTCTCTCTAGTATACCCGCGATGCATCAAGGGTAGGCAAAAGGAGCATCTTAACAACGGTCATCTAATGCTTATCAACTCTTTCAAAAGTTTTACCGGCACGGAAAAACCATCTTCTTTTTATAATAAAATAATAGTCGCATATGCTATAGTACCAAAATTAACGTGTCTCCAGATGTGAATCCACGTGGAATTTGAGTGAATAATTTTCAATTTAGTCAAAAATCAAAGTTACACCAAAATGAGCAATTTAAGCTCCTATTCTTTGTTACAAGAATCAAGGAATAAAAGAATCATGTTAATGAGCCTAACTTGTACATTTATGTACTACACTAATCTTGTTCAAAAGAGAGTTTCAGAAAAGCTTGCTTCCGAACTCGTCCACCTCAGTCCCTTGTAGACAAGAAGCCATTGATTTTCTTGCCAGGTCTCGAAGCTGCGACAAGCTCCGCCCCAGCTTCATCGCCACCTTCATCTCGAACATCTCTGCGTTCTCTCGCTTGTCGTAGTCTCTCTCCTCGAGCGTCACTTCGATGGTCTCTTCCATGAGCTTGAAGAACCCCGCGTTGTTTCTGTACATCTCAACGACCATGCCGACTTGTCCTCCATGCTCGAAGCCGTTGATTATAGCTGCCATGGCACCAGCGACGGCTGCCACCGTTGTGGCTGTTGAGCCTCCGAAGGCTGAGCAGGCTGCAGCGATGCAGGTGAGTAGAGGACCCAAAACCGCCAACGTCTTATTCAATTTTAGAGCTAAATTTCCGAGCCTCAAGTAGTCTTTCTTGTCTTTGCTCTTGAGGACTTGGACGATTGCTCTCATCTCCACTTCCAGCTCCTCGCTCCATCCGTTTCGCTCAGTGTTTGTGAAGGTTTTGTGACCTTGGGATTGGCGGCTGTTGCCAGAAACCATTGGCCACCACACAGCGGGCTCAAATTTCGCAGGGAACTTCTCGATCATCTTTCCAAGCAGAGCCAGCGGAAAAGCTCTATCAAGCGCCAGCACCTTCTCCATCGTCTCCTTAACATCTGACTCAGTCGGAGATTGCTGCACAAGCATCGACTTTATCTCGCTCTGAAGCTGCTTGAACAACCTCGAGGCATTGCGTTGCTCTTCAGCCAGCTGGGAGGGCTGGATTTTGCTCATCACAAGTGACATCCCGGTGGCAGCAGTAAATAAGAGAGCAGAGCATGCTCTCAGTGATGGAGCCGGCCCAGCCGCAGCCATGGCCGCCGTGGTGGTGGCAGTGAGGGTCATCATGTTGACCGAGTTCAATAGGAGCTTGTTCCAGTTGTCCCGCTGCTTGCCGATGTTATCGTGCATCTCCACTCTATCTTCAACAGCCTCCAGGATCGCATAGAGCCTCGTGGTTGTTTCGATAGAAGAAGTAGGCGATCGGCTAGGGGAACGGCGCGGCTCAGAAGGACTAACTTTCTCCACGACCTCCATTTGCAAGGGGTCCGTGATGGTGTAACCGTTCCTGTTGCTGAACTCCTCCACCAGTTTCCGCGTCATCGCCGAGCTCGCATCGGAGAGGCGGAGTTTAGGGAGCTTCGGGACATGGATCGAAGCGGAGACCCTTCTCTTCGAAGGACAACCCGAAGAGGAAGAAGGGATCAAGAGTGAGGAAGCTTGCAAAGCGGCCATCAATGGAGGCGATCGGTCTTGTGTCGTCGGTTTTGAGAGGGTTTGGTTGAGAATCTGGAGTGGGTTTGGTTATGGATGTTGGAGGTTCCCCATCTCGGTTTGCACTTATATAAGCTGGAGCGAGGGACGTGAATGCGAGGGAGAAGAAGTCGTAAGCTGCGGAAAACGTTGACTGGGGAACACAGGGGTTTGACTCAGCCAGCTCAGTAGCCTGACGCGGTCGTGGGACCTTTTCCTATATTGCATATTAGGGTCAGCTTCAACCGTCAAGTTCAACGGCTCCGGTTTTAGCCCATTCAAAGGCTCGTTCTCAAGCAGTTTGCCCGGGTCTAGGCCAGGGTCTGATCTCTTCTTGCTCTTGCATAAAATCACAAGAACCCTGACCCCACCTTGCACATGTTTGACCTAAACCCAAAGATTAGTAACGATTCAAACACCTGATTACTGGGGTTGTACAAAACGGACCACCCAAACTAAAAACTGCCTAGACCATATCAAAACAGATCGGTCGATTTGATTTAGTTTTCGGGAGTGTCGATCTAGTTCCAATTCCTAAAAATGGAATCGGTGTTCAAGCGGTCTGATTCCTGATTCCAAGAGAGAACTAAACCAAACCGATTAAATATACATTTTATTATTTTATTATTTCTTTAAAAATTAATAAAAAATGTGAATGAAACACTATCTCAATCGGGTTCGAAGTGGTGAGAAAAAAAGTAATGGAAAAAAGTAGTGGAAAAAATAAGTGACCAATTCCATTGAATTGGACCAATGGTATGGTCCGATTCCCAATTCCACCTTAGAACTAGACTAGAGGAACCGAACTGGATTGAAAATCGATCACCCCTATTAATTGCATGCGAGGGTATGAGTTTGGAATTCATCTTTAGGGAGCAGGAAGGTAAGTAGATCTCTTCGCTCATATTCGCCTTCCCATCTCAACAATCGCCCCATCACGACAAGATGGAATTACACTCGACACAGTTCAATTAGATAGGCATTGTAATAGCAAGAGAGAGAACGGAGAGATGTTCGAGATAAAGGTGTCGATTAAGCTGGGGCGGAGCTTGTCGGAGCTCTGAGACTTGGCAAGAAAATCAATGACTTCTTGTATAGAAGGGACTGAGGTGGATGAGTTTGGAAGCAAGCTTTTCTGAACTTCTTTGTACAAATATATTCAGTGCACATATAATACAAGTGTCAAACAAGAACACTTTCATTCTTTAATTCTTGGCACATATAATTTGTGTGGCAGAGAACGGAAAATGATATGCTTTAAGCTAGCTTGGTACGGTACACTTTTTTCCACGATGTGGACGCAATCCAGTGGGTGAATTCTCGAATGTCTTCTGCCGAAAGCGGCTTTGAATTTTCCTATGATGTTGACCTCATTGGCATCTCTTTGCCCTTTGTTTTTGGGCGTTGACTTTTTTGCTTTGTTGTCCCCCCCAACCCAGAACAGCACTTTTGAGTATACCTTAGTTCTTGATTACAGGGTTTAAGATGGCATGCGGAGTGGAGGGAGACCACACGCGTACCCCCTAGATGAACGGCTTTTGATAATATGACACAACATTTTTACATGCTAGAATGTCCAATCTAAATATTAAGCTAATAAGTAGAGAAAGGCCATATATAATGAACATATAAATCTCATTAATGATGTAGATTGCTCTAACGATTTTGGTCTTTTATATCAATCGTTGTAGCTTAGAGTCAGTTTTGCCCTCAAGGCATGTGAGTTCCTTAATGCTTGTGCTACTACTCCGTTCAAGCTCGAGCTCAGGCAATCCACTGGATTATACATGCTCCTAGTAACCTTTTGCCCCCTCCAACTATTACATACGTTACATTGATGAGCTCGCATTTTATTTAATTGCCACACCTTCCCTACTCTATAAATGGACAACGTAGTAATTACCCTCGTAATAATTAAGACGATCTCCCTTAGTCAGTCTGAACATACAGTGGAACAAGGACGAATTTGCAGAAAATTTGGTCATAAAATTAATACGCAGTCTTTGTGGGTAAGGGGCCGCGCTGCATAAGATTACATAACAAATTTTCCTAAAAATAATTAATCTTAAATATATGAACAGTCAGAAAGATCTCTGTGTGTGTGTGTATATATATATAAATATGCAGGTGTACGCGCACGTGTGTTGCCCCTCACGTGTTCATCATCAAGTGATCTCGAATTATTCGAGGTTTAAGGCTAAAATTAAATGACATGGCATGTCATTTCTGAGTGGAGCGTCGTCGTTTTCCCATAAGATTCAACGGCGCACTGCTTTGTTGTTTTCTTGAAGTTCACATTTTGCATGATTCTTTGACCATAGGGAAATATACCTCTCACCACGCGGGAGGAATTTTGAAGGATCTTTGAGGAACGGATTCTCGATCTCTGGATGACCTTAGGATGACAAGAGGGCTAATCTCACCCGTTTGATCATAGAGTCCTTAGATTTTTGTATGTTGCAACATTTTATGTAGAGGTTACGAAAGGTTACTGTGAAATTACGGCCAATTAAAGATCCGAGAATTCCTTTCTTGAGAGATTTTGTATGGAAGTTATGAAAAGTTATCAGAAATTATGGCTGGTCGAGATCCGGGGATTCCTTTCTCGAGAGAATTTGTATAGAAGTTATGAAAAGTTTCTCTCTCGCTAGTATACCGGCGATGCATCAAGGGTAGGCAAAAAGGAGCATCTTAACAACGGTCATCTAATGCTTATCAACTCTCTCAAAAAGTTTTATGTTCACGGAAAAAACCATGTTCTTTTTATAATAAAATAATAGTCGCATAAGTTACAGTACCAAAATTAACGTGCCTCCAAAGATGAATCCACGTGGAATTTGAGTGAATAATTTTCAATTTAGTCAAAAATCGAAGTTAAACCAAAATGAGCAATTTAAGCTCCTTTTCTTTGTTACAAGAATCAAGGAATGAAAGAATCATGTTAATGAGCCTAACTTGTACATGTTACATTATGTACTCCACTAATCTTGCGCAAAAGAGAGTTTCAGAAAAGCTTGCTTCCGAACTCGTCCACCTCAGTCCCTTGTAGACAAGAAGCCACTGATTTTCTTGCCAGGTCTCGAAGCTGCGACAAGCTCCGCCCCAGCTTCATTGCCACCTTCATCTCGAACATCTCTGCGTTCTCTCGCTTGTCATAGTCTCTCTCCTCGAGCGTCGCTTCGATCGTCTCTTCCATGAGCTTGAAGAACCCCGCGCAGTTTCTGTACATCTCAACGACCATGCCAACTTGTCCTCCATGCTCGAAGCCATTGACGATAGCCGCCATTGCACTGGCGACGGCTGCCACTGTTGTGGCTGTTGAGCCTCCGAAGGCCGAGCAGGCTGCGGCGATGCCAGTGAGTAGAGGACCTGAAACCGCCAACGTCTTATTCAATTTTAGAGCTAAACTTCCGAGCCTCAAGTAGTCTGTCTTGTCTTTGCTCTTGAGGACTTGGACGATTGCTCTCATCTCCACTTCCAGCTCCTCGCTCCATCCATTTCGCTCAGTGTTCGTGAAGGTTTTGTGCCCTTGGGATTGGCGGCTGTTGCCAGAAACCATTGGCCACCACACAGCGGGCTCAAATTTCGCAGGGAACTTCTCGATCATCTTTCCAAGCAGAGCCAGCGGAAAAGCTCTATCAAGCGCCAGCACCTTCTCCATCGTCTCCTTAACATCTGACTCAGTCGGAGATTGCTGCACGAGTATCGACTTTATCTCGCTCTGAAGCTGCTTGAACAACCTCGAGGCATTGCGTTGCTCTTCAGCCAGCTGGGAGGGCTGGATTTTGCTCATCACAAGCGACATCCCGGTGGCGGCAGTAAATAAGAGAGCAGAGCATGTTCTCAGTGACGGAGCCGGCCCAGCCGCAGCCATGGCCGCCGTGGTGGTGGCAGTGAGGGTCATCATGTTGAGCGAGTTCAATAGGAGCTTGTTCCAGTTGTCCCGCTGCTTGCCGATGTTATCGTGCATCTCCACTCTATCTTCAACAGCCTCCAGGATCGCATAGAGCTTCATGGTTGTTTCGACAGAAGAAGTAGGTGATCGGCTAGGCGAATGGCGCGGCTCAGAAGGGCTAACTTTCTCCACGACCTCCATTTGTAAGGGCTCCGTGATGGTGTAACCGTTCCTGTTGCTGAACTCCTCCACCAGCTTCCGCGTCATCGCCGAGCTCGCATCGGAGAGGTGGAGTTTAGGGAGCTTCAGGACATGGATCGAAGCGGAGACCCTTCTCTTCGAAGGACAACCCGAAGAGGAAGAAGGGATCAAGAGTGAGGAAGCTTGCAAAGCGGCCATCAATGGAGGCGATCGGTCTTGTGTCGTCGGTTTCGAGAGGGTTTGGTTGAGAATCTGGAGTGGGTTTGGTTATGGATGTTGGAGGTTCCCCATCTCGGTTTGCACTTATATAAGCTGGAGCAAGGGACGTGAATGCGAGGGAGAAGAAGTCGTAAGCTGCGGAAAACGTTGACTGGGGAACACAGGGGTTTGACTCAGCCAGTTCAGTAGCTTGACGCGTTCGTAGGGACTTTTTCTATATTGCATATTAGGGTTCAGCTTCAACCGTCAAGTTCAACGGCTCCGGTTTTAGCCCATTCAAAGGCTCGTTCTCAAGCAGTTTGCCCGGGTCTAGGCCAGGGTCTGATCTCTTCTTGCTCTTGCATAAAATCACGAGAACCATGACCCCACCTTGCACATGTTTGACCTAAACCCAAAGATTAGTAATGATTCAAATGCCCGATTATTAGGGATGTACAAAATGGACCGCTCAAACTGGAAACCACCTAGATCAAATCAAAATGGATCGATCGATTTGGTTTAGTTCTTGGGAGCACCGGTCTGGTTCCCGATTCCTAAAAATGGAATCGGTGTCCAGACGGTCTGATTCGTGATTCCAAAAGGCAACTAGACCAAACCGACTAAATATACCTTTTTATTTTATTATTTCTCAACAAAATCAATAAAATATGAACTAAACACTATCTCAATCCAGTTCCAAGTAGTGAGAAAAAAAAAAGTAATGGAAAAACGTAGTGGAAAAAAAATTAATGATCAATTCTATTAAGTTGGATTGATGGTATGGTCTAATTTCCAGTTTTACCTTGGAATCGGACCAAAGAAATAGGACTGGACTGAGAGCCAATCAACCTTATTGATTGCACATGAGGGTATAGGTTTGGAATTCATCTTGAGGGAGCAGGAAGGTAAGTCGATCCCTTCGCTCATATTCACCCCTCCCATCTCAACAATTGCCCCATCATGACGGGATGGAACTACACGCGACACGGCACGATTAGACATGCATTGTAATAGGTCCGGACGTGTACCTAACATCTAGGAAAGTCAAATTTCGTGTTGCCTACTTAGATTGGACGGAATCACACGGATTTCACACTTACGTAGAAAGTGAGATTTCCTTATCTTTTAACTCAAAAGGGTTTCGTTCGATCAGCAGCATACTTTTTTGTAGAAAACAAAGGGCAAGTCTTGGGGAGTTTTGAGGTGGGTCGGTAGCTAGCTACTGATAGCACTAAAGGCAGATGAGGTAGGTGGGAATTAGCTAGGAATTGATCAATAATCAAGTTGGTAATCTCCATTCTTTTAAGAGTAAGCAGGCTATATTAACCTTGTAGAGAAGAGGTTTTTGCTGACGGACATGAATGAGAAGGTGCCTTTTGATATAGGAAATAGCCCAAGAGGGATTGAAAAGAAGAGGTAGGGATTATGATGTTGTTTTGATATTAGCGAGGGTGATAAAAGGATAAGAACGTGTTATGACGTAAATATGGTTCTCGGGAATTCATGAATAGATGTAAAATAAAGATACAAGCGAGGGAAAAAGAAAGAAAACAAATGAGTTATGACATTTTATATATTTATAAATAGATATAAAATAAGGGTATGTTTGATGACAACGACAAAACCAAAATAACTTTGTTTAGGTCGGCCATCAAATCGACTAAGCCCGACAATCCCCACAATTGGATTAGTAATATGTCGGCGAATAAAAAATATGGGATTATTTATAGCTTTTCATTATTATTAAATAGAGAAAACCAGAAAAAATGTCGAAAGATTTTCTTTTAGCTGAAAGAATAAATTGGGGAAATTGTTCGATCGATCTTAAATCTATTATACCAATGCAAATTCTGTCATAAACTTTCTAATTTTGTCAATTCTAAATATATTCATTTCAGCCAACTTTTACAAGAAGTTGCTGACATAGTGGTATTGAAGGAAATGATTACATTGGAATTTTGATAAAGGTTTGTTAAAAAAAATGGTAAATTTAATTATATAAAATACCCGTAAGTTGTGACTGATATTTGTATTTAAGGTTAATATCCTGAAAAACCCAAAACTAATATACTTGTGACAAATTTACCCCAAATTAAAAACCTTAAATTGGTACACCTTTGATAAATTTACCTCAAACTGGTATATTTGTGATAAATTTATCTTTTATTAATTTTTATTAAATTTTACTGTCAAATTATTAAGTTAAATGACACGTAACAATTATCGATGTACCAGTTTGAGATTATACTCTCTATTTGTCACCGTCGACATTTTTTTTGTGATTTTCTATGATATTAATCCAATTTAACAGATGGTATATTTGTCATAAATGTACTAATTTAGGTTTTTGGCGATCAAATAAATTAGTTTAGGGTAAATTTATTATAAGTATATCAGTTTGAGTTTTTTTTTTTTTTTTTTGTAACCCGGGGAACCCCATAAGCCCACCACCATAGTACTCCAGGTAAGAATCCCTAACGACGCCTTGGGATTCGAACTTCTCCCCTTCGTGAGGGGAAGAGAGCCCAAGCCAACTGCGCCGCTGAGGGCGGTGGTAAGGTTATTTATAATTAATTGAGGTAAATTTGTCATGGATGTACCAAATTTGAGTTTTTCATGATGAAAAAAAAATAGTTTATGGCAAATTTATCACATGTGTACCAATTTGGGTTTTTTCGAGTATTAATCTCTTGTATTTATAGGTCCATACCAAAGTCTTTGAAATCTTTTTTTTTTTTTTTTTTTGCACAACACTAACGATCATTGTTTGAAAATATTTAGAATTCTTCACTTGTAATTTTTTTTTTTTTTTTGGCCGGGGGGGGGGTTAACTCCTAAACTGCAAAGGTCAACCAAATACTATTCCTACAAATGTTGACATGTACTCCAAAAAGCAGTATGGATCTGGCTTGGTAGAAAGCGTTGAAAGTGGATCGAGTCTTTTCATATATTTTTGTTTATTTAATATCCCAAGAAGGAGGCACTTTGGTGGATAGCCTAACCTCAACCTGAGCAGCAGAACAGACGAGTCCTTTAATAATAATAATAATAATAATAATAAACAAGAATGAATCTGCATATTCTATTTCCATAAGAAAAATTTAACAATAAAGAAAGAATCAGCAAAAAATTATCCATTTTTAGATGGAGATTCTTATGGTCCCCACAATGTCACTATAGTGTCAGCCATATAAGTATTCAGAATCAAATAGAAAGGAGATATATAATTCATCAATTAAAATTGAGTAATTGCGTGCAAAATAAGTCTGCTGTGCATGAAGAAATAACTTTTATTAATTATCCCTACATTAACTAATAAAAAGATATAATTATTATTTGCAATAAGTTCCATTTGCAGCTTTTTGGTTCCCAAAATTAATCTTGCATGAAAATATAAAACTACCCATTATTCTCTTCATTAACCTATCCATTTATATGCGTTTATAATTACCCATTGTTATCACTTAATTAAATAATCACTTAATTCTTTTATAAAAATAAATTAGTTCTCTTCATGAGTGCGTGAACACGAGTTTATAGTAATTAGGAAAGTGTTGTAAGGAAATTTTCATTTTTTAATTTGATTGATTTGAATTGCAATCCACCCATAGTGATCTTTCAACACGAAAAGATGTAAATAAAAAGTTTTGAACTTGGACAGGCAATTTCAGAATGTTAGCTCTACTGTTGAAACTGTAACTTGTTCTCTTGATAAATATCACTGATACAAAATAAATTTTCAAATGAACCATAAGTTTAATTATATAAGGTAAGATACAAAAAATATATCTCTGATAACACGGTCTTAAAGTATATTAATTTGATTCCTCCCATGATGCCCCCACGTTCTCCTTTTTTACTTTCTTAATTATAATTTAATTAAGATTTTCTTGGGCACATGGACATTGCATTAATTAGTCATTGTAAAGTCAGAAAAAACTCCCAGTGAATGGTGGATCGTTCTTTTAAGGCTTTTGCTTTAAAACTTTAAACTAAAACTATTTTACATGATAATAAATAACATCGCATGTCTTTAGATATAGATCTGAAATATATTATAATTTTTTGAGGATATAATGAAAATGGAAATATTTAATGCTAACTCAGCACAAAGCTCGTGCCCTTTCTGCAGGAAGGCAATCATGAGCACACGGAGTTCCTCACTTACCAATGAATTCGTTAATAATTCTTTAGAAAAATATTCGATATACTAAGATTGATTTGCAAAAATGATTTATAAAGTAATGTGCTGATATTCTAATGGAGATTCTAACATCGTTATCAATATTTAAGATATTCTTATTGTACCTAGTATTCTTATTTCTCGTGTTTTTTTAGAAATGCAAATTGTAGTTTTTAAAATTAAGGATGCAAATTGATATAGGGGTGAGACACTGGAGATAGTTTTTGAACTTTTTGTCAAACTAATATGAAGCTTTCTCTGTCATCATTGATAATGTAACCTTTACATGTGACAACTTGAAATTACCTATGTGTCGATTTTAGCTGAATTACAAATTTTCAAGAAAAGAGTAAGGACTTTGATATATTTCTTGGGAATGATTACAAATTTAGTTGCATCAGTTAAAGATTTCGGATGAGGCCATTTGGAAGATAATTTCAACCTAACTAATATTGATGGTACCAACCAAATAGTGTCCTTTCATTACATCTTTCAATATAAAAATCTAAAGAGCTTTTTGAGGTTTTGTCAACCATAAATGGACTCCAGACATACACGGAAAATTTCTTTAGAGATGGGGTAAAACAAGGAGGTCCTTCCAAACTTATGATGCCTTAAGATCAAATATCACAAATAGCCCTAAAATTAGGGAATCACATACGTTAATCTCTCTAATTCTACTTACTAAGTCTTTATGTTTTTAAACTCGTTGTTCATAAATCACAGAAAAAAAAGTTAACCTCATTAATTTAGCAATACTAGAGTTGTTAATTGACAATATGAAGAATCAAACATGTACCACATCTTAATCCACACACCGAAATCTCATTTTGTAATCACTACATGTAGTTTTCTATTATAACAAAGTAATTAAGTTTCTTTATCATTATGACTTATTGGAATGGAATCCAATATATTTATGCACAACCCATTTTTTGGAAGGGATAATAGTACAAACAATTCCTACACTTTGGTCTGATATACAAATATTGTTCTTTGAACTTTCAATTTTACAATATATATTTTTTGATTCAAGGATTTTGCTAACACAATAATTTTTAGAATATTGTGAAATTAATAATATGTCATGAATCACAAATTTTTAAAAAGTTGATTACACAATAATTTATAATTATTTGTGATTTAGTTTTTATAATTTATAATAAAATGTTATTAAATTAAAACGCGTGATCATTTTTCTTGAATTAAGGGATGGCTAATGAATTAAGTTAATTTTTTCCAAATTTTGGTTTGCATTAAATGGAGATGACAAGAAAACTCCTGGTAAGAAAATGGATAAGAAATCATAATTAAAAGAAAAAAGTTTTGCAAAAGAAGTCTATAATTCTAATTTGGAGAAACTGAGTGAGAGAGAGAGAGAGAGAGAATCTTGTGGAAGACGGCAAGCTTTCCTACTTCCGGTCTCTGCAACTCTCTGCAGATCTCATCACTCTCTCTCTCTCTCTCTCTCCTATTCGATTCATCTCCTGCTCCTCCTCCTCTTCCCCCTGGCTGGCTTTTGCTGTTCTTGATTTTTCTCCAGGCCCTATTCTTGTTTTAGCCTCTCTCTCAGTTGGGCCCCACCTCTGACCTCCTCTCCTCCTTCCTCCATCATGATCTCCACATTCTCCTCCACCCTCCTCCTCCACCTCCTCCATTCCTCCTGATCTGAAACACAACCACCCAATTTCTCTCTCTCTCTCTCTCTCTCTCTAGAAAACAGGGGACGGGGGCGGCGATGATCCAGTTGCTGTTCGCGGCGATACTCGCCGAAGGGTCGCTGATACTGCTGCTGCTGTTCAAGACGCCGCTGAGGAAGCTGGCCATAGTGGGTCTGGATCGGGTCAAGCGCGGCCACGGCCCGGTGGTGGTCACGACGGTGGCCGCCACGGTCTGCGTCGTGCTGGGCTCCGGCGTGTACAGCATGTTGAAGATCCGGAGGCGCGGGGCCGAGGACGGCGGCGGGGCGGCCGCCAACCCGACGGACCAGGTCCTCATGGCCAAGCACCTGCTGGAGTGCACTCTGATGGGTGAGTGATGGGTTCTTAGGATTTCTTCGTTTGATCCGTGAAAATGCTATCTTTTTCCATGTGGGTGCGTGTGTTTCTGGATGATGGTCACTGAAAGGTTCGCAATTTGATGGTCTGGATTGAAAGAATTTGGATAGCTGGATTTGGGTTCGATTCGGTTTGATGTAGTCCTCTTAAGGAGACTAGTTATTCCTCGGTGAATTTGAATTGGTGGCATTGGTGAAGGCGAATGGAATGAGAAGAAAGTGAAAGGAAAGGGTTGATTGCCAAGTAGTGAGGTGTCTAGTTTTGATTCTGCTTTGGTTTTGTCGTTGGCATTGGTGGATGATCTTGTTTGTGCGTTCTTAGACTTGGAGGAAACAAGCCCTGTTTACGATTCCTTATTCTGTTTAAATGAGCTGGATTTGAAGGTTCTAGGGATTGATGGAAAAGTTTTGGGCCTTTGATCACACTGTATTGCCTTAGCATCTGCATCAGTCCTTGGCGTCTGTATCTGCGGGTTGTCTTAATGTTTATGAAGACATACTTCTGTCTGGAATATTCTTAGGCTGCATCATATTGATTTGACCACTTTTAGCAAGGATGGGATTTCTTTCGTGGGACTACAAATTCTGCCCAATCAAATTCCTTGCTGCAATGTCCGATGCAGCATCTCTGTTTCAATTTTCAGACATGATGGTGGGAAACCTTGAACAATTCTAGCAGCATATAATCAAAATAATTCCATATCATTTATAGAGGAATTCAATAATATTGTGCTAGTAGTACCTGGTGATAGGTTGATTATGCCTTTTTAGTTTTACAGTATGAACCTTGAAGCTGTCTGAGTCCTCAATTTAATTATGTGAATTTTGTAGTAATCTTCTCCATACGAGGATGAGGATTAGCAGAGACAGACGGCATCTGTGCTAGTGTAAAACAGTAAATTCGTTTGCCAACAATTCGAATCGCCCTTTAGAGTACCTCATTTTATGTGTATTAATGTCACTCTACTAGTTCTATACAATCGTAATTGTGGATTAAATCATAACTTGATTGAATCATATATAGGCTTCTTCTGAGTTACAACACTGTCCCTTTCTATATTGTCCCTGCAACTCATTGCCGGTGTTGCTTGTCATGAAACTGATTCATCTGGGCCATTATGAATCACTCCTCTCTCATGTTGCCCATTTGCCTTTCGCTGCAGAACTTGTGTTTCAATGGGCGTTTGTTTTGCAGGAGCCAGCTTGTTCCTTGCTTTAATGATAGACAGACTGCATCACTACATCAGAGAGCTCCGGTTACGAAGGAAGAGCATGGAGGCTGTGAAGAAACAGACCCGAGCCTTTGAGGATGGGAAAAACGGGAACTTAGAGGAGCTCAAAAACTTGGAGGAGGAAACAAGGGTCTTGAGAGAAAAAGTCAAGCAGCTGGAATCGGATCTTGAGACGAGGACCAAGGATGTGCATGCCGCAGAAGCCAACTCGGTCGCTCTGAGGAAACAGTCAGAAGGGTTCCTTCTCGAGTATGACCGCCTGCTCGAGGAAAACCAAAACTTGCGGAACCAGCTGCAATCGCTGGATCGGAAATTTTCGCGTTCGGGAAGCAAGAAGAATACCTGAGAGGCTAACTAATCTTTTCGGTGTAGACATGAACTCTTCATTTTACTATATTCTTGGCTTCATTGCACTCAGTTCTTGTTTTCTTAGTGTGTATATTTTGGAAGCTGAGGCATTTGTTCAGGTTGGTCATACCTGCGGTTGAATCACATTTGGGTTTTGTTGAGGATGAAGAGGGAAAAGGGGGACAAAGGTTGGGAAAGGAGAAACAATACGAATTTATTTATCCTGTGCTTTTCTCGGTGCTGGATTATATTTCTTGTTTGGTTCATTACACTTTAAACCTTGTATGTTAGGAATTTTCTTCTTCATTCGTCTGTTCATATTTCTCATTTTGCTCCTCCTCATCTAGCTAAGTTGTCTCGAATGGCAAAA
Organism: Eucalyptus caleyi; assembly: GCA_014182885.2. Taxonomy (NCBI): domain Eukaryota; kingdom Viridiplantae; phylum Streptophyta; class Magnoliopsida; order Myrtales; family Myrtaceae; genus Eucalyptus; species Eucalyptus caleyi. The sequence goes on from CM024470.2 coordinate 53,890,717, forward strand.
AGTATGTTGCCCCAGTCTATTCTATGGGCTCTCGAGAGATCATTCTGAAACGTATCGTGTTGTGCTCGAGCTTACTGTGTTGTAATTTCTGTACAGACTGCTTGAGCACCACCAAGTAAGTTTTGTTTCGATGCATAGTTCACTCGAATAACATGATTAACCATCAATCCCATCAGACTGTTCGAAGAGTTTCGGATTCTTCATTACTGGTTAACAGCTTCTTCTTTCTCCTTCAAGCTAGCTGATTCTATTCTCTGAGGTGCCCAAAGAGACGATGTGATTTGCCTTCCCGATCTTCAAACCATCGAAAACTCTTTTTTCCGCTGGGTTTTCTTCCTTGGAATGAATCAGACAATAACATGTGATGATGCTGGGGATTATTCGGTCCGTCCGTTCACAGAACAGAGCTCTCTTTCATGCCTACTTATGTCTTAGGAAATCTTAAGGAAAACCGTCCATTTGTGTATCGCCTGCAAAAGAGCATCCCTGAAAAGCCTGTTCCTGTCAAGAGGCGATACTGTTGCTATCATTGGTCCAAAATTAACGAGCTTATAAGCGGTTCATAGTAGTTCAAAGCATGTTCGCTGCTGCGCATGAACATGGGAGGGTGCTCAGATGCACCAGCGAAGAATGAGGCAGGTCCTATGCAGACTCGATCTATGCAGATTATCATGATCATGGCGATTGATCTAAGTGAGTCCCATTGTGCAGTCCGCACAATCGATAGCTATGATCATGTTAGTATACCATAACCCAAGTCTATGTCATACTTTTAGAGGAGAATCAATTTGAATGAAATGGAGGCACATAGTATGCATAAAAGAGGCAATTACTCTATACCAACAATATGTTTGCTGAGATGGTAAGGGAACATATAGTTGTCATGGTATGCCACTATGCATTTGAGTGGTCAAACGCGCATCAAGCTTGTGAATTCATGAAACCTAGCATGATCCTTATTTAAGTCTCCCTCTCTATATGCAAAAATTGTTTGTGTTAATGCTAGCCAACTGCAGATAAGCCATGTCGGATGGCCAACACTAACTAAACTATCATGTCAGCGATTTCCGATCAAAATTAATCGAATAATTATATTGACAAATGTTAAAAGATTTATGACTAAATTAACAAAATTGAAAAGTTTAGGACTAATTTGGTCATCATACAATAAGTTTATAGCTTTTTGGATAATTATCCCCATAACTATAATGGACTATCATAAAATGTCTTATATATAGTGAGTCTTTCTTTAGCTAACACAAGGTAATTTTGCTATAAATGGCTGCCCATATACAGAAAAATTCCTAACAAAGCTCATTTACGTGCATGCTCTTCGCTTGCTACTAGTGCTCTGTTTGGTAAGGGGTTGGGTGGTCTTGGAATCATTGACATGAAGTTTTATCATCGCCTTTTGTCACATGAATACCCCAAAGATCTTTCTAGTGAACAATTTAGAAGTTTATGATACTAAAACATGCGCAATTCCCATTAATTGGGTGAATGTACATGACAGTTCTTGGCAGCTTGTTCAGGCCGGCTGCAGTATCGAAGATGAGCGGAAACCAATACAGGCAAGCAATCTTGTCAACCATAACATTAGGACATGAAAACAACATCAGCTTTGGCTCCATTCTATAGATCCGTATCAACAAAGTCTATTTTTTGATCTGGTATTCCCTCTAGTTTTATTTGCTGCTATCAGTTTATCGTTAACTCTTGTTTGTTTGTGCATTTCGCATCGGATTCTGCCACATCAAGTTCATATCGCAACTGAAAGTTTCGTGTTGTGTTTCCATATATGCGCCCAGATTTTGAAACTGGAGACAAACTTGATGCAAAGGCTAGAAAATGTTTTTTCCCCCCATTCATTGGTTATGGTTTTGACCATTTCGGCAATCGACTTTGATATGAATAAAGTAGGAAACTAACAAAAATTGATGATGTTAGGGTCAATGAAAGTATGTTGTACAAAGACAAATCTGTGGTAGGATCTAGGGTGAGGAAACAAACAAAAGGGACTAAAGAGATTGTATTGGAGGGGGATTCTAAGAATATTCTGGTTAGGAATCGTGAAACTATTGTCATAAACTGATTGAAAATCGAAATGAAAACCACCTATGTCTGAACCGCTTTAAGAAAATCCAATAGAACATCTAAATCTGTGTAGAGGCATTCTTAATCATTGAATTATTTGCTTTTGATTGATGTTGGCTCATCAGAATATTTTTCTGAAGCATTGCAGGTTAAGAGGTAAAATGTGAGGCAGTAAGTTCAAAGAGAACCTGATGGCAACAAGAGGTACAAGGTGAGGTTGTGAATTTGACTAAATTTAGGCTTATGTTGAGCCTTGTTGCCACTGAGAATTTATATCTAGAACATTCATATGTGAAGATTGCAATCCTCATTGGTGACTTAAAGGAGGATATTTACATGGTTTAACCAAAATGTTTTAAATTCTTGCGAAAAGCTATATCTCTAGGTTAAAGAAAAAAATTGTGTGGTTTGAAATAGACTCCTAGATAGTGGTAGAAGAGTTTTGATTCATTAATGTGTGGTAATAGGTTCACTAGATCTAAAATGGATCGCTTATGACTTCAAGAAATTTGATAATTGGCATAGTAATTTGCCATTGTATGTAGATAATATGGTCATTGTAGGAACAAGTAAGAGGAAATTAACATACTGAAGTAGCAATTGTCAAATGATTGTGCAAGATAGATCAAAAGGATTTCTTAAAATGTCATAGGAAAAGTATAATGAGAAAGTGTTGGACAAATTCAGAGTTTAGAGTGCAAAGTCCATAATGGCTCATTAGGGAAGTCATTTCAAACTCTTAATGGAGCAGTCACTATGTCACGCCCGAACCTCGAGCGCGCCAACATCCCGCCATGGTCATTCAAATGCGACGTTCCCAAGTTAAATTGCCGACCCAATCAATTCTTTAATGCACATGCGGAAGCATATTATAAAACCTCTGACAATAAAATATGGGATAGAAAAACAGGAAGCAATTTTACAACAATACACTTTCATAAATCAACGGAGTTACAAACAAAGACTTACAGCCAAAAGTCTACAAAAGGCCGGCTCTTAAAAGGAACTGCCTATGACCTACAAGTCGGACACATTCTCCAATCCTCCTAACTTCACCTCTGCAACTCCTCAAGGCCAACCAAAGCGATCTGGTTTCTCCGTCCACAAGGGACCTGAAAATGTTGACCCACAATGGGGTGAGACATTGTCTTAGCAAGTTCAACCCCCTAAACCTCTATTAGAAAAAAAAAATGTCAAAGGATGGCCTAGCCACACCACATAGAGGACTTACCTCGTCTTAGTTTCTTTCTATAGGTTAGTACAACTCATATTACTCAATCACATGTTCATATCACCCAACCACATATAGTAATACGAACTTACACAACCAGAACGCCTTTGCTTTCATATAACCGACAATCATGAGGTCTTGATTATAAGACTAAATTATTATAACACGTCTCATTCCATGCCACACAATTCTGTCCCATAACCTGACACATCGACAATACTCAACATGCATTCCAATTGTTATTCACTGCTACACAAGGACATAGCCTACTCATAATTTGGCTATCTACTGGCATATAGCCAGGCATCATCTCCCCACCTTGGAGCACGACTTTGTCAATACCTCGACAGCGTTCCCGAATGAGCATGTACCCAGAATCAACTACGACCCACAATCACTATGTGGGCATCCCATATAGGGGTAAGTTCGGTTCAATAGCCTAGGATGATCTCCTCTTAATTATCACACAACAATTCATATTTGACCCATGACACTTTGCATTTCACTCAATGCTTTCACTTAAAATAGTGATCCTGGCCATTTTTCTTCATATTAAAAATAGTCCTAAAATTAACCACGTGTGTGGGGGCACGTTAATTTCGATCTAGAAAACCAATATCTTACTTTTTCAAACCCCACTATTTAATATAATATTGAAAGTCCAATTTTTGCATTAAAACCCGACACTTGGGTTTTTATGAATAAAAATTCCTATTTATCACAATCAACACTCAATTTGCCACATCCATTCATCAAATTCAAATTCTAAATACACAGCAGTGATCGGCACGGAATTCTGAGCAATTGAGGTCAGAAATAATTTTTCATTTTTTTTCATAAATAATATTATTTTAATAATTTCGTAATATAATATATTATTAAAAATTCTAGAATTTCGAAACATTTAAGTAAGTCAAATATAAAACCCTATTATGTCCCATCAAGATTTATTATTAAATAAACTCTCTTAGCTTTAATTAAACATGCTTTAAATTAAACAAACTTCTTAATCTAAATCACAATTAAATAAACTAAACTAACCACCTAAGCTTACTTAACTTAGACTAAGCACACTTAGGGCATCATTAACCCTCTAATCAAGATTTAGTGAGTTAAACTCACCCGATTAACGAACCGATCAAACCAAAATGATGAGGATGCCGAGGGCAACAACTTTCTTCAAAGCGGGCCAAGCATTTGGGATCGAGAAGCTGGCCAAAATGGGCCAAAATGAGCTGTAATACCCATTTTCTCGGTTGCTGTTTGAGGCCGACGAAGGGCTGCACGGCGGCGGTTTGAGCGCGAAACTGGCGGGGACGGGCGGTAGTAGCTCAGTGGTGGCTGGTGGCGACGAACGGTGGCAATGGAGGCTCCGGCGGATGGTGACAAGCGGCGGACGGAGGGCTGGAAACTCGGGCTATGAACAACTGAATGGCAAGCTAACCGGCGAGGCGTGCACGGGTGATGAGTGTGGACGAGCGGCAACGGCGACGGCGACTGCACCGGAGGTGACGAGCGGGCGGATGGAGGGTGGTTGGTCGGGCGTGCGTCGCACGTGGGGGGTTCGAACGGCTGGTTTCCTTCAGCTTTCTCTCTCCTCTCTCTCTCCTCTCTCTCTCTTCCCAAGCTTGAAGATGATGTTGATCTATGTAGCACCGACACACGACACGACACGACACGTCGACACGTCATTTCTAAAAAATAGAGAATTCCGACATGTTGTGACACGTTATATATTAAATTAATATTTTATTTGTAATTAATTTGATTCAAATTCATAAATAAATAATTAATTAAAAAAGAGCCTATAATAAATTTACATTAATAATATTAACAAATCAATTTATTTGAAATTCGAAAGATATATTCATAGTTAATGCGAAACATTTTTTTAATTTTAACAAAAGTTAGCAATGAAACTAATAATTAATAAGAAATCAAAATCAATTTATTTAAATAAATCCGTGATTTTCTACAATGACCAAAATATATCATTATTCAAAATTCAATACTTTTATTTTTCGAAATTATTTTTTAATTTCATTTATTTAATTTTCCAGTTAAAAAAATCCCCAAAATCCACCCCTTCTTTTATTTGTCCTTTTCCCTCCACCCCAAGTTTATTTTACTTTTTCCCTCCCCCACCACTTGATAGTGACAAGGGTAAGCTGTCACTTCCCCTCCCCCTCACACCATCAGATCTCCTTTCTTATTTATTTTTATTTTTTGGTTTCTTTATGAAAAACGCTAGTGAGCCGCCGAGCCCTCCTTTTCCTATTCCTCCTTGCCGCTCACCGCACGATCCCCTTCCCTCCTCTCCTCTTCCTCTCGTCGCCGATCCATTGCAACAGTGGCGGCCCTTGCTGCTCTCTTTGGCCATCTCTCACCGTCGCGGTGGTCCGTTCGTGGCTTTGTCTTGTCGGCGGGAGTTTCCCTTCTCTCTTCTTTCTCTCTGTTCGGCTCTTTCTCTAGCCGTCTCTTGCCATCGTGGTGGTCCATTCGTGGCTTCTTCTCGCCAGCGCTTGCGGCCTCTGCTCCCTCACCCTCCCTCGCCTCCACCCTCCATCAGTCTTCCGAACATGCTCGACATGTGTGTCAAGAAAAGTTGACCACATGTCCGACCGTGTTCAAGCGTGTTGATGTGTCCGACACACTCCGACATGTGTCGGACACGACACGGAAGCATGGACAATCATAGATGTTGATAGGTGGAAGTGATGTCTCACCTTTCCAAGAGCTAATCCCCACCATCCATCTGTCAAGATCTCCTTCAATTTGGCCCAACCACCATGACATCACATGATTTCATCTTCCACTAACTCAACCCTCCACAACTATCTTCAATAAGTCCAATTTCTTTTCCACCGTGGCACACGGATTTTTAAACTTTGTACATCATATTCTTCAATTCTCTTCTAATTGAATCAAATTGAAGTCCATAAAATTAACCCAATGTCACCATACTTCAATTCACATATTCACTTGTCCATAGAACCAACTTAAATCTCAAAAGCGCGACCAAAAGTGGGCCTACTAATCTCTCGATCCAAATTAGCCATTCTCTGATTTAATTGCTGAAAATTTCTAATTAAATGAAAAATTTTCCGAAGATGATTTAACGTCCCTAAAATGATTTGTGACACACAAAGACTTCCAATTTATGAATTCAATCTCAAGTCACGGTTAATTTCACTCTAGCACGATATTAGCGCGTCCTAATCTACCGGGTAACTTTTAGAAATTTTCATGCATGTGACCTGTGGTTGATCAAGTCACGATGTATATATTTGACATATTGGTAACTTTTGGTTGTCGGGGGTAATCTCAAGGTTTCAAATACGGGCATAGGTTACTCAATCGACATAAAAGTCGGTCAAGTGCTGATCGACAAGAATTGTGCGATCTAATGGAATCACCCACATTTGATCACATGCCTCTGTCGAGTCAACCTATCTCCGGTCTTTAATTGATTTTTAATTGTGTCATAATGACCCTTGCAGATTAGCTCGGTTGAAAGGTCGCTTCCTGATCAAATTCTCGAGTCCGATGCATTAGAATCTCTTAACGGCTTCACCCTATAGACTAGTTTTCACACGAGTGGCCGACTCAAGGAAAAGAATTATATGCGTGCCAATGAAATGTCTGTCTCAATTTATTGAAAATAGAATTGGAAAATCAGGACGTCACAACTTTTCCTCTCTTACAAAAAATTCGTCATCGAAATTTAAACCGTTACACATCTTAAGCAAAAAGTGGGGGTATAATTTCTCATCGAATCTTCGGTTTCCTAAGTTGCTTCTTCAGTGCCGTGGTGTTGCTAGACCACTTTGACCAATGGGATGATCTTGGTGCACAAAACCTACTCCTTGCGATCCACAATCTGAATCGGGTCTTCAACGTACGACACCTTTGTCGCCCACGTCTAATTCCTCAAAATTTAGAACGTGTGTCGGATTATGTTCATACTTTCTTAATATTGACACGTGAAAGACGTCATGCACTTGTGCCAACCTTGGTGGTAGTGTAAGACGATACATCAGAGTCCCTATTCTTTCCAAAATCTTAAAGGGACCTACGCACCTCGGACTCAGTTTCCCCTTTCTACCAAAGCAAAAGTATCTTTCATTGATGACACCTTTAGGAAGATGTGCTCACCAATTTAGAATTCCAATGACCTTCGACGCTTATCAACATACTCTTCTGGTGGTTCTGAACGGTCTTTAATCTGTCTTTGATAACTGTAACTGCCTCCTTGTGACCTTTCATTCTCTAACCTCAACCCAACAACTGAAGTTCTAAACACTCTGCTCGGCACTGACTCAAAAGGAACCACCTGATTGATTTGCTAAACTAGGAACCTCTAGTCTAGACCTAATGTGGCACCCCGAAGCACCTAAGTTTATCACATATACCAAAGAAGAACCTTAGTTCTTAGACATTTTCTTTTTAAACGGTCTCCAGCGCATCTTATTTGCGGAAGCATAATCACGTCTTACTAATTCTCCCTCAACAATCATGATACATTGCCCACCACTAAACACCATAAGAAAAGATAAAGCTAAGACACTTTTATTTACATATTTTCATGATGGATTTTCTTGGGTCGGTACAACAAAAGAAAGGCCAAGACTCTTTACTACACTCAGCCATAACCCTAAAAAGAGACAATTCGACCCTCTATGTAGATCATGCAAAATCCTCCATCTACTAGTGTCGGCTATTGTCCAAAAAGTAGTAGCTCCTACCCCTCACGCGCAGGCCGTCACACCCATCTCGGTGCGTTAGGCAATGGCGGCGGCAACATCCCCCACATCACTCCGTCTCGATGAATATGAACAAATATGAACTCCTGTATGACCGGGCCCCTAGCTAGGCCCACATCATACATCACTAATGCACGAACTCGAATGAACGTCAGACGAGGAATGGTGGGACAGTTAATCTCCACACACTCGACCTCCATGTCCGATGGAAGGCCATAAAAGACGCCCGCGTGACAGCAAGGAGCAGCATCTTTCTAATTTGAAATGTTGGTCCCCAAAGGGGTGAGTACATCTACTCAACAGGTAAAAGATCCAATAAACCACTCAATGCATAACACAATACAATCATAACAATCATAGCATAACACATGTCATTCATACATCCATGTACATACATCCTCATATAACCTTTACCATCATGTCATACATTTACCATCATGCCGTAGATGCACATACATTCATGCACTCACCATTATCATGTCATACATGCACCATCATGCCATAGGTGTACATACATCCATACACTCACCATCATCATGTCACATATACCATCATGCCATAGGTGCACATACATCTATGCACTCATCATCATGCATTCATGCATACATGTTACCATATCATGCATAGTTCAATTTCAATTTCCTAATTTTATTCTTTCATTTGGGCCGCCACATTTCTCTTTCCTGGGACCAGTATTTGCATCCTATATTTATCACTCACACCCAACCTGGCATCACGAGGAACCTTCGGCACACACCTCCGGGCATTCGACATACACACTCCCGGCATTTCGTACCCCAATTGGCATCACGAGGTATCCCTCGGCTCACACCTCCGGGCTTCCGACACCCCCACATTTTGGGCATCTCGAAACTCCCGAGGACCCTCCGGAATTACACCACTAGGCCACCGGGCATCCCGACACTCCTAGGACATCGTCGGCTCACACCTCCGACAGCCTTCTCATTTATTATAGTTCACATTCACAATTATAACTCAATTTCAACATGGCATAAAATATGATGGCAACAAGATCATTTTCAGCATTTGATTCTTATATGTATTTCCAATCATCATCATATATGTAGTAAGATCCAATCACTTATGACAACACAATCTATGGGGTCCATACAACTTAGAATAATCCATACATCATGACTTTTTAAAATTTACCAAATTCCAGCTTGTACAATTTCAGAAAACATATAAATTAAATATCCATATGATCTTCAAAAATTATAAAATCTGAACATGTGTTAGTCAAGACACAAAGGTAGCAACTCCATGAAGAACACATGCTCAAAAGAACTTCACACAAAAAGATATAGCTCACACATTACAGCTTGCAAAATTCGGACACATCAGATTGCGCGGTTCTTGAAATATTTCAATTTAAATATCTGAATGACCTTCAACAATTATGAAATTTTACCAGATGATAGTAGAGACCCTAAGGTAGATTTTTCATGAAGACATCAAGGCCAGATTCGTCCTAGATAATTAACTATGGACGGTCGAAGCCCCTGTTCCTAGTATCGAATAGTCCAGATTTAGCTGTCTCTGAAAAATCAAGGTTTCACCTACTTATCTTCCTTCATTTTCTCTGAATTTTAGATATGTTTTGACTCAAGAAGTCCACTACAACTTTCATTAACGTATCTAGGTGAGATTCTCAAAGGATAGTCACTTTATAGTCCACGAAGTCGCTGGAGTCCAGTACAACACTTGCAGATCTGTCATCTTCAAAGGAAAAATCGTTTCACTAGGCTAAACTTGTTCGTTTTACCTCAAATTTGAGCATGTTTGTCTTCAAGATGTTCTCTATAACTTTCATGAAGAAGTCGAAATGAAATTCTCAGTAAAAAGTAACATGTAACACACAAAACCACCAAGAGGTCAACAAAACAGTTTCAGATCTTGCGTTTTCGTAGAGGGAGGGTTTCGCCCCTCAAAACTCAACCATTTTATCTCAAATTTTAGTATGTTATACTTTGATATGTTTTCTACACCTTTTGTGAAGAATTTGAAACCAAAATCCGACTCAAACCCTGCATGCAAGCCTCTACAACATTCTGGGTCAGGCGGTATACTCGAAAACAGAATGCTATTTCAAAAACAACACACTCAAAGCTTCGGTTTCTCAGACCCTAAACGTTCGAGATTCATCACCATTCAAACACATATGCAAGATACAACATGCAAGAGTAGAATATGGATCCCAACTTGCCTTTGTACCGAGCTACAGCGAGCACGACGGTGGCAAACGGATGCACGGCGACAAGCGACGTACGAGCGGATGGACGTACACACGGCTTCTTCCTCCTCTATCTCGGTTCCTCACTCTCTTGACATCCCTCTCTCTCTCTCTCTCTCTCTATGGTCGACAGCCCCCCTAAACCGGTCACCCCTTCCTTTTATTCCCCCCTCAATTCAATCATTAGCCATCATTAGGAGCCACCCAAAATGGCCAATAGGTGAAGTCTTATTTTTGCCACTTGGCAAATCCCATGCATGATGGGCTTGGAGGTGGGCCGGCTCCTCCCCCCTTGTGGTCGATGGCAGCCCTCTTCATGGGCTTCATGGGTCAAGCCAATTTGGCCCACTTTAGGTCCAATACCCTTGGGCCTAAAGTTCAATCCTAATAAATTCCAATTTTACTTTTAATAATTCATTTTTAATTCCCTCTTTTATAGATTTCAAATTCTCAATTTCATATGGCCATAAATCTTGTAACATATAAACTATAGGGATCAAATCTATGAGGTGCATAGCCAAGAACAAATTCTTCTTATCAACTTATTCTATAATACTAATTTTAATAACTCATGAACATAAAATACATAACACTTGGTCTTAAAAGAAAACCAATGGCTAAAGCATAAACCAAAGGTAATTTCATTGCCTAATCATAGGCTTTAATACATCTAGAGGTTGCCTTGAATTTTGGGATGCCACACCTAATTTAACTTTGACACTGACGCTCTAAGCAGATGAACCTTTTTGACACACCTACACTTCTGCATGCTTAATCAAATCAAAATCTTTCCGCACAGCCACAAAGGGGATGATTTCTTCCATCTGTTGATTACTACTCAAAATAAAATTATTAACGCACTGACTTCTTGGTGGACTTGTCACCAAATCCATTGACTTGATCCCACTTCTACTCAGGGATCTCGGCAGATTACAAAGGTTCTTTCGACTTGCAAAACCGTGCTTTCACTTGTTAGCACACTTGACACTTGCGACCTCTCAGTGATATCTGTCTTCATATCGATCTACCAATCCCGATGATGTAGATTCTGACTCATTTTCGTATTGTCTGGACAACATTGAAGTTGCTACAATGAGCTTTCCATAAGATTTCTTCTTTAATCTTTGTATCGTCAGTTACACACAATCGTCCTCGGAACCTTAGCGTTCGATCTTCAGAAATCTGAAAAATCAACCTCTCTCTCATTTGCATTCCTTATAGAATCTTCTGAATTTTTGAATCTGTCCACAGAAGCCTTTCGATTTTGATCTGTACTCTAGGCTCAATTTTGAGGGTGGTTATAAGATTCAAAAGGTGGCATACCTTAGATTTAAAAACCGAATTTTGAACTTTCTCAAATAAGATCCAATCCTTGAGTATCAACTGTGCAACTAAGGACTCTCAACTCGGTGCATCTACGACTTTGCTCACATTTCTAGAGTGATACCAAATATTATAGTCATAATCCTTAAGGAGTTCCATCCAGCAGTGCTGTCTCATATTCAACTCTTTGTGAGAGAATACGTACTTGAGACTTTGATGGTCAATGAAGATATGTAATCTTTCTCTATATCGATAGTGCCTCTAAATTCCCAAAACAAACATAACTACTGTGCATAAGGTAATTCAACTCACAAGATCTCAACTGACGGGAAGCATATGCAATAACCCTAACATGCTGCATCAACAAGCAACCAAATCCTTTAAACGATGCATCACTGCAAATCTCATAACTTCCAGGACCAGATGAAATGGTCAGCACAGGTGCGGTAATCGACTTCTGCTTAAGCTCTTGAAAACTACACTCGCATTTGTCTATCCACACGAACTTCTCTTCCTTCCTCAGTAGTCTTGTCAATGGTGACGCTAACACTGAAAAACCCGTATACGAATTGTCTGTAATACTTTGCTAAACTCAGAAACTTCTAATCTCTGTCACTGTAGTCAATCTTGGCCAACTGTTCATTGCTTTAATCTTGGATGGGATTTATAGAGATTTCTTCGCCTGAAATCACGTGACCTAGGAACGCAATATGAGTTATCCAAAAACTCGCACTTGCTAAACTTAGCGTAAGATTCAAGAGTCCTCAAGGTTTGAAGTATCATCTTTTAATGTCTCTCGTGCTCCTCAGCACTCTTCGAACACACTAGGATAACGTCAATGAGCAAGATTACAAAACTAATCCAAATACCCAATAAACACTTTGTTCATCAGACCCAAATAAATAGCTAGGGTGTTCATCAAACCGAACGATAATACTGCGAACTCATAACTGCTGTATCAAGTGCAAGATGTTAACTTCGGTATGTCTCTCTTCCTAATCCTCAATTGATGATACCTTGACCTCAAGTCGATCTTGAAGAATATCAATGTACAAATGCAACGAACCAACTTTCTTCTTCACTAATAGAACGGGTGCTCTCCAAAGTGATGCATTGGAATGTACGAATCCCTTATCTAACAATTCATGCATCAACACTTTTAGTTCTTTCAACTCTGACAATGCTATCCGATAAGGTGCCTTAGAGATTGGCTCCGTTTTGGGGGCTAATTCAATCACAAACTCCATTTCTTTTTCTTACAACAAACCGGGCAATTCTTCATAAAATATCTCAAAAAACTTCTATACCACGGTTATGTTCTCCATATTCGGCTCTTTAACTAATCATTAATTACAGTTGCCATGTAGATTCGGTAACCAATAACCAGAACCAGGTCATCTTCAGTGACGAATAACAAGGATTGAAGTTCCTCTTCAACTTTCAATAATCCAAAACTTTTGCACACTAATTGCACAAACCAAATTATATCACTACCACGATTCAAAACAACAGAAAACTCCTTGAGCCAAATTCTTTTATAAATGACTTACAAGTCATACTTAAGCAAACCCTTCAAGTACAACTATAGTCAGAGATTCATCTTTCTATTACTTTATTACCACAACAAAAATCCTACAACCTTCACTGAAAATTTTGTTGCACTGCTCTAATAAAAACATCTAAAAAACATTCTTCCCTTAATTGATGCATGGTCAATCCCTTCATGCTCCTCTAGCCATCCTAATGGTATCTTATCTGCAGTAACGTGCTTGCGCTCTCCTGAACTTACGCGGACAGTTCCTAATCCGATGGCCGTGCTGACCACATTCAAAGCATGCTCTCTTTTTACTCTGACACTGAGCTGACTTAAGCCTTTTCCATGAACTTGGCACACAGTCGGTGAGTCCTCTACCTCCCATCAAGTGACATCATGCACCCTTCCTTGCACTGGGGTCCATTCCAAGTACCCCACTGAATATCCTGAAGCATGCTTCCTCTGTTCTTTTCTATTGATGGCGGTGATAGAAACAGCTATGATTCCATCTGTCTATACGAGCAATCTTTGATCAAATGATTGTACTATCGACCCTTGTAACAAGTCATTTCTTTCTTACAGCACGGAGCAGATCCATGTCTTTCCTTATAGACACGACACACATCGATCGAATTGAGCACTGACTTTCCAATTCTACTCTTTCGGTTGGGTGAAACAAGGCACCTTTCTTCTAACATCAGCCTTTCTCCCCAATTGATTTCCATCTCTGTCTAAACTGAACCTTGACTCAAAAACAATGGCTTAATCCTCGACCACAACTCCAGATTGGGCCTCAACAGGCATGGCAACAACAACGGTTACAACACTGGTAGTGGTAGAAACAACGGCAACAGCGGCGGCTTGGTCCTGAGCTTATTGACCCAAAATGCTTCCCAAAGACTAGCGCCTGAACGATTCCGTCGAACCTATGATCATTCGGTGTTGCTACACTCTCAATACCGACTTGCGGCGGTACTCTCACACTCGCGTTGTTCTAAGTTTGCGCTTTACCTCGGGTACCAACTCTCATCAACGTCCTACCCTGAGGTACAAGTCCTATCGACCTCCTCCAAGGAGTTCTCCACCTCTGGTCACTCATCCTCTAGGCTCTTTATAGACACCTATTTTCCGATTCCAACATCATGTTAGAATTTGAGTGACCCCATAAACACACTACCAAGCAGTTATCAACCACATGCATTAGTATATTAAAAGCCTTTCCTACTAACTATCCCATGACTCATCGCATCTTATCACTCCATATACAGATCATGCTCTAATACCACTTAAACGGGGATGTCATGCCCCGAACCTCGAGCGCGCCAACATCCCACCATGGTCATTCGAATGTGACGTTCCCAGGTTAAGTCGTCGATCCAATCAATTTTTTAATGCACATGTGGAAGCATATTATAAAACCCCTGATAATAAAATATGGGATAGAAAAGCAGGAAGCAATTTCACAACAATACACTTTCATAAATCAGCGAAGTTACAAATGAAGGCCTACAGCCAAAAGTCTACAAAAGACCGTCTCTTAAAAGGAATTGCCCTACGACTTACAAGTTAGACATGTTCTCCAATCCTCATGACTTCACCTTTGCAACTCCTCAAGGCCAATCAAAGTGATCTGGTCGATCCATCCACAAGGGACCTAAAAATGTTGGCCTATAACGGAGTGAGATATTGTCTCGGCAAGTTCAATCCCTTAAACCCCTATTAGAAAGAAAATACACCCAAGGATGGCCTAGCCACACCACATAGAGGACTTACCTCACCTTAGTTCCTTCCTCCAGGTTAGCACAATTCATATCACTTAATCACATATTTATATCACCCAACCACATATAGTAATACGAACTTACACAACTAGAACACCTTCGCTTTCATATAATCAACAACCACGGGGTCCTGATTATAAGACTAAATCGTTATGACACGTCCCATTCCATGCCACACAATTTCGTCCCATAATCCGACACATCAACAACACTCAACATGTATTCCAATTGTTATTTACTGCCACACAAGGGCATAGCCTACTCGCAGTTTGGCTATCTACTAGCATATAGTTAGGCATTGTCTCCCCACCTTGGAGCACGACTCTGTCAGTACCTTAACGGCGTTCCTGAAGGAGCATGGGCCTAGAATCAACTGCGACTCGCAACCACTACATGGGCATCCCATATAGGGGCAAGTTCGGCTCAACAGCCTAGGATGATCTCCTCTTAATTATCACACAACAATTCATATTCGACTCGGGACACTTTGCATTTCACTCAATACTTCCACTTAAAATAGTGATTTCGGCTATTTTTCTTCATATTAAAAATAGTCCTGAAATTAACCACGTGTGTGGGGGCATGTTATTTTCATCCAGAAAACCAATATCTCACTTTTTCAAATCTCACTATTTAATATAATATTGAAAATCCAATTTTTGCATTAAAACCCGACACTTGGGTTTTTATGAATAAAAATCCCTATTTATCACAATCAACACTTAATTTGCCAGATCCATTCATCAAATTCAAATTATAAATGCACAGCAGCAATCGGCATGAAATTCTAAGCAATTAAGGTAAGAAATAATTTTTTTAGTTTTTATTTTTATTTTTTTTATATATAATAATATTTTAATAATTTCATAATATAATATATTATTAAGAATTCCAGAATTTTGAAACATTTAAGTAAGTCAAAAATAAAACCCTATTTGTCCCATCAAGGTTTATTATTAAATAAACTCTCTTAGCCTTAATTAAACATGCTTTAAATTAAACAAACCTCTTAATCTAAATCACAATTAAATAAACTAAACTAACCACCTAAGCTTACTTAACTTAGATTAAGCATACTTAGGGCATCATTAACCCTCTAATCAAGATTTAGTGAGTTAAACTCACTTGATTAATGAACCGATCAGACCAAAATGATGAGGACGCCAGGGGAACAACTTTCTTCAAAGTGGGCTAAGCATCCGGGGTTAGGATGCCGGCCAAAACAGGCTAAAACCGAGTTGGAATACCCATTTTCTTGGCTGCTGTTTGAGGCCGATGAAGGGCTACACGGTGGTGGTTCGGGCATGAAACTGGCGGGGATGGGCGGCAGCAGCTCAAGCAGTGGTTGGCGGTGACGCAAGGTGGCGATGGAGGCTCCAGTGGACGGCAACAAGCGACGGACGAAGGGCTGGAAACTTAGGCTGTGGACGACCAAACGGCAAGCTAACCGGCGAGGCGCACGCGGGCGATGCGTGCGGACGAGCGGTGACGGCGACGGCATCGGTGGAGATGAGCGGGCAGACAGAGGGCGGTCAATCGAGCGTGCGTCATGCGAGGGAGGTTCGAACGGCTGGTTTCCTTTAAGCTTTCTCTCTCCTCTCTCTCTCTTCCCAAGCTTGAAGATAATGTTGATAGGTGGAAGTGATGTCTCACATTTCCAAGAGCCAATCCCCATCATCCACTTGTCAAGATCTCCTTCAATTTGGCCCAACTACCATGACATCACATGATGTCATCTTCCACTAACTCAACCCTCCACAACTATTTTCAATAGGTCCAATTTCCTTTTCCGCCATGGCACACAAATTTTTAAACTTTGTATGTCACATTCTCCAATTCTCTTCTAATTGAATCAAATTGAAGTCCATAAAATTAACCCAATGTCACCACACTTCAATTCACATCTTCATTCATTCATAGAACCAACTTAAGTCCCAAAAGCGCACCAAAGGCGGGCCTACTAATTTCTCGAGCCAAATTAGCCATTCTCTGATTTAATTGCTGAAAATTTCTAATTACATGAAAAATCTTCTGAAGATGAGTTAACATTCCTAAAATAATTTGTGACATACCCAGACTTCCAATTTTGAATTGATCTCAAGTCACGATTAATTTCACTCTGACACGATATTAACACGTCATAATCTACCGGGTAGCTTTTAGAAATTTTCGTGCATGTGACTTGTGGTTGATCAAGCCACAATGTACATCTTTGACACATTGGCGACTCTCGGTTGTCGGGGGTAATCTCAAGGTTTCAAATACGAACACAGGGTACCCAATTGACAGAAAAGTTGGTCCAGTGCAAATTGACAAGAATTGTGCGATCTGGTGGAATCACCCACACTTGATCACATGCCTCTGTTGAGTCGACCTATCTTCGATTTCTAATCGATTTTTAATTGTGCCGTAATGACCCTTGCAGATTAGCTCGGTCGAAAAGTCACTTCCTAGTCAAATTCTCGAGTTCATTGCATTAGAATTTCTTAACGGCTTCACCCAATAGACTAGTTTTTACATGAGTGACCAACTCAAGGAGAAGAATTATATGCGTGCCAACGAAATGCCCATCTCAATTTATTGAAAATAGAATTGGAAAATCGGGATGTCACACACTGAACATATGAGGAGTGGGAGTACATGGCCAAGGTACCTTGAGTTAGCTACCAATCGTTTAATGTATGCTGCAGTGTGTATCGGACAAGACATGGCTCGTGTAGGGGGATTGTGAACTAATATATGGCTAATCATGGAATGAAGCATTGGGAAGCTATACGAGTAGCTACTAAGATACCTAAGAGGTACTTTGAGCACTACATTTTTTTTTTTGCATAAAATATAATGTGTCTTTACAAGGCTTTGTCAATACAAAACTTGGTGGTAACATTGACAATGGGAAGAGCACATTATTATTATTTATTATTATTATTATTATTATTTTATCTTTAGTGGCATTGCAGTCAATTGGAACTCTAGATGTTGGAAGTATGTGTCATTCTCAACCACTGAAGCACAATAGATTGCTATATCTAAAGCTGGCAATAAGATCATTTGGTAGAAGAATTTTCTACAGGAGATAGGTAAGAAGCATGATAGTAGTGGTCCTTTCATTGATAGTCAGGATGCTACTTGGCTCGCAAAGATTCCAGTACTTCACTCAAGGAAAAAACACTTTTAGTTGAAGTATCTTCATATCTTTGAGTTGATAGATGATAACATGCTATCATTGAAAAAGATTCTTGGTACGAAAAATATTATAGATATGTTAACCTAGGGTGTCATAATTGAGAACTAAGGTTGTGCATTACCTTGTCTCTAAGGTTAGTGATGAGGAGGTGCCACCGCACTAGGACAATTTGGTTATAAAGACGAGTAGAGACTATTGCCATTTTGAAGATCAAATTCAAAGTAGGAGATGGATGGAGTTGTGAAGTTGTTTTTTCTGGTAATTTTTTTTTTAATTTTTTTGGTAAAGGATGGAGTTGTGAAGTTTTATAAATGAAAGAATTGTTAAAAAAGTGTACATATTATTTCCTCCATTACTCTATAACCTAAACTTGTTGTATATTAATATAATCTCTCTTGTAATTATAACTTGATATAATAGTTAAAAGATTACCTAGTACAGCATTATAATTTCTCTTAATTATTTTGAAGGATTTTTAACATAATTATTTGCTTGCCTGATTCTCTAACTATTCTGTTTTACGTTTCTCATTCCCAATAGAGGGGAGCTTCCTATACATAAGCCCATATCCATCATCTGCCTCAATTAAAACACTGAACTTACACCAAGCCGTGTGACTACATTAATACCAATTGAGATATGTGCATAACCAAAAATCCATATGTAGTCAAATAATTATATTGGACTATCATAAAGTGCCTCATATATAGTGAGTTTTTTTTTTTTTTTTTTGGCAAACATAAAGTACTTTTGCTATTAATTGCTTCCAAATACAAAAAATTCTTTCAGAGCTCATTTATGTGCGCACTTTTTGCTAATGTTTTGCAGCTAGTGTTCTGTTTGGTAAGAAGTTAGGTAGTCTCAAAACCACCAACAAAAAGCTTTGCACACACCTCTTATAACTCAAACAACCCTCTCCTTGTCTCTCATTGCTGAGAGAGAGAGAGAGAGAGAGAGAGAGAGAGAGAGAGATCCCCTCTCATGGACAATTACGACTGGTACATGATGAAAGATGGGAGTCGAGATCCTACTTTTTATGCAATCTCTGTAAAATGTTAAATGTTAATTACACAAATTTTTTGCCATGCATTTCATTTAGATTTTATAAAACTAAACTTGTACACTTTCCCAAATCTTATGTTGGTTGAACATGATAAAACATTCATATTGCCCTCTGATCTCGCGTGTGAAGGAAATCATTGGACCTATGGTCAATTCATTTATTATATTTGTAGATCCTAGATGCAAAAAATATGCCGGAGTTGTTCCTTATTAATTGGGTGACAGTACATGACAATTTTTTGTTAGCTTGTTGATGCCAGTTGTAATATTAAATATGAACGGAAAATAGTTAGACGTGTACAATCTTCTCAAGCATATCTTTTGAAAAAAAAAAAAAATTGAAAAGGACATCAGCTTTGGCTCCATAATAAGACAGTATCAACAAAGTCTACTTATAGTAGGCTTACATTGCTCTTTTAATTTTCTATTAAGTCCATATTTATTTATTGCTATTAGTTTATTATTAACTCGTTAGTTTGTGCATTTCTTCTCAAGGACGTCACCCTCGTTCCCTTAATTTAGCGTTTCTTTCTTCCTCATCGTCACTTTGCACGCAACGACATCCATTTCATGGAATATTTTAATGAGACCAAACTTTCAAGGGTTTATTATAATACGAATATTAAATGTGCAGAGGATTCGCGATCACACTCTTTGACTATACATACAGTAATCATTGACAAATGAAGTTATAAACTGAAGTTACTAGTAAAGTATAAAAGGCTTGCTCGTGATAAGTTAAATTTTTGAGTGTATCCTTCTAAAAAAGATTTTTCATACGCAAGACATGACTTTTTAGTGTATGCCGCATTTAATTCAAAGACTGATTAGACATTGCTAGAATGTTGCAAGTGGGGCAGTGTCATTTGTAGTTAAGAACCATGGATTAGAGAGGCTAGATAGACATTTCCCTGCTAAATATTCATGTGGAGGTGACCTAAGCACAAGCTATTAGCCAAGGTTACTTCCTCTTTTTCATTTGTGCATTTTGTATAGATAACAATATATGATGAGTTGGATTCACCCGTGAAGATATAACTTGGGTGTTGTGCCAAATAACACTTGCAAAGAAGGCATTGTAGAACAAGTGGGTGTATGAGATCAAAGAAGAAACTGATGGCAGCAAGAGGAACAGGGGGAAATTTTTAGTAAAAGTTTTTCTCCAAATTTGTAAAACAGTTTGATGTGAAGATTGCACTCCTCCTTAGTGACTTAGAGGAAGGTATATATATGGTATAATCAGAAGGTTTTCAAATTCTTGGTAAATAGAACTATGTTTGCAAGTTAAATGAAAGTCTGTATGATTTATAACAGGCTTGTAGATGGTGCTATAAGAAATTCAACACATTTATGTGCGATAATGAGTTCACTAGATGTGAAATAGACTACTATTGTTACTTCAAGAAATCTAATGGTTGTTATATTATTTGATTGTTGTATGTGAATGATATGATCACTACAAGATCTAGCACGAGGTAGATCAATAAATTGAAGCATCAATTGTCAAAGGAGTTTGAAATGAAGGACTTGAGAGCAGCAACTTGGCAACTCAGATTCCTGACATAAGGATCATGTGAGATAGATTAGAAGGATTTAAAAGTTGTCTCAAGAAAAGTGCATTTGAGAAGGTGTAGGATAGATTAGAGTTCGTTCTACAAAACCCAAAAGAATGCCTTAGAGAAGTCACTCTAACCTCTTGAAGGATTAGTCATTAAAGACAGATGAAGAGCAGGAGGATATTATAAATTAATGAGATATGTCCTTTGATTCTTTATATCTCTCAAATTAATTTATAATTAATAAAGTTTGTAAATAGGCACATGGATTCTTCATTATGGCACATAGAGACACACTAAGATATACAGAAATTTCACAATTCTCTCTTCCACAGTATTCATTATCTGTTAGCTTGTTGACGCCGGTTGCAATATTCAAGATGAGCGGAAACCATTTCATGCATGCTATCTTCTCAAGCATGATTAAAGACAAGGGAAAGGACATCAACTTTAGCTCCGTTCAAAGACACCGTCTTATCAAAGTCTACTTTCCCCAGGACCACGTCGATCTTCTAATGGATTATTCACTTATAGTTTTATGTGTTACCAACTCTTGCTTGTGTATCCATTTCCTCTCCATTCCGTCATCCTCGCTCCCTCAGTTTTGTTTTTCCCTTGCGGTCATTTTGCATGTAACGACCACAATTTTGAGGGTTCAAAAAAAAAAAAAAAAAAAAACTAAACTTTCAAGGTTTATTATGTTATGAGTATTTAATCTCTGGGTGTTTCGCGATCATGCTCTCGGACAACGTATATAGTTTTCTTTGACAAACGAAGTTGAAAACTGAAGTTATTAGTAAAGAATAAGAGGCTTGGCTGTGTTAGGTTAATGGCTTGAGTGTTTCCTTCTACAAAAAGATTTTTCACACGTAGGCTGTGATATTTTAGTATGCGCCGTATTTAATTAAAGACTGATTAAATAAGAGTCTCTCCTTCATCGCTGAAGTCGAGAGTTCGAAATCCGTAATTGCTAGCGTTGTAAGTGGGGGGCCATGGTGGTGGGGTCCTATGCTAATCTCCCCCGAGATATACTAGTCCAATCCAGGTGCCGTCCGAGCACTGTAGGACCGTGGGACCCTGAATAGCATAAGCGAAAGGAGGCCCAGTGGATCCTCAGTCACCCAAAAAAAAAAAAAAAAACTATGCATTAGAGAGAGATGAACCTATTCATTTGTAGTTAGGTTACATGCCTAGTATTGATTAGGAGCTTGACCTAAACACGAAGTTATTAGCTCAATTTATTACCTATTACCGATGGCATCTATATAGCCAATGTCACTTCCATGATGACGAAAGATGTTTTTTGAACTCATTTTGTCATATCGTGTGATAGATAGTTATCAAAATTCAGTCTCTATTAGAATGTCCAATCAAAAAAAGGTGGAAGAAGACCACATGTATATAAAATATATATAAACCTTATAGATAAGTGATGTGGGATACTTTAATGCCTCTCTCATGTAGGAGCCAAAGTAGGAGAGGATTTGACAAACAAGGGGTGGCGCATGCAAAATAAACTAAGGCGGAACTTGGTTGTTATACCACATTAGAATGTCCAACCCAAAGAATAAGCTCATGAGGCAAGGTAAGCCAAATGTATCTAGGAGCACACGATCTCCATAAACAAGCGATGATGTGGGGTACTTTAACATCATGAATGAATGACTTTTAAAATTCTTGAAGGCCACATTAAACAAAAGTCAGCTTTACGGAGTTTTTGAGTGATCAACAATCTATTAACAATCAAAACGATGTTGCTTTAATTTTAAGGGAAGAAGCTGGAATTGCATCCCTTAGAATTTGGCTACTTTCCTTTTAGGTAATCTTTTCGTGGATCCACCGATATGTTTAAATCTCCTATCTATCAATGATTTGTATCAAGAAATTAAAGATGCTGAAGGTAGAAGAAGCGAGTTTCCTTAGCCCAAGTCCGAAGTGTACGCTTAGATCATCTCATACTACACACATTCGTGCGCACGGAGAGAGAGAGTGTCACGCCCCGAACCTCGAGACACGTGAACAACCCGCCATGGTCATGTAAGTGCGACAATCCCAGGTAGTGTCGCCGACCCCATTTCAATTATTATGCGCATGTGGAACGTGCTAAGAAACCCCTTACAAAAACATATGGGATAGAACGGCAGGAATATCAATTCAAAATCAAACAAACATACTTTCATACATCATCATCAATCCAGGGTTTACATACACCAACAAGATCCAGAGACTATATACACCAAAAATGGGTCAGAGTTTATGTACATCAAAAAGGGGTTAGCCTACACGACATGGATCGGTCCGCCAAAAAGGAACTAAACAGTCCTAGGACTACTGGTCGGCCCCATTCGACGATCCCACATGCTAAGGATTTGTCAACCAAGAGGCTGGGGGCGAAGCATTGATCACTCAAACGTCGGGAAGATCCGCCACGCCTTCACCCAAAATGGCATTCATCACCGCCAACGGAATGTCCATGCTATGCAGGGGCCCAACCCTAACGCCATCGACTCTAGAACGAAACTAAGCGCTAAACATATACGGTACTCTGACATCCACAGTCACCTGGACCCAGATAAGGGACCTAACCAACTGATAGACCCAAGGACTTCCAGGGTCAGGAGCACTCTCTATCGTTTGGTCAATCTCCGTCGGTAGGCCACTCATCTTCAGGGGTACCACCATCTACGGCCCTGAAATATTGTCCCCAAACCAAGATGAGACATTATCTCAGCAAGTTCACCCCTCCTAAACCCCTATTAGAAAGAAAATACGCCCCAAAGTGGTCTAGCCACACAACACATAAGACTTACCTCGCCTTCTTGTCTTCCTGCAAGTTAGTATAATTCATATCACTCAATCACAAGTAATGATAAAAATGTAAACTATCGGAACACAATCAATTTCACAGTCACAGCAAGCATTCCAATTCATCATTATCCACTGCCACACAAGGGCATAGCCTACTCGCAGTTTGGCTATCTACTGACATATAGCCAGGCATTGCCTCCCCACTATAGAGCGCGGCTTCGTCAGTACATCAACAGCGTTCCCGAAGGAGCATGAGTCCAGTTGACCTAGCCTCTACTGCGAACCAAGCCACGTCACTCTATTGACGGCATTTCTAGAAGGATAAAGGTCCAGTTGGTCTAGCCACTACTGTGACCGAGTCTTTCAACTAGCACACGAAAATTCAAAAATCGATCCCTAGATACTTTACATTTCACTCACATACTCCAATTACAGTATTAACCCTCCAAAATTCGATTCCGGTGTCAAGCCCAACACGTGGGAATTTCCGGATAAAATCCCTATTTTTCATAATCAACACTCAATTCACAATATTCACTCATCAAATTCAAATTCTAAACACACAGCAGAGATTGGCACGAAATTCTGAGCAACTAGGATCAAAAATAATTTTTCGAGTTTTTAAAAATAAATAATAATATTTTAATGTTTTTCAGAATATAATATATTATTAAATAATCCAATAATTTCGAAACATTTATTTAAATCATAAATGAATTCCCTTAAGTCACATCAAGGCTTATATTAAAATAAACCTACTTAACATTTAAACTAAACATACTTTACCTTAATTAATCACCTTAATCTAATCCACATCCAAATAAACTAATCTAACAACCTAATCTCAATCAACCTAAGCTAAACACACTTAAGGCATCATTAACCCACTAATCAAGGTTTAGTGAGTTAAACTCACCGGAATCGCTTCCCGAGAGTCTCCGACGAAGAGCATGACGATGCCGACAGCAAACCTACACGGATTAACACCAAATGAGAACTAAAAGGGGGCCAAATCGAGCTTGGAAGGGGCCGGATCTTGCTGGGATTACCAACCACTGACCGAGCTTGGAGGGAGGCAGCACAGCAGCTGAACGGGCGGAGGAACGGTGGAGGAAGACCGGCGGTGACTAGTGCGAGCTCCTAGCGAGCTGGGCGGCAGCTCACGGCTAAGGTGCGGGCTCCGATGAAGAAGAACAGCAGCTGGGACGGCTTGGCCTTGCGGGCGAAGGGAAGACAGTGACCCGACAGGCCGTCATGTGGGCAACACGCGGACGAGCGACGATCGCGGCAACGACGATGACGACAATGAATGGGCGGATGGTGAGTGGCGAAGGAGGCGGACGAAGGGCTGGTTCGCTGGTTTTGCTTTAGCTTTTTCCCTTTTCTCTCTCTCTCTCTTCCAAGTTCAAAATGAAGAAGATGATGTTGATGGGTGTGGGGGCAAATCTTGGCCCTCCACTTGTCAAGATCTCCCTCATTTAGGCCACCCACCATGACATCATCCCATGACATCATTTCCCACTATCTCCTCTCCCACAACATCCTTCAATGGGTGCAATATCATTTCTGCCGGGGTCCAAATCTTTGTACATCCAATTTCTTTAATTTTTCTTTAAATCCTCTTCTAATTGAATCCAATTATAACCCACAAAAATTATCCCATGATCCTAATAAGATATGTGACATGACGGGGCTTCCAACTTCTAAATTCAATCCCAATTTTTACGGTTGAATTCAATCTGGTGCGATTTCAGCGCGCCTAATCTACTGAGTAGCTTTTGGGGAAATTTCTTGCATCTGACCCGAGAGTGATTAGTCCCCAAGTCTGATGCGGTAAAATTCCTTAATTACTTCACTCAATAGACTAGTTCCCTCATGAGTGGCCAACTCTGAGAGGGGAACTACATGCACAGATGAATTGCCCGGCTCAATTGACTGAAAATAAAATGGAGAAAAATCGGGATGTCACAGAGAGAGAGAGAGAGAGAGAGAGAGAGAGAGAGAGAGAGAGAGAGAGAGAGTACATGGGGTTAGCATATTTAAATTATAAATCACGCTGTCATTTTAAAGTTTAAGCTTTTAGATTAATTGACAGTGATCCTCCGAAATCGCACAAATACACTAATTAAATATCCCTGGGTATGAAGAGAATGTGCACTAAGCACAGCGGTTGCTCCGTGAATGACCTAAAGGTACAAATCCGTCGCGACATAAACCATCAGCGACTAGTTCCTCGCTCTCTTGCCCTTGTCAAAACGCAGGATCGGATCGTCCTCGCGGAAGAGCCTTTCAGTGTTGAGCATGGTGAGCAGGATCAGGCCGAGGAGGACCAGGAACGAGAGCGCCGACAGCACGATCATGAGCCCCGAGGCAATCGGACCCTTCACCTCCTGCGCATACTCCGACGACGCCAAGGCGAGGAAGGTCAGCGGGAACGAGTACGCCCACCACGCGACGTTGAATTTCCTCATCGACTTCTTGAAGAGCGCCGGTCTGCATGCCTGTTTCGTCACCACCACAAGACAAACTTAGTTCAATAATTTATATCAATTTACCCAAGATTAAAGAACGAATGTCAACTGAAACCCTAATTTATTGGTCATACCCGATATTGCGTCATCTCTTTCCAAAGCAGCTGGCGGAAGCTGTATATATTAAAGATTTTTGGAGGTGTAAACTAATAAAGGATGAGTATTTTGTAATTGGGGTCAAAAGTCACGCAAGAAAGTTGCGTAACCCAGTTGCCTTAATCGAGGGGGAAATTTTAGTTTATTGAACGTTTTTCTTGAGTGGGCTTGACATTTTAGACCCTTAAATTATGGTACGATCTATACAATAGAGAGAGCCAATTTCCCTGTACACAAAACGAATCTGATGAAGGGGACAAGAAAGAGTGGAAAGAAAAGGTTGCTAAAGAAACATCATAGAAAAATATGTACCACGTGGTTTTTTCCTAGTCACTCCAAGTTATGAAATTTCCTCATCCAAAGAAAGGAGAGATTGGTTGAGCTCAAAGACTAAATTTGTCCACTTCGATATCAGATGCACACCACTTCAATTTTTGAGAAAAATTTGTTTGCATAAGCATCTTTTACTACAACTTGGAAGATTTTAGGTAAATATTTAGACTTTATCTAATGATGAGTTCGCACGATTTCGATCTCCAAATCGATATTAGATTTTTATGTCTCGTTCTAAAGGACAGTTCCCTTTTGTTTTTTACTTATGTCCCTCCGTTTGTCTATTAAAAATTTGATGGAGTTAGAAAAGTCAGTCGTCGTGATACAATCTATTATTGTAATCTTTTGGAGAAATGGTTTGGGAGAACTTTCGCCAGATCGCCTCTTTAAAGCTTAGTCATGATACTAGTCGATTGAAGATATTATCTTATGAAACTCCATATAAATAATGAATTTAACCTAGACGTACCCCGACACCTACTGCATCGAAACTCGAGAGATCAGCAACCCTGCACAGATTTTTCTGTACTTTGAATGGTTGCAAATGAGCCTGTTGCTGCAGCATGAAAGATTTGCGTATCAACTAGAGAGATGAAGGGAAGGTAAGTGCTGATTACCAGAGAGGTGAACAGAAAGAGGGAGAGGAAGAAGAGCATCTTCGACCCGATGTCGAACTCGCCGGCGATGGACTTCCAGGCGACGCTCGCCTTACTCGGCGCGGCGAAGAACAGGAAGAAGACCGGCCTCAGCATCGCCGGCAGCTTGTCGCCGCCGGACAACCGCTGGTACAAGGTGACGAACAGCACCAGGTAATGCGCCATCCCAAGCGAGAACATGCAGACCGCTGTCTCGCGCCACCCCATCTCGGCCGCGGCCCGTGCGCCCACCAGGTTCCCCACCACCGACAGCTGGCTCGTCGGGTTGGCCACCATCGAGAGGAACCGCCTCTCGGTCGTGAACCACTGCCCGAAGAGCTTTATGTCGAGCAGGATCACGGGGACCGCGAAGGCCCACCAGAGGACCAGGTACAACGTCGTCTTCGGCAGGTCCGACGTGAAGTCGGCCGCCTGGAGCAGCACGAGCCACGCTATCCACGGCGCGAACAGGTAGTTCACTCCGACGTGGTGCTGGAACTCCGCCCTCACCAGGCCAAAGTGAAAGAAACACCGGAGAATATAGAGGAGCGAGAGGGAGATCTGGACCAGCAGGGCGAAGCCCCAGAAGATCACGAACGTCATGTGAGGGATCACATGAGAGAGATGCTCGAGGGGCAGCGAGTCGTCGGGCGTCGGCGACGGGCGGCGGAGGATCTTCCACAGCAAGGCCTGGCATGCGAGGGAGAGGCTGATGCGGAAGTAGCCGGCGTGGAGCCGGGTCAGGATGGACGACTTGAACGTCTTGGCGACGGGGACGAGGTGGTGCTCGGGAGTCCTCGCGCGGGAAGGGTCGATCACCGGCTGGAGCGGCGGCTCGTATCCGAGCTCCGATGCCATTCGACGGCGCCGGAGGTTTCAGTGGCGAAAGGTGCTGTCTTCTCTAAGATATGTTTGGACGCTTTGGGTTGCGAGGTCTTGACGATATATATTGAGATGTGTATGGACGGTTTATGTAGAAAATCAAGTCGATTACGGAACGAGTTTATAGTTTTTCTTTTCGATTTGTCCTTTTATTTGGATTTTGCGGTGAAGTTTAGTCAAGCCACTTGGCCTCAGTTTAATAGATTTCAAGAATATATGCCCGGAGCAGGGCGAATGGAAGTGGACGTTTCGCACAAAGAGCAAAAACGTGGCGAGGAGACTCTCCCCGCCCTTCGTTGAGTATTGCTGCCGCCCCTTCCATTTCTTTCGAATCATGATGACAAGCCCATTGCTTGCTTTTGCTTTTTTTTCTTCTTTTTATGTTTTTACGATAAAAGTTATCTTGATTTTAAGTGTCGAGATCATAAGCATTTGAGGTACACCAAGCCCGAGGGTATGTCGCAGGCGACCCGACGTTTGCCGTTCGAGCTCGACCGCAGTACACAGCAGCCGCTCTCCCCCACCTCTCTCTCTCTCCCACCACCTCCAGATCGCTACCCGCCCAATTGCCGGGGGCTGACGGTGGCCACCGATCAGGATGAGCCCAAGCCGAGATCAAGTGCGAACCTTGGAGATCTCGGGCTTGACGCCGTAATTGTCTTAGGATTTTTTTGTTTATGAACTCATATTCGAAACATAATTTAACACCTTTTTGATTGGCGGTACGATTAAATTGAATGCACAGCATAATCGCAAATGTGGAGGGAGAAGATATATGCATTTTCAAACAATCGCTTTCATGTCATGATCATGACACCTGAGTAATTGTCATTACCCTTTATAAACCAGTTTCGCAATATGCTTAATAAATCACTTAACATTACTCACGGAAAGCTTCGTCTATGTCATTGTCCTTGTCTACCATTCAATATGATATGATTATATCACTTTTTCTTTGCTTTTGTCTCAGTAACTTTCTCCCCTGCAAATCGACGATTGAATTCAAGGATTCGAGTGAGCATATGTTTTATTTCTTCTATTGACCCCAAAAAAAAAAAAAAAAAAAAAGCATAGATAATGAGACAGATTAATTAAAAGACACCGGTCCAAGGCAGGCCTTGGGATTTGTCTAGCCTACCAAGAACTTTGGGTTCAGCAGAAGTTGGGCCAGCTCCATATGGGTCCATTAAGGGCCTCTAATTATAATAATTAGAATTTTGATAAAAATTCAATTGGGAAATAACGGAATCAGACTTTAAGACACGAAACGACACTTGTCTTTAAAGAATTATTGACCCCACAACATTGCTAATGATTAATGGTAAAAATCCTTCAAGATATAATAAAGTCTCAATAAGAATACTAGATAATAATTTTGGTATTTCTCGAAGAACTCTCAAAATGAAATAATTAAAAAACAAAAGCTGTACTTTGAGAAAGAAAAATCAACAAGAAAAAAAATGTGAGACAGAAAATGACAAATTTATATCACTCTATAAGAATAGATGCTTCGGGAAAGGTTGCATTGGAAATAGATGCTTTCAAAAAGACATAGTGAAAATTTGTATTATAAAAAATAATATTAGATAATAATTTTTTCTTCCGAATTTTATAACTTCTAAAAACTAACATTTGAACAAATACAACATTTCAAAAGTTGTAAGAGCGCCTAATAAATAATAGGTAGAAAAAATAAAATTCAAAATTAAATAATAAAAACTCTATCATGAACGGTCACACTATTTCAATAGGACAAAAAGGTCATCTTATAATTATAAATTCGAATTTAATAAATAAAAAATAATAATTGTTGAATGGTGCCAAATTTAGTTCTCATGCACTCGCAAGCAGGTATTAGCAGGTATTAGGGTTTAGCCCACTGAGCCCATCGTTTTCATTTGTAAGAATAGAAGACTTCAATTGGCCTACACAAACCCGTCTATTTTATACGAGACAAGGCACTTCCAACATAGAAGACCTTATTAAAAGATTGGGAATAAAAAAAAATAATTTCTTATTGCATGTCAATCCAATAATCTATACTTTTATCACTGCTTATGATTATTTCAATATCACGTATGACAGATAATTTTCAATATCATGTAAACAAATGTTCTAGCAATTCAGCAGCTAAACTACACAAAAACAAGAGATTGTAGACAGATCTCCACGTTCTCATCCTGTGCAAGGTCTGCAGCTCGTCAAGCATGCCCATCGAAATCATGAAACCAAACCTTGGCATGCAGGGATGGAACGACGCCAACTTATGCCGATTAACCGTCTGCTTTCTCTGGCACCAAAAAAAGGAAAAACCTTATGCTTCTCACTATGATCATGTTCCAACAACTTGCAGATGAAAAGAAGCCAGTTTTTATGCCTGCAAAGGAGTACTTAATGGCATGTGAAACATAACTAAGTCCCTTCAAAGACCTAAGAGTTGGAGGAACTTTTAGTAACTTAACCCAGATAGGAGTATGAGAAGTATCAATATCAAGACTCTTTGACTCAGGAAGATGGGATGGAACGATGCCACCTTATGCTGATGAGTCTTCTGCTTTCTGATTCTGATCATGTTCCAACAACTTGCAGACAGAAAGAAGTCAGTTTTCGTGCCTGCAAATGAGTAATTCAACGGCATCTAAAACATAACTGAGTCCCTCCAAAGACATAAGAACTAGAGGAATTTAAGAGTAACTTGATCCAGATAGGAGTACCAGAAGTGTCAGTATCTGAACTCTTTGGCTCAGGAAAATGGACATTATTCGAAGGACCAGTCTCAATAGCACGATGACAAGTTGTAGCTACGGGGAGTTTGAAGAAGGACAGTCCGTTCTCAATCTCACTACCCTCAACTCCGCCGTCAGCATGTCAGCAGCGGAAAAAATCACACCACACTGAATTTCTTCCTCCCCAAGACTTCTTGGCCAACAAGAGCAGAACCCCAAGTTTCAACCCCTTTATCAACAGCAGATTTCAGAATCACTAGCAATTTTCTCCCATCAACAAAATCTGAGATTCACAGTACCTCATAACGTGAGCTTTCGAATATTTGTCACAAATCTAAGTGAAGGAGAAACGTAGGAAAGATTTGGAGAGGAAAATGTATCAATCTCATTCGATGTATAATCTGTATACAAGAGTGTATATATTACAAGAGAAGACTCAATAAAAAAGTAAATAAATATTTTCTAATCTTTCTAATCCTAAAATAATCGCAATTCCTATCAATTATAATTGACACAAATCTTCTAGATCTCAATCATATCTTCCAACACTTCCTCTTAAACTGATGGCTTGTATATGTCCAAGACGCCTAGCTTGTTTAGAAGATACGCATGTTGTCTTTGACAAAGAGGTTTAGTGAATATATCTGCGGGCTACTCCGTGGTTCTGATCCCTCTTGTCTCAATGACACCTTCTTGGATCTTCTCTCGAGTAAAATGGCAATCAACTTCTATATGTTTTGTCCTCTCATGTACTATGGGATTTGCTGCAAATTTGAGTGCTAAATCATTGTCACAAAAGAGTAACGTCGGACCCTTAACTTGTATCCTAAGATCTAGAAGTAAGCCTCGTAGCCATACTATCTCACAGACAGTCTTAGCCATAGATCGATATTTGGCTTCTGCTGAGGATAAGAACATAGTAGACTACTTCTTTGTTTTCTATGAAAGTAATGACTCCCTAAATTTGATACAAAAATCAATGATAGATCTCCTACTCATAGGACATGTAGCATAATCCGCATCGCAATAGGTTGTCATTTCCATATTTCACTTTTGAGAAAGGAATATCCCTTGGCCTAGACATTTCTTCAAGTATTTCACTACCTTCAAAGCTGCATTCATGTGGGATTGTTTTGGACTGTGCATGAATTGACTAAGAGTCTGTACTGCATAGCAAATGTCTGGCCTCTTCATGGTGAGATAGATAAGTTTTCCAACAAGTCTCTAATAGCTTGACGGGTCTTCTAATAATGGATTGTCAAAAAGGAGATATCCCAACATCATAATTAACAGTAGTCAACTTGGCATTTTGTTCAATGGGAATAATGGCTGGTTTGCACCTTGATAATCCTACTTCTGATATAATCTCCATCACGAATTTTCGTTGGCTAAGAGAAATGCCTTGATCTAAACGAGCTATATTTATTCCAAGAAAATATTTAGGTAACCCTAAATCTTTGATGTGAAAAAAGGAATGTAAATACTCCTTAAGCTTATTTACATCAGAATCATCATTTCCCATGATAATTATGTTATCAACATTTATCATCAAGTAAATAGACGACATACCTTTTGTCCAAGTGAATAGAGCATAATCATGCTTGGACTGTTTGAATCTAGCAGCCGTAAGTGCATTAGTAAATTTGGCGTACCATTGTCGAGAGGCTTGTTTCAGTCCATAAAGGGATTTGCAGAGATAACATGCCTTAGACTCCCCCTGTCTCGTAATCCTTGTGAAAGATCCATATAAATTCTTCATCCAGATCACCATGAAGAAAGGCATTGTGGACATCCATTTGGTGCAGTGACCAGTCACGAAAAGCAACAACCGATAAGAAAGAACAGACTGTGACATCCTTGGCTACCGGAGAAAAAGTTTCGTGGTAGTCAAAACCTTCTTGCTGTGTAAAGCCCTTGGCCACCAATCGGGCCTTATATCTTTTTATAGAACCATATGCTCTGTATTTAATCTTATATACCCATTTACATCCAATGGGTTTACGATGGGGAGGTGATGGTACGATATCCCAAGTATGATTTTCCATTAAGGCTTGTAGTTCTGCCTCCATAGCTTTTTGCCAACGTGGATTATGTATTGCCTCATTATAACTAGAAGGCTCTCATTCCTCAGAGATACGACTATTGCAACATAAATGTTCTGATGACAGTTGATCAAATGAAATATATGAAGAGATAGGATAATGAGTACTTGATGAATTCGAGGAAGAACACACATAATCCTTCGTCCAGGCTGGCAGGCGAGTAACATGACCGGATTGTCGTGGTGGCTCATTCTGCATCACCAAAGATGATTCTTTAATAATTTTAGGTTCTACGAAAGTTGTCATCTAAGACTCCTTTTCCATAGGATGGTCTTCAATTGAATGTCCCGTAGAAATCTCATTGGACGTTGAAGGCGATGTTGTATCCATTCTCG
This sequence comes from Eucalyptus caleyi, assembly GCA_014182885.2. NCBI lineage: Eukaryota > Viridiplantae > Streptophyta > Magnoliopsida > Myrtales > Myrtaceae > Eucalyptus > Eucalyptus caleyi. Next base: position 53,923,950 of record CM024470.2, read on the forward strand.
ATGTCTTGAAGGAGAAACAATAATATATGATTCTCCAAAAGATAGATCCTCTTCCAACAAGAATCGATGATTAGTTTTCATCTCATTTGCAGACGTAGAAGTGGCATCTCGGAAAGGAAAAATATCCTCTTGGAAAGCAACATCCCTGTTGACAAAAAATTCTCCTGTGGACTATTCATAAACCCAATATCCCTTTTTAAGGTTTGGATATCTCATGAATATGCACTGACGAGCACGAGGGCCCATTTTATCCCAAGGCCCTACTGTAGTCACATAACAAAGATAGCCAAACACTTTGAGATGACTCAGGTCCGGTTTCCTCCCATACAATATCTCAAATGGAGTTTTCCCTTCTAGAATGCATGATGGCATACAATTTATTAGATATGCTGTAGTGACCACACAATCTCCCCAAAAATTTTTAGGAATGGATGCTTGAAATTTAAGAGCACATGCTACTTCTAAGATGTGACATCCCAAATTTCACCGACCTTCATTTGTGTAATTAGATCATTAGGAACTTAGATTAATTAGATTGGGCCAGAAAGTGAACCCGATGGATTGTGAGAAATGTGTGGGCTTGAGAAATGAATGGGCCACACGAATTTGATTTAAGAAATCTAATGAGAGATTATGGGCTTGGACTTGGCTTGAAGCGGGCCAAGGTTCGGAATTATTAGTTTTGTAGATTTAGTTTAGTGGGCCGGAATTGTTATAGATTAAGCCTGTTGGGCCATAAATGAATATTTAGGCCCGAATGATTTTATTTTATAGATTATAGTTATGATAACTTGATTAATGTTTATAATGCTAATATCAATTTCTAACTTTAGCATTTTTGTGATGAATCCTTTATAGACTAACATTGACTAGTCGATATGTTATATCATGACTTTGTATAATTACAAAAGGATTGAAATCAAGTAGAAACAAAAGAAATCAATTGAAAAACATTATAAACTAATGAACCAACTAAATGACTCGGATTAGAGACTAATTTATTTTGAGTGACAAATTAAACTTGAGAGAACAAACTTGGATGCCACATCACTCTCTCTCTCGTTTCTCCTTGCATGTGACACCCACGGATTTCTTTCCTCTAGAAACCGAAACCATCAACTCAAGGAAAACAATCATTAGCAAATTTCATCATTAGTCTAGCCTAGGGATTAGCTTTGTAGACCTATTTCCCCTTAAGTTTCGTAACCCTCTCTCTCTCTCTCTCTCTCTCTCTCTCTCTCTCTCTCTCTCTCTCTCTCTCTCCACATAAAACCGAGCAACCCATCTTCATCTTCTTCTTTCTTTTTTTTCCTCGGTCGAGTGGTGAAACCAGAAGCAAACCAGCAGCAAACCAGCGATTTCTTCTTCTTGCATGTGAGATTTTGGTGTTGATCTTGAAGCATCTTTGTGTTGTCTAATAGCTGAACAAGGTAAGGAAAGATATAACTCTAAATTAAAAGTTATCCATTGTTTTGTCAAGAAAGCTTGCGGGTCAATCCAAACAGTGAAGGATTTAGTTTGTAGTTGTTGTTTTGTGGTTAATCTAAGTTGAGTAAGTGTTAGATTAAAGGTAGAAACTATTGCATGTTGTTTTTTAGCCTTGCATGTTTCGAAATCCAAGTGTGAGTATTCTGTCTTTGTTGAGTGAAGTGATGAAATGGATGCTGAGTGGATGGATATGGTGTATACTGTGATGAGCGAACTCACGGATGCAACAACACTTCAAGTCGAGTTGTGGATTGATTATTTGTTAGAGAAAGACATTCCGAAGGTGCCTTAAGTTGCTGTGATTAGGCACTGAAATATTGTAGAAGAAGTTTGTGAAAAGATAAGTGGTTTAGCCGGGTTAGAAGTAAAGGAAATCGTGTACCTATTCTATTCTAGGTGAAAACGGTTATGGAGTCTTCTGTTCTGTGTTACTTTCTTTATGTATGTTAATGGAAATAAGAAAGAAACCATTCTACATGATAGAACATCTATAAGATCAAGTTATACACGTAGCTATAACCATACGAATATATAAAAACATAGAGATAGAAGTGAATTTGGTAAAAACCAGTAAACTGTTTGTGAGAAACGGTTTGACCTTTATTGATTATATGAATTTTCCGTATTTACCTAGTTAGAATTTGACTTTGAATTCTCAATGAAAATTGTAGAACACATCTTAAGGAATGACGTGTCAAAATTTGAGATTAAATAGACAAGAATTGGCTAGTAAAAAAATTTTCTTTGTAGATATGAAATCTAGACGTCGATACAGAGTGCTAGTAAAGATTATGGCAATTGTTACCCTTAATACAGTGAGAATTGAACTTAAGTTTCTTCACAGGAATTTTCAGTCTATGTCTTAAATATAACATACTAAAATTTGGTAATATTTTGACAAGAATTAATATACCTTATGTGTCCAAAACCGAAACTGTACATTTAGCTAGTAAACTGTCTGGACCCAAGAACATATATTAGAGGTTGTGTTTTTTATATTAGGCTTTTGAGATGCACATAGAGTCTAACGAACCTCATAATAGATGTAAGTCATATAAGAGTAAGTCTCATATTTTATTTGAGATATATAAGTGCATATAGTATCATGTGTGTGCAATGAGTGCGGTGCATAGTGCTTGATTATGGGGTAAATATTTGTTCGACATGGAATGAGACATGTCGTAATGGGTTTTATCTTATAATTTGGACACGCACGTGTGCTAGGTTCATGAGAGTTAGAATATATGGTTAGATACTTTGGAGTCTTTTCTTTTGCATACGATAAATGCATTAATCAAAGGTGTGGTGGTGTGAAACGTGTGCTTAAGATGAATGAACCCATCAGTATCGAGATACCGGTGATGCCCCTCGGAAGTTGGGATGCCCTTGTTGAGTGGTCTTGGATGCCTCGGTAGAGAGATACTGAGATGCCTCGGAGTGAGATGCCCTTGTGTGTGATCAAGGATGCCTCGGTTGTGTGATATTGAGATGCCTCGGAGTGAGATGCCCCTTGCTGAGTGGTCTTGGGAGGACCTCGTTTGTGTGATACCGGGATGCCTCGGAGTGAGATGCCCATAATAGAAATATTGTGGAAGTCTGGATAAGGTAACTTCCGGAAGTGACTCGATCGGGCCGGTTGAATTACAGTTAGTGATTGATCGAGGGTGGATCATGTGCACACTAAATATAATTCTATTTGGCAAGTGAGTCCATTTATTATTGTTGCATTACATCTTGATATGAGATTGAGCTTGAGAAAGGTAAGCATAGAAATGGATGCTCATAAGGTGATTATATACATAATGTGTTAATATATGCTTGTGATATATCTCCTTTAGCATCCTAAATTGTTTGATGATTCTCTTGTAATCTTGATGGCTGTGGATTGTTTAAGTTAGAGTTTTATCATTCTTTACTGGGCAAGGTTGTTTGCTCATACCTTACATTTTTAGATTGATAGCATGGATGTACCGCCAGTAGCTCGATACGGGGCGGTAGTGAGTCTTGATGTTTCTCTTCATGACGTGTATGATCCTGACATTGACATGGTTTTCTCCATGTATGAGGCTACTTTATGGCTGGATGACGGTAGAGCTGACTTGATACCGATGACATTCGTTGCATGGTTTATCAACCATGAAGGGGAGATGTTCGGACCTTTACCCTTTGGAGTAGGAGGACCTGGAGCGGGGATGGGCAGTGCCTAAACGCCTTTGATCTTGTAGAAGCTGATTGACTTTTGTTTTTTATTAGATGCAGGCTTGTGTGGGAACTCGTGGAGTAGACACCCTCACCCTTTATCCCTGACTTTTGTTACGCCTGACTTTTGTTATGTATATGTTGTATATATAGGCGATGAACATGGAAAGAGTCCAGGTTGATAAATTTTGTAAGCCGTGATGATGATAAGAAGAAATGAAGCTTCTCGTGTTCTTGTTTATGTGCATGAATGATTTGGCCAATACTTAAATTGAAGGTAGAGTGATTGCAGGATAACCTCATAATATAAACTTGTGATTTTAAATAATCCATGTTATACATGCTAACCTACAATGGTAAACACTATAGGTTATCTAAGGGAGTTTACAAATTAGGCAAGATAATAATGATAAATGATAATTCTGCTTGCGCTTAGTATGTGATGCCCTGGGACGTCACAGCTGCTCATTACGTAAGAGGTGACGGTGCTTTCGCTCAACAACTCCATTTTGCTATGGGGTATAAGTGCAGGAACTCTCATGCAAGATTCCATTCGAGGAAAAGAAAGAGGCACATTCACCATTAAAGAATTCTCTTCCGTTATCAATGCAAATGCGTCGAATCGACTTCCCAAATTGATTTTTGGACAAGGAAAGAAAAATCCTTAGGTGAGAAAGCACTTGATTTTTTGATTGCATGAGGAACATCCATGTGGCACGTGAGAAATCATCAACGATTGTGAGGAAAAATCATGAACCATCATGATGCAAAGTGTGGTATGGTCCCCAGACATCAGCATGAATTAAAGAAAAAATACCGTCTACTCGAGAACTACTGTTTTGGAAAGGGGCACGAGTCTGTTTTGCTAAAGGGCAAATAGGACATCGAGGATAAGTGAATGAAGTAGTGTGACCCAATCTTTGATGATGAAGAAAATTCTTGTCATTGGTAGCAGTGTTACCCAATGATTTATTGAATTCAATATGAGATAATTTAAAAATGCTCAGAAGATTGATTAAAAAATACAGCCCTTGATAGATTCTACCCAAGCCCATCAGTTTGTTAGTCGAAAGGGCCTGAAAAAAACATTTATCATAATCAAACAAGACATGACAGGAATTTTCTTCACAAGCTCAAGAGACTGATATGAGGTTGAAATGGAAATTAGGGACATAAAGCACATTTGGAAGTGTGATGAGGGAACTAAGATTCACAATGTCAGTCATTGCAACATGTGTGGTGTTTTCATTTGTGAGTTGTACTGATATAGGAAAAGATAACTTCTCAATGTTGGAAAAGAAACCTTTATCGCAGACAATGTGATCACTAGCACCTAAATCGATAATCCATGCATCCTTTGAAATTGAGTTCATCAAACAATAGGAAATACCTTTGAAGCTTCCCATTTTATCGGAAGCATCCAATTTCTTTAAGGCTTCCATCAGCTCTTGATATTGCTCATGGGTAATTGACTTGTTTGCTGGTTGACCTGACACCTGAAAGATGGTTGAAAATTTCCCTTTTTTCTTTTTGCTAGGTTTACTATGCAATTTCTAGCAATTTTCAATTGTATGGTGTGGACGCTTACACTATTCACAATATAACTTACCCTTTCCTTTTTTATTGTTGTTTTTTGCAGCTAAAGAAGGCTTGTTCACGGGCTGGAAAACATGGGCCAACGTTGCCCCATATGGGCTATTAGATCCAGAGAAAAAATGGCCGTGTGAGCTGTCCGATCCATAAAGATTCAGCCCATGTGGACCGTTAGATTCAGGTGTACCACTGCTTCGTGGACCGTCAGATCCAACTACTCCAAGAGTCGATTGCGAGCCGTCCGATCGTTCGATGAAATCATGGCCGTCCATTAGCTTCTTGTATCTTCTAGGGTCTTCTTCGAGAAACCCTAGATGCATCCTTTGATGTTCTCTCCCTCTTGTGGTTCTCTACGGTGGGCGAGAAAAACCTTCGTCGCCAGAGCCATTCCCTCACCACTTTTCTTGTAGTCCGCCGCCTTCTGTTGGCTCTCTTCTTGGATAGCAAGTTGATAGATGCGGCCAAAGCTCGGCATGGGTTCCATGGTCAAGATCCGTGAGCGAAACGAGAGATAAGTCTCATTTAGAATGAGGAGAAACCTCGTTGCCTTCTCCCTTTCCCACATGTTTTTGTACTGCTATAGAATGGGCTCGGCCAATCGAACTTCTCTTCAGCTACTTCTAACTTATTCCATAGAGCTAAAAGTTTATTATAAATGGCTGCAATGGTCATGTTTCCTTGTTTCAGTTCCGAGATCTGCTGTTTCAAGGAAAATATATTTTCCATACATCTCCTTAATGTTTTCCCACATTTTTCTTTAATCCTCCGTCGGGGAAGTCCGGCCATGACTTTGGAAGCGATGCAATTTCCGATCCATGTTCTAACTAGTTGATTGCATTTCTCCAAAGTCGTGCCATTCGCTTGTCGGATGGAATCGGAATCGTTCCATCAATAAAACCCTCCTTGTCTTTCGTTACCAGCGCATGTTGGAACTCCCATGACCAGCTTGAGTAATTGTCCGGTCCTGTTAACTGCTAAGCGACAAGCTTCGTTCTGGTCTGTCGACATTTGTTGTGTAAAAGGTGTTGCCGGGTTCCAGCCGGCCGCTATTAGCGAGGATCTAGTATGGGAAAAAACTGAGGAGAGGATTCGAGTAGGGATTTGCTCCTAAACCTGAATCACTAGATCCGGTTCCATGACCCGCATTGAATAAACTCGGGTAGGGATTCGTTCCCATATCCAATTCGCCTAACCTGCCCGTTTGCTGCGGGCTGATGGTTGAGCTTGCTCCATTGTTGGTTGGTGGGCCTCCATCAATCTGCATGCTACTCTGATAGCCCGGCAATGATGTATTTGGGCCTGGCCCATAGCACCATGGATATGGTACCCATTGGTAAGGATGGCTCGAAAAAGGCTGCCCCACATTAAATTGAGCCGGAATAGGTTGCCATTGCGCATGTTGGGCCTGACTCTAGATTTGACTATGCTGTTGCTTAGACACAGTAACTATTACAAATGAATCTTGGTTCTACGAGGTTTGTGGCGTTACCTCTCCTGCAGACTGATCGTCGAAGGCTGAGGTTAGGTTTTGTGGTTTGGTCATAATGAAAAAATTTCTCCTTTCAAAATTGATTCCTACAGCAACTCTGTTCTGCAGGTTGAATTTTCTTGGCAAAGTGAAGACAGAAGTTCAAGAATGAATTCCTACCGGATGTTGTTTTGTTTTGTAGAATGGGTGTCACAACAACAATACAAAAAAATACCAAAAAAAAAAAAAAAAAAAAAAAAAAAACGGACGCAATTCGGAAAGGAATGTGGAAGCTATGCTAGGGTCATAATTTCTCTGATACCACGTCACAAATCTAAGTGAAGGAGAAACGTAGGAAAGATTTGGATAGGAAAATGTATCAATCTCATTTGATGTATAATCTATATACAAGAGTGTATATATTACAAGAGAAGACTCAATAAAAAAGTAAATAAATATTTTCTAGTCTTTCTAATCCTAAAATAATCACAATTGCTATCAATTCCAATCGACACAAATCTTCTAGATCTCAATCATATCTTCCAACAATATTCACCAACTAGCACATCTCTTCACTTGGTACCCATTACAGCATTAAACTTTTAGTTATGGCAATAATTAATCTGATAACGGCTTCATAAAACTACTATGAATGGAGGATGATAACTTAGATACATAATTACGAACATATCACGTTTGCAAATTTTCGGTAGATCGACATCCACGTCTACTTTTTGATGACCAATATTCACTTGAACCTATAAGTTTTTATATAAGAACTAGTGACGTGAAAAGGGGGAAAAAGGAAAAGATCGTACGCCACAAAGATACAATATAATCTGTTGATTACGATCACCATGCAACGTTGAATCGCTTCATGCATTTCTCGAACAGCAACGGTCGGCAGGCCTTGTCGAGATTTTGGAGTTTGCGAGAAATCAAATCCAAGAAAGAGTCAGTCGGAGTTTCAAGGAAGCATTTAGATCAAGGGACATGAATGAAATATGGACTTGCTCATCCAACAACAAGAAAAACAATGGTAGTGCATGATTCGTCCATCCAACTTAATTGCTGCCATACAAGATTAGCTAAGCTAGTGCATCATGTCTACGTAGTAATAAAGTCGCTAGTTAGGTCTTGGTTCATCAAACCTAGCATGATCCTTATTTAAGTCTCCCTCTCTATATGCAAGAATTGTTCACATTAATGCTGGTCAATGTCAGATGACCATGTAGGATGGCCGATAATGACTAAATTGTCGCTTAAGCAATTTCCAACAAAAATTAATCGAAATGACTATATTGACAAATCATCAAAAAGTTTATAACTAAATTGATAAAATTAAAAATTTTAGGATTGACTTGACCATCATACAATAAGTTTATAACTTTTCGGACAATTATTCCCATAACTATAATGGACTATCATAAAACGTCTCATATATAGTGAGTCTTTCTTTAGCTAACACAAGGTAATTTTGCTATTAATGGCTGCCCATTCACAGAAAAATTCCTAACAAAGCTGATTTACGGGTTGGGTCTCGCCGGTTTCATTTTTTGCTACTATTGCTCTGTTCAGTAAGAGGTTGGGTGGTCTTGGAATCATTGACGTGAAGTTTTATCATCGCCTTTTGTCGCGTGAGTACCCTGAAGATCGCTCTAGTGAACAATTAAGAAGTTTATGAAACTAAAACATGCGCAATTCCCATTAATTGGGTGACAGTACATGACAGTTCTTGGCACCTTGTTGAGGCCAGGTTGCCGTGTCGAAGATGAGCGGAAACCAGTACAGGCAAGCAATCTTCTCAACCATAACACTAGGACATGAAAACGACATCTCTATAGCTCCGTATCAACAAAAACTACTTTTCTTAGGCTTGGCAGATCTTTTGATTTGATATTCACTATAGTTTTATCTGCTGCTATTAGTTTATCATTAACTCTTGTTTGCTTGTGCATTTCGCATCGGATTCTGCGACATCAAGTTCATGTTACAACTGAAAGTTTCGTGTTGGGTTTGATATTGCTAGTATGAGTACCTAGAGGGGGGTGAATAGGTATACAAAGATTTTTCTTGATAATTTCTGTATACTTGCGCAATACTTAGACAGTTGAAAGATAGTTTGCGTTAAGTAATAATCAACGAAAGACTTAAGTGAAGGAAAGAGAGAATTAAACACGCGGTTTATAGTGGTTCGGCTTGATCCAAGCCTACGTCCACTCTTCTGCACTAACAGCCAATTCGGCTGGATTCCACTATGAACAAAGAGATGTTACAGTGATGATCTTCCTTGATTTCTTGGTGTAGATGATCTACCACACTCACTCAAGGTATCGCCAAGTACAAACATTCTCTGTATACAATTTCGCTCAGACTGTATCGACTAATAATCAAGGTTCTTCAGACTCTGGAATTTCTCTATCGATCACACACTCAAACAACTAGAACGACTTCCTTTTATACTCCTTTATGCCATCATAGCCGTTGGCACTTACCAAAGGAATTCCTCCAATCTACCCGTTGGACGGAATCAATCAAGAAGATCATCCGAGCTATTTAAGGAATCGATGATAGCCCATCAATCCTGTTCGCCCATACAATCAGGATCTTGGTTTCCAAGAATAGAACATTCCAAGATTATTTCGTCGACCATCGGATCTTCAATCGATCTTAGATAAGAATCAAAGAATCCGAAATGATTATCCAACCAAAGAATCTTTTCCAGAGGATAGGATCGAATCCTCAACCATTTACCTCGGCTTTGGATCTCCTTCGTCACTTGGATTAGAAAGACTGTCAGTGAGAATAGACTTAAGTCTTGAGTCTTGAGTCTTAAGTCTTGAGTCTTGAGTCTTGAGTCTTGAGTCTTGGGTCTTGAGTCTCGAGAATACAAAGTCTTCAGACTTTAAATCGTCGGTCTCCGAACATCCAGACTTAGATCGATAGAAACGTTTTGTCGCTTCAAAATATTCTGGAAAGATTTCTCCAACAATCTCCCCCATTTTGATGGTGACAAAACTTTCTTGTAGATTTGAACAACTTTGACCTGCAAAAACATTTCTCAAGCAATATGGCTAACTCAAAAGATTAATAAAGCAACCAGACTCGCATCCACAGAAAATTGGTTAGTCTTTCATGAGTAATACCATATAACAACACTTGATAAAAATGCAACCAGTCAAGCATTAAAATCCACAGCCAATTCAGTCAAATTCATACCCAAGTTCAAGTTCTCAAGTCAAGTCATACTCAAAAATAAACATAACCACTAAAAAAGTCAAGTCAAGTCATACTCAAAAATAAACATAACCACTAAAAAAGTTTTAAAAGAAGATGTTTTTAAAAGAAGATGTTGGTTCAAATTGGTTCTCCCCCTTTTTGTCATCATTAAAAAGGGTGAGAAAGGAGTCATGTCTGCTTGGGAATGCGCACAATCTGGAAATCCCCAATGGACTGGACTACTCCTTCGAGCTTCTTCAGATCTTCCCTCAGTTGAGCTACCTCTTCTCCCTTAGCATTGGCTTGAAGTTGCAGAGCGAGGTCTTTGAATTTATCCTCCAGAGACGAAGATGCTTGTCCAGCATTCTTCATGGCTTGGATTTCACAGTCCAGAGCATATATCTGTCCACGCATTTCCAGAAGAATATCCATGATACGACGAAAATCTGCAGAATCATCCGTCTGTGTACTAGCATTGACTTTCTCAGATGGTGTGTATGCAGACGATGGCACTTCTGTAAAGTCTCGCAGATTTGGTTCTGACGTATCGTGACCTTCTTCAGGCAATTGTGAGACCTGAACTTCTTATGGGTCTTCTGGAGATTGTCGTAGATCTTCACTGTCAGCAGCATGAGGTGTAGACTTCTCTTGCTCGCCAACTCCCCCTGTCTTTAGGACATCGAAAGGGGAAGAGTGATGATCATGCTCTTGATTTCCCTTCTCTCCAGATTTATCAGCAGACTTTTCTTTTTCTCCTTCTTCTTCTTCTTCAGCTTCTGTCTCCTTCTCTCTCTGCTCTTCTTCTTCTCTGTTCTTCTGAAGTTCTGTCGGTTGAGACACAGAGCGTCTGGTTCTTGTCAGAGCTTGGATAGTTGGATCTTCATCCTCTTCATCTTCATCTTCATCCTCCAGGATGAGAGTTCTTTTCTTCTTTTTCGATGGAGCACCAATGGCCTCCTTTCCTTTCCTCTTTGAGGTAGACTTAACTGGAGATTTTACCCTGAATTTCTCCATGGCCTTGGACAGTTCTTGCAGACGCATCTTCATTAACATTTTCAACCCTACCACCATCTTATCACACGGTTGAACACAAAATGTATGTGGCGGTTCAATGTTCAGGTGTCTGAAGATCTTGATCACCAGACCAGGATAAGGCAATTGTCCTTTGTCTTTCGACATTGCTCTGTACATATGGAAGAGAATAGTGTGCGGGAGAGAAAACTTCCGTCCTGAGTTGATCGCATACATCAACTTTGCTTCAGAAAGAAACACGGAAGTCTTTGACGTAGACTTCGGTCTGAGATAGTTGATCACAATCTTATGAAGCACAATGTTGATGGCATTCATCCTGGAATAGGTAATTTTCTTCTCTACGTCCCTATCTTTGACAAGTTCCAGAGTAGTACGAGCAGGTGAGACTTTGATTGGAAGATAACGTCCTCGTTCAACTCCAACTATGTCCGCCAACATATTCACATCTACCACGTAGACTTGATCTCGTACACTGAATGAAATTCTATTCGCATCCAAAAAGCTAAGATTTGAATAGAAATAAGCGGTCAGTTGAGCATACCCATCCGTAGAGTCAGAGCAAAAAGTCTCAAGTTGAAGCAAATTCAACTTCTCTCTTAAGTTCATGTTGATGGCATCCAGGAAGTCGAAATCAACACTTCTAGGGTTTATCACCCCTCTTTTCAACAGCCTAAAATACACTTTTTCCTGATCCTTGGATTTAAACAAATCCATCCGATTTCCTTTCACCTTTGCTGCCACACCCATTCTAGGTTGAAATTCAAGGAACATTTTGTCATCATCGTTCCCTTCAATCAGATTCTGTCCTGGCACACGAGGATCACTTGGAATGTTCGCAAGTGCCTCCTCTGCCCTTCCTTTAGGAGCAACTCCCAATTCCTCCATTTTCCGCAGAAAAAGATACTCATTCCCATAATTTTTGTCCTTAAGGAAGTCATCTATATACTTTAATGAAGTACCGGTGCTTTTCAACGCACGATAAAGCTTATAGATAAAGGAGGGTTTTTGGACTCTTACTGGGTCGGCATCCTCGATTATCTCTTCTTCCAGATTTTGACTTGCACCTTGTGGGGCGGAGACGTTGAATGACGTGGAGGAGAGCGAATCGGACTTTGTCGCCGACATGATAAGTCTTCTTCCTCGCAAGATCGAAGTGAGTCGGTCCCTTCTCCATTCTTTGTGGTCCCCTCGCTTGCGATTCTTGATGATTTCCTCGAAGACGACATCTTTCTTTATCTATTGGAAGATTCCTTCACTTGCTTTTCCCAAGAAAAATGACCACTTTCGACAACGAACAAGGAGTAGAAAACAGTATCGGGAGGAGAGTGCCTTTTAGGGTTTTGAAGATTGGGCGAAGAGAAACTGTATATATATATAACTCAGTTTTTGAAAAGGGAAGTTCAATCGGTACAGGGGAAGTGTACGAACACTTCTTTTCAAAAATCAATAACTGCCAAAATTAATCCCTTTTTTAAAAGACAAGATTTCGAATTTCACACAGATTATAAAATAACCGAACAAAAGATCGTACCTTTTCGAGTTTAAATAACTAAGTGAGAAATCGTACCTTTTAGATAAAATAGCAACTTACAGTCTATAGCCATGAAAGTCCGAGTCTGAAGATTTAAAGTCTGAGAGATTAGAGCCTTAGAGTTGATGAGTCTCTAGACTTTAACTTCTTCAAGCTTCAAAATGTTGAGTCTTGAACGGATAAAGTCGAATTGATTTTTCTCCAAGGGCTTTGTGAATATATCCGCTAGTTGACTCTTTGAATCAACAAATTGAATCGAGATTTCTCCATTTTGAATATGATCTCTAATGAAGTGATGTCGAATCTTAATATGCTTTGCTCTTGAATGAAGGATTGGATTTTTGGTGAGATTGATTGCGCTGGTGTTGTCACATTTGATTTCTGTGCATGAGTCTTCAATGCCAAAGTCTTGTAGCTGTTGTTTTATCCATAGAATTTGCGAACAGCAGCTTCCAAGTGCTACGTACTCTGCTTCTGTCGTTGAGAGAGCTACAGTGCTTTGCTTCCTCGAAAACCAAGACACTGTTCTGTTTCCAAGTAGTTGACAAGTTCCAGAAGTGCTCTTTCTATCGACTCTGCAACCGGCCAGATCTGCATCTGAGTATCCTAGAAGATTAAAGTCTCACTTCTTGGGATACCAGAGACCCATGCTTGAAGATGAAGCAACGTATTTAATAATACGTTTTGCGATCGAGATGAGATTATCTAGGATCTGATTGAAACCTAGCACAGATACAAACACTCAACAAAATGTCGTCTAGAAGCGTAAGATAAAGAAGTGAACCGATAATGCTCCTATACAGCTTTTGATCAACTTTCTTCCCTTCCTCATCTTTGTCTATCTTCAAAGAACTTGACATTGGTATATCAATCTTCTTGCAATTTTCCAATCCAAATCTTTTGACAAGATCATTAGCATATTTTTCTTGGAAGATAAAAGTTCCTTCCTTCAATTGCTTTATTTGAAGGCCAAGGAAGAATGTTAATTCTCCCATCATACTCATTTCAAACTCATCCTGCATAGACTTAGAAAATTTCTTGCAAAGACTTTCATTAGAGGATCCAAAAATAATGTCATCAACATATATTTGAACGAGTAAAAAACTTTTGTTTTCCTTTTTGATGAACAGAGTAGTATCTACTTTACCTTTGACAAATCCGTTCGTAATAAGAACTTACTTAGTCCGTCGTACCAAGCTCGAGGTGCTGCTTTAGACCATACAGCCTTTTTCAGTCCGAAGACCGAGTCCGCTTCTTTGGGTCTTCAAATCCAGGCGGTTGTTCCACATAAACTTCCTCTTGGATAAATCCATTCGGAAAGCACTTTTGACGTCCATTTGGAATAACCTGAAATTTTTGTAACAAGCAAACGCAAGTAATAGACGAATAGCTTCTAACCTTGCAACTGGTGCGTAAGTCTCGTCATAGTCTATTCCTTCTTCTTGCGTGTATCCTTTGACCACGAGTCTTGCTTTGTTTCGAACAACTTTTCCTTCTTCATTCATCTTGTTCCCGAATACCCATTTGGCTCCAATAACAGTTTTACCTTTTGGTTTAGATGTCAATTCCCGGACATCATTAATGTTGAACTGCTCGAGCTCCTCTTGCATAGCTTCAATCCAGCTTTCATCGATAAAGCTTCTTCTATGCTTTTTGGTTCAATTTCAGAAATGAGAGCCACAACGACTAGACTCTTCACGTCTTTTGGATCTGGTACGAATTCCTTCATTAATTTCGCCGATAATGAGATCTTTAGGATGACTGGATTTATGCTTCCAGCCATCTTTGTTGATTTGCCTGGTTGATGATCTCTTTCTTTATTTGAATCTTCATGAGCATCTTGAAGTTGGACTTCCAGAGTCTGAGATGCTTCTTGAGTTGAAGACTTTGGAAGGTCTAGAGTGAGTTCAGACTCTTCGTACTGAGTCTGGTTGGATTCATCTTGCGCTGAGTCTTGGAATTTGACATTCATTGATTCTTCCACAGACTGGCTTTTCTTGTTATAGACTCGTAGGCTTTGCTTGATGTAGAATATCCAAGGAAGATGCCTTCATCGATCTTTCTTCAAACTTACCAACTCGATCATTTGCATTTTTCAAAATAAAGCATTTGCAACCAAACACATGAAAGTATGAAACAATAGGCTTCTTACCTTTGAATAATTCATAAGGGGTTTTCTCTAAAATAGGTCTTAGGAAGACTCTATTGATGATATAGCATGCTGTTGAAACAGCTTCAGCCCAAAATCGTGAAGAAATTTTGCTTTCAATTAAAAATGTTCTAGCCATTTCTTGAAGAGATCTATTCTTTCTTTCCACAACTCCATTTTGCTGAGGAGTGTATGGAGAAGAGAATACATGTTTAAAACCAGATTCATCACATAATTTTGTGAAAATCTTGATTTTCAAATTCACTTCCATGATCTGTTCTTATACTTGAAATAGCACATCCTTTTTCATTTTGAACCTTTTTAGCAAACTTCTCAAAGTACGAAAATGTTTCTGACTTACTTGCAAGAAAACATACCTAGGTAAAGCGAGAGTAATCGTCTACAATTACTAGACAATACTTCTTACCTCCAATGCTCTGGGTTCTTGTTGGTCCGAAGAGATCCATATGAAGCAATTGTAGTACATGATTAGTGGAGACATGATTTATTGGCTTAAATGAATTTCTTACCTGCTTTCCCAGAATGCATGGAGTGCATGAATCAGACTTTTGATATGGTAATTTGGGTAGACCTCGAACAAGCTGCTTTGATGAGATTTTGGCTAATTGCTTCATATTGACATGGCCAAGCTTTCTGTGCCATATGCTTGCTTCATCTTGGATTGAAATTAGACATTGAGATTTATTCAATTTCATGTCTAAGAGGTAGATGTTTCCATGTCTTCGACCCATGAAAGACTCAGTAGAGTCTTTACTAATTCCATAGCAAATTCCTTCTTGAAAGGAGATCTTGAAACCGGTATCACACAGTTGGCTAATGCTGAGAAGGTTATAGTTGAGTCCTTCTACTAGAGAAACATTGCTTATTGTGAGATTTCCAATTTTCACAGTTCCAAATCCCACGATGCTTCCTTTGCCGTTTCCTCCAAATGAAACATTTCCGCCGTTTACTTGAACAAGCTTTACGAAGCACTTTGAGTCTCCTGTCATGTGTCTTGAGCATCCGCTGTCAAGATACCATTTTATCTTTCTCTTGACGGAGACCTGCATTCAAAAGAGAGTCTCAAGCTTTCTTTGGTACCCAAATTTTCTTGGGTCCTTTGGTGTTAGTAGGATAAGCATTATTAGGCCATACTTTCTTAACAGGTTTCCAAACCATAGGACATTCTTTTCAAAGTGATCCTTACTTGTTACACTTTGAGCACCTTAGAGCATTTCGACCAACGAGACTTTACAAAAACTTTCTTGAAATGATTTTTGTAAGCCTCTCTCGACGGTCTTTTCTTAATTCTTTCTTTAACTTTAGGAAAATCAATCAAGGGAATTGTTTCCGCTGTCATGCCTAAACCAGACTTATTGAAGTAAGGTCTTTGAACTAAAAGAACTTTTTCAAGCTTTTCGGATCCTATCGAAAACTTCTTTGAAATATTTGATAAGTCCGTTTTTAAGAAAACATTTTCTTTCAAAAGATCATCTTCTTTTTCTTTAAGAGTAGAAACATTTAGGTCTAGACTTTTAACTCTTTCTTCTAAAATGACTTCCTTTTGTTTTAGAATTGAGTTTTCCTTTTAAGTTCGGAAATCCTTTTGAGAGAAGTCTTAAGACTGAAACACAGTTCATCAATATATTTAGAGACTTTGACAGGAATTTTAAAATCACTTACCTCAAATTCATCTTTGTCTAAGTCGATCCGAATCTGAGTCCGAGTCCGAATGTGCCATCAAACATATGTTGGCATATTCATTATCACTCTCTTCACATTCTGTATCACTCCAGGTTTCGGCTTTGAGAGCCTTTCGAAACTTCTCAGCTTTTCCTCTTTTCTTTTTCAGAAGAGGACAGTTGGGTCTGATGTGTCCCTTCTTCTTACATTCGAAGCAAACTACATCTTTGTTTGGTTCCTCATCATCAACAGACTTAGTCTGCTGTCTCTAAAAACTTTGTTTCTTTGGGTTGAACCTTCTGCCTTTTCTATTCAGTTTTCTGAATCTTCTTATCATGAGGGTGAGCTCCTCATCATCCATATCATCTTCAGAATCTGCATCATCAGAATCATCATTTGATTTTAGTGCAATAGATTTCTTACCTCTTGGATCTTCGTCTTCATTAATTCGTTCCACTTCGTAAGACTCGAAGAGTTCCAATCAGCTCGTCTACGAGATAATGGCATGATTCTTTGCGTCTCTCTTATTGAAGTCTTTATGTGATTCCAATCCTTGGAGAGTCCACGCAGAAGCTTGTTCACCTTCATGGGATCAGAAATTTTTTGTCCTTGGTTCTCAAGACCATTGACAATATCTGTAAAACGACTAAACATGTCAGTTATAGATTCTCCTGGTTTCATTTTGAAGGCTTCATATTGACCGAGGAGAATGTTAATTCTGGTCTCCTTCACTCGATCTGTCCCTTCATAGGTGATGTGTAATCTATCCCATACTTCTTTTGCTGTAACACAAGAAGATATTCTATTATATTCAGTTAGAGATAAAGCACAATATAAAGAGTAAATTGCTTTTGCATCGAGTGCTTGTCTCTTGTTTATCTCTTCCTGAGCCATTCCGCTGGTTTCAATAGTGTCTTTCCCTCTTTCAGAGATTGATGCAGCATTAGGAGTGATTCCTCTTTCCACAACGTCCCATTCCAGAGGATCCTTTGATCGTAGGAAAGCTTTCATCTTGTTTTTCCAGATGTTGTAATCCTTTCCATCGAAGTAGGGTGGTCTGGTATTGCTTTGCCCTTCCATCAGCCCCGGTGCTAACATACTAGCCATGGATCTTTTACTCTGAAGTAAAACACTTCAAACAAAAACTACTTTTCTTAGGCTTGGCACATCTTGGCACCTTGTTGAGGCCGGTTGCCGTGTCGAAGATGAGCGGAAACCAGTACAGGCAAGCAATCTTCTCAACCATAACACTAGGACATGAAAACGACATCTCTATAGCTCCGTATCAACAAAAACTACTTTTCTTAGGCTTGGCAGATCTTTTGATTTGATATTCACTATAGTTTTATCTGCTGCTATTAGTTTATCATTAACTCTTGTTTGCTTGTGCATTTCGCATCGGATTCTGCGACATCAAGTTCATGTTACAACTGAAAGTTTCGTGTTGGGTTTGATATTGCTAGTATGAGTACCTAGAGGGGGGCGAATAGGTATACAAAGATTTTTCTTGATAATTTCTGTATACTTGCGCAATACTTAGACAGTTGAAAGATAGTTTGCGTTAAGTAATAATCAACGAAAGACTTAAGTGAAGGAAAGAGAGAATTAAACACGCGGTTTATAGTGGTTCGGCTTGATCCAAGCCTACGTCCACTCTTTTCGCACTAACAGCCAATTCGGCTGGATTCCACTATGAACAAAGAGATGTTACAAGTGATGATCTTCCTTGATTTCTTGGTGTAGATGATCTACCACACTCACTCAAGGTATCGCCAAGTACAAACACTCTCGTATACAATTTCGCTCGGACCGTATCGACTAATAATCAAGGTTCTTCGACTGGAATTTCTCTATCGATCACACACTCAAACAACTAGAACGACTTCCTTTTATACTCCTTTATGCCATCATAGCCGTTGGCACTTACCAAAGGAATTCCTCCAATCTACCCGTTGGACGGAATCAATCAAGAAGATCATCCGAGCTATTTAAGGAATCTGATGATAGCCCATCAATCCTGTTCGCCCATACAATCAGGATCTTGGTTTCCAAGAATAGAACATTCCAAGATTATTTCGTCGACCATCGGATCTTCAATCGATCTTAGATAAGAATCAAAGAATCCGAAATGATTATCCAACCAAAGAATCTTTTCCAGAGGATAGGATCGAATCCTCAACCATATACCTCGGCTTTGGATTTCCTTCGTCACTGGATTAGAAAGACTGTCAGTGAGAATAGACTTAAGTCTTGAGTCTTGAGTCTTAAGTCTTGAGTCTTGAATCTTGAGTCTTGAGTCTTGAGTCTTGGGTCTTGAGTCTCGAGAATACAAAGTCTTCAGACTTTAAATTGTCGGTCTCCGAACATCCAGACTTAGACTGATAGAAACGTTTTGTCAGCTTCAAAATATTCTGGAAAGATTTCTCCAACAGGGTTTCCATATCTGCTCGTGGATTTCGAAATTGGAGACAAACTTGATGCAAAAGCTAGAAAATGTTTTTTTTTTTTTTCATCCATTGGATATGGTTTTGACCATTTTGGCAATCGACTTTGAGATGAATAAAGTAGGAAACTAACGAAAATTGATGATGTTAGGATCAATGAAAGTATGTTGTACAAAGACAAATCTGTGGTAGGATCTAGGGTGAGGAAACAAACAAAAGGGACTAAAGAGATTGTATTGGAGGGAGATTCTAAGAATATTTTGGTTAGGAATCCTGAAACTATTGTCGTAAACTGACTGAGAATCAAAATGAAAACCACCTATGTCTGAACCACTTTAAGAAAGTCCAATAGAACATCTAAATCTGTGTAGAGGCATTCTTAATCATTGATGTTGACACCTAAATTTTGATTAGGTTTTTTAATTAATTAGGCTTTAAATTTCTTTTATTTATTTTGTCCTCTTTTTCGGATAATAACTAATAAAAACAAAACAAGAAAAACAAACAAAACAAGAAAACAAAATAGCAGCCAAAGGGGCTGGGCCTACAAGCCCAGCCCCTCATTCTCTCTCGCGCGGGCCCCCATGGCTCGGCCCACGCAACAAGGCCCTTTTTCCCCCAATTTCTTCTTCCTTCTTCCCCCTTCTTCTTCTTTCTTCCTCCTTCCTCTTTCCTCATCCGTCTCTGTAGAGCACGCGTTGCAACGACAACGCGCGACGAAGTGGGGAAGAGTAGCAGCAATGGGACACTAGTTCAGCCACACCGTGTGTCGACCGATGGCTGAACCTCCGGCGATCGGCCTTCCCCTCGCCTATGAATAGGGTGCCAGGGAAGGCCAATAAACGGACAACGAGCACGGCCAAGAGAGGATCCAAGGGAGCCAGCTTCGATCGCTTCGTTCGAGAGACATCGGAGGAGGTCCGAGAGTCAGCCAACCCGGAGATCCAAATCTGGTTGGAGTAAGGGTTCCAAGCTGAGATCTGAGTTTCAGATCTGGAGATCCAAGAGAAAGGCGAGCGAGCCCGAGCGGGAGAGAAACCAGAGAGAGTGAGTGGCTGAGTTGAGGTTGGAGGAACAGAAGGTCGAGATCTGAAGACAGATCTGGAGATTCGCAAGACAACTGCCTCAAGCTGTGCCACTGCCCTTCCCCAATGCCGTCCGTCGCTACTGAGCTGTCGCTTGTGGTGCTAAGCCATGCCCCGACGCCATCACCAGACTTCTGCTGGGCTCTGCCGCCATTCCACCACTGTTCCGTCCCCAAACACCGTCGCTATACTGAGCTGTGTCGCTGCCCTTGCTCCTATTGCTGCACCCCGAATGAAGACATCCTTGCAGCTAGCCATGCCGACGCCTCATCTCGCCGCCATGCGACGCCAAGGACAGGTGACGACGAACCCTGGTCACCGCCATCCATGTCGCTACTTCACCTCTCGAGACCTAACCACCGCCGTCCTCTACGCCGCTACTGTCGTCGATGCGAGCCACCGCCCCAACCCTTCCTTTGGTGCCGCGAATAGAGAGGGAGGAAACGCCGTGAAACCGGGTGGAATCGGGTCGGGCGCATAACTCGATTCCCCTAGGGTTTCCTCAAACGGGTTAGGTCGTCGGGCCGGTCTTGGAACTTGGGCCGGCCATCCCCTTTTTTATTTAAAATAGGCCCAATTCCGATGTGTGGGTTGAGCCCTTTTTTTAAAACAAAACAAAAATCTCGGGTCGAGCCTGCGTTGTAGGCTCGTCCGGGTCTTGGGCTTGCAGCTCGGGCCGGACCAAATCCGGGGATCCGACCCAAGTCGCCTTTTTAATATTTTTAATATTATGGTAATATTTTAATTAAAAAATCAAAAATTCCTAAAATTCCTAAAAAAGCCAAAAAAGCCAGAAAAGTCAAAAAGTGATTTATATTTTCCAAAAGGCCAAAAATCGAAAAAAAAATCCCTTTTATGTTCAAAAATAGAAAAATGTCAAAAAATATTTTTTCTCCACAAATGTATGGAAAACCCCTCAAAAATCCAAAAAGTCTTAGAATTTAAACAAGATTAGGTATCGAAAGGGCATTAGTGATTAATTAGTGTAATCAAGTCTCCAATCCCAATTTCTTTGGTTGTGCAGGAGCAAATATTTCTCCTCATACTTCGCTTAGGTTTCTAATTGACTCACCCCAAACCGATTAGTGGCGACTTCGTTTTAGAATTAACTTATAGGTTAAAAACTTGGACCATTAAGTTATGAATTGGTAGATTTGGGAGAGTCCGGGCTAAAATAGATCTAACCAAACCATTAGCCTCCGTAAGCGCCCACCCTTAATTAGGCGCAAAAAAAAAAAAAAAAAAAAAGAGATCGCGACAGCTTAGCGACTCTGCTGGGGAATTGAAGACTTAGGCCTTTTTTTATCTTGTTTAAATGCTTTGCTTACTTTTTTTTTTTTTATTCATGCAGGTTAGTAGCTTTTTTTACTCCGTTAAAATAAAATGTCTTGTGATTATAAGCTGTTGTGCATGCTTTACTGTTTTAACACTACATATGGCACACATAACTCGGCCGCCGGACTTGGGCCGCCATAGGATATTTAGGATGGTGTTAAGAAAGATACTGCCTCGAATAGGAGACTGCGTTGTAGAAGTTGCCTTTCTTTTTCCCGAATTTCTTTAGCTGAGATTAAGGGGGTGTGATGCTAGCGCGAGATAGCAATGGGTGGACATCCTTTTAATTTCAACAAGCCTTGACAATTAAAAATCGAGCCGCACATGTCATACGCATGTCTGTGTGATCATCATCAATTTTCTCTCGTGAAGTAAATATATATATATATATATATATATATATATATATATATATATATATTTTTGTACTTTGCAATTTACTTACCTTCATGTATATATAGAGCAGTCCATGATTAGTCTAGGATTTAGTGCCATGGTCATTTAAAATTGGAAATAATTCTCATAAAGTTAAAAAAAAAAAAAAAACTTTGGTCAAGGAAATTACTTTCAATCAGTGTTTTTATCTTTTTCCTCAAGCATGTTACAAAATTCTTTT
Organism: Eucalyptus caleyi; assembly: GCA_014182885.2. Classification (NCBI taxonomy): domain Eukaryota; kingdom Viridiplantae; phylum Streptophyta; class Magnoliopsida; order Myrtales; family Myrtaceae; genus Eucalyptus; species Eucalyptus caleyi. The sequence continues at coordinate 53,945,792 of CM024470.2, forward strand.
ATGCAAGAATTTTCATTTGCTTCAAAAGGGGATAGAAGTCTTTTTGAAAATTTGTTGCAATTCGTGCTTTCGTTGTCTTTCAAGTTGAATATCTTTTTAGTCCATGTTAACATGTCACATGCTTTTTTTTTTTATTATTATTTCAATTCATGCTTAGGAAATTCTTTATATGTACAAACTTTTCATAAATAAACAAAATGGTAGGATTAGGTCGTCATCATGGACTGACTTCCTATTCATGTCCTATATTTACGCATGCTTGTTTATTCACAACCTAGGTAATCACGGAACGTCAACGTTTGCCAATCAAGACTCGTTCAAAAACAAGAGCAAGAATGGCCAAAGAGAATGTACCAAGCCATGTTGCGGTCATGGAAAGTGAAATGAAGCAAGCCTTCAATGTGCTTCAACAACTTTCAAAGCAAATAGACTCTATTCAAGGCAAACTCACTCCCGCCCCGGCCTCAAGCGAGGTATTGTTGCCACAATCATCTACTAGGGGTGATCAAGGTGGAGATACCGATGATAACATGCCCGAATTGGAGGATGATCCGCACCAAACTGCGATTGAGAAAGTAAAGCCAGACAGTTTGTCTAAAGCTGAGCATGACAAACGCCTCGAAAAGCTTGAGAAGAGGCTGAAACAACTACAAGGCCTCCAAGATCCTACTTTGACGGACCTTTCCATTTATTCTAAAGTCACAATGCTAGAAAAATTGAAAATGCCCGAATTTGAAAAGCATTACAGCACGACTTGCCCATTGACTCATTTGCAAATGTACTTATTTCGGATGGCCCAACACGCTAATAATACACCATTGATGATCCAGTTGTTCCAATCAAGTCTAGTAGGCCCTACCTTGAGGTGGTACATCACGAAAAACATAAACCTCCTCGAAACATAGAGTAAAGTGAGTAAGGCATTCCTCAAGCAGTACGAATTCATAATTGACATTACCTCTTCTTGCGAGGATCTTGAGCGTACCGATAAGAAAAAGTATGAATCATTCAAAGAGTATGCCATTAGACGGAGATATCTAGCTGCTCAAATTAGTCCCAAACCAACCGATTTTGAGCTGAGAAATATATTTATCAAAACCCTCCCCTACGAGTATTGCAATCGAAGGGTAACCATGATCACTGAATCATTTAATCAACTCATTCTAGTAGACGAGCAAATCAAGATAGAGTTGAGGGATGGTTGGTTCACTAAACCTACACCCACAGGTAGGCTCAACATAAAGAAAGACAAAGAACTCCTAGTAAATGTCAATGCGACCTATAATCATCCTCCAATAATTCAAACAAGTGCAGGACAACAACAGACCACCAGACGTTAGTTGTCCCAGCGTTATAGCAACAGGAGACAATTTACTCCACTTCCCAGATCTCCATCACAGGTTTTGGCAATCCTCCAAAATAAGAACCTCCTCTCGACTGAGCTAAAGTGACCAAACGCTGAAAACTTCTCCAGCTATAACCCGTCCAAAAAATGTGACTATCACATGGGAGAAGTGGGGCACTCGACTAATGAGTGCTTTGCCATCAAGAGTCGAATCCAAAACTTATTAGACACTAAATCTTTCTCATTCCAGAGCAATTCGCTCCTTGATCGCACTGACAAAGTAAACGCGGTATTCAAATATGAAGTTAATCAGATCAGAAATGTCAAATCACATACCGCCGACATTTTATCAAGGATTGGTAGAGGCCGGGTATTATTCAGGCAATGGAGTACCACCCTTAGCAACAAAGAAAGAAGGGCCAAATAACATGACCACCATGTTTGGAGACCTTTTCATAGGCGTCATCGATGAAGGACCGTTAGGGAAATGGGTGCAAGCCCGCTCAAGTAGAACCCTTTTTAATTTCCCTGCATATTCCCCTACATGAGAACCTGTACATTTTTCTTAAAGTCCAGCGTGTTTTGTTTTCAACATCAGTTCCACTTGAGAAACTAACTTTTGAAATCACTCTTCCAAAATGTAAATCCACCTATTACTAAATAAAGTTGAAGACATTTTGAGGGCATGAGGAGACACACCAAACCAGCCCAGTGATGCTATCTAACCATGAAAAGAAAATACCATCCAAGAAAAAAAATGAGGGCTGGGCTTCCTCATGCTTTCCCCCACCCCCAAAGATATATACTTTTAAAAACAAAAAACATTTCATTACCAAAACTTTTGTCAAAACAAGATGTTAAATCATGTTTGTTTTTATGACTGATTCACTTCATGTCTTAGAGTATCGCCCCCATCCCCTTTGACTTAGTGTGATAGGGGGCATTTGAAGCTAGCACATCATGTAAACTCGCCGAGTTCAAAGACACTCTTTCAAAGAAAGCAGGGGCAAACGAAAAAGGATCATCCTATTTCAAAGAGGGGAGGAAATCCAGACAATCGAAGCAGGTCTCTGGCCCCCTATTTTTTATGATGACGTTAGGGCTTGGAAACCTCACTTCTTACTCCGGACGCATGCTCTCCCTAAGAAGTGATTGCCATTAGAGAATTAGAGGTTTTGATTGTCCATCTCAGATTCCATGCAAGCTTGAGGTACATGACTTTGCCAAATGTTGCTAATGTTCATGTGGTCAAAGACAAAGAAAAATTCCACGAAGGAAGGCATTGAAGATAAATCAACAACCATCAATCATGCATACATGGCCACGAATGAGAAAGGCCAATCAAAAAGAGATGTTGAACAAGTCAAGATGAAGAGGTTGTCATCGACATTCAAATATCCCTAGGAATCAGTAAATACAAACTCTGGGGAAGGGTAGCTTGGTATTGTTTCAAATACTCTCTCTCTCTCTCTCTCTCTTCGAACTCACTTTTGACATATTTTCCCTTATTGGCAGGAAGCATTGGGATTCAAGAACTAAACCCAATGGTTAATCAATAATGGCCAAGCTAGTACATGGAAATGACCCACATCGAATTCACTTGACTTCGTGTAAAAGGACATGTCATCCATGAGCCAATTTAGAGAATAATTGACCTAACGAAGCAAGGAACGTAGGACTTCGTGTCCCTTTCTCACTTCAAGTCCACCTAATCATCTACAAACCAGTGAATGGATCACCTGACCATCAAAGATGCGAAAAACAAATAAATGAGAGGAGCAAAAGCAGAAGCACTCATCATATCAAGGATCAGATTCCCAACCTCGACTGATCCTTCTTGTGTTATCTCCTTATTCATTAGGGACAACCCATCAACACCCATTTGTAAATAACCCTTTGTGAATAACCCTTTTGATGTTCAAAACTTAACATATTTGGAAACACCATTATGTTGACCATTAAAGCTGCCAACAAGGTCATTTTAAGCCAAAACCATTTAATCTGAGAGTACAAACTCCACATTTAAAATGCTGCATACCGTTTTCAAATGAATTTTGCATGATGATTTTGTCTGTCTAAGTCACTAATTCCACTAAGGATTATCAGAATAGGCAGCTAAATGAGAATACCAGATCGATTGAGCATGCTGGATGAGGCACATCTGGATGATGAAAGGCAAGTCATATCCTACACACAGTCCCCCATCATACATTTGTGAAATGAGTGCAAAAGATTCCATGTCAACAGGGTAAAGAGTTCTCTCGTGAATGGTACGATAACTAGAATAGTGAGAGGTAATTTGTTTCTCTACCAAGTTATCCAACGCTCACCTCTTTGAGCCTTATACACTGATGAAGTTTCTATCCTACCCCGCATCAAGAACCACCTCACACTGGGGCAGATCAGACGCAAGGCAGCATCACAAGGTGAGAAGAGGGATAGAAATTTTCTTGCTTGCACTTGCATCAATCTTCGGGTGTCTTTATCGCATATGAACACTCGCGTTAATTTAAGTGCCCTAGAATGATGAAGAACAATTCTTTCTCTACGCACTTGTACTCATTATACAACCTAAGTGAGTCTGTAATTTTACCCCTCACATTAAGACAAAGTAGGGGTTACTACCATTCAAGCAGCGTAATTCGAAATGCCAACTGAAGTGAAGACTCAAGAGTCTAACAAGTAATGTTTTGTTTGAACTTGCCTAGGCCAGTTCCTCATGCAACAAAAATAAAAAATAAAAACTAGGGGCATAAAAAACAGTGTACCTGGTAAAAGCAAGGTCAATGCCCATGAATGAAAAATTGAAATAAAAACTAGGGGTATGAAAAAGTAGTGTGCTTGGTAAAAGCAAGGTCAATGCCCCTCAGCCAAAAATACAACCATTTGTATTCCCAATAGAAGTTACTGTTCGATTAATGGAGCCTCCATCTAATAGTGAGAAGAAAGACCGGTGACAAATGCTAAGGCAATCACATGAGTCAAGCCTACATTGCGTCCCATTGTAAAAGTCTCTTCAAATTATGGGCACTTCAATTAACGTAGGATTTCATATTTTTATAAACATCGCTTGAAAAAGTACGAGCAAGATTATTCTATCTTCTTTTGCAAGGTTCCTAACTTGTAAACCCAGAGATAATCGTGCAGCGTTCCATTCATAAGCCTTGACTGTGATGGTTCCCGTTGGTGAGCCAACAACCAAGCCTACATTACGATCTCAGCAAAGACGTCTCGTATTGGTAAAGTCGTATCACTTGCGAGAATACTCGAACCCCTGTTGACATGAGGACAGTGAGATAGTGTGGTCCTTATAAATCTTGCATCAATTGTCAAGATAAAACAGCATTTCCCATGAAAGTGAGTGAAATGTCCTTTCAGACTGAAAGTCTCTCATCTGGCATGCTCAAGACATCTACATTCTGAATGAAGGCTGTTTTTCAAAATATTCCTTAGTGAAAATCAATTGATGCAAAACTGACAAAATTGTCATGCATAAATCACATTTAAATTCATGAATTTACAGTATATATAATCATGTGTGCATACTGTGCAAGTAGCAGACATACTCTTAGAAATCAAAGATATCGCTAGATAAGCATATCCTTATCCCCATTTGTCTTAAGGTACCTACTACTGTCTAGGTACTCTATTATCGATAATCGACTTGTTCAAGCTATCTTCAGAGTTTAGTACTTGTGTTCATCTAAGTACCTCTTCAATACCTGCGAACATCCAAGTATCCTCTAAGAGTTTGTACTTGTGATCATTCAAGTACCCCTTCGATACTTGTGAATGCCCAGGTATCTTTCAGAGTTTAGTACTTGTGTTCATTCAGGTACCCTTTCGATACCTACGAACGTCCAAGTATTCTCCAAGAGTTTGTACTTGTGATCATTCAAGTACCCCTTTGATACCAACGAACGTCCAGGTATACTCCAAGAGTTTGTACTTGTGATCATCCAAGTACCCATTTAATACCAACGAACGTCCAGGTATCCTTCAAGAGTTTGTATTTATGATTATCCAAGTACCCCTTCGATACTTGTGAACGTCCGGGTATCCTTCAGAGTTTAATACTTGTGTTAATCCAGGTACCCCTTTGATACGTTCGAACGTCTAGGTATCCTCCAAGAGTTTGTACTTGTGATCATCCAAGTACCCCTTCGATACTTATGAACGTCAAAGTATCCTTCAAATTTTAGTACTTGTGTTCATCCAAGTACCCCTTCGATACCTGCAAATGTCTAAGTATCCTCCAAGAGTTTGTACTTATGATCATCTAAGTACCCCTTCGATACCGATGAACATCCAGGTACCCTTTCGATACTTGCGAACGTCCAAGTATCCTCAAAGAGTTTGTACTTGTGATCATCCAAGTACCCCTTCGATACCTACGAATGTTTAGGTACCCTCCAAGAGTTTGTATTTGTGATCATCCAAGTACCCTTTCGATACTTGTAAACGTCCAGGTATCTCCCAATAAGTAGGTCCCCTGAGAAAGGTCGGCGCATCCTTCAAGAAAGGTTGGGTATCAACTGGTGTCCTTGATAGAGATCAGGTACCCTATAAATCGATGCCTTAAGAAAGGTCGGCACATCTCCCAAGAAAGGTTGGGTACCAACTAGTGTCATTGATAAAGATCAGGCACCCACAAACATATGTCTCAAAAAAGGTTGGCACATCCCCCGAGAAAGGTCGGGTAAACCACTTATTGCTCTAATAGGTGACCGAAGAAAGGTTCGGGTCCTGGAAAAGCGATTTCTCGTCACTGCAACAGAAGAAAGATTCGGGTTCTAAACAAACCACTTATTGCTCTAACAGGCGACCGAAAAATGGTTTGAGTCCTAGAGAAGCAACCTCCTCATGTCACCAGGTAAGATAACGCATTGATGCTTGCCAAACTCGAGGTTCACACCCTATCTCACTCACTCCCGGTAAGTAACTACAACTATCTTCTTATCTGTTTTAGTATGTGTAATATTGCTCATTTTCTGCATAGGACATTAGGTCCCAAATATGATATAATCTACTGCATATATACAGGCAAAATTTAGGTATCAGTTTGTCTTTAAATGCAACCTCTACAAACTCACCTTCAAAGAGGGATAGCTATTGACACCCAAATTTTTATTATTTTATTATTATTATTTTATCCTCTTTTTCGGAAACTAAATAATAAAAACAAAACAAGCAAAAACAAGAAAACAAAAAAGCAACCACAAGGGCTAGCCTATGAGACTAGCCCCCTCCTTCTCTCACGTGGGCCCCCATGGCTCAGCCCACGTGATGAGGCCTTTTTTCCCCCATTTTCTTCTTCCTTCTTCTTCTTCTTCCTTCCTCCTTCCTCCTCCGTTTCTGCGGACCACGCACTGCAACGATGACGCGTGACGAAGTGGGGAAGAGTAGCAGCGATGGGACACTGTTTCGACCGCACCTAAGGCCGATCGGCCCATGCCGATAGGCGGCTAAACCTCCGCTAACCGGCCTTCCCTCTGCCTATAAATATGGTGCCGAGGAAGGCCAATAAACGAACAACGGGCACGGCCAAGAGAGGATCCAAGGTAGCCAGCTCCGATCGCTTCCTCCAAGAGACAGCGGAGGAGGTCCGAGAGTCGGCCAACTCGGAGATCTAGATTTGGTCGGAGTAAGGGTTCCGAGTTGAGATCTCATTTTTAGATCTGGAGATTTGAGAGAAAGGCTAGCGAGCCTAAGTAGGAGATAAACCAGAGAGAGTGGGGGGCTGAGCTAAGGTTGGAGGAAGAGAAGGGTCGAGATCTGAAGACAGATATGGAGATCTGCAAGGCAGCCGCCTCAAACTATGCCGTTGCCCTTCCCTGACGCCGTCCGTCGCTACTGTGTCGTCGCTTGCGGTGTTGATTCGTGCCCCGACGCCATCACCAAGCTTCTGCTAGGCTCTACCGCTATTCCCCCACCGTTCTGTCCCCGGATGCCGTCGCTGTACTAAGCTATGTTGTTGCCCTTGTTCCTATTGCTGCACCCCCGGACAAAGATATCCCCGCAACCAACAATCCTAACGCCTCATCTTGCTGACGTGTTGATGCTAAGGACAGGTGATGACGAACCCTGCTCACGCCATCCCTGTCATTGCTTTCCCTCTCAAGACGTAATGGCCGTCGTCCTCTACGCCACTGCCATCATCGATGCGAGCCGCCACCCCAGCCCTTCCTTTGGCGCCATGAATAGAGAGAGGGAGGAAATGCTATGAAACCGGGTGGAACCGGGTCGGGCGCATAACCCGTTTCCCCTAGGGTTTCCTCAAATGGGTTGGGTTGTCAGGCCGGTCTTGGAACTTGGGCCGGGCATCCCCTTTTTATTTAAAATAGGCCCAATTCTAGTGTGTGGGCTGAGCACTTTTTTTTAAACAAAACAAAAATCCCGAGTTGGGCCTGCAATGCAGGCTTGTTCGGGTCTTGGGCTTGCGGCCCTGGCCGAACCCTACCCGGGGATCCGACCCAGTCGCCTTTTTAATATTTTTAATATTATGATAATATTTTAATTAAAAATCAAAAATAATTTATTTCCCAAAAAATCAAAAAAATCAAAAATATTCCATATTTTCCTAAAAAAGCCAAAAAGTCAGAAAAAGTCAAAAATGATTTATATTTTCCAAAAATACCAAAAATCGAAAAATAAAAATCCATTTTATGTTCAAAAAAATAGAAAAATGTCAACAAAAAAAAAATACTTTTCCTCCACAAATGTATGGAAAACCCCTAAAAATCCAAAAGCCTTAGAATTTAAACAAGATTAGGTACCGAAAGGGTATTAGTGATTAACTAATGTAATCGAGTCCTCAATCCTAATTTCTCTGGTTGCGCAGAAGCAAGTATTTTTCCCCATACTTCGCTTGAGTTTCTAATTGACCCACCCCAAACCGATTAGTGGCGACTTCGTTTTAAAATTAACTTACAAGTTAAAAACTTGGACCATTAAGTTGTGAATTTGTAGACTTGGGAGAGTTTGGGCTAAAATAGACCTAGCTAAACCATTAGCCTCCGCAGGTGCCCTCCCCTAATTGGGCGTCGAAAAAAAAAGAGGTCGTGACAATTGAATTATTTGCTTTTAATTGATGTTGGCTCACCAAAATATTTTTCAGAAGCAATGTAGGTTCAAGATTCTATTAAGTGGGATTAGCAATACAGGATGAGTCGCCTACAAGAGGTAAAAGGTGAGGCAATAGGTTCAAAGAAAACCGGATAGGAACAAGAGGTACAAAGTGAGGTTGGTAGTAAAAGGTTTTCTACACAAAACCTAATTGTGAAGTCGACTAAGTTTAGGCTTATGTTGAGTATTGTTGCCACTGAGAATTTATATCTAGAACATTCAGATGTGAAGATTGCATTCCTCATTGGTGACTTAAAGGAGCATATCTACATGGTTTAACCAAAATGTTTCAAGTTCTTGGCAAACAAAGCTATATCTCTAGGCTAAAGAAAAACTTGTGTGGTTTGAAATAGACTCCTAGACAGTGGTATAAGAGTTTTGACTCATTAATGTGTGGTAGTAGGTTCACTAGATCTAAAATGGATCACTAGTATGACTTCAAGAAATTTGATAACCGGCATAGTAATTTTCCATTATATGTAGATAACATGGTCATTGGAGGAACAAGCATGAGGAAATTAACATACTGAACTAGCAATTGTCTAATGATTGTGCGAGATAGATCAAAAGGATTTCTTAAAATGTCTCAAGAAAAGTATAATGAGTAAGTGTTGGACAAATTCATAGTTCATAGTGTAAAGCCCATAATGGCTCATTAGGAAAGTCATTTCAAACTCTTAATGGAGCAGTCACTAAACATATGAGGAGTGGGAGTACATGGCCAAGGTACCTTGAGTCAACTATTGGTCGTTTAATGTATGTTGCGATGTGTATCAGATAAGACATAGCTCATGTAGGGGGATTGTGAACTAAATATGGCTAATCCGAGAATGATGAATTGGGAAGCTATAAAAGTAGCTACTAAGATACCTAAGAGGTACTTTGAGTACTACATTTTTTTTCATAAAAAAATAATGTGCCTTTACATGGCTTTGTCAATACAAAACTTGGTGGTAAAATTGACAATGGGAAGAGCACATTAGGGTTATTTTTTTATTTTTTTTATCTTCAATGGCATTGCAGTCAATTGGAACTCCAGACATCAAAAGTATGTGTCATTCTCAATCATTGAAGCACAATACATTGCTATATCTAAAGCTGGCAATAAGATCATTTGGTTGAAGAATTTTCTAGAGGAGATAGGTAAGAAGCATGATAGTAGTGGTCCTTTCATTGATAGTGAGGATGCTACTTGTCTCAGAGAGATTCCAGTACTACACTCAAGGAAAAAACACTTTTAGTTGAAGTCTCTTCATATCTTTGAGCTAATGGACGATAACACGCTGTCATTGAAAAAGATTCTTCGTACGAAAAATATTGCAAATATGTTAGCCAAGGGTGTCATAACTAAGAATTGAGGTTGTACATTACATGTCTCCAAGGTTAGTGATGAGGAGGTGCCACCACACTAGGACAATTTGGTTATAAAGATGAGTGGAGACTATTGCCATTTTGAAGATCAGATTCAAAGTAGGAGATGGATGGAGTTGTGAAGTTTGATAAATGAAAGAATTGTTAAAAGAGTATACATATAATTTCCACCATTACTCTATAACCTAAACTCTTGTTGTATATTAATATAATTTCTCTTGTAATTATAACTTGATATAATAGTTAAAAGATTACCTAGTACAGCATTATAGTTTCCCTTAATTATTTTGAAGGATTTTTCACGTAATTATTTGCTTGCCTTCTTCTCTGACTATTCTCTTTTACGTTTCTCATTCCCAATAGAGGGGAGCTTCCCATATATAAGCCCATATCCATCATTAGTCTCAATTAAAACACTTTACACCAAGCCGTGTGACTACATTAATACCAATTGAGATATGTGCATAACCAAAAATCCATATGTAGTCAAATAGTTATATTGGACTATCATAAAGTATCTCATATATAGTGAGTTTTTCTTTTTTTAGCAAACATAAAGTACTTTTGTTATTAATTGCTTCCCAAATACAAAAAATTCTTTTAGAGCTCATTTACGTGCGCACTTTTTGTTAATGTTTTGCTGCTAGTGTTCTGTTTGGTAAGAAGTCAGGTAGTCTTGAAACCACCAACATAAAGCTTTGCACTCACCTCTTATCACTCAAACAACCCTCCTTGTCTCTCATTTATGAGAGAGAGAGAGAGAGAGAGAGAGAGAGAGAGAGAGAGATCCCTCTCATGGACAATTACGATTGGTACATGACGAAAGATGGGAGTAGAGATCCTACTTTTTACGCAATCTCTATAAAATGTTAAATGTTAATTACACAAATTTTTTGCCATGCATATCATTTAGATTTTATAAAAATAAACTTGTACACTTTCCCAAATCTTATATTGGTTGAACATGATAAAACATTCATATTGCCCTCTGATCTCGCCTATGAAGGAAATATGTTGGAATATAGTACGCGGAAACAACATGATCTCGTAAATTATATCAACGCAAAATCACTAGAGAAATAATAAGAACACCAGAAATTTACGTGGTTCGACTCGAGTATCAATATCTACATCCATGGGGAGAGCAAGTAGTAAATAATCTACTATAATCAGAGAATAAGAGTTTATAATCGCTCACACGCTTGAGTGTTTTCCCACATCTAGATTTAACTTGAAACTCAAAGTATTTATAAATAAACAACTCACTTGAACATAAACTCACGGCACAAAATTACCGTGTGTTCAAGCTTTAAACAAAACGCTCTACGTAATGAATAATTCACACGCGGCTCTCTTCAGTTTGACGTGTGCAGCTTCTACGTGTAGCTTCTTTTCTTCTACGTAGGGTTTTCAGCCGTATGTCTCCTAGGGATGTTTGCGTTATATTTATATGTGTGTCCAAAGGTCAAAGTTTGACCCGAGCTCACCACCTTTTGGCTCCACGTGCAGAGGACTTCCTTCTTTCCACCATGTGCCCTTTGGGCCCCACCATGGATTACCTATAGAGGAATTCGGCTCCTCCCGAAGATAAAGGAAGAGAAAACCTTTGCTCCTTTTTTTTTATTATTCTATTTTATTTACTCTTTTGTGCAGCTATAAAGAGTCAAAGAAAAGAAAAACTTCTTCATCAGAAAAATATCTTCACGATAAGATAATAAGAAAAATTTTATCCAAGCAAATCACATTTTGCAAACGCTCAAACTCGAGACATAATTTAACAATTCTCCACCTTGACTCAATATTTGAAAACCAAGTTATAGTGCTCAGCATCCATGCTGCTCTCCCAATGCCCTGACAAGCGCTCACTCTCCATAAATGCCAATAGAGCTCAAACAGAGCTTAAGACTCGCCAAAGGAACAATAACATTACCCTTAGCTAAGACATCTCGGATGAAGTGGTGCATGATATTGATATGCTTCATTTGCTCGTGATAAACTGGATTATATGCCAAATATATCGCACCATGGTTATCACAGTGTATATCCACACTTTTCTGTTTTAACCCAAAGTCCGAGAGCAAATCTTGTAACCATATCGCCTCATTCGCTACAAAGGTTAGTGCCATGTACTCTGTCTCAGTCGAAGATAAGGCAATGTGATCCTATAAGGGTGATTTTTAACTAACTGCACCACCTGCTAGCGTAGATACTTACCCTACTAAAGACTTGTGATCATCCAAGTCACCGGCGTGATCTAAATCCACAAAACTAATGGTCTCACTGCTATTGATGTCCCTTTGATATACTATACCCATGTCTGTTGTCCCCTTCAAATATCTGAGAATCCACTTCACAGCTTCTCAATGAGCTTTACTAGGACACTTCATACAGCGACTAACCTCGCTCATAGCTTGTGAAATATTAGGTCTAATGCACACCATAGCATACATAATACTACCCACGTCACTAGAATAAGAAACACAGGACATATGCTCCTCATCCTCCTTAGTATGGGGTGATAATTTATTTGAAAGTTTAAAGTACTTTGCTAAAAGTATACTTACAGATTTTGCCGACTGCATATTAAAATGTGCCACGATCTTATCACTATATTTCTTTTGAAATAGATGTAGAACTCATGCAGTCCTATCACGCAAAATCTCCATGCCCAATATTTTCTTTGTAGCACATAAGGCCCTGTTTGGCAACATGCCAAATAGTGACTGATTTTGATTTTTTGTTCCCAGAATCAGTTTGGGACGAGAATCGCGTTTGGTAAAAATTTTGTTCCCGGGAACAAATTTGTTCCCAGAATCAGTTTTGGAGTAGATTTGAGAATAAAAAAAAAAGTTGATTCTGCGTCCGAGAATCAAAAAAAGAATCAACACAATAAAACTCTTCTTCTTTCCTTCCGCCATCCCGCGACCATCGCCCGCCGCCGCCCGCCGCCGTCCGCCGCCGCCCACCACCCCCGCCGCCGGCCGCGGTGCCGCCGCCGCTAGTCCGGTGAGCTCGCCGGAGGCTCGCCCGCCTCGGCGAGGCCCGCCTGTCCATCGGCGAGGCCCGCCTGTCCACCGGCGACGCTTGGCCGACGAGGGCCAGCCTCGCCGAGGGCCGGTGACGCTCGTGAGGTCGCCGGTTCGGCGACCGGCCATAAGAAGAAGAAGAAAAATAGGAGAAAAAGGAAAAAATGAAAAGAAAAAATGAAAAAAGAAAAGGAAAAAAGGTAAAAAGGTAAAAAAAGAAAAGAAAAAAAGTAGAAAAAATTATTTAAAAATAAAAAATAATTTGGAACGGAATCAATGAACACGTTATCAAACGCAATTCTATTCCAGAATAAAAATTTTAGACAAGTTACCAAACACGTTCTTTTACTCGAATCGCTCGAGAACAGAATAAAAATAATCATTTCTTGTCGAATCGCCTTCCCGGGAACAGAATCGTTGTCAAACGCGCCCTAAATCTTTCATCTCAAATTCAGTATTTAACCGCATCTTCAGCACATTAATATCAGACATATTCTTAGCTGCTATCAGCATATCATCAACATATAAAGGTAGATAAATCAAAGAACCATTCTCCAATCTCCTATAGTAAACGCAGCTATTCATCTGACTCTTTGAATAATTTTGACTAGCTATGAAAGAATCAAAACGTTTATACCACTGCCTAGGGGAATGTTCTAGCTCATATAAAGATTTCTTCAACAAGCAAACATAATCTTCCTTACCCGAAATAGCAAATCCTTTGGCCGCCTCATGTAAAACTACTCCTCCAACTCACCGTGAAGAAATGTAGTTTTTACATTTAGCTGCTCTAACTTGAAATCTTGCGAAGCAACTAAGGTAAGTAAAACACGAATAGAAGTATGTTTTACCATAGGAGAAAACACCTCATTGTAATCAATGCTCTCACGCTATATGTATCCCTTTGCCACAAGTCTCGCCTTCTACCTTGTTGCCTCGACACCAGGAATGCCATTTTTTCGTTTGAAAACCTATTTACTTTCGAAAATCTTTTGGCTCTTTGGTACTTTGACAAGCTCCCATGTCTGATTTCGATGGAGTGATTCAATCTCTTCACTCATAACCCATAACCACTGCGACGACTCCGAACTAGCCATCACCTTAGAGTAAGACGAATGCTCATCTGTCTCCATCTTATCACCTACAATTAATGCATAAGCAATATCTGTATAATCATAATGTACCGGTGATTTAATGTGCCTTCTCTGCCTATCTACGGCTATAGTGTGCTGCGGCTTTCCTGGTTGTTCACTATCACTGACATTAGGAATTGTGGCTTCATCTGCAATCTCAACTTCACTAATGACACCATGATCTGTCTTCTCTATTGATTGTGTCTCAGAACTCCTTTATTGAAGCATTGCAGTCTCATCAAAGATCACATCTCTACTGATTAGAAAACTAGGTGATTTGGGATCAGTGCACCACAGTCGGTAGCCTTTCACCCCATGTGCATAACCCAGAAATATGCATTTCTTTGCCCTCGGCTCAAGCTTACCATCACTCGTATGATCATATGCATGATATCCGAATATATGTAATCTGGAGTAATCAATAAGTTTCCTTGACCATACTTTCTCAGGAGTCTTCCACTCGACAGCAAATGATGGAGCTTGATTAACTAGGTAACATGCCATGTTTATTGCTTCAACCCAAAATTCCTTGCCAAGTCTTACATGTGAAAGCATGCATCGAGCTCGCTCAAGCAAAGTTCTGTTTTTCCATTCTGCCACGCCATTTTGCTGTGGTGTCTCCGATACTATGTGGTGTCTTAAATACCTTCTTTCTTGTAGAACTTGGAAAAATCTTTACCATAGAACTCCATGCCATTATCGATTCTCAAGCACTTGATTTGTTTATCTGACTGCTTCTCAATCAATGCCTTAAATTTCTTGAACCAATCGAACACAATATATTTGTGCTTTAGAAAGTATACCCATACCTTCCTCAAATAGTCATCGATAAATGTCGGCATATATAAGGCACATCATTTCGAAGAAACCGAAGACGGCTCCAAACGTTTGAATGAATATATTCAACTAGTCATTTGATCGAATGAATAGTTATAGTAAATTTAACTCAGTACTGCTTCCAAAAAATACAGTGCTCACATAAGTCCAGCTTCCCTATTTTCTGACCTTTCAACAACCCCCTTTCATTCAGTATCGTCATACCTGCCTCACTCATGTGCCCTAAACACATATGCCATAACTGAGTCAAGTTAGAGTCTAACTCACCTGAAGAAACTATAGCAATTCCAGTCACGGTCTCTCCCAGTAAATGATAGAGAGTATTAACTTTCTTCCCCTTCATCACTATCATGGCACCTCGAGAGATCTTCAATACTCCACCTTCAGTGGTGTACCTACACTTGATGTCATCAAGTATCCCTAGAGGAATAATATTCTTCTTGAGCTCCGGTACATGCCTCACATCTGTTAATGTGCACACCACCCCATCGTGCATTTGAATATAAATTTTCCCTATTCCCACAGCTTTATAGACTGCATTATTCCCCAAAAGAACTCTATCACCATCTGCAGTCTGGTAAGTAGTAAACTAGTTCTTATGAGGCGTCATATGATAAGAACACCCCAAATCTAGCACCCATTCATCTCCAGATAAAGTGGTAATCACACATAAAACAACTTTTGCATCACTATTGCTCCCTTCGGCAACGTCTACCACATTGCTTGTGGCATTCTGCCTATCAGCTTTATTCCTCCGCTTTGGACAATCTCTCCTAATGTACCCATCCCCGTGACACTGAAAGCACTTCACACGCCCCTTGGACTTTCTATGGCATGATTTTGATATGCTTTTACCTCTACTGCTACTAGACCCTCGATGTTGTTATTTACCTCGAATCATCAATGCTTGCGCTACTCCTTGCGCTAGGCTGTCATCTCGCAACTTTCTTTACTTTACCACTCTTTAGAGAATAAGGCGGACTTTACCTCTTCTGTGGTAATTGTAGTTTTCCCCTGCAACAGTGAATCAATAAAGTGCTCCCATGACTCTAGTAAAGAGGCTAACAATATCATGCCATGTTCTTCATCATCAAGTATCTTACCGGCGTTCTTTAGATCCATTATGAGTTTATTAAATTCATCTAGGTGGGTTCTGATAGACGTACCTTCAATATATCTAAATTGAAACATTTTCTTCAACATGTACAAGTGATTGTTCAAACCTTTCTTCACATAGAGTGCTTGAAGTTTTGCCCATAATGTTGCGGCATCCTTCCCCTCAGCAACCTCTATTAAAATCTCATTCGACAAATTTAATAGGATTGTGCTCTTTACTCTTTCCATTAGCTCTATCCTCTCAGAGGCTTTCATTATAATTGGCAACTCATCTTCACTATCCAGTGCCTTGGCCAAACCTTGGGTTGTCAATAAAGCCCACATCTTGATGCTCCATAACACAAAGTTGTTCTCCCATTAAACTTCTCAATTTCAGATTTCCTCTCAGACATAGTTGCAGTAACAGAATTTCCAGATAATAATCAAACAAGCAAAAGCTCCAATACGTAGAAACGATAAGATCTTGCAAATTACGTCAACGCTAAATCACTAGAGAAATAAATGAGAAATAATAAGGACACTAGAAATTTACATGGTTCAGTATGAGTATCGGTATCTACATCCACGAGGAGAGCCAATAGCAAATAATCTACTATACTCGAAGAATTAGAGTTTACAATCGTTCACACGCTCGGGTGTTTCCCACACTTAGATTTAACCCAAAATCCGAAGTGTTTATAAATAAACAATTCACTTAGATATAAATTCACGGCACAAAATTATCGCACGTTCAAACTTTAAACAAAATGCTCTGCGTAACGAAGAATTCACACGTGGCTCTCTTCAGTTTGACGTGTGCAGCTTCTACGTGCAGCTTCTTTTCTTCTACATAGGGTTTTCAGCCCCACGTCTCCTGGGGATGTTTGCTTTATATTTATATGTGTACCCAAATGTCAAAGTTTCACTTGGGCTCACCACTTTTTGGCTCCACATGCAGAGGACTTCCTTCTTTCCACCATGTGCCCAAAGTCAAACTTTTGACTTTGGGCCCCACCATGGATTACCTACAGAGGAATTCGGTTCCTCTTGAAGATAAAGGAAGAGAAAACCTTTGCTCCTTTTTTTTTTTTTTTTAATTCTATTTTATTTCCTCTTTTGTGTAGCTATAAGGAATCCAAGAAAAGAAAAACTTCTTCATTAGAAAAATATCTTCATGATTAGATAATAAGAAAATTTTTATCGAAACGAATCGCGTTTTGCAAATGCTCAAACTCAAGACATAATTTAACAAAATCATTGGACCTACAGTCAATTCATTTATTATATATGTAAATCCTAGATGCAAAAAATATGCCGGAGTTGTTCCTTATTAATTGGGTGACAGTACATGACAATTTTTTGTTAGCTTGTTGATGCCAGTTGTTATATTAAAGATGAACGGAAATAGTTAGACGCGTACAATCTTCTCAAGCATATCTTTTGAAAAAAAAATGAAAAGGACATCAGCTTTGGCTCCATAGTAAGACAATAGCAACAAAGTCTACTTATATTAGGCTTACATTGCTCTTTTAATTTTCTATTAAGCCCATATTTATTTATTGCTATTAGTTTATTATTAACTCGTTAGTTCTTCTCCATGACGTCACCCTCGTTCCCTTAATTTAGTGTTTCTTTCTTCCTCATCGTCACTTTGCACGCAACGACATTCATTTTATGGAATATTTTTCTGAGACCAAACTTTCAAGGGTTTATTATAATACGAATATTAAATGTGCAGAGGTTTCGCGATCATACTCTTTGACTGTACATACAGTAATCATTGACAAATGAAGTTATAAACTGACATACAGTAATCATTGACAAATGAAGTTATAAACTGAATTTACTAGTAAAGTATAAAAGGCTTGCTCGTGATAGGTTAAATTTTTGAGTGTATCCTTCTAAAAAAGATTTTTCATACGCAAGACATGACTTTTTAGTGTATGCCGCATTTAATTCAAAGACTGATTAGACATTGCTAGAATGTTGCAAGTGGGGCAGTGTCATTCGTAGTTAAGAACCATGGATTAGAGAGGCTAAATAGACATTTCCTTGCCAAGTATTGATGTGGAGGTGACCTAAACACAAGCTATTAGCCAAGGTTACTTCCTCTTGTTTGTTTGTGCATTTTGTATAGATAACAATAAATGACGAGTTGGATTCACCCGTGAAGAATATAACTTGGGTGTTGTGCCAAATAACACTTGCAAAGAAGACATTGTAGAACAAGTTGGTGTATGAGATCAAAGAAGAAACTGATGGCAGCAAGAGGAACAAGGGGAAATTTTTAGTAAAAGTTTTTCTCCAAATTTGTAAAACAGTTCGATGTGAAAATTGCACTCCTTCTGATTATATATATATAATCAGAAGGTTTTCAAATTCTTGGTAAATAGAACTATGTTTGCAAGTTGAATGAAAGTATGTATGATTTATAACAGGCTTGTAGATGGTGCTATAAGAAATTCGACTCATTTATGTGCGATAACGAGTTCACTAGATGTGAAATAGACTATTGCTGTTACTTCAAGAAATCTAGTGGTTGCTATATTATTTGATTGTTGTATGTGAATGATATGATCACCGCAAGATCTAGCACGGGGTAGATCAATAAATTGAAGCATCAAATGTCGAGGTTGGGACACCTGGAGTGCCATAACTTGGCACGGAGGGACACTTAAGTGCCATAACTTTAAAATGGTACATTTAAGTGCCAATATCGGAGTAAAATGGGACACTTAAGTGCCACTCCGGCGAAAATCCGGCCAAATGGCTGACGTGGCAATTTTCCTGCGAGTTTGGTCCAAAACGGCGTCGTTTTGCACGCCGACGTGGCGGAAAATGCAAAACGATGCCGTTTCGTGTCTACGTATAAATAATAATATATAAATTAATTAAATTAGACTTAAAATATTCAAAAAATTTTAAAAAAGAAAATTTTAAAAATTTTAAAAATTAAGAAAAAATTTAAAAAAATTTAAAATTAAGAAAAATTAAAATTTTAAAAAATTTTAAAATTAAAAATTAAAAAAAAAAAAAAAAGGTGGGGGAGGTCAAATAGGGCGGCTCCTCGCCGCCGCCGCCTCCCCGCCGTCGCCGGGAAGGGCTAGCGACGGAGGGGGAGGGTCGGCCGGTCGCCGACCCCGACCGACCAACGGCGAGGGCTGCGAGCCCTCGCCTGATCGCGGCAAGGGCCGCGACCCTCGCCCCAGATCTGGGCGAGGGCTCGCAGGCCCTCGCCGTCGGTAGGCCGGCAACGAAGTGGGGAGGGTCGGCCGGGGTCGCCAGGCCCTGGCCAGGGGCCAGCGAGGGCCCGTGAGCCCTCGCCCAGATCTGGGGCGAGGGTCGTGGCCCTCGCCGCGATCCGGCGAGGGCTCGCAGCCCTCGCCGTCGGTCGGTCGGGGGCCGGCGACCCCGGCCAACCCTCCTCCCTCCGTCGCCGGCCCTTCCCGGGGACGGTGAGGAGGCGGCAGCGACGAGGGAGCCGCCCTGTTCAACCTCCATCCCCCTCCCTTTTTTTTTTTAATTTCTTAATTTTTTTTTAATTTTTATTAATTTTTTTAAAATTTTTAAATTTTTCTTAATTTTTTAAAATTTTTAAAATTTTCTTATTTTTTAAATTTTTTTGAATATTTTAAATCTAATTTAATTAATTTATAGATTATTTTTTACACGTAGACACGAAAACGGCGTCGTTTTTGCGTTTTCTCCGCCACATCAGCGTGCAAAACGACGCCGTTTTGGATCAAGCTCGCTAGAAAGTCGCCACGTAAGCCATTTGACCGGATCTTCGCCGGAGTGGCACTTAAGTGTCCCATTTAACTTCAAAACTGGCACTCAAGTGTACCATTTTAAAGTTATGGCACTTAAGTGTCCCTCGGTGCCAAGTTATGGCACTTGCGCTGTACTTCTGCCATCAAATGTCAAAGGAGTTTGAAATGAAGGACTTGAGAGCAGCAACTTGGCAACTCAGATTCCTGACATGAGGATCATGTGAGATAGATTAGAAGGATTTAAAAGTTGTCTCAAGAAAAGTGCATTTGAGAAGGTGCTGGATAGATTAGAGTTCGTTCTACAAAACCCAAAAGAACACCTTAGAGAAGTCACTCTAACCTCTTGAAGGATTAGTCATTAAAGACATATGAAGAGCGGGAAGATATTATAAATTATTGAGATATA
This sequence comes from Eucalyptus caleyi, assembly GCA_014182885.2. Taxonomy (NCBI): domain Eukaryota; kingdom Viridiplantae; phylum Streptophyta; class Magnoliopsida; order Myrtales; family Myrtaceae; genus Eucalyptus; species Eucalyptus caleyi. The sequence continues at coordinate 53,965,900 of CM024470.2, forward strand.
TCCTTTGATTCTTTATATCTCTCAAAATTATGCATGTATCTCCATTGATTGTGTATATCTCTGATTAATTTATAATTAATAAAGTTTGTAAATAGGCACATGGACTCTTCATTATGGCACATAGAGACACACTGAGATATACAGCAATTTCAATATTCTCTCTTCCACGGTATTCATTATATGTTAGCTTGTTGACGCCGGTTGCAATATTCAAGATGAGCGGAAACCATTTCATGCATGCTATCTTCTCGAGCATGATTAAAGACAAGGGAAAGGACATCAGCTTTAGCTCCGTTCAAAGACACCGTCTTATCAAAGTCTACTTTCCCCAGGACCACGTCGATCTTCTTATGGATTATTCACTCATAGTTTTATGTGTTGCTAACTCTTGCTTGTTTATCCATTTCCTCTCCATTCCGTCACCCTCGCTCCCTCACTTTTGTTTTTCCCTTGCCGCCATTTTGCATGTAACGACCACAATTTTGAGGGTTAGGAAAAAAAAAACCAAACTTTCAAGGTTTATTATGTTATGAGTATTTAATCTCTGGGTGTTTCGCGATCATGCTCTTGGACAACGTATATAGCTTTCTTTGACAAACGAAGTTGAAAACTGAAGTTATTAGTAAAGAATAAGGGGCTTGGCTGTGTTAGGTTAATGGCTTGAGTGTTTCCTCCTACAAAAAGATTTTTCACACGTAGGCTGTGATATTTTAGTATGCGCCGTATTTAATTAAAGACTGATTAAATATTGCTTGAATAAGAGTCTCTCATTCATTACTGAAGTCGAGGATTCGAAACCCACAATTGCTAGCATTGTAAGTGGGGGGCCATGGTGGTGGGGTCCTATGCTAATCTCCCCCGAGGTATAGTCGTCCGGTCCAGGTGCCGTCTGGGCATTGTAGGACCGTGGGACCCTGAATAGCATAAGCGAAAGGGGGCTCAGCGGATCCTCGGTCACAAAAAAAAAAAAAAAACCTATGCATTAGAGAGAGACATGAACCTATTCATTTGTAGTTAGGTTACATGCCAAGTATTGATTAGGAACTTGACCTAAACACGAAGTTATTAGCTCAATTTATTACCTATTACCAATGGCATCTATATAGCCAATGTCACTTCCATGATGATGAAAGATGTTTTTTGAACTCATTTTGTCATATAGTGTGATAGATAGTTATCAAAATTCAGTCTCTATTAGAATGTCCAATAAAAAAAAGGTGGAAGAAGACCAACCTTATAGATAAGTGATGTGGGATACTTTAATGCCTCTCTCATGTAGGAGCCAAAGTAGGAGAGGATTTGACAAACAGGGGGTGGCGCATGCGAAATAAACTAAGGCGGAACTTGGTGGTTATACCACGTTAAAATGTCCAACCCAAAGCATAAGCTCATGAGGCGAGGCAAGCCAAATGTATCTAGGAGCACACGATCTCCATAAACAAGCGATGATGTGGGGTACTTTAACATCATGAATGAATGACTTTTAAAATTCTTGAAGGGCACATCAAACAAAGACTCAGCTTTATGGAGTTTTTGAGTGATCAACAATCTATTAACAATCAAAACGATGTTGCTTTAATTTTAAGGGAAGAAGCTGGAATTGCATCCCTTAGAATTTGGCTACTTTCCTTTTAGGTAATCTTTTCGTGGATCAACCAATACGTTTAAATCTCCTATCTATCAAAGATTTGTATCAAGAAATTAAAGATGCTGAAGGTAGAAGAAGCGAGTTTCCTTAGCCCAAGTTCGAAGTGTATTCTAAGATCATCTCATGCTACACACACTCATGTGCACGGAGAGAGAGAGAGAGAGAGAGAGAGAGAGAGAGTAAACAGGGTTAGCATATTTAAATTATAAATCACGCTGTCATTTTAAAGTTTAAGCTTTTAGATCAATTGACAGTGATCCCCCAAAATCGCACAAATACACTAATAAAATATCCCTCGGTATGAAGAGCAAGTGCACTAAGCACAGCGGTTGCTCCGTGAATGACCTAAAGATACAAACCCGTCACGACATACATGTATACTCTTCCTTAACCCCCCCTTAGTCATAAGTTACAGACTGGAAAAACCATCAGCGACATAGTTCAGACTGGAAAAACCATCTGCTCTCTTCCCCTTGTCAAAACGCAGGATCGGGTCGTCCTCGCGGAAGAGCCGCTCAGTGTTGAGCATGGTGAGCAGGATCAGGCCGAGGAGGACCAGGAACGAGAGCGCCGACAGCACGATCATGAGCCCCGAGGCAATCGGACCCTTCACCTCCTGCGCATACTCCGACGACGCCAAGGCGAGGAAGGTCAGCGGGAACGAGTACGCCCACCACGCGACGTTGAATTTCCTCATCGACTTCTTGAAGAGCGCCGGTCTGCATGCCTGTTTCGACACCACCACAAGACAAACTTAGTTCAATAATTTATAACAATTTACCCAAGATTAAAGAACGCATGTCAACTGAAACCTAATTTATTGGTCAAACCCGATATTGCGTCATCTCTTAAAAAAGTAGCTGGCGTAAGATGTATATATTAAAGATTTTTGGAGGTATAAATTAATAAAGGATGAGTATTTTGTAATTGGGGTCAAAAGTCACGCAAGAAAGTTGCGTAAAACAGTTGCCTTAATCGAGGGGGAAATTTTAGTTTATTGAATGTTTTTCTCGAGTGGGCTTGACATTTTAGACCCTTAAACTATGGTACGATCACGATCATAGAAAAATATGTACCAAAACGTGGTTTTTTCCTAGTCACAAGAAGTTAAAGAAATTTCTTGTCTAAAGAAAGGAGAAAATTGGTGGTTTTTTTCCTAGTCACTCCAAGTTATGAAATTTCCTTGTCCAAAGAAAGGAGAGATTGGTTGAGCTCGATGACTAAGTTTGTCCACTTCGACATCAGATGCGCACCACTTCAATTTTCAGGAAAAATTTGCTTAGATGCACACCACTTCAATTTTCGGGAAAAATTTGCTTGGATAAGCATCTTCTACTACAACTTGGAAGAATTTAGGTAAATATTTAGACTTTATCTAATGATGGGTCGGCACGATTTCAATCCCCGGATCGATACCAGATTCTCATGTCTCGTTCTAAAGGATAGCTCCCTTTCATTTTTTACTTATGTCCCTCTGTTTGTCTATTAAAAATTTGATGGAGTTAGAAAAGTTAGTCGTCATGATACAATCTATTATTGTAATCTACCAAGTTATAAGTATTTTGGAGAAATGGTTTGGGAGAACTTTCGCCAGATCACCACTTCAAAGCTTAGTCATGATACTAGTCGATTGAAGATATTATCTTATGAAATGCTATATAAATAATGAATTTAACCTAGACGTACCACGACACCTACTACATCGAAACTCGAGAGATCAGCAACCCTGCACAGATTTTTCTGTACTTGATTAGGTTGCAAATGAGCCTGTTGCTGCAGCATGAAAGATTTGCGTATCAACTAGAAAGACGAAGGGAAGGGAAGGTAAGTGCTGATTACCAGAGAGGTGAACAGAAAGAGGGAGAGGAAGAAGAGCATCTTCGACCCGATGTCGAACTCGCCGGCGATGGACTTCCAGGCGACGCTCGCCTTGCTCGGCGCGGCGAAGAACAGGAAGAACACAGGCCTCAGCATCGCCGGCAGCTTGTCGCCGCGGACAAACGCTGGTACAAGGTGACGAACAGCACCAGGTAATGCGCCATCCCCAGCGAGAACATGCAGACCGCGGTCTCGCGCCACCCCATCTCGGCCGCGGCCCGCGCGCCCACCAGGTTCCCCACCACCGAGAGCTGGCTCGTCGGGTTGGCCACCATCGAGAGGAACCGCCTCTCTGTCGTGAACCACTGCCCGTAGACCTTTACGTCGAGCAGGATCACGGGGACCGCGAAGGCCCACCAGAGGACCAGGTACAACGTCGTCTTCGGCAGGTCCGACGTGAAGTCGGCCGCCTGGAGCAACACGAGCCACGCTATCCACGGCGCGAACAGGTAGTTCACTCCGACGTGGTGCTGGAACTCCGCCCTCACCAGGCCAAAGTGAAAGAAACACCGGAGAATATAGAGGAACGAGAGGGAGACCTGGACCAGCAGGGCGAAGCCCCAGAAGATCACGAACGTCATGTGAGGGATCACATGAGAGAGATGCTCGAGAGGCAGCGAGTCGTCGGGCGTCGGCGACGGGCGGCGGAGGATCTTCCACAGCAAGGCCTGGCTCGCGAGGGAGAGGCTGATGCGGAAGTAGCCGGCGTGGAGCCGGGTCAGGATGGACGACTTCAACGTCTTGGCGACGGGGACGAGGTGGTGCTCGGGGGTTCTCGCGTCGATCACCGGCTGGAGCGGCGGCTCGTATTCGATCTCTGATGCCATTCGACGACGACGGTGGCAAAAGGCGTTGTCTCCTCTAGATGTTTGGACGCTTTGGGTTATCTTGACGATATATGTTGAGAAGTGTATGGAAGGTTTATATAGAAAATCAAGTCGAGTACGGAACGAGTTTATAGTTTTTCTTTTGGATTTGTCCTTTTATTTGGATTTTTCGGTGACGTTTAGGCGAGCAACTTGGCCTCGGTCTAATGGATTTTCAAGAATATATGCCGAGGGCAGGGCGAATGGAAATGGACGTTTCGCACGGGAGGAGATCCTCCCGCCCTTAGTTGAGTATTACCGCCCCTTTCATTTCATGTCGAATCATGATGACAAGACAATTGCTTGCTTTTGTTTCTGCTCCTTCTTTCTTTTTCTTTGAGGATCCAAGTTATCTTGATTTTAAATGTCCAGATCATATGCATGTGAGATACACCGAGTTCCAAGATATGCTGCCGGCGATCTGACACCTGCCGTTCGAGCTCGACCGCATTGCTCAGCAGCCGCTCTCCCCCATTTCCTCCACCTCCACACCGTTACCCAACCGCTGATCATGATAAGCCCGAGCTGGTGAGCTTTGGAGATCTCAGGCTCAACGGGGCACGCCATTTTCCTAGGGTTTTTTCTTTATAAACTCATATTCGAAATATAATTTAACATTTTCTTTTTATTGTCGGAATTGTTAAATTGTTCACATGTCGTGATCACAAACATAAAGGGGAAAAGAAATTTGCACTTTCAAACTATCATTGTCATGTCATGATCATGATATATGTAATTATCATTACATTTCATGAATCACTTTCACGATAACATTACTCACGGAAGGCTTTGTCCATGTCATGGTCATCGTCTACCATTCAACATGATATGATTATGTCACTTTTCATTGCTTTCGTCTCAATAACTTTCTCCCTTGCAAATCGACGATTGAATTCAAGGATTCGAGTGAGCATTTGTGAATTTCTTCTATTGACCAAAAAAAAAAACACTTAGATAATGGGACAAAGATTAGTCAAAAGACACCGGCCCAAGGCAGGCCTAGGGACGTGTCTAGCCTACCAAACACTTTAGGATCAGCAGAAATTGGGCCAGCTCATATATGGGTCCATTAAGGGCCCTCTTATTATAATAATTAGAATGTTGGTAAAATTTCGATTAGGGAATACCCGAATCAGACTTTGAGATGTGAAAATACGCTGTTTTTAAAGAATTATTGGCTCTACAATGTTACTAAAGGTTAATGACAAAAATCCTCCAAGATATAATAAAACCTTAATAAGAATACTAGATGATAATTTTGGCATTTCTCCAAAAATTCAAATAAAAGCTGTACTTTTAGAAAGAAAAATTGACAAGAAAAAAAATGTGAAATGGAAAATGACAAATTTATATTAGTCTTTAAGAATATATGCAATCTTGCAAGAAAGATTGCATTGTAAATAGATGCTTTCTCAAAAGACAGTGAAAATTCGGATTAAAAAATAATAAATAACAATTTTTCTTCCGAATTTTATAACTTCTAAAATCAAATACAACATTTCCAAAGTTGTAAGAACACCTAATAACTAATAGGTAGAAGAAATAAAATTCAAAATTAAATAACAAAAAAATAATGGTAATTCTATTGAGAACAATCACATTGTTTCAATAGGACACAAATGTTATTTAATAATTATAAATTCAAATTTAATAAATAAAAAATAATGATTGTTGAGTAGTGCCAAATTTTGTCTTTGTGCACTCACAAGTGGGTCTATTAAGGTCCAGCCCACTAAGCCCATCATTTTCATTTGTAAGAATTGAAGACTTCAATTGGCCTACACACTCCCAATTATTTTATAGGGATGGATAAGTACAATAGAAGTTCTAAAACTTGTCACGAAAATACAATTGAGTCCTAAAACTTGCAAAAAGTGCAATCAAGTCCTAAAACTTGTTAAAATGTTTCAATCGAGTCCTAAAATTAACACCGTTAAATTTTTCTAACGGAAAATGCTGACGTGGCATGAACATGGCTTTTTATAGTCGTTTCTCTCTCCTACGTTGTGAATAGTTAAAAAAAAAATTCCACGCATGCAAACGACATCGCGTCCTCCTTTCTTCTTCACCGTCGTGTTCCCCCCCCATCCCTCTCTTTCCTTCCGCTATTCCCGAGTGTCCCCTTCCTAGGCGTCTCTTTTCCTTCTTCATTGTTTGAATCACATGTCTTTTTCTTCTTCTTCTTCCCAAAATCGTCTGAACTCAAAGCCCAAACTCGTGTCATCGTCTCGTTTCCTTTAAACGAAATTGATGCTCGATCTCCCTTTGAACTCTAAGCCCCAAATCAAATTCTTCAGAACCCTAAGCCCTAAATCAAATTTGATGATCTGCAATTCTCTTGCAATTTGGGTCCCCTCCCAAGTTAAAGTTTGACGCCCATCATTATTTGGAGTTCATAGAGCTCGAGTTCGACACTCGTCGTGAGTTCGTATTCTTTTCTTTGACGAGTGCGAGTTCGTGTGAAGACCTCTCTTGCGAGAGTCTCGACATCTCAGCAGCGAAGCGAGTGGCGTCGAGGACGACGACAGGGTCGGCGACAACGATGGCGACTCCTCCTCACACAGGTCTTGCTCTCTACATTATAGCATTTGGTTGTTTTCCATTCTCCAATACTAGTGACAAATTAGACCATTGATGTAATATAACGTAAGTTATGGTTGTTTGTTCATCCAGTGCATATGAAAAGAGAGATGTTTTTTGGAGATTGAAAACATCTCCTAATTCTCTCAAGTAAACACATTGCATTATGCAGAAGTTACTTATATCAAGATGTTATGAAGGAATCATAATATAGCTAATATACTTCTATTAGGTTCCTATAATACGAAGACCAGAAGAATGAGGGCGCCAACATTTGAATCAAGTGGCGTAACTCCTAATGAGGTAAACTTGGAGCCAACATGTTATTGTGGTCTTCAATCACCAATTCTTATGGCAAAGAAAAGGAAAAACGCAGGAAGAATGTTCCATGGATGTGCTAAGTTTGATAGTCCAAGTTGCTGCAATTTCTTCATGTGGGTTGATCCAAAGATACCAAATCATGTGAGGGACAGATAGTTGACCTCCTTGAAAGAAATCAAGCATTGTGTGAATCAAGCCAATTGAAGCATGACGAAGTCGATGTGAGCTCATTGCTAGCTAAAATGAAGACTCCAGAGGTGAAAAATAGACGTTTAAAGGAGGAGCTCACATGAGTAAAGAAAGAAAAGATGCTATATCAATCAGCATTCATTCTATGCATGTGTTATATTGCTGTATTGGTTATATGTAATGCGATGGGAATTTTCTAAGTCTTCCATAGTACCTTGTTTCTAAGTTTGTAAGTTTGAACACTAGTTGTGAATAATTGAGATGGGAATGAAATCTGATTTGAGTTTGTAGTTTGCAAGACCGATTGCTTGCCATGGCAGAAATTACTTTTGCATTGAAAAATGTTGCTTGATTTGTGTGCTTGTAAATAGCAATATATGAGCTATTGCCACCATAATACATTTGTAACTTCGAAAAAAGGTGACGACTCTCTTATTATGCAATCGAGATTGTTAATTGGTGATTTCTTCATGATTTTAATAATGAGCTTGCCTCAAATGGAATGTGTCAAAAACCAAGTGAAATCAAAGTAGTCATCTACAATACCTAAGTTACCTAATCAAATCTTCCATGAATCATCCAACACAGACCACAGAGACCACCCAAAGCAAAACCCCATCATCTAAAATGAAAAATTAGCAATAAGAGGTGGTGGTATCGGTTACCATTAATGCCCTCAAGGGATCGAGAAAAAGGTATGGGAAAGAAGATGACAAAAGTATTGGAAGAATGAAAATTCTTCATAGCCAATTTCAGTAATCACCTATTAACAATCCTAAAGAGCAACTACTTTTGTGCATTATCCAAACCAAAACCAAGCATCCCACATAATTCCTTGAAACACGATTCATTGACAAAGCAACATGCTTACATTTTGAGTGCACAAAAGGTTTTGTTCAACAAAATGCTTGCACTTTCAATGCACAAAAGGTTCTATGCACAAAAGCTACATGTCTCATACATAAAAGCAACTAATAATTGACATAAATTCACCTAACAACACCAATTTCAGCAAAACACATCAATCCAATATGATGGTTCCTGGTGGTCCAGTAGGTTCAACCTTCACTTTATTCATAATTGTGGCACTTTTCCTAAAATATGGTCTTGCAGCAATAGGCTTTGGAGGAGTTGTTGTAGCCTGAGATGACTGAGCTTGGGAATTGGCCTTAGGTTGCAATAGTGGCTTTGGCTTCACCGCAATGTGTTTTCAAGTAGCTGCTGCTACATGATATGATTGAGGTTGGGAACTGGTCTCGAATTGTGATGGTGGCTTTGGCTTCATTGCAACATGCTTTCAAGGAGCTAATGTTACATGAGATGATTGAGGTTGAGAACTTGCCTAGGGTTGTGATGGTGCATTTCGCTTTATACCAAGATACTTCTGAGCTATTATAGCCTGAGATGACTGAGTCTGGAAACTGTCCTCAGGTTGCGATAGTGATTTTGGCTTCATTGCAACGTGCTTTTGAGGAGCTAATGTTGCATGAGATGATTGAGGTTGGGAACTTGCCTGGGGTTGTGATGGTACCTTTCGCTTTATACCAAGATGCTTTTGAGCCATTGTAGCTTGAGATGACTTAGCCTGGGAACTAGCCTCATGTTGCGATAATGCCTTTGGCTTCATTGCAATTGCTTTCGAGGAGCTACTGTTGCATGAGATGACTGAGGTTGGGAACTGGCCTTGGGTTGCAATAGTGGCTTCGGCTTCACCGTAATGTGTTTTCGAGGGGCTACTGATGCATGATATGACTAAGGTTGGGAACTCGCTTGGGGTTGTGATGGTGCATTTTGTATTACAGCAACATGCTTTTGAGGACAAGTTCTTAATTGTTCAGGTTGTGCACTAACTTGGGAATGCACCATTGCTGTTGACGTAGCTCTTGAAACTACCCCTTTGTCCGGTAGGTTAAAGATTCTTGCACCAGTTGTATTAGGCTACATAAGAATGAGCATGTTTTTAGCTTAAGGAGATAAGCAATTGCTATTGGAAAATTTTAAAAATATTACTCACCTTGAGAATATGAAGGTTTGTCATAGGATTTGCGTCAACAGCCTGTTAACACCTAAATTTTGCCATTTTACTTAAGACTTAATAGCATTAAAAGTTAGGAATTAGTCGCTAAAAAAAGGAGAAAAAGTGATAAAGAGAAAAAAAAAAAAAAAAGAAACAACAAAACAACAAAAAAAAGAGAAAAAAAAAAAAAAACGGCTAGAGGTCGGGTCGGGCCAGTCTGGCATTAGCCCTGCCCGCCACTTACCTCTCTTTCCCTTGCATGGCCTAGGCCGGTTTCCCTTTTGGCCGAGCCCACGCCAGCCTCCGTCCTCCTCCAGCCTATTTCGCACGGGAAACTTGCAGAAAGCAAAAGCAACAGCAAGGTAGGCGTGGGAAACCATCGAAGAGACAGCAGAGAGCAAGGTAGGCGTGGGAACTTGCAAGGGAAAAGACAAGAGAGAGCTTGAGAGTGAGAGCTAGAGATCGAGAGAGAGCTCGAGAGAGAGGGAGGGCGAAAGAGGGACAATGAGAGGAAGAGAAGGAGGGAAGAGGGAGCTGGTGCAGGCTTGTCGTTGCTGTTCCTACTATTGCTGCCACTGCTGTTGCCCGACCAACGCCGACCGCCGCTGTCTCCCCAGAACCCAGATCTGAAGCAGAGGCGCCGTGTGGACGAGGCCAGATCCAATAGGAGAGGTTGCAGAATGAAATTCGGAGAGAAGGAGAGAAACTAGAGGACGGGTCATCAACGCTACCCGACGCTGTTCGAGCCGCCGCCCTCCGACCTTGATGCCATTCGAGCCGCCGCCCTCTGACCTTGATGCCGTTCGAGCCGGTCGCCAAGCCCTCTTGTCGTGTGACCTGCAATACCCGCCGTTGTTTTTGCCTACCACCACCACTCCCACTCCCCTCACCGTGCCATCGCCGCTCCTGCAACCATCTCCTCTGCGATGACTGCCACGCCAGTAGTCCGATCTCTCCGCCTCTGTCGTAGCACCAGCCCCAGCGCCGTCGCCCCTTGCTACCCACAGCCGCCGCTTGCCGCGTTGCCGCCACCATTGACACAGAGCCACCAGAGAGGAGGCACAAAACCAGGTCTTGGCCAGGTAGGGCGAAAGCTCCATCGGGTAAGGTTTTGAGCAATCCAGGCCGGGTATATCAGGGTTGGATTTGGGCTGTTTTTAGTGCGTGGGCTTGTAGACTTTATTTTAAAAATTAGACTAGACTGGGCATGCACATCAAGCCTAGCCCGGCTGGTTTCTGCTGGTTTGGGTCGTGCGGCTTGGCTCGGTCCAGGCTCAGGCTGTTTGGCCTGATGCGGTCCGAGCTCGAGCCCTTTTCAACGAACCGGGTTGGACCCAACCCGGGGATCCAACCAGGGTCGTTTTTAATATATTATAATAATATTTTTAAAAATATAAAATTTAATAATAAAAAAAATATTTTTAAAAAAATAAAAATTCGAAAATTAAAAAATGTAGGGTTTGGTTGGAAATTGCCATGTTTTGCCTCCTTAGTGTAATTAGGTCTTTATTTGCTTGCACATTGATTATATCACGTGTTTAATTTGCATATTTGATTATGTTTAATTGCACTTGTTCAATTTTACTGCAATTAGAATCTTGGTAGCTGTGGTTATTATTTTAATAATTGGGCACCCGCATGATCACCTCATATGTTAGTGGATATGTATAAAATCAATCCAAACTGCCTGATAAAAATATTTTCTATTAAAATGAACAAGATTAGATACCGAAAGAGCACTAATTGATCAATTAGTGTAATCAAGTCCCCGACCCTAGATTCTTTGGTTGCATAGAAAGCGAGGTACACTCTCATGCCTCACTTGATTTCTAACCGACCCTAATAGGCTAGTGGCGACTATTTTTTTTTGCAAAATTCTTAAAAAAATACCCCAACGTCACACGAGGTATAGGCTTGGGAGAGCTCGTGCCTAATTATGGGCCATAGGCCCGTCCTTTAGATAATACCCCTAAATCTACTCTCTCCCCCCGAGGGTAGGTCGCGACACACCCAACCCTACCATTTTCATCCTCTTGGCTTGTGATTCTCTTTGTATCATGTCATTTTCAATGGCAGGTCTTTTAAACTGAAATAATAAAAAAATTCATTCGACATGAGAATGTAGTCACAATACATGTATGCTTGGGGATTGAGGTATTACTCACTGGAATTTTCTCAGGTCTATCCTTAGCCATTACATTAGCCGGTGCACAATAAATGCCTTTCCCTTGATCAGAATGAACTTCACCAAAAGCATTGGCCTCACCACTACATCCTCTTACATCAGCAGTAGCCATGCATCCTATATGGACTGTTGTAGTGGCACTACATCCCTTTACATTTGTACTAGCACTACACCCTCTTACATCTGCACTAGCCTGAGCAGAAGTATTAACATGCCCACTATTGTCTTGTATTGAATTTGCCTTTGCAGAAGCATTGGCATGGCTTTTGGATTCTCCTTTAGTTACGCTTGTTGTTGCTTTAGTTTTAGCCTGAATATATATTCATAATATCTAAATTGGAACCTTGACATATAAAAATTACAATAATTGTTAGATGACAACTTATATATCTTTTTTCCGAGCCTTAGTTCAATGGAATTAGCTTGAGATTGAGCATGAGCTTCAGCTGTACTTGTATTGGCATGAGCATTGGATATACATACATTGGCCCGAGTATTGCCTAAGAAGTACATATTAAGCATTGATTGACAACATGTTAAAGTGACATGCCTAGCATTAAGATGATCAGTTAGTTGAGAAAATACTTTTTTTAAATGACATTCCTTGCAATTATGTCCAACCACATTGCAAGTAGAACAAATTATTTGCTTACCCTCTTTAGTCATTCTGTCACCTCTTACAAGCTCAATTGGTTGCTTTCTTCTACTCATTTTTTGCCTACTAGGCATGTTCTTCATTGGTGGGGGTTGATAAGCTTCTTTATTGGTTTTATTCCAACATTTCTGTCCTCTCACTGTAGGCATCATGAATTGATAAGCACTTGGATACTTTGCGTTGTTGAAGCACTTAGCTAGATAGTCACTCAGGTCATTTCTCTTATGGTGTATCGCACAAATGGTATGGTAACATGGAATTCCACTAAGTTCCTAAGCTTTACAAGAACAAGTCTTTAAATTCAAGTCAACAACATATTTGTCACCACCTTACGTAATCTCATATCCTTCATCTCCATTCCATATCAAATAGCAATACCTGCTAGCAGTTGTATTCTCATGTAACTTATGCATAATCCTTGGACCATAATTTTTAGTCCACCTAGCACATCCATCCCTCTGAGTATGCATTCTATTCATAACCATGATTCTAATGTCTTCCAGCATACTCACAATGGCCTTGCACCTAGCTTCCACGCACTTGCCATTGAAAGCTTCACTGAGATTATTATCAATGACATCACATTTAATGTTGGTGTCAAAGAAGGCTTTGCACCAATGTTTTGGCTCAATACTGAATAAATCATCAAGACCTTGCTGAGTCATTTCCTTCAACCTCTATCTATGCACCTCGAAATCTAACATATTATTACTTTTGACACATCTCCAAAATTGTTTCATCAACTGTTCTCCTTTATATTTTTGACCCCAATTGGAATATATGTGCCTTGCACACATCCTATGCTCTGCAGTTGGCAAAAGTTCAGCTACAGAAGGGATGAGACCCTAACAAATACCAATACACACACACACACACACACACACATGAAGACAGAAACAAAATAAAAACATTAATACTAATAAGCATCGTAATGTCACAATCAATTTACAAATGAGTCATAAAGAAGAATTGCATACCTTTTGTTAGTCACTTATCAAGGCCCATTTGTCACCATTACACATATTGAGGTTTGACTTCAACAATTTGATAAATCAAGTCCATGTGTCCTTATTCTCGATTCTTACCACTGCCCATGCCACTGGATGCATTTGATTGTTGGCATACCTTCCTATGGCACATAACAACTCGTCTTTGATCAAACCCCTCAAAAAACATCTATCTAATCCAATGATCTTCCTACATCCAGCCAAAAAACCTTTCTTGCAAGCATCAAAGCAAATGTAAACCCTATCAAATAATGGTAGAGAATTTGGCAATGACCTTTCAACTTTCAATTTAAAATTGCTTGAAGGGCTTGCAGTGTAAAGCTCTCCCAAGTAGTCGTACACCTATGCATATTCTTTTTGTAATTGCCTTGTAGTTCCTTCAATACTTTTAGCTTTGTTCTCGTACACTGACTCAAAGTGACATTTACTCCCAGTTGTTCTCTAACTAATTTCTTTAACCTAGGTGCTTTGATTTTAAACATTGTAGAAATGAGAATCATGAAGTGCTTAGCTAAATAAGTACTAGACACTTTCTTATTCTCGAAAGTGATACTGCATATATGCTGATTTATATACCTTTTCAAATGAAACGACCCAGTTTTGCTATCAAGAGCACCATAGATCATCCAATTACAATTTTTTTTAGGCACACTTGGCTCTTACAAAGCTTTTTGTGTTCTTAGTGTATTTGATTGCTCTTTGCTCAGCCACAAAATACTTCAAAATTGCATTTTTGAACTCAGTTGCATCCTCAAATGTCATGCCAACAATAAATACTAGATTTGTATCACTTTGCTCATATGATGGGAACCTACTTCTCCTCCTTGAAATAACATCAACCTCTTCGTCACCCTTATCATTTAAACTTGATTGAAAACTATCTTCCTCATCTGAATCAGCATACTCTGTTTTATACCCAGAATCATCTAATGATTGAGCCTCATCCACAATCGGTGGTTGGGAAGTACCAGTTGCCTCACTATAAGCGCCAATTTTGAGCCTATGTCTTGTTGAAAATTCCTTTAATTTTCTCATTGCATCAACCAGTTCAAAATCATCATCGTCACTCGACTGTTCCACATCTACCAAATTATGTGTATCATCATCCTCTTCCTCATCTAGATCCCTATTGGCAACTTCAACTCAATTCTCGTCATCATCAGTATTCCCAATCACAGTTTCAAATATATTACCAGCCACATTATCAATTTTTTCCTTATTCACATTAGACATATCTCCAGTTTCCATCTCAATGCCCCCCATCTCAGCTCCTATCTCTTCATCATCAACATGCTTAGCATATAGCTCAATATTTTTAGAATGCAGATGATGATAAAATAGATCTATCACATCGAAGTTATCCCATAAATACCTAAGCGTTATTCCGTCTACAAGAGTCGTATTTCTAGGAACTATGTGAAAGAGTTTTTTTTTTTTTTTTTTTACACACACCCAAAGTCTCAATAGCTTCAATTATACTAGACAGTGAACTCTCTCTATCCGTTGAGTGATAGTTTTGCCCCATTTCGAAACCCTAGTTTTCTTGGACAATAATCCAAGCACTAAAATCTCATAGCTGCCTCGAACCTGCTCCCACCAAATTAGAATCCCCATCATCATCAAGATCCCCACACCCCACTCTATCTATCTTTCTCTATGTAGACTCGTGAGAATGGGTTCCACCTGAAGCATCTCTCTCCCTGCCAGACCCCCATCCCCATCGTAGACTCACCTAGCAAAAATGATCATTCCAGTATATGCTAATATAACCTCCAAGGATTAACTAATTTCAATCGCAATACTACCTTTTAGGGCTTCCCTCACTCCATATCCCCAAAACTACCATTACCCAAAAAGTCGCTCACCCTCCTCAGTTGAATACTCCATTCATCATCCCCAAATACATCATCCATTATTAAACCCCTAATTAGAGTTGTATTCGATACAATATGGAAGGTGATTACAAGAACCATCTCAGGATGGCGGCACTATGCAGAAGTATGGGAGACTTACGGTTAGTAGAAGATGTCAGGAAGCTAGATGCAGAAATTCTGGAGAAGGAAAAGCAAGAAAGTGAACTTATCCTCTATGGGAAACTTTTCTCTAAACCAAATGTTAATTTTCAAGCATTTTGTACTACCATGAAGAAAGTGTGGAAGTTTGAGTCAGTAAAATGTGAGATGATCAAACCTGGCATTTTCCTCTTCATGTCCAATTTGGTAGAGGAAAAGAATAGAGTGTTAGAATCTGGCCCATGGTCGTTCACGAGCAACCTACTTGTCTTGAAAGAAGGAGATCCCAATGTTCCGAAGCATTGCTATGAGTTTACACATTATGCATTTTGGGTACACTTTTTGGGGCTCCCTCAAGCTTAGGTTACAGAGAATTCAGTTCAGCATATTGCCTCAAAGTTGGGCAAAGTGGAGATGGTGAAAGTTGAAACTCGGAACAATGGCTCGTGCAAAATCGGCAAAGCGAAAATCAGACTCGACCTATCAAGTCCTTTGAAAACAGATACAATTATTAACCTAGGAGAAAGGAAATGGTTGATTGATTTTAAATATGAGATGCTACCACACTTTTGCTATTCATGCGGATGTATAGGACATTATGCCAAGTTTTGCTGAAGATACCTTATAAGGACACTAAATTAGCCCAAGAAAAACCTGGTAGATATGGTTCGTGAGAGAATTTAGTCCGTGTTGTAAGACTTTCTTTGGAAAAATTGACCTATCTCTTGAGGAAGAGGAAGCTGAACCTGAAACACCCCCTGTTGATGGGAACCCGAGCAAAGAGAATATAGGGAATCGAGATAAGGCCCTAGAAGTATACAATACTATAGTAAATGAGTCAGTTGTAGATGCAAGAACGACTAAATCCATGTCCCCAAGTCGGGGGAAAAGAGCACAACAAAATCATATGCTAGTTCCACACTTGGTGGAGCATAAGAAGGGTGCATGGATGTCAAAAAAAGAAAAGTCAGGACACAAAACCCCAGCAACCAAAAAACAGAAACATTTCTCTCCATACAGGAAGTGAGGATCATCGGCCAACTTACTTGACGAGGAGACTCTCTTGAATACCCCAATTTGAGTGTGGGAAGAGATCTATGAACGAGCTTTGGTGACTAACCCTAATAAGTCACCTCAGTATACATGAAGCTTTTGTGTTGGAATAGTCAAGTTGGACACTCTCCTAACAGTCCAGCACCTTCAAGCCTTAGTGGCTTGTGATAGGCCAAATTTCGTTTTCCTCATGGAAACCAAGAATCAAGAATCTATGGTTGATTAGGTAAGAAAATGTCTTCAAAATGATTATTCTATTATTGTCAATCCTATGGGAATTTGGGGTGGACTAATTTTAATTTGGGATGAGGAGGTGAAGGTGGAAGTTGAATTTAGCTCTAGGGAAATTATTGATGTTATATGTAAGGATATAAATAGTGGAATAACTATGAGGATATATTTTCTCCATGCTTCTACTAACTTTCAAGAAAGGTTAAGATTATGGCAAACCTTGCGCTCAATTAATCTGTCAAACAATCTCCCGTTGATATATATAGGAGATTTCAATGAAGTTCCATATGAGTGGGAAAAGGTTGGAAGACGTGAGGCAGATTGGTATAGGGTTGTGGCATTTTGGGAGTTTTTGAATTAATGTTCTTTTATGGATGTTGAGAGCAAGAGATGTACTTACACATAGACAAACAATCAGGAAGGTGATGAGCTGATTAAAAAGAGACTTGATAGGGTTCTTTGTAACCTAGAATGGTGAGTACTATTCCCCAACGTGGAGGCTTTTGCACTACTAGCTACTGGACCAGATCATAGCCCCCATAATCCTCTCATTGGATTCAGTAGGGGAAAAAAAAGGTAAAAGGCTTTCAGATTTGAAGTGTACTAGTTAGAGAATACTGAGTGCAAAGAAGTGGTTAAAAAGGCTTGGAGGGCTAAGAGAGGTAATCCACTGGATATTATGAGCAAAACGAGGAAGGTAGTGGCTAAATTAGGGAGGTGAAGTAGAAAGAGTTCTAAAAATGCGTCCCAACAAATTGTTTCACTCAAGGAAAAGCTTAATGAGATTACACATAATGCATAAAGGACTTCAGGAAAAGAGGAGTATAAGGAAATTGTTAAGCAAATTGGAGGCTTATGGAGGCAAGAAGAAATGTACTAGGGTATGAGATCCATGATTAATTGGATGAAATGGGGAGATAAAAACAAGAAATATTTTCATGCCACCACGATCCATAGAAGACAACAAAAAAAAAAATTCTATGCTACGACTTGATGATAATAACTGGAGTCAAGATCCATCAACGCTTAAGCAACACATTACAAACTTCTATCAATCACTATACATTTCGGTGGGCAATAGGTACTATTAGCCAGTTCTAGATCAATGCTCACAAAATAGTCACTAAGGAGATGAATGAAGCTTTATAAAGGCATATTACGGGGGAAGAAGTTAGGAAAGCCATTTTTCAAATGGGAGCTACAAAAGCATCAAGACCGGATGGATTTAATGGGTTATTCTACCGAAGTAACTGGCTAGCGATCCATGAGGATATCTCCAGATTGGTAGAAAATTTTTTCAACCAAGGTATGTTTGATCCAGAAATCCATAAGACTCATATTACTCTTGTTCCCAAAGTAACCAACCCCCAGAGCATTTTCCAGTGTAGGCCTATTAGCCTTTGTAATTTTAATTACAAAATCATTGCTAAGGTAATGGCCAATAAACTAAAAATCTGGATTCCAGAAATTATCTCATGAGCAAAGTGCTTTTGTTGAGGGTTGACAAATCCAAGACAACATTCTTATAATTCAAGAGGTTCTACATCAAAAAAGGGTGAGAAAGAGAAAGTAGAAATTTCAGGCGATCCTTGTAGTTGATATGCTAAAAGCCTATGATAGAGTTGAATGAGACTTTCTATGTGATCCCATGTTGAAAATGGGGTTTAGTGATAAATAGGTCTCTTAGGTCAAGCAATGCATCTCCTCGGTTTCTTTTATGTCAAAGTTAACAGGGAATCCTCTTAATACTTTTATCAAACCCGAGGCATTAGGCAAGGAGACCCATTATCTCCCTACCTATTTATTATCATGGCTATTGTCTTATCTTCCCTAATGTCTAAAGCTATAACAGATGGAAGTATAAAGGGATTTCGAATAAATACATACTATCCTACGCTTGCACACCTTCCTTTTGCTGATGACGCCAGATTTTTTCTGGATGAGACAATCAAAGAAGCTCAGAATTTAGCAAATATTTTGCACCAATATTGCTATGCATCGGGACAATCAATTAACCTCAACAAGTCAGGTATTTTCTTTAGGAGAAACTATCCTCGAAGCCTCAAGTTGAATCTAGCAACTAAACTAAGGGTCCTAATTATCGAGAAAATGGGAAAATACCTAGGCATAAATCCAGACTAGGGTCAAACAAAAGAACAAATATTCTCCTAGATTCTAGCCAAAGTTGACATGAAATTAGAAGGGTGGAAAAAGAAGCTGATTTCAAAGGCGGGGAAGGAGGTCTTGGTTAAAACGGTTATCCAAGCACTACCACAATATGCTATGTCAATTTTCAAGGTTCCTATCTCCATTTGCCAAGCAATCGAACAAAGAATCTCCTCCTTTTGGTGGAAACAAAATGCAACCAGCAGAGGTGTTCACTAAAGAAGATAGGATATCCTGAAAACTATGAAGGATCATGGGGGTCTAGGTTTTAGAGATCTTGTTGATTTTAACTAAGCTATGTTGGAGAAAAAAGCGTGGAGGTTTACTCAAGGCCCAAATGCTTTATGGTGCGGAGTTTTAAAGGGTATTTATTTTCCCAGATGAGATTTTTGGAATGCAAACAAAACTTCTCGGCCTTCTTGGGGTTTGGAAAGTTTATTAATAGGAAGAGATATAATCCAACCAAACATCAAATGGGAAGTGGGTAATGGCAAAAGTATTAGAATCAGAGAAGACAAGTGGCTACTTTTGAGCAAAATTGGAGGTCCAGCAAACCATAATGACTCTCAGTTTGTAGCTGACTTGATAAATCAGAACTCGGGTGAATGGGATTCTCAATTACTAAATGAAATCTTTGAGGGAAGAATTATAAAAGAAATATTAGCTACTCCTTTAACACCTAGGCCAGACAAGCTTCTATGGACAGCAAATAATTCAGCAAATAATTCAGGCTCTTATAAGGTGAAGAGTGGATATAACAAAATCCACAATATGGGGAAGTCCGATAGGGAGGATCAACCGTCGACATCTTACCAAACCCCCAATAGACTGTGGACTGAAATGTGGAAACTACAAACCTACCCTAAAGTCAGGTTCCTTTTGTGGAGTGTATGTAGTAGTGCGTTACCTGATCCGATATGCTCTCAATGTGACCAAGATCCAGAATCAACGAAACACGTTTTCACTTTATGCCCCCGGACATAGCAGATCTGGTCAGATCCCAGGATTGGAGTCGATACTTCCCCGACAAACATTACACGAATCGACAAATAGGTACATGAGTTTCTTACCTCCAGTGCTTGTCCCCAGACAAAATCCATGTTTGCAGGAGCCTTTTGGTTGATATGGAAGGCACGAAACACCATGGTCTTCAAAGCACGAAGGCCCAACCCAAGTGTAATCATAGAAGATGCCATCTTCATGGATCTGCAACAAATAAAAATTTGCTGAAGACACCAAATCTGGAACAGAGGAAGAAGGCCCGACGCTACTGACCTCAGCGAAGATCAACGTGGACAGTTCTTGGTGTTGCTCCTCTATGGAAGGATCAGTTGCGAGAATTTGGAGAAATAACGTAGGAATTCTCATAGACGGTTTTGCAAGACAGATCTGCGCCCCTTCTGCATTTGCTGCTGAAATCCCAACAGTTAGAGAAGCTCTGTTATGGCTGAAGCAAAAGCATGAAACACGAACCGAAGAAGCACTTAGAACTGACATGTGCGTAGACTTATCAATGGTGAACTGCATTATAGGCCACACGGAGACTCCATGGGCCTCTCGGCCCATTATATAGGATTGCCGTTCATTTTGGCCCAGCTAGGAGGCGTTTATTTGAAGTATGAGCCAAGAGACACAGATCAAGCTGCAGATTGAGCTACCAAGGCGAGTACCCTCCCACCAAACTGGGTTGTTAATCCCCCTCATTCCTTATGGTTAATTTCATGTCTTGACTTTGGAACTTTTTGTAATCCACCTTTAGGTTAGCTATGAAAGCCGTTACTTTATGACCAAAGAAAAAAAAAATCCAAATGCTACTTGAATTTGCAGTATAGAAACATTGTCGCATCACCTCCATATACGTGAAATACATCACTAAATATAATTTTCATAGTACAGCGTATTTTAATTCCTTCTACATAATTAGTACATTAATGAATTACAACATATTGCAAATAAACATTTAAACATACAAGTCATATTCAATTTTTAGAACAATAAATTTGTCATATTATTTAATATCATAATTTCAAGAATCAGTGTCGATGTATCTTTTAATTATAGGTAATACTTATGATAGATCACTTTTGCATAAATTAAAGTGGTCCTAATATATGAAATGAGTGGTAGCATTACATGGACAATATATAGGATCTGATGTATCCTATGCTCAAATTTCACAATATAATCATTAATCTATTTTGGATTTGAGTAAATCTTAAAATTAGTTTGGTCAAATAGAATGAACTTTATGAAATCATTTACTACTATCACACGTGCCCTCGGCTCATGAACCCATGCCTCTTTTGTCAACTTGGCTCGCCCAAATAGTTAGACCCCTCTCAAACCTTTCCCACTTACAATTCACATATATTTTATTTTTGGGGATTTTTTACACAAAATAAATAAATTATTTGTATTTATTAGGTAACCCAATTCGAATTACATACGTTATGCTCTATAATAAATTAATTATTCATATTTATTGTGGACGCAATTTGTATAACATATGATATGCTCTTGCTAATATATATATATTGCTTATATGACAGTCATTCGCAAATTATAGAATTGGGGACAATAACTGTCAAATCAAATCTCTAAATTGTTTGCGGTTTGACAATTTCTTGAAATGGAGTTTCCTCAGATGGTATCGGATTTTGGGTCTTGCAATATCGCATTGGACGGTTTGGATTGAGTTCATTATTTTGTGATCAAGTCAACTTAATTTTCTGACATTTGACTTTTTTCCTTTTTCCTTCAAATTGGCTATAATGTGTGGACGAGTCAATTCGATGCAGGTGTACTTTTGCCTGGCTTTACTTTGAAGATGTCAAGTCCGAATGACAAAAGGGTGGATCGAAAGCATGGTTAAATATTAATTATATTTCTCGTTAACTTTAGTCGTAGAGAAATGCGAAGCACATACCTTTATGAAAACGAGTGATGTCGTAAATGTCATGGTTATATGAAGACCTATTGTAATGTTACTGCATTAGTCTGTAAATATGTTTAAGCAAGAAGTAGGCCTATGTGGACTGTCATTTTCGAAATAATATACAAGTAGTTTACGAAACTGGAAAAAACTACTTCAAGAATTATTGAAAGTTTATATGTGACTCTCTTAGATTAACTCACTTAAGATATTGTCCATTTTAACCCGTCTCATATCAAGTTTTACAATTTCTTCCTTTGGCATATGAATGAGCATTTTCCCAAAAGGCCCCTCATCCTAGTGGTACTTTCATTTGAACACGTTAAACAAATATTGGGGTTCTAATATTAAAGATTATCGTTAAGTCAAAAAATACTTTTTGTGAGTTGATTTTAGTTTCACATCTCTCAAGAGCACTCTTCCTTGTCTTGTGAGTTCATTCATAGTCCCTTCGCCATCCTATAAGCTTGCCAAGAAGTACTTATTACAAAGGCCCTTTAACCCTAGCAAACACTCCCCGTTCTCGTTGAATCAAATCATTACAAATACACTAGCTTTCTTATGGTTTGTTCTAAACTACACACCTACGAGAGAGGGTTTTGCTTTAATACCATATTATGACACTCTAGGATTGACTTACTCAAAATATTATTCATTTCAGCATGTGCTATATCGAGTCTCACGGTTTTGTGTTTTAGTATACAAGTTGAAATTTTTGTAGGAGGTCACCCATCTTGGGAGTGCTCTCACCTAAGCATACTTAAAATTGGAGTTCCAATACCAAACATCATTGTCACATCAAAGAACACTTTTTATAAGTTAATTTAAAATTCACACGCGCGCGCGCCCACACGAATGCTCTCTCATTATTAAGTGCACAATTCGGTTTATTTTTGTTCCATTCACCATCTTAGAGACTTAACAGGAATCACTCTTTGCCCGAGCCCTCTAACCCCTACTAACACTTCCCGCTCGCATCGGACCAAATCGTTACGAACTTACTAGCTTTTGTATGGTTTATTTCTTAATTATACACCTACTAGAGAGGATCTCATTCTTATATTATATTGTGACACCTTTAGATTAACTCACTCAATATATTGTCCGTTTTAACCCATCCTATACCAAGCTTCAAGATTTCATCCTTTGAGATACATATGGGCACTCTCCTAGGAGCTCGCTCATCCTACTAATGCTCTCACTTGAGCATGTTTAATATTTGTGTTTCAATACTAAATGTTGTCTTTACATAAAAAGGTGTCTCTTGTGAGTTAATTTCACACACACACATCTCTTGATTTGCCATCCTAAAAGTCTTCCATGAGCCACTCTTTTTCTAGGTTATATGGCCTCAACAAACATTCCCTCTCCTCGTAGGATCAAGTCGTTACATTAACATGACTTCAAATGATCAGTTTGGTCAGTACTTACCATATTTAAAACATCATATACTAAAAAGTGAAAAGCTAGAAGTAAAATTTCGTGTAAACAACTTGAGTATATTAAGAAACATGTTCTCATTTAAACCATTTAATGCATTAAAATGTCCAATCCAAAAACTTAAATTGATGGATAAAGAGAGAACACAAGTATACTATGTGGTTATTTCAACAACCCAAAAGACCAAAGCAAAGGACAAGAAAAGAAGTACTTTTGGAAAAAGATAAAAAGTCACAAACTTTTGCGTAAGTGTTGAATACCTCATATCATTTTTGTACGAGTTTTATATTCTTTTCATCTATATGTGATATCCCTTCACATATAACTTGAGTTTTTGTTGGACATTTTGATATCATATTAAAGGCAGGTTTTGTTCCAGTTTATTTCATGTTTCAACTCGTTCGTCAAATTTCATTTGTTGTTCTCGATCCATGGTGTTAAATATCACACATCGTGTATCCTTGGGTTTGTATATTTTTGATAGACATACGATTTCCCTCCACCTATTGATTTAAAATTTAAATCTAGGCATTGCAACACTAAAAAATATGCTCGAATTGCTGCTCTAGGATGGAAAAAAGCAAAGGCCAATGCCCAAGAAGAAAGGGCCAAGCGAAACTGAATGTGTCAATAGTGTCAACTCTTTCAGAAAATTCAAAGCCACTGTCGTATGGGGACCGTTTGTGCAATAGGAGACATTTAAGAATTCAACCATTTGATTGTGTTCACATCTTGAAAAAGGTATGACGGATTGCCCTTCGTTTTTCTTTATAAATCTAACCTTTATGATAATTGAAACCATGGCCATATGAAAATGCTTAATCGTTTCCTAAGAAAATAGAAAAACATTATTTTCTATTTAAGAAGTGGAATGAGGCAAGAAGTGGAATGTTCATATGGGTCAAAACCAGGTTAGGAGCATAACTTTACGTGAGTATTTAATTATGATTTGACAATTTGTGCACATAAAATCATATGACTCTATCGGTATATACTTCATGTTAATATGTCGAGACCAAACAATTGTTTCATTACAGGCATCTTTGTCATTTAGTTGATACTTTGAGAAGTAAAACACTTGATTTTTCACATTTTACGTGCAATAGTGATGGATACGTTTTGTCTTAGAAAAGCCTCTAGTACCAAATTTTGTTACCATGATATATAATAAAAGCATTGTCCGTTCGACATTTATTTACACAGGCAAACTAAAAGGAATCAATAAAATCAACAGGCTAAATAATTAAGGAAATGATTTGGGGTTGTGAAAATCAGACCCGCATATCAATTAATGCTTTTAATTAATTATTTTGTGGAATTAATTGATACAATTATGCACCAAGAGATAAAGAAAGAATCTTGTTAATGAGCCTCATTGTACATGTATAGTATATACGCTGTATATCTTTGTTCAAAGGAGTTCAGAAAAGCTTGCTTCCAAACTCATCCACCTCTTCTGTACCAGAAGCCCTTGATTTTCTTGCTAAATCTCGGAGCTGTGACAAGCTCTGCCCCAGCTTCATCGCCACCTTCATCTCGAACATCTCTCCGTTCTCTCTCTTGCTGTAGTCGCTCTCTTCTAGTGTTGCTTCGATAGTCTCTTCCCTAAGATCGAAGAACCCTGCACAGTTTCTGTACATCTCCACGACCATACCGACTTGACCTCCATGCTCGATGACATTGATGATAGCCGCCATTGCACCGGCAATGGCCACCGCCATCATGGCTGTCGAGCCACCAAAGGCTGATCCGGCCACAACCATGTCGGCCAGCAAAGGAGCAGAAACCGCCATCATCTTATTCAATTTTAGGGCCAAATTCCCGAGCCTCAAGTACTCTTGCTTGTCTTTGCTCTTGAGGACTTGGACGGTGGCTCTCATCTCCACTTCCAGCTCCTCGCTCCATCCGTTTCGCTCTGTGTTTGTGACGGTTTTGCGCCCTTGGGATTGGCTGCGGTTGTTGAAAACCCTAGGCCACCATGCGGCAGGCTCAAATTTCATGGGGAACTTCTCGAGCATCGCTCCAAGCAGAGGCAGTGGATAAGCCCTATCAAGGGCCAGCACCTTCTCTTTCGTGTCCTCTAGGTCTGATTCAGTCGAGGATTGGAGGGTGAGCATCGACTTGATCTCGCTCTAGAGCTGCTTGAACAACCTTGAGGCATTGCGTTGCTCTTCAGCCAGTTGTGAGGGCTGGATTTTGCTCATTACAAGTGACATCCCAGTGGACGCTGTAAACAAGAGAGCGGAGCATGCTCTCAGTGATTGAGCCGGCAGATCCGCAGCCATCGCAGCCATCGCCGCCACGGTGGTGGCAATGAGAGTCATCGTATTGACCGAGTTCAACAGGAGCTTGTTCTAGTTGTCTCGCTGCTCGCCGATGTTTTTGAGCATCTCCACTCTATCTTCGACATCCTCCAAGATCGCATATAGATTCTTTGTGATCGGAGCACTTGGATGATCAGTGTGTCTGAGTTTCGAGGGCTTTAGGGGTTGGATCGAAACGTTGATCGTTCGCTTCGAAGAACAACCCAAAGAGGAAGAGGAAGAAGAAGAATAAGAAACTAGTAGAGAGTAAGCTTGTAAAGCAGCCATTAAGGAATCGATGGTTTTTGAGAGGATTGCTTGAGGAAAAAGAGGAAATCTGCCGATCGGAGAGAGGGTCTTCCTGTAGGATTTGCGACGGAGAGATAGACGGTATTTATGGAAGTCAGTATTGGCGACTGGTGAGGTCTATAATGAAATGATGTTGTTGGAAGATACGCAGGAATATTGGAAGATATGCAAGAATCAAATCATAAGGATATTATTGAATCATCAAGATCATTCAATATTGGATCTAATCTGTAGATTATTTTTCTTTACATATACTTTGTACTATAATATCAATTATGTACAACACACAGAGCAATATAGAGAAAATTTTCCTCTTTCTTCCTATCATTTTTCCTCTCCTTCAACTTCTTTCATGGTATTAGAGTGTTAGCACTCCGGTGTAGGAATCAATACTTTAAAGTTTTTTAAAACCAAACGAAGGAAGGAAAAGAAATTTTTTTCTTACCACCATGGCCGACGATCAAATACCTACCTCAGGAGCACAAGATTCTGTGCAGAACACAATCAGTCGAGCAGAAGAGCTCACTGTAGGGCCTATTTTTCCATGGCAGCCTAATCTGGGGCAGCCCACTTTGGGGCTTCCATACCAGTGGGTGCCGTTTCCTATGTTTTATGGGCCAAGCCCAAATGTTTCTTTTTCAGGAGGCCAAGTTCGAAGAGATGATGTTCAGATCCATGACGGCCCACTAGCCATAAGCGGGCGGGCCCTTCAGAGACAACCGAATCTTCTTATGCGGGCGAAAACCCTAACGGGTCAGGCAATTCAAATGTGGGAGTTCCAAGCGGATTCAATCCGGTCAAACTGCAAATCCCTACCCGGGATTTCCACTCAGGTTTCCGCGTTTCCCTTCATGGCCGCCATGGGTCGCCCAAAACCCGACGACGTGCTCTACGTTTCCACCGCCAACGAGCTAGAGTTGCGGCTCATCGGCCACACTCTCACAGGACCAGAAAATTATTCAAGTTGGGCGCGAGAGTTTCATCGAGCCCTCGTCACGAAAGACAAAGAAGGTTTTATCGACGGGACCATTCCAATTCTGACCGACAAAAAAATGGGGCGACAATGGAAAAAATGCAATCAATTGGTTAGAACATGGATAGGGAACTACATCAGCCCAGAAATCGCCGCCGATTTGCCTCCCACAAAAGACTCAAAAACTATTTGGGACAGCATTAGAGAAATGTATGGGAAATTGGATCAGGCGAAAAAAATTTTGCTGCATCAAGCTCTCAACGAATTGAAGCAAGGAAACATGTCCGTGACGGCATGCTTCAACAAGCTTTCAGCCCTCTGGAATGAACTGGAAGCTGCTAAAAAAAAAAAACTTGAAGGGCCCGAAACGACCCTTCAGCAATACAAAGCAATGAAGGAGAGAGAGAAGACTACTTGGTTTTTGCTTATCCTTAACAAATCTTACCTCACCTTCAGGTCGCAGATTCTGGCTATGGAGCCAGCACCCACTCTCAACTCGATCTTCCAGCTCGCGGTGCAAGAGGAGAACTAGCGACTTACCTCGCCGGACAACAAGGCCACCGAAGCCCTAGCACTAGCGGCAAGGATCGAGAGAGGGTAGAAAACCCTAGAAAAAAAGAAGGTCATCGATCCGTCGCTAGGGTTTGCGGACCAGCAAGGCTTTAAAGGATCTGCGATGGACGGCTAGGATCGAGCACAGTGATCCGACGACTCTAAAGGTGCGCGGTATCCAACTGATTTGGATGGCGGAGATGGATTATGCTCATTTTTCCAAAAGATATGTGCAGAATTTTAAAAATTGGGGCAAATTATTTTGTGATTTTTGCAAGTGGCCCCACCACACAATTGAAAATTGTTGGAAAATACATGGCAAACCTGGAGAAAAGGAAAGGAAGGGAAAGGAAATATCAGCAGCGGCCTATCAACCTACAGGATCGACAGGCCTATCACACATGGGGAATATCAACAATTAATGCAGGCTTTACGAAATTAGATGTTCCAAAAAGGGGAAGCAGCTTTACAGGTATTTCTTATTGTCTAATCAATACTATATCAAGAAATACCTGGATTATTGATTCGGGAGCAAGTGACCATATAGCATGTGATAAAGGATTATTTTCTCTTATTCATGAAGAATTAGATGATCTTATTACTGTGCAATTTCCAAATGGGAATGTTACTTATGTTACTACAACAGGGACAGTCACTCTTAACTCCTAGATTGTTCTCACCAATGTCCTTTATATTACGGACTTCCAATTCAATATTATTTATGTGTCTAGAGCCTATAAGGAAAATTCATGTCGAGTATTTTTCAATGCTGATACTTGTTTATTTCAGGCCCCTTCGACTGGGAAACTAATGGACTGAGGTAGTCTCTTTGAAGGATTATTTTTCTGGAAAAGCTTACCTAAAAATCTTGATCATTTTCCTTGTAATAAACAATCATCATGTAATTTGACTACCAATGATAGAAAGTTTCTTTTACATTCCAGATTGAGCCATAGTTCTTCATTTCCCTATCCTCAGTGTCACATTTGTCCGCTTGCAAAATAGTCGCATACCCCTTTCCTTTGAGCAAAAGTCATTCGAACAATTTTTTTCCTTGCTACATATTGATGTCTGGGGACCATATCATACACCGAATCATGATGGGTCTAGGTTCTTTCTTACCATTGTGGATGATCATTTTACAGCCACATGGATTTTTCTTATGCAGTTTAAGGGTCAAGTTCTGTCCAATTTAAGGACCTTCCTTTCTCTATCAAAAACTCAGTTTGGGAAAACTGTCCAAAGAATAAGGACAGACAATGGTAGAGAATTTCTCAATCATGAATGTGCTGCCCTATTTTCAGCACAAGGGATATTACATGAGAGCTCATGTACTTATACACCACAACAAAATGGAGTGGTGGAACGGAAGCACCGTCACCTGTTAGAAGTTGCAAGGGCTTTGAAATTTCAAGCCTCTATTCCAGACAATTTTTGGGGGATTGTGTATTGACTGCAGCTTATTTGATAAATCGTATGCCGACTAAGATACTTGATGGACAAACTCCTTTTGAGGTGCTTTTTGGGAAGAAGCCAAACTTGAATCACCTGAAAATCTTCGGTTGTCTATGCTATGCCACAATCGTAGGACCTAGGAATAAGATGGGTCCCCGTGCTCGCCGTTGCATATTTATGGGATATCCCACCTTACATAAGGGATACCGGGTATTTGATCCATCTATAGGGGAATTTTTTGTCAGCAGAGACGTTTTATTCCAAAAAAATGTTTTTCCATTTGCTACTCAAGAATCGAGCAAGGATAACACAGGACATTCTCATACTTCCCATATCGAGGAAACCATCGAAGATCCCGGATACGTCTTGCTTCCTTCATCAACAAATTCAAGGGAGTCTTTTACATCAACTACCGACCTGACACACTTAATGGAAGTTACAAATCAAGGCCAGAATAATGTGGTTCCTCCAGATTCACCTCTTGTGGAAGAATAAGATAATCATTTATCTCCAGAGAATGATCCACCAAGACATTCCAAACGCACCACGCACCCACCTACTTGGACTAAAGACTACATATGTGGTGTCAAGAATTCACCAAGTATTCTTTTCCCCATTTCTTCTTATGTTTCCTTCGATCAATTATCTCTAGAACATAGATGTTGCATTACCCGCATCTCCAAAGAGCAAGAGCCGTCCAATTTTGATGAGGCAAGCACTGATCCACGATGGCAGAAAGCTATGGAGGCAGAATTGAAGGCCTTAATAGATAATCACACATGGGATCTTGTTACCCTACCCTCGCATCGCAAGGCAATTGGATGCAAATGGGTATATAAGATCAAATATCAGGCAGATGGTTCGATTAAAAGGTACAAAGCCCGGTTAGTGGCTAAGGGTTTCACACAGCAGGAAGGTTTTGACTATCACGAAACCTTTTCCCCTGTAGCCAAAGACGTCACAATCCGCTCATTCCTTTTAGTAGCAGCTTTTCAGGACTGGTCATTATAGCATATGGATGTTCACAATGCTTTCCTCCATGGAGATTTAGACGAGGAGATCTATATGGAAATACCACAAGATTTACGGAGACAGGGGAAGAATAGAGCATGTCATCTCTGCAAATCCTTGTACGAACTCAAGCAAGCTTCCAGACAGTGGTACACAAAATTTGCTGAGTCATTGATAGCTGCTGATTTTCAACAGTCTAGATTTGATTATGCTGTTTTTACATGGACTAAAGGTATGTCATCTATCTTCTTGATGATATGTGTAGATGATATACTTATTATGGCCAATGATGAAATAGCTATCAAGGGTTTCAAGGAATATTTGCATTCTACCTTCCACATTAAAGATCTAGGCTTGCCAAAGCATTTCCTTGGAATCGAAATTGCCCGATCAGACAAAGGAATCTCTCTCAGCTAGAGGAAATTTGCACTGGAAATTATTTCAGAAGCGGGTTTGTCGGGATGTAAGCTAGTTGTAATACCAATTGAGCAAAATATCAAGCTGACCACAGCGGATTATGATGCTGGACTATCTCAAGAAGCTAATCCCGTACTCAGAGATCCTTTAGTCTATCATAAACTTGTTGGGAAGCTCATATATTTGACTATGACCAGACCAGACATAAGTTATACGGTGCAAACACTCAATCAATTTATGCACAGACCAAAGCAGTCTCATATGAATGATGCGCTAAAAGTGGTGAAGTACTTGAAGAAATGTCCTGGGCTTGGGATTCTTCTTTCCAGGAAATATGATATGAAGATGACTACATATTGTGACATAGATTATGCAACCTGTCCAATGAGCAGAAGATCCATAACCAATTTCTATATTAAATTTGGGGATTCTTTACTTTCGTGGAAGACGAAGAAGCAACCAACCGTTTCATTATCCTCAGTAGAGGCAGACTATCGAGCCATGGCCAAAACCACATGTGAAATAGTGTGGTTACGAGGATTACTTCAAGATCTTGGGGTACAAGTTAAAGGGCCGACAAAGTTATTATGCGACAATGATGCAGCCCTCAAACTTGCATCAAACCCCATTGTGCATGAAAGAACGAAGCATATAGAAGTGGACTGTCATTTCACCCGAGAGAAAATCCAGCAAAGAATGATTGAGACACAAGGGATTGGAATAGAAGAACAACCAGCGGATGTCTTCACCAAACCTTTATGTCAAAGACAGCATGCATATCTTTTGAGCAAGCTAGACGTCTTGGATATCTACAAGCCACCAACTTGAGGGGGAGTATTGAAAGATATGCAGGAATATTGGAAGATATGCAAGAATCAAATCATAAGGATATTATTGAATCAATCAAGATCATTCAATATCGGATCTAATCTGTAGATTATTTTATTGCCTTTTTCTTTACATATACTTTGTACTATAATATCAATTCTATACAACACACAGAGCAATACAGAGAAAAATTCCCTCTTTCTTCCTGTCGCTTTTCCTCTCCTTCGACTTCTTTCAGATGTTCATGGGTTTCGACCGTTGGATCAGAATAGGAATCTGAAAACCCCCGGTCGATTCGATGGTGGTGATTTGTCGTCACTTGGGTGCCATTGGCGAACCACGTGCTTTTGACCTTGACTCTCCAAGTCAAGTAAGTTGAGAAGGTTCCCGAAAGAAGAGATCGATCGAGGTGGGTGAGGACATCCATGCACCACTTTAATTTTGGAGACTGGGTCAGCACGGTTTCAATCCCTGGATCGATAGTAGATTCTTCTGTCTTGTTCTAAACAATTGCTCCCTTTCGTTTTCTTTTCTTTTTTATTTCCCTCCGTTTATCTATTAAAAATTTGATGGAGTTGCCAAAGTGGGTCGTCATGATACTACTTTTTTTATTTCCCTAGCGCGGGAAGGGTCGATCACCGGCTGGAGCAGCGGCTCGCATCCGAGTTCCGATGCCATTCGATGACGCCGGAGGTATGCAGTGGCAAAAGGCGTTGTCTCCTCTAAGGTATGTTTGGACGCTTTGAGTTGCGAGGTCTTGACGATATGTATTGAGATGTGTATGGACGGTTTATGTAGAAAATCAAGCCGACTACGGAACGAGTTTATAGTTTTTCTTTTCGATTTGTCCTTTTATTTGGATTTTGCGGTGAAGTTTAGTCAAGCAACTTGATCTCAGTTTAATAGATTTTCAAGAATAAATGCCGGGAGCAGGGCGAATGGAAATGGACGTTTCCCACAGAGCCAAAACGTGAGGGGGAGAACCTTCCCGCCCATCGTTGAGTGTTACTTCCACCCCTTCCATTTCTGTCGAGTCATGATGACAAGACAATTGCTAACTTTTGTTTTCTTTTTCTTTTTTTCTTTTATTTCTTTACGATAAAAGTTATCTTGATTGTAAGTGTTGAGATCATACGCATGTGAGGTACACCGAGCCTAAGGATATGTCGCCGGCGATCCGATGCCTGCCCTTCGAGCTCGACCGCGTAGCTCAGCAGCCGCTCTCCCCATCTCTCTCTCTTCCACCACCTCCACACCGCTACCCGCCCAATTGTGTATCGCCTGCAAAAGAGCATCTCTGAAAAGTCTGTCCCTGTCAAGAGGCGATACTGTTGCTATTATCGGTCCAAAATTAACGAGCTTATATCAGCGGTTCATAGTAATTCAAAGCATGTTCGCTGCTGCGCATGAACATGAGAGGGTGCTCAGATGCACCAGCGAAGAATGAGGCAGGTCCTATGCAGACTCGATCTATGCAGATTATCATGATCATGGCCATTGATCTAAGTGAGTCCCATTGTGCAGTCCGCACAATTGATAGCTATGATCATGTTAGTAATACTTTTAGAGGGGAATCAATTTGAATGAAATTGAGGTACACAGTATGTGTAAAAGAGGCAATTACTCTGTACCAACAATGTGTTTGCTGAGATGGTAAGGGAACATATAGTTGTCATGGTATGCCACTATGCATTCGAGTGGTCAAACGCGCATCAAGCTTGTGAATTCATGAAACCTAGCATGATCCTTATTTAAGTCTCCCTCTCTATATGCAAAAATTGTTCGCATTAATGCTAGCCAACCGCAAATAGGCCATGCCAGACGGCTGATACTGACTAAACTATCATGTTAGCAATTTCCGATCAAAATTAACTAGAATGATTATATTGACAAATCGTCAAAAGTTTTATGCCTAAATTAACAAAATTGAAAAGTTTAGGACTAATTTGGTCATCATATAATAAGTTTACAGCTTTTTGGATAATTATCCCCATAACTATAATGGACTATCATAAAATGTCTCATATATAGTGAGTCTTTCTTTAGCTAACACAAGGTAATTTTGCTATAAATGGCTGCCCATATACAGAAAAATTCCTAACAAAGCTCATTTACGTGCATGCTCTTCGCTTGCTACTAGTGCTCTGTTTGGTAAGGCGTTGGGTGGTCTTGGAATCATTGACATGAAGTTTTATCATCGCCTTCTGTCTAGGGTTGAGCAACGGTCTAGGGTCGATCCTGGACCGACCCTGGACCGGCCCAACCCTGCCGATCCTGGTCCGGTTCCCAAGGGGACTGGGTCGGTCCTCGATCTTGAAATTCCAGGACCAACACTGTGCGGGTTGATCCTCGGTCCTAAGAGTTTTGGGTCAGTCCAACCCCGACCAACCCCGTATATTATATTATATTATATATAATTCTTTTATATATTCAAAACCTAAGTAAAATGTCTGTTATATTATATTATATTGAAATGTTCTATCAATAACACTAATGGTAATTTCAATTTAAAACTTTTGTTGAGTATTAATTATGTGTCGTCTGTTTTGTTTTCAGGTGTTTAGAAGTTTAAGTGAATTAACAATATGTGAAGTTATATATTCATGATTTATATTAAGTATTTTGAACTTTTTATAGTTTAATTATATTTTATTAATGAATTTCAGCTGCACTTTGCTTTTCAATTTGTGTCAAATGGTAGAAGTTTTTGAAGAGTAGAGTAGTATTGTAGTTGCTACGATGATTTGCTAGTCAAGTGGTGTGAAGGTCATTTTTTGGTTGAGTGGACTCTACATGATCAAATGCAGGAAAACGCTTTTGCATATGGTGTTATGAATATTAAAGATAGATGATTACAAGAACTTTCCATCTTGTCCCATATCTCGATAAGCGGTTAGCAAGTACAAAATTTCTATTGTGTCATCTTAAATTTGCTAAATATGTATTGGTATTTATAATTTAGTTGCACAATGTCGGATTGTCAATGGATGTGTAATTTGAATTTGTAGGTTTGCTTTTTAGGCAGTATAAAAATAAGACGAAAAAAAATTATCAATCGGTCCCGGTTGACCACAGGAACCGGACCGAACCCATTGGGTCGGTCCGTTCCTTGGTCCTAGGCTCAATAGGGTCGGTCCTCGGTCCTAAAATTGAGGACCGACACCGTACGAGTTGATCCTAGGGTTAGGGGGTGGCCCGGACCAACCCGGACCATGCTCACCCCTACTTCTGTCACATGAATACCCCGAAGATCGCTCTAATGAACAATTTAGAAGTTTATGATACTAAAACATGCGCAATTCCCATTAATTGGGTGACAGTACATGACAGTTCTTGGCAACTTGTTGAGGCCGGTTGCCGTATCGAAGATGAGCGGAAACCAGTACAGGCAAGCAATCTTGTCAACCATAACATTAGGACATGAAAACGACATCAGCTTTGGCTCCATTCTATAGATCCGTATCAACAAAGTCTACTTTTCTTAGGCCTAGAAGATCTCTTGATTTGGTATTCCCTATAGTTTTATTTGCTGCTATTAGTTTATCGTTAACTCTTGTTTGTTTGTGCATTTCGCATCGGATTCTGCCACATCAAGTTCATATCGCAACTGAAAGTTTCGTGTTGTGTTTCCATATATGCCCCCGGATTTTGAAACTGGAGACAAACTTGATGCAAAGGCTAGAAAATGTTTTTTTTTCCCCATTCATTGGATATGGTTTTGACCATTTCGGCAATCAGCTTTGATATGAATAAAGTAGGAAACTAACAAAAATTGATGATGTTAGGGTCAATGAAAGTATGTTGTACAAAGACAAATATGTGGTAGGATCTAGGGTGAGGAAACAAACAAATTACGACTGGTACATGACGAAAGATGGGAGTCGAGATCCTACTTTTTACGCAATCTCTGTAAAATATTGAACGTTAATTACGCAATTTTTTTGCCACGCATTTCATCTAGATTTTATAAAACTAAAATTGTACACTTTCCCAAACCTTGTGTTGGTTGAACATGATAAAACATTCATGTTGCCCTCTGATCTCTCCCGTGAACTAAATCATTGGATCTACGGTCGATTCATTTATTATATATGTAAATCCTAGATGCAAAAAATATGCCGAAGTTGTTCCTTATTAATTGGGTGACAGTACATGACAATTTTATGTTAGCTTGTTGATGCCAGTTGTAATATTAAAGATGAACGGAAAACAGTTAAGACGCATACAATCTTCTCAAGCATATCTTTGAAAAAAAAAAAAACAATGAAAAGGACATCGGCTTTGGCTCCATAGTAAGACAATATCAACAAAGTCTACTTATATTAGGCTTACATTGCTCTTTCAATTTTCTATTAAGCCTATATTTATTTATTGCTATTAGTTTATTATTAACTCTCGTTAGTTTGTGCATTTCTTCTCCATGACGTCACCCTCGTTCCCTTAATTTAGTGTTTCTTTCTTCCTCATTGTCATTTTGCAGGCAACGACATCCATTTTATGGAATATTTTTCTGAGACCAAACTTTCAAGGGTTTATTATAATACGAATATTAAATGTGCAGATTTTTCGCGATCATACTCTTTGACTATACATACAGTAATCATTGACGAATGAAGTAATGAACTGAAGTTACTAGTAAAGTATAAAAGGCTTGCTTGTGATAGGTTAAATTTTTAAGTGTACCCTTCTAAAAAAAGATTTTTCATACGCAAGACATGACCTTTTAGTGTATGCTGCATTTAATTCAAAGACTGATTGGACATTGCTAGAATGATGCGAGGGAGGCAGTGTCATTTGTAGTTAAGAACAATGGATTAGAGAGGCTAGATAGACATTTCCCCGCCAAGTATTGATGTGGAGGTGACCTAAACACAAGCTATTAGCCAAGGTTCCTTCCTCTTGTTTGTTTGTGCATTTTGTATAGATAACAACGTATGATGAGTCGGATTCACCTGTGAAGAATATAACTTGGGTGTTGTCCAAAATAACACTTGGAAAGTAGGCACTGTAGAACAATTGGATGTATGAGATCAAAGAAGAAACCGATGGCAGCAAGAGGAACAAGGGGAAATTTTTAGTAAAAGGTCTTCTCCAAATTTGTAGAATAGTTCGATGTGAAGATTGCACTCCTCCTTGGTGACTTAGAGGAGGGTATATATATGGTATAATCAGAAGGTTTTCAAATTCTTGGTAAATAGAACTATGTTTGCAAGCTGAATGAAAGTCTATAAGAAATTTGACACATTTATGTGCGATAACGAGTTCACTAGATGTGAAATAGACTATTGCTGTTACTTCAAGAAATATAATGGTTGCTATATTATTTTATTGTTGTATGTGAATGATATGATCACTGCAAGATCTAGCACGGGGTAGATCAATAAATTGAAGCATCAATTGTCAAAGGAGTTTGAAATGAAGGACTTGAGAGTAGCAACCTAGCAACTCAGATTCCTAGCATGAGGATCATGTGAGATAGATTAGAAGGATTTAAAAGTTGTCTCAAGAAAAGTGCATTTGAGAAGGTGTTGGATAGATTAGAGTTCGTTCTACAAAACCCAAAAGAGCGCCTTAGAGAAGTCACTCCAACCTCTTGAAGGAATAGTCATTAAAGACAAATGAAGAGTGGGAGGATATTATAAATTATTGAGATATATCCTTTGATTCTTTATATCTCTCAAAATTATGCATATATCTCCATTGACTATGTATATCTCTGATTAATTTATAATTAATAAAGTTTGTAAATAGGCACATGGACTCTTCATTATGGCACATAGAGACACACCGAGATATATAGAATTTTCACAATTTTCTCTTCCACAGTATTCTTTATCTGTTAGCTTGTTGACGCCGGTTGCAATATTCAAGATGAGCGGAAACCATTTCATGCATGCTATCTTCTCAAGCATGATTAAAGACAAGGGAAAGGACATCAGCTTTAGCTCCATTCAAAGACACCGTATTATCAAAGTCTACTTTCCCCAGGACCACGTCCATCTTCTAATGTATTATTCACTCATAGTTTTATGTGTTGCTAGTTTTATGTGTTGCTAACTCTTGCTTGTTTATCCATTTCCTCTCCATTCCGTCACCCTCGCTCCCTCAGTTTTGTTTTTCCCTTGCCGTCATTTTGTATGTAGCGACCACAATTTTGAGGGTTTAAAAAAAAAAAAAACTGTCAAGGTTTATTATATTATGAGTATTTAATCTCTAGGTGTTTCGCGATCATGCTCTCGGACAACGTATATAGTTTTCTCTGACAAACGAAGTTGAAAACGGAAGTTATTAGTAAAGAATAAAGGCTTGGCTGTGTTAGGTTAATGGCTTGAGTGTTTCCTTCCACAAAAAGATTTTTCACACGTAGGCTATGATATTTTAGTATGCGCCGTATCTAATTAAAGACTGATTGAAGATTGCTTGAATATTACCATTTGTAGTTATGAACTATGCATTAGAGAGAGACATGAACCTATTCATTTGTAGTTAGGTTACACGCCAAATATTGATTAGGAGCTTGACCTAAACACGAAGTTAGTAGCTTAATTTATTACATATTACCGATGGCATCTATATAGCCAATGTCACTTCCATGATGACAAAAGATGTTGCCTAAACTCATTTTGTCATATCGTGTGATAGATAGTTATCAAAATTCAGTCTCTATTAGAATGTCCAATCAAAAAAAGGTGGAAGAAGACCACATGTGTGTATATATATATAGATATAATAAACCTTATAGATAAGTGATGTGGGATACTTTAACGCCTCTCTCATCTAGAGATAAAGAAGGAGAGGATTTGAAAAGCAGGGGGTGGCGCATGCGAAAAAACTACGGCGGAACTTGGCTGTTATACCACGTTAGAATGTCCAACCCAAAGCATAAGCTCATGAGGCGAGGCAAGCCAAATGTATCTAGGAGCACACGATCTCCATAAACAAGCAATGATGTGGGGTACTTTAACATCATGAATGAATGACTTTTAAAATTCTTGAAGGCCACATTAAACAAAGACTCAGCTTTACGGAGTTTTTGAGTGATCAACAATCTATTAACAATCAAAACGATGTTGCTTTAGTTTTAAGGGAAGAAGCTGGAATTGCATCCCCTAGAATTTGGCTACTTTCCTTTTAGGTAATCTTTTCGTGGATCAACCGATACGTTTGAATCTCTCCTATCTATCAAAGATTTGTATCAAGAAATTAAAGATGTTGAAGGCAGAAGAAACGAGTTTTCTTAGCCCAAGTTCGAAGTGTACCCTCAGATCATCTCATACTACACACGCTTGTGTGCTCAGAGAGAGAGATTAAACAGGGTTAGAATATTTAAATTATAAATCATGCTTTCATTTTAAAGTTTAAGCTTTTAGATCATTAGCAATGATCTTACAAAATCACACACGCTACTAATATATCCCTGGACATAAAGAGCACATGCACTAAGCACCGCAGTTGCTCCGTGAATGACCTAAAGATACAAAACCA
The DNA here is from genome assembly GCA_014182885.2 of Eucalyptus caleyi. NCBI lineage: Eukaryota > Viridiplantae > Streptophyta > Magnoliopsida > Myrtales > Myrtaceae > Eucalyptus > Eucalyptus caleyi. The sequence goes on from CM024470.2 coordinate 54,004,413, forward strand.
TGGCGACATACATGTATACTCTTCCTTAACCCCTCCTTAATTATAAGTTACAGACCAGGAAACCATCTGAGCGACTAGTTCCTCGCCCACTTCCCCTTGTCGAAGCGCAGGATCGGGTCATCCTCGCGGAAGAGCCGCTCGGTGTTGAGCATGGTGAGCAGGATTAGGCCAAGGAGGACCAGGAACGAGAGTGCCGACAGCACGAGCATGAGCCCCGAAGCGATCGGGCCCTTCACCTCCTGCGCGTACTCCGACGACGCCAAGGCCAGGAAGGTCAGCGGGAACGAGTACGCCCACCACGCGACGTTGAATTTCCTCATCGATTTCTTGAAGAGCGCCGGTCTGCATGCCTGCTTCGACGCCACCACAAGACAAACCCTAGTTCAATAGTTTATAAAAATTTACCCAAGATTAAATAATGCATGTCAACTGAAACCCTAATTTATTGGTCATACCCGATATTGCGCCATCTCTTTCAAAAGTAGCTGGCGGAAGCTGTATATTTTAAAGATTTTTGTAGGTATAAATTAATAAACGATGAGTATTTTGTAATTGTGGTCAAAAGTCACGCAAGAAAGTTGCGTAACCCAGTTGCCTTAATCGAGGGCGAAATTTTAGTTTATTGAATGTTTTTCTTGAATGGGCTTGACATTTTAGACCCTTAAACTATGGTACGATCCATACAACAGAGAGAGCCAATTTCCCGGTACACAATTTCCACGGACGAATCTGATGAAGGGGACAAGAGAGAGTGGAAAGAAAAGGTTGCTAAAGAAACATCATACAAAAATATGTACCACGTGATTTTTTCCTAGTCACTCCAAGTTATGAATTTACCCGTCCGAAGAAAGGAGAGATTGGTTGAGCTCAATGACTAAGTTTGTCCACTTCGACATCAAATGCACACCACTTTAATTTTCGGGAAAAAATTGTTTGCATAAGCATCTTCTATTATAACCTAGAAGATTTTAGGTAAATATTTAGACTTTATCTAATAACCGGTGGCACGATTTCAATCCCCAGATCGATATCAAATTCTTATGTCTCGTTTTAAAGAACAGCTCCCTTTCGTTTTTTACTTATGTCCCTCCATTTGTCTATTAAAAATTTGATGGAGTTAGAAAAGTCAGTCGTCATGATACAATCTATTATTGTAATCTACCAAGTTATAACTATTTTGGAGAAATGGTTTGGGAGAACTTTCGCCAGATCACCTCTTCAAAGCTTAGTCATGATACTAGTCAATTGAAGATATTATCTTATGAAACTCCATATAAATAATGAATTTAAGCTAGACGTACCCCGACACCTACTACATCGAAACTCGAGAGATCAGCAACCCTGCACAGATTTTTCTGCACTTTGATTGGTTGCAAATGAGCCTGCTGCTGCAGCATGAAAGATTTGCGTATCAACTAGAGAGACAAAGGGAAGGTAAGTGCTGATTACCAGAGAGGTGAACAGAAAGAGGGAGAGGAAGAAGAGCATCTTCGACCCGATGTCGAACTCGCCGGCGATGGACTTCCAGGCGACGCTCGCCTTGCTCGGCGCGGCAAAGAACAGGAAGAAGACCGGCCTCAGCATCGCCGGCAGCTTGTCGCCGCCGGACAATCGCTGGTACAAGGTGACGAACAGCACCAGGTAATGCGCCATCCCCAGCGAGAACATGCAGACCGCGGTCTCGCGCCACCCCATCTCGGCCGCGGCCCGCGCGCCCACCAGGTTCCCCACCACCGAGAGCTGGCTCGTCGGGTTGGCCACCATCGAGAGGAACCGCCTCTCGGTCGTGAACCACTGCCCGAAGAGCTTTATGTCGAGCAGGATCACGGGGACCGCGAAGGCCCACCAGAGGACCAGGTACAACGTCGTCTTCGGCAGGTCCGACGTGAAGTCGGCCGCCTGGAGCAGCACGAGCCACGCTATCCACGGCGCGAACAGGTAGTTCACTCCGACATGGTGCTGGAACTCCGCCCTCACCAGGCCAAAGTGAAAGAAACACCGGAGAATATAGAGGAGCGAGAGGGAGATCTGGACCAGCAGGGCGAAGCCCCAGAAGATCACGAACGTCATGTGAGGGATCACATGAGAGAGATGCTCGAGGGGCAGCGAGTCGTCGGGCGTCGGCGACGGGCGGCGGAGGATCTTCCACAGCAAGGCCTGGCATGCGAGGGAGAGGCTGATGCGGAAGTAGCCGGCGTGGAGCCGGGTCAGGATGGACGACTTCAACGTCTTGGCGACGGGGACGAGGTGGTGCTCGGGGGTGCTCGCGCGGGAAGGGTCGATCACCGGCTGGAGCGGCGGCTCGTATCCGAGCTCCGATGCCATTCGACGGCGCCGGAGGTTGCAGTGGCGAAAGGTGCTGTCTTCTCTAAGGTATGTTTGGACGCTTTGGGTTGCGAGGTCTTGACGATATATATTGAGATGTGTATGGACGGTTTATGTAGAAAATCAAGTCGATTACGGAACGAGTTTATAGTATTTCTTTTCGATTTGTCCTTTTATTTGGATTTTGCGGTGAAGTTTAGTCAAGCAACTTGGCCTCAGTTTAATAGATTTCAAGAATATATGCCCGGAGCAGGGCGAATGGAAGTGGACGTTTCGCACAAAGAGCAAAAACGTGGCGAGGAGACTCTCCCCGCCCTTCGTTGAGTATTGCTGCCGCCCCTTCCATTTCTTTCGAATCATGATGACAAGCCCATTGCCTACTTTTGCTTTTTTTTTTTTCTTTTTTTATGTTTTTACGATAAAAGTTATCTTGTTTTTAAGGCTGCGCATGATAAAATTTCTGTTTCTTGATTTCTCTGTTTCTCTGTTCCCCGGAACAGGTTTGGAACAGAAATCCGTTTGATAACGCAATTTGATTTCTCTATTTCTAAAACAGATTCTATTCTAGAAATAGATTTAAAGAAGAAATCAGAAGTTAAAATTTTTAACTTCTCAGTTTCTGAAATAGAAATTGAGAAATCAATTTTTGGTCAGAAATCAATTTCTGTTTCAGAAATTTTGTCATGCGCACCCTAAGTGTCGAGATCATAAGCATTTGAGGTACACCAAGCCCGAGGGTATGTCGCAGTCGACCCGACGTTTGCCGTTCGAGCTCGACCGCAGTACACAGCAGCCACTCTCCCCCACCTCTCTCTCTCTCCCACCACCTCCAGATCGCTACCCGCCCAATTGCCGGGGGTTGACGGTGGCCACCGATCAGGATGAGCCCAAGCCGAGATCAAGTGCGAACCTTGGAGATCTCGGGCTTGACGCTGTAATTATCTTAGGATTTTTTTCTTTATGAAACTCATATTCGAAACATAATTTAACACCTTTTTGATTGGCGGTACGATTAAATTGAACGCACAGCATGATCGCAAATGTGGAGGGAGAAGATATATGCATTTTCAAACAATCGCTTTCATGTCATGATCATGACACTTGAGTAATTGTCATTACCCTTTATAAACCAGTTTTGCAATATGCTTAATAAATCACTTAACATTACTCACGGAAAGCTTCGTCTATGTCATTGTCCTTGTCTACCATTCAATATGATATGATTATATCACTTTTTTCTTTGCTTTTGTCTCAGTAACTTTCTCCCCTGCAAATCGACGATTGAATTCAAGGATTCGAGTGAGCATATGTTTTATTTCTTCTATTGACCCCCCCAAAAAAAAAAAAAAAAAAAAGCATAGATAATGAGACAGATTAATTAAAAGACACCGGTCCAAGGCAGGCCTTGGGATTTGTCTAGCCTACCAAGAACTTTGGGTTCAGCAGAAGTTGGGCCAGCTCCATATGGGTCCATTAAGGGCATCTAACTATAATAATTAGAATTTTGGTAAAAATTCAATTTGGGAAATAACGGAATCAGACTTTAAGACACGAAACGACACTTGTCTTTAAAGAATTATTGACCCCACAACATTGCTAATGATTAATGGTAAAAATCCTTCAAGATATAATAAAGTCTCAATAAGAATACTAGATAATAATTTTGGTATTTCTCTAAGAACTCTCAAAATGAAATAATTAAAAAACAAAAGCTGTACTTTGAGAAAGAAAAATCAACAATAAAAAAAAATGTTAGACAGAAAATGACAAATTTATATCACTCTATAAGAATAGATGCTTCGGGAAAGGTTACATTGGAAATAGATGCTTTCAAAAAAGACATAGTGAAAATTTGTATTATAAAAAATAATATTAGATAATAATTTTTTCTTCTGAATTTTATAACTTCTAAAAACTAACATTTGAACAAATACAACATTTCAAAAGTTGTAAGAGCGCCTAATAAATAATAGGTAGAAAAAATAAAATTCAAAATTAAATAATAAAAACTCTATCATGAACGGTCACACTATTTCAATAGGACAAAAAGGTCATCTTATAATTATAAATTCGAATTTAATAAATAAAAAATAATAATTGTTGAATGGTGCCAAATTTAGTTCTCATGCACTCGCAAGCAGGTATTAGCAGGTATTAGGGTTTAGCCCACTGAGCCCATCGTTTTCATTTGTAAGAATAGAAGACTTCAATTGGCCTACACAAACCCGTCTATTTTATACGAGACAAGGCACTTCCAACATAGAAGACCTTATTAAAAGATTGGGAATAAAAAAATAATTTCTTATTGCATGTCAATCCAATAATCTATACTTTTATCACTGCTTTATGATTATTTCAATATCACGTATGACAGGTAATTTTCAATATGATGTAAACAAATGTTCTAGCAATTCAGCAGCTAAACTACACAAAAACAAGAGATTGTAGACAGATCTCCACGTTCTCATCCTGTGCAAGGTCTGCAGCTCGTCAAGCATGCCCATCGAAATCATGAAACCAAACCTTGGCATGCAGGGATGGAACGACGCCAACTTATGCCGATTAACCGTTTGCTTTCTCTTGCACCAAAAAAAGGAAAAACCTTATGGTTCTCACTATGATCATGTTCCAACAACTTGCACATGAAAAGAAGCCAGTTTTTATGCTTGCAAAGGAGTACTTAGTGGCATGTGAAACATAACTAAGTCCCTTCAAAGACCTAAGAGTTGGAGGAACTTCTAGTAACTTAACCTAGATAGGAGTATGAGAAGTATCAATATCAAGACTCTTTGACTCAGGAAGATGGGATGGAACGATGCCACCTTATGCTGATGAGTCTTCTGCTTTCTGATTCTGATCATGTTCCAACAACTTGCAGACAGAAAGAAGTCAGTTTTCGTGCCTGCAAAGGAGTAATTCAACGGCATCTGAAACAACTGAGTCCCTCCAAAGACATAAGAACTAGAGGAATTTAAGAGTAACTTGATCTAGATAGGAGTACCAGAAGTGTCAGTATCTGAACTCTTTGGCTCAGGAAAATGGACATTATTCGAAGGACCAGTCTCAATAGCACGATGACAAGTTGTAGCTATGGGGAGTTTGAAGAAGGACAGTCCGTTCTCAATCTCACTACCCTCAACTCTGCCGCCAGCATGTCAGCAGCGGAAAAAATCACACCACACTGAATTTCTTCCTCCCCAAGACTTCTTGGCCAACAAGAGCAGAACCCCAAGTTTCAACCCCTTTATCAACAGCAGATTTCAGAATCACTAGCAATTTTCTCCCATCAACAAAATCTGAGATTCACAGTACCTCATAACGTGAGCTTTCGAATATTTGTCACAAATCTAAGTGAAGGAAAAACGTAGGAAAGATTTGGAGAGGAAAATGTATCAATCTCATTCGATGTATAATCTGTATACAAGAGTGTATATATTACAAGAGAAGACTCAATAAAAAGTAAATAAATATTTTCTAATCTTTCTAATCCTAAAATAATCACAATTCCTATCAATTATAATTGACACAAATCTTCTAGATCTCAATCATATCTTCCAACACTTCCTCTCAAACTGATGGCTTGTATATGTCCAAGATGCCTAGCTTGTTTAGAAGATATGCATGCTGTCTTTGACAAAGAGGTTTAGTGAATATATCTACGGGCTACTCCGTGGTTCTGATCCCTCTTGTCTCAATGACACCTTCTTGGATCTTCTCTCGAGTAAAATGGCAATCAACTTCTATATGTTTTGTCCTCTCATGTACTATGGGTTTTGTTGCAAATTTGAGTGCTAAATCATTGTCACAAAAGAGTAATATCGGACCCTTAACTTGTATCCTAAGATCTAGAAGTAAGCCTCGTAGCCATACTATCTCACAGACAGTCTTAGCCATAGATCGATATTTGGCTTTTGCTGAGGATAAGGACATAGTAGACTGCTTCTTTGTTTTTCATGAAAGTAATGACTCCCCAAATTTGATACAAAAATCAATGATAGATCTCCTACTCATAGGACATGTAGCATAATCCGCATCGCAATAGGTTGTCATTTCCATATTTCACTTTTGAGAAAGGAATATCCCTTGGCCTGGACATTTCTTCAGGTATTTCACTACCTTCAAAGCTGCATTCATGTGGGATTGTTTTGGACTATGCATGAATTGACTAAGAGTCTGTACTGCATAGCAAATGTCTGGCCTCTTCATGGTGAGATAGATAAATTTTCCAACAAGTCTCTAATAGCTTGATGGGTCTTCTAATAATGGATCGTCAAAAAGGAGATATCCCAACATCATAATTAACAGTAGTCAACTTGGCATTTTGTTCAATGGGAATAATGGCTAGTTTGCACCTTGATAATCCTACTTCTGATATAATCTCCATCAGGAATTTTCGTTGGCTAAGAGAAATGCCTTGATCTAAACGAGCTATCTTTATTCCAAGAAAATATTTAGGTAACCCTAAATCTTTGATGTGAAAAAGGAATGTAAATACTCCTTAAGCTTATTTACATCAGAATCATCATTTCCCATGATAATTATGTTATCAACATTTATCATCAAGTAAATAGACGACATACCTTTTGTCCAAGTGAATAGAGCATAATCATGCTTGGACTGTTTGAATCTAGCAGCCGTAAGTGCATTAGTAAATTTGGCGTACCATTGTCGAGAGGCTTGTTTCAGTCCATAAAGGGATTTGCAAAGACAACATGCCTTAGACTCCCCATGTCTCATAATCCTTGTGAAAGATCCATGTAAATTTCTTCATCCAGATCACCATGAAGAAAGGCATTGTGGACATCCATTTGGTGCAGTGACCAATCACGAAAAGCAGCAACCGATAAGAAAGAACAGACTGTGACATCCTTGGCTACCGGAGAAAAAGTTTCGTGGTAGTCAAAACCTTCTTGCTGTGTAAAGCCCTTGGCCACCAACCGGGCCTTATATCTTTTTATAGAACCATATGCTTTGTATTTAATCATATATACCCACTTACATCCAATGGGTTTACGATGGGGAGGTGATGGTACGATATCCCAAGTATGATTTTCCATTAAGGCTTGTAGTTTTACCTCCATAGCTTTTTGCCAACATGGATTATGTATTGCCTCATTATAACTAGAAGGCTCTCATTCCTCTGAGATACGACTATTGCAACATAAATGTTTTGATGACAGTTGATCAAATGAAATATATGAAGAGATAGGAGAATGAGTACTTGATGAATTCGAGGAAGAACACACATAATCCTTCGTCCAGGCTGGCAGGCGAGTAACATGACCGGATTGTCGTGGTGGCTCATTTTGCATCACCAAAGATGATTCTTTAATAATTTTAGGTTCTACGAAAGTTGTCATCTAAGACTCCTTTTCCATAGGATGGTCTTCAATTGAATGTCCCGTAGAAATCTCATTGGACGTTGAAGGCGATGTTGTATCCATTCTCTGATGTCTTGAAGGAGAAACAATAATATATGATTCTCCATAAGATAGATCCTCTTCCAACAAGAATCGATGATTAGTTTTCATCTCATTTGCAAACGTAGAAGTGGCATCTCGGAAAGGAAAAATATCCTCATGGAAAGCAACATCCCTCTTGACAAAAAATTCTCTTGTGGACTATTCATAAACCCAATATCCCTTTTTAAGGTTTGGATATCTCATGAATATGCACTGACGAGCACGAGGGCCCATTTTATCCCAGGGCCCTACTGTAGTCACATAACAAAGATAGCCAAACACTTTGAGATGACTCAGGTCCGATTTCCTCCCATACAATATCTCAAATGGAGTTTTCCCTTCTAGAATGCATGATGGCATACAATTTATCAGATATGTTGTAGTGACCACACAATCTCCCAAAAAATTTTTAGGAATAGATGCTTGAAATTTAAGAGCACATGCTACTTCTAAGATGTGACATCCCAAATTTTACCGACCTTCATTAGTGTAATTAGATCATTAGGAACTTAGATTAATTAGATTGGGCCAAAAAGTGAACCCGATGGATTGTGAGAAATGTGTGGGCTTGAGAAATGAATGGGCTACACGAATTTGATTTAAGAAATCTAATGAGAGATTATAGACTTGGACTTGGCTTGAAGCGGGCCAAGGTTCGGAATTATTAGTTTTGTAGATTTAGTTTAGTGGGTCGGAATTGTTATAGATTAAGCCTGTTGGGCCAGAGATGAATATTTAGGGGCCCGAGATGAATTTTAGGCCCGAATGATTTTATTTTATAGATTATAGTTATGATAACTTGATTAATGTTTATAATGCTAATATCAATTTCTAACTTTAGCATTTTTGTGATGAATCCTTTATAGACTAACATTGACTAGTCGATATGTTATATCATGACTTTGTATAATTACAAAAGGATTGACATGACTTTGTATAATTACAAAAGGATTGAAATCAAGTAGAAACAAAAGAAATCAATTGAAAAACATTAGAAACTAATGAACCAACTAAATGACTCGGATTAGAGACTAATTTATTTTGAGTGACAAATTAAACTTGAGAGAACAAACTTGGATGCCACATCACTCTCTCTCTCTCTCTCTCTCTCGTTTCTCCTTGCACGTGACACCCACAGATTTCTTTCCTCTAGAAACCGAAACCATCAACTCAAGGAAAACAATCATTAGCAAATTTCATCATTAGTCTAGCCTAGGGATTAGCTTTGTAGACCTATTTCCCCTTAATTTTTGTAGCCCTCTCTCTCTCTCTCTCTCTCTCTCTCTCTCTCTCTCTCTCTCTCTCTCTCTCATATAAAACCGAGCAACCCATCTTCATCTTCTTCTTTCTCTTTTTTTCTCGGTCGAGCGGTGAAACCAGAAGCAAACCAGCAGCAAACCAGCGATTTCTTCTTCTTGCATGTGAGATTTTGGTGTTGATCTTGAAGCATCTTTGTGTTGTCTAATAGCTGAACAAGGTAAGGAAAGATATAACTCTATATTAAAAGTTATCCATTGTTTTGTCAAGAAAGCTTGCGGGTCAATCCAAACAGTGAAGGATTTAGTTTGTAGTTGCTGTTTTGTGGTTAATCTAAGTTGAGTAAGTGTTAGATTAAAGGTAGAAACTATTGCATGTTGTTTTTTAGCCTTGCATGTTTCGAAATCCAAGTGTGAGTATTCTGTCTTTGCTGAGTGAAGTGATGAAATGGATGCTGAGTGGATGGATATGGTGTATACTGTGATGAGCAAACTCACGGATGCAACAACACTTCGAGTCAAGTTGTGGATTGATTATTTGTTAGAGAAAGACATTCCGAAGGTGCCTTAAGTTGCTGTGATTAGGCACTGAAATATTGTAGAAGAAGTTTGTGAAAAGATAAGTGGTTTAGCTGGGTTAGAAGTAAAGGAAATCGTGTACCTATTCTGTTCTAGGTGAAAACGGTTATGGAGTCTTCTATTCTGTGTTACTTTCTTTATGTATGTTAATGGAAATAAGAAAGAAACCATTCTACATGATAGAAAATCTATAAGATCAAGTTATACACGTAGCTATAACCATACGAATATATAAAAACATAGAGATAGAAGTGAATTTGGTAAAAACCAGTAAACTGTTTGTGAGAAACGGTCTTACCTTTATTGATTATATGAATTTTCTGTATTTACCTAGTTAGAATTTGACTTCGAATTCTCAATGAAAATTGTAGAAAACATCTTAAGGAATGATGTGTCAAAATATGAGATTAAATAGAGAAGAATTGGCTAGTAAAAAAATTTTCTTTGTAGATATGAAATCTGGACGTCGATACAGAGCGCTAGTAAAGATTATGGCAATTGTTACCTTTAATACAGTGAGAATTGGACTTAAGTTTCTTCACAGGAATTTTCAGTCTATGTCTTAAATATAACATACTAAAATTTGGTAATATTTCGACAAGAATTAGTATACCTTATGTGTCCAAAACCGAAACTGTACATTTAGCTAGTAAACTGTCTGGACCCAAGAACATATATTAGAGTTGTGTCTTTTATATTAGGCTTTTGAGATGCACATAGAGTCTAATGAACCTCATAATAGATGTTAGTCATATAAGATTAAGTCTCATATTTTATTTGAGATATATAAGTGCATATAGTATCATGTGTGTGCAATGAGTGCGGTGCATAGTGCTTGATTATGGGGTAAATATCTGTTCGACATGGAATGGGACATGTCATAATAGGTTTTATCTTATAATTTGGACACGCACGTGTGCTAGGTTCATGAGAGTTAGAATATATGGTTAGATACTTTGGAGTCTTTTCTTTTGCATACGATAAATGCATTAATCAAAGGTGTGGTGGTGTGAAACGTGTGCTTAAGATGAATGAAACCATCGGTATAGAGATACCGGTGATGCCCCCGGAAGTTTGGGATGCCCTTGCTGAGTGGTCTTGGATGTCTCGGTAGAGAGATACTGAGATGCCTCGGAGTGAGATGCCCTTGTGTGTGATCAAGGATGCCTCGGTTGTGTGATATTGAGATGCCTCGGAGTGAGATACCCCTTGCTGAGTGGTCTTGGGAGGACCTCGGTTGTGTGATACCGGGATGCCTTGGAGTGAGATGCCCATAATAGAAATATTGTGGAAGTCTGGATAAGGTAACTTCCGGAAGTGACTCGATCGGGCCGGTTGAATTCCGGTTAGTGATTGATCGAGGGTGGATCATGTGCACACTAAATATAATTCTATTTGGCAAGTGAGTCCATTTATTATTGTTGCATTACATCTTGATATGAGATTGAGCTTGAGAAAGGTAAGCATAGAAATGGATGCTCATAAGGTGATTATATACATAATGTGTTAATATCCAATTGTTTATGCTTGTGATATATCTCCTTTAGCATCCTAAATTGTTTGATGATTCTCTTGTAATCTTGATGGCTGTGGATTGTTTAAGTTAGAGTTTTATCATTCTTTACTGGGCAAGGTTGTTTGCTCATTCCTTACATTTTTAGATTGATAGCATGGATGTACCGCCAGTAGCTCAATACGCGGCGGTAGTGAGTCTTGATGTTTCTCTTCATGACGTGTATGATCCTGACATTGACATGGTTTTCTCCATGTATGAGGCTACTTTATGGCTGGATGACGGTAGAGCTGACTTGATACCGATGACGTTCGTTGCATGGTTTATCAACCATGAAGGGGAGATGTTCGGACCTTTACCCTTTGGAGCAAGAGGACCTAGAGCGGGGATGGGCAGTGCCTAGACGCCTTTGATCTTGTAGAAGCTAATTGACTTTTGTTTTTTATTAGATGCAGGCTTGTGTGGGAACTCGTGGAGTAGACACCCTCACCCTTTATCCCTGACTTTTGTTACGCCTGACTTTTGTTATGTATATGTTGTATATATAGGCGATGAACATGGAAAGAGTCCAAGTTGATAAATTTTCTAAGCCGTGATGATGATAAGAAGAAATGAAGCTTCTCGTGTTCTTGTTTATGTGCATGAATGATTTGGCCAATACTTAAATTGAAGGTAGAGTGATTGCAAGATAACCTCATAATATAAACTTGTGATTTTAAATAATCCATGTTATACATGCTAACCTACAATGGTAAACACTATAGGTTATCTAAGGGAGTTTACAAATTAGGCAAGATAATAATGATAAATGATAATTCTGCTTGCGCTTAGTACGTGACGCCCTGGGACGTCACAGCTGCTCATTACATAAGAGGTGATGGTGCTTTCGCTCAACAACTCCATTTTGCTATGGGGTATAAGTGCAGGAACTCTCATGCAAGATTCCATTCGAGGAAAAGAAAGAGGCACAATCACCATTAAAGAATTCTCTTCCATTATCAATGCGAATGCGTCGAATCTGATATAGCTAGTACGAGTACCTAGAGGGGGGTGAATAGGTATATGAAAGATTTTTCTTGATAATTGCGCAATACTTAGACAGTTGAAGGATTTGCGATAAGTAATAATCAATGTAAGACTAAGCAAAGGAAAGAGAGAATTGAACACGCGGTTTATAGTGGTTCGGCTTGATTTAAGCCTACGTCCACTCTTCTGCACTGACAGCCGATTGGCTGGATTCCACTATGAACAAAGAGATGTTACAATGTTGGCCTTCCTTGATTTCTAAGTGTAGATGATCTACCACACTCGCTCAAGGTATCACCAAGTATAGACACTCTCTGTGTATACAATTTCGCTCAGACTGTATCGACTAATAATCAAGATGCTTCAGACTCTGGAATTTTTCTATCGATCACGTACTCAAACAACTTAGAACGTCTTCCTTTTTATACTCCTTTATGTCATCATACCCGTTGGCACTTTCCAAAGGAATTCCTCCAATCTACCCGTTGGACGGAATCAATCAAGAAGATCATTCGAGTTATTAAAGGAACCTGACGATAGCCCATCAATCCTGTTCGCCCATACAATCAGGATCTTGGTTTCCAAGAATAGAACATTCCAAGAATACTTCGTCGACCATCGGATCTTCAATTGATCTGGATACGAACAAAAGAATCCGTTATCTTTATCCAACCAAAAAGATCTTCTCCAGACGATAGGATTAAACCCTCAACCATATACTTCGGTTCTGGATTTCCTTCGTCACTGGATCAGAAAGACTGTCAATGAGAATTGCTTTGAGTCTTGAGTCTTGAGTCTTGAGTCTGGTGATCAGAAAGTCTTCAGACTTTAAACTAGACGATCTGCAGATATCCAGACTAGACTGATAGAAATGTTTTGTCAGCTTCAAAATATTCTGGAAAGATTTCTCCAATAATCTCCCCCTTTTTGATGGTGACAAAACTTTCCTGTAGATTTGAACCACTTTGACCTGCAAAAACATTTCTCAAGCAATATGGCTATCTCATAAAGATTTAACAAAACAACCAGACTCTGCATCCACAGAAAATTGGTTAGTCTTTCATGAGTAATACCATATAGCAACACTTGATATAAATGCAAACAGTCAAGCATCTAAATCCACAGCCAATTCAATCAAATTCAAGACACCCAAGTTCACTCAAGTCATACTAAAAAACAAACACATTCAACCACAAAAATAGATTTAAAGTCAAAGAAAGTTGGTTGGTTGGTTCAAATTGCTTCTCCCCCTTTTTGTCATCATTAAAAAAGGTGAGAAATGAGTCATGTTTGCTTGGAAATGCGCACGATCTGGAAATCTCCCATGGACTGGACTACGCCTTCTAGCCTCTTCAAGTCCTCCCTTAGATGAGCTACCTCCTCTCCTTTGGCATTGGCTTGAAGTTGCAGAGCGAGGTCTTTCATTTTATCCTCCAGGGTAACTGAAGATGCTTGTCCAGCAGTCTTCATGGCTTGAACTTCACAGTCCAGAGCGTAGATTTGGCCACGCATTTCTAGAAGAATGTCCATAATACGACGAAAATCTGCAGAATTGTCCGTCTGAGTACTTGCATTTGCTTTCTCAGATTGAGTGAATGCAGACGATGGCGCTTCTGTATAGTCTTGCAGACTAGGTGCTGACGTATCATGTCCTTCTTTAGGCAATTGAGAAGCCTGAAATTCTTTTGGGTCTGCTGGAGATTGTCTTAGACCTTCACTATTGGCAGCATGAGGTGTGGACCTTTCTTGCTCGCCAACTCCCCCTGTCTCTAGGACATCAAGAGGGGAAGAGTGATGATCATGCTCTTCTGAGTCTTGATTCTCCTTCTCTCCAGATTCAGCTGCAGACTTTTCTTGCTCTTCTTCTCCTTCTTCTTCAGCTTCTTTCTCCTTCTCTCGCTACTCTTCTTCTTCTCTGTTCTTATCTTTCTCCTCTTCTTCTCTCTGTTTCTTCTGATGTTCTGTTGATTGGGGAACAGAACGTCTGGTCCTTATCAAGGCAGTGATTGTAAGATCTTCCTCCTCATCTTCATCCTCCAAGATGAGAGTTTTCTTCTTTTTGGATGGGGCACCAATGGCCTCCTTTCCTTTCCTCTTTGAAGCAGACGGAACTGGAGTCTTCACTCTGAATTTCTCCATTGCCTTGGAAAGTTCTTTCAGACGCATCTTCGTCAACATCTTCAAACCTACCACCATCTTATCGCACGGTCGAACACAAAGTGAATGTGGCGGTTCAATATTCATGTGTCTGAAGATCTTGGTCACCAGACCTGGATAAGGCAATTGTCCCTTGTCTTTCGACATTGCTCTGTACATGTGAAAGAGAATAGTGTGAGGGAGAGAGAACTTCTTCCCTGAGTTGATTACGTACATCAATTTTGCTTCGGAATTAGACACATCAGTCTTTGATGTAGACTTCGGCCTAATGCAATTGATAACAATTTTGTGCAACACTATATTGATGGCACGCATCCTTGAATATATGATTTTTCCCTCAATATCTCTATCTTCGACAAGGTCCATTGTGGCACGAGCAACTGAGACTTTGACTGGTTGATAACGTCCTCGTTCAACTCCAATTATGTCCGCCAACATGTCCACGTCTACCACATAATCCTGATCTCGAACACTGAATGATATTCTATTCGCATCTATAAAACTGAGATTCGAATAAAAATATGCAGTCAGTTGTGCATAACCGTCCGTGGTATCAGTGCAAAAACGTTCCAGTTGAAGCAGACTGAACTTCTCTCTTAAGTTCACATTCACAGCATCCAAGAAATCGAAATCGACACTCCTAGGGTTTATCACCCCTCGTTTCAGCAGTTTAAAGAACAAATTTTCCTGTTCCTTCGATTTAAATAACTCCATCCTCTTTCCCTTCACCTTCGCAGCAACACCCATTCTCGGTTGAAAATCACTGAACATTTTGTCATCGTCGTTCCCATCAGTCAAATTTGGTCCCGACATACGAGGATCACTGGGAATATTCGCAAGCGCTTCCTCTGCTTTACCCTTGGGAGCAATTCCCAAATCCTCCATTTTCTTCAGAAAGATATACTCATTCCCATAATTCTTATCTTTAAGAAAATCATCAACGTATTTCAACGGAGTCCCAGTACTTTTCAACGCACGGTAGAGTTTGTAAATATAAGAGGGTTTTTGGACTCTTACAGGGTCTGCGTCCTCGATTATCTCTTCCTCTGGATGTTGACTCACACCTTGTGGGGTAGATGGAGTTGAGTGACGTGGTGGAGAGTGAATCGGGCTCTGTTGCTGACTCGATAACTCTTCCTCTTCGGTGAGATCGAAATGGGTAGGTCCCTCCTTCATCCTCTGTGGTCCCCTGTTCGCGATTCTTGAAGACTTCCTCGAAGAAGACATCCTTCTTGTCGCTGAAAGATTCCTTTGCTTGCTTTCCCAAGAAAAGATGACAACTTTCTCGAAGATGAACACGAAGTAGAAATCGGATTGAGAGGAGAATGCTTTTTAGGTTTTGAAGATTGAGAATGAAAACTGTGTATATATAACTCAGTTTTGAAAAGGGAAGTTCAATCGGTACAAGGAAAATGTACGAATACCTCTTTTCGAAATCAATAACTGCCAAAATTAATCCTTTTGAAAAGACAAGTTTTTCGATTTTCACGGAGACTACAAAATAACTGAACGAAAGATCATACCTTTTCGAGTTTAGATAAAATAACAACTTACAGTCTATAGTCATCAACGTCTGAGTCTGAGAGATTTGAGTCTGAGAGATTTGAGTCTGACGGTCATTAACTTTCAGAGTCTGAAGGTTGGAGAGTCTCTAGACTTTAACTTCTTCGAGCTTCAAAATGTTGAGTCTGGAACGGATAAAATCGAATTGATTTTTCTCCAAAGGTTTTGTGAATATATCCGCTAGTTGACTTTTTGAATCAACAAATTGAATCGAGATTTCTCCATTTTGAATATGATCTCTAATGAAATGATGTCGAATTTCTATATGCTTTGCTCTTGAATGAAGAATTGGATTTTTGGTGAGATTGATTGCGCTGGTGTTGTCACATTTGATTTCTGTGCATGAGTCTTCAATCCCAAAGTCTTGTAGCTGTTGTTTTATCCATAGAATTTGCGAACAGCAGCTTCCAAGGGCTACATACTCTGCTTCTGTTGTTGAGAGAGCTACAGTGCTTTGTTTCCTTGAAAACCAAGACACTGTCCTGCTTCCAAGCAACTGGCAAGTTCCTGAGGTACTCTTTCTATCGACTCTGCAGCCGGCCAGATCTACGTCTGAATATCCCAGAAGGTTAAAGTCTCCTTTCTTAGGATACCAAAGACCAATGTTTGAAGATGAAGCAACGTATTTAATGATACGTTTTGCAGCACTGAGATGGGATTCTCTAGGATCTGATTGAAACCTAGCACATATGCAAACACTCAACAAAATGTCAGGTCTAGAAGCAGTTAGATAAAGAAGTGAACCGATGATGCTCCTGTACAACTTTTGATCAACTTTCTTCCCTTCTTCATCCTTGTCTATCTTTAAAGAACTTGACATTGGTATATCAGTCTTCTTGCAATTTTCCAATCCAAACCTTTTGACAAGATCATTAGCATATTTTTCTTGGTAAATGAAAGTTCCTTCATTCAATTGCTTTACTTGAAGACCAAGAAAGAATGTTAATTCTCCCATCATACTTATCTCAAACTCATCCTGCATAGACTTAGAAAATTTCTTGCATAGACTTTCATTAGAGGATCCAAAAATAATGTCATCCACATATATTTGAACAAGTAAAAAGCTTTTGTTTTTCTTTTTGATAAATAGAGTAGTGTCTACTTTACCTTTGACAAAACCATTATGTAATAAGAATTTACTTAGTCTATCGTACCAAGCTCGAGGTGCTTGCTTTAAACCATACAAGGCCTTTTTCAGTCTGAAGACTGAGTCTGGCTTCTTTGGGTCTTCAAACCCAGGTGGTTGTTCCACATAAACTTCCTCTTGGATAAATCCATTTAGGAAAGCACTTTTGACGTCCATTTGGAATAACCTGAAATTTTTGTAACAAGCAAACGCAAGTAATAAACGAATGGCTTCTAACCTTGCTACAGGAGCGTAAGTCTCATCATAGTCTATTCCTTCTTCTTGCGTGTATCCTTTGACCACGAGTCTTGCTTTATTTCGTACGACTTTTCCTTTTTCATTCATCTTGTTCCTGAACACCCATTTGGCTCCAATAACAGTTTTACCTTTTGGTTTAGATGTCAATTCCCAGACATCATTGTAGAACCCTTTTTAATTTCCGTGCATATTCCCCTACATGAGAACCTGTACATTTTTCTTAAAGTCCAGCGTGTTTTGTTTTCAACATCAGTTCCACTTGAGAAACTAACTTTTGAAATCACTCTTCCAAAATGTAAATCCACATATTACTAAATAAAGTTGAAGACATTTTTGAGGGCATGAGGAGACACACCAAACCAGCCCAGTGATGCTATCTAACCATGAAAAGAAAATACCATCCAAGAAAAAAAATGAGGGCTAGGCTTCCTCATGCTTCCCCCCACCCCAAAGATATATACTTTTGTTTTATTTCATTACCAAAAATTTTGTCAAAACAAGATGTTAAATCATGTTTATTTTTCTGACTTATTCACTTCATGTCTCAGAGTATCGCCCCCATCCCCTTTGACTTAGTGTGACAGGGGGCATTTGAAGCTAGCACATCATGTAAACTCGCCGAGTTCAAAGACACTCTTTCAAAGAAAGCAGGAACAAACGAAAAAGGATCATCCTATTTCAAAGAGGGGAGGAAATCCAGACAATCGAAGCAGGTCTCTGGTCCCCTATTTTTTATGATGACGTTAGGGCTTGGAAACCTCACTTCTTACTCCGGACGCATGCTCTCCCTAATAAGTGATTGCCATTAGAGAATTAGAGGTTTTGATTGTCCATCTCAGATTCCATGCAAGCTTGAGGTACATGACTTTGCCAAATGTTGCTAATGTTCATGTGGTCAAAGACAGAAGAAAAATTCCACAGAAGGAAGGCATTGAAGATAAATCAACAACCATCAATCATGCATACATGGCCACGAATGAGAAAGGCCAATCAAAAAGAGATGTTGAACTAAGTCAAGATGAAGAGGTTGTCATCGACATTCAAATATCCCTAGGAATCAGCAAATACAAACTCTGGGGAAGGGTAGCTTGGTATTGTTTCAAATACTCTCTCTCTCTCTCTCTCTCTCTCTCTCTCTCTCTCCGAACTCACTTTTGACATATTTTCCCCTATTGGCAGGAAGCATTGGGATTCAAGAACTAAACCCAATGGTTAATCAATACTGGCCAAGCTAGTACATGGAAATGACCTATATCGAATTCACTTGACTTTGTGTAAAAGGACGTGTCATCCATGAGCCAATTTAGAGAATAATTGACCTAACGAAGCAAGGAACATAGGACTTCGTGTCCCTTTCTCACTTCAAGTCCACCTAATCATCTGCAAACCAGTGAATGGATCACTCGACCATCAAAGATGTGAAAAACAAATAAATGAGAGGAGAAAAAACAGAAGCACTCATCATATCAAGGATCAGATTCCCAACCTCGACTGATCCTTCTTGTGTTATCTCCCTATTCATTAGGGACAACCCATCAACACCCATTTGTAAATAACCCTTTGTGAATAACCCTTTTGATGTTCAAAACTTAACATATTTGGAAACACCATTATGTTGACCATTAAAGCTGCCAACAAGGTCATTTTAAGCCAAAACCATTTAATCTGAGAGTACAAACTCCACATTTAAAATGCTGCATACTGTTTTCAAATGAATTTTGCATGATGATTTTGTCTGTCTAAGTCACTAATTCCACTAAGGATTATCAGAATAGACAGCTAAATGAAGAATACTAGATCGATTGAGCATGCTGGATGAGGCGCATCTGGATGATGAAAGGCAAGTCATATCCTACACACAGTCCCCCATCATACATTTGTGAAATGAGTGCAAATGATTCCATGTCAACAGGGTAAAGAGTTCTCTCGCGAATGGTACGATAACTAGAACAGTGAGAGGTAATTTGTTTCTCTACCAAGTTATCCAACGCTCACCCCTTTGAGCCCTATACACTGATGAAGTTTCTATCCTACCTCGCATCAAGAACCACCTCACACTGGGGCCGATCAGACGCAAGGCAGCATCACAAGGTGAGAAGAGGGATAGAAATTTTCTTATTTGCACTTGCATCAATCTTCGGGTGTCTTTATCGCATATGAACACTCGCGTTAATTTAAGTGCCCTAGAATGATGAAGAGCAATTCTTTCTCTACGCACTTGTACTCATTATACAACCTAAGTGAGTTTGTAATTTTACCCCTCACATTAAGACAAAGCAGGGGTTACTACCATTCAAGCAACGTAATTCGAAATGCCAACTGAAGTGAAGACTCAAGAGTCTAACAAGTAATGTTTTGTTTGAACTTGCCTAGGCCAGTTCCTCATGCAACAAAAATAAAAAAAAACTAGGGGCATAAAAAAAAGTGTACCTGGTAAAAGCAAGGTCAATGCACATGAATGAAAAATTGAAATAAAAACTAGGGGTATGAAAAAGTAGTGTGCTTGGTAAAAGCAAGGTCAATGCCCTTCAACCAAAAATACAACCATTTGTATTCCCAATAGAAGTTACTGTTCGATTAATGGAGCCTCCATCTGATAGTGAGAAGAAAGACCGGTGACAAATGCTAAGGCAATCACATGAGTCAAGCCTACATTGCATCCCATTGTAAAAATCTCTTCAAATTATGGGCACTTCAATTAACGTAGGATGTCATATTTTTATAAACATCGCTCGAAAAAGTACGAGCAAGATTATTCTATCTTCTTTTGCAAGGTTCCTAACTTGTAAACCCAGAGATAATCTTGCAGCGTTCCATTCATAAGCCTTGACTGTGATGGTTCCTGTTGGTGAGCCAACAACCAAGCCTACATTACGATCTCAGAAAAGACCTCTCGTATTGGTAAAGTCGTATCGCTTGCAAGAATACTCAAACCCTTGTTGACATGAGGACAGTGAGATAGTGTGGTCCTTATAAATACCGCATCAATTGTCAAGATAAAACAGCATTTCCCATGAAAGTGAGTGAAAGGTCCTTTCAGACTGAAAGTCTCTCATCTGGCATGCTCAAGACATCTACATTCTGAATGAAGGCTGTTTTTCAAAATATTCCTTAGTGAAAATCAATTGATGCAAAACTGACAAAATTGTCATGCATAAATCACATTTAAATTCATGAATTTACAGTATATATAATCATGTGTGCATACTGTGCAAGTAGCAGACATACTCTTAGAAATCAAAGATATCGCTAAATAAGCATATCCTTATCCCCATTTGTCTTTAGGTACCTACTACTGTCTAGGTACTCTATTATCGATAATCGACTTGTTCAAGCTATCTTCAGAGTTTAGTACTTGTGTTCATCTAAGTACCTCTTCAATACCTGCGAATGTCCAAGTATCCTCTAAGAGTTTGTACTTGTGATCATTCAAGTACCCCTTTGATACTTGTGAACACCCAGGTATCTTTCAGAGTTTAGTACTTGTGTTCATTCAGGTACCCTTTCGATACCTGCGAATGTCCAAGTATTCTCCAAGAGTTTGTACTTGTGATCATCCAAGTACCCCTTTGATACCAACGAACGTCCAGGTATACTCCAAGAGTTTGTACTTGTGATCATCCAAGTACCCATTTAATACCAACGAACGTCCAGGTATCCTTCAAGAGTTTGTACTTATGATTATCCAAGTAACCCTTCGATACTTGTGAACGTCCAGGTATCCTTCAGAGTTTAATACTTGTGTTCATCTAGGTACCCCTTTGATACCTTCGAACGTCTAGGTATCCTCCAAGAGTTTGTACTTGTGATCATCCAAGTACCCCTTCGATACTTATGAACGTCCAAGTATCCTTCAAATTTTAGTACTTGTGTTCATCCAGGTACCCCTTCGATACCTGCAAACGTCTAAGTATCCTCCAAGAGTTTGTACTTATGATCATTTAAGTACCCTTTCGATACCGATGAACATCCAGGTACCCTTTTCGATACTTGCGAACGTCCAAGTATCCTCAAAGAGTTTGTACTTGTGATCATCCAAGTATCCCTTCGATACCTATGAATGTTTAGGTACCCTCCAAGAGTTTGTATTTGTGATCATCCAAGTACCCTTTCGATACTTGTAAATGTCCAGGTATCCAGGTATCTCCCAATAAGTAGGTGCCTTGAGAAAGGTCGGCGCATCCCTCAAGGAAGGTTGGGTATCAATTGGTGTCCTTGATAGAGATCAGGTACCCTACAAATCGATGCCCTAAGAAAGGTTGGCGCATCTCCCAAGAAAGGTTGGGTACCAACTAGTGTCATTGATAAAGATCAGGCACCCACAAACATATGTCTCAAGAAAGGTCGGCACATCCCCCGAGAAAGGTCGGGTAAACCACTTATTGCTCTAATAGGTAACCAAAGAAAGGTTCGGGTCCTGGAAAAGCGATTTCTCGTCACTCCAACAGAAGAAAGATTTGGGTTCTAGACAAACCACTTATTGCTCTAACAGGCGACCGAAAAATGGTTTGAGTCCTAGAGAAGCAACCTCCTCATGTCACCAGGTAAGATAACGCATTGATGCTTGCCAAACTCGAGGTTCACACCTTATCTCACTCACTCCCGGTAAGTAACTACAAGTATCTTCTTATCTGTCTTAGTATGTGTAATATTGCTCATTTTCTGCATAGGACATTAGGTCCCATATATGATATAATCTACTGCATATATACAGGCAAAATTTAGGTATCAGTTTGTCTTTAAATGCAACCTTTACAAACTCACCTTCAAAGAGGGATAGCTATTGACACCTAAATTTTTATTATTTTATTTTTATTATTTTATCCTCTTTTTCGGAAAATAAATAATAAAAACAAAACAAGCAAAAACAAGAAAACAAAAAAGCAACCACAAGGGCTGGCCTACGAGCCTAGCCCCTCCTTCTTTCTCACGTGGGCCCCCATGGCTCAGCCCACGTGATGAGGCCATTTTTCCCCCATTTTCTTCTTCCTTCTTCTTCTTATTCCTTCCTCCTTCCCCCTCCGTTTCTGCGGACCACGCGCTGCAACGATGACGCGTGACGAAGTGGGGAAGAGTAGCAGCGATGGGACACTGTTTCGACCGCACCCAAGGCCGATCGGCCCATGTCGATAGGTGGCTAAACCTCCGCTAACCGGCCTTCCCTCTGCCTATAAATATGGTGCCGAGGAAGGCCAATAAATGAACAACGGGCACGGCCAAGAGAGGATCCAAGGTAGCCAACTCCGATCACTTCCTCCAAGAGGCATCGGAGGATGTCCGAGAGTCGGCCAACTTGGAGATCTAGATTTGGTGGGAGTAAGGGTTTCGAGTTGAGATCTCTTTTTTAGTTCTGGAGATTTGAGAGAAAGGCTAGCGAGCCTAAGTAGGAGATAAACCAGAGAGAGTGGGGGGCTGAGCTAAGGTTGGAGGAAGAGAAGGGTCGAGATCTGAAGACAGATATGGAGATCCGCAAGGCAGCCGCCTCAAACTATGCCGTTGCCCTTCCCTGACGCCATCCGTCTTTACTGTGTCGTCGCTTGCGGTGTTGAGTCATGCCCCGACGCCATCACCAAGCTTCTGCTGGGCTCTACCGCTATTTTGCCACCGTTCTGTCCCCGAATGCTATCACTGTACTAAGCTGTGTTGTTGCCCTCGTTCCTGTTGCCACACTCCCGGACAAAGATATCCCCGCAACCAACAATCCTAATGCCTCATCTTGCTGACGTGCTGATGCTAAGGACAGGTGATGATGAACCCTGCTCACACCATCCCTGTCGTTGCTTCCCCTCTCAAGACGTAACAGCCGTCGTCCTCTACGCCACTGCCATCATCGATGCGAGCCGCCACCCCAGCCCTTCCTTTGGCGCCATGAATAGAGAGAGGGAGGAAACGCTATGAAACCGGGTGGAACCGGGTCAGGCGCATAACCCGTTTCCCCTGGGGTTTCCTCAAATGGGTTGGGTCGTCAGGCCGGTCTTGGAACTCGGGCCGGGTATCCCCTTTTTATTTAAAATAGGCCCAATTCTAGTGTGTGGGCTAAGCCATTTTTTTTAAACAAAACAAAAATCACGAGTTGGGCCTGCAATGCAGGCCTGTTCGGGTCTTGGGCTTGCGGCCCAAGCCGAACCCTACCCGGGGATCCGACCCGGTCGCCTTTTTAATATTTTTAATATTATGATAATATTTTAATTAAAAAATCAAAAATAATTTATTTCCCAAAAAAAAAAAAAAATCAAAAATATTCCATATTTTCCTAAAAAAAAGCCAAAAAAGTCAGAAAAAGTCAAAAATGATTTATATTTTCCAAAAATACCAAAAATCCAAAAATAAAAATCCATTTTATGTTTTTTGAACAGGAAAATCCATTTTATGTTCAAAAAATAGAAAAATGTCAAAAAAATACTTTTTCTCCACAAATGTATGGAAAACCCCTCAAAAATCCAAAAGCCTTAGAATTTAAACAAGATTAGGTACTGAAAGGGTATTAGTGATTAACTAATGTAATCAAGTCCTTAATCCTAATTTTTCTGGTTGCGCAGGAGCAAGTATTTTTCCCCATACTTCGCTTGAGTTTCTAATTGACCCACCCAAAACTGATTAGTGGCGACTTCGTTTTAAAATTAACTTACAAGTTAAAAACTTGGACCATTAAGTTGTGAATTTGTAGACTTGGGAGAGTTTGGGCTAAAATAGACCTAGCTGAACCATTAGCCTCCGCAGGTGCCCGCCCCTAATTGGGCGTCGAAAAAAAAAGAGGTCGTGACAATTGAATTATTTGCTTTTAATTGATGTTGGCTCACCAAAATATTTTTCAGAAGCAATGTAGGTTCAAGATTCTATTAGGTGGGATTAGCAATACAGGATGAGTTGCCTACAAGAGGTAAAAGGTGAGGCAATAGGTTCAAAGAAAAACGGATAGGAACAAGAGGTACAAAGTGAGGTTGGTAGTAAAAGGTTTTCTACACAAAACCTAATTGTGAAGTCGACTAAGTTTAGGCTTATGTTGAGTATTGTTGCCACCGAGAATTTATATCTAGAACATTCATATGTGATAATTGCATTCCTCATTGGTGACTTAAAGGAGCATATCTACATGGTTTAACCAAAATGTTTCAAGTTCTTGGCAAACAAAGCTATATCTCTAGGCTAAAGAAAAACTTGTGTGGTTTGAAATAGACTCCTAGATAGTGGTATAAGAGTTTTGACTCATTAATGTGTGGTAATAGGTTCACTAGATCTAAAATGGATCACTAGTATGACTTCAAGAAATTTGATAACCGGCATAGTAATTTGCCATTATATGTAGATAACATGGTCATTGGAGGAACAAGCATGATGAAATTAACATACTGAACTAGCAATTGTCTAATGATTGTGCGAGATAGATCAAAAGGATTTCTTAAAATGTCTCAAGAAAAGTATAATGAGTAAGTGTTGGACAAATTCATAGTTCATAGTGTAAAGCCCATAATGGCTCATTAGGAAAGTCATTTCAAACTCTTAATGGAGTAGTCACTAAACATATGAGGAGTGGGAGTACATGGCCAAGGCACCTTGAGTCAACTACTAGTCGTTTAATGTATGTTGCGATGTGTATCAGATAAGACATAGCTCATGTAGGGGGATTGTGAACTAAATATGGCTAATCCGAGAATGATGCATTGGGAAGCTATAAAAGTACCTACTAAGATACCTAAGAGGTACTTTGAGTACTACATTTTTTTTCATAAAAATAATGTGCCTTTACATGGCTTTGTCAATACAAAACTTGGTGGTAAAATTGACAATGGGAAGAGCACATCAGGGTTTTTTTTTTTTTTTTTTTATCTTCAATGGCATTGCAGTCAATTGGAACTCCAAACATCAAAAGTATGTGTCATTCTCAATCATTGAAGCACAGTACATTGCTATATCTAAAGCTGGCAATAAGATCATTTGGTTGAAGAATTTTCTAAAGGAGATAGGTAAGAAGCATGATAGTAGTGGTCCTTTCATTGATAGTGAGGATGCTACTTGTCTTGGAGAGATTCCAGTACTTCACTCAAGGAAAAAACACTTTTAGTTGAAGTCTCTTCATATCTTTGAGCTAATGGACGATAACACGCTGTCATTGAAAAAGATTCTTCGTACGAAAAATATTGCAAATATGTTAGCCAAGGGTGTCATAACTAAGAATTGAGGTTGTACATTACATTGTCTCCAAGGTTAGTGATGAGGAGGTGCCACCACACTAGGACAATTTGGTTATAAAGATGAGTGGAGACTATTGCCATTTTGAAGATCAGATTCAAAGTAGGAGATGGATGGAGTTGTGAAGTTTGATAAATGAAAGAATTGTTAAAAGAGTATACATATAATTTCCACCATTACTCTATAACCTAAACTCTTGTTGTATATTAATATAATTTCTCTTGTAATTATAACTTGATATAATAGTTAAAAGATTACCTAGTACAAAATTATAGTTTCCCTTAATTATTTTGAAGGATTTTTCACGTAATTATTTGCTTACCTTCTTCTCTGACTATTCTCGTTTACGTTTCTCGTTCCCAATAGAGGGGAGCTTCCCATATATAAGCCCATATCCATCATTAGTGTCAATTAAAACACTTTACACCAAGCCGTGTGACTACATTAATACCAATTGAGATATGTGCATAACCAAAAATCCATATGTAGTCAAATAGTTATATTGGACTATCATAAAGTGTCTCATATATAGTGAGTTTTTCTTTTTTAGCAAACATAAAGTACTTTTGTTATTAATTGCTTCCCAAATACAAAAAATTCTTTTAGAGCTCATTTACGTGCGCACTTTTTGCTAATGTTTTGCTGCTAGTGTTCTGTTTGGTAAGAAGTCAGGTAGTCTTGAAACCACCAACATAAAGCTTTGCACTCACCTCTTATCACTCAAACAACCCTCCTTGTCTCTCATTTCTGAGAGAGAGAGAGAGAGAGAGAGAGAGAGAGAGAGAGATCCCTCTCATGGACAATTACGATTGGTACATGACGAAAGATGGGAGTAGAGATCCTACTTTTTACGCAATCTCTATAAAATGTTAAATGTTAATTACACAAATTTTTTGCCATGCATATCATTTAGATTTATAAAACTAAACTTGTACACTTTCCCAAATCTTATATTGGTTGAACATGATAAAACATTCATATTGTCCTCTGATCTCGCCTATGAAGGAAATATGTTGGAATATAGGACACGGAAACAACATGATCTTGTAAATTATATCAATGCAAAATCTCTAGAGAAATAATAAGAACACCAGAAATTTACGTGGTTCGGCTCGAGTATTAGTACCTACATCCATGGGGAGAGCAAGTAGTAAATAATCTACTATAATCAGAGAATAAGAGTTTATAATCACTCACACGCTCGAGTGTTTTTCCACATCTAGATTTAACTCGAAACTCAAAGTATTTATAAATAAACAACTCACTTGAACATAAACTCACGGCACAAAATTACCGCGTGTTCAAGCTTTAAACAAAACGCTCTACGTAATGAATAATTCACATGCGGCTCTCTTCAGTTTGACGTGTGCAGCTTCTACGTGTAGCTCCTTTTCTTCTACGTAGGGTTTTCAGCCGTATCTCTCCTAGGGATGTTTGCGTTATATTTATATGTGTGTCCAAAGGTCAAAGTTTGACCTGAGCTCACCACCTTTTGGCTCCACATTCAAAGAACTTCCTTCTTTCCACCATGTGCCCTTTGGGCCCCACCATGGATTACCTATAGAGGAATTCGGCTTCTCCCAAAGATAAAGGAAGAGAAAACCTTTGCTCCTTTTTTTTATTTTACTTTATTTCCTCTTTTGTGCAGCTATAAAGAGTCCAAGAAAAGAAAAACTTCTTCATCAGAAAAATATCTTCATGGTAAGATAATAAGAAAATTTTTATCCAAGCAAATCACATTTTGCAAACGCTCAAACTCGAGACATAATTTAACATTCTCCATCTTGACTCAATATTTGAAAACCAAGTTATAGTGCTCAGCATCCATGCTGCTCTCCCAATGCCCTAACGAGCGCTCACTCTCCATAAATGCCAATAGAGCTCAAACAGAGCTTAAGACTCGCCAAAGGAACAATAACATTACCCTTAGCTAAGACATCTCGGATGAAGTGGTGCATGATATTAATATGCTTCGTTCGCTCGTGATAAACTGGATTATATGCCAAATATATCGCACCATGGTTATCACAGTGTATATCCACACTTTTATGTTCTAACCCAAAGTCCGAGAGCAAATTTTGTAACCATATCGCCTCATTCGCTACAAAGGTTAGTGCCATGTACTCTGTCTCAGTTGAAGATAAGGCAATGTGATCCTGTAAGGGCGATTTTTAACTAACTACACCACCTGCTAGCATAGATACTTACCCTACCAAAGACTTGTGATCATCCAAGTCACCGGCGTGATCTAAATCCACAAAACTAGTGGTCTCACTGCTATTGATGTCCCTTTGATATACTATACCCATGTCTGTTGTCCCCTTCAAATATCTGAGAATCCACTTCACAGCTTCCCAATGAGCTTTACTAGGACATTTCATACAGCGACTAACCTCGCTCATAGCTTGTGAAATATCAGGTCTAATGCACACCATAGCATACATAATACTACCCACGTCACTAGAATAAGGAACACAGGACATATGCTCATCATCCTCTTTAGTCTGGGGTGATAATTTATTTGAAAGTTTAAAGTACTTCGCTAAAGGTATACTTACAGATTTTACCGACTGCATATTAAAACGTGCCACGATCTTATCACTATATTTATTTTGAAATAGATGTAGAACTCATGCAGTCCTATCACGCAAAATCTCCATGACCAATATTTTCTTTGTAGCACATAAATCTTTCATCTCAAATTCAGCATTTAACCGCATCTTCATTACATTAATATTAGACATATTCTTAGCTGCTATCAGCATATCATCAACATATAAAAGTAGATAAATCAAAGAACCATTCTCCAATCTCCTATAGTAAACGCAGCTATTCATCTGACTCTTTGAATAATTTTGACTAGCTATGAAAGAATCAAAACGTTTATACCACTGTCTAAGGGAATGTTTTAGCTCATACAAAGATTTCTTCAACAAGCAAACATGATCTTCCTTACCCAAAATAGCAAATCCTTTGGCCGCCTCATGTAAAACTACTCCTCCAACTCACCGTGAAGAAATGTAGTTTTTACATTTAGCTGCTCTAACTCGAAATCTTGCAAAGCAACTAAGGTAAGTAAAACACGAATAGAAGTATGTTTTACCACAGGAGAAAACACCTCATTGTAATCAATGCTCTCACGCTATATATATCCCTTTGCCACAAGTCTCGCCTTCTACCTTGTTGCCTCGACGCTAGGAATGCCATTTCTTCGTTTGAAAACCTATTTACTTCCGACAATCTTTTGACTCTTTGGTACTTTGACAAGCTCCTATGTCTGATTTCGATGGAGTGATTCAATCTCTTCACTCATAACCCATAACCACTGCGACGACTCCGAACTAGCCATCGCCTTAAAGTAAGACGAATGCTCATTTGTCTCCATCTTATCACCTACAATTAATGCATAAGTAATATTTGTATAATCATAACGTAACGGTGATTTAATGTGCCTTCTCTGCCTATCTATGGCTATAGTGTGCTGCGGCTTTCCTGGTTGTTCACTATCACTGACTTTAGGAACTATGGCTTCATATGCAATCTCAACTTCACTAATGACACCATGATCTGTCTTCTCTATTGATTATGTCTCAGAACTCCTTTGTTGAAGCATTGCAGTCTCATCAAAGATCACATCTCTACTGATTAGAAAACCAGGTGATTTGGGATCAGTGCACCACAGTCGGTAGCCTTTCACCCCATGTGCATAACCCAGAAATATGCATTTCTTTGCCCTCGGCTCGAGCTTACCATCACTCGTTTGAGCATATGTATGATATCCGAATATATGTAATCCGGAGTAATCAATAGGTTTCCCTGACCATACTTTCTCAGGAGTCTTCCACTCGACAGCAACTGATGGAGCTTGATTAACGAGGTAACATGACATGTTTATTGCTTCAGCCCAAAATTCCTTGCCAAGTCTTACATGCGAAAGCATGCATCAAGCTCGCTCAAGCAAAGTTCTGTTTTTCCATTCTGCCACGCCATTCTGCTGTGGTGTCTCCGGTACTATGTGGTGTCTTAAATACCTTCTTTCTTGCAGAACTTGGTAAAATCTTTACCATAGAACTCCATGCCATTATCAATTCTCAAGCACTTGATTTGTTTATCTGACTGCTTCTCAATCAATGCCTTAAATTTCTTGAACCGATCGAACACAACATATTTGTGCTTTAGAAAATATACCCATACCTTCCTCAAATAATCATCGATAAATGTCGGCATATATAAGGCACCTCCTTTCGAAGGAACCGAAGACGGGCTCCAAACGTTTGAATGAATATATTCAACTAGTCATTTGATCTAATGAATAGCTATAGTAAACTTAACTCGGTACTGCTTCCAAAAAATACAGTGCTCACATAAGTCCAGCTTCCCTATTTTCTGACCTTTCAACAACCCCCTTTCATTCAGTATCGTCATACATGTCTCGCTCATGTGCCCTAAACACATATGCCATAACTGAGTCAAGTTAGAGTCTAACTCACTTGAAGAAACTGTAGCAATTCCAGTCTCGATCTCTCCCAGTAAATGATAGAGAGTATTAACTTTCTTCCCCTTCATCACTATCATGGCACCTCGAGAGATTTTCAGTACTCCACCTTCAGTGGTGTACCTACACTGATGTCATCAAGTATCCATAGAGGAATAATATTCTTCTTGAGCTTCGGTACATGCCTCACATCTGTTAATGTGCACACCACCCCATCGTGCATTCGAATCTAAATTTTCCCTATTCCTACAGCTTTATAGACTGCATTATTCCCCAAAAGAACTCTACCACCATCTGCAGTCTGGTAAGTAGTAAACTAGTTCTTATGAGGCGTCATATGATAAGAACACCCCAAATCTAGCACCCATTCATCTCCAGATAAAGTGGTAATCACACATAAAACAACTTTTGCATCACTATTGCTCCCTTCGGCAACGTCTACCACATTGCTTGTGGCATTCTACCGATCAGCTTTATTCCTCCGCTTTGGACAATCTCTCCTAATGTACCCATCCCCGTGACACTGAAAGCACTTCACACGTCCCTTGGACTTTCTATGGCGTGATTTTGATCTGCTTTTACCTCTACTGCTACTAGACCCTCGATGTTGTTCTTTACCTCGAATCGTCAATGCTTGCGCTACTCCTTGGGCTAGGCTGTCATCTCGCAACTTTCTTTACTTTACCACTCTTTAGAGAATAAGGCGGACTTTACCTCTTCTGTGGTAATTGTAGTATGCCCCTGCAATAGTGAATCAATAAAGTGCTCCCATGACTCTAGTAAAGAGGCTAACAATATCATGTCATGTTCTTTATCATCAAGTATCTTACCGGCGTTCTTTAGATCCATCATGAGTTTATTAAATTCATCTAGGTGGGTTCTGATAGATGTACCTTCAATATATCTAATTTGAAACATTTTCTTCAACATGTACAAGTGATTGTTCAAACCTTTCTTCAGTGAGTGCTGAAGTTTTGCCCATAATGTTGCGGCATCCTTCCCCTCAGCAACCTCTATTAAAATCTCATTCGACAAATTTAATAGGATTGTACTCTTTACTCTTTCCATTAGCTCTATCCTCTCAGAGGCTTTCATTATAATTGGCAACTCATCTTCACTATCCAGTGCCTTGGCCAAACCTTGGGTTGTCAATAAAGCCCACATCTTGATGCTCCATAATACAAAGTTGTTCTCCCATTAAACTTCTCAATTTCAGATTTCCTCTCAGACATAGTTGCAGTAACAGAATTTCCAGATAATAATCAAACAAGCAAAAGCTCCAATACATAGAAACGATAAGATCTTGCAAATTACGTCAACGTTAAATCACTAGAGAAATAAATGAGAAATAATAAGGACACTAGAAATTTACGTGGTTCAATATGAGTATCGGTATCTACATCCACGAGGAGAGCCAACAGCAAATAATCTACTATACTCGAAGAATAAGAGTTTACAATCGTTCACACGCTCGGGTGTTTCCCACACTTAGATTTAACCCAAAATCCGAAGTATTTATAAATAAACAACTCACTTAGATATAAACTTACGGCACAAAATTATCACGCGTTCAAACTTTAAACAAAATGCTCTACGTAACGAAGAATTCACACGTGGCTCTCTTCAGTTTGACGTGTGCAGCTTCTACGTGCAGCTTCTTTTCTTCTACATAGGGTTTTCAGCCACACGTCTCCTGGGGATGTTTGCTTTATATTTATATGTGTACCCAAATGTCAAAGTTTGACCTGGGCTCACCACTTTTTGGCTCCACGTGCAGAGGACTTCCTTCTTTCCACCATGTGCCCAAAGTCAAACTTTTGACTTTGGGCCCCACCATGGATTACCTACAGAGGAATTCGGTTCCTCCTGAAGATAAAGGAAGAGAAAACCTTTGCTCCCTTTTTGTTTTTTAATTCTATTTTATTTCCTCTTTTGTGTAGCTATAAGGAGTCCAAGAAAAGAAAAACTTCTTCATTAGAAAAATATCATCATGATCAGATAATAAGAAAATTTTTATTGAAACGAATCGCGTTTTGCAAATGCTCAAACTCAAGACATAATTTAACAAAATCATTGGACCTACAGTCAATTCATTTATTATATATGTAAATCCTAGATGCAAAAATATGCCGGAGTTGTTCCTTATTAATTGGGTGACAGTACATGACAATTTCTTGTTAGCTTGTTGATGCCAGTTGTTATATTAAAGATGAACGGAAATAGTTAGACGCGTACAATCTTCTCAAGCATATCTTTTGAAAAAAAAATAAAAATGAAAAGGACATCAGCTTTGGCTCCATAGTAAGACAATAGCAACAAAGTCTACTTATATTAGGCTTACATTGCTCTTTTAATTTTCTATTAAGCCCATATTTATTTATTGCTATTAGTTTATTATTAACTCGTTAGTTCTTCTCCATGACGTCACCCTCGTTCCCTTAATTTAGTGTTTCTTTCTTCCTCATCGTCACTTTGCACGCAACGACATCCATTTTATGGAATATTTTTCTGAGACCAAACTTTCAAGGGTTTATTATAATACGAATATTAAATGTGCAGAGGTTTCGCGATCATACTCTTTGACTGTACATACAGTAATCATTGACAAATGAAGTTATAGACTGAATTTACTAGTAAAGTATAAAAGGCTTGCTCGTGATAGGTTAAATTTTTGAGTGTATCCTTCTAAAAAAGATTTTTCATACGCAAGACATGACTTTTTAGTGTATGCCGCATTTAATTCAAAGACTGATTAGACATTGCTAGAATGTTGCAAGTGAGGCAGTGTCATTCGTAGTTAAGAACCATGGATTAGAGAGGCTAAATAGACATTTCCTTGCCAAGTATTGATGTGGAGGTGACCTAAACACAAGCTATTAGCCAAGGTTACTTCCTCTTGTTTGTTTGTGCATTTTGTATAGATAACAATATATGACGAGTTGGATTCACCCGTGAAGAATATAACTTGGGTGTTGTGCCAAATAACACTTGCAAAGAAGGCATTGTAGAACAAGTTGGTGTATGAGATCAAAGAAGAAACTGATGGCAGCAAAAGGAACAAGGGGAAATTTTTAGTAAAAGTTTTTCTCCAAATTTGTAAAACAGTTCGATGTGACAATTGCACTCCTTCTGATTATATATATATAATCAGAAGGTTTTCAAATTCTTGGTAAATAGAACTATGTTTGCAAGTTGAATGAAAGTATGTATGATTTATAATAGGCTTGTAGATGGTGCTATAAGAAATTCGACTCATTTATGTGCGATAACGAGTTCACTAGATGTGAAATAGACTATTGCTGTTACTTCAAGAAATCTAGTGGTTGCTATATTATTTGATTGTTGTATGTGAATGATATGATCACTGCAAGATCTAGCACGGGGTAGATCAATACATTGAAGCATCAAATGTCGAGGTTGGGACACCTGGAGTGCCATAACTTGGCACGGAGGGACACTTAAGTGCCATAACTTTAAAATGGTACACTTAAGTGCCAATATCGGAGTAAAATGGGACACTTAAGTGCCACTCGGCGAAAATCCGGCCAAATGGCTGACGTGGCAATTTTCCGGCGAGTTTGGTCCAAAACGGCGTCGTTTTGCACGCTGACGTGGCGGAGAAAACTCAAAAACGACGCCGTTTCGTGTCTACGTGTAAATAATAATATATAAATTAATTAAATTAGATTTAAAATATTCAAAAAATTTTAAAAAAAAAAAATTTAAAAAATTTAAAAATTAAGAAATATTTAAAAAAAAAAAAGGGTGGGGGAGGTCGAATAGGGCTGCTCCCTCGTTGCCGCCGCCTCTGCCTCCCCGCCGTCGCCAGGAAGGGCCGGCGATGGAGGGGGGAGGGTCGGCCGAGGCCGGCCCGGTCACCAGCCCCTGACGGTCGACGCGACCAACGGCGGGCGAGGCTCGCGGGCCCTCGCCGTCGGTTGGCCGGCGATGAAGTGGGGAGGGTCGGCCGGGGTCGTTGGGCCCTAACTAGGGGCCGGCGAGGCCGGCCGATTGGCGGTGAGGGCCCGCGAGCCCTTGCTTAGATCTAGGGCAAGGGTCGCAGCCCTCGCCGCGATCCGGCGAGGGCTCGCAGCCCTCGCCGTTAGTCGGCCGGGGGCCGGCGACCTCGGCCGACCCTCCCCGCTCCGTCGCCAGCCCTTCCCGGCGATGGCGAGGAGGCGGCGGCGGCGAGGGGGCCGCCCCATTCGACCTCCCCCGCCCCTTTTTTTTTTAATAATTTTTTAAAATTTTTAAATTTTCTTAATTTTATTAAATTTTTTTTTATTTTAAAATTTTTCTTAATTTTTAAAATTTTTAAAATTTTCTTATTTTTAAATTTTTTTTTTAATATTTTAAATCTAATTTAATTAATTTATAGATTATTTTTTACACGTAGACACGAAACGGCGTCATTTTTTGCGTTTTTTTCCACCACATTAGCGTGCAAAACGACGCCGTTTTGGATCAAGCTCGCCAAAAAGTCGTCATGTAAGCCATTTGGCCGGATCTTCACCGAAGTGGCACTTAAGTGTCCCATTTAACTTCAAAACTGGCACTCAAGTATACAATTTTAAAGTTATGGTACTTAAGTGTCCCTCGGTGCCAAGTTCTGGCACTTGCATTGTACTTCTGCCATCAAATGTCAAAGGAGTTTGAAATGAAGGACTTGAGAGCAGCAACTTGGCAACTCAAATTCCTGACATGAGGATCATGTGAGATAGATTAGAAGGATTTAAAAGTTGTCTCAAGAAAAGTGCATTTGAGAAGGTGCTGGATAGATTAGAGTTTGTTCTACAAAACCCAAAAGAATACCTTAGAGAAGTCACTCTAACCTCTTGAAGGATTAGTCATTAAAGACATATGAAGAGCGGGAGGATATTATAAATTATTGAGATATATCCTTTGATTCTTTATATCTCTCAAAATTATGCATATATCTCCATTGATTGTGTATATCTCTGATTAATTTATAATTAATAAAGTTTGTAAATAGGCACATGGACTCTTCATTATGGCACATAGAGACACACTGAGATATACAGCAATTTCAATATTCTCTCTTCCACGGTATTCATTATATGTTAGCTTGTTGACGCCGGTTGCAATATTCAAGATGAGCGGAAACCATTTCATGCATGCTATCTTCTCGAGCATGATTAAAGACAAGGGAAAGGACATCAGCTTTAGCTCCGTTCAAAGACACCGTCTTATCAAAGTCTACTTTCCCCAGGACCACGTCGATCTTCTTATGGATTATTCACTCATAGTTTTATGTGTTGCTAACTCTTGCTTGTTTATCCATTTCCTCTCCATTCCGTCATCCTCGCTCCCTCAATTTTGTTTTTCCCTTGCGGTCATTTTGCATGTAACGACCACAATTTTGAGGGTTTAAAAAAAAAAAAAACCAAACTTTCAAGGTTTATTATGTTATGAGTATTTAATCTCTGGGTGTTTCGCGATCATGCTCTTGGACAACGTATATAGCTTTCTTTGACAAACGAAGTTGAAAACTGAAGTTATTAGTAAAGAATAAGGGGCTTGGCTGTGTTAGGTTAATGGCTTGAGTGTTTCCTCCTACAAAAAGATTTTTCACACGTAGGCTGTGATATTTTAGTATGCGCCGTATTTAATTAAAGACTGATTAAATATTACTTGAATAAGAGTCTCTCATTCATTACTGAAGTCAAGGATTCGAAACCCACAATTGCTAGCGTTATAAGTGGGGGGCCATGGTGGTGGGGTCCTATGCTAATCTCCCCCGAGGTATAGTCGTCCGGTCCAGGTGCCGTCTAGGCATTGTAGGACCATGGGACCCCGAATAGCATAAGCGAAAGGGGGCTCGGCGGATCCCCGGTCACAAAAAAAAAAAAAAAAAAGAACCTATGCATTAGAGAGAGACATGAACCTATTCATTTGTAGTTAGGTTACATGCCAAGTATTGATTAGGAACTTGACCTAAACACGAAGTTATTAGCTCAATTTATTACCTATTACCAATGGCATCTATATAGCCAATGTCACTTCCATGATGATGAAAGATGTTTTTTGAACTCATTTTGTCATATAGTGTGATAGATAGTTATCAAAATTCAAAAAAAGGTGGAAGAAGACCACATGTATATAATATATATATAAACCTTATAGATAAGTGATGTGGGATACTTTAATGCCTCTCTCATATAGGAGCCAAAGTAGGAGAGGATTTGACAAACAGGGGGGTGGCGCATGCGAAATAAACTAAGGCAGAACTTGGTGGTTATACCACGTTAAAATGTCCAACCCAAAGCATAAGCTCATGAGGCGAGGCAAGCCAAATGTATCTAGGAGCACACGATCTCCATAAACAAGCGATGATGTGGGGTACTTTAACATCATGAATGAATGACTTTTAAAATTCTTAGAAGGGCACATCAAACAAAGACTCAGCTTTACGGAGTTTTTGAGTGATCAACAATCTATTAAAAATCAAAATGATGTTGCTTTAATTTTAAGGGAAGAAGCTGGAATTGCATCCCTAGAATTTGGCTACTTTCCTTTTAGGTAATCTTTTCGTGGATCAACCAATACGTTTAAATCTCCTATCTATCAAAGATTTGTATCAAGAAATTAGAGATGCTGAAGGTAGAAGAAGCAAGTTTCCTTAGCCCAAGTTCGAAGTGTATTCTAAGATCATCTCATACTACACACACTCGTGTGCACGGAGAGAGAGAGAGAGAGAGAGAGAGAGAGAGAGAGAGAGAGAGAGAGAGAGAGTAAACAAGGTTATCATATTTAAATTATAAATCACGCTGTCATTTTAAAGTTTAAGCTTTTAGATCAATTGACAGTGATCCCCCAAAATTGCACAAATACACTAATAAAATATCCTCGGTATGAAGAGCAAGTGCACTAAGCACAGCGGTTGCTCCGTGAATGACCTAAAGATACAAACCCGTCGCAACATACATGTATACTCTTCCTTAACCCCCCCTTAGTCATAAGTTACAGACTGGAAAAACCATCAGCGACTAGTTCCTCGCTCTCTTCCCCTTGTCAAAACGCAGGATCGGGTCGTCCTCGCGGAAGAGCCGCTCAGTGTTGAGCATGGTGAGCAGGATCAGGCCGAGGAGGACCAGGAACGAGAGCGCCGACAGCACGATCATGAGCCCCGAGGCAATCGGACCCTTCACCTCCTGCGCATACTCCGACGACGCCAAGGCGAGGAAGGTCAGCGGGAACGAGTACGCCCACCATGCGACGTTGAATTTCCTCATCGACTTCTTGAAGAGCGCCGGTCTGCATGCCTGTTTCGACACCACCACAAGACAAACTTAGTTCAATAATTTATAACAATTTACCCAAGATTAAAGAACGCATGTCAACTGAAACCCTAATTTATTGGTCATACCCGATATTGCGTCATCTCTTAAAAAAGTAGCTGGCGTAAGATGTATATATTAAAGATTTTTGGAGGTATAAATTAATAAAGGATGAGTATTTTGTAATTGGGGTCAAAAGTCACGCAAGAAAGTTGCGTAAAACAGTTGCCTTAATCGAGGGGGAAATTTTAGTTTATTGAATGTTTTTCTCGAGTGGGCTTGACATTTTAGACCCTTAAACTATGGTACGATCACGATCATAGAAAAATATGTACCACGTGGTTTTTTCCTAGTCACTCCAAGTTATGAAATTTCCTTGTCTAAAGAAAGGAGAGATTGGTGGTTTTTTTCCTAGTCACTCCAAGTTATGAAATTTCCTTGTCCAAAGAAAGGAGAGATTGGTTGAGCTCGATGACTAAGTTTGTCCACTTCGACATCAGATATCAGATGCGCACCACTTCAATTTTCAGGAAAAATTTGCTTAGATGCACACCACTTCAATTTTCGGGAAAAATTTGCTTGGATAAGCATCTTCTACTACAACTTGGAAGATTTTAGGTAAATATTTAGACTTTATCTAATGATGGGTCGGCACGATTTCAATCCCCGGATCGATACCAGATTCTCATGTCTCATTCTAAAGGATAGCTCCCTTTCATTTTTTACTTATGTCCCTCTGTTTGTCTATTAAAAATTTGATGGAGTTAGAAAAGTTAGTCGTCATGATACAATCTATTATTGTAATCTACCAAGTTATAAGTATTTTGGAGAAATGGTTTGGGAGAACTTTCGCCAGATCACCACTTCAAAGCTTAGTCATGATACTAGTCGGTTGAAGATATTATCTTATGAAATGCTATATAAATAATGAATTTAACCTAGACGTACCACGACACCTACTACATCGAAACTCGAGAGATCAGCAACCCTGCACAGATTTTTCTGTACTGTGATTAGTTGCAAATGAGCCTGTTGCTGCAGCATGAAAGATTTGCGTATCAACTAGAGAGACGAAGGGAAGGGAAGGTAAGTGCTGATTACCAGAGAGGTGAACAGAAAGAGGGAGAGGAAGAAGAGCATCTTCGACCCGATGTCGAACTCGCCGGCGATGGACTTCCAGGCGACGCTCGCCTTGCTCGGCGCGGCGAAGAACAGGAAGAACACAGGCCTCAGCATCGCCGGCAGCTTGTCCCCGCCGGACAACCGCTGGTACAAGGTGACGAACAGCACCAGGTAATGCGCCATCCCCAGCGAGAACATGCAGACCGCGGTCTCGCGCCACCCCATCTCGGCCGCGGCCCGCGCGCCCACCAGGTTCCCCACCACCGAGAGCTGGCTCGTCGGGTTGGCCACCATCGAGAGGAACCGCCTCTCGGTCGTGAACCACTGCCCGTAGACCTTTACGTCGAGCAGGATCACGGGGACCGCGAAGGCCCACCAGAGGACCAGGTACAACGTCGTCTTCGGCAGGTCCGACGTGAAGTCGGCCGCCTCGAGCAGCACGAGCCACGCTATCCACGGCGCGAACAGGTAGTTCGCTCCGACGTGGTGCTGGAACTCCGCCCTCACCAGGCCAAAGTGAAAGAAACACCGGAGAATATAGAGGAACGAGAGGGAGATCTGGACCAGCAGGGCGAAGCCCCAGAAGATCACGAACGTCATGTGAGGGATCACATGAGAGAGATGCTCGAGAGGCAGCGAGTCGTCGGGCGTCGGCGACGGGCGGCGGAGGATCTTCCACAGCAAGGCCTGGCTCGCGAGGGAGAGGCTGATGCGGAAGTAGCCGGCGTGGAGCCGGGTCAGGATGGACGACTTGAACGTCTTGGCGACGGGGACGAGGTGGTGCTCGGGGGTTCTCGCGCGGGAAGGGTCGATCACCGGCTGGAGCGGCGGCTCGTATTCGATCTCTGATGCCATTCGACGACACCAGAGGTTGCGGTGGCAAAAGGCGTTGTCTCCTCTAAGGTATGTTTGGACGCTTTGGGTTACGAGGTCTTGACGATATATGTTGAGAAGTGTGTGGAAGGTTTATATAGAAAATCAAGTCGAGTACGGAACGAGTTTATAGTTTTTCTTTTGGATTTGTCCTTTTATTTTGATTTTTCGGTGACGTTTAGGCGAGCAACTTGGCCTCGGTCTAATGGATTTTCAAGAATATATGCCGAGGGCAGGGCGAATGGAAATGGACGTTTCGCACGGGAGGAGATCCTCCCGCCCTTAGGTTGAGTATTACCGCCCCTTTCATTTCATGTCGAATCATGATGACAAGACAATTGCTTGCTTTTGTTTCTGCTCCTTCTTTCTTTTTCTTTGAGGATCCAAGTTATCTTGATTTTAAATGTCGAGATCATATGCATGTGAGATACACCGAGTTCCAAGATATGCTGCCGGCGATCTGACACCTGCCGTTCGAGCTCGACCGCATTGCTCAGCAGCCGCTCTCCCCCATTTCCTCCACCACCTCCACACCGTTACCCAACCGCTGATCATGATAAGCCCGAGCTGGTGAGCTTTGGAGATCTCAGGCTCAACGGGGCACGCAATTTTCCTAGGGTTTTTTCTTTATAAACTCATATTCGAAATATAATTTAACATTTTCTTTTATTGTCGGAATTGTTAAATTGTTCACATGTCGTGATCGCAAACATAAAGGGGGAAAGAAATTTGCACTTTCAAACTATCATTGTCATGTCATGATCATGATATATGTAATTATCATTACATTTCATGAATCACTTTCACGATAACATTACTCACGGAAGGCTTTGTCCATGTCATGGTCATCGTCTACCATTCAACATGATATGATTATGTCACTTTTCATTGCTTTCGTCTCAATAACTTTCTCCCTTGCAAATCGACGATTGAATTCAAGGATTCGAGTGAGCATTTGTGAATTTCTTACTATTGACCAAAAAAAAAAAAAAAAAAAAAAACACACTTAGATAATGGGACAAAGATTAGTCAAAAGACACCGGCCCAACGCAGGCCTAGGGACGTGTCTAGCCTACCAAACACTTTAGGATCAGCAGAAATTGGGCCAGCTCATATATGGGTCCATTAAGGGCCCTCTTATTATAATAATTAGAATGTTCGTAAAATTTCAATTAGGGAATACCCGAATCAGACTTTGAGATGTGAAAATACGCTGTTTTTAAAGAATTATTGGCTCCACAATGTTACTAAAGGTTAATGACAAAAATCCTCCAAGATATAATAAAACCTTAATAAGAATACTAGATGATAATTTTGGCATTTCTCCAAAAATTCAAATAAAAGCTGTACTTTTAGAAAGAAAAATTGACAAGAAAAAAATGTGAAATGGAAAATGACAAATTTATATTAGTCTTTAAGAATATATGCAATCCTGCAAGAAAGATTGCATTGTAAATAGATGCTTTCTCAAAAGACAGTGAAGAACATTTCCAAAGTTGTAAGAACACCTAATAACTAATAGGTAGAAGAAATAAAATTCAAAATTAAATAACAAAAAAATAATGGTAATTCTATTGAGAACAATCACATTGTTTCGATAGGACACAAATGCTATTTGATAATTATAAATTCAAATTTAATAAATAAAAAATAATGATTGTTGAGTAGTGCCAAATTTTGTCTTTGTGCACTCACAAGTGGGTCTATTAAGGTCCAGCCCACTAAGCCCATCATTTTCATTTGTAAGAATTGAAGACTTCAATTGGCCTACACACTCCCATTTATTTTATAGGGATGGATAAGTGCAATAAAAGTTCTAAAACTTGTCACAAAAATACAATTGAGTCCTAAAGCTTACAAAAAGTGCAATCAAGTCCTAAAACTTGTTAAAATGTTTCAATCGAGTCCTAAAATTAACACCGTTAAATTTTTCTAACGGAAAATGCTGACGTGGCACGAACGTGGCTTTTTATAGTCATTTTTCTCTCCTACGTTGTGAATAGTTAAAAAAAAAAATTCCACGCATGCAAACGACATCGCGTCCTGCTTTCTTCTTCACCGTCGTGTTCCCCCCCCCCTCCGTCTCTTTCCTTCCACTATTCCCGAGTGTCCCCTTCCCAGGCGTCTCTTTTCCTTCTTCATTGTTTGAATCACATGTCTTCTTCTTCTTCTTCCCAAAATCGTCTGAACTCAAAGCCCAAACTCATGTCATCGTCTCGTTTCCTTTAAACGAAATTGACGCTCGATCTCCCTTTGAACCCTAAGCCCCAAATCAAATTTGACGATCTGCAATTCTCTTGCAATTTGGGTCCCCTCCCAAGTTAAAGTTCGATGCCCATCATTATTTGGAGTTCATAGAGCTCGAGTTCGACACTTGTCGTGAGTTCGTATTCTTTTCTTTGACGAGTGCGAGTTCGTGTGAAGACCTCTCTTGCGAGAGTCTCGACATCTCAGCAGCGAAGCGAGTGGTGTCGAGGATGACGACAGGGTCGGCGATGGCGATGGCGACTCCTCCTCACACAGGTCTCGCTCTCTGCATTATAGCATTTGGTTGTTTTCCATTCTCCAATACTAGTGACAGATTAGACCGTTGATGTAATATAACGTAAGTTATGGTTGTCTATTCATCCAGTGCATATGAAAAGAGAGATGTTTTTTGGAGATTGAAAACATCTCCTAATTCTCTCAAGTAAACACATTGCATTATGCAGAAGTTACTTATATCAAGATGTTATGAAGG
Organism: Eucalyptus caleyi; assembly: GCA_014182885.2. Lineage (NCBI taxonomy): Eukaryota > Viridiplantae > Streptophyta > Magnoliopsida > Myrtales > Myrtaceae > Eucalyptus > Eucalyptus caleyi. Next base: position 54,046,396 of record CM024470.2, read on the forward strand.
AATCATAATATAGCTAATATACTTCTATTAGGTTCCTATAATACGAAGACCAGAAGAATGAGGGCGCCAACATTTGAATCAAGTGGCGTAACTCCTAATGAGGTAAACTTGGAGCCAACATGTTATTGTGGTCTTCAATCACCAATTCTTATGACAAAGAAAAGGAAAAACACAGGAAGAATGTTCCATGGATGTGCTAAGTTTGATAGTCCAAGTTGCTGCAATTTCTTCATGTGGGTTGATCCAAAGATACCAAATCATGTGAGGGACAAATAGTTGACCTCCTTGAAAGAAATCAAGCATTGTGTGAATCAAGCCAATTGAAGCATGATGAAGTCGATGTGAGCTCATTGCTAGCTAAAATGAAGACTCAAAATGTGAAAAATAGACGTTTAAAGGAGGAGCTCACAAGAGTAAAGAAAGAAAAGATGCTATATCAATCGGCATTCATTCTATGCATGTGTTATATTGATGTATTGGTTATATGTAATGCGATGGGAATTTTCTAAGTTTTCCATAGTACCTTGTTTCTAAGTTTGTAAGTTTGAACACTAGTTGTGAATAATTGAGATGGGAATGAAATCTGATTTGAGTTTGTAGTTTGCAAGACCGATTGCTTGCCATGCGAGAAATTACTTTTGCATTGAAAAATGTTGCTTGATTTGTGTGCTTGTCAATAGCAGTATATGAGCTATTGCCACCATAATACATTTGTAACTTCGAAAAAAGGTGATGACTCTCTTATTATGCAATCGAGATTGTTAATTGGTGATTTCTTCATGATTTTAATAACGAGCTTGCCTCAAATGGAATGTGTCAAAAACCAAGTGAAATCAAAGTAGTCATCTACAATACCTAAGTTATCTAATCAAATCTTCCATGAATCATCTAACACAGACCACAGAGACCACCCAAAGCAAAACCCCATCATCTAAAATGAAAAATTAGCAATAAGAGGTGGTGGTATCGGTTACCATTAATGCCCTCAAGGGAGTCGAGAAAAAGGTATGGGAAAGAAGATGACAAAAGTATTGGAAGAATGAAAATTCTTCATAGCCAATTTCAGTAATCACCTATTAACAATCCTAAAGAGCAACTACTTTCGTGCATTATCCAAACCAAAACCAAGCATCCCACATAATTCCTTGAAACACGATTCATTGACAAAGCAACATGCTTACATTTTGAGTGCACAAAAGGTTTTGTTCAACAAAATGCTTGCACTTTCAAAGCACAAAAGATTCTATGCACAAAAGCTACATGTCTCATACATAAAAGTAGCTAATAATTGACATAAATTCACCTAACACCAATTTTAGCAAAACATATCAATCCAATATGATGGTCCCCGGTGGTCCAGTAGGTTCAGCCTTCACTTTATTCATAATTGTGGCGCTTTTTATAAAATATGGTCTTGCAGCAATAGGCTTTGGAGGAGTTGTTATAGCCTGAGATGACTGAGCTTAGGAACTGGCCTTAGGTTGCAATAGTGGCTTTAGCTTCACCGCAATGTGTTTTCGAGTAGCTGCTGCTACATGATATGATTGAGGTTGGGAACTGGTTTCGAATTGTGATGGTGGCTTTGGCTTCATTGCAACATGCTTTCAAGGAGCTAATGTTACATGAGATGATTGAGGTTGAGAACTTGCCTGGGGTTGTGATGGTGCATTTCGCTTTATACCAAGATACTTCTGAGCTATTATAGCCTGAGATGACTGAGTCTGGAGACTGGCCTCAGGTTGCAATAGTGATTTTGGCTTCATTGCAACGTGCTTTTGAGGAGCTAATGTTGCATGAGATGATTGAGATTAGGAACTTGCCTGGGGTTGTGATGGTACCTTTCGCTTTATACCAAGATGCTTTTGAGCCATTGTAGCCTGAGATGACTTAGCCTGGGAACTGGCCTAATGTTGCGATAACGCCTTTGGCTTCATTGCAATTGCTTTCGAGGAGCTACTATTGCATGAGATGACTGAGGTTGGGAACTAGCCTTGGGTTGCAATAGTGGCTTCGGCTTCATCACAATGTGTTTTCGAGGGGCTGCTGATGCATGATATGACTAAGGTTGGGAACTCGCTTGGGGTTGTGATGGTGCATTTTGTATTACAACAACATGCTTTTGAGGACAAGTTCTTAATTGTTCAGGTTGTGCACTAACTTGGGAATGCACCATTGCTGTTGACGTAGCTCTTGAAACTACCCCTTTGTCCGGTAGGTTAAAGATTCTTGCACCAGTTGTATTAGGCTACATAATAATGATCATGTTTTTAGCTTAAGGAGATAAGCAATTGCTATTGGAAAATTTTAAAAATATTACTCACCTTAAGAATATGAAGGTTTGTCATAGGATTTGCGTCAACAGCCTGTTAACACATAAATTTTGCCATTTTACTTAAAACTTAATAGCATTAAAAGTTAGGAATTAGTCGCTAAAAAGAAGGAAAAAAAGTGATAAAGATTAAAAAAAAAAAAAAGAAACAACAAAACAACAAAACAACAAAAAAAAGAGAAAAAGAAAAAAAACGGCTAGAGGTCGGGTCGGGCCGGATCTGGCATTAGCCCTGCCCGCTGCTTACCTCTCTTTCCCTTGCATGGCCTAAGCCGGTTTCCCTTTTGGCCTAGCCCACGCCAGCCTCCGTCCTCCTCCAGCTTATTTCGCACGTGAAACTTGCAGAAAGCAAAAGCAACAGCAGGGTAGGCGTGGGAAACCATCAGAGAGACAATAGAGAGCAAGGCAGGCGTGGGAACTTGCAAGGGAAAAGACAAGAGAGAGCTTGAGAGTGAGAGCTAGAGATCGAGAGAGAGCTCGAGAGAGAGGGAGGGTGAAAGAGGGAGAATGAGAGGAAGAGAAGGAGGGAAGAGGGAGCTGGTGCAGGCTTGCCGTTGCTGTTCCTACCGTTGCTGCCACCGCTGTTGCCCGACCGACGCCGACCACCGCTGTCTCCCCGAAACCCAGATCTAAAGTAGAGGCGCCGTGTGGAGGAGGCCAGATCCAATAGGAGAGGTTGCAGAATGAAAGCCGGAGAGAGGGAGAGAAACTAGAGGACGTGTCGTCAATGCTACCCAACGCTGTCCGAGCCGCCGCCCTCCGACCTTGATGCCATCCGAGCCGCTACCCTCTGACCTTGACGCCATCCGAGCCGGTCGCCAAGCCCTCTTGTCGTGTGACCTGCAATACCCGCCGTTGTTTCTGCCTACCACCACTACTCCCACTCCCCTCACCGTGCCATCGCCGCTCCTGCAACCATCTCCTCTGCGACAACTGCCACACCAGTAGTCCGATCTCTCCGCCTCCGTCGTAGCACCAGCCCCAGCATCGTCGCCCCTTGCTACCCACAGCCGCCGCTCGCCACGTTGCCGCCACCGTTGACACAGAGCCACCAGAGAGGAGGCACAAAACCGGGTCTTGGCCAGGTAGGGCGAAAGCTCCATCGGGTAAGGTTTTGAGCAATCCAGGCCGGGTATATCAGGGTTGGATTTGGGCTGTTTTTACTACGTGGGCTTGTAGACTTTATTTTAAAAATTAGACTAGACTAGGCATGCACATCAAGCCTAGCCCGGCTGGTTTCTGCTGGTTTGGGTCGTGCGGCCTGGCTTGGTCCAGGCTCAGGCTGTTTGGCTTGATGCGGTCCGAGCTCAAGCCTCTTTTCAACAAACCGGGTTGGACCCAACCCGGGGATCCAACCCGGGTCGTTTTAATATATTATAATAATATTTTTAAAAAGATAAAAGTATAATAATATAAAAAATAAAAATTCAAAAATTCAAAAATGTAGGGTTTGGTTGTAAATTGCCATGTTTTGCCTCCTTAGTGTAATTAGGTCTTTATTTGCTTGTGCATTGATTATATCACGTGTTTAATTTGCATATTTGATAATGTTTAATTGCACTTGTTCAATTTTACTGCAATTAGAATCTTGGTAGCTGTGGTTATTATTTTAATAATTGGGCACCCGCATGATCACCTCATATGTTAGTGGATATGTATAAAATCAATCCAAACTGCCTGATAAAAATATTTTCTATTAAAATGAACAAGATTAGGTACCGAAAGAGCACTAATTGATCAATTAGTGTAATCAAGTCCCCGACCCTAGATTCTTTGGTTGCATAGAAAGCGAGGTACACTCTCATGCCTCACTTGATTTCTAACCGACCCTAATAGGCTAGTGGCGACTATTTTTTTGCAAAATTCTTAAAAAAAATACCCCAACGTCACGTGAGGTATAGGCTTGGGAGAGCTCGTGCCTAATTATGGGCCATAGGCCTGTCCTTTAGATAATACCCCTAAATCTAGTCTCTCCCCCCGAGGGTAGGTCGCGACACGCCCAACCCTACCATTTTCATCCTCTTGGCTTGTGATTCTCTTTGTATCATGTCATTTTCAATGGCAGGTCTTTTAAATTGAAAATAATAAAAAAATTCATTCGACATGAGAATGTAGTCACAATACATGTATGCTTGGGGATTGAGGTATTACTCACTGGAATTTTCTCAGGTCTATCCTTAGCCATTACATTAGCCGGTGCACAATAAATGTCTTTCCCTTGATCAGAATGAACTTCATCAAAAACATTGGCCTCACCACTACATCCTCTTACATCAGCAATAGCCATGCATCCTATATGGACTGTTGTAGTGGCACTACATCCCTTTACATTTGTACTAGCACTACACCCTCTTACATCTACACTGACCTAAGCAAAAGTATTAACATGCCCACTATTGTCTTGTATTGAATTTGCCTTTGCAGAAGCATTGGCATGGCTTTTGGATTCTCCTTTAGTTACGCTTGTTGTTGCTTTAGCTTTAGCCTGAATATATATATTCATAATTACTAAATTGGAACCTTGACATATAAAAATTACAATAATTGTTAGATGACAACTTATATATCTTTTTTCCAAGCCTTAGTTCAATGGAATTAGCCTGAGATTGAGCATGAGCTTCAGCTATACTTGTATTGGCATGAGCATTGGATGTACATACATTGACTCGAGTATTGCCTGAGAAGTGTTGGAGAAATCCTCTTGAAGTATTTTGAAGCTGACAAAACGTTTCCATCAGTCTAGTTTGAAGGTTTGCAGACTCTGCTATTTAAAGTCTGAAGACCTCCGGACAGCCAGACTCAAGACTCAAAGTCTATCCTCATTGACAGTCTCTAATCCGTTGAAGAAAGGTTACCTAGAACTAGATGTTTTGTTAGGGGCTTGACCTTATCAACTGGAGAAGATCTCGTGGCTGGAATAGACACAACTGAATCCTTTGATTGATCGAGATTGACTCGAAGATTAAGGAATCGATGATTGCCTAAATATTCTCGGAAGGTTCTACTTATGGAAACCGAGATCCTGATTGTATGGGCGAACAGGATTGATGGGCTATCGACACGTTCCTTTAATAGCCCGAATGATCTTCCTAATTGATTCCATCCAACGGGTAGATTGGGGGAATTCCTTTAGTAAGTGCCAACGGGTATGATGGCATAAAGGAGTATATAAGGAAGACGTTCTAAGTTGTTGAGGTGTGCGCGATAGAAGAATTCCAAAGTCTGAAGCTCCCTATTGTTTAGACAATTCCTTTGAGCGAATACTTGTATACTAAAGAGAGTCTATATTTGTGAGAAACCTTGAGGAGGTGTGATAGAACATTTACACTGTGGAATCAAGGAAAAGCTGAGCTGTAACTTCTCTTTTGTTCATAGTGAAATTCAGCCGGTGAGCTGTCAGTGCGGAAGAGTGGACGTAGGCTTGGAATAAGCCGAACCACTATAAACCCTGTGTTCAATCTTCTCTTCCTTACTCTCTTTACTTTGATTGTAAATCATTTTGTGAACTCTTTTCTATCGGCTGCCTAGAATCGCTTCCGTATCTCGATAAATTGTTTGTGCACCTATTCACCCCCCTCTAGGTGCTTATACTAGCTATCTCAATTGGTATCAGAGCTCGTGTACTCACTTTGTTTGAAGTGTTTTACTTCAGAATAAAAGATCCATGGCTAGTATGTTGGCTCCAGGGCTGGTAGAAGGGCAAAGCAACACCAGACCGCCTTACTTTGATGGAAAGGACTACAACATATGGAAGAATAAGATGAAGGCGTTCTTAAGATCAAAGGATCCTTTGGAATAGGACGTTGTAGAAAAAGGAATCATTCCTAAAGCTGCATCTGTCTCAGAAAGAGGAAATGACACTGTTGAATCCAGCGAAATGAGTCAGGAAGAGATAATCAAGAGACAAGCTCTTGATGCAAAAGCAATTTACTCTTTATATTGTGCTTTATCACCTACTGAATATAACAGAATATCTTCTTGTGATACAACCAAAGAAGTCTGGGATAGATTACACATTACCTATGAAGGAACCGATCGAGTGAAAAAGATAAGAATCAACATTCTTCTCGGTCAATACGAAGCCTTCAGAATGAAACCAGGAGAATATATAACTGACATGTTTAGTCGTTTTACAGAAATCGTGAATGGTCTTGAAAATCAAGGTCATCCAATTTCTGATCCCATGAAAGTAAACAAGCTACTGGGTGGACTCTCCAAGGATTGGAATCACATTAAGACCTCAATCAAAGAAACTCAAAGAATCATGCCACTGTCTGTCGATGAGATGGTTGGGACCCTTCAATCTTATGAAGTGGAACGAATCAATGAAGACAAAGATCCCAAAGGTAAGAAATCAATTGCATTAAAATCTAATGATGATTCTGATGTAACAAATTCTGAAGACGACATGGATGATGAAGAACTTGCTCTCACGATAAGAAGATTCAGAAAGCAGAATAGAAAAGGAAGAAGATTCAATTCAAGGAAACAAAGTTTTCAAAAGCAACAGACCAAGTCTGTTGAAGATGATGAATCAAACAAAGATGTAGTCTGCTTTGAATGCAAGAAAAATGGACACATTAGACCCAATTGTCCTCTTCTGAGGAAGAAGAAAGGAAAAACTGAAAGGTATGGAAAGGCTCTCAAAGCTGAAACCTGGAGTGATACGGAGTGTGAAGATAGTGATGATGATTATGCCAACATATGTCTAATGGCACAATCAGACTCAGAATCAAACTCCGAGACTGATTCAGACTCAGAAAGTGAATTCGAGGTAAGTAATTTCAAAATCCCTATTAAAGTTTCAAAATACATTGATGAATTATGTTTTAGTCTTAAGACTTCTCTTAAAAGAATTTCTGAACTCAAAAAGGAAAATTCTACTTTAAAACAACAAGAGAATGTTTTGAAAGAAAAAGTGAAATGCTTAGACCGGGATGTTTCTTCTCTCAAAGAAAGTGAAGATAATCTTTTGAAAGAAAATGCATTTTTGAAAAATGTTATTTCAAATATTTCCAAAAGATTTTCTCTAAGATCTAAAAAAACTGGAGAAAATACTTTCTATTCAAAGACCTTATTTTAATAAATCTAGTTTAGGAATGACTGCTGAAACCATTCCTTTAATCGATTTTCCTAAAGTAAAAGAAAGAATTAAACAAAGACCAACAAGGAATGCTTACAAAAATCATTTTGAAAGGACCTTTGTAAAACCAGTAGGTCGTAATGATCTTAGATGTTCAAAATGCAATAATGCATATCATTTTGAGAAAGAATGTCCTATGGCTTGGAGACTCACAATAAAGTCTCGGGCAAAAACCGTATATCGACTAACTCAAAAGAACCCAAGAAAATATGGGTACCAAAGAAAGCTTGAGTTTCTTTTTAAATGCAGGTCACTATCAAGAAAAATGTGAAATGGTACCTGGCTAGTGGATGCTCGAGACACATGATAGGAGATTCAAATTGTTTCATAAAGCTTGTTCAAGTGAATGGTAGAAAAGTCTCATTTGGAGGAAACAACAAAGGAAAAATAGTGAGATTTAGAATTGTAATGATTGGGAACCTCACAATAAACAATGTTTCTTTAGTTGAATGGCCCAATTACAATCTGCTCAGTATCAGTCAACTTTGTGATGCCGGTTTCAAAATCAACTTTCAAGAGGGTATTTGTTCAGGAACCATTAAAGACTCTACTCAGTCTTTCATGGGTCGAAGACATGGAAATATCTACCTCTTAGACGTGAAACCAGATAAATCGCAATGTCTAATCTCAATCCAAGATGAAGCAAACTTATGGCACAAAAAGCTTGGGCATATCAACATGAAGCAGATAGCCAAAATCTCAGCAAAGAAGCTTGTTCGTGGTCTACCCAATTTATCATACCAAAAGTCTGATCTATGTACACCATGTATATTGGGAAAACAGGTAAGAAATTCCTTTAAGCCAATAAATCAAGTTTCCACTAACCGTGTATTGCAGCTCTTGCATATGGATCTCTTCGGACCAACAAGAACGCAGAGCATTGAAGGTAAGAAATATTGCCTAGTAATTATGGATGACTACTCGCGATTTACTTGGGTATATTTCTTAGCAAGTAAGTCTGAAACTTTCTCTTACTTTGAAAAATTTGCTAAGAATGTTCAAAATGAAAAGGGGTATGTTATTTCAAGCATAAAAACAGACCATGGAGGTGAATTTGAAAATCAAGATTTTGCTAAATTTTGTGACGAATCTGGTTTACAGCATTTGTTCTCTTCTCCATATACTCCAGAGCAAAATGGAGTTGTGGAAAGGAAGAATAGATCTCTTCAAGAAATGGCAAGAATTCTCTTAGTTGAAAGCAATAATTCTTTACGGTTTTGGGCTGAAGCGGTTTCAACATCATGTTATATCATCAATAGAGTTTTTCTAAAGCCTATTCTAGAAAAAAAAAAAAAAAAAAAACCCCTATGATTTCAAAGAAAAGAAGCCCATTGTTTCATATTTTCATGTATTTTGATGCAAATGTTTCATATTGAAAAATGAAAAATGATCGAGTTGGTAAGTTTGAAGAAAAGTCAGATGAAGGCATCTTCCTTGGATATTCAACCACAAGCAAATGTACAGAGTCTACAACAAGAAGACTCAAACTGTGGAAGAATCAATGAATGTCAAATTCCAAGATTCTATACAAAATGAATCTATTCAGACTCATTTTGAAGAGACTGAATCTGCTCCAGACTCTACAAAGTCTAATTCTCAAGAAGCAGCTCGGACTTTGAAGGACCAAGAAACAAGTGACTGTTAAAGATTCTAGTGAAGGAAGTGACCATCAATCGATAAATTAACCAAGAATCGGAAACATAAGTCCAAATCATCCCAAAGATCTTATTATTGGCGACATCAATGAAGGAATCCACACAAGATCCAAAAGGCAAGAAGAGTCTAGTGCTGTGGCTCTTATTTCTGAAATAGAACCCAGGAGCATAGAAGAAACTTTATCCGATGAAAGCTGGATTGAAGCTATGCAAGAAGAACTCAAACAATTCAGAGTTAATGATGTCTAGGAGCTGACTCCTAAACCAAAAGGTAAATCAATTGTTGGAGCTAAATGGGTTTTCAGGAACAAGATGGATGAGAAAGGAAAAGTCATAAGAAACAAGGCTAGACTCGTGGCCAAGAGATACACACAAGAAGAAGGGATCGACTATGACGAGACTTATGCACCGGTAGCAAGGTTAGAAGCAATTCGTTTATTACTTGCATTTGCTTGTCATAAAAATTTCAGGTTATTTCAAATGGACGTCAAAAGTGCTTTCCTAAACGGTTTCATCCGTGAGGAAGTCTATGTGGAACAACCACCAGGGTTTGAAGACCCAAAGAAACCAGACTCAGTATTCAGACTCAAAAAGGCCTTGTGTGGCTTAAAGCAAGCACCTCGAGCTTGGTACGATAGATTAAGTAAGTTTTTAATTCGAAATGGATTTGTTAAAGGTAAAGTAAACACTACCCTTTTTATTAAAAGAGAAAGCAAAAGCTTTTTACTTGTTCAAATATATGTGGATGATATTATTTTTGGATCTTTTAATGAAAGCTTGTGCAAGAAATTCTCTAAGACTATGTAGGATGAATTTGAAATGAGCATGATGGGTGAGTTAACCTTCTTTCTCGGGCTCCAAGTGAAACAACTTGAGGAAGGAACTTTCATTCATCAAGAAAAGTATGCAAATGATTTTGTCAAAAAGTTTGGACTGGACAATTGCAAAAAGGCTGAAATACCAATGTCAAGTTCCTTGAAGATAGAAAAAGATGAAGGAGGAAAGAAAGTCGATCAAAAGCTGTACAGGAGTATCATCGGATCACTTCTTTATCTTACTGCCTCTAGACCTGACATTCTGTTTAGTGTTTGCATTTGTGCCAGATTTCAATCAGACCCAAAAGAATCTCATTTGAATGCTGCGAAGCGTATTATCAAGTATATTTCATCAACATCAAGCTTTGGTCTCTGGTATCCAAAAAAGGGAGACTTTACTCTTCTTGGATATTCAGACGCAGACCTTGCTGGATGTAGAGTCGATAGAAAGAGCACCTCGGGTACTTGTCAACTACTTGGAGGCAGGACAGTGTCTTGGTTTTCAAGAAAGCAAAGTACAGTAGCTCTCTCTACAGCAAAAGTAGAGTATATAGCTCTCGAAAGTTGTTGTTCACAAATTATGTGGATAAAACAACAGTTAAGAGACTTTGGAATTGAAGACTCATGCACGAAGATTAATTGCGACAACACCAGCGCTATAAATCTCACCAAAAATCCGATTCTCCACTCAAGAGCAAAGCACATAGAGATTCGACATCACTTTATTAGAGACCATGTTCAAAATGGAAATGTTTCAATTCAATTTGTTGACTCAAAGAATCAACTGGCGGATATATTCACAAAGTCTTTGGAGAAAAATCAATTTGAGTCTATCCGTACCAGACTCAACATTTTGAGGTATAAGGAAATCAAAGTCTAAAGATTTTCAGACTCAGACATACAAGACCTTAAGTTAGTCTTGGTACAACCGTCAGACTGTAAGTTAGTCTCTCTTTCTCTCTCTCGAATCTTATCTTGAAGAGGTACGATCGTCAGACTGTGTTTAAATTGTTGCTATATTTAATCGACGAAATTACTACATCGTTTCATTTTCAAAAAGGAAGTTATTTTTGAAATGACTATTTTCGCGGAAAAAGACAATTATTTTGAAAAGGCATCTTTTTATTTTCCTTTGTGACGGTTCGTTTATCTCTCCTTTTTACCGATTGTGTACTGTTGATTGCTCTTCACTTTACTCTCAAAAACCCTAGAAAGCATCGATCCTCCATTCCCGTTTTCTTCCCTTATTTAATCTTCGAAAAAGTTGTCATCTTTCTTGGAAAAGTCAAGTAAGGAATCTTCCAAAAAGTAAGAAAGAGTCGTCTTTAAGAAAGTCTTCAAGAATCGCAAGCAGGGGACCATGGTGAATGAGTGAGGGGCCTACGCACTTCGATCTCACTGAAGAAGATATGGCTCCAGAACAGCAATCGAGCCCACAACATTCTCAGCAGCATCACTCTCCTCCATCTAGCCCTCAAGGCGTTGATCATCAACAAGAGGAAGAAATCATCGAGGATGCAAACTCAGTAAGAGTTCAAAAGCCCGCTTCTATTTATAAGTTGTATCGTGCCTTAAAAGCAACGCGTACTCCCTTGAAATATGTCGATGATTTTATTAAAGAGAAAGGGTATGGAAATGAATACATCTTTCTGCGAAGAATGGAAAGTTTGGGAATTGCTTGTAAAGGGCTGGCTGAGGAAACTCTTGCGAATATCCCGAGTGATCCTCGTGATTGGGGACCGAATCCTGTAGATGGGAATGATGATGACAAACTATACAGTCAATTTCAACCAAGAATGGGTATTGCGGTTGAAAGTCGAGGAAAAAGAGGAGATTTGTTCAGATCGAAGGAACAAAAGAATTTGTACTCGAAATTGCTGAAGTGTGGTGTAATAAACCCTAGGAGTGTAGATTTTGATTTTCTGGATGCTGTAAATGTGAACTTGAGGGAAAAGTTCGGTTATCTTCAACTTGAAAAGTTCTGCTCCGACACTACAGAGGCCTATGCTGAACTAATTGCATATTTCTATTCAAATCTCAGCTTTTTAGATGCGAATAGATTTTCCTTCAGTGTCAAAGATCAAGACTATGTTGTCGATATGGATATGCTGGCAGATGTGTTGGGAGTCGAGAGGGGAAGATATCAACCGATCAAAGTTTCTATGGCTAGTGCTACATTGGAACTTGTCAAGGACAGGAGAACAGAGGAAAAGATTTCCTACTTAAGGATGAGTGCATTCAACATCTTGCTTCACAAGATTGTGATCAATTGCCTTCGACCAAAATCAACTTCCAAGACTGATGTTTCAAGTTTAGAGGCAAAACTGATGTATGCCATTCTCACTGGGAAAAGGTTTTCTCTTCCTCACACTGTTATGTTCCACATGTATAGAGCCATGATGAAGGACAGAGGCCAACTTCCTTACCCAAGTCTTGTGACGAAGTTATTCAGACATCTGAATATTCAGCCTCCGCAAATCTTTTGTGTTCGATCATGCGATCATATGGTGGTAGGACTGAAAATGGTTACCAAGATGCGTCTGAAGGAATTGAACAAGGCGTTGGAGAAATTCAAGGAGAAGACTCCACTCAAAGCTCATCAACCCTCTTCTTCATCAAAGCGGAAAGGAAAGGAGCCATTGGTTGCTTCAAAACCAAAAAAGAAGAGCTCTTATTGTTGAAGATGAAGATGATGATGAAAATCTCACTATCTCTGCAATGGCTTTGAAGAACTTAAGTCGTCCTGTTCCAGGGAAATAATCGGAACAAATGGTGAAAGAAGCAGAGGAGAAGGAAGAAGAAGAAAAAGAAGCTGAGAAGGAAAGAGTTGAGATAGAAGAAGAAAGAGGAGAAGAAGGAGAACCTGACAAACACTCTTCTCCACCTGTAGGCATGGAAACAGGGGGAGATCAAGAGAAAAGAGGGAAGTCCTCATATCCTGACGCAAGTGAAGGAGTCAGTCGCTCACCTGCAGACCCAGAGGACGTTTATGCCTCTCAATTTCCAGAAGAAGGTCATGAAATTTCATCGCCAAACCTGCGAGATTATGCTAATCTACCATCGTCTGCATTTACTCCATCAGATCGAGCTGAAGCAAGTACTTAGACTGATAATGCAGCAGATTTTCGCAGAATCATGGATATTCTCTGGGAGATGCGAGGTCAAATTTATGCCTTGGGATGCGAGGTTCAAAACTTGCAAACTGCAGGTCAAGTTTCTTCATGGTCATTGAATGATAAAATCCAAGCCCTCACTATTCAGACTCAGGCCAATGCCAAGGGTGAGGAGATCGCACAGCTGAAGGAAGACTTGAAAAGGCTGGAAGGCATCGTTCAGTCTATGGGAGATTCCCAGCTTGTCCGCGTTCCCAAGCAATCTTGACTTTATTCCATTTTCATCTCAACCTTTTTAATGCTGACAAAAAAGGGGAGAGATGCAAGATTTGAACAATTTAACTTTTAATCGTGTGGTTGGTGTGTTGAACTGGTTGTTGGATTTTGTGGATTGTTTTGATCTGTTTGACTTTGTTTTTGTATCTGGATGAGAACTGAACTAGACTTGGACTTGACTGCTTTTATTAACTATCATTGGTATCTTATGGATGGCTTTATCACTTATTAGACTAACCTATTTTCTGTGGTTACAGATTCTAGTGTTATTCATTTAGCCATTTATCTCTATAAGATATGCATATGTGTTTGAGAAATGTTTTGCAAGTCAAAGTTGTCCAAATCTGCAAGAAAGTTTTGTCACCATCAAAAATGGGGAGATTGTTGGAGAAATCCTCTTGAAGTATTTTGAAGTTGACAAAACGTTTCCATCAGTCTAGTCTGAAGGTTTACAGACTCTGCTATTTAAAGTCTGAAGACCTCCGGATAGCCAGACTCAAGACTCAAAGTCTATCCTCATTGACAGTCTCTAATCCGTTGAAGAAAGGTTACCCAAAACTGGATGTTTTGTTAGGGGCTTGACCTTATCAATTGGAGAAGATCTCGTGGCTGGAATAGACACAACTGAATCCTTTGATTGATCGAGATTGACTCGAAGATTAAGGAATCGATGATTGCCTAAATATTCTCGGAAGGTTCTACTTATGGAAACCGAGATCCTAATTGTATGGGCGAACAAGATTGATGGGCTATCGACACATTCCTTTAATAGCCCGAATGATCTTCCTAATTGATTCCATCCAATGGATAGATTGGAGGAATTCCTTTAGTAAGTGCCAACGAATATGATGGCATAAAGGAGTATATAAGCACTTGGATACTTTGCCTTGTTGAAGCACTCAGCTAGATAGTCATTCAGGTCATTTCTCTTATGGTGTATCGCACAAATGGTATGGCAACATGGAATTCCACTAAGTTCCTAAGCTTTGAGAGTGCTAGTATGAACACCTAGAGGGGGTGAATAGGTGTATAAAATAAACCTTGGCAAATATATGCGGAATAAAATAAACTTCAAACAAAGGAGTTAAGGAAGAGAATAAGAACACACGATTTATAGTGGTTCGGCTTAATCCAAGCCTACGTCCACTCTTCCACGCTAACGGTCTTCTTGGCTGGATTCCACTATGCAATTAACAAGAGATTACAACTTCGAGTGCAAATACTTAGTAGATCACACTATCTCACTAAATCACTCTTTTGGTATTTCTCTCACGATCACAAACGTTTAAGCTCTCCAAAGACAAGTGTATAATCGAAGGTCGCTCAAACTTTGGAATTATAAATTCTACGCTCCGTCTCTTACTTGTTCATCGGTCCATGATCTCCTTAAATACTTCTCCACTTCCAAACTACCCGTTGGACAATATCCCGGAGAATTGTCTTCCATTATACCCATTAGACAGCTCTGTATCTAGAAGATTTGGTAGCCGTTGAGTGACAAAGGTAGAATCCCAAATTGATTCCGATCGCCCATACAAACGGAATCTTGATTTCCATAAGTAAAGCTTCTTCGTATAGAAAGTTCTTGTCTTCAAGATCCAATCGTCAATCAATTAGATTGAATCAAACAAATCAATCTTGATATAGAATCCAAACCAGATCACTAGCCGTTATATGATTGGGCTTGAGTTACGTTCTGTCGAATCTGGATGTAAAGTCTGAGAGCAATAGACTTTACAATCTGAGTCTGGTGCAATAGACTTTGCAATCTGGGTCTGAACATATTCTGCTTCTGAACAGATTTAGCTTTAAGGTCTGTACCCAATTCAGCTTCAGCATAGAGTCTATCTTCTGGTTCTTCATTCACGTTCAATCTGGAATTTGTCAGAATAAGCAGACTTCTGATGTAGAACAGATTTTGACACTAAAGTCTGGCAATCTTCAGACTTTGACATAGAAGTCTGGAAATCTTCAGAATATACTTTGGACATATGTTACGTTCAGTCTTCTGACCGTCTTTAGACTTTGACAATATCCTTTACATGTTCTATTATCTGCATGGTCTATTACTTAATCATTAAACATATTAGTAGCATTTGATTTATTTTGTCATCTTCAAAACATCATAAGGGATTTCCCTAACAATCTCCCCATTTTTTATGATGACAAAACAATCTCTGAATATGCAGATTTGTGAACATACTTTTAAATCAAAGGATATTAGAAGATAGAAAATAAATTGAGCATGACAACATATAGAAAAATAATCGCAGCTCAATATTATGCCATAGATAATATAATATCAACCAATCAGCACATATGCATATTCATATATTCTCCCCCTTTTTGTCATAATCAAAAAGCGATAACAATAGATTCACGTAGAGAATATAAAATGACATATAATTTCCAAAAAGATCAGCTTTTATAAAACAAGTCGAATATTAAAGATATGCTGTGACATCCCGATTTTCCAATTCTATTTTCAATAAATTGAGACGGGCATTTCATTGGCACGCATATAGTTCATTTCCTTGAGTCAGCCACTCATGTGAAAACTAGTCTATCGGGTGAAGTCGTTAAGAAATTCTAATGCATCAGACTCAAGAATTTGGCCAGAAAGCGACCTTTCGACTGAACTAATCTGCAAGGGTAATTACGGCACAAATAAAAATCGATCAGAGACTGGAGATAGGTTGACTCGACAAAGGCATGTGATCGAGTGTGGGTGATTCCACCGGATCGCATAATCCTTGTCGATTGACACTGGACCGACTTTTCTATTGATTGGGTACCCTGTGATACGATTGATTGGGTACCCTGTGTTCGTATCTGAAACCTTGAGATTACCTCGACAACCGAAAGTCGCCAATGTTTCAAAGATGTACATTGTGGCTCGAGATGATCAACCACAGGTCAAATGCATGAAAATTTCTAAAGGCTACCCGGTAGGTTGGGCCGCGCTAGTATTGTGCCAAAGTGAAATTAACCATGGAATTGAGATCGAATTTATAAATTGGAAGTCTGGGTGTGTCATAAATCATTTTAGGAATATTGACTAATCTTCGGAAGATTTTTCATGCAAGCCGAGTTTTTTCAGCAAAATAATCAGAGAATGGCTAATTTGGCTCGAGAAATTAGTAGGCCCGCTTTTGGTCGTACTTTTGGGAAATAAGTTGATTTTATGGACAAGTGAAGATGTGAATTAAAGTGTGGTGACATTAGATTAATTTTATGGGCTTCAATTGGACTCAATTGGAAGAGAATTGAATGGAATTAAAGAAATTAATGTACAAAGTTTCATGGCCCGGCGCAAAAATAAAATGCACCCATTAGAAGAGGTTGTGGATAATTGAGTTAGTGGAGTATGACATCACTTGGTGATGTCATGGTGTGGGGGCAAGAGTGCATAAGATCATGACAAGTGGAGGGTGGGGATTTGTTCTTCAAAAGGTGGGATGTCACCTCCAACCCATCTCCATCATCTTCTTCCTTAGGACCTTGGAGGAGAGAGAAGGGGGAAGCTTCGACCGGAAGCCGGCCAAGCCCGACGCCGCCCTCTTCGCCCGATCGCTCGCTCGACTGCCGGCTCGCTCGTCACCGGAGCCGCTCGCCGCCATCTCCGCCGCTTGCCTTCCGTCTCCCTCTCTTCCCCTGCCGTTCGACCGTCTATCCTCCTTCTTTGGTGTGCCTTGAAGGCTTCGAAACCCAGCAGCGAACCCGAGCAACCATGGCCGTCGCACGTCGCTAGCCGGAGCTCCTCGCCGTCACGGTCGCCGCTCGTTCGCGCGCGTCCCACTTAGGCCAGCTCGCCGTTCCGCCTCCGCCTGAGTCTCCAGCACCATCACCTACGTCCGCCAGTTGCAACTCGTCGTTGCCAAGGCCGCCGGAGGTCTTCCCTAGCCGTCGTAAGTCACCGTCGGTCACCGCTTGAGCCACCGCTGCCTCTCTCCGCCGTTCCTCCGCTCGAACCGCCGCCGAACCACCTCCGTCCGACCTCAACCAGTAGCTGTAGAAAATGGGTATGCAGCGGACGTTTGGCCCGTTTTGGCCGCCTTCCCGAGCCCGGATGCTCGGCCCGCTTTGAGGAAAGTTGTTCTCCTCAGCGTCCCCGTCGTTTTGGTCCGCTCGGCTCGCTAATCCGGTGAGTTTAACTCTCTAAATTTTGATTAGACGGTTAATTATGCCCTAATTGTGCTTAGTCTAAGTTAAGCAAGTTTAGGTGGATATTTTAGTTTATTTAATTGTGATTTGGATTAAAAGGTTTGTTTAATTTAAAGTGTGTTTAATTAAAGGCTAAGATAGTTTATTTGATAATAAACCTTGATGGGACATAATAGGGTTTTAGTTTTGAATTATTTAATTGTTTCGAAATTCTGGAAATTATAATATTATATTATATTCCGAAATTATTAAAATATTATTATTTAAAAAAAAATGGAAAAATTATTAATTGTGCCGATCCGATCGCGGTGTGTTCGGATTTTGAAATTGATGGTTGGATATTATAAATTGAGCATGGATGACGAAAACATGGATATTATTATTTAATTAATTTTCGGAATAAATTTAATTATTTATTAAAATTCAAAATTTTGTCGGGACCCTAAACTCTTAGAATTTCGTGTCGATCGCTATTATGTATTTAGAATTTGAATTTGGTGATTGATTGTGGCAAATTGAGTGTGATTGTGATAAATGGGGATTCTTTTTATAAAGTCCCAAGTGTCGAAATTTATGGAAGAGTTGGTCGTGATTAACCACCTATTAGAGGTCGTGCCCAGTGAGGCCATGAATTGCCACCTATTAGAGGTCGCGCCCAGTGGGGCCGTGATATGCCACCAGATAAAGGTCGCGCCCAGTGAGGCCTTGATATGCCACATATTAGAGGTTGCGCCTAGTGGGGCCGTGATATGCCACCTATTAGAGGTCGCACCCAGTGGGGCCGTGAATTGCCACCTGATAAAGGTCGTGCCCAGAGAGGCCGTGAATTGCCACCTGATAAAGGTCGCCCCGAGTGGGGCCGTGATGCCACTGATTCTAGTTTTGCCGAGTGGGGCCGTGATTAAGAGTAATGATTGATTTGCTGAATTGACATGTAATCGGCCAAGTCGATTGATCGCTGAGACGATCCAAGTGGTTGAATTATTCTGATGATGTGATTGTGCCATGGTTGTTTGGTTATTATAATTGTACGTGGTTGAATTATATAAATTGTGTTAACCTGCAGATGAGGGCTAATGCGAGGTAAGTGTTCTGTGTGATGTGGCTAGGCCACCCGGGGCGTATTTTCTTTCTAATAGGGGTTTAGGGGGTTGAACTTGCTGAGACATCGTCTCATCCCGGTTGTGGGATTAAAATTTCAGGTCCCTGGTGGACGGAGCGACCAGATAACTTTGGTTGGCTTTGAGGAGTTGCGGGGTGAAGTAATAAGATTGGAGAACGTGTTCGACTTGTAGGTCGTAGGACAATTCCTTTTTAAGAGCCGGTCTTTTGTAGACTTTTGGCCGTAGACCTCTGTTTGTAATTCTGTTGAATTATGAAAGTGTTATGCTTTGGTTTTGCTTCCTGTTTTTCTATCCCGTATTTTATTGTCAGGGGTTTTATAATACGTTCCACTTGCGCATTAATAAATGAATGGGGTCGGCGACACTACCTGGGAATGTCGTATTTGATCGATCGCAGTGGGATGTGCGCGCGCTCGGGGTTCGGGCGTGACATCCCCATTTAGGTGGTATCAGAGCATGGTCTGTGTATGGAGTGATAAGGTGCGATGAGTCTTGGGATAGTTAGTAGGAAAGGCTTTTAATATGCTGATGCATGTGAGTGATAGTTGATTGGTAGCTTGTTTGTGGGGTCACTCAAATTTCAACCTGATGTTGGAATCGGAAAAAAGGTGTCTATAAAGAGCCTGTAGGATGAGTGACTAGGAGTGGAGGACTCCTTGGAGAAGGTCGATGGGACTTGTACCTCGGGGTAGGATGCTGACAAGAGTTGGTACCCGAAGTAGAGCGCAAGCTTAAACCAGAGCGAGTGTGAGAGTACCGCCGCAAGTCGGTACTTAGAGTGTAGTAGCACCGAATGATCCTAGGTTTGATAGGATTGTTCAGGCACTAGTGTTCCTTGGAAGCTTGTTGGGTCAGTAAGTTCAAGACCGAGCGGTTGATGTTGCTGTTGTTTCTACCGCTACCAATATTGTGACCGTTGTTGTTGCCATGCCTGTTAAGGCCTAATCTGGAGTTGTGATCGAGGATCAAGCCGCTGTATCTGAGTCAAGGTTCAGTTTAGACAGAGATGGAAATCGATTGGGGAGAAAGGCCGATGTCAGAAGAAAGGTGCCTTGTTTCGCTCAACCGAAAGAGTAGAATTGGAAAGTCAGTGCTCAACTTGATCGATGGGTGTCGTGTCTGTAAGAAAGCACATGGATCTATCTCGTGCTGTAAAAGGGAAAGGACTTGCTACAAGAGTCGCTAGTACAGTTATTTGATCAAAGATTGTCCATATAGAAAGATGGAATCACAACTGTTCCTGACACCGCCGTCGATAGAAAATAACAGAGGAAACATGCTCAGGATGTTCAATGGGGTACTTGGAACGGATCTCAGTGCAAGGAAGGGTGCATGATGTTCCTTGATGGGAGGTAAAGGACTCACCGATTGTGTGCCAAGTTTGTGAAAAGGAGGCATGAGTCAGCCTAGTGTCAGAGTAAAAAGGGAGCATGATTTGAATATAACCAGCACGGCCATCGAGTTAGGAACTGTCCGTGTAAGTTCAGGAGAGCGTAAGCACTATTACTGCAGAGAGGACGCCACTAGGATGGTGAAAGGAATAATAATGGACTGACCATGCATCAATCAAGGAAAGAATGTTTTTGAGATGTTTTTATCAGAGTAATGCAGCAGAATTTTCAGTGAAGGTTGTAGGGTTTTCGTTGTGGTAATAAAGTAATAGGAAGATGAGTCTCTAACTATAGTTGTACCTAACGGGTTTGCTTATGTATGACTTGGAAGTCATTTATGAAAAGGTTTGGCTCGAGGAGCTTTCTGCTGTTGTGAATCGTGGCAGTGATATAATTCAGTTTATTCAGTTAGCGTGTGAAAGTTTTGAATTACTGATAGTCGAAGAGGAACTTTGATCCTTGTTATGGTCATTGAAGATGACTTGGTTCTGGTTATTGGTTATCGAATATACATGGCAGTTGTAATGGATGCGTCAGTTGAGGAGCCGAATATGGAGAACATAACCGTGGTATGGAAATTTTCGGAGGTGTTTCATGAAGATTTGCCAAGTCTGCTTTCAGAAAGAGAAATAGAGTGCGTGATTGAATTAGCACCCGGAATAGAGCCAGTCCTTAAGGCTCCTTACCGAATAGTGTTACCCGAGTTAAAAGAACTGAAGGTGCAGATGTAGGAAGTGTTGAATAGGAGATTCATTCGTTCCAGTGCATCACCTTGGGGAGCACCAGTTCTGTTCATGAAGGACAAATGTGGTTTGTTGTGGTTGTACATCGATATTTTTCAAGATCGACTTGAGGTCAGGGTATCATCAGTTGAGGATCAGGAAGAAAGACATACCGAAGTTAAGACCTTGATACAGTAGTTATGAGTTCACTATAATGCTGTGTGGTTTAATGGACACCTTAGTTGTTTGTTGGGTTTAATGAGCAGAATGTTTAAGGGGACTTGAATTAGTTGTGATCATGTTCATTGAAGTTATCCTAGTGCGTTCAAAGAGTGTTGAGGAGCACGAGAGACATTTAGGGATGGTACTTTAGACCTTGAGATGGTACTTTAGACCTTGAGTACTCTTGAATTTTACAATAAGCTTAGCAGATGCAAGTTTTGGATGACTTGTGTTGCATTCCTAGGTCACGTGATTTTAGGCGAAGAAATCTCCGTAGACCCCATCCAAGATTGAAGTAGTGGTCAGTTGGTCGAGATTGATTGTAGTGACAGAGATCAAAAGTTTTTTGGGTTTAGTAAAGTATTTCAGACAGTTCGTAGAAGGGTTTTCAGTGTTAGAGTCACCATTGATTCAACTATTGAGGAAGTAAGAAAAGTTTGTGTGGACAAATGAGTGCGAGCATAGTTTTCAAGAGCCTAAGTAGAAGCTGACTACCGCATTTGTGCTGACTATTCCATCTGGTCCTAGAAGTGATAAGATCTACAGTGATGCGTCGTTTAAAGGATTGGGTTGTGTGTTGATATAGCAGGATAGGGTTGTTGCATATGCGTCCCGTCAGTTGAGACCTTAGGAGTTGAATATGAGACAGCGTCACTGGATGGAACTTATTAAGGATGATAACTATGATATTTTGTATCACTTTAGAAATGTGAGCAAAGTTGCAGATGCATTGAGTCGAGAGTCCTTAGTTGCACAATTGGTACTCAAGGGTTGGATCTTATTTGAGAAAGTTCGAAATTCGGTTTTCAAATCTAAGGTAAGCCACCTTTTGAATCTTATGACCACCCTCAGAATTGAGCCGAAAGTTCATATCAGAATCAAAATGCTTCAGCGGACAGATTCAGAAATTCAAGAGACTCTATAAGAGTATGCTGATGAGAGAGAGGTTGATTTTCAGATTCCTAAAGACAAAACGCTAAGGTTCCGAGGATGATTGTGTGTAATTGATGATGTAGAGACTAAAGAAGATATCTTATGGGAAGCTCATCATAGCAATTTCAGCATTGACTAGATAGTACGAATAGACCTTGTTTTGAGTGTGTGACATCCTGATTTTCAAACTCTGATTTCGATTGGTTAAATTGGGCATTTCATCGACGCGATTACAGTGTTTTTCTCCGAGTTGGCCACTTACGAGATAACTCGACTAGCTGAGTGAGTTATTAAGGACTTTAAGGCAATTAAACTTGAGAATTCGACTAAGAATTGACTTCTCGACCGTGCTAATCTTTAGAGATCATTACGGCACAGTTAAAAATCGAATTAAGATCAGAGATAGGTCAGTTCGACTGAGATGAATGACCGATCGTGGGTGACTCCACTAAATTGGAAAACTCTCGTCGAATGATACTAATTTGATTTTATTGTCGTTTTGGTACTCTGTGTCCGTATTTGAATCATCGAGATTTTCACGACCCTCGAGAGTCGCTAATGTGTCAAGTGGTTCATCGTGGCTCGAAGAAAATCGACCACGGGTCATTTGTTCTAAAAAAAAGCTCAAAACTACCTAGTAGCCTATGTCACACTAAAAGCGTGTCGGAGTGAAATTAACCGCCAATCTAAGTTCGATTTCAGAAATTGGAGATTCTGTCTTGTCACAAAGTGGGTACACCGAAGTGTGTGTATATCATATAAATCATCTGCATGGAGTACCGGGGATGAATTGTATTTCAAATCTAGATCAGATGTTCCAAGTTGGCAGAGCTTTCAGATGGTTCTTTCTTAAGTAGTGTATAGCAGAGAGTGCAGAATTTCAATTGTTGAGATGAAGTCAGGGAAAGAAAGATCACAGGCCAAGGTCAGTATAGTAGTCAGTGATTGCAGTTGTCGAGATCAGTGTCAGAGTTATATCAGATCTTGATTAGAGGTTCCCAGTTTCAGCAGATCAGTCAGATAATTTCTTTTTAGTCAATGTAGAGCAGAGTGTGCAGGATTTCAGTCGGTTGAGATGAGATTAGAGATCAGAAAATCGCAGGTCCAGAGTTGGTTCATAAATCAGTGGTTCAGTCACAATTATCAAAGACTGTTTAGAGACTGCTCAGAATCGCCAGTTTAGCTCCGTAGATTTTGTGTTAAAGACCTTTGGAATTTTAAGTGGGCAAGTGTTTAGTATTTTGGAACCCGAAGTGGTTTGGGCAAGATAGCAGTGATCTAGCAGTATTGGTACAGAAGGAGCAACATGAGAAAGAGAAGATTATATGAGACGACTGTACCCCCACCTTTTGGTTTAAGAATTGGTAAATGTTTAAATTTCGATGACAAAATTTTTATAAGAGGGGAAGAGTAGTGACATCCCCATTTCCCAATTTTATTTTCAATAAATTGAGACGGGCATTTCATTGTGCACGCATAGTTCATTTCCTTGAGTCAGCCACTCATGTGAAAACTAGTCTATCGAGTGAAGTCGTTAAGAAATTCTAATGCATCGTACTCAAGAATTTGGCCGAATTTAATCTGATCATTACGGCACAAATAAAAATCAATCGAGACTTCGACAAAGGCATGTGATCAAGTGTGGGTGATTCCACCGGATCGCATAATCGGACACTATACCGACTTTTCTATCGATTGATGTTCGAAAACCTTGAATTACCTCGACAAAAAGTCGCCAATGTTTCAAAGATGTACATTGTGGCTCGAGATGATCAACCACAGTCAAATGCATGAAAATTTCTAAAGGCTACCCGGTAGGTTGGGCCGCGCTAGTATTGTGCCAAAGTGAAATTAACCATGGAATTGGGAGATTAAATTTATAAATTGGAAGTCTTGTCATAAATCATTTTAGGAATATTGACTAATCTTCGGAAGATTTTTCATGCAAGCCGAGTTTTTTCAGCAAAATAATCAGAGAATGGCTAATTTGGCTCGAGAAATTAGTAGGCCCGCTTTTGGTCGTATTTTGGGAAATAAGTTGATTTTATGGACAAGTGAAGATGTGAATTAAAGTGTGGTGACATTAGATTAATTTTATGGGCTTTTAATTGGACTTCAATTGGAAGAGAATTGAATGGAAAATTAAAGAAATTAATGTACAAAGTTTCATGGCCTCGGCGCAAAAATAAAATGCACCCATTAGAAAATGTTGTGGAGGATTTGAATTAGTGGAAGATGACATCACTTGGTGATGTCATGGTGTGGGGGCAAGAGGCATAAGATCATGACAAGTGGAGGGTGGGATTTGTTCTTCAAAAGGTGGGATGTCACCTCCAACCCATCTCCATCATCTTCTTCCTTAGGAAGGAGAGGAGAGAGAAGGGGGAGAGCCGGCCAAGGGGAGCCAAGCCCGACGCCAGCCCTCCGCGCACGATGCCGTCGCCACTCCTCCGGCTCCGCTCGTCACCGGAGCCGCCGCCGCCATCTCCGCCGCGCCTTGCCTTCCGTCTCCCTCTCTTCCCCGCCGTTCGACCGTCGATCCTCCTTCTTTGGTGTGCCTTGAAGGCTTCGCACGCCGAACCCGAGCAGCCATGGCCGCTCGACGCCATCGCCCTTCGCCGTTCATTCGTCACCGCCGCCACGCGTTCGCCCCCACTTAGGCCAGCTCGCGCGTTCCGCCTCCGCCGCCATTGTCCCCACCGCCCTCGTCTCCAGCTGCAACTTCGCATTGCCAAGGCCGCGAGGTCTTCCCTACCTCCGTCACCGTGAGTCACCCGCCCGGTCCACCTTGAGCCACCGCCGCCTCTCTCCGCCGTTCCTCCGCTCGAACCACCGCCGAACCACCTCCGTCCGACCTCAACCAGTAGCTGTAGAAAATGGGTATGCAGCGGATGTTTGGCCTGTTTTGGCCGCCTTTCCGAGCCTGGATGCTCGGCCCGCTTTGAGGAAAGTTGTTCTCCTCGGCGTCTCCGTCGTTTTGGTCTGCTCGGCTCGCTAATCCAGTGAGTTTAACTCACTAAATCTTGATTAGACGGTTAATTATGCCCTAAGTGTGCCTAGTCTAAGTTAAGCAAGTTTAGGTGGATATTTTAGTTTATTTAATTGTGATTTGGATTAAAAGGTTTGTTTAATTTAAAGTGTGTTTAATTAAAGGCTAAGATAGTTTATTTGATAATAAACCTTGATGGGACATAATAGGGTTTTAGTTTTGAATTATTTAATTGTTTCGAAATTTTGGAAATTATAATATTATATTATATTCCGAAATTATTAAAATATTATTATTTTAAAAAAAATGAAAAATTATTTTTGACCCCGATTGCTCAGAATTTCGTGCCGATCGCGGCTATGCATTCGGATTTTGAAATTGATGGTTGGATATTATAAATTGAGCATGGATGACGAAAATATGGATATTATTATTTAATTAATTTTCGGAATAAATTTAATTATTTATTAAAATTCAAAATTTTGTCGAGACCCTAAACTCTTAGTATTTCGTGTCGATCGCTCTGTGTATTTAGAATTTGAATTTGATGATTGATTGTGGCAAATTGAGTGTGATTGTGATAAATGGGGATTCTTTTTATAAAGTCTCAAGTGTCGAAATTTATGGAAGAGTTGGTTGTGATTAACTACCTATTAGAGGTCGTGCCCAGTGAGGCCGTGAATTGCCACATATTAGAGGTCCCGCCCAGTGGGGCCGTGATATGCCACCTGATAAAGGTCGCGCCCAGTGAGGCCGTGATATGCCATCTATTAGAGGTCGCGCCCAGTGGGGCCGTGATATGCCACCTATTAGAGGTCGCGCCCAGTGGGGCCGTGAATTGCCACCTGATAAAGGTCGCGCCCAGAGAGGCCGTGAATTGCCACCTGATAAAGGTCGCGCCGAGTGGGGCCGTGATGCCACTGATTCTAGTTTTGCCGAGTGGGGCCGTGATTAAGAGTAATGATTGATTTGCTGAATTGACATGTAATCGGCCAAGTCGATTGATCGTTGAGACAATCCAAATGGTTGAATTGTTCTGATGATGTGATTGTGCCATGGTTGTTTGGTTATTATAATTGTACGTGGTTGAATTATATAAATTGTGTTAACCTGCAGATGAGGGCTAATGCGAGGTAAGTTTTTTGTGTGATGTGGCTAGGCCACCCTTGAGCGTATTTTCTTTCTAATAGGGGTTTAGAGGGTTGAACTTGCTGAGACATCGTCTCATCCCGGTTGTGGGATTAAAATTTCAAGTCCCTAGTGGTCGGAGCGACTAGATAGCTTTGGTTGGCTTTGAGGAGTTGCAGGGGTGAAGTCATAAGATTGGAGAACGTGTCCGACTTGTAGGTCGTAGGACAATTCCTTTTTAAGAGCCGGTCTTTTGTAGACTTTTGGCCGTAGACCTCTGTTTGTAATTCTGTTGAATTATGAAAGTGTTATGTTGTGGTTTTGCTTCCTGCTTTTCTATCTCGTATTTTATTGTTAGGGGTTTTATAATACGTTCCGCTTGCGCATTAATAAATGAATGGGGTCGGCGACACTACCTGGGAGTGTCGCATTTGATCGACCGCAGTGGGATGTGTGCGCGATCGGGGTTCGGGGCGTGACATATGCAATATAGCTCACTTCGATCATATATATCAGCAAATATCCAATAAAAATCACAGATGCATCATGAAATTCACGTACTTTTTTTGTCATAATAAAATGATAATATCAGTAAGAGATTTGTTTATGACAAAATGTAATAAAAGATGCACTAACCGGATTTTTTAGACAAATTCTGACACATTTACATTTCCTTCCATTCATAATAAGATCACGATCAATCCAAAAATGTTTTTCCATAATTGATCAAAGCTCCCCCTCAATCTGTTGCCTTTTTTAGATGATCACGATTCTTTTCCTTTTTTTTTTTTTGGATTTGATTTCTCCCCCTGTGATCATGACAATATTTGCGGATAGAAACAATTGTGGCTTGTGCATGTTGAACAGAATATTTTTCCAATATTTCCTTTATAGCAACAACATCTGTAACGATCACTTGCATTTTGAAATTCGAGGAAAAATTTATTTTCTTCAATCGAGCTCTTCTCGAATTCAACCTTCATAAACTTAACAAACTTTTTGCACATATAAGCTGTAATAATATCCACGTGATATATAATACCCTTTTCTTCAAATAGATAAATTGAATAGCATATATAAAATTATCAAATATTAAAATTCAGAACTATTCAACATTTTGTACGATGCATAAGGGATTTCCTCAATAAGCAAAAATTTTGCACAAGGAATAGAATTTTTGAACTTCCAAAAGATAATATAGAATCTCCATGATTTTCTGATTGAGCTTTCTAAAATCCATATGGAAGATTCTTTTGTGACCTGCAAATTCTTATATAACAGATAATAATCTTTGCAAAAATGTCACGTAATATCATCATTTGATTTGCGGATCAAACTTGCTAGATATAATATATCTTCTAAGAATATAGCAAGAATATCCATGAATATGCAGTAATATCTTTCGAGATCAAAGAGATTTCCTCGAGCATAAATTTCAGATATGCATTTTGCAAAAGAAAAATAGATATTTCTGTCACGTGCCAAAATTGCAATACCTTATAATTATAACAAAAGATATTCGCAATAAACAATCATCCAAAATCATGATAAATGCACGTAAAAATTTGCAAGGCAAGATAAAAAAATTTCTCTTATCCAGGTATATGTTTCAAATATACCATTGATTAAAAAAATCATTACCAATTGTCGCAGGAGATATTTTCTGATTGCACCAAAATTTGCGTAGATTCGTAATCATCCTTCCTTTAAAGAATTTCCTGCAATCAACTCATTTCCCTTTTTGGTATCCATCAATTTGGATACTTCCTTGATGTTAGAGCAAAATATAAAATCTCCACAGATAAATAATATTCTTTCTTAATTCATCATAACAAAGTATTCAAAGAAAGAATATTATGCATAATGATATTTTGAAAAATATATTCTCACTTAGTCATAGTACGATAAAAATAGAGAGAATAAAATCTTTGAATATCTAAGAATATCTTGCATCATCACGTAAAACAGATTTTCACTTTGCAAAATATGATTAAATTTGAGAGTATAAAATTAGACAAGAAAATTTTGAATTATCTCAAATAATCACACGTATTAAATCAAATCTGAGAGTATAAAATCAAACCAAATAAATTCATCTGTCTCTTAAGCATGATATCAAATCTCAACTTATGAATCACAAACAAATTATACGATTCTTTCTTCAATGAAACAAAATATGATCATTATAAAGTCTCAATCAACCAAGGATATATCGAATATCAAGTATAATGAGAAATTTTAAATTGTGTACTCAAACCAAACTGAGAATAAAAATTCCTTACCAAATCCTCTTTCTTCTTTCTTCTTTATATCCTGTAAAAATAACTAATCTTTTCTTTGGTACCCATTTTTTCTTGGGTCCATGAGAGTTAGCAGAATATGCTGCCTTTATCCAATTTTTCTTAATAGGTCTCCAGACTTTAGGACAATCTTTCTCAAAATGTTCCAAATCTCCACAATTTGAACACTTAAGGGCATTTAGACCAACAGGTTTTGTAAAGATATTTTGAAAATGCTTCTTGTACACAAGTTTATGAGGTCTTTGTCTAAGTCTCTCCTTAACTTTGGGAAAATCAATTAGAGAATCATTTTCCTTAATGAAACCAAGTCCCGACTTATTATAGTAAGGAACTTGTATAAAAAGGATATACTCTAATGTTTTTGATCCAATTGAAAATCTTGTTGAAATATTTGAAAATTCTTTCTTCAAAGAATCATTTTCTTTGACAAGTAAATCTCGACTTTCTTTTGATTGTAGAAAATCTTTTTGCAAAATTTCAAAATTTTCTTTTGAGAAAGATCATGTTGCCTAAGCCGAAAATTTTCCTTTTTAAGTTTGGAGATCCTTTTAAGAGAAGATTTGAGATTTGAGCAAAGCTTCTTTATATACTTTGAAACTTTGAGAGGAATTTTTGAATGACTTACCTCGATTTCCTCATTGGATTCTGAGTCTGTGTCTAAGTCAGACTCAGATTTTGAATGTGCCATCAAGCATAAATTTCCTTGCTCATCATCTTCTTTTATTGTTCTTTTCTAGCCATTCTGCTTGTATTTTCTTCCATCGAATTTCCTTCCTTTTCTACTCAGCTTTTTGAATTTCTTGACCATAAAGGCAAGTTCTTCATCGTCCATGTCATTTTCTGAGTCTGTTTCATCAAAAACAGCATTAGATATTAAAGTAATGGACTTCTTACCTTCGGGATCTTCATCGTTGATTTGTTCCACTTCATAGGATTGAAGAGTGCCGATCAATTCATCAACGGTGAGTGGCATAATCCTTTGAGTCTCCCGGATTGAGGTCTTAACATGGTTCCAATCTTTTGAGAGACCTCGCAAGAGTTTATTGACCTTTACCGGAGAAGAAATTGGCTGACCTTGATATGCTGAACCATTTACAATTTCTGTAAAATGGTTGAACATATCTCTAATCGACTCTCCTTGCTTCATCTTGAAGGATTCATATTTGCCGAGAAGAAAGTTTACTTTTGTCTCTCTTACACGATCGGTCCTTTCATATGTAACATGAAGTCTATCCCAAACTTCTTTTGCTATTTCATATAAAGAGATTCTGTTATATTCAGTAAGAGATAAAGTGCAATATAAAGAATAAATGGCTTTTGCATCAAGCGCTTCTCTTTTGAACATCTCCATCCGAGACATAGGAGCGGGGGTTCGGTTTCTTTGTCTTTGCCATTCTTATTTGATGTGGACGCATCAATGGGGTTGATTCCTCTTTCCACAACATCCCATTGCAAGAGATCTCTGGATCTTAGGAATGCTTTCATTTTGTTCTTCCACACGTTGTATTCCTTTCTATCAAAATATGGTGGCCTTGTGTTGCTTTGCCCTTCCATAAGTCCTGGTGCCAACATACTAGCCATAAAGAATCTTTAGCTCAAAAGTAAAAACACTTTTATAGACCGAGCACTTGGCTCTGATACCAATTGAGAGTGCTAGTATGAACACCTAGAGGGGGGTGAATAGGTGTATAAAATAAACCTTAGCAAATATATACGGAATAAAATAAACTTCAAACAAAGGAGTTAAGGAAGAGAATAAGAACACAAGATTTATAGTGGTTCGGCTTAATTCAAGCCTACGTCCACTCTCCTACGCTAACAGCCTTCTTGGCTGGATTCCACTATGCAATCAACAAGAGATTACAACTTCGAGTACAAATACTTAGTAGATCACACTATCTCACTAAGTCACTCTTTTGGTATTTCTCTCACGATCACAAACGTTTAAGCTCTCCAAAGACAAGTGTATAATCGAAGGTTGCTCAGACTTTGGAATTATAAATTCTACACTCCGTCTCTTACTTGCTCATCGGTCCATGATTTGCTTAAATACTCCTCCACTTCCAAACTACCCGTTGGACAGTATCCCGAAGAATCGTCTTCCAATATACCCATTGGACAACTTTGTATCTATAAGATTTGGTAGCCGTTGAGTGACAAAGGTAGAATCCCAAATTGATTCCGATCGCCCATACAAACGGAATCTTGGTTTCCATAAGTAAAGTTTCTTCGTGTAGAAAGTTCTTGTCTTCAAGATCCAATCGTCAATCAATTAGATTGAATCAATCAAATCAATCTTGATGTGGAATCCAAATCAGATCACTAGCCGTTATATGATTGGGCTTGAGTTACGTTCTGTCGAATCTGGATGTAAAGTCTGAGAGCAATAGACTTTACAATCTGAGTCTGAGTGCGATAGACTTTACAATCTGAGTTTGAATATATTCTGCTTCTGAACAGATTAAGCTTTAAGATCTGTACCCAGTTCAGCTTCAGCATAGAGCCTGTCTTCTGGTTCTTCATTCACGTTCAGTCTGGAATTTGTCAGAGTAAGCAGACTTCTGATGTAGAACAGACTTTGACACTAAAGTTTGGCAGTTTTCAAACTTTGACATAGAAGTCTGGAAATCTTCAGAATATACTTTGGACATATGTTACGTTCAGTCTTCTGGCCATCTTTAGACTTTGACAATATCCTTTATATGTTCTATTATCTGCATGGTCTATTACTTAACCATTAAACATGTTAGTAGCATTTGATTTATTTTGTCATTTTCAAAACATCATAAGGGATTTCCCTAACAAGCTTTACAAGAATAAGTCTTTAAATTCAAGTCAACAACATATTTGTCACCACCTTACATAATCTCATATTCTTCATCTCCATTCCATATCAAATAGCAACACCTACTAGCAGTTGTATTCTTATGTAACTTATGCATAATCCTTGGACCATAATTTTTAGTCCACCTAGCACATCCATCCCTCTGAGTATGCGTTCTATTCATAACCATGATTCTAATGTCCTCCAGCATACTCATAATGGCCTTGCACCTAGCTTCCATGCACTTGCCATTAAAAGCTTCATTGAGATTATTATCAATGACATCACATTTAATGTTGGTGTCAAAGAAGGCTTTGCACCAATATTTTGGCTCAATACTGAATAAATCATCAGGACCTTGCTGAGTCATTTCCTTCAACCTATGTCTATGCACCTTGAAATTTGACATATTATTACTTTTGACACATCTCCAAAATTGCCTCATCAAATGTTTTCCTTTATATTTTTTACCCCAATTGGAATATATGTGCCTTGCACACATCCTATGCTCTGCATTTGGCAAAAGTTTAGCTACAGAAGGGATGAGACCCTAACAAATACCAATACACACACACACACACACACATGAAGACAGAAACAAAATAAAAACATTGATACTAATAAGCATCATAATGTCACAATCAATTTACAAATGAGTCATAAAGAAGAATTGCATACCTTTTGTTAGTCACTTATCAAGGTCCATCTGTCACCATTACACATATTGAGGTTTGACTTCAACAATTCGATAAATCAAGTCCATGTGTCCTTATTCTCGATTCTTACCACTGCCCATGCCACTGGATACATTTGATTGTCGGCATACCTTCCTATGGCACATAACAACTCGCCTTTGATCAAACCCCTCAAAAAACATCTATCTAATCCAATGATCTTCCTACATCCAGCCAAAAAACCTTTCTTGTAAGCATCAAAGCAAATATAAACCCTATCAAATAATGGTAGATAATTTGGCAATGACCTTTCAACTTTCAATTTAAAATTGCTTGAAGGGCTTGCAGTGTAAAGCTCTCCCAAGTAGTCGTACACCTGTGCATATTATTTCTTGTAATTGCCTTGTAGTTCCTTCAATACTTTTAGCTTCGTTCTCGTACACTGACTCAAAGTAACATTTACTCCCAGTTGTTCTCTAACTAATTTCTTTAACCCAGGTGCTTTGATTTTAAACATTGTAGAAATGAGAATCATGAAGTGCTTAGCTAAATAAGTACTAGACACTTTCTTATTCTCGAAAGTGATATTGCATATATGCTGATTTATATACCTTTTCAAATGAAACGACCTAGTTTTGTTATCAAGAGCACTATAGATCATCCAATTACAATTTTTTTTAGGCACACTTGGCTCTTACAAAGCTTTTTGTGTTCTTAGTGTATTTGATTGCTCTTTGCTCAGCCACAAAATACTTCAAAATTGCATTTTTGAACTCAGTTGCATCCTCAAATGTCATGCCAACAATAAATACTAGATTTGTACCACTTTGCTCATATGATGGGAACCTACTTCTCCTCCTTGAAATAACATCAACCTCTTCGTCACCCTTATCATTTAAACTTGATTGAAAACTATCTTCCTCATCTGAATCAGCATACTCTGTTTTGTACCCAGAATCATCTAATGATTGAGCCTCATCCACAATCAGTGGTAGGGAAGTACCAGTTGCCTCACTATAAGCGCCAATTTTGAGCCTATGTCTTGTTGGAAATTCCTTTAATTTTCTCATTGCATCAACCAGTTCAAAATCATCATCGTCACTCGACTGTTCCACATCTACCAAATTATGTGTATCATCATCCTCTTCCTCATCTAGATCCCTATTGGCAACTTCAACTCGATTCTCGCCATCATCAGTATTCCCAATCACAGTTTCAAATATATTACCAGCCACATTATCAATTTTTTCCTTATTCACATTAGACATATCTCCAGTTTCCATCTCAATGCCCCCCATCTCAGCTCCTATCTCTTCATCATCAACATACTTAGCATATAGCTCAATATTTTTAGAATGCAGATGATGATAAAATAGATCTAACACATCGAAGTTATCCCATAAATACCTAAGCGTTATTCCATCTACAAGAGTCGTATTTCCAGGAACTATGTGAAAGAGTTTTTTTTTTTACACACACCCAAAGTCTCAATAGCTTCAATTATACTAGACAGTGAACTCTCTCTATCCGTTGAGTGATAGTTTTGCCCCATTTTGAAAACCTAGTTTTCCTGGACAATAATCCAAGCACTGAAATCTCATAGCTGCCTCGAACCTGCTCCCACCAGATTAGAATCCCCATCATCATCAAGATCCCCACACCCCACTCTATCTATCTTTCTCTATGTAGACTCGTGAGAATGGGTTCCACCTGAAGCATCTCTCTCCTTGCCAGACCCTCATCCCCATCGTAGACTCACCTGGCAAAAATGATCATTCCAATATATGCTAATATAACCTCCAAGGATTAACTAATTTCAATCGCAATACTACCTTTTAGGGCTTCCCTCACTCCATATCCCCAAAACTACCATTACCCAAAAAGTCGCTCACCCTCCTCAGTTGAATACTCCATTCATCATCCCCAAATACATCATCCATTATTAAACCCTTAATTAGAGTTGTATTTGGTACAATATGGAAGGTGATTACGAGAACCATCTTAGGATGGCAGCATTATGCAGAAGTATGGGAGACTTACGGTCAGTAGAAGATGTCAGGAAGCTAGATGCAAAAATTCCTAAGAAGGAAAAGCAGGAAAGTGAACTTATCCTCTATGGGAAACTTTTCTCTAAACCAAATGTTAATTTTCAAGCATTTTGTACTACCATGAAGAAAGTGTGGAAGTTTGAGTCAGTAAAATGTGAGATGATCAAACCTGGCATTTTCCTCTTCATGTCCAATTCGATAGAGGAAAAGAATAGAGTGTTAGAATCTGGCCCATGGTCGTTCACGAGCAACCTACTTGTCTTGAAAGAAGGAGATCCCAATGTTCCGAAGCATTGCTATGAGTTTACACACTATGCATTTTGGGTACACTTTTTGGGGCTCCCTCAAGCTTAGGTTACAAAGAATTCAGTTCAGCATATTGCCTCGAAGTTGGGCAAAGTGGAGATGGTGAAAGTTGAAACTCAGAACAATGGCTTGTGCAAAATCGGCAAAGCGAAAATCAGACTCGACCTATCAAGTCCTCTGAAAACAGATACAGTTATTAACATAGGAGAAAGGAAATGGTGGATTCATTTTAAATATGAGATGCTACCACACTTTTGCTATTCATGTGGATGTATAAGACATTATGCCAAGTTTTGTTGAAGATACCTTATAAGGACACTAAATTAGCCCAAGAAAAACCTGGTAGATATGGTTCGTGAGAGAATTTAGTCCGTGTTGTAAGACTTTCTTTGGAAAAATTGACCTATCTCTTGAGGAAGAGGAAGCTGAACCTGAAATACCCCCTGTTGATGGGAACCCGAGCAAAGAGAATACAGGGAATCGAGATAAGGCCCTAGAAGTATACAATCCTACAGTAAATGAGTCAGTTGTAGATGCAAGAACGACTAAATACATGTCCCCAAGTTGGGGAAAAGAGCACAACAAAATCATATGCTAGTTCCACACTTGGTGGAACATAAGAAGGGTGCATGGATGTCAAAAAAAGAAAAGTCAGGAAACAAAACCCCAGCAGCCAAAAAACAGAAACATTTCTCTCCATACAGGAAGTGAGGATCATTGGCCAACTTACTTGATGAGGAGACTCTCTTGAATACTCCAATTCGAGTGTGGGAAGAGATCTATGAACGAGCTTTGATGACTAACCCTAATAAGTCACCTTAATATACATGAAGCTTTTGTGTTGGAATAGTCAAGTTGGACACTCTCCTGACAGTCCAGCACCTTCAAGCCTTAGTGGCTTGTGATAGGCCAAATTTCGTTTTCCTCATGGAAACCAAGAATCAAGAATCTATGGTTGATTAGGTAAGAAAACGTCTTCAAAATGATTATTTTGTTATTGTCAATCCTATGGGAATTTGGGGTGGACTAATTTTAATTTGGGATGAGGAGGTGAAGGTGGAAGTTGAATTTAGCTCCAGGGAAATTATTGATGTTATATTAAAGGATATAAATAGTGGAATAACTATGAGGATATATTTTCTCCATGCTTCTACCTTGCGCTCAATTAATCTGTCAAACAATCTCCCGTGGATATATATAGGAGATTTCAATGAAGTTCCATATGAGTGGGAAAAGGTTGGAAGACGTGAGGCAGATTGGTATAGGGTTGTGGCATTTTGGGAGTTTTTGAATTAATGTTCTTTTATGGATGTTGAGAGCAAGAGATGTACTTACACATAGACAAACAATCAGGAAGGTGATGAGCTGATTAAAAAGAGACTTGATAGGGTTCTTTGTAACCTAGAATGGTGAGTACTATTCCCCAACACGGAGGCTTTTGCACTACTAGCTACTGGACCAGATCGTAGCCCCCATAATCCTCTCATTGGAGTCAGTAGGGGAAAAAAAGGCAAAAGGCTTTCAGATTTAAAGTGTACTATTTAGAGAATACTGAGTGCAAAGAAGTGGTTAAAAAGGCTTGGAGGGCTGAGAGAGGTAATCCACTGGATATTATGAGCAAAACGAGGAAGGTAGTGGCTAAATTAGGGAGGTGAAGTAGAAAGAGTTCTAAAAATGCGTCCCAACAAATTGTTTCACTCGAGGAAAAGCTTAATGAGATTACACATAATGCATAAAGGACTTCAGGAAAAGAGGAGTATAAGGAAATTGTTAAGCAAATTGGAGGCTTATGGAGGCAAGAAGAAATGTACTAGGGTATGAGATCCATGATTAATTGGATGAAATGGGGAGATAAAAACAAGAAATATTTTCATGCCACCACGATCCATAGAAGACAACAAAAAAAAATTTCTATGCTACGACTTGATGATAATAACTGGAGTCAAGATCCATCAACCCTTAAGCAACACATTACAAACTTCTATCAATCACTATACATTTCAGTGGGCAATAGGTACTATTAGCTAGTTCTAGATCAATGCTCACAAAATAGTCACTAAGGAGATGAATGAAGCTTTATAAAGGCATATTACGGGGGAAGAAGTTAGGAAAGCCATTTTTCAAATGGGAGCTACAAAAGCATCAAGACCGGATGGATTTAATGGGTTATTCTACCGAAGTAACTGGCCAGCGATCCATGAGGATATCTCCAGATTGGTAGAAAATTTTTTCAACCAAAGTATGTTCGATCCAAAAATCCATAAGACTCATATTACTCTTGTTCCCAAAGTAACCAACCCCCAAAGCATTTTCTAGTATAGGCCTATTAGCCTTTGTAATTTTAATTACAAAATCATTGCTAAGGTAATGGCCAATAAACTAAAAATCTGGATTCCAGAAATTATCTCATGAGCAAAGCGCTTTTGTTGAGGGTTGACAAATCCAAGACAACATTCTTATAATTCAAGAGGTTCTACATCAAAAAGGGTGAGAAAGAGAAAGTAGAAATTTCAGGCGATCCTTGTAGTTGATATGCTAAAAGCCTATGATAGAGTTGAATGAGATTTTCTATGTGATCCCATGTTGAAAATGGGGTTCAGTGATAAATAGGTCTCTTAGGTCAAGCAATGCATCTCCTCGGTTTCTTTTATGTCAAAGTCAACGGGGAATCCTCTGAATACTTTTATCAAACCCGAGGCATTAGGCAAGGAGACCCATTATCTCCCTACCTATTTATTATCATGACTATTGTCTTATCTTCCCTAATGTCTAAAGCTATAACAGATGGAAGTATAAAGGGATTTCGAATAAATACATACTATCCTACGCTTGCACACCTTCTTTTTGCTAATGACGCCAGATTTTTTCTGGATGAGACAATCAAAGAAGCTCAGAATTTAGGAAATATTTTGCACCAATATTGCTATGCGTCGGGACAATCAATTAACCTCATCAAGTCAGGTATTTTCTTTAGGAGAAACTATCCTCGAAGCCTCAAGTTGAATTTAGCAACTAAACTAAGGATCCCAATAATCGAGAAAATGGGAAAATACCTAAGCATAAATCCAGACTAGGGTCAAACAAAAAAGCAAATATTCTCCTAGATTCTAGCCAAAGTTGACATGAAATTAGAAGGGTGGAAAAAGAAGCTGATTTCAAAGGCGGGGAAGGAGGTCTTGGTTAAAATGGTTATCCAAGCACTACCACAATACGCTATGTCAATTTTCAAGGTTCCTATCTCCATTTGCCAAGCAATCGAACAAAGAATCTCCTCCTTTTGGTGGAAACAAAATGCAACCAGCAGAGGTGTTCACTAAAGAAGATAGGATATCCTGAAAACTATGAAGGATCATGGGGGTCTAGGTTTTAGAGATCTTGTTGATTTTAACTAAGCTATGTTGGAGAAAAAAGCGTGGAGGTTTACTCAAGGCCCAGATGTTTTATGGTGCGGAGTTTTAAAGGGTATTTATTTTCCCAGATGAGATTTTTGGAATGCAAACAAAACTTCTCGGCCTTCTTGGGGTTTGGAAAGTTTATTAATAGGAAGAGATATAATCCAACCAAACATCAAATGGGAAGTGGGTAATGGCAAAAGTATTAGAATCAGAGAAGACAAGTGGCTACTTTTGAGCAAAATTGGAGATCGAGCAAACCATAATGACTCTAAGTTTGTAGCTGACTTGATAAATCAGAACTCGGGTGAATGGGATTCTCAATTACTAAATGAAATCTTTGAGGGAAGAATTATAAAAGAAATATTAGCTACTCCTTTAACACCTAGGCCAGACAAGCTTCTATGGACAGCAAATAATTCAGCAAATAATTCAGGCTCTTATAAGGTGAAGAGTGGATATAACAAAATCCACAATATGGGGAAGTCCGATAGGGAGGATCAACCATCGACATCTTACCAAACCCCCAATAGACTGACTGAAATGTGGAAACTACAAACCTACCCTAAAGTCAGGTTCCTTTTGTGGAGTGTATGTAGTAGTGCGTTACCTGATCCGATATGCTCTCAATGTGACCAAGATCCAGAATCAACGAAACACGTTTTCACTTTATGCCCCCGGACATAGCAGATCTGGTCAGATCCCAGGATTGGAGTCGATACTTCCCCGACAAACATTACACGAATCGACAAATAGGTACATGAGTTTCTTACCTCCAGTGCTTGTCCCCAGACAAAATCCATGTTTGCAGGAGCCTTTTGGTTGATATGGAAGGCACGAAACACCATGGTCTTCAAAGCACGAAGGCCCAACCCAAGTGTAATCATAGAAGATGCCATCTTCATGACCAATCTTTTAGAAAAATGGATCTGCAACAAATAAAAATTTGCTGAAGACACCAAATCTGGAACAGAGGAAGAAGGCCCGACGCTACTGACCTCAGCGAAGATCAACGTGGACAGTTCTTGGTGTTGCTCCTCTATGGAAGGATCGGTTGCGAGAATTTGGAGAAATAACGTAGGAATTCTCATAGACGGTTTTGCAAGACAGATCTGCGCCCCTTCTGCATTTGCTGCTGAAATCCCAACAGTTAGAGAGGCTCTGTTATGGCTCAAGCAAAAGCATGAAACACGAACCGAAGAAGCACTTAGAACTGACATGTGCGTAGACTTATCAATGGTGAACTGCATTATAGGCCACACGGAGACTCCATGGGCCTCTCGGCCCATTATATAGGATTGCCGTTCATTTTGGCCCAGCTAGGAGGCGTTTATTTGAAATATGAGCCAAGAGACACAAATCAAGCTGCAGATTGAGCTACCAAGGCCTATCGAAAAAGTACCCTCCCACCAAACTGGGTTGTTGATCCCCTCATTCCTTCTGGTTAATTTCGTGTCTTGACTTTGGAACTTTTTGTAATCCACCTTTAGGTTAGCTATGAAAGCCATTACTTTATGACCAAAGGAAAAAAAAAAAAAAATCCAAATGCTACGTGAATTTGCAATATA
The DNA here is from genome assembly GCA_014182885.2 of Eucalyptus caleyi. Lineage (NCBI taxonomy): Eukaryota > Viridiplantae > Streptophyta > Magnoliopsida > Myrtales > Myrtaceae > Eucalyptus > Eucalyptus caleyi. The sequence goes on from CM024470.2 coordinate 54,085,512, forward strand.
GAAACATTGTCGCATCACCTCCATATACGTGAAATACATCACTAAATATAATTTTCATAGTACAGTGTATTTTAATTCCGTCTACATTATTAGTACATTAATGAATTACAACATATTGCAAATAAACATTTAAACATACAAGTCATATTCAATTTTTAGAATGATAATTTGTCATATTATTTAATATCATAATTTCAAGAATTAGTGTCGATGTATCTTTTAATTATAGGTGATACTTATGATAGATCACTTTTGCATAAATTAAAGTGGTCCTACTATATGAAATGAGGGGTAGCATTACATGGACAATATATAGGATCTGATGTATCCTATGTTCAATTTTCACAATATAATCATTAATCTATTTTGGATTTGAGTAAATCTTAAAATTAGTTTGGTCAAATAGAATGAACTTTATGAAATCATTTACTACTACCACACGCGCCCTCAGCTCATGAACCCATGCCTCTTTTGTCAACTTGGCTCTCGCCCAAATAGTTAGACCCCTCTCAAACCTTTCCCACTTACAATTCACATATATTTTATTTTTGGGGATTTTTTACACAAAATAAATAAATTATTCATATTTATTAGGTAACCCAATTCGAATTACATACGTTGTGCTCTATAATAAATTAAATATTCATATTTAATGCGGACGCAATTTGTATAACATATGACATGCTCTTGCTAGACTATAGATATATTGCTTATATGCCAGTCATTCGCAAATTATAGAATTGGGGGCAATAACAGTCAAATCAATTTGCGGTTTGACCATTTCTTGAAATGGAGTTTCCTCAGATGGTATCGGATTTTGGGTCTTGCAATATCGCATTGGACGGTTTGGATTGAGTTCATTATTTTGTGGTCAAGTCAACCTAATTTTCTGACATTTGACTTTTTTTCCTTTTTCCTTCAAATAAGCCATAATGTGTGGACGACTCAATTCGATGCAGGTGTACTTTTGCCTGGCTTACTTTGAAGATGTCAAGTCTGAATGACAAAAGGGTGGATCAAAAGTATGGTTAAATATTAATTATATTTCTCGTTAACTTTAGTCGTAGAGTAATGCAAAGCGCATACCTTTATGAAAACGAGTGATGTCGTAAATGTGATGGTTATATGAAGACCTATTGTAATGTTATTGCATTAGTCTGTAAATATGTTTAAGCAAGAAGCAGGCCTATGTGGACCGACATTTTCGAAATAATATACAAGTAGTTTACGAAACTGGAAAAAACTACTTCAAGAATTATTGAAAGTTTATATGTGACTCTCTTAGATTAACTCACTTAAGATATTGTCCATTTTAACCCGTCTCATATCAAGTTTTACAATTTCATCTTTTGGCATATGAATGAGCATTTTCCCAAAAGGCCCCTCATCCTAGTGGTACTTTCATTTGAACACGTTAAACAAACATTGGGGTTCTAATATTAAAGATTATCGTTAAGTCAAAAAATACTTTTTGTGATTTGATTTTAGTTTCACATCTCTTGAGAGCACTCTCCCTTGTCTAGTGAGTTCATTCATAGTCCCTTCGCCATCCTATAAGCTTGCCAAGAAGTACTTATTACTCAAGTCCTTTAACCCTAGCAAACACTCCCCGTTCTCGTCGAATCGAATCATTACAAATACACTAGCTTTCTCATGGTTTGTTCTAAATTACACACCTACGAGAGAGGGTTTCGCTTTAATACCATATTATGACACTCTAGGATTGACTTACTCAAAATATTATTCATTTCAGCATGTGCTATATCGAGTCTCAAGGTTTTGTGTTTTAGTGTACAAGTTGAAATTTTTGTAGGAGGTCATCCATCTTGGGAGTGCTCTCACCTAAGCATACTTAAAATTGGAGTTCCAATACCAAACATTATTGTCACTTCAAAGAACACTTTTGATAAGTTAATTTAAAATTCACACACGAGCGCGCGAATGCTCTCTCATTATTAAGTGCACAATTCGGTTTATTTTTGTTCCATTCACCATCTTAGAGACTTACCAGGAATCACTCTTTGCCCGAACCCTCTAACCCCTAGTAACACTTCTTGCTCGCATCGGACCAAATTGTTACAAACCTACTAGCTTTTGTATGGTTTATTTCTTAATTATACACCTATTGGAGAGGATCTCACTCTGATATTATATAGTGACACATTTAAATTAACTCACTCAATAAATTGTCTGCTTTAACCCATCCTATACCAAGCTTCAAGGTTTCATCCTTTGAGATACATATGGGCACTCTCCTAGGAGCTCGCTCATCCTACTAATGTTCTCACTTGAGCATGTTTAATATTTGTGTTTCAATGCTAAATGTTGTCTTTACATAAAAAGGCATCTCTTGTGAGTTAATTTCACACACACACACATCTCTTGATTTGCCATCCTAAAAGTGTGACATCCTGAAATTCGAGCCCTCTATAGGATAAATGAATGTGAATTTCTTCAATGCATTGTTGGTTGATCTCACTCGGAATTGATCACTCCTGAGATACTGACCTTAAGGGGAAAGGCTAATGAGGACAAAACTCGTACGACTAAAGAACTTGACCTGGAAAAACAACTTGACCGTGAGACTTGCGTGAAGACAGTCCTGTAGATAGGTAGGCCGATTTCAATAATGACTAGAAGTCGATTCGCAGACAAAACGTAATGGAATGACGGGTGATTCCGTTGATCGTTATCGAGCCCGCGAATGACTTTATGTCGATTCTCAATAATCATGTACTTTGAAAGAAGAATCTATCATCCGCAATTTCATATAGTTAAGGACGTCCATGTGTTGTTGAGGTGTCTTGAACGTGATTAGACACAAGTCGGTTACACATGAATCCTCAAAGCCGCCTGTTAGTTTGAGTTGTACCCAAAATAGCATTAGGGCAAAATTGACAGGGCATGAGAACCCAAGATTGGACTTCGAATTATCAGGAATGTCTGGGACGGACTTTGGATAATGTGACTTCAACAGTCAGTAGTGTCAAGCAAGCTGAGTGTAGGGAAAAAGGATGTAAGGACCAAGAAGGCAAGCCTATGAAGACGTGGGAGAAGTAAAGTCAGTGTGAGTCTTAGGCCCAAGGTGAGACAACCACCATAATGGGCCCAAAGCAAGTAAGTGAGCCCACTGGCCCAAACCAACTATTCATCTTCCAAGCCCATTACCTAATTTTAAGCCCATTTGAGCCCAACCAATTCCTGAGCCCATTACTATTCAATTCCAAGCCCATTTCTTAGGCCCGCCCATCAATTTTAGCCTAAGGTCAGATTGGTAAATTGTGCAATGTGGAAATTACCATTTTACCCCTAAAAGCAAGTGGATAAGGGTAAAGGAAGAGAGTGAAGGTGATGTCATCTTGCATGGGGACTTGAAGCAAGCCTTCGATAACTTTGATGAGGTTTGATAGCAGCTCGGTCCTCTCTCTCTCCTCCTCCTCCTCCTTCAGCCCAAACCGTCGAGCTCCTCTCTCCCCTTGTACCTCCTTTCTTCTCGCTTTTGTTCTAGCTAACCTTCCTCCATAAAGCCGAGTTGATTGTTGGCTTCTCGGACGAATCAGCTTGCATGCCACCCACCATTGTGCTCAGGAGGTCCATACCATATGGGAGGACTTGGCCATTTGCCAATTGGAGCCGTTGTTTGACCGGTCGACCAGCTAAAAGCTAGCGGTAGTCTGACCGCTTGGCACCGTTCTACTCCAGCTGACATTTCTCCAAAAACTTGAGCTGTTCGTTGCCTTCTCGTGAGAATCAGCCTACGCTCCACCCACCACCAAGACCAGGAGAGAGAGACTGTACAGAAGAACCCGGCTGCTTGCTGAACGGAGCCGCCGGCTGACTCGTCTGCCAACAAGAAGCCATCGCTCGCTGGACCGCCTAAAGTCCGCTTATTTCACGATTTTAGCCCGTTTTCTCACGTTTCGAACAAGCTTTCACCCAACCCAGCTACCAGCCACTCCCCCTTGACCCCCTGTGTGACATCCCGGATTTTCATTTCTACTTTTAATTAAATTAATCGGGCATTTCATCGACGCGCCTATAGGGCTATTCTCAGGACTGATCACTCTCAAGATAACTAGACTCTTCAGAGGAAGCCATTAAGGAATTTTAAAGCAAATAGACTTGAGAATTGATCAGGAATCGGCTACTCAACCGTGCTCATCTTTAGAGGTCATTACGGCACAGTTAAAAATCGATTTGAGATCAGAGATAGGTCGATTCGATTAAGATGTGTGGCTAATCGTGAGTGACACCACTAAATTAGAAAATTCTCATCGGTGGGTACTAGACTGATTTTTCTATCGTTTTGGTACTATGTGTTCGTATTTTAGCTCTCGAGATTTTCACGACAACTGAGAGTCACCAACGTGTCGAGTTGGTTCCTTTGTGGCTTGAAAAAAATTAACCACGGGTCATTTGCACCAAAAATCTCCGAAAACTACCCGGTAGCCTAGGTTACGTTAAAAACGCGCCTGAGTGAAATTAACCGCGAATTTGAATCCGATTTCAGAAATTGAAAGTTATGTCATATCATAATAAATTCTAGGAGTGTCAACTCGATCTCAAAAGATTTTTCTGCAACCCGAGACTTTTTGGGAAAAAAGTCATCCTAGAGCTGTTTTTGTCCAGAAAAAGGCAGAGACCGTTTTTTATCACACAATTGGGAAGCAAGTGAGATCAAATGGTGAGAAAAATACTAATTTGATCATTGAGATATTAATTGAATTTTTGATGGCCAAATTGGAGTGATTCAAGAGAGAATATGTGTCCAATTGAAGCCAAAACCCTTAAAATTCGTAGCTCCCCCCTTGCCTAGCCAAAATGGACCATTTTAAAGGTTGTAAGGGGTGCATTGTTGGCTGAAGGAGAGCCAAGGAGATGCTAGTGATAGTGGATGGTCAAGGAGACCATGGAGGAGAAAAACTTGGCCAAGTAGGGCTCTTATCCCCCTCTCTTCCTCTCCAAGGCTAACCGACCAGCCTATCTTCTCCCTCATTATGCATTCAAATGCCAGCAGCCTAGGGAGAGAAGCTAAAGTCGCAAAAATAGCTAGCAAGCCAAGGAGCCACCCGTCGTCGATCGCACCGTTGCCTGTCGCTGTCCTCGCCCTCATACTCCCCACCTCCCGCACGCGTGCTCCTCCGCCTCCCTCACGCCATCGTTCCAGCCTATCCGCCAGTCTAGTGGGCTATTTCACAACCCAGCAGGTTGCCATGAGCCCCTCCGACCCCGTGAGCCTGTGTTGTTGGCTGCTCAACCTTGCCGTTGCCTCCACCAGTCTAGTTAACCTCAACCAACCTTGTTTCCTCTCTTTTATAGCCCAAAATAGAGAGTTTATTGGTGGGTTTCCAGCCACCTTCAAGGCCCATTTAGAGGCGGTTCCGAGCCTCGATTGTTAGGCCTGCCTTGAGGAAAGTCAAGCCCCACGACGTTCTTGTCGTTTTGCACCGAACCGCTCGTCAAACGGATGAGTTTAACTCACTAATCTTCGTTTAGTAGGCTAATGATACTTAGGGGTTGATTAGATTTAATTAAGTGTGATTATGTGGATAGATTATAGTAGAGCAATTTATTGATGCATGTTAGGCAATTGATTAGTGTAATTAGCGAGTAAACACGTGCTAGTATTTATTGAATGAGTCTAAAAAAAAAAATTCGGGCTCGTCTCGGCTTCCAATTAGGCATTACGGGCCTAAGTTGGATTTATCGGTATTTATTTAATATTTTTCGTAATTATTTAATTATTTAATGATTTTCCGGAAATTAGGCTGGAATATCCGACGACCGAAATTTTATGCTAATTATTTTGATGCAATATATTTATTTATTCAAGCATTAATTTGTGCCAAATTGATTTAATTGTGATTTTAGGATTTTATTCCTAAATTAATCGATTTTGGCAATTGATTGGAAACTAACTAAGTCTCGATTTACAGCGCCAAAAATATGTTATGTGCTGTTGAAACTGGTGGGATGTTAAAAAAGAAAATTATTATATTTTGGCTAAAGTCAACCGTGTACCTACACATGGTTATTTATCGAGAATGATAAAATGATGAATTGACTATATATTTGGAGTGGTATACTATATCGGCCTACGGATGATATGTCAGTTTTGAGCGAGCAGTATACCGGTATACTATATCAGCCTACGGGCGATATATCAACTTTGGGTGAGTAGTATAGCTTATTATTAGCTTTGGGCGAGTATATATAGTATACTATGATAGCCTGGGGGCCCTAATCTATTAGCTTTGGGCGAGCATATATATAGTATACTATATTATTAGTTTTGGACTCCAACTGGAGCATGGAAGAAGAGATCGTTAAGGAGGAGTACCTAGAGGAGAACCCGGAGGAGGAACTTGAAAAGGACCCTAAAGAAGAACCTGAAGAGGAGTCGGAGGAGAATCCAAAGGAGGATCTAGAGTATGACCCTGACGAAGATTGAGACCCACCCTGTTTTGCAAACCCTGAGTTGTAAACCCATGCGTGATAGGTCTAACTTTGTTAATAGTATTGTAATATATACTATGAGGTTTGCTTTGTATAAAAGTGTGGTTGTGGTTTTTCAAGTTCAAAAAATATAGCCCTACTTTTCTATCCCATTGTTTTATTGTCTGGGGATTATTTTATATGCTTCCGCATGCTTATTAAAATAAAAGGGTCGATAATGCGTCTTGGGATGTCACTATTTAATGGGTCGATAATGCGTCTTGGGATGTCACTATTTAATCAACTAGGTGAGGGATGGGTGTGTACCCAAGGATCGCGGCATAACACCCTGGTGCCACCGGTTGCCAGCCACCCCCTCACCAAAGCTCCAGCAAAGCCATTTCACTCTTTTTCCTCCTTTATTGTTCGGTTTCTTGCAGTTGCAGAGGGAGTTGGAGCTTGTGGTTGCTGTTTCAGCCTTGGGACCGCCTTAGATCATCATGGTTGAGGTCTTGGTGCGTAGCCTCCATCATTGTCGTCGCGTTCGTGTCTTCGGCCCATCTAACGGGTGAGTTTAGCTCCTAATCCCTTGATAATTGCCTAAACTTGCTTAGGGTTGGTTTATTTAGTGTTGATTCCGGTTTATGAGGTTTAATTAAGCTATGTTAGTCTTAAGATAGGTGGTTATATGAATGGCTTAGATTAGTTTAATTTAATCTTGCTTTATTTGCTTAATTGTGCTTATGTGCTTAATTAAACTTGTTTGGCTATAATTGAATTATTGTTTGTTTAATTTAGTGTTTTCAATGATTTTTGAATTTAATTTATTAGTTATTAAATTCTGGAATTTCATTGTTCATGGCACACTGTTCATGAAACATTGTTCACGCAGTATTGTTCACGAGCACTGTTCACCCGAGATTGAAAAATATTCAAATTCGTGTATTTTAATCCTATGAAGTGAATGAGTTTATAAATACATGGACATCTACATGGATTGAGTTATTTTCACGAAAAAGGAAATAATGGATTGTCCAGGGGACATTGGATATGGACTGCTTTTATGAGAGAAGGAACTGAGGAGGTATGTGTGCACGATCAAATGTTGGAACGTCACCCAACGGGAGTTTGGGGGCGATACCTAGCAGGAGTCGGAAGCTGGTCGCAGTAGACTCTAGACCGATGCCCATCTTTGGGATACCGTTTAAACGGGAGTGTCAGACGAAATCGTGCCCGACGGGGCGGGATGAAGCCCGATATTTTTATCGGTAGCCTGGCAAGAGTCAAAGGAGCACTGACGGGGAAGTTAGCCATCACCGGGAGGTCATTATTATCTAAAGCACACATGAGTGTTGAGGTAGATGAGCACTAATTGGAAAGTTAGCCATGGCCGGTAGGTCATTAGTAACTAGAACACGAGTGAGCATTAAGATGGTTGGGCCTTATTATGGGGTAAAATTGCGTGGTGTGGTATGGGACGTGTCATAACGATTTTACCTTATAATCAGGACTTATGTGATCGATTGATACTTGATAGGTGGCACACTAAAGTGCAAGAGCATATGATAATCATGATATCATTAGTTTTGGTTATACAAGTTGATCATGTTGTTTATGGCACACACTCATGAATCGATAACATGCAGGGTCTGACAATGGTCAAGTGAGATCATTTGTGATGCGACTCGTATGCAGGGCCATGTTCATTGCATGTATTATGCTGAGATTCAACGTGCAGGGTATGGCACACCGGGTAAGGTTGCATGCAAACCGACTATTGATTGTTGGTTGTTAGTTGTGGGTCGTTGGTTGTTTGTGGGGTGATTCTGAAGAGATACCCTAAGTTAAGTTGGTGTCCTAACCGGGGGCTTAGGAGAGGACTCATTGAGATTTATATCTCACTGGTTATTGTATAACCATTTTCAGGTCCTTAGGATGGCACTTCCACTAATGAGGTTCGGTATCCCTAAGGATTGGGATATTGTCATGACGCACCACCACTTCCCGGGTTGATTGCATATGTACGAGAAGTATCTCCCCACCATTTGGTAAGATGAAAGACTAGGGCAATGGATACTCCATAGGTTCCTAGCGTGATTCATCCAAAATGGAGATATGTTGCTTGGTCCCTTAAGAGAGTTTGACGGGCCGCCCGGTAGGGGCCTTGAGGATGATGACTGGGATCCCATGGAGCTGGATCCTCTTGACGGCACAATGGAGAATCCTGGCCCCACTTCACCAACGACAGACCCATACAGCTCCAACTCTGAATTGATGAGGTCTGAATCCTCTAGATCTAAGTGACTGTAGTATCGAGCCCGAGAGTTCTTTTTGGTGTACAATTGGGTTAGCCTAGACTATTCTCTTTTTGGTTTAGCTTAGAGGATGGATCGGGCCCTCTGTTGGGCTTGTAAATTGGAAACGATCCTCCGTAGATTAATCCAATATGAAAATGTAAAAATGTGTATATATATGAGTAGAGGTTGTGTTTCTGCTATTCATCTCACTATCCCTGTTTGATTATTTGATTGTCTGTTGATGGGGAGATGTTTCGTTTTCCACTTGTGCATAATGAAAGATTAAAAATGAAAAGGTCGGTGATGAGTCCAGGGACATCGCTTTTTATCGACTAAGGAAGGGGTTGTTGCGTGCCCTAGATTTAGGGCGTGACAAAAAGTCTAACAGGAGCCACTCTTTTTGTAGGCTATATGACCTCAACAAACATTCCCTCCCCTCGTAGGATTAGGTTGTTACATTAACATGACTTCAAATGATTAGGTTGGTCAGTACTTACCAGATTTAAAACATCATATACTAAAAAGTGAAAAGCTAGAAGTAAAAATTCGTGTAACAACTTGAGTATATTAAGAAACATGTTCTCATTTAAACCATTTAATGCATTAAAATGTCCAATCAAAAACTTAAATTGATGGATAAAGAGAGAAAACAAGTATACTATGTGGTTATTTCAACAACCCAAACGACCAAAGCAAAGGACAAGAAAAGAAGTACTTTTGGAAAAAGATAAAAAGTCACAAACTTTTGCGTAAGTGTTGAATACCTCATATCATTTGTGTACAAGTTTTATATTCTTTTCATCTACATGTGATATCCCTTCACATATGTCGCGACCAAATTTTCGGGTGTGAACCACTTAAGGTTTGGCTAATAGATTGTTAAGCCTAGACTTAACGTGGGCTCTCCCAAGCCCATACCAATTCGCGACTTAGATTCAAGTTTTTAACATGCAATTGATTTTCAATTAGGAGTCGCCACTAATCTATTTTTGGTGGGTCGATTAGAAACCCAAGTAAAGTAATTGGAGTTTTACTTTACTCCTACGAACCAGAGATTTGTGAGTTCGGGGACTTGGTTACGTTAGATTTCTCTAACGCCCTTTCGGTACCTTTATCTTTTATTTTGAAAAAAATTGTTTGGCAAGCAACTTGAATTGATTTTAATTCCTTAACATGTGAGGTGACCATGCAGGTACGCAAACCACCAATTTAACACTCAAGAAAGCAAATGAATAAATTGCAGGACTTACCTCATAGCAACGAAAGCATCTGCGTTGTTAGTTTAGAATTCACATTAGCAGTCCTAAATATGATTTCTAATTAACACGCAATTTTTGTTTTGTTTTCATTTAATTAATGAAAATCATGCAATATGCAATGCATGCCACTAATTTAACATGAAATGATATGACATAGCAACATGACTTAGCTATATGACCTAAGCAATATGACATAACTAAGCATGTAGTCTATCCTAAGCATGAGATGATTTATTCTAAATATGCAATGACATGTAAAGAATGTCCTAATTCTAATTTTGTCTTTTTCTTTTATGACCTTCGAAATTTAAAATTGCCAAATAATTAAACGTGCAATTTAAATTAATGAGAAGAAAATATGATATCCTAAATTAATGTTTTTGGTCTTTTTATTTGAGAAATTCGAAATAAATTTCCTATCCTAAACATGCAACATAACATTAAAACCAGTAACATCCTAACATGCATTTAACCTAAATCAATTATTTTTTGGGTTTTTCCTTTACGGGAGCAATCGGGAACAGCACAGCAACAAATCAAGCAAGATATCATCCACGTCCATTTTGGAAATAAATTGACGAATCATATCTCGCGCATGAGATCGGATTGGCCAATTTCAAATAAAATCGCGAATCGTATCTCTAGCGGGAGATCGGATTGGCGATTTTTCCGTGCGATTGCGAGTCGTATTTCGAGCGTGAAATCGGACTATCAATCGTATGCACGTTGTGAAATTAGGAATATTTCCTAATTCATGTGGGATCAAGAGATATTTAAGATATGGCAATATCGATCAAACATTCAAAGAAAGATTGCGATATTACGAATTAGGCAACGAGATATATGAAAATCAAATTGATCGAGAGTCTTACCTAATTCACAATGTCACGCGGGTGACCTCCAAATTCGGATGGATGATGGGTCACGGAAATCACCGTGAGAAAGGCCGGCGATCAGTAGCATGCACGGCTGCTCGGTAATCGTCGGGCATGTTCCACAAGACTGAGTATTTGGAATTCTGTTTGAGAACTTCAGCTTCTTTTCACTTTGCTATCAAGCTTCACCTTTTGCAAGTTCACATCGTGCGCCCACTATTCTTTCACTCGCAATTTGGTGTCTTTTGTTTGACCAAGTCTCAAGCTCCACTCAATCTCTTGAAGACCTCATCATATCCTCCCTTGGCCGTCCAAAACGTGCGTTGCCGACGATATCTCAATTGCAGTTTTGTAGATAGCCAGGGATGTGCGGACTACGATTGTGAGAGTTACGTAACCTGCAAGGGAAACAAAGAAACAAAACTTGCCAAATCTAAATTGCGAGTCGACTGGTGGAACACGTTGAGGCACAGCAAGCTGCCGTCACCAATCGTCGAGCGAGGACTGGAACACCACAAAGAACCGAGAGCAACGGTGCAGTAAGTTGTTTGCATTACTGGACCTCACGATGACTAAGCGGGCTACCGAGAAGTTGCTGTATTTTCACCAAAAATCTGCACGCAGATGGTAAAACATTGTATAAACATGACCGACTATCGTGAAAGCTCGTTGGGCTGGCCGCAAAAGAAAACATCAAACTTGCGAGATAACTTGTAATCGTCAAGAGCAAAATTGATATTGCAAGGGAACTGAGAAAGTTTCACTCTTTGGGCGCCAGGTTGGGCAAAAGTGTTATAGACGCAAGGCTCAGCGACCCATAAGGCGTCAGGGACTGGTCATCGTTAGATGGACCGCTCCGTGATGATTGAACTGGCGGATCTAGAGTGGGGCCAGGAACCGGGGAAGCTCGCCAAGTTGCGGCGATGGTGATGAGCTCTCGGAATGCCGATGAGGATTCCCTGGACTTGATCGCGGGTCCAGCACGAAGAAGGGCTCGGTTGCCTTTCTTTCTCCTGACTTGAATCCGTAGCCTCCTTTTGGCTTTTCCTTCGTATTGTGGCCGGAAAAGCTTCAATTAGTTGAACTTGACAGTGAGTGGGTGTCTGACTAGATCGGCAAACCACACTCACGAGAGCGGCCACCAATGTCACCGCTGCATCACCGTCTTCAGTTATGAAGGGCTCCTGCCATCTTTCGGGCTCTTGCCATCTTTCTCCCCTGCTACCCCTCACGTATATCGCTCTCCTCTGTGTGGCCGGGTGCTCGCACATATGTGGCCCCCTTTTATTCTTCGTCTGTGAAGGTCCTTTATAGGCAGAGGGTTTGAACTATCATGGAAAGAAAGCATATTTCGTTTCCTTCTGTGCATGCTTTGAAATATATTCTATTTCCTTTTCTTTTCCTCATTGACCGAATGCCTCCTCTGCAGGGATATATCTTTTTTGCAAATCCGTGTGCCCGCAGTGTAGAACGTGCCCAACATTCCCTTCTCATGCTGATCTTTCGAATTTCCTTTGTGCATATTGTACGAATCGGACCAGATAAATTCTTTCCTCTTAAAATAATGCTGGTCAATTTCTTGCTCCCCACGTTGACCGAATTATGGCTAAGCGCATAATTTTCCTTCACGTGGATGGGCTTCTCCATGTGCGAATCGGTGGCCGTTTACACGTTGTCCTTCCTTTGCATTCGTTCCCTTAAATGCACAAATATGTCGGTGCCAATATGCTGGAAATTTCTTAATCAACTTTAACAATTTAGGACACCCATGTAAATGTAATATCAATCACCACGGAGGAATTATTCACTTATCCAAAGTTTAAAGCCATCCATTCACCGCCGGCCCAACAAATATGCAATTAAATGAAATATGCTCCTAATGACCATATGTTATGCAATTATATTTTTTTTTTTTAGAGATTAAAATTAATCCCTGATTTTTATGCGATAAATGACTAAACGGGTCGCCAAAATTTTGGTGTCAACAACATATAACTTCAGTTTTTGTTGGACATTCTAATATCATATTAAAGGCAGGTTTTGTTCCAGTTTATTTCCTGTTTCAACTCATTCGTCAAATTTCATTTGTTGTTCTCGATCCATGGTGTTAAATATCACACGTCGTGTATCCTTGGGTTTGTATATTTTGATAGACATACGATTTCCCTCCACCTATTAATTTAAACTTTAAATCTAAGCATTGCAACACTAAAAAAATATGCTCGAATTGCTGCTCTAGGATGGAAAAAAGAAAAAGCCAACGTCCAAGAAGAAAGGGCCGAGCGAAACTGAATGTGTCAATAGTGTCAACTCTTTCAGAAAATTCAAAGCCACTGTCGTATGGGGAGCGTTTGTGCAATAGGAGACATTTAAGAATTCAACCATTTGATTGTGTTCACATCTTGAAAAAGGTATGACGGATTGCCCTTCGTTTTTCTTTATAAATCTAACCTTTATGATAATTGAAACCATGGCCATATGAAAATGCTTAATCGTTTCCTAAGAAAATAGAAAAACATTATTTTCTATTTAAGAAGTGGAATCAGGCAAGAAGTGGAATGTTCGTATGGGTCAAAACCAGGCTAGGAGCATAATTTTACGTGAGTATTTAATTATGATTTGACAATTTGTGCACATAAAATCATATGACTATCGGTATATACTTCATGTTAATATGCCAAGACCAAACAATTGTTTCATTACAGGCATCTTTGTCATTTAGTTGATACTTTGAGAAGTGAAACACTTGATTTTTCACATTTTACGTGCAATAGTGATGGATACATTTTGTCTTAGAAAAGCCTCTAGTACCAAATTTTGTTACCATGATATATAATAAAAGCATTGTCCGTTTCGACATTTATTTACACAAGCAAACTAAAAGGAATCAATAAAATCAACAGGCTAAATAATTAAGGAAATGATTTGGGGTTGTGAAAATCAGACCCGCATATCAATTAATGCTTTTAATTAATAATTAAACAAGAGAGCGGAGCATGCTCTCAGTGATGGAGCCGGCAGATCCACAGCCATCGCAGCCATCGCTGCCACGGTGGTGGCAGTGAGAGTCATCATATTGGCCGAGTTCAACAGGAGCTTGTTCCAGTTGTCTCGCTGCTCGCCGATGTTTTCATGCATCTCCACTCTATCTTCGACATCCTCCAAGATCGCATAGAGATTCTTTGTGATTGGAGTGCTTGGATGATCAGTGAGGCCCCATTTGGTTTGGCTTTCCCAAGGGGATTTGGGCCCCTAAAGCTCCTTGGAGAAAATATTTTGCATTTGGTTCATACTTTTCAGTCTCCATTTGCCAAATGCTAGCATTTGGAATGCTAAAAGCCCAAAGTAGGTTTGGGCTTTCAACATTTTCGGAATGCTAGTTTAAGGTTTAATGAATTTTTTTCCAATATTGCCCTTACTGATAATCATGTGTTTCCTCTTTTGCCCTCGAAAAATACTGTTCATCGTCTTCTTCCTTCTTCCTTGCAAAGCTCAGCCAGAGGACGGTGCTTAGTTGCGAGTGGCTAGATTTGGCCACTAGGAAGCCAAATCTGGCCAACCTTAGGCAAGGTGGCCTGAGGTCAGGCGACCTCGAGCGTCGCCTGGGTCGCGCAACCCAGGCGCTGTCGCCTAAGGTCGAAGGACCCAGGCGACGCCGCCTGAGGTCGCGCAACCTCAGGCGGCGTCGCCTGGGTCGCTCGACCTCAAGCGCGAACCAGTCACTTGAGGCAACGCGACCTCATGTGACGTCGCCTGAGGCCGTGCAACCCAAGCGTCGCCTAAGGTCAGCGAGCCACCTCCCGCCACCGCCACCACCGCCACCAACCGCTTCCCCACCACCACCACTGCCATTGCAGAGCAACTACATCTCCTCCTCCCTTTTCTTTTGTTTTCTTTTTTTCCTTTTCTTTTCACCTTAAAACTGCTTTGCAAAATATACACAAAAATGAGTTTCCAAACACATTTGCATTCACAAAATGTCCATTCATTCAAAGTTACTTGGGGAAATGCAAAGCCATTTCCCCAAAATTGAATCAAACGGGCCCTGAGTCTGAGTTTCAAGGGCTTCAAGGGTTGGATCGAAGCGTTGATCATTCGCTTCAAAGAACAACCCGAAGAGGAAGAGGAAGAAGAAGAATAAAAAACTAGTAGAGTAAGCTTGAAAAACAGCTATTAAGGAATCGATGGTTTTTGAGAGGATTGCTTGAGGAAAAAGAGGAAATTTGCCGATCGGAGAGAGGGCCTTCCTGTAAGATTTGCGACGGAGAGATAGACGGTATTTATGGAAGTCGGTATTGGCGACTGGTGAGGTCTGTACTGAAATGATGTTCATGGTTTTGACCGTTGGATCGCAATAGGAATCTGAAAAACTCCGGTCGATCTGACGGTGGTGATTTGTCGTCACTTGGGTGCCATTGGCAAACCACGTGCTTTTGACCTTGACTCCCCAAGTCAAGTAAGTTGAGAAGGTTCCCGAAAGAAGAGATCGATCGAGGTGGGTGAGGACGTCCGTGCACCACTTTAATTTTCAAGACAAATTGGCTTACATTAGCTTAGAAAATTATGAAAACTTTTTATCTAACAATGGGTCAGCACGGTTTCAATCCCTGGACCGATAGTAGATTCTTCTGTCTTGTTCTAAACAACTGCTCCCTTTCGGTTTTTTCTTTTCCCCTCCGTTTGTCTATTTAAAAATTTGATGGAGTTGCCAAAGTGGGTCATCATGATACTATTTTTTTATTTCCCTCGCGTGGGAAGGGTCGATCACCGGCTGGAGCAGCGGCTCGCATCCGAGTTCCGATGCCATTCGATGACGCCGGAGGTATGCAGTGGCAAAAGGCGTTGTCTCCTCTAAGGTATGTTTGGACGCTTTGGGTTGCGAGGTCTTGACGATATGTATTGAGATGTGTATGGACGGTTTATGTAGAAAGTCAAGCCGAGTACGGAGCGAGTTTATAGTTTTTCTTTTCGATTTGTCCTTTTATTTGGATTTTGCGGTGAAGTTTAGTCAAGCAACTTGATCTCAGTTTAATAGATTTTCAAGAATATATGCCGGGAGCAGGGCGAATGGAAATGGACGTTTCCCACAAAGAGCCAAAACGTGAGGAGGAGAACCTTCCCGCCCTTCGTTGAGTGTTATTTCCACCCCTTCCATTTCTGTCGAGTCATGATGACAAGACAATTGCTAACTTTTGTTTTCTTTTTCTTTTTTCTTTTTTTCTTTTCTTTTCACGATAAAATTTATCTTGATTGTCAGTGTTGAGATCATACGCATGAGAGGTGCACCGAGCGTAAGGATATGTCGCCGGCGATCCGATGCCTGCCTTTCGAGCTCGACCGCGTAGCTCAGCAGCCGCTCTCCCCCATCTCTCTCTCTTCCACCACCTCCACACCGCTACCCGGCCAATTGTGTATCGCCTGCAAAAGAGAATCCCTGAAAAGTCTGTCCCTGTCAAGAGGCGATCCTGTTGCTATCATCGGTCCAAAATTAACGAGCTTATATCAGCGGTTCATAGCAATTCAAAGCATGTTCGCTGCTGCGCATGAACATGGGAGGGTGCTCAGATGCACCAGCGAAGAATGAGGTGGTCCTATGCAGACTCGGTCTATGCAGATTATCATGATCATGGCCATTGATCTAAGTGAGTCTCATTGTGCAGTCCGCACAATTGATAGCTATGATCATTATTGACACCTAATTTAAATTTAGAAAAGAGAAATTAATCTTTGATTAGAGGGAAATTTTAAAAAAAAAAATTGAATTCAAAAACTCAACAGCCAAATGTATTGGAGCCACTTTGTTGTTGAGAAGTTGAGTGAAGATGTGCAAGTATATCGGAAAATCTTCATCTGCAAAAAATAAAATCTCAAGTCTTTCTTTTATAAATAGAGAGGGCGAGACGTTTAAAAAAAGGTGTGGGGGGGAGGGCTTCTCTTCGTCTTTCGTCGAAAGAAAAGAAAATAGAAAAGTGGAAAAGAGAGAAAAAGGAAGGAAAGCTTCGGTTCTCTGGGGAAAGGGAAAGTGTATAGGGGGCAGAGCGGGAGGTGACATGAGGGAGATGTGAGAGAGAGAGAAAAAGAAAAAAATAAGGAGAGGAGCATTGTTCGTCTTCTTCACGGACCCCTTCCGCACGCCACAGCCGCCGATTGTTGTACCCTCCGCCGGCCACTACTCCAACACCACCATCACTCTCCGCTCCATCACGAAGCAGATCAACACCCACGAAGTCTCCGCTGCTCAGCTACAAGCCCTTTGCTGCTGTCGTCCTCCACACCAGCGATGCTGTCCCCGCTGGCCTACCACCACCAAAGCCCGATACTGCGCCTCGGCGACTCACGGCTCAACAACCTCCGACTCACCGTGCAACGCCTGCGATCGACCCGCCACTACCCAACGCTGCTTCCCTCTGCCGAAGCTCCACCGAAGACCGGACCCAAGCCAAATCTATAACCCATCGCCTGCACTGCACTTGTTCCAAGCTCCCCTGACGACCACTGCTGCTGCAACCCGTGAGCTTGCCCTGCTGCGCCTCCACCCGCCGATCATCAAGCCACCGTATGCCCGAGCGACGTTAGGGCTGGTTGCCGAACTCCCCTCCGACGAAGTCACTGCCTTGTTGCACCGTGACGCCATTGCTCCACGTCTCTGTTCTTGCCCGAGTCAATGATCATCATCGTCACTCGCCCACTGTTCTAGATTCCGCCGCCGACGCCCGCGACTCAACCACCGTTGGAGTCCTCGCCTGCAACGCCCTGTCCGCAAAGCCACCGCCGATTCAACTGCGACCACGACACCCCTGTTCCACCTGTTGTCCTTGCTGCCCGGGTGTCGCCCCATTCTTGCTAGTCCACCTTCGCCGGAGTTCCCTTTGCCAAACCAACGATCAGTCTCCTCGGTGACCAGCCGCACGAGCTGCCGAGCTTTTCTTTTGAAGCAAAGGAAAAAAAAAAAATAAAAGAAAAAGAGAAAAGCAAATTAGGCATTATTCGTAAGGATTTTGTCCGAAATTATTGTAATTATTAATTTGATCCGAGAGATATCGGATCAATTTTTTAATTATATTAATTTTCGGGCTTTTTGATGGTATTTTGGTTGTTAAATCAATGTAATTATTAATTTGATCCATAAGACTTCGGATTAGATTTTTAATTATTTTGAATTCTTTGTCGTGATAATTAGGTTTAGAATAATCGTTAATTTGACCTGTGAGACAATGGGTTATTTTTTCGGTTATTTTAATCCTTTATTTATTAAATATCTTGATTGTTTAGATTTAATGTT
Organism: Eucalyptus caleyi; assembly: GCA_014182885.2. Lineage (NCBI taxonomy): Eukaryota > Viridiplantae > Streptophyta > Magnoliopsida > Myrtales > Myrtaceae > Eucalyptus > Eucalyptus caleyi. The sequence goes on from CM024470.2 coordinate 54,103,660, forward strand.
TAGTCGATAATTACTTGTCTTGGAAAAACACTAAAACACTAAAAAAATCAAAAAATCAAAAATCAAAATCAAAATCTTGCATCAAAGCATGTAGGTTTAATAAATCAAACATGTAGGATTAGGTTTATGAAATTTTCATCATCTAGTAATTATTGCTAAGTTCATTTAGTTATAAATTGATCGTCATTAGAATTAGGTCATTTAATTAATTTAGATTGCATATTTAATTGTTGCGTCTCTTTTTTTTTTGAATTTCATGGAAAATACAAAAAATTAGAATAAATTCATTTCATGCTTTAGGATAGATTGCATGCTTATTCATGTTATATATTTTAGGTCATATTACCACGTCATATCATTTCATGTTAAAATTAGTAGCATGCATTGCATGATTCTCATTAAATCAAATGAAAACCAAAATTAAGTTTGCATGTTAGGTTTATTTAATTAGAATTTCCTTGTTAATAAAGTCAGGTCATGAAGCTAAAATGCAAGTTTCGATTTCAAGATTAAAAAAAAAAAAAAAAAACCAAAAAATACAGTGTGTTTATTTCTTTTAATGAAATTTTTTTGATTGTTTAATTGTGACTGAGCATTAGTGTTATCACCCTTTTGCATGTAGCTTAGGTTAAAATTAATCAAGATTGCCTGCAAAATATTTTTAAATGAAAATAAAAAGAATGGTACCGAAAGGGCATTAGAGAAATCTAATATAACCAAGTCCATGTATCCTTAGTCTCGGTTCGTAGGAGTAAAGTAATTTTCCTATTATTTTACTTAGGTGTCTAATCGACCTACCATAAACTGATTAATGGCGACTCCTAAATAAAATCCATTTGTATATTAAGAAATTTAAACCTAAGTCGCGAATTGGTATGGGCTTGGGAGAGCCCAAGTTAAGTCTAGGCTTAACAATTCATTAGCCAAACTTTAAGTGGTTCACACCCGAAAAATTAGGTCGCGACAATCATGTTAGTAATACTTTTAGATGGGAATCAATTTGAATGAAATTGAGGTACACAGTATGTGTAAAAGAGGCAATTACTCTGTACCAACAATGTGTTTGATGAGATGGTAAGGGAACATATATTTGTCATGGTATGCCACTATGCATTCGAGTGGTCAAACTCGTGTCAAGCTTGTGAATTCATGAAACCTAGCATGATCCTTATTTAAGTCTCCCTCTCTATATGCAAAAATTGTTTGCATTAATGCTAGCCAACCGCAGATAGGCCATGTCGGACGGCTGATACTAACTAAACAATCATGTTAGCAATTTCCGATCAAAATTAACTAGAATGATTATATTGACAAATCATCAAAACTTTTATGACTAAATTAACAAATTAAAAAGTTTAGAACTAATTTGGTCATCATATAATAAGTTTACAGCTTTTCAGATAATTATCCCCACAACTATAATGGACTATCATAAAATGTCTCGTTGACACCTAAATTTTGATTATGTTATTTATTAGGCTTTAATTTCTTTTTTTTTTCTTTTTTAGATAATAAATAATAAATAATAAAAACAACAACAAAATAAACAAAAACAAAAGAAAACAAAAAAAGAAGCAGCCCCTTCCCCTTTTCCTCTCCCTTCTTCCTCGAGTGGGCCCTATAGGTCTAGGGCCCGACCTTTTTCCCCTCAAAGCCCGGCTCCTCCTTTTTCCCCTTGTCTTCTTCCTCATCTGTCTTCTTCCGCAACCAGATAAGCAGTATGCGCCGGAGACGAGGACACGCACGACACTAGAATGGAGACGGAGACGGCAGCGTACGATGGAGTGGACGCGTCTTCAATGCAAGGCAGCCTAGCTAGAGCCACCTTGACGGATGGGATGCCGGTTCGGCCGGCGGAGGCCGTTCGGCTTGCGAAGATCGGCGGTCGAAGCTCCGTCGACTGACCGCCCCCTCACCTATAAATAGGCCTCTCCTGACGATGGTAGAAGACACAGACGGCGAAGAGGAGATCACCGATGGTAAGTTTCAATAGCTTCCCCTGAGAGACTTCAGAAGAGGCCCGAAGACGAGCCACCGAAGATCTTGAATCTAGCCGAAGAAGCGAGCTCGAGAGGGTGAGAGACAAAAACGGCAAAGGATTAAGGGCTGCAAATCTTCGAACCTCCCACTAAGAGACTTTAGAAGGGGGGGCCAGGGACGAGCAAGCTGAGATCCAGATCTGGCCGAAGGGGAGGAATTCTGAGTAGAGGAGGTGAGATCCGAGGGCAATGGTAGGTAGAAAGGCCAGATCTAATCAGATCTGGGAGACGACGCCGCTTCACCGCCACCTGCCGAGCCACCACCACCATCCTCGACGTTGTTGACCACCCATGCCGAAGCTCTAGCTGGCTGCTATGCCGTCGGGACCCTTCAATGCTATTTTATGCAAGCCAAGATCCCTGCAGGGCCACGTCGCGCACCCTTTGCCGTCATCGCCGTCTCCGCCGCTCGCCGTCCGCCACCTCGCCACAGGTAATAAGGGTCGTCGTCATCACCGTTGCCACCATCGCCATCATCACCATCGCCACCATCGCAATTGTCACCGCTGTTGCCCCGGCAACGCTTCATTCCCCCTCGGTGCCGTGAATTGGGAATCCTAGGGTTCCCGATTTTTCCAAGTCACAGCCCTGGGTCGTTAGGTCGGACCCGGGCTAGGAATCAAGTAGGGCTTTTGCGCGAATCAAGGGCGGCTGGAAACCGAGTCATGAGGTCGGATCCGGGTCAGGTGCGGATCGAATTCAGGTAGGGTTTCCGCAATTTTTGGGGCGTCGGAATTCGGGTCGGATCCGAGTAAGGTTTTGCCAGGTCGTTGGGTCGGGCCGGATCGTTCCCAAAACGACAGGCCATCAGGTCGTTTTAATAAATAAATAAATAAGTGAGTCGGGCCCGCGTCGCCTTTTGGGTCAACGACCGGGTCGGACCTAACCGGCGGACCCGACCAAGGTCGGCTTTTTATTATTTTAAATAATAGTTTAAATAAATTTATTTTTAAAAAATCAAAAAATGATTTATTTTCGAAAAATATTTAAAAATAGTAAAAAATATTTTATTTTCCAAAAAATCAAAAAAATAAAAAATATTTCGTATCTTCCAAAAATGCTAAAAAGACTTGTATTTTATAAAAAATACCAAAAAAATCCAAAAAGTCCCTTTTATGTCCAAAAATAGAAAAAGACCCAAAAAATGTTTTTCCTCCCCACAAATGCATGGAAAATCCCTCAAAAATCCAAAAGCCTTAGTGTTTAAACAAGATTAGGTACCGAAAGGGCATTAGTGATTAACTAGTGTAATCAAGTCCCCGATCCCAATTTTTCCGATTGCGTAGGAGTAAGTATTTCTCCCGATACTACGCCTAGATTTTTAATCGACCCACCCCAAATCGATTAATGGTGACTCCGTTTTAAAACTAACTTACATGTTAAAAAACTTGGACTATTAAAGTCGTGAATTAGTGAACTTGGGAGAGTTCGGGCCTAATAAATTTAGCCAAACCATTAGCCTCCGAAGGCACTCGCCTTGATCGGGTGCAGAAAAAAAGAGGTCGCAACAATGTCTCATATATAGTGAGTCTTTCTTTAGCTAACACAAGGTAATTTTGCTATAAATGGCTGCCCATATACAGAAAAATTCCTAACAAAGCTCATTTACGTGCATGCTCTTCGCTTGCCACTAGTGCTCTGTTTGGTAAGGGGTTGGGTGGTCTTGGAAGCATTGACATGAAGTTTTATCATCGCCTTTTGTCACCTGAATACCCGGAAGATCGCTCTAATGAACAATTTAGAAGTTTATGATACTAAAACATGCGCAATTCCCATTAATTGGGTGACAGTACATGACAGTTCTTGGCAGCTTGTTGAGGCCGGTTGCCGTATCGAAGATGAGCGGAAACCAGTACAGGTAAGCAATCTTGTCAACCATAACATTAGGACATGAAAACGACATCAGCTTTGGCTCCATTCTATAGATCCGTATCAACAAAGTCTACTTTTCTTAGGCCTAGAAGATCTCTTGATTTGGTATTCCCTATAGTTTTATTTGCTGCTATTAGTTTATCATTAACTCTTGTTTGTTTGTGCATTTCGCATTGGATTCTGCCACATCAAGTTCATATCGCAACTGAAAGTTTCGTGTTGTGTTTCCATATATGCCCTTGGATTTTGAAACTGGAGACAAACTTGATGCAAAGCAAAGGCTAGAAAATGTTTTTTTTTCCCCATTCATTGGATATGGTTTTGACCATTTCGGCAATCAGCTTTGACATGAATAAAGTAGGAAACTAACAAAAATTGATGATGTTAGGGTCAATGAAAGTATGTTGTACAAAGACAAATATGTGGTAGGATCTAGGGTGAGGAAACAAACAAATTACGACAGGTACATGACGAAAGATGGGAGTCGAGATCCTACTTTTTACGCAATCTCTGTAAAATGTTGAACGTTAATTACGCAATTTTTTTGCCACGCATTTCATCTAGATTTTATAAAACTAAAATTGTACACTTTCCCAAACCTTGTGTTGGTTGAACATGATAAAACATTCATGTTGCCCTCTGATCTCTCCCGTGAACTAAATCATTGGATCTACGGTCGATTCATTTATTATATATGTAAATCCTAGATGCAAAAAATATGCCGAAGTTGTTCCTTATTAATTGGGTGACAGTACATGACAATTTTATGTTAGCTTGTTGATGCCAGTTGTAATATTAAAGATGAACGGAAAACAGTTAAGACGCATACAATCTTCTCAAGCATATCTTTGAAAAAAAAAAAAAACAATGAAAAGGACATCGGCTTTGGCTCCATAGTAAGACAATATCAACAAAGTCTACTCATATTAGGCTTACATTGCTCTTTCAATTTTCTATTAAGCCTATATTTATTTATTGCTATTAGTTTATTATTAACTCTCGTTAGTTTGTGCATTTCTTCTCCATGACGTCACCCTCGTTCCCTTAATTTAGTGTTTCTTTCTTCCTCATTGTCATTTTGCAGGCAACGACATCCATTTTATGGAATATTTTATTGAGACCAAACTTTCAAGGGTTTATTATAATACGAATATTAAATGTGCAGATTTTTCGCGATCATACTCTTTGACTATACATACAGTAATCATTGACGAATGAAGTAATGAACTGAAGTTACTAGTAAAGTATAAAAGGCTTGCTTGTGATAGGTTAAATTTTTAAGAGTACCCTTCTAAAAAAAAGATTTTTCATACGCAAGACATGACCTTTTAGTGTATGCTGCATTTAATTCAAAGACTGATTGGACATTGCTAGCATGATGCGAGGGAGGCAGTGTCATTTGTAGTTAAGAACAATGGATTAGAGAGGCTAGATAGACATTTCCCCGCCAAGTATTGATGTGGAGGTGACCTAAACACAAGCTATTAGCCAAGGTTCCTTCCTCTTGTTTGTTTGTGCATTTTGTATAGATAACAACGTATGATGAGTCGGATTCACCTGTGAAGAATATAACTTGGGTGTTGTCCAAAATAACACTTGGAAAGTAGGCACTGTAGAACAATTGGATGTATGAGATCAAAGAAGAAACTGATGGCAACAAGAGGAACAAGGGGAAATTTTTAGTAAAAGGTCTTCTCCAAATTTGTAGAATAGTTCGATGTGAAGATTGCACTCCTCCTTGGTGACTTAGAGGAGGGTATATATATGGTATAATCAGAAGGTTTTCAAATTCTTGGTAAATAGAACTATGTTTGCAAGCTGAATGAAAGTCTATAAGAAATTTGACACATTTATGTGTGATAATGAGTTCACTAGATGTGAAATAGACTACTATTGTTACTTCAAGAAATCTAATGGTTGTTATATTATTTGATTGTTGTATGTGAATGATATGATCACTACAAGATCTAGCACGGGGTAGATCAATTAATTGAAGCATCAATTGTCAAAGGAGTTTGAAATGAAGGACTTGAGAGCAGCAACTTGGCAACTTAGATTCCTAGCATGAGGATCATGTGAGATAGATTAGAAGGATTTAAAAGTTGTCTCAAGAAAAGTGCATTTGAGGTGTTGGATAGATTAGAGTTCGTTCTACAAAACCCAAAAGAATGCCTTAGAGAAGGCACTCTAACCTCTTGAAGGATTAGTCATTAAAGACAGATGAAGAGCGGGAGGATATTATAAATTAATGAGATATATCCTTTGATTCTTTATATCTCTCAAAATTATGTATATATCTCCATTGATTGTGTATATCTCTGATTAATTAATAATTAATAAAGTTTGTAAATAAGCACATGGACTCTTCATTATGGCACATAGAGACACACTAAGATGTACAGAAATTTCACAATTTCTCTTCCACAGTATTCATTATCTGTTAGCTTGTTGACGCCGGTTGCAATATTCAAGATGAGCGGAAACCATTTCATGCATGCTATCTTCTCAAGCATGATTAAAGACAAGGGAAAGGACATCAGCTTTAGCTTCATTCAAAGACACCGTATTATCAAAGTCTACTTTCCCCAGGACCACGTCCATCTTCTAATGTATTATTCACTCATAGTTTTATGTGTTGCTAACTCTTGCTTGTTTATCCATTTCCTCTCCATTCCGTCACCCTCGCTCCCTCAGTTTTGTTTTTCCCTTGCCGTCATTTTGCATGTAACGACCACAATTTTGAGGATTTTAAAAAAAAAAAAAAAACTTTCAAGGTTTATTATATTATGAGTATTTAATCTCTAGGTGTTTCGCGATCATGCTCTCGGACAACGTATATAGTTTTCTCTGACAAACGAAGTTGAAAACTGAAGTTATTAGTAAAGAATAAAAGGCTTGGCTGTGTTAGGTTAATGGCTTGAGTGTTTCCTTCTACAAAAAGATTTTTCACACGTAGGCTATGATATTTTAGTATGCGCCTTATCTAATTAAAGACTGATTGAAGATTGCTTGAATATTACCATTTGTAGTTATGAACTATGCATTAGAGAGAGACATGAACCTATTCATTTGTAGTTAGGTTACACGCCAAATATTGATTAGGAGCTTGACCTAAACACAAAGTTAGTAGCTTAATTTATTACATATTACTGATGGCATCTATATAGCCAATGTCACTTCCATGATGACAAAAGATGTTGCCTAAACTCATTTTGTCATATCGTGTGATAGATAGTTATCAAAATTCAGTCTCTATTAGAATGTCCAATCAAAAAAAGGTGGAAGAAGACCACATGTATATATATATAAACCTTATAGATAAGTGATGTGGGATATTTTAACGCCTCTCTCATCTAGAGACAAAGTAGGAGAGGATTTGAAAAACAGGGGGTGGCGCATGCAAAAAAACTACGGCGGAACTTGGCTGTTATATCACGTTAGAATGTCCAACCCAAAGCATAAGCTCATGAGGCGAGGCAAGCCAAATGTATCTAGGAGCACACGATTTCCATAAACAAGCAATGATGTGGAGTACTTTAACATCATGAATGAATGACTTTTAAAATTCTTGAAGGCCACATTAAACAAAGACTCAGCTTTACGGAGTTTTTGAGTGATCAACAATCTATTAACAATCAAAACGATGTTGCTTTAGTTTTAAGGGAAGAAGCTGGAATTGCATCCCCTAGAATTTGGCTACTTTCCTTTTAGGTAATCTTTTCGTGGATCAACCGATACGTTTGAATCTCTCCTATCTATCAAAGATTTGTATCAACAAATTAAAGATGTTGAAGGCAGAAGAAACGAGTTTCCTTAGCCCAAGTTCAAAGCGTACCCTCAGATCATCTCATACTACACACGCTTGTGCGCGCAGAGAGAGAGAGAGAGATTAAACAAGGTTAGAATATTTAAATTATAAATCATGCTTTCATTTTAAAGTTTAAGCTTTTAGATCATTAGCAATGATCTTACAAAATCGCACACGCTACTAATATATCTCTGGACATAAAGAGCACATGCACTAAGCACCGCAGTTGCTCCGTGAATGACCTAAAGATACAAAACCATGGCGACATACATGTATACTCTTCCTTAACCCCTCCTCAATTATAAGTTACAGACCAGGAAACCATCTGAGCGACTAGTTCCTCGCCCACTTCCCCTTGTCGAAGCGCAGGATCGGGTCATCCTCGCGGAAGAGCCGCTCGGTGTTGAGCATGGTGAGCAGGATTAGGCCAAGGAGGACCAGGAACGAGAGTGCCGACAGCACGAGCATGAGCCCCGAAGCGATCGGGCCCTTCACCTCCTGCGCGTACTCCGACGACGCCAAGGCCAGGAAGGTCAGCGGGAACGAGTACGCCCACCACGCGACGTTGAATTTCCTCATCGATTTCTTGAAGAGCGCCGGTCTGCATGCCTGCTTCGACGCCACCACAAGACAAACCCTAGTTCAATAGTTTATAAAAAATTTATCCAAGATTAAATAATGCATGTCAACTGAAACCCTAATTTATTAGTCATACCCGATATTGCGTCATCTCTTTCAAAAGTAGCCGGCGGAAGCTGTATATTTTAAAGATTTTTGTAGGTATAAATTAATAAACGATGAGTATTTTGTAGTTGTGGTCAAAAGTCACGCAAGAAAGTTGCGTAACCCAGTTGCCTTAATCGAGGGGGAAATTTTAGTTTATTGAATGTTTTTCTTGAGTGGGCTTGACATTTTAGACCCTTGAACTATGGTACGATCCAGACAACAGAGAGAGCCAATTTCGCGGTACACAATTTCCACGGACGAATCTGATGAAGGGGACAAGAGAGAGTGGAAAGAAAAGGTTGCTAAAGAAACATCATACAAAATATGTACCACATGATTTTTTCCTAGTCACTCCAAGTTATGAAATTTCCCTGTCCGAAGAAAGGAGAGATTGGTTGAGCTCAATGACTAAGTTTGTCCACTTCGACATCAAATGCGCTCCACTTCAATTTTTAGGAAAAAATTGTTTGCATAAGCATCTTCTACCATAACCTGGAAGATTTTAGGTAAATATTTAGACTTTATCTAACAACGGGTGGCACGATTTCAATTCCCAGATCGATATCAAATTCTTATGTCTCGTTTTAAAGGACAGATCCCTTTCGTTTTTTACTTATGTCCCTCCATTGGTCTATTAAAAATTTGATGGAGTTAGAAAAGTCAGTCGTCATGATTACAATCTTATTGTAATCTACCAAGTTATAACTATTTTGGAGAAATGGTTTGGGAGAACTTTCGCAAGATCACCTCTTCAAAGCTTAGTCATGATACTAGTCAATTGAAGATATTATCTTATGAAATTCCATATAAATAATGAATTTAAGCTAGACGTACCACGACACCTACTACATCGAAACTCGAGAGATCAGCAACCCTGCACAGATTTTTCTGCACTTTGATTGGTTGCAAATGAGCCTGCTGCTGCAGCATGAAAGATTTGCGTATCAACTAGAGAGACAAAGGGAAGGTAAGTGCTGATTACCAGAGAGGTGAACAGAAAGAGGGAGAGGAAGAAGAGCATCTTCGACCCGATGTCGAACTCGCCGGCGATGGACTTCCAGGCGACGCTCGCCTTGCTCGGCGCGGCAAAGAACAGGAAGAAGACTGGCCTCAGCATCGCCGGCAGCTTGTCGCCGCCGGACAACCGCTGGTACAAGGTGACGAACAGCACCAGGTAATGCGCCATCCCCAGCGAGAACATGCAGACCGCGGTCTCGCGCCACCCCATCTCGGCCGCGGCCCGCGCGCCCACCAGGTTCCCCACCACCGAGAGCTGGCTCGTCGGGTTGGCCACCATCGAGAGGAACCGCCTCTCGGTCGTGAACCACTGCCCGTAGACCTTTACGTCAAGCAGGATCACGGGGACCGCGAAGGCCCACCAGAGGACCAGGTACAACGTCGTCTTCGGCAGGTCCGACGTGAAGTCGGCCGCCTGGAGCAGCACGAGCCACGCTATCCACGGCGCGAACAGGTAGTTCACTCCGACGTTGTGCTGGAACTCCGCCCTCACCAGGCCAAAGTGAAAGAAACACCGGAGAATGTAGAGGAACGAGAGGGAGATCTGGACCAGCAAAGCGAAGCCCCAGAAGATCATGAACGTCATGTGAGGGATCACATGGGAGAGATGCTCGAGGGGCAGCGAGTCGTCGGGCGTCGGCGACGGGCGGCGGAGGATCTTCCACAGCAAGGCCTGGCTCGCGAGGGAGAGGCTGATGCGGAAGTAGCCGGCGTGGAGCCGGGTCAGGATGGACGACTTGAGCGTCTTGGCGACGGGGACGAGGTGGTGCTCGGGGGTGCTCCCGCGGGAAGGGTCGATCACCGGCTGGAGCGGCGGCTCGTATCCGAGCTCCGATGCCATTCCACGGCGCCGGAGGTTGCAGTGGCGAAAGGTGCTGTCTTCTCTAAGGTGTGTTTGGACGCTTTGGGTTGCGAGGTCTTGACAATATATATTGAGATGTGTATGGACGGTTTATGTAGAAAATCAAGTCGATTACGGAACGAGTTTATAGTTTTTCTTTTCGATTTGTCCTTTTATTTGGATTTTGCGGTGAAGTTTAGTCAAGCAACTTGATCTCAGTTTAATAGATGTTCAAGAATATATGCCCGGAGCAGGGCGAATGGAAATGGACGTTTCGCACAAAGAACAAAAACGTGACAAGGAGACTCTCCCCGCCCTTCGTTGAGTATTACTACCGCCCCTTTCATTTTCATGGAATAATTGTTGACGCCAATTTAAATTTAATTTTTAAAAATAAAAGATAATATTTAACTAAAGGAAAATTTTTAATTTTTTTAATTCAAAAAAATTCAACAGTTAGATTTTGGAGTCACTTCTTTGTTGAAAGAATTAAGTGAATATCGCCGGATTTTCAACAATTTCAAGTCTTTCCTCTATAAAAAGGAAGGCGACGTTTCGGAACGGGGCTTCTTTTCGTCAAAAAATTGAAAAGTGAAAAAAAAAAAAAAAAAAAAAAAGAGGAAGCGAGGAAGAGCTTCCGATAGAAAGGGAAAAGCCTGGAGAAAAAGTCAGAAAGTTTTCTTCCCTTTTGGCTGAAATGCAGAAGACGTGAGTTTAGAGAAAACACAGAGAGAGAGAGAGAGAGAGGGTGAGTGAGACGTGTGAGGGAAAGAGAGAAAAAGACAAAAGAGAAAAAAAAAGAAAAAAGAAAAAAGGAAGCAAAACAGGGCTACAGTGTCCTCTTCCTCCCGACGCTGCCCCCTGTTCGCGTTGGTCCTGTGCCCGCGCCGGTCACAGCGCCGACACCGCAACGCCAGCCACCGCCACGTCTCGCCACCTCGCTGCTCTGCTCGCCTCCGCCACCGCTGCTCCGCCGGTCAAGCCGCGACTTCCAGCCCCACCACCGACGCCTGCAGCAGCTCCCTCCGCTTCGCCTGCAACCCACCGGTTCGCGATTCAGCCGGTCATCGCCGCGCCTCCGCGCACCAGCACCCGTAAGCCTCGCTGCGCAGCAACCTGCGACCCGCAGCAACTCGCGCACACCACCCAACGACCCCCCGCGACGCTGCAGCAGCCCGAGAGCCCGCGCCGGCCATCGCGACCTGCTGCTGCCCAGCTCGACGCCGGAGCTCCAAAGCCCGCCGCTCCTGACCTCGACGCGCCACCATCTCTGCACCGCCCGCCGCTCCTGACCTCGACGCGCCACCATCTCTGCACCGCCCGTCGCCGCTCGTCTCCCTCCGCCTGAGCCCACTGTCAGTCACACGCCTGCACCTCCGTCCAGCAACACCAACGCCGCGAGCACCCAAATCCGACGCCGCCTATGTTGCTTTTGTAGCACCGCCGCTCGGAGCCCGACGCCGCCGCGACCTGTTGCTGCCCAGTGTAAGAGTTTTCCTAATGTGGACTAAATTAATTGATATTGTAATTTACTGTTTTTACGATTATTGTAAAACATGGTTGGTCTAAAGAGAGATAGAAGGTTTCTTAATTAGTCTAATATAGGCTGGCTAGTGTGGGCCAAGTTGAGCCTGGCCCGTAATGAGAGGGACTAGCTGGAAACTCTATAAATAGTACTCAAGTCTCTCCTCTAACCCTAATTCTCACATGTATCCTCACCTAAGGGGCGTTTACCTAACGCTAAATGTGAGGGGGCCGCCTCATTGAGCCAGTGATATGGAGGGCAATAGAGAAGAAGGACTTGTTGCGTGGATCCCCTTGATAACATGTGGGTAATCATTTTCTGCTTCCGTTTTATGTTCGATGGATCCAAAAACAGGTGCGTTAATCTTTCTACTCAATTATGCATGTTCTTATTCTGGTTATGGAGATCTTGGGGTTGCGCAATATGTGTCTAACATGTGGTATCAAAGCCAACTCCCGACCGCGTGTGGGACCACAGCTCGAATGCTGTTCTGACGCCCGTGGGGCCATAGCGAGGACGCTATTCTGTTAAGAGGTGGAGAGTGTAACAACCTCCTCTCTTGTCCCACATCGCCTAGGGAGGAAGATCTTGGTTAGCTTATAAGGCTTGGGTCCCTCTCACCTGTGTAACGCGTTTTAAAGCCGTGAGGGAAGAGACCGTGGCTGGGATGGCGGTTCGTCCGCGCCAGGGCGGGTGACCCAAAGCGGACAATATTACACAGTGGGGCCCGGGATGTTACAAGTGATATCAGAGCAACCATAACCCTAGAACTTGAACGCATAAAGGTTTTGCCCTAATTAGTACAGATTTTGCCCTAATTTGTGATTTTCGAGATTTTTTGTTCAATAAAAATAAAATTAAATGACAAATTCGGACTGGGCTCGACGAGACGAGCAAGAAGGTGGGCAGCGCGTAGCCAGGGAAGGCCGCACGCGCCACCACGCACGGCCACGCGCCGCCTGGGCGTCGAACGCGCGCCGCGCACTCAGGCGGCGCGTGAGGGCGCGTGGAGTGTTGGATCGGCGCGTGGCTGGCGGCGTTGGACTCGTATGGTGATTTCCTATCTTGTGGTATATTTATTTTATATCTTTGATAGTTTTATGGATGTGAAAATACATACGGAACCCTAGATACGTGTATTTTTAGTGTACTTTTGCGTATTTTTCTTATATTTTCTGTGATTTTGAAAATAAAAGTGTTGGGTTATAGGTATGTTATCACATAAATATTATAAAGGTGTGATTCATAAATAAAAATCAAACTTTATTGTGAACTGAAGATGGCTTAATGAGATACAATTCATATGAGATTGTATTTGAGCTATGTATTGAGCTGATGAGAAACAATAAAGATTATGAAGTATACTTCTTTACACACTAGTAATTTTTGAATGATAGACGACTTAAGGACTCGTGACCAAACTGATGTACTGATTAACACATCTGTTGAATGTGAGTAATGCAGGTCAATTAAGTTACTGCATATTGTACATGAATTCATCCGGTCACTTGTTAATGTCTATCAAGTTGAATATTTTTTATGGTTAAGGAGTATGACAACATTTATGCAGAGCAATAGTATGTATTGTTAAATTTTAGATATTTGGTTCTCTGGTTTGACTCAATTAATAGGCCACTGGGTGAAGTAATGATATTTGTTACTTAAAATTGGCTAATAAATCAGATGTTGGCCTTGGAGTCATGTTTTGCCGTATGAAACTCATGAGCAATAGTGCTTGTTGATTTGATGTACCATGTATTACTATTGATGTTAATTTGTGAGAGATATAATAGATCGGCATTCTTTTTATGTTGTTCTGGTAATATGTAATTGGGGTCCATAAGAGATGTTGTATTCTCTGTTATGAGAAGTTTCTTGTGTTACTGTGATCAATATATATATGATTAATTTTTTTATTAATGAATAAAGCAATGTAATTAGCATGATATGTGATTTTGGTGATATGATGCCCCTATCACTAAAGTTAAAATCACATATATATGGTGTATGTGAGGAGTAAAGCTTATATCCCTGGTATGAGAGAATTTCAATGATTCAATTGAGTAGTGACCGCCAAAGTGGCACGCTTGATTGGGTTTGAGAAATTTCGGTCTCGTATGATGATTGGGATGTCTACTGGTCTAATACGTAATCATACTCCCAAAGGAGGTGATTGTGTATTAGTTCATGGAGGGATACATGATAGTGTGGTGGAGGAGTGACTGATCCTAATGGTTCATATGCCCAAAGGTGATGAATTCACAAAGATTGGAATATATTCTCATAACCCTTATCATGTGGGGAGTGTACAATTGCATGTCATGTATTCTGCCCAAAGGTGATTATATGATTTTGCATATAACTCTCTGGATGTGTACTTATACGTCAAGTTACACAATGCTCACATGATGCTAATTATATACTGCTTGTTTTTCAGTCACCTTTTTTTTGTAAATGGTAATTCCGTCATCATTGAGGTTTTTTACTGCTTCTAATTTTAAGTTGTGGACATATGATTTGTTGCTTGAGAAAAGAGCAATTGAATTTGCTTATTGTCCATGACGCGTTCCATTCTGGAACACTTGAAAATAGGTTTGCCTGCGGACTGTGGCACAAGTTTTTGTGACACCTAAGGTAAGAGAATGGTGACTGACAAATGGGATCTCTCTATGAGAGACATTATCCATTTGACACACTATCATATTGAATCCATATCAATAAAGTTGAAAACATTCGTGATCATGGAAGGCTTTGTGTGTATACACGCAGTTATCGCCATGATTCGATGTTTAAGACTTTATGGGATAGGATTGACTATTAAGAATTATCTCTGGACCAAATGTGCGCACATACGGTACAATTTCAATTAATATAGTCCAAGTGGGAGAATGTAAGAGTTTTCCTAATGTGGACTAAATTAATTGATATTGTAATTTACTGTTTTTACGATTATCGTAAAACAGGGTTGGTCTAAAGAGAGATAGAAGGTTTCTTAATTAGTCTAATATGGGCTGGCTAGTGTGGGCCGAATTGAACCTGGCCCGTAATGAGAGGGACTGGCTGGAAACTCTATAAATAGTGCTCAAGTCTCTCCTCTAACCCTAATTCTCACATGTATCCTCACCTAAGGGGCGTTTACCTAACGCTAAACGTGAGGGGGCCGCCTCATTGAGCCAATGATACGGAGGGCAATAGAGGAGAAGGACTTGTTGCGTGGATCCCCTTGATAACATGTGGGTAATCCTTTTCTGCTTCCGCTTTATGTTCGATGGATCCCAAAACAGGTGCGTTAATCTTTCTACTCAATTATGCATGTTCTTGTTCTGGTTATGGAGATCTTGGGGTTGCGCAATATGCGTCTAACATGTGGTATCAGAGCCAACTCCCGACCGCGTGTGGGACCACAGCTCGAATGCTATTCTGACGCTCGTGGGGCCATAGCGAGGACGCTATTCTGTTAAGAGGTGGAGAGTGTAACAACCTCCTCTCTTGTCCCACATCGCCTAGGGAGGAAGATCTTGGTTAGCTTATAAGGCTTGGGTCCCTCTCACCTGTGTAACGCGTTTTAAAGCCGTGAGGGAAGAGACCGTGGCTGGGATGGCGGTTCGTCCGCGCCAGGGCGGGTGACCAAAAGCGGACAATATTATACAGTGGGGCCCGGGATGTTACACCCAGCCCTCACCGGAGCTCCGAAGCCGGCCGCTCCTGACCTCGCCGCGCCATCGCACCGCCTCCGCTTGTGATCTGCTTCCCCGTCGACGCCACTGTCCTCTCTTGAGCCTTAGGTGGTTTATTTATTTTTTATTCATTTATTTGTTTATATTTTAAGTTTTGTTATTATTATTTAAGTTAGAACATGGTATATTAATGTTAATTATTTGTATTGTTTAGACATTATCCTTAAGGCTTTGTCTAAGATTTTTGTAATTATTAATTTGATCCGAGAGACATCGGATCATTTTTTTAATTATATTAATTTTTAGGCTTTTTGGTAAAATTTTAATTGTTAAATCATTATAATTATTAATTTGATCCGTAAGACTTCGGATCAAATTTTTAATTATTTTGAACTCTTTGTCGTGATAATTAGGGTTAGGATAATCGTTAATTTGACTTGTGAGACAACAAGTTATTTTTTCGATTATTTTAATCCTTTATTTTGTTGATAATTTAGATTTAATAATTACTTATCTTTTAAAAAAAACTAAAAATCAAACAAATCAAACAAATCAAAATCTTGCATTAGAGCATGTAGGTTTATTTAATTAGAATTTGTTTATTAGTAAAATTATATCATATCTAGAATTTAGGTATTTAGGTCCATACACATTTCATATTTAAAGCAACGCATTTTGATTTTTAAGATTCATATAGAATAATGATAATTTTCCTTTAATAAAAATCAAAACAAAAAAGAGGAACAAAAAAATGTTATGCAAGCCATATGAGTTATATAGTTTAATTTTTTTTAATAATAAAAAGGAAAATGAGAAAAGATGATCATTGCACCATTAAGTTACTTTCTTTTCAATAAAAAACATTATGTCATTAAAAAATTTAAAAAAAAAACTAAAGATCATTTCCTTGGTTAGTTAATAGGTTAATTCATAATTAATCTCATTTCATATCATCATTATTTAGCATAGGTTACATATATGCATTAAAAGAAATGAATGAATCATCATAAAATAAAATATATATATATATATATATATATATATATATATATATATATATATATATCATAAAAGAGCATGCATGTAGAAATACCATGTCATTCATCCCATATCACGTAGCAAACGCATATTTAGGATTATATAAATTATATTGCATATATATAGCGATAAGTTTAAGTCATACCATATGAATTGCATCCCGCATGACATTAAAATAAATTCATGCATATTACGTTAAATTAAGATTGCATATAATTAACATTTTTAAAAGAAAAAGAAAAATTAGGTGTCATGTCATTTAGAAATCATGTTTAGGACATGCATTTTTATTAGCATTTTTTTATTTAAATGTTATTTTATTGATTGTCCACCCACATAACCACCATTTGCATATTAGTAGCTTAAGTTTAAATTAATCAACATTGCCTGCAAAACATTTTTAAAATTAAAATAAAAAGGTACCAAAAGGGCGTTAGACTAATCTAGCGTAACCATGTCCCCGGACCTACTAAATCTCTAGTTTGCAATAGTAAAGTATTCTCCCATACTTTACTTGGGTTTCTAACCAACCCTAATTGGTTAGTGGCGGCTCCAAATTAAGTATAATTGCATGTTTGAATAGATTAATTTCTTAACATCAAGTCGCGATTGGTAGGACTTGAGAGGGTCCGTGCCAAGTCTTCGGACTTTGTAATCCATTAGCTTTCTTTAAGTAATTCACATTCAAAAAAAGTCGGGAAGGTCGTGACAACAATTGCTTGCTTTTGCTTTTTGTCTTCTTTTTATGTTTTTACGATCAAAGTTGTCTTGATTTTAAGTGTCGAGGTCCTCAACCGCAGTACACAACAGCCGCTCTCCCCCACCTCTCTCTCTCCCCACCACCTCCACATCGCTACCTGCCCAATTGCTGGGGGCTGACGGTGGCCACTGATCAGGATGAGCCCAAGCCTGAGATCAAGTGGGAACCTTGGAGATCTCGGGCTTGATGCCGTAATTATCTTAGGATTTTTTTTTTTTTATGAACTCATATTCGAAACATAATTTAATACTTTTTTGATTGGCGGCACTATTAAATTGAATGCACGGCATGATCGCAAATGTGGAGGGGGAAGATATATGCACTTTCAAACAATCATTTTCATGTCATGATCATGACACCTGTATAATTGTCATTACCCTTTATAAACTAGTTTCGCAATATGCTTAATAAATCACTTAACATTACTCACGGAAAGCTTCGTCTATGTCATGGCCCTTGTCTACCATTCAACATGATATGATTATATCGATTTTTCTTTGCTTTTGTCTCAGTAACTTTCTCCCCTGCAAGTCGACGTTTGAACTCAAGGATTCGAGTGAGCATATGTTTATTTCTTCTATTGACACCCCCACCCCCCACCCCCCCCAAAACAAAAAAAGCATAGATGATGAGACAATGATTAATTAAAAGACACCGGTCCAAGGCAGGCCTTGGGATTTGTCTAGCCTACCAAGAACTTTGGGTTCAGCAGAAGTTGGGCCAGCTCACATATCGGTCCATTAAGGGCCTCTAATTATAATAATTAGAATTTTGGTAAAAATTCAATCGGGAAATAACGGAATCAGATTTTAAGACGCGAAACGACACTCGTCTTTAAAGAATTATTGACCTCACAACGTTGCTAATGATTAATGGTAAAAATCCTTCAAGATATAATAAAGTCTCAATAAGAATACTAGATAATAATTATGGCATTTCTCCAAGAACTCTCAAAATGAAATAATTAAAAACAAAAGCTGTACTTTGAGAAAGAAAAATCAACAAGAAAAAAATGTGAGACAAAAAATGACAAATTTATATCCATCTATAAGAATAGATGCTTTAGGAAAGGTTGCATTGTAAATAGATGCTTTCTGAAAAGACATAGTGAAAATTTGTATTATAAAAAATAATTTTAAATAATAATTTTTTCTTCTGAATTTTATAACTTCTAAAAACTAACATTTGAACAAATACAACATTTCAAAAGTTGTAAGAGCGCCTAATAACTAATAGGTAGAAAAATAAAATTCAAAATTAAATAATAAAAACTCTATCGTGAACAGTCACACTATTTCAATAGGACAAAGAGGTCATCTTATAATTATAAATTCGAATTTAATAAATAAAAATAACAATTGTTTTTTTTTGGTCGGTTAATAATAATTGTTGAATGGTGCCAAATTTGGTTCTCATGCACTTGCAAGTAGGTCTATTAGGGCTTAGCCCACTAGGCCCATCGTTTTCATTTGTAAGAGTAGAAGACTTCAATTGGCCTATACAAACCCGTCTATTTTATACGAGACAAGGCACTTCCAACATAGAAGACCTTATTAAAAGATTGGGAATAAAAAAATAATTTCTTATTGTATGTCAATCCAATAATCTATACTTTTATCACTGCTTATGATTATTTCAATATCATGTAAACAAATGTTCTAGCAATTCAGCAGCTAAACTACACAAAAACAAGAGATCGTAGACAGATCTCCACGTTCTCGTCCTGTGCAAAGTCTGCAGCTCATCAAGCATGCCCATCAAAATCATGAAACCAAACCTTGGCATGCAGGGATGGAACGACGCCAACTTATGCTGATTAACCGTCTGCTTTCTCTTCCACCAAAAAAAGGAAAAAACCTTTTGCTTCTCACTATGATCATGTTCCAACAACTTGCAGATGAAAAGAAGCCAATTTTTACGCCTGCAAAGGAGTACTTATTGGCATGTGAAACATAACTAAGTCCCTTCAAAGACCTAAGAGTTGGAGGAACTTTTAGTAACTTAACCCAGATAGGAGTACGAGAAGTATCAATATCAAGACTCTTTGACTCAGGAAGATGGGATGGAACGATGCCACCTTATGCTGATGAGTCTTCTGCTTTCTGATTCTGATCATGTTCCAACAACTTGCAGACAGAAAGAAGTCAGTTTTCGTGCCTGCAAAGGAGTAATTCAATGGCATCTGAAACATAACTGAGTCCCTCCAAAGACATAAGAACTAGAGGAATTTAAGAGTAACTTGATCCAGATAGGAGTACCAGAAGTGTCAGTATCTGAACTCTTTGGCTCAGGAAAATGGACATTATTCGAAGGACCATTCTCAAAAGCACGATGGCAAGTTTTAGCTGTGGGGAGTTTGAACAAGGACAGTCCGTTCTCAATCTCACTACCCTCAACTCCGCCGTCAGCATGTCAGCAGCGGAAAAAATCACACCACGCTGAATTTCTTCCTACCCAAGACTTCTTGGCCAACAAGAGCAGGACCCCAAGTTTCAACCCCTTTATCAACAGCAGATTTCAGAATCACTAGCAATTTTCTCCCATCAACAAAATCTGAGATTCACAGTACCTCATAACGTGAGCTTTCGAATATTCACCAACTAGCACATCCCTTCACTTGGTAGCCATTACAGCATCAAACTTTCAGTTATGGCAATGGTTAATCTGATATCGGCTTCATAAATCTTCTATGAATGGAGTATGATAACTTAGATACACAATTACGAACATATCACGTTTGCAAATTTTCGGTAGATCGACATCCACGTCTACTTTTTGATGACCAATATTCACTTGAACCTATCAGTTTTTATATAAGAACTAGTGATGTGAAAAGGGGGAAAAGGAAAAGATCGTACGCCACAAAGATACAATTTAATCTCTTGATTACGATCACCATGCAACGTTGAATCGCTTCATGCATTTCTCGAACAGCAAAGGTCGGCAGGCGTAGTCGAGATTTTGGAGTTCGCGAGAAATCAAATCCAAGAAAGAGTCAGTCGGAGTTTCAAGGAAGCGTTTCGATTAAGGGACATGAATGAAACATGGACTTGCTTATCCAACAACAAGAAAAACAATGGTAGTGCATGATTCGTCCATCCAACTTAATTGCTGCCGTACAAGATTAGCTAAGCTAGTGCATCATGTCTACGTAGTAATAAAGTCGCTAGTTAGGTCTTGGTTCATCAAACCTAGCATGATCCTTATTTAAGTCTCCCTCACTATATGTAAAAATTGTTCACGTTAATGCTGGTCAACCTTAGATAGGCCATGTAGGATGGTTGATAATGACTAAACCGTCGCTTCAGCGATTTCCAATTCGATAATCGAAATGACTATATTGACAAATCGTTAAAAGATTTATAACTAAATTGACAAACTTAAAAATTTTATGATTGACTTGGCCGTCATACAATAAGTTTATAACGTTTCGGACAATTATACCCATAACTATAATTGACTATCATAAAACGTCTCATATATAGTGAGTCTTTCTTTAGCTAACACAAGGTAATTTTGCTATTAATGGCTGCCCATTTACAGAAAAATTCCTAACAAAGCTGATTTACGGGCATGCTCTCGCCGGTTTCATTTTTTGCTACTATTGCTCTGTTCGGTAAGAGGTTGGGTGGTCTTGGAATCACTAACGTGAAGTTTTATCATCGCCTTTTGTCACTTGAGTACCCTGAAGATCGCTCTAGTGAACAATTAAGAAGTTTATGAAACTAAAACATGCGCAATTCCCATTAATTGGGTGACAGTACATGACAGTTCTTGGCAGCTTGTTGAGGCCGATTGCCGTGTCGAAGATGAGCGGAAACCAGTACAGGCAAGGAATCTTCTCAACCATAACATTAGGACATGAAAACAACATAAGCTTTGGCTCCATTCTATAGCTCCGTATCAACAAAAACTACTTTTCTTAGGCCTGGCAGATCTTTTGATTTGATATTCACTATAGTTTGATTTGCTGCTATTAGTTTATCGTTAACTCTTGTTTGCTTGTGCATTTCGCATCGGATTCTGCCACGTCAAGTTCATGTCGCAACTAAAAGTTGTTGGAGGTTATAGGTTTAAGAGAGAAGAAGCGGTTACTTGAAGTATTACACCAAGAGACGTCAAGTTTGGAACGTTCAATAGTGTTACCTCAAGCGTAGGAAAACCCTAGAGTTTTTATATGCAAGTTATTGGACTCCGGCCCATATGGACTCAAATAACCATGCTTTCACCTATTGAGCTTGTATGTGAACATATTATTTGGGACTATATTAATAATATACCCAACAATCTCCTCCTATGTTCACCATACAGCACAATCTAATAAGGTGGTCAGTGTAATGTTCACACAAACATGAATCATCCACATTTAGTCCAAGACAATCAACTCGGATCGGTCAAAGAGTATTTCGGCAGTAAGGTATTAAACTAAATCATCATTTACTCATCATTCTTATCATGAATCCATTCTGAAATTAACAAAATCCAAATCCCAAAATAAATCTCAGACTCAGTCCACAACCAATATATGCATAATAGTCAAGTATAAGTAGGCCAATTAAAATAGTCCAAGGCCTTACAAATATAAGAAACAAGCATAATAATGTCCACAAAATAGAAATAACAAAATGCAAATCTCAAGTAAATGGACTTAATCAAAATAGGCAATAGCAAGTAAACTGTCAAGTCCCTACATGCTTTAAATGATATATATTCATTCATCAAGTAGGTCATCCTGGTCAGGATCCCACTCATTAAGCTATCCTCCATCTCTACCATCTCCTGTAGAATGTTAAATATGAATTTCATATTATCATGAATTCAATCATTTGTATAAAAACTTAGCAACGTTCCATCAAACAGAGAAGAATGTATATTGATGTCATAAAGCATCATAATATCATGTTCATAAGCATCAATCAAGTTTCATATATTATGAACAAGACCTAAACAGTGTTATTTATAAAGAGCCATCAACTTAAGTTTATTTGTAGGAGAATAACTATTGTCTAGTTTCAAAGAACATGACCAATAGTCAAGTCACCTACAATAACCTAGTCATGTAATATCAAGTTTCAATTAAGAACAAGACCAACGGGCTTCTTAAGTAAACAATTGTTTCTATGTTTCAATTTAAAATCAAATAATCTAGCATCAAGTTTGGAATGAGATCATTTAACCAAAAAGAATAGTCCAACTTAGTTGAATTGTATCATCAAGTTTGGAATGACACAAGTTTCCCCGATAGAACATTTGAATTGGGTTAAAGTCATCTTCATCAAGTTTAGAATGAGATATCTCACCATTTTCAAATTAGTCAGCAACTGTGAACATCGATGAAACATATAAACTGTGCTTATCATTGTAGCCAATAAAGAAAGATTCGATAATTCAAAACACACAATTAGAAGGTAAGTAAATGGTAGTTAAGACTTGCATATATAGTCTTTAACCCCAGTTCCCCGACTGTTTTGAATAATCGATCTTCAGGCATACCTTTGGTGAGAGTATCGGCTATGTTATCTTTCGATCTCACATCGATCAAGGTAATAACCCCTTGTTCTCTCAAATAATTCGACAATGTATGTCTTAGTCTCACATGTCTTCTCTTTGAATTAAAGAGAGCATCCTTGACGACTTGGATTGCTTGATTATCACAGAATAGGCTTAAAGAATTAATCTTTAGCTGAGTTAAAGGAATATCCATAATTAGATTCTTTATCCACTCTACCTCTTCACCAGCTGAGGCTAAAGCAAAAAATTCCGATTCCATAGACGACAATACAATACAAGTCTGTCGTTTGGATTTCCAAGCAATAGCAGCTCCACCCAAAGTGAATACATATCCACTAGTGGACTTACTATTTTCAATATCTTAGCACCATGAGGCATCAGAATATCCATCCACAGTTGGGGGATAACTAGAATAATAGAGAGCATAATCTTTAGTACCTTTAAGATATCTCATTAGCCTATCGAGGGCATCACAATACTCTTTACTAGGATTACTGGTAAAACGACTCAGCATGCCAACTGTAAAGACTATGTCAGGTTTAGTGCAATTCATAGCATACATGAGACTACCAAGCAATTTCGAGTATTTTAACTGATCCACGCTGGTCCCTTCATTAGGATTCAATCTGTTATTATAATCACATGGTATCTCACTCGGTTTACACTTATCATGTCCCCAAGTAGAAAGTAGTTGCTCAATATAATAAGTCTGGCTAAGGAAGATGACTTGCCGTTTAAAGCTTACTTTCATACCAAGAATAGTATTAGCAATACCAAGATCTTTCATGTTAAATTCTTTAGCTAAAGTAACTTTCACGTTACTTACTACAAAATGATCAGAACCAAGAATCAATATGTCATCAACATACAAGCAAATGATGACTTTCTTATTAGACATAGAATGATGGTAAAGGCATTTATCTGAATAATTAGACTGAAAGCCATAACTCTTTATCATTTTGTCAAATTTAAGATGCCACATCTTAGGTGCTTGTTTAAGACCATACAAGGATTTATTTAATTTACAAACTTTGTCTTCAAGACCTTTCATAACATATCCTTCCGGTTGTTCCATGTAAATTTCCTCATTTAAATCCCCATTTAAGAAAGCTGTTTTTACATTCATTTGATGCACTACAAAGTGTTCAATATATACCAAAGTAAGAAGAATTCTTATAATTGATAGATGACACACAAGTGAATAGACATCAAAATAGTCTATTCCACTCTGTTGTTTATAGCCTTTTAGCTACTAAACGTACTTTGTATCTAGCTATTGATCCATCACTATTCAGTTTCTTCTTCAACACCCATTTACAGCCTATAGCTTTAGCCCATTTTGGCAAATTTACTAGCTACCAAGTGTGATTCTACAGCGGAGAGCTCATTTCATCATCTATGGCTTCTTCCCACAATAGAAATTCCCTAGATCTCATTGCTTCCTGATAGGAGAATGGATCATCCTCAAGATGATAAGCAATAAAGTCCTCACCAAAATTTTTGGGATTTCTCTCTCTTGTAGATACTCTAACTAGAATTGGTTTAATAGCCAACTGTGTGAAATTAGTGTCAGAAGGGTCTGCTTCAGATTTTACAAGAGATTCTGAAATCATATCTGTAGATCTAGAAACATTCAAGCCTTGATCTCTGATAAACTTGTTTTCGAAGAACACTGCATCTCTAGATTCTATCACTGTATTAGTAGATACATCTAAAAACCTATTTGCAGCGCTATCTTCTGCACTACCTAGTTATACACAAGTAATGGTTATAGATCCCACCTTAGGTTTCTTAGGATCTAGTGTACTTACATAAGTAATACAGCCCCAAGTCTTAAGAGTATCATATCTACAAGGGCGCTTATGCCATATTTCATAAGGTGTCATGAACAACTTAGAGTGCGGCAACCTGTTCAAGATGTGATTAGCAGTTAGAACTACTTCTCCCCAGTAGGAGAAAGGCATGCCAGCTGTAAATAACATATAGTTTAACATTTCAATTAACGTTCTATTTTTACGCTTTGCAACACCATTTGATTAGGGGTGAATAAGGAGCTGTGGTTTCAAGTATTATACCTTCTGAAGCACAAAATTCCTTGAACCTTGACATAGTATATTCTCCTCCTCTATCACTCCTAAACCTCTTAATTTTCAAGTTGAGTTGATTTTCTACTCTAGGCTTGAAAATCTTAAACTTTTCAAAAGCTTCATATTCGATTTCAACAAATAGACATGACAATATCTAGAAAAATCTTTTATGAATGTTATTAGATACTTTCGACCACCTTTAGTAATTTAATTTCTAAAGTCACAAATGTCAGAATATATTAACTCAAGAAGTTGTGTGCTTTTAGAAACCAACTTAAAAGGTTTTCTAGTGATTTTAGCATATGCACACACTTCACACTTATCAAATCGAATAGAAGTATCTAATGGAATGTTATGAGTTTTAGCTAGATGTTGCATTTTCCTATAATTCACATGTCCAAGTCTATTGTGTAACAACTTTGGATCAATCAAAGTAGAATTCACATGGTTTATGCTATCAGCATTTAAATTCAACCTATACATACCATTAACCATGAATGCACAACCAAAATAATATGAGTTAACAGATAAAGTTACTCTACCATTCATAGTTGAAAAAGACATACCAACTTTATCAAGTAAACCCATAAATATCAAATTCTTCTTAAGTAAAGATACTACTCTAACATGTTTCAGAGTTAGTAATTTACCTAAAGAAAGCATCAAATTTGCAATTCCAGCATGAGTCACCTTTGCCTCACCACCATTGCAATTTTCCACAGTGTCTTTCGCTTATGTGACCTCAGTGATAAGTTCTTGTCATTTGTAGCATGACAAGTAGCGCCACTGTCCAACCGCCACTCAGAAGAGATGTTGGCTTTTCCATTCTTCATCATTCCAATGAAGGCTCGAGGCTTAAATCCTCTAATTAGCATATTGACCTCATTATATGGTGTGTCATTATTTAGCTTCCTAGGCAACTTACACTCTGCTGCCCAGTAACCCCACTTTCCACAGTTATGGCACTTGTCCTTCTTCTTCTTTTTGAAGATAGTCTTTTTGGTCTCTAACTGTAAAGAGGATTCACCTTTTGGTGACTTGGACTTTTTCTGAGGTTTATTGGAGTGTGAAACTAAGTTGGCAACCGACTTTTGTTGTCTCACTTGTTCCAAACTCTTCCTAGTAATATTTTGATCCTCAATGTGAACATACCTCTTTAATTCATCCATTCTCATCTGTACTTTCAGTCGATGCATTTCAGTCGTGAAAAAACTTTATTTAGTTGGTAGTTTGCTTAATTACAAGACCGACAAAAAGATTATTGGACATATCATAATTATTATCTTTCAGCTTGTTCCTCATGTTCTCAAATTCAACTAACTGAGAGGTGATGCTTGAATTCATAGTGAATTTAAAGTCAAAGAATTTCTTTGTTAGGAGAGTTTTAGATAGCCCCTCTTGTTTTTGGAATTGAGCGTTTAAGTGATCCCATATCTCTTTCGCCGTCTTATACTCACTATAAGTCATAGCCAAATAGTCATAGCCAGATTAGGATTTAGAGAGTTCAACAAGTAATCTCTACAAAAATCCTCATCTTTATTCCACTGATATTCATCCATATCTTCAGTGGTAGATGCAAAATCACTCAATATAGTATAGAATATGCCACGTTCTTTCATGCCAAATTGAACATGTAATTTTCAGCCATGAAATTCAGTAACATCAAAAGATTGCAACTTTATAATATCATAGGAACTACGCTTTGCCATTTTAATCAAAGCAAAATGTTAGAAAGAGTGCACTTTGAAGTCCTCAGAGCAACAAAGTCGAATAACTCCCTTAATCTTGATCAAACCGCTCTGTAGAGATGGAATTTGCCAAAACAAACCCCAAAAACAAATCTGGAGCGCCCAAAAACCTTAAGATGGATTGCCCTTGTCGTTGAAACTCATTGGAAATTTCCGCCGCCGAAATTCGCTGAAATTTCGTCCCTGAAATTTGCTAGAAATTCTTATGGAAACTTCCGAGTGCCGTAACTTCTCTGTCCGACCTCCGATTGATGTGAGTGACCACTCAAAACGTTCGTATTGATGAGTAGAACAAAGCCCAAGTGGTTTCACCCTCTAAAATTGGCTATAATTTTTGGATTCTTGAATCAAAGATCTCGGTCACTCGAATCTTCAAACTTAGATCCCGACCAATATCATCGTCGAAATCGAAAGTAAATTACACCCGTGAGTTCGTCTTGACAAAATCTTCAAGAAGACGCCTTACTCGCTCAAATCCAACATACGAACATAATACTTCAAGATTGTTGGAGGTTATAGGTTTAAGAGAGAAGAAGTGGTTGCTTGAAGTATTACACTAAGAGATGTCAAGTTTGGAACACTCAATAGTGTTACCTCCAGTGTAGGGAAACCCTAGAGTTTTTATATGCAAGTTATTGGGCTTCGGCCCATATAGACCCAAATAACCATGATTTTACCTATTGGGCTTGTATGTGAACATATTATTTTGGACTATATTAATAATATACCCAACAAAAGTTTCGTGTTGGGTTTCCATATCTGCGCGTGGATTTCAAAACTGGAGACAAACTTGATGCAAAGGCTAGAAAATGTTTTTTTTTTTTTTTTCATTCAATAGATATGGTTTCAACCATTTTAGCAATCGACTTTGAGATGAATAAAGTAGGAAACTAACAAAAATTGATGATGTTAGGGTCAATGGAAGTATTTTGTACAAAGACAAATCTATGGTAGGATCTAGTGTGAGGAAACAAACAAAGGGGACTAAAGAGATTGTATCGAAGGGAGATTCTAAGAATATTTTGGTTAGGAATCTTGAAACTATTGCTGTAAACTGATCGAGAATCAAAATGAAAACCACCTATGTTTGAACGACTTTGAGAAAATCCAATAGAACATCTAAATCTGTGTAGAGGCATTCTTAATCATTGAATTATTTGCTTTTAATTGATGTTGGCTCACTAGAATATTTTTCAGAAGCAATGCAGGTTCAAGATTCTATTAAGTGGGATTAGCAATACAGGATGAGTCGCCTACAAGAGGTAAAAGGTGAGGCAATAGGTTCAAAGAAAACCTGATGGGAGCAAGAGGTACAAAGTGAGGTTGGTAGTAAAAGGTTTTCTACACAAAACCCAATTGTGAAGTCAACTAAATTTAGGCTTATGTTGAGTATTGTTGCCACTGAGAATTATATCTAGAACATTCAGATGTGAAGATTGCATTCCTCATTGGTGACTTAAAGGAGGATATCTACATGGTTTAACCCAAATGTTTCAAGTTATTGGCAAACAAAGCTGTATCTCTAGGCTAAAGAAAAATTTGTGTGGTTTGAAATAGACTCCTAGACAGTGGTAGAAGAGTTTTGACTCATTAATGTGCAGTAATAGGTTCACTAGATCTAAAATGGATTGCTATTATGACTTCAAGAAATTCGATAATTGGCACAGTAATTTGCCATTGTATGTAGATAATATGGTCATTATAGGAACAAGCATGAGGAAATTAACATACTGAAGTAGCAATTGTGAAATGATTGTGCGAGATAGATCAAAAGGATTTCTTAAAATGTCTCAAGAAAAGTATAATGAGTAAATGTTGGGCAAATTAAAAGTTCAGAGTGCAAAGCCCATAATGGCTCATTAGGGAAGTCATTTCAAACTCTTAATGGAGCAGTCACTAAACATATGAGGAGTGGGAGTACATGGCCAAGGTACCTTGAGTCAGCTACCAGTTGTTTAATGTATGATGCGGTGTGTATCGGACAAGACATAGCTCATGTAGGGGGATTGTGAACTAATATATGGCTAATCCAAGAATGAAGCATTGGGAAGCTATAAAAGTAGCTACTAAGATACCTAAGAGGTACTTTGAGCACTACATTTTTTTTTCATGAAAAATAATGTGCCTTGACAAAGCTTTGTCAATACAAAACTTGGTGGTAACATTGACAATGGGAAGAGAACATTGGGGTTATTTTTTTATCTTCAGTGGCATTGCAGTCAATTGGAACTCCAGACATCAGAAGTATGTGTCATTCGTAACCACTAAAGCACAGTACATTGCTATATCTAAAGCTGGCAATAAGATCATTTGGTTAAAGAATTTTCTAAAGGAGATAGGTAAGAAGCATGATGGTAGTGGTCCTTTCTTTGATAGTCAGGATGTTGCTTGTCTCGCAAAGATTCCAGTACTTCACTCAAGGAAAAAACACTTTTAGTTGAAATGTCTTCATATCTTTGAGTTGATAGATGATAACATGCTGTCATTGAAAAAGATTCTTGGTATGAAAAATATTGCAAATATGTTAACCAAGGGTGTCATAACTGAGAACTGAGGTTGTACATTACCTTGTCTCCAAGGTCAGTGATGACGAGGTGCCACCACACTAGGACAATTTGGTTATAAAGACAAGTGGAGACTATTGCCATTTTGAAGATCAAATTCAAAGTAGGAGATGGATGGAGTTGTGAAGAGTATACATATAATTTCCACCATTACTCTATAACCTAAACTCTTGTTGTATATTAATATGATCTCTCTTAAAATTATAACTTGATATAATAGTTAAAAGATTACCTAGTACGGCATTATAGTTTCCCTTAATTATTTTGAAGGATTTTTCACGTAATTATTTTCTTGCCTTCTTCTCTGACTATTCTCTTTTACATTTCTCAGTCGCAATAGAGGGGAGCTTCCTATATATAAGCCCATATCCATCATCAGTCTCAATTAAAACACTGAACTTACACCAAGCCGTGCGTCTACATTAATACCAATTGAGATATGTGCATAACCAAAAATCCATATGTAGTCAAATAACTATTGGACTCTCATAAAGTGTCTCATATATAGTGAGTTTTTTTAGCAAACATAAAGTACTTTTGCTATTAATTGCTTCCCAAATACAAAAAATTCTTTGAGAGCTCATTTACGTGCACACTTTTTGCTATTGTTTTGCTGCTAGCGTTCTGTTTGGTAAGAAGTTAGGTAGTCTTGAAACCACCAACGTAAAGCTTTGCACTCACCTCTTATCACTCAAACAACCCTCTCCGTGTCTCTCAATGCTGAGAGAGAGAGAGAGAGAGAGAGAGAGAGAGAGAGATCCCTCTCGTGGGCAATTACGACTGATACATGACGAAAGATGGGAGTTGAGATCCTACTTTTTACGCAATCTCTATAAAATGTTAAATGTTAATTACACAAATTTTTGCCATGCATCTCATTTAGATTTTATATGTGGCATCCGTATTTTTGCTGACCTTGGAAAAATAACGGTACATTGAGGATTGACGTAATTGTTATCGGAATTCGTCATCGGCACCAATTTTGGACCCCGTCGTATCATCGTCATCGTCGGCACCACATTTGACCCGTTTCATCACCACTCGACGTCCCAAAATATTAATTTTCGGAGAAAATTTTACATGCACGTGAAGAAGTCCCCATGCGGCAGATGAGGACACGCGGACCACCCTTGTTGGACTTCAATTAGTTGACTTTGGGACAGTAAATCAATGGGGTACGTTCGTGCATGGATAAGCCAAGTGGCAGCCCATGTTTTTCCCAGCAACCGTCGTCCCCTTGCTGCCACCGAGCTCTTCTTCGGTTGACTAGGAAAGTCAACAAACGGAGCCACCCATTGACGCGTGGAAGTGATGCAGCAAAGGAGGCCAGCGAGGCCGTCGAGCTCAACCGAGCGGAGGCCACGCCCTCCCCACCTGTCTTGTTCTCTTACCGCCACCGAATTGCATGAATATTGACCGAATTGGTCAACTAAAAGAGAGAAAACGGGCCAGCTTTAACGCAGAGAAACCGAAGAGAGAGAGTGAACAACCACCGAGCGAGAGAGAGAGAGAGATTGAGCGAGAGAGTTCGTGAGCGAGCAGCGAGCGAGTGAAGAGGAAAAGGATCGCCCCTCTGCCGTGCTTGCGTGCTGCCGCCTTCGACGCCACTTGCCACCATTGACCGCACCATCGCACCGAATCCCTCGCCGTTAGCACCGTAGGACTTGAGGCAAGTTGAAGTCTACTAATTTATGTTGTGTAGTGCTGTTGCTGTCTTAAAAAGTGCATTGATAGGCTGGATTGTTGGATTTTGATGCTCAATGATGATTTATTGAGTGACCGGGACTTTTTTGAGGCTATAGGGTTGAGGAAACGTTCGGATTTTTCATATCTGGTTTCGATTTCTTTGGACTTCATCCAAAACAGATTTTATGACTATGAGATCTTGAAGAATTCGACCATTGATTTGATTTGAGAAAGAAAAACCTCCCGATCCGTATTTGAAGTTTTACTTTCTACGGCACCGGCCTCAATTGTTTTAAGAAAATGGACGGTGCTTTCATATTTGAAATTCTATATCAATTCTTTTAAAACCATTAGAGATCGGGGTGGACATTTCGGACTTGCTCTACAAGTTTTAAACTCATTTATCGTTTTGAACAAAACTTGGCCGTAGTCCAATTTGGAAAACGTCCTGACTCTTGCTGAAATTTTACGTACCGAGGCACCGTTCATCAATGATTCAAAAAGGAAAAGAAAATATTTTTGGTGCCTTCGAAATTACAAATCTTTGCACAAACTAATCTTTGAAAATCTTGAAGTTGGGAGTGTAGCTTCGAATTACCAATGTGCTAAATTCAATCTATTTGTGTTTGATAACTCTTTTGGAATTTGGCCGTGAGGCAAAAGTGCAACCCGAGATTTTACACATGGATTCTTGAAATGCTTTGAAGGTGAAACGTGGAAATGGATTTATGAACTGATATTATGTTGCTGAAATTTTGTGAATGGATTTCTTTGACATAGAAATGGCATATGATTTCAAAGCCTACTATTGTTGCATTGAAAGTGTTTTGGTATTGAAATAAATTAAGATGTTAATGTTGCCGTTGGACCCTCGGGTCAACGATGCCTCGGGAGTCGAGATGCCCAAAGGATCAAATGAGCCGATGCCTTGTGGATGCCTGGGGACCGTAGTGCCTCAGAGGTTTTTCCCCGAGAGCATCGAGATGCCCGGTGGTATGTCGATACGTAATTCCGGAGGTTAGGGGTAACCATGTCTATGGCCCCCAGTGATTCCTCGTGACACCAGGTGGGGTGCGAGATGCTCGGAGGTGTGACGCAACGCTCTGGATGCCCGGTGGCCTTGTGGCCAGATGCTGGAGGCTTTCGCGACGCTAGGTTGGGTGCGAAATCCCAAAAGGACGCAAACATTGGTCCTCTGGGGGATAAAACCTCTTGAATATTAAAACTGATGGCTCTACTAAGTGTGTGTGAGGTCTGGTTATAAGAGTAAATTATATGGCATGGAATGGGACGTGTCATAACAGTTTGGCCCTATAATTGGGACTTGTGTGACTGAAATGATAAATCCTGGTTTTGAAACTGCATTGCCATTGCTTTTTAAAAGTTTTATTGATTTGATGCATACTCTTTCTTTGATTACCTGTTTTATCTATCTTGCATGGACTTGGATTGTGATTGCTTGCATAGTATAGCTTGGTAGATCTTCAATTGCTGGGTAGTTGTACTCACCCCTTTTAGGGACTACCATTTCAGACTAGACAAGATACCTCTACTGCCACTGCTAGCAGCAGATGGCCCGAGTGGTTGGATATGACCACGAGGAGGAGGACAGCAAAGGAAGGAACTTTTGGACACCGACACTGATCGATAGACTTTAAGTATACAACCGTTGGAAAAGATGTCGGTTATCTTTTGAAGTATAGCCGAGTGTAGAAAATCTTGGCATTTGGATGTACTGACTAATGATGTCCATCAAGTTATGTAAATAAAAGTGTTCGGCTTTAACTTATAAATGTTTAGTTGGTGTGCATCGTTTTAATTTCAAGACGGGGAGTAGTTGGTTATGCTTCCGCTATACTTTCTACGCAGGGACCGATTTAAAAGATACAAACCCCTTGGATTTTATGAACCATCATGAAATTCTTTGGTATCAGAGTAATATACTAGTGAGAGGTACTTGTGGTGACCCTACGGATTGGGGGCCGTCGGGGGGTGCCACATTATAAAAGTAAACTTGTACACTTTCTCAAATCTTATGTTGGTTGAACATGATAAACATTCATATTGCCCTCTAATCTCGCCTGTGAAGGAAATCATTGGACCTACGGTCGATTCATTTATTATATATGTAAATCCTAGATGCAAAAAATATGCCGGAATTGTTCCTTATTAATTGGGTGACAGTACATGACAATTTTATGTTAGCTTGTTGATGCCAGTTGTAATATTAAAGATGAACAGAAAATAGTTAGATGCGTACAATCTTCTCAAGCATATCTTTTGAAAGAAAATAAATTGAAAATGACATCAGCTTTGGCTCCATAGTAAGACAATATCAACAAAGTCTACTTAATGTTGACGCCTAAATTTCGTTTTTTAATTAAATAGTTTCTTTATTTATATATTTTGCCCTTTTTTCGGATAAATAGATAATAAAAAATAACAAAAAACAAATAAAAACAAGGAAAAAAAAAAAAAGAAAACAGAAGCCGGCCAGCCACAAGGGCTGGGCCTTCAAAGCCCAAATGCCCCTCCCTCTTTTTTTTTCCTTCGCGCAGGTCTGCGAGGCCTAGCCGCGACCTAACTTAGCCCAGCCCCTTCTCCCTTGTCTTCTTCTTCCTGCTATTGTCTTCTCCAATCGGATAAGCAGCATGCGCCGGAGAAGAGGACACGCGCGACACCAGAGCAGAAGGGAGGAACAGTAGCGCACGTGGATCAGGGGGGCAGCTGGCGTCGGATGAGGACGTGTGGGGAGTAGCTGGCGTCGGATGGGACACCGGTTTGGCCGTCGAGGGCCATTCAGCGCGCGAAGGGGACCGGCGGTTGAAGTTTCATCGAATGGCCACCCCCTCGCCTATAAATAGCCCCCGATGTCGATGACGAAGAACGGACAGAGCGAGCTCCGAGATCTTCCCACTGAGAGACTTCAAGGGAGGAATCGAAGAGTAAGCGAGAGAAATTAGGTCGCGAGCTCAGCCGACCTCCCACTGAGAGACTTCGGGGGAGGCTGGCAGCGAGCGAGTCTGAGGAGGTCAGATCTAGCCGGTGAAGGCTTGGATCTGGCCGAAGTGAGAGAGAACCAAGGTTAAGGAAGGTCCGGCCGAGAGGTGTGTCGCAGATCTGGGGTGACCGAGCCCCTCCGCGGCGTTAACACCGTCCCACCCCCCGACGCCGTTGCTGTGCCAAATCCTGCCGTGCCACCGTCTTACTGTCACCGTAGCTGAGCCCAGACCCAGGTCTCGCCGTCGCCATCGCCGTCATTGTTCGCCGTGGTCTTCACCGTTGCAGATCAAACCCTCCAGCTTCGTCATTGCTCGCCGTGGCCGCCGTTGTCGTAAATCGACCCCTGCCATCGCCGTCATTGCCTCCGTTCAAGAAAAGGTAAAAAAAAAGCCCGTCGCCATCGTCCATGCCGTTCATCACAACCCCATTCTGTCGCCGTCGCCGTCGTCGTAGTCACCATCGTCATTGCTGTCGCCGCCGTAGCCGTCGTCGCTGTCGTAACGCCATGGCTTCCGTCCCCGGCGCCGCAGATTCGCAAACCCTAGGGTTTGCGATTTTCCGGGTTGCGAAGAGGATCCGGACCCAGAAAATCAGGTAGGGTTCGCAATCCGGGGCGGCCAGGGAAGCGGGTCGTGTGCCGGAGCCGGGTTGGGTAGGGTTTCGCCGGGGAGCGGGTTGTGGAGCCGGGTCATCGGGCCGGGCCGGGCGTTCCCAAACGCTCGGCCGCGACATCATTTTGTCCCCCCAAAAAAAAAGAGTCGGGCCCACGTAGCGGGCCCGTCTGCGTTTTGGGGCTAGCTCGGGTCGGTTTTATTTTGTTTTATTATTTTAATATAAAACAATATTTTAATAAATAAAAATAAATAATTTATTTAAAAAATAATTATAATATAAAAAATATTTTATTTTCCAGAAAATCGAAACAAAATAAAAATGATAAAAATATTTTATTTTCCAAAAAAATCAAAATTATTTCATATTTTCCAAAAAATGCCAAAAATCTAAAAAGGCCAAAAATTCATAAAAAGCCAAAAAGACTTGTATTTTCTAAAAATACCAAAAATCCAAAAATCCCTTATATGTCCAAAAATTAGAAAAAGACTCAAAAATGTTTTTCCTCCCAAAATGCATGGAAAATCGCTCGAACATCCAAAAAACCTCAAGGTTTAAACAAGATTAGGTACCAAAAGGGCATTAAAGATTAATTAGTGTAATCAAGTCACTGATCCTAATTTCTCTGGTTGCGCAGGAGTGAGTATTTCTCCCGATACTTCACTTGGGTTTCTAATCAACCCACCCCAAATTGATTAGTGGCGACTCCATTTTAGAAATTAATTTACAGGTTAAAAACTCAGACTATTAAAGTCGTGAATTGGTGGACTTGGGAGAGTCCAGGCATAACTAATTTCAGTCAAGCCATTAGCCTCCTTAGGCGTCTGTACCCGATTGCGGGCGCCGAAAAAAAGAGGTCGCGACAGCTTAACGATTCCACTGGGGACTTTGGGGACTTAGGCCATTTTATCATTGTTTAAATGCTTTGCTGACTTGGGTTTTTTTTCTTTTGTGCAGGGTAATAGCTTAGAGTTTTTTTTTTTTTATTCTGTCAAAATGAAATGTTTTGTGATTATAAACTGTTGTGCATCTTTAAATGTTTTAGCACTACACATGGCACACACAACCTGGCCGCTGGACCTGGGCCGCCATAGGATTTCTAGGATGGTGTTAAGAAAGATACGACCTCGAACGCGAGATTGCGATGTAGAGGTTGTCTTTCTTTTCCCCGAATTTCTTAGCCGAGGTTAGGAGGGTATGCTGCTAACGCGAGACTGGGACGAGCGAATACCCTTTTAAATTCAATAAACCTTCTCAGTTAGAAATCGAGCCGCACGTCCCATCTGTATGTCTCTATGCTTGCCATTTTCTTTAAAAGTAAAGTAATTTCTTTACTCTTACTCAGTCCTTATTTATTGGCCCATGGCAATTTAGGACAGGTTTTTCGAGTCCCAGTTTATGTGCGATGGGAGAAGACGATATCCAGTTCATTCCCGCTCCCAAAGCAGAGCTCTTCAGATGGTGGGGTTAGTTGGACCAGTTTGCCCAAGAGCGCGTGAAAGCCAAAGTCGGTCATCTCCTATCATTGTTCAAAATCTCTGTTCATCCTAAAGTCCTGCAGGCCATGGCACATTTTTGGTGCCCAAGGACATCCACTTTTATGTTCAATGGGTCCGAGCTAACCCCAACTCTGGAGGAATATAGCATCATCACTGGAAAGTCTCTTGAGAATCGGCTTGTTAGGCCACCAACAGGCATTGACCCGTTGCATGGGTTAGCACGGCTTTTAAGAACTAAAGTCCATGTTGTGAGGAGAACTCTTGAAAGCAACCATAACACTTGCCCACTAGCATTTTTGATTGCCTGTTTTGAAAATCAACCCATGACCCCAAAAAATGAAATTTTCCTTTTAGCCTTTTTCGGGTTCATCATTTTTCCCCATCAAAGAAACGCCATAAATCCCTCAATGGCATGGGTGGTTGATCAAGTTTCGAGAGGGCAAAACTGCATCAACATGATTTTAGCTTAAACGTTTTTGTCTCTTAATCATTTTAAAGAAAACACGGAAAAAATCATGCGAGCCTCCCCAGAAATTTTGCAGGTTTGGTTCTTTTCTCACCTAAGCGAATTTCGATGCCTCATGCAATCATCCGAAAATGATTTCGAAAATCCATTACAGAAGTTTGTGATCCTAGAACCGTATATTCCCAACCAAAACTGTTTTAGCTGGATAAATTTATTTAGAGACCCCACTCCTGAGACATTCCAATGGTGTG
The DNA here is from genome assembly GCA_014182885.2 of Eucalyptus caleyi. NCBI lineage: Eukaryota > Viridiplantae > Streptophyta > Magnoliopsida > Myrtales > Myrtaceae > Eucalyptus > Eucalyptus caleyi. The sequence continues at coordinate 54,140,390 of CM024470.2, forward strand.
CTGGTTGGTTTCGTGAAAAGAGAGCTCGCTTTGCTTACAGACAAAGCCATCCAATTTCATTGCTCGGCCTCACCGGTGACACACCCTATTACCCATATAGGGTGGCTCGACAATATGGAGCCCTTCAAGAAATCCCGCCGCTTTCCAGGAAGAAAATACATCCACTCCGTTTTACCCACCCAAGTCGTGACTACGCATTCAAGATTGCCATTGTCGAAGAGACATGGAGCAAGTGCCATCGCAAAAGAATCATAGTACCTGAAGGGCTTGAGGGAGAAGAAAAGGCCCACCACGCCTCTACATCCTACATCCACAACTATTGTATTCCGACAAAACTGAAGCCATCGATCCCTCACCCAATCAGCGAGATTAGCCAGCACGAGCAGGTAGAGCTTATGCAAAAGGATTTAGGAATAGACTGGATACATATCTCAGAGCTAGTTCAAGGAAGCATGCATCCTCGCAAGAACAAGGCCCCCCGTCGCATATAAAATAGCAATCATGTGCCCCTTAGTGTTAATATCATGAAAGTTTTGTCCCGTTGTTTAGGGACTTTTGTTTAATATCTAGTATTTCTTTTTGTCATTTCAATTTCAAGTTTTAGATGTCAGAAGTCTACGGTCTATAAAATCCTCTTTTGATAAATAAAAAAGCAGTTAGACCATTGCCATGGGTCAACCTTTGTTTACTTTCATGCTCATTCGTTGTTTTCACGACGACGGGTGATTATGAATCGCCGACCACCAATCGCCCGCAAATGGCCCCATGCAATAGGGCCCAATCAGAATGATGTACAAAATCATCTCATTAACATTGAAGACGGTGTAGGACAGATGTCCATTGTCCTTCGACAACTCTCGAGGCAAATGGAATCCACTCAAGCTGAGCCTAACTCCGTAGCTGCTTTAAGCACCGTCATGACACCCGCGAATTTGCCAGAGGATAGCCAACACCATAGACAGTTTGAAAAGATCATGAAAAAGTTAAACCAGCTGCAGGGGTAGAATCCCACGGACCTATCCAATTATGCCGGCATTGAGATCCCGGAAAAACTTAAAGCACCTAAATGCGAAAAGTATGCTGATACCTCCCGCCCAGAGACCTACTTGCAGGCCTACCTAGTCCGAAGAATGATTCAATCGTACCAATCAAGCTTGACTAACCCCATTTTGCGATGGTACATTATCAGGAAGATCAGTCCCCTTAAAACCTGGAAGGAATTAATTCATGTTTTCCATCAAGAACATGATATTGACATCAGCCCTGACAACGCCTTGCCCTACGAAGAGCCAATGATCGCAGAACAAGAGGAGCCGTTAGTTACTGAGATAGGAGAGAAACGTGTCAATGAAGCCTTGTATAATAAATGGGCAGCTGAGCAACATCCTGTTACTGGAAAATTTCCCACTAGGAAAGGCAATGAGCATTTGTACGAGATCATAGACTCAAAGCCTGTTCAAGAGCGGGACACGACTGGACAACTCCCCAAGCTTACTCCAAGAGCTAGGGTCCAAAGATACCAACCCCTATCAACCTAGAAAGTGAATCAGACAGTGAAACTCTAATCGAGCTGGCAAAACGAAATGCCTTACTCAAAAGGTCTGGACCAGAAACCAAGAAAAGAAAACCTAAGCAGATCAATTCAACATCTGTCGACGAGCCACCACACCAAAGCTTCGAGCATTCCCAAGAATACATCTTTGAAGGCTACCATCCCCTAGAGTACAACCCTGAAGACTTCCCATCCCTAGAATACAATCCCAAGGACTTCCAGCATTATTTCGATGAAATTGACGATTCATCGTATAACTGTTTCCTACTCTCACCCGGGGATGAAGGCCCGTCAGAAAAAGAAACGTACGTCTTTATCCGCTACGATCCTAACGAACTACTAAGCTCGTCCTCTAACCATGAGGATAGCTTCAATACTTCATCCTCATTCGGAAATTTTGACCCAGAAGAAAGCAATGGGGTCATCTCGGTAGAGTCCAACTTCCCTGAAACAGAAAAATTCACCACTACAACGAATATGCAGTGGGAAAACCAATGGCCTAACCAAGACCTATTAGGCCCATCTCGCCCTTGTAGGATCTTGACCCCCGTAGAAATGTGGATACCCAATCTCCGCAGGTACAACGGCATGACTTGCCCCGTGGCTCACTTGCAGTATCTCCATGCGGAGATGAGTCGGTACTATGGCCCGATGTCATTCACAACTCAGGCATTCCAAGAAACTCTTACGAGGTCTGCATTGCAATGGTTCATCACAGCAAATATTTATCTCCCAAATGATTGGAATGAGCTGACTTCCACATTCTTGCATCAGTACCAAAACCAGATTGGAACTGAACTGCCTTGCGAGAGTTTGGCTCACTTCAAAAGAAGACCAATGGAGGATTTCCGAGCATACGCAAGGAGGTGGAGGGCTCTCATGATGCAAACCGACTCTCAACTAGCTAAAGAGGAGTTAATGAATAGTTCATAGAAGCTTTGTCCTGCAAGCATCGCTGTTGGCTGCATAGGTTACACTTTCGTAACTTCAACGAGGTAGTCATCGCAAATACTTCAAGTCTACTGAAGGCGAGGAATTCAAAGACGTTTAGCTCCAAGACCAGCACTATTAGCGCTCCTTTACATAGGAGTTTTCATGAGTTTTACTTGTTTTTATGATTTCGTGTTTCTTATCTTGTCTAATGTGCTACTGTTGTACTTTCCATTCCAAGTACTCTAATGTACAGTTCTAATATTTTGTTTTGAGAGCATGAGGCGGTACTCCAAACCTGCCCAGTGATGTTATCCAACCATGAAAAGAAAATATCATCCAAGGAGAATACTGAGGGCTGGGCTTCCTCATACTTTTTCTCCCCCAAAGACGTATTTTGAAAATAAAAAAATATTTCATCACCCAAAAGCTTTTGTCAAAACAAGATGATAAATTTAAGCACGTTTGTCTTTCTAATCCTCTCACTTTATGTTTCAGAACATCATCCCCTTTGATTTAGTGTGACAAAAGGTATTTGAAACTAGCACATCATGTGAACGGACCAAACTCGAGAACACATTTTCAAGAAAGTGGGGGCAAACAAAAAGGAGCATCCCGTTTCAAAAAAGGGTAAGTCTTATTCCCTTAACATAATATTGAGAATGACAACCTCTCTCTTCTATTTACAGGATACAAAAGGTGAGACGTAATAGGTACAGGCATACAGTTGAAATCAAAGCATCCATGACATGCCTCACTCCTGCCCAGCTCCATCCTAAGCCAAAGGACTATCTTGTCGCACGACGCGCCCAAATAGCTAGATGTTACAGTTTCAACTTCGACGAGCCCAGAAGCATAAGGAAGAAGTTCCTTCTCTTCCTTTAAAGTAATTACTGTCAACAGGGAGAAAATCCAGACAGTCAAGGCGACCTATAGCCCCACACCCTGGATAATGACTTTGGAATCTAGAAGCTTGAGATTTTTTATCTCAGATTCTATAGAAGCTTGAGGTACATGAATTTTGCCCAATGATGCTATAGTTAAAGATAGAAGGAGAAATTCCACATAAGAAAGGTGTTGAAGATTAATCGACGACCAACAATCATGCATACATGGTCATAAATGAGGAAGGCCAATTGAAGGAAACATTGAACTATGCCAAGATAAAGGGCCATCATCGACATTCAAATATCCTTAGGAGCTAGCACAAACAAACTCTGGGGAAGGGTAATTCAGTATCGTTTCCAATACTCCCACTATCTGAACTCGCTTTTGACGTATTTTCCCTATTGACAGGAAACATTGAGAATCAAAAACCAAACTTGATGGTCAATATTGGCCAAGTGAGGTTCATGAGAATGACCCGTATCGAATTCACCTAACTTCGTGTAAAGAAGGACATGACATCCATAAGCCAATTAAGGGGAATAATCGACCTGACGAAGTGGGAAACACGAGACTTCATGTCTTTCTCGTACTTCAGATCCACTTAATCATTTGCAAACCAGTGAAGGGTAATGTTGTATTGCTTCCAGTTGTTTGACTTCTAAAAAAAAAATTCGTGACTAACACGCTCTCTCTTGTCTTTTACAGGATCACCTAGCCATCAAAGATGCGGAAAACAAATCAATGAGAAGCATGTCAAACTTCGATAATCACTCCCAAGCAAAATGGCGTCCTGAGTAATCGCTAAAGCAAATGACATAAACCTTTTAGGCCTCAAATGGCGTGTAATTTTGGCTAGACTAATTGATCTACTTGTACATCTTCTCTTCTGCAAGGGCAAAAACAGAGATGCCCAATCAGATTCCCAATCCTTGGCTGATCATTCATGTGTCATATCCCTAATCAATAGGGACAATTCATTGACACCCATTTGTGAATAACCCTTTTTGATGTTCAAAATTTAACATATTTGGAAACACCATTTTGTTAACCCCTAAAGCTGTCAATAGGGTCTTTTTTGAGCAAAAACCATTCATTTGTTTTGAGAGTTCAAACTCCATCACATTTAAATGCTGCATGCCGTTTCCAAATGGATTTTTGCATGATGATTTTGTCTATCTAGATCACTGATTCCGCTGAGGATTATTAGAATAGACAGCTAAATGGAGAATACAAGATTGATTGAGCATACTGGATAAGGCGCGTCAGAATGATGATAGGCAAGCTATATCCTACACACAGTCCCCCATCTATACACTTGTGAGATGAGTGCAAAAGATTCCATGGCTGCAGGGTAAAGAGTTCTCTCGCGAATGTTACGATAACCAAAATAGTGAGAGGCATTCCATTGCTCACCCTATTGAGCCCCTTACACTGGTGAAATTTCTATCATACCCCCGTCAAGAACCACCTCACACTGGGGCAAGTCGAAGGCAAGTCAACATCACGAGGTGAGAAAAGGGATAGAATTTCTCTTGCTTGTACTGGCATCAATCTTCGGGTGTCTTTATTGCATATGAACACTCGCGCTAATTTAAGTGCCCTAGAGTCATGAAGAGCAATTCTTTCTTACGCACTTGTATCCATTGTACAACTCAACTGAGTCTGTAAATTCACCCTCACATGGAGGCAAAGCATAAGCTATTGCCGTTTGAGCAGCATAATCAAAAGCGCCGGCAAAAGATGAAGACTTAATAGTCTAACAAAGGCGTTTGCTTGAACTTGTCAAGATCAGCTCTTAAGCAACAAGAACAAAATAGGGGCATAAAAAAACAGTGTACCTGGTAAAAGCAAGGTCAATGCCCGTGGATGAAAAACAAAAGCAAAAACTATGGACATAAAAAAGCAGTGTGCCTGGTAAAAGCAAGGTCAATGTCTCCAAACAAAAAATATAGCTGTTTGTATTCCTAAGAGAAGTTGTTGTTGTGGTTCGATTAATGGAACCTTCATCTGACTGTGAGAAGAAAGACCGGTGACAAATGCCAAGGCGATCGCCAGCTCTTACCTTTTTACACATGAGTCAAGCCTACATTGCATCCCACTGTAAAAAAGTCTCTTCAGACTAGGGGCACTTCAATTAATGTAGGATTTCATATGCCTATAAGCATCGCTCGAAGAAGTACAAGCAAGATTATTCTATTTCTTTTCGCAGGATTCTTGACTTGCAAACATGGAGATGAGCATGCAGCATCTTTTTCACAAAGCCATGACCTTGTTGGTCCCCTTTGATAAGCCATTGACCAAGCCTTCATCACAATTTCAATAAAGACCTCTCACATTGGTAAAGTCGTACCACTCGCGAGAATACTCAAACCCTTGCTGACATGATGACAGTAAGATAGTGTAGTCCTTATAAATCCTACATCAATGGTCAGGATAGCCTTTTCCATGAGAGTGAGTGAAAAAGTCCTTTCAAACTGAAAGTCCCTCACCTAGCATGCTCAAGACATCTACATTTGGAATGAAGGTTGTCTTTCAAATTTTCCCCAGTAGAATTTGGATGATGCAAAAACTGACAAAATTGTCATACATGAATCCCATTTAAACTCATAAATTAACAGCATATACAATCATGTGTGCATATTGTGCAAATAGCAGACATACTCTCAGAAATCAGAGATATTGCCAGGTAAGCATATCCCTATCCCCATTTGTGTTAAAGTACCTACCACTGTCCAGGTACTCTCTTATTGACACTCAATCTATTTGAGCCGTCCCTTTATCGTTGAATATCTACTGCTGTCTAGGTATCCCCATTGTCTTTGAGTATCGGCCACCGTTCGAATACTCCCTTTTCCTGACACTCGACCTATTCGAGTTGTCCTCAAAGTATTGATACTTGTGACTGACCAAGTATCCCTTTATCGTTGAATACCTACTGCTGTCTAGGTATCCCCATTGTCTTTGAGTACCGGCCACCATTCGAATACTCCCTTTTTCTGACACTCGACCTATTCGAGTTGTCCTCAAAGTATTGATACTTGTAACTGACCAAGTATCCCTTTATCGTTGAATACCTACTACTGTCTAGGTATCCCCATTGTCTTTGAGTACCGGCCACCGTTCGGATACTCCTTTTTCCTAACACTCAACCTATTCGAGTTGTCCTCAGAGTATTGATACTTGTGATTGACCAAGTATCCCTTTATCGTTGAATACCTACTGATGTCTAGGTATCCTCATTGTCTTTGAGTACTGGCCACCGTTCGGATACTCCTTTTTCCCGACACTCGACCTATTCAAGTTGTCCTCAGAGTATTGATACTTGTGACTAACCAAGTATCCCTTTATCGTTGAATACCTACTGCTGTCTAGGTATCCCCATTGTCTTTGAATACCAGCCACCGTTCGGATACTCCATTTTCCTGACACTCAACCTATTCGAGTTGTCCCCAGAATATTGATACTTGTGACTGACTAAGTATCTTTTTATCGTTGAATACCCAGTAGCCCTATTGTCTTTGAGTACTGACCACCGTTCGGATACTCCATTTTCCTGACACTCGACATGTTCGAGTTGTCCCCAAAGTATTGATACTTGTGACTGACCAAGTATCCCTTTATCTTTGAATACCTATTGCTGTCTAGGTATCCCCATATCATCAAGTACCCACCGCCATCCAGGTACTCCCTTTTCATGACACTCAACTTGCCCGAGTTATCCCCAAATAATAGCAGTTGTTCAAGCATTCCGCTGCTTTATGTGCGTGCGCCTACCCAGGTATGCTATCTTACACTTGGACCAGTTGAGTGGTCCCAGGTCGTATCATTAAATACTTGTGTTCATCCAAGTATTCTAGTACTTTGTACACTTGCGTCTACCCCGATGTTCCACCCTTTTAAGTGCCTGCGGCAATCCAGGTAAGCCTCATACCACATTCAAGTTTATAATACCAGGAGATGAGAGACTTTCACGAATATTCTAGGTACGTCCTCGATATTCCCAATTACCAGGAGGTGAGAGACCTTCACGAATATCCAAGGTATGTCCTCGATATTCTCAATTACCAGGAGGTGAGAGACCTTCATGAATATCCAAAGTACGTCTTCGATATTCCCAATTACCAAGAGGTGAGAAACCTTCATGAATATTCGGGGCACGTCCTCGATATTCCCCATACCAGGAGGTGAAAGACCTTCACAAATATCCAAGGTATGTCCTCGATATTCCCAATTACTAGGAGGTGAGAGACCTTCATGAATATCCAAGGTACGTCTTCGATATTCCCAATTACCAGGAGGTGAGAGACCTTCATGAATATTCGGGGCACGTCCTCGATATTCCCCATTACCAGGAGGTGAGAGACCTTCATGAATATCCAAAGTACGTCTTCGATATTCCCAATTACCAAGAGGTGAGAAACCTTCATGAATATTCGGGGCACATCCTCGATATTCCCTATACCAGGAGATGAAAGACCTTCACAAATATCCAAGGTATGTCCTCGATATTCCCAATTACTAGGAGGTAAGAGACCTTCGCGAATATTCAAGGTACATCCTCGATATTCCTTTTACCAGGAGGTGAGAGACCTTCACGAATATGCGAGGTATGTCATCGATATTCCCCAATTGCCAGGAGGTGGGAGACCTTCACGAATATGCAAAGTACGTCCTCGATATTCTCAATTTCCAAGAGGTGAAAAACCTTCACGAATATCCAAGGTACGTCCTCAATATTCTCATTGCCAGAAGATGGGAGACCTTCACGAATATCTCAAGTACGTCCTCGATATTCCCATTACCAGGAAATGAGAAGCCTTCACGAATATTCAAGGTACGTCCTCGATATTCTCATTGCCAGAAGGTGGGAGACCTTCACGAATATGCGAGGTACGTCCTCGATATTCTCAACTGCCAGGAGATGAAAGACCTTCACAACTACCCAAGCCAAATACCCATTTTGACGCCTGCAAAGGCCCAAATATCCTTCAGGTTAGCACTTGTCAATATTCAAGTACTATTTGATATGCTTGTAAATGTCTAGGTATCTTTCAGAATCGATACCCAAAGAAAGGTCGGCGCATCCTCCCGAGAAAAGTCGGGTACCAGCTGTTGTCTTTGACAGAGGTCAGACACCCCCATAAAACAAATGCCCTGAGAAAGGTCGGCGCATCTCTCGAGAAAGGTCGGGTACCAACTGGTGTCCTCGATACAAATCAAGCACCCACAAATGAGATGCCCTGAGAAAGGTCAGTGCATCTCCCATCAAGGCGACCAAAGAAAGGTTCGGGTCCTAGACGAATCATTGATTGTTTTAACAGGCGACCGAAGAATGGTTCGGGTCCTGGAGAAGCAATTTCCCGTCACGGCGACCAAAGAACGGTTCGGGTCCGAGACAAACCACTAATTGCTCCAACAGGCGACCGAAGAATGGTTCGGATCCTGGAGGAGCAATTTCCCGTCAAGGCGACCGAAGAAAGATTCGGGTCCTAGACAAATCATTGATTGTTTTAACAGGCGACCGAAGAATGGTTCGGGTCCTAGAGAAGCAATTTCCCATCACAGCGACCGAAGAACGGTTCGGGTCCGAGATAAACCACTAATTGCTCCAACAAGCGACCGAAGAATGGTTCGGGTCCTGGAGGAGCAATTTCCCGTCAAGGTGACCGAAGAAAGGTTTGGGTCGTAGACAAATCATTGATTGTTTTAACAGGCGACCGAAGAATTGTTCGGGTCCTAGAGAAGCAATTTCCCGTCATGGCGACCAAAGAATGGTTCAGGTCCGAGACAAACCACTAATTACTCCAACAGGCGACCAAAGAATGGTTCGAGTCCTAGAGGAGCAATTTCCCGTCAAGGCGACCGAAGAAAGGTTCGGGTCCTAGACAAATCATTGATTGTTTTAATAGGTGACCGAAGAATGGTTCGAGCCCTGGAAAAGCAACCTCATCATATCACCAGGTAAGATGACATCTTGATACTTGCCAAACTCGGGGTTCACACCTTATCTCACTCACTCCCGGTAAGTAACTAAAGGTATCTTCTTATTTGTCTTAGTATATGTAAAGTTATATTGCTCTTTTTCTGCATAGAATAATAGGTCCCAAAAATCTACTACACGTGCATGGATAAAATTTAGGCATCAGTTTGTCTTTGAATGCAACCTCTATGAACTCACCTTCAAAGAGGGGCAGCTGTTGACGCCTAAATTTCGTTTTTTAATTAATTAGTTTCTTTATTATATATTTTGCCTTTTTTTGGGATAAATAGATAATAAAAAAAGAGAAAACAACAAAAAAAATAAAAACAGGGAAAAAACAAAAAGAAAAACAGAAGCCAGCGGCCACAAAGGCTGGGCCTTCAAAGCCCAGCCCCTCCCTCTTTTCTTTTCCTTCACGCAGGTCCACGAGGCCCAGCCGCGACCTGACTCAGCCCAGCCCCTTCTCCCTTGTCTTCTTCTTCCTGCTGTCGTCTTCTCCAATCGGATAAGCAGCATGCGCCAGAGAAGAGGACACACGCGACGCTGGAGCAGAAGGGAGGAACAGTAGCGCACGTGGATCAGGGGGGGCAGCTGGCGTCGGATGGGACACCAGTTTCGCCGTCGAGGGCCGTTCGGCGCGCGAAGGGGACCGGCGGTTGAAGTTTCGTCGACCGGCCACCCCCTCACCTATAAATAGCCCCGATGTCGACGACGAAGAACGAACAGAGCGAGCTCCGAGATTTTCCCACTAAGAGACTTCAGGGGAGGAATCGAAGAGTAAGCAAGAGAGAAATCGGGTGGCGAGCTCAGCCGACCTCCCACTGAGAGACTTCGGGGGAGGCCGGCGGCGAGCGAGTCCGAGGAGGTCAGATCTGGCCGGTGGAGGCTTGGATCTAGCCGGAGTGAGAGAGAACCAAGGCTGAGGAAGGTTCGGCCGAGAGCTGCGTTGCAGATCTGGGGTGACCAAGCCCCTCCGCAGCACTAACACTGTCCCACCCCCCGACGCCGCTGCTATGCCAAATCTCGCCGTGCCACCATCTCGCTGTCACCGTAGCTGAGCCCCGGGCTCAGGTCTCGCCATCGCTGTCGTTGTTCGCCGTGGTCTTCACCGTCACAGATCAAACCCTCCAACTTCGTCGTTGCTCACTGTGGCCACCGCCGTCGTAAATCAATCCCTACCGTCGCCGTCATTGCCTCCATTCAAGAAAAGGTATAAAAAAAAAAAAAGCTCGTCGCCGTCGTCCCTGCCGTTCATCACAACCCCATTCCGTCGCTGTCGCCGTCGTCGTAGTCACCATCGTCGTTGTTGTCGCCGCCGTAGCCGTCGTCGCCGCCGTAACACCATGGCTTCCGTCCCCGGCGCCGTGGATTCACAAACCCTAGGGTTTGCGATTTTCCGAGTCGCGAAGCGGATCCGGACTCAGAAAATCGGGTAGGGTTCGTAATTCGGGGCGGCCAGGGAAGCGGGTCGTGTGCCGGAGCCGGGTCGGGTAGGGTTTCTCCGGGGAGCGAGTTGTGGAGCCGGGTCATCGGGCCGGGCCGAGCGTGGCGTTCCCAAACGCCCGGTTGTGGCGTCATTTTGTCCCCAAAAAAAAAAAAGTCGGGCCCGCTAGCCCGGGTCGAACTCCAACTGCGGATCCGACTCGGGTCGGTTTTATTTTGTTTTATTAATTTAATATAAATAATATTTTAATAAATAAATAATAAATAATTTATTTTTAAAAATAATAATAATAAAATAAAAAATATTTTATTTTCTAGAAAATCGAAACAAAATTAAAAATGATAAAAATATTTTATTTCCCAAAAAAAAATCAAAAGTATTTCATATTTTCCAAAAAATGCCAAAAATCTAAAAAAGGCCAAAAATTCATGAAAAAGGCCAAAAATTCATAAAAAGCCAAAAGGACTTGTATTTTCTAAAAATACCAAAAATCCAAAAATCCCTTTTATGTCCAAAAATTAGAAAAAGACTCAAAAATGTTTTCTCCCAAAATGCATGGAAAATCCCTCGAACATCCAAAAACCTCAAGGTTTAAACAAGATTAGGTACCGAAAGGGCATTAGTGATTAATTAGTGTAATCAAGTCCCCGATCCTAATTTCTCCGGTTGCGCAGGAGTGAGTATTTCTCCCAATACTTCACTTGGGTTTCTAATCAACCCACCCAAAATCAATTAGTGGCGACTCCATTTTAAAAATTGATTTACAGGTTAAAAACTCAGACTATTAAAGTCGTGAATTTGTGGACTTGGGAGAGTCCAGGCATAACTAATTTCAGCCGAGCCATTAGCCTCCTTAGGCACCTGTACCCGATTGCAGGCGCCGAAAAAAAGAGGTTGCGACACTTATATTAGGCTTACATTGCTCTTTTAATTTTCTATTAAGCCCATATTTATTTGTTGCTATTAGTTTATTATTAAGTCGTTAGTTTGTGCATTTCTTCTCCATGACGTCATCCTCGTTCCCTTAATTTAGTGTTTCTTTCTTCCTCATCGTCACTTTGCACGCAACGACATCCATTTTATGGAATATTTTTCTGAGACCAAACTTTCAAGGGTTTAATATAATACGAATATTAAATGTGCAGAGGTTTCGCGATCATACTCTTTTACTATACATACAGTAATCATTGACAAATGAAGATATAAACTGAATTTACTAGTAAAGTATAAAAGGCTTGCTCGTGATAGGTTAAATTTTTGAGTGTATCCTTCTAAAAATGATTTTTCATACGCAAGACATGACTTTTCAGTGTATGCCGCATTTAATTCAAAGATTGTTTAGACATTGCTAGAATGCGCCGTATTTAATTAAAGACTGATTGAGGATTGCTTGAATATTGCCATTTGTAGTTATGAACTAGGCAGCTGCGTTAGTTAAGAGTCTTTCTTTCATCACTCAAGTCGAGGGTTCGAAACCCGCAATTGCTAACGTTGTAAGTGGGGGTCCATGGTAGTAGGGTCCTATGTTAATCTCTCTCGAGGTATAGTCGTTTGGTCCAGGTGCCGTTCAGACACTGTAGAACCGTGAGACCCCGAATAGCGTAAGCGTAAGGGGGCCTGGCGGATCCTCAGTCACCAAAAAAAAATAAAAAAATATGCATTAGAGAGAGACATGAACCTATTCATTTGTAGTTAGGTTACATGCCAAGTATTGATTATGAGCTTGACCTAAACACGAAGTTATTAGCTCAATTTATTATATATTACCGATGGCATCTATATAGCCAATGTCACTTCCATGATGACGAAAGATGTTTTTGAACTCATTTTGTCATGTTGCGTGATAGATAGTTATCAAAATTCAGTCTCTATTAGAATGTCCAATCAAAAAAAAGGTGGAAGAATACCACATGAATATATAATAATAATAATAATAATAATAATAATAATAATAATAATAATAATAATAATAATAATAATAATAATAATAATAATAATAATAATAATAATAATAATAATAATAATAATAATAATAATAATAATAATAATAATAATAATAATAATAATAATAATAATAATAATAAACCTTATAGATAAGTGATGTGGGATACTTTAACGCCTCTCTCATGTAGGAGACAAAGTAGGAGAGGATTTGACAAATAGGGGGTGGCATATGCGAAATAAACTAAGGCGGAACTTGGTTATTATACCATGTTAGAATGTCCAACCCAAAGCATAAGCTCATGAGGCGAGGCAAGCCAAATGTATCTAGGAGCACTCAATCTCCATAAACAAGTGATGATGTGGGGTACTTTAACATCATGAATGATTGACTTTTAAAATTCTTGAAGGCCACATTAAACAAAGACTCAGCTTTACGGAGTTTTTGAGTGATCAACAATCTATTAACAATCAAAACGATGTTGCTTTAATTTTAAGGGAAGAAGCTGGAATTGCATCCCTTAGAATTTGGCTACTTTCCTTTTAGGTAATCTTTTCGTGGATCAACCGATACGTTTGAATCTCTCCTATCTATCAAAGATTTGTATCGAGAAATTAAAGATGCTGACGGTAGAAGAAGCGAGTTTCCTAAGCCCAAGTTCGAAGTGTACACTCAGATCATCTCATACTACACACTAGTGCGCATGGAGAGAGAGAGAGCAGGGTTAGCATATTTAAATTATAAATCACACTGTCATTTTAAAGTTTAAGCTTTTAGATCAATTGACATTGATCCACCAAAATCACACAAGTACACTAATAAAATATCCCTGGGTATGAAGAGCATGTGCACTAAGCACAGCGGTTGCTCCGTGAATGATCTAAAGATACAAAACCGTCGCGACGTACATGTATACTCTTCCTTAACACCCCCCCCCCCCAGTCATAAGTTACAGACTGGAAAAACCATCTGCGACTAGTTCCTCGCTCTCTTCCCCTTGTCAAAACGCAGGATCGTGTCGTCCTCGCGGAAGAGCCGCTCAGTGTTGAGCATGGTGAGCAGGATCAGGCCGAGGAGGACCAGGAACGAGAGCGCCGACAGCACGATCATGAGCCCCGAGGCAATCGGACCCTTCACCTCCTGCGCATACTCCGACGACGCCAAGGCGAGGAAGGTCAGCGGGAACGAGTACGCCCACCACGCGATGTTGAATTTCCTCATCGACTTCTTGAAGAGCGCCGGTCTGCATGCCTGTTTCGACACCACCACAAGACAAACTTAGTTCAATAATTTATAACAATTTACCCAAGATTAAAGAACGCATGTCAACTGAAACCCTAATTTATTGGTCATACCCGATATTGCGTCATCTCTTTCAAAAGCAGCTGGCGGAAGTTGTATATATTAAAGATTTCTGGAGGTATAAATTAATAAAGGATGAGTATTTTGTAATTGGGGTCAAAAGTCAAGCAAGAAAGTTGCGTAACCCAGTTGCCTTAATCGAGGGGGAAATTTTAGTTTATTGAAAGTTTTTCTTGAGTGGGCTTGACATTTTAGATCCTTAAACTACGGTACGATCCATACAACAGAGACAGCCAATTTTCCCGGTACACAATTTCCACGGACGAATCTGATGAAGGGGACAAGAGAGAGTGGAAAGAAAAGGTTGCTAAAGAAACATCATAGAATATGTACCACGTGTTTTCCTAGTCACTCCAAGTTATGAAATTTCCTCGTCCAAAGAAAGGAGAGATTGGTTGAGCTCGATGACTAAGTTCGTCAACTTCGACATCAGATGCGCACCACTTCAATTTTCAAGAAAAATTTGCTTGCATAAGCATCTTCTACTACAACCTGGAAGATTCTGGGTAAATATTTAGACTTTATCTAATGATGGGGCAACACGATTTCGGTCCCCGGATCGATACCAGATTCTTATGTCTCACTCTAAAGGACAGCTCCCTTTCGTTTTTAACTTATGTCCCTCCAATTGTCTATTAAAATTTTGATGGAGTTAGAAAAGTTAGTCGTCATGATACAATCTATTACTGTAAGCTACCAAGTTATGAGTATTTTGGAGAAATGGTTAGGGAGAACTTTCGCCAGATCACCTCTTCAAAGCTTCGTCATGATACTAGCCGATTGAAGATAGTATCTTATGAAACTCCATATAAATAATGAATTTAACCTAGACGTACCCCGACACCTACCACATCGAAACTCGAGAGATCAGCAACCCTGCACAGATTTTTCTGTACTTTGATTGGTTGCAAATGGGCCTGTTGCTGCAGCAGCATGAAAAGTGATGCGTATCAACTAGAGAGATGAAGGGAAGGTAAGTGTTGATTACCAGAGAGGTGAACAGAAAGAGGGAGAGGAAGAAGAGCATCTTCGACCCGATGTCGAACTCTCCGGCGATGGACTTCCAGGCGACGCTTGCCTTGCTCGGCGCAGCGAAGAACAGGAAGAAGACCGGCCTCAGCATCGCCGGCAGCTTGTCACCGCCGGACAACCGCTGGTACAAGGTGACGAACAGCACCAGGTAATGTGCCATCCCAAGCGAGAACATGCAGACCGCGGTCTCGCGCCACCCCATCTCGGCCGCGGCCCGTGCGCCCACCAGGTTCCCCACCACCGAGAGCTGGCTCGTCGGGTTGGCCACCATCGAGAGGAACCGCCTCTCGGTCGTGAACCACTGCCCGAAGAGCTTTATGTCGAGCAGGATCACGGGGACCGCGAAGGCCCACCAGAGGACCAGGTACAACGTCGTCTTCGGCAGGTCCGACGTGAAGTCGGCCGCCTGGAGCAGCACGAGCCACGCTATCCACGGTGCGAACAGGTAGTTCACTCCGACGTGGTGCTGGAACTCCGCCCTCACCAGGCCAAAGTGAAAGAAACACCGGAGAATATAGAGGAAGGAGAGGGAGATCTGGACCAGCAGGGCGAAGCCCCAGAAGATCATGAACGTCATGTGAGGGATCACATGAGAGAGATGCTCGAGGGGCAGCGAGTCGTCGTGCGTTGGCGACGGGCGGCGGAGGATCTTCCACAGCAAGGCCTGGCATGCGAGGGAGAGGCTGATGCGGAAGTAGCCGGCGTGGAGCCGGGTCAGGATGGACGACTTCAACGTCTTGGCGACGGGGACGAGCTGGTGCTCAGGGGTTCTGGCTCGAGAAGGGTCGATCACTGGCTGGAGCGGCAGCTCGAATCCAGGCTCCGATGCCATTCGACGACGCCGGAGGTTGCGGTGGCGGAAGCTGTTGTCTTCTCTAAGGTATATTTGGACGCTTTGGGTTCTTGTTCAAGGTCTTGACGATATATATTG
The DNA here is from genome assembly GCA_014182885.2 of Eucalyptus caleyi. Classification (NCBI taxonomy): domain Eukaryota; kingdom Viridiplantae; phylum Streptophyta; class Magnoliopsida; order Myrtales; family Myrtaceae; genus Eucalyptus; species Eucalyptus caleyi. Next base: position 54,156,451 of record CM024470.2, read on the forward strand.
AGATGTGTATGGAAGGTTCATGTCGTAAATCAAGTCGAGTACGGAACGATTTTATAGTTTTTCTTTTCGATTTGTACTTTTATTTGGATTTTGCGGTGAAGTTTAATCAAGCAACTTGCAGTATTATGGACGAAGCTTTCCATGTCATGGCCATTGTCTACCATTCAACATGATATGATTATATCACTTTTTTCTTTGCTTTCGTCTCAGTAACGTTCTCCCCTGCAAATCGACGATTGAATTCAAGGATTCGAGTGAGCATATGTGAATTTCTTCTATTGACAAAAGAAAAAAAAAGCATAGATAATGAGACAAAGATTAGTTAAAAGACGCCGGCCCAAGGTAGGCCTAGGGATTTGTCTAGCCTACGAAGAACATTGGGTTCAGTAGAAGTTGGGCCAGCTCATATATGGGTCCATTAAGGGCCCTCTAATTTTAATAAGTAGAATGTTTGTGAAAATTCGATTGGGGATGATGGCAAAAATCCTTTAAGATCTGATAAAGTCTCAAATAAGAATACCGGATAATAATTATAGTATTTTTCCAAGAATTCTCAAAATGAAACAATTAAAAACAAAAGCTGCACTTTTAGAACAAAAAATCGGCAAGGAAAAAAAATGTGAGACAGAAAATGACGAATTTATTTCAGTCTTTAAGAATAAATGCAACCCTCCAGGAAAGGTTGCATTGTAAATAGATACTTTCTCAAAAATATAGTGAAAAATCGGATTAAAAAATAATAATTAATATTTTTTCGAATTTATTAATTTTTTCCGAATTTTATAACTTCTAAAAACTAACGTTTGAACAAATTCAACATTTCAAAAGTTGTAAGAGCACCTAATAACTAATAGATAGAAAAAATAAAATTCAAAATTAAATAAAAAAATAACGATAACTCTATCGCTAACAATCACACTGTTTCGATAGGATACAAATGTTATTTTATAATTATAAATTCGAATTTAATATATTAAAAATAATAATTGTTGAATAGTGCTATATTTGGTTCTCATGTACTCGCAAGCCGGTCTATTAGGTCTAGCCCACTAAGCCCATCATTTTCATTTGTAAGAATAGAAAACTTCAATTGGCCTACACATTCCCAGCTATTTTATATGAGACAAGGCACTTCCACCAACGTAGGAGACCTTATTATAAGATTGCAAATGAAATTTTTTTCTTGTTGCATGTCAATCCAATAATCTATACTTTTATCACTACTTATGATTATTTCACTACCATGTATGACAGATAATCGTCAATATTATGTAAAAATATGTTCTAGGTTCTATAATTGTCTCCATTCAGCAGCTAAACCACACAAAACCACGGAGATCATCGACAGATTTCATCATTCTTATCCTGTCCAATGTCTGCAGCTCATCAAGCATACTCATCAAAATCACGAAACCAAACCTTGGCACGCTGGGATGGAACGACGCCAACTTATGCTGATTAACCTTCTGCTTTTTCACTATGATCATGTTCAAACAACTTGCAGATATAAAGAAGCCAGTTTTCGCGCCTACGGAGTAACTTAGGGCATGTTTGTTTATTTTTGTTTATGTTTCCCGAAACACAAATTTTTATTCTTTTGTTCCGGAGAACAAAAAAAGAACGGAAACGCGTTTATTTACACTTTTGTTCTCGGAAACAAAAAATAAAAAATTGTCCTGGAAACAAAAAAATCTATTTTTTTGTTCCCTGAACAGATTTGGAACAGAAACAAGAAGTAGAAAAAATTTGTTTCTTGTTCCCGAGAACAATTCTGAGAAACACTTCTTTTTCCTTCTCCTTTTTCTTCTTTTTTCTTTCGTCTCCTTTTTTTTCCTTCTTCTTCCTTCCTTCTTCTTCCTTTTGGCCGGCGATCTCGCCAGAGCGTCGCGGGCCCCCGGTGAGGCTCGGCCTCGGTGGCCAGGCGAGGTCACTGGCGAGGCTCAACCTCACCCAAGCGACGCGAGGTCGGCCTCGCCCTAGCTTGGCAAGGCCGAGCCTCATGCCGGCCAACGAGGCTCGGTCTCGCCCAACCACCAGCAAGGCTCGGTCTCGCCAAGCCACCGCTAGGCGACGTCGACCTGGCGGTAGCCCGGCGAGGTCGAGCCTCGCCAATGGCTGGTCGAGGTTGGCCTTGCCGAAGGCCAACGACCGGCCAAAAGGAAGAAAGAAGAAAAAAAATTGAAAAATTAAAGGAAGCAAAAAAAATTATACAAGTTTACCAAATACATTTATGTTCCTGGAGTAGAAATTTTTTGCAGTTACCAAGCGCATTCTTATACTCGGAAATTGTTCCTTAGAACAGAAACCAAAAAAAAAAAAAAAAAAATTATTTATGTTCAAAAATTGTTCTCCGGAACAGAAACGTTACCAAGCACGTCCTTAGTGGCATCTGATGTTATTTTTTTATTTAATATGGTCCCACATTTAGTCAAATTACCTACATTAGATTTCGTTGAGGATTTATTATCTAAATCTAGTTGCTGATAACTATGGAAATTGTCCATATCTACTAAGATTAGTCTTGATGAGAGACTATATCTATTAGAATTTGTATGGGCATATAAATAGGTCATCTAAGCCAAACCCTCTCATGATTATCATTATTCTAGTTATATGACAATCGGAGAGCACACCATCAACATCGAGAGGGAAATTGGCTAGAAGTGCCTATTCATGATCGTTCAAGCTCTGAGTATATGTTCTTGATATTATCAAGGGCTGGAGATTAGCAAAAAATTTACACGTTTACGCAATTGATCCTGTTTATTGGGATCATGGTTTTTCGTAAATTTTCTAACAGTTGGTAGGAGAGCATGTTTATATCTTTGCATTGATGATTTTCGTGGGGCCTTTTGATTGAATAAAAAAAAAAATCAAACCGATGATTTTGGTAAAAATTAGGGCGGGGGAGTTGTGGCGGTTTGGGTTTGTGTTTTGGGGAATTTTGATTGATTTCAAGCAATTTTTGGTCGTTTTTGCTAAATCTTGGACTGTGTGATCGTGCTGGCCTGGTCTCCAAAACACATCACTTATTTTGGTCTAAGGTGGGTCACCGGAGGAGAACTGGGCAGCAGAAGGCACTGGGAAACAGCGAAAAATAGCATCCGTTAGCACAAGGAAGAAGGCAAGTGGATCCACGCACATGCTACGGTTACTGGCATGTGGATACCACACGCCACGTGCCCCCTATGCGCGGCGAACCGCAGGCGCATGAGCGCCACGCACCCATGTGGTAAAGAGGGCGCATGTGCACCACGCACTCGACAAAGCTCCTCTCTGCACTTTTATTTACTGTTTTGCCCTTTTGGCCTCTAAAATTACAATGCTACCATTGACTAATTTATTTACGGTTTTGCCATTTGTCATCTTAATTTACTGTTTTGCCCTATTTTGTCCTTACATGCAATTTAGTGAATGTTTTATGCATGTAATTAAATGTCTAGTGATCCGTATATATATAATCAATTAAAGATTAAACACAGTATCTTTGATTATACTAAATTATATACATTAAGAGTCTTTGGATCACATATAGTCAAAGACATTAATTGTGATTAGTCACATTAATATTACGAATTTTATCCCATTGGAATTTTCAATATATTAATGTGATTAATTAGGATGAAATGTTATTTTATCATTCTTAATTTACCCACATAGATTAAGGAAGGAAATATAATTTGGTAGTTTTATCATGAAGTAATTATGAATCTATTCAAATTGAAAACTTAGCCCACAAGTAGTTTTTAACATTATGTGATTCACATTTTATAAAATGTTTTACATTGATAAAACATTATTTAAGTTTATTTGCCTCAAATATATAATACATAAGTTTCCTTTAACTACAATGTAGTTTTACCACCTATGATTAGTTCTTGTATAATTATTAATAAGCTGAACGGTGATAACTATAAAGAATGGAATGAATTAATTCTTCTCCAATTGGGGTTCATGGATATTGATTATGCTATATGATCAGACAAATCATCTACTCTTACTGAGGCTAGCAATCAGGCTAAAATTACTCTTTATGCATAATGGGAGTAGTTTAACCGCCTCAATGTGATGTACATAAAGACAACTTTCTGCTAGCATTCGTTGTTTAGTCATTTAGCATAACAATGCCAAAGAATTACTCAAAGCTATTGATGCGCAATTTGAATCTTCAGAGAAAACGCATGCCATGACCTTAATTATGAAGTTCTCATCATTAAAGCTTACCAGTATAAAAAGTGTACATGAGCACATTATGAAGATGAGGGACATTGTAACTCAACTAAAAATCTTGAGGTTGGGATATCTAAATTTTTTCTTGTTTACTATATCCTAAACACTCTCCCACAAGAGTATGCTTCTTTTAAGATCTCTTACAACACACATAATACTAAATAGTCGATCAATGAACTTATAACCATGTGTATTCAAGAGGAAAGGAGGCTCCTCAGAAGAATGTTGATGCAACATTAAGAATATCTACTAGAATAAAGAAATCAACAATTCCTAATGATTATGTTGTGTATCTGCAAGAATCTGATTACAATGTTGGAGTTGAAAATGATCCAAAAACGTTTTCACAAGTCATGAGTTATGATAAATCCAATTAATAGTACAATGCTACGAAGGAAGAGATGAGTTTTATGATATCTAATGAAGTATGGGATTTAGTAGAGTTGTCCAATGGGGCAAGAGCCATTGGTTATAAATGAGTCTTTAAAATTAAGAAAGATTCATTAGGCAACATTGAAAGATACAAAGCCAAACTCATTGCCAAGGGATTCATTCAAAATGAGGAAATCGATTACATGGAGACATTTTCTCATGTATCTAAAAAAGATTCTTTTCGTATTATTTTAACATTGGTTGCTCATTTTAATATAGAATTACATCAAATGGATGTGAAAACGGCATTCCTCAATGAAAAACTAGAGGAAGTGGTTACATTCAGTTATTCTGAGAAAAACAATCATGTTTTGACATAAAATAAACATAAGGCTTATTCATTATGTTATACTATCATATATGGGCTGGTGCGACACATTGTGACACGTGGAAGATAATAATCGTTCTAAGAGAACTTATCGCCATGATTCATGTGTTTTATTTTCAGCACAAAGTTTTGTGGATTTGGTTAAATATTTCATTCAATGAAATATTGGGATAAAGTGGGAGAATATAATGGTTTTCTGCAAAATTTTTAACATGTGAAACATAACTGAGTCCCCCCAAAGACATAAGAACTAGAGGAATTTAAGAGTAACTTGGCCCAGATAGGAGTACCAAAAGTAGAAGTATCTAGACTCTTGGACTCAGGAAAATGGACATTATTCCAAGGATCATTCTCAATGGCACACTGGCAAGTTGTAGCTGTGGAGAGTTTGAACAAGGATAGTCCATTCTCAATCTCACTGCACTCAACTCCGCTGTCTCTCCCCCGAAGCATGTCAGCAATGGAAGAAATCACACCACACTGAGTTTCTTCCTCCCAAAGACTTCTTAGCCAACAAAAGCAGAACCCCAAGTTTCAACCCCTTTATCAACAACTAGCACATCCCTGCACTTGGTACCCACTGCAGCACCAAACTTTCAGTTGTGGCAATGGTCAATTCGATATCCGATTCATAAATCTAATATGAATGGAGGATGATAACTTAGATACACAATTACAAACATATTACGTTTGCAAATCTTGTGACACTCCAAAATTTTGGTTTTTTTATCTCACCAATTCTTTTGCCATAATTTAACTATTTACATCTAATACCAAGATAAAGCTATGAATGGACAACATAAATGCTTGAGCAAAAAGAGCTAACCTAAATCTGCCATAAGCTTTCAGCTAGAATCATGATAGCGTATATATCCTAGTATGTATATATTGACCGACCAGCAACGCAAACAAAGGTGATGAGATCACCAATCACAATATAGGTTAAATGTATTATCTTTTGCTCATTTAAAGACAACTCCACTGCTTTTTAACTTTTTTTCTTTTGAGTACTTTCAAATGACCAATATTCACTTGAACCAATCAGTTTTTATATAAGAACTAGTGACGTGAAAAGGGGGAAAAAGCAAAAGATCGTACGCCACAAAGATACAATTTAATCTCTTGATTACGATCTCCATTTCCTCAAACACATAATAAAATGATAAGTCCACTTCCAAATGTGTCCACCTCCTCTACTTTCATTTACGAAACTAAAAGGGTTCGAAAGGACACAATTCGAAAAAAAATATAAGTTCGCTTTTGCATGATCAAATTTAAAATTTACCCACTATTACCAAGCTCTGGCCTGGGACATACAACAATGACAGACACATCATCGCAGATTATACGAATCTACCCAGGTTTCTGAATCTACAAATTCACATTAACCATCCCTCAGATAAATCACTTTTACATCAAGAACTCTCGGAGTCGCTAGAAAAACCCTAGACAGGGTTCATCATCTTGTTCTTCATCCCACAGAAGCTGGTCGAGTTTGACCGCAGTGAAGACCAATAGACAGAGGAAAACCACGACCGACAAGGCCGATAACGCAAGCATGACTCCTTTTCTTCCGATGCCCTTCATGTCGTGGGCATATTCAGCTGAAGACACCGCGAGGAAGGTGAGAGAGAAAGAGTAAGCCCACCATGCAACGTTGAATCGCTTCATGCATTTCTCGAACAGCAAAGGTCGGCAGGCCTTGTCGAGATTTTGGAGTTCGCGAGAAATCAAATCCAAGAAAGAGTCAGTTGGAGTTTCAAGGAAGCGTTTAGATAAAGGGACATGAATGAAATATGGACTTGCTCATCCAACAACAAGAAAAACAATGGTAGTGCATGATTCGTCCATCCAACTTGATGCTGCCGTACAAGATTAGCTAAACTAGTGCATCATGTCTACGTAGTAATAAAGTCGCTAATTAGGTCTTAATTCATCAACCAATGATGGAGCGTTGAGGATTTGCCTTGCCTTACGTTATATCAGATCAATATTTATATTCGGTATTGGGACATAAGACCATCATACGGGTGGGTCGGCCAGCTCTCTCCCAAAGTGAAATAATAAAACCGAAGTTTACAATCCTTTTATACGCTTTTTTGTCCAGTAAAAATGGTTTGGATTAAAGTATATAACTTACCGAACTCTTAACGTTAATGTAGTGGAATGTCTACTAGCCAGCTTGACTAGGTTGTTAAATTTATGAGGGAAAGAAAGCAATATAAAACTAACGCGAAATGGCTTCTAGGAAATTACCAGACATGCGAATATGAAGAGAGACAAGTAGAACAGCATCTTGGAGGGTGTGTCAAAACTTCCTGAGATGGAGTTCCAGGCGGAACTTGCCATGCTTGGCACGGCGAAGAACAAGAAGAGACTTGGCCGGAGGTTTGGCGAGGAATTGTCTTCACTGGATAATCTCTGGTAGAGGGTCACGAAGATCACCAAATAGTGAACCATCCCCAGTGAAAACATGCATAGAGCACTCTCCTTCCACCCCATCAGCGCTGCTGCCCTCGCGCCCACAAGGTTCCCCAAGACGGTCATATAGCTCGCTGTGCTTGCGAACGTCGATAAGAACCGCTTCTCCGTTGTGAACCATTGCCCATAAATCTTCACATCAAGAGCTATCAAAGGAGCCGCAAAGGCCCACCAGAGCAACGTATACAGCGTACCATTTGGTGAAACCCATGGAGATGATTGAAGCAAGAGAAGCCAAGAGACCCAAGGGGCAAATAGGTAGTTCACTCCAACATGGTGCTTGAACTCTTGCTTGACCATATTGAAGTGAAGGAAGCACTTGAGTACGTAGAGAAGAGAGAGGAAGACTTGTGTTGAGAAGGCTAAGCACCAAAGGAGATGGAAAGATAGTGTAGGAAGCTTGTGGAATATGTGATGGAGGCCTTGTGAGCTATTCGCTTGGTTGCTTAGGATCTTCCACAAGATAGCTTGGGATGAAATGGAGAGGGTTATGCGAAAGTAGCCTGCATAGACTCTGGTTAAGATTGAAGACAAGGGACTTAGAGACTTGGAGGTGGTGACTTCTTCTTGGATTGTATATAAGGAAGTTTCCATTACAGGTTGAATTGAGGGTTTGTGGAACAATTCTTGGTTTTTGTCTTCCATAATTGAGACTGATTTTTTGAGTGGGGTTTGGGTTTATAAGATGATGGGTTATGCTGGAGATGAATTGCACATCATAGGTGCTTTGCTTATATAAGAGTGATGATAAGTGGAGAGTTGGGAAATAAAAAGAAAGAAAGGAAGAAAGAGGTTTCCTGGTTGTCATTGAGGATTTGATGATAAGACATGCATTAGGGGACACACCTTAAAGGCAGATCAAATGCTGAACTAAAAAGCTGCCTTACTTTCCAAAATATTGTTTTAAAACATTATCCATGATACAAAGGAGGATCATTCTCACAGAGGGCGGTAAAGGGCAAGCATAGATGCATTGTGCGATGTAAATGTCTCATTTAAATTAAATACGTCCAACTATAGTTTTTATTCATTTTTTCAGTTAGATGGTATTTCAAATCAACTTTCATGTACTAGATCAAGACCATATCCCCAATTTTTATGCCATGACTTGAGGATGTGCAAGACACATGCGGATGCATCGGGGTCTAAGCCAAGGGATTAAGGTTTTGGATTTGGACTCTGGACGTTTATTTCTTGGCTTTTGCTCTTTACTAAACAATTTTCCAAAAAAAAAAAAATTAACAAGAGAGAAACCTTTCAAGGCATATCAATAATAGCCTATCAAGTCACCCAAGGCATATCGACTTATTGGATGGCAAATGGAAAATGATCGCCCAGCTTCCAGAAAGCAACGCCATGTTCATATTGCCTTATCTAGACAGTATTCTGTTTCCTGTCACATCACATATAATTTCTTCGTTGACTCTTTGCTCAAATTGCTGAACTTACGAATATTGAGAGGAAGTTTTTGTTTTGTTTTGTTTTGTTTTACCTGTGAAAAGAGCGAGCGAAAAGTTGGGATGAGGCCATATGTTAGCATTATAGTCTTTATTTTATCGTATAGGCCGAGCTAATGTCTTAGAAAGACTACGCTCAAGATTTCACAGCAAGAAAACGATCTTTTTGTGACCTTGGCATGTTCTTTAAAATTTATTGGCAATGACCTGTGAAGGGATGACTTATCTCTTTAAGGAAGTCTGTCATTGAGTTATAAGTAAGAGTGAGTAATTCCAAATTTCATATAAACTTGTCAAATAGATGGATTGGGTCGAATTTGGATCAAGTCATACATAATCCGGCCCAAATTGTCTCATTTAACCATTTATAACCTATTCATCGTAGTGCAAAATTTTTTACCCATACCTAACCTGACTCATTTCCAACTCATACCCAATTCATTTAACTAAACCTAAGAAAGCTCATTTATTATGATATTTAAAAAAAATGATATTTACTAGAACGCTCTCATACAATACAAATTTAATGAACAATTTTCATAATTTAAAAAAAAAAATAACCCTTCATTTGTTTGTTAAATATTTTCCAAGAAGTATTTTTAGGAAAATTACATTTTTTTTGTTTTTACCTAAAATTTGAAAATAAATTAGTAATATTTTTTGTTGTTTGGTATGAAATATATGACTAAATTTTCCTCCTTGACTCCTTTTAATTTTTTAAAAAATCAAAATTTTAATTATTTGATTATTTTTAAAAATTAAAATTTGAACTTTTTACTTTTTTGTTTTAAAATATGTATCATTTTAAATTTTTTCTCTTTTTCTTTTCTACTTTTCGAGCCGGCCACAAGCGAGCTCATTGGCAAGATCGAGCTCGCTTGATGTCCGTGAGCTCGAGTCTCACTAGATGTCGGCAAGACTCGAGCCTCACCCGGTCGTCGACGAGCTTGAGCCTCACTTGGCTGGTCACAAACCGTTACCATGCTGGCCACGATTAAGGAAGAATGAAGAAGAAAGAAAAGAAAAAGAAATATAAAAAATAATTATAATTTCTATTTTTATTAAAAAAATATTTTTATAAATTTAAAGAGTGATAGAGAGAGTGTGAGGGTTGGACTGGAAATGGGTTCTTAATCTAACCCATTTAAGACCCATTTATTTTAAGTTTTCATTTTGAACACATTTAACTAGTCCCTTCAAAATGTAAGTGACCCATTAAATTGGTCATATATAGGTTTAAGACCCATTGTGACACACCTAGAACCTAAAATTTATCTGTTGGAACAGATTTCTCATTTTTTGAAACCTAAAACCCACCCTATATACCTTGAAACTTGGAACCTACCTTATCATATGTTCCAGAATTTACCTAAGTTCTACCTTTATTACTAATCAAACTATTGCAGTTAATCATCACCTTTAATGATCACCACTTACTGCTAATCCATTTATCACAACTTATAGTTAGATATATGAAAAATATGAAATATTAACAAAGTAAAAATTTTAATCATAAAATGAAAGCTCAGACTAATGGTTTCAAATTATACACTTTTCATCGGACATCATAAAATACTGTAAAATCGCTCGAAGATATAGACCAAGAAAAATATAAAAACTTGTTCCAAATTTTAGGTGTAGGTTCGAGGTTCCATCAACTTAGAACTTGAAACTTACCTATCAAAACAAGTTCTCTAATTTTTAGAACCTAAAACCTACCCTGCATACCTTAAAATTTGGAACCGAATAGGTTCCCACCAGTCCATTTATCCGGTTCTACATTCTATCCTAGAACCATGCTCATCCCTAGTTAAAAGTTTGTGTCTACTTCCTAGCCAGATTGCCACATATAGTTCCCTGCCCTTAGGACTATGGAAAATTTGGTCTCGTAGCCAATCAGTTGATTGTATCATGATTACATTTTAGTCCCCAAGAAATTAACATAAGGATAATAGTGAAAAGGGATAAAAGTATATTGGATCGAAGTTTAGAAATCATATTGTACAAATAAAAAATTCATTGACGATATTACAAATTCGATCAACATTTAGGGATTAATTCTGTCATTTATCCTAGTGAAAATTTATGCTGGATGAAGATTCTCTATTTCCATTTGTGCTCTCGTGATGAGGTGCCTCAAGTATCTCAATTATTGATACATGTGAAAGACAGTAGTGACGAAACTTATTACTTAATATTTCAATGACAAGATTCGTGGGGACACCAAAATAGATTTGGTGTGGGGTAGAGGATCTTCGTCTCTTAAATCGGTTTCTAATGATATCTGGTTGTAGGAAGCAAAGGATGTTAGCTCTCGTATTAAAGCTCATGCGGAGACAATTAGTAAAAGTTTAATACCTCAATTCCGGAGTATTCAAAAGAAGTCTAAACACCAAGCCAACGTATTTAATTGGGCATAAATGTCACTCAAAAGTTGAACGTATTTAATTTGCTGTGCTTGCCCCTAGACTTGATGCGACCTTTGGACTTCTATAGGGCCATTTCAACCTCCTCTTACCTCTGTTCCTTGACCCCAGTTGTTCATCTCTACCCTGAATTATAGTTTGCACGCTACATCCTGCACCAGGCCATCATCTTACAATCTTCTTTACCACTCGTTGAAGAACAAGACGGACATTATTTCTCCCGAGATGATTCTAGTACAGCCATATTGTAGTGAATGAGTAACGTTGTCTCATGATTCTGGTGGTAATGCTAATAATATGGTGCACTGTCTTTCATCAGTTTGGGCCTCATCGCTATTTTTCAGATCTATCATACGTTTGTTAAACTCATCTAAATGAGCTCTAATGGAAGTATCTTCAAAAAATCAAAACTGAAACATTCTTTTCAACATATATAGGGTGCGTTTGGGAGTAGCCTTGAGAAGCTACTTTGGAGCCCCAGAGATTGTTGGGCCAAGGATGGGGTGTTTGGCAAAAAAATTTCAAACCCCCTTTGCAAAATGTCAGCCTTCACAAGGCTGAAAGCCTAAGGCAGGTTGGAGGCTACCTTAGGCTTTCACCATGCCGAGAATGCTGAGCTGAGGGGCTAAAAAAGAAAATTCTTCCCAAATTATCCTCATTGATTTTTCGTTTTTCCGGTTTTGCCCTCACTATTCATCATCATCTTCTTCTTCTTCTCTGCGAGCAATCGCTGGCGAAGGGCAGGCAGTTGTCGACGAACGTCGCCCATATGATCATCATCGGGGGGTGGCACGACTGACGCCGGGGGGTGGCGCAACCGACGCATGTCGCCGCGACCCAAATCTAGGGCGACAGGGTCGCAGGAGGACCTTGCCGCCCCCGATCTGGGTCACGTGACCTCGCCGCCCCCGAATCTAGGTTGCGGCGGTGTTGCGCGACCTCCCACAACCCAGATCCGGGGTGGCGAGGTCCTCCTGCGAGCTTGACGCCCCGGATCTAGGTCATAGCGAGGTCGCCGGAGGCCGAGGTGACATCGTGCGACCTCACCGCCCTAGATTCCAGGGCGACGAGGTCACCAGACAGCAAGCAGCTTTTGCCGGTGGTCTTAAGGGGTTGCTTGACCCCAAGCAGCCCTCCCCAGTCGCCTCTGGGGCTACCTGAGTCGATGTTGGTCGCCGACGGCTGCCCGCCCTTGTCGATCAATTCTTTTTATTTTTCTTTTGATAATTTTTTTTATTACAAAAGTACTTTGTAAATGTAATTCCCCCAAACACCATTTTACTTAAAAGGTACTTCACAGTGGACTTTTAAATTGTAATTTACCAAACACAATTTGCATTTTGAAAAGTCCCTTCAACCTAAAGTCTTTGCATTTTCCCAATGGCTTTTTCTAAAAGTCCAACCAAATACACCCATAGTCGATTATTTAACCTCTTCATTATGTAAAGGGCCTAACATTTGGCCCACAACGCCATGGCATACTTTTCGATCACTTCTATTAACATATCATTTGACAGGATCAACAAGATTATCTCTTTGCCTTCTACATCAATCCAACCCTATCGGCCTCTTTTATTATTTTCAACAATTTATCTATCATCGAACACCTTGGCCAAACTTTGAATTGTTAATAACGCATGCATCTTGTCTCTCCACAACTCAAAATTGCTTCTCTTGTTGAACCTCTTTATTTCTACTTTTTCTCCAGACATAATTGCAACAATAGAACATCCTGAAAGTGATCAGACAAGTAAAAGCTCATAATCAACTCCAGAAAACCCTAGTTCTAACGTTATACCAATTATTATAAAATAATAAGAAAGTTAATGGATCTTACTATTCAAATATGATGCAAGAAGAAGAAATTATCATAAATAAATGAGGAACTTTAAATAACACTACAAATTTATATGGTCCAGTCCCTAAGTACCGTACCTACTTCACAGAGAGAACCAACTGCAAAGAATCGACTGTCAATCATAGAGTTACAGAATTACAATTGGTCAATCCAACTTGGGTTTCCTAACCCTAAATTATACCCAGGAGACCCCCAATTGTGTTAACTCACAATCTCTCATAGCATATTTACCAGAAAAAAAAAAAAAAAAAAGTTAAAGAGAGAATTTTAAACACTACGTTGAAACCTTTATGTGTAATTCACGGTGAACCATATCTTAGGCATCGCACACGAACTCCGCACTCACTCGATTAACCTTTCCTTCAACAAGGCGCGGAAAAAAATCGGTAAACATCGGCGGGCACACTCTGCACCAAGGAGGATTGCAAGCCATTCCTTAACTCTACCTGATTAACCAACATATAAAAACGGTAAGCTCATGATTCGAGGTGGATCGCAGTATCTACGTAAAGTCCATAAATCTCCGCCTTTGTCCTCCAACGTAATTGGGCTTTTCGATTGAAATTCATGGCCAATTTAATCGGGCTCAAAGCTCGAGACAAAATTGACACGAACACATACTTATGGGGACGTGGACATGACCGATTTGCATTATTGGAAGCTCTAGTCAGCACAATCATATCTTCCACGAATCTATGATGGCGCTGACTAGAGGTTCCAATTTCTTGGCGTGCTTTTCCTAACTGCTAAGTTTCCTTGGTTGTCTGGTGTCGGTTTATGTCATTCGTACAGCAGTCATACGTACATGCCTTGCTTTTCCTAACTTCTTATTATTCGGCACATACTTTTAGGGACATGCGCTTGTCTCTTCATGGACTTATTGATTTATTTTTTTTCTTTTCTTGGTCCTGAGAGTTTAGTTTAGCGTAATCAATCCACAAAACACATGAAATCATCGTTATTTCATGCAAATACAAAGGTATTTTCCGAAATTAAGTCACTCAGATAGTTTTTGGTTTAATTACTGCAGATTTTTGGGAAATTTTCCAAGAATTATCTCAAATGGAATTATTTTTTTAAAAGATGATATAAAGTGAATCTCTTTTCAATAAGATCTCAAATGGCCAACTAAATCTTAAATAAAACCCCAATTTGCCAAGTCATGATCTTTAATTCTCCAACTTACATAAGAAGAAAACATTTCCTACTCCTCAATGAGAGAATAATCGAAATATATGAAATCTCTTGCAACAGACCATCCTTCGAAATTACGGATGCAAAAAAGGAAATTCTTCGGTTCCTTAGTTCGCGATTGTGTTGATTACAACTCTTGTTTGTTATCAATATTTTTATCCGTTATCTGGTCAACACATATTTATAAACATACATACATGCGTGTCTTTCTTTTATTCATTTTAAAAGACCTTGCTAGGCTGCTACTTTTTAGCTCCATCGCACTACAACTGCCTATGATAGCAATCGACCTTCTTACCTAATTGTGAATTGATAGATGTGACGTAAATTATATATAATATTATCTTCCGTATTGCCAGAAGAAACAATCCGTGACATGCCCTATTACGATGATCTCAATATAATAAATCATCTTCAATGCCGACTTAGGCACGATGCTGGCGTGATGTGGCCGATTCTGAAAATCTCAAATTATTAAATGAGCGTGCGGTTTACCATAATTACAAATGCTTAAACGGCTGAGTAAAATTAATGGAGGCGGCCGCTTCACCAGTCCGGGGGGGACGGCTAGTTGGTGTATCTTTGATGGGCGAGTCATGTTGC
This sequence comes from Eucalyptus caleyi, assembly GCA_014182885.2. Lineage (NCBI taxonomy): Eukaryota > Viridiplantae > Streptophyta > Magnoliopsida > Myrtales > Myrtaceae > Eucalyptus > Eucalyptus caleyi. The sequence continues at coordinate 54,171,460 of CM024470.2, forward strand.
TGATTGGTGTGAATCTGAAGAGGGTGATGCTGATATAAGTTGACGTGTTCTTGATGTTGAAGGCTTGCTGCTGCTGATAAAAGTGGAGGGTTGCTGCTGTCGCTAGTGCGCCTTTGTCTTGTTTTGCTGCGGGTATATACTGCGTCCGCCACTCTTGGCCAGTTCTTACCAAAAAGCTCCTTTTTACCTACAACTTGTGTGGCTTCAACATCCCCTACTTGATTTCACCTTAAACCTTTGCTTGCTCCATTTAAACTCCACAGTCTACTGGCCGGATAAAAGCTACGTTTATTTGGGAAAATAATTTTTAAAAAAATCTTAAATTTATTATAATTACATCAATTCAATCCTAATTTTTTTTAGTTAATTCAATTCTAAACATTTTATAATTGTGTCATTCTATTCATCCGACCAATTTTGGTTAGTTGGCTCTGACATGAACACCGGCCTACACCGACCATCCACCTAATGTTGATGCAAAGAATTTTTAATAATATTCATTTTTTTCGAATTTTTTATTATATTTTATCTTTTTTTTTTTTTTTTCCGTTTTTTTTTTTTTTTTCCTTCTTTACTTCTTTTCCACATAGTGGCCATGAGTCTTTAGCGAGGCTTGCTAGCCACCAAGCAAGACAACTTCACCTAGATCTGTGACATCCTAAATCTTCATTGTATTTATTATGTATATCGTGCTATAGAGAAATAAGATTCATGTTTCTCCATACATGCATTAATAGTTGTCACATGATTCTCTCTATCTTTGATAACCATAATTTATTAGCCACTTTTCACTAATTCAATTGTCAAATTCCTTAGTTTCTCACCTAAATTCTTACTTGCAAATTACATCTTTTCTTACGTCACTTCTTATAACTCTAGCCCATTAATGCTCTTTAAGCTTTCAAGCCAAGAGGCCTCATTCATTCTCCACATCTCTTTCATTTTCAACCATAACTTTAAACTCTAGCCCATTAATGCTCTTTAAGCTTTCAAGCCAAGAGTCATCATTCATTCTCCACATCTCTTTCATTTTCAACCCTAACTTTAGCCTATAGATTTACATCATACATGATCTCACTCTTTTGCTTCAATAATTACAAATCAAATAGCGATTCTTATTCATGCATCTATTTGGGCTATCTTCTCTCATGCATGATCTCACTCTTTTGCTTCAATAATTACAAATCAAATAGTGATTCTTATTCATGCATTTATTTGGGCTATCTTCTCTCCATCAAGTGTTTTAACCCCAATGTCATTATGGCTTTTAACTTTAGTTAACTAATATCTATAAATTTTAACTCATGAGAAAGACAAGTCAAGGTCTTCTCTGTCTCTCATTAATAATTGAAATGATTACAACTCAAATAATGTTTACTCATTTATGTATTTTACTTGGCTAATAATGCTCTCTCTCTCTCTCTCTCTCTCTCTCTCTCTCTAATCAAATATCTTCACCGTTATATACAAAATCTTGCCATTTGTCACTTAAGTAATAACTCACATGCTCTAAAATGGTGACATTGAACTTAGCCTATCAAATTACATCATGCATGATATCATGAATGACATAATTTTCTAATTCTAGTTACTTTATGTCACACTTATAACGCTAGTTAATTAACACAAGTTGAAGCTATTCTTTAAAATAAGTACATAAGGAAGAAAAATTCATTTTCTCTTCTCCTCTTTGGTAAAGCAACTTCATCGTCTTGTTTTCAAGTGCAAATTCTCTTTTCCCTTTCAAAACAAGTGAAGCTCCCCCTAAATTTTAATTAAGTTCCAAAGTTCATTGAATTTTGAGTTGTTTGAGCTTTAAATCTCATCTTTCAAGTATTTCTAGGTAAAAGTTGATTGACTTCATTTTTCTTCTTATCAAGCTAATTTTGTTGTTTTCTTAAAAATTGAGAGTTGTTAATGTTTGATCTTGTTTATTTTGCTTTAAATGTGATTAAGATTTTGATTTGTCTAAGTTTTTGTTCAAGGTAAGCAAAAACCCTAGGCACTAAGTTGGGTTGATCCACTTAGTGCTTTTGACTTGGTTGTTTGTTGGTTATTAATTTGTTTTGGCTTTTGTTGTAATGTGTAGGTAAGTCTTAATGATGGGATGTGAAATCTTGTGTTCATTTGATTTGGGTTGTTAACCTCATTCCGTGCCTAGGAGGTGTTTGATAGATTTCTTATGGGTGTTTGATTGCTTCTCTATGATGTCATGACAATTTTTTAAGTGTGAACCTGAAAGTGATATTTTTGTAATTTGACTAAATTACCAAATTACTAATTATGTATTATTGATTAATCATGTAATCAATTCTTTGCATTGTCAATATTCACGCTATCAATTATTTGAGTTATCGATTTTCATGATGTTGATTCTATGAGTTGTTGATATCACATTACTAGTTATATGAGATAATCTAGGGACCCCCTTTAGAAGGTGTGTGGTTTTGGGACAAAGTAGGCGGAAGCTAGTAGGCCTGTAACGACTCGGTCCGATAAAGGCAAGGAGTGATCACCAAGGTGAGAGGGTTGGGACAAAGAGTGGCTCTTAGCAAGCTTTTAGGATGGTGAAGAAGGCAAGAATAAACCAAACTACCCACCGGAAAAAGGGGAGAGCATGTTGGGTACGCCTCAAGAGTGTTCATGATGCCTTGTGAGGTTAAATAGATCATGACCAGTAACAAGTATGAAGTCGTATATGTAAGTGTTGATGAGTTTCATGACCCATGTGAACTCATCTATGTATGAGTTTCATGATTAGTATAAACTCACTTATGAATGTTGGTAAGATTCTTGACAAATATGGAAAATATTTATAGTAGTGGTGAAATGCATGGCATGTATAAATTCACTTGTATGTGTGGCGGTGAGATGCATGGCAAGTATGATTTCACTTGTATGTGGTAGTGAGATACATGACAAGTATACACTTGTCTATGTATGTGTACGAATACTAGTGCATCTTACAATATGCTATCCATTTGCTTTTGGGTGAATGACCATGTAATGTTGTTAATGGATCTTATTGGCATATCATGGTAGAAAAGAAAACAAGCTTGTTTATGCATAGTTATTTTGTATTGCGTTGAACTCATATTGTTTGATTAATGCCAGGTTGAACATTAAGACGATCTCCTACTTTAGACCTAGGGATTCCATTTACTAAATTTTGACTCGTCCTTTATTTTTCATTGTGTAAGAGGGTCTCTTTATAAATAACGGCAGAAGAATGAGGTGATGCCTGAGACCATCAGCCCCTAAGTTGGATGGTGGCTTGATTCTAGAATAGTATGGGATTAGTAGTACTAGTGGGCCCATAACCCACAGGTCCCAAGACCAATTGTGGTAATAATAAGTACTAATATTGTGTAAAGAAGAAGCAATATATATTAAACTCATATGAATTTCTTGTACGATGTATGGTGATGTATTTTGTATTGCTTCCGCATGCTTAATTATAATTATGAGTATAAATGGAAAAGAAACATGTAGCATGTGACATACTTGGGTCATTACAAGAGTTGGGCAAAACCAAGCTCGCCATGACCTTAGGGCCACGAGTGAAGACAACCTCACCAACTGTGGGTGAAGCTGCCTTTACCATGGCCAAGAAGACCATGGCAAGGCTAGCCTTAGCTAGTGGTTAGAAAAAAAAAAAAAAAAAAAAAAAGCAAAGAAGGAAGAAAAAATAATGATAAATAAAATCTAATAAAAAAATTCGAAAAAATAAAATATTATTATAAAATTATCCACGTCGCCTTCAAATGGCCAAAAATGGCCGATGGATTGAATTGACATAATTGTGAAAGATTTAAGATTTAATTGGCCAAAAAAAAATTAAAACTGAATTAACGTAATTGTAATAGGTTTAAGACTTCTCTTGTAATTCTCCCCATTTATTTTATATAAAAATAAAAAATAATGAGGTTTTACATCAAATATAACAAACCAATCCTTTTACAAACCCTGATGTGAAAATGAATGAGTTATCTATCAGAAGAAAAACCTATAGGTAATGAATGGGAAGATCACAAAATTGGAAGAATAGATGATTTTTTGGTTAGATGCATGGAATTGGTTAAACATTTTCTTTGAACAAATATAGAATTGGAATGGATGGTTTGTGGAGGTGCATACACCGCAAGTGGCAAAACTTGGCCCAAATGAATACTTAAATACCAAAAATTCAGAAAGGTACACTTAGGCAGCACATAGCAACGTTTCTATTCCTCCGAATTTCTGTTCTTTTGTTCTCCAGAACAAAAAAAGAACAGATCCATTTGGTAACGCTAAGTTGTTTTTCTTATTCCCTGGAATAGAAATTTAGCCCAAGAATAGATTTTGAGCAGAAACGAGAAGCAAAAAAAGTTACTTCTTGTTCTTGGGAACAATTTCTAGAAATAAACCAATCTTCTTTTTTTATTTTTCTTTTATTCCTCTCTCTTGCCGCAGCAACCTCCAACCGCCCGGAGCCACCGCCGACCGCCAGCCCGCCGACCGGCGATCATGAACAAGAATAAAAAAAAATACAAATAAATACAAAAAAAAAACGGTTGCGTTACCAAACACATTTCTATTCTTTTCTCTTCCAAGAGTAGAAATTTTGTGTAATTACCAAACGGGTTTTTTACTCAGAAATTGTTCCACTGGAGTAGAAATAGAAAAGAATTATTTCTAAAAAAAGAAAAAACTCTTCCCCAACCAAAAAACATTGTCATGCGCAACCTTAAGTGTCAAAATCAAAGAAGAATGGAGAGGTTGGAACATCTGGAGTGCCATAACTTGGCACGGAGGGACACTTAAGTGCCATAACTTTAAAATGGTATACTTGAGTGTCAATATCGGAGTAAAATGGGACACTTAAGTGCCACTCCGGCGAAAATCCGGCTAAACGGCTGATGTGGCGACTTTCCGGCAAGTTTGGCCCAAAACGGCGTTGTTTTGCACGTTGACATGGCGAAGAAAATGCAAAAACGACGCCGTTTCGTGTCTACGTATAAATAATAATATAAAAATTAATTAAATTAGATTTAAAATATTCAAAAAAAAATTAAAAATTAAGAAAAATTTTAAAATTTTAAAAAATTAAGAAAATTTTTAAAAAAAAAATTTAAAAAGAGGGAGGGGAGGTCGTAGGGGCGGCTAAGGGCTGAGCCCTCGCCGCCGCCGCCTCCCCGTCGTCGCCGAGAAGGGCCGGCGACGGAGGGGGGAGGGTTGGCCGGGGTCGCCGGCCCTCAGCCGACCGATGGGGAGGGCTGCGAGCCCTCGCCCCAAATCTGGGCAAAGGCTCGCAGGCCCTCGCCGCCAGTCGGCCGGCGTTGCCGGCCCTTCCCGGCAATGGCGGGGAGGCGGCGAGGGCCCGCAAGCCCTCGCTGAATCTGGGCGAGGGTTGTAGCCCATGCCCAGATCTAGGGCGAGGGTCGCGGCCCTCGCCCAGATCCGGCGACGGAGTGGGGAGGGTCGGCTGGCCTTGCCAGCCGACCGGCGACGAGGGCCCGCGAGCCCTCGCCTAGATCTGGGGCGAGGGTCGCGGCCCTCGCCGCGATCCGACAAGGGCTCGCGACCCTCGCCGTCGGTCGGCCGGGGGCTGGCGACCCCGACCAACCCTCCCCCCTTCGTCGCCGGTCCTTCCCAACGACGACGGGGAGGCGCGCGGCGAGGGCTCGGCCCTCGCCCGCCCCTTCGACCTCCCCCTCCCCCTTTTTAATTTTTCTTAATTTTTTAAAATTTTTAAAATTTTTAAATTTTTCTTTATTTTTAAAATTTTTAAAATTTTCTTAATTTTTTAAAATTTTTAAACTTTTTAATTTTTGAATATTTTAAATAAAATTAATTTTAAATCTAATTTAATTAATTTTTATATTATTATTTACACGTAGACATGAAACGGCGTTGTTTTTGTATTTTCTCCGCCACGTCGCGTGCAAAACGACGCCGTTTTGGCCAAACTCGCCGGAAAGTCACCACATCAGCCGTTTGGCCGGATTTTCGCACGGAGTGGCACTTAAGTGTCCCATTTAATTTTAAAACCGGTACTCAAGTGTACCATTTTAAAGTTATGGCACCTAAGTGTCCCTCCGTCTGCAGTTATGGCACTTGGGCTGTACTTCTACGTCGAAGAATGGAACACCTATGTGTCAATGGCAAGAAATTCCAGTTAAATAACTTATGTGGCGCATTTTCTGACATTTTTACTATTGAAGTGGCAATTAAAAAAAAAAAAAACTGTCCATGTTAGTAAAAAGCCCCTAAAATTAATTTTTAATATACATATTTATTAAAAATAAATTAAAAAAAATAAATTATTTTAAAAGAAGAAGAATAAGAACAAGAAGGGGAATGGTAGGTTCAACGAGGGTTAGTCAACGTTGTTGGCCCCTACCTAAGGGCCACTGCCCAAGGGCCACTGCCTAAGGGCCGATGACCCTGGTCGGCTGCCGATGAGGGCCTACAGGCTCTCACCCAAATCTAAGGAACGCTGCCAGCCCTTGGCTCCCCTAGGTGAGGGCCGATAACCATCACTAGATCTAGGGGACGGTCGTGACCCTCACCCTAGATCTTGGCGAGGGGTCGGCCACTACCCAAGTTCCGAAGATGGTGGGACGGCAATGGCAAGGGTTGTGAAGGCTCTCGCCGACGCAGCCCTCATTGAACTTGCTATGTACCTTTTAAAAAAATAATAATATTTAGTTTATAAATTTATTTTTAATTAAATTTTAATTAATGAATTTATGGGCAAAAAATGTTGTTTTCCCGATTGGATTTTTTTAGAGCCTCTATTTGTTTCAAGATTCATGAGCATGGCCTTTGTTTTATGTGACCTCTTAATGCCTATAAAAGGCAAAGAGGATGTAACGTGTTTGCCATAATCTCTTGAAGTAAAGTGTGTACTTACGTAAAATCTTTCCATGTCTCTCTAAGGATCCTATAAGAAATGCAGCTCGGCTAGTTAGAAACGTTACCCTTAAGTGTCTCTATACTTTGAACTAAATCTCTAGGTAGTTTGCTACTAAAAGGATGTCCCTAAACGGCTTGAACAAGAGATTCGCCCACTTGGAAAGGCATACCCGCAACAACTTACTCAATTTTCCCTAATCTAAGCATAGACCCCCTCATTGGTATTAGTAAGTATTTCGACAAACCACATAGACCACTTTGTTATTAAAATGAGTCATGTTGAATTTCCAGCCATTTTGGCCAAACTTGGCATTGAAGTGTCCCAATTTTCTCCACCAAAAAAAAAATAAAAAATAAAAATAACACTTAAGTATACCTTTTGGAACTTTTAGCACTAAAGTGTCCACTTGTGTTATGTTTTAGCATTCCTGATATACTTTATCTTAGTTTTATTTCTACTACCAATTCTTCCTTCCAAACTGCAACTCATCATTTAGATAGATGGAGGTAGAGGGCGAGGGGGCGGGAAGATATTTGAACACATATAGAACCAGAGTGGATGGTTTTATGTCTACTACTAGTTCTTCCTCCCAAACTATGGCCCTGTTTGGTTTAATATTCCCAAGGAGCTTTCAGCCTTGAAAGCCCCTTGGGAAAAAATTTAAGTGTTTGATTTAACATTTGGATTGTCATTGGCCAAATGCTGCACTTTGAAATGTTGAAAGCCCAAAGCAGTGGGGACCTACTTTGGGCTTTCAGCATTTCGGAAATGCAAGTTCACCTCTACTATTCATTTGTTGACTTCTTTTTTTTTTTTCTTTTTAAACCGATCATCTTCCCCACACCCCAACCGCCATTGATCGGCGACGGAGTTTCATCAGATTTTATTTTTATTTTTTAAAAATAATAAAAACCCTTTGCAAATGTTGGGTTCACCTTCTTTTTTTTTTTTTTTTTTTTATCATTTTTATCTTTTGACAATCAATAGCCTGACTTTTTATCAATACACTAGAATGATCATTAATTAACGAAGATGATTAATACTACAATAATTAAAAAAATTATTGAAAGTTGAAAACAAACATAAAAGAACCCTAAGCCAAAAGTTGAGCTTTACATATAATCTATAATCAAATTCTTTTAATATGATTTTTAAATAAATTTACTCATATATATCTTTTACATTACTCTCAACATGAAAATATTAAAGGTTATATAGTCATTGTTTCTTTTTTTGCAATTTTAAAAATACTAAAACTAAAAACTTAATTTGGTCATACTAAATGGGCCTTTTAAATATATGTTTACTAAACGAGTCTTGCATTTTCCTAAAGCACTTTTCAATTATAGTTTAACAAACAGTCTAGTATTTTGAAAAATCCCTTTACCTCAAAGATATTTACATTATCCCAAGGACATTTCCCTAAAGCTGAACCAAACGGGCCTATGACCCATCATTTGGATAGATGAAGAAGGTAAGGGGGACAAAAAAAGGTTGATAGTTGAGAAATGATAGTTGAGAAAGTGAATGTTAGCTATTAGAGTAATTATTATTGTTTTGTTGTTAGATTGACCTCTTCCTAAATTTGAAAAATTCCCAATTTTCAGTCTAACTCCAATTATGCTTTGAACTTTTTTTATCTCAAAAAAATTCCCATCTTTCACTCTTGTTCCCAATCTACATATCGTTCAAAAATTGCCATTGATTTTTTTCAAAATTATCAATATCCTATTTCATGCAAAGGTAAGCATGTTGGTGAAAACGCTAGTTTTGATGATGACTATATAACTAGCCCTAATATTGATAATTTTGAAGAAATTAGAGATGATTTTTGGACACAAGTAAATTTGGGACTATAGTGAAAGCTTGTAATTTTTTAAGACTAAATAAAGCTTGGAGTAGAATTGGTTTAAACCTAAAGTTGGTTTTTTTTTCAAATGGAAATAACCAATGGGGTACAAAAAAGTTGATAATTTAGTGAGTGAATGTTGATGACTAGAACCATTGAGATTTATCCCAATGGTCATCCTTCCCAAATAATGTTCAAATTCACATCTTCTAGGGAGTTAAGGTGGAGATATTTAGCTTCAGATGTGGGTTTTGACTTCCATGCCCTGTAAAGAAATAAGACAAAAAATTAAGAATGAGTTGAGAACTAGAATATGATAAACAAAAAAAAAAGAATGTTAATGATTGGAGCAAATATTTTTATTTAATTTTTCCGATTAACCTCTTATTAAGATGGGATTGAGCTTTGTTACAAGGGCAAGCCCAATTTGTACTGTTCATGTCCTGTTGGCCCTCCCCCAAATCCATAATGAGTAACATGTTTCATATCAACAAGCCCAGCCATTGAATCGTACCTAAAATACTCGCAAACCCTTTTTCATCGGTACAACAAAAATAGTATCATTTAACGTTCCCTACGCTCTCGTCCTTATCTTGGCCACATGCCAACCCACTTGAACCCCTCTCTCTATCTCTCTCTGTCTCTCTATTGCTAGTAATGACTAGTCCCAGCACGTTCCCAATCCTAAAATACCCTCCCCTTTCATTTTGGTGTTGATTTCACCGTCTCTTTCAAGTCTCTTCTCAACGCTGAAACTACTACCATCCTAAGTGTTTAAGAAATTCTCTCTCTGCCTGGAACAAGCACTAGAATTTTTTTTTTTTTTTTGCCCCCTAATAGGTCCTTTGGTTAAAGGTCTAGACCTTTTGGTTATGGACATAACACTAACGGGTGCTATTTTTTTTACCTCATAATATGGACATTTCGTCGTTCATTTTTTTAGGTAAATTTGAAAGATGGTGTTAAATGTATCGAGGTGATTTTCTTTTTCTTGTGCAAATTTTGTATTTGGGCCCCAAAGAATGAACAGTCTTGTAAATTATCATCAAAAGGACAAAAAGAACAAAAGAAAGGAAGAAGCTAAAGCATGTCAAGTGAAGAAAGACGGCAAATGCAACCGGTTCCCAAGATGGCGTCTTGGCAAGAACCGAACACGAAAGAAGGAAAAAGAGAGCCCTGAAAGATAGACGAAGATAGATGAAAATGCGAAGGAACGCAAGGGGAAAAATCTGGCAATTTTCTAACTCAATTTTCACAAATTTGACAATTCCACATGAACCAAGAACATTACATCCCCAGAGAGTCGAATCGTCGTCTCCCTCTCGCTCCCGATCAGAGCTACTCTCGAGATGTCCACATCTACAAGAACCCACCACCAACCCTTCTTGATCTTCTTGATCTTCTTCTTGAACTTCTTCTTGAACTTCTTCTTCTTCTTCGTTTGCGTTTGCGTTTGCGTTTGCATTTGCTGTGGGACCGGTTTCCGGTGCTTCTCTGCTCTCTTCGCTGCTCCTGACCGTGACCCAACTCTCGTCCTGCTCCCAATTCGGCATTTGAGCAGGAGGAATCGAATTCGCGCTCCATTCGCCGATCAACTGCTGAATTCTCTCGCCTGGAGGGCGATTCGGAGGACTCCTCTGAAGCAGGGGATGACAGGGCTCTGAATTTTCGAGGGATGACCAGATCGCCGCTTGCTCCAGCACGCTGGTCGGAGATGTCGGTGACTGGGATTTTGGTCTGGGCTTCCTCCGAGAGGAATTCGGGAGCTTTATCTTCTCCAACTTCTTCTTCGACAAAACGGTGGCGGAGGAGCTCGCCGGCCGACCACCGCTCCGACGGGTCTCTCCTCAGGCACTTGCTCAGAAAGTCCCTGCATTGCTCGGACAGGAAGCTCGGTATCTCGGGCGACTCGCCGGAGAACCCGATTCGGTGGATCGCGGATATGGGGTCGGAGACGTCCGCCCACGGCGGCCGCCCGGTGGCGATTTCGATGACCGTGCACCCGAGGGACCACACGTCGGCCGCGAACCCCGGCCGTTCTCCGCGCGCCACCTCCGGCGCCATGAAGAGCGGCGTCCCGCCGACCGGCCCCTCCGCCGCCGCCCCGTCGCCGCCGACTCGGCGAGCCAGGCCGAAGTCGGCGATCTTGGGCCCCTCGCCGGTGACCAAGATGTTCTGCCCCTTGATGTCGCAATGCGCGACCCCCCTGCCGTGGACGTACTCCAGCCCGCGGAGGATCCCCCGCGCGCACCACCGGACCACCGGCTCCCCGAGGCGGCCGCCGCGGGCCCCGGCGGCGGCGTCGGCGAGCGTGCCGCGCGGGGCGTACTCCATGAGCAGGTTGCACATCCGCCGCCCCCCGCCTCGCGGGTGACGTCCCAGCCGCGGTAAGCCACGACGTGGGGGCAGTCCAGCTCGGCGAGGATCGCCCGCTCCCGCCGGAGGGACTCGGAGCGGGAGGCCTCGGCCGACTTGACAGCGAAGACGTCGCCGGAGCCGGGGGCCGCCGCGACGGAGACGGCGGCGGAGGAGCCGCGGCCGACGGTGGGGCCCCTGGTCCAGCTCATCGGGGAGGCGGAGGGGAGGGGATTTGAAGCTTGCTCTCGCCGGCGGCGTCGGTGCTTATATTTATACACAACGATGCAAGAAGCCCGCGCTTCGGTTGCTTCGCTTTTTTTCTTTTTTTTTTTTTTTTTGGCGCTTTTTGGGGATTGGACGGCTGCCTGTTTTTTTCAGCGCTCCGCGGGGCCCAGTGCCCCCTTATCTCCCCGTCCTGATGGCGACACGTGGCGAGGGGGGCCGACGGGTTCGGCCGCCCCGAACGACGACGACGACGGTTTTGCTATTTATTGATTTGATTTGTTTTTTGGTTGTTTTTTTTTTTATGGGGGGTTCCTTGAATGGGAAAACGGAGGGGTCCACGTGGCGGCACGTGAGCACGTGCGGTGGAGTGCGGTTGAGGTTTGGGGCATTTGATGTTCCAGATCGGCATGGTTGGATCTTGTTGATGAGGCTGTGGGATATTCGAGTTGGCTTAGCTGTGCATAGTTTGAGCGTTAGGACAAGAATTTTTTTGGCTTTTTTTTTTTTTTTTTCCTTTATGGGTTTTATTGAGTATTTTAGAGATTTGTCCTCTTCGACTTGCTCTATGTAGGTGAATAATGCCATTTTTCAAGTTGTCATGACGAGGCAAGGAAAACCCTGATTTAGTAACGAGAATATGTGTACCGTTTGTTTTGACAATGCAATGAACAAGTATATATCCGCTTGCCTAAATCGAACAATCACTTCTGGTCATCAATGATGATTTGATGAAGGTCGATCCGTGGAAATGTTTTATTCGATGCATGCAACTAGCACGTGCTCAACAGTCCAAGATTATGAGTTTCGAAACAATAGATATGACGATGAGTTTCGAAACAATAGATATGACGATTCGGTGGAGAAAATGCACATGCACTTAATGCTCACCTATATATATTGTTTGAACTTGTTTATTGTTTATAAAGAAAGGCCCTCACCTTGCCACATAGTAAAATAGTAGATATTCCATGAGAGCTTAATGGGATAATTATATACCATCAAAGTACAAAGTACATTCTTGAGACTGCTCACACTTGCTCCAAGAAGCATATACGATAAAGGACATCGGTTATATCATTTATATTGTCTAGAATTTGTTTGTAAATGACCAAAAAAAAAAAAAAAAAAAACTATTAGATTACTTCCTACGTTAACTTTCTCTCCAAAGTTCTAAGCGACAAGAACATATTTCCAAATAATAAAAACTTATATATCATTACAGAGGAAATTATCTAATTAATGTCAAACATATTATATAAATATCAATTTAATCCTAAACTTTCGAATTTTGTCAATTTAGCCCTAAACATTTTCGCAAAATTCTAATGTAATCTTTTGAATCAATTTTCATTAGAAATAACCGAAATAAAAACATGCCATGTAGATCGTCAAGTGACAACTAGATATCGGCCTTTTTCTTTTTTGTAAAAATCAATTGAAAAAACTATATTGAAATTTTATGCAAATACTTAGAACCGGATTGCTACAACCAATAAGTTTATAATTGAGTTGGTATTCGTACATAAGTTTTTGATTCATCGGGCAATTTTCCCCATAATTATGTGTTGGATTAAAGCTACTTTGAATTAAATGAAAGTCAAATCGAAAAGAATGGCAAGACTCGCGGCAACTCGTAAGTTAAAAATTTAAATGACCCCCATAAAGATCTTTGCAAACTAGTAGTGCATAAAGAGCATAAGTTTCCACTTTGTAAAAAGTTCACAACGTGAACCGTTATGGTGCAATCTTTGGGTCCAAAGAATCGAACTTTTTTTTTTTTTTTTTGAGCAAGCCAAAGAATCGAACTTGAATGCAACAAGATTAGGTCTTTTTGAAAAGGGTATCTCAAGAGCACCCACCCACCCCACCCACCAAACGTTGGAATCTCCTCTTTTTTTCTTTTGTCTTTGAATGGGGGGGGGGGTGAAGAATTTGAACATTTTTTTCATAAATGTAAAAAGATACTAATAAAACAAAACCGAAAAAAAAAAAAGGAAAAAGAAAAAGACAAAGAAAAAAAGAAAAGAAAGGGGTCATGATAAAAGAAAAATAGCTGGCAAAAGGAGATGGCTCAGAAGCAGACAGCTGAAACTTTAAGAAAAGAATAGAGACCACCTTAGTAACCACTTAACCAACCACAGAGCACCAAAGCTACCACTGCCGCCACTCCAACTCCACGCTCCAACACCGACCCACCCACCCACCAACCCTTCTTCTCACCTTTTTGGGCAGCCCAAGTTCGTTAAGATTAATAATAATCAGATTGGACAAAAAAAAAGTATAATTCCTTTAAAAAAAGGAAAGACCCTAACTTTCGGTCCAATTACCAATTTTGTCCCGACCCTTTTCTTTTGTTGAAGTAAATCACAAATTTTCTCTCTAGTCTCACATCTACTCCCCATTAATCTATTATATAAAAAAAAAAAATACCATCGGTTTCTTCAAAATCATCAAAATCAAGGTTACTTAAAGGTCCGTTATCATAACTCACATCTTCAATAGTATCCTCACCTTCTTATTGAATCACAACAACCTGATAAATTTGAATAAGATGGTGGTGATTTTCAAATAAAGGGTTGACATGGGCGGATTCGGGATCAAAGTTGAAGTTGATAATTGTTCAGGACATAATTGAGATTAGACCAAAATTTGATTTTTTTTTTTTTGAGTGAATTAAGCCAAAAAAGAGAAGGGGGGAAAAAAGGCAACGCCCACCTTCTTAGTTGGTTAAGGAAAGCTTGGTTGGATCTGATCTAGGAGACTTGTACCTTGACTTACTGTTATGGCATGATTGAGAATTCTGTACGACGGAGATCGCTTTGCGTGTGTTACCGCCCTTTGGAATCTGATGCCATGTGTCGTCGTCCCTTTGAGATAAAGGTAAAGAAATTTGATTCCTATTGTCACGCCCGCCGCAATTTTGCTCCCGGGCATGTGCTATTGGTGATGACGTTTCGTCATTTTATTCGTCTAGTAAAAAGCATAGGGTAGATCACCTAATTATCTTGTTCATGTGATTGTCCGTGCTGCTGCTAGATTCACATCATATGTCTATTAGCCGCCCGGTTCGAACGAACCCGTGATAGCCCGAGCCTCAAGTCCGAGGGTTGAGACTCGAGGGAGCCTCGGATGTCTCCGACCAAACTCGACCGAGGGTTGTTGAGGATCGACCCGGATGATCAAGGCGAAGGGGTAGAGGATTGGCAATGGCGGAGTTGGTGGCGAGGGAGAGGCATTCTTGGAAATGGCAATTGAGAGAAAGAGGTTGATGCCGTTTGAGAAAGGGCTGGGAACAAAGTAGTGGTGGATAGAAACGGTAGCTGGAAGATGGCTATGAAGCACTAGCATTCTCTAGAAGCTATTGTGTCATGTTTAACACTCTATATTCTCCAATACGTTATCAATTGAAGTCGGAAAATCTAATACATAGTTATCTCTTTTGACACACGAGTCCAAAATTTGGACACGCAGTTCTAACACACACAAAGTTAATTTTCGAAATTTTCAATAAATGATGAGTCAAAATGTAGATATGCAAAAAAATAATAATATTAAAGATAATAAATTGGGAAAAAAATTAAAAACCTAGTTCTTTCTTCTCTTTTGACTCTTACTTCTTGAACTCATGATATTTTGTGTAAATTTATTCTAGGCTTTTTTATGTATTTTAATTTGATTGAAATAATAATAAAAATTTCATGTATATATAAAATATATATTTAATATACAACGTGTCAAAACTCTCTATTTTTTAGAAATAACATATCGACGTATTATGTCATATCGTATCGTGTGACAATATTGCTACTGCTTAGGTAGACAGTAAATTTAGGATTTTTTTCTTTTATGTCTACAAATTCGAGATGTTTTTATTCATAATCTAATCATTAGACATATCGGGAACATATGACAATAGTAATGGAAGAAACGAGAAGAATGAGGCACGAGGAGACCCTCTGCACATGTGTAACTCATATATCCAGCGACATGGTAACTAGCGTCGCATGTAGCGAAGTTAATCTTTTAACTTTTCATTATATTTAACATAGGGCGCAAAAATGGGAAATTTATCAAAGGTTATGGCACTATGGGGTCAAGTGCATATGTCACCTAACTTGCCTTGCATGAATCGAAATTGAGGCCATTGGACGTCAAGTTTTGGCCCAAAGCATGCCGGTCCGACTAAGATTTGAAGCGGCCCAACTTACAATCCTCTCTTTCTCTCAGAGCTTCTAAGCCAAGGTCTTGTTGGGCTTTTAGGCTCAGTTAGCATCTTGATGACATCCAGGGGGTTAGCCCAGGTTGGAATTAGTCACCTTAATTCAAGTCGGGCTTTGAATGGTTTGGTCAACTATTTGGACCAGTGAAGACTGAACCAAGTTGAAGACTATGGATCTATAGTGGCTCGAGGACCATGAGATCACAACTTTCGAGTTCTCCTTTTAAAATTCGAAACTTTTTGTGGGTATTATTGATATGACATAATTGGATTTTTTATATTGTCGACCGCCGTTGAAAAGTATTGTTTTTCCCATACGGAGTTAAGATCTGACCGTGCATGCAGTTATAGTGTGTGGAAAGATGAATATATACTATATATCGATGTAACCTTAGCTAGTGCTGAAACAATGTGAGTCAAAATCGTCTTTTCTTCCTTTAATGTGATGAACTAAATAGATACAGTCCATTTTCAGATATGTCGACATTGATCCTACTTGATTATTACGGTGTAAATTTTGGGCGAGCAGGGATAAATTCATAGAGATAAAAACTCCGTTGTCATATTATGTTACTCAAATGTTATAAACAACTATATATTCGGTTTTATGTAGTAACATCCCTGCTTTGCTCGTTCAAAATTTGATTGGATGAAGGGAGTCTTATCCGTGTTACATAATACATGTGGGTGTAAAATGATTACGACTAATAGGCTATAAATCCGGGAAATCTAGGGGTATTCAAAAGATCTGAGATCAATCGAATCCAATTCAATCGAATCGAACCGAAAGAACATTAACTCCATCTGTGGGGAGGGATGTAGGGGACTTTTTCTTGGAGAGCTAAAAGCAATTTGACTCCTTTAGAGGACCACCAAGATGAGATGAGCTGCTTTTGTGTCGATTCGCACCGAGCCTGCTTCATCTTTTCCAGGCCGCTGGACAACACTGAAGTGAGAATGAAGCAATCTCGCCATGCGACACGCTCTGTGTACACCTCCTCGATTGGTGCGACGACGACAAAACCTTTTGTGCCCGAAACCTTGTCCGTGGTCCTTTTTTCTTAGCACGAGAGAGAGAGAGAGAGAGAGAGAGAGAGAGAGAGAGAGAGAGAGGGAGGGAGAGTTCGCGCACGTCATGTGTGACTTCAAACCCATATTGCCAAATGGGGCACTTTGATCAATGAATGATCAAATTATTAAGAAAAGTACTTGGCAGTGCAGAAGATCTCAAGACACTAACTTGTGCAATAATGCTTTAGAAGTTGAAAATTAATGAGCTTAGCTGGATAGCTTATTAAGAAAATAACAAGCTTTATATTTTTTTTTTTTCATTTTTATGATTAAAATCTAATTCGTGTAACAAAGATGTATTTCTCTCTCTCTCTCTCTGAGATAAATAATTCTTATTTATAAAATGAATACTAAAAGATAATTGTAATCATTTTTTCAAAGATTTCTAACTAGCTTATTATTCTACAAGTATTGCAATAATTATTGACTTTTTTTAATTTTATAATCATAAGACTCACAATGTAATTCTGTTCTTAACAGTAGAATTCTTTCCTTGAATCTCTTATAAGAGACAATAATGCAAACTTTTAATGGGTGCTTAACATTACCGAAGTTGCATCCAATGGTAACTACAATATTTCCATAAGCACAACATATGTTATTTCTCGGGTTGGAAACAATCGGTCGCTTAATTATCTTTTTTTTTTAATGATTATCAGCTTATCACGGCAAGATTTAGCTTTTGAATTAGAAAGTTTTCATCAGGCAGTTCCTATTAATACTTTTCAAAACTTGGAATGTCAAGTGATTTGAGGAATTTGGAAGGGGAAGGGGGGAGTTAAGGATGTACTTGTATAAGGTTACCTTTTACTCCATGCAAGTGGATCAAAATAATATTTCAATCAAGAATAGAGTTTGCTTGCGAATACATTGAATAACTCAACATTGATTCTCCATTGAGCTCAAATGAACAACTACCTACTAGTAATTGTTGATGTTTAGAGTCAGCAGAGAAATTGACAACAAAATATTTATGATGTTAACCCTAATTAATTGCATGATATGTATTTATAAGAGTGATTAATTACAATTGGGATATAGTTAGAGACATCATTTACAAAAAGACCTCATGATACATATAAACTACATATTAATACCCCTCTCAATCTGAATGTAACAATTGAGAGTTTGGATCTCAATAGCACATGACATGGACTAGGTAGCCCTTTGGTCAAGATGTTTGCCAGCTGATTCGTTGTAGGCATGTAGTGAACACGTAGATCACTGAAGCAACCCAACTCAATATGTTTGGTGTGAGTATGAAACATGAGATTGAGAGCAACATAGATGACAAAGATATTGTTACATTAGGATGTTAGGCTTGAGGACAGGAGTAGCGGATGAGTATTTTGAGCCAAATAGGAGGAGAGGGGCCTAGAGGAATTGGAGAAAAAAAAAGTGAAAGGGACTTATTCACAAAGGTGGATTCCGAGGCTTATAGTTGAATGATTTTGTGAGAAGGGAAAATTCTCCTCATTAGGCCAAACATAAGTTTGACCACTTGCTCGATTGAGACAATGATAGCCTTCGTGATACAACACATACCTAAGAAATACGCATGGCACATTCTAAGGCATCAACTTATGCGAGACACGAGATGGAAGAAAATGCCAACAAGCACATCCAAAAATTGAAGAACGAGTAATCAAATTGAAATGCCAATAAATAGTGGAAAGGAGAAATAGTAGGAGGATAAGAGTGGGAAGCCGATTAATAGTGTAAACATTAGCACAAAGGCATTAATCAAATATGAAAGAGTTATATGAGTATGGAGTAATAAGGTTTTGACATTTTGACTAAGGTTGCGGGCAAAGGCAGCCTCGCCCATGGCTGGTAAAGGCCATGGCCGCCTACGCCTACTGCTGGCTAGGCCATGGCAAGGATTGCCTCGCCCACAGCCGCCCACGTCTGCCTGTGCCCGGCCCACATGTGGGTGAGGGTTTTGCAGTCCTAGTTGCATCATTTTTGAATGCTTGGCCATGGCTAGACCGAGATCTAGAGGAAGAGTTGCTCGGCCATGGCTTCGCCGAGATTTGGAGGATTAGAAGTTGGCTCAATCAAGACATCCAAAGAAAGGTTGGCCATGCCCAATGGCTGGCTGAATGAGTAATCCCGCCGCCACCTCCGCCTTGTCTTTTGCCTCTGTCGTCGCCTCCGGTCAGATTTCCGAATTACTGCTCATCTTTCCTTCAAGTTTTCGTTGTGAGTTGGGATAGAGAGAGACCAAAGCGTGTAAGCTGGGAGGGAGAGAGACCATGAATAGAGAGGGAAGAGATTTGCCAATTTCTGACAGGTCCGTCTAAGAGCAGCACGTGTTGCTGACTTGATGGACTTGTATAATTACTGAAGAAAACCATTTTACATATAAATTACATATCATTACCGATAAGGTTTTCTAGTTGGCTTGGAAGTTGACTTTAGTATCGTGCGACTCACTCAATTTCGACGACGGGCAAACTCATCTCAACTAAGTAAATCCCCTGTAAACGCGCGAAATAACTACGACTCAATCTCGGGGACCAGTTGAAACCCAGCCAGAAAATGCTCGGTGATCCGAACACGAAATTATTTATCCTCGCTAGCATGGACTTAAACCAAAGAATACAACCTCGTATTCTCGACGGTCGACATGTCCAAGTCTTCCTTGTTGAATGCATCCATTTAGCTGGACTGAACTTACGGGAGTTGATCGCGCATCTTCTTCGTTCAACTCGCACGCGACCATGTGCAAGTCGCCACCCATTGGAGACCCCATCAACGCCGTCGCCATTGTCGGACCCCCGCCACCTTCCTCCTCTCCTCCTCCAATGAGAACACGCAGAAGCAGAAGAAGGAAATCAAAGCGTAGAAGCGAAGAGACAGATCTCGTACGGCGGATAACGTACGGTGCGACCCCACGTTCGCTACACGTTCTAGTCGACAAGAAAAAGATCTCGTTCCCTTGCGTGACGTCGTTCGATTTTCTTTTCTGCATGCAAAGTCAACGACGTATCGCAATCGTCCAATCACAGGACGACAGACAGCCGTATCCACCTCGTAACAACAAGCGAGACTGCCCCCGCTTCCCCCCCTCCCCTCCGCCACCTTTCTTCATTAAATGAATTTGACCTGCAAACCCCATTATTTTTCACGCCATCGTTGAGGCTGCCCCCCAATCCCTCTTCCCCTCCGCCACCTTTCTTCATTGAATAAATTTGACCTGCAAACCCCATTATTTTTCACGCCATCGTTTTTTATTTTATCGTTTTGATTAAAATATATGAAGGGTCGATATTCATGTGCGCGAGTATTCTAAATAGTCCGTGCATTGAAGACGGTCGCACGCGCACGTAGTTGCCTCGAAGTCTCCAAAAAGTCAGACTGCTTTCAGGTCTGGCGTTCGGCCTGGGCATCAATCTAAATAACTTGACGTGTCAAACAATGGTGGCCGAATTCGTTGACCGCCGCGGCGATGACAATCTCACACGGAATCGCAACCGAGGACCCTTCTTTTGTCATCTTCCCCCAGGCCGAGATCTCTTCGTCGCGTTTATTCTTGAAGGAGCTTTGCCTTCTGTACCAAGTCAAATGGAATCAACTCTCTTCCTGGGGTTCTCGTCTACATTGCGTAGGGATTGGGATCCATAGTTGGTAAATTGAAACCCAAAGTTTGAAATCACAAGATTATTTCTCATAAAAACAATAGAAAGAATGATGTCGTGTTCTAATTCCTCCCCACATGGTAACAAACCAAAGACCCTATGAACATGTAAATCTCATACTTATCAGCCCAAGAAAGGAAAAAGAAAAAAAAGTTGGTAAACAAAAGGAAAAGACATTGACATGAGCTAAAAACAAAGGAATTGTAAGTCGAAAATGGAAATGGACCCCCAGCTCTAATTTCCTGGGAAGCTGCTCATCTTGCTGTTGCTTGTGCTGATGTTAGTGGTGTTGTTGTTGTTGTTGCCGGTGGTTGTGGCGGCGGCGGCAGTGCTGGTTGTGGTGGTGGCGGTGCTGTTATTGGGATGTGCACCACCGATTATGGAGGAGATGGCAGCAGCAAGGGCCGCGGTGAAGTTGGGGTCGGCGGTGATGGCAGCTGTGGCGGCGCTGAGCGTGTCGGAAAAAGAAGCCGATTGTTGTTGTTGCTGTTGCTGCTGCTGCTGCTGCTGTGCTTGTTGCAAGTGTTGTGGTAGCGAGGCAACTTGTTGACCTAATTGGGAAGAATTGGCCAAATCTTGAGACAATTGGAGGCCAGAGAACTTGGATTGATTG
Source organism: Eucalyptus caleyi (assembly GCA_014182885.2). Classification (NCBI taxonomy): domain Eukaryota; kingdom Viridiplantae; phylum Streptophyta; class Magnoliopsida; order Myrtales; family Myrtaceae; genus Eucalyptus; species Eucalyptus caleyi. The sequence goes on from CM024470.2 coordinate 54,192,334, forward strand.
TAGAGGGCTTGCCCAAAAGCTGGAGGAAGAGACTGTGAAGGCAATGAGCCAAAGTTCTGGGGCTGGCCAGGGAAGGGGACTTGGAATTGGGGCTGGGGTCTTTGGATTTGCAACGGGTTCGGGGAGTGGGTGAGGTCCAGCGTGACCGTAGGGAATGGGGCTGAGGCCGAGATCGTGGCCATGCTCGACGAGCAAGGCAGGATCGCCCTCGCCAGCAGGTTCGGGTTCATGATGCCGTCCCCGCTCGACATCGAACCTGAGAGCAGCATGCTGACCGCAGCCGCGGTGGTCGAGGCCATGGCCATGGCCGCCGGCGGGAGCGGGTGGTTGTGGTTGCCCTCATAGGTCGTTATCAGAATCCCTCGGTCTTCGGCACAGCGCTGAACCTGTAATCATTACCGAAGATTCTGGATTAGTCCCTTGCGCCACCGCATTCATACATGAAAACCTCAATTTCGATTATCAGTCTTGGTAACTCTAGCATTTCCTTTCGACATTCGAAATTTCCGAACCTCAATTCTAGTCATGTCTAAGATCTATACAGCGAAATTTTACTTTCGACTCATGAATTGATGATGGAAAGAACGTTAGAACTTACTTGCTTGCGAACGGGGCAGCCGACCGCCATGGTGCAACGATAATAAGCTCGGGGGCACGGGTTCCCCTTGGCCATCTTCTGTCCGTATTTCCTCCATTGGCATCCGTCGGTAATCTACACGATCGCATAGCAAACGAAATTAGCATCGCACGACGAAGAAACGACCAAGATCCTGATCTAGCAAGGTGAGCTGAATTACCATGGGAGCCTCGGATCGAGCTCGAACGGAGACGCGGGCCTTCCTCATCGTGGCCTCTGCGGATTGCTCGATGCTCGTCCTCGCCGCCTCCAGTTTGGCCGCCTTATTCGGCGCCCAGCCTTGAGTTTCCGAGTCGTCGGGACTCTCGTTCCTAACACCTCTCTTGTCACCATCTCTAGCGCCGGAGCTATCTTGTTCCGCCTTATTGTTATGAGCAGACGATGCGACTTCCATTTTGGCCAACGGCGACCTTGAGCCATCCCTCGTCCTCTCCTCCGATGAAGAGTTCGAGATCTCGTCGGTCTCGGCGGCAGCGGCTGACACCGGGCCGAGATCAAGAAACTGCCTCGGCACCACCGTCTGGTTCTTCTGCATCGCATTCTGCAATTTCGGACGCGAGGCATCAGAACTATTCAGACCCAGAAACACTTTTCTCTTCTCGTTTCGCAATGAACTTCTCTCGCAAGAACTGAAACTTACCTCGTGATCTTGCGCGGGCTCAGCGCCATTGCTCTGGTGCTGGTGCTGCTGGTGCTGCTGGTGCTGGAGGAGTGAAGAGAGGTGCAACTGCAATGCGGTGTAGTTGCTCGTGACCTGGCTGAGCATCTCCCTCAGCCTCTGGTTCTCCGAATTCATTCTCTGCAGCTCCACGTGCAGATGCAGCAGCTGCTGTAAAAGAAAATCAAGAATCGCCGTTAACTAAACAGACCAAGATCCTAAAATTCGACAGCCGCGTGCGGTTTTGACCGTGACCAGGTTTTCTCACCTCGTTCTTGGCTCTTTTCTCCTCGACATCGGAGGAGAGCCCGTCGTCCACCGTCGACTGGTCGCTCCCGGTGTTAGCAGTCAGGAGGCGCAAACCAGTCTGTCCACACACAGAATTCAAGATTAGAAACCTTAAAACAAAGCAGAATCATCGCCGAGATTTAACTTATCTCCTGATTTCCACGAAAAAAGAAAGAAATTCAGCTCGAGTTCTTTACATTCACGTTCAGCTCCGACCTCGCGGGGCCGGACGCGACGGAGCTCTCCCTCTTGACGCTCACGGTGGCGGCTCTACCCTCCTCGCCGCCCGGGGCGGCGGCAGGAAGAGACGACCTGCTCTTGCTATCGGAGAAGAAGTCGACCTCGCCGACGACGACCCGGCCCTCGTCCGCCGCAGGCGCGGACGAATTTAGGTTGGAGGAGGCGTGGCGGTGGTCGTCCCGGCGGCCGAGGCTGGCCGAGAAGTCGATGCCGGGGAACATCCTGGCGGCTGCGGCGGCGGCGGCCGCGGCGGAGGGGGGCGGGAGGGTCGCCGGGGAGGTCGCGCTTGAGCTTGAGGAACCCTGCGGGCTTCTTGGGGAAGAAGGAGTCAGAGTGGGAGGAGGAGGAGGAGTCGAGGGTTAGCCCCCATCCAGCCTTGTCCATAAATAAAGAAAGAAGAGAGAGATATGCGCAAGAGCTCGAGGGAAGACGATGCTTATGATGATGATGATGATGAGGGAGGTGACGATGGCGGATGAAGGAGGAAGAAGGAGAGAGAAAGAAGAGAGAGAAAGGAGGAGGAGGGGGGTGGTGTGTTGTTGAGAAGTGTGTGAAGTCTTTGGCCGAAGCAACTGGAGCGCCTATAAAAAGGGTTTGGAACGAAGACCGGAATACATTGCAAGACAGAAAGGAAAATAATAAAAAAAATTGAAAAAAAAAATATTTATTTATTAATTTGATGAAGATTTGCGTGGGGATTTTCGGGATCTGGGACGAGCGAGGCACGATACGTCAGACGGTGCGTCAGCGCGACAAGTGTATTTATCTCCTGTCGAAAATGAAAAGGTTTTACACGTCACATTTTTCAGCTTTTTTCCGTTCGGTTTTCATTCCCCTGGAGAAAATAATTTGGGAATTGCAAGAAATTACGGAAAATGCATTGGTCCCCATCTATATTTTCCTTCAATTTTTCAAACAACAACCCATGGAAACTCACATTACCAAGTTTCAAGGTTCTTTTCCTCTATTGAATGTCACGTGTTTTCTAGGAGTTCGAGACCTTGACGGCTTGTTCATTTGATTTTTCTTCCCGAGAATTTTCAAAACCCATAAATTTATAGTTGGTATCCATAAATTTTTTAAGAAGCAGACTCTACAATAATTTACAATTATTTTTTATTTCATTTTTTATAGTCTGACCCTTTTTCTTACTACAGATAAAAAACTATCGCCCAATCAATTCTCTATTTTACACATAGAGGGTCGGCGATGCTTAAAATCAAATTTTGGAATTCCAAAAATTCGAATAGAAAAATACCCCAATTATTAAAAAAAAAAAAAAAGAGGAAGGAAGGAGGAAATTATCACGGGGCGAGCGTGGCCCTTGGATTTGATTTTTCGAGATGGATCCGGTGGAGAGGAGAAGAAGACAAGGGACTGTCGACACGTTTAGAGATAGAGAGAGAGAGAGAGAGAGAGGGGGAAGTTTCGGAAGAGGTTTCGTCAAGAAAGGAGGTTGACTCGTTCGTAAATCTCCGCAGGAAAGAAAAAATTGAACTCATCAGATGCGGAGCCACCGCCCCGTCCGGTGCGGCGCGTTCCACGTGATGAAAACCCCCAAAAAAAAATTAAAAAGGGGAGAGAGAGGGAAAAAGGCGTGGGGCTGGGGCGCGACGGTCAATAGTCAACGGAATTGACGGCCCGGCTCTCTCTCTCTGCGCCCTGCGACCGGCGACCGGCTGGCCCAGCAGCCGGGTCTACAGGTGGGCCCCGCGACCGCTCTTTCGGGCGGGGCGGGAGACCACGTTGTTGCCCGCCCTCGTCGGGTTGACTGGTCACCGGCTGGACCGAGTTGCGGGGTTTGACTTTTCACTCCGCTCCCCCGCCCCGGCAGCCAAGCCACCAATCATGATCCTCTTAACCGACCGTACGCAGCGTTTTTCTGAACAGCTGGTGTCATGGACGTGGGGGAGAGGAGAAGGGAATTATTGGAGAAATTGGAAAAAGAAGAGGAGGAAAAAGAAGAGGAAAAAGATGGGGAATAGCCTTTTCAACACGATATGCATGTGTGTAATTAAGGCGATGAAAATCCCCTACCAAAACATAAAAAAAGATAACTTTTTTATTTTGCTCACTGTGACACCGCTACTCCAAATCTTTTTTTTTTTCGTTCGTGTCACTAATACCTTAAAATTGTACCATCTGGACAAAAATACTATCCATCTTGACACCAATTCCTTAAATAATTTATTTTTTTTCGTGTCATTGATACCACAAATTTGTGCACATGTGATCTAATGATCATTACAAAAAAAAAAAAAAAAAAAAACAAAAACAAAAAACAAAAGAACCTTCTTATTCTTCTCACTATGACATCGATACTTCAAACCTTTTTTTTGTTCTTGTCACTAATACCCAAAATTGTACTGACAAAAATACTATCCATCTACATACAGAATCCCTAATCTTTATCTAGTATGACACCGGTTCCTCGAATGATTTTTTCTGTTCATGTCACCAATACAGCAAATGAGTACACATGAAATAAAAATAACATATGTCTATAAAAAAAAAAAAAAAAAAAACTTTAAACTTTGCTCATTGTGACACCAATGCTACAATTTTTTTTTTTTTTGTGTGGAGTTAATACCCTAAACTTGTGTCATTTATTTAATGAAAACCTTTGGTCACAGTTCCGTCCAAGATGGCCGTTACAAATTTGGCTGGTGACCTGAGTGGATGATAGTAGCCAAATGGGGTTGATGTGAATCTGACGTTAGACAAAAGATTTGAAGGTATTTTTATCACATCGGTACAGGTTTAGGGATTTTTAATGACGCAAAAAGAAGTTTGGAGCACTGGTGTTATGGTGGTCATATTTAAGGTAATTTAAGGATTTTTTTTTTTTTGGAGATACAACAGAAAAAAATTGGGGTATGAGTGTCATTATTAGCTCAATTCAAAGCTTTTGGAGACAAAAGAAAAAAAAATTAAGGTATTGGTATCATAATAAACAAAGTTTAGGATTTAAGATGACTAATATTGGTTGGAAAATCCACAATACAAAATGGAATTGTGTAATATATTCCATATATTGGTAATAATGGTTTAAATTTTTCAACCCAATAATTGAATCTTCTAAATCCTTTCATGTACGTCATTTTCGAACAAATAACCCAACATATACATTTATTTTTTTTCCTTTTATCTATATTGAATGATTCGAAGAAAATAACATCTGTGGTTATTGGGAGTATGTGTAGGGCAATTAAGGAAATTATGATAAGATTGAATGCCGCACGAGGTATTGCTGGTTTGGACAAAAAAAGGGGTAATCCATCTTTTCAATGGGATATCCTAGAATTGGATTTATCTTGACAAACTTATGGGTAGAGTGAGACCGACCTAGATATATGTAAAGTCCAATTTTTGGAGCATGCAATGTAAGACATATTTTTACATTGAAATGCATGAACATGGACATATCTAGCCAATAGTCAAATTTCCATGACCTAATTTGCTCATATAATAACTCCTGAGGGGCTTGATTTTTTCCATAACATATATACATTTCAAACAGTGGAAATTTCCGTGCATCCAAGACAAAGACTTTTTCTGCATGCCCACAGAAAAAAAAGAAGGAAAGAGACCATGAGCTTTGAAATGACAAAGATGGACAACAGCAACATCAGTTCAATTTTCCTTTCTATTAATATCTTCTCCCTTGATCTTTCCCGCCCACATGGGTACACGAGTATTCAACTCCAGAGGGACTCCTTTTTCCTGCTTTTGGAGCCTCTAATTCCAACAGGTGCTGGCTTTTGAAAGATGATGGTTAGGTGGGGTGTGTAACACAAGACAAGAAAGTAATGGCCTGGATAGAATCCCATGACTTTGTATTCATATTACCTTTGAAAGGGAGATTTCAACATCAATTCCACACGAGCGGGCTAGATTTGGCTTAGTGGTTAAGGAAACGGACTTTTCGTGCAATGATAGAAATAAATATAACCGGTTCGAGCTTTCCATACATTGAATACCGGCGATATCACATCAGGGTCATTGACCCAGGATTAAACTTCGGTCTTATCCGATCAGTACTGTCGATAAAGTTCTTTCAATAATGCATAGTATCTTATCTTTCCTGCTCAATCAATCCATAACCTCGCCCATGTACATGTAATTAGCTATTCTCACAAGGTGGTGAATTGAATTAGAAATACCGTGATCTAAAAACCTTAGATCTATTGGCTCGTGAGCGTTAACGACTCAGCCAATCCTAAGAGGGTTAATGTCAAATTAGCGGCGTGATGCACAATATTCAAGGGAGCTTCCACGTGGACCGATATCGGGGCAGAAACTTTCAACATCAGAACCCTAGCAAGGTACGCACGCAAATGGGAAAGCGTCCCCACGAGTCTAAAACTTGACCAGACGTGGAGATGTTCATTTTTGATCGAAAAGGGGCCGGTCGTCACTGTTTACTTGTACGACAGGACCAGCTACAACGTGGGGATGTGTTCGGTTCCCCTTCTTTTTCAAAGGTTCGGACGTGGAAAAAGTGGATTCCTCTCGTGGGGCCGATTTGTCTCTTTGAGAAATTTGTGGACAAGAAGGAGAAAAAGGGCAGGGGAGGGAGAGCTTTGATGGCGGATTTTCAATTTCAAAGTCCAAAAGCAAACGGCGCCGGAACAAAGGGAAAGAGGAAGAAGCTGTGGAGTGCTGGAGTGAAATTGCTCCTACTTTCGATTCCATTCAAAGGGTCTCCTTCCTGCCTCGTGCGACTCGCGGATAAAGTAGAGTTTTGTTTGGTAAAGGTTAAGTTAGCAGGCCGAAAACGTTGTCTCAATAGAATATTGAGATTTCGCGCGCCAAAGGGATAAGAAAAGGCAAAAGATTACTCGGATAATATTCGATTCTCGATTGATTTTACGGCATTTATTGAAAGTTGGGGGGGAGGTAATGAAAAATGGGTATGGGAAAATGTTGTATAATATGGTCAACGATCGAAGCGTGACATTATGTAAGTAGTAGTCCAAATTAAGATAATGGTAGTCAGCGGATGCAGGTAAAACATAACCTTGCAGACCGTCCATCAAGGCAGGACCACATAAAACTTTCCCTGGTCTCCGATTGCAACTATACATATAAATGCTCCAAAGTCCCATTTCTTTCCGGTTTCCATGCACGTTGTTATGTTTGTTAATTTGTGGCAAATCAGCCATCCTCATTAGGTACGTCTTGAACTTGCAGAATACCTCTGCAATCTTGTCGACTAGTGAGGACGCGAGTCAAAACCCTGATGAACGGTCCATGGATGTGATTGCTCAACCAAAGAAATGCACTAGTGTTTCTTCAGGTAAACCCATGATGCGATCGGAAAGATTTCCGCACAAACCTAGAACGGTCTTGATTTGAAAGCACAAGGGCTTAAAGTACGAAACTAAATAGTCTAATGTATAGAAACGAGTTTTGAAACCGACAAAAAAGATGGATTCGAGGCTTAAAAACGACCTCAAATAAGTTCCCATCTTCGATCACCGTTCTCTATGACTCATAACGCCTCTCGGATTGAAAGTCATGTTCAGTTCAACAAATACGGCAGTAAATTTTTTCCTAAGCCGCCCTTTTGAATCTGTGCTCGTTCGAATGCTCTGAAAAGTTCTTAACATTCTTGAATGTGCCTAAACGGCGGAGCGGGTATATCCAATTATCTCTGTACATGTCAGAGCCGACGGCAAAATTTCCACGAAACTTTAATTGATAAAGTGCAAAATTTCTCCGCAGTTTTCCAATGTTTGAAACATCTTCCCCAAGATCTGATCACCTAGCCATCTGAAACTAAGGTTCAAGTTGTCGAAATCGATGACCAAACATATAAAATGGAACCGGATCAAGTTTGAACGAGTGCTTTCATTGTCATCAGCTAACCTATCTCGTTCCATCGCTACATGTAGATTTGGTAGCCGTAAGGTGTGCTAAGTTGTCCTTATTTCAATTTGTCTTAACTAGAGTAAAAGGAGAGAGAGAGAGAGAGTTGTCACTCAGGGTCCAATTGTTTCCATGACCAAGTTTGAATAATCCATTTGGGTAAGGACACAAAAGGGGAAAAATTGTCCCATCAATCCTAAACCTATTGTCTAAACATTGATTTAATCCTGAATTTTTCGATTTTATCAATTTAGTCCTAGATCTCTATATCAAATTTCAATATAGCTCTTCCGGTAGATCTTTACGAGAAACCATCAACACTACAGTATGTTACCTAAAACGGCCGATGATGATCAGACCACTGTGAGAAGTATTACTTCAAAATTCATTATAACTAATTTGTCCTTTGTCTCAATGACTCCTAAAACAATTTAAAAATAGAGTTCTCACTTGGGGTCCAACATTTTCAATGAATCAACTTAAATAAATCGTTTGAGGAAAAGCATCCAAAAGGGGGAAATTATCCAATTAGTTCCTAAACTATTTTATAAATATCAATTTAGTCTTAAATTCTTCAATTTTATCAATTTAGTTATGGATATCTACGTTGAATTCTAATATCATTTTTCTAGCTAATTTTCACCGCAAATTATTGTTGCCGCCGTGTGCCATGGAGGACATTTGGTGATGAACGGACCACTGTGAGAAATAATGCTAAATAATTTATTATACCTAATTTGTCCTTGTTTCAACGACTCCTAAAGAAGAATCTAAAAATAGAGGCGTCACTCGGGGTCCAATATTTTCAATGACCAAGGTTAAATGATCCGTCTGGGCAAACGCATCCGAAAGGCATTTCCTAGCGTCATAGCCTGAGCAAGATCATAGACAAGAAGCCACAAAATAATTAAAAATATAATATTTTATTAACTAATAATTATAAAAAATACAGCAAAGGAAGAAAAAGACAGGGTTGACTGAGATTTCCGTTGACCATTGGATACACACCCACGTGGCTTTCTGCCATGACGTGGAAAAATCGGTCCATGGTTAGGTCGGACAGCTTGCCAATTAAAACTACATTAATAATATGCAATAATGGTATTGAAATGGAGAAAGAGACAAGGTAGAAAAAACGGGGCAATTATTTTATTTTATTTTATTTTTGTGAAACGTTTATGGTGACAGCTTATGATGATGGCGTAGAGGCGCAAGAAACGAGACGATGCCTTTCACATTATAAAATGAGGATAGTATAAAAGATTGGGGAGAAAGAGGCTAAAAAGATAAAGTGCTGGTCAAATTTGCTTTCCCCCTTGTGTCAACGATCCGTCTTCTAATTCTAATTTGTCCTTTTCATAAGATTAGACTATGACATCCTATGCACATCTAGTGAAGAAAAATTTACTAAATGGGTTTGTTTGATTCGACGCCTATGATATGATTTAGTACTAACCACTATGAGCTTGCAAATTATTGTCACAAGAAAGGAAATTTTTCATAAATAATATTGCCCTTATAAATTATATATTCATCTCTCGGTTTAATCTTTTTTAGTCCTAATTTTACATCTTTTTGGGACTTGTTATTTACCTCCCTTGTTATTTGTTTTCATATTTTACTTTAAAGGCAAAGTTTGATCTGTGCAAAAGCGAGAGTAGTTGACGATGGTCTCGTAAAATTTGGTAGATCTAATTTTGGATAAATATTTCTTTCTGACATACGCATTTGCTATTGTGTTAATAAACAAGTTTTTTTTTAGCTTTTTTTCCATGTGCAACAATTTCTGATCAGGGAAGCTTTTGCAAATAAGCAACATGAGGGAGAAAACAAAAAGAAGAGGTTGATTAGGGTTTGCTAGCAGACAAGATTTGGTGTTTTCTTTATTAGGAAAAGTCATCGTTGATTGGCTGCCTTGCCAATACGAAGGTTTGTCTCCATCTAGAATTTTGTTCCCTCGGTTTAGATCCGAAGTTTCAAACTTCTTTCTCTTCATTTCAAACCCTCGAAAGACCGACGAATCGAATCGATATTAGTCGCATCCATTCATCCATCCTTTTGACCTACCGACCCTTCAACATCATATGAACGCTCCCCACTGGATGAGAGAAAATTTGGGGGGGTGAGGGAAGGGATCAAAAACAAGCCCATCACTCGATGTGAACTCAAACAGGGTCGACAAGGGAAATGTCCGTATGAGTTTTGCACTGTTCTAGCCGGAATTTGGCAAGAATCCTAGAACTGAATTATTGACCAAACGATGATGGGTTGAACCTGATTCGTCACGGGTGATGGATTGGGTGGTTCGGTTTATTTAGTGAGAATGACATGAATAGTCTCTGAGCTTTTCCGCCTCATTCGGCATCAATAATGTCGTATTTTGGGATGTTTGGTATACCGTGCATATTGGTTGTACTAGAGGTGGTGGTGGAACTCCGGTGATGTGACGTAGTGGTAGTGGCAGTTAGGGGTGTGCAAAATATCCAGGAACCGCCCGGAACCGGTGGTTCTTGAGGGAACCGGTCCGGTTCCCAGTTCCAATTTTTCGGAACCGGTGGGTACCGGTCCGGTTCCCGGTTCCATGGGCGGATCCACCCACCCGGACCGGACCGGAATCTTTTTAATATTAAAAAAATTACTAAAAGAAACCCTAAATTAGATCTCATTTCCTCACTCCCTTCATCTTAGGTTCTCTCTCTCTTTGTCTCTTCCTCGGTTCCTCCTAATCCTATTGCCATTTCGATTCTTCCTTGAGCATCGACGCTGCCGCCGCTGCTCCTCCGCCATTGTTGTTCGCCCCCTCGCGTCGGCCACCACCAGCCACAGCTGCGGAAAATTGTTCCACGACTGTTCTATGTTGAAAACCCAACCATAGACCTCCTCCCCTCCTTCTCAACTCATAGACCCAACCATTTTATGTTGAAAACCAAAATTGTTTCGCGTCAAGATTGGTTCCATGGATCCACCCAGGAACTGGACCGGACTGGCAGTCCGGTTCCCGGGTGAATCCATACAACAAACGGGTGGATCCCGATTCCAATTTTTCCGAACCGGTCGTTAGCGGGTGGTTCCCGGTTCTAGGTCAGGAACCGCCCGCCCGGACCATGCACACCCTAGTGGCAGTGAAATGAGGCTTGCAAAGAGGGAACTCTCAGTTTTATTTATGTTTAGAGAGAGAGAGAGAGAGAGAGAGAGAGAGAGAGTTGCATACGAAAAGAGAATAACTCGAATATATATAGATTAAAATCCTAAAGATATCCTAATAGAGCAAAACAGAATATTATTGAAAAGCATAAAGAAAATCTTTCAAAATCTTATTTAGAATCTAATCAAATAACTAATAAAAAAATATAATTGCCAATATATGAAATCGTAATCTTGAAGCTTATCAGGTCGCATGCCATTCTCTCCCACCAATAAAATCTCATCTCTTGCAGTGTAACATTCCAACCATGCATGCCACACATGCTAAACCTTTGAAAATTCTCCTTTGAACTAGCAAATCTCGGGGAAAATTACCCAGTCAATCCTAACTTATTGCAAATATGTTAAGTCAATACCAATTTAATCTTAAACATGTACAAATATCAATTCAATCCTAAATTATTCATTTTTACCAATTTGATTATAAACATTCACGGGAAATTCCAATATCTTTCTTCCCTTTTATCATTAGAGACATCGAATTAGAATCATCTAAATTTTCGAGCTGCGATTTGAAAGCTTCATTTCATGAATCCCTATTTCATCAGTATGTTCACCATCCTCACCTTGAGTCTCCTAGACAACCTTTGAAGTTGGAATCTCGGAAAGCATCGATCTTGTCAGGTTCTTACCGGGAACGTCAAGTGCTCATGGCGTTGCTCGCTTTTTATTCCGAATGCAAATCTGTTCCTGAGGAAGGAAGGCATTGGTTCCGAGTTTCCTGGCCAACAACTCTTGCCGTCAATAATGTCTGCATCTTAGACCGAGTTATCGCCGGCACTTTGCCGATTCTTCATCTCTCTTCGCATGCCGCAGTCGTCACGGCCGACAACCGCTTCAGCCTCTATGTGCTCCGTTCTTTGTACTCATCATAATCAACCGTGATTCACGACAAGCCTCAGACCGGGTAGTCATTGCATCCGACCTTTTTCTTTTAGAACCTGTCGAGACGCTTTGAGACCTAAAAAGAGGTTAGAAGTTTCCATCTGCCAAGATAGTTGTCCCCACGACTGCTGTACCAAGAATCGCATTCCCACGTTCTTCCCGTTTTGATAGCAACTGCCGGCAAAGTGGGAAAGGGCGGACACGAATCGCAGATTTATCATATGTTCTAAAAAGATTTACTGCTTATGAAGGAGAATTTTAGGGCTATACGCGTATATGCATTCGTGCCCTTGTGGTGCCATTTGCTTCTTACACACAAACACATGCTTGAGGCATGTTATTAATTATATGGTTTTAATGATTCTATTCATTAGTACGACATTGATTTATGTGGAGAGGGGTTCTACCGGTGAGATCATGTCGACGGTTGACTAGAGGGGAAAATTACAAAAAAAGTCATTCACTTATTATATTGTTACCAATTTAGTCCTAAATATTTTAATTGGAGTAATGTAGTCTTACACATTTTTATATTGATATGAATTTATTCCATTTGGCCAATTTAGGTTGGAAATTAATAACATTAACAATTTTAAATATTTTAAATACTTTTAAAAACCTTTTTTTTTGAGAATTTGAAGTTTTATTAACTTTTTCTTTTTCTTTTTTTCTTCTTTTTTCCTTTTCCTTCTCTTTGGTGGTAGGTACTTAGCCATGGTTGGTGAGGGCATTGGGGCCCTCATCGGCCATAGGCAAGGGTCACCCTTGTTGGATCTGGTAAGGGCTGATCCTGCTCTTGCCTAGGCCTGGCTAAGGACCGCCCTTACCCTAGCAATGAGGGTCGAGCCCTCATTGGATCTAGCGAGGGTCTTGACATCCTCGTTGGCCTTTGCTTGTGGCCAATCATTGACTATGGTCGAATACCATCCACAAGCCAAAGGAAAGAGAAGGGAAAAAAAAAGAAATGAAAAAAAGGAACATTTGATAAATAAAAATTCATTAAAAGTAAAAAGAAAAGTATCCATGTGAGCACTATTACATAAAGACAGCTGGCATCCAAGTCAAGAATTTTCATTGGCTAGATTAACTTAATTTATCAAATTAAAAGATTTATGAATATATCGATATCAATAGAATAAATTTATAACTTTTTTTTTATACTTTTTCTTTGACCAAAGTGTTTCTCATTGATGCTACGTATGTGCAAAGGAAAAAGATCCATTGACTTTAATAAACACCTCCTTTGAAAAAGAAAGTTGCATTGAATTGATGCTGTGATTTTGAAGAGGTTAGAGTTGTTACTTAGCATGTGTCTCTTCAATTTGGTATCAAACCCACAGTATAAGTGTCTTGGTTCCCAATTCCAATTTTTCATAACAAGTCATGTTGAGTAGGTATCAAGTTCCTGTCTCAAAATCGGTTTACCTTGAAACCAATAACTTATGATATAATTTTTTCAATAGGGCATTATCGTGAATAATCCCAAAATTATTGTCAAATAGTATTTTCTCTAGTTCAAACAAGTTTGGTCGAATAGAAAGTCTACCCCGTGACGCCGTGACCCAATATGCCATCAAGATCAGCTAATGTGACTCACCCATTAAGGTCCACATCAGAGTTTATTTATCTTTGCCATTGCTTTCATGTTAAATCGTTTTCGTCATTATTCAGAAACCCTACTACTCTAGTAAGTAGTCATGATCTGTTTTGACTCTCTCTCTCTCTCTCTCTCTCTCTCTCTCTCTGTAATATAATATAGTATAAGTAAATAATTTTCCACTAATTAAGAACAATTGCACATCTCCCAAGGGCTCATTCAATTTGGCCTCCATTGACCTTTTCGCTTATTGTATCCATGAAATGACGGGTTGAGTCGGCCCGGGTGAACTGTTCGGTGAAGAATTATGACTTACTTAAAATATTAGGGTATTTTAAAGCAATGGGAATATCAAATGAAATTCTTACTGCGTGAAGCTCTAAATGATAGTAAGAGGAATTCCATCTTGTATAATTGGGGGTGAGAAATAGGACCGGTTCAACTTGGGAGACTTACAAAATTAGCCTTATTCAAATGGTATCAGACAATTTATTCCGACACCAAATTAATTTTTGGATTAAAAAATTTAGGAACCCGTTGATTGGTTCAACTAATCGGAAGGTTCTTGGGTAGAATTGATTTTTAACTTGCTCAAAGCCAACCATAGATCTCTTACATTTAAACACTTTCTACTTTCTTATGCTAAAGTATTTACGTCACCGGCCGCCATATGTACGGTGATTCCCGGTTGCCAAAAAAAAAGAAGAAGTATTTTATAATATTTTATGTTACTTTTTTTTTTATAGAAGATTTCTAATTACAATTGCGAAATAAATATTCTTGATGAAGAAAAATGAAACAAGAAACAAATGTAAGCCGTTCTTGAGTCGACTTTGCAATCGGCTGGTTCAATTTTAGAGCAGCTAATGTTGGTTTCCAAAATTGGAAACTAATTCTGACAAAGTAGGTTCTATTTTTTTTTTTTAATCTTTAATTTACCAATTCTAGGATTGATTACCCTCACATATGACCAGTCAAAAATTAGAGGATTGACAATTTGTGTCATGTCATCTAATTCATGTCATTATCAAAATGTGTCAGACGTGTTATCAAGTCATTTGTTTTTTCTTGTTGAAAGTTTGATGTGGGACAAGAGGCAGCTTAAATCCTAGACTATTATGAGGGCCAGAACACTGTGGAGGGTACCATCCATACAACTTAGATATCAAGCCAATTATAGTCTTATCTAAATAATTACAATTTACTTTTGGTTAGGAGTATCACGTTCTCTTTTCTTCGGTGGTTCAAATTTCCATCATAGGATCCGTTGTTTAAGCGATGTAGGCCCATGGGCACAATGATTATTTCATTAAGTCATATTCCGGTATGATTTCAAAGCGAGTTTCCCTTGTTTTGATTGATTCTCTGATCCTGTCGGAATCTTATTCCCGTGTCATGTCAAGAAACGGTTCGAGGGATTATAGGAATTGGCTCAGAAAATACTAGCCCGAAAACGAGGGGCTACCCGGCCCGACTAGGAATGGAGAAGCTTAGGCCAGGCCCGACTAGGCCCACCACATATTTGATCCATTCTACTAAACAAATCACAAGCTCATGGACTCATCTATTAAGGTTGTGACGACGACTTGATCAGCATCACCTTAATTTATAAAAGATTTTGTCTACTGTTGAAGTATCCATAATTTTTTTCATCAATGGGTAATGTACAGATTGTGTCCAATGTTTGAAAATACCACCTTCTTTTTTCCTAATGGAGTTTTGTATCGGTATTGATTTTTCTCAATGATGATCAGTTTGGTCGATTACAATGGCGTTTGCAATGATGTTGTCTGCAAAGAAGATTGCTTCTTGGTTAGAAACCTAGAATCAAGTACCAGTCTTGTGTCTCTTGGTTCCAAAAATTTGGAACTACATCAATTGGATCCCGGTTCGATTCTCAATTTTATCAACAAATCGACCCACTTTTATATTTTGTGTAGAAAAATCAATTTTTTTTTTTTTATAATAAGATATAAAGTTGCACTATTTCACTAGATAAACATATATTGGTTAAGTGGTTATTTTCTTTCATATTGAAGAGGATGACTGCAAAAGAATTTTCTTTTTCTAAAAGAAGATTCAAAATCAATTTGACTAAGAATTGCAAATGGGCGATTTGGACCTTCAAATCGAGACAAAACCTATCCTAGGCTGGTTCTAGGTTCGGGGAATCAGGAACTAAATAGTTCTCCCTAGAATAGGCCTTGAACCAATCAGTTCGGTCTAGTTCTCAAGTTGAATCGAACTTGGTACTCACTTCTCATTATCGGTAGCTAGTTAGATCTACATCAAAAGGAATGATAATTTCTTTAATACACTATTTATATTATAATTTATGCAGAAAGAAAGGCTAGATGCCAGTATCATGAAAAGAAGTAAAGTTTCTGATTTCAACCCACTCTCTCTTGAACTTCAAAACTCTCTAATTTATTTATTTATTTCAGCTGGGGATCTTCTCATTACTTGCAAGGAAGCAAAAGCATAGTATACCTTAAATGAAAATGATACTAAAGTAGCAAAAAAGAGAACAAAAGGCATAAAAGCTGAAGAGTGTGAACCCCACAGAAATGTTCCTTGGTCTTCTTCATATAACGCTTTAGCTTTTCCTTGTGCAGATGAAAGACAACATCAACCCCATTCAAGCCTTTAACTTTCTCCATTCAATTGCTTTTCTCCTTTAATTGCTTCAAATCATTTTTATGCTGCAAATCTCTACTCTCCCTACTTTAGTAGCGCCTCCAATGGCTTCCCTCCTCACCATCAAATCACCATCACTCCATTTCCAGATAACTCATCTTCTGGTCTTCTTTATCATCCTAGCACCAGCTCAATCGATTAGCCACTGTAGAACCTCATGCGGAGCCATTCCGATACACTACCCGTTCGGCATCGACGACGGATGTGGCAGCCCGTATTACCGTCACCTCCTCGTTTGCTCTGACACCGGCAATTTGGAGCTCCGGACCCCCTCCGGTCGATACCCGGTTCGCAACATAAGCTACACCGATCCGCACATCTTGCTGATCGACCCATTTATGTGGAACTGCCTGGACCGCGGCAACTTCCGCCCCACGCGTGCGTTTAGCCTTGACACGAGCACGCATCTATCTCTCTCCCCTCAGAATGATTACTTGTTCTTCAATTGCAGTGAGGAGGATGTCATCATTGAGCCGAAGCCGATGTTCTGCGAGCGGTACCCTGACCGGTGCGACTCATCATGCGACAGCTCGAGCTACCTGTGCCGTCACTTACCGCAGTGCCCCTCGGCATTGGGATCGAGTTCTTGTTGCTCGTATTATCCGAAAGCCACTGAGTCACTTAGGCTCATGCTCAGATACTGTGCTAGCTACACTAGTGTGTATTGGAAGAACATCGGCGCAGGTCCATATGATCAGGTCGCAGAGTATGGTATTAGGGTCGATTTCGACATTCCCGTGACCACTCGGTGCTTGACATGCCAGGACAATCTGAAGAGTGGCGGGACTTGCGGATTCGATACGCAAACTGAGAGCTTCTTGTGTATTTGTGAGGGCAGGAATGGTACCGCTTCTTGTAAAGGTATGTTTCAGCGTTCTGAGCTATCCCTGCTAATATTCTGGTGAACATTTGATGTTAAATGTCGCAAAACCTGATGCTAGGGATATAGATCATTATTTATACATTCCGATCTTGATTAATTTCTTTATCAAATTCCGCGGTATGAGTTTCTGGGCTCAATTGAGTGCCGTTTTGCAGATCGCAGCATTTCGGGGCACAGCAAGACTGCGGTAATTGCAGGTAACAGAAAACCAAAGACATATTGGTTCCAAATTCTTGATACTGAACCTCTTCAGATAGCATCTGACAGTGAATTTTGAGGTTCAGATTATGAACTCATAATAAGCTGAATTCCAAACTTTTCTTTTTGGGTTTCGATTTTGGGCTTTGCACAGGGAGCGTGACTGCAGTTTCAGGAGCAGGAGCCATAGGAATTGGTGCTGGGATTTGGTTCTGGAAGAAAGTGAGGGCAAAAGCACCGGTCACATGTGGGGTCCAAACCAATGACAACAGGCTCTTTTAATACACTAAAGCAAAGTGAAGACAGACATCTCCTCTTAGACATCTCCTCTTTTGCTTTTCTTGATCCTAGATATATATATTCTGCTTATTCTCATTCCCGAGTCCTCTCTGATTCTATTTATTTGCAATACACAATATAACGCTGTCGTCAGACCAAGCCATGCTTGCTTTTTGCACTTGGTGTGTCACTCGATGCGAGAAACTTCTTAAATAAATCCGATTCATCGGAGATCACATAATCACAGCCGTCGAGTGATATAAACCCCATGTCGAAGTCACAGTATCAATTATTGAAATTCACTCAACCACAGTAGTTAAACACTGCTAGTTCAAGCATCTCGCAAATCCAATGGTTATGCTAATTTAGATAACCAAATAAATCATCATAGATGGTCAAACGAAAACGACAAGTGAAGAGGTGATTATCAGGTTAGGGCTGTGGGTTCATTTTGTGTATGGATTGTGTTTGCTTCAGATTAATATGCTTGTTCAGCCCGAATTATAGAAGAGCCTTTGAGCAAAGGCCCAAATAAAGTGCTCTTCTTCAGTCAACTTCTTCGTTGATCCAAGCTTTTCAGGAGAACAAGCACCGACACTCAAGGGCGTTGACCATTTCAGGCCGAAAATGAAAGAAGAAAAACCCTAATCAAGCCAAAACAATGAGTGCTGTCAAATTTTTCAAGAGGGACTTAAAAAGGATATACCAAATTCTGTATATAATACTGAATTTTGGTGATACGTGAGCAAATATGATCTCCAGCCCAAGTTTTTTTTAGTGTAGTTGCAGTCTCTTCGATTTAGAGAGGAGCATTGACACAATTTGTAATCTCCGAATGATAATGCATCGGAGAAATTAGGTAAGTCGAGACAAAATTCGTTAGGTTTAGATATATCCAATTTTGTATGGATCCTCCATTAAAAGTCGACACATGCCAAATGAATTTAGTATCAAATCCTAACTCACCATCTCTCATTCTCTCTTTACATTACCAGTCACCTCGTCGCACCATGTTGCCGATCACTCTCCATCACTATCTCCTCATTCAGCCAACATGCTGTTGCAGTCATATCTACTACCATCGTCCTCGTCCTCTCCCTGTCCCTGTCCCTGTCCCTGTCCCTCTCCTGTGCTATGAGATCTCGCTATTGACATCTAGACAATTCTCTTCTAGATGTCGGTGACGAGATTCACTCTGTATCTAGGGAGGTGTTGCCCCCATTTCACATCATCATTCTACATGTAGTACGTATCGAGACTCGATGTCCAGGACATGAGTCTGCGGTCAACTCATGCGGGTTATACCGAGTCTTGTAATAACCAATAAGGTCCTTGTTAGAGATAGATAAAGGAAACCGTAGGCCATACTGAGATAAAGTACATAGCGTTTAGATATGAGTACTCTATTCAGGGTAAAATGATATACGAAACTCGCATAATATCTTCTCCATTCAGAGATGGCAGTATTTATGCAACATGTTCACGAGATTGACAATAATTCTCTCAAAACACTGAAACTGGAAATCAATCTTGTGCCCTACCTTAATCCCGATCACTAAAAAATAACAAAACCACTTTTATTACGTTTAAATGGCTTGAACGATGACAATTTTGGGGGCAAAAAGTCCAATCAACCACGTTGATGTTGGCCTTGCCTTTATTACCTTCAGTAACATAAAAATAAATCAAGACTTTCTACATAGTACCTCATATACAAAATGTACCAAGTTACCAACAAATTCGCTTTATACGATGATAACTGCACAATTTGCTTCAGACCCTTTGACTCCAAATCTTCACGCCGCTTCACATTCATGCATAGCTGCACATCCCATAGACACAAGCAGAATTCTTCCTCTTGCACTTGTTGTTGCAACCTCCGCAATGCTTCTTGTCAAACATGGCGTTCACACACTGACCTTTGCAGCATATCTCCGAGTACCTGCACTTGTGCCCGCACATCCCGCAGTTCAGCCTGTCGGTGCTCACGTTCACGCACTTCTTCTTGCAACAGTCCCGCCCGGGGCTTCCCTTGGCCCGGCAGATCCTCGGGTACTTGTTGCAGGTCAATGCGGTCCTCAAGCTGGTGGCCTCTGCAAGGAACCGGCCCGTGCCCCGGAGAGAAGTGGGTGGCTCCAGGGTTTCGAGGGAGGACGAATCACCGGTCTCACCCGGAACATCGTCTTCTTCCCCGTAAGCAAGGTACGAGCCTCCTCCTTGCGAAGATGATGGTATTGCAGATGCAGCATTGAATGCCGCTACAGCAATGAGCAATACCATGAGGAATGATTTCCTTGGGTACACCATCTTTTGTGAGCTTGAGAGAAAGAGAGAGATGGTATTGATGGAGAGGAATGAAACGCAATGGGGATATTTATACAGGACAGATCCTTCATGCTGAATGAGGACAACGCATGGCTCGTCCGATAAGACGATTCATGGAGTGGAATGTTGTCTAATTTTTCAAAAGTAAGCGGAGTTAGGCTTTTGATAAACTGAAAGAGAAACCGAACTCACGGGTTTGAACGAAGAACGATCTTATACGATATCTGTACCTACAAAACCACACGCCCCTTTGTACGACGATTAGGTCAACCTTGACTTTCGGTGCGATGTGTAAATCAAGTTGGACATGATATATGCGAAGGGGAGGCGGCGATGAAGTTCACCAAAGGAGCGAGATATCATTTCCAAGAAATTGATTTTAAGACAACACATTCCTTGCTAATGCTATTGCATTATCACATTAGCCTTGGTTGTGTATACGTATACTGTACACACATACATATATATACCTCTAGCTAGGTCCGAACTAAGTACGTGCAAGAGGATTCAACTCGCAACGCTTGAATAAGGTAATAATCGGGCTTTGCCCCTTTTCTTAAAACTCGACGCTAAAGGTGGGATCAAACTAACCCATCCTGGCACTCCTCTTCCGTGAGGCAAGATGATCACCAAATATTATTAGTTTCTTAACATGTGTGGAATTTTTACTATTATTGGAAGGTTTTAGCAACACAATTTTAATTGGGGTAATTGACCAAAAAAAATCATAAACTATTACAATTATGTCAATTCAGCCATACACATTTCAATTTGATTAATTTAGTTCTAAATCTTTTGACAATTTGTCAATTCAGTTCATTCGGCCAATTTTCACCAAAAATTGATGACATGGACACTAGCTATTTTACGTGGTATAGCCAATGTTGATGAAATTTTTTAAATTTTAATTTCCAAAATTTTATGTATTATTTATTTATTTTTCCTTTCTTTTTTTAATTAATTTGAGTTGGCAAGGTTGCCACCATTAGTCAAGGCCCCCAACCATTGCTAGCCATTGGATGAAGGCTAGTGCGCCCTTGCTAGCCACAGGTGGGTGAGGGTTGCGGTTCTCAGTAGGTTCACGGGCCTCCTCACAGTTGGGCAAGGGCTACAAGGCATTGCCGGTTGAGCCAATGAGAGTCACTTAGCCTCGGTTGATGGCTGGCAACCACCTGCCAACCTTAATCAGCTAAAAAGAAAAGAAAAGAAAAAAAAAAGACTATAAAAATTATAAGAAAAATCACATTAGTGCTACCCATGCCATGCAAGATGACAGTTGTTTGCGTTACTAATTTTCAGCCAAAATTGACAGGATGGATTGAATTGGTAAATTGCCAAAAGGTTTAAAATTGAATTGACTAAATTGAAATGTTTATAATTGAATTGTTCAATTGCAATGAGTTTAGGATTTTTTCAGTAATTTCCCTACTAATTGACATCAATTACTTTTTCTACTTCATGATTTTTTTTTTTTTTTGCCCGCTACAAAGAATTTAGTAACCTCTTCCTTTCTTACTTTATTAAATGATTATTGGACTTAATTGAACCTTTTACCTGAATGTTATCTTAAAAAAACTTAAATCTCATCAAGGGCTGAATTTTTTCGCTTCAGCACTTAAATGGGTTATCAAACTGACCCAAAATTTATCTATAGTCACCGTGAGGTTATTGCAAGGACTTTTTATCTCAAGGAGCGTGCATGTCCAGATTATGATTCAGAATCCGTGCAGTCTCTTGAATTAAGCCACATGAAAGCAATTATTTTCACAACCATCATTCTCCGCGTATGTAACGATTGGTTTAGGTTTTAACTTTTAGATTTATATTTTAGTACTTATATCATTTTGCAATGTGCATTTTATGCAATACTAAACACCCCAAATATTTTACAAGCATATGCAAATATAAATAGTAATTTCCATTTTTTGAGGAAATGTCAAAAGCACTTCTTAGAGAGCTTCAAGCCTAAATAATCAAGCTATTATTAGTGGGGTGCGCAAAAAATTAACCCAAGAAAACTACCTAAGTTTAAAAAAAAAGTCTGGCAAAAAAGATTAAAAATAAAAATATTCTTGTATCCTAGGTACTCTCTTTGACGGTCTCAGTCAAAACTTATATCGATCCTCTTGAATATGCTCCCAAAATTAAAATAATAATAGATGTAATTATTCAAAGTAAGACTCTTTGGCCATGCAAATCAATTTCGATCTGAAACAAATTTCGACAAGCAGCGTAAATTGTGGATCTATTGGAGAATAACAACTATTTTCCATTTTACCAAAAAAAAAAAAACAACTATTTTCCATTGGGCCACCGATTGCATATTCAATGCAGTTTCTGATTTCCATAGAGAAAATCAAACATGAGAATAATGAGGAAGGTTCTTAAAATAATCATAAATATTCATAAAACCGGTACAGAAGCACATCGAGGTTTGAACAAGAACTCGTGCGTTGAGTTTTTTCTTGTCTTGGTTTTTGACTTCTCATGATAAACAACGTAAGGAATAATTTTAGGTTTGTGTTGACTAATCGATACATTGACAGGTCAGAGAGATCACAGCAACCCTAGAGTACTGCTGATATTCTCCGGTTATGGCACGCGATAAGTCAACCAGGAAGCTACAGGACATGTTCGCGCGGCCTTGTTGACCACATATTCACGAGTTGTTTTTTTTAGGGTTTTTCTCTATTCAATAGGACTGAGATCTGTCCGCAAGCGCATCCTGGCCCGGCAACATGGTGTTCCAAGTTGCATTAGGTCAATCATCAAAACCGATTGACTTTCGCTTTTGAAAAATGAATGAGAGGAACAAACGCTCGTTTGAGCTTGATGCCTAGACTCACGGCCACAAACTCAGTCTTGCGGTTCAGATTGTCTCATGATTTTTAATGCATACCAGATCAACCCAATGACTTACATGATATCGATCGATTCATGTGAATCGAATATTGTATTTATCTAATTGATACGAATTCAGCTCACATGATTTGTTGAATGAGGTGGGTGATACGTGAAATGTTTCAGATGTTAAAGAGGTTTTCAAACAACAACCTAATCATTAGATAGTGACGTTATATATGTAAAGTGGTCTTGTAATGAGTTGATATATAAGAACAAGATGCAAGGCCATAACATTGAAACTCTCATGATAGTAAGCCAAAAATTAGGAAACCCCTTTATCTTGCTAGTGAAACTGTCACTGGGCATAACTATAAAGAGGGGTAACTCTAGATGTCAACTTTTCTTCTTAAGGTTTGACCAAGAATGACCGAAAATATTACTTTATTAAAAGTTCGATTACAGAATGATATTGGGTTGCATTCATCGAGAGCTTTCCAAAGATACCTTAGTCCAAATGGGACACTGGACTTAAAGATATCATATCTTTTAATCACAAAAACCCAATTGGGAAATGTCAGGAATTGTATAATTGGCCCGATTAATTAATTACATCCTAAAAATCAACTTATAAGCTTTCCAATACCCCAAAAATCACGGTGATTAGATTTTTAATGAAAAAAAATATTGTAACTTTTCACCTCAACCGTCCATTCGCCCCGATTCCCGGAAATCCATGATCCCAACGTTAGTTCGAATATCAAATCTCATTTTTGGAAAGTTCAAGTCGCGATCTTTTTCCATGAGTGCAAATATTGGGTCAGTGGGACATCAGACAAAAGAATTATATCCAAGCAAAGTTCCATCAAATTTGAATATAAAAAAAAATAACAGCTACAAAATACTATTTTGAGGAAAAAAAATTGGCGGACATCGGACAAAAGTTATATCCAAGGCATCAAATTTGAATTAAAAAATAACAACTACCCAATTTTAAGCGACTGCCATGTGGCAATCGCAAGGTTGGACCGGTGGACCTTGCAAGGGGAAATTTTGGCCCGTCAAAGGGCTAATCAAAGGGAGTTGTTGCTTCTTCGAAGGGCCGGACTTACCCTCTCGAAGGGATTTGAGCCCTTTCGAAGGACCGGCCCAACCTTGCGCAAGAATCCTCTTCATTTGCGTAAATCCCCTAATGTGAAGTCTTTATGTTCTGTTAGTATGTCTAGAAATATATATATGTAGCTAGGCAAGTAGGTATAGTCTTTTATTTTCATTTTCAACGAGGTAACTCGTTCCAGAATTTTCTTTCAATTACATTCTCTCAAATTCTCAGTGCTAATCATATCGATATTATTTTTTTAAGGGAATTCCGATGAGATTCAAGAAGATTTCGACAATCCCAAGAGGATGCTAATCGAAGAAAAATCTCATGGTGACAAGTAATTAATCTAAAGCCCCATTAAAATCGTTATAATGCTGGAGTTAGGCTAGAATTATTGAATGGACAAGTCATTATTTTGTTGGCTTAAAATTACGCTTTCCACGAATAAATAGATAGGTGTAATACATAAATAGATTGTTGGTTTTAAAAAAGGCCCTTAGTTTCCCAACTTTTTTTTTAATGGGCACAAATTAAATCTTTTGCATGCTTATTCTAGATAGGCTAGCGGCCTCGGTACTTAGAGGGGTCGTTTGGTACAACTTCTCTTTAGTAGTTTCAGTTATTAAAAGAGGTGGTGCGGCCATTTACAACATTTAGAAGTTTGGCAAATACATCACAACTGCAACACCTCCATAACTACAGTAGCTCATGGCTGTTTTAAAGGAGTTACTTCACTCAACTTTGAGGTGCTGCAACTTTAAAAAAACGTATTACCATATATAAAGTCAAAACACTTTACAGCACAATTACAACGTAATACGTTTTGAACTGCCACACTTCAACTACAATCATACCAAATAAGCTCTAAAACATGTTAAAATCACATGAATTGTCATCGACATTGACTAAATCTTGATGGAGGGAAAGAGTTTACATATGTTTCGTAATGTAAATAATGACAATATTAAGACTGCATGCATTCATTACATATTAGCCGTTCTGCCATATTGCAATTACATTGCCTGCTTATTGCGTTCACACACACTCATATATCTAAGCATCACGCGTATCTAGCTAGCTGCTAACTGTTCTGTAACAGCAATCTTATTTTTATTATTTTAGTAACATGCAATAACCGATTTTCACTTGTGGATAAATCAATGAAACCCTCATCTTTAAGCATAGTTACACAAACCATGCACACATGAACTTCCTTTCGAGCACTTGTTACCGCATCGCCCGCAATGCTTCTCGTCGACCGATGGATTCACGCAGTTCCCCTGGCAACACATCTCACCATACTTGCACCTCTTCCTGCAAGCCCCGCAGTTAAGCCGGTCTGTCGCCACGTCAACGCACTGCTTATTGCAGCAGTCCGGGCCGGGACTACCCGTCGCACGACAAACCCTAGGGTACTTGTCGCACGTCATGGTTGCACGAACGCCCTCGGCAAGGAAACGGTTTCCCAAATGGAGGTGAAATGGAGCCTCGACGCTGGATTCGTCCTCATGGCTTGAGGAGATGATGCTTGGACTTGTGAGTACCTGGTATCTCAGAATTAACAAGCGTAAGGCAAATTAGAATTAACATTATACAAAATGAGTTTGATAACTTCATCGTTTTGGCGGATAAAGAGAACTAGGGTTGCTAGAGGCGGTTGATAATCATGCAAAATCAATGAGAATGAGGTGCCTATTTATAGCAAATCGAAGGAGGGAAGCAAATGCCATATATCGGTAACGAGGATGTCTTTATCAATCTCTCTTTGCAAATTTCTAGAAAATGGAAGTTGGGATTCCAACCAATGCCAAGAATTTCAAACAAAGAGAACAAAATGAAGTTTGAGAAAGGAGATGAACCGAGAGAATTGCGCATGTGCTCATGTGCTTTGGTTGACTTATGCAAGCGATGCAACACCACGACGAAATTTCCACTTGATTTCTTTCATTGATTTTTAGTGATAATCTTGAGGCTGGGGCGTAGTAACTAGATAACTTATCTTAAGGATCTTCATGTAGTGTTAAACTAGAAATTATGAACACGTGATCTAGATTAAGGAGTGGAAGAGATTCTTGGTGTGATTAAGTGCATAGCAATTCCATCTTCGTAGCTTGGACTAAAACCTAATCTTGGGTCCTGGAAATAGCATTTTAACCAGACCAAACTTGTTGGTTCAGGGGTGGTTCCTGATTCCTACAATTTGGAATTGGTGATTATTGATCCAATTTCTGGTTCAAGGTGTGGACCGAACCATTTGGACCGCCTAGATTGGATCGATAATTTTTTTTTTCATTAGAAACTTAATGATACTTGATCATATTTTATCACACATTTAGCATCTTTCATCTAAGATTTTCATTAATTAAAGATCCAAAATACTAAAGATTGAGAGTTTAGACTATGCAACAACACTTGTAGTCTTGTAGAGAATAGAAAAGAAAAGAAAAGATAGATATCACCGCTGGTTCTTGGAACCATCTAGGAATGAAATCGAACCAGGCGGTCCAATCCAATCTAGTTCCAGGACTAGATGGGCCGGTTCCTAGTTTCACAAACTAGAAACCAACCCTTCTGGTATAGTTCCCAATTTCAGTATAAGTTTCCGCCCACTTTAGAACCGATCACCCCTATGAGTACATACCAAGTAGAGATGCGACCTTGGACTTTGAAGCAACAAGTTTCTCATCATTGGCATCTAATCTGTGTGAACACAATCATCCGGTCTATGTTTACTAGTGCTAATCATGGTGTGATGATCTAATGACCATGATCTTGTCACTAATTGATCGCGTACAAGAGCCTTTTTTGTCATTACACGACCAAACTGATAAGCCCAAATCGCACGTTGTCAATTTGACGATGCAAGAAACGGGTCTTCTTCGAATATCGGATTCGGTATCGGTTATACTTGCACTATCTTTCGAAGTCGATTGAATTTCTACGGATATATTGTACACGTCTCAATTAGCCCACCTTGACCGTGGATTTGCGGTTTTTTTGGTCAAAATCTATGTGAATACACATGAACTTGAAAATCTGGTCGACCGGGTCAATGCTATCGCCTGTTGGGTCGGGTATCAATCTCACTCACTTTGACATCAAATAATTTTTCCTTTTCCTCCTTCTGCGATTAATATTAAAGAGACAAAAAAAAAAGATATTTTTTTCTTGTTTTCATTGCTAGAAAAATCTATGTGCGTGTACGATATCCGGAAGAAAATCTTTGGTAACTACGTTCATGCACCGAACTCCTAAGGTTGTGCTTGGTAAACGGAAACGAAAACTGAACACCTTTTATTTTCTCATCAAAATAGATAAATACTAAACTGTTTTTGACGTGATTTAAAATTATTATGAATTTTAATATTAATATGTTTTTTAACCTTATTGTGTGCTTGGTAACATATTTGCTCCTGAAAATAACTTTTGTTAAGAAATAATTTTTTCCATTTCTAATCCCTAAACGAGTTTCTAAGTATTCTAACGCATTTGATAACTTCACAAAATTTCTACTCTTGGAATAGAAAAAGAACATAAATGCATT
This sequence comes from Eucalyptus caleyi, assembly GCA_014182885.2. NCBI lineage: Eukaryota > Viridiplantae > Streptophyta > Magnoliopsida > Myrtales > Myrtaceae > Eucalyptus > Eucalyptus caleyi. The sequence goes on from CM024470.2 coordinate 54,219,583, forward strand.
TAATATGACCTTCAATTTTTTTAAATAATTTTCTAAGATTTTTCTAAATTTTCAGAATTTTTCTTTTTCTCTCTTCTTTTTTCCTCCCTTCTTCTCCCTCCTTTATAGTTGCCAGCTCTTGTCTCTAGTGCGTTTTGTATGAAACTTCAATTTTTTTTTTTTTTTTGTGACAAGAACTTCTTTTAGTTTAATTTTCTAAGATTTTTCTAATTTTTTTCTGAATTTTTCTTTTTCCCCTCTAGCTAGTGGTTAACCCTTGGTAATGGCTCAAGATTGGTCTTGCCAAAGATGAGAGCCGGCAATCTCGTTGTGACTGGTCGAGATTAGTCTCGCCCAAATTTGGTGAACCTCACCAGCCACAAAGAGGTTGGCCTCACCATGGTCGAGCAAAGCCGACCTCATGTGCCAAGATGAGTTTGACCTTGCCAAGGCCCGACAACTAGCTAGAGGAGAAAGAAGAAGAAGAAAAGGAAAAAAAAAAATGACTTGTTTCAGAATTTGTTTTCGGGAACAAGAAAGTAAGTTTTTTTTTTTTTTTTTTTTTGATTTTATTTTCAAATTTATTTCGATAAATAGAAAATTAAATTTGCTACCAAATAGATTTTTGTTATTTTTCTGGTTTCGGGGAACAAAAGAATATAAAAATTGAAAATAAAAATATTACCCGATAGGCCCTTAGAGTTGTTCGACATTTTAAGAAAAGAAAAGGGTAAAAGTTAATTAAACAATGCATTAAATGAAAAGAAATGTTGTTTGAATCTTTCTCCATCAATACTCCATTCATCTTGCTACTAAATTATTTGTAATTTTGTCCTCTATAAATCATTGAGGCCAAAAACAATTCAACTTCCAGTTTATCTGCAAACCGAAATGGAATTGGCCAATTCTTGTTTTTATACGAGAATGAGATTTCTTTTGAAAAAAAAAATAATTGATCCTACAAATTATCTTTCATGGCATGGTACAAGGGAAAATTTCAATTAAGGGCCTAAAGTGAAACTGTTTTCTCAAAAAAGGACCCAAAATGGACATTGTCTCAAACAAAAACCCAAAGTGATCAACTTAGTTTCAAATAAGGGCCTCAACTTAAAGCCAACCAAATCTTATTTGCATCTTGGGGTATTTTCATCTAAAGACTTTTTTTTCCTTCTTTTAAAAAAAAATTATTTTCTCCTCCTCTTTCTTTTCTTCTTCATCATCGTGCCTTCGCCTTTTTCACTCTTTAGATCACATTCTCCAAAGTCCATCTCTATCTTCCTTGCCGAATTAGCCATCAATGCCCTCAACCTCATCTGTCATTGCCCTCAACAGCAATTCCAGTACCTTTGTTGAAATATGGAGGTCAATCCAAGCCCTAGATTGAGCATGAGTGGATTGAGATGTGACGCTCAGCTCGATTTGATCCCCACATCTTGTGGTCGAGGTCAAGCACGAAGCATGATGAGGTGTAAGCCATTAGCTTGCTGCCCTCATTGTTGTCGATGCTTGAATTCAAATCGGTGCTCACACAGGCTATGATCGATCTTAGCGAGAGAAGCCAGATTGAAGTGCCTAAGCCAAATTTATTAGAGGTTTTTAAGGAATGTCTATGATACTCATGTGCATTGATTTGTTCAGTGAAATACGTGATTTTGAGAATTTCTAAGCGATTTATGAAGTCTTGTTAAAGGGCAGTTGCAAAGTTTTGGAACCAAGAACTGCATTCACCCTAGAATGGGTAGTCTTAACATAAGAACCCAAAACCAAATCAGTTACAAGGCAGCTCCGAAATTTCGAAATCGAGAATGGAGACGGACTTAACTAGAACTGAGAATCAACCCATCGATTAGGGCTAGTTCGGTTTACTTACTATATCAAATCGACCTGGTTGCTTATCCAGGATGAAAAAAAAAAACCTTCAATCCTCTTTGGACTGCTAGGACCTATTTGGTAACATGCCAAATAGCACCCAATTCTATTCTTTTGTTCTCTAGAATAAAAAAAAGGAGAGATTTGTTTGGTACCTTTTTTTGTTTTCGGGAATCACTTTATTTCTCAAAATAGATTTGGAATAAACTCAAGAAGTAAAAAAAAAAAAAATACCTTTTGTTTTAGGGAACAACTCTACTATCAAGCCTTTTTTTATTTTATTTTTTTTCTCTTTTCTTCTTGTTCTTGTTCTTCTTCTTCCTCTTGTCAATCATGGGCCTCCGAAGAGGCCGAGTCTTTGCCTAGCCACTAGCAAAGCTCCCCGAGGCCGGCAACCAATAAGAGGAGGAAGAAGAAGAAAAGAAAAAAAAAAAAAAAAGGAAAAATCTAATAAAATTATTTTTAAAATTAAAAAAAAAATTAAGAATTGTATCAAACGTATTTCTATTCAAAATATAAATTTTATATAATTACCAAATACTTTTGAATTTTCAAAAACTCGTCCAGATAATAGAATAAAAAAAATCGTTTGTAAGTAGCAATTGTTTTTTGGAACATAAAGATTAACAAAATCATCCCTAATGTCCTGAAATCTGCTGCTCTTCCCTTTGTTTTTGCGAGGGGTTTGCGGAGGCAATTGCTCCGGCGTGCATCCCATCCCCAAATGATACCGGTTTGACTTTAGATGGCTAACAATGATTCGGCAATGCAACACAAATCATGCGGCGATGGATGAATGCCATATATAAATCATCAGATGAGTAAGTATCCCACTGGAAAAAAGATTAACTTAGAGCATGTAAAGAGTGCACATTTACTTATGTAATTTTATTCATTGTGGTTGTGATATTATAATGTTGAATTTCCTTATAACCTAATTGGAGACCATATCGATGCATGCATCTATAATTTTTAAGTCAAAAGTTTATTTAGTTCTCACCCACATATTACTTTAATAGTGCAAACTATTTCAACCTTAGAGAAAAAAAGTAAAATTGGCCAACCAAAAAATAATAAAAAGGAAAGCGAACGCGTGTATGACATATATGAACATATTAAGATACAAATGAGTTTTCTTGTCATTGTAGATCTGTTTCACAGAAAGTTTATTCAAAACCAAACCTAATTTTATGTATTAAACTTTTTCCCCAAACTATATTAAGCTAATTGATAAAAGAATATTTACCCGTTCAAGTATAAAGTTAAAGCCAAGCATATGTTACATATATGTGCCTTTATATATGTAGTATAAATTACGTAAATGCTCGTAGAAAATGGCATAAAAGAGCTTGTTTGTCATTGTAGGTCTGTTTGACAATAAATTGAAGAAAAAACCAAACCTATTTTATTGATTGCAGTTTTTTTTTTTGAATTTATATCAGATGGAGAAATTATCCAATCGTTACTGAAACTGTCATATAAATATTATTTCAATCTTAAACTTTTTAATTTTGTCAATTTAGTCCAAAATCTTTGTGCGAAATTTCAATGTAATTTTTCTTGCCAATTTTTCACTAGAAATCACTAACTTAGCGGTCTAACCATTAACAACTATCGTATGTGGCAACACCAGTGATTTCCAACAAAAATTAGTTGGAATGATTATACTGAAATTTTGCACAAAGGTTTGGAATAAAATTGAAAAATTTAGGATTAAATTTGCATCCATATAATAAGTTTAGGACAAATTAAATATTTTTTTCCTATATCAAACTAATTAACAAACCAACAAAATTCAGATTCTAAGTATCATTTGGCTCGAGCGTCTCCTTTTGCCCCTAGCTTCTTGAGCATCTCATGCATCCTGATTTACTTAAAGTAATCCATTTTAATGTACGATGTAAAGTCTCCCTACCATTAGGATTTATAGGGAAATAGCCATGTTTTTGTCCAGATTAATTCACAGTTTGTGCTTACTTAGATATAAATATTTCTTATCTGACACGGCAAATTACATCCCATAGTACGAACCGTAAAATCAACGGAACATTACCCAGTTCATCCGTTTGGTCCGTCCTTAAATTTCCTCGACCTTCACTAAATTTGCTCGTCTCATGGGACGACACATTAACAACTTTCAATCACATCACCTTTGGAACATAATCAGTTTTTATAATATTATGATATTTATCCTCTTTATATCATTATATTAGCAATGTACTCACGAAATAACAGGGAGATTTCTCATAAGATTTTTTTACAAGACGCTCCTTTCTTATTAGAATCATCAAGCGAAACACAGAGGACCACGACGACCCGCAGAACTCTCACATTAAAACAGAAACTGAATCGAATGAAAGCTCAGTTTTTCACTTTCCATTGCTGTTTATCCACCCCCATCAAGCGTAATCGCACATCCCGTAGACACAATAGCCCCCTTTCGTGCACCTTCTATTGCACCCGCCGCAGTTCCTCTTGTCGAACATAATGTTCACGCAGTACCCTTTGCAGCAGATCTCTTGGCCCTGGCACTTGTGCCCGCACATCCCGCAGTTCAGCCGGTCGGTCTCTACGTTGGTGCACGTCTTCCTGCAGCAATCTGGCCCGTGGCTGATCTTCACTCGGCACAACTGCGGGAACTCATCGCATGTCGCGGTCGCCAACACTCGCCTCTGCTCGGGGAGGAACCACCGTGACAGTGTGTCCAGTTCAAAGTCTTCTTCGCCGCCACCGTTGTTAGGATCTGTCGTCCCAGAAGCATTGGCAACTGAGGCCGCCGCAGCAATGAAAATGAAGAGGAAGTGTAGGAGCGCACTCATGCTTGAGGGCATGTGTGCTCCTCAGCTTCAAGCTAATGTGGAGTTTCGTGCTGTGAGAGCTAGCAGGGTGAGAATTAGGGTTTTTTATACAGAAAACAGAGGGAGAGTTGACTAGAAAGGGGGATGGACGTGTGATGTAAGCCGTGCATGCATGCTTTTCTGAGCGCTGCCTCGACGCATGAGGCTGCTGGCCTTGCAATGAAAATCTCTGAAGAAGTTAAATGGCGCGATTGGATCAAGAGCATCTAGCTGCAATTCTGAATCTTCCCCTCCGTAATTTACGGGAGTGATATATCACCGGTTCAGTCTGGGTATGGTGAAGGTTAATTGCGGTCGCCTCCCTCTTTGTTTATGGTATGAATTGCGTTGGAAGGTCAAAAGAGAAACTGAATATTCCAAAGTGAGAATCTATTAAATGTTGTATCAACTCGTGGCTGGGGTGAAACATTCAAGTTAAATGATCAAGTCTAACTGCACTAGCGCAGGTTACTTGTACAGCATAAGACAGAAAGATGCCTCGTTGCTATGAATTTAATCAGAAATGCTTTTGGTGATATATATATATATATAAAATTGTGGCATCCCGGAAATTCAAAGCCAAGCCTTAAGGTGTGTTAAATGTCTTTAATTAGGTGATAGAATTTTATGGCTTATGCTTTAGCCAATTTGTTTTTTAATTTAAATGAATTATGCTTGTGATTGTGGAAATTCAAATTTAATAGATTAATGCTTGGCCATATGATTTAAATTTCAATAATTAAAAAAAATATATCCCAAGACTTTGGCCAAGATAAAATTTGAATTTAGAAATATTTATAAAAAGGAATTCAAAAGAAAAAAAAAAAAAAAAGAAGAGAAAATAGGGTTATTTTCGAAATGGGCCTTGGACCCATTAGCCTAAAGCTTGGTGGGCCAAGCTAGTCGGCCATTAGGGCCCAAGAAGGATTTCGACCAGCCCAAGGGGGAATGGCCGGTTGGGCCTAAGCCCAAGCCCAATTAATTCAAAAACAAAAATTACAAGTGGCCAAAGGAAGAGCATGCATTGGTTGGTCATTAGGTGGATCAATCATTGCAAATGATGGGATATAAAAAGAGAGAGAGAGAGAGAGGAGTGGCCGGTTCCTCTAGCTCCATTCGGTCTAGAGAAGTGAGAGGGAGAGAGAGATTTCGAGAGAAAGAGAGAGGAGGAACCGAGAGAGAGGAGGTGGAGCCGAGAGTTGCCGCTAGTCCGACCGCCGTACACCGCCGTTCATCGCTGTTTGTTCATCTTGGAGGCAAGTGGGGTCCTTAACTTCTCTTGCATGTCTGTTTTGTTGGTTGCATGTTCGGTTTTAGGTGTGATTTGGGCGAAAAACCGAGGTAAGGGTTGGATGTGTTCAAGCTATGTGACTGTTTTCGTTCGGTTTGTGGTAGTCAGTATCTTAGTCGAGCTTGCATGTGTATTTGGAGTGCGATTTTGGCTTCGGTGTCTTCATGAAAGTTGAAGCTAATGTCTTGTAGTATGACATACTCGAATTTCATGGAAAACGATGGTGATATGTGGGTCAAAAGCTCTGTTATACGGAGACTTAGATCTGCGAAATTTTCACTGACCTTTGTCGATTTCTTGTTTGCATGTTGATTTCTGTTGGAGATCTCACTTTTTGTCTTCTTGAAAGTTGTAGGAAACACCTTAAGCTAAAACATACTCAAATTTGAAGCAAAAATAACAAATATAACTTGGTAAATCGGTTAGATCTTGGAGATGGTTGATTCTGGTGAGGTGTACCGAGACACCCGAGACTTCATGGGTTAAAATGGTGACCCTAATCCGGTTATTTGACCTAGATCCCTTCATGAAACTTGTAAAGGACACATTGTTACATAACATACTTAAATTTCAGAAGGAACGAAAGAGATTTGATGGGTGAAATCTAAGAAATACGGAGAAGTGTGTTCTGGACGAAACGGTAGTGGTTCCAGAAGCTTCGTAGGGCTATGGAAATTAATCTAAAAGGAATTTGGCTTAAAGTTCTCAATTAAAAAGGTGCGAAAATGTGTTGGCTATCACCCTGTAAAGTTTCGTAATTTTTGGAGACCGAATGGATATTTTAATTGAATTTATTCGGAAACTGTGCAGTGGGTTTAAATCCGAGAATTTTAGGATGTTTTTGGAGGAAATATTGAAATTATAAGAAATTCAATTTGGTCACGAATTTTATATAAAATTGTGATCCTATTAGTGATTGTTTGAATATTATGATTTTGGGAAAATCATAAATATTAAATATTTATTTATGAAAATAAATAAATAAATAAAATAATAATAAAAATAAAATAAAAAATAATAAAATAATAAAATAGATTTTTATTTGGCCATGGATTCAATTCCATTTGTGTGGCACTTGTGTGATGAGGTCTTTGTATATGCATTAAGTTGAAATACTTATGTGATTAAACTATGACATGTGCATGACATGTGAATTGAAATGCTTATGTGATTAAGCCATGACATGTGCATGACATGTGAATTGAAATGCAAGTGTGATATGTTTGATGCCATGCCAAATTTCCATGTTAAATTGAGATAAAAGATAAATGTGGATGAGAATGAGGTTGTGGTGGAGGATGTTGTCCGGTGGCCTGGTGGCGTAATTCCGTAGATTCCCCAGGAGTTTCGGGATGCCCGGAATGTGGGGGCCGGAAGCCTTGTCGGAGGTTTCTGCCCGAAGGGAGTGACTCGCGATGCCAGGATTGGGGTGCAAGATCCCCGGCTAGAAGGGTAAAGGCCGGAAGCCCTGTCGGAGGTTTCTGCCCGAAGGGAATGCCTCGTGATGCTAATTGAGATGCGAGATGCCCGGAATGTGGGGGGCCGGAAGCCCAGTGGCCATGAGATGGCTGGAATGCTGGGATCCCTGTCGGAGGTTTCTGCCCGAAGGGATGATGATGATAATGAATTTGATGATTTGAGAAAAGATAATGTGGGGATCACTTAATAAGTAAAAAGTGGAAATTGATCTATGATGTGATATGCATGGTGATGCATGGCTAATGATGATGTGATATGCATGGTGATGCATGGCCAATGATGATGTGATATGCATGGTGATGCATGGCTAATGATGATGTGATATGCATAGTGATGCATGGCTGATGACGATATGATGATGTGATATGCATGGTGATGCATGGCCAATGATGATGTGATATGCATGGTGATGCATGGCCAATGATGATGTGATATACATGGTGATGCATGGCTAATGATGATGTGATATGCATGGTGATGCATGGCTAATGATGATGTGATATGCATGGTGATGCATGGCTATGATGATATGATGATGTGATATGCATGGTGACATGGCTAATGATGATGTGATATGCATGGTGATGCATGGCTGATGATGATATGATGATGTGATAGGCATGGTGATGCATGGCTAATAATGATGTGATATGCATGGTGATGCATGGTTAATGATGATGTGATGATAATGATATATGAGATGCCATGATGATGATATATATGCTATGACGATGCATGAATACGCTTGACATCAAAAAGGTAAGCAATGCCGCATTGTATGATGGTATGCGTGGTGCCTTTGAGTTGTTATTGGATTTCCTGTCTCTGTTTGAGTGATTGTCTTCACTTTTGGGGATAACATTTCAGATTAGCACTATGCCGCTACCTGTTGTTTCGCGTGGGGTATTTTACGGTCTACCGTCGATGTTGAGGTGGAGTGTACGGAGATAGATGTCCCTACGTGCCGGATTGACGTTTATCCGAGTGCGATGCTTAGTTATGTATGATATCGGCCTGGGGGGCCTGTCATACAAGAGTTCCTATCTATGCACGTTCGACGGGATGGAGCGATGCGAGGATCTTTGCCGCCGCCACCACGACACACCGGGTTGGGTGTGAGACTGCGCGCGAGGAGTAGGAGCTAGATCACTTTTTGATGTAGATAGTTGATGCTTTGGTGATGGGAGGTTCTGTGTTCATGTGATGTTAAGGGTCGGAGTTCCTTTTTGAGATTTTAGGTGGGACATGGCGAGTCTTAACCTTTCTGGTTTTATACCGACCCGAAGGAAACCCCATCTCGATATATGTATGTATGTAAGCAAAGCGTCAACGTTATTTATAGAATCGTGCTGTTAGTTGGTGTGTATTTGTATCATGGGGTAGAAGGGAGATGGATGACGATGTGAATTTTGCTTCCGCATGAGTCACGCATGGGACCGCTTTAAAAAAAAAAATTTAAAAAAAATAATGCACATGTCGGCAAGGCTTAATTTAGCCAAGAGATAGAGACGGTAAAAGATATAACACCGGTGGACGACTGCGAAGGGTTCGGGGTGTCACGCCCCGGCCGCGCTTTTGCGGCCGTGACACCCCGAACCCTTCGCAGTCGTCACCGCCCGGTGTTACATCTTTTACCGTCTCTATCTCTTGGCTAAATTAAGCCTTGCCAGATTACAGGCATTATATTTTTTTAAATTTTTTTTTTTTTTAAAGCGGTCCCATGCGCAACTCATAGCGGAAGCAAAATTCACATCGTCATCCATCTCCCTTCTACCCCCATGATACAAATACACACCAACTAACATCACGATTCTATAAATAACGTTGACGCTTTGCTTACATACATACATATAGCGAGATGGGGTTTCCTTCGGGTCGGTACAAAAAACCAAAGGTTAAGACTCTGCCATGTCCCACCTAAAATCTCAAAAAGGAACTCCGACCCCTAACATCACATGAACACAGAACCCTCCCATCACCAAAGATCAACTATCTACATCAAAAGTGATCTAGCTCCTACTCCTCGCGCGCAGTCTCTCACACCCAACCCGGTGTGTCGTGGTGGCGGCGGCAGATCCCTCGCATCGCTCCATCCCGTCGAACGTGCACAGACAGAACTTTGTATGACAGGCCCTCTACCAGCCGATATCATACATAACTAAGCATCGCACTCGGATAAACGTCAATCCGGGCACGAGGGACACCTATCTCCGTACACTCCACTCAACATCGACGGTAGACCGTAAAATACCCCACGCGAAACAAAGCAGTAGCGGCATAGTGCTAATCTGAAATGTTATCCCCAAAAGGGGTGAGTACAACCACTCAAAGATATAGGGAAATCCAATAACAACTCAAATGCACTACGCATACCATCATACAATGCAGGCATTGCTTACCTTTTTTATGTCAAGCGTATTCATGCATCGTCATAGCATATATATCATCATCATGGCATCTCATATATCATTATCATCACATCATCATTAACCATGCATCACCATGCATATCACATCATTATTAGCCATGCATCACCATGCCTATCACATCATCATTAGCCATGCATCACCATGCCTATCACATCATCATATCATCATCAGCCATGCATCACCATGCATATCACATCATCATTAGCCATGCATCACCATGCATATCACATCATCATATCATCATCAGCCATGCATCACCATGCATATCACATCATCATTAGCCATGCATCACCATGCATATCACATCATCATTAGCCATGCATCACCATGCATATCACATCATCATATCATCATCATGCATCACCATGCATATCACATCATCATTAGCCATGCATCACCATGCATATCACATCATCATTAGCCATGCATCACCATGCATATCACATCATAGATCAATTTCCACTTTTTACTTATTAATTGATCCCCCACATTATCTTTTCAAATCATCAAATTCACCATCATCATCATCCTTCGGGCGAAACCTCCGACAGGGGATCCCAAAGATTCCGCCCATCTCATGGCCACCGGGCTTCCGGCCCCCACATTCCGGGCATCTCGCATCTCAACTAGCATCACGAGGCATTCCCTTCGGGTAGAAACCTCCGACAGGGCTTCCGGCCTTTACCCTTCTAGCCGGGATCTCGCACCCCAATCCCGGCATCGCGAGTCACTCCCTTCGGACGAAACCTCCGACAGACTTCCGGCCCCCACATTCCGGCATCCTGAAACTCCTGGGAATCTCTGGAATTACGCCACCAGGCCACCAGACAACATCCTCCACCACAACCTCATTCTCATCCACATTTATCTTTTATCTCAATTTAACATGGAAATTTGGCATGGCATCAAACATATCACACTTGCATTTCAATTCACATGTCATGCACATGTCATAGTTTAATCACATAAGTATTTCAACTTAATGCATATACAAAGACCTCATCACACAAGTGCCACACAAATGGAATTGAATCCATGGCCAAATAAAAATCTATTTTATTATTTTATTATTTTATTATTTTATTATTATTTTATTTTATTTATTTATTTTCATAAATAAATATTTAATATTTATGATTTTCCCAAAATCATAATATTCAAACAATCACTAATAGGATCACAATTTTATATAAGATTCGTGACCAAATTGAATTTCTTATAATTTCAATATTTCCTCCAAAAACATCCTAAAATTCTCGGATTTAAACCCACTGCACAGTTTCCGAATAAATTCAATTAAAATATCCATTCGGTCTCCAAAAATTACGAAACTTTACAGGGTGATAGCCAACACATTTTCGCACCTTTTTCATTAAGAACTTTAAGCCAAATTCCTTTTAGATTAATTTCCATAGCCCTACGAAGCTTCTGGAACCACTACCGTTTCGTCCAGAACACACTTCTCCGTATTTCTTAGATTTCACCCATAAAATCTCTTTCGTTCCTTCTGAAATTTAAGTATGTTATGTAAAAATGTGTCCTTTACAAGTTTCATGAAGGGATCTAGGTCAAATAACCGGATTAGGGTCACCATTTTAACCCATGAAGTCTCGGGTGTCTCGGTACACCTCACCAGAATCAACCATCTCCAAGATCTAACCGATTTACCAAGTTATATTTGTTATTTTTGATTCAAATTTGAGTATGTTGTAGCTTAAGGTGTTTCCTACAACTTTCAAGAAGACAACAAAGTGAGATCTCCAACAGAAATTAACATGCAAACAAGAAATCGACAAGAGGTCAGTAAAAATTTCGTAGATCTAAGTCTCCGTATAACAGAGCTTTGGACCCCACATATCACCATCGTTTTCCATGAAATTCGAGTATGTCGTACTACAAGACATTAGCTTCAACTTTCATGAAGACACCGAAGCCAAAATCGCACTCCAAATACACATGCAAGCTCGACTAAGATACTGACTACCACAAACCGAACGAAAACAGTCACATAGCTTGAACACATCCAACCCTTACCTCGGTTTTTCGCCCAAATCACACCTAAAACCGAACATGCAACCAACAAAACAGACATGCAAGAGAAGTTAAGGACCCCACTTGCCTCCAAGATGAACAAACAGCGATGAACGGCGGCGTACGGCGGTCGGACTAGGCGGACGTACGGCGGACGGGCGGCGGCAACTCTCGGCTCCACCTCCTCTCTCTCGGTCCCTCCTCTCTCTTTCTCTCAAAATCTCTCTCTCTTTCTCACTTCTCTCGACCGAATGGAGCTAGAGGAACCGGCCACTCCTCTTCTCTCTCTCTTTTTATATCCCATCATTCTCAATGATTGATCCACCTAATGACCAACCAATGCATGCTCTTCCTTTGGCCACTTGTAATTTTTGTTTTTGAATTAATTGGGCTTGGGCTTAGGCCCAACCGGCCATTCCCCCTTGGGCTGGTCGAAATCCTTCTTGGGCCCTAATGGCCGACTAGCTTGGCCCACCAAGCTTTAGGCTAATGGGTCCAAGGCCCATTTCGAAAATAACCCTATTTTCTCCTTTTTTTTTTGAATTCCTTTTAATTAATATTTCTAAATTCAAATTTTATCTTGGCCAAAGTCTTGGGATATATATTTTTTAATTATTGAAATTTAAATCATATGGCCAAGCATTAATCTATTAAATTTGAATTTCCACAATCACAAGCATAATTCATTTAAATTAAAAGACAAATTGGCTAAAGCATAAGCCATAAAATTCTATCACCTAATTAAAGACATTTAACACACCTTGAGGCTTGGCTTTGAATTTCCGGGATGCCACAATTGTGGGTGATGATTCTTAGGATCCTAGGACGGTGTTGGTATGAATTTAGACAGAAAGATGCCTCGTTGCTTAATGTTGAGACTTTTTTTTAAGTACTCAACAGCACAATTCAGCCAAGTGGTTAGACCAAAACTAGTGATCTTAGAAGTAGTAGTAATTGGTTGAGTTAAGCATGATTCCCTGTAAATTTTATGCCCTCTACTTTTTGAATTTGGCATTATACCTCTCACAAAATAATAATTGCTAGAAATATTTGTGAAAGATTCCGCATTTTTCCCTTGATTTTTCATAGTTGAGAACATGTCTCCATTAATTGTGCACATCCCTAATAGATTATAGTGGACGTTGTAGTATCTAGTCACTTCATTTTGTAGAACTTATAAGTATCTCACGTGCTCTTCATTATGAAAGATACATAAATTATACAATTCTCTCTTTCGCATATTATTATATTGGTGGCCGGGTGATATTGAGGAAATTTTGAGTGCACCTAACGTGTCTCACCTTCAACTTAGTGCCCTGTAAGCTGTATACACAAGACTCAACTGTGTATGTGCCATGCCAGTTTGTTGTTGCATAGCATGCAAATGTTAGATTCAAATGCATATCTGTCATGCTAGCAGGCACGTTCGTCTGTTGTCACGTAACCTACACATTTTAGACCCATTATAGAGAACACTAGTTGGCGTGGTATGTGAGACTAGTTCTCTATCATAGGTTGATTAGACTATTGATGTCTTTACTAAGCACATCCACCTATACTTTTTGTTTCATTTTCATCTTTTCTCCAAACTTTCACTTCTTCTAGATCACCTGAGCTTGAGAAGGAATGTTAGTAACATATCTACAAGATTCTTCATATCCCTTTTAATTTTCTATATTTCTTACGATTATATATATATCGCCTTGATAGTGCGTATCTCTAATTGATTAAAATTAATATTGTAATAAATTATTATCCTAAATGACCATTTTCTAAAGTCTATAAATAGCTCATGTACTATAAATTCTATCTAGTCTTTGCAATATGACTTTTTAATTTAACACATACTAATAAGGGATATGTACAAGATATGGAGAGTTAAAGGGAGATATGGAAAATCTCATAGATATATGTCTAACACGTATTGGTGTTTGGAGAAAAGATTTAAAAAACAAGAAGGTGCGGGTGGCTAAGGCAATAATCTGATCGAGTGATGGTAGAAAGCCAATCCAATAGGCTAAGCAAACCGTGATATCATTCTAACATGGTAGATATGCAATTATTTTTTTTATGTATGCAAGATACGCAACAATAGGTTGATGTAACAAAATTTGATGTGTGTAGACTACTCGACAATAGGCTGATATGATAGATTCACATTTGAGTCTTGCATGTACAAGTCACATGGTGGCGGATTGATGTGGCACGTACAAGTCTAATGCGTGTAGACTACACAACACCATGACATCATGATAGGACATCTTGATTGTTGAATAATGTTGAGGATCCAAATTGAGGTAGTAGTACTAGTGGTAATTGAAGAAGTGAATGATACAAGATGCAAAGTGTACCCTAGTGTGCATCAAGCATGCAAAAATTTCTAAAAAAAAAACTTCTACGATTTATAGGTTGACAATAGTTTTGATACCAAGATAAGAATTTGAGATGAAAAAATCGTACAATTTCCGTGCACTTCAAGAGTACATGATATATTTATGAATTTTATAAGATGATTATCAATATTTAAAGTATCCTATAAGATTTCAAGCGATTTACATCAACTAAAAATCAAAGTGGAAGCATAGCAAAACATACAAAATATTGAAATTTAAAAGTAAAAATCATTCTACATAACAATAGGAATTAATTTCAAAAATCAACCCAAGAAAGTACAAGTGAAAATACCTACCTTTTAAAGTTAATTTTCCTATATCCTTGGAACATATTATTAAGTGATTAATATTATCTTTAGCTGAGTAATTATAATAAAAAAAAAAGAACAAAAATAAAATAAAATAGCCGAGTAAAAACGCGACCATTAACGCGATCACGATTCCAGACGCCACATTGCTCTCCGACGGCGGCGACGGAGGCGACGAGCGCGAATCGAGCCGAGAACCGATCGGAGATGGCCACGTCATCGCCGGCCGCCGCCACGGAGGCGCTCCGGGCGGTGCTCCACCGGGTCGGCCAGGCGGCTGAGCGGTGCGGCCGCGGCGCCGACCGCGTCCGGGTGGTGGCGGTGAGCAAGACGAAGCCCGTCGCCCTCATCCGCCAGCTCTTCGACGCCGGCCACCGCTGCTTCGGCGAGAACTACGTCCAGGAGATCGTCGACAAGGCTCCTCAGGTGCCGCGAACTCTTAGCTGCTCGAAGTTCATTTTTTTTTTTTTTTTTTTGGCTGAAATGGCGGTTGATTTTGTCGAAATTCCGAGTGCGAGGAGGGATTTGGATGATCGCGGTGATTGAGGGGAAACTGAAGAATCTGAGTTCGGTTTCTTGTTCTGTGTCTGTTCTGAACGGAGTTTGTAGTGAAAAGTTCAAAGATTGAAGTTGCTGTTTTTCGAGGATTTTGCTTCGATTGGCTTTGGGGATATGCAAAATAGTATCAGGTTCTTGCGAAAGTTATGTTCTTTTCCAGTTGTTTGATTCCGATTATTGATTTTGCAAGTGCAGCTTCCGGACGATGTCGAATGGCATTTCATTGGGAACTTGCAGAGTAACAAAGTGAAGCCTCTTCTCAGTATGTTTCGATTAAGCCTCTTAGACTACTCAATATGTACTGCATTTTGTACTCTTGAATCTGGATGTCTAGGCTGTATACTATGGGATAGGATATGAAGTCCCTCAGGTTTGCTATATCTTGTTTGGTGAGTGACAGGATAAAACCCTGGATATAACCATATAATGTCTGATTAAGTGGTTGTCATTCATAAGATTAGACCGGACTGCACATAAGAAGATTGTTCTAAAACTATGTTTAGGACAAGTGATCGACTAAGAGAAAGGGAAAAAAAAAGTGGGACAATACTCGATCCGCTGTGACTATGGCATGGCGGTTGCCATCCTTATGCAGCCCAAAAACCAAATCTACGTGGTGAGTTGATCTGAGAAACCAAATTGTTGAGTTGCCTTTTCGTTTGAGGTTGCAAGGTTGTGGGTAGTGATCAATGGAGGCAATGGGTGACATCCATGGCAGCAGTGCTCCTGTCTCTCCTTAATCTCCAGCTTTAGCCCTAGTCCTATAGTTTTCAGTTTCTGCTTTTGTTTTTTCTTTAATTTCATATCCTATTCCTGTCTGGCTTGGATAAAATTATGTTACATCCTAAGTGAATATTGGGCTATATCTGGGTTTGGTTAGATGTATTCCATTCCAACGACTAGCCCAAATGCCATCAGATAACTTATATCCTATCTGGGTCCGCACTGTATCCCAACCATCAAATGCAGCCTAGGTTCATAATCCTTTTTTTTTTTTTTTTTTTTGTTGGTGTGGAAATTGTTCATAGAAAGGTTAGTGATTTCTGTCTGTCTTTCCGCTACCCTGATTCTTTTTAATTCTGGCAACCTGCCATCGTGATGTTCAGATGGAATATTTTAGCTAGGATTGAAGTCAATATTCTTTAGGTTCTACATTATAAAGCTTTAATAATAATTGAATCTCGTGAATTTTACTGATCCTATGGCAAGACATTTGAGTTCATTTCTAAGAGTAAGAAATGCTAATGTTGACATGCTTCCCTAGGATTTTAGTAGGTTTTACCTTTTTTTTTTAATTTGGATGGATCAGGTTGTCATATATAGTAGTAATAACTCAACGCAATTTTCTTTGATTAAGAAAGGTGATTCCTCATATAGCAATCAGATATTTTATCATGTATGGATCCTTTTATCTATGGTTAAAAACTATGTTTTTAAGATTGTGCTGATATTATTGCGAAATTTTAGTTCTCTTTCAGTTGTTCATAATGTTGTCTCTGCTCCCTCTTTCATCTTGATTGTAATTTCTATGGAAAATATCTGATCTTTGCAGCTGGTGTTCCTAATCTTGCGGTTTTAGAGAGTGTAGATGATGAGAAGGTTCTTAAATTCATTCCTTGTCATTTTTTTGAGCTATCTGAAGTTTGTGAATCCACATCTGTATCTGGAAGGCTCTAACATAGTTACCATTTGCCTACTACTCTGGAACTTTCAGATTGCCAATCGACTTGATAGTTTTGTGGCAAGTGCTGGAAGAAGTCCTTTGAAAGTCTTTATCCAAGTGAATACCAGTGGAGAAGAATGTAAGCTATTCAATTTTCTTAATTATTATTGAATTGATAGGCTGTAAAATTGTTGTCCATCATGCTAGGATGATATCTTCATGACTACTTATGGATTAGGATGGAAGACATCTCCTTATTTTTGGTAATGGACATTACAAATATTATTCTCTTAACTATTTTCATCATAATGAAAACTGCAGTTTCTGATGTTTTGGCAGCAATTCTTCATGAGTAACTGCTTTGCCCTTTGTAATGATTTTCTTACAAGAACTGTTCGGATATCATTATCAATCCACTTATAGGCATTTCCTTTTGAGAGTTTGGACCATAGATCCAGGCTGCTTCATTTTTCATTCGTACATATCTATGTGAATCATCTGTGTTTTGGATATTTTGCATTGTATCTTCTATTTCTAGTTCCTAGAGGCAAAACACTCGTAAATGCTAGAGCTCAGTGTAGAAGTCATTTCTAGGGACTGTATCCTGTCTTTTTAGTGTCTATAGTTAAGAGTACAAGTGTGCAAGAATGTATTCAGCCATTCTTTCTTCAACTAGGAAGTTTATCGGCTATTAGATTTAATTGGGAGTAGAAATGAAGAACTAAGCTTGCCGTGGGGGAAAAATAGCATTTGAACATGTTTAGATATGTTGTGGCCAAAAAACATGTTAAGATATTAGAGATAATTACATTTAGCATTCTCTATTTGGGTAGTCTCACTTTACATCCCTAATTTCAAATATAACACTTAACATCCTTGAACCTGTTCGAGACATTTTAAATTCCTCTAATTATTTTCGTCAACCAACTGTAAGAATAAGTTGCCAAGTCTTTACAAGATTGTCTTTATAATGTATGGAAACACTGCAGAATACCTTTGAGATATTTTTCTTATAAATGAGGCATAATTTAGCTAAATTAATTCACTAAGTCAATACTTTTCTCTCTATATTAGGTTGCACTTTCTCTTCACCCAAACTCTCTCTTTTGGTGATTTTCTCTCTCCTCTAAAAATGATCAAAACTCAGTTAATTAGAACAGTTATTACTGTGCATGCTTAATATATTTTTCTTCAAAATTGAAAAATATAAGGTTTGGGTTTCCCTTTGTGTATTGTAAAATCTTACTGCACAATGGATTAGAAATGTGAAATTCATCTCTAGGGGTAAAATTATATTTTTATTTGGGAGAAAGTTTGAGAAGGAATTCAGTTAAAAAGTTCTGAGTCATGATTGAATGGCACCATTTAGTGGGTTTTTCTATTAGACTTTCTTTTGCGTTGGTTTAAATTTTTGAAAATTTTTAAAGAAGTGACAGACTTGTTCTTTTTTCTCAATGTTGTGCATATAGATCTTAATCATAGACAATTTTGCAGCAAAATCTGGTGTCGAACCCTCTAGTTGTGTGGAGCTTGCAAAACATGTGAGCCAGAACTGCTCAAACCTAGAGTTCTGTGGTCTAATGACAATTGGGAACCTGGATTACACATCAACGCCAGAGAACTTTAAGGTGATTACACGCAATCTCTGACTTGCTTTTTGATGATTTGCTATTGAGAAGCTGGTTGTTCACTGCCCCTTAATAGTAACATTTTTCTTGGTAATTCTAGACATTAGCAAGCTGCAGAAGCGAGGTGTGCAAGGCACTTGGAATACCAGAAGAAAAATGCGAGCTGTCCATGGGAATGTCCAGTGATTTCGAACAAGCTGTAAGGAACCTTGCAATTCTGGATTTTCTTGCTACCACTACTTGGCATGTTGAGCAAACATAACATGTGCATCTAAGAGATTTGTCAACGTCAGTTGCACTGTGTGCTTAAACTTCTTCTGAGGCCTTATCTAGTAAATCCTGTCTAGCAAATGGTAATGCTTAGTTTTTCCTTTTGTTTGCAAATCTATGCAGATTGAAATGGGAAGTACAAACGTAAGGATTGGATCCATCATATTTGGCCCAAGGGAGTATCCTAAGAAATCATCGGATTAGCGTCTTCCAGCATCGTGATGATTGTGATCACTTGTATGTATTCAAAAGCCTTGAAAAGTGTCACTTTTTCAGCATGGATGATCACTAGAGATCCAATGATGAGAAAAGAGTTCTTTCGGATCAATTCATCGTTCCCTTCCATTGGGAATGGAAGATGTTCTTGAAGCATCCTCATAAACATCTGCTTGTCCGGCAGCAATCTCCAAAACCAGGAAAATAGAAAGTTCGTTTTGCTGCATAAGATGTCTCTGTGTCCATAGTTCTTTTCAGCGCATAAATTTAAAGAACGCTGATTATAAAAGGAAGTGAGACCTGAACCTGTTTTAGTTTATGTGAAATGCAGATAGATGCTAACTCAGCCAGATTTTGATCTATCATTGTCATTATTAGATCTTGAGATGAAGAATCATGCCATAACAGACCTCTTGATGAACTTGCTGTTGCTGTGCTCAAGACAGCGTAACAGTGAGGTTTTCTTGAGAACTTCGTTCTCCTGCTCTGCATCGGTTTATTCACTTGCTGAAGCTTTTCCTTTATTCGCTGCCCCATATCTTTACCTAAAGTCTGTTCTTTTAACTCGGTGTTTAATTAAAACCCTTCAATCGGTCCAATTTACGTCGTTGGACCGCTGCAATATATTCCACAACTTCGGTTTGCAAAGTGTTAAGGGACCGGTGGTTCTTCATTCAATCACTTGTGTCTGTGGCAAGTGTGGAAAAGTCTTACAACCGCATGGGTTTTTTCTTCTTTTTGCTGGAACAACCATTTCCGGTACATTCTAAGCATTCATGACCATTTAAATCGCCACCAATCTACCGAATCCAAACCCGTATCATTAAGTAGAGAGAGAGCGAAAGGACGTTTGCCCAAGCGTGACGCACATCATCATCGATCTTGTAAGGACTTAATGTGCTGAGTCTGCGGACCCCATGGAAACGACCATTTCAAGTACGCTCCCGAACCCACATGGATCAATCCAGCTCACATCCATGAACATACATATATATCAATTTCGTGTGCCATTTTGAATATTTGGCGTGCGAAACATTTAGAAAAAATTAAAGTCGGAGACGCTGAATTTCCTAGACGTAGGGCACACGAGCTTTTACTTACTTGGGTTTAGCTTAGATGATCACGAAAGGTCCTTAGTGAGGAAATAAGCATTTAACCTTTCTGAAGTGCTTTTAGTACTCAACAGGATGATTCAGAGCACCATTTGTACCAACCAATGGCATGGCGTTAGGCCCAATTTCCCTATCATGCAACTTGTTTTTTAGGTCACACTGCTTATGCGAATCGAGGGCAGGTCGAGCGCATTAAGATATTGACTTTAGGCAAGAGTTGAAGATTACTAGCTAGACGTGAATTTGTGCATAATTTCAATAGGTTTAACTTGCTATATAAGTATCATGTGCCAACAAATGCAAAAAGCAACTTGAACAAGAAAAACACAAGTCTAGTAAGAATTTTCCATTTTACAAGGAACAATTCTAGCAAGATGATTCTAAATGAATTAGAGTAGTAAACAGTCTATGTGGCACATGACTTGGCTACTGACATGCACTGCCACTTGGTAAAATCATGTTTCTTCCTAACTTTCTTTGAAATTTTACGAGACCATTGACAACAATTCTAAAAATTGTTTGTTGCAGATACATTTGATCCCTTTAATAGTCGCCCTCACTGTAGGAAGAGATAAGATCTAAGATTGAAGTGTGAAAATTAATGATTGAGGAGGCAAATATGGGGCATCAAGATATTCGAACATGAAAGTATGAATCCAATTTGAAGCAAAACAGAAGTTTCGAGTGTGATAGAAGCATTGATGGGGAGGAGATGAAGCATGCTCGGTAGCTAAAGCAGGTGCGCAGGGTAGAGATCACAGCGAGACAATTGCAACTTCTGCCCATTGGAGTTGAACGATATGGCGATCGGTCCCGAAATTATTGTGCCGCGTGCCTGGTAATGGTAAATGAACACCATGGGAATGCATTTACTCCTTCGGAGTTCGGACCCCACATGCTCTCAACCACAAAAACTGTCCTAAACCGTGAATTCCACCGAGGAAGAGGCTAATGCAGCGGAAGATTATGTTGATGGCGATCAAGAAACGTGACTCACATCGAGCATGGGTTATCTTCTATCAACTTGTTGCTATCAGGCTGCTTAGAGCCAGGGAAGTTGGCACAGAGCAGACACGGTTGCTTCCTTGATGAAGCTGAATTTTTATGATAATGTGGTCTTTCCACCTCTCTAGTTGGGGTGACAGCATGGACCAGGCAATAAGATTTCTTGCTCCACTGCCAACTCTTTCCCTCTCACTTGTCCTTTGTCAAGCCCATTCATGTGATCTCACTCTCCTTATAAATCTTCATCTTCACTTATTTCTAGCAACCGTAATTGACCCTCATTCCCCTATATAACTCTTAGGTTGCACAGACAGAGAGAGAGAGAGAGAGAGAGATGGGGAGGGCTCAGGGCATAGGAATGGCAGCATTATTGATGGCTGTGTGGATTGGGGTGAGTGATGGTCAGCTGGTTTATGATTTCTACAAGACAACATGTCCAAATGCTGAGGACATTGTTAGGAAGGAGATGCTGAGCTTTGCTTTCTTGGATGCAACTGCACCCGCTGCCTTCCTCAGGCTCATGTTTCACGACTGCCAAGTTCAGGTAATCATCACTTCATACACACAACCGCTCCATCATTTCCTCAATCATGCATGGTGTCATGTTGTGTCCGTGTATCCTCTGAGAGAGAGAGAGAGAGAGACGTACATAAATGCATGAAAGTTAGACTGCATTCCCTACCTACATTGATCTCAGAACATACAAAGAGATTTTCTTACCATAACTAACATATTCCACAGTTCTAGCATTCGGCTTCTCAATTGAATACATCCCTTTTACAACTCCCATTTCCCGGAATGTAAGACATTATTGTAGAACACCTTTGAAAACATGTTTTTCGAGTTGGTGTTGCACTTGAGAGTTTTTTTTTCTCTCTCTAGGGAGATACTGAGAGTGCATTATCCTTTGTTTAGTTGATAATATCTCGAGCTTGTTGCTTTCTTCCATAACTACATGATAACAATACTTCTCATTTTTTCAGGGATGCGATGCTTCAATACTTCTCAACCCGATTGGCTTGAAGTCGGAGATAAAATCGTCGAGGAACTTCGGCATCAGGAAACTCGATGCGATCGAGTATGTCAAGTCGGCATTGGAAGCCGAATGCCCAGGCCAGGTATCTTGTGCAGACATAATTGCACTAGCTGCAAGAGAATCGGTGGCTCTGAGTGGAGGACCACACATAGCCATTCCTCTTGGAAGGAAAGACTCGAGAGCTAGTAATTACCAGCAAGCCGATGCTCATCTCCCTTCTCCAAGTATTTCTGTCGATGCATTCCTTCATATCTTCATGGCTAAAGGGCTGAATCTCGAGGAATCAGTCGCGATCTTGGGTAAGAATCACGTATCATTAATCTCGATATTGATCAACAAAACTTGTCCTAATCAGTGACATCAAGGCTCATAGACTCTTCGAAAGGAGATTCTGGCGATCACGGCTAGTCCAGTATCAGAGTACGGTTTTTGCATTAGCTAATGTGATATCAACGTACCTGTTTTGCGACATACTTGTTCATAGAAGTAAAACTCGCATAGCGATTGTATGTAGATAATATTTTGCACATCGAAGATCGACTGATCCTTTTTGTTTTGTAACATGAATTTGAGCTGCTATAACCATTTAGAATGAATCAAGACTAGTGCCTATCCATACTAACAAGTACGGACACTGCCATGTGAACCGCTCTTTGCAGGTGCACATACACTAGGCGCCGGACACTGCCTGAACATCATCGACAGATTGTACAATCCGAAACCCGACGATCTAATGAACCCAGTCTTTGAAGCTCGGCTCAGACTACAATGCCCAAGTCTAAATCCCCTAATGAATCTCACAGCCACATCCAACGACATAACCCCAACAATATTCGATAACCAGTACTACAGGGACATATTGTTGGGCAAGGGCTTGTTTTTCATCGACTCAAGCATCTCAAGAGATCCTCGCACTTCTGACATCGTCAAGCAATTCGCCATTGATCAGGACTACTTCTTTCGCGCATTCTCTTCAGCATTCGTCAAGCTCTCTTCAGCCAACACCCTCAGCAAGACGAAGGGCGAAGTGCGGAAGCAATGCAGCAGGGTGAACTAAGTGAACAGAGAATTTAAGCATTTCCTTTTGCCTTATCACAGTCAACGAAGCATATTCATCACTGATTGATCATATGTGTGAATACTGGTGGGTGTTTCTTAAATATTATTGGTGTGATGGAATAAAATCAAGAGGCTATAAATGAAGTCACATGCGATTGCTCCTCACAACTAAGGCCACCGAGGGCCTCGCTTGCAATGTGCCTACCTCATTTAGTAGTCAGCTGCCTCAGCCATTACTCGTGCTGTGAAATTAGACATTCTTGTCTACAAACTGCAAGTGCCAAAACAACCTAGTCATGATTAGGAGTGTGCAAAAAAATCAAGACCCGCCTAGACCGCCCAAAACCGGATCAGAACCACCCGAAACCGGTGATTTTTAAGGGAACCGTCCAGTTCCCGGTTCCATGGGTGGATCCACTTACTCGCTCACCCGAACAGAACCGGTTATATTATAATAATATATTAATTTTTAATATTTTAAAAAAAATCGAAATTAGCAAATTTAAAATTTAGGGCTCCAATCACCATCTTATCTCAATTCACTTCTCTTCTACTCCATCTCATCTCTCTTAGTTCAAAATCTCTCCGAGCTCCCTCTCTCTCTCCAATTCACCTCCAAATTTACTCATCTCCCTTCGAATCCTAGTCCAAACTCGGCAAAATAGTAAGTTAATTCTCTTCCCCCTCCCCCCCTCTCAAACTCTCTCTCTCTCTCTCTCTCTCTCTCTCTCCACATCATCGCTATCCTCATCACCACCTCCACATTCACTATCACTATCGTCCTCTTCATTGTTGGGCTCATCTCACTTCTACCTCCCCTCTTAGCCCTCCCCCCATCATCCTCATTTTCGAGGATGGGGGTGAACTCTAAGTCTAAAAATGGCTCATCATCCTTGTTGTCCTCCTCATTGTCGGTCTTGGGGGAGGAGTGGGAGATAGCGGAGGCAGTGGCGAAGATGGTGGTGGTGGTCGGGATGGAAGCGGCGCGAAGGTTGTGACCACCGCCACCGTGACGCTAGTACTTGAGGAGTATAAATCCCATGGTCCAGAGAGCCAAAATAAATAGATGTAAGGAGCGCGAAAAGAGGAAGATACGGAGGTTGGACCGATTCTATGGATCCACCAAGAACCAGACCGGACCAAACCGGCAGTCCGGTTTCCAAGTGGATCCATGCAACTAGCGGGCAATTCCCGATTCCTATTTTTTGAAACCGATTCTTAGCAGCCCACCCGGACCATTCACACCCCTAGTCATGATGATGTAATTTGAACTTGTGTGGAAGCACATAGCTTGATTGAAAGAAATTAATGATACTATTCCACTATATAAAATGGAAATTATCAGACTGCATTCATAGAAAGGTCAGAATACTGTAGGCCATACTTTTCATAAAATTCAATGACAGCCTAAATTATACAAGTACCACCCCTGAGAAAGTATAGTACATAATTGAGATCCCTTGCAGAACCAAGAGACGAGGTTGAAAACTCGTATAATGAATTGTAAGGGGGGAAAATATAACAATAAGAAAGGTAAGCGCACGTGTGAACTCAAATTTTCTAATTCTCAAGTCGTTTTCTAGAAGCTGCTGTCACAAAATTTTGGCGGTTAATAATGTAATGCTATCGTCTGACTATATTACCTATATTACCTATATTACCTATAGGCTTATCTGCATAACTTTTAGCAAGGTGCTCCACTTCCCCTCCAAATTGTCTTGAAGCTGGTCAGTTGTTACTTGTTAGGTCACCCAGAGCCCTCAGAAATAACTAGTAGTGTAGCCAATCAAGGAGTCGAATCTAACAATGAGGAAGCATCAAAGCGACTGACCACCCCCTCACTCAAAAGGCGCATGGCCGCTCCTCGTGAGAACTTCCTTGCAAACAAAAAGCAGGGAACAGATGACAAATTTGCACGGCACCACTCTGTCCGAAACTCTGTCTCATAATACACATGATTGGTTTTCTGCAAAATTGATTATAAAAGCAATGGATTAGAAAATGGGATATAAATGAAAAAGGGGGAAATTAAGTGGAAGAGTGTGAATAAGTACCATAAGCAGTTTTAATTGCAAGGACTAATAGGATTGAGAAGTTAAATAAAGAGATTGGTCAGTTCAAGGAAGGTTGTCTTTATTCTTTAGAATTAGTTACCCAAATACCTATGTAGCAATCAAATTTAGCAGAAGCCTATGAAGATAACAAATTTATCACTTTGTTATTTGCTAAGCAAAAAACTACCACTTCTGCAGCAGGGAAGTCGATCTAGGAAATAAACAAAAAGTTTAAGCATCAAAGATTGGCAACTAAAGCACTAAGCCAGATTTGCTATAGAACAATGAGAGACATAATTTTCTCAGCCCGTCATCAACTTAATCTTAGTGAAAGCACCTTCATTTTCAGAGGATGAAAAATTAAAGGGAAATGTGCTCAGGACTGACCTTTATTGCCTGGATTTGTCGCGGACTGGCATTTGCATAATCAAACGTAACAGGATGCCAACCTTTAGTATCCATCTTTGTAGCCGACTGGTTCCATGAGGTATACGTTACTGTTCTTCGTTCAAGTTCAGTGTCAAGCTCATTCAACTAGCAGAACATACACAGTAAAAGACTTATAAACCACGTGATATCAGAGTCCAGTAAAAAGGTGCTTGCAATGTGAGCTTTAAAAAATCAGGCAGCATCTACTAGCAATGATTGAAGTAGAGGTCAGCCAGGTATAAGATGCTTAAAATGACCAATGTAGCATTATGGGATGTAAACATGAAAGAAGGCGGGTGAGTAATGAAGAATATATTTCTTACAGAAAGCAACGTCTGGACAAAATGCTCATCTGGAATACAATTGTGCTGCTTCTGAAGTTTCTGCAGTTGGCCATAGATATCATATTAAAATAACTAGCAGATCCCTTTTAGAAGCAATTGTGAACATCATGCATCAACGTCATTCGGTCCCATGAAACATCAAAATCACTTAATTAGCCATACTTAGATCCTTCAAACATTGAAAATTTTCGAACATCTCCAGCTATATGCTATTAAACAGCGTGCAATATGAAGTATCCAATCGATAGCAACCTGCGGGATTTGTTGCATGAGAATTGCTAGTTCCTTTAAGAGCTCACACTGGTTTGTAGATTGATAATTTGAAACATTTCATCATTTCCTATTATCGTAATTTGGCATTTAGAGTATGACCCTAAGGTTAAATTGAAACTGTGCTATGCACAGAGAAAGCAATCCAGACAACTCCCAGGGGGCACAGCTTCAGAACTCTAGGCTTCAAACATATATCAGATGTATTCATAATTCCCATATTTGGAATTCTCAAAAAAGTGGAACTTGAGAAGAGTTAAGCCCACAGAGCAAAAGTCCCAGTTTCAAAAGGGCAATAGAAAACATGCAGAGAGAAGTTAAGCCTCCAAACTATGAAAGTAGCAACACTCCTGTGTTTTAAAGAATACTGATGATTATCAGAACACCACTGCAGTTGGTTGATCATGCAAACCTTTAGCATTTAGTTAGTGCAACAGCTGGGAAAAATTTATATCATCCAATTGTCAACATGGCAAGGGTTGGGAGCAGGGAGTGATCTCAATAACAAACAAAGCAATCAAAAGATTGAAAATTTCACATAACATCATAACATGTCAGAAAGTACAGATATTGATATATCTCTATGGTGGGTCAAAAGTCACTCACAGTGTTCAGCTTTCCTTTACTGGCATCTACAGGTGGTCGTCGCTGGTAGGCAAGCAGCAGTAAAGTGAGTGAGAAGCAGAAAACTTTATAAGAATGAGTGTAAACAAAAAACATATGGCATCATCTACCTTACAAAACTTCTTGAATGCTGGATAAACAACCTCATCATCTACAACCACTTCTGCATGCTTACGAACTAAGGCGATCCACTGCAAATATGGTACCAATAAGAACATCAATACAACAAAGGCCACGGAAAAATGCTGGTCTCCATCAGCACTAAATATCAGCTCGATAGATGCATCATTATCAAAATCCACACAAAAAAAAAAAAAAAAAAAAAAGGACAGAAATGGAACATGGGAAATTGAGGTGCAATTCACAGAGCAAAGAAAGGGTGAACCAGGTGGCCCGGAAATACAAAATATAATGATCTCTCTGTATAACTTGATAAATTTAAAGGAAACATCAACACAATAAGAGCTCCATCATGTAGGTTTCAAAGAAAAACCATACACCAATAAAAGCTCTAGCATGTAGATGGAAGCTACATTTACTTATCTATGTTTCCATATTACAGATAACAAAAACTTTCACAATAGATGTGAACAGAGGCGAGTCTAATTTATCTGGGGCATGCAATAGCTACAACAAACGCTCATTGAAATATCAGTGGATACATCTTTTGAGGATGGAAGACAAAAGAATAAAACAAAAAACCTGTGACCCTTTTCGCCATCTCTCTTTTGGAATAACTGGAAACATTTGAGGGTTGTACCGGTCTTCCTTTGCATCAAGAAAGCTACAAATTGTAAGGAAATGCATCAATTTACAGATGCAATGTATCAATCGAAGCATGAAATCACTATATGCAGAAACAATGCTAAGCACCTCAACTACCAAAGGCCTCCATCTACCTGTCCACAAAACTCCTCGAAGAAGCCATTAGATAGCTGTATATGTAGCTGAAGTTGTACAAAGGAACACAACTGCAGCACCAGGAAAAGAGAAACTTCATATATAATCAAGTTTTGCGAAAAATGGACAAAAAAAATCTTACGTGACTTCATAACAACTTTGAAGAACTAGTTCAAGCCAGGAAATGCATTTGTATAGATCAACAATAAGCATGTCTTTCTATATGGAAAAGAGAGAGACCAATTGATATGTAGCAATGACAATCTTACGCCCACATTTTAGTGCAAATGGATAACAAACTGAAAGTTAAAACTCTCTGATCATATTGAAATGGATCAAACTCAAAATTACATCAAAGAAGCAAACCATAAATAAGCAGCAGCTAGAATGGTTTGGATTGAAACTCATTTATGGAATGTGGAAATTTATATAAAAGGATGCCTTCTGGAAATTCAACTCGTTTAAAATTAGATGCTTATTAGAAACATAGAAGGAGAGTTACTTATCCTCAGAAGAAAATGGCACAATGGAAATAATTTGAGCTCTTCATCGAATAAGTATTGATTTAATAACTGTGTTGCTTGTAGCAAAGACAGCATACTGCTTAATGCTGCTGGTTTAAGAAAATGATTGTTTGCTCACCCAAAAGGAGGAGGATCAAAATCAGAGTTACTCGTCCTTAATGCAGAAGAAACTCTTAGCTTGCAATACGCATGACATAAAAATTGATTTATTCGAGTACAAAGGACACCAACCTATCGGAAAGGAGAACAAATCTTTGATTTGCTGGATCCTCAAGTGCTGCAGCAAACAACAATCTCTCCGCTTCAATCATACTCGACTCTCCCCACCCCACCTGTTAAACCACACGACATTCAAATAGAGTCAACTTATCATGATGGTTGAGTCACCACCGGCAACAAAGGAGGAAAAAGGCATGTTAGCGTTCAATGATAGACCTATTGTAGATCCACCTAGCAGCCAAAACCATCAAAAGAAAAGGCATCACTCAACTTAACTAATTTCGACCAAAATATCAGAACAAAAGAATACACAGAAACATCAAGTCTAGTGAAGATAGTTTCATTGAAGCTGCAGACAACCCATTGTATTTTGTTCCATTCTTCTCGTCTCCAGCAACTACGTGGACAGCTAAAAACAACAACTTTTGGGAGACAACGAAAAACCCATCAACCGAACTACAGATTCAAACTCAGGGAAGGCAAACTTCGAGCCGAAAATCGTCATGTCCGAGAGAAAAACTGAAAAACGAAGAGAACCCAAAAAAGGAAAAAAAAAAACTGAAAAAATCACGCATTTCCTCTGAATTCCAGGAATCACCTGAATGCTATTCCTCAACTGGCGACCATAGAAGAAGCGCGACCTCGTCGTCGACGCGTCGAACACGAACCCCGGCTCCGAGTGGATGTATATCGAGAAATTCGCCGCGTCCGCATTCTGCAGCAGAAAACGCACACCCCAAAAAAAAAAAAAAAAAAAACCGTCGGTTCCCGAACACAGCGCGGATAAAGGGATCGCGAAATCTCAAGAGATCAAGTCGGAAACCTCGAAGAAGCTGCCCCAGAGGAAATCGAGCGGGAGGTTGCGGCGGGCGAGGAAGAGGAAGGCGAGCTTGGGGGTGCCGGCGAAGCGCGATCCCGCGCGGCGGCGGACGTCGAGATGCGGAGACGTCGACGAGGAGGAGGAATAATAGTTAGGCGGGGAGTGGAGGCGGAAGAGGGCGAGGAGGCAGAGGGAGAGGGAGAGGAGGACGACCAGCTTCCAGCCGAGCCACAGCACGCGCCGGGCCGCCACGACTTGCGCGGACTTCTTCATCGCCGCCGCCGCCGCCGCCGACGTCCTCCTTCCTGCCAACAAAGCAGCGAACGCCATGAATCCCCCACCACAGAGCAGAGCAGAATACACAGAGAGAGAGAAACAGAGAGAGAGAGACTTACATTTGATTGCAGAGAGGCGGAGGACGAAGGAGATCATTTGGAGAGAGATGATGGAGGATTCGAAGCTCGCAGGGGTAGAGAGAGAGAGGGGGGAAGAGAGAGAAAGCTTGAAGCTTGGTTTGTCGTCGTCCTCGTCGTTCTCGTCGGGGCGAAAAGTGACGTGCAGAGTATGCAGAGGGGCGTTTTTTCAAGGGGGAGGGAAGACGACGCGGGTGCCCGAAACGACGCCGTGTATTATGGGGGTTTCGGTTTCGTTTCAGTTCACATTCATTCGCTGACGCCAAAACCCAAGCCTCCTATTTTATTATTATTTTTATAAAAAAAAATCTCTGTCTCTGTTTTAATAATCAAGTTGTCTCTCTCACTCTCTCTCTACCTGATAAAAATTAGAAAAAAATAAGAGAAAGGGAAGGAGGAACAGGAGAGGAGACGGCTTGGCAAGATCTTCCGATTTCGTGCATCTTTTTAATTAGTAGCAGAAAACAGATCATGTATGCGTTTGGAACGGGCGTGATCCTCTACGTAAGCTTGTCATTCTTTTTTGTTAGATTTGTCAAACGGGTGAGTCGACATCAATTCGAATATGATTCGACCCAAATAGACCTATTTAATTCATTTTGATAGATTTTTCATGCAATACAAATCTAATGAATCATATCTAACCCGACCCCATATGATCAAAACATTTTCACATTCAACTCAATTTATGAAAACGGTACTCAAACTAAAATGAAAATGCAGGGCGAGTGAGCGCGAGGTCAAGAGAGCAAAAGAGATTAAAAAGAAAGTCAGGTCAGATCTAAGTAAATTGTACAACCATTCATAACTCATTCACAGCTCATTTATGACCTATTTATTTACATCCGTTTGCTAATATAACCGGCACAAATATCAATTCAGCCCATCATATATTTGTTAAGAAATAAATTTTATGGCTCATTTTTTATAAGATTACTTTCCGCATAATTTCACCCTCTCTCTTTTGCTTGTTTAAGGGTAGAGTAATGGCTAAACAGCACCGTCCCGGCATGGTACAGGGACGTGCCAACAAGTAGGTGAGACCCAAACATGGGGCGTTTTGAACAAGAGTGGGAAAGGCATCAATGTCAGCAAGGCAAAGCGCGTCCGGTGAGGGGTCAACCTACTCTGCCTGTTTCTTGATCTTGGCTTTTCTTGGAGATGAAATCTTTGACCATTTCTCTCTCTCTCTCTCTCTCTCTCTCTCACCACCCAATTGCTCAGGACAAGACCCTCTTACAAGGTCAACAGCTTGATTTCCCAGTGACGTGACCCCAACCTGCATTACTGTAGACAACACGTTTGACACACAGAAACTGATGAGTCAGATTTTGATGCATTGACATTGAAACAGCACCTTATACAAAAGGGTGAAGGCAGGAATTCTGCTGGATAAGCAAGCAGAGCAACTTATACAAACTGTTTCTCAATAGAATATACGCTCGATACATCACAACCGCCGTATGGTAGCATCTCACGGACTGAAGGATATGATACAGGAGATAGCGATCTTTGCTTCACCAAACCCACAAGTCTTATTTCTCATCTCCAAGGAGTGCATCCCCACCTTCGGGATCTAAACGTTGGAGTCAAGACTCATGGCTAACGTGTTTGCATTCCCAAGTTAAACACCTACCACCACGCAATGCAATGCCTCCTTTTTGGTTGATGAAGTAATGGCATAGGAACCACTCTGCGAGGTAATATATGTCGGCGACCTAGCAGATCTCACCTGGTCCATATCTTCTTCTTCGTCGTCCGGGTCTTACGAAAGAATCTGGAATGTTGAGGTGGGTTTGTATCAGCAGAACAAAAGATTACAAGATAAAACTGGAGTCTCTTTAAGGGAAACATGACTCTCCTGACACTGGCAAATAACCAAATTCTAAGTGCTAGACACACCTTGGCATTTACATCTACTGGTGCGAGGTAACCAAGGACCGACTCCACCATGCACAGTCAAAGTGACTATTAAGCTCCGACCTTAACATTTTGGCGGTCCAAGATGACATTTAGGATCTTGCCGGGGACAAAGATCCTCTTCTTGATGGATTTTCCATCCAGATACTTGGAAAGTTTCTCATCTTTCGAAGCTAATCTGAAAGCATCCTCCTCAGAGCACCCTTCTTCAACCTGGATAGTACCCCTCGTCTTGCCGTTGATCTGAACTGGTAGCGTTATAGCTGACTCCTTCAAGTAATCGGGATTAGCCTGCCATTCAAAACCAGAACTAGGGAATGACTGGTGACTCGTAAGGGGAGGGTCTCACTCTATAGAGGGGCGGACCATCAAGCAATCACAGAGACGCGGGATAAGAAAGAGCCACACAAATAAAGATAATACATACCTTTGGAAAAGCTTCATAAGCCAATGAATGCGAGTGCCCTAGGCGGGACCAAAGCTCCTCTGCCATATGAGGAGAATATGGGGCAAGCAACAAAACAAATGCTTCTGCAACTGACACTGGCAGTTTTTCCCACTGAATGAAAGAGAAGGAAAGAAGATAGAGCACTGATCTCACAAAAACATAATACTATACTAGACACAGCTGAGAAAAAGGAAGAAGTAAATAAAGCAACATTGATAAGGTACTAGGGGCATTTCATTCAACAGAAGAAAAGCTACCTTATACGCAGCATTAATGAACTCCATCATTGCAGAAATTCCAGTGTTGAACCGCGTCCCTTCTATTTCCTCTGTCACCTGTAAAAGGTAGAGAACTTAAATTGACAGTACCATCATTCTTATGCTGTGTCATCGTTTACATGTCCATGCTGTGGTTGAATTCCCACAGGTCCTCATAAAGAAATTTAACCACTTCTAGTAATTCATTTGTCATTCAAAAACAAAGTATGCGTGTAAAATGGCAAGAACTTAGCTAACAAGCTAGAAACCAACAGGGCATTCTAATGAAATGACAGATGATGCAACAGAAGTAAGACCTTAGCAATACATTTATGCAGAGAACGAAGCTGTTCTAGACTTGGTTCTACATCTGTTGCCACCGTTCCCCCCTTGAATGTACCACTAGGTGATGGTGAACCAATAAGCAGCCTCCACGTTCTTGCCAGAAACCGATGAACACCCTCAATCCCATTCGTGCTCCAAGTTTTTGAGTCTCTGGAAGCCAAAGGAAACAATAGAAACTTGAGAACGCCTCATAATGATAGCAAGAGTTTAGATAATGTGATCTAGGGGGGAAACAGAAAACTGAAGGTATACCTAAATGGTCCCATGAACATCTCGTACAAGCGAAGAGAGTCCGCACCATACTCAAAAACAACATCATCAGGATTGACAACATTTCCCCTGCTCTTACTCATTTTGTAAGCACGTGATGTTAGACGAACATGAGGATTGTCCTTCAGTACGAAAAATTCCCCAGATTTTGTGACCTAAGCAAAGAAGGTGGTATTGCTTAATGCACAAGATAATGTCGTGATTTCTACCTGAAATGCCAAAGCTGATGCATGGAAGTGACTTACTTTTTCTTCAGTGACCACTTCTTGAGTATATTCACCCAATGAATCTGCAGCTTCTGCAGATACATAATTTCCATCAGCATCTTTGTATGCTGTATATTGGACCTGCCACACACACCATTTAGAAGAGCATTCACTGATGGAAGAAAATATGGACAAACAGTTATTACTGACCTCCCCAAGAATGATTCCCTGGTTTATAACACACTTGAAAGGCTCTTTCGTGGAAACAATACCAATGTCATACAGAACCTGAAACATATCCAGCAGATAAGTATGAGACCGAAGTAAATAATATCGGCTTAACACCACAGGCAGCCACATTCTGCCTAATAACATGCACGTGTTCCAAAACCTAAAAGCCTTTCCATACTAACTTCAACCAGCATAACTACCCAAGAGAGCGGACCCATGAAGATCTAGGCTAATAATTAGTTTTACTCTAAACTTTCCTCTTATGCTCTGTACAAGCCCAAGACTGCCCTAAGAACCACTTCCAACGAAAAAAAAACTATTGAAAATCATGATATGATGCTTTTGGTCAAGGTAATTTGGATTATTAAAGGGCTTAACCACATAAGCACATGTTTTAAATATAATCCTGATTCTCACCCATCGTTTCTTTCGTTAGTTAGTTAGTTAGCATTAGACAACCTAGCCAGAGACAAAGGCAAGAGACCCTCCAAACAAACCTTGTGCCAGAACCTGGCATAAAGTAAATGGAGTACAGCATGTTCAGCACCACCAACATACACATCAACTGGGCCCCAGTACCTGAGACAAGATGGTAGCATGAAATTTAACGTGGAGAGGCAAACATATAAGATGCATGATCCCTGCATTAGACCAATCAAAGAATATCAAACTGGTGGAAGAATATGAAGTGTAGAGGTTGATCTTACATTTCTTTCTCCTTAGAGACTAATTCTTTGGAATTTTTGGGATCCATAAATCTCAGATAATACCTGGTTGAAGAAGGAAATGCACAAAGTCAAATCCCAAAACTTTTATAAGACCATTTGATACCTGCACTTTACAAGTACAAAAAGTTGCTGTAGACCACACCAAAATAATTACCAGCAAGAACCAGCCCATTGCGGCATAGTGCTTGTTTCTCTTCTACCAATTTTTCCAGATGATTGATCCATGGTTTGAACCTAATGAGAAACTAAATTCAGCAGAATCCTAGTGGTATAAGCTGGGGAAAAAAATGTTTCACAGGCGAAATAAAATCGACTAGGTGACAGAAAACATACCCATGCCTCCGCCTTCGACAATGGTGGTTCCCCCGTACCCGTGGGTGTAAAGTCGTCTAACTCAGGAAGCAAAAGAGGCAGGTCTGTTTCGCTGAGTGGGACACTCTCACCAGTTTCATCAAAGAAAATGATAGGTATAGGTTCCCCCCAGTACCGTTGCCTAGCAAAAAGCCAATCCCGCAACTTGTAGTTCACCTGCAAAATTACAATTTTAAGCAAATACAGGTATTGCAATCTTTCATGGTCAATTTGAACCACCCCCAGCCCAACCCTTCCAATCACATGGAAAATGTATTAAATAAAGATAACACTGCACCTTCTTCTTCCCATTGCTAGTCTTCTCAGCCCATTCAGTGACTCTGGAAGCAGCTTCACCGCTCAGCAAACCATTGATGTCAAGCCCAGACATGGAGTCTGAGGAATTAATAATTATCCCTTCACCTGAGTAAGCCACCTTGGAATCAGGACTGCTTTCCCCATCAGGAGTCACGACCCAACGGATAGGGATGTCATACTTTAGAGCAAACTCATGATCCCGTGTATCATGTGCTGGTACAGCCATTATTGCTCCTGTACCATAACTACCAGGAGCAGAAAGTGTAGGTGATGCACATACTTTACGATGTGCTCTCTGGAAAGAGAACCAACTTGAAAACACAAGCAAACATGTCGACAAGAAGAAATGAAAGTCATAGAGACCACTTTCAAGAGAAATGCTTCCAATAATTTACTTTGGCAATAAGACATTCTCTAAATCTTCCAAAGAAGTGAAATTAAACAATCAACTAGTGATACATACCTCCCTAATACATAATCCGCAACCCATATGGGAATGGCTTCTCCATTAGCTGGGTTTACTGCGAAGCTACCACTAAAGACACCAGTTTTTTCCTTCTGAAGCTCAGTTCTCTCAAGGTCACTCTTTTTCAATGCTATGTCCTTGTATTCCTCAACCTATTACAGCAAAATACAAAGTTATTATTCTGCTTACCATTAAAAAGAAAGAAATATGAACTCAAAATAAGAAGACGATGAGCGTACATCACCACATTGGGCTTCAGAGACAAATGCTGACAACAAGGGATGCTCAGGTGCAACAACTAAGTACCTGCAAGAGAAAGGCACGGATGAATGCATGCCATAACCCAACCAAATTCAGTATGGAAGGGTTCCTGTACAGCTAATATGAGGAAGAAGAAGTTTTACGTTACTCCAAAGATTGTGTCAGGTCTGGTGGTGAAAACAGTTAGCTCTAGATTTCTTTCCATTTTATCACCATCAACAACACGGAACTTTAACTCAGCACCTTCTGATCTCCCTATCCAATTTCTTTGCATTTCTTTGACGCTTTCAGGCCATTCGAGGTCATCTAGATCTTCAAGAAGACGGTCAGCATATTCAGTAATCTTGAGCATCCATTGCCGCATTGGCTGCTTGTAATAAACAATGACACTGTAAAATTATAAAACCATTCAAAATAATGAAATCAAGAGTGTGACCAAGCTAAAGAAGGTCTTATCGTTTCCTAAATCTCAGTATATCATCGTTTACCTTTCTTATAACTGGATGGCCGCCACGCTCGCTCACACCATCTATCACCTCCTCATTAGCCAATACAGTACCAAGAGCAGGGCACCAATTTACTGGCACTTCAGCCTGAACAAGTAAACACCTGAACAATGAAAATTTCAAACAAATACTGAATATTCAGACAGAAGAAAGTGGTTTTAAGTACCTGATATGCCAATCCTCTCTTGAAAAGCTGAAGAAAAATCCACTGGGTCCACTTGTAATATTCTGGTTCTACTGTGGAAATTTCACGATCCCAATCATAGGAGAAGCCTAGTGATTTAAGCTGCAATTACAGTGCAAGTGCTTGAATGTAAGACCATAGCCCGCCACATACTAGAAGCTTAGAAACTGCTTTAAACAGTGTCAATGATGAAACTATAAAGTAGTAGCCACAAAAGTTTTCCTGCATCAGAAGGAAACAGAGAATATATATGAAGAAGCGTCTGCTAATGCTCTTACTTTCATTGATTGGATGCTCCATAAAAAGGTTTTACCTGTCGAGCCCTTCTTGTATATTCTTTCAGATTGATCAAGACTATCGTAGCTTTTCTGACTTCCACTAATAGTACCATACAGTCTAGAGATAACCAATCCACTTTCTAAGCTATGAAATCAAACAGCTAACACGCCTCTCAGATGATCAGACCCCTCTTTGCAGTTTTCTAGTACACGTGACAAAGAAGCCAAAAACAAAGTGTCCTCATGAGAGAAAAGAGGTCAAAAAAATATTTCAATGGCATGTCTAGACTCCAGATTCTTTCCTACACAATTCGAATCAAGACCAAGCTAACGCAGCTTTATTATGATCTCCTACAGTAAACAAGGAAGGTAGGTCACCTGGGTGCGAAATCGGTTAATGTTCCTCAAAGTTGTGATTTTCGGGTGGGTTCCAGTCTGCCAGACACATAAAGAAAGTCCTGTTACAAACCACTACATAACCGCAGCAGAATTTTTCAAAAAAAAAATGCATGTGACCACCAAGCCAAAATCAAAAAGAAAACCTCAATTGCGTACTGCTCAGCAGGCAATCCGAACGCATCCCATCCCATTGGGTGCAAAACATTGAAGCCTTGCATTCTCTTGAATCTAGCCAGAATATCAGTGGCAGTATATCCCAGGGGATGCCCAACGTGTAATCCCGCTCCACTGAATCGAAAACAATCCATTAATAAAAGTTAAAAAAAAAAAAATCTAACTTCCAAGAACACAACAAGAAAACCAAACAAAAAATGAATTCAGTCCCAATGGATAAACCTAAAATTATTGGACTGATCACAACCAACCCAGTTGCTCAAGACACTCAACTGAACTATGCTTCCCAATTCCCATCATTGGCCTAGTGAAGTTAGCAACTTTCCCATCACAATCACTCACTGACGACAACAACAACAAGATACTAGAGAGAGAGAGGGAGAGAGAGAGACCTGGGATAAGGGAACATGTCGAGGACATAGAACTTAGGCTTAGACGTGTCAATCTCATCTGGGGTTTTGAAAGTTTTGTTCTTTTCCCAGTGTTCTTGCCACTTGGGCTCAATCTCATGAAAAGGGTACGCTCTATTCACCGAAGGCTCTTGCTTCCGCTCCTGCTCTTGAACCTCAGCCAATTCACCGCCTACCCGACTCCTGATTCTTGCTCTGCCACAAGCATTCCCTCTACGTTTTGCACCATCGAAGTGAATACCCAAGAATTCGTTCTTGACGGTGCTTCTGGGGGTCAGTTTTCTGGGCAAGGACGGTCTCTGGCCCTGAGCAAAGAAGGGAAATGGAAGAGGCTGGCAAGGAGGCTGTGACAGCAGCGGGTTGTGCAAATATTGAGAGCCTGTATTCATTTTCTCTTGAGGGAGTGTGTTGGAAGCGAAGGAGGGGAGGGAGGGGATGGATGGAGGAAGGAATCAAGATAACGCAGACCAATCCAGTCGTTGATGGCAGGTAAAAAAGCCTTGCCGTTTTGTTTTATCTTCCGTTGTGGGTTCTGCTTTCACATTTTAAAGCCTCTCGCTCGAGCTTCAGCCGGGGGTGTGCAAAACCAACCGCAAGAACCACCCGGAGCCAGATCGGACTAGAACCAGTGATTCTCGATTTCAATATATTAAAATTAGCGGTACTAATCCGGTTCCTAATTCTAGGAGTGAAATTGTCTGCTTACCCATCCGGACTAGACCAGTAGCATATAAATATATTTTTAGATTTTAAGAAATTTTTCGACCAAAAAAATTAAGAAAATTAAAAATCTAAAAATCTCCAATCTGAAGCTCAATGCCCATTAATTGAGTACTCGTATGAATCGTCTTTATATCTCTCACTCATGACCTTGATTCTTAAACAATGTCCATCGACTTAAGACATTAATTCTTAACTTTTAATATAAGTCCAATCTTTTTGCTAATCTTGCAATTAAGAATAGGAAAGTTTTTTTTTTTACTTTTTTGCTTTACTTTGAAGCTTGATGGGACTAGCTCCATGACTCATTTGGGAATCAGCCTGACCGACGGTCTAGTTTTTAGGGGGGAACTAACAAACAATTCCTCAATTCAATTTTTCGAAATTGGTCCTTAGTGGGCAATTCTTGATTCTAAAGTGGAAATCGGTCCACTCGAATTATGCTCATCCCTAGCTTCAACTTCTTTTTTGGGCTGTGTTGTTTTGCGCTTGACATGATACGAGACAAACTG
This sequence comes from Eucalyptus caleyi, assembly GCA_014182885.2. Taxonomy (NCBI): domain Eukaryota; kingdom Viridiplantae; phylum Streptophyta; class Magnoliopsida; order Myrtales; family Myrtaceae; genus Eucalyptus; species Eucalyptus caleyi. The sequence goes on from CM024470.2 coordinate 54,258,327, forward strand.
CTTCTATCCCGGATGGAAGAGTAAAGACCTTAGGTGCCTCCTCCCCTTGGACATGATTAATGGTCGGGCCATGTACCGAGCCTAAATGTCCTTTATCTAGGCCCAACCATGATACAAGAAAATACTATGTTTTCTTAATAAGACGAGCTGAGTCGAGGCGGACCTGGTCGGGTCTAAATGGATGGAGCCGGGTTCGAGAAAGGATACGCTTGCCTAGGCCCGCCCAAATGAGCTTCCGGCCTTGGGCCCTACCCTCAGTCAAGAATTGAGGCCTTCTAATCTCAAATCAATACGCTTTTCTCTTTTGCTGACTTACCATTAAATTCCTGTCAATTGTCTGTTTTCTTCTCCTGGTTCTTCAAATTGTCCTTCCTTCTTTTCCCCCTCTTTTCCTCATTTTGTTTGTTTGTTTAAAGAGTGAGATATTTCTGACTTACTACATCTTGTAAACTTTGCGACTTGCACATTTTGACTTTTTAAGGCAAAATATCTAAAATAATTTCCAATATATAAAGATTAACATAAAAAGTGATGTGATTGTTTTCACAATAGAAAGTCCATAATACTGGTGACTTGTGGAACAAAGTTCACAAAGGATAGCCAAAACCAAAAGTTTTGGCTGTTTTACATTGTTTTTACTGATTTTTGGTCAGATTCATCGATGTTGACAGAGAACACGAAGAAATAATCTTATTTCAAGAGAAATTTGCAGTATCTCAAAGTAAATCATGATGACTGGCAATTAAAGTAGGCTTACAATAGGACTGCTAAAATGCCAAGATGAATAAAGCAAAGCAAGCATATATTCTGCTACCTTTCTACTGCATAAGCACTTATTGACAGAGGGAAACACTATTGATCTTTAGTCTCTTCAGGCCAAGCCAATATCATCCTCCTTAATATAGTCTATAATCCTGATCTGAGTAATATAGCATATGCTTCTCTACAGTTATAACTCAAACTTCCAGTTTGAGCTACATTTGATCCGGAGACAAAGACAAACCCAGGAAAAGGGATTTAGTCTATGCTGCTCGATACAATGTTCACAGAGGACAATCCATTCCAACAGCACACAGTGTTGGGGCTCGTGTTCATAAAGCATGCCTTTTCCCCCCCTCAGATGCCTCTCTAGCTACTACCTTCCTGACATAAGACTGATAGAAGAATGGGCTTCACAGAGGGAACCGATGTCCCGATCATCTCCAGTAGAAGAAAGTGTCGTCAGTGCCACCACTACCGACCTCATGGTTGGTCGAAGTCGAGGATTTTCTTGGGTGCATGCCTTAGCAATGGTGGCCATCTGCAATGCAAACACTTGAGAAAGCTTTTTGAGTATGTGGACAATCATTCTATTGAGATAGTTGAGTCCTCCAATTAAGCCTATGTCAAATTCCATGGAATACCTTTCTCCATTCCATACAATCAGCTAAAGAACTGTTTAGGAACTAGCTAACAGCTCATTTCCTAACAACTTAAATTTTTGGGACAAAAATGGTTCGTCTAACACTACCGAAGTACCTTATAAACTAAGTCCGGTGGGTAATCATCATCCAGCCTGGGGTCGACAAGTTTAAAGAGGCTATCTTTCGGATTAGGCTGGTTTAGAACATCCCCAAACTGCAAGACATTAGTTGTGTTCAGTGCAAGAAAAGCTGTTGGAATGGTTAGGACATTACCCCAGCTAGAATAGAAGAGAGAAATGAGGGCGTGAAGAAAAGAGGACCAACCAAAGCAACAAGTCCTTTTGCTTCTCTCGTAGTTCCATCCATCTTTACAACAGCTTGTTTAGCAGATATGAGTTCATAGAGCACAACCCCGAAAGCATATACATCTACTTTGGGGGATACGTCACCATATTTAGCATACCTGCACAAAAGCATTGCCGGTGAAACCCACTTCAACCTCAGAATCACAGAAATTTCAGTTAGCAACAGTGTTTGCAAATCTGGCATTGCGAATGTTTCTGATGAACATTAATAACTTGAAAGTATGTCTTACTCTGGCGACATATATCCAAAGGTACCCACAAGACGACTGTATGAAGAAGCACTTCCGTACTCAGTCAGTTTCGATAAACCGAAATCTGCAACCTGTAAACATAGATATGCTTCAATGGTAGAGAGAATTTCAAGTTACAAATCCACTTGGAAAAGAGCATTATCAATACCTTCCCCCGAAAGTCCCTGTCTATCAGAATGTTCGCCGATTTGATGTCTCTATGTATGTAGACCGGGACAGTGTTCTCGTGGATATACTCGAGTCCTCTTGCAGAATCCAGGGCAATGTTCATTCTAGCGGACCATGGCAATGGCTTCTTCTCTATTGAAGGGAACGAGGTTATAAGAAGAAAATGAAAAGTACAAGATGTGCGATCCAAATGAGTCTGGAGGATCGTCTTACCAGAGCCACGCAAATGTTGACATAAGCTCCCATTTTCAAGGAACTCGTAGACCAAGAACAAGGAACCTTCAATGCAGTACCCTATTAAGCGTACCTGTGAAATGTTTTGAGTGCGTATTATTGCAAAACGCTAAACATTCATCTTCGTGGAACATCACCATTCAAAATCAACCAGACCAGGAGCTTTTTCTGTATTTTCCTTATCACGGGCTCAAGTAATTATACTACTATCCACTGACTACGAGCGATTGAACTCTTGAAGCAAATATCTTAATGTTCATATGGTGATGTCAAGTTCATGTCGGATATTATATTTGAATGTCCACACATCCAGTAGCTAGAACAGAACATACACCGATGAGAGTGAAGTCTCTCAACCAGATAATCAGTACATGAGTTTCAAAGATTAATCCCATTTATTGACCTTAGATCCGCTTCAAATGGAACAGTAATTGACTAAGTTGCTATTTTTATCGTTGAATTACTCAAGGAGAAAGTGAGTGCAAAAACCCCCCATTTGGCAGGGAGACCAATTTCAAGGCACCATGTTCATGAAATGATCAATCGAAGGAAAACCTCCTACCAGGTTCAAGTGATGAACACGGGTCAGAACCTTCAATTCTGCGAGGAATTCCTTTGATGCATGCTTATCCATCTTCTTGATAGCAGTTTTCTGCATTTCAGCTTCACAAAATCAGCCTTTTCTCTTGAAAAAGAAAGGCAGGCAATGAGTGCCACATTCAAAATCCCTCTAGAAGAACTAAAAAATAAGTGATGGTAAAGTATCATAGGTTATTCACGAAAATCATGATGTATAACTTGTCAAAGAAGATTGGAACTTCAGCAGATGCGACCAGAAGCGTAACTAAAACCAGGAAGAGAGGAAGGAGCATAACCTATCCAGCACTTCAGTAGAGTTAGAAGCACAAGTTTCACTTAATGTTCTATCCGTGTTTACTCACACGTCTAACATCAGTGCTATCATCATCAGCTATCATTAAAGATCAGTCTCATGACTCTTGCCACTCTCAACTTGCCTGTTCTTTAATTTCCAGTCTGCTATTTTTGCTGAATTGTAATTTTATGCTTTTCAAAAGGCTTTTCAAAGTTTCTGCTACTTGTGATAATGATTAGGGAGCGAGCTACGAACCTCGCCTCTCAGTTCAGCATAGTAGACAGATCCAGAGCCACCTCTCCCTATAACATTAGTTGCGCTAAAGCCATTTGTAGCCTGGGCTAGCTCCTCATAATAGAACTCTACAGATCGGTAAACTGTGATACCTGAGAGCTTACGTGAAGCACCAGCATCAAGCTCCGATTCCGAAGTTTTTTCTTCTGAACCTGAATGCCCATGTCGTGCATAGTCAATGATCACACAAAGTTCAACGCTCACAAATGAGAAACCAAGACAAAGATGATCTATTTAGTAAAGTATCGTTTGCTGTTTCGAGTGACGACAAATTGGAGCCAGAATTAGTACCTTGTCCGTGTTCGAAATCGCTCTCATCAGATGCTTTCAAAAGAGTCATTGCCTCCATCACCTTCTCCATTCGATAGAAACCAGTGAAGAGACAAAAAGCAGCCAACGCAATTGCCGCTACCCCTGCAATTGATATACCGGTGATGGCTTTGCTGGAGATTCCTGATCAAAATTGGACCCATTGTTACTTGCAGGATAAATTAAGGCCTGTCTCGACATTGGACCTCAAGCAATTAGAGATGAAGGAACAATAAGGAAGCAATGCTCATAAATGATCCAACAACCTCGTCTGCAAAACAGAGAACAGGAGCTTCAGATTATCCATGAGAAACTAAGGAAACATCGCAATGAAGCTCTAAATTCACTCTCTCACACTCTGCGACACTATGACTCACCTTAACTTCAACGGCGGATAGTTCCCACTTGGATCTGCAACATTCATGCGAAGCAATGTCAGGAACAACTTAATGAGTAACTGAGGATGACAAAACCAAAGCCTTAATAAAGAGGAGAATCCTATTATCTCTAAGCTTTTTCTTGCTTCGAGTTCTATAGGCATCAGCAATCAAACATTCTTCACTTCCCGACATCATTTTCATTTTGGTGAATCATATACTGGGCATAGGCTACATGTCACAAATGTTAAAAGTCTTCCAAAGAAAAAGCAGTGACCATTTCTAGGACTAATTGTTGGGAGCCATGTTCAAGGGTTCAGCTGAGCTTTTCCAATGTCAAACCCAAAAAGCCCCAAGCTTCTCTCAGTCAGCTTATATAATATATATGTTGATGGCCATGTGTTTCATTCAACATATAAGGAAGAGGAAATGTTGCAGACCAAAGGGCATGTCACCATTAGAATGCTTATCAGGAATTCATGAGACTTAAACCGTGTTGCTTTTCTCAGGCGCTTCCCTTGCATGCACACTCAGTTATTACCCACATTGTTCGATCGCTTGGACATCACGTGAGACGCACGACCAAACAGCCGGGACGAATTAGGCACACACATGCCTGGTCCACCAGACGCTCTCCAATCTATAAGATGTTACCTGTTTTCCATCCATTGAACAATATCACTTTCTACAGCAGCTGTCAAGTCTTTTTATGGGAAATGATATCCGATGATTGTCTTGATTGAATTGAATTTTACCGTATATCCATGAATAATACGAATACTTTCATAATTGAAAAGATCAAATAAAGGTACGACCTTTAGCCGGCACAAACACCAGCCCGGTCCCTCCACTGAAGTTCGAACCCGGGTTGTACAGCTCCAGCAACCGGGCGGGCAGGCCCGACTCCGCCGCCAACCCCGACAAGTTGTCCCCCGGCCGGAGTGGATACGTCATGAACGCCCCGTAGCTCCCGGACACGCGACGGTCCCCGCACGTGCAGTTCACCGTCACGTTGATCGTCGCACCGTCCGGTATCCGGTTGGGGTCATACTCGTTGACCTGGACCATCCACTCCAGGGTCGTCAGATTGGAGTACCTGAACCTCGCGACCTCCTCGTACGTGTCGTCCGACTGGAACACGTACGTGAAGGTGTGGCCGAGGAAGTCGCCGTTCAGGCAGCCGCAGGCGAAGGGCACGTTGACCCGCGTCCCGACGTCGACAACGTCCCCGCCGGAGACGCCCGGGTTGTAGCGCTGCACCTCGGGGACTGGCCTGTTGAAGAGGGTGCTGATGTAAGTGAGGTTCGACGCCTCCCACACGTAGTACGAGGCGACGGCCAGCTCGCAGCCATGTCTGCACCTGGCCTCAGCTCCGAAACAGACGATGGAGACGAGCTGGAAGGCTAGTATCGCGAACCGGGTCGCCGTGGTTTCGACCAGTGATCGTGCTTCGATCATCTTCGCGGAGCGAGGGAAGCTTTGAGCTCAGGGGGCGGCAGCATTGGAGTTGGGGTGAGTCGACTGATTTGAGATCAGTTGACCCGTGAGGATTGGAGGTCCTAGGAATCAGCAGGTTTAAAAATGTTGAAAGCCCAATGCACATCCGGACATGCTTCGACCAGTCAACATTTTGGAAATTCACTGTTCATCCGGGTCACTGTTCATCTTCTTTCCTGTTCATTTTCATCTTCCCCGCCTGAGAGTCAAGCTTCTTTAGCAGCCACTACCGCCACCTGGGGGTTGTGCATCCCCAGTGACCATCGCCTGGGTCTACACAACCTCAGGCCGCCAGATTTAGCCATCTGAAGGCAAGATTTGGCCGTTCGGCAGCAAAATTTGGCCTCCGAGACCTCAAGCGGCCAACTGTCTAGTAGTTGGCTAACAATTAGCTAACCGCGGATTTGATTTTTAGACTAAAAAAAAACGATAAAAAATAATAAAATTACATTATAAATGTGAGTTTTGCCAAATGATATTTACGTTAAAACTACTTTTCAATATTATTTAATATTACAATTTATCAAAGTAGCATTTCAGAAAAAGATATTTGCATTTTCCCAAATCATTTCTTCAAAACTGAATCAAACGGCCCAAATGTAAGAACAGGAACCGTGGGACATTGCAATGACTGATAACATCCAAGATGATGCATCTAATGTTGTTTTAATAATCTTCCTGGCATGCATTATGAAGAATAACCTGCTTTAATTTTTGTTGGAATCAAAAAATAATGGCAACTATGGAAATTTGGAACGAGGCACAAGTTGGAGGAGAATACTTTTCTGGTGGCATCTGCCCATATGCAACATTCACTCTCTATCTTTATATATTAGCATAATACCTATGAAAACATCTAGGAATAATTGGCTCTTAGTCTGTTCCAGTGGAACCGGTAATTCACACAGCAAACAAAAAGATGAGCGGTAAAAAAGAGCAAAAGGAGCAACCTCCCTCCCCAGAGCAAGGTTGTCTTTTTCAACCAGTTGTGGTGCCTTTCTCCCTCTTTTCTGTCCGATCTTGTTTCCTTTCCATTATTTAATGTGTTTAATTTATCCTTTTGACTCTCCAACCCCTACTCCCTCTTCCCACTCATCTCTAGGTCCATCTCCATGTCACTCTGGTTTTTTATTGCATTTGGTGCAGGAACCCACTTCAGATTCCCCCAGTTGCATCACCCCCACATTTAAAAAGAAGACCGGGTCCTCGTTTTATGGGGGGTGCACGTGACGAATTTTAATTCATGGGCAGGAACATAGCGACAAAAGAATGAAGGGAGAAAGAAAGGAAAGAGGGAGTGGGGAGTGTTCTGTTCTTGCACTTGGGGATAGGAAAAATATATATTATATATAATCAACCAATCCAATCCAGTCGGTCTGGTTCTCATCTTGGAATCAGGAGCTGGATCGACCGGCCACTGATTCCAAGAATAGGAATTGGGAACTGAACCACCCTATTTGGGAACCACCTAAAATCAGTCGGTTCAGTCTAATTCGGGCTATTTTCAGTTCAAACAATCCCGTTGCACACCCCTGAAAACTTCCCACACCTAACACAAGTCTTCAAGCACTCCTTCTAGCTACATTAAAATGAAACAACAAAAGTCCACAAAGCTTAAAGAAAAGGCACACAAACGATAAATGAGACAAAGACACGAAGTCTTTGCTCCTTCTGATGATGAAGAAACCTCAGGCTCTTTGACCAAAAAACAAACAAGACCACCCATTTTCCATATGAAAGTATTAACTCCTTGTTGAATGGTGAAGGGTCTACCCAAACGTAGCCCATCATAAATCATGATGATTTCCTTTTATCTTCAATCTTCTCGTCCACCATAAATCAAGACACAAGTCATGAAAGTGCTCAAATCCAACAATCGGTTTTATATTATTCTAACATTCATACGATAATTCAGTCGTATAGACCCAATGGTGGCATGGGAGATTCCTTCAACTTATGTCATGATACTAAGAATGTAAGTGGGGCAATCAAAGGCCTCTGCTACAACTTTTTTGTGTCGTGATTCTGCTCACCACATTTCTTTTTAATTGCATTGAGGATGTTATAAAACAATCCCTCTATCGATAGGATAGGATTATGAAAAACACATTACAATATTTAGTAGACGGCCAAAGCATTGAATGTTTGGGAAAATTAGGATTTGTCGATTAGTTAAGCATCTGGTTTTCGTTCTTCAATTAATGCATCACATGATTCGCAAAATGAATTATTCTACTTATGTTCAACTCCACCAAATGATGTTTTGCTAATTAGGGCATGATAAGAGCGAGGCTAAAATCTTTGTACCGATTGATGAAGAACAAATCATGGGCTCGATACCAAACCATGAAGAATGAAAAACTGGTAGAACGATATGTTTGAGATTGTAGAGAGTGACATTCAAATTTCGTTGTGTCAAAGGCTTCTCTTCCATCCTGCAATCGATTGCTCGGAAACTAATGGATGAAGAAGACCAAGCCGAGCTGCAAATGGCATCCCTCTGTAAAAGGTTTTTGGAAAACTGTGGTCAGTAAAGCACATTGGGTTTATGGATGGTGTGGTATCAAAGAAAAATTGAAGGAATGTAGACTCACTCTCTTTGGTCAGCTGCACAAATGCCCTACTGATAACTTCCAAGCTATCCAAAACACCAAGAGAAGAGGCTGGATAATTGAAAATGTAGCATTTACCCAAATGGAACAAGGCACACTTTGGTTTTACCTTCGATTCTGAGGCTGCCAAAAATAGTGTTTTGTAGATAGGGCCTTAGTCCTTTGCTAATCATCTGATATTGCTGAAGTCAAGAGAACCAAACACCCTTCCTCATTGGTATGAGTTTAGCTCTTGCACTTTTTCACTTTGAATCCATGGGCTCTCTCCTCGAATGGATTTCAGAGGAAGCGGTCCGCCAAGCTGCAAGTAACATTGGCTTTGTTTCTGATGCTAAGGTTGAAGCTGAGGGTTTTGCCTCTAGTAAAATAGGGAGGGCGAGAGTTACTCTAGATCATTCATCCCCATTATTGTCCCTTCTGGATGTAGTTCTATGGAAGAAGGGACGACGAAAATATTGAGAACGAATTCATCCCAGAAACTCCAGTGCATTTGGGGCAAATTGTGCCTAATGACAGAGGTGAATCCAGCCCATAAAAGCAGCCAAAACAACAGTCAGAAAGAAGAGGAAAAGCCACTGGATTACAAATGAAGTTTCTATGTTGGAATTCTAAAAGATTTGGCACACCCCTGACGATTTAAGCCATTAAAGCCCTCATGACTCAAGAGAGACCTAGTATGCTTCATCCATTCACTAGCGAGGAAAAGGATGTCAAGTTTGAAATTTTAATGAGGAAAAAAGAAGGATATCAATGTTCTGTTTTTATTTTTTTTTCATTTTCTTTCGTCATTGTATCCAAACATTGAAGAAGAAACATCTTTCTTATTTAATGAACAGAGTCAATCGCCGCGGCCTTTCTCCGCCTCACCGTCCTCAAACTTGAATGCATACTTCGACAATAAGCCAAACAATGTGACACGTTTCTGCTTTTATATTTTAACATAGTCTAACTCGTTGGTTTGTCCATAATGTTAGCAATAGAGACTAGTAGTCTCCCACAATCGACTTTGATGGCTGGAATCCCAAAAGTGCAAAATAAACACATGATCCAGACATTTGCCTTCCATTTTAGCGGCACCTCAGTTAACATCGATAGAGCCCTGAACGATGAACAGAGTGCTCTAAAGTTTTTTGGCATGTAATTGTACAATTACATATGAGAAAAGATTTTACACCCAGATTTTTCTACAAATTCAAATTACTAAGCAATAGGCATCACTGTGCCTTCTTTGACATTGTTACAGTCACGGTTACGGATCAAACCATAATGTCCAAATATGATGTTTGCAATTACCTTTCATCTGAGAAGCAATTTTCACTCAATTTTTGAGGAATAAATGATTAAGTGCTGCTCCAACATAAACAACTTCAGCTGCTTCAATGCAGACTACTCTTGCACTAACTCATCACAATTGGTCTCATGACCAACAATGAAAATATATTATCATCCCAATTGATCTCATGATATATTCATCAGATATTTGCTTCTATAAGAAGATAACCAAATCGAATACCATGTTCTCGTGCAAGATTTCAAATCAAATAGAAGTTATGTGGTTCATTGAAGAGAAAAAGCCATGTGCTGTAGCACCTTAGTGGATCGATCAGCCATCATCAGAATGGAAATGTTCTTCTCATCCACAGCAAATTCATGCTGTGTAGGAAGGTGTCCTAAGATTTTTCCAGATTTCATCACCTGATGCTACGGACCCACGAAAGGCAAGAACAAACAGGACAGAGACAGAAATATTAGCCGCAGAATCCAACTCGTCCTGTACCCTTAAACCAGCAAAATAAGAACCAAAGGCACATTGGGACAAGTGTTCAATGGTGTCGCTGAATCTATAGCTTGGGGTGTAGGGTATTTGGATTCTAACGGATTCAGAAAAAGATCCAAGAGAATGGAAATATCAAAAATCATCCTCAAAATCCAAAGAGTTCGTTAAAGAAATGCTTCTGAAGAGATGGGGATTGCAGATTAAGATGATTGATAATGTGAATTCAAAAAGGGTAGTCCAGAAAAAAACGAAACTTCACATGAATCACTGACGGATTCAGAAGCTACTCAGTTTAGCATCACTCGATAGACATCTCAGATCAAGTGTTGGATTATCTATATTTTTGCTTCATCCCCATCTTCTAACAGTGAAATCATGTCACGCAAAACCAAACAAACAACCCGCAGACTTTGCAAAGACGGCACCTTTATCAAGTCGTAACCAAAAACCAAGTCGAAAATCGAAGAAACAATCATAAAAACGACATCTTTATCGGGAGAAGAAGTGGGAGCTACTCAGTGGTGGCGATAAAAGCATTAGGTTCGATTCTGCCAGCGTTCCGTCTTCAACTTGCAAGTCAGAAGAGGGAGCTTGGTATCCTCATCGTAACTCCACTTCCAGTGAAAACAAAATCAGATCGAATCGAAATAGCACAATCTACTGATAACTTATCTATACTCTACGAATTTTCAGCAGAGAGACAGAGAGAGGCTCGGTTCAGCGGGGTCGTCGACACACAAAGCCATCTCGAGAACGAGAAAGCCCTGCATTCCGGTCTGTTGAGCTTGAATTTATGGAGTCGTCATCGCCATCTCTCCCTTCTTGCCCCTCTTACGAAAACAAGCAAACAAAGCAAAGAGAGAGAACTGGACTTACCAGAAATCAAAGCACCATGAGAAAAACCAAATCTTGAAGAACTCTCAAGAGGCGACGACTCTCGGATGGAGGGATGGATATACTATTGTTAATGGAAACTAAAATCTAAGAATTAAGTGATCATTTAAAGCATCGTTTTTGTGGCGAACCCAATAGCCATAGTAGGGGTTATGGCAGTTTTACGGAATGATTTGCCACTATTGAGTCAATGACGATAGTAACGGGCATGGCTACACGAGGAAATCCAATGGCCGATTAGATTACCTCGTGCTGGCCACCGGCAAGTCCTCCCAGCAAGAGAAGAACCACGCTCGAGCCCCTCTTTACAAGACATGTTCATTGCTCTTAATCGACCCATTTTTCAGTGCAAAATGCATGTCAATCGTCTCCTTTAGCATTAAATTCGATGGAGAGCCACTGCCTTATTTCCAACCCTCAAGAGGTATTTGACAAGGCAATCCACTATATCCCTCTCTGTTTATTCCGGTAAAAAGGTGTAATTGCAAATATAAACCACTTAATGTTTGTGGATGATTCAATCTTTTTCCCCTATGGAAAGTTTAGTGAAAGTTAAATATTGCTGCAGTTTTGAATCAGTTTTTGTTATGCTTCTCGCCAGGCTATTAATTTGAATAAGTCATGGATGTTTTTTTGGTAGGGGTTCTGAATAGGAATCGTTCTCAGTCATGGAGAACTCTAAAATAGAGCTTTTTGAAAATTGGAGCTTAACTAGAAGGAACAATGGTGGTGCATTTGCATGTGCACGCAAAGATAGCTCCAAACAACTGGTTGATGGCTTCGGTGATCAATCAAGGCGGCTTTCGCAACACAAACTGAATCACAAGCTCTCGTGGAAACCCTAGTGCACTTTTATCCTCGATTTGGTGACTCCTTTGAACTAGAGTCAGATTGTTTTGATCTGATAAGCAGCCTCAAAAGCTCAGCAGCACAGATCAGTTGGAACGTTCGTGCACTTATCAGTAGTTAAGACCAAGAGCTCTTAACGTTTACACGAATTCTAAACGAGCTGATATTAATAGAGAGTCCAATAAAGTAGTAGATTGGATTCCGAAAGATCAAAGAGAAAATATTGTCAAAATGAATGAAAATGATATTCCTGACCCACCCCCCAAAGAAAAGGAATCAACCAACAAAATTTAAGAAAGAAACTAAATAATCAAAGACATGGGCTTTGATGCTGGAGAAAACATTAGCTTCTCAAGTTATGCCAGCGCAACAAATTGGAAGAATAGGTGAAAAAGGAGCCAATCTTGAATAGGTGAAAAAGTCAAGCACGAGTAGCTCACAAGTAGCTTGAGTTGCTTGCACCCTTAGCATAGGCAAAATCTGGAGGGAAGCCTGGTTATATTATTCAGGTGCCAAGGCAATGTCTCAGCTATGCTTCCTCATCCTTGAACCGCGTATGACACAAAAACTTTCAGGGACATTGGTTTGAGATAATTACCTATACACGTAGTTTACCATGATGCCAGCACTCTGACACTGTCCTTTCTCCCACCGATCTGCCATCCAATTTATTCTTTCAACCATCTGCTCCCAATCGAGGAAAAAATAAGGAAAGAGCAAGTTAATAGAGAATTTTGCATGTTTATATTTCTAGATCATTTAGAAGTTTTAACTTTCGTTACGAAAGATTTAAGTTTGAACAGTTTACCGCTCCATTTTGCAAGTGAAAATTGGCCACTGAGTCTAATGCTTTGCCTCTCTTTTTCTCTTGCAAAAGGTACCTGCAGTCATTTGACCAAGTTTCATAAATTTTGTAGGCAAATGCCACTATTATCTGCACAGCAAATGAAATTGAATGGCAAATAATAGCACTTCACCCAACACCAGAACTCGACTCGTTGTTACATTTTGCAAATCACTATTGTTCAGCAATACTTGTGATCTTGTTTTCCACCATAGAATCGATTTTACTAACACACCAGGCACACACTCAAGTTTGGAGAGAAAAATATTTACCTGGCACAGAGCCGCATCAGAGGAGGCTTCAATACTGAAAGCATTTCAGGTGAGTTGGTCCATGTGTAGTCATTTGTGGTCAGCAAATTAAACATTACTTCCATGCCATTTGTCATTGCTTTGTATTCCCTGCAACCCAACCCAAAGAGTTGACCTTGTGATGCACAACAATTTATATGAACATAGAAGAGAAACAGACCAAGAACAGCTATTTATTCTGAAAAGGACATTACCAATCATAATTCAGCAAAAAGATCTCAGATAAGCAACTAAAATGCTCACAAAACAACAAAGAAAACACTAAATAATTTTTATCAGGAACAGACCAAAACTAGCAACAACTATATCCATGAGAAAAAGAGATTTCTGTAGATCATACAAGCCCTCCCAAACATTAGTCCTTTACAAATAGCGCAGAGCTACAGTAGACTAATTAACTAAATATTGGCAATCAAGAGGCAGATAGTCACTTAACCATGGAGGAACTCCAAGGTTTAAATCTTCCTATTTTCTACTGTTGCATAACATGTCAGGTATTAAGTAAATGATGAATCGAAATCTTAATTGAAAAAAAAAGATGGCATCCTCAATCAATACCTGCTTAAGTGCATAGACATTGGTCCATCTTCTAGTCTAAAATCTCAAGTTCTGGGTCAATTTACCATTGTATAAAATGGTACTTATGGGACATAAGTCATGAGATAAGCTCCTCGAAGCTGTTTTAAACATTGACAATCTATACTGAGGACCAACCCACATGTTTGATCCATAAGATCCATTATACAAGAAAAATTGATGGATCAATTCCACACATCGCACTTCCAAACACTGCTTAAGGTAACTAGATGATGACAGAGACATGATGTTTCATCATCAATGCAAAATGATCAGAGGAAGCTCAAGAAGATTACACTCAAAGTTTCATGAACTGGGAATTGAGTGCACCAAAAGCTTATGACATGATAAAGGAATAGGCTTACTCAGACAAGTTCGAGAGCGCCCTGTCCTCTACTACCGGATACAGTACTCCAACAGCTCTTCCATATCTCCTCAATCTTCTTATCTCCTCATCTTTGGCACCTCCTAGTAACCCTCCACAGACTGCAGAACACTCCGCCATTTCTCCAAATTTCTTCTCTTGAACAAAGTCAACCGAGTTTGGACCACCTTCAAGATCCAAGAACTGCCCAGCAGCCATTCCAGTGAATCCCACAGATCAGGCAATCTCCGCTATCACTCGGAGGAGGCAAGGCTCTGGCATGAGGTCAGATGGTGTCTGTGAGACTATGTGACGGAAGCCGAGAGGAAACAGCGCATCTCCAGCTAGGATTGCCATGTCAACACCGTATACGGTGTGGCTCGATGGCTGGCCCCTGCATGATGGATCATCATCCATGCAGGGGAGATCATCATGAATGAGTGAAGCTGCGTGAACCTGTAATCATCAAATATGGATTGTTGAATGACCATGACATCAGAGATCAAATACTTTTTCAGAGCAGAAGAATTTGACATAATCTGAGACAGAAAGGAGGTTCTCTCAAAAATCAGCTAATGTCTCACTAAAATTTTAAATGCTTGGTGGAGTCCTAATTTGTTGATAAGATCTAGCCCTTAGACTGTAAACGTTTACTGGGCAAACGCATCTTTATTAATTCTACCCAGAAAACTAATGCTTCAATGACTACTGAACTAAACTATACTTGGGAGTGAAAAATGCAGTGACCTTATTCTCGAGGCCTAATCACAGTAGAGCCTTTGCTTCAGCCTGATTCGATACACCATTGAAAGAACCAGCTAGTGACCTTATTCTCAGAGTCGAATAGGAAAAATGCAGCTACATAGAAGAGCTTGTATCTCCACTGATGCACCTGACCAAGCTGGAGGCCTGTCTCCATTTTTTGTCGACAGTATTATCAGCAACTCAATGTTGAGTGATATATTATCTCTAGGAGGATATAAATCAGACAAAACACCAAGAGGGTTGATGATTATCAAACCAAAGGGGGATGGACTTTTCATTTCGTTACCAATACCTACATAAGGCATCAAAATGCACCTGAGGTTGAGTATTTTTCTCCATGCAGAGGTACTCTGAGCCTTGTTCATCTCCTTACTTAAGACGCCGTGTTCTGTAATATTTATCAGGATCCAGGCAACAAAGTGTTTGGTTTGGTTGTGACTTAGGAGGCATGCGCTAAATCATCTTGAATGTTTCAAGCTTTCATCATTCTATGTTGCTTCTCAAGAAGGTGTCAAATTATAAAGATGATGAAAACTCAGCCATAAGTGATCGCCCTCTACATTTGGCTGACATGATGCCAACACGTCAAGCCGATGTTAAAATCCAAAAACTAAGAAAGCAGTGAACTTTTCTCAAAGTTGTAAAAAGGAAAAGGAAAAAAACTTTCATTTACCAGTAGCATTTTTCACATCCAAAAACTAAGAAAGCAGTGAACTTTTCTCAAAGTGGTAAAAAGGAAAAAGAAAAAGACTTCCAATTAGCATTAGCATTTTTCACATTCCCATCTGACCAAAAATTACAGGGACCACAAAAAGCTTTTCTTGTTCCTCACTGTTCCAACTCTGAAAACTTAAAAGGAGTGCAAAAACATATACCTACACTGTACAGAGTATAATTAGGCCAAGTCATCTCCGGAGTTGACAAAACTTGGGACTTAGCTTTTCCACTTCTGCTGAGAGAGACTCATTTCCCTCACAAGCCTCTTTGGGTAAGTCGAGCCCCATGGATTGTGCTTGCATGTGATGCAGAGGGTATAATCAGGTCAAGTCACCTCTGGAGTAGTTGAAACTTGGAACTTAGCTTTTCCACTTCAGCCAAGAGAGATGCATTTCCTTCACAAGCCTCTTTAAGTACTTCAAGCCTTCCGTGGACAGTGCTCGCTTGCGATGCACCCTCCTCTTGTGCAGTCATTTTGGATGGGGATGAATTCTTGTATTGGATGAGATCCATCATCATTCCCTGCGGTAACAAATCCCAACAAGAAGTCAAATTCAATCTACAAGTTTCAATAGAACGATCACGTACATGCCTCTTCCTAAACAGAGGGATTCGGGTAAAAAAAGCAGCCATGATCTACATTGCCTATACACATTTGTTGGAAAAAATGTATCTCCTGAACCCCACCACACCCCCTTCCTCATAATTTTATCTAGAACAAATCAGATAGTGAGTGTATGATCTTTTTACAAAATCCCAACCTTTCCACAATGGTGGCCCTGAATGATAACTATCATACATAGCCATCCAGCAGCAAGAGACCACCCTAAAATTACTCCCTTTCACACAAGAAAAGAAGAGTAACCGGTAGATTGAACAAAGCATTCGATAGTTACATCCACATTTTACAAGACTGCTTAAAATTCAACTGCTCAACAGAATTGCATACCTCATGTTGTTGCTTCCGGGAGCAATACCGCAACAAGGACTTCACTAACTTATTTCGTAGCAAAACACGATCTTTTGCATGATCAAGGAAAATGAAAGAGGAGATATGGTGCAGGACAAGCGTTAATGCTAGTGATCCTCTAGCAGCGGCTCTTTCAAGTGCTCCAGAAACCCATGACTTCACATATGCTTCTAAGATGTGTTCATCATCCTGCAAATGAAAAGACATGAAACTCATTAACAACCTTACTACAAGTCTCTAAGCATTTACACAAGATCCTCAGTGAAGTCATTCCTCGGAAATGGTGTATTGTGAATGGAACAACAGCTTCTGAGATTTGAGAACTACCAAAGCAGGAAAAAAGCATTTACCCAGAGATAACATCTACCCTACATCTAGAGTTCATAAAATATCCAGCTTGTCAAAGAAATTTTACACTTTTCTGGTGTGCCAAAGAAAAAACGGAAAGTATGGCACAACTGCATAAAGTAAGATTCTTGAACAAGAGAAATACTTGTGATGGCAAGCAGCCACTTCAGAACATAATGGTTCAAAAGTGTAACAAAAACCCTGAAGGCATTAAGTGAATGGAGACCACATATAACATGGACCATTAGAATTCCGTAATTAAGTGATATAGTATATACTTTAGAATCCCCTCTCACATGCAAGCTGCAACGAAGAACAAAAAGACAACCATCCTACACATGAAGTAGATATCAAAAGATGTAGAATGGAAGATAATTTTCTTGCTCCTGGATGGAAGAACAGGGAATGACATAATAGAAAACCAACCATGAAATGAAATATTAGATGAGACATAAAGGATATAAATTAGGCAGAAAGTTCAACCCAAAGATTTAATCTAACAAATGGAGGAGAAAATACGTAAATAAGAACCACTGACCCCATTTTGAGTAATATGGGTGATATATTTACTTTAAGAAAAACAAACCAATACCACAGTTCCACTGCTTGAACAAGTATGTTCATGATGTTTGAACAAACAAACAACAAAAGAAGAGAACAAGTATTTTCAGGAACAATACCTCAGGAGGTTCGAGATAACCTTCAGCAGTGGCTAGGCACTTATCTAAAGGAGGCAGAAGATCCAGAACCCGAGCATTAGACAGTGCATTCCATGCAGCAAGTCTTACAGAAACTTCCACATGACGGTGGAGGTACAGCGCGACTTGACGACCATACAGCAGATCACCATAGGATATTGCAGCAAACTGCTCGACAAAAGCTTCAATAAATGTTGAGTAACTATCATGAATTTCTGATCCATATTTTAACAATCCCCATTTATTTGCGCTACCCATTTCAGGCTCATCTTTCAGAGTATGTCTAGTGCTTCTACTTATAATTTCTTGATCAAGAAGCTGTCCAAAGAGTTCTTGTAAAGCTTCATAAACATCTCTACTTCTCTGCTCTTCAATCACAGACAACCCAACAAGTAAGATCATGGACAAGGAGTGAAATTTCCAAACTAGTGACACGTGTTGAGCAGGTGAAGTGATATCTGTGCATCCCGAATGAGACATTGCCTCCACGCCTAATAGAAAGAACATTCCAGCTTTAGCAACTTCAGATAGATCATCATGATCCTGAACAAGATTAATGACACCAGAAACTTTCTGATTTGTACTGTGCAAGCCATCCCCTAATGAACTGATTGGGCTGATGAACCAATGCATGGGAAGTGGCAGTCTCTGGTAAGCCCACTCCATAGTCAGATTATCACAAGGAGGATGTTCCTCTTTCTCATCTGACATGTCCATATCCTCATGAATGGTTTCAAGAGAAAAACTACTATTTTGATTTGCTTTATGCATGGTACTCTCGCTGCCTTCTATGGAACTTGCCTTTTTCTTTGCACACAACCATCTCTTTCTAAAATGGGAAGACAATAATTTGCTAATATGATGTAGGTCCTCTTCACTATACTCCCACGTCAGAGATCTCCTGCTAAGAGAAAAAAAGTGCTGAATACATATATTCAAGCACTTTAGAACAGGGACTTGAAACAGAAAGTCAAATGCCTTCTCCACAACAACCCTATCCCTTGGGCCAGCAGTCAAACAAGCTCCTAAGGCACCATTAACTCTATGCAAAACAATGGCTTGGCCCTCACTGAAGGCTATATGCTCAACTGACACCACTGGAACAGTTCCAAGCAAGTACACAAGAAGACCTGCATCTTTTTGTGCCAAAAGGACACGTGTTGACCAATATCCTCCATGAGAAGCACCCCATCCGACCCCTACTCCTGGAGCAGGACCTCCTCTTCCAAACGTCTCTATGGACTGGATTGAGTGCCATTCAGAAGCAATTACATTTAAAAGGACGTCAAGCACTTTCTGTAGATCAAGAAGAGAACCCTTGAGCAAACCATCCTCAAGAATTTTCTCTTCTGCTGAGATGGAAAGTCCTTTTGTTGGAGGACTAGACATTCCAGCCTTGGCTAACTGAATCAAGCGATCAATTTCAACCATCAACTGCACAAATCCATGGAGACAGCACACAGAAGCCAAAGAGGTTCCACTTTTGCTTTTAAGTCTCAAATGAGACAACTTTTCAATGAACGATCCAACTCTTGCAGAATCTGTTCCATTATCTATGCTGCCATTCAAAGAGCTAAAGAATCCTTGCCGAATAATCTCTAAACCAATTTTTGGTACAAATTCGGGAAGCCAAGGCAGTGACTTGCCATCATCAGAGCTATTTATTGCATTGTCTGGCCCCACTCTTTCAAGAACAACTGACAGCATGTGCATGACTGAAGAATAAACCCACAATAAGGACATCAGAGATTGAGTTCTCAGGTCATTTTTCTTTCCACTTTGCGACTCAAAGAACCAAGAGATGCAAGAATCATTCATCCATTCTATCCACTTTATTCCATGATCAACCATTGGGATAACATAACTCCAAGACCATGACTCAGTACCATCACCAGCACACTTTGTATTTTGATTGCCTGTATGTTTCTGTGAATGAAACTTTGGAAGTCTACAAGCTAAAGCTGCCAGAACAAGGTATGCCTCAATGGATATTGAGAAAAGTTCTGTCATGATATTATTCTCCGACAGTTTTTCCATGGAAGGTGGATTCAACCACAAGCACAAGGAATGAAAGATATCTGAGAAGAGTGAGACACAATATCCATACTCTATGCAAGTCCTCCACAGCCGCAATTGTTCAATCATCAGAGACGAGGAAAGTCTGCAGCGCTCTTTTCCCAGTTTAGTCCATTGGTCAAGCGAATAAACAGGTTGATACAACTGCCATATCATGGCATGCACTGTTCCGCTCCTTATAAGCTCGATGCAATACTTCCTATTAGAGTGTGCCAATACCTTTTCAAAAAGTAAACAGAAATGAGTTTTGCTGGCTAAGGGACCAATTGTCCCATGAAAGATTAGACCAGTGCAAGATGCATACGAACTGATAACTCACCCTTAAGAGTGTAACAGATTTTATCTTGGAAGGCTGAATTTCCATACTGCTTTTCATGGAAAATCTGTGGACAACTATTTGGATGAGCCTTGGACAGTCCATGATAACACATGAAGCAGTTGGTGAATGTCTTGCTATTGCAATTAGAATAGAGATCATCCGTTCTTCCAGAGCTTCGGTCGGATCCGTCTGAAACCATTCATTTGAAGACAAAATGATTTCTATAAGAAGTAAACAGGTCAAAAACTGACACAACAGTTAGATCATGCTACCTCCAAGATATAACGAATTCTTGGCAGAATTCCCATCCTGACTAAACCTGCAATAAAATCTTGACCAGCAACCACAATATCGTCCTGAATAGTGCGCTTCCCTTCAGATTCATCATCAGCTGTTTCTTCCATAGGAAGAATGTTAGAGGATTTAGCACTGTACTTCCAAAACCCACCATGAAGCAAACCGCCATTAATTTCTGGTTTACTCCTAAACACTGGGGCAGTGTAGAGATACTTTCCGTGCATACTCATTCTCTGAAAGAACAACATATCAAACTTAAACTCAACCAAATGAAGAGTTACAACAATGATAAGCATCTTTGAAGAAAATTTTACCTCCAATTTGTCAAAGAAGTTCTCGTTTAAATCACAGCTGAGTATGCACTCAACAACTCTCGCACATGCTAAAACTACAGAATTGTGGTTGTCATCAAGACACATCCTGCAAATACACAGCATTAAATTAAATCTTCAAATTTTTTCAAATGGATGGATATGATATCAAAACCTAGAAATATAAAGCCTTTTGGGAGTAATAATCTTAATGTAGAATTTATCATCCAACGATGCTCAGAAAAGCAGTGTAACATTAGTTAGAAGCAGCTTAGACGATAACCAAGTGACCTCATTACTTAGATTCCCAAAAGTATCTGAAAATATAGAAAGGGATATTCAAGCACTAGTCAATCCCTATAAGCATTGCAAAGCAGTCCCATCACTGATTCAACATGTTGTGGAGTGTACCTATAACAGAAGAACTAATGCTCCAGTGAATAAGGTAGTTACAAACAAAAAAAAAAAAAAAGAAGCAGCATGCACAATTTCCTCATTAGTGTAAACTCTTTTGAGGATATCAAGGAGCCCATGTCAGCAGTATGGCTTAGAATTATTTGTATATATAAGCTTAGCACAACAAAAGAAAATATGGAACTTCCAGTAACAATGCAAAAATCAAGGCCATGTCCACGGCTTATTGACTAACAATATGAAGGAAGGATGATGACAAAACTTATGCAATAAAGATTACCTCAATGTTAAGACAAGTTCAGGTTCTGGGCCGAGTGCAAATGCCCAGACAGCCTCCCAATCCACTGAATCTTTATCAACATTAGAATATCCAGTAACAAGATCAACTTGATCCCGGCAAATATTGTGCATTGCCTTGTCAAGTACGGAAGCGAGAAGATGAAGTGCAAGGGCCCGTTGTCCCGGAACCTGAAGCATCAATTCATTATTTACCAAATATGCCAGTGGTGTAGAAGGTTTATGTAACTTAGCAGTAAAGGATATGAACTTAAGAACAAACACTAATGAGAAAGCAAAAACTATCTGATTAGCTTCAAGTCTATATAAGCTAAGCATTGATTTAAAAGGCAACTTACCACACTTCTTGTAAGTGCCACCGCTTCTTTGATAGTATAACCCGCAGCACCAGGGTCACCTTCAGTCCTCAAGAAGTCTCGCTCGGCAACATTATCAGCATTCTGCCTGTTCTGACCTGAAGTATAGTCCCGATAAGTGATAAAATCACAGAAAATATATATAAATTGAGACATAACTTGAATTAAGCTAGACAAGAAGGTAAGTTATTGAATATACACTTCCAAAAGATTCAGCAAATGAAATCTGGGGAGCTAATCAGATTAAACTGCATATTTAACCCTATCTCTCATTAATAAAGCTGTCTAGTGAGAATTGGCTCGGTGACACCAGAAATGCCACACCAGTCAGACATCACCCAGATGTGGAAATCTGGGAACAGGAAAATGTGGTTTTC
Source organism: Eucalyptus caleyi (assembly GCA_014182885.2). Taxonomy (NCBI): domain Eukaryota; kingdom Viridiplantae; phylum Streptophyta; class Magnoliopsida; order Myrtales; family Myrtaceae; genus Eucalyptus; species Eucalyptus caleyi. The sequence goes on from CM024470.2 coordinate 54,280,271, forward strand.
AACCATAGGTTGACATAAGGGTAGGACCTACAATTGAAAACAAAGGCGCTTATAAAGAAAGCTCATTCTACTTGTGTTTATCAAGGAACGAAAGCCAATCCCAAATTCTATAGTCATCATTTTAAATTAAAGTTCTTATACAGGTCAAAATCCATAGCAGCTCAAGACATTGCAGTCCCCAGCAACATTAGGTTTTGCTATTCAAATCAGTTGATGAAGATGCCCATGCTACATTCTTGCACATTTCATTAAAAGAATAGGTCAAGTTAAATGAACCTAATCACTACACAGGAACGCACTAGTGTGACACCTTAAGCTATATTGCCTTAGTTACTATATAGAGACTCATTGGTGTGATTAGCGTACGATATAGCTAGATAAGTTGCTCCCGTCATTAAGTTACTAGTGCATGTCAACCCCATTTGTAATGACTAACAAGATGTGAACTCATTGAAGAACTAGGTATCTTATTTTTGGAGAAGGAACCATCATCTCGACTCAAAAGGCGCCAAAAGATATGCCTAACAAGAGACACTAACTTGAAGTGATTATATTAGCAATTGACTTACCAGTCCCCACAACTGGATCAATTTCACTTCGAATGATATTTCCCTCTAATGAAAATCGTAATTCTCGTACAGTCTCAACCCTATGAGTCCAAGCACTCCACAAACTGCCATCTCTTGGTCCAACATGCTGGATACCAGCATGATCCTGCTGACTTTGGTTATCTTTTACAGTCTCCGATGATACCAAATTAGATACTCCATCCCTCGTATTCCGTGATTCTGCATTCTGAAGAGACTGAGCCCCACTTAATGGACTACCCAGCGTTCCATCCATAGCTATCTGAGAGCCTGACAAATTTTGCTTCTTGAATTTCTCTTGACCCCTTCTTTCTAGCAACTTGAGCAATGAAGGGTCCATCTTCTTCATAATCTCAGCCCGAGCTTCAGCAATTTCATCAGGAGACATACTCTGTAATCGGGCACGGTTCTCCGCATCAATTTGACTCTCAAGAGAAGAATGGCTATGCCCATCATCACTGACACTTGATCCAAACAAGGAGGTTGTAGGCGAGCTTGACAATTGATTTTCCTGCTCTCTGGAATGATCGAGAAACGAGGAACTTAACTCTTTTGCCTCGTCCAGCATTCTTACAGATTCATTGGTTGAGACTTTCACTGAACCAGTTCTACTGCTAGTATGCATAGACCCCAAATCTCCAAGTAAATTAGCAGCCTCAGCACTCTTGTCACCGTCAAGGGAACATCCCTGAACTTGAGCACCTTTACCTGTATAGCTTTGCAAACCAATCAATGCAGAAGTCTTACCATCTGTGATACCCCCATATGTTTCATACACGGGCTCAAATTTTGATTGTGTTTTTGCATCTACTTCCATAGGAACTGCACCACTTAAAGATGTATCATCTGCGAGGTTCGGCTTATCTTCACTTTTGATCACCTCTCTACCTCGCACTTCAGCCCCTGCGGATCCATGTTTTGTATTTTTACTACCAAAAGAGAGATCATTTCCGGCGACAAGCTCCCTCCAATATTGTAAGTTCAATTCCCTCTTCTCCTTTCTTTGCACTGGTCTAGCAAGAGCTGCGATCCGCTCAGAAGCAGCAAGCTTCCTATCTTCCTGAGCATCCTCCTCATGATCATCACTGTCGTGATCTTCGTCCCATCTCGTGCTAATTGGACCCCAATGCTGCAGATAGACATTTCACTATCAACAAAAATAAAATAAAATAAATTACCAAGGAACTTCCTTGTTCTATCAGTTCCCAAACAAATAAAAAATGACCCTCAAACTCAACCAATAACTCAATGCCATACCAGGATTTTACCTTCTTCGAGCTCCCTACTCAAAACTGAAACTTCACCACTAACTTTACTACTACACATTCCAACCCGTCTGAAACACGTTCCAAACCTGCCCTTAAACCAATGGCTAGATTTACAAACCAAACACGAAACTGCCGACCTTAACACTCACCCATTTCCCTCGCTTCACCGAACCAAGAATACCGAAGCAGGAGTGATGACCTGTCCCGAAACTCCCGTGTAATGCTTCCGTTACTCAATAAACCCAAGAAAGCAGACAAAAATTTTCAAATTCCCACCGCCCAGAAGAAGCGCAAGAAGTTTCAGGAACTTACGGGGCCGTGAGAACGGTGCCGCGCAACCGGGAAGGGGAGGACGGTGGCCCTCGGAGGAGGGGTCGGAGTGGCGGCGAGGGTCTTGGTCGCGGGGACGTCGGAGACGCCCTTCTCGACGATGCTCCCGATGAGCATCGAGGCGTCGTCCTCATTGACTTGGGGCTTGATGGTCCCCATTACTTTGCCGCGAGGTGGGATTTTCCGGCTTCCTGACCCGCTGCTCCTTCGCTTGTCCATGGCCGCCTCTGCTACGTTGTTCTCGCCAGAGGTGGCGCTGGCTTGAGAGAAGAGGAAGCGCGGAGTCCTTTTCACCTGTGAAGAGGCAATATAAATCTCTAAATTTTAACTCTATATATAATTTCATCTATAAGTTCTTAATTTATTAAATTTGATTCAATTTAATTCTTGAATTATACGAAAATGTTCAATGTTTTCTGTGATTGAATTCATGGATAACATTAGAATTTTTCATATAATTCAAGAACTATATTTAATATGTATAGAAAGTTGAGAATACATTAAATAAATTAAAAGTTTATGAATCATATTATATATTGTACTTGAAGTCAAAGATCATATTAAATAAATTTAAATTTTAAAATATAATATTGCATACAAAGCCACCAACTAGGTGCGTTTGGTTCAAATTTAGAAAGTTCTCATTAGAAAAATATCTTTGGTTCAAAGCATTTAGAAAGATTGAGAAAATGCAAAGCAGTGGGTTTTGGAGGAAATGTAAAGATGCTTTGAAAAGCAATTTTGAGAGAAATGATATTTGGTAGAAAATATATTTGCAAAGTCCATTTGGTGATTAATCTAAATATTTTAATGTTTAATTTGTTTAAAATTAAAAAATAATGTTTTCGACTTTTTAATTTATATTTAACAATAATGCTAAAGATGTTGTGTAAACAATTTTATTAAAATTAAAATTCCCTTTTTTTTGCTAAAAAACATCAAATGGAAAAAATTTACATGCTCTCTTTCTCAATTACAAAAATAATACTTTCATTACAATAAAAACATGATAACATATGTTTTGAGGAAAGAAGCTCATTCTCCTTAAAAATTACAAATATCCTTAATTACTTCCTAAATTTATAACTATTTGATCACGTAAACATGCCATATCAGATGCTACATCATCATTTGAAGCATTACCCTCCCCATTTACATCATTAGAATTCGTTGTATATAAATTGGGATCTAAATCCACTCTAGCAAAATGTGTCATTCAGAGCATTTCTTTGTATATAATTATGTAAAGTTACTATTGCTATCACAATTTTCACTTGCTTTATATATGAATAACTTTAAAAGATGTCAACTTGAACTTATGAGTCAACTTTTGGAGTGAAAAAGCAAATGCTTAATTGACAAGTTGTGCAGACATGAAAATAAAAAAAGAAACAGTCACACCACTTATCCAGAAAAAAATAGAGCATGAAACTAGCCGATATAAAATGTGAGGATAACTGGCCTAAATTGTAGCAGCAGAAGACAAACTTAATGGAAAACACACAGCTCATGTGTCATGCTTACTGTTAACAATCTGAATAAGGTAGCATTAACTTAATCATCTTCATTTAACAAGGATTGACTGTTATGGCGGACGAGCAATGCACATAGCCGTCAAACAGAGCAAGAGACCACGAGCTAGAATAAAAGGAATAGGATTCTAATCGATGGACATTTAAACGAGGCAGTCCTAAATTCTTTTACTGCATTCAGAAATATCCTTTTGAAAGTTTAAAACTGACGATGTGTGAGGAATGAGAGGAGCAAAGCAATAGCAACCAGAAGGCCCAAACATAAAAAAACTCACCGAGAATAAATGGAGTCAAATAGTTAACAGTTGTTGAATATAACTGATAACGTAGGTGAACTCAATTTCGTTGGTCAATCAGCTTTACAGCAGCAAATAATACACGAGAATTCAGCGGAGGAACACCCAACAAAAGCAGTAAATAAAACAAAGAGAAATCTGCCAATCGCAGAAAACTTAATTAAGTGGCCAAAAGTAGGGGTGTCAACAGTTCGGTTTAGTTCCGTTTTTTTGAAAAACTAAATCGAACCGAACCATTAGAAAGGACTTCCAAACCGAACCGAATACAAACCAAACCGAAATTTCGGTTTGGTTCAGTTCGATTTTTTGATTTTTGGTTTTTAGCTTTTGGTTTTGACCCCCTCCTCGGCCAATAAACCCTCACCACTCACCCTCTCTTTCAGCCATAACAACCAAGGCGTGGAATAGGGGCAATTTTCTATGATTGCCCTGCGGAGCTCTGAACCTCAAAGAGTAAGGGGACCGATTTATCGTCCCTGTACTAAAAACGAACACCCACAAAGCAAGGGCCACACAAAGAAACTAACAAAACAGCCTGAAAATTCACAAAGCCATGTCTAATGACCATAATACGCTAAGGACAGAACGAGAATCAAAGAAGACAATGTGAATCTGGTTCAGGCATTTCATCAAACAGGTGGGGTGCATCGACTAAAGCGTGAACGCCAACAAATTCGGGGACTCGGATTTGCATTCGGGTTCACAACAATCATCAAGCCAAGACTAAAAAAGGACCGGGCACAATCCGGCGGGACCAGAACTCGCGTGAGCCGAACCAGGATGAATCCCAGTCCTGCGAGTCCGAAACGGGCCAAAACAGGGCAGAGCAAAAGGGGTCGGCGGTGCTCCCTACCCGGCTCGGGTTGGCGAATGAGGGCGAGCTCGATAGAATGGACTACGTCCAGTCGCCTCGCACGCCTCTGAGCCAGGATCCTCGGGAAATCGACATGGCCCGAAAGAAATAAAAGAAAATAAAGCCGAGACCTACCGTGGGGAAGGCGGAGCCGTTCACCCTGCCTTCGAGCTCGCACAGGACCTTCAGCTTCTGCTGAACTGATCTGGCGTCGTCGCCGTCCTTGTCGCCGTCCCTCAATCGGTCGCCGTCCCTATCGCCGTCGCCGTCCCTGCCGCCGTCGCAGTCACAGTCGCCGTCGTCGTCCCCGTCGCACCTTCAAGCTGACCAAGATGAGAGGAGAGGGGACGGGAGAGAATTAGATATAAGGTTTGCCGTTTCGGTTAACGGTTCTATTTTCGGTCCGTTTCGGTTCGGTACCGAGCCGATAAAAGAAATTTCAATTTTTAATGAAAATCAAATCGAATGAAAATCAAATTTTTTGATTCAATTCAGTTTGATTTTGGTTCACTTCCTGAGACCCTAATCTTGGAAAAGCTGCAAAGAGAAACCTTAGGTTTTGTTCTTTTGAAGAGTAAATTTGGATTTCTAATGATTTTTTTAGGATAATTTTATTAATAGAGCCCTTCAACATTTCAAAAATACTGAAAGTCTAATGCTAATCTTTACTGGTATTGAACTTTCATTCTTTCCAATGTCAACTTTCAACTCAAAGTTTATTGAAAAATGGTTGCCAAACGCCCCCAAAAGAGCGTTCTCTCAATTGATCACAAGAAGAGAGAAGTACCCACTCAATATTTTCAATTGATTTGGAGAGAAGAATGCTCGCTCAAAATTTTCTTTTGAGTTCGAAATAATTCTCCTGACATTGGGCCCCATTTTAGACACGCATAGCAACTTAAGTGCCTTTTCAAATTATTGTGCCGGCACAACTTGTGCACCCATATTTCCTCACATGCGTAACTCATGCTATTGGTAACAATTCAACTTCATTCCATGTCAACTTTTTACAAATTGACTGCTATAAGAACTTCTTTCCCTCATCACCCGTAACGCGAATTTTTCTTTTCTGGGAGCTGACAAAACTCCTCATGAAATTTATTCTGACCATTAACGCTTGAATCCACGCCTTGTGAAAGGACAAGAGAGCAGATGAATTGATGAACTAAATCAAGCTCGGCAATATAAATCGAAATCTTCTTAATATACTCAACATCATTGATTATAGGGAAAAACCAAAAACTCCAAACTTTCCCTCGGTGACAGATTTACCCCGAATTTTATTTTGTGACGTGAAAAAAGCCCGAAGTTTCTTCGCGTGTGACACATTTACCCCAAACTTTTATTTGTGACACAAAAAATCCTAAACTTTCATTTATGTGACACATTTACCCTAAATCATAAGGGCGTTTTGGTCTTTTTATTTTTAAAAACTTTTTCCTTTTTTTTTTTTTTTTTCTTCTTCTTCTTCCTTCCCTCCGTCGGCCATGGCGGAGCCGGCGGAGGGAAACCGGCGTCCGGCGAGGGCCGCCCTCGCCTGCGTCGGGCGAGGGGGATGCCGGCGAGGGAGGCCCTCGCCCGACGCAGGAGAGGGCGGCCCTCGTCGGCGTCGGGCGAGGGCATCCTCACCCGACGCAGGTGAGGGGCGGCCCTCGTCGACGACGGACGAGGGCCTCCCTTGCCAGATCTGGCGAGGGCACCCTCGCCCGACGCCAACGAGAGCACCCCTCGCCGGATCCGGCGAGGGCACGCTCGCGACGCCGCGAGGGCACCTCGCCCGACACGGGCGAGGCGGCCCTCGTCGGCGTCGAGCGAGGGCCTCCTCGCCCGGATCGGCAAGGGCATCCTCGCCCGACGCAAGCGGGGGCCCTCGTCGGCGTCGGGCGAGGGCCTCCTCGCCCGGATCTAGCGAGGGCACCCTCGCCCGACGCCGCGAGCACCCCTCGCGGCGTCGGGCGAGGGAGGCCCTCGTCCAACCCCGATCGAGGGCCTCCCTCGCCCGAGGGCGGCCCTAGCCGGCCAGGTGAGGGCGACCCTCGCCCGACGCCCGGCGGGCAGCCCTCGCCGGACGCCGGCTTCCCTCCGCCGACTCCACCATGGCCGGCGGAGGGAAGAGAGAGGAAGAAAAAATAAAAAATAAAAAGAAAAAACAGAAAAAATAAGACAAAAATATCGCCAATGGGGTAAATGTGTCGCGGTTATAACCGAGGTTTTTCACGTCACAAAATAAAGTTCGGGGTAAATCATCCTTCAAACAAAATTTGGGGTTTTTGTGGCTTTTTCCCTTGATTATAATTTCATTTGCGCAATTGTCGCACCTCCATGGGTATATTCTGTTAATCACTTCGTAAAATAGATTTCGCAGAACTTTTGGAGATACCCAACGTGACTCCTAATGCACTGTGTTCTGCTGATGAAATCATAAGCACCACATGTTTCCCCTCCATCAGAATTATCCTTTGCCATTTTTAGACATACTGAATTTCTTGAGAGTATTACTGAATTTTGTCATTTTTAAATGCAATTTTATCCGTGTGACATGTGGAAATAAGCATGGAAAGTCTCTGCAAAAATGTGCACTTTCCACCTGGGCACTCGAAGATATTTTACTTAAAGGCCACTGCAGATATTTGCATTGGCAACTTCAGCACAAGAATCACACACTAAAGATAACGAAAAGCTCCAAGTTCTTGAGCTACAGACCAGCCATGGAGTCCTGCACAATCCTCCCGATTTCTCGGAGCCTCTCCCTGTTTTCTCGGAGACACGACAGAGACGAACCCTGTCCGGCTTCATCGCTCGTCCAGCGTCGGAGCTCTCAGCCCACTCGCATCCATTGCCAGAAGATGTACGTCCCCGGTAAGACGTTTCTCATGCTCTCTGTATCTTTCTGCCCCTCTCTCTCTCTCTCGGTCGATCGATATTTGATACATTTGCATTGCAGGGTTCGGAGAAGGATCGCCGGAGAGGAAAGCTGCAAACCACCTGCACAAGTTCTTCACTTATATTGCTGTCCGGATAGTCAGCGCACAGCTGCAGGTTCTTTGCTTTTTATTTGCTTTACCAGCTCGAGGCATGAGAATTTTGACCGGTGCTGGATAGTCTAATCAGTGAACTACGCCTGTTTATCGAATCGACCCTAATTTTTTGATGGATTAATGATGGTGTCGGACCAGTTCTAGGGTCGTAGCAGCTACGAGTGTGCGTGCATGTTTGTGTCTGCTTGACCTTAGTGAGGATAATGCATCGATGAAGGTTGCCTGGATCTATCCAAGTTGATGTTCTTAAGGCAATTATGAGCTTTCAAGAGCTATAAAACTATCGGAACTGCTGATTTCTATGTTTTCTCTGTTAAGTATACGTGCTAGGGTGTGCACTGTAAACAAAATCCGTCGTCATCACTGTCTTATTACGCAAAATATATGACGACACTGATGAACATGGCCAATACACAGCACTGTTTCAATTTTACGAAGTGCCCATGTATATTTGGGGCAGTTTTATCTTTTACTGGTGATTTCCCAGTGCAGAGCTATAACCGGGAAGCGTACGACGAGCTGACGGAGTTTTTGAGCCGACACTCCATGAACGACGGGGACAAATTCTGCGCTGACTTGATGAGGGAATCCCCAAGGCACCAGATCTTAGGTTAGTTTCTTCCTTATCCCTCTGGACTAATCCATCAGGAAATTCATCTTCTCGCCGATGATACTTAAACTCTAGGAAACCGATGATTCCAACATCAAATGTATATATATGCCTGTGTTTTGTTCTGTCCTGCTTATGATATTGAACTTGACTTGAGCTTTGGTTCTGGTGAACGATGGTCCTGTCTTCCGAACTGAAAGCTTTGCGCATTTTAGAGGTATGTCGATCCACTTCTCTCTCTTCCTTCCTTTCCCTTTTCTATTTCATTGTTTACAGCATCTACTTATGCAATTGGCTTACACAATGTTCCAGGTTCGATCGGCATACTGCAAGCAAGATTTCGAGTGGGATAACTTGAAACGACTAGCTTCCAAGGTAAAGGCGACTTTCTTCTTATGTACAGCTTTCCCATTTCGGAGGCTCATCAAATTCGATGATTCATGGGAGTGATGATTTTCAATCTGCAGTTGATGGGTGAAGCTAACACAACGCTCATGAGGGAGTACGTGCTGGAAACCAGTCATGTGGAAACTGAGAGCGGGAAGTGATCAGTTTTCTGGTCCATTACACCATGTGCTTTCGGGCCATTCGCACGGATCTGTTCTGTCACCACTGTACAATACTGTATAGCGATTTTCAACTACCGCATAGAAGGAGATCAATAGATGAAGATTCCTATGTTAAGAACTTTCCTTTCTCCTATGATGAGGTCCAACAGAGCTTATATTATGAAGAGATATCGATACCGCCATTTCTCTACATATTTTGTCGAAAGTGAGCTACTTCTACTTCCAAGAAAGTTAATTGAATTAGTGCCTCAAGAATTTCTGAAGTTTAAGGGATTGGTGTCTTCATCGAAGAAACCGGTCAGTCCTAGTTAAAATTGAAAGGCTTGGAGGTTACTATTTTATCAAAACCCCACACTTGTGACATCTTTTAAAATGGTACTTGTTAAGTACCTCAAGTTTCTTTGGATCTAACAACACATCTCATACCTAACAAAGCAATATGAAATCCAGGAAGGGTAGCCTCGGGCTCGTCGCTCATCGAGAAAATACCTATGCACTATGTTCCGTTTCATTGAGTTGGAAGATAGAGTTGGGGCGGGATCGACAACGTGTGAACTACAATGTACTATTATCGGTAGAATCTAGAAGTTCCTGTCTCAATTTGAAAAGGATATGCTTCTACTTGGAAGAACCATCGAACGAAATGAAAGAGTACAATCTGTCGACAAATTGACATTGCTTTCTCAAAAGTAACAAGGCTACTTGCAAGAAGATTCTTCCCAATGTTGGATATTCCCAGATCTTTTTCAATCTCTTTATAATGACATTCCTTTTTTAGAAGGAAACATTCTCTCAAGAAATTTTCCGGTGCTCCCGAAGAACATCATTTCGTCCACTGAAGTCAATTTAAGTGGATTTTCTTCTCGTATGCAGGTATTGTCTTCTCAAGTATGAACAATTAAAATTAAAGATTTTAGTATGGACATTCACTTTTACTGTTTTTGAATGCGCAAAAATTGCAAGTGATGAGCAATGTTCTCATTTTTCCTTTGAAGAATACTTGGAAGAATACCTACTATGCAACCTTCCCAGCTGCATTATTCATGCCTCTACTCCCTATAGACAAAAGTAGATCCACAAAATTAGTAGACAGGGAAGGGAAAGCTTAATAGTGCCAATCTCAAGCTCTCAGTGCTGATAAATGCATAGAGTCATGATTGTCCAAGGAAAAAGAATACTACCTTTACATATTGAAGGATGTCATCTGAGGAATGTATTTGCCCTGTACTGAAATATGACTGAGCATATTCCTCAATGTTCTCCAGCCTGCAGTGGATAACTTCACATCATCTTCTCAAAATGAAGACCAAATAAAAAGAACTGAACTTGACACATGACAACAAGTTGATATAAGAAAGCATGACCCTTTTTGATGTGTTTCACATTTCACCCTGTTTCATCTGGACTGAGGAGAGCAATCGAGTTGAGTCAAGTCAACACGGTGGCAGGCTCAAAGCTTGACTCGACTCATGATCTAGAAGCTCAAAAGCTCAACTTGAGCTCAATCGAGTACTTTTTTTCATGCTTTATCTCAACATAGTTGAGCATGACTCAGCTTGACTCGATTTTAAGTATATAAAACTCAAAATACTTTATTTTCCTGAGGTCAGTCATACTCAACTTGGCTCAGAATACTAGAACCCACGCTTTTCATTTGTGCTTAATTATATTAACGGGTGAGATAATAATTACATAGTAAAATCAATGAGATACTCAATGAGGCTTGTGATCCAATTAAGTCAGGTATCTTTAAGCTTAAATTCGGCTTGACAAGCTATTTGAGCTACTTGAACTTGACTTGAGCTCAAAAAAAAAAAAGGAGCCAATCTTGAATAGGTGAAAAAGTCAAGCACAAGTAGCTCTCAAGTAGCTTGAGTTGCTTGCACCCTTAGCATAGGCAAAATCTGGAGGGAAGCCTGGTTATATTATTCAGGTGCCAAGACAATGTCTCAGCTATGCTTCCTCATCCTTGAACCGCGTATGACACAAAAACTTTCAGGGACATTGGTTTGAGATAATTACCTATACACGTAGTTTACCATGATGCCAGCACTCTGATGCTGTCCTTTCTCCGACCGATCTGCCATCCAATTTATTCTTTCAACCATCTGCTCCCAACCGAGGAAAAAATTAGGAAAGAGCAAGTTAATAGAAAATTTTGCATGTTTATATTTCTAGATCATTTAGAAGTTTTAACTATTTGTTATGAAAGATTTAAGTTTGAACAGTTTACCGCTCCATTTTGCAAGTGAAAATTGGCCACCGAGTCTAACGCTTTGCCTCTCTTTTTCTCTTGCAAAAGGTACCTGCAGTCATTTGACCAAGTTTCATAAATTTTGTAGGCAAATGCCACTATTATCTGCACAGCAAATGAAATTGAATGGCAAATAATAGCACTTCACCCAACACCAGAACTTGACTCGTTGTTACATTTTGCAAATCACTATTGTTCGGCAATACTTGTGATCTTGTTTTCCACCATAAAATTGATTTTACTGACACGCCAGGCACATACTCAAGTTTGGAGAGAAAAAAATTTACCTGGCACAGAGCCGCATCAGAGGAGGCTTCAATACTGAAAGCATTTCAGGTGAGTTAGTCCATGTGTAGTCATTTGTGGTCAGCAAATTAAACATTACTTCCATGCCATTTGTCATTGCTTTGTATTCCCTGCAACCCAACCCAAAGAGTTGACCTTGTGATGCACAACAATTTATATAACATAGAAGAGAAACAGACCAAGAACAGCTATTTATTCTGAAAAGGACATTACCAATCATAATTCAGCAAAAAGATCTCAGATAAGCAACTAAAATGCTCACAAAACAACAAAGAAAACACTAAATAACTTTTATCAGGAACAGACCAAAACTAGCAACAACTATATCCATGAGAAAAAGAGATTTCTGTAGATCATACAACCCTCCCAAACATTAGTCCTTTACAAATAGCACAGAGCTACAGTCGACTAATTAACTAAATATTGGCAATCAAGAGGCAGATAGTCACTTAACCATGGAGGAACTCCAAGGTTTAAATCTTCCTATTTTCTACTGTTGCATAACATGTCAGGTACTAAGTAAACGATGAATCAAAATCTTAATTTAAAAAAAAGAATGATACTGCAACCTCAATCAATACCTGCTTAACTGCATAGACATTGGTCCATCTTATAGTCTAAAATCTCAAGTTCTGGGTCAATTTACCATTGTATAAAATGGTACTTATGGGACATAAATCATGAGATAAGCTCCTCGAAGCTGTTTAAACATTAACAATCTATACTGAGGACCAACCCATGTGTTTGATCCATAAGATGCATAATACAAGAAAGATTGATGGATCAATTCCACACATCGCACTTCCAAACGCTACTTAAGGTAACTAGATGATGACAGAGACATGATGTTTCATCATCAATGCAAAATGATCAGAGGAAGCTCAAGAAGATTACACTCAAAGTTTCATGAACTGGGAATTGAGTGCACCAAAAGCTTATTACATGATAAAGGAATAGGCTTACTCAGACAAGTTCAAGAGTGCCCTTTCCTCTTCCAGTTCAAGTATATTTTCCCAGAATGATGAGCCAGATTGATCAGATGATGTATGTGTGGCATCATCTGTTTCAGCCAGCTTTAACTGAGATGCCAACTTAGAGAGTAGCCATTGCATGTAGCCTGGGATTGGGCTGAGAGTAGCAAATGTCTACATGGGAAAAGTGATAAGCTTCACAAGGTAGTTCAAGAACATTTTGGGGGAAAAATCATAAAACTGAGCATCAAAGAGAGACAAAAGCTTTCAAGAAATTAAAGTTCTAAAATGAATGGTTAAGAATCATGATCTTTCTTTTTTGCTATTTTGAGGTTCATTAACAGTGGCACTATTCAGAGGAAATATAGAGAATGTAATATTTATTTATCTGATATGGACTGTAAGAAATTAGCTTAAAACTGCCTTCTGCAGGAATGTTTTTTTATTTGCTGGTCCATTGAAGATAAGAAACAACTGATGTTGGCTACTATTGACTGTCTAAATTAGAAAGTAAAAGAATTACTCTTGATTATGGAATGGAGATGGTTTCTAAGCTTGTATCAAAGCGCATCAAAACCCCCATGCCATGATCTCTAATGCTATCTCATAAATAAATTCAGATGTGGCTCAAGTTCACCTAATTCAGTCTACTAACAAGCAACTCTACTCATGGCATTATACCCACTTCTTAAACTGTTGTACCAATCATGAGTAAGAGATTCCCATCCAATCTGTGAAGGACCTTCATTAACTTCATTTTGTAGTTTCTAACTATTACAATGAGATTTTGTGGGATTATTGCCAATTGCTCTGGGAGTTTAAGCTGTTGAAGGTGTGGTTTAGTGTTTAAATTTTCTATCACTCCGCTTAGTGTGGTCTTTTTGACAAGTACTAAGCATGGAAATATTTCTCACAATTACAGACTAAGGTGAATTGGTAAATAACTTCTCACACAAAAGGTTGTAAAAGCCAGAGAGTTATGGAGGCAAAACAAACCAAGCAATTTCTTCATTTTGTCAGTATTGGGGCCCAAAAAAAAAAAAATTGATAGCAATTCTAATTTAAAAAATTACAGGTGAAGTATTAATGGAATTAATCAAGTGAACATTTCATCTCTAAACCAGTTAAACCCAAGTTAAAGGGTCTGAAAATGGGTAAGCTAGCTTAACATATAACAAAACCAGCTAACAAGTTATTCAACTTCTCAGTCTTACATATTGAAGAATAAGCAAACATTCTCTCATTAAAAACATGTATCCAAGTTCTAACTGATACTGGAAATACTCACAGAAATTTGAGGCATTTCTCGTTTCACCAATGTGATGACCCGTTTAATAAGAAACTTTCCGAGGTTGATCCCTGCCAAACCAGGCTGCAACATTTCAAATTACACATACTATTAGTCATGTAAAAGCATCTTTTGATTTCAGCCATAAAAACAGTAGATGCTAGTATAGTCATTGAAACACCATTGGTGTATTTCATCATATGCATGACTCGCATCTGCTTGGCCAATCCCCAGCACCAACAATTATACAAATGCTTTGATCAAACTTATCTATTTCCAAACTTTTATCATTTTATTAGCGCAAACTTGAAGCATGGTAGTTTACAGTTTAACTGAAAAACCATAATTCTTCCTAGCAGGTTCCAATTGCTAAATTCAGGCATCCAGATAGATCCAGATTACATGCTACAAAGGACAATATTGAGCTAAACGTGATCCAAAACTAAAATCCTGTTGATAGATATGGATATTGACAATCACGTGCTTTGTGATTTCTATATTTCATATAAGCAAAACTAAGAAGCCAACCTGAGTTGATGATATAGAGTAAAACAATGCGCATGTTGCTTCATGTTCAAGTATGGGAGGATCATCCCATAAAACCTCCTGTCATCCAATCAAAGAGTTAAATATAAAGATCTCTAAAAATAAGAAAATCCATATGATGTAAGACATGCCTGTATTGTCTGAGCCACAGTTTTCAAGAGTGCAACTTCAATGAATATGAGAGGTTCTCCTGCACAAGATCACATGCAGAAGCAATGACTTCAATATAGTAGAGAATTTGAGCGAGAGAGAGAGAGAGAGAGGAGGAGGAGGAGGAGGAGATTCTTGATGAGATCACTCCAGTGTTCCTCACATCCAGAAACTCAAATTTCATGCATTTGTGGAAGTTATCTCATTTGAAGGTTGGAGATCATCAAAATGTAAGTAAGTGACGCTAAAATGCTTGGAACAGAATGGGACTCAAGGGAAATATGAATTGCAACCAACCAATTAACCAAGCCACCCAAATAAATAAAATATCATTTGATGGTTGAATTGACAATCTTTGACTGTTAGAACACACCAGTAAAACATGCTATGAAGAGAGCTGCATTGTAATTACATTGAAATGTAGTCCAGCAATGCAAAACTTCATATTCTATACTGCTGATTGGACATACTTAACAAGGGGATACCATAAAAGCACTAACAAAGTAAATTCCAACTTATGAAATCATATATACTGTTCAGTGCTAGCCATAACTCTGTAACAGCAAGGAATATGAGAAAAACACACAGCTGGCAAATAAGTGGATTAAAAAGGATAAGCATTGATAGGCAGCATCAAATGTTGAAGGACTAACCAGGTATTGCTGGATGTAAATATCCAAAACAACGACGTCCCATGCCTAACCGTCTCTTGAGATCTAGAAGATTGCTGATAGGATGCACAGCCTGCAGTGAAAAGGGGAAAAAAACTAGCAAAGGCTCTTAACTGTCACACTCCAGAGGTAGGAAGAATAAGAGAACAAACCTCGTAGGCCACGATCTTTTCTAGCAAAGAAGCAGGATAATCCCATGTGATTTGATGAAGCTCCAAAGTAGCAGGACTAAGCCACGTGCCAAGCTTCTCCTTCAAATAGGAATCCAGTGCTCGCAGGGATGGTATATTTTCCTCTCTGTTTTTATGGAGATTATATCAATCAACATCAGATCTCCCAATTAGGGCCAGAACACTTGCCCTTTTTATGTAAATGTCTGAACTTTAGGATTAATCAGAAATTAGAAAATTTAAATAGTAAAAAATGTTATTGTACTGCTCAATGCAGTATGAACATGCCTAAAACAAGGTGAAAGAATCGACTTCACCAAAAAGTTAGAAGCTGTCCAGGCCATGCATAACCAAATCATTTATATCATATGAACCATAACCTTACGCGAGAATTGACAAGATATCAGCTCGAAGGATGGACAAGAACTTCAACCCTCCAGGATGCGTGTTCAATCTCTCAAAAAGAACTTCATATGCTGGCTTAAGAGCATGTCTCAAATTTCTCTCTATACGATAGAAAGCAGAAAGCGAGCTTTCCTCGACAGAATTACCCTCTTCAGCTGGATCAGCTAAAATGTCAAAGTTCGAAAACATCACTAATTTTCCAACAAGAGCGCATACAAGAATGATGATTACTGATAGACGCATACAAACCAAATTGCTAACCTTTTGGAAGCTCAAGTCCAAGATACTGCTTTATCAATTCCCTCACTTGTGCTCTATTAAGATCGTACTCTTTGGCAAGTGAAAGCAGCAACGCCTTACAGCTTTCTCCAGAGAGGCTAAAATAACCCTACATTTTTCATATTTGACACTGTGAGAACCCGATAATTATAACTGTCTATTGACTCACAAATTTGATTAACAATCAGTCAAACCACTCATCCCACCTCTGTGAAATCATTGAGCACATCATCCAAAACCTCTGTTTTGTTCATCGATATTGCCGAGTGCATCGACTCCTTCACAAGCTCAAACGGCCTGCCCATCAAATTCACAACACCATATGTTTTCATCCCAGGTTAAAGAACTCTAACAACAACCAAAAACTATACCTTGGGGTCCAAAAGGGTAGACTCAAAACCATTTCTTTGTTTTCTTTAAAAGTAGAGAATCAAAAGAAAACCTTTTATTTCGGCATGAGAAGTTCGTCCGTTCATTTCCATTCTCTGAAGCAGGTTCCATGCCACTTCCACCAGATTGATTTGCTTGATTATCAGGCGCCACCCGGTTCACTTTCTCCTATTGGGTAATCGATTCAAAACAGAACAGCCTCATCATCTTCTCCAATCACCCGGAAACAAAAACAAAAGCAGAGAAAAAAATTCAACTTTTCCCACAAACAGAGAGTCCCATGTCCAAAAATCAAGAAATGCAGCATCCTCAGAGATCAACGCAACAAATACTGAAACTGGAAATCCAGACACGTTCCAAGAAACATCAAGAGAACTTGGGAAGTGATTACAGCGAGAGGGGAGAGAAGGATCTTGCTGGGATCGCTGGGCCTCATCCTGGCTCTCATCAAAATGGCCAATCCCTTCTTGTTCATGCTTTTTCTGGGCGGTTCTTGATTCCCACTGCTGCTACACTAACATGTGGAAAAGGTCATATCTTGAACGGTTTGCTTCCATAACGAGCAAAGAATTCGACTTTTTCGGACAGAGCTTCTGTCTGTTCACCCGTCGTTTGCCACAACCGCCATCCGGATCCTTCGGTGAAGGAACTCTCTCTCCCCCTCTCTTCGTGGCGAAGTTCTCCTTTTCTTGGAAATTTTGCATTTTACTCCCGAATTTTGGGAAGTGTTGGACTTCGCACCCTCGAATGTAGACGTTAAACGGATGGGTCAAGTCAAGTTTGAATCGGTTCATAAATTGTCCGATCCAAATCAACCCATGTAATTTATTTATGACGTATTTATTGTAATCTGCTTTTGGCCAATATCTCGACTCAACTCGTATTCAATCCGTACCTAACCTATTTAACGAAATATGAGAAAGTTTATATACGTATATATATAAATATTTTAAAAATTTAATGGATAATGTTTATAATTTTTAAATAATTTTTAAAAATCAAATTTTAATTATTTTTATTTTTTAAAATTAATTTTTAATTATTTTATTTTAAGAATATAATATTTATTTTTTTCTTTTTTCTTTTTACTTATTTTCTTCTTCTTTTTTTTGCCGGCCACCTGGCCACGACAACAATCGATGACCGGCCACAGGCGAGCCTCAAGCTCCAGGCTCGTTAGATCAACGAGACTTGAGCATCGTAAAAAATCAGAGAGGCCTCCGCCTCACCAGATCCGGCAAGCTCGAGCTCGCCCAATGCTAGTGAGCTCAAGGCTTGAGCCTCACTTGACGACGGCGAGTTCGAGTCTCGCTAGATCAGCAAGGCCTCCTCCTCGCCAGATCCGGCGAGCTCGAGGCTCGTCTGGCTGATCACCATACCAACCACCAAGAAGAAGAAGAAAGAAAAGAAAAAAAATTTAAAAAAAAAAATTATAATTATTTTTATAAAATTTTGATTTTTATAAAAATAAATTTTTTTTCATAAAGTTAAAGAGGGAAGAGGGAGATTGTGTGATTTTGGTTTGAAAATGAGTTCTAAATACAACCCATTTAAAACATATCTTAAGTTTTTAATTATTAAACCCATTTAACTAATTTCTTAAAAACAAATGACTCATATATGACCCATTTATGATTTAAATGGGTTATATATAGATCTAAGATCCATTTTACCACCTCTACTCAAATGGGAAGTACAACTTTTCATACCCGTTTATTAGTGGAATCATACCCGCATTGAGTAATGACAATTGGTTTATTAAACTATTCATGATTTGTATTTCTATTTGGAGATATTGGAATCATACCCACTTTGAGCAATGACCACTAGTTTATTAAACTATTCATGTTTTGATATTTAGAGGTATTGCGACTACCGAATTTGTTGTGGATTGCCTATTTTCCTTAAACCCAAATGTTTAATTTGTAAATTAGATCTACTCTTCATTAGCTTGGAAAAAAGATTGGATAGAATCGATATGGTAAAAAAAGGTGGGTTGTCACATCAAATTACAAATATGCAAAGAGGTACCATGGCTTGAGACAAAACTAATCTCATACTCATGAAGAACGAATCCAATTGCCTTGCCAATTTCACCCTTTCTAAAGTTCACTCAATTGGAGATTAAGGGGTTGTTTGGAAATGTTTGTGTTCCTTGGTTTTTCTATTCATTTGCTTCCCAAAATAGGAAAAAAAAATAAATCCATTTAGTAACGTCAACTAATTTTTTTATTCTTCGGAATAAAAAAGTGACCGGAAATGGATTTGAAATAAAAACAAGAAATAAAAACAAATAACTTTTTTCCTAGGAACAATTTCTAGAAATAAATTATTTTTACTTTTTCTTTTTTCTTTTCTTCTTCTTTGCTACCCCTCACCCTTTGCTACTGCCCCCTGTTGTCCAGCCGCCACTATCGACCGGCCATTGCTCAACTACCGACTAACCACCTATTGCTCATCGACCACCACCACCCGCCAACCAATTGCCGATCGATTGCGATCGCCAACGTTGCAAACCGCCACCATCCGATCGGCCACCCTTTGCTACCGTTGCCACTCTCCATCGCCCGTTGGCTAATAGCGGACCATCGTCGGCCGACTACAGGCAATCAACTATCGGCTAGTGAACAACGGTTGCCGAATGGCTAGCAAGGAAAAATAAGAAAAGAAAAGGAGACAAAATATTAACAAATTAAAAAATGGAAATTTTGTGGATCATATCAAACATTTTTTTTTTCATTCCGAGAATAAAAATTTTGTATAATTACCAAATATGTTTTTTATTCAAAAATATTCCGGGAAATAAAATAAAAAAAAAACTATTTCTTAAAAAAAAATTCTTAGAATAAAAACGTTACCAAACGAACTTTAAGAGTCATGAAAAGATCAACGTTTACATCTCAATTTTTCATGATTTCAAATAATCTTATAAAATTCATTTCCCATCATTGAGCCATAAGAAAACAAACCATTTTCGCTCGTCCTCCAGCCAAATGGTGGTAAAATGCTTGCTTGCCTTTACATTCTTAGTTATCGAATCGCATCCACGGCATGTGCCATCATAGTACCATCGCATTATCATCACATTAGTCAACATGGTGTTTTTTAGGTATATATTCACTTAAGTGTCAAGCGATCTATTGAAAGTTATAACAATCAAATAAAGACTTTTATTAAGAAATTACAATACTCGAGTCAATATTTTTCGCAAATGATGAAACTCAAATAGTAAAATAATAAGCAATAAAAAAATTTGTGACACTTAAGGATTTGCATCCTAATTTTATATTCTTTTTGTAAAACAAAAAAAATAATATGTTTGGTAAAACTTTTATTCTTTATCTATTTTTTTGTTCTGGAAAAAAAATAAAATCCCCAGTGGTTTGGAAAACTTTTTTTCGAGAGAGGTGAGGATTCGAAACCTTTGCGAATTATTTAGTGATTTAAGTATGCTATTTTTTTTTTCGATATCGGCGGAAGCGGTTTTGGATAAAAATAAAATAAATAAATAAATAAATAAATGGAAATAGAAACAATTAAAATGGAAAATTTATGCAATTTTTTTTTTTTTTTTTTTTTTTCTTTGTGGCCACCTCCAATTGCTCCATTCTTGCCACCGCCATTGCCACCTCCAATTATTTTTTTTTTTTTCTCTCTCTTCTTGCCGCCACCTCCAATTGCTGGCCATTGCTGCACGACCGCCGCCACTGCCACCGCCATTGCCGCCATCCGCCGGCCATCGGCGACGCGTTGCCGACCCGTCGATCGCCGGCGACAATGGTGACGATCAACGATTGGCGATCCATTAGTAAGAATAAAAAATGAATAAATACAAAAAATAAATTGTTTTATACTAATCATATTTTTATTTTTTTCCATTTTGGAGTAAAAATTTTATGTAATTATCAAATATCTTATTTTACATAGAAATTATTTCCTGAAATAAAAATAAAAAAAAAATATTTCTGAAAAAAAAAAACCAAGAAATTGTCATACGCAACTTAAATAAACACCATCCCGAGATTTCTGCAAAGACTAGGCCAAGCCGTTGTCTTGCTTCCCCTCCTCGTCATTTCCGATCTCGTTGCCTTTGACCAGACTGTCCCAACGTGTCTGTTGCCCTGAGCAGACAAATAAAGAACGCAGATTTTCAGACAACGAACGGAAGAAACCTGACCAGACCACGAACTCCCCCATCCTTCCACCTCCACTCAAAAACCAAACTGAAAACGAAAAATTCCTCATTTGGCAATTTGCCATTCTCAAATCACACGCGCATGCTGATGATGTTTTGATACCAGATCCTTGTAACTCAAGACACCACCCCCCGCATCCACTTGCCATCTTGTCCTAGAAAAGAAGACCCGGTTCATCGGAAAAGTCGAATCCTTGGAGCGTCAGCAAAGGACCCACTTGCTTCGATCAATCCCAGATCCAAAACTATGAGATGGGAAGGTCGAACGGGAAGTAAATGATCAACCCGACGAAGAAAACCAGCCCGGGTCCGCCGGCTTCCGGTCCGGCTCGCTCCGCCCCAGGTCCCCGAGGAGCAGCCCAGCCGAGCCCGGCAGGCCCCGGCCGAGCCGGTTCTCGAGCCCCGACCTCTCTTGCGATGGTGGGTCCTCGTTTTCTTGCATAAAGATGAAAGCTTTGGAGTTCCTGTGGGGCCGTGATAAGGAGGTCTCCAGAACTCAGCAGAGGGTGAAGAGGAGGATGGCGAGAAGGTGGTACAAAAGAAGGGGGGTCGTTTTGGTGATTGGGTTGGTGGGTTGCTTTCTCTTGGTGAATTGGTGGATGCTCTTGAGCTTGCAAGATCACAAGGTTGGCATTGAAGGTGGAGTTTCAGGGAATTCGTCTTCTGCAGTTTCATTTCATGTCAAGGTATGTCCTGCGGCAGCTGTTGAGATTCAATTCTTGGGAAGAATTTTTATTTGGTGGATTGTATGCATAAGCATTCCGTGGTTGTGGAGCTTTTCATTAGACGTGTCACTAAAAAGGGTATGCTGGGAAGATTTCAATGGAATAGTTTTGACATCTTCCATGGATGAATTCTTCTTTAGACCTCGTAAATGGGCTGGCATTAATTATTGATCCATTGAGGGAAGTGGTACAACGAACGTAGGTCGCTATATTATTATGGTATTTGATTCTGCCAAGGTCCAGTGTTTTTGTCCAAGAATTTGCTTTTCATTTTGGTAAGCTGGCTTACAAACGTGGTCTCTTGATATGTAAGTATAATCCTACCAAAGTAAAAAGTTATTGTAGTTGGAGGAAAGCCAATATTCCAAAAGTTCCTGGGAGTTTATTCTATATCGAAAATATTTTGTTTTGTTCAACAAAGTGGAGCTCACCTTAGTTTGGTAAAATATTATGTACCGAACCTTTGCAGCTAAGATTTGCATCTAGATGGCAATATACAGAGACCAACGTTTTAGTCTATTGATCCTGTTCACTTTTATCAGAAGGGAGGCATGAAAAGTGTCCGGAAACGAGTGAAGCCTTGGACAGGTATGTATGGAAGGTTGTTGGCTTGGGCTGCCCATGCCTTGGCAGAGGTACAAATGCACTATCTTTATACTTTGTCAGTTTGGCCTTCAGAGAGTGGAGAGCTTAATCATCTGACAGTAGCTCTGTTGGTTCTGGGTTATGTCAAACAGGGTCATAAAAAACCTGAGCCAAAAGACTTATGGCAGGAACCATATATTCCAGCTTCTGCATGGAAACCTTGTTCAGATCAACGTAACTGGAAACCTAGTGGTAAGCTCTCTCTCTCTCTCTCTCTCTCTCTCTCTCTCTCTTCATGTGCGCGCATGTCTGTGCATGCATGCGCTTGTGTAGATACATTGGTTGTGTGCACTGAAATGGAGAGGTTGTAAATGTGGATGATGATGATGATGTTGTCTTCTTTGTGTACATGGAAACAATTAGCACATCATCATGAAAAAGAAAACCGTGAACAATGCCTGGACCATCTACTAAACATAGCTTTACTTCTACAGGTGGTAACAATGGATACATAATGGTCACTGCAAATGGTGGGTTGAACCAGCAGAGGGTAGCTGTAAGTAATCCTTCTGCTAAATTGTAACACTACTTTAATTCCAGTGATGGCCAAATTATAGCAGCTTGCGTCTTTTCTCTACTAAATTCTCAACTTGATTCTAAGCAGGTCTGTAATGCTGTTGCTATTGCAAGATTACTCAATGCAACTCTTGTTGTTCCACGATTTTTATACAGCAGTGTCTGGAAAGATGTTAGGTAACTTGCTACCACATCTTTCATTTATTCTCTGCAAGTTACTTTCCTTCAATCTACGCATTCCTCTGTGATCATTGTGGTTAACAATTAGTTGAAACTGATAGTTTGGTTTGGATATTAATTCAAAGCCTTTACTATTTAGGTGACAATTCATTCTCAGTTTCTGTCGTCTTAGATTTTTCAAACAGGAACTCATTAAATTACCTGTTTCTTCTAGATGATGTTATTTTTCCTTTTAGGAAAAATCTGTTTCAGTGAAACTGTAGTGGAGGGTACACATTATACAGATTGTCGTCTATTAGGGTGTCAAGATACTATGCTTCTGGTGTTGATTCATTGTTGATACCCATGGTGAATGTTGATCGTCTACGCTATTAAGTCTGAAAGTTTATTAGATTCAACATTTGCACAATATACATTTCTTGGTCAGATATTTGCTTCTCTATCCTTTATCTTTCTCATTGGAAAGTAACCCTTTAATTCCATTATAGTCAATTCAGCGATATCTATCAGGAGGAGCATTTTATTAACTACTTGACTCCTGATATTCGGATAGTGAAGGAGCTCCCTGAAGAGCTACAATCATTAGACTTGGAGGCAATTGGCAGCCTTGTGAGTTACTCACTTCAAAATAATGCCAGTGGCTTTCTAATTGGCATTGTTAGGCTTCATCCTTCGTGGTGCTAATTACGTGGGCATTTTTCCAGATTACAGACACTGACATCAGAAAGGAATCAAAACCGAGTTTTTATGTGAAGAATATTCTTCCTCTTCTGATCCAGAATAGAGTCGTCCATTTCCTTGGATTTGGAAATCGTCTAGCATTTGACCCCATGCCATCTCAATTGCAGGTAATGGTTTAAGCTTAGACAAAGTTATTGTAGCATGACCCTGTGAGGGATTTTAACATTCTGTTTAAAGTCAGTCTTACTTTATTTTTTATTGTTTCCTTCTTTATGCTTGCTCTTTCTAATTGAGGAAACTTCATCTAGAGACTTCGTTGCAGATGTAATTTTCATGCTCTCCAGTTCGTCCCAAAGATACAAGAAACCGGGGCTTTGCTTCTTCAGAGAGTACGACGGTGTCCACAGCCTGGATTGCTAGATCATTATCTCGTAGGTCCTTATGCAGAGTCAATGCTGAAAGAAAAGGGAGGTCATTCTGGGAAAGCTTCTAAGTACCTTGCTCTGCACCTGAGGTTCGAGATTGACATGGTGGCTCATTCCCTGTGTGAATTTGGTGGAGGTGAAGAAGAGAGACAGGAATTGGAGGCATTCCGCAAAGTCCATTTCCCTGCATTGACTCTTTTAAAGAAGAGCTCGAAGTATGAGTTATTTTGCATCCTGCAGTAAATTTTTATTTTCTTCTGCTTTTTAGATGGCACATTCCTGGTTTTCTGTTTGGTGAAACAGTCTAGCATTTTCCTTTTGATAGAATGGCCATTTCTCATTGACTACCTAAATTGTTTGTATGAGACAGGTTGCCTTCTCCTGCTGCCCTGAGGGAAGAAGGCTTGTGCCCTTTGACACCTGAAGAAGCGGTGCTTATGCTAGCCGCTCTTGGTTTTAAAAGAAAAACATACGTATATGTTGCTGGAGCGAATATATATGGGGGGAGGTCGAGGTTGGTTGCTTTGAACAGCTTGTATCCTAATTTGGTCACCAAGGAGACTCTTCTTTCAGCAAGTGAACTGGAACCTTTTAAAAACTTTTCGTCTCAGGTATATAGTCTGTGTGAAGTAGTCGCCTCTAGCTTGATTTCATTAGCCTTCTCTACATGTTATTTCTCTTTTCTGCATTTTCTTGGGATGATTTGAGAAGCATGCAATGATTATGGACCACGCTCTATCACAACTATTGTTAGTCTGATTGTCTGTTGCCTTTCCGCGTAATAATTCAAATTTCTGCAGTTAGCTGCTTTGGACTTTATCGTCTGCACCGCAGCGGATGCCTTTGCCATGACGGACTCAGGGGAGTCTGCTGTCATCCTTGGTCTCTGGTTACCGAATATATTACGGTGGAGGAAAGATGCCGACAATAAGGCCGAACAAGAGAAGACTTGCAAACATCTTTACGAAGAACAACACAATAGAATGGCGCGTGTTTGAACAGAGGGTGAGGAAAGCAGTGAGGCAAACTAAACATGTTCAAACGAGGCCAGTAGCAAGGAGCATTTACCGGTACCCGCGCTGCAATGAGTGTATGTGCTTTACCGAATAATATATCGAAGTAGGGTCTGTCAATTGTTAGTTGTTCATTGTTTTAACATTCTTTTTCACATGCTAATTCAATTGAATTTTGTAACAACCATAAGCAGTCATCAGATCAACCGAAGATTGACAGCTGATGAGAAAGTTCCGTAGAAAGATCTTCATACATTACATTTTTGGAGATGATAGCATTGTCACTATTCTTTCACCCCATAACAACCAACTTCTCTTGCCTAGTTCATGCTATTATTTATGCAAACGAACCTCTTTTCTCTTCTGATGTTTGACTCTATGCTTGATTCCTAATGACCTGAGGTCTGTTTCACACGATATGGATTGTTCTGAAGATTTCTCAAATAAGTGCATATATTGAATAAGACAAGTCCACAGCTGTTAAGGCCGGAATTCAAGTGAATAAGCCTGAACTACCTCTTGGGCGGGTTTGCTCGCCCAGAAGGCACAGGATTTCAACTGCGAATCAATTTTATCGTCATTTCCCTAAAGTCAGCATCAGACATTAAGAATGTACCCATTCAGCAATTCATGGTTCCTCCGCGGGAAGCTGCCATTACTAGGATGAGCGAATGAAAAGTTCCTTTCATTTGATCCAGAAATTTGCATAAGAACGGCCGTTTGTACACTTCAAATTCCTATAAATGGTCTCCTCCCTTGTGATAAGGGCCTATGGACACAACCTCAGGATGGGCCTTGTTGTTGATCCCACAAAAAGCCTGTGGAAATCTAAAGAACGAACGAACGATCTGGGTTCAGATTCCTCGTTATTGTTTGTACTCCCTTTCTTCAGATTTCATTCCTAAAATTAGCCTGTCCCTCCATCTCTCTGAGGTCAGCGCGAAGGATCGAGAATGAACACAGGAAGTATGCATGGAGGAGCTAAAATGTGCGGTCACAATACCGCGGTTGACCGCTTCCAAGGATTTTCCTAGATGACTAGGACTCTCTCTGACCAACCCAGGTGGTCAGGATTTATCGATAAAGTCTTCCTTAATTATCTATTGGAGTAACGCGTAGTGCCAGTCTATCGAAATTTACCTTGGTAAGCATACGCCAAGTCCAGGGTCTTCTAGGTTTCCGACAGCGGTGTGGCTCCATCCCCGCTCTGGCTACTGGGCCAGTGCCCATTCAACAAGTCCTTTTCACACCGTTAGAAAAAAAGACGATTCCTCAATGGACAATTGGAGAAGAAATCAAGACATTCTCAACCTCGATAGTTCCAACGGAGACTGTTTTAATTTACTTCCTGGTTGATTGATTGGTGCTGTGACTCGAGCCTTTTAGTTTCGATCTTGGAAGTGGGATCTAATCTTAATTTACTTTTGTCAATTTAAGGAAGCAAAGTGCGATTACACCGAGGAGCAGAACCAACAGAATATGCAAATGACATCACGCAACAAATTTGGCAATACTAGTGAGTTATTCTGAAATTCATCAGAGCCTCAAAAGTGTATACTGAGTCAACACAAGCAAGCCACAACGACATAACCGACACCCAGCATGTTCACCTCCTCGGTACTCTTGTTAGAGGCAGGGTCTAGAACTTTTGCATGACAACTGAATTGATAAGGCCTGCCTGCTCTATTGTCTGGTCGAGTTCAGTCAGGAGCTTGGGAGGAAATCCCATCATCTGCAGTTGGTAAGTCCTGGAAACCCCAGGTCTAGATGCATCAACAAAGGCACGGATGTCCCTGATAGTATGGTGGTGATTGAAACGTCCAATTATCCGGGTTCCATCCGCCAATCTAAGCTGAATCGAAGTTGATGGCATTGTCTCGTCCACAACCAGGCCTGCTGATGGGGCAGGAGCACTGTCAACAGAAGCAGAGGCGGTCTCAGGCGCTGCCATTGCAGGGGTAGAGCTGTTTCCTAGTGTTCTTCCAACACCCTGAAATGGAACGTGATGCTTTTCTGGTTCCTGCAAGACGATGCATGTTAACTCGATAATTACAGAGTCTGAATGGCCTAGATATAGTCTTATAGTGGTGGTAACAAGGGGGTTTTCTTAACGTGTACCAAAAGCAGAAATGATAAAAACACATGATTTCATGAAAAAGACCATTTAGTGTATTCTCTGGTAACAGCTAAGTATACCCCTCTATTATTATAAGGAAGGGAGACACTGCAACAAGAACAGCAGTACAGAAATTACTCACAGGGCACTTCTCATCCCTCCTTATGAGATTCACATGAACAGAGGATCTCCTGTCGGCAGGCTCGAGCTCTTTTGGACACTCAGACTTCCTAATGCTCTGCATGGAGAGAAATAATACATGAAGCACACAGCAAAAGAAGAACTGGAAAAATAAATGAAGTTCTAGCCAGGAGACAACTATCTGATATGATTGTTATCCAGATCCAGGAATAAAAATTCCCAAGAATCATACCGAGGCCTTTTGATTTAGACCAAAAGAACATCAGATACTCATCAAAATAGAACAAGCTAAAGGCAAGAACTATCAAAGAGTTTGGATTAAATTCCTGACAGAGTTATATAGTTTATCTCCACCAGCAGCATCAACAACGAGATGAACAAATTGGCTCTATAGATTTTTTTCACGCCAACGCACTCTATTATGAATCAAGACTTCCGTAAGAACTGAGTATTCCGCATCAATCCTTCATGTCTCTTTCCACTTGGGAGGAAAATAAAAGGTGCAGTGCTCAAATTTCAATTAGTTTCATTGCCCACCTAAACATGTTAAACTGAAAATACATCATAGATATTCACGCAATGAAATCTCTAGAGAACAAATTTCAGTTTTTGTTTTCAGTTCAAGTAAATATATCAGATCTTATACCTCAAGGAAAGCTGCATTTTCAGGATCATCCAATCTCCTTAGAGGGCCATCATTCACAGTGAACCCATTGCTCCAGAAAACAATATTGTGAATGACAGTCTCAGGTTGCTGAGGAGCTGACGGCACTGTTTCTCCTGAAAGTAGTCGTCCAGTTCCAGTAAAGCTCCTTGAACTTGAAGATGGAAGCAGGTTGTCTATAGGACCTTCTACAGCACCCATTTGTCTAGCCTGATTAAAGATTGAATCCACATCATTGCCTTTTGAAGGATCTTGCACAAGCATCCCACTGCAAATTATAAATCATAAAGTGTCAGCCTTCAGCTGTGACAGTCAATAACATTGTGCTGACACAAGTGCCAAAGATTTCTTCAGACAACACACTTGCTCAGTTATGGAAACTAACTGCTCAGTTATGACACCGCAAACAAAACCTGATTTATAAACCAAAAAAATTCATGTCCTTCCACAGGAGTAATACCACTGCAGAAACATCAGCACATAAATATTGAATAAATAAATAAATAAATAAATCCAATATAAAAAAGCAGTTGATCGACACATCAGCCCTTAAGTTTCCAGGTTGTTGCAGAGAAAAGTAGCTTGTACATTCTCATGCATCCTTCATTTGTCCCTTAGCCAGAAGCAACAATCACTGAAACCTTCGAGGAAATTCTTGTCAATGACAACCTATGTTCCTGTCCTAAAATTTATATAAAAAAGGATACCTATTCAATACTGTGGAATCCCAACCTCATTTTAAGGCTTCACGCTACATTTTTCTACAAGCCCAGTGCATTTGAGAATATAAAACCAGAATTAGCCCCCCAAGTACAGGTGTGGACTAAAAGATAAAAGCCCAGCAATTGTGACTTGGCATGTAAGTTCCCAATGAAACATGAAGTTAAGACTAATTTCACCCTTTTTTTCATAAACCAATGTAAAATGACCTAAGAAATCACCCTGCTACAAGCAGACGCCATCCAGTATCTAGTTACACGTGCACTCTCGATTACCTTGATGCTACTCCCCCTTAAAAGTGCTCCACTCTACATACCTGGACCCGTCATGCACATAGCTTATTCCGATGTAGAAAATCTACGATGAGTACATCCATTTATGCTGCTGCATACAAACCCCAAATGCCGAAATCAACTCAAGAACCAAATTTTCTCCCAATAAACCAACCCATCGCCATCGCCACCATTACCAAGCCATCATCGATCAGGGGAACCCTGTCAATCTGTAAATTTCAGTTTTTTTTTCCTTTCCACTAGCATCTAATTTATTGCCTAGTGGACACAAACGAAGTCGGAACACCCAAAAATCGAGTTTTTCTCGATAGAATACCACAGACAAAATGCATAACATACTTCACGGAACGTCTTGAAAACAGCGATGAAAAACAAGAAGCTTTCAAGAAACAACTAAAATCCCAATCTCCATCCTCAGCCAGAGCAAGCAAAGATAATCGAAAATGATCGCTTCCTTTCGGCCGAACGCCTCGAGACGAATCTAATCCAATCCAATCGAGGCCAAACCGGAGGAGCGGAATCGAAACAGGAGAGAGAGAGAGAGAGAGAGAGGATTAGGGTTTCGGAGGAGGAGGAGGAGGAGGAAGGGGGGGAGGACCTCTTCTCGCCGCCGGTGTAGTACTCCTGGGGGTTGTCGGAGTCGCTGTCGGAGTCGGGGCCGGACCGGCGGTTCAGATCGGAGAGGGTCCGGATGCCGCCGGACCGGCTGCCGGAGGGCTTCGCCGGCTTCTTGTCGCGCGAGGCCATGTCGCCGTCGTCGTCGCCGGTCGCCGCTCGGTCCGATCGATTCAGCGCCTTGCAGAAGAGAGAGAAAGAAAGAAAGAGAGAGAGAGCTTGGCGATTATTCTGATTCTCGTTAGCTTGTTGTTTCGGCATCTATTTAAAAATATTTTATTCAATTTAGCCAAAAAAGAGTATATTATTATTATTATTATTATTATTATTATTATTATTATTATTATTATATGTGAGGTATTTAGAAGCATGTGGGCTAATCTCAAAGCAAGTAATCCAGTCAAAAATCCACGTCTGCATGCTCCAAGAATTCCGACGGTCTTTGCCACATCAGCTTTTTCCATAGGCCCTTGCAATCATCTCTCAGTGTATTTTTCAGTTTTAATATAAGTTAATGTCGAGATTCGGTTACGCAACTATTTGTAGGTGCACCTATCGTTCAATTGATGTTAAATGTGCAGAAAGTTCGTTATACCGATAATGGACACAATATGAATCTTTATATTCGATGTCCCACAAATGTATTTGGGTACGAAATAGTTTGAGACTATGACACTCTTTGTCGCACGTTCTAACATTTTAATATATTGATTGAATGATTAATTAGTTTATCCATAGCAACTCTATATATTCGGAAATTTTTTTAAAAATATAAATTTATTATATAAATGTCAATTTAATCCTCAAATTTTCAATTTAACCAACTTAATCATAAATCTTTTAATAATTTATCAAAATAATCCATTTAATCAAATTTTGATTAGAAATTAATAACGAAAGTAGCCATCGTCTTATGACTAACCCTAATATGAAATTTTTTAAAAAGTTCTCATGAATTTTTTTGAATATCTTTTTATTTGTACCTTTATATGTCATGTATGTCCAATTCATCGATCAATGATTTGACTTCATTAATCATCTCATGCTTCCATATATAGTACAAGCCACAAGACATTGGTCCCCACTATAGTAAAAAACTTATTCACAATTTTGCAACCGTATTTTACTTTCGTTTTTTTTTTCTTACTCTTGACCTTGCTAACCGATTTATAATCTCCCAAGATTTAGGATTTTCTTTTAATACAGCTTTCTCTTTATGTCTTTTCATTTTAAATTATTTAAAAGCGTCGGTCGCTGACGTGGCACACCGACGACGCGTGGACCAATGGGGGCCGACGAAAGTGGGAAACGCCTCTGGAAAAAGGAAAGGAAAAGCAGAGGGAGGAGAAAAGCTTCGTCTTTTTCAGCGTCGAACGGAGCGCGCGCACCACCTCCACTCCTTCCCACCTCCAATGGCCGATCCCTCCCCCCGCACCACACCGGACACCGCCGCCGCCGGCCGCCTCGGACACGCCGCCGACATCGGGCACTTCTCCGGCGCGCACACCTCGAGCGAGGACTCCGGTGGCGGCGACTGGGGCAGCTCCTCCGACTCGGAGAGCTCCGGCGACGCGGCGGCGACAGCGGCGGCCGCGGGCGTGGCGACGAGCTTCAGGCTGTTCTCGGAGTCGATGCTGAGGATGGAGCACGCCGAGGTGGAGATGGCCAAGGCCCGGGAGGCTCTGAGGGTGGAGGCGGAGCGGCGGCGGGTGGAGCTGGAGGGCGAGATGACCCGGATGCTGCTGCAGACGCAGCTGCAGGTCGCGGCGGCCGTGGCCGGGAAGGGCGGCGGCGGCGGCGGCGGCGGCGGCGGTGGGAGGAAGCGGAAGCGAGCCGAGGACGATGACCGGCCGTCGGCCTCCACCAGGTAACGCACTAGTTCACCCGTTCGCCGCTCCCGGCGGCTCGCGCCGATTTCACTGAACCGGCTGAATTCATGAATTTTTGTTCTTTTCGCCTTTCCGGGTGCTGTCGAAATGCAGGGAAGGAGCTCTCTTGCTTAGCTTGCTGCACTGTAATCTCTTCTTCTGAAGTGGGTAGACGCGCGTGGGATCTTCAGTTGCTGCTTTCGCTCTCGTCTCTATGGGTAAGCTACAAGATTCATTTCAAAAGTGTGCAAAAAGGATGTAACTTTGATGTTAGTTTTTCACGTACATGTCGATGTCTGCGAATCTTCGCCATCAGTTGATGTTTATAAGATTCCGAAGTGCGCGCGTTTGCCGCCTCGGACAGGAATGACTGTAAATCCGCTCGTGGCCATGAGTAACTAGATGTGATGCTTTTACAGTGGAAAGAGTCAGAATTAGGTGAGTTTGGACAAAAGAAGAATGTAAAAGAGTAAGGGACGCGTCCCCCGCCAATCGGAGGCAATGAAGCCTCTTCAATTTAGCTTAGATCCAACTGGAATTTCTTCTTGCGAGTCGTGGGATCTCCAGCCCTCTCTTCCACGACGCTGAGCAATGCATTCCGTCGGCTTGTGGCACTCTCGATGTACTCTTGCAGAGGTGGTAGAATCCCCTCCTCGTCCTTGTTCGCCTGCCTGCGAATTATCTGCAAATGTAAAGAAAAACCAGAAAACCCTGATTGAGTTCATTTTGTTTCCCATTCTATGGCTTAGGAAAAACTCGTCATCCATGCCGACTAATACCTTTGAAGCCCATGATCTCTCTGCTTGTTGACACACATCTCTTATGTCCCTTCCAGACATCCTGGTTTAACAGAACATTCAGATTAGTTGGGCTTCACAGAAAAACATTTGGGAACGAATTAAAGGGCAAAAGTAATAATCTCCAGTAGTACGGACCAGAATGCGAAAATAAAAATAGAACAGTAGAATAAATGGATTCCTTGCTCTAAAGCACCAAAACAAGAAGTTGCTATGGAATATAGACTTTAAGGGACTAACCCTTCAGTGACTTTAGCAAATTCAACCAACTCAGGTTCTGTCAAGTGCTTTGCATACTGAGCCGCTATTTCTTGGCGGTTCCGTTGGTCGGGAAGGCCGAAGGTGATCATTGAATCAAACCGACTGGAAGAACATGAGTAGCACAAATTACCAAGTGACTGGATCAACTCATAATCGGTGCTTTGCAGATACATGCACCTGCTTTACCTGATTAATGCAGGATCCAGGTCTTGCTTCCTATTTGTTGCGGCTATCACGACCACCTTCTTATCTTGTTCAAATCCATCGATCTACAAGAAGGGAAAACAATTTGCTGGGAGTCCTGCAATTGCTAGGAACGCTAAAGGCAGGTGTTGAGACAGCATGTGACAGAATAGCACGGCAAAATGTATAAAGTGACAGAACAAAGGACCTTCGAGGGTTACTAGCTTAAGCTAACTTGCAGAATTGACCTTATGATCAAGTGGCAAAGGACCAAGATGTTTTAACATTAATGTCTAGATTATTCATCTAAACAAGTCTGATAAGAATGGTGTTCTTGCAAATATAGGTTGATTACAACACCGACACAGATTTGTTTAGTCACATCTACATCATTTATCAAAAGTAGTATTCAGAAATGAAATTCACATAAGAGTGATATTCTTTCCACACTAGACAATATCAGATATCACAGATGCACGAAATCTAGGGAAACACCCTCTCCTACCTGTCGCAGCAATACTGACAAGATCCTTCTTGTAGCTTCATGCATTTCACTATCACGAGCAACAGCAAAAGAATCGACCTTCAAGGTACAAAGTTATCATAACTAGGAGCTCAACATATTCAACTGATAGGACAGAAACATTAGAACCAGCTCAATCATATAAGATAAAGAAATGGATGAAGAGTTGTCGTATGTTGGACTCTATGATCTCTCCATGCTTGCTAGTTGTCTCTTTCTACAAAGTATAACATGAACTCCCACAGAAATTTACTTCAGCAAGAAGAGCTTGCCTATCATCCAGACATACCTCATCTAGGAAAATGATAGCGCCATTTGGTAACTCATTGGCAAGTGAAAACACTTGTCCCAACAGTCTTTCGCTTTCACCATAGTACTTTGACATGACAATCTCCAGTGGTACATACAGCAATGGAACACCCTGCAAAGACATAGTAAGCATGTATCACGATATTAATTCAATCAAAGGCAGTCCAAAGATCCCGCTACTATCACTAGAAGGAAAACAAATTTTGAGCCCCCACATTCATAGCCCCTACAAAGAGCAGCTAGAATTAGAGTGAAAGCAACTCCAGCAACATAACTTTAAGAAATCAGTATTAGACACAATAAAATTAAAACTTCTCGCCTAACACTCCTCTTATAAGGCATACCACAACGAATGCACCCAACCATGCAGCACATATTATTAACTATTTAGCATGGTCATCATAAGGAGAGAAATATATCTATCACTTGACGGCGATATTGAACACAACAGCCAATTAACTGAGAGCATGATGCAGAAAGCAAAAGCCATGTGTCACATAGATAAGATAGCAGCTATGAATGTCCTTATCAGCTGATGTGGTATCATACCGCTTGATTGGCGATAACACGAGCACATGATGTCTTCCCTGTACCTGCAATTGGACAGGTACCATAGTTAAGCTTTGCCAGACTAATTTGTCATACTAAGAAAGGACAGAGAAACAAGATACGCCAGTGCAATTTTTAACGGAAGTAATTTGTTCCAATGGAAGCAGCCTAAAATATTGCACAAAATAATTGATGCTAGTCAAGGTGAATTTTCAAAACCCTCAACTAAATGACTTCCCTATTTATAGGAATGTTACTAAGAATGTTGGAATAACTATGATAAATGAACAGAAAAAGCTTATTGCCACTCAGGCATAAAAAAGATACATGCTTTATAAAGTTCACTCTTCCTACCAAATTTAGTAGAGTTTCTATGTATTTTAATAACTCATGGAGCACTATTAGGAGAATTAACCCACTTATTAGCTCAAGTGCTGACATTAACAAGCATCATATGCTTTATTTAAGAGGAGGGGGTGGGGGTGGGGGAGGGGGATACAGTCTAAAAGGTCTTTTAATGTCAGTAAACTAAGGCAGCACCTATAAACGATCGGGAACTCAGCAGCTTCTATAGCTTTTCCATTCATAAGTGACAATAACATCAACACTTGTCACATACATAAGTTGTCAAAAGGAACTTGAGCAAATAAAAAAGAAAAAATTAGCCACGCTTTTATTATGGTCATTGCAACAGGCAGCAAATAACTGTTGTGCCAATTGTGCACTCTAGTATGATAATTACAAATTGCCACACAAACACATTTTTATTAATTTAAAGTGAACTATCATTAATGCACACCAAGGGTTGCCAGCCCATGTAAAAAAAGAAGCTGGTTGATTTAACAATGTCAACTTTTCATGTAGTACCAAAATCTACTCTTCAACTCAACTGAGAGTCCATTATTAAAAAAAATCCAAAATCTGAGTACAATTTTATTCCTTGAAATGCTCTCTGCTCTTATCCTTTCAATTGAAACCCTGGCCAATGTTCAATAACTACTCCAAGGCTCATACAGTTAAAAAAAAAAAAATCCCAGAAAAAGAAAAGAGATAGATCAGGGCCTTAGATGGTAAGTCTCCAAAAAAGTATGACTAGAAAGAGGTCAGTAAAATCATCGGCCATAACCACTAGTTCACTTAAATTCTTTTGACTAACTAAATAATGAATAGTAGACAAACCTGGGGACCCTCAAAGAGCACTGCTCGAGGCCTGTTCGACTCAAACTTGCGCCTTGTTCCACGAGCAATATCATCATACACCTCTGGACTATGTAAAGCCAGTAATATGGTGTCCTCTATCTCCCTTAAGGACATGCATGTGAAAGATACTGTACATAAGTATTACATGTGGCCATGATGCTATCGAATGGTAAATGGAAAGGATGCAATAAATTCTGATAATACAAACATCAAATAGAATTCAACCAGTATTCTTGCTGTATAGTATAGAAGTCTTTTAGTACCTTTGACAAAATGATTTGATAATTTTTCCTCTAAAAACAAAAATAGATCACAAAACCTATGAATAAAGAAAATGCTGACAATCGACAAAAGCTGATAATAGTTCACTGTAGAATGAATAAGCTGTCCTCAACTTCCCAAGTCTGCATCCTCAATTATTACCTTAGATAATTCTGCACATCCACTTCTACACAAGTAAAAGTAGGACTGTGTCACCGCCTTCATTAAATTTCCAGAGAAGAGGCAAGTAGAAACAGCTAACTACATGGATTTTAATCCATCTTTTACATGGCACACATCCATGCTGTTGCTGTGGGCTAAAGCAGAACAATTATGACACTAAATCTCTAAAATTAGTACGCTATTGCATTAGCAAAGCATTATCCAATACCTTTATAAATACAGCTCTTCAAATAGCCTCCCACTACGTACACAATAAGCTAACTGAAACTATATGAATGAGGTTTTAGAAATGTAATACTTCACATACCGTTTTTGCTTTTCATACCCAGCAATGTTGTCCCATGATAATTTCTTGCTTTCAACATCAACAGGAGGTTCATCAATACCGTAAATTCTCACTCCCATTGACTGAAGACTAGTAATCGTCTTTTCTGGGGTTGTTTTCCTTTCGGTACCTTCCCTAGGTCTACTTTCTAAAGACTTATTACTCCCCAACTTTCTACCCGCCAATTGCAAGACAGACACAAAAGCTTCCAGCTCTTTCAGAGTCAAGCTTCCTGGCTTCATGAACTCAATTTCCTGCAAAGTTCATGAGATAGATATTTTACTAGTTTTTCAGAAGCAGAACAAGAGGATCGTGCTGAAAATATAAAGAAACAGTTCATGAGATAGATATTTTACAAGTTTTTCAGCTCCGACGCAAAATAATGAGGCAACTATGAAATTCCATTAATGAGAAATGACAACTCACCGCTTTATCTGCAGTGATAAGAGAGTGAAATATAAGAATGCATAAATCACCCTCCTGTTTCTTTATATTTTCAGCACGATCCTCTTGTTCTGCTTCTCTTTGCCTTTCTGGAGGGTTGATCATTAGCTGCCAAGCAACTGCACTGGAAAAACAAGCACAAAGCATTCTTAAGTGAACTCGTTGCAGAACCATCAAACTTCCAAAGGAATACAAGGAATCAAAAGGAAACAATAAATGAACTGCCATCAGTGATGAGGATGAGAGTCACCACTCAAAGGCAATCAACTTACCTGTCCCAACCACGCAACAGCACATCTGAACCACCACTGTGCTCCTCAGCCTTCACTCCAAGGTTGGAAACAAGGTTTGCAATTAGTTGGGATATTTCACATGCAGGAGGGACCTGAAACTTCAGTGTTACCTGCAGTACACAATAAATTTTTATTTAAGAAATTCAAACCATGCAATTACATTTAGATGGAATTCGGGTCCATGTAAAGCACAATGGAGGTGAGGGCAGCACATCCCATAGAGCAACAAAAACATGTAGTTTGGTAAATCATAAGTTGTGCCAATGATGCTAAATTTTTGTTTAATTAATGAATAATCTGATTTCTTGATAAATAGTTGAATTTACAAACACATATTCAAATGATGATGCATGCTATAGAGAGCTAAATCTCAAAGTAATATTTTCAACTCAATTTCAATGAAATAGTACATGGTTGAATTTAACTTCAAATCCATGTATTTGAAGATAGGACAAAACCACGTATTCAAAGATAAGTCAAAATTATATTATTCACGCTAGAAAATACAAAATATGTTTTTCCTATTGTCAAAATATGCTGAAAGACTTCATAAATCAGTCATAAATATGCATTGCTTCATAAGTCATTCTACACCTTACTCCAACCCCTCCAAATTATACAAGATTAAGAACATTGATCCAAGGTCAACCATAAATCTTCTTCAGAAGTATCAATCAGTTCTATAGCCAATGATAAAAATCATGTCACACTCCTTCATGTTGGCCAGAATTTAATTCTTGAAACCACACTATAGAAAAGAGCCATCACTGTTATGCCATGAATAAGAAAAAATTATTGTAAAGAAAACATCCTACTGAATTAACCTTTTGACCTTTAACACCGACGGAAAACCTGGGGTAGGAACCATAATGCATTCCTTTACTTTTGAGCGATTCTTCAACACGCTGTCGCTCTGTCCTGGCGATTTCCTCCAGCTTTTCACCGACCGATGGTGACTCTGACTGCAATGGAGGACTCTCAACAGGCTGCACAAAGCAAAATTAGGTTCTGTACAATACTCAATATAAACAATCATGTAACAAAATTTACACTATGCTTTGACAACTACATCAGGAACCTGGAATTTCAAGTTGCAACTTAAACGTGATAAAATAGGTATTAACTTGGCAACAAGACCAACTCTGTATGTGTCAGCATAAGCATGACACATTGATCTCTCCTAGCTTACTCATAATTAAAATTTGTCCTTCCCATCAAAACATTTAAAGATCAAAGAACACGGTCTTTCAATTAAATTCCTAATCAGACCTTATCATCATCTGCATATGCTACTTCCAGAGCTCCAGCTCCAAAGAGTCCAGCCAAGACAGCCGGCAATAGAAATTGTGCTCCACGAACATCAGGCAGTAATTTAGCCTCCTGGATCTTACCCGTATCAAGATTAACAAGTTGCTCAAGTGCCCCTGCATTTGTCATTACAGACAGAGATATTCAATTCACCGATTGCAAAGACACGGAAAAACAAATCAAATGGATCTTTCCATGTCATCGACCATAACAATTTACTCTCGGTTCATCAATTTATCTCCAACACGAATCCACCAAGGCAATATAAGAAAACTAATTCAGGCTCAAGCAAGTCCTGCAGGAGCAAGGGTAGACACTAAACCGATAAAAGAACATATCTTTCAAAAGAAACTAAGTAACACCACTCCAGCGCGCAAACACCAAACCGAAGCAACTCCAAGTCGATTTTTTGCTGCCGACCCATCGAAAGTTCGAACAAGCGAAATGGAAAGGACTCGAAAAAATTCAAACTTTTTAACACTCTACTCGATAACCACGGACATCGCGTGTAAGTTCAGCAGAAGCGAACTTCAACAGCGAGAGCTAACGAGGACAATGACCGAGAAGACCAAACGAAGTGCTCAAAAAGCACTAATCCGCAGCTCTCACTACAATTCACGCAAGCGCGCTCGTCGGCGGCTACGGTGTAGCAGACCGAAGCGATCGAATCTGCACCGTCGGGAGAAAGACAAGTGGACGAGAGAGGGAGGAGGAGGCGATGCCTTACGTGGGGCGAGCGGGGGAGCGAGGCGGCGCGATCGCGGCGGAGGCGGCGGCGCTAGGGTTCTGGAGGAGAGGGCGGAGCGGCGGCAGGAGCGAGCTGACGTCAGCAGCAGCTTCCTCGGGGCCGACATGGTGGTTGCTCTCTCGCCGAGTCTCCCCGGAGAAAAAAGTCAGCCGGCGGAAAAGAGAGAGAGAGAGAAATAGAGATTGTGTGTATTTTCAGAGTCGGTGCGGAAAGTACATTTTTTTCAAAGCGGCGAAAATGGAATTTGGGCTTTGCCGGGGAGACTCTGTTGTGTATGGTAGAAAAAGTAGTCGCTAATTGCACCCTTAATTGGCTCCTGACACATTCCGGAAGATTCGATGACGAAAGTGCTCTTGTGAAACGTGCACTCCTTTTTGAAAATTTAAATACGTTTTGTAATTATATAAAATTTTTATTATTAAAATGGAAAAAGAGTAAGAATACATTTGTTTAAGGGCCTGGTAAAAAGTGTTTTCAATACTTCTTTTTTTTTTTTTTTTTTTTTTTATTTTTTTTCAACGAAATAAAACAAAAAAAAAACAAAAAAAAAGTTGTTTCTTCCAAAAAGAAACACTTCCGAATGAACAAAAGAACAAAAACTCTTCTCTCTCTTCTTCTTCTCTTCTTCTTTTTCTTTTTTTCTTCTTTTTTTTTGGCGGTCGCCGGCCTCGGCCATGGCCGACCGGCCGTCGAGGCTCGGCCTCGCCCAGATCCGGCGAGGCCGAGCGTCGCCGACCCCCGGCGAGGCTCGGCGTCGCCGGCGCGGGCGAGGCTCGGGCTCGCCGGATCTGGGCGAGCTCGAGCTCGCCCGATCCGCAAGCCCGAGCCTCGCCGGGGCCGGCGACTCTCGGCCTCGCCGGGATCCGGGCGAGCCCAAGCTCGCCCAGCCAAGGCGAGGCCGAGCCTCACCCAACCACGGCCGGCTCGGCCTCGCCGGGCCGGCGAGCCTCGCCGTGGCCGGGCGAGGCAGCTGCCCCGGTTGATCGCCGGAGGCCGGTGACCGGCCGAAAAAAATAAAAAATAAAAAGAAAGGAAAAAATAAAAAATAAAAAAAATGTTTAAAAAATTAAAAGAAACAAAAAATAATAAAATTTACCAAACGTGTTTCATTTTTTATTCCGTCAAACGTTACCAAACGTGTTCTTTTATTGTCATAACACTTTTTTTATTTATTTATGCTTTTAAATAAACAAATTTTGACTTTCATCATTTTTAGATAAGTTTTTTATCATTTAAATGCATTTTGTAATTATACTAAAATTTTTATTATCAAAATGGAAAAAAGTAAGAATACATTTGCTACGATATTCATTTTTTTTTTGTAACATAAAATTTCTTCTAATTTTTAAAAACAACAAGAATTCAAAATCAAATGGTGGCTTTGGATTTGCACGGTGATGGCGCAATGCAACAATGGTATCCATGAAGATGACGGACTTGGATGAGAATTTGAGTGTTGGAGATGGACGGTAGCGGAAGCAGCTTGTTGGCTAAGCGACATGATTGCCATGAGGATCTCAATGGTGACAAGGGGATCCATGATCGTTGGCATTGTGATGAAAAGGCATTTGCTTGTGTGGAACGTGAACTTACAGATACTGCGAGTTTTTGAAAGATAGTTCTCGAAGGAAATTGTATAGTATGCTCATGAATCTAACATAAACAGAAAAAAGGTCAAGTATGAATCGATCTGGCTCCTGCATGGATCTCCTTGAAAGGGATTCGAGAGTGATGTATGCACTCTAGCCATCATCAGTTCAATGGAAGTTAGAAGTGGAACGACAATGGAATTATTCTTTCCCAATTTTCGAACAACTGACTTGGTAACAACAAAATGGAATAGACTTGCATTGCACCCAAAATCTAAAACTTTATTGATATGGTGTTATATACATGAATATTCTAAATTTACTGTGGGAACATACACTTTTGAAACAAAAAGGAAACTCTTAAAAAGGAGATTATTAGCACAGACATGTCCTCTCTCTTGATTGTCTTAAACGTTAGGCCGTGTTTGATAATCACGATAAAAATTGAGATATAATAAATTTTATCATGTCTTATGTTTGCCTACTTTCCAAAATAGGATAAATTCATTTGTTTTGTATAAAATGAACAATTTAGAAAATAATTTTCTAAAAAAGATTGTTTATATTACTTACAAAAATGTATGAACTCATATTTTCTTCGTCCATGAAAATATTTAAACATAAATTCGTTGCCATTAATGCATAGTTGCATATTCCATTGACTAATCATTTCAGACAATCATTTTGACAAAAAATATTTTTCAAATTATACATTTTTTACAATTTTTCTTCAATAAATAAAAAGCCTCTTACATCTTGACCGATAACTTTTTTTCCAGAATTAATATGCCAATTTTCTAGAGTAATGGGATTTGTAATTTTTTTTTTAATTTTTTTTTCCTGAGAGTCAATGACGACACGAAGGGTACTCTTTTATAAGCAGTACACAAGAGCAAATTTATACCGATATGCAGTTTCCGGACATGATAAAATAAGAAAATATCTAACTTCAGTTTCCGGACATGATAAAATAAGAAAACATCTAACTTTATTACTACAATTCACCAAACAATAGATATAACGACGACCAAACACAGATTTATCTGTCTTCGTTTTGCCTTACCAGGAGACAATGGTCTTTATCGGCCATTGCCTGTCTACAGTTCATTTCACACAATGCACACAATGCATCATTTCTAGGATTACACGATTGGCATCAATTCATTTTGCGCAATTCATCATTTCTAGGATTACACGATTGGCATCAATTCATTTTGCAATTCATTTTGCGCAATTCATCATTTCTAGGATTACACGATTGGCATCAATTCATTTTGTGCAATTCATCATTTCTAGGATTACACGATTGGCATCAATGTCTGACCATTCATATTCACTAACATTCTAGACGTTACTTATTCACCTATTGATAATTTTTAGGTGATTCGAGAAATTACTACTACAAAATTACTCAGCACAATTAAAAAGAGTGGTAGTTACAGAAACGCTATCCAGTCTGATTCGGAATTTTACTCTTGAACAACCGATACCAACCATCCAACCATAAAAGATGATCAC
The DNA here is from genome assembly GCA_014182885.2 of Eucalyptus caleyi. NCBI lineage: Eukaryota > Viridiplantae > Streptophyta > Magnoliopsida > Myrtales > Myrtaceae > Eucalyptus > Eucalyptus caleyi. Next base: position 54,322,072 of record CM024470.2, read on the forward strand.
GAATAAAAGTCTTATTGGCAGATCACGAGGCATCTCAATATCATCTACCCAGCATCGCCAAACGATGGATTTATTAGCTCAAATCATAATTTAGTTTCAGAGCTACAACATGAGCAACTAATAAGTAGTCACAAAGCAGAATGAGGCCGTGAATCTGAAATGAACACCTATAGATACCAAGTTGATGTGGAAAGCCTTTGTGCCATCATACTCGGACGATACTTCTAACCAACCTCTAAGTTCTACAAAAATCCAATGCAACGAGAAAAACAAACATAAAAAGATCACGAGCTAAGCCAAGCAAAGTTTGAGTTTCTCCAGGAACTCATTACCACGAGATTGTTCACTTATCTAAGCTTAAGCTCCAAGTTCCAACAAAAGGGTGTGGTTGACTGCATCTGATGCTGGGCCATTAAATTGAATAGGACCTGCAATGAAATGCAAGGAAGGAATATAACAAGACACTCATAGAAGGAAGGGAATGCACGACCACAGACCACAAAGAAATAGCAAACATGCATCAAACAGATCATACGTAGTGATGAACATTCTAAAAGCCACACTAGTTATAAACAGGAGAGAGAACCTACCAGGACTGATATATCTGTTCTTGATGGCCCACTCATCCCGCATCGACGCAAACTTCTTGAATGGTGCACCTACATCAATAAAATATCCATTGCTTAGAAGATCCAGGTTTGTACTGTCAAATTTAGCAGGTGTACTGCATGCAGCAGTTTTTACCTTCAAGCTCCACCATTGCCTTCTTGATCACAGGCTTGAACTTACCTGGGATAAGATAAAAATTTCAGACTCAGTTTAAGATGTAAATTTAAGGGCATAGATACATACAATCATGCACACGTGTAAAGACAGACAGGAATAACTGTCATTTTTGTGAGACATAAACGAACTGCCGGGATAGTAGGATGGATAAATCAAAACTGAACCCCACTTAAAGATCCAGCCACGCTATCAACAGAACAGGGATAAACCTAGTCCACGGTCATTCTCCCCATTGCTTCCATGAAGCAAACAATTACTAAATAGGATGATCTAGCTTCAGAACCATTTAATTATTCAATCTCAGAAAAGAGAAAATAAGTATCATCCTACAAAGAATCTCAATAAATTAGTATACCATGTCTCCTCTCAACGTCCATCAATGATGTTAAAGCGGTTCCACCAACAGTCCACTCCGAAAGTGGGGCAGCTAAGTTTGCCACCTGAAGATATATTATGCTCGTGAGCTCCATTAGTTCCACAGATGATAAAGACCAGTCAACTGGAAATGAGGACCACCATCAAGAATAAAGCGAACATTGTTAGGGGAAAAAGACATACTGAGGATATCAACCCGGTTTTCCCACTCTGGAGGAGAGCTCCCGCTGCAAAACCCAAAGCATAGCAGTACGTAGAGTCAAAGTTGGTTGGCAGACCACATCTGCCTTCATACCTGAAAGGCAATTAGTATGCATTAAATAAAGAGTAAAGGCAATATGGTCAAGGTCAAATGAAAATCCACCGAGAATAACTACAGGTTTCAAGTATTTTACAACCACCAGAAAAAGGGAACAATTATTTGATACCCTTCCTGAGTAGACGTTTCCAGTAAAACAACAAAAGAAATGCCAGATTTTCACAGACAAATTGGTATTACCCGAAAAAGTGGGATTGTCCTTTGAAGTTCCCCTTGTATGTACCTTCCTGCTTCCTCTTCTCCAATTCAGTTTCAACCATTTGAATGAGCATCTTCTCTGTCTCAATTTTAGCAACCTAAACAGAGAAACAGATAAGAATGATGACAGAACCCAAAGAAACTGAATATTAGGTGAAACGTTCAAGATGATAACAATTACCTGTACATTTCCATGTGGATCTCTTTCAAGCATCAATTGTTCTTGAATTGCTTGAGGTAAAAATTCAAAGAGCTCTAAAGACTGAGTTTGGAGTTTTTTCTTCCAAAGCCCACCTTCATCCACGACATCATGAGCAAGAATTTCATTTAGTTCTGAAATAAGGTGCTGCACCTGCAAATAGTACAGTTCAATTAGTGTCTACCATGGATGTATCCTCACTAGTCACTTGTCAGTCCTAAGAACTAATTTTTAAAAAGGTTTGCAAACTACATCTAAAAGAAGTACAAGTTTACCTCTGGAATGAAATCGATAAGGCCTTCTGGTATGAGTATGACTCCATAGTTGTAACCAAATCCCGCACGTTTACAGACAACATCAACGATGTAGTCAGTGACATTTTTAAGAGTCAGCTTCTTGGCAGCGACCTGCATCAAGTTGTAATTCATATGACTGGTCATTCAACAATTATGAGAATGATATTTCTACAAAAAGGCTTGTTATTAACACTTTTACTTAGTTATTGTACGAGTGACATCCATATACAAGTGAACACTCAACTAAATTAGGCAAGATTAAGTTGGAAATTCAAGTGGAAGAAAACTAGGTAAAGCCTAAAGTCAGTATTAATCAAGAAATGGTCTATGACAAAATGGACAAGCTACTCCAGCAATAAGCTAGAAATACAAAAAGTTGCCTCAGAATCATCAGCACAAATTCAAGAGCATTCTAAGCATGGGGGACACCAGAAAAGCTTCTTCTAGTGCACATAAATGTACTAAAGAAAAATGCCAAAAACGTTTCAGGACAGATGCCAGACTGATACACTCAATTACTGTGGTGCGCCATATATTGCTCTTCTTTTCAAGCGACACTGAGATGTCTAAAGCTAAAACTTTTACCATAGGTGGATCATTATTGACAAAATCAGTCAACAGATGAGTATATATACAAATATAATAGACAGAGAATTAAAGTGCAAGAGAACATAACATAGTTCCTTTTCCTCTCCTCTAGGCTACGCCATTCCCATATCCAAGCAAAATGAAAGACTAAGAAAATTACCTCTTCTCCAATAATGGTGATATTAGGATGAGTTTGCAGAGCACATTCTAGAGTGATGTGAGAAGCTGCACGTCCCATTAGCCTCACAACTGCATATGCAAGCATAGGATAAGGAACAAGCAGATGAGAAAGGATCACGCAATGCATCATGTCTCCAACAAGCTATCACAGCATATTCATATAGCAGACGCATTTCTTTTGAGACCAGAGAACTTGAGGGAAGGAAACTGACAGGGAAAGCAAACAAGAATAGATTAGAGATTAGAGAGGACCACCATCAGCAATGAAACCAATCATGCAAAAGATGGAGAATTGTAGAAGTATTAGGCAAGCTGCATTGTTTAGACTGAGATAGGACCATAATTAGTAATAAATACAATCACACCTAGAGGAAAAAGAACAGCTCTGCAACGCAAAAGTATTTCAGAAAATGTGAATTGCAATTTAGGAATGTCAAAAAAAAAAGAGAGGATTTAGAAGATACATAATCGCCATCAGACCAGGAGGCAATTGTTAGGTTGAACAATGCAGCCTGAGAAGGCAAGCTGATGTTTTAAAAGATGAGATCAGATATAACTAAAACAGCACAGAAGACCATAAGTGTTTGACATTACTGGTAGAAAGGGAGGTGCGTGAAAGTCTAGGGAGAGGTTGAAAAAGTTTGCGGTGCTTTGCTTAAAATTGCAAGGAAATCAGCAGGATCCTAAAACTTTAGAGTAACCATACGAATTTGACTTCTCTTTTCGGATTGTTTTAACTTTAAAATAATTAGACATTTAAGCAGAATGAATGTAAGATCTGCTTGAAGTGATTGATCTGACCTGCTTGCTTATATGTTGTTCGCAATGTCTAACAACTTTCCAAATACTAACAATTGATGTTGCTTAAAGGAGGGGATTGAGCAAAGTAGAAATTTCAAGATTGACGACATAGTAGTATAGTAACTTATATTATAACACTCAAATCAGGTACTAACAGTGGTAATATTTTCCAGTTGACCGAGCATCTACCATCACATTGCCAATCTGTTCAGAGTAGATCTGCATGAGAGACATAGACCACATGAGAAGCCTCTCCAAGATGGAATTACAATTATCTATTCTCATTGTATCTCTATCAAAGCATCCCACATCAGCACAATCAGCATATAACATGATTAGAACAGTTCAAATATAAAACCAAATTAAGAACAAGGAGTTCAGCATCCCATAATCAGCTAAAGTTTACCTTGCAAGCAGTATCAAATCCAAAACTCACAGGAACCTCTTTGCATTTGAGATCACCATCAATGGTTTTGGGGCATCCAATTACTCGAGTTTTCATGTTTTTACTCCTGGATGTACCAATGCCATCAAAAGAATCAAAACAAAAAGTGATAAGAGTGCAAGCAGAGAATATCCCTATTATAGGCAATCCAATTCCATAAAGTGATAACTACAAACATAATCATAGGGAAAGTGTACCTGAAATTTTCAGCAAGGAGGCAAGCATTTGTGTTTGAGTCATCTCCACCGATAACAACAAGGCCATCCAAGTCAAGTTTTTTTGCTGTTTCTTCAGCTTGTTTAAACTGAAAAAAGGGTCAGAAGTTGTCAGTCTCATTTTCTTGCATAAAATGGTAATCCTATTCAACCAAGAGAGCAAAAAAGAAGTGGACTCACCTGCTCTGGAGTTTCAATTTTGTCTCTCCCACTGCAGATCATGTCAAAGCCACCCTAATTGAAACAAGAAGAAAATAATGTAAAATGCCTAGCCAGCTTGCTCAAACATTCACTTAACAAACATGTACACGCTGCAGTTTGACGATGCATTACTACACAGTCAAAGTCTGATTATTTTGCAACCTACATTTTTAGATTTATGCACATAGCTTCCCCATGCACCAAAAAAAAAAGAAAACAGAGCAGCCACCCAACTATTTGTTCCAAAGGTTTCTCGAAATCCCATGATTGAAATGAATAAGTGGCACATCATATCTCACAATGGATGCCATCATTTCCTTTGTACAATTAAACAGCCTCACCTGGTTTCTGTAAGGGTATATGTACTCAGGAGTGAGTTCCACATATTTGCACTTCATGATGCCAGCAGGACCACCCCGGAACCCATACAATGTGCTGCCTTTAGCGCGATCTTGCAAGTAATCTAACACCAAATTTAAATTTTTTTTTTAAAAATTATCATTAAAGGTCCATCTTTAGAGACACAATCATAACTGAATCAATCGCTTGAGAGAGGAATCACATAATAATCAACCAGAGCATCATAAGATTATCATGATTCTCACCGAAGATTCCTGCAATCACATTGTGCCCTCCGGGAGCCTGACCTCCCGACAACACCACTCCTATCTTCAACTTCTGGCTTGGTCCATCGGAGGCGGAATCACCGGGCACCACCATTGCCGACGGTTGCCCGAACACACACGGAAAGAGCTTCGCGATCTCCCCTGCGAAAACACCACCACGACCACGCACACTATCAAATCCCACCGCAAACCGGAATCTCGATTCCGAACAGCGCTCAACTCAGCAAGCAGCAAGCGACCAAAAACTACATATCGTCAGTCCTCAAAATGCGAAGCGCACAGTATTCCCTCGACAAAATCACGCGCACGCAATCCGACAACGCGGATCAACAACTCCTCGAACGATCGCGAAGGCTCTACTCTACAGCCACGCCAAAAACGCTTAACCGGATCCAACGGATGTGGCGAAGAGAAGCGGACCTGGATTGCCGGCGGCGGAGCTCGGGGGGCCGTCGACGACCTTGATGGGGCCCTTGAGCACGGACGGCAGGGGGAGGTCGTGGTCGATGCGGCTCGTCTGGACATCGCTGTACACGGAGGCCACGCGGCCGGTGCCGGTCGGCTTCCCGCCGGAGCTGGCGGCGGCGAGATCGCCGTTGTACACGAAGCTCGGCGACATCGGCGTTCCGGTTGTACCTAACGCTGCGAGACTGCGAGAGAGAGAGAGAGAGAGTGAGAGTGCGCGAGTGTGCGAAATTGGGCGATAAATCTTAAATGCTTGCCACAGAGGGGCAAAATAGTCTTTTCATTCTTCGGTGTCTCCGCCCCCGGGCGTAAGCGAGAGAAAGTTGGTTGCCCCACGCTCGTCCGGCACGAGGGCAGTTTGGGGATTTCGCGGGGGTAAATGTTTGGACGGTTTGGTGCGCGTGCCGTTGGATGAGGATGATGATGATGATGGGAGGGGTACAATTCGTGGGATTTGTAGCACATAGATTTTCACATGCTGATCCTAAGGAAAAAAATAAATTAATTAGCACTTTTGATTAATCAATCGTTGAGAGATTCATGTGAATTTCGACACGATTACGTCGCTATTATAGTATAGGGATTGATTGAGACCGGATGCAAATTATTGCGTGATGCAACATCGACGGTGAACTTGATCTCGTGGGAATTGTTCATCATGTCGCTTGGAAAAAAAATTGGGTTTTGTCGGTTTTAAGAGATTGGTATTGGGGTAATTTAGCTTGTCCATATGTTCTCCGTGCTAGGGCTCTGTTTACAACATCAATTCACTTGCTAAAGAGGGTGGTTGGATGGGATCTATCTGTGCTTATTCTATTGCCATGGTTCATGGGGTCAGTTCAGATCTTGGTATGCGTCGTTCAGTGCTTACCTAACCTTCCCTCTTGGGGGTTGGCGTGGATTTGAGGCTTTGAGAAGCAAGGGAATATCCCATGGGGATATTGTACCATAAATATTTCTCTTTGAAAGAGGGTTAGCTTGTGGGTTAATTGCCTAATTGACATCGATGATGCTTATTAATCAGATCTTTCTCATTGGAAAAAAAAAAATCTGCCTTTTTATGGTGATAATTGGTGATGGGAGATATATTGGGGATATTCTATAACTGAGGTCAGTTTGGGTGGGCCAATTCAAGTTGGGATGTTGCTTTTTGCCTTTGTTGGGATTCGCCCAATGACAAGGATGTGTAATTTGGTTGTTGGTTACCTTGTGGAAATCACAAAGACCATAGAATTTCTTGATTTAAATTCATTTAATTCGAATTTGATGGTTTAGTTGAGATATCATGCCACAGTAGCTTTTGGAACATAGTTTTTGTGAATTATTTTTCTTTTGTATTAGCCCATTTGCATCTTGAATGGGAAAACAAGAGTGTAGCGTTTGAGGCATTTTTCTCATTCAATTAGGGATGCGAGGATGCAAATGTCAAGGAGTTTTCACCATTGGCGGAAGGGTTGGATTAATGAAGACAGAAACAACTAATGAAATAGAAATCGGGTAAATTCCATCAAGGTGGATGGTCCCTAAACGTTTAGTTAACTTTACAATTACATTATTGAACTTCGATTTCAATTTCTATAAATTGAATTTGTGGTTTTTTGCAACGTTCTTTGACTAAACTTCTGTCAATTTGTTGAAGTTTTGATGGGATGACCATGTTATGATGTTTTGCATCGATACACTTTGACCAAATTTTGGCCATTTTTTGTACATGTTTGCCGTATCGGCACTTCGCCGGAAAAGTGGATCCACAGAAGAAGAGCACCAATTGTAAAGGATAGAAAAAGGTTTAGTGCATTAAGTGACTCTACTGTAACCTAGATGGAAAATCCATCAAAGTACAGTAATGTCATCCTAAGTCTTTTATGTTTTTTCAAAGATATAGCTTTGCTCTCGTTGTATTCGCAATCTATCACTAATTCAAGACACGATTAAAAGATTAACATATAATAAGCCTTTTCATGATTGGCCCTGATATACTAATCATTTATTATCTTTGAAGGTGTACGCTTGAAAGTTTTGTTCACACCAGTCTTCCTTAGAGCAATTTCACTTCTTATCAATAATCATTAACTTTTAAAAAAATTTCAAATGAGGACCTAAAATAGGATCCTTTTTTTCTCAAAAAAGTGAACTCTATTTCAAATAAAACTCTAAAATAGCTAAATTAGTCTTAAATAAAAGCATGAGCTCGCCAATAGACATTTTTCAGCAAGTACAATTGGGGCGATATTATTCAAGATTCACAATTGGGTAAAAAAATGAAGAGAATCCTCATATTGAATTGGGATCCGGTCCTTCCATCAAATTTTCACATTTCTTTCTTCCTCTCCCTCTGCTCCTCAAGCAAATCGCTCACGACCAAGATGATCAAGCTTGTTCGCAGGGGCAAAATTCCTAGACCAAATCACAAATAAAAAGAGCACCACTACTAGGGATGTTAACTAAGCACAATTTGATCCGAATGAGGCTTATTTCAACTTTGTTACTCAACAAGACTCCCCATGTGACTACTACTCAAACCCTAGGAGCTTCACTAATCCTATTGCCTCCAAATCAACCGCGACTTCCAGAAAAGCATTGCCACCAACCCCTAATCTACAAAGGGAATCAAGATACTTTGAGATTTGTCCACACCATCATCACAAATCCCAATTAACAATTCACACCCCCTCCATTCCCCTCCAAAAGCTCTTCCTCTCCCAACCACAGCTTCAACTCTTTTTAAAGGACATGTACCACAAGTTACCAACTCAAGACATAATCATTCCTAATGAGACCCACTTGCTAATTTTGCTCATAAATGGTTGGTTCCTGCAAGAGTTTTCCTCAGTAGTTCCTCCTTCATGACTAAGAATGAGGAGGAGCTCAGGGCTATCCAAGAAGCAGAGGCCTCAGAGCAGAGGGTGTGAGTACCTGTGTTGCGGCTGCAGACTCAGCGTTTCCTCGTCGGAGGAGGATGACGAGAGCGACGGTCAGGACCGGGTCGGAGCAATCTCGAGCCTGGCACACGCCTTGGTTCAAGAGCGGCTTGACCAAATGATAAGAGAGAGGCAAGAGGCAAGGCGTGCAGAGCAAAGGAAGCGAAGAACGGGAAGGACTGAATTCATTTTGATAGTCGCTGTAGAGATGGAATCATATGATCCCGTGCAAGATTTCAAAGACTCAATGGCCCAGATGATAACGTCAACCGGAATCGTAGATGCGAAAGGCCTTCGGCGACTATTGGATTGGTACCTCTCTGTGAATTGTGAGGATAGTAGGGGAGTAATATTGGAGGCATTTTATGATGTTTGCTTTAACTTGTTTGTTAGGAAGTAAATGAAAATGATGGACTTTTGGATTGTCCAAGGGGAAGGCTCATGCCGTCAAGCCTGCATTCAAATCACATTTGCATGTAGAAATCTCTTGCTAAGCAAGAGAGGCATCCTGGTTCAAACACAAACCTAACCACCTGATCTTCATAAGGAAACTAGGGGATGCATGCAATGAAATCTGTAAGTATTCATCGTGGGAAACATGGTGAGGTCCGACAACATTAACTACTTGACAAATAGCCTTCGAATCAAACAAGATATAGCATAGCCGTTCGGTCGATAGAGAGGATCAACTCGATTCTAGTCTATCAAATATACATCTGTGATTCATTTAATACCATCATGCCATAGAAAGATTATCAGTAAAAACATTGCACAGCTGCAGAAAGGAATCTTTGCGCTTGTCTTAATCAGGGAAACAAAAGTAAGATCAAGAAACCTTCGATCAGATTCAATCAGTTGATAGATCAAGAAACCTCATCTTCCTGGAGATGAATATTGTGCATGGGTATCTACTGAGGTTTGCAGACTGATAATTTGAGTTTGCATAAATTTGAGTAGTCAGGGCTTGCCAGAGTTGAGGTCATTGATCCAAAGGAGAAAAACCATTGTTTGGTCCAAAATCAATTCATAACGAAAATTAGGTAATTGATGAAGTGGAGGAGGTAAGGCTTTGAAACAAAGAATTTTCTCTACGCTATCTAAAACTCCTTTTAACTTTGGAGAAGATAAATGATCAATAAAATCGATATGAGTTTCATAGATGAGCTAAACTTCAGTTCTCAACTACTGAAAAACCTCTATGAATCCTTAGCAGACTATGATCGGAGGACTTATTTCACACATAATATAATCAACATACACCACAGCTCAAACATAGATATACTCTCAACGAAGTATGTTGATCACTACAAGGAGTCTTCACTTATTAGTCAATTACAGCGACAACAAGGAGCTACCTTCCTTGATAAGAACAAAGATGCTTCCAGCATCTCCCTTGAGATACGGAGTTCCTCATCGAGGTAGGTGGTGAGTAGCCATGACTGGGCATTGTTGTTCGAGAGGGAGAATTTGATGGGTGGTTGGCTGGAGATGGTCTTTGCAACAGAGTAAGCAGTGTCTTGTACAGAGTTGATCAAACCTTTGAAAGGAGCAAGGTCGATCCTTTGTCCTAAGAACTCGACATTCTCCGGTAAGACAATTGAGTCGGTGAGCTGCGGAGTTCCAATGATGCCTTCTTCAAACTTGATCTGAAATAACAGAGGAGAATGCATGACTGCTGTCTCTGCATGTAGGTAGGTGAGAAACATATAGAACAAGGAAGATTCGACTCCTGATAATTAATGATGTTGATTCTCCAGGAATTTTCGTGAGCTCTTTATGTATTACCCGTCTATCTTTTCAGAGAAAATTTTGCATTGTGCTATTGTACTTTCACTCTTCTTCTAATCAAGTCCCTCTGACATCGAATCCAATCAAATTCAACTGACATGGCTGCTGGACATCACCAGTATGATGCAGATAAAATATGCAGATGCTCATGAGGATTTAAAAAAAGCCAATATGGACAACCAAGTGGACATTCAATATTGGAAAAAAGTAGTCCACACGACACTACGACATCTCCGATGGCTACGTCAGCTGCATTTGGCTGGATTTGGTGCTGAGGAACTTGATTAGAAAATTTGCAAAAAGAGAATAAATTGATTAGATGAATTACTAGTACAGGGACTTATCAGTAAAAGCATCAAAATACAGGGCCCAAAAGTAGAATTTATCCATTTTTCATTCACATGTTTTGTCTTTCGTTCTCATTTGGCTGACATTTATACAGCAAAAGTAGTACTCCATCAATCTGGCATCCAATTTTACCCATATGGCATTGAAGAAAGCAATTTTCTCAGTTCCTTAATTTTCTTTAGCAAATAACTATTGAAACCCTCAAATCAAATGACCCTTAGAGTTGTAACAGAGAGAATAACATTAAGGAACTACGAATGAACCTGCACGCGCTTGGGGCTTCGGACTTCAAATTTGGCATTGGTGCTAAAAGAAGTCGTAGCCAGTGGGCCAGAAAACAGGACAGAGTTCTGGACAGTGAAATTCTCCGAATCAATGGTCTGAGATATCTCCTCCACCTTCACCAATGGCAGGGTACCCCGTGCCAACAATGGGAATAATTGCGCAAAAGAGGTGTACCTGAAACCACATAATTTAGTTGAAATCACAATATAACAGCATGCACTTTGAGAGAACTGCATAGTGTCTATATGCACAATGAAGATGAATGGGCACTCTAGGAAACAGCTAATATGAAGTACAAGCTCAAAGAGGAAAATTGGAGATATAATAGTAGATCCTTCGGAAAACTTTGGGAAACAGCAGAAGACAAATGGAATAAGCACAAAGCAATGAATAATTATATGTGTGAACAAACATGCAAACTTATCTCTGCAAGCATGCACTTTAGGTCCTCAGACATGGAACCAGCTGCGCATGATACCGGCTAGTAGATCAATTACTTTAGACTACTCTGACAAACTTTCGTGGAGCTTATACCACTGTTACCACAGAACCAGAATATGATTTTACTCTCGGTTCATCATTTAGATTCATGAAAGGAAGTATAGCAAGCAACTCAAGCAAAGTCTGCAACTTGGAACAGTTTCTAAATACTCCGTCCTTGTCAGTAGTTGTCATCAATATAAGGTACATATTCCTAATGAAATCTCCATCATGAAGAAGAGTTTGAGCTACATAAACCGTGTCAGCAATCTTAAAAGACATCTCACCTGGAAAGCACAATAAAAGCACTATACTCAAGCTGAGATAATAGGTTTGAACACCATTGTTCAAAACAAAGCAGCAGATGTAAGTATCAACTATAGTGGCCACACTGAGATGAAACGAATGACACTTTAAGGAAAGATGTCGGGCACTTGGATCTTGCTAGAGATATGAATGGTTCTAGAAAAAAGAACTGTTGAAAGAGGATCATGTAACCAACCTCCTATAGAGGAAAAGGCTCGTGTGTTACTGTCATAGAGTAGCTCCATGGCATAAGCATAATAGTGTTACCATGCTAAGATTCGATTGAGATTTTATTTACAGCTAAGCTAAGCAGTTAAATTTCATCATAACCCAAACAACCAAACACAATTCCAAACATGATGGCCGAGTTTAGTCAATTCGCTAGTCTCATGGTACATGAACATAATATGGTGAGGTACCCATTCTGGTTCTTTTAAACAGTACAAACCAATAATTTGTACTAGTAGATAGTGACTAAACACCTGAATTTGTACGAAAGCCACGCTGAATTGTCAAACTTCTTCCCAATTATTCATCATAGATCACATGATCAACCTGATAGTTCTATCATGCGCAGGCAAATCATACTCACCATCAATCCTAAGTTACGGATGAGCTGTTTTGCAATATTCCGTTTTTTACTGAAACATTTTAGAAAACTTTTTGTTTAACTTTTGTGATTTCTTCAAAGCTCCTTGAATTCACATTCAATGTTTCCTCTGAAATCTTTCTTCAAAATTGAGTACAAACGCACAGTTAATTCAGTTAATGCAGTTCCTGGTTAAGCTAAAAGAAAGGACAAACCATGATCAAGAAACACGTTCTCCATGTAACTCCAAACGAAAGCAAGAAAGTCACCAGTAGATTCCCATTCATCAACCAATCTAATCCGATGAAAACCCCCAAAAAACGGAAACTTACGCAAGAATCCACTTCCCGTTGAGCAGCGTCAGAGCCTCCGTCGGCGCCGGAGTCGGGTTCTTCGCCTCGAGCTGCGTGATCAGCTCCACGATCTCCGCCCTCGTCTCGCTCGTCGCCCTCAGCCCGCGGTCCGTCCCGTAGAACGAATCCACCAGCTCCTTCTTCAGCGCGGCGATCTCCGGCACCTCCTTCGGCGGCTCCGGCTCCTCCGGCTCCGCCACCGCCACCGCAGCCCCGCCGCCGCTGGTCCCACTCACCGGCTCCTCCTCACCCTTCTCGGGCACCCCTTCGTCGCCGTCCTCAGCGGCCCTGACCCGGAACACGGGTCGGACGCGGCGACCCGGGTTGCCGTTCCGGATTCTTGAGCCGCAGGCGATCCTGGAGGCGATTCCGGGGTTGGCGACGGCGAGGACCGAAGGCTTGGGGGAGAAACGGTGCTGGGTAGGGCTCGACGAGAGGAAAACGCATGGAGAATGGATGAGCTGAGAGACGGTGGACATTTTCGGACCAAGAACTGGATTCCGACGGTTCTTGATTTTCCGGCGAGAAACAGGGGAGGTTTCTTGTTGAACAGAGAACAGGGGAAGGTTTCTGCGGACAGAACAAGGCCCGGAACGAGGAACCAACGATGCGCTTTCGTTCCGAACTCGAGTTGCAAGAAGACGAATCGAATGAAACGACAGAAGAGATCGACGACAATCGGAGACTTGGAGAATTCGAGGTTCGAGTGACGCAAGACTCCCGTTTTAAACCACTGACAAAATGAGATTTTGGCATCTCCGGCGGAAAGACGATTTTGCCCCTGAGTCAGCACTCTGTTTTTTTTTTTTCCATCTCTTAATTTGGTATTAATTAAAATGGGAATCACCCTTGATTTGGGAACAATAGATATGTTAATCATTCTCAATCGGGAGTCGTGCTTGGGGTCAAATACAATGTATCTTTGATTAGTCTAGAAGCCTATATTGGATTACAGCTCATGAAGTGTTTATTAATTCATGAGATTGGTAGTAATGGAAACATCAATTGCTCTCTTGATTTGGTAATGATGGAAATGTTAATCCACTCTTAATTTGGCACCCATGCTGTCAAGGGTAGTGTATCTTCAATTGGTAGGAATATGTAGATAAGGATGCCATCTATATTGAACAAATAAGCCTATTGTGAGACTTAGCACTATGAGCTAATGAAGTCTCTCTTTAACTCATGAGATAAGAAAATAAATTGTCAAAGAATGAGTTAATGACTTGACGTGATGTTGTATTTCATGGTATATAAAAGAAGTGAACCTCCATCGTGCGTGAATTGATCAATGCCAGAAGAAGCATCATATCAATCTATATAGACCCAAGATTTGAAAGAAGACATGAAAGGTTATTTGATGAATCAAGAGACCATGAATTTGATGCTTAGATAGATTGTTATGCATTTCACTTTCCCATTTAAATTGTCACATTTTGTCCTCAAGCTCTATTCTTTCGCAATATTCATGAGACAATTTATATAAGTCATATTTAGGTGCAATTCTAATACTACCCCAAAACCCTTTTTTTTTTTATAAAAAACTCATCGATTTCCATGGTAGTTTCAAATTTGCCCTGTGTTCAAAAATCAATTTTTTTTTAATTTTATTTTCAAAGTCATTAATATAAAGAGGCTATTGTTATTTCATATCAAAATGGAGGTGTCGATGATGATAAAAGTCATGATAATGAACCCCCACACTAAAGTGAAGGCATTGATGAAGATACAGGTCATGATAATGAACCCCCAATTGGCTCTAATGTTTATAATTTTGAGGAAATCGACGGTGATTTTTAGGAGTAGAGGCAAATTTGGGGCTATAGTGAAAATTTGCGATTTTTTTAGAGAAAGAGTTTATATTAGAATTGGGATTACAGGATTGAAATTGGATCTAAGATTGAGCATTTTTTTTTAAAATAAATTAAGCCCAAATCAGACACCTTTGTTGGGGGAGATGGTCCAGCTGAAAACCAAATTGAGCAGCGCATTGCGCCTCCAAAGAAGCTGCCACAAATCATCATGGGCTTAATTTATGTGGAGGGTGTTTTGGTCATTGCGAATAAGGTAAGGCCCGCGAAATCAGTGGAGATCCACGTGAGGCTGACACGTGGACTCTCGAGCTAGCAAAAAGAACAAAGACCATCTTTTACGAGAGGTTGGGAATTGACTTCGTAGTTCTGAATGAATCCCGCAAATAATGCCTTTGGCATGACCATGAATTCTGGAACTTTTCCAGATTCACATGAATTCTAAGAACAGCCGGTTCAATTCCCGGTTTGACCAACCTAGAACAGGTTCTACCTGAGAACCTATTTAAACCAATTAAACTATTTACATCATTTTAGAGTTTCTTTTGGAGGAAGTATATTTCTATACTCACTGAAAATCAAACTAGGATTTTCTCACATTAATGAATAACATAATCACTTGACCAACATATGCTTTTGTAGTGCAATGACACACCTTTATCTTTTATTACAAGAGTTTGATTTTTCACAAAAAAAAAAAAAAAAAAACAAATGAACTTATTCTTTGACAGAATCAGGGAATTGAATTGAGAATCGACAGTTCCTAGTTTCAATTTTTTGGAACCTAGAGTCGCATGGTCAATTTCTAGATTGTAGGTTGGGAATTGATTAGCCCTGTGTAATATATAGATGATCCCCAAAAAATAAGTTCATGAGTGAATCCCGCAATAATGCCTTTGGCATGACCATGAATTCTGGAACTTTTCCGAATTCACATGAATTCTAAGAACAACCAGTTCAATTCCCAGTTTGACCAACCTAGAACAGGTTCTACCCGAGAACCTATTCAAACCAATTCAACTATTTTCATCGATTTTAGAGTTTCTTTTGGAGAAAGTATATTTCTATACTTACTAAAATCAAACCAGGATTTTCTCACATTAATGAATAACATAATCACTTGACCAACATATGCTTTTGTAGTGCAATGATACACCTTTATCTTTTATTACAAGAGTTTGATTTTTCACAAAAAAAAAAAAATGAGCTTATTCTCCGATAGAATCAGGGAATTAAAAGAAAAAAAAAATGAGCTTATTCTCCGATAGAATCAGGGAATTAAATTTAGAGAGTCCGCAGTTCCTAGTTTCAATTTTTTAGAACCTAGAGTCGCATGGTCAATTTCTAGATTATAGTTGGGGAATTGATTAGCCCTGTGTAATATATAGGTGATCCCCAAAAATATTCATAGATGATCCCAACAAAAAAATTCCCAGTTTGATTTTTCTACAGAGTTCAAACCAATTATATTTACATGATTTTCTTTTGGAGAAAGTATATTTCTATACTTACTAAAAATCGAACCAGGATTTTCTCACATTAATGAATAACATAATCACTTGATACTATGCTTTTGTAGTGCAATGATACAGCTTTATCTTTTATTACAAGAGTTTGATATTTCACCAAAAAAAAAAAAAAACAAATGAACTTATTCTTTGACAGAATCAAGGAATTGAATTGAGAATCGGCAATTCCTAGTTTCAATTTCTTGGAACCTAGAGTCGCATGGTCAATTTCTAGGTTGTATGTTGGGAATTGGTTAGCCCTATGTAATATATAGATGATCCCACAAAAAAGAAAAAGAAAAAAAAAGGACTTCATATTATATCAAAAATTGCATAGTAGCTCAAGAGTTTTATTATCTAAAGAAATAAGAAAATATATTATCTGCAAGTGTTGGTCCTGTCGGAGAAGGAGAAATCCAAGTTGGAAACTTCCTATGTGAACAAGCCATAGTTTTGTCGATGATAAAGGGATTTTCCTATCAATTAAATTAAATGCTTGTCCACCAGGTGCCAAATTATAATTGAACCTGACGTGGCTAAGCTACCGGTTTCAAGCGGATGAAGATTTACATAGATATTACAAAATAATGCTCGCTTACGTATAGTTGAAAGCTCCTGTTATTTTTTCTATCTATTGTTAATTGCCCACTTACTTTTGAACTTAATTAAGCTTGTTTGTTCGGCCCATCGTTTGGATAAACTTTTCACCTGATTAGGTTGCATTGTCTCGATTAAGGGTGTAAACCCGGAACCCAAAACCTACAATATTCAACTTGAAAATCGATCTCAGAACTTATCTTATCCGATTCCATATTCTAGCCAAGAACTAGGTTCTTTTTTACTTTCTTTCTTTTTCTTACTTCATTTTTTTTTTTAAAAAAAAAAAACTTAGGCAAATAATAGTTATGGCAAAATAATATGAGCAATAAAAGGTTTAAAGTAAAATATTAATACAAAATAAATAAAAATATGAAACGATAGAGAAATTAAATTCATTTAGGAAAGATAAATCATTTTATTCCAACTTCATATAATAGGTTCTAACCTAAAATTGGACCCATTTCTATGGTCGATTCAATCCGGTTACTAGGTAGAACTGGTTAGTCCCAATCGTGAAATATCTCGACATGATCGTGGCTTGAGTAAGTAGTTTCAGGGTCTGTCCTGATCTGCTCGGACTTGCCAATTTCCCTAAGTAGTTTCTTTTTCGGCAAAAAATAATAATAATAAGTAATGAACGGCCTTGGGTTTGAACACTAGAGGGTTGATCTTTAAGCCCAACAAGACAATTTGGGCGGTCATGAAATGTTTCATAAAGGCCTGTTCTGAGTTCACATGATGCGCCTATGAACAGGCGAGAGTTCTTTTCTTCTTCTTTGGGCCGGTCTGCATGGAGAATTCTTTTGTCAAAGCAAGGCTAGTGCTCAACTGGGCCTTGAGCTTTTTGTCGCTTATCTTTGTTGTCAACGATAATCTGGGTTAGAGGCAATCGGTTTCAAATGAGGTCGGTTCTTGGACTAGAATCAAGAATTGTGACCTCCATTTCAAAAGATTGAAATCGAAAACCAAATTGGTTGAACCGAGAACTACTAGTTATACTGTTATTCATAGAAGTATCATCTCATATCGCATGACTATTGGGTTTTGTATACGTTTCATAGATGTGTGTACTTCCTCACCTATCGATTTAAGCTTTTGGATTGAACATTTTAATATAGTATCATAGTCAAGTTCTATACCGATTTATTTTGTGTGAGCATTCACTTCATTCCTAATCTGGTTTGCACGTAAAGGGGGTTGTTGTCTATGAAAATTATATGTATTTTATACGCATGTGGTCCCTCACCATGTATTAGCTCAAAAGATTATTTGTTCGTGTTGAAAATCGTGGTTTGAATCTTAATGGGTGGAAAAGTATTTTCTGAAAAATAATCCAAAATCAATTTAAAACTAATTCAAGAACCAAATTGATTCTCCTTGAACTCGGCCTTCTGCTCAACACATATTAGCTCAAAAGATTATTTGTTCATGTTGAAAATCATGGTTCGAATCTTAATGGGTGGAAAAAAATAGTCCAAAATCATTTTAAAATCAGCTCAAGAACCAAACCAATTTTCATTGAAACCAGCCTTTATTTTTTTTTATTTTTGTCTTTACTATTTTAACTTCAACTCACTTTTAAACTTTTACTTTGCCTCTTTATAGAATGTGGAAGTCAAATTTTCCATTTGAAACCCCTGAAAATTTGTGAAGGAAATTGAAATCTCTATTTTCCCCTTCTTGTTGGCCATTAGGCAACTCCTAGTGGCTCTTGAAACTGGCCTGAACTTGTTAGTTTAGGTCAGATCCCAAATTGAATCGGATTCGATACTCATCCCTAATTCTCGAATACTAAACATTGAAAAATTGTTCCGCAATCTAGAAGCATACACCCCCCATATCCTTCAAAACTGTCAAACCCAGTCGAGCTCCACATACGAATTGACTAATCTTCCGGATTCAACATGCCATGCCGAGCTTCATACAACGAAACCCGCCATGGAAACCTCTCCTACATACACAATTCCCCTTCGCGTTTCTCGAGTCAATTCCAAATTCGCATCTTTTGGACCAAACCAAAGAAAAAGGCAGCGAAAAGGACCAGACACCAACCCTCGATCCTCAATCATTGATTCCCCAAAAAAATGTGATCGCATCATATCCTTCTTTGGCCACCCGTTGGGCGGAGGGATTTCTTTGACCAAAGGGCCAAAGCGGCAAGCCGTTTCGAAATTGAAAATTGGGAGCGAAGACCACGGAGGAGGAGGAGGAAAATGATGCGCCATGTGGCGCCCTTCATGATCTGATAGGGGTCACGTCAACTTCGGTAGGTCCTGCTTTCTTCCTGTTCTCCCTCTTTTTCTAAAGTAAAGGATTCGAGGCATTGCGTACTTTGCTTCAGTCCCGGCGCTTTCCCATTGGCTCTAATCCCAACACCAAATAGTCTCTCTATCCTAATCATTTGTTGTTATCCTCATTAGATGACGCTCGACTGCCTAATTGAGTTTTTTTTTTTTATATAGATGCAGACATTATTGAGTCAAGTTCAACTAGATGGATGGTGGAGAAAGATTGATTGTGTAGATTTACGGAGCTGGATAGATGGTGTAGTAGAGGCACCGGTTTATTAATTAAGGAAAAAGAATTTGAAGATATCAATTAAGATCAGAAGTGAATTTTTGGATATGCTAGAAATAAGGGATTGACAACTTTTGTAATATAATGATCTCTTCATTTATTATTTTCCGTTGTCATGTTATTTCCTTACAAAGTGTAAAATTTGCAATATCTATAAGTAATGAAAATCATCTCGGCAATTGTACATTGAGATCAAGAATCAAACACCTTCGTTCTTTCAGGTGTATGTGCAATGCATAACTGATTCAACCTATTTTGAGTGTATAGCACTAAAGTCGACATCGCTTGTGAGGATGGTTTGATTTCGCCAAAGATAGGGGTGATTATCGAGTTTGGTTCAATTTGAGAATCGGCTGTGATCATTATGATTTGAACAATGTTCCCCTCTGTAAAGAAATTAGTTTTTTTTTTTTTTTTTATAGGAAAGATGCAATTTTTAAATTTTATGACAAACTCTTATGTTTTTGCTAAAAGAAAGAAATGTGATGAGTTTCACAAATAGATTCGAGGATCAAGAATTGCTTGATACAAAAGCTGAGCGATTCAATTCCCCGTTTCGGTTCTTCAAAATTGGGAATCACAAAATTGGTTTTTAATTATAGATTGAGAATCGAGTCATCATGGAATTACTCAGCTGCCAATGAAAGAGGTTCCTAATAGGATTCTAAATTCGTTGATTTTCACACTCAGATTTCAAGTCAATCAAAGTTAAGGTTTTGAACATTAACTTAAACCGATGATGATGGGAGGTGGACATACAAGATACAGGCGGGAACTCACTTGGGGACCATCGACTCAACTTGATTACATATAAATGATTCTTCAGGTTAAAGCAATACTAAGACAAGACAACTATAACTGATTTTTTTGCTTTGTGATTTCCTAATTTTACTTATCACATTCGCACAAG
Source organism: Eucalyptus caleyi (assembly GCA_014182885.2). Classification (NCBI taxonomy): domain Eukaryota; kingdom Viridiplantae; phylum Streptophyta; class Magnoliopsida; order Myrtales; family Myrtaceae; genus Eucalyptus; species Eucalyptus caleyi. The sequence goes on from CM024470.2 coordinate 54,342,242, forward strand.
CACGATGCATATGTATCATTCATAAGGGAAAGAAACACTTAGGGGCTGCATGTTTTTATTCATTTTTTCTGTTCAAGAACAGAAATTTTGTTTTTTTGTTCCCGGGAACAAAAAAAGAACAGAAATGAGAAACAAAAAAAAATTGTTTCTTGTTCCAGAAACGATTTTGAAGAAACACTTTTCTTTTCTCTCTTCTCTTTTCTTCTTCTTTTTTCTTTGGCCAGCGATGCCGTCGAGGGTCGGCAACCTCGCCGGAGCATCGCTGGCCCCCGGTGAGGTTGAGCATTGCCGGCCCTTGGCGAAGCTCAGCCTCACCGGATCTGGGTGAGCTCGAGCTTGCCCAGCCAAGGTGAGGCTGCCGGCCACTGTCGGCTCGGTCGCCGGAGGCCGGCGACCGGCCGAAAAAAGAAAAAAAAAAAAAGAAAGGAAAAAGGAAAATAAAATAAAAATATTAAAAAATTAAAAAAACATAAAAATAATATAAATTTACCAAACACGTTTCTATTCATTTTTTATTCCCGAACAAGTTTACCAAACGCATTTTTCTAGTCAAAAATTGTTTCTCGAACATAAACACTTTTTTCTATTTACTCGTTTTAAACAATTTTTGAACGTAACATTACAAAAAAAAAACAATTTTTGAACGAAACGTTATCAAACACGCTCTTATTGATTTAATCTCCAATTATATCCACACCTCAACGGTTATATCAATACACACCGCTTAAAATCTCTACGATTCTAGGTTTTCTTAGAATGTACTAATTGATCCGACTTTCGCTGCTCCGATCATGTGCTTGTATTGTCTTAATGAAGCAAAAAACCTTCCGCATTTCACTAAGAGTTATATGTAAGGTATACACTAATGACCTTAGAACGATGTTGCTTCGGGTATGAAAACCCTCAAATGTACGAAACGACCTGAGTAGACAAAGAAAACCTAGCTGACTGCACATGTGTGCAGAAGTATATAAATTCACAATTTTGATATTAGACAAAGCAACTAGTTGACATTGCGAGATAATTAGGGTTTTGCCAAGTTCCGTGCAAGGGTCAACTAGCATTATTGGCTACTAAGTCATATGTAAACAAGCAACCATACCCTTCATTTCAAAGGTGTCCTTTAATTTTTTTTTTCTTTATCCCAATTGATCTCCTCATTCATTAATTTATTCATATATGAATTTCAAATATTATGATAACTTTTTTTTTTTCATAGTGATGTCAATGTTCTTATGAAACCATTAAATAAGCAAACACCCAAATAATTATTGATGGGGAAAATGACATAGATGACCCTTAAATTTTGCTCCAATATAAAATATGGTCATTAAACTTTTAATCTATTCAATGTGGTTCCTTAACTTTATCCTAATGTACAACATCATTCATAAACTTTTAAATTGTTTAATATAATTAATGCACTTTTGGTATATGTTCAATTGACCCATGACTTATATGAAAATATTTAATATGTTCGGGGACAATATTGAATATTTGCATATAATCCATGAATCAAATTGAATATATATATAAAATTCATGAATCACATTGAACAAATTACAAATTTACGAATCATACTACATATCGGGGTGAATTTAAAAATCACGTTGCACGTGAGGTCAAAAGTCACCGACCATTCGTTACTACCTCCTTAATACATATGAACATCTCCATAAGCCTGGTTAATTTTCTTCGAATAACGAAAATGGAACTCCGCGAGCCGAAACTCTTTCGAAATAAAGAGGAGTGGGGGAGCGGCCAGGGAAAAGCGAAACGGGCGGCTCCGATTCCACAGTCCACATGCAAACCCGTAGGGGAGGGCGCCACGTGGCGAGACCCCTCTCGATTCCAGAGCCGGCTTCGATGGCTGGCTGGCCCTTTTGACCTCGTTCTCGGCCGGCGAAAGCGAGCGCCTTTCGACCATCCCCGGGGGGAACGAAGGCGTGGCCGAGGACGCGAGGAAGAAAGCGAGAGGAGGGGAGAAGAACGCCAAGGCGGAAGCGTACAAAAGAGAGCAGCTGACTCGGTGCAGTGCGTGCTCAGGAAAGGGCGTAGAGAGAGAGAGAGAGAACAAGAACGAGGTCAACAGCTTTGTTGTTTACGTTTTTGATGCTTGATTGAAGCTGAGCTCAATGGCAATGGCAGCTGAGCTCATCCCTCGCTCCACGACAAACCGGCAGGAGATGAAACCGATTTATAAAGGAGCTCTTTTTCTCTCTCTCTAGCTCGCTCTGCTCTGCCCTGCCCTTCTGTTTTGTCCTTTCTTTCTCTCTCTTCCGGCTTTTCATTCTCCCCTCCTCGAAACAAAGCCTCTCTCTCTCTCTCTCTCTCGAATTAAACCAGAGGTGGGTTCTGCGGCTGCGCTCTGTTCCGTTCTCTTCGGCGCCGTGTCATTTCTTGAAGGAGCTCACGAGACTTCCGCCACCACCACCGTAAGCCCCTCTTAATTTCCCTCACAATCTTTGCACTGGTTTTTGGGTTTTTCTTTTGAGGCACATTTATGTCTTCCTCGAGAGATTTTTATCTTACTCTCGTTTGTCCCATTTGGAGAAGAAGAGATTTGTTCCTCTCTTTTTTCTGGCGTTTTTTGATGTGTTTCGGCTTCTGGGCGTGTGCCGAAATGAACCAACTCGTGGCGATGTTGCAGGAACCGGTCCTCGGCCTGCTGAGGGGAGGGGGAATGGACGGCTTCGATCGGCGGAGAAGGCGGAAGAGGAGCCTGAAGGAGCGGCTCGGGTTGAAAGCCATGGCCTGCTGCGGCGGCCCGATATGGGGCATCCGGTCCGCCGCCATCAGCGTCCGCGACGACGACGAGGGCGACACCGAGATCCACCACCAGCTGCCGCAAGAACCGCCGCCCCCGCTCAGCCCAGACCCCACGAGCGTATCGGGTCCGGAACCGGCCTACGACCCGATCGACCGGGCCCTCGACCAGGGCTGCGGCGTGCCCGAGGCGCAGCCGGCCGGCTCGCCCATGAACCTCGCGGCGGCGCTGGCGGCGGAGCGGCAGTACAGGGCGACACAAGAGCCGGAGGCGGGGGCCCGGCCGGCCGAGCCGCGCACGCCGCTGCGGGTGTCGCTGATGAGGCTGCTGGAGGAGGCGGACGGCGGGGACGGCGAGGGGGCGGACGGCGGCGGCGGCGGATGCGGCGGCGGCGGGGTGGCGGGGAGCGACGCGGTGTGCTGCGTGTGCATGGGGCGGAAGAAGGGGGCGGCGTTTATACCGTGCGGGCACACCTACTGTAGGGTGTGCTCCCGGGAGCTGTGGTTGAACCGAGGGAGCTGTCCCCTCTGCAACCGCCCGATCCTCGAGATCCTCGACATCTTCTGAATCCGACGGTGCCCCACGCGCCTCTGTGTTCGCGACGCGTCAAATTTGCGCGGGGGTTTTTTTATTTTTATTTTTTTTACCTTTTTCTATTTTCAATTCTATTGATTTCAGCAAAAGTGCCAAAGAAAAAGGAAAAAAAAAAAGAAAAGAATTTAGAGGCCAAAAAGACATGAATGCTTTGTGGGTGAATTTGGCGTTACAACCTTAGACCTTGGTTGGACCAATCCCCGCCGGCTTCTTCGTGGGAAGGAAATGTATTAGCCATGTAATCTGACCCATGTTGAAATTATACAGTTGAATTGGATTGAAGTGATTGGAATTGTCGAGAAAATATATCTAATTTTCGAGTTTTTGATGGATAAAAGAAGCTCGATTTCAATTCAAAAGTGATGTTATGAGATATTAGCTCGCAATAGAGTAATCCCTTGTAAATTCTTTGATCCGTCCATCAGTCGGATATGGAAAATAGACTGGGTAACTAGGCAAAAGTCTAACTCAATAGATTGTACCGTACTTTTGAACCAAAAAAGAAAAAAAGAAAAAAAGAAGGGATTGTCTTGATATGGATAGGTATTTGAATGCCACATTTCAAGGTTCTAGAGAGCTTTGAGTATAGAGGACACTTTTTGGGCACCAAATCATTTCATTTCACATTCAATTCCTTGGCCATAGAGGATAGTTATAGGGATCCATAGGCAGAAAATTTCACATTCAATTCCTAGCCGCCGAGGATAGTTATAGCAGCCCATAGGCATAAGATGTACGACTCTGCCTAATCATGCGATTAGTGTGAATTTGGATGGGGACAAGTCAATGGTCAAATAATTTAATCCTGTTTGATGTACGACGGCCAAATTCTAGGGCTTGGACCACGTTTTAGCCAGAACCTCTAATCTAATTCCGTGATCGACTAAGAATTTCGAGTTGAAAAGTAAACAAGTTTATTTCATAATGTATAGTGAAGATGTCATATGAAATCCCAGGTATTAAATATGATTTGGAGCACGCGTATAACCTTTTTTTTTTTTTTTTTTTTAACAAATGATGTTAGGCATCGGGAAAGGCAAGAAACACAAAGAATAAACAATTTTTTATAAGTAGAGGCGAGCAATTAGGCCGGTCTAATCCAGCAACCAAACTAAATTGGCTTTTCTTCTTCTTCTTCTTCTTCTTAATATAATAATTTCTTTTTATAAAGATAAATATGTCGGAGATTGATTTTGAGCTTGAGAACGCTAGAAAGTCAATCAATATTGTAACCAGTATACTTTAGATTATTACACGGTATATTTTCGCAGAATAATATAGTACTTAAAGTTTGTTTTCCTAAAAGGCATGTCGGTTCCCAAATTGACGCTGATGATGCTTGGTTCGGTTCTAGGCCGGTTCATTGGTTTGATTTTTTGTTTCAAAATCGTGAATCAACTTTTATTGGATAAGTTCTAGGTTCCATATAGAACATCTACTTGTCCCGAATTGATTACTATCCATATACAACACACGCCCGATTATCTTTTTTGGAGTCGATTGGTGGATGAGAATAGATAGAATTAAGTGTGACAATTAGGATTAAAACGTTTACATTTGTACTCTTTTTATTCACTTCAACCGAGGTCTTGTTCAAGTTAAAATATCTTACTCTTGAATCCTTTAAAACTTGGTCTCCTGTCAGAAAACTATGTGGGTACACTGCACTTGACTTCAACACATACGATAAGGACATTTCCAACATCTGTACTTCGTTAATGGATAAAAATTATGCATGATGAAGTCCAGAGGTTTGTGGGCTGAGTGGGCCCGTGAAGGGTCTTGTGAAATTTCCGTAGGCCCAAATGGCCGGGTCAGATGGGGCCTGGCCTATGACCAGCTCATGGGTTATTCCCAAGCTCACTCGTGACCCGAAAACACCTATAACCTTATATGTGAGAATATTTAGGACAAACCCTCGAAGGGTATCGCTTACTTAAGCCCGCCCATCATAAAAATCATGTAAATAAGTCGAGTTGGGCTAGCCTCGATAAGTCAAAAGAAAATTGTGTAGAGAGAGAGAGAGAGAGAGAGAGAGAGAGAGGGAGAGGGAGAATTACATCCATGTTCCCTGTTTCATTTTCTTGGGCTCTCCTTCTCTAAGGACAAAGTAGTTTACCTTTCTAAATATGGGAAGATTGCGATGCTATTGTAGCATATCCTTCAGGTTGATGAGTCAGGAGAACAACAGCTTGAACGACTTCCTGACTTTTAGGTGATGATGATAAAATTTCTGTTTCGATTTCTTCGTTTCCCTCCCTCTAACAGGTTTGGAACAAACTGTTTGAAACAAAATTGATTTCTCATTTCAAACAGATTTCTGTTTCAGAAATTGTTTTGGAGAAATCGAAACTAGAAATTATAGTTTCTCTGTTTCAAATAGAAATAGAAATTTTTTTGTTGAGATTTTGTTTAAGAAACATGCATGACTTATGTATTTCATTTCATGACTTATGTATTTGAGACTTTGTTTATTTATGTTTTTAAGTTGCAATTATAATGATATTATTGCTATAGGCATTCTTCTTTAAAGAATGTCATTGAAAGATCATTTGGGGCATTGAAGAATCGCTTTTTCATTTTGAGGCACATGCCCTCATTTGCACTTCGAAAGCAAGCACATATCGTAATTGCATGTTGTGCCATCCATAATTACATCCGCGATCAAGACAAGATGGATAAGAACTTTTCCCTATATGGAGATCCGATGTACGTGGCTGAACCTACGCAGGATGAGCTTGTAAACATTTAGCAATCATAAAATAGTTAGCTAGGTTAACCTCCTTTAGGTCATGAAATCATGCTGCTGATCATCTTATTATCGATGACATTGGCCACCACCTGAGTCTATAAGAAACCTTGAATCGAGGGAATCTAGATAATCTAATATAACCCAGCGTATTGATTCAGTGACAAATGATTAACAAGCAAAACATTTCACATGTGTGTTCAAAGGCGAAACAATCGCTTGTAGATGAAATTCATAGTAAGGCTCTCTCGATGCAATATAGAAAGTCATCAAAAGACGACTACCTTCCATTTAAGCATGATAGAAACACTCCCTAAACCCTAGGTGACCCAAGATTAACCCTAAGCAGCATTAATGAAAACTAGTGATAAAAGAGAATTAACAAACAAAATGAGGTTGAATATGTCTGCTGTTCTACTCATATATTGGTTAAAGGAATTGGATGTTCTTCAATTTGGGCCTCGCATATCTTCAAAGAAACAAAATCTACAACTTCGTGCATGGGCAATCAAGCAGTCCCCGTCCTAGCATGGACCACGGCCATTGTTTCGTAGGCAGGTGACCACAGATCACTAAAGAACACAGGAAAGGCCAAATAGATGGAAAAACTCAAGAACCGGGTCCGGCTTGCCTTGATGCGCAGAACCTTGAACTCAATCCAACTTGGTGAAATGACACTGCCAAGTCGAAGAGATGTGGACATGCGTGTTGTTTCTATGTGTTAGCGACATTCACGCCTTGATGTATTACCTCTCATTTGATCTAAGTCGTCCCATCGCTTATTCTTTCGACTAAGGGAAATGTCGAGATGATCATAATCTCGTTGATGTAACCTAAAGACAGTGGGAGAAAAGAAGCATGCGTTTTACTGGTCCATGAATAGCCCTTTCATTTAGGAAACAAGGACCACTAAAATGCGTAACTTAATTGAAAGTTAGTTTCGGTGACGATGTTTTTCTAGTTCCTCTTTTGGCTAGTTATATAGAAAGATGGCAAATCATCTCGAAGAACCTTATTATATAGAAAATAATCTCTGTGGGATACAACAAATTTCAAATGAGTGTTCAGATTAGTGAGATGGATAGAAAAATTAACCTGCGTAAAGTTAATTGAAGACTTTGTTTCAGCGCAAAACCGCACCACTGTTTAGAAACATGCAAAAGCATGCAAATTGAAGACTTCCACTGGAACGTGGTTGTCACACCCCAACCTGCTCTGGACGTGCAACATCCCTTGCTATCATCATTCACTTAGGCTATTTGTTTGTGACGTCTTAGGAGGTGTTGCTAACCCATTTGCTTTATCAACGATGTACGCAAGCAGAAGCATAGACAAATCACCTAAGCAGCAAACATGGATAGTTTAAAATACGTATATATATATGCATCCATAACATGATCATGCCTTACGATCTATCAACAATTGAACCCAAGCATACAAGCTTCTTCAGCACACCCTACGCCACATCATGTACATTCAAAAAGCACGGCTACGTCCATCTCTAAAAAGGGTTTTGGGGTAAGCCTAACACTTCTAGTACTATAAGGGTGACTCCAAAAAGTGTTGTACCCCTACTGCCCCTACTGCCCCTAACTCACTAAGGGCTCCATTATTCAAGGCTCGAGCTTGACGATTTTATCAAGGTTGATCTTTGGATTGGACATAGCCCCATTGGGTACGTCCACATCCATAGCATCCCAGCTAATACCCCTTTGATCTTCCAGCACCTGGGTGTCCATCGAAATCACAAATGGGTTTGTGAACGTAGTCTCCTATCCAAATATACCATGCTACAAAGTGGTGAGCTACCAAGTTAGGAGTCCCTCATCAAGCTAGAGAGTCCTAATGTAGCATGTATAAAGTGTATCGGTCCCCTTAATTGGATAATTAGTCATATCCTGACTATACTCAATGAGGAGCTCGAACCTATCTGATGAAAATGCTCAGACATTCCTAGGCTTTGCAAACATTTAACAAACAATAGTGAGATAAACTTAATGACTGAACTTTCTAGACCTCGTGTAGGAAAGCCATTCACCTCAGACCCAGCCTAAACATGCAAGTTATTTGTTGATGGCAGATCAATAGTAAAACCCTTACTTTACCTTAACTAATGACACGAATAGTTATCTCAATCCCTCAAAACCATCATTAAACACATAGACAACTGAAACATTTTGAACAAGATGTGACGAGGTTAAAGAAACAAAATTCCATATTGAAGACAATGTTGGTTGTGTCATGGGTGTTTGTAGTGATTCAAGGAAACATGTTATTTCAAAATATGAAAATGAATAATGTAATGAGCTTGCCATAAGATGTGTTAGTGTCGTTTGTGTTGGAGAAAATTTCCTTATTTATTTGGAGTTGACAAAACGTTTCCATCAGTCTAGTCTGAAGATTTGCAGATTCTTTCGTCAAAGTTTGAAGATCACCAGACCGCCAGACTCAAGATTTGAAGTCTGCCCTCATTGACAGTTTCTAGATCGACAAAGAAGACTTATTCAGAATCGACTATTTTTTCAAGGTTTTGATTCGAGCGGCTAAAGAAGATCTCACTGCTAGAGATAGCATCTCAAAATCTATTATTCATTTTGAAATTAATTCGGGTAATTTGGATCTGTTGAATGTCGAAACATACTTGGAAGGTTTTACTTATGGAAACCTAGATCCTAATTGTACGGGCGAGTAAGATTGGTGGGCTATCATCACATTCCTTAAGTAACTCGAGATCTCTCTAATTGATTCTGTCCAACGGGTAGATTGGAATAACTCCTTTGGAAGGTGCCAACGGTTATGAAGGCATGGAGGAGTATATAAGGAAGACGCTCTAGTTATTCGAGTGTGTGCGTAATAGAAAAATTTCAAAGTCTGAAACTCCTTGTTCTTTGTTGATTCAATTGTTGAGCATATATTTGTACTCAAAAGAGAGTTTTGATACTTGTGAGACCTTGAGGAAGTGTAGCAGAGTCTCTACACTATGGAATCAAGGACGTGATAGTGTAACGACTTTTTTGATTCATAGTGAAATCCAGCCGGTGGGTTGTTAGTGCGGGAGAGTGGACATAAGCTTGAATTAAGCCGAATCACTATAAACCTTGTGTTCTTATTCTTTTCCTTGAACTCTTTTACTTTGTTCGTAACTCTATTTAATTGTTATAGTCTTTTTCTATAAAGTCTATTGTCAACCAGACTCAAGTTAAAAGTAAAAGTTTTACCCTATATATTGCAAAATATGTTTTCGCACCTATTCAGCTCCCTATAGGTGCTTGTACTAGCTCTTTTAGTTTGTATTATTAAATTGTTTTAGTAGATGTCATGCATCTGTCCACATAAAGTTCGAAAATAATTGAAGTGCAAGTTTTTTGCAATCTCCTTTGGTTTGTTTACAATCTTATTTTCAACATCTACATTAAAGATATATAATTTCTGTTGTTATGACCTGTTATTATAATGAAATAAGTACTCATCCATTGAGTATAAAGGAGTAAATGATGGCATGCACAATTTCATTACTTTATGAACAAATAGCAGCTATACATTATTCAAGTAAAAAACATATGAACAAACTCATTTTATTACAATAAGAGGGTTTAAAAGCATATCATCTCACTGATCTTAACCGTTATACAAATAGCCATCTAAAATAAATAAAAAAGATACATCCACAACCCTACTTCATTGATGCCATCATCAATGAAAAGAACAAATGGATTAACACCTCTTCATTGAACCCATTATTACAAAAGATACTACCATAACATGTCAAAACTAAACATCCCAAAATCTTGTTACTTTTTTCATCGAGTAACTTCTAATACTTGTGCTCTTGACCTTAGCAGGAGGATCCATACTAGTAGAGCCACTTGGCATTGCCACTTGCATTTTCACTTGTGTGTCTTTGAACCTACAAATAGTATATTCTTTTAAAATATTATTGTCGAAACAAGCACAACATAATAAAAATGGAAGTACTAACTGGAATTTTTTGCCTTGAAAATTGTATTTGTGAAGATGTAGACCCAGTCTTCTTAATTGGACAAGTTGAACTATTATGTCTCGTCTTCAAGCAAGTTCGACATGTCATCTTCATTCCTATCATCAACATCCTAGTTCCACTTATCATCTCACCTTTACTCTCTTGATCTTTTCTGTTTACATTTATTGCGCTTCACCCCGCTTGGAAGTGTTTTAGGTAGCTCCCTATAAGTATTTTTCCAAAATCTCTCTCCTCAAATTGGCATCATCATGTTTTCATACGCAATTAAGAACTTGGCCTTCTTATGACATTCATCAACATAGTTATATGCATCCTTTTACCTATGATTTATCGCAGAAATGGCATGAGGACAAGGGATGCTAGTACATTGCCATTTTCTACAAGAGCAATTTCTCTTGAATATATTCACTACATATTTGTCACCCTTATCCATTATCTCATATCCAATATCACCATTCAATATCACTTGACAATACGTTGCACTAACTTTATTTTCTTCTAATTTTCTTGTGATTCTTGGACCACAATTTCTTTTCCACTTAACACATACATCCCTTTGTGTATACATCCCTGTTATTATCATTATGTGCATTTCGTCCAACATATTATCTATGGACTTACACCTAGTATGTATAATCCTTTTATTGAATGCCTTACATAAATTATTGTTAATAATGTCACCTTTTATATTAGTAGTGAAAAAAACCTTACACCATTGTTTTAGTTATGTTTGTATCAGGTCATGATATGTACCGGGACTAATTTTTTTTAATGTCTAAGAGTGTTTATCATACTCCGTCCTAGTACTGCTATTAACACACTGCCAAAATAGCCTTTGCAATTGTATCCCTTTATATTTCTTGCCCCAATTGTCATAGATGTGTCTAGCACACATTCTATGTTCAGTTGTAAGCAACAAATTAGCCACAGCTCCTATAAGGCCATACAAAAGATGATTGCAATGTAAAACAAATGTTATAAATGTAACTATCTAGGAAGATAACAAATAAAAATTAAATAAAGAACTTACTTTTTGTTTGTCACTAATTATGATCCAACCTCATCCATATGTGTCAAAAATATTAAGATCATACATCAAATTTCTTAAGAACCACGCCCAGGTGTCGCTATTCTCAACTTTGACAACTGCCCGAGTAATTGTGAACATCTTATCATTTGCATCTCTTCTAATAACATACAAGATCTGACATTAACAAATTCATTTTAAAAAACAACCATCTAATCCTACAACTTGCCTACATCCACTAAGGAACCATTTTTTACAAGCAACAAAACAGATGTACATTCTTTCAAACAATACCTTAGATTGCATATCTAGCATTTCAACCTTCAATATAATAGTACTCCTAGGATTTCTCTCCCTAAATTCCTCCGCATAATCCCACAAATTTGCATATTCATTCTTATAGTTTCCCATCAACACTTTATAAGCAAACAACTCAGTATTCGTACACTGAGCTATGCTTACATCTAAATCTAACTGTTCCTTGATTAACTCCTTGAAAGTAATATTTTTAATAGTTGACATTGCTTTTATTATAGAAAGATAATGATTTGCCAACAAGAATTTGACACCCTCCTATTTTTAAAGCAATGCTACAAGTATACTCTGAATATAAGGTCTTGACATAAAATAATCCAGTATGAGCATCAACAGAGCCATAAATCTTCCTAGGACAACGCTTATTAACACATTTTGCTCTAATAAATTTCTTATCATTCTTTATAAATTTTATCTTTCTATGTGCAGTTATTGAATACTTTGTCAAAGCATCTTTGGATTGCCTACTACTATCAAATGTTATAGCCACGGTAAACACATGCACAACACAATTAGGATTATATCTTGAAAACCTACTTCTCTTTCTAGTAAAATATGTCATCCATAATATCATCCTCTATGTCAATATAATCACCTTCATCAACTAAGTCATTAGGATCTAAGTCACCCTCGTGCTCAACAACTGTTTCATTAGCTAAATCAATATCATCACAAGCATCCACACTAACCCCTTGACCAACACCCTCACTTGGACTAGTACCCTCACCCTCACCCTCACCTTAATGACCCCCTTGACCAATACCCTCACCTTCACGTACACCTTCACCACCCCCTGTGACCAATACCCTCACTCGTACTAGCACTCTCACCCTCGCCCACACCCACACTAACCCTTTGATCATCACTCTCAGTTGCCTCATCGATTACAAAATTTTCTCCATATATCTCGATTAACCCACGATGCAAATAACTGAAAAGTAAATCAATGACACCGCATTCATTCCATATATATCTCAACCCATCTTTTAGAGGTTTTCCAGGAAACTTAAAATAAAGTTTTCAAATTTACAATTTACCAATTTCTCAATATCTCTAATGAAGCTTTCATAGCTCTTTGAACCGATCTCAATTTTTACCAAATCAATCTTACCTCCAACATATTCAAACATTGGGCGACGATAAAAATTTCTACCATGAAAAAGGTAAGTCCATGCAGACTTGTCGCTCATCTCAACCCTACACGAAAAAACACAATATATGTTAAGAAGCCACATAATGGAGATTTTAACATGAATGATCCAACGTGCTACAAATATATGAAGAGTTTGACTTGAGCATAAGTTTAAAATCATTTCCCGTCTCATAATTACAAGTGGAATTTCTTTCTAATTTACGAGAATTAACTAGGTCAGTTAATATCTAGTACCTATGATACAAGAGTTCAAGGTGAATAGTAGGGCATAATCAGTTTGCTTTCAAGTTAGATATTTGGTTTGTATAGCTACTTGAAGTCGATGCCAAAAATCGCGGGGTTGATAAAAGAAAATTTTCTCCCATAATATACATGATCTTGTTTTTTCTGTAACTAATGAAGGAGAAACAAGACCATGATGCTAGGTTTTTTGTGTATTAGATAGGAACATTAGAACATCTCATGCATTTAGTTGGTTCTTCTAGTAGGTCAATGTACTACAAGCAGCATAGCTCACAAGGCTTTAATTTTAGAATGTTACTTCATATTACCTCAATTCTTTCCTGCCGTCACTTCCACGGATATTGTTGGTTTTCTCTTGTCTTTTGGCTTTTTAGGATATTTAACATTAGTTTCATTGTTTAGGCGGCTGGAGAGTGTAATTCCGTGCTTGAGCTTTGAAGTTAGTTTGCTCAGCATCGCTCATCTACTTTCAGTTTAAAACTGAATAGTTGGTTTGTTCAATGCACGCGAATAAATAAGATAATTTGGGAACACGATAAAGACAGACAGAGACAAAACGTAGTTTAAGACCACGGCAATATACCTTTTGAATGATCTTTATTGATCTTGACTGACTTCACGACCACCCACCACATAGCTCCCCACTTACTGACAACACAATCAAATCAGGACCACCTCACTTGCTTGTGTTTGCTGTGGGACGAATAAATTAGGTCAACTTGTGAGCAAATTTGATTTTCGGGTCTTTGAGTCTTCTCAATTCAGGCAAGTAGCAATGAACAATGGCGTTGAGTCAAAGGGGGCTTGATTCACGAAGGATATTGCCGGAAGAGTGACTTGGGTTGAGGAAATCGCAAGACTAGATTGAATTGACTAAAAATTTGCAAGAATTTTGGAGGAGATCTCACTAGGGTTTTTTAGATGGTTTGGGGAAGAAGCAAGGAGTAGTCGTAGGACTCCTTTAGCCAACCTTACGCCCTTTTCTTTTCTGGCTTTTGTTTATGGCTTTTATTTAACGTTTTGCTCTCGGTGCCATGTTAGTGCTGGCAACGCCGACCTAGGTAGCATGGACACTCTCCGAGACCTTTCGTGTCGTGTCTGACACTCCGACACATGTCCGACACGCTCTGACACTCTCTGACACATGGTCAACGCAAGTCGGAGAAATCGACACGCGGTCAACTGCCTCCGACATGCTCCGACACGTGAGTCGAAAATTCCGACACGCACGGGGTTATTTTTATAAATTTCCAAAACTTTTGGGGTATAAATATAAATATATGAAAAATAAAATAAAATAAAATAAAAGGTAAAAGTTCAGTCGACACAGGGTTTCTTCTGGACTCTTCTCTTCCCTCTTCAGTCGGACTCGCACGCACCTTAGCAGAGCACTCCAATTCTCTTCTTTTTCCATGAGTGTTGCCGGTGTTGCTTTGCCCGCCACGAGGCCCACCCCACCAGTCCGCATTGCCGACTCGTCGTAGCCTTCGTGCCTCAGCCCCACCCGTCGCCACAGTTGCCTTCGACCCTACCTTCGTCTCTCTCGCAAGTATCGAGTTGTCGCCTCGACGGCGATCTGTCGCCTCTGCCTCTCACAGGTGTTGCCACGTTGCTCTTCTTCATCTTGCGATTTCGCTCATCTTAGGTTAGCATATTGGATTTCTTTATAATGCAATTTGGGATTTTTCGGCAAACCCTAGAGTTTGTTGATGTTGAAAAATTGGAGCAGGAACCCTCTGTCTAATATTTTTTCTTTCTTTTCGAAGAGGAAGCCCGTCGATTCGCTGAGGGCGTTTTTTGGCGACGATTACTACATATGTCGGTTTCAGGTGAGTGATGATTAGAGATGTGATTGTGGGTTGATTCGGTTATGTTGACTTGATTGACTGTGTTTATGTGGAGATTTTTGTTGGTTTTGGGATGTGTAGCGAGTTCTTTGCCTAAATTGAGGCTGTGAATCAATGGAGCTGACTATAATGGGTTACCAACGACGACCTAATGGTGATGGAGTTAATGGCTCCAGTTTTTGTGGCTTCTAATAAATCTGTGATAAATGAGTTTTCCTTTTAAAAAAGTTGTCTTTAGAATAGAATTGGCTCTCAAATTGGGTCACCTTGAGTTTGCTGTGGCACCATTTGAGTAGATATATAGGCGGATGTTAGTATACTACAAGAAAATTGCTATGACGTTTTGATCTCATCTATTACTGGTAGGAACAGCTTCTGAAGTTCTTCATCTATTTGTTTTGCGCCTATCATATCGCTAGGATTATCTTCAGAATATCCTGAGGGAGGACAATCCGCTAGCTAAGTAAATTTTTTAGGTTTGGTTACCTCAATAGTTAATGCTGTTTCCCTTGCTTGGACCTTGGTTATTTCGTTTTTGCATTTTATCAACTTTTATTCTCCAAATAATTCCTTTTACTATTTTAACAATTTATTGCCATTGTTTCGGGTCATCCTTTTTCTTGGTTGTTCATGCTTTCTTGTTGATTGATTAACTGCTGTCGAAAGTTTTTTATCTTCCTATTGAAAAGGAAGTGTCCTTATGAAGAAGTTAAATGAATATTTTCCACATTTTTTCTATAATATTGTTTAGGTTGGTTTAAACAGATATGCGGATCAATGGATCATTGTGTACTGACATGCAGCTAAGTGTTTAGTCATGTGAGAGCAACAGAATTGGATTGGGTCCAATTATGGGACCAACTCATAATTTACTACTTTGGTGGTTTGACTTCGCTTCTTGTTTCTAGTTGAGATGCTTTGAATTTAATGTGCTGCCCATGAATCAGACACGAGAGAGTTCCCTTTCTATCATCACAATCAACTGTGTTTATATGTGTTAAGTGCACGTGTGAGATGTGAATGCAGAGAATAGTTTTGCACAAGATGTTTGAAGTGAAAAAGGAGTAATATAATGCACTCGGTTTAAGCTTTCGATCCTCTTGGATCTCTCCATTATTAAAGTGTTGGGCTTTGCTTGCCCCTGCATGAGCACTCTGGCCCTTAACTTGTGAA
This sequence comes from Eucalyptus caleyi, assembly GCA_014182885.2. Classification (NCBI taxonomy): domain Eukaryota; kingdom Viridiplantae; phylum Streptophyta; class Magnoliopsida; order Myrtales; family Myrtaceae; genus Eucalyptus; species Eucalyptus caleyi. The sequence goes on from CM024470.2 coordinate 54,358,110, forward strand.
ATGTCTAAAATTGAAGTTTTTTACCAGTTTACAGTTGTAGAACCAGAGCAAACTGAATTGATAATTTGCTCATTCTTGCTGCTGTTCTTTGTCATTTGCTGCTATATAGCTGCTGTTCTTTGCATACTGAATTAATAATTTGCTCATTCTTGCTACTGTTCTCTGCCATTTGCTACTGTATAGTTGATGTATTGCTGTTATATTGTTGTTGTTCGCTACTATTGGCTATTGTATTACTAAGAAACTTTATAGCAATTGATAATAACATGTTTCTTATTATTATTATTATTATTATTATTATTATTATTATTATTATTATTATTATTTTGCAGAATTTTTTTTAAGTTTAAACATGATTAGTAGTACTTCAAGCACACAATAACCTACCTCTAGCAATGAAGTTGTAAAACAACAATTATGGAGGTATGTTACTAAGTTAGTTAATCATACCGATGCGGGGGGAAATTTTTCTTGGAGATACAACTTTTGTCAAAAAGATTATGAGAGTTCATATGCAAGAGTGATGGGTCATTTGATGATGATAAGTGGAAAATGAATTGGAAAGTGCACAAAAGTAAAAAAAACGATCTTTTGGAGATGGAAAAATTAGAGGAAGAGGTCCATACTCAATTAATGAGTATTGCAACTAGAAATGTATCTTTACCTCTTGCTAATTATTCACTTAGTGGTGGTGGTGGTGACAGAATGGATCTATCATTGAACTCCAAAAAAAGGAAAGGTGGAAGTGGGAGTGGAAAATCACTTGTAAATACATTTAATATGACTCAACGGGAACGTCTGGGTTGTGAGATTGCCAGGATGTTTTATTCGGCGGGCTTGCCGTTTAATCTAGCAAGGAATCCTTATTTTCAATCCGTTTTCACTTATGCTGCTAATCATAATATTGCGGGTTATGTACTACCAAAATATAATTTGTTGATGACCACTTTGTTGCAAAAAGAGAAAGCAAATATTGATAGGTTGTGTGCACCTATCAAAATCATGTGGAAGGAGAATGGTGTAAGTATTGTGAGTGATAGATGGAGCGATTCACAAAGAAGACCACTTATTAATTTCATGGCAGTATCGAATGGAGAACCGATGTTTATAAAATCAGTTGATTGCTCGGGAGAAACAAAAGATATGCATTTCATTTTTAACTTGCTGAAAGGAGTTATCAATGAAATTGGGCATGAGAATGTGGTCCAAGTAATTACGGAGAATACTTCAAATTGTAAGGGCGCGGGACAACTCATTGAGCAAGAATTTCCACTCATTATGTGGACGTCTTGTGTGGTGCATACTCTTAACCTAGGTTTAAAGAACATTTGTGCTGCGAAAAATATGGAGAGTAATCAAATGGTTTATGAGGAACGTAGTTGGATTTCAAATATTGTTAAGGAAGTTATGCAAATCAAACATTTTATCATGAACTATTCTATGAGATTAGTAATATACCATGAGTTTGTTAGCTTGAAGTTGTTTTCTGTAGCGGATACACATTTTGCTTCGATGATTGTGATGCTTAGAAGATTTAAGTTGATAAAAAGTGGTCTTCAAAGTATGGTGATTTGTGACAAATGGAGTATCTATCGAGATGTTAATCAAGAGAAAGTTAAGTTTGTCAATGAGAAGGTGTTCGATGATTTTTGGTGGGATTTGATTGATTATATACTTTCCTTCACGGCTCCTATTTATAATAAGTTTAGAACTTGTGACACTGATAGGCCTTATCTTCACTTAGTTTATGATATGTGGGGTTCGATGATTGAAAAAGTGAAGAAAGCTATATATGCATATGAAGTGAAGATGCTAGATGAGAAGTCCACATTTTATGAGGTGATTTACACAATTTTTGTAAATCGTTGTACAAAGAACAATACTCCACTTCATTGCTTGGCACATGCTTTAAATCTCAGGTAAGTTCTAAAATTATATGAGATTATTACTTTAGTAGTTATTCTTTATTTAATATGATAATATAATACTATTCTTCTTTATTGTTGTTTTCGAATTTTATTTTATTTTGTTTTATTAAATAAATGTACTATAGTGATCAATGGCTTGATGAAGATCCTATTCGAATTTCTCCATATAAGAATAAGGAGATCAACCAAGAAAGACTGAAATGTTTCAAGAAATACTTTCCTAACTTGGATGAGCGCAACAAGGTGAATTTGGAGTATGTAGATTTTGTGAGTAAAAATGGGGATTTTAGAGATTTTGATTCCATTCAAAATCGATATTCTATGAATTCTAAGGCTTGGTGGGTTAATCATGGTGCATGTTCATCGATGCTTCAAAGCATAGCCTTAAAGCTTCTTGCACAACCTTCTTCTTCATCATGTGTTGAGAGAAATTGGAGTACTTACTCATTTGTGCATTCGGTGAGTAGAAATAATATGACCCCAAAACGTGCAGAAGATTTGGTTTTATTTAGGGATAAGTGCTCCGGAAGTCCTAAAACTTGTCGCGAAAATGCATTTCAGTCCTAAAACTTGCAAAAGTGCAAATAAGTCCTCAAACTTGTCAAAATAGTTCAATTGAGTCCTAAAATTGACGCCGTCAATTTTATTGACGGAAAATGCTGACGTGGCGCTAACGTAGTATTTTAAATAATTTTTTATTTTCCAGCTGGTTTTTTAATAATTTTTTATTCAAAATTTTTAAAATTTATATTTAAAAACTAAATTTTAATTTTTAAAAACTGTTAAAAAATTTTTAAAAAAAAAAAAGAGGCAGCCGCCCATCGCCGGAGGGGGCCGGCGACGGTCGTCGGCCGCCGCCCGACCAGGGCGAGGCCTCGCCGAGCACGGGCGAGGGCTCGTCGGCCCCAGGCGAGGGCAGGCGACCCTCGCCAGCCCTGGGCAAGGCCTCGGCGGCCCTCGGCTGGGGCCGGCGGGGCTCGCCCAGGGCTGGCGAGGGCCGGCGTGCCCAGATCTGGGCGCCCTCGCCCGCGTCAGGCGAGGGTCGCCGGCCCCCAGGCGAGGGCCGGCGTGCCCAGATCTGGGCGCCCTCGCCCTCGCCCGCGCTCGGCGAGGGTCGCCGCCCTCGCCCGGGGCCGACGAGCCCTCGCCCGCGCTCGGCGAGGGTCGCCGGCCCGCCCGGGGCCGGCGAGCCCGCCCGCGCCGGGGGAGCCTCGCCCGCGTCGGGGCGGGTCGCCGGCCCTCGCCCGGGGCCGGCGAGGCCTCGCCTGGTTGTGCGGCGGCCGCAACCGTCGCCGGCCCTCCGGCGATGGACGGCCGCCTCCTCTCGCCCCCTTTTTTTTTTTTTTTTTTTTTAATAGTTTTTAAAAATGAATTTTAGTTTTTAAATATACATTTAAAAAAATTGAATAAAAAATAATTTAAAGCCAGCTGGAAAATAAAAATAATTTAAAAAGCCAGCTGGAAAATAAAAATTAATTTAAAATGCCACGGTATTTTTAACGGAAAATACTGACGGCGTCAATTTTAGGACTCAATTGAACTATTTTGACAAGTTTGAGGACTTATTTGCACTTTTTGCAAGTTTTAGGACTGAAATGCATTTTCGCGACAAGTTTTAGGACTTCCGAGCACTTATCCCTTTTATTTATAACAATCTTCGTCTTCTATCAAGAAAAAGCTCACAATATGTAGAAGAAAGATATGTGGGATATTAGCAGAGATGCATTTGACTCGTTTAAAGATGTTGGGGTGTTTGAAGTTGCAAATCTTTCACTTGATGAGTCGGAGATGGAGTCTGTTTTTTTTTTTTTCCAGAAGAAGTGGATAATGTGGATAAATGACTTTCTGTTATATTACTTGATGGAATATTGATTGTTTTTTTTTTTTTTTTTGCTTATTGTTAAATTTTAAATTTAATAGTGGAATGTAGATTTCTTGTTTTTTCCTTCAAGTTTTATGAATTATTAGATTACAATGAAATGTAGTTGAATTTGTCAAATTAAAAAAAAAGAATGATATTAACAAATTTAGGATTAATGTTTTTAGTATAGATTAATTCTAGGCTCTTTTTTCTTTACCCAAAAAAAAATTCTAGGCTTTTTTATTATTATTATTTAGTTATTTATGCATTTATATATAAAAATATTTATTTAATATTTAACGTGTCGGAACGTGTCAGAATTCTCTACTTTTTGAGAAATGACATGTCGCATGTCATGTCGTGTCGTGTCGCGTGTTGGTGCTACCTAGATGCCGACTAGTGCTGACTTTTCTGATTATACAAGGCCGGATGGACTGAATTGGAATAAAAGTGAAATGTTTAGGAGCAAATTGGCCAAAAATAAAAAGTTTAAGATTAAATTGACACAATTACAATAGGTTTAAGACTTTTTGGTAATTTTCCCAAAACACTCGAGACAAAACAAGAGGTTTCAAGTCCTGGATGTTTTCCAAGTTGTACTGGGCTAAAAAGAGTAAATTTGAGAGAGTGGACTAGATGTCCAAACTCATTGTGGGTGGGTTTTTGATATAAAACATTTATCATTAACCCAACTATTGTGGGTGACAATAAATGGTACCATTCATGTGCTTTTGAAGATTTGAGGGTGTAATTCTCGATGGTTGGTTGAATAGTTAAGTGTTGGTTAGGATCCAACATATCTCGTGTTTAAATCATAGTGTCGCCCAACTCATGTTCATCTTGGTGGCCACACCCACTACCCTATAGGTGAAGGCTTACCCTTTGCACTTGAACGGGACAGTTTTTGTGTATTTGTGGGGATCAATTGAGTTGCAAGGTCGGATACCTATTATATATTAATAAAGAGATTAACAAAGATTTGTGAGTTGTCAACATTAATTGAAAGTATTATTTGAAAGACAAGAAAAGAAACATGTCGAAAACTAAAGCAAAAACCAAATGGACACTCTAAAAGTTTCATGGTGGATAAGCATGTAAGCTACGCAGTGAGAAATGGTAGACATTGTGAACAATGTGGCGCACGAAAAAAGGGCAGACGAGCACGATTCGAAGAGAGTACGAAACAGATGTTTCGGGTGTTCCGTGCAAGGAATGTCTTTGAAGTATATGTCTCTTTTAGGCCTCTGTGGGTCGTGCGGGACGTGCATCGATGTGTTCATCATGTCCTACTTTAAAGACAAAGAACAAAGAAGACATTCTCTTGTAATCATCACGCTAGACTCAGCATTCTGATACAACAGTTGCTTCCATTGTCCCTTTGCTTTAATCTGAAGTTGATGCACTGGTGTTCCTGGAACGATGAGAGTGTTGGTTGGCTGTAGTCGCTGTTTCACACCTATCTTTTAACGCATTCGTTATTCGATTGAGATCACCCACATGCGATTTCGAGATATATTGAGTGATTGATATGAAAAACATATCTTGAGATTCACATTCGAGTACTAAAGGTCATGTGTGCAATCGTTTACTCCAAAATATTAAAGTATTAGATTGATGGAAACTATACCCCCATGAAGCCTCGGAGAGAAGTGTTTTTGAGATATTTTCAACATCCTATCTCATGCGTAAATTGGACCTAAGATGGTACGTGAAATTATCGTAGGGAAAGCCACGCATGCAAAATATATAGGGGTGAAATTGGCTCTAATACCACTAAATGGGCACCTAAGCCTAGGCCTATCATCAGCATGATATTATTCAATTTGGTTGTGACTTCACTTGTGCTGGCATGTATTTAAAATGAACCGAGCTAATTTGACATGACACGGAACTTATCCATTCGAGTCACATCCTTTATCTATCTGTGGACTAAAGAACATCATATCTGACACTTAGCGTGCCCGCCCCTACTGTCAGAGCGTGGTAGAAGCCCCATAAAAGACATTCTCCCTCACGCAAAGGTTGATTTGATGACAAGGGCCTCGGCCATGAAAACCGGATGCATGTGGACGTTTCTTTTTTAAGCCTACTGCTCATGAATACAGGCAAATCCATAAATAAATGAAAGGGGTTATTTGGAACCGAACTTAAATCCTTTAACTCTGATGGCAATCTAAAGTTAGATGCACATCTTTTTAATCCAAATGTTTCAGCTATTAGGTGGAAATGACTCTAGATGTAAGATCTTTTGAAATTTCATAGACAAGCTATCTAAGATTCTTTAACAAAAATCGTGCCGGTATAATGACATACCAATTTGAGAGATCGATGCCCAATATTCCTAATAATACTTTAATCAGGTGTACAAGCGCAGAGAACAGGCTACTTAGAGGAGGGCTGAGCTTGTTTGTGTTTGTAAGTGCCGATTTGATCGTTGGTTTTGGGGGGTCTGACAAATCAGTGACAAGATTCGTTTCTATCATGTGCGATAAAGCGAAAAGAAAGAACCAAGAAAAGAAAGTGGCCAAGCTCACTCTTGAGACCTGAGAATCTGGAATTAACAATGCCCAAGGGCTTGCCACAGAAGAGGCACAACTTGCGCAAGAAGATGATGGAAGACCTCTCACTCAGATCCTATTCTGAGTGGTAAAACGATCGCCAGATTTAACTTTAAGATAAGAGAGATCTAAAACTCGATTTCTACTTGACGAACAGCCAAGTTATATAGCTCAACGCTTTTTTTTTTTTTTGTTTTTTTGCTTGAGAGTCTTGTGGTAATATGTTGGTTAAACACGATTACTCCTATTGTATCACCTACTAAACTCTATCTATTATTTGTTCTATCACACTAATTCAATCATCGATTAGTCTGAAATTCCCATGATGCTGAATTACAGTCTCGTTACTTATGTGTGGCGCAAGGTTGAACTTTTTTCGATCCTCACGCTTGAAGGTGCATAAAGTATTCCATGTCGACTTTCTTGTCAACTTAATACAATGTTCAAGGCGTATTTTAACTTCAAACTTCGGTTTATTAACCTTTACGGTGGTTGATTTTCCACACGGCCAATTCTAACTTCTTGCAAATTAATAGATCGGATGCATACACTTAATGCTACGAGGATCACGACCTTACATGCATGTATGAGGCTGGCATGAGGGCTGCATGACAGCGATAACAACGACCACAACAACATGAGAAGAACAACCCTAAATGTGCCATGTGCATACCAACTACTTCAGTTCGACTTCAAGCTCGACATTGAAGAACAGTGATTTTAATTCCCTCCGACAATCTCGGCGTGTTTGACCGCAACCTAATAGCGAGAGGAGTGCTCCTGGTGGCGCCACGTGGCTGGGCTGGAAATAACAACTGTTAGAGAGAGAGAAGTTGAAAAAATTGTCATGTCATTCGAGCGTGGACGTTGCTTTCTGAGTGTCGAAGTGTCTTCCGCAGAACATTAACATCAATATCAACTTCCTGGGTTAGGAGCATACGAGTCAGATGCTTATCTAGTGGAGATAAAATTTCATCCTATAATTACTATTGTTGTCTTTCTTTTGGCTACTAAGTGAAAACCTAAATTCTTTTTGGAGATCCGTAATAAGATTGTTTTTTCTTCTCGTATTTTTAGTCTTTCTATGTTTAGACAGATGACCGAGTAGTTCCTGTAGCAGTTGCTCTCTTCGACACCTAACTTTGTGCCCAAAGTTTAATCCTATAGTTCGATTTTGATTTGCTCAATCTTTCCTTGACTAAAGGAGGAAGATGTCACTAGGACACTGGCCATTAAAGTATCTGCCTCTTGACATGATGAAATTTGTAAAGTCTGAAAGCTTTCGGCATTAGATTGTGAATGCACTCGAATGGAGAATTATCATCAAGGAATGTCATCATTATCATCATATTTGAAGAGCATTACCTGGATTGACGAATCATTGGTTGTCCAAAATCAATAAAAAAAACCAGACTTATAGCAGCATCATTGCTGTTGCCTCTATACGATTTGTACCGGATCCTATGAATTGACTTCCATATATCCATTCTGTTCTCGATGATTGATTTGAATGGAAAAAAAAAAAAGTTGGTGTTCCAAGAACATCTAGAATCTTATCTAATATATTCTTGGCTCGATTTTTATCTTCTTTTGGGAAGGATGGAGCAGTTGAAATTGGATCCACCACATTCTCATGGCACATGGCAAAGTGTGGGAAACAAGGCATGTGCCCAAAGCACCCGAGAGAGAGAGAGGACCATGCTCAGGAGAGATACATGCACGTTCCCCGTTTCATTGTCTTGGGATCTCCTTCTCCTAAAGACCAAATAACTTAAGCTTTCGAAATATGGGAAGATGGCCATGCTCTGCAGCATATTCTTTAGATGCGATCAGTCAAGAGAACAGGAGTTGAGTTGACTAATTTGTTCAGGCTCAGTATTTGTAACATTTCTGAGCTCAATTGCATGAAATCATGCTGCTGATCATTTTGTGTTGGCATTGCCGTGACCTAAGTCCATAAGAAAACCTTGGATGGAAGGAATCGGCGTAACCTAATATGACTGAGCGTACATACCCAGCAGAAATGATTAACAAATCCAAATAGATTATCTCACAAACACACAGAAACGATTAACAACGAGCAAAAGTCATCACAACCTGTCTACCTTCCATCAAGCATGACAAAAGCACTCCCTAAACCCTAGGTAACCCAAGATTGGCCTCTAACAGCATAAATAGAAAACTGGTAATGAAAGACAAATTACAACTAGGAACTAAAACATTGAAGAGAGTGGGCCTAAAAATAGAAAAATGGTTAGAAAACCCGTGCAAACAATGGATTTTGAGGTTGAAAATTACATGAAACTGAGGTATCCAGTTTAGCCATGGCATAGCACTGTGAACAAGCTTCCTTCGTACATGCGTCCCGTAACACCTCCCATTTCAAAAGTTACGGCTTATTTATCAAGCACTGCAAACTCTTTAACCCAACTATTATGGGTTAATTCTGAAAAAATTGAAAGATAATGTTGACAATAAATGGTACCATTCATGTGCTTTTGAAGATTTAAGGGTGTTAATTCCCGATGGTTGATCTAGCGGTTAAGCATTTGGTCAAGATCCCAATGGATCGTACATTTAAATCATAGCTTCACCCAGCTCATGTTGACCTTGATGGTCACGCCTGCCAACTTGTGGGTGAAAGTTTACCCAATGCACACGGACGGGATGGTTCGCGTGTATTACTGAAAGTATATTTGAAAGGCAAAAAAAGAAACATGTCGAGGGCTAAAGCAAAAGCCAAATGGACACTCTAGAAGTTCCATCGTGGATAAGCATGTAAGCTACGCAATCAGAAATGGGAGACATTGAAAAATGTGGCGCGCAGTAAAAAGAACAGAGCGAACACGATTCGGAGAGAGTTCAAAACAGATGTTTCGGGTGTTACGTGCAAGGAATGCCTTTGAAGTATACGCAAAAAGCTCTCTTTTAGGCCTTGGTGGGTCATGTCGGACGTGCATCTATGTGTTCATCAAGTCCAACTTTAAGGACAAAGAACGAAGAAGACAAGGCTTCTACTGTTGTCTGGGTTCTCTAGTAACTATCTTGCTGGAATCAGCATCCTGATACAACAGTCGCTTCCAATGTCCCTTTGCTTTTGTCTGATGTTGATGATGCACTGGTGTTCCTGAAACGGTAAGTGTTCAAGAGTAGGGCTATGTCTCTCTCTTGCAACTATCTTTGAGTGCATTCGTTATTCGATTGTGATCACCCATGTGCGATTCCGAAACCCATTGAACAATTTGTTGATTTGAACAGCATATCTTAAGGTTCGCATTCGAATATTGAAAGTTGTAGGCAAAACCATCTTACTTTAAAAGCCTGAAATATCAGGCCGAGGAGATGATATATAAGACCTAGTGAAACCTCATAGAAAAATGTTATGAAATGCTTTCAACATATTCTCTCTCACGTGCAAACTAGTCCAGTAAGTGGTACTGACGTATGGGCAGCTGCACATACAAATAAATTGGGGGCCAATCTAGCTGTGGTACTAACAAATGGGCAGCCTTATCTGGACCTACCGTCGTTATAATATTATATGCCTTAGTTGTGGCTCATCTACACCATCACAGTTTTAAATGCCTCTGAGTTAATTTGACATTGCATGGAAATTATCTATTAGCGTCACAACACCATATTTACGCAATGTGGGAATGCCCCCTTGCTCGGACACCATTGTAGTGAGGCATTCCATTCAAAAAGCTTGAATTATGAAATGCGGTGGTGAATACGATTTAAATCTTACCACTCACTCCTTCCCACGTGAAGGTCAATTTGATGACAAAGGTTTTCGGCAATGGCATAATATCATGGCAAAAGAAGAAGAAAAGATGAAGAAAGTGGTCAAGCTCAAGCCCTGGAATTATGCCTAGGGCTGACCCCAGAAGAGAAACAAATTGCGCGAAAGATTATCTAGACCTCTCACTCATTCCGATTTGGAGAATGCTGTATTCAACCCGAATGGGATGGTCAATGTGTTAAAACGATTGAGATATTTGGTTTTGAAATAAGAGGGATCTAGATCTCGATTTCAACTTGCGCCAATCAGGTTGCAAAAAAAAAAAAAAAAAAAAAAAAAAAAATTGTATTACAACTTTTGACTATGACCTTCAAAAATTTATTTCTGGAATGGTTATATGTTCTATAATATTATTCCAATTCTCAATTATTATCAAGGAACTGTCGTGTTGAATTATATATATATATATATATATAACTCTGCTTGTGTAGGAAAGTGTATTAAAGTATCTCGTGGCTATTATCTAATCAACTTGGTTAAATATCTCAGACATACTTGTACTTCAAACGACAGATTAGTAATCTTTTCATGTACGTTGATTTTTACTACGATCGATTCCGATTTCTTGCGATTGAATAGATCATATGCATATGCGTAACATCAATCACAACCTTACATGCATGGACGGAGCTGGAACGAGGGCCACACGACAAGGACAACATGAGAAGAAACAGCCCTAAATATGACAATGACAAATGATTAACAAGCAAAACGTTTTACAGATGTGCTCATAGACGAAATAATCATTTTTTTTTGATATTCACGAGAAAGCTTTCTCGATGCATAAAGTCATCGAAAGGCGACTACCTTCCATTTAAGCATGACAGAAACACTCCCTGAACCCCAGGTGACCCACCACCCCGACATCACGCTTAACCGAAAACTGGTTTGACCCCTCGACCTTTTCAAACAAAATGAGGTTTCTTATCCAACTGGTGTTCACCACCCGTGGTGGTTAGACGAAATAATCGTTTGTAGACGATATTCACAAGAAAGCTCTCTCGATGCATAAAGTCATCGAAAGCCAACTACCTTCCATTTAAGCATGACAGAAACACTCCCCGAACCCCAGGTGACCCTAAGCAGCATTAACGAAAACTGGTGATAAAAGAGAATTAACAAACAAAAATGAGGTTGAATATGTCTGGTGTTCTACTCATATATTGGTCAAAGGAATTGGATGTTCTTCAATTTGAGGCTCGCGTATCCTCAAAGAAACAAAATGTACAACTTCGTGCATTGGCAATCAAGCAGTCCCCGGTCTTAAAATGGGCCAGGGCCATTATTTCATAGGCAGTTGACCACAGAATGAAAGGCCAAATAAATGGAAAAACTCAAGAACTGGGTTCGGCTTGCCTCGATGCACAAAACATTGAAGTCGATCCAACTTGGTGAAACGATGCTGCCAAGTCAAAGAGATGTGGGCATGCATGTCGTTTCTATCTGCTAGCGACATTCACGCCTTGATGTATTACGTGTCGTTTGATCTAAGTCATCCCATCACGTATTCTTTTGACTAAGGGAAATGTCAGGTTGATCATAATCTCGTTGATGTAACCTAAAGACTGGGAGAAAAGAAGCACGCATTCTAATGGTCCATGAATAGCCTTTTCATTTATGAAAGAAGGACCGCTAAAATTTATGAAAGAAGGACCACTAAAATGCGTGACTTAATTGGAAGTCAGTTTCTGCAGCGATGTTTTCCTAATTCCTCTTTTGGCTAGTTATATAGAAAGATGACAAATCATCTCGAAGAACCTTGTCGTATAGAATTTAATTTCTGTGGGATACACCAAATTTCAAATGAGTGTTCTGATTAGCGAGATGGATAGAACAATTAACCTGCGTAAGGTTAATTGAAGACATTTGCACTGAAAACCCTAACCACTGTTTAGAAAATGCAAAAGCAAGCAAATTGAAGACTTCCACTAGAACGTGGCCAACCATACGAAGACTTCTGAATTAGAACATCCTAGTGAACTGCATCATATTGTCCTCACTTCTTGTGGGATAGCACGTGTGGTCGGGTGGGCAATCGATCTAGATCCTTTGACGATCATTAGAGATTGAAAATCACACCTCACAAGCAAAAGAAAGCTCATGGAGACTGCTCTTAAAGTAGATACAGATGTAGGTGCATCAAGACTCTAGGGTTTGGGAATCATCTGCATCAATTGATTGATTGATTATTAAAGTTCAATTTGTTCTTTCCTTTTTGGCCCCCAGATCGCGGCTTAATTTGGCACAAAGGTGGCCGCTTGTCACAACTTACAACAGATGTTTCTAGTTGTCGGAGAAGGAAAAAATATGGCCGTCATATCAATAGGTGTTTGACTATTCATATTTTTAGTTTTTGTGAGTAACTAGAAATAGCATCTCTTATGTCCACGACTCCAAAGGAAGATTAACGGGTAAAAATTTAGTACGGATGTAACGTAATGAAATAGAGCCACTTTGAGGTTATTTATGAATGAGTCTTGAGATATATTTTTTTTAAAAAAACCCTCGACAATCTTAATTTTACCCTAATGTCTGAAATTGAGAGCAATCGGATATCAAGAATCTTGATGAGGACTTCGATTTGGCGACCTTCAAAGTTTTACGTATTAGTTTTCACCCCTCAATTAGGCTGAGTTGAGTTAGTAATATGACAATTTAGAAACGTGATAAATTAGACTGTCGGGATATCCATAAATTCCAATTCTCGGGTTAAGAATCATTTGGGGATGAATATGACTAACTAAAGGTGATTTCTCTTTTTTCAATAGAGAAGGTTGACCTATAACCTCTTCGCATTTCTCATAAATTTTCTAGAATTGCATCGACGCGTATAGAGTTTTAAACATCAAATGGATATAGATTTCCAAGGAGCAGACCCTGATGATGGCTCAAAATGGATACGTGGGGTGTACATGGGTTCGACAACCGGCCATTTTCTCTGTCGGCAGTAAGCCTAGTGGGGGATCCATTGATGGAAAGTTATCACGTTTTGCGAGTTGCGTGGACAAACCCTAATCCGGGGTAATTTTGCGATATGACCCCACTTTAGGGGGGTCTTTTAGCATTTTTCCTCGATATGCATGATTCTGAAAAATAAATGAGTGAAACGCAATTTATAGTATGATCAACTACGATCTCAAATAGATTGTTTTAAATAGTTAATAACCTCAAATGACATGGAAATGCATTTCTTGTAGGGAAAAAGTCAAAAGAAAAAAAAAATCTCAAACTACATCAATTATAACACATTTACCATAAACCTTTTTTTGTAATATCATAAACTTTAAATTATGCTCATTGTGATACACTTACCTTAAACTTTCTCTTGTGAAATAAAAAGACTCTAAACTTGTACTTATATGACGTATTTATTATCCATCAAAATTCTGTTAGATAATTTTTCAACCAAAGCAACAGTGTTTTTATTTTAATTAAGCCACATAGATAACATGTTAACCTTGTTTGCTTTCTGATGTCTATGTAGGCAGATTTTTAACGGTTTTCATTTTTATAACTTTAACGGAGAGTAAATGTGACGTACATGTATAAATTTGGGATTTTTTGTGTTATATAAAACTTTAGCTTTGAGCATAATTTAAGGGTTTTTTTTTTTTGTGACTTTTGCCATTTCTTTAAAAAGGATCTTACAATCTACTTTTAATTTAATTTTTTTTTTTTTTGTCATTCTTTCCAGAATATTGCACACCAGAACAATGAAAATCTTTTCTCAGATCCACAATGATTAAAACAATTGTCCTTCCCCATTTCTTTCACTGGCCATCACATCTTTCTTCCTACTTTCTTTTTCTACCTTTTTGATGATTTTCTGCTTGCCATGCGTTGGTTTTTTCTTTTACTGAGTGTGCTTTTCCTCGATGTTGAAGTTGGTCATCAGTCCTCACCATGGAAAGCCCATGCAAGGAAATTCAGAAATCACAAGGACACAATGATTGGATCAAACCGGCTTAGGGACCTCCATGATGATGATGATGACAGCATTGTACCGAGGATGTTACGTTGCTCAATTATTGTCCCCATTTTCATAGAGTGGGGATGAAGACAGAGAGCTTTCATTGACACATCTCTTCAATTGATTTCTAACCATTTTAGCACAGATGATCGTACGTGCAAGTAAAGTTTCAGCAAATAGAATCACCGTTTTGCAAGAGGCGTGCGAAATCACTTTCTCGAAACAATAATGCTCGAGAATTCAACTAAGACCTTTCAAATCATCGTGTCTTGCGAATAGACACAATTATTAGATAAGACAAAAAGTTTAATTTCTGACAGATATATTTATCTAAAAAAGTTAACATAGGCCCCTTTTTATAACCCAATGAAGTGTCGAAAGTTAAAAATCGAGCACTTTAATGAGATTAAGCTTTTTTGATAATCTTCAATAGAATTGACTTGAATAATTGAATCAAGTAAAAATCCAGTATGGTAAGGAATGCATTACTTAATAAGAATAATTTAAGGTAATTTGAATCCATGCAAGTATGTCGTTTTTCTAAGTTCGGTAATACACTAATAACATTCAACTATCGATTTTCAATTACTATCAAACAAACTTTTAATTCCTATTTGCATTACTTAAGATTGTCAAAACTTAAATAGAGGAGATTAAAAATAATTTAATCACAACTTTTCTTTAATTTCAAATAAATAAAAGAACCTATCCAATGCACTAATATTCACTTAAGAGCCCATGCCTTCAAAAGACACTTATAATAGTGCTATCTTAGACCACTCAATTTCCTTCTATTCTTTCTTAAGAAGCATTGACACTCTCCGGGAGCTTTTGTGTTGTGTTCGACACGTTCTGACACGTTCTAACACACGAGTCCAAAATTCCGAAATGCGATTCCAACACGAATTTGATTAATTTTAAAAACTTTAAATATTTGAGGGGTCAAAATGTAAATATATAAAAAATAACAAAAATAGGTAACCAAAAAGCCAAACTAATCATTTCCTTTCTCCTCCCTCCATCGTAGCATAAGGTAAAGCGCCAATCCCTTCCGGCTATCCTCCGTCGTCTTCCCCCACCTCCTCGCTGTTGCAGTTGCCGTCGTTGCCAACCTTCTTCACCCCATTAAAGGAGCTCGACAAGCTTTGCGATCGGCTGCCGCCGCTGTTAAGCTTCAACCAACTAATCCTCAATAGCGAGGAGGTGGAAATGAGGCATTGCAAATGCTAAGCCTACAGCCGCCTCGTATATAAAAGTGCACTGATTAAAAAAAAGTTTGATGTTAATATGCACAACAAAAATAAAAGTTTGTGAATATTTGAATGGGGTAAGAAGTCATTCTAAAATTATATGAGATTATTACTTTATTAATTATCATTCTTTTGACATGATAATACAATACACCTCTTACTTATTATGGTTTTCTATTTTTATTTTATTTTATTAAATAAGGTACTATAGTGATTAATGACTTAATGAAGATCCTACTTGAGTTTCTCCATTCAAGAATAGGAAGATCGACCAAAAAAGACTAAAATGCTTTAGGAAATACTTTCTTAACATGAATAAGCGCAACAAAGTGAATCTGGAAGTATTTAAATTTATTCTAGGCTCCTCTTTTTATTATTATTTATTTATTTGTGAATTTAAATGATAATTTATCATTTATATATAAAATTATATATTTAATATATAACGTGTCTCAATGTGTTAGAATACTCTACTTTTTAAAAAATGATATGTTGGCGTGTCGTGTTGCATGTCGCATTTCCGTGTCGTTGTTACATAGATTATTTATATACATAACTCTTTTCCAAACAA
The DNA here is from genome assembly GCA_014182885.2 of Eucalyptus caleyi. Classification (NCBI taxonomy): domain Eukaryota; kingdom Viridiplantae; phylum Streptophyta; class Magnoliopsida; order Myrtales; family Myrtaceae; genus Eucalyptus; species Eucalyptus caleyi. The sequence continues at coordinate 54,374,050 of CM024470.2, forward strand.
GCACATCACAAACTCTTCTAACATTACATCTTTGAATTTAATCTTATAAGAAAAATTGCACCTTCGTAAAGGGATTTAAGGACATATACACATTAAATCATAAGTTTGTAAATAAGATTTTTACATTAATGATATACTTCTAAAGAAAAGGCTTAGAGAGTGAAAAACATCATCTTGTTCTTTTCTTAATTAATCATGAATTGCCATTTTGACTAACTAATAAATGGAAAAAAAAAGAGTAGCCGCTCCCACGGAAGTCAATTTCCATTTGAACTTTATATCAGATTTTTATGTTTCCATTCAACTGCTCAAAGAGATATCAAGATACGAAAAAGGTGGAAAAATGAATTGGGAATTTCTATAGAATTTGATGTATCGTAATGAAGATTACATCGAATTATCTGTATGTGATGATTGTCTAAAGTAATATATTAATTAAGATATGCACAATCAAGAAAAGCTACATGCACCGCCTTAATAAAATAAAAAATCCTAGAGAGAGAGAGAGAGAGAGAGAGAGAGAGAGAGAGTTCCAAATTCCTAGAGAGAGAGAGAGAGTATTCCTAGTAGGAGTGAGCATAGTTCCAGGATAGAACCTGGAGCCTGAGAACTGGACCGACATGAACTTGTAGGTTCTAGGTTTCAAGATATCTAGGGTAGGTCAAGGGGTAAGTTCCAGATTTTTAGTTGGAGGAACCTAGAACCTGTAACTTATAACTTGGAACAAGTTTTAATATTTTTCTTGATCCATGTCTTTGTCGATCTTTCGATATTCCATGATGTTCAATGATGAGTGTATAATCTTGAAGCACTAGTCCGAGTTTCCATTTAATGGTTAAGATTTTTACTTTATTAATATTCATATTTTTTGTGTATTTAAACATAAGTTATGATTAATGAATTGTAATTGTTCAAATAATAATATAAGTGGAACTTGGGTAGACCTTGGAACCTATGACGTGATAGGTTCCAAGTTCTAGAATATGCAAGATAGGTTTCAGGTTCCAAAAAATAAGAACTTATTTCAACGAATAAGTTCCAAGTTTCAAATGGAACCTATACGGAACTTGAAACCGTTCACCCCTACTTTTATTTAGTTGAATTCCTTGCCAACAATTCATTTTCTTTTGTTGATAGTTTTGTATATTTTTTAGTCTCTTTGATTAATGACAAGCTTGTTTATTATTATTGTGTTCATTTTCGTTTTGTTTAACTAAAAAAAAAAAAAATATGTTGGATCCCTGAACCGATCCTGAAACCTGTGATAGGGTAGGTTTTAAGTTTCAGGTTCCGATTGATAGGTTTCAAGTTCTAAAAAATGAAGAATCTGTATCTAAGGGTAGGTTTCAGATTTTAGACGAAACTTGGAAGGAACCTAGGAACCGCTCACTCATAATTCCCAATGATTGATCTGGAGAAGTTGAATGGTAAGGAGAGAGGAACCACCATGGCCAAGATCAAAGATGCTTGTGAAAACTGGGGCTTCTTTGAGGTATTTAAGCATTCATTACACAACCCATTAAGTCAATTACAGAAATTATTTCATTAAGACAGAACTGTGTTTTTTGGGGTGGTGTATAACAATCATTTGTATGTGCTATGACGCTGTGCAGTTGGTGAACCAAGGGATATCACACCAACTGTTGGACAATGTGGAGAGGCTGAACAAGGAGCATTACAAGAAGTGCATGTAGCAAAAGTTCAAGTAGATGGTGGCAAGCAAAGGGCTCGAGGCCACTCAGTCCGAGATCGACGACATCGACTGGGAGAGCACCTTCCGTGTCCGCCATCTCCTAGTCTCTAACATCTCTGAAATCCCCGATCTCAAAGAAGATTACTGGTGATCAATCATTGAGCATTTCTTTTAATCATGCCTAGGTGTCATTTAACATTGCTCGCTTTGTTAAGGCATAACGATGTGAACTATGCGACTATTGTGGAACCTCTTTAGTCCTTTTGACTTTTCCCACATATTTGGACATTCTAATAGTCATCTAACAAAATGTCGAAAATTCAAGCTCTAATTTCGAATGGCACACTCTCTAGGGCCTGCATATCGTTTACCTCACTTGGTAGGGTATATCCTCACTCGATTATGAGTCTGCTTCACACCATACATGCTTAAGAAAGAAAGAGCAAGACAGCACATCATGATTCTCCTATCTGCAGCTGAGTTGGATAGATTCAGCTCATCATATCTAGCTAAGGCCCCACTGTGATTGCACACTTACTTTTTTTTTTTTTTTCCAACTTTTGCCAATATATTGAAATTATTTCTTGGTTGTCCATAGGGCTATCAAATTCAATGGATTGTTCTTAGCACGTCTACTGTACAAACTATGCACCAGATCAATTGATTTGTCGTTCGCTTAGGATTAACTTCGTGCATTACAAGTGGAGTGGTAAATCCCATGTCAGGCAAATGTCACGATGTACCGTTTTTCCATCGCCTCAAAATGAGCAGTAGTCCTCGACTTTCTCGTGCACTTTTGGAGTACTTTAATTTAGCCTAAAATTATGGTGTCTAGGGACGAATTCTTAATCACATGGAACGACAAGTGATCACAATAGGTGAGGCAATCAAACTCTCTCCTTTTTGTCCTTAAGTCAATAAATCGACTCCGTTGTGATTCACACTTTCATTCATTGTCCACTCGACAAGAGTGGGAACAGTGCCTCAAATTTTTCGCAACAACAAAACCCCAGAAAACATGTTCGAGTTTACGCTGAGTGTGCCACCGATAATGCATCAAGAAAACTGATTTCATCAGTCACGACATACTCGATGCCGGAGAAGGAAAAAGAAAACTTATTCGTATTCGGTGAAGAAGGAAACAGAAGGGGGTGGACCATGTACATGAACTCGAGATCTATTTGGAATGTTGAACTCGATCAATTTTATGCGTAAAACACGTGGGTCTCACTAGATTGAAGGGTCCAGATGTGTTCGGCCGGTGAAAATGCTCAGATATCGTTTGCCACGCGGCAAGCCACAGTGACCACCGTCAGCTCCTAAATCATTCTTAATTGTCGATTCTGATAATGTGTTGCAAGTATTTAAAAGAGCGATAGCATTTCGCGCAGCATGGCCTAAGTATTCTCTAAGTGTTGCCAAAGAAAAGGTCTTCACTTAATGAGTAGCAAAACACTTCCAATATACAACAAAGCAAAATCCACCTGATAATAACCCCCCCCAAAAAAAAAAAAAAAAAAAAAAAGGAGGAGGAGGAAGAGAAGAGAGACACCCAAAATAAGGTCTATCACCCGGATTTGATTTACCCAAACTCACGATCAGGTTTGGTATGAATGAAAAGATGATGCTATTTTCAAAACAGTTGAGACAAAATAAAAGGTTTTAAGTCCTAGGTGCTTTCCAAGTTGTGCTGATCTTAAGAACTAAAAAGAGTAAGTTTGAGAGAGTGGATTAGTTGTCTCAACTCATTGTGGGTGGCTTTTTTTTTTTTTTTTTTTATAAAACATTTATCTTTAATCCCACCATTGTGGGTGAATTTTGAAAACCATTAGAAGTTAATGGTGACAATAAATGGTACCATTCAAGTGCTTTTGAAAATTGAGGGTGTTAATTCTCAATGGCTGAATGTGTAGTTAAGTGTTTGGTTAAGATCCAACATATCCCGTGTTTAAATCATAGCGTCTCCCACCTCATGTTAACTTTGGTGGCCACGCCCACTACCCTATAGGTAAAGGCTTATCCAATGCACTTGGACAGGGCAGTTTCTGTAGATTTATAGGGATGAATTGAGTTGCAAGGTCCGGATACCTACTATTAAAAAAAAGAAGAAGAAGAAGAAGAAGAAAAAGAGAAAAAGATATGTAAGTTGTCAACATTAATTGAAAGTATTATTTGAAAAGGAAAAAAGAAAAAAAATGTTGTAAGCTAAAGCAAAAGCCGAATGGACCCTCTAAAAGCTTCATGGTGGATAAGCATGTAAGCTACCCAGTCAGAAATGGGAGACATTGTGAACAATGTGGCACACAAAAAAAAGGGCTGAGCGAACACGATTCGGAGAGAGTACGAAACAGTTTTTTCAGGTGTTACGTGTAAGGAATGCCTTTGAAGTATATGTAAAAAGCTCTCTTTTAGGCCTCTGTGGGTCGTGCGGGACGTGCATCGATGTGTTCGTCAAATTCAACTTTAAGGACAAAGAACAAAGAAGACAGGCTTCTACTGTTGTCTGGGTTCTCTAGTTACCATCGTGCTGGACTCAGCATTCTGATACAACAGTTGCTTCCATTGTCCCTTTGCTTTTATCGATGTTGATGCACTGGAATTCCTGGAACGTGAGAGTGTTCGAAAGTTGGCTATGGTCTCTCTTTCGCACCTATCTTTGAATGCATTCGTTATTCGTTTGAGATCACCGGTATGCGATTCCGAGACACAATGAGCAATTGATATGAATAAATTATGTTTAGATTCGCATTCAAGTACTACAAGCCCTTATCTCATGTGTAAATTGGACCAAGGATGGCACGTGGAACTACTGCATGGGGAGCCACGCATGCAAAACATATGGGGTGAAATTGGCTCTAATACCACTAAATGGACGGCCTAAACCTGGACTATTATCTACTTGATATTGTTTGTATTGGTCGTGACCATACTCGCTCCAGCACATCTTTAAAATGAACCAAGCTAATTTAAGATTGCACGGAACTTATTTATTCGAGTCAATCCCATATCCAGCTATGTGGACTAAGAGAAATTATATCTGACACTTAGCATGCCCACCCTGACTCTCACACCGTCGTAATAGCCCCATCAAAAAGCTTATAAGGTGTGGAATATGTTTCAATTTTAATATTCTCCCTCACGTGAAGGTTGATTCGATGACAAAGACTTTGGCCATGCAAAACGAATGAATGTGGACGTTTCTTTTCTAAGTTTACTGCGCATGATAAAAAGCGAATCCATATATAAATGAAAGGGGTATTTGGAACAGAACTTAAAACCTTTAACTCTAATAGCAACTTAAGTTATATTCACAACTTTTATATCCAAATGTTTAAGCTATTTGGTGGAAATGACACTAGATATAAGTTCCTTTGAAATTTCACAGACAAGCTATATGAGATTTCTTAACAAAAATAATGTAGGTGTGATGACATACCAATTTGATAGATCGATGCCAATATTCCTTATAATACTTTAATCAGGGTACAAACGTAGAGAACCGGCTATTTAGAGGAGGGATTCATCTCTATCATGTGGGATAAAGCCAAAAGAAAACCTAAAAAAAGAAAGTGGCCAAGCTCAGGACTGTAACTCTTTAAGACATGAGAATCTGGAATTAACAATGCCCAAGGGCTTGCTACAGAAGAGGCACAGCTTGCGCAAGAAGATGATGGAAGACCTCTCACTCGGATCCTATTTGGAGAATTGAATTCGGGTTCGACCCGAATGGAATGGTCTGAGTGGTCAAACGATCACGACCTTTCGCTTTAAAAATCGAGAGATCTGGAACTCGATTTCTACTTCACAAACAGCTACGTCATATATAGTTCGACACTTTTTTTCTTTTTGTCGAGTGCCTTGCGGTTTGTACTTTGGTAAAAACGATTAATCATATTGTATCACCTACTAAACACGACCTAATTATGAAATGGCTATTTGTTCTATCACACTAATTCAACTTTCAATTAGTCTGAAATTACCACAATGCTGAAATTACCCTCTCGTGGCTTATTTGTAGCACAAGATCAATTTTTTTTTCAATGCTCAAACTTGAAAGTGCATAAAGTATCCCGTGTCGACTTTCTTGTCAACTTAATACAATGTTCAAGACATATTTTAACTTCAAACTACGGGTTAATAACTTTTGGGGGCGTTGACTTTCCAACCCCATCGGTTCTAGCTTCTTACAATTAAATGGATCGGTTGCATACACGTTACATTGTGTGGATCGCAGCCTTACATGCATGAATGGGGCCAGCACGAGGGCTACGCGACAATGACGACGTGAGAAGAACAACCCTTAATATGATCGGTGCGTGCCAACTACTTCGGTTCGACTTCAATCTCGACAGAATGAAAAAGAGCAGTGATTTTAATTTCCTCCGACAATCTCGGCATGTTTGATCGTAACCTAATCTCGAGAGGAGTGCTCCAGGTGGTGCCACGTGGCAGGGCTGCAAATAACAACTGTTAGAGAGAGAAGGGAGAAAAAAAATATCATGTCCTTCAAACGGGGAGCTTGCTTTCGAAGTGTCAAAGAGTCCCCCACAGAAAATTAGCTTCAATATCAACTTCCTGGATCAGGACGGTACAAGTAAGACGCTTGTCTAGTGGAGATAAAATTTCATTCTATAATGAATACTGTTGTCTTTCTTTTGGCTGCTGAGCGAGAACCTGAATTCTTTTTGGAGATCCGTTTTTTTATTTTGTTAGATAATATAGTAAGATTGCCTTTGCTTGTTGTCTTTGTGGTCTTTCTATGTTTAGACAGATGACTGAATGGTGGCCGTGGCAGTCGCTCTCTTCGCCACCTAACTTTGTGCCCAAAGTTTAATCCTAAAGTTTGATTTTGATTCCCTCAATCTTTCCTCGACTGAAGAAGGAAGATGTCACTGGGACTCCCCCCATTAAAGTATCCGCCTCTTGACATGACGAAATTGTCAGAGAGCTTTCGGCATTAGATTGTGAATGCACTCGAATGGAAAATTATCGTCAAGAAATGTCATCATTATCATCACATTTGAAGAGCTTTAACTGGAGCCGTAAATCATTGCTTGTCCAAAATCAATCAAAAACCAGACTTATAGCAGCATCATTGTTGTTACCTCTATACGATTTGTACCGGATCCTATGAATTGGTTTCCATATACGATAATCCATTCTGTTCTCGATGATTGATTTGAATGGGAGAAAAGAAAAAAAGGTCGTGTTCCAAGAACATTTAGGATCTTATCTAATTTATTCATGGCTCGGTTTTTATCTTCTTTTGGGAAGGATGGGGCAGTTGAAATGGGATCCACCACATGCTCATGGCACATGGCAAAGTATGGGAAACAATGCAAGTGGCCAAAGTGAGAGAGAGAGAGAGAGAGAGAGGAGGGAGGGAGGGAGGGAGGGAGGACCATACTCAGGAGAGAAACATGCATGTTCCTTGTTTCATTGTCTTAGGATTTCCTTCTCCTAAAGACAAGATAACTTTAGTTTTCCAAAAGAGGGAAGATTGCCATGCTGTGCAGCACATGCTTCAGATGCGATTAGTCAAGTGAACAGGAGTTGACTAGTTTGGTCAAGCTAAGTATTTCCAACTTTTCTGAGCTCAATTCATGAAATCATGCTGCTGGTCATTTGCATTTTGATGGATTGCCGTGACCAAAGTCCATAGGAAAACCTTGGATGGACAGAATCGGCGTAACCTAAGACGACTGAGCATACAAACACAGCAGAAATAATTAATAAATCCAAATAGATTACCTCACAAACACGCAAAAGTGATTAACTACAAGCAAAAGTCATCACAACCTGTATACCTTCCATCAAGCATGACAAGAGCACTCCCTAAACCCTAGGTAACCCAAGATTGGCCTCTAACAGCATGAAGGGAAAACTGGTAATAAAAGACAAATTACAACTAGGAACTGAAACAGTGAAGAGAGTGAGCCTAAAAATAGAAAAATGGTTTGAAAACCCATGGAAACTAGGGGTGAGCATTGGTTTAGGATCAATCTTGGACCGACCTTGGACCAACCCAACCCTACCGGTCGTAGATTAATTCCTAAGAGGACTGGATCGGTCCTTGATCTTGGGATACTTGGACCAGTATTATGTTTAACCCAAACAAACCTTGACTGTATATATTATATATAATATATCTAAAATATATTATATACATTATATATCTAATGTATTATTTATAATTTTTTCAAATAAAGAAAAACCTAAGTCAAATGACGTCAACAACACTAAATGGTTCCTTAGTGAGGAGTCCCAGTGATTTCATTGATCTTTAATAGCTCAGACTTTTAATGTCTTTTACGGCGTCAACAACCGTAATTAACAAATGAGGAAAATGTCTTAGTGTGGAGTCCTCATAGCGTCCAAAACAGCGTAAACAACTCCTCTCGGCATCCTCCTCTAGTACTTGTTCTTTGATGTCTTTTTTGTCCTCTTAATCTTCAATTTGTCCAAAAAAAAAAAAAAAAAAACAACTTCTCCATTCATTGCTTGACACTCACCCCGCTTGTTTCTGGTTGCTCGTGCCGCTCACCACTCGACACTCACCTCTCGTGTTGGTCACCTCTCTTTGTTGACCTCGCTCGTAACTGAACCCATTAGATTAGTCCGATCCTTAGTCGCCTTTTTAGGGAGTACAAAAAATGAAACAAAAAAATTATCAATTGATTTTGATTGACCCTAGAACCGAACCGAACCCATTGGGTCGGTCCAATTTTCATTCTCAGGCTCAATAGGGTTGGTCCTAGATCCCAAAAATTGAGGATCAATACTATGCGGACTGGTCTTAGAGTTAGGAGGTGGACAAGCCCAAGTTGGACCATGCTCACCCCCGAAAACAATGGATTTTGAGGTTGAAAATTACATGAAACTGGGTATCCTGTTCAGCCAAGGCATATCACCGTGAACAAGCTTCCTTCGGACATGCGTCCCGTAATATTAAAAGTTACGGCCTATTTATCAAGCACTACAAACTCTTGTCCTAGACCTGCGCTATGGTCCTCTACTTGTTTCAAGGCCTTAGAAAGTTTTCGATAATCACGTCGGCATCACCAGTCAAATATTGAGGCGAAAAGCTTAAGGAGATTAATTGAGTGAATTCAACCCTTTAGATCGAGAGGATTCATTGAACTTAGTGGTTAAAGGAATTGGATAATCTTTATTTGTACAACGTGGGATAAGTTGCGGCATTGCAATTGAGCTTCACGTGTGGCCAAAGAAATAAAATCTACAACTTCGTGTATAGGCAGTCCACATGTCCAAGGTCTTAAGATGGACCACTGCCTTTATTTCCAAAGCAGGTGACCACAAATCACCAGAGAAAGCATGAAAGGCCTCGATGCACAGAACCTTGAACTTGAACCAAACTTTGGTAAAACGACACCACAAATTTGAAGAGATGTGAACGTGAAGCACACCTTGATGGGTTACATCTTATTGGACCTAAGTCGTCCCTTTACATAGTTGCCATTTGCGAAACCAGTCAACGAAGGGAATTATTGGGACGATCATAATCTTCTTGATGTAACACAAGGACAATAAGGTTGACTCCATTCACCCTTTGACCCATTTAATGGTCCATGAATAGCCCATTCATTTAGCCAAGAGGCACAATTCCATGGGGTGTCACTTTCTATAGCGATGTTCTAGCAATTCCTCTTTTGGTTAGTAATGTAGAAAGACAACAAAGTATTCCTAAGAACCGTATCGTAGGAGTATGAGCCTTGAGAAAGCCTTGCATCTCATTAATGTGCCACAGCGAACCTCTTTCTTGTCCATCGATGGTTATATGACCACCCTTTTGCCCTTACTAGTGATTTGATGTCATTGCACTGAATTCCTTCTGACCCTGGAAATCATCGCCAAGATTTCCGATCAAGATCAAACGTTAAATGTATTACTAGAAAACTTGATTTGTATTAGATACAACGAATCTCAAATTAGTGTTCAAATAAGTGGGATCTATAGAATGTTTAATCCATCTAAGCGCCAATATAAAGTCATGACGGGAATAGGTTTAGTAACATTTTTTAGTAGACATAGTCTTGCTTAGAGATAGCTGACTCACTCGACGCTTTTGTTTAGTGAAAACCCTATCCACTGATTAGTGACATGCAAAAGCACGCAAATTGAGGACTTCTATTAGAAAGGGGCCAAACCGAGGGGAAACTTCTCAGTAAGAACAACCTAGTGAAGTGTATTATGCTGTCCTTACTTCTTGTAGGACAGCACGTGTGGTTGGATAGGCAATCGAACTAGATCCTTTGACAATCATTAGAGATCGAAAGTTGCTGCTCACATGCAAAGAAAGCTCATAGAGAATGCTCTTAAAGTAGAAATAAATGTAGGTTCATCAAGACTCTAGAGTTTAGGAATCATGAGCATTGATTAATTGATTATCATAGTTTAAAATGCTTCTTTTCCTGGCTCCATGATGGTGTCTTAATTTGGGGAAAACGAAAAAGTAATCACTGCTATAGGGATAGATGTTTCATTTTGTATATTTTTATTTGTGTGAGTAACTAGAAATGATATCTCTTCAGTCAAGGACGCCAAAGTGATATGAAATGGATGAAAATGAGATATAGATAGAATACTATGAAATAGAGCCACTTTGAAGTTCCCTAGGAAATGATACATGGACTAGATCTTTAGTAAATAACATCGGACAAGCTTGTATTTTCTCTTTATATCTGAAATGGAGAGCAATTGAATCTCAAGAATCTTGATTAGGACTTCAGATTGGAGACCTTTTAAATTATAAATAGTAGTTTTTTTCCCTTCAATTTGACCAAGTTGACTTTAGCAATACGACAATTTAGAAACGTGGTAAATTGAGCTGCGTGGTGCTAAGTTTAATGATACAATCTAGAAGAGGTGAATGGGTTGATTTAGAAAGTAAACAAATTTTTGAGAAGTATCAAGTTAAATTTGATAGATGCAAGAACAATTTACTAATATTTGATGTAGACATTTCTATCAAATATATATAGGCAATAATAAGCAAATAGACTACCTTGCACAGGGATATATAATGATTCGACCTATAACCAAGTCTACATTCACTCTCCATCATTAATAGCCACAACATTGGCTCGAATCCACTAATAATCTTAAGAGAGTTATAATATAGCTATAGTTGTTTCCATCACATGATCGATCACGCTATAAAATTGCATGGCTACTTTCACACTCATACACTTCTCAAATTCCAAATTACAAAAGCAACAAGGACTGTACAATAGAGAGAATCACGAACAGATAATGGCACAATTTGCACAAAGGAAAGAGAAGTTGATGATAACAGAGTAAGCTTTCTCAATTTCTGCTGACCCCTTCAGATGGATTAAGTAGCCGTTGGGCGTCGATAGGAGCAAGCATCGATGTCCGGGTTGCCCAAACAATCTGTTTTTATTGGTAAAAGCAAGGCTTCTTAGAATGGAGTCTGCTGCCATTGTCCATCAACTATTTCTACGATTGCTAGACCGAAATTGGCAAAAATTGTTCCGACTCATCTCTAGTCCTCTTGTCATGAATTTCCAACCTTGATAATGGCTATTTCCTTCCATTCAACGGTCATGTTGTGATAAATAAGTGACCCTCACCTTCCAGATCATCGATAGAGGCATGATACAATGCTTTCATCACTTTATAAAGGGAGCTACCTTTATCAATTACTCGATGATGTTGTCCATGCAATTTCTTGGAAATTGACTCGTGATTTGCTATCTACTAGTCTTTCAAGCTATATCACCTTCCACGACTCTACTCAGATGTTCACCTTCTCATGGTCCTTCCAAGCATATTAGTGATCATAGTTCCACCCAACTGTTGACATATCCATGATTTCTCCAAGTCATTCCTTTTAACTTGTTTACCTTCTATCATGTCCATCTAGCTTGTAGATACCTTAGTGATTAATATCTTGTTCACCGTTTATCAAGGTATCCACACTTTGTAGACATCCTTAGGAAATCAATGACACAATCATAGTCTTCTAGAAATCATCATCCGCTGATATTAAAAAACATCTAAACTTTAAAATATATAATTTTGGTATCATCTAAATCTCAGAGGGAGGTTTACTCAGCACATGGAAATCCAATTTTCTATACTTAAGAATCATTTGAGAATGGATATGACTCACTAAAGATGGTAAAGAGGGTTTATCTAATCATTTTCGCTTTTCCTTAAAATTAAATAAAAACTGCATTGACATGTGTAGAGTTTTAACTATTGGATAAGCATAGAGTTTTGAGAAACAAGAACCTTGAAAATGGTATGAAATGTAAACATGAGGTGTACTCATGAGAGTAAGGGGTCCATTGATGCATAGTTATCCCTTTTGAGGGGTTGTGTGGGACAAGACTAGTTTGGGGTTACATTGCGAAAATTACTTCACTTCAGAGATTTATTTGTTGAGATTTTCTTGAAATTTTTCCTAAATCTATAAAATTGTGAAAAAATGAATGAGTGATCAAAATGCATTTCATTATATGATAAAATACAATATCAAGTAGATTGATTTAAGTAGTTAATAACCTCTAATAATCTTGAGATGCATATCTTCATAATAATAATAATTATTATTATTTTTATATTTTCTCGACAAATTGCCCACCACCAAAACAATGAAAATCCTTGATTAGATCCACAATGATTAAAAGAGTTGTCCTTCCCCATTTATTTCACCGGCCATTACACCTTTCTTCCTACTTTCTTGGTTCACTCTTTGATGATTTTCTGCTTGGCATGCGTTGGTTTTCTTTTTGCTGTGTATGTCTGTGATGTTATAGTTGGTCATCAGTCATCACCATAGAAATCCCATGGAATCGAAAGAGCAAAATGATTGGATCAAACTGCTGGGACCTCCTTTGATGATGATGATGATGATGATGGCATTGTATCCGGGATGTTGTGGAGCTCAATTATTGTCCCCACTTTCACAAAGTGGGGATGAAGACAAAGATTTTCATGGACACGTCTCATCAATAGATTCTCAACCATTTTAGTAAAAAAATATGGTTACCAGTGTAAAAAAATCACTTGTTGAAAAATTGTTCCGAGCTTCAGGGATAGTCTAATATATATAGAAACAAAAATGGCCCAATCTTCTTTAAACAGTCCTGCTTTTTATGCGAGTTTCAATTCTGACCCAACCTTTTTCTATATCATAAAAAAACCAACTTTCAGTCGGTACCCGAATTTCACCACCCTCAAGTTTCAATCACATGCATGTGGAGTGAAACATCAAAATTTCCAAGACATTATCGGACAGAAACTTGACGGTGGCAAATTTGAATACTGACTGAAAGTTTATATTTTTCATGAGACAAATAACTATTTGGGCTAGATTTGAAATCCATTTTATAGATGAGACAAGAAAAAGTTTAGGTCAACATTGGAATCCGACCTAAAATTAACACCTTTAAGAATATATAAAGCTATCCGTTTTGAGGTTTTCAGAAAAAAAGATACAGGAACAAGAACTATCGTTTGTTAAGAACTGTGTGAATTTACTTCTTTAAAGGGATAATCTCCAAAAATACAACTTAACCTTTCAGAATATATACGTTTAAAGTGGTGGAGCACAAGAGAGATCTAAGCCATGCATCCATGCAGACACATCTGTCAGACACCTGTTCATGAAAATCGACCCCTGTAACAGTGAAGATATGAATCGCTGTCATGAAAACGTACATGTCTAGCTGGTTGGTTCCTTCCCAATTAATTGGGTCGTACTCAGCAACTTATAACCCTAATCACAAATAGGTTGCTGCATGGTTCCCCCTGAATTTTCTTGTACCGCGTGTCATGTTAACCTGAGCGACACTTACAATGTATCTCGCTTCACATGGAATTTGACATACCTTTTCAAGTGCAAAACTTGAAAGTTTGCATCAATGGAAAGCAAGTTGAGGGTCTAGATGTAATTTCTTTATAATTGATATATCATGTAGATATATGTAAAGTCACTACATATCCATCTGATAGTAAAATGACAAATAAATGGACCACTTACATACCTTTATTTCCGAGTGAAAACCCCACAATGAAAGATCAAACGACTCCTCCTTGCAAACTCATTTTAGCCTATGGTTTAGGGTTTGAGGCAGCCTGGTCCTTAGTTGGGTTTTGAGTGTGTTGGGTGGATACGGGAATTTGGGGTTTGGGATTCAGTATTTTTGGAAAGAATATGGCATTTTAGTAAATAAAGATATCAGGATAATTGATGTGAAAGTGCAAGGCGGTGGAATTCAAGATTCATCCTATTGGGATGTGGTTCATGTAATTGAATGATCTATTGGATATAGGTCTAGTTTGAGGATGAATTAAAATAAACTTTGTATCTTAATTTGTCTTTCTCTTGCATACCTAATCTTAACACATCCACCTGTTTGCAAAAGACTTCCAATTGAAATCATAATCCAAGTCAAGCTGGTTACTGAGAAAGCAGCTCCATAGATCCTATTTTCACAGCATCCAAGCAGAGGAAATAAATACATGTATATGGGTGGCTACTGCATGGGTAAAGGAAAGAATTTGCATTTTTTCTTTTTGGCCATGCCCATCAAGAAAGAGCATGATTAGAAGTGGAGTGAAGTTGCATCAGAATGGGACCCAAGAAACCAACTCAACAAAGAAGATGACTCAACAGTGCCTCGGAGACCCAATATGGTGGGGGTCCATTACATGAGATGTGAACACATTCATGCTCCACGAGTTCAATTGCTTCTTTTTAACTTAGATTTGGACTTATAACTTTTGCTTATTCATCTTATTCTGCCAATTACTGGAGCACCCATTTTCTTAGTTCCTTCCTTGTTGATCACACTTTTAGTGCCTATAAATATCACCATCATCTCACTCCACCTCTCCAAACTACACAAGAGTCATCACGCACAGAGAGAGAGAGAGAGAGAGAGAGAGAGAGAGAGAGAGAGAGAGATGGAGTCGTTCCCTGTGATTGATCTGGAGAAGCTGAATGGTGAAGAGAGAGGAGCCACCATGGCCAAGATCAAAGATGCCTGTGAAAATTGGGGCTTCTTTGAGGTAATTAAGCTTTTATTACACTACCCATTAGAGAACATTAGACGAACTATTTCATTAAGACAAACTGTGTTTTGAGTGGTGGTGGATCACAATCGTTTCCTTGTGCTGATTTTATCTTCGTACTGTGAAGTTGGTGAACCATGGGATATCACACCAGCTGATGGACGGTGTGGAGAGGCTGACCAAGGAGCACTACGCGAAGTGCATGGAGCACAAGTTCAAGCAGATGGTGGCGAGCAAAGGCCTCGAGGCCGCTCAGTCCGAGGTCGATGACATCGACTGGGAGAGCACCTTCCACCTCCGCCATCTCCCAGTCTCTAACATCTCCGAGGTCCCCGATCTCGAAGACGATCACCGGTGATTAATCACTGAACGTTTCTTTTTAATTGTTCCTTGATGTCTTTACCATTGCTCATTTTGGTAAGACATAATTTATATAATGATATCTCTGAGTAAGTCGAACTTTTCCCACATATTTGGACATTCGAATAGCCATTTAACATGATATCGAAGGCTCAAGCTCAGATTTTTGCTGGGGACCAGTCCCTGTGGTTATGGTCTATTTCGTGCACGAAACGCCCTCCAATATTAAAGATCTATACTTCATCACATCTTTACTTGTATTGGGAAATTTTTTTATCTTGATTTCATCTGTACTCTTTATTAGCAGATGTATGGACCACACTCCTACACGCAATGTACGAAATAAAAATCAGTACCGGCCCACGTCCGCACAATTATAGTATTTTGAGACTAATGATATGACCTCATTTGTGATCTTAATCAACAGGAAGGCAATGAAGCAATTTGCACTAGAGTTGGAGAAGCTGGCTGAGCTGCTCCTGGACCTGCTCTGTGAGAATCTTGGCTTGGAAAAAGGTTACTTGAAGAGAGCCTTTTATGGTTCTAAAGGCCCGACCTTCGGCACCAAGGTGAGCAACTACCCTCCCTGCCCGAAACCGGACCTCATCAAGGGGCTCCGGGCCCACACAGACGCGGGCGGCATCATCCTCCTCTTCCAGGATGAAAAGGTCAGCGGCCTCCAGCTCCTCAAGGACGGGCAGTGGGTTGACGTCCCTCCGATGCGTCACTCGATCGTCATCAACTTAGGCGACCAGCTCGAGGTATGTCTACTCTAACCCATTAATAGTTTAGATGCTCGTAATTTGAGGTCACAAATCAACCTGATCACTCGGCAAAAATATAGGTCATTACAAATGGCAAGTATAAGAGCATCGAGCACCGCGTGATCGCCCAGACTGACGGGAACCGGATGTCCATCGCGTCGTTCTACAACCCCGGGAGCGATGCGGTCATATGCCCCGCACCAGAGTTGGTGGAGAAAGAAGAGAAGGGTCAGGTGTACCCCAAGTTTGTGTTTGAGGACTACATGAAGCTCTATGCGGGGCTCAAGTTCCAGGCCAAGGAGCCGAGGTTTGAGGCCATGAAGACCATGGAATCATCCACCAAT
Organism: Eucalyptus caleyi; assembly: GCA_014182885.2. Classification (NCBI taxonomy): domain Eukaryota; kingdom Viridiplantae; phylum Streptophyta; class Magnoliopsida; order Myrtales; family Myrtaceae; genus Eucalyptus; species Eucalyptus caleyi. Next base: position 54,390,276 of record CM024470.2, read on the forward strand.
CTGGGTCCAATTGCAACTGTTTGAGCTTATGCAGTAGTGGTTTAAGAGAGATGTCTCTTTCCTATTTTCTTAAGTAAGTCTTTTTGGGTTTGAAGATCAGTGCATGTATGTGTATTTGCTTCGTTGAGTCTTGTACTTCAGCTTGCCTAGACATAACATAAGAATAAGGTTTTCTAAGATGTTGCCAAACTCGAAACTTGCCTTCTCCTAATCGACCAAATCTCATGCGCATCTCAATGTACTCGCATCGCTTAAGGAAGTTGGTTTTCCACTTACGATGGATGTAATACCTGATCATCTCACGATGAACATATTATGCCGAGTGCTCAACTTCACATAAAGATATGCTTAAGAAAACAAGAACGATATAAGAAATCACGATTCTCCTATTTGCAACTGGGATTCAGCTTGTCACATCTAACCGAAACCGCGCTAGTTTCAATCCTGAGTGCCCGACTTTACACGAAGATATGCTTTTGTCGGACTGCCACTACGCCAAGCGACGAAGCAAGTAACCGGATTTCACTCGGCACGCTGCTTTGAGTAAAAGAATCTCCATGTCGTGAGCAAAGATTGAACAGAACGGAATCTTCCCTTTTTCATCATTGGATTGACAAGTTGAGCCAAGTCTTGTCAGCGGCCTCCCCGAAAGCTTTGCCCAGGATTTTGCCTGATTTGGGTCCCTATTTGGGGTCTTTCCGCAAAAGCCGAGCGAACCGGCTTTGATTCACGTTGGAAAAGGAAATTGTTAATATGATCCGTCCACTTACTTCCGCCATTGCCATGGCATCACTTGACATGCCCTAGCAGCTACTGCAATTCGTGCCGGGCCAAAAAATGGTGTTCTAGCTGAAATAATTCAATGAGCAGAATCATACGCCGAGTTATATTTTGCCAAGATGACAACATCTCATTGCTAACGAGTCGGTCCATTTAGAGAACTAGTCATTCTCATTGTAACATGGGGGGAAAATAAAAACAAAAGTTAAAATAGGTTCTTGATTAGAGTCAAGAACCAGATTGAAAAGAATATGGTAGGTTCTAAGGCAACAAGAGTAATCCGAGTTCCAAAATTTAGACAACCACTCTAATAGAGTAGGTCAGGACCAACTCACTCTAGAACCACCCACCTGTACCAACCTTGAATAATGTATGTGGAGTCAACCACATGTGTATTAGGGAAATAAGCAAGAGAATTACAAGAAAGGAACCATCGGCCATCGTGGCCAACATCCGTCACTAGACAATCACCCACTTAGAATCTCTTCCTATCTCTTCTTCACTTCATCACTCGGAAGTTACGGAACTTGGTATGAAATTCGCCCAGTGAACTCCATAGGTCGGCGAGACTCTGGCGACCTTGGGCAAGGCTCGAGCCTCACCCAAGTCACCGAATCAGGTCAGGCTCGAGCTTGCTGGCATGGGGCAAGCTCAACCTCGTTGGAATCTGGTGCTTGAGCCTCGCTAACCTATGGCGAGGCTTGAGCTTGCCTATGGCCGGTTGCCGACTGCTGCCGTGGTTGACGATCGGCCAATGAAGAAGAAGAAAAAAAAAGAAAAAAAGAAAAGGAAATTGAAAAGTAGTAAGTCTATTGTATAAGTTGAGGAAATTTTGTGTTATGTTACCCACTTAACACAAAATTTCCACCCACCTATAACATTGATACAAAATATGAGTCAAAAAGTGGGTTGTTGACCCATTTTGCCACTCTTACCGAAAAGTCTCACGTTCTTGACGTAGGCAAGGGTGTCGGCGTGAGAGGCGGAGCTCACATGGCGCAACACAAATTGAGCGCGATTCGGGTAAGTGACAACACATTGCACCACTTAAATAAAACTTGGCCACAATTCATGTCTATCATCTCTGTTCACATTAGCTTCCGGCGGGGCATTTTACCCCAGAATTCCATATATGAAACTCGGTGCGAGAGGGGAATCCGCGTATACCCGAGTGCAAGCATGCTATATCTGTCGAAAATCACGGCCAATCTTCAACGGAAAAAGAGGGTCTCGAACAGCCTAACATTACGGGAACTAATATTGTATGGTGTGGATGCACACACATAATATCCATAACGTATAAATTCCAAATTCTTTATAGGTTTCTTCTAAAGCTTAGAACCTAAAACCTAACTCGGTTCGGTTCTTGGTTCTCGATCTGATTTCCAATTTGGTCGGTTCCTTAAAAAAATGGATTCAGGAAGCAGGCACATTGAAATCTGAAACCGAACTGGTTTCCATCACTTTGGTTCCCCGACTCCCAATTGAGCTTTGCTCTCTCCTATCCCATGTCAAACATATTGGGAATCCACTAAGTTCAATTGGGAGACGATGGATTCCGGGTGCATCATGGCACTCGGACCATGGCGTGCGATAAACACCTCCTGGGCTCTCTAAACAAACATGAACTCGACTCAAACGGACCAAATTCGGTCACCGCATCAAGGCCCAATAACATGAGGCCCAATATCAAAAGGCCCAACAAAATAAGGGTATTTAAGTCATTTCGCTTGCAGCCATCCCTTGCAAATTCTTCAAAGGTTTCACTTAAAACTTAGAACCTAAAACCTAACTCGGTTCAGTTCTTGGTTCCCGATCTAATTTCCAATTTGGTCGGTTCCTTAAAAAAATGGATTCAGGAAGCAGGCACATTGAAATCTGAAACCGAACTGGTTTCCATCACTTTGGTTCCCCGACTCCCAATTGAGCTTTGCTCTCTCCTATCCCATGTCAAACATACTGGGAATCCACCACGTTCAACTGGGAGACGATGGATTCCGGGTGCATCATGGCACTCGGACCATGGCGTGCGATCAACACCTCCTGGTCTCTCTAAACAAACATGAACTCGACTCAAATGGGCCCAATTCGATCACCGCATCAAGGCCCAATAACATGAGGCCCAATATGAAAAGGCCCAACAAAGAAAGGGTATTTAAGTCATTTCGCTTGCGGCCATCCCTTATCATTCTAGGGTTTGCTTCGTGACGGCTCGCTCCTCCCCCGAGCCTTCCTCTGTGTGTAAGTTATAGCCTGGCCTTCGGCCAGCTTCGCATCTTAGAGAGCTTCTCCCTCCATGGAGAAACTAGGGTTTTCTCTCTTTCTCTATCTGGATCGCATGTCTACTTTTTCATTGCTGTGAAGCTTCTCCTTTCTCTGGCGCTGTGGAAATGTTTTCGCGTTTTTCGATTCTTGTGCGTCTCTGAAACCCTCTGCGTTCCTGCTCATGGAAATGAGAACCCGCGGTGGGAAAGCTCTTCTTCTTTCCCATCGCGGAGAGAACTTGGGAGGGGAAATCAATTCGAAAGTGGCCGAGAAATCGTTTCATCCGCCATTAGTTAATCTTCGGTTGGCGGTATGATTGTTGCTCGTCTACACTGCACTTCGATTTTTGTTCTTGAATTCTGTGGGGAATGAGATTTTGAGTGCAGAAGAGGTGTTACCATCCGTATGCTTCTTTGCCTCCATTAGCTCTGTTGATTTCTTGGGTATGTTTCTTTTTGTCTGGTTTGATTCGGTCTTCGTTCGGACACTGCTGTTGGGTCGGATCGACTTCGGGAACTGCCTCTTTGAGTAGCCGTGTCGAGACCCATGTTCGACAACTGGCTTAGTTAGGAGGCAAACATGAACCTGGAGGACCAGAGGATCTCTGGTCTTCCTTTGGCTAAGGCCTCTTGAGGGGACTCTCTTGCTGCTAAACCCAGATCGATTGTCCTCCAAGCAGCCTCGGACATTCGACCCAACAGCAAATGTGTTTGCAATTTTGATAGATTTTGGTAATTTTCTGAAATGTGATGCATCGGACTTGGGAGCAAGTTTGTTGTCTATGGAGCGGAGTGTGTATTGCCTTCGAATAACCAGAGGGTGAAATCAATGTAAACGCCCTCTGGTTCAGACAGAGGCTGAAACTAAAATGGGAATCAGTTTGAGGGCGAGGAACGGTTTCCCGATTGTTCTTTACCTAGATAGCTTCCCACATCGCTTGCTTTTGCTCGGTTTTGTTTGTTTTGGGCCCTTTGATACCTAAATTTTTGCCCAAAGATTATTTCCGAAAAAAAGAAGAATGTTTTTTTATAAAAATATTTATTGTCAAATTCTTGCATATAGATTACCTAGGCATAATGTGTAGTTTTTAAATACATTTATTCTTGAAATAAAAAAATTAAAAATTAAAAAAGAAAAAGAGGGGAAAGAAAAAGAGTTAAAAAAGAGCTGATGATCTGATGAATGTGGTTAGCCAAGCCCTGCGAGTCAGATTGAAATTAAAATAATAAGTTGAGGCCAAAATGCAATTTTCAAAAGTTTAGAGATCAATTCACAAATTTTACAAAATTTTGCCCAAAAGCCCTTAATTTATCATCTTGGCCTCGAATTAAGTTGAAATTGAACTTGGATCAAGTCGAATTAATCAAATTAGGTCAAAATGATTAAATTGCATTGAATTGGGCATCATTGAGCAAGAAAATGGCCATTTTAAAGAGACAATCTTGCAAAATTGGATGGTGGCAATTGCAAAGACTAGTCAAGATCTTAAATTACTATAATAAGTTTGCTAATTGATAAAAATTGCAAACAAATTAATGGATTAATGCACTTAAATTAGCTATAAAATTGAGTCAACGATTTGATCTCAATTCGTAAAGCGTTGAATAAGCAACTTGGTGGCCCCACTATATCCTATTCAACTCTCTCATTAGTTTGATCTCTACCCATGATGGAATATCATAGAATATCATAATCAATAGTGGAAGTGGATAAATATTGGCTGGAGATGAGTTGCTAAAGGCACATGAAAATCATAGCAAAATCCACACACTCAATAGTGGTAAAAGTTGAAAATTTTGGTTAAGTCAAAAAGTTGAGGAACTAGCTTAGTTAGCAAGCTTGGTAGGTTGGACAAAGACCGACCAAAAGATGACTTAATTCAGTGGATAAGATCTCTAAAACGGGCTATTTTGGGGCATGAAAGGTAGGAGACAAGAAGTAGGAAAGAAAGCTCACAATTGTTCTCCAAAGACATTCTTATGAGCAACTCAAGAAAAGCAAAACCTAGAAATTTCAAATCAATCTTTGTAAAGCAAAGTGAAATTTTCACAAATTTATAATCAAAATTAGCCAAAACCTTCAACTAGGGAGTGAAACGTCACTCAAAGATCTTTCTAACTATAGATCGCACATCTCAAATGAAGATTTGAAAGGCCTCCTGTCGCGACCTCTTTTTTCAACAAAGGCTAATGGTTTGACTAAATTTATTAGGCCTGGACTCTCTAAAGTCCATCAATTCACGACTTTAATAGTCTAAGTTTTTTAACCTGTAAGTTAATTTTTAAAACGGAGTTGCCACTAATCAATTTAGGGTGGGTTGATTAGAAATACATACCAAATATCGGGAGAAATACTTGCTCCTGCGCAATTAGAAAAATTAGGATCGAGAACTTGATTATACTAGTTAATCACTAATACCCTTTCGATACCTAATCTTGTTTAAACCCTAAGGCTTTCTGGATTTTTGAGGGATTTTCCATGTATTTGTGGAAGAAAAATATTTATTGGGTCATTTTCTCATTTTTGGACATAAAAAGCATTTTTGATTTTTTTGGGGTCTTTTTTCTGAAAATATAAATCATTTTTGCTTTTCTTTTGGAAAATAAATTATTTTTTTTATTTATTAAAATATTAATCTATTTATTTATTTCTTTTAAAAAAAAAAAAAAAAAAAAAATGAACCGGCCGGGTTCGCGGGTTGGGTCCGGCCGTTACCCGAAAAGTAAATGGGCTTGCTATGGGGCCCAACTCATTCTTTTTTCTTTTTAATTATTTATTAAAACGGCCCGATGGCCCATCGTTTTGGGAACGATCCGGCCCGACCCAACGACTCGGCAAAACCTTACCCGGATCCGACCCAAATTCCGGCACCCCAAAATCGCGGAAACCCTACCCAAATCCGATCCGCGCCCAACCCGGATTTGACCTCATGACCCGGTTTCCAGCCGCCCTTGATTCGCGCAAAAGCCCTACTCGATTCCTAGCCCGGGTCCAACCCGACAACCTGGGGCCGCGACTCAGAAAATTGGGAACCCCGATTTGCGGCGCTAAGGGGGGGGGGGGGAATGAAGCGTCGTCGAGGCAACAGCGGCGACAATTGCAATGGTGGCGACGGTGACAATGGTGATGACGACGGGCGGTGGCTACTAGATTCTTGGGAAGCGATAGAGAAGCTACGACGACAGGCAAGGGCGGCGACCAAGGTTTCGGGCGGAAATGGCAATGGCCAAGCAAAGCTGATACTTGCCTGTGAAGAGGGTATGGCGCGACGGCATTGCTGGTTGGCAAGACGATGCAGTTGGTGATGGAGGTAGCTGCCTAGAGCGACAAACGCGACGGGGCAGCGATGGTCGCAACGGCCGGTCTCGGCTTCTCAGATCTGGTCCTCCTCTCTCCGACTCCTCTCACTCAGGCTCCAATTTTCTTCCCTCTCCCTCAGATCTGGGCTTGCGAGCGCTCGAGCCTCCCCTGAAGTCTCTTGGGGGAAGCTCGCGACGCTCGCTCGCTTTTGATCACTCTCTCTCTCTCTCTCTCTCAGCCTCCACCCGCTCGGATCTCTCCCCCTCAGGTTTGCTTGCCGTCGGCCTCCCCCGAAGTCTCTCGGAGGGAGGTCGTTCGAGCTTCGCGACCCAATCTCTCGCGCGCTTGCTCTTTAAGTCTCCCCTGAAGTCTCTCAAGGGAAAGTCTCCGAGTCGTCGTGTCCGTTGACGGGCCACCTATTTATAGGTGAAGGGGAGTTCGGTCGACGGAGGGCTTGGATCGCCGGCCTTTGGCTTGCCGACTAGTTTTCCTCGGCTAAACCGACGTCTCATCCAAGCTTATCCAGTGAGGCATACTCGGCATTGAAGGCAGCCATTAATGGCGCCTAAGATCTGTCATCTCCGGCCAACGTCGGCCTACCCTCCTCGACCATAGGTTGTCCTTCACGCGTCGGCATTGATGTGCGTGAACTACAGTGGCGGAGAAGGAAGGAGCGAGGAAAAAGAAGGAAAAAAGGGGTCAGGCCAGATCTAAAAATGAAAAACTGGGCTTGGGCCTGCAAAATGGGGAAAAAGAGGGGGCTACCAAATTTTGCTTTCTTTTGTTTTGGTTTGTTTTGTTTTGAAATTTTTTGTTGTTGTTTTTTATTTTTATTATTCGAAAAGGCAAAATAAATAATAATAATAATAATAAAAAAACCTAATTAAAGTCAACACCTCCTAAAGGCCCTAAAAAAGTACCCTCCTAGTAGGCCAAGAAAGTCCGAAATTTTTCCCTAGTGTTGAGCCCCGTTAGTCACGAACAAGGGAAAGTGAGTGTTTTTTAAAAAAAATGAGAGATAAATGACAAAAATCATGACTTGTAAACTAAATTAGAATACATATAGTTTTGTTTAGTTTAAATTGGTCAACAAAAGAAGTCCTAGAATTTGGTTTTGGGGACCAACAAAAACCTTCATCGTCAATTCTTTTTTTGTAGATCTCATTTTCTAATTTGAATGAGCTAATTTCCACACGTTTCCAAAGGGTAATAACTTGGTTTCCTTGGCTAAGATCCACTTGCAAAAGAAACTAGGAAGCAAGTTAAGGATCCTAGATGTATTTTTATTCAAATCTGAACATATTTTAATCATGAAAAATCAAAAAGAAAACCATCCGAAAAATAGATTTCTAAGGCTGAAATTTTTCCAAATGTTTGAAGCCTTGTTAAGAGCCCTACATATTTGACTTGCTACTCCCCTTTGCATATATTTTCTATTTTCATGAGTTGATGAAAGTTATATGGGAAAATGATGCTAAGATTAGCTTGTTTTGATCTTTAAAATCCCTATGAACCGTAAAATCGTCTATAACTTAAGCCAAAAACCAAACATATTCACATTAATTCATGGCTAGTTAGTGTGGACCATGCGTGTATGCTTTTTGAAGAGGCCGATTTGATGCATTAGGTTGATCATTCTCTATGATATTTGTTGCATTTGAAAGTATATGTTACTTTCACTTAGATGAAGTAATGTTTCTCATAGATCTCGTATGTGATGATGAGTGTTGGGGCTTGAATACGGGCATGCAACATGTTTGCTTGACTTAAGTTCAAAACTGGATTTGCAAAATCAGCTCAAACCCGCATATTTGAAGTCGATTTCAGCTTGGTTCTTATGTTTTTTATGTTATGATTTCTATCTAATCTTGCTCTTTGCATGTGGAAGGATAACTTTGATACTTTAGTTCCATATGAGATTGCTTATGGATCAAGGTTAAAAGCCACAAACATGGCTCAAGGAAGCTATTTAGGGTGATTTAATGCATATCAAATGTTCGATGAAATGCACAAATCAATTTTTGATCTTGAGACGATTGATTTGAACTCGGTTATTGTAATAATTATATATTGGTATAAATCAAGCATAGATCAGTTTAGAGAATTATTCTTTTAAAAAAAAAGAAAAAGAAAAACATTTAAAATTTAATATATATATATATATATATAAATGTTGGGTAGTATCAAATTAAGGCATAAATGACGTCTATGAAATTTTCTAATTTTAAAAGGCCAATTTTCTTATTAATGCTATTTTGGTATTTCATAATCATTTTTGCAAATAATCTATTTTGTGTAAATTAAAATTATCTAAAATAGCTTCATGCATCTAGGATAATTTCATGCATATTTATATTTCCATTTCACTCACGGTGGTCTTGTATTGAGGTGTGATAATAAGGCCATGTAATATTATTTGCCCTACTTATATCAAGGTTTTTCTATTCTGCATTAACTTTCCAGTCATTCAATTTCTTGGATGTTTCCTTATAGCACCGCCTTTTAATAATTTGAGTGTAAATTTCTTTTCTAAATTAGATGTAGGATTAGTCCATACATTAAGCAAAACAACTCCACAAAAACATTTGCATAAACACTCAACGGCTTTGGTAAGGATAATAATTGGTAATCAAGATTGTGTGGTCATTTAAATAAATAACCTTCTAAGTTAGTGGTACTATATAGGTGTTAATAGAAATAATGGCGTAAACAAGTCCTCGGTCTTAGAAATTTCTGGTTACATAGGAATCAAGACAACATTCTCATGTCTCAATTGGTTTTTACCCGACCTTAGTAGGTTAGTGGTGACTCATAAAAATATTTAGGTTGTTAAGAACTAAAATACAAAATTCAATATCACGCGAAGTATGAGCTTGGAAGAGTCTGCGCTTAATCCAAGGCCATTGGACCGCCACCTTAGGTAATACTTCTAAACCGCTTCCTTTTCCCCTGACGGAAAAAGGAGAGGTCGCAATAAAGGAAAATGTTGGTGTCTTCCCATACGAACGGCGAGAATTCAAAACTGAGTTGGATACTAATCTCTACCATTTAGAATAGAAAACTAATTTGTGTGGTTGTTGGGGGAACACATTATCTTTTTCTTGGATTATTTTGTTGCATTGCTTGATTCCTATGATGCTTTGGATTATCACATCAAAAGCTATTTTCGCAAGGTTACTAAGATTTTAAGTTAGATTTCTTCTAATGAGTCATATTTTGGGGTAGGAATTAAGTTGGGAAATCATAATCCATGGAGCTCGAGGACGCTGATGAGATAATAATGCTTGATTTGTGTTTGGTTCTATTTTAATCGAATATACATTATTATACCCACTTTTAATCATGAAGGACCCCAACCTGTTACCTGTCCACACTAGCTAATCAGTTCTAGAGTTGGAACTGGGAGAAAATGTTACAATCCCTTGCATGATGTGTTCATCAAAAAAAAAAAAAAATCAACTTTTAAAATAAGATTTTTCAACTTTTGTACATTTCATTGCAACGCTTCTTGATTGATTAAGTCCACTACCATTTGGGGGTCACCTTGATTTGTTGGGCCACCAATTAAACTAGCTGGAAGCCATTTATCCTCATGAATGTTAATGTTTTTGTTTTTTTGCATCTTCCAATAACCACCTAACTTTCAAATTAGCACATCTATTCTCATTAACAAGCTTTGTCACCTCCAACGAAGGGCTCCCTTACATGCTTTCTACTTGCTTTCTAGAAATTGCTTCCTGGAAAGTAATTTTTTTTTTTTTTTTTAAATCTGACTCATAAGGCTGAATGGCAACATGACAATCTCCATGCTTGTTTACTCGACATGCTCTTGTTGAAAATGATAAGGTCTAGAAAATTCCCCTTGTTAATCCCGATTTTTAGGACTTGTCATTTCTTCCAATGATCTTTTTATTTGGAAGCCTTTTTGTTTCCATCAAAAGGAAGCTATGTAGAACTAACATGCAATATGAAATATGATAATTTTTATATATACGACACGTCATTTCTAAATTTAAAAAAAAAAAATAGAGAATTCGAATATTGTATATTAACTATATAATTTTTATATATAAATGATAAATTATCGTTTAAATTCATGAATAAATAAAGAATAATACAACAGCTTAGAATGAATTTACACTAAAAATACTAATCCAATATTTGTTAAAATCATTCACTGTTTCAATTTACAAATTTAACTACATTTAATTGCAATAATCTATAAAACTTGGAGGAAAAAAAAAAATAACATTTCACTATCAAATATAAGCAAAAAATAATAATCAACATTCCACTATTTAATTTAACATTTAAGAATAAGCAAAAAAAAAAAAAACCAACATTTCACTATCAAATATAACAAAAAGTCATTCATCTACATTATCCAATTTTTATTATAAAAACACACACATTCCATATCTGGCTCATCAAGTGAAAGTCTTGCATCTCCAAGCACCAAGAATGGACAATCTTTCAATCAAAAAGATTAATTGTTAAAGCACCAAAAGAAGCACAACAACTATGAAATTGGCACTTTCACATCCTCTGCAAAAATAATAGTATAAGTTAGGCGAAGCCCTCACAACAACTTAGACAACAACCACAGGCAATGACAAATTTCACTTGATGACCACATCGCCATGATCAACCAATACCGCCCAATTAGATCGAACGAAGGCAAACGCGAACACACAAGACACACGACAACATCGACGATTTCAAACAATTGAGAACAGATCAAAACTGCAATCGAGGTGGAGAACCAAATACGCACCTGCAATCCGGGAGATGATGAGGAAATCGAAGTGCCGGAAGGCGAGCAAATTTGAAGAGGTATCGAATGAAGTGCAAAGTCGAGCGAGGAAAAGTGAGAAGAGGCAAAGGCAAAGTGCAAAGCAAGAGCGGAGAGTGAGCAAATGGTGCGTTTATAGATCTATGGTTTCAATTTTTTTTTTTAAAGGGGTAGAATTGGACAAGATGGTGTTAATTTGTGTATGAGTAGAATATAGATCAATTCATATGAGGAGAGGAGGGGTTCGATGGAGTAAGGATACGGGAGCTTTAATAGGGTTGATGGGTGAATAGGGTTCTGACGATTCTATTGAACGGGGATTTGGGAGTTGGGAAGAACTTAAGCTGTGTTTGGTCATCTGGATTTCTAATCGGGATAAGACTGGATAAAATAATATATGATATTTTGGGATTTTTTTATATCGTGTCAATTGTTTAGTATATCACAATATTAAAGTAAGATATATTCATATCATATCATGTAATTCGGTATATTGTTGTAAATGAACCTAAATGTTCATAAACATAGAGATGGTGAAAATCTCTCGTAACACTATTTCATAATTTATTTTTATTTATTTATTTATTTATTTATTTATTTATTATTTTCTTTATTATTTCTTTAATCTCCTTTCATCATTCTTTAATAAAATTTTATCAAATAGTAAACTGTACTAACATACCTAAAATACAAAAATATATAAATATATAAAATATATAATAAGTGTAAATATATAATTTATAGATCGAATGTTTATTATAAGATAAAATTAAAGTTGAATATATAAATTAAAATAAGATTAATTAAAAATAATTTTTTATTATTAATTTCTTAAATTATAATTTAAATATTATTTATATTAAAATATAATTTTAATTTTGCTAATTTAATAAGTTTATTATTCGAGAAAAATAATTTCTTTATTATAGACATTATAAATCTTATCCACCTTTATCTCACTTCCCTCATGGGATAATTTTATCCGGTCTATATCCCTATTATATCCAATTTTATCCTATCTTGAGCGAATACCAAACGTAGGATATGATAAGGTTCCATTTGGAAACCACTTTACAAAGCTCATTAGGCCTCTAAAGGTCCTTGGGCAAATGCTATTCCATTTCGCATTTATTTTTGGGTTTACATTCCCCAAATGCCAGCCTTCACAAGGCCGAAAGCCTAAGGCAGGTGGGGGGCTGCCTTGGGCTTTCAGCATTCTCGACATGCCCAAGGTAGAGGTTTATTATTCATTTTCATCTTCATGAGCGGTTGTTGGCGAAGGGCGCCTACCACACCATGACCCGCTACGCCACGACCTCCGCTACGACCGCGTGACCCTTCGGAGAGGGTCGCATGACCCAGATCGAGAGGTTGCCGCAAAGGGTGTGACCTTCAAGCGACCTCTGCTGAGATTGCGACTCGCGACTAGATATGGTCGCCGGTCGCGACCTTTAGGTGGCCTCCGCGAAGGTCGCGACGCAGATCTAGTCTCTACCAAATCTACATCATGGAGGCCACGACCTTCGCGTGACCCATCTGTTTATAAATCCGGTTGTGACCAAATGTGGTCGCTGACCGCGACCTTTGCGCTGCGACTAGATGAGTCACTGACCACAACCTCCGCAGAGGTCATGACCTTCGCGCGACCAGATGTGGTCACCCATTGCGACCTTCACTGCTACCAGATGGGTTGTCGACCGCGACCTTCAGGCGACCTCTGCGAAGGCCACGACCTTCATGCTGTGACCAGATCGGTCGTTGGCCGCAACTTTCAAGTGACCTTCGTGGAGGTCGCGACCTTCGTGCAACCCATCTGATCGCAGATCTAGTTGTCACAACCCTCATTGGAGGGTCGCACGCCCCTTGCAGATCGCGTACCTTCGCCGAACGGCCTGCATCAGACCGCCCACCCGCCCTTCTCCAGATCACTTGCTACTCACCGACGGCTACTTGTTCTTGGCTAGCCAACTCTTATTTTTTCCAAATACTATTTTACTCAAAGGTACTTCACAATGGACTTTTACAATACAATTTACCAAATACAATTTGCATTTTGAAAAACACCTTTCACTCAAAGACTTTGGAATTTTCCCAAAAGCTTTCCTTAAAAGTCTTTCCAAACGCACCCTAAATCATATTATATCTCGAATTTTATCCTGAATGCCAAATATAACCTTAGGGTTTAAGTTTGGGCGGGATCTTAGGAAAGCTATCACAAGTGGGATAGAGGTGAGCTCCCTCGGGAAAGAGATTACAAAGAAAATCATGCAAGTGACTTGAAAGAATATGATCTTTTAATCCATTTTAATCTCATCACATTCGACCTTCTTGTACAGATGCTCGATCAATGAATTTAACAAAGGTCAAAAAGACATTCAATACGAGAAGGAAAAGATCATGTTGACCCGTGGTTTTATTTATTTTCTTTCTAACTACACTGTGCATTGATATTTTTATTCTCCAAAAAAATAATGGGATTGTTTTTCTTTTATTTTTCCCCCCTTAATTATGCTTGGGCAAGTGAAAATACACAATCGGCTCCGACGTTGACTCCGCTCAAAAGGGTTCAACCCAACCCAACACCAGTGCCTTGACAAAGCTCATGCCGGCTCTTCTTTCTTCGTGGTCAGTCAACACAAGCCCGCTGTAGCATGGCCCATGTGATCCACGAGGATTTCTAAGTCCAGATTCCCTTGGAAACCGTGCCTTGACTTGACTTGGCTCATGCAGCTTTTCTTCCCTTGATTCCAGACAACATCAAGCATGGAAAAAAGGGCACGTCGTGATCCACGAGGGTTCCTTAGTCAAGATTCTCGTGGAAAACCGTGCCATGAGGACGGACCACTGATGTCTCGGCCTGTGGAATCTGGACCGAGAAAATGCAAAACAAAGGTGGTGGCAGGCTAGTCGTACAAGCACTCGTAACGTGCGCGCCGGAGCAGATTTCCATGGAAAAAGGACATAATTGTAGGGCCCTCGATGACTTAAAATGTGGTCTCAACGCAATTCGACCTGTAGTGGAAGTACGATGATAAGTCAACTACAAGTCTTCTGGTGCTCCCCAACCTGTTCAATTGCAATGGCCAAGATGTGAAAGGCAAAAGAACTCTAAACTTGTACACGAGAAGGAACCGCAATTTCATCGCCCGCACGTGCATGCGCCCCTGCATATACGTCTGACAAGATAGAGCAAATAAGATACATTCTCGTGCCAGTGCCGGATGGAACAGGCTGGAAATTACTGGTATCTAAGTACATTCAAACCACAACATGCATTCAGAGTACACTCCAGAGTGCATCAGATTCCGCTTCACCTAGGGTGATTACAATGCAGACCTTGGATGATCCTTCCCCCATACGCTTTGATATGAAATCCAACACTCCACAAACAACAATACAGCCTATATAATTAACATTACAGAACCCAGCATAACCAACTCCGCAGATCGCATAAAATGAGGTGTCCAAGCTCCCATTCCAACAGGACAAAATTTAAGGGAAAAAAAATATTCACCTTCAATCTTCAATCTGTCCATACGAAACTCTACTATTCAGTGATATACTGATTGCTTAAGCGATGATGGCTCGGAAGCATCACCTCAAAAACAAGCTCCGTTGTCAACTCGGCAGCAAAAGAAAGATCCCACATAAGTTGAGGTCATACGGGGAATATTTCCTTGGAGAAGAACTAACTCCTGATTCGTCAGCGAAAAACTCTCAACTCTCATTCCACAACATGGCACGACATTCCCCACTCTCGAGCTTGTAGAGTGCCTTCAACCCATTAGGTACAGACTTTTTAACAGTCGTTGTAGAACAATGCTTCATAAGGGGACTCTTTCCTTGGAGAACTACCACCTCCCGATTCATCAGAAAAAACCTTCCCAATAATCAACAACATTGCATGACATTCCTCACTCTCAGGCAATTGAAGTGCCCTCAACCCACTGGATATGGAATGTCTAACAGAGCTTGTTGTAGAACAATGCTTCACATGGATTTGGATTGAACTAGGTTCGTGTGGCTGGACCACAATAGATGCTCCGTTCTAATAATGTTCTGGGCACTACTACAAAAAATGGCTTCAGCAAATTTCTTGTGTGGTATATTGCCACCAAACTGTATCAAAAGCAAACTTCCTTGCATAACATACCAAGATGACAACAGTCAGCAGTCACTTATAAACCAGAAGCCTATCTTCCCTCTCCATGTAATCCTATTCGATCTATAACTCTGACCAGATATCAAATGATGTCTCATAGAAGAGATTAGAATCAATACAAAGCTTCTCCAGCTGCTAACACCAGTATCATACGCTATGGTTACCCATGCTTTACCCATGCTTCTCTCCACAAAGCTTACATGTCACCTTTTCCTCTTGGAAGACAAGCATTGGAGCAGCTTATTTTTATTTTGGCACTTTGATCAATAAAAGCCTGCAAGCATATGCTATTAGCATGAATGGAACCTTCCCTCGACCAATAGCGATTTGCTCTCTGGTTCCACAAAAGTGTCATTTTCAGGAGAAGGCTCTGCTCATCCACTCTACAACTTGCGACAATCAGTACTAACGAAAATCTTTTGAGAGGGACCTATAATCCATCCATTTGGAGCACACTTTTATCCCCAAACCTTGCCACTACTGCAGTTGATTGTGACTTTCAATTGGGGAATGTTTAAAGTATTCCTGGGGAGAATGTTACAGAACCCAAATGTCACATTCATCCTCCAGCTTAACATCCCTGTAGAGTTTTAGAACATCAATTTTTCATAGGAGTGTCGATAATAATGTCAAAGGCAAGCTAGCCGGTTGGAATTTCCGATACAAGAGTAACTATCAGTTCAAGTATAAACACTCGTCTGCATGATTCGAGATGGGCCAAGTGAGTGAGTAAGCAATAGTTCAGGGGAAGGCTGAGCTTAGATGACTATACTAAGGGGTGAATGAGTCATTCAGAGCCTAACTGCAACACAGTTCATGATCTCAAGTGTCTGCTTGTGACAACTGTTATTAGGTCAAGTTGTAGAGAGCATGGTTGAGAGAGTTGGTCGTGCGTACCAAGTGGTTGAGAGAAAGTCGGAAACAGATGTTAACACTATTATTGTAGTTGGAGAAAAGGCTCAAGAGGAGAACCATGTGCCAAGAGGACTCAATTGAGGGATGTCATGTCCTCTGACAAAAATCTCACCAAGGTGTGGTTGGCAGTGGGCAAATGGAAGCATGGGTTCAAGGACTTGAAGGAGCAGATCAACGGGATCAACTTATTATACCATAGTCAAGGTCCTTAGCTTCAATTTCTAGTTGTATGGTTCTTGTCAGCGGGCTTAGTAGGTTTCCTTAATTGTGCTATTAGTTCTTCTTTGTGTTACTTCTGTTGACAGCAGTTTTCAGCAGTTTGTTCTTCAGGGAAAGGAAAAACTATTCTCTACTTACTGGAGGTATGTTGTGCAGGTCGGATAGTTATTTTTATCCATCTTTTTTTTTTTTTTTTTGCCAAATCTTTCCCGATGATACGTTGGTCCATATTGTCGAAAGTTGAGCCATGAATCTAAATACTGAGGCAAAAAACTTTACTTCTCCTACTGCATTTCCTTTGCTAAGTAGTTTGTGACACCTGGAAAAACCAATTGGCAGTCATGTCAAGACCTTGGACACATAATAGCATGTAGCAATTGTTTTTCAGATATGTTTTTCACTTATTAAAGGACACTCTTACATGCATAGGATATATCACGAATTGGAAGGAAAACAAATCTCTTATGTTGAAAGTTTCAAGAACTACTAAATGCGTCACTCTTTTAGAAATAATTCGAAGTAATAATTTAGTAACCTTATGCCGTTTATGAGGATGGGCTAGCAAATTAAAGCCACTGCATTTGTAGCCCAGTCATCACAAATCCCACAAGGAATTTGGCAGGTGGGAGGTTTGACCCCGCCTATGTATTACGGGGATTAGATTTAGTTTCTAGGATCAGATCCAGAGAGAGTCCAAAAAGACATGGTAAATTGAAGTAACAGATGGAACTTTTATTGTTCAGGGCATAGCATAAGAAAGCAAAGATGTACTATTGCAACCAGAAAAAGTGAAAAGGTTTCATCTATGACAAGTTGGTAAGGCTACCCCCAAATATCAATATCTTTGGCAAACATACACATGCTGTGAAGTTATATGCGCATCTTAAAGAAGTTCAGAAACAAAAAGCCACTGACACTGACATTGTTTCAATGCAAGTATGGCAAGGATGCATCAACAACATCAGACATACATGAAAGTAACAAATTAAACAATACAAAACACAGAATATATAGTGAGTTAAAAAAAGGCATAACAAAAGGGGAAAGACCGAGGGCATAAACAAATGACAGGGAAACTCAACTATAGAATCCTTCAAGCTCTTCGTCCTACTAGTTAGCTATAACTTTGCTCACGTTTCACCCCTCCAAGACATGTCATATTGATGGGACAAGACAGCATGTATCATCATTAGATGGTTTATCTGGAAAAGAAAAACCCTATCTGATGCTTAAGTACATTAATTGGATACAATAATTGTTTGCCTCCCTCCAAAACAAGACATTTTTGCTTTAAAAATCGACAACACAATTAAAGCTATATTTTCTCAATTAAAGTCCAATTTATAAAATATCACGCTCGATAGAATTTGGTAAGCAAGGTCACCTATCAGAGTAATCACAGTTCATAGAGATAACTCACCGTCCTTGCACAACTATGTCTCCATTAGAGAACGAGCTTGAAACCCACTGAAAGGAAGTCATCCCTGCACAGGACAAAGGCAGTTTCTAATCAACTAAACAATCAAGAACAGTAGTAGAGATGAGAGGTACGAGTAAGCCAAGTCACCAAAATATTTACCAGAGACATTTTGTTGCAGATTCTATATAAAAGTGGAAGCAGACTAGGCAGACTGACAATTAAATCTATCATTAAGCAACCACAATGTTATGATGGATGGAATGTAATCAGAATAAACCAACATAAATCTTCGTCCCTCAACTTTGGTAGTCTTAAAGCTAACACGTCGAATGGAACAATAATTGCGACAAGGGCAACTTCATTCCTATTTATCAGTACAAATTAGAGCAATGGAAAACTTTTTTTTTTTTTGGTTTTTGGCTGTTTTAGCTCTTAAATAGAAGTTCTCTAACCTATTGTTTCCATAGAAACCTTTGTGAATGTGTTTTCTTCATATGCATCATACATAGACTCCTCTTCTATAACATAAATTCTCATTTCAAACTGTTTTATGTTTTCTTTTATCAGTTAAAACATGGATTAAAATAAATAAAGGAGCACACAACTGTTTTGTTTTGCGAAACATAATTTGGCACGTAGTCTTCGATTCCCAAGTTCCCGATTCCCAGATTAGTTCCCCTATAGTCCTCAATCATCTACTCTACTCTATTCTTTGTCCATGCTTTCAAATTAATTAGATCACACAACCACTTTAGTAGTCTCCTTGAGTTCCCAAAAGTTATCACGTCCTGAAATAGGGAGGATCCGATCATCCATCGCATCAATTGAACAACTCTTCTTCCTTCAGAAAGAGCTATCCTGGAAGAGCTATCCTGGAGCTATCCTTTGTATAGGACATTTATCATTTTCATATCAGTTTCCTTTTCCATCTCAAAAGCCATGGACAAGTTTCTTTCGCTTCACCTTTTTCACAAACATGCCAGAGGAAGGAAGAAGAACAAGCAACCCACCACACCAGGTTCTGTATATGAGGGAGGAATCTTAACACAAAAGAACATGCTACTTTTCACAAAATACTTACCTCTTGGTCCTATTCTTAATCTCTTCCTCTTCTTGCTGCCTCTTCTTGGTGTATCCTCCATAATCATCGACCGAAACAAGGGTTCTCAAACAAATTTCTGCTTCAAAGGAATTTGGCATGCCGTTTATATCAACCCTCTCGATGTCCTTAGTCTGTAGATCATACAAAATGAGATTCTTACTGTCCTGTCTTACCAAAACTTGACGACCATTCTTGGCGTAAGCCAACGGCCGAACAAACCCAAGAGGCCTTGCAACTTCAGGTTGCGGTATCGAGAACAACTTATCCCATGAATCTCTCAATCCATACTCTCTCATAATCCACACATCGACACCCATGTGGTTCCGGTTAATGCTAAGGCAGAGACACCCTCCCAGGACGGACAAATCCATGTCAAGCTTATTATCGATACCTTCAGGCTGGTCCACCACCTTAAAATCCTCAATTCGAAAATCGAAAGCCACCAGCAGATTCGCCGAATCCGACACCAGCTCCCGAGTCATTATCCAGTGCAGATGGCCGCACACGAAAACCCCCATCTTGCGGGGATAAACGAGGGAGTACGGCATGTCCTTGAGGCGCCTCCACGCGTTATCCTTCAAGCTGTAGATGCTAACTTCCGACTCGATCGGCTCCGTCACGAGCTGGACCAGCCTGAGCAGCACGTAATCGTCTTGCCTCTCGTCGTACCCGAACCCGTAGACGCAGACGGAGAACACCGAGGAGCGCCGCACCTCGACGGCGGAGTACGGCAGGAACTTGTGCTTCCGCGTGGCGGGGTTCCAGACGACGACGTCGTCGGCGGCGTTGGAGATGCAGAGCAGGCCGTTGCAGGACCCGAGGACGCGGATCTGGTCGCTGTAGCACATGAGCGGGTAGTTCATCTCGGCGACGCCGCCGTGGCGGAGGAGGGAGGTGAGGTCGATGCAGTAGAGGCTGGAGGAGTGGCGGAAGAAGAGGGTGAGGTTGGCGGTGGACTCGAAGGAGCGGGCGAGGTGGGAGCGGACGAACTCGCGGCTGTCGATGATGTAGCGCCACCGCTTGGAGACGGAGCGGCACCGGAGCAGCGACTCGACCGGGAGGCGGTCCAGGATCTCGGTCACCAGCTCGCCCGGCAGATCGCCCGCGAGTTCCGCCATGAATGCTCAAGGCCCTAACCGCTCCACGCCTCGAAGGGGCGGGTAAATCGGCGGAGGGAAAAGGATGCGAACTTTTTGTGGTTCAGGCTAATCGATGCGGGGGGATCGGGGAGGAACAGGTTCGATTCGAGAGCATCGGTGCGAGATCGAGCTCACCTTTTCTGCTGCTTCTTGCTTGTTCTTCACCTTCCTTCTTCGTCTTCTTCCTTCTGCTTGACAGGACGAGATAGAGAGAGAGAGAGAAGGTACGGGTTGGGTGGGAGGTGTGCGGTGGGGAGAAGGCGGCCTGGCATCCGTTCCGCACCTGGCTTTTTTAATACGCTGCATCTCGACAGCTTGCATCTTATCTGATAAGGGAAGCTTTTTTTTTCTTTTTCGCTTTAGAAAAAATTGATACAGATAATACATCAATTTTAGCTTGACATACAGTTTATTTAATATGATTCATGAACTTTGACTTAATGTATAATATATTCAATTTGATTTCTATATTTTTGGTATATATTCAAGGTACAATGCTTGGTGGTTGATTCTTGAAACGTGAAGGAGTGTCGAGCTTGTGGCAAGATTTTCACCTACTCCACTTACTCCAAGTACGGATGGTGATTATACAAACCTATTTAGTGGTAGCTAGAATCTAAGTTTTGATGTGATGTTTTCTTTGTGACAAAGTAAATTCTAAAGAAGCAGTAGAGTTATCATCATATTTACTTACATGAATAAATCGTTGATTTTTTTCTTGCAAGGCAAACGACACAGCAATTTGAACTTAGGATCTCTCCCGAAGTTCTAATATGATGTTTTTCTTCATTACTATGAGACCTCTTGATTCCTCCCCAATTTTTGTCTTCCCGAGGAGGGAAGAATAAAGAGTGACATTGCGAGATCTCCCATTCTATGGGAGATCTCCCTACCTATCTCTTCCCTACAAGCCTTTTAAGAACTTTGCTTAGGTCATGATTCTCATAATGTTCAAGCCTTTTTTTTTTCTTTAGTTGATATAAATGATCCCTCGATTTTGACTTAACATACAATTTGTTCAATACAATTTTTGAATTTAAACTCAATATAGTCCTTATACTTTTGGTATATGTTCAATATAATCTCTATACTATATCTATATAGTTGAAAAAATTCAATGCTATCCAATTAACTATTTTTATATAGTCTCAGGACTAAATTGAACGTATATAAAAAATCCATGGCAAATTGTACATTAGGTCAAAATTCAAAAATCATACTGAACAAATTAAAAGTTGAGGGAGCTAAAATTCATATATTATTTGTGTAATTTTTTCTTGCGATCTTGCTTTTATCATCGCAAAAAAATCTCAAACCACACGCTCGTCAATTTTCATATTATGAGCTAATAGACCAAAGAAAAGTTCCAAACCAATGCACTCGATGATAATTTTTGACCATCTATCAGCTTCATCCAAAATGCTGCTGGTGGAAATCCACGCAACAAACTACTAGGGGCGGTCGGATCCAAAGGCGGACTTGAAGTGCAAATTCGGAATAAATAAGTCTCATGTAAGAAGGCGTTTCAAGGAATTCCAGATCTGAGGAGAGCCCGGAACGGGGCGGGAAAGCCTGCTGATATTACTAATTTGGCCTCGATTTATGTTATCAACATTTTGGCACCTGTATTATATCGTGTCGTGTGGTGTCGTTAGAATACTAGTCTAAGGTCTGAGTGTGCAAATTTCAGGGATTTTGGGTTTTTCCAAGGACTCCCATGCGTGCCCGCATGTGCTACCGCGCTGATTAGATCTGACGGGGTTGCTGGACTGACACGATTTTAGGACAGTGACAATCAATGCCTTCCTCTCTAGCCTCCTTTGTCGGAACGGTAGTTTTTTTTTTTTTAGGAACGGTAGGTTTGAGGTGGTTAAATTTTGTACCGATGAAATCTTGACCATTACTGAAGAAAAAACTTCACCGTGACAACTGATCCTTCGGTTCTTAATTTTATGTCAACACCATGCGTGTCATATTGGTCTTCTTTATTGACGATTAGTCCTCAAGTTACGCAGGGCCAATGTATAATTAATTACCGTTGGCATCATTTTCTATGATCATTAGTCGTAAGTCATCATCAAAGTGTGCAATTGATTACGCAAATCTCGCCTCCCAAAGTTGAATTTTTCTAGATTATATTATATGTCACTGTCATTGATTTCAAAAGTATCTATTTTGTGACGGCATTAATGTCGAGAAAAAATGTCGGTCTACATACCGGTTGTGCGAGCTGAAATTGATTATGGTGATGGAAATTTGATTTGATGGCAAATTTTATTTATAGGAAAACTCATGTGATTTGTCTAAATCAATCCCGAAAGTTAGCTCATTTTGGCATCTCTTGAAACTATTTGTTCAAACTTTTTTTTTTTTTTTTATATTGAGGATCCGGCCTAACTCATCTTATAGGAACATAACACCGACTATATCTCGGGGAGAGCTAGCCCTTCAAAGAACTTAGCCATGCCCCCAACTTAAGTAACGTAACTAATGTAGGAGTTGTGATGGACTCTGAGAGTCGAACCCCTAACTTGAGGTCAAGCCTCACGTGGGTGGGACTATTTGTTCAAACTTTGGGTTTGACATTCATGATTATTTATAGTATCATCTCTAAACTTTTATTTTCTTTAATATAGTTTATAATTTTTTTTGTAAAATTCAAGTTGGTGTCCAAATTATATAAAAATATCCAATATTATCTTTTCACAAATTTAAGTTCACGAACAATATTAAACATTTTCTTATAATTAATGAACTAAATTGAAACATGTACAAAAGTATTAAGGATTATACTAAATAAATTAAAAGTTTGGAAATGACATTAAATATTAAACTAAAATACCATATTTAATAAATAAAAAAATCAGGGTCAGTAGTACAAAATTGAATTAAAATTTATGGATTATTCGTCATTTTCTTCGTATAGAAAGGAAAGCAATATCTGCCTTGTTATTTCCGCCAAAAAGCTGTCACGTGTGCCTTTGGGAGAACCTTTTGCATTAATGAGACAACAAGCATTGGTGGTGCCAAGGCGGCAACATCTTTAGAAGCTATAAATGCTAGATTATTGGGTCTAAGCAAATCCTTAAACTGCTCTTATTATTAAAGTCAACCTCAACAGTAAAATGAAGTAATGATAACCGTGGGGTCCAGATCATCCTTAATTCGGGTCTCGTGGCCTTGCTTTCCGTGAAGCCTTTCTCCTAGTAATTAGGCTAGGTTAGGAAAATGATAGACAGCTGGTCTAAAAATCGGGGTTAGTAGTGCAAAATTGAATTAAAATTTATGGATTATTCGTCATTTTCTTCGTACCGAGAGGAAAGCAATATCTACCTTGTTATTTCCGCCAAAGAGCTGTCACGGGTGCCTTGGGAGAACCTTTTGCATTAATTAGACGACAAGCATTGGAGGTGCCAAGGCGGCAACATCTTTCGAAGCTATAAATGCTAGATTACAAAACCGAAATTGATTAAAAGTAAATATACGTATATGCATACGTATGCATACGTATATGTATGTATATTGAAAGAGATGGGCTTAGCGCGGTGTAAGAGGAAATAAACTTCAAACGTTTAGCAATTTAGATACGGGTTTTAAGTGGCGTGCTTGTCAATTTAAAATCTTCATAGATAATAAGCGGCGTGAACGATGTCTAAATCTGTAATCTGTCTTGATGTTACGTAGATCTGAAGCCATGCGGGACGCCATTTTCTGATTTTTTTCAATTTTGAAAAGGACAGCATCATGATCGGATCTACACGCAGACCGCATTTTGTGGATCGAAAGGAACGAATAAATGCAAAGAAGGAGAAGACAAAAAACTATGGGCGGCGAATTTCAAGGGGAGATCCGAAATTATGGACGTTTGGAAAGCGTGATTCCAATGCAAAGTTGAAAGAACAAGGGACCGCCCATGCCCCCAATCGAATATGTGCAATGTCTGAAAAGAATACATAGTATAGATCTATGAAAATTAGATCTCTCTATTTGACAAAAAAGAAGAAGAAGAAGAAGCAATTAGATCTCCTTTTTTGACCAATGTGCCCGCCCGCCCCTAGAGACGGGTTCGAACCTTTGACCGGGGCACTTGTCGTGCTTTTCATAAAAAAATCCAACGGCGGCAATTTAACAGCTACACCAAATCAAAACCACAAATGACATCACACCAAAATGTCAGACCAAGAATTCTGAAAAGCTATTAAATGATTGCGTGATTTAATGCTAAATTATCTGACAGCAATGGCGACGTTTAGGTAAAGCATCGACTGGTTGGAAACGAACCCAATCTCCACCTAATTCTTTTCGTGCAAAGAACCTAATTTTTCCGGGGCCCAAAACGTCTTTTCTCTATCATTCAAAATACAATAATGCAAATATAAAAGTCATAAAAAATCTCATATCAATACTGACCCACGATATATTTCGTCCGATTATGTACTTAATTGCAGTCGGTCGCATTATTTGGCACGGCATGCTATAATCTTTAGCGTCACCCCTTACGATCCCATCATCCGCCCCTAGACAGACTTCTTGGCCTCAACCTTTATATTATAAAACTTCATCGAGAAGAGAGGAACTCGATGCTGTGTACGATGCACAATCTCTTTTTGCCTCGACAGTTCCGCTGCACAGCAGCGAGATTCGGTGGCAAGTTTGCCCTAAGCCAGAAGTCACGTGATTACATGTACGTGCTCCGTGGAGTGCATATCACAGGAAAATCCAACTTGGAGAAGTGCTCCCTCATCAGAACAGAGGCCGCACTACTGATGGGGAAGAGCAAAAGCTTGGGGGAGGTGAGGGTGATCCCCCACCAATGTCTAATCTCTTCAGAGAGTGGTCCTTCAACTTGCACATAAAAAAAACTTATCGGCCTGCCCCTCAGAATCATGATGTCGCCATCACGCGGAAGATGCGTGGAAAGGTCGCATTTGCGGCCCCCACCATGAGTAGAGCTTTATCTGTTGCTTGTGTCTACATGCAACTATGATAGGATTTGAGAAAAAGATTTGGACCTAAGCAAATCCTTAAAAGGCTCAACGAGGAAACAGACGGTAAACCTCCCTGGGGTGGGAGACCCTGTGTTGTCTTTCATATTCCCTCTCTATCGGAAAGATAAAGATAGGGAATTTGGGGACCTCTCAGTAAAGAAGGTAGACTTCATATCAGAGCTTGTTCTGGCTACCGCTGAGTAGGGTGGTATAGTAGCCACCCACGATTGGGGTGAGGTAAGGTAGGTGAAATGCCCACTGCGTGGAGAGGTCGCATTCGTGAGCCCCCACCATGAGAAATGCCACTACTAATACTCAAGATAAAGTTCACCCACTCATCCATGCTATGAACATCTACTTTGCATCTCGTTCTGCTCTCGGAAGGCAACAACTATGTTACCCAATTTTTGATACCGCGGTGGTTGGTTGCTAGCGACGGCTCAAAAGCCGGCCCATGCGTGGTCCTTTCCAGCAAAAGAAAATGAGATTGGCAAGTGCCACACAGCTCAAAATGCCCAACTAACCCAACTAATGCCATGATCTCTTGTCGAAATGAGAAGCTGACATATCAACTAACATAGTCAGTGACTCCAATGAACAAATGGAAAAGATAATATACAGAGAGCAGTTAACAACAACGTTCGCATTGCAGCCCGTTCTACTCCCAGATATCCACCCAATAGTCCGCAAAAATTAAAATTTTCTACTTTGCACACTAATCTACCTTGAAGACAGTGTTGAAAGTATTAAAGATAGGAAACATACTGTGACTCGACTTCACTAACTCGGACACTCCTTTTGAACCCTTGATAGTTGGCAGCAACAGCTGGAAATATCAACATCATCATCTTTTTAAACACGAAAATGACATTGGCGAGTGCTTCAAGCTCGAGATATCGAACAACTCTATAAATCTCTGATCCGATACTCTAGCTTTCGTGCCAGCAAACCTCTGGTACTCATCAAAGATAGAAGACAGACACCACCTCTGTAACTTTCTTAGGCATCCCACAAGACAACCAGTTCGGTGCTGCAAGCCATTGATGAGCAGATCGTTGGTCAACATGGGCTTATACCTCAATCTTCAAGAAAATAATGGGTAAAAAGGAAACAAGGGGTACCTTCCCACGTTTGCAGTGGATTAAGACAGGGTGGTTCCTTACATCTGCGACCACAAGGAAAGAACCAAATACTTGAGCAAATGTCCAACAGGCAAGCTAACCACTCATAATGTGAAGTCACGTCATATATTTAGTTATACCAAGGAGTACTTTCAGCGCTTCACGAATTGCTTCATCTGGAATATTGATGAAAGGTTCCTGTACAGAATAACATTGATCAATTATAAGAACTGTTACATTATGTTAGGACATTCTTGGACCAAATATATCATTTTATTCGAAATAAAATGCAATTTTTCTACTACAGCCATGTATATCTATACACGAATCATCTCATGAGGACTTAAAATGTTGATGTAGATTAGAAAAACGTGAAAGCTATAATGTACATATCTTGTAGAAGATTCAGAAAAGAGCTTTGTTGTTTATTTTTCTCTTCTTTTTGCTGGAGCAAGAGAATTTTACTACTTCAATAAATGAAGTAGCATGAATCTGCTACAATATACAGTAACAAGCCTCATCGTCTGACCAGATATTATTGTTTGATACCCCCTAATCACAATCTTCAGTTCTCTTAGCTCAATAGCTTGTTACAAACCAAAATTATTTGCTGTCCAATTTCCCAACACCCTGCAATGATGCAACTTGCATTTTATATATTTATTTTTTATTATCTAATATTGTCCACCTGTTTCACATCTCAGATTTTCAACACTAGTGAGGTCCCATGGCAGGGGTTGGTTCAACCTAATATTAGCACCATCTGTAGTTCCAGCTGGTATGCGAAGGACTCATAAAAAGCAAGGTCATCCATAAATTGAAACACAGGAAAGCCATGTGTATCTGCCACAAAAAGAGATTTTATCACACCCCAAGCAAGTGCAAATTACAGAGAGCAATTGAAGCAATTTACTTCGTATTCTCGAGTCTTGTGAACACTTCTGATATGAATGCATCCACTTGACATGGATTCAAATTCCTAGCAGCAAAACACAAGTCATGGGACATTTGTTTAGGAGGCACAGAAGAACAGGATTATCATTGTCTGGCAAGAAGATTGATTACGATTCTATGACCAGTAAGATCCTTCGAAGCATGATACCACTGATATCAGATGCACTCAAAGTGTCCGAGGTGCAAGAAAACGAGCAGTACTGGTTTCTTATGAAAGCACACCTGCTCAACAATGCTTAAGGCCATTATTCTTCACCTTGATACATCAAAGGCTGAGGGCTACCAACAGCTAGCCCAGCATCCATCTTTGAATAGTCAGGATGGGCAGTTTATTTTTTGGCAGATTCACTGGAGGCAGGATGATTCGCAGATAAAGTATTTTGTTGTCATCTCTGCTGTCTACCCTTTTCTTTTTGCAAAGAGATATGGGCAATAATTTAAATTACCCAGTAGCCGTCCTATCTTAAAAAGTTGATTGCATAGCACATGATCATGTGAGTAAACAGCCACGAGTAGATTATTTTCCATACGAACACAAGTCAAGGACAAAAGCAGCTAAGGCTCAAAAAGTAGCCTCTAACGTGGCATAAGATAGTCTATGATAGTAAACCACATTAAGTGAAGGTTAGACTATCCTCGCTCCATGCAACATGCGAGCAGAAGCATTAAGAAGACTCCGCAGCTAATTCATTGACAAAAACCCACGGACCACACCATTTAAAAATAAAATAAACATTTGAAGCATATCTCAGTATCGCACCAAGTAACCAAACCTCATAGTCATTCGAAAACGGGGAAAAGGGTATCTCCAAAATTGCGACATCACTTTGCTAGATTTGAATAAGAATCCCATACAAAGTGATACGAAAGAAGCCATTTATCGTCAACAACCACAGATTCCAACGGTTATAACTTCTATCCCCAATCGCCAATTCACACCCAACGATTAAATTCCGATTCCGTCACCCGAGAAAAGGAAAGAACGAAGGGCCGCTCCAGAGCATTTACCTTGCAATTCTCGATCCCGAATTGGAAAAGCCGAATCCCATTGGCCGCGAGGAACTCGCTGTTCGCCTCCTGATAAGGCTCGGGGCACAGACATCTGAAACAATCCCACAAAACCCACAACCACAATCAGGCCCACATTCAAGACACACACGAAACGACCGAGCGCAAACCGCCCCCGAAGAAACAGCCGCCGCCGCCGCCGCCGGCGACGTCGCCGCAGCACTCACATGACGGACCGGAGCCCAAGCGACTGCAAGAAGCTAAAGTTGGCGCCGTCGGGGAAGCCGGACCTGAACACGCCGCCGTCGACCATCGCGAAGTTGAGCGGCGGCACGAACAGCTCGTCCCCGTCCCTCTCCCTCTCCGCCTCCCCCCCGTTCGCCGCCGCCGCCGCCGCCGCGCGCAGCGCCGCCGTTGGGGGCGTCGAGCTTCATGGGCATTTCGCGCCAAAAAGGGAAATTTAAAACGGGAGGTCGGGATCGAGGAGCCGATCGCCGGTGGGCAAAAGTTCGATTTCCGAATTCGATTCCCGGAATCGGGAATCGGGGATCGGGATCTTCGAGCGGAGAAAGGCGTCTGGAATTTAGGGATTTGATAGGCGAAAGGAGATGTTGTTCTCGGGCCTGATCCGTTTGACCTTTTATTTTCTGCGCGGAAGTCGGGCTCGCGCGCTTTTGGCGTGGGCAGCAAGGAAGACGCAAGGAAAGAGCGTCGAAATTTTCTTGCTAAATTTGGGGGGAGGACGACCCGGCAACCCGGGCCCCTCCTCGAAAGAGATTTCGAGGCAAGTCACGGGCGAATCTTTGATCAAATTTGTATTTTCGAGCATTTGTTATCTCTAAATTTCGGGCACACTAGTGCCCGATCCCGCGCGCTTTTGGCGTAGGCAGCAAGGAAGATGCAAGGAAAGAGCGTCGAAATTTGCTTGCTAAAATTGGGGGGAGGATGACCCGGAAACCCGGGGCCCTCCTCGAAAGAGAATTCGAGGCAAGTCACGAGAGAATCTTTGATCAATTTGTATTTTCAAGCATTTGTTGTCCCTAAATTTTTGGCACATCAGTGGGGCTTTCGAGGGGACATTTGGAAACCAACCCCTTTCTCTTGAAGGAAGTCGAGCCAAGTCACGAATGAATTTCAGATCAATTTGTATTTTTGAGCGTTTGAATATCTATAAATTTTCGACCACGTCAATGGGGGCTTCTGTGGTGGGTCCGTTCATGTAAGGATCGGGGGAGCGGGGCTTTCGATTGAACATTCCCGTGATGAGTATGGAGCCCTCTTGGTGAATTCTATGGATCATAACACAAATGGTTTCTGAGCTTTTGGTTCGATGTGTTATATGATCTCTAGTTTTTTTATTATTGAATTTTGACTCAATCTATATGTTCTGTTACGTTCTTAAATTATATAAAAATATTCAATATTGTTCTTGCATTAATTCAAGTGCAGGACAACGTTAAATATTTTCATATGATCTTGGGATTATATTGAATATGCACTAAAAACCTGAAGATCACATTTAACGAATTAGAAATTAAGATATTGCATTGCACATCGAATCAAATTCAAAGATCATTTGAGTTATTTTCTTTGAGTCATAGGGATAATTGCTTTGAGTACCCTTCCTCGCCCTTTTACTTATTAAAAAATAAAAGAAAAATTGCTAAATCGGAGAAAGCGAAAGGGGAAAAAGGGGACGAGAAGTACATGAATTTGTCCTAAACTTTAGTTGACGGATGATGCGGCGTATAGTAAAAAATGGTCCCACGGACAATTCCTGGAAACTTAGGAAAATGATAGATTAATCTGATTGGAATTTGACGGGTGGAGAGACTAGTTTTTCTTAATTAACCATGTCGATTCGGGGAAAGTGGGACGAAAGCGGCACTATAGACAACTCAAGCAGGTCCACCAATTTTTAATATGGCTGGTGGCTGGCTTTGAAAGTGAAGCTTGAGAAGCGAATATTCCTTAACTTAGTTTGGTTTTAATTGTCTCGCACCGAACTGAATCAAAAAATTTATAATAGAATTGGATCAGTATAATGGTTCGATGTGTCATATGATCCATAGTATTTTATTATTGAACTTTAACTCAATGTACATGTTCCATCGGATCCTTAAATTATATAAAAATATTCAATATTGTTCTTGCGTTAATTCAAGTGTAGGACAATGTTGAATATTTTCATATAGTCTTGGATTATATTGAATATGCACTAAAAGCCTGAAGATCACATTGAACAAATTAGAAATTAAGAGACTGCATTGCACATCGAATCACATTCAAAGATCATTTGAGTTATTTCCTTTGAGTCATAGGGATAATCGCTCTGAGTACCCTTCCTCGCCCTTTTACTTATAAAAAAAGAAAATGCTAAATCGGGGGAAGCGAAAGGGGAAAAGGGGACGAGAAGTACATGAATTTGTCCTAAACTTTAGTTGACGGATGATGCGGCGTATAGTAAAAAATGGTCCCAAGGACAATTCCTGGAAACTTAGGAAATTGATAGATTAATCTGATTGGAATTTGACGGGTGGAGAGGCTAGTTTTTCTTAATTAACGATGTCGATTCGGTGAAAGTGGGACGAAAGCGGCACTATAGAAAACTCAAGCAGGTCCATCAATATTTAATATGGCCGGTGGCTGGCTTTGAAAGTGAAGTTTGAGAACCGAATATTCCTTAACTCAGTTTGGTTTTGATCGTCTTGACACCGAATTGAACCGAAAAATTTATAATGGAAACGGATCATTATAATGGTTTGGAAAAATTTAAACTCAAAAACTCATATTTTGATACTATATGAGATTTTATGGGGTGATTAATCGACTATTTTAATAACTTAAACTATTAGATGAATGATTTAAGTTTTTAGAACAATTTGGAGTAGTCTCACAAAATCTCACATTCTATCGGTTAATAGATTTCGAATATGTTCAGTTCAATTTTATTGAGTCGACATAAGAACAATTGTTATCCTTGAGAGAGTGCAAAATCCCTTTGCTTGGTTATGACCAAGGCTGCTTGTCCGGCAAATGGGTATCGTGCCTACGAATGTGAAAGCTCCGAGCTCATCTTCCAACTCCATTACGTGCATGAGCTGCTGAGGAGGAAATTTTGGCCATGCTAGTGAAGCCCGCTGTCCCGAGGGGCGAGCCGCTGCGACATGGTTGTGCTTTTGTAGCTACTTGGCCATCGAGCAAATCAATTCTGAAGTGGCTAATAGTATTATCTTAGAGGGCGTGAATTTGTGATTTTAAAAAACTTGACAAATAAATGCTAGAGTCGAGGGGATATGGGCGTGACTACGAGAAAGAAAGTATTGATATGAACAAATTCTAATAGTACTTAAGAGAGTCGTTATGAACATGATCAAATTCTTGTGGTACTTAGATTGTTGAGTGCGGTGTTTCTATTGAGTAATAAATAAATATAATCAGAGAGATAGAAGACTTTATACAGAGTGCTTTATAGCGGTTCAACTTTGTGTAGACCTATATCTACTCTCCCATACCAATAGCTTTGTGGATTCTAATTGTAAATTAATAAGACATTACGGTA
Organism: Eucalyptus caleyi; assembly: GCA_014182885.2. Lineage (NCBI taxonomy): Eukaryota > Viridiplantae > Streptophyta > Magnoliopsida > Myrtales > Myrtaceae > Eucalyptus > Eucalyptus caleyi. The sequence goes on from CM024470.2 coordinate 54,422,003, forward strand.
GTAAGTGCTGCTTATTCTCAAGCTTTTCTCCTCGAGGTTGTATTGCCTATATACAAGCTGATATGACTCATTATCTTGCACCAAAGTCTTTGCCAACACTTTTCAAATGATTACATCTGTAATCTCACTAAAAACAATGAAACAATGTGAAGCTCTTTTTGAACTTTGGAATTGTTAATGGTCGATTGCTCTCTCTTCAGCGTGTTGGTCTTCTTTAATACTCATTGGCATCCCAAACATCCTGTTGGATAACTTTCATGAGGATCAATCTCCAAACTAGTCGTTGGACAATTGATAAGAAGATTAGGATAGACTTTGAGATGGAACATCAAAGAACCCATTAATTTAATCGTCAATACAGTTAAATCTTAGTTTCCATATGTGGAGTTCCTCAATTAAGGAATGAATTTTGTCTCTGGGATGATTTTCAATCAATTAAGATATATTGCATGATTACTTATATCATAAATATAATCTTAAGATAGAAATTAAATCAATATCTTCTAAAATTGGAATCCATACCAAATCATAAAAGTTATCAAGGGATGAGATGAATTATCTTAAAGTAATAGTTTTGAAGTTCGTGATAAGATTGTCGCTTTAGGTAAGTGGTCTCTTGATATTCAGCCACTGTAGTACTCTCATAATATTCAACGCTTACTAATATTCAAGTGCAAATTATGCTAATATCCATGCAGTTGCTTGCAAATATCCAGTGTTTGCCTCGCTGATATTCAAATGTAATCCTTGAAATATCCATGCAGTAGCTTAGTTGACATCCACTAAGTAGCATTGTTGATATTCACATAGTCCACTTATTAATATTCATGCAGTACGTTGCTTCTTGGATATGATCAACTATTCTTGTCAAGATAATTTAACAACGATAGTAATGTAGATTCCATAGACATAACATCTTGCTATCAACGTGAACTTTCCATTCCTCTTGACTCATTTATGTAGGCCCATCGGTCATAAAAAATCTTTTTCGCATGAGCATATCTTAAAGCATAAACGCTTCTTACGTTTATCACGATCTCTATAGATCATGAATAGTTTAGTCGACTATAAAAAGATTCGAATGTGAATCGTGCACGAGTTGGCAACAAATTCTGGTGGCTCGTGTTTCCGGGACTAGGCCTACCTCGCCCGGAAAGTGGCTTTGGCAATGGTTTGTTTATGTCTTGAGTAGGTGGACGGATTGCGACCTGTCGAAGTGATCGTGGCGTGTCGTGTTTTTCTACGTCGGTGGATCATGCGTCGACAACGATCGATCAGTGAGAAGCACGGATGATCCGTGTGAATCACAGGTTGCACGGACGGTCGACACCTTTTCTAAAAGGGTCCTTTGCTTTTCCCACACGAGTTCCGTTTGGATACGCCGAAAAAGTTTCTGGATCCGGACACGGTTCGATGGGGCCACCCGTATGCTACTGTTTTGCTTTCTTCGTCTGCTCGAGCCGAACTGCTTACGCACCTCGCGATTGAAAGGGCAAATACGTCGAAGTCACTAATGGAGACAACAAACGAGGAAGTACTGCAGGCCCCGTAAAATTTCGGCCCGGCCTGGCCCATATTAGAGCGTATCGCTTCACTGATGATGATGATTAACCGAACATTTTTGGGAAGCTAGGAACAATTCTCCTCTATTCGAGACAGAAGTTAGAGACTTAACATTAAAATCATGTTCCAGCGTTTATTTGATGCCTAACAGTTCAGCATAACATGCTGCGCGACCTTCATGATTCAATCCTATTATTTTCTTCGTTAAGCTGATCATTCAGGCTGCAAGGACGAGTACCTTTGACCGTTCCCTGACTACTTGTGACTGGGCTATTGTTCTTCCAATGCCGGCACAAGTAAAATACGAACTTTGCATCCTCATCGGTCTCATTCCTGTCAGAAGAAGCGAACGAGTGCCGAGCAGCAGGATTGGCGATGACCTTTGTGGAAACTCCGACGATATGACTATGAGAGATCACCAATATCTCCGACAATCCATGATGACGATGCATATGTATAACCGGTGGAGCTTCCAAATGTCTTACTTCCCGGTTGTGTATAGTATCAAGATGTTCTTTCTCGAGCATGTTTTAAGGTAAATGTCAAGTCAAGTTAACAAGCTCAACTTAACTCAAAAGTGCACAAGGTTCGTTGATCTATCCAGAATTTCATGTCTTAAAGTGGAAGCAGATACGCACCGCAGCATGAATGCTAGATCCTGGATTGTACTTGACAGAATAAATATTTGCTTGCAAATGAATGTTAAAAACACTTGCTTCCTGCTTTATGCACCATGTCTTGACGGTCAATTCAACAGACTAGATATGACCTTACACCATAACTGAAATAGCCCTGGGAAGTGAGATGAATTTAGAGCTTAATACATTTTCACATCTCCCGTTGCAAGTAACTGCGCTAACCAGAAAATAAATCCCAAATATATGAAGGGAAATAACCAAGCTCGACTCTTTAATTTAGGCTATTTGACCTTCATCTCTTTCGAGACCGACCGTGATTTTCAATGGAAAAGTGTGCATGCAGCTGGTTCTAGGCGAGTGCTCCTCCTACTCTGAGTTCTAATTACAAATTTCAGGTTTCAACCATTTTTCACTGTACAAAATGTCACGATCGAAAGTTAAAAGGCAAGCTAATGTAAACCAAGATGATATCCTTGTAACTATTGCCAAGTGATATACATGAACATAAGGAAATGGAGGGGGTAAAAAAGTGAGTATGGTCATCAGTTACCTGAATTGGGTTCAGTTTATGTTGCGCAATCTCTTCTATGAGAATGACGAGTTTTTCTTAAACGGACGGACTTGTTAGCAGTGAGATGTTGTGATTTTGGCATCATAGCTCTGCCTATTATTCTCCTCATTGAATTATTTCAGCTGCCTATTATGAGTTTTGACCCGGCACAAATTGCAGGATCTGCTAGCCCAAGCCTTGCTATGTCATGGCAATGGTGGAAGTGGTTGGATTGATCATTTCAGTCTTCCAACTTGAATCAAGGCCGGTTCATTAGGCTTTTGCTTAGGTAAAGTCCTGAGGAAAGCTTTCCGGTAGACAGGTTGATGCTGATCAGCTCCACTATTAGTACTCCAAAGCTATAAACATCTGATTTTTCAGAAAATATCCCATCCATGGCATACTCCAGAGACATGTAGCTGCTGTATGGCTTGGACATGTTATATTCGTAAATAGGAGGCCATACTCATGATAAAGGTATACAGATCATACATGTGAAGGGTTCACGATATCCGGTTCAAACAAAGAATCGTAGACTCTAGGATGATTGCATGAGAGGTCAGAAAATTGGAGGGTGATACTTCCAACTCGACAAGTACTGTTTTTCTCATACCTTTTAGCATTTGTATTTCAGCGCTGGTCTCCAATTACCTCGGTCATATTAGAGGACAAAAGTAGGAAAATGCACGAGAGGAAAGGTGAGCGCCTTATACGTCTAATCTGCTGTCTAGGTGACAAATTGCCTCATGAGTAACTACTCTTAAGGGGGACGATAGAAAGCTTACAGTGTCCCAACAACTTTGTGAGTATTAACCAAATCTTGAGTACCTTCAAATATCGCCCAAATCTGAAATCTTGGGATTCATCTTTTCGTCCAAGAGAATGTTGCTCTCTTTCAAAACTTGATGTATGACCCTGAGGGAAGAATTGCGTTGGAGTAAAGCAGCCCTCTTGTGACCCCGAGGATAATGCGGAAGCATATGGCCCAGCTAAGTTTTGGCTTCTCCGTTGAATCTAAACAAGGTAGCGAACAGAAACAATATCTAGTTTCAGTACCATATTTTGTTGAAAATGGAAATTAGATCTTCAGAGAGTGAGACAAACCAGAAAGAAAGGCATCCAAGCTCTTGTTTGGCAAGTACTCATACACTATTATATTTTCCTCTTCAACCGACAAGTCCCAGCAGATTTCAGTGTTGAAGTCTAAATATTAGAAGGATCTCATTCTTGAACTCTGCTATGCCTTGGCCTGAGCTGCTCAAAAGTCTCTTCACAGCTGTCTCCTTACCATCATTCACCTTTCCCTGTTTCCAAATGAACATAGCTATCAGATCTTGGTTGATCTCTGTATTTCCCACGGAGAAAGCTTATTTTTACCTTATAAACGGGGCAAACCATCCCTGCCCAAGTTTGTTTTTCACATTGAAGTTGTCTGTCGCAAGGAGTACGCTGTCAAAATCATACACCAGCAATTCAGATGCGTCACCTTGCTTCATTCGCTCTTTCCGTGCAAATTCTGTTAGCAGTTCCTCTGATTTGTTGGCTGCCGCCAATGACTTAAGCAGTCTTGGGATTGTCATTTTCCTAAAACTCCCTTTCTTTTTTTTGCTCAAAGAAGGCTTATTTTTATATAGGATAGTGGGTGTGTGACAATGATCCTGGATCACATAATTTGGCTATTGACCATCTCCAAGACAAAAAGGTCCATAGGAAGACTTTCCTGCTCTCCTTTTCTTTTTCCACTTCTTAATAAAAAATTGATGGAAAAGTTACTGGAACTGCAAGGAGGGAGTATCATCAATTGGACAGGACACTCAAAATGACATTGACTTCTGAGAGCAAATCAAGAATATGCTTTGACATCAGAATGGTATCAATTTTGACAACCAAAATGAATGCGCAGTCACATACCAATTCCACAGTGAAGAACACTCAAAGTATTCATATTCATATTGAGATTATCTCGATGCATACAGACATTCTGAATTTTTGTGCCTTCGTGCACACATAAAACTCTTCTAATAGAGCGATGGCAACTGGGAGCCCCTCACTATCTCTATGTTTACATCATAGATCAACGTAATAGTGCAACAACACATTATTTATTCAAGCAGATAATTTGATGAACACTGAATTCCTGGAAAGATGAATTAGACAGAGACAATGCATATTAGAGTTTTATCTTCCTTCAGCCATAGTAATGGTGATGGTATTCCTGGACCGAATGTATTCTTCTTCTGATTGGACTTCATGAGTCGTTGAGCGTTGAAATGTAAATGCTGGTTGCTTTGGCTGTGGAAGATCAGACTACCCACTTAGCATTTGAACCACGGCTGACATGTCGGGTCTATCTGTGGCATGTTCCTGCACACAGAGAAGCCCTAATTGAATGCATCTCATAACTTCTGACAGCGAAAATGCATCAGCAATGGCTTCATCCATTAGGGCCAATCCTCTGCCTTCACACCATAAATGCCATACCTGTAACAACCGGTTGATTTTTAGATTGTCCCAGGGATTGCCGATGATTGAAACCTGAATGGAGATATTAGTTTGAAGTTAGATCTGATGCTTACATAGGTCAGGAGATTGAGATGCTGTCCATGGTAATCTAAACTTGTGTTCTTCTTGCTGCTGATAAGCTCCAATATCAGTACTCCAAAGCTATAAACATCAGATTTTTCAGAAAATATCCCACCCATGGCATATTCGAGAGACATGTAACCCCTGTATGACTTGGACATGTTATGTTCTCATACTAGGATGCCATCATCATAATAAAGGTATAAAAACTTATACAAATGGAAGGTTCACGAAATACAGTTCAAACAAAAATTCAGACTCAAGGACGATGGCATGAGAGTTCAGAAACCAAATCGACTAGTACTGCCTTTCTAATACCTTTTTGCATTTGCATTACAGAACTGGTTTATAATTATCTATGAACAAACTTGTTGAGAAAACTTCCCAATATGTTTTGAAGATTAACAAAACCTTAAGGATTCCTGATTCATATGAGAATCATTTTGAGGCGCTCTTACCTAATGAAGAACTCTACTTATGGAAACCCAACGTCTGTTGTATGGGCAATGGAATCATAAGAAGATTCTAATCTTGTGATCTAAGTAGCAATCAAATCTTCTCATATCATTTAGGTCCAACGGGTGGATTGGATGAATGATCCTCAGTCCAACGGTTAGCTTTGAAATTGAAGAGTATAAAAGGAGATCATGGTGCTAAAAGAAAACAAGATTTGAAGTCTATAATTCTAAAGCTCAAAGAGAGCCTCGACATTTTCATGCTAGTCTCTCTGAGTTGAAATTGTAATCTCTGAGAGGCTGTCGTTTAGAGTGACTATGTGAAATTAAAAGATACGATCACACATTCTGGAGAGTACTCAGACTCTGTAACACATTCAGGCTATCGGAAATTCAGAATGAGAGAGTGGATGTTAGCTTACTATAAGCCGAACTACTATAACTGTTGCCACTATAACTGTCATGTGCAATATATTCTATCCCTTAACCTCTCTTTCATTTTGATTGATATTTTATTGCACACAGTAGTTCTGATCCCTGCGTAGTTTTCATCAAATGTTGTTCTTTCAAAATATGGAACTTCATTGTTTTAAATTCCGCTTTAATTATGCATAATCACATATTCATCCCCTCAAGGTGATACTACTAGCCACCTCATAACTGGCTTATTGGAACCATTGGATGTAAATGGAGAATTTTCTTGGTCATATTAAAGGACAATAGTAGGAACATGCATGAAGGGAAAGGTGAGCACACTAAACTGCTAATCTGCTGTCTAGGTGACAAATTGCCTCATGAGTAAGTACTTTTAAGACTGATGATAGAATGCTTACAGTGTCCCCACAACTTTGTGAGTATTTACGAAAACTTGAGTGCCTTCAAACATCCGCGCTAGCCCAAAATCTGAAATCTTGGGATTCATTCTTTTGTCCAAGAGAATGTTGCTCACTTTCAAATCTCGATGTATGACCCTGAGGCATGAATCGCGGTGGAGGTAGAGCAGCCCTCTTGCAATGCCCTGGATAATGTGGAAGCGGATGCCCCAGCTGAGTTTTGCCTTCTCTTTTGAATCTAAACAAGGTGGTAAACAGAAACAATATCTAGTTTCAGTACCGTATTTTGTTGAAAGCAGAAATAAGTTCTTCAGAGAGTGAGACAAACCAAAAAGAAAGACGTCCAAGCTTTGTTTGGCAAGTACTCATACACTAGTATCTTTTCTTCTTCTTCAGTGCAGTAACCAACAAGTCTCACCAGATTTCGGTGTTGAAGTTTGGATATCAGGAGGATCTCATTCTTGAACTCTGCAATGCCTTGGCCTGAGCTGCTCAAAAGTCTTTTCACAGCTATGTCCTTACCATCGTTCAGCTTTCCCTGTTTTCAAACGAACATAACTATCAGATCTTGGATAATCTCTGGATTTCCCTCGGCAAAGGCTTTTTCTTTACCTTATAAACAGGGCCAAACCCTCCCTGCCCGAGTTTGTTCTTCATGTTGAAGTTGTTTGTTGCAAGGAGTATGCTGTCCAAATCATAAACCATTAATTCCGACGCATCACCTTGCTTCATTTGCTCTTTTCATGCAGTTTCCCTCAGCAATTCCTCTGATCTGTTGGCTGTGGCCTTTGAATTAAGGACCCTTGGGATTGTCATTTTCCTAAATTTCCCTGCAATTTTACAAACAAAACAAAAACGACTGATAATAAGCGTGAGAACATGAGAAGCAACAGTGTTTCTATTGTAGTGATTGCCAAGCTTCTGAAGCCATTGCTTTACCAATGATACAAGATTCTTACGTCTCGGTTAACATGAAATCACACTTAAAACAGCCATAAACTGCACGTCTTTTATTACCTCTCCACTTGAAAAGACCACACACTGAAATGCCAGCTCCAAATAGCATGATGCCAGAAATAGTACTTAGGCTGATGATGAGTTTTGTCTTCGTAGGTACACCTGAACTGGGAAAAGAACCACAGGCAGTGCAAGATTAAACGCAAATTAATTCAACCTTTCCAACCCTTGTCCACATCCACAAGTCGAATAAATAGATCTTTGCCTTCTCTGGAGAATTGCTGAGTATCTATGAGGTTTTTACACCAAGCCATACATTCTACAGCATCGACATAAGAAAAGGCCAAGCACAAGCAGTTTCCCAGGCACCAACTTCGACATCCTTCTGCATCAGCTATGTTTGACAAATAATCAGCAGAATCAGGCAATTTCATATGTTTCATTTGCCAGAACACGTCTTTTTCCACAGTCGTCATAGCCGCTGCACGTGTGGATTTCTGACAATTCAATTCCATTTTCCGAACGCATCCTCCTGTCCAGTTTCCTCTGTTCCACTCTTCATCTGACCTGGGTTTAAACCCTTTTAAGCAACTGCATAAAGGTGAACTAAACGTGTCGCAAACTCCAAAAGGACCGCATGTTCCATAAATTTCACACCGGTTGGTTCGTGATACTTCCCAGTTTATTGACCATCCGTCGCCCCAACGAAAAGACTCTATAGATCCTTCTGAAGAGATGAAACTATATCCAAGGAAGGAGTTGTTGTAACTATTGCGGGAATAATACGTTGTTCCCTGGTCGATATTTTGCTGGAGCTCATAGCCACTCAGATATGTGTTGCTCATGGTCGGCATTCCATTAAACTTGGATTTATCCCACTGTCCGCTTCTCCAGTATGGACTTGATCTATTCCAAGCGAAAAGCTGAGGCGGTGTCTCCGATGTCACTCCAAGGATAAAGCTTCCGGGCGATGGATCATCTTCACCTTTTCAGGAAATCAAGTATTTTTTCTTTCCTGTTTTCACGTTTACTCCGATCTTCATGTTTGGAAGGAGAGTGTCGGTTGGCTCATCAAAGCTTTCCCCCATTTCATTTGCATTCCCGTCCTGAAGAACAAGGTTTCCAAAGTCTGAAAGCACTGCTGCAGAATAATTAGACTTCGCCATGACATTTGTAGACCAGACAGTATTTTGTTGCCCATCAAGAAGCTTCAGATTTCCACCTCCGCTAATTATCAAACTCGCAGATTGATCTTTGTGTCCAAGTGGCTTGTCCCTGTTGGCCACCCAGACAACTTTGGAGAAAGTCGTGTTCTTGCACCATATTCCTACGTACTGCTTTTCTGATCCATTAGGCGCAAAGAACCCGAGCTCGAAGATTTTACTAGGAGAGACAAGGGTTTGATTCTGAATGAGTGGCCTTGATGCAGTTATATTGTAAATTGTGCTGCTTTGAAGTGCTTGAAATAGCGAGCAGACGAGCAAAGAATACACAAATACACAATCATAAGAACAACGATGAACAAATTCAAGAAGCATTTGTGAAAATTGCCCTGGGAAATTTCACCTGTTATAGGCAGATCGAAAAGGATAAAAATGGGATTACTGTGAGCCAAGCTTACAGTGCTTAGATCCTTTGTGTAAGTGCACTCACAAAAAGCCAATATTCCTTCGGGATAGTGGTATTTAATGACCAGAAGAGTTTCGTTTGGCAATAGTAAAATGGTTTGAGTGGGAACTGGGGCTCCCAACAGCAATCATTTTTCAAAGTATAGCCTCCATGACCCGCTAAGGTTGGGCTTTTCTTCTCCATTTCTCCAAAGTTGACGCGGTTTCATAGGTAATATTTAGATCTTACTGAACCAATAGAAGTATTTGTGGCTTCTTTTCCTTTTTCCTTATAAATGGCAGGATATTGAGACATTCAGGATTTAGGAGATTGAATTCATCTGCTGAATTTGAATGTATCCATTCTTCCTGTTGTATACAAGAATAGGGTGATGACTAGCTATATGACATGTAAAAAGGTATCTCGAGTTTGAACTCATTGAATAATATTTAGTCTAAATAAATTAGATTGGCCGACCTCGTGATTCTGTGGGACTTCTCCTTCAGTCTAGCTACTCACGATTGCATTTTTGTTCAGCTGCAATTATAAAAAGAAGAAGATTGCGTATGGATTTCATTTTGCATCCGTTTCTTGCATGCGTAGGAGACAAAAAAAGCGAGAAGAACGTGCATGTTTTATTCAACTTTGTCAAGCTGGGCCACACAATATTTGACAAAACAAAAAGGAGAACAATCATGAGTTAAGTAGAACCCACCTCAACACGCAACACGTGGCGCAATGCAGCACAACGCAACATGTGACACCGACACATAATTTTTCTAAAAATAGAAAATTTCTACACGTTATGTATTAAATATATATTTTTATATATAAATGGTGAATTATTATTTTTATGATTATTTTAATCAAATTAACTTGATTTAAATTTATAAATAAATAAATAATAAAAAGAGCCGAAAATGAATTTACATTAAAAACATTAATCCATTATTTGTTAATATCATTCATTGTTTCAATTTGACAAATTCAACTCCGCTCCAATAATCCATAAAATTTAAAGGGAAAAAAACAAGCGATCCACATTCTAGACTCTAGTGTCAAAATGTGGTGGAAGAAAAAGAGAAAAAATAAACTTCGGGAATGAATTGTGTGTCATGAGAAGTGAGAGTCGGAAGAAAAGAAAAGACTAGGTTTTTCTTGTTTTCCCATTTATTATTTTTATTATTTTTTATTTTCTTACATATTTACATTTTGACTTATCATTTATTGAAAATTTTTAAAATTGACCTGTACATGTCGGAATTCCGAACTCACAAGTCGAAATTTCCAACTCGCATGTTGGAGAATATCGAGAGAGTTAACCAGGTATCGAAAAATCCAACACACGTTGATTGAGTGTTTAAGAGTATCGAAGAGTGTCGGAAAGTGTCAACTATTTGTCGAAGTGTTCAATACGACACGAAGGTTCTTTAAGAGTGTCGGTACTTCCTAGATCATGAGAATCCTAATTGAGTCGAAAAGCAAAGCATGTGCATGGAATTCCGGATGACTTCTTTGCTTCAGCCACACAAAGCAAAAAGTGAAAGGACTTTTTGCACACTTGTAACACGAATGCATTTGACTGCCATATTCACAACGTGGCACGTGATATTCATCCTAAGCTGACAAAGCTAAAAACCCATGATGATAATTATTATAAGTTTTTAAATTTTAAATTTTAAATTTTCTTTTTCTTTTCCTTTTTTGCCTTTTTTCAAGGCCAACAAGGTTCACCGACAACCCTTGCCAGCTATGAAGGCCTCACCCAAACTAGGCAAGGGCCACCGTTGATCCTCGTTGGCCCTAAAAAAGGAAAACAAAAACAAAAACAAAAACAAAAACAAAAACAAAAACAAAATTCAAAATTAAAAAATTAAAAAATTAAAAATTAAACAATAAAAAATCCATGTCGGATGGGAAATTAATAAAAAAATCCATGTTTGATGATTTGTAGGAAATTACACTCAAATGATCGATTTGACTATAATATAGAAATTAAGTGAGCAAACAAAAAGTTATGGCACTTAATTGACTGACGTATGAAAGTTGTGACACCTGTGTTATTCTTCTCCTAAAAATTGCTAAGGACTTACACTCACAGAAAGGAAAACCATTGCTTTCCCTCGTTGCTCTGGCCTTGTCTGTATGCTTCAAGTTTTTCATGTGACATCCCGATTTTCCAATTCTATTTTCAATAAATTGAGACGGGCATTTCATTGGCACGCATATAGTTCTTTTCCTTGAGTCGGCCACTCATGTGAAAACTAGTCTATCAGGTGAAGCCGTTAAGAAATTCTAATGCATCGACTCGAGAATTTGACCAGGAAGCGACCTTTCGACCGAGCTAATCTGCAAGGGTCATTATGGCACAAATAAAAATCGATTAGAGATCGGAGATAGGTCGACTCGACAAAGGCATGTGATCGAGTGTGGGTGATTCCACCGGATCGCACAATTCTTGTCGATCGGCACTAAACCGACTTTTCTATCGATTGGGTACCTTGTGTTCGTATTTGAAACCTTGAGATTACCCCGACAACCGAAAGTCGCCAATGTTTCAAAGATGTACATTGTGGCTTGAGATGATCAACCACAGGTCAAATGCATGAAAATTTCTAAAGGCTACCCGGTAGGTTGGGCCGCGCTAGTATCGTGCCAAAGTGAAATTAACCGTGGAATTGAGATCGAATTCAGAAATTGAAAGTCTGAGTGTGTCACAAATCATTTTAGGAATGTTGACTCATCTTCGGAAAATTTTTCATGCAATCAGAGTTTTTCAGCAATTAAATCAGAAAATGGCTAATTTGGCTCGAGAAATTAGTAGGCCGGCTTTTAGTCGTACTTTTGGGACTTAAGTTGGTTTTATGGACAAGTGAAGATGTGAATTGAAGTGTGGTGATATTGGATTAATTTTATGGACTTCAATTTGGATTCAATTGGAAGAGAATTGAATGGAATAATGTGAAGAGTTTAAAAAAATTGGTATGCCCCGGCGGAAAAATAAAATGGACCCATTGGAGATGTTGTGGGAGATTTGAAGTTAGTGGAATGTGACATGATGATGTCATGGTTGGGGCAAAAGTCAATGGGGTGTTGACAAGTGTTGAATGGGCCCCAAAAGCACCTCTCACTTCAATCTTCATCTTCTTCCTTGGGACTTGGAGAAAAAGAAAAAAAGAAAATGAAATGGCCCCTTTCCTTCCTCTCTCCTTCAAACTCTCTTCCTCTCCCCGTCGCTTCCTCCATCCATCTTCTTCCTTCGCGAGACGAAAATCGTCCCGCCCGCAGCCGCTCACCCGCACAACCCTCGCCACCCACCTTTGGCCAGAGATCCGCCGCCGCCTCACGCCGTCGACCCGACCCTCCATCATCTTCATTAGCCGCGCTATTCTTGGTCCCCTCCTCCATTCTCGGAGAGCCACCGTGAGCCAGCCAAGCGAGGACGCCGCACGCCCCATGCCGGAGCGCGCCGCCCCCTCGTGTCGCCCGCCCCGCTCGCGCCCCTGCCGCCCGCACGCGCCGCCGGGCCGCCTCCCATCTCGCCCCCTTCGCGTCGTTCGTCCGATCATCCAGCCGCTCGTCTCCGCCGCCAAGGCGCCGTGAGGCCCGCCTAGCCGCCGTGAGCCACCGCCCGAGCTGCCCCTCTCCTCCTCCGCCGTTCCTCTCCGCCCAAGCCGGATCCGCCCCTCTCGGCCCCAACTAGCAGCTGGAAGAAAATGGGTATGGCAGCCCATGTTTGGCCTGTTTTGGCCGCCTTCCTAAGCTCGGATGCTCGGCCCGCCTTGAGGAAAGTCGATCCTCGCGTCGTCCTCATCGTTTTGGTCCACTCGGCTCGCTAATTCGGTGAGTTTAGCTCACTAAACCTTGATTAGATGGTTAATTATGCCCTAAGTGTGCTTAGTGTAAGTTAAGTAAGTTTAGGTGGATATTTAAGTTTATTTAATTGTGATTTAGATTAAATGTTTGTTTAATTTAAAGTGTGTTTAATTAAAGGCTAAGATAGTTTATTTAATAATAAGCCTTGATGGGACATAATAGGTTTTATTTTTGAATTATTTAATTGTTTCGAAATTCTGGAATTTATAATATTATATTATATTCCTAAATTATTAAAATATTATTATTTAAAAAAAAAACGGAAAAATTATTTTTGACCCCGATTGCTCAGAATTTCGTGCCGATCGCTGCTGTGTGTTCGGATTTTGAAATTGATGGTTGGATATTATAAATTGGGTGTGGATGACGAAAATATGGATATTATTATTTAATTAATTTTCGGAATAAATTTAATTATTTATTAAATTCCGAAAATTTCATCGGGACCTTGTTCTCTTAGAATTTCGTGCTGATCGCCGCTATGCATTTAGAATTTGAATTTGATGATTGATTGTGGCAAATGGAGTGTGATTGTGATAAATAGGGATTCTTTATAAAATCCAAGTGTGGAAATTGATGGGAGATTGGCCGTGATTGACCACCTATTAGAGGTCGTGCCTAATAGGGCCGTGATTGACCACCTATTAGAGGTCATGCCCAGTGAGGCCGTGATGGACCACCTATGAGAGGTCGTGCCTAATAGGGCCGTGATTGACCACCTATTAGAGGTCGTGCCCAGTGAGGCCGTGATGGACCGCCTATGAGAGGTCGTGCCTAATAGGGCCGTGATTGACCACCTATGAGAGGTCGTGCCTAATAGGGCCGTGATTGACCACCTATGAGAGGTCGTGCCCAGTGAGGCCGTGATGGACCACCTAATTAAAGGTCGTGCCGAGTGGGGCCGTGATTGCCACTAGTTGTTAAACCTTCCTATAGGGCCGTGATTGAGAGCAATGATTGATTTGCTAGAATGACATGTAATCGGCCAAGTCGATTGATCGCTGAGACGATCCAAGTGGTTGAATTGTTCTGATGATGTGATTGTGCCATGGTTGTTTGGTTATCATAATTGTACGTGGTTGAATTATATAAATTGTGCTAACCTGCAGATGAAGGCTAATGCGAGGTAAGTCTTCTGTGTGATGTGGCTAGGCCACCCGGGGCGTATTTTCTTTCTAATAGGGGTTTAGGGGGTTGAACTTGCTGAGACATCATCTCATCCCGGTTGTGGGATTAAAATTTCAGGTCCCTGGTGGATGGAGCGGCTAGATAGCTTTGGTTGGCCTTGAGGAGTTGTGGAGGTGAAGTCATAAAGATTGGAGAACGTGTCTGACTTGTAGGTCATAGGACAGTTCCTTTTTAAGAGCCGGTCTTTTGTAGACTTTTGGCCGTAGACCTCTATTTGTAATTCTGTTGAATTATGAAAGTGTTATGTTGTGATTTTGCTTCCTGCTTTTCTATCCCGTATTTCATTGTCAGGGGTTTTATAATATGTTCCGCTTGCGCAATAAGAAATGAATGGGTTCGGCGACACTACCTGGGAATGTCGCATTTGCATGACCATGGTAGGATGTTGGCGCGCTCGAGGTTCGGGGTGTGACATCCCCGTTTAAGTGGTATTAGAGCATGGTTTGTGTATGGAGTGATAAGGTGCGATGAGTCATAGGATAGTTAGTAGGAAAGGCTTTTAATATACTGATGCATGTGGTTGATAGTTGATTGGTAGGGTGTTTGTGGGGTCACTTAAATTCTAACCTGATGTTGGAATCGGAAAACAGGCGTCTATAAAGAGTCTGTAGGATGAGTGACCAGGAGTGGAGAACTCCTTGGAGGAGGTCGATAGGACCTATACCTTAGGGTAGGACGCTGACAAGAGTCGGTACCCGAGGTAGAGCGCAGGCTCAGTCCAGCGTGTGTGTGAGAGTACCGCCATAGGCTGGTACTGAGAGTGTAGCAGCACCGAATGATCCTAGGTTTGTCGGGATCGTTCAGGCGCTAGTGTTCCTTGGAAGCTTGTTGGGTCAGTAAGCTCGGGACCGAGCCACCGTTGTTGCCGTTGTTCTTACCGCTGCTAGTGTTGTGATTGTTGTTGTTGCCATGCCTGTTGAGGCCCAATCTGGAGTGGTGATCGAGGATCAAGTTACCATATCTGAGTCAAGGTTCAGTTTAGACAGAAATGGAAGTCGATAGGGGAGAAAGGCCGATGTCAGAAGAAAGGTGTCCTGTTTCACCTAATCGGAAGAGTAAAATTGGAAAGTCGGTGCTCAACTCGATCGATGTGTGTCGTGTCTGTAAGAAAAGACATGGATCTGTTCTGTGCTGTAAGAGGGAAAGGACTCGCTACAAGGGTCGCCAGTACAGTCTTTTGATCAAAGATTGTTTGTATAAATAGATAGAATCACAACTATTCCTAACTCCGCCGTGGATAAGATAGAACGGAGGAACTATGCTTCAGGACATTTAGTGGGGTACTTGGAACAACTCTCAGTGCAAGAAAGGGGGCATGATGTTCCTTGATGGGAGGTAGAAGACTCACCGATTGTGTGCTGAGTTTGTGGAAAGGAGGCTTGAGTCAGCCCAATGTCAGAGTAAAAAGGGGAACATGCTTTGAATGTGGTCAGCATGGCCGTCAGGTTAGGAACTATTCGTATAAGTTCAGGAGAGTTTAAGCACCGTTGCTGCAGATGGAACGCCACTAGGATGGCGAAAGGAGTACGAATGGATTGACTATGCATTAATCAAGGGAGGAATGTTTTGAGGTGTTTTATCAGAGTAGCGCAACATGATTTTGAGTGAAGGTTGTGGAGTTTTCGTTGTGGTAATAAGGTAATAGAAATGTGAATCTCTGACTATAGTTGTACTTGCGGGGGTTTGCTTAAGTATGACTTGGAAGTCATTTATAAAAGGGTTTGGCTCAAGGAGCTTTCTACTGTTTGAATCGCGGTAGTGATATAATTCAGTTTGTTCAGCTAGCGAGCGAAAGTTTTGAATCACTGAAAGTTGAAGAGGAACTTCAATCCTTGTTATTCGTCATTGAAGATGACCTGGTTATGGTTGTTGGTTACCGAATCTACATGGTAACTAAAGTGGATGTGTCAGTTGAGGGGCCGAATATGGAGATCATAATCGTGGTACAGGAGTTTTCTAAGGTATTTTCTAGAGAATTGTCAGGTTTGCAATCAGAAAGAGAAATAGAATTTGTGATTAAATTGGCACCCGGAATAGAGCCAGTCCCTAAGGCTCCTTACTGGATGGTGTTACTCGAGTTAAAAGAACTGAAGGTGCAGATACATGAATGGTTGAAGAGGTGATTCATACATTTCAATGCATAACCTTGGGGAGCACCAGTTCTGTTCATGAAGGAGAAATGTGGTTCGTTGTGGTTGTACATTGATATTCCTCAAGATCGACTGGAGGTCAGAGTATCATTAGTTGAGAATCAAGAAGAAAGACATATCGAAGTTAACATCTTGCACTCGATACAGTAGTTATGAGTCCACTGTAATGCTGTGTGGTTTAATGGACACCTTAGCTGTTTGTTTGGGTCTAATGAGCAGAATGTTTAAGGGTACTTAAATCAGTTGTAATCGTGTTCGTTGAAGTTATCCTAGTGTGTTCAAAGAGTGCTGAGGAGCACAAGAGACATTCGGGGATGGTACTTTAGACCTCGAGTACTTTTGGATTTTACAATAAGCTTAACAGATGCGAGTTTTGGATGACTCGTATTGCGTTCCTAGGTCAAGTGATTTCAGGAGAAGGAATCTCCGTAGACCCCGCCAAGATGGAAGCAGTGATTAATTGGCAAAGACCAACTACAGTAACAGAGATTAGAAGTTTTTGGGGATTAACAGGATATTACATAAGTTTTGTGGAAGGGATTTCAACGTCAGTGTTGCAGTTGATTCGATTACTGAGGAAGTAAGAAAAGTTAGTGTAGACAAATGAGTGCGAGCGTAGTTTTCAAGAGCTTAAGCAGAAGCTGACTACCGCACCTATGCTGACCATTCCATCTGGTCCTAAAAGTTATGAGATCTACGATGATGCGTCGTTTAAAGGATTTGATTGCTTGTTGATGTAGCAAGATAGGGTTGTTGCATATGCATCCCGTCAGTTGAGACCTCAGGAGTTGAATAAGAGATAGTCGCTGAATGGAACTCATTAAGGATTATGACTATGATATTTTGTATCACTCTGGAAATGTGAGCAAAGTCGCAGATGCACTGAGTCGAGAGTCCTTAGTTGCGCAGTTGGTACTCAAGGATTGGATCTTATTTGAGAAAGTTCGAAATTCGGTTTTCAAATCTAAAATAGGCCATCTTTTGAATCTTATTACTACCCTCAGAATTGAGCCGATAATTCAGATCAGAATCAAAATGCTCCAGTGGACAGATTCAGAAATTCAGAAGATTCTATAAGAGAATGCATATGAGAGAGAGGTTGACTTCCAGATTTCTAAAAACAGAATGCTAAGGTTCTGAGGACGATTGTGTGTAATTGTCGATATAGAGATTAAAGAAGAGATCTTATGGGAAGCTCATCATAGCAATTTCAGCGTTGTCCAAATAGTACGAAGATGAGTCAGAATCTACATCATCGGGATTGGTAGATCGGTATGAAGATAGATATCATCGAACAAGTTGTAAGTGTTGGATGTATCAGTAAGTGAGAATTTGGTAATGTAAACCAGGAAAGCTTTTTCAAGCACTTGAGAGAGTCATGTGTGGGAATGGAAGTATAGCATGATGGAATGTTATGACAGCTTATTAAGGAGTTGGGAAGAGTATTGATTCCTTATGGGGTTGTGGTCGATAGATGATCAAAGTCAACTCACCTTAGTGCAGCATGAAAAGATCTCGATTAGAATAGGTATACCGAAGTGTGTGTATATCATATAAATCATCTGCATGGAGTGCCAGGGATGAATTGTATTTCAAATCTAGATCAGATGTTCCAAGTTGGCAGAGCTTTCAGATGGTTCTTTCTTAAGCAGTGCATAGCAGAGAGTGCAGAATTTCAATTGTTGAGATGAAGTCAAGGAAAGAAAGATCACAGGCCAAGGTCAGTACAGTAGTCAGTGATTGCAGTTGCCGAGATCAGTGTCAGAGTTATATCAGATCTTGACAAGAGGTTCTCAGTTTCAATAGATCAATCAGATAGTTTCTTTTTAGTCAGTGTAGAGCAGAGTGTACATGACTTCAGTCGGTTGAGATGAGATCAGAGATCAGAAAAATCGCAGGTCCAGAGTTGGTTCAGAAACCAGTGATTCAGTCGCAATTATCAAGAGACAGTTTAGAGACCGCTCAGAATCGTCAGTTTAGCTTCGCAGATTTTGTAGTGAAGACTTTTGAAATTTTAAGTGGGCAAGTGTTTAGTATTGTGCATCCGAAGTGGTTTGGGCAAAAGATAGCAGTGATCTGGTAGCGTTGGTACAGAAAGAACAACCTGGGAAAGAAGATTCGATGGGACGACCGTACCCCCCACCTTTTTGTCTAAGAATTGGTAAATGTTTAAATTTCGAGGACGAAATTTTTATAAGAGGGGAAGAGTTGTGACATCCCGATTTTCCAATTCTATTTTCAATAAATTGAGACGGGCATTTCATTGGCACGCATATAGTTCTTTTCCTTGAGTCGGCCACTCATGTGAAAACTAGTCTATCGGGTGAAGCCGTTAAGAAATTCTAATGCATCAGACTCGAGAATTTGACCAGGAAGCGACCTTTCGACCGAGCTAATCTGCAAGGGTCATTACGGCACAAATAAAAATCGATTAGAGATCGGAGATAGGTCGACTCGACAAAGGCATGTGATCGAGTGTGGGTGATTCCACCGGATTGCACAATTCTTGTCGATCGGCACTGGACCGACTTTTCTATCGATTGGGTACCCTGTGTTCGTATTTGAAACCTTGAGATTACCCCGACAACCGAAAGTCACCAATGTTTCAAAGATGTACATTGTGGCTTGAGATGATCAACCACATGTCAAATGCATGAAAATTTCTAAAGGCTACCCGGTAGGTTGGGCCGCGCTAGTATCGTGCCAAAGTGAAATTAACCGTGGAATTGAGATCGAATTCAGAAATTGGAAGTCTGGGTGTGTCACAAATCATTTTAGGAATCATTGACTCATCTTTGGAAGATTTTTCATGCAATCAGAGTTTTTCAGCAATTAAATCAAAAAAATGGCTAATTTGGCTCGAGAAATTAGTAGGCCCGCTTTTGGTCGTACTTTTGGGACTTAAGTTGGTTTTATGGACAAGTGAAGATGTGAATTGAAGTGTGGTGATATTGGATTAATTTTATGGACTTCAATTGGACTCAATTAGAAGAGAATTGAATCATAATGTTCAAAGTTTAAAAAATTGGTATGCCTCGGCGGAAAAGGAAATTGGACCCATTGGAGAATTGTTGTGGGAGATTTGAAGTTAGTGGAATGTGAGGTCAGCTTATGTCATGGTTGGGGCAAAAGCAAATGGGGTGTTGACAAGTGTCGAATGCTCATTGGTCCCCAAAAAGCACCTCTCACTTCAATCTTCATCTTCTTCCTTGGGACTTGGAGAGAGAAAGGAAAAAGAAAGCAGAAACCAGCGACCGGTTTCCCTCTCTCCATTCAAACTCACCCGCTCGACGCCGCCGCTCGTTGCCGTCACCGGAGTCGTCGCACCGTCGTCGCCCGTCCGCGCCCGCTCGCCCGCACGATCGCCTAGCTCGCCACTCCACCTTTGGCCAGCCGTTGTTCGTGCGACCCCGACCCTCCATCATCTTCATTAGCCGCTATTCTTGGTCGTCTAGCTCGTCGGAGAGCCGCCGTGAGCCAGCCGAAGCCAGCTCGCCGCTGGTGCCATTTCTCCTCCGCTTGCACGACCGGCCGGCTCATGCTCGGCTCAGCTGCTGCTCGCCCGACCAGGACCCTGCAGCGTCGTCGTCCGATCGTCCAGACGCTCGTTCGTCGTCGCCAAGGCCGCCGGAGGCCCCGCCTAGCCACCGTGAGCCACTGCCCGAGCTACCGCCCTTCTCCTTCGCCGTTCCTCCGCTCGATCAAGCCCGGATCCACCCCTTCTCGGCCTCAACCAGCAGCTAGTTTTGTGGGTATGGCAGTGGGTGTTTGGCCCGTTTTGGCCGCCTTCCCGAGCCCGGATGCTCGGCCCGCCTTGAGGAAAGTCGATCCTCGCGTCGTCCCCATCGTTTTGGTCCGCTCGGCTCGCTAATCCGGTGAGTTTAGCTCACTAAACCTTGATTAGACGGTTAATGATGCCTAAGTGTGCTTAGTTTAAGTTAAGTAATCTTATGTGATTAATTTAGTTTATTTAATTGTGATTTGGATTAAGATGTTTGTTTAATTTAAAGTGTGTTTAATTAAAGGCTAAGTTTATTTAATAATAAGCCTTGATGGGACATAATAGGGTTTTATTTTGAATTATTTAATTGTTTCGAAATTCTGGAATTTATAATATTATATTATATTCCGAAATTATTAAAATATTATTATTTAAAAAAAAAAAAACGGAAAAATTATTTTTGACCCCGATTGCTCAGAATTTCGTGTCGATCGCTGCTGTGTGTTCGGATTTTGAAATTGATGGTTGGATATTATAAATTGGGTGTGGATGACGAAAATATGGATATTATTATTTAATTAATTTTCGGAATAAATTTAATTATTTATTAAATTCCGAAAATTTCATCGGGACCTTAAACTCTTAGAATTTCGTGCCGATCGCCGCTATGCATTTAGAATTTGAGTTTGATGATTGATTGTGGCAAATTGAGTGTGATTGTGATAAATAGGGATTCTTTATAAAATCCAAGTGTGAAATTGATGGGAGATTGGCCGTGATTAACCACCTATTAGAGGTCGTGCCTAATGGGCCGTGATTGAACCACCTATTGGAGGTCCGTGCCACCTATGAGAGGTGAGGCCGTGATGGACCACTTATGAGAGGTCGTGCCTAATAGGGCCGTGATTGACCACCTATTAGAGGTCGTGCCCAGTGAGGCCGTGATGGACCGCCTATGAGAGGTCGTGCCTAATAGGGCCGTGATTGACCACTTATGAGAGGTCGTGCCCAGTGAGGCCGTGATGGACCACCTAATTAAAGGTCGTGCCGAGTGGGGCCGTGATTGCCACTGGTTGTTAAACCTTCCTATAGGGTCGTGATTGAGAGCAATGATTGATTTGCTGAATTGACATGTAATCGGCCAAGTCGATTGATCGCTGAGACGATCCAAGTGGTTTAATTGTTCTGATGATGTGATTGTGCCATGGTTGTTTGGTTATCATAATTGTATGTGGTTGAATTATATAAATTGTGCTAACTTGCAGATGAAGGCTAATGCGAGGTAAGTCTTCTGGGTGATGTGGCTAGGCCACCCGGGGCGTATTTTCTTTCTAATAGGGGTTTAGGGGGTTGAACTTGCTAAGACATCATCTCATCCCGGTTGTGGGATTAAAATTTCAGGTCCCTGGTGGATGGAGCGGCTAAATAGCTTTGGTTGGCCTTGAGGAGTTGCAGAGGTGAAGTCATAAGATTGGAGAACGTGTCCGACTTGTAGGTCGTAGGACAATTCCTTTTTAAGAGCCGGTCTTTTGTAGACTTTTGGCCGTAGACCTCTGTTTGTAATTCTGTTGAATTATGAAAGTGTTATGTTGTGATTTTGCTTCCTGCTTTTCTATCTTGTATTTTATTGTCATGCATTTTATAATACATTCCGCTTGCGCAATAATAAATGAATGAGGTCGGCGACACTAGATGTGCGTGCGCCCGGAATGTCTCATTTGCATGACCATGGTGGGATGTTGGGCAGCCCTCTTGTATGGCCCAGCGAAGTTTTGCCTTCTCTGTTGAATTTGAACAAGGTAGCAAACAGAAGCCATATCTAGTTTCAATACCATATTTTGTTGAAAATGGAAATTACTTCTTCAGAGAGTGAGACAAACCAGAAAGAAAAGCATTTGCGTTACGAGATAATTACTATGAACAAACTTGTTGACTTCCCAATATGTTTTGAAGATTGACAAAACATTAAGGATTCTTCATATGAGAATCATTTTGAGGCGCTCTTACCTAACGACGAACTCTACTTATGGAAACCCAACGTCTGTATGGGCAATGGAATTATAAGAAGATTCTAATCTTGTGATTCAAGTAGCATCTTCTCATATCATTTAGGTCCAAAGGGTGGATTGGATGAATGATCCTCGGTCCAACGGTCGAAATTGAAGAGTATAAAAGGAGATCATGGTGCTAAAAGAAAACAAGATTTGAAGTCTATAATTCTAAAGTTCAAAGAGAGCCTCGACATTTTCATACTTGTCTCTCGAGTTGAAATTGTAATCTTTGAACTATTTAGAGTGACTATGTGAGATTAGAAGATACGATCACACATTCTGAGAGTACTCGCCTATAATCTCTAATAAGTGAAATCCAGCCGTAGGCTATCGAAATGAGAGAGTGGATGTTAGCTTACTATAACTATTAACTGCCCACTATAACCTGTTGTGCAATATATTCTGGCCCTTAACCTCTCTTTCATTTTGATTGATATTTTATTACACACAATAGTTCTAATCCCTTCGTAGTTTTCATCAAATGTTGTTCTTTCACAATATTGAACTTCATTGTTTTAAATTTTGCTTTAATTGTGCATAATCACACATTCATCCCCTCAAGGTGATAGTACTAGCCACCTCATAATTGGCTTATTGGAACCATTGGATGTAAATGGAAGAATTTTCTTGGTCATATTAAAGGACAATAGTTGGAACATGCATGAAGGGAAAGGTGAGCACATTAAACTGCTAATCTGCTGTCTAGGTGACAAATTGCCTCATGAGTAAGTACTCTTAAGACTGATGATAGAATGCTTACAGTGTCCCCACAACTTTGTGAGTATTTAGGAAAACTTGAGTGCCTTCAAACATCCTTGCTAGCCCAAAATTTGAAATCTTGGGATTCATTTTTTCGTCCAAGAGAATGTTGCTCACTTTCAAATCTCGATGTATGACCCTGAGGCAAGAATCGCGGTGGAGGTAGAGCAGCCCTCTTGCAATGCCTTGGATAATGTGGAAGCGGATGCCCCAGCTGAGTTTTGCCTTCTCTTTTGAATCTAAACAAGGTGGTAAACAGAAACAATATCTAGTTTCAGTACCGTATTTTGTTGAAAGCAGAAATAAGTTCTTCAGCGAGTGAGACAAACCGAAAAGAAAGGCGTCCAAGCTCTTGTTCGGCAAGTACTCATACACTAGTATCTTTTCTTCTCCTTCAGTGCAGTAACCAACAAGTCTCACCAGATTTCGGTGTTGAAGTTTGGATATCAGAAGGATCTCATTCTTGAACTCTGCAACGCCTTGGCCTGAGCTGCTCAAAAGTCTTTTCACAGCTATGTCCTTACCATCGTTCAGCTTTCCCTGTTTTCAAACGAACATAACAATCAGATCTTGGATAATCTCTGTATTTCCCTCGGCGAAGGCTTTTTCTTTACCTTATAAACAAGGCCAAACCCTCCCTGCCCAAGTTTGTTCTTCACGTCGAAGTTGTTCGTTGCAAGGAGTATGCTGTCCAAATCATAAACCATTAATTCCAACGCATCGCCTTGCTTCATTTGCTCTTTCCATGCAGTTTCCCTCAGCAATTCCTCTGATCTGTTGGCTATGGCCTTTGAATTAAGGACCCTCGGGATTGTCATCTTCCTAAATTTCCCTGCAATTTTACAAACAAAACAAGAACGACTGATAATAAGCGTGAGAACATGAGAAGCAACAGTGTTTCTATTGTAGTGATTGCCAAGCTTCGGAAGCCATTGCTTTACAAATGATACAATGTTCTTATGTCTTGGTTAACATGAAATCTCACTTAAACAGCCATGAACTGCACATCTTTTATTACCTCTCCACTTGAAAAGACCACGCACTGAAATGCCAGCTCCGAATAACACGATGCCAGAAATAGTACTTAGGCTGATGATGAGTTTTGTCTTCGTAGGTACACCTGAACTGGGAAAATACATTATAAGAACCACAGGCAGTGCAAGATTAAATGCAAATTAATTCAACCTTTCCAACCTTTATCCACATCCACAAGTCGAAGAAATAGATCTTTGCCTTCTCTAGAGAATTGCTGAGTATCTATGAGGTTTTTACACCAAGCCATACATCCTACAGTCTCCACATAAGAAAAGGCCAAGCACGAGCAGTTTCCTAGGCACCAACTTCGACATCCTTCTGCATCAGCTATGTTTGACAAATAATCAGCAGAATCAGGCAATTTGATATGTTTCATTGGCGAGAACACATCTTTTTCCACAGTCGTCATAGCTGCTGCATGTGCGGATTTCTGACAATTCAATTCCTTTTTCCTAACGCACCCTCCAGTCCAGTTTCCTCTGTTCCACTCTTCATCTGACCTGGGTTTAAACCCTTTTAAGCAGCTGCATATAGGTGAACTAAACGTATCGCAAACTCCGAAAGGACCACATGTTCCATAAATTTCACAGCGGTTAGTTCGTGATGCTTCCCAGTTTGTTGACCATCCATCCCCCAACGAACGCACCCTATAGATCCTTCCGATGAGATGAAAACATATCCCGGAGGAGTTGTTGTAATAATTGCGGAAATAATATGTCGTTCCCTGGTTGATATTTTGCAAGAGCTGATAGCCGCTCAGGTATTTGTTGCTCATGGTCGGTATTCCATTAAACTTGGATTTATCCCACTGTCCGCTTCTCCAGTATGGACTTGATCCATTCCAAGCAAAAAGCTGAGGCGGTGTCTCCGATGTCACTCCAAGGACAAAGCTTCCGGGCGATGGATCATCTTCACCTTTCCAGGAAATCAAGTATTTTTTCTTTCCTGTTTTCACATTTACTCCGATCTTCATGTTTGGCAGGAGAGTGTCGGTTGGCTCATCGAAGCTTTCCTACATTTTATTTGCATTCCCGTCTTGAAGAACAAGGTTTCCAAAGTCTAAAAGCACTGCTGCAGAATAATTAGACTTCGCCATGACATTTGTAGACCAGACAGCATTTTTTCGCCCATCTAGAAGCTTCAGATTTCCATCTCCGCCAATTATCAAACTTGCAGATTGATCTTTGTGTCCAAGTGGCTTGTCCCTGTTGGCCACCCAGACAACTTTGGAGAAAGTCGTGTTCTTGTACCATATTCCTACGTACTGCTTTTCTGATCCATTAGGCCTGAAGAACCCGAGCTCGAAGATTTTACAAGGAGAGACAAGGGTTTGGTTCTGAATGAGTGGCCTTGATGCAGTTATATTGTAAATTGTGCTGCTCTGAAGTGCTTGAAACAGCGAGCAGACGAGCAAAGAATACACAAATACACAATCATAAGAACAACGATCAACAAATTCAAGAACCATTTGTGAAAATTGCCCTGGGAAATTTCACCTGTTACAGGCAGATCGAAAAGGATAAAAATGGGATTACTGTGAACCAAGCTTACAGTGCTTAGATCCTCTGTGTAAGTGCACTCACAAAATGCCAATATTCCTTCGGGATAGTGGTATTTAATGACCAGAAGAGTTTCGTTTGGCAATAGCAAAATGGTTTGAGTGGGAACTATAGCTACCAACAGCAATCATTTTTGAAAGTACAGCCTGCGTGACCCGCTAAGGTTGGGCTTTTTCTTCTCCACTTCTGCAAAGTTGACGCGGTTTCATAGGTAATATTTAGATCTTACTGAACCAATAGAAGTATTTGTGGCTTCTTTTCCCTTTTCCTTGTAAATGACAGGATATCTAGACATTCAGGATTTAGGAGACTGACTTCATCTGCCGAACTTGAATGCATCCATTCTTCCCGTCGTATACAAGAACAGGGTGATGGCTGGCAATATCGCATGTTAAAATATATCTCGAATTTGAGTATGTTGAATAATATTTAGTCTAAATAAATTAGATTGGCCGACCTTGTGATTCTGTGGGACTTCTCCTTCAGTTTAGCCACTCATGATTGCATTTATGTTCAACCACAATTGTGAAAAGAAGAAATTGCCCATGTATTACATTTTACATTTTTTTTTTTGCTATGTAGGAGACAAATAATCATAAAATGATAATTTAAACCGGCAATAGTCTTTTATATCTTCACTTGTCTTTATAACCAAAAATGTCTTAGTGCGGCAGTCTCCTCATTACTAATCAAGGAGGCCAGCTGAGGCAAAGCACAACCTCAATCTCTTAGCAGTGATAGCCTTGGTAAACATATGTACTGGATTTCTTGCACCAAAGGTCTTCTTCAATGACAATATCTCATCATCTATCAATTAACGTATATGATGATACTTCACTTCAATGTGCTTTGCCCTTAACTGAAATGGCTCCCCTCATGTAGGCATCATGGCCAAGTGCATGGGTTGTGTTCAAGCCAAGCGGCCATAAAGGATGAATTGGTGACCGAGTCACTTGGGAATTGATGAATCTATGCCTTTCAGCAAGATGAGACCATGCTTCGGGCATGAATGAATGAGCCACATGCTATCAAGCCACGATCCAAACAAGATATTGGTGTTCTAGCGTCTAGCGGTGCAAATGTGACCTCATTCGATGAGTCCATGTGGTCCTTGAGTTCTCATGCTTGAGGAGCTATGGATGAGTCGGCTTGGTTTATTTCTAGTGTATGCAATGGCATGTGAAAGACAATAAGAATGTGTGTGTTGGTAGGCTCTATGCTGGTGCATCAAACTCCTCTCTCATTTTTTATTAGTTATTACTCCACGAGCTAACGTTATATGCAAAAAGAATGGGTTCTTGTGTTGCATGCCTATTGTGATGAACATGTGTGCCTTTGGTTGTCCCTTCCATCACAGCATCCTTTTGGATGCTCAATTGGACTAGATAGTAGGGCTCTTGTTCCATGAACGTGATCTCATTCGATTGTTCAGATGGACCACGATTGCCTACTTGTTCTCTTGGATGCGGAACCTCTTCATGGGTATGGGGTCATTGGCCCTTGTCCCTAAATTGTTAAGCATTTATCGGGTCACCGGAATGATGCTCTTGCCTTGTCTTTGACCAAGCAAAGCCCTCGGGCTTTGCGATGGATCATGCCCAGCAAACGTTGTGAAGGAATGCTACCTGGTTGATTTTGCTAGTGGTCATATGCTTGTTTCAAAGATTAACCTATGCATGTATAAGTATGAACTAATTCAAGTTGTGAAACTATGAATGGCTCATTAATTGTGACACAATCATCAGCTGGATAAAACTAGCTTGTTTCACAATAGTCTAAACTTAGCTCATGTTCCTTATTGGTGGGTGAATAATTCGATACTTGGTGAATTTTGCTTCACAATGATAGGAAGAGCTGACATCGAAGGATAAAAAAGCAACATCACTATGAACATTTGGCCACCACAATCTAGTTATCCCTGTGGTAACTTTTTTGACGCTTCTAGCTTCAAATCTTGAAGATCTAAAAGATCAATTGGCCATGTTTTTACGGTTTGTATTTGTACTGAAAATTAGAATCAAATGAACTTTTACCATTTTGGTATACACGAGATTTCTATTCTTGTTGAGCTTATATTAGGACACCTACGATATTTTTTAACAGATGTGCCATCCTAGCCAAACTCCCCACTTGATAATGTCTTTTACTCGGATCGGTTTGTGTGTGCGGACCTTAGATCTAAAAGAAGGGGCATTGCCTTGCTTCCGTTCATGGAATAAGTAAAATAACGTTAAAAGTAGTGGTATTTCACTTTTGCCGTTTCTAGCTCCCCCTACAACTCTCGAGTCATTTCACAAAGTCGGACTAGAGTCAAGCTCAACAGGCTCTTCTTTCCTCGTTGATTTTGCCAAGCTCATTCCCTTGGCTGTGATTTCACTGAATAGTAGACAGGGACAGTAGTAATCTCATTAGTCCATTCATGTGCATCACTAATTAGATGACGAGGCATTTGGTTACCTTAAGAGAGTTATAGTTACTTCATCTGTTTAACCGTGCTTGGTTGAATTTCTTCACTTTAACATTCAGAGCACTGGGTAGAAATCACATTGCATGAGCATCTGCAGGAACCATTGCAATGCTTTGTTTTAATTAAGTAGTTGGATTCCTCTTAATTGACTATTTGATGTCCGAGGAAGGCCCTTGAAGGAGCCGTTCCTAATCCGTCCCCCGACCGGCATGTGGCGACCTACTGTCGCCACAAGAGTAGCCGAGCAGTCCACAGGTAGTTGACGGGTTCGGGATTAGAATGCTAATTCAACTTGCCAATAGAATGATGAACAAAAATGATGCAAAAAGTGTAGAAGTATTCTACTTCGATCTTCAATCTGTCCAGGTGAAACTCTAATAATAAGCGATATACTGTTCGCTCAAGCGAGAGATGGCTCGGAAGCATCACTTGGAAAACAAGCTTTGTGGTTGACCCGGCAGCAAAAGAAAGACCCTCCAAAAGTTGAGGTCATAAGGGAACTCTTTCACCGGAGAACAACTGACTTCCAATTTTTCAGAAAATAGCTCTCCCATTGATCAACAACTTGCCACGACAATGCAATCAGATTGTGTTCAACCCATTGGCTATGGACAGTGTAGCAAAGCTTGTTATGGAACAATGCTTCACATGCATTTGTATTAAACTAGATCGAACGTGGCCGAGCCATGATAAATGCTAAGGTCTAATAGTATTCTAGGCACTATCATACAAAATGACGGCAGCAACTTTCAGGTGCGGTACATTAGTATTCAACCGTATCAAAAGCAAACTTCCTAGCATAACTCACCATGATGGCTACTCCCAGACACTTTCAAACCGGATGTAGGTATCTTCCGTTGCCCAGCAACTCTATTCAATTTGTGAGTGACAAAATACCAAATGATGTCTTATAGAAGAGATTAGAATCGACAGAGATTCTTCAACTGCTAGAGCCAGGATCGCACCCACGATTACTCATGCTTCTCTCCACAACTCTTACAACATCAGTTTTTCCTCTTGGAAGACGAACATTGGAGCAACTTATTTTCATTTTATGACTGATCAACAGAAGTCTACATGCATATGCTACTGGCATGAATGGACCCTTTCCTGCACAGATCGCGATTGCCGTTGGATTCCATGAAAGTGTCAATTTTAGAGGCTCTGCTCATACACTCTACATCAAATTGTGACAATCATTATTAGCAAAAATCTTTCAAGAGGAACTTACAATCCATCCATTTGGAGGACGTTTGTAGGCCCAACCCTTGCCACTACTGCAGTAAACTGTAATTTTGATTGAGGACATTGAAGTATTCTTGGGGAGAATGTTGCAGATTCCAAATGTCGCATTCTTCCTGTGGCGGCATCACACCCTTGTAGAGTTCTAGAGCATCAATTTTTCGTAAACGCTTTGATAATGATGTCAATGGCAGGTTAGCTGGTTGGAAGTCCAGAACAAGAGTAGCTATCGGTTCAAGTATAGACCTATTATGCCATCTTCAGGGAATCTTGCCATGCATAGCTTGAATTTCAAGTTGTTTGGTTCTTGTCAGCAGGCTTGTCTGACAGTAGGTTTTCTTGTGCTAGTTTGTTCCTCTTTGCGTTCTGCTGACAGCAATTTTGGCCGTTCGTTTTCATGGAACGAAAATTTTACTTCTCTACTGCTTGGAAAGGTAAAAATATGCAGTTCGGATAAATCCATTAATATTCCTATCCTTCAAAAGATTGTCAAAAGCTAAGCCACTTATCCCACTACTAAAAAGCAACTAGCTTTTGGCTCCTCAATTCTTTGGATAAGGACACTAACAGTGCCATCGTACAATGCTCATTTTGTCATTGTAACTTTCCAGGCGATCATTTAAGTGCCACGACTTCTAAAAATCGATCATTCAAGTTATATTGGCCACTTGTGTTGCCGAAAATATCACGTGCCATTGTTTTAGAATAATTAATGCGACGTGGCTTTCAAAATGAAGGGAGAAGGAATTATGGGCACCGAGGACTTAGGGAGAGAGAGAGAGAGAGAGAGAGAGTTCAAATGATGATGGTGGTGGTGGCCGAAGGAGGAGGGGCGTGGCGTTCGAGATGAAGCATTGATTTTGATTTGCAAGTGGAAACAGGTGGTTAGGTTTTGAATTGCAACCTACTTTAGTCTTGAATCCTTAAAGTGGGGCAAGAAAGGACTTCAACGGCATCTTTTAAAGGCACGACTGTTTGAAATTTTTTGACATTTAAAATGAGTGTAGTACAAAAATTATGCCATGTCCTCTTAGCAATCATGGCAAGCCTTGGCCACGCAGAAGCACTTACAAGTTGTTTTTTAGAAATAGTTTTACTAACAAAAGGACAATCTAACACGCGTAAGATATCATTAATTGGGAGGGAAAAAAATTCTCATACGGTGAAAGTTTCAAACTGATTGGAAGTAATAATGTTATAAGCTTATGCCATTCATGAGGATTGACTAGCTATTAACGGTGGCAAATTGAAGCAATTGGGCTTGTAGCCAATTGGTTCACCCATCAAATGAGTGGATAGCATCAAAATTAGATAGGATTGAAAATGATCCAATTCAAATTGGCCCATTTATATAAAATAAAAATTTAGCTACCTCTACTTCACCTGACCCGGAATTTTAGTAATTTTTCTCCTTAAATTGTTACCTTTGTAGAATGGACGGCTTCATAAATCAGCTCATTTAGTGTGACAGCTTGAGGTTGTATTATGGATGGAAGCGTAAAGTTGGTGATAAGGCAAAGGGTGAATGAGGATGCTTGAGTGACTAGCAATGCCTTTGTTTCCGTGAACTGGTTCACTTCCAAGCATAGCTAGTCATTGTGGTCAGACTACACAACCGCTGGTCAGCATTGAAATGCTAGTTTGGATTAGAAAAACAGTATCGAAGTCTTTTCATATTGAAATGCTGTCGAGAATTCAAATAACAAGTTCAAACAAATATCTTGGTGATCATCCAATCTCAAGTCCATGTATAAACGCTTTCCTGTTTTCTTACCACACCTGAATATGTGCTCGAACTCTAAGCAAATTGAGCAGTTGACCAAGTCACTAGTTACTTGTAACTAGTATCTACCATCATACAAATTTACATGGCAATTCTAAGAAACTACATAAGGAGGAATTCAAATTGAAGCACTTTGAATGTTCCTGTGACGATGTTACAAGGCAAAATCAAAGGAAAGAAGCAAGACTTTAAGGTTTTGTTTACTTTGTAAAAGATGAACGATTTGGAAAAAATGATCGCTTACTTGAAATAATTAGTAAATAGAAAAGGTTCTCATTTTTTATAGCAATTTATGTCTAAAAGTTATCACAAACAATGCATCAACAACATCAAATAAACACAATAGTATCCAAATAAACTCTAAAAAGCACCTCATATATGTCAAGTTATAGAGTACAAATGTCAGGGAAACTCGCCAATAGAATCCTTCAAGATCTCCTTCATACTAGATATCTAAAACTTTCGCTCCCGTTTCATTCCTCTATTGCATGTCATACCAATGGGACAAGACAGCATGTGCCATCATAAGATGGTTTATCAAGAGAAGGAAAACACTATCCAATGCAAAATTTCACTAATTAGGTACAATAACTGTCCGCCTCCCTCCTCAATAAGATAGACAGCCCAAATGGAGCTGTATTTTCTTAATTAAAGTCCTATTTACAAAATATCATGCTCGATGAAGTTTGTTCCGCAAAACCACTTACACGACTCCATTAGCTCAGAGAGTAGCTGGAAATAGTCTGGAAGGTTGTCGTACCTGGACAAGAGGAAGGCAGTTTCTAGTTAACTAAAAGATCAACAACAAGAGTGAAAATGAGAGGTGCGAGTAAGTCAAGTCACCAAAATATTTACCAGAGACATCATGTTGCAGATTCTATATAACAATGATAACTAATGGCAGGTATTAGTCCCCCGCTAATAGACTAAGCAAACCGACAATTAAATCTATCATTAGGCAGCCATAACGGTACGGTCGATGGAACGTAATCAGAATAAAGTAACGCGCGTCTTTTTCCCTTAATTTCCGTGGTCTCAAAGCTAACATGTTGAATAAAACAGTAATTGCGATGAAGGGAACTTCGATCCAACTCATTGGTACCCTACAAATTAGAGCAATGAAAAACGTTCCCTTTTTCTTTTTTGTCCGTTTTAGCTCTTAAATAGATGTTCTCTAACCTATTGTTTCCACAGAAATCTTAGTGAATGTGTTCTACTCACATGCACTACGCATAGACTCCTCTCCTATAGCATGGATTCTCCTTTCAAACAACCTTATTCTTTCTTTCATCAGCAAAAATACAGATAAAAATAAAGGAGCACACGACTATTTTGTTTTGTGATACATCATTTGGCACGTAATATTCAATTCCAAGTTCCCAATCCCCACATTAGCTCCCCTTATTCTTTGTCCATATTTTCAAATTAATTAGATCACAAAACCACTTTAGTAGCTCTCCTTGAATTCTCCTTGAATTCCCAAAAGTTATCTAGTCCACAAAAAGAGAGGATCCCACCATCCCTCGCATCAGTTGAACAGATCTTCTTCCTCTAAAAAGAGCTATCCTCAAGCAGTATATTTATGCCGTGGAAAAAAGTTTCTTTTACTTCACATCTAACCAGGTTATTAATTAAAGGCCTATCTACAAAACACGAAACACGAAAGAACTAGCTACTTTTCATGAGATACTTACCCCATATCTTGGCAGTTCTCTAATACCACGAAAAAGTTGGTGCTCTATGAAGGTCCTTGACATGCCGTTTATATGGTGTAATTGCTCGACCTCTTTGGTACATAAATTGTAACAACCAAGAGTCGTAGTCTCACTACCCACTTCCACCAAAACTTGATCACCATCCTGGGAGTAAGCCAATGCCCGGACAGGTCGGAAACTCCACCAGTGGTCACGTAGCGAGAACAACACATCCCATGTTTGGTTCAATCCATATTCTCTCATAATCCACACATCGACAACCCCTGGCTCACGATAAACGGTAAGGCAAAGATGCTCTTCCAGGACGGCCAAATCCATGCGAAGCCTATTGTTTATAACATTAGGCTGGTCCACCTCCACAAAACTCTCAGTACGAATATCAAAAGCCACCAACACTTTTGCCGAATTTCGCACCCACTCACGTCTCATTATCCAGTGCAAACGGCCACGCAGGTAAACCCCCATTCTGCCCGGCTCAACCAGAAAGTATGGCATCCCTTGAAGCCGCCTCCACACGTTAGCTTCCGATTTATAGATGCTAACTTCAGATACAATTGGCCTTCGCAAGGTCTGAACCACCCTCAACAACACAAACTCAGCATTGAGTTCGTCATACCCAAATCCATAAACAGAGAGACCCAATCCATGGAGTATCTCAGCATCTGGTGGCAAGACGCTATGGCGATCAGAGATCGGATCCCATATAGCAACCTTACGGTCGGCCACATTAGCAATGCAAAGGGTAGAACGGCAAGACCCTAGCAACCTGACATATCTCCACTGTCGAGGATACTGTCTCTCTACCTCGTCTGTCAGGGAACCCTGATCTATATGGCAGAGGCTCAGGCGATGCTCACGAAAGAAGCCGAGGGTCCACGCCATGAAGAGATGGCTGTCTATAAAGGGACGATACGCACCTGCACCTGCACCTGCTCCGGCGATCAAGTCCAATATCTCGGCCTGATGAAGCGCTGCGGAGGCTGGCGGTTCCTCCTGCTGGTGCGGGAACGGACCCTCACCACGTGCGAGTGAATCGGGCGATCGATGGGCTCTCCCCTTGTGGAAAGCCTCGCCTCCTCCGAGCTCGATTTTGGCACGTCGATTCACGTGATCTGTAAGGAAAAGATTCGATTTGAGAGAATCATCGGGGAAGAGGATTACTAGTGCGAGTTGATTTTTTTAGGAAACTTTGATACACAATTTGATTTTTTTTTTTTTGGATTTTTTCAAAACAAGCAATTTCCAAATATAAGCATTATATCCAATATTCATCAAATAAATTATTAAAATAATTGAAAAAATAATCCATTGTCTCATGAACTAAATTAACAATTATTCTAACCCTAAACATCACAACAGTCAAGAAAAATCAAAATAATTAAAAATTGATCCAACATCTCATGGATCAAATTAATAATTTTAATGATTTTAAAGTCAAAATATCATCAAAATCAACATAATTAAAAAATAATCCAAAATCTAACGAATCAAATTAGCAATTAAAGTGATTTTTTGCCAATAATATCCTATTGGATAATGCCTAAAGTCTCAATGAAAACACTATTAACATCGAATATTTCAATTTAGGCAATAATATCAAGATGAAATTTAGTTCAAGAAAATTACCCTGTTTGGATTTTTTATTTCCAAAACCGGACCGGCGCAAAGAATTCACGATCAACGGCTGATGATGAGACGGTTTGCGGTGTGGGCGAGTCCACGAAGCTGGAGCTTGCAACTAATGGTCACCAAGGAACAGCACGTGTCTTTAAAAAAAAAAAAAAAACAATGCCCTCACTCTCGTGAACCGGTTCACTTCCAAGCATTAGCCAATCACGGTGGTCGGAGTACAACCGCTAACCAACATCAAAATGCTAGTTCGAATTAACGAAAACAGCATTAAAGTCTTTTTATATTGAAATGCTATCGAGAATCCTAAAAACTTGATAGTCTTTTAATCTCATATCCATGTATGTACGCTTTCCTGTTTGCTTGCCACACCTGCATGCATGCTTGAACTCGAGCAAAATTGAACAATCGACAAAGTAACTAAAATAACTTCTACCATCATACAAACTTTACGTGGCAAATCTTGAGAAACTACATATGGAGGAATCCGTGGATTGAAGCACTTCAGATGTTCCTGAACGCCAATACCTTGATCCGCACATGAACCGAAGTAGCGACTTCACTGGCAATCCTTACAATTCGAGACGAACCGAAGAAGATGGAGAGGAAAACAAGAAAAGTGGACGGCCTCAGCTCCAATAAAAAGGGCCAAGCCCAAGCATGACAGAAACGGAAAGAAAAAAAGGAGAAGGGAAAAAGGGGAGGGGTGCATGCCACACGACCAGAGCATCAATGACGTTTCGATCTAGGAATCTGGACCGAGAAAATACAAAAGCGACACACCCCGGACAGGAGGATCAATGACGTCTCAGTCTAGGAATTTGGACCGAGAAAATGCAAAGGTGGGGCAGATCAGATCGGACAAAAGTGCCCCACATGTACCATGCACGGAGCCGATTTCCAGGGGAAAAAGTGTATGATGACGGGACTCTGGACGACTATAAAAGACCGTCAACGCAATTCGACCTGCAGTGAAAGTCATGATAATAAGTCAACTACAAGTCTTCTGGTGCAGCTCCTCTGTTCAATCGCAACGGATAGGAAGACGCGAAAGGCTAAAGAACCCTATCTTGTCCACAAGAGAAGGAACTGTAATTTCATCGTTCTTAGGGGTGAGCAGCGGTCTAGGGTCGACCTTGGACCGACCCTAAGCCGGCCCAACCCTGCCGGTCCTGGTCCGGTTCTCAAGGGGACTGGGTCGGTCCTTGGTCCTGAAATTCCAGGACCAACACTGTGGGGATTGGTCCTCGGTCCTAAGAGTTTTGGGTCGGTCAAACCTTGAACCAACCCTATATATTATATTATATTATTTATAATTCTTTTATATACTCAAACCTAAGTAAAATGTCTCCGTTATATTATATTATATTAATATATTCTATCAATAACACTAATAGTAATTTCAATTTAAAACTTTTGTTGAGTATTAATTATGTATCGTTTGTTTTGTTTTCAGGTGTTTAGAAGTTTAAGTGAATTAACAAGATATGAAGTTATATATTCATGGTTTATATTAAGTATTTTGAACTTTTTATGGTTTAATTGTATTTTACTAATGAATTTTAGCTGCACTTTACTTTTCAATTTGTGTCAAATGGAGTAGTATTGTAGTTGCTACGGTGATTTGCTACATGATCAAATGCAGAAAAACGCTTTTGCATATGGTGTTATGAATATTAAAGATAGATGACTACAAGAACTTTCCATCTTGTCCCATATCTTGATAAGCGGTTAGCAGATACAAAATTTCTATTATTGTGTCATCTTAAATTTGCTAAATATGTATTGATATTTATAGTTTAGTTGCACAATGCCGCGTTATTGATGGATGTGTAATTTGAATGTGTAGGTTTGTTTTTTTAGGGAGTATAAAAAATAAGACGAAAAAAATTATCGATCGGTCCCGGGTTAACCTTGGAACCGGACCGAACCCATTGGGTCGGTCCGGTCCTTGGTCCCAGGCTCAATAGGGTTGGTCATCGGTCCTAAAAATCGAGAACCGATACTGTACGGATTGGTCCTAGGGTTAGGGGGTGACCCGGACCAACCCGGACCATGCTCACCCCTAATCGTTCTCCTACATGTACGTTCAGTAAGATAGAGCAAATAAGTGGATGCAACAAGCCGGAAACTTCTGGTATCAAAGTACATTCAAACCACAACATGCATTCGGAGTACACTCCAGAGCACATCAGATTCCACTTCGCTTTGGGTGATTACAACGAAGATCTTTGATTATCCTTCCAAACGCTTGGATGAAATCCAAAACTCCACAAACAACAGTACAAGCTTATATAATTAACGTGTCAGAAGTTGACATATCCAACCCCGCTTATCACATAAATGAGGCGCTCAAGCCCCCATTCTAATAGGACCACTAAAGGGGCGAAAGAAAAAAAGATTCACTCTCGATCTTCAATCTGTCCATATGAAACTCTACTGTCCCGTGATACACTAATTGCTTAAGTGATAATGGCTTGGAAGCATTGGAAGCATCACCTGGAAAACAAGCTCCGTGATTTTCTCAGCAGCAAAAGAAAGATCCCGCAAAAGTTGAGGTTATGAGGGGACTCTTTCCTTCGAGAAGCACTAACTCTCGATTCGTCACAAAAAACTCTCCCCTTGATTAGCAACATTGCACGACATTCCTCGCTCTCGGGCAATTAGAGTGCCTCCAACCCATTGGGTATTCCTTGGAAAAGAACCGACTCCTGATTCGTCAGAAAAAGGCCCCCATTAATCAACAACACTGTGCGACATTCCTCATTCTCAGGCAACCAGAGTGCCTTCAACCCAATGGGTATGGAATGTTTAACAGAGCTTGTTACAGAACAATGCTTCGCATGGATTTGCACTGAGCTATATTGGCGTGGCCAGCCAAAGATAGATGCTTCATTCTTATAGTGTTCTAGGCACTATCATATAAATTGGCCGCAGCAACTTTCACGTGTGGTACATTGACTCTGAATTGTATTCAAAGCACACTTCCAAGCATAACATACCAAGATGGCAAAACTCAACAGTCACTTTCAAACCAGAAGTAGGAATTTTCCCTCTCCGTGTAATTCTATTCAATCTACAACTCTGACCAGATACCAGATGATGTCTCATAGAAGAGATTAGAATCGATACAAAGCTTCTTCAGCTGCTAGAGCCGGTATAATACGCCTGATTAACCATACTTCTCTCCACAGAGCTTACATGTCACCTTTTCCTCTTGGAAGACAAAAAATTGGAGCAGCTTACTTTTATTTTGGCAATTTGATCGCTAAAAGCCTGCAAAGGATATGCTAGTAGCATGAATGGAACCTTTCCTACTCTGATCGTGATCGCTCTTGGGTTCGACAAAAATGTCATTTTCAGAAGAAGGATCTGCTCATCCAATCTACATTAACTTGTGACCATCAGTATTAACTAAACCCCAAACCCTGCCAGTGCTGCAGTCAATTGTAATTTTCATAAGAGGACATTCAAGTATTCTTAGGGAGAACGTTGCAGAATCCAAATGTCACATTCCTCCTCCTCGAGCATTGATTTTTTTTATAGAGGTGTCGATGATGATGTCAAGGGCAAGCTAGCTGGTTGGAATTTCAGTTACAAGAGTAACTATCGGTTCAAGTGTAAACACCCGTCCGTATGATTCAAGATGGGCCAAGTGAGCAAGTGAGCAATAGTTCAGTGGTAGGCTGAGCTTAGACGATTACAGTAAGGGATGAATGAGTCCTGTGAAGCCTAGGCGCTGCACGGTTCACGATCTCAAGTTTCTGCCCTCTGACAAATGGTATTAGATTGAGCAGTAGAGAGAATGGTTAAGAGAGTTGGTAGTGCATACCAAGTGAATGTTGGAATCAGATGTTATCCCTATTGCCGTTGGAGAAAAGGCTTAAGTGGAGTCTTGTGCCAAGAGGACTCAATTGAGGGAGGTCATGTCCTCCTTCGACAAAAATCTCACCAAAGTGTTGCTGGCCATGGGAAAATTGAAGCGTGGGCTCAAGAACTTGAAGGAGCAGATCTACAGGGTCGACTTATTTATCTCCTTTTTATCCTTTAATTTATTGCAAGTAGCGTAGAACTTTGCACTCCCTTTTCCAAACTACACATGATCCTGTCCTAATAACAAAAAGCCAAGGACTCACCGCTTTGGTGAAAGATATTCGCAAGGATCTAAACGTGAGAAACACTCGAGTATATGATGAGAGACTATAACTAAAGCAAACTTAATCTTGATCCCATGATGTTCAGGGGCAGGACACTTAACTTAAACTTGCCTCTTGGTTATTAGAAATCGAGATTTAATTTTGTTTGCCTTTCTGACTCATTTATCTTGTCATTGTTTCCCTGAGTGCCCGTCTACCTCTGCCATATCACCCATTTGACTGTCGTTTCCTTCTGTCCATTCCGTTTCTCTCCATCGCAAGAAATAGGAGGGGTTGATTCGATGAGAAACCAATTGAGTTTCGCTGTCGGAGGAAATTTGTAGGCGATTCATACAAGAGACCGTGCGATACAGCTTTTCGAGACACGTTCGACGGTCAAAAAGGATTCTGCACTTTTCACATTGTATTCAGACCTCGGAGTCATATCACGAAACATAAGAGTCACAGCAACCACATCACACAACTCGACTGCAGTTCAGTTGCAGCACCATGTACAGAGATCGGTCATTTCATTTATCTAGATTTGAGGTACCATCGCAACGTACTCGGAAACCTTGTTTTCCACTTAGAGGTCCTAGGATCAGATCCCGGAGAGAGCCCAAAAAAGACATAGTAAATTGAAGTAATAGTGGAACTTATATTGTTGGGGGCATAGCATAAGAAAGCAAAAATACAGTACTGCAACCAGAAAAAATGAAAAGTTTCTTCTATGACAAGTTGGTAAGGCTACCCACAAATATCAACTAGCAAACAGCCACAAGTTTGGAAGTTGAATCCGCATCTAAAAGAAGTTCATAAACAAAAAGCCATTAACACTGGCATTTTTCAACACCAAGTATGGCAAATATGCATTGCAACATCAGAAAAACATGACAGTATTCTTGAGGCACTTTTTGTAATTCTTGAATTTTCATGGTTGATTTTCCTTCTACTCTTCCCCTAATTTTTCCTGCAACAGTTTCCACGCAAATCAGTGTCATCTTTTGTTCTTCTTAGTTTTAATTCCATTACAGTTTCCACACTTGTCATAGCACCATGAAAATTCAAGAATTACTAGAAGTGCCGAATACTATCCTGTTTTTCTGATGTTGCGATGCATATTTGCCATACTCGGTGTTGAAAAATGCCAGTGTTAATGGCTTTTCGTTTATGAACTTCTTTTAGATGCGGATTCAAACTTCCAAACTTGTGGCTGTTTGCCTAAGGATATTGATATTTGTGGGTAGCCTTACCAACTTGTCATGGATGGAGCTTTCCACTTTTTTTTATTGCAGTAGTGTATCTTCCCCTAATTTTTCCAGCAACGATTTCCTCGCAAATCAGTGTCATCTTTTATTCTTATCAATTTTAATTCCATCACAGTTTCCACACTTGTCATAACACCATCGTACTAGTCAGCTATAACTTTGCTCACGTTTCATTTCTCCGTGACCATGTCATACAAATGGGCCAAGACAGCATGCATCATCATAAGACGTTTTACCTAGAAAAGAAAAGCACTATCTGATGCTTAAGTACATTAGTCAAATACAACAAATGTTTGCCTCCCTCCAAAACACGACAATCTTGCTTTAGAAATTGACAACCCAAATTAAGTTATATTCTAGCAAATTCACTTATCAGAGCAATCACAGTTCACAGGGATGATTCACTCCCCTTGCACAACTATGCCTCCATTAGCTCAGGAGTCATATGTAGACAAGAGGAAGGCAGTTTCTAATTAACTAAAAGATCAACAACAAGAGTGAAAATGAGAGGTGCGAGTAAGCCAAGTCACCAAAATATTTACCAGAGACAATATTTTGCAGACACTATATAACAATGATAACTAATGGCAGGTATCAGTTCCCCGCTACTAGACCAAGCAGACCGACAATTAAATCTATCATTAAGCAGCCATAACGGTACGATGGATGGAATATGACCAGAATAGACTAACACACATCCTTTTCCCTTAAGTTCCGTAGTCTAAAACCTAACATGTTGAATGGAACATTAATTGCGATGAAGGGAACTTCATTCCTATTTATTGGTATGCTACGAATTAGAGCAATGAAAAATGTTTACTTTTTCTTTTTTGGCTGTTTTAGCTCTTAGATAGATGTTCTCTAACCTATTGTTTCCACAGAAACCTTAGTGAATGTGTTCTCCTCATAGGCATTATGCATAAACTCCCCTTCCATAACAGGGATTCTCCTTTCAAACAGCTTTATTCTTTCTTTCATCAGTAAAAATATGGATAAAAACTATGTGTTTGTGAAACATAATTTGGAATGTAATCTTCAATTCCAAGTTCCCAATTCCCACATAAGTTCCCCTTATAACTCAATCATCTCCTTCATTCTTTGTCCATATTTTCAAATTAATTAGATCGCAAAACCACATTAGTAGTCTCCTCGACTTCCCAAAAGTTATCCCGTCCACAAAAGAGAGAGGATCCCATTGTCCCTCGCATCAATTGAACAACTCTTCTTCCTCTGGAAAGAGCTGCCCTTAAGTCGGATATTCATTGTGTTCACATCAGTTTGCTCGTTCCATCCCAAAAGCCATGGAAAAAGTTTTTTTCACTTCACATTTTCACAAACATGCAAGAAGGAGGAAGCAGTTCAAGCAAAATCCACCACTATGCTAACCACGTTATTAAAGGTATGTCTATGAAGAATCTGAGATAGTCCAATGTGAAAAAAACTAGCTACTTTTCACAAAGTAATTACCCCAATATCTTGGCAGTTTGTTAATACCACAAAAAAGTTGCTGCTACAAAAGAGCTTGGCATGTCGTTCATATGGAACGGCTCCACTTGATCGGTACTTAAATTGTACCAACCAAGAGTCTTATTCTCACTGCCCACTTCCACCAAAGCTCGATGGTCATACCGGAAGTAAGCCGATAGCCAGGTCGGAAACTCCACCAGTGGTCACGTAGTGAGAACAACAGATCCCATGGTCGGTTGGATCCATATCCTCTCATAATCCACACATCAACAGCCCTGGCTCAACATAAATGGAAAGGCAAAGACGCTTTCGCAGGACAGCCAAATCGCCTATTGTCTATAACATTCGGCAGGTCCATCGGACTCTCGTTTGGTACGATTTACTTACCCATGATGAAGAACCATTCCATATTAACGGTATGCCAGGCTTCTTCAAAGCAGCAACTTGTTTCTTCATAGAGTCGCACCTCAAGCGGTCCATGATCCTCTGCCTCTTCAGCGTGGATCCCCGAGACTCTACTCTATCGATTCCCTGACGAACGTGAATGAGAAAGAGTACCCGGTGGCGATGGATCCGGTTGCTAGGATCTTGCCATCGCGTACTTTGCATTTCTAATGTGGACCACGTTGCTCTATGGAGACTGACCTAGGGCATTTTAGGCTCTTGCCAAGATGCTGAGATACCCATGGATTGGGTCTCTCTGTTTATGGATTTGGCTATGACGGACTGACTAGAGAGTACGTGTTGCTGAGGGTGTTTTAGAACTTGCGAAGGAGCATCTATAGAAAAATAGCTAATACGTGAAGGCGGCTCCACGCGTTAGCTTTTTGTCTATAGATGCTAACTGCAGATATAACTGGATTCTCCAAGGTCTGAACCAGTTTCAACAACACTTACTCTTCGTTCCTATCGTCATACCCAAATCCATAAACACAAGCAGGACCCTATCTCAGCCTCTGCAGGTGGCAAGCGCTGACAACTCCTAGTGCACAGATTCCATATAGCAACCTGGCCATCGTCCCCATTATAAATGCAAAGGAAGTCACAGCAAGACCTACCAACACGATCCATTCCCACCCGAGAGGGTTCTCAATCTCCTCAAAGTCACCGGGCGACGCAGATTGATACAGTAGAGGCGCAAGGAAAACATGGTGAAGAGGTAGACGGGCGACTTACTGAAGAAACGTTCGTCTATCGAGCAACGCCATCGTGTGGACATGCACCTGGGCCGGAGCAGCAACTCCTTTGGGACTCGTTCCGGTATATAGGTGATCAGCTCCGGCGGAAGGTCCGCCAGATCACAGGGTACTTCCATATGGCCAATCTGATCCACACAATCAAAGAAGAAGACGATGAGAAAACGCTACTCATTTCGGCAAATCAATTTGAGAGAATCATCGAAGGGGGAAAATGGGGAAAAGGGGGTGAGAGGAGAGAGAGAGAAAGGAAGGGGGAAGGGAAGGGACGTACTGGAGGAGGAGCCGTACACCGTACAGTGAGGGAAGGGACGTATCAGTCCCCGCTACTAGACCAAGCAGATCGACAATTAAATCTATCATTAAGCAGCCATAACGGTACGATGGATGGAATATGACCAGAATAGACTAACACACATCCTTTTCCCTTAATTTCCATAGTCTAAAACCTAACATGTTGAATGGAACATTAATTGCGATGAAGGGAACTTCATTCCTATTTATTGGTATGCTACGAATTAGAGCAATGAAAAATGTTTACTTTTTCTCTTTTGGCTGTTTTAGCTCTTAGATAGATGTTCTCTAACCTATTGTTTCCACAGAAACCTTAGTGAATGTGTTCTCCTCATAGGCATTATGCATAAACTCCCCTTCCATAACAGGGATTCTCCTTTTCAAACAGCTTTATTCTTTCTTTCATCAGTAAAATTATAAATAAAAACTATGTGTTTGTGAAACATAATTTGGAATGTAATCTTCAATTCCAAGTTCCCAATTCCCACATTAGTTCCCCTTATATCTCAATCATCTCCTTCATTCTTTGTCCATATTTTCAAATTAATTAGATCACAAAACTACATTAGCAGTCTCCTTGACTTCCCAAAAGTG
Organism: Eucalyptus caleyi; assembly: GCA_014182885.2. Taxonomy (NCBI): domain Eukaryota; kingdom Viridiplantae; phylum Streptophyta; class Magnoliopsida; order Myrtales; family Myrtaceae; genus Eucalyptus; species Eucalyptus caleyi. The sequence goes on from CM024470.2 coordinate 54,465,320, forward strand.
TTTTTTTTTTTTTTTTGGTAAATTAACTTCCTAAAAGTTATCCCGTCCACAAAAGAGAGAGGATCCATCGTCCCTCGCATCAATTGAACAACTCTTCTTCCTCTAGAAAGAGCTGCCCTTAAGTGGGATATTCATTGTGTTCACATCAATTTCCTCGTTCCATCCCAAAAGCCGTGGAAAATTTTTTCTTTCGCTTCACATTTTCACAAAACATTTTTCACAAACATACAAGAAGGAGAAGCAGTTCAAGCAAAATCCACTATGCTAACCAGGTTATTAAAGGTATGTCTACCAAGAATCTGAGATAGTTCAACGCAAAAAAACTAGCTACTTTTCACAAAGTACTTACCCCATATCTTGGCAGTTCATTAATACCACAAACAAGTTGCTGCTAGAAAGGAGCTTGGCATGCCGTTCATATGGAACTGCTCGGCTTGATCGGTACCTAAATTGTACCAACCGAGAGTCTTAGTCTCACTGCCCACTTCCACCAAAACCTGATGGTCATACTGGAAGTAAGCCAATGGCCGGACAGATCGGAAACCCCACCAGTGGTCACGTAGCGAGAACAACACATCCCATGGTCGGTTGGATCCATATCATCTCATAATCCACACATCAACAGCCTTGGCTCAACATAAATGGAAAGGAAAACATGCTTAGGACGACCAAATCCATGTGAAGCCTATTGTCTATAACATTCGGCAGGTCCACCTCCGCCAAACTCTTAGTACGAATATCAAAAGCCACCAACACTTTTGCCAAATCTTGCACCACTCCCAGAACTGTCGTCAAGTTTTGCTATCAGACTCTCATTTGGTACGATTTGCTTACCCATGATGAAGAGCCATTTAATAGCATGCCAGGCTTCTTCGAAGCAGCGACTTGTTTCTTCATAGAGTCGCACCTCAAGCGGTTCATGATCCTCTGCCTCTTCAGTGTGGATCCCCCGAGACTCTACTCTATCGATTCCCTAACGGACGAGAAAGAGTGGTGGCCATGAATACGGTTGCTAGGTTCTTGACGACCACATTGCTCTATGGAGTTCAACCAGACTCCGACCCTGGGCATTTTAGGCTCTTGCCACCTGCAGATGCTGAGATGCCCTGTGGATTGGGTCTTTTTGTTTATGGATTTGAGTATGATGGATTGACTAGAGAGTACGTGTTGCTAAGAGTGTTTCAGACCTTGCGAAGCCCAATTGTATCTGAAGTTAGCATCTATAGAGAAATAGCTAACACATAGAGGTGGCTTCAGGGGATGTCATATTTTCTGGTTGACCCAAGCAGAGTGGGGTTCTCCACTGGATAATGAGACGCGAGTTACCCCATCCATTAAGTAGTCACGTATCCTGAACAAACTCTCCCATGATTCTTCTGATCCATATCCACTGATAATCCACGCACAGACGCCCCATTCTTGCTCACAATGAGTAATAAAGCAAAGATGCCCTCCCAGGACAGTCAAGCTGGTGTGCCTCCACGGAGTTTTCGAATATCAAAAGCCACTAGCACTTTTGCCAAATTCTGCATCAGGTCATGTCTCATTATCTAGTGCAGATGGCCGCCCAGGAAAACCCCCCATTGTGCGCGGATCAACCAGAGAGTATGGCAGTATCCTGAAGCTACCTCCACGCGTTAGCTCTTTGTCTATAAATGCTAACTGCAGATACAACTGGATTCTCCAAGGTTTGAACCAGCTTCAACAACACGTACTCTTTGCTCCTATCGTCATACCCAAATCCATAAATGCAAGCAGGGGACCCAATCTATGAGCTATCCCAGCCTCTGCAGGTGGCGAGTGCTGACAACTCCTAGTGAACGGATTCCATATAGTAACCTGGCCGCCGTCCTCATTATAAATACAAAGGAAGCCATGGCAAGACCCTAGCAACACGATCCATTCCCACCCGAGAGGGTTCTCAATCTCCTCAAAGTCACCCGGGCGACGCAGATTGATACAGTAGAGGCTTGAGGAAAACATGGCGAAGAGGTAGACAGGGCGACTTACTGAAGAAACGTTTGTCTATCAAGCAACGCCACCGTGTGGACACGCACCTGGGCCGGAGCAGCGACTCCTTCGGGACTCGTTCCAGTATATCGGTGATCAGCTCTAGTGGAAGGTCCGCCAGCTCACGGGGTACTTCCATATGGCCAATCTGATCCACACAATCAAAGAAGAAGACCATGAGAAAACACTACTCATTCCGACAAATCGATTTGAGAGAATCATCGAAGGGGGGAAATGGGGAAATGGGGGCCGTGGTTTTTTGCTTTTGAATATTTTCTGCTTCCCGCCTCTCAAATCGGGTCGGGCTCCTGGATCGGATTCTCGACCCGGAAATGATCTCGAGATTTCCCCATGTCTAATCTGTAGCGTTAGTGCATTCTCGAAAGAGGTCAAACCATGCCGCAAGCGAACTTATGGTCGCGTTTGTATTCCAAGCATTTGTCACCTTGTGCGAAGAGAAGAGGCTTTCTAAATTCGTGATGGGTTCAAGCGCGCATTGATGGATTGGGGGTTTCCGATCGAATGTTCCATGACAAAGTGTGAGATTCTCGTGGTAAATTCTTTTATCCTAATGTCGGACGTATTCCCTAAATTTTTAATATGTTTAATATAATCCTTAAAATTTAATTCAATATACAATGTGAGCCTTGAAATTTTTGTGTATATTCAATTGGATCATTGAACTTACAGAAAATATTCCATGTCGTTCTTCCGCTAATTTAAAATCAAAGACAACCATTGGATAGTTCACGTAATTTATGAACTATGTCATGACCTACCCTCGGGAGAGAGAGTAGGTTTAGAAGTATTGCTTAAAGGTGGACCAAAGCCCATGGCGAAGCGCAAACTCTCCCAAGCCCATACCTCGAGTGACATTAAGGTGTTTTTTAAAAATTTGCAATGAGGAGTCGCCACTAACCCATTGAGGTTGGCTAAAAACAACTGAGGCGAGAGTATGCCACACTTCCTACGCAACCAAAGAATCTAGGTCAAAAACTTGATTACACTAATTGATCAATTAGTACCCTTTCGGTACCTAATCTTATTCATTTTAAAAAAAATATATTTTTGTCAGCCAGTTTGGATTGATTTTATACCTATCCACTAACATGTGAGGTGATTATGTAAGTGCGCAATTATCAAAATAACAATCAGCAACTAAAAGAAGCATTAAATAAATTGCAAGAAAAAATAAGTACCTAGCATTAAGAGATAAATAAATGACAATCTTAATTAGGCTAAGGGGGATACCATAATCATCTCATCGTAAGCGTACACTCAAGGGCAATTGTATCCAAGGGTATTTAAGACCCTAAGATAAAGTCGTAAGGGCTTGTTCACTTTTATGCACAATCTTAGGCCGATGATTTTCCCACACCTTTTAAGAAAAAACTGTTCAAAAACTTTTTTTATTTAAATAAAAATAAAAAAATTCGAAACTTTTTTTTAAAATATATATTTTTTGCAATTTTTTTTTTTTATTCCGAAAATAGTAACTCGGGCCGGGCCCTCGGGCCGAGCCCTCGGCCCGATTCAAATGTGGGTCGGATAAGGATTCACGAGTTTGGGCCATGAACACTAAAAGCCAAATTGAAGAAGTGGGTTCGATGACTTAAACCCATTCGGAAAAGGGCCAAGATCAAGCCCAAATTTATCTAAGGAAAACACTTAAGCCCACTTACACTAAGATCACTTTAAAACAACTTCCAGCATGTCCTAAATAAGCCCAGCTTCGAAATTAGCCCACTTACTTGACATATCCACAAACTCCTTAGGCACGAAAATAACCTTAAAAACCCAATAAACTAACCTAAGCCCAACAACATAATTCATCCCGAACCAAACACGAGACCCCCCACGTCTTGAGTCCAGGTTGGTCTCATCCCATCCCCTGAACATGAACAGCAGCTTCTCTTTCTGCGACTCCTCCTTCCCCAAGTCATATTTACCTTTTTATAGTTTTCTATTTTTTTTGTTTCGCTTTTTTCCTTTTTATTCTTTATCCTTTTTTTTTTTTTTTTTTTTTTTCACTTCATCCCTTCCCTGCACCTTCCCCTTCTGCGACTCCTCCTTCCCGAAGTCATTTTTGCCTACTTTTCTCTATTTTTTTTTCTTTTTCCTTGTTCTTTTTTTTATTTCCCCTTTGGCGTTTTTCTTCTTCCCCGACGCTTCTTCCTCAATTTGCGCCATCCTCACCGAACTAAAAACAACACCACGGCGAACCCTCATCGGTGTTTGGAGGGTCGCCAAGCTACCATTCAGCGCGGTCACTCGTTCCGACCGACAATAACCACTGTTGGACACCCATTCCGGTGACCACAAACCCATTTTTTCGGCGCGAAGAAAAAAACGTCATCGACTCGAATACGCGTGAATATTTCTCACGAACACTACGAAAACACCACGAATACGAGCAAAGCAAGCAGGACTCAGCGGGCATGGGAGCAAAAAACGAGTTGATCTTGCATTTTCGATTTTTTATTAAGGCATTTCATCGAACACATAAGACACAGTAACTAGAGAGGTTAAGCTTAGACTCGATCGGGGCTCAGGTTCAGGCCAAGATCATCACGCGATACACAAGCACTATTTTGGATCGGCTCAAGAACAAGTTTATCAACATTTAACTTGAGTTTAAACAAAAATAACAAGTCTCAGCCATAACACCAAACACAAACAAATATTTGCATAGAGCACCACAATAAGCATGCATACGCTGTATGAGGAATGAACACGAGCACAACGGAATTTCGGGCGAGGATCGAGACTGAAGCTCGTGCAAACTGGTCGACCACGAGCTCCAGCCCGACGCCCCACCCAAAAAAGGGCAGACGTTACTCGGGAATGACCTACCTGGTTCGAAGGAGAGCGCTGCGGCGGATGATGGCTCTCGGGCGGACGACTGGCGACGGCGAAGCTTCCTTCGGTCTCACTCTCTCCCTTTGGCTCGCCCTCTACTCTCTCGAGCTCTCTCCAACTCTCTGTCCTTCGCCCCTGCTCCCTTCTGAGAGTCCTCCTCCGCTCCTTTTCTTCTCTCCGCGGGCGCCCGGCCTCCTGCCGTGCCAGCTGCCCTTGCCGTCCTGATCCGCGACCACCAACTCCAGCCGATCATCCCCTGATTCGGCTGTTCCCCCTGCTCCCCTCTGCTGTTGCTGCTTTTCTTCCTTTTAAGCTCGGCCAACGACAGGCGCGCATGGCTTCTGCCACCGCCAGCCTGTCGCGGCCGCTTGATCTCCGACCCTGGATCACGCTGTCTCTGCCTTCGCGACCTCGCGATTCTCTGCCTCGCGCCTGGCTTGTACGTTTCTCCTTTCTCCTTCTTTTGCAGGAGCGTCGTTGGCGTGAGGGGAGGAAGAATACTCACGCATGGGCTGAGCTGAAATAAAAGGAGATGGGCCGGCCCAAGTGCAAAAGAGAGAAAAGGAAAAGAGATAGGTCGGCGAGCCCACGGACGAAGAAAAGCCCTCTACTCGGCCTCATTCGATTTTCTTCTCTTTTTTTTTTTTTTTAATTAGCAAATTTTTTGGAAAAATAAAATAAAATAAATATTATCTTAGTGATGCAAATATTCCTAATGCTAAAACGCGATGCAATTTAGTAAAAAAAAAAAAGAATCTTTTTTTCTTTTTTTAAAAAATCGATTTTTTATTTTTTTGTAAAATTTTTGATAAATTTTAAAACTAGTGACACAAATGCTCCTAATGTCTATATGTGATGCAATTTTAATATAAAATAAATAAATTTTTTAAGGGGTTAGAAATTAATCCATAATTTTCCAATGTAATTAATAAATACTTAAACAAATCGTCAAAATTTAGGTATCAACAACTACTATGTCAAATAACCTTACGATCACATTGAATAAATTAGAATTTTGAGAAATACGTTACAAATTAGATAAAAATTCAATGATTATCTATATCATTTCTTTAAATTTGAGGGATAGCTGCTCTGATCACCCAATCTCGCTCTTTTACTAAATTGCTAAATCATGAAAAGGTAAGGGGAAAAAAGAAATAGAATGGGATAAATTAGCTTGTAAAACAGTTGGTTATGGTTTCATAAAATTTTACATTTTATCGATTGAATGATCTCGATTCGGTTTGGTTCAATTTCATTGGGTTGACAAAAGAACAATCATTATCATGGAGAGTGTAAAGCCCCTCTGCTCAGTCCCAGCCGACGCTGCTTGCCAGGGCAAAAGAGTACAGCACCTCTAGAGGCGAAAGGTCCGAGCTCATCTTCCAACTCCACGACACGCACGAGCTGTTGAGGAGGGAAATTCAGTCGTGCTAGGAAATCATGATTCGAGCACATCGATTCAAGCGTGAGCCATCACAAATAAAAGACGAACTTGCGTCCTCATCTGTCTCATTCCTTTCAGAAGAAGCAAACCGATGCCAAGCAACGGGATTGGCAATGGCCTATGTAGAAACACCGATGATATGTCGATAAGAGATGAGCCATCGCCCATATCACGGATGATCTACGATGATGACGCATATGTCCAACCAGTGGAGCTTCCAAATGTCGGACTTCTCAGTTGCATTAAAGATCAAGATACTGTATTGAGCATGTTTTAAGGTAAATGTCAAGACAGGTAAACAAGCTTAACTCAAAATGCACTAGGCTTGTTGATCTGTCCATAATTTCATGTCCCAAAGGGGAATCCATTGGTCAATTCATAGAGTGAGAAAAGCAGATACACACCACAACATGAGTGCTAGATCCAGGATGGTACTTGACAGAACAAATATTTGCTTTCCTGTAAATGCCAAGAAGACTTGCTTCCAGTTTTATGCACCATATCTGGACCTGTTCAATTCAACAGAGTATATCCAACCTTAGAACATAACTGTGAAAGCCATGGGAGGTGAAATGAATCTAGAGCTTAATACACTTCTACATCTCCCGCCAGAAGAACTTGTGCTAACATGAAAATAAATCCCAAATATGTGAAGGGAAAGTAATTCCAACTATGAGTTCAAAACTTCACCAATTGCTCCTCAAACACATTCTCTCTTACCTTTTCATTCCCATTCAAAATTATCAGAAACAGAAACTCAATGCTTTTAACAGTGCATCCGAAGGGAAGGACTGATTGCATCATCAAAGAGTGCAAGATAATCGAAAATCGCCAAGGAACTTTTTACCCCTCAATCAGTTCAACCTAGAATTGGATTGCTGGATTACTCATGGCGAACGAAAAGAGTTCGAAGAGTAATGCATGTGGGCTTACAAGAATCCAGGAGCACTGACTGTATCTTTGACAGAAACCAAGACCCTAAATTTCACAAAGATACAGTGCAAAATAATGGAAAAGTGATGCAAAGACATTCATTATTCTTAACTATGACATCTGTAATGATTTCACTATATCATCTCTTTATCCAATAACTACACAAAACCCTAAAATTTTAGGTTGTCGCTCCCCTTTTTAGCCTTAGTTTTGTGAAGAAGTGACAGACTTCTTTATACAATCAACAATACCCTCACAATCTGCCTCAGGAAGTAGAAACCCAAGTCATCTTCAAAAGCATCCTCTGGGTTTGAATGAGGTGACTGAAGCGTCCCATGTGTCTGACATGCCTTCATCGTCATGTTATACAAGTTCTCTGACAAAGAGTAATAAGACAGGAAAAAAACCAAGTTTAGCTAATACATCATAATTGATCCTCAGTGCTCTTTAGAAGATTTAAAGCAAAAAATAGTCGGACATCCAAAACAAGAGCAAGCTCCTCTAACCTCTATTATTAATTGAAACAGACACACCATCTCACTTACAGTTTTGTTAACCCCATGAAAACTATTTACATGAAAAACAGAGTACAGCCTACAATGTGCCAGGCAAGCTCTCGAACCAGGTTATTAAAAGCCCATCTACGAAGAATCTGAGACAGTCCAATGCGAAAGAATTAGCTACTTTTCACAAAGTGTTTACCTCCTCATCTCAACGGGTTGTCCATAATCAATTGGCCGGAGCATGGGGTCGCAAACAAATTTCTGCGTCAAAGAAACCTGGCATGCCCATTATATCTAACTCCTCAACTACGTCGGTCTATAAATCACATTAAACAAGAGTCACTGCCCACTCCCACCAAAACTCGATCACCATCCTGGGAGAAAGCCAATGGCTGGACAAGCCCCAAACCCCTCGGGTAGCCAGGTATCAAGAAAATCCCATGGTCCGTTCAATCCATATTATCTCATAATCCACACATGGACACCCCCTTTCTCACCATAAATGATAAGGCAAAGATGCCATCCCAGGATAGCCAAATCTATGTGAGCGTATTATCTATAAAATCAAGCTGGTCCACCTCCACAAATTGTTAGCATGAAAATCAACAGCCACCAACACTTTTGCCGAATTCGGCGCCCACTCGCGTCTCGTTATCCAGTGCACAAATGCATGGCCGTGCACGAAAAGCCCCCTTTTGTCCGTTAAATCCAGATATTATGAGATCTTGATCTCCTGGAGCGGCATGGCGTTAGCTCCCGATCTATAGATGCTAACTTGAGATTCAAATGCCCCTTCAAGGGTCTGAATTAGCCTCACCAACACGCAATCATCATTCTCATCATCATACCCAAATCCATTAATGCAAGCAGAGGGAAACAATCCACCACCTATTTGAGTATCTTCAGGAGGCAAGAGCTCATGATCCCCAGTGAACAGATTCCACGTAGCAACGTCGTGGTTGTGTGCTCTGGAAATGCAAAGTCAGTCATGGCAAGCCCCTAGCACCTTGATCTGTTCCCACCTGAGAGGGTACTCTATCTCCACCATGTCACCCAGGGGACGCAGATCGATACAATAGAGGTTTGGGGGATCCCTGCAGAAGAGGCAGAGGTGTGGCTCCATGAAAAGATGGCTCTCTGTCAAGCGATGGCACCATTTGGACCTGCACCTGCACTGGAGCAGCGACTTCACCGGCAACCAGGTCCAGTATCTCGGTGATCGAAGGGCTCTCCACTTCCCAGGCTAGTTCCAAATGCGAAAAGAAGATGACGATGAGAAAACGCTACTCTTTTGGCAAATCAATTCCCATGATCTGGAAGGAACAGGTTCGATTTGAGAGAATCATCAGTGAAAAAGGGGAAAATGGGACAAAGGAGTATCAGTGCGAATTGAGCTCACCTTTTCTTCTTCTTCCCCTTCTCCTTCTTCTTCCTCTTGCCAGGAGAGAGAGGGAGAGAGAGAGGGAGAGAGAGAAAGTTAGGGTGAGCGATTTGAGGCATGGATAGGAAGATGGAGCAAAAATATTAGTCCACCGATGAAACTTCTGCTCCAATCTTGATGTCACCATCCAGAATATGTGTAAAGGGTCACATATGAGTAGAGCTTTTTCTGATGCACGTGTGGACACAGCACTATGATCAGATGGAAAAAGAATCGAGTGAAGTGGGATATTCGGATGCGTCCTTGCAGAGTAAAACAAAGACTGCAGGGATCACCTCTACTCCTCTAAGATAAAGTTCACGCCTTCATCCAGTCAACAAACATGTACTTAGTATTGTATTCTGCACTCAAAAGACAACTGAGATACTCCTTTTCTGATACCACAGTGGTTGCTAGCAATGGCTTGATAGTTGGCCGATTCGTTGTCTTTTCCGGATAAGAAAATGAGATTGGCAAGTGCTACACATCTCAAAACGTCCAACTAACCTGACTAATTCCACGATCTCTTATCGAAAAGAGAAGCTGAGACATCAACTAATATACTCAGCAACTCTGACGAACAAATGGAAATGATAACACACAGACAGCAATAGCAAACAACATTTGCTTTGCACCGTGTTCTACTCTCAGATATCCACACAATGTTCCCCAACAATTAACATTTGCTAGTTTGCATACTACTCTACCCCCAAGACAGTGTTAAAGATAGAAAACATACTTTGGCACGACTTCAATACCTCAGACACTCTTTTCGGACTCATAAAGAGCAAGGTCATCTGTAATTCCAGCCAGTTAGCGAAGGACTCATAAAAAGCAAGGTCATCCATAAATAAACCACAGGAAAGCGTATCTGCCACCAAATGAGATTGTTCATGCCCCAAGTGAGTGCAAATTTAAATTCCGATTCGAACAATTCCATCGCCACTCACAAAAAATGAAGGCCATTCCAGAGCATTACCTTGCATCCATTCATTCCAGAGCATTAGCCGCCAGGAACTCGCTATTCGCCTCCGACTAAGGCTCGGGACACAAATATCTGCAACAATCCCACAAAACCACGTCCACAATCAGGCCACATTCAAGACACACACACACACACACGGCAACGGCCGAGCAGACCGCGCCGAAAGAAACAGCAGACGACGCCGCAGCACTCACATGACCGACCGGAGCCCGAGCGACTGCAAGAAGCCCAAGTTGGCGCCGTCGGAGAAGCCGGACCTGAATACGCCGCGATCGACCATCGCGAAGTTGAGCCCGGGGGAAGGGGGGGCACGAACAGCTCCGTCCCGTTCGCCGGCGACAGCTTCCCGTCGACGGCCTCCGGCCGCGAAGAAGGCGTGGAGCTTCATGGGCTGTTCCCGCCGAAAAGGGGGAAATTCAAAAAACCGGAGAGGAACCGAGGAGCCCATCGCAGGTGGGAGACTTCGATTCCGGCATTAGGGATTAGGGATTTGATCGGTGATTCTTAGATTTTTTGTACATAAGTAATATAATTTAGGTTATATGAAAAACATTATATGTTGCTCTTTCGTTAATTTAAAATCAAGGACAACATCAAATATTGCCATGTAATTTAGAGACTAAATTAAATATGCACTAAAAGTCACATTGAATAGATTATAAGTTCAAGAAATACGTTGCACATTGGGTAAAAACTCATAGATTATTTGTGTCATTTTTCTTAAATTTCAGTGATAGTTGCTCTGATTATCCAACCTCACCCTTTTACTTATTTAAAAGGAAAAAAAATTGTTGAATAGGAGAAAGGGACAACGGGAAAAAGGAAAGAGAAATTGAAGAATGTAATAAGATTTTATAACAGTCGATATTGATCTCACCAAATCTTGCATTTTATTAGTTGTTTGGGTCATTTTCCTTAAATTTCATGAATAGCTGCTTTGATCACTCAACCTCGCCCTTTTACTTATCTAAAAGAAAAAAAAAAATTGTTGAATTGGAGAAATGGAAGGGGAGAAAAAAGGACAGAGAAAGGGATGGATTTGTGATAAGCTTTCAAATCAATTGGTAATAGTCTCATAGAATTTCACATTTTATCGGTTCTTTATGTCATTTTTCTTAAATTTCAAGAATAGCTACTTTGATAGTGATCCCAAAAAATCTTGCATTCTATTAGTTGATCGATTCGATCTCAAATCAGTTCAGTTCAATTTCCTTGGGTTGGCATAACATTAATCATTATCATGGAGAGAGTGTAAAATCTCTCTGCCTTAATCCCGGCCAAGCTGCTTGCCAGGGCAAAAGAGTACTACGCCTGCGGATGCGAAAGCTCCGAGCTCATCTTCCAACTCCACGACAGCGTGTGCCATGAGCTATTGATGAGGGAAATTCGACCATGCTAGTACCGCTCGGGCATCTTGAGGGCAAACCCCCGATACGCCACCCAGCCCGGCCCATAATTGAGCGTGTATCGCTTTGCTTATGATGATGATTAACTAAACATTTTTGGGAAGTAAGGAATGATTCTCCCCTCTTCAAAATAGAAGTTGGAGACTTAACATTAAAATCACTTTCCAGCATTATCTAATGCCTAACAGTTCGGCATGTTATGCAGATGCGCAACCTTCATGATTCAATCCTATTATTTTCTCTGTTAAGCCTACTATTCATAATGCAAGGATGAGTACCTTGATCGTTCCTTTACTGCTCGCGGTTGGGCTATCGTTCTTCCAACTCCGGCACAAATAAAATACGAACTTGCATCCTCATTGGGCTCATTCCTGTCAGAAGGATTAAATCGATGCCGAGCAGCAGGATTGGCGATGACCATTGTAGAAGCACTGACGATATGTCTATGTGAGATGAGCCATCACCAATATATCCGACGATCTTTGATGATGACGAATATGTCTAACCAGTGAAGCTTCCCAATGTCGGACTTCCCGTTTGCATATAAAATCAAGATGTTCTGTCTAGAGCATGTTTTAAGGTAAGTGTCAAGTCAGGTTAACAAGCTCAACTTAGACTCAAAAGTGCACCAGGCTCGTTGATCTGTCCATAATTTCTCGTCCTAAAGTGGAAAATCCATTGGTTAAATCTTAGACTGAGAAAAGCAGAAACGCACCGCAGCATGAATGCTGGATCCAGGATTGTATTTGACAGAACAAACACTTGCTCGCAAGTGAATGTTAAGAACACTTGCTTCCTGCTTTATACACCATATCTTGATCAGTTCAATTCAACAGATTAGATATGACCTTAGACCATAACTGGGATAGCCTTGGGAAGTGAGATGATTTAGAGCTTAACACATTTTCACATCTCCCGTTGCAAGTAACTGAGCTAACGAGCAAATAAATACCAAATATACGAAGGGAAATAACCAAGCTCGGAGTTAGGCTATGTGGCCCTCTTTGCTTTTGAGACCGGCGGTGATTTTCTACGGAAAGGTGTGCATGCATCCGGTTCTACACGAGTGCTCCTCCTACTCCGAGTTCTAATTATGAATTTCGGGTTTCAATCATTTTTCACTGTACAAAATGTTGGATCCAAAATTAGAAGGCAAACTAATGTAAACAAAGATGATATCCCAGTAACTATTGCCAAGTGATGTATATGAACCATAAGGAAATGGAGGGGAGGAAGTGAGCGCGGTCATCATTTACCTGAATTGGCTTCAGTTTATGTTGCACAGTCTCCTCTATGGGATGGCTAGATTTTCTTAAATGGACGGACTTGTTAGCAGAGAGATGTTTTGATTTTGGCATCATAGCTCTGCCAATTATTCTCCTCATTGAATTATTTCAGCTGATACAACCTTTTTTCTTACATATTTTCTATAGAGAAAAAAGACAAATCGCAGGATCTGCTAGCCCAAGGAGGAAGTGGTATTGATCATACCAGCACTTTTCTCTTCCAACTTGAATCAGGGCCAGTTCGCTAGGCTTTTGCTAGATGGCCGAAAAATTAGCTCAACTTAGGTAAAGTCCTGAGGAAAGCCTTCCGGTAGACAGGTGTGAAGACTTATTCAACTTGCCGATAGAATGATGAACAAAAATGAAGAAAAAAATGTTGAAGTATTCAACATTGATCTTCAGTCTGTCCATATGATACTCTAATCTTAAGTGATATACCATTCGCTTAAGCGGACGATGGCTTGGAAGCATCACTTGGAAAACAAGCTTTGTGGTTCACCCGGCAACAAATGAAAGATCCTCCAAAAGTTGAGGTCATAAGGGAACTCTTTCCTTGGAGAATAACTAACTCCCAATTTGTCAGAAGAGACTGTCCCATTGATCAGCAACTTTGCACGACATTGCAATCAGAGGGTGTTCAATCCGTTAGCTAGAGACTGTGTAGCAAAGCTTGTTATAGAACAATGCTTCACATGCATTTGTATTGAACTAGATCGAATGTGGCTGAGCCATGCTAAATGCCAAGGTTTTATAGTATTCCAGGCACTATCATACAAAATGACAGCAGCAACGTTCAGGTGCGGGACATTAGTATTCAACTGTATCAAAACCAAACTTCCTAGCATAACTCACCATGATGGCTACACTCAGCAGACACTTTCAAACTAGATGTAGGTATCCTCCGTTTCCCAGCAATTCTATTCAATATATAGGCGACCGAACAATACACCAAATGATGTCTCATAGAAGAGATAAGAATCGGAATGGAGATTCTGCAGCTGCTAGAGCTAGGATCGTACGCAAGTTTACCCATGCTTTTCTCCACAAGGCTTACGACATCACCTTTTCCTATCGGAAGACAGACACTAGAGCGGCTTATTTGCATTTTGTGACTCTGATCAATTAAAGTCTACATGCATATGCTACCTTTTGGGAGCAAGCAACAAAATTCTGATAGTTAGCTAAGAGGAAGCCTAAATCTGAACCCGTCAATATATCCAATTACATCTACCTTAACTAAAAAGCTTAGGCCAAGTAATGGGCCAACTAGGATATATTAACTGCTCTATATTCCGATATAAGATTTCTCTAATATAATTCACTCACATGTGCACCTTAACATTATTGGTATGAATGGACCCTTTCCTGCACAGATTGTGATTGCCGTCGATTTCCATAAAAGTGTCATTTTTCAAAAGAAGGCCCTGCTCTAACACTCTACCTCAACTTGTGACAATCATTATTAACAAAAATCTTTCAAGAGGGACTTACAACCCATCCATTTGGTTTAAAACCAACCCTTGTCACTACTGCAGTAAATTGTAGTTTCAATCGAGGACATCGAAGTACTCATGGGGAGAATGTTGCAGAATCCAACCGTGACATTCTTCCTCTGGCAGAATCACACCCTTGTAGAGTTCTACAGCATCAATTTTTTGTAAAGGCTTCAATAATGATGTCTCGATGGCAGGTTAGCTGGTTGGACGTCCAGAACAAGACTAGCTATCGGTTCAATTATAGACCTATCATGCCATCTTCAGGGAATCTTGCAATGCATAGCTTGAATCTCGAGTTGTTTGGTTCTTGTCAGCGGGCTTGTCTGACAGTAGGTTTTCTTACTTGTGCTAATTTGTTCTTCTTTGCGTTCTGCTGACAGCAGTTTCGGCTGTTCGTTTTCATGAAAAGAAAATTTTACTTCTCTACTGACCTGGAAAGGTAAAAATATGCAGTTCGGATAAATATTTCTGAGCCATTAATAATTTGGCCAAACCTTTCCCATTGATACTCCTGTCCTTCAAAAGATCGTCAAAAGCTAAGCCATTAATCCCACTACTAAAAAGCAACTAGCTTTTGGGTTCTTAATTCTTAAGAGGACACTAACGGTGCCATTATACGACGTTCATTTTGTTGTCGTAACTTTCCAAGCAATCATTCCACGGCTTCTAAAAATCGATCATTCAAGTGACATTGGTCACTTGTGTTGCCGAAAATATCACGTGCCATTATTTTAGAATAAATATTGTGACGTGGCGTTCCAAACGAAGGAGGAAGAATTGTGGGCACTGAGGACTTAGGGAGAGACAGAGAGGGAGTTCAAATGATGATGGTGGTGGTGGCCGAAGGAGGAGGGTAGACGGCGTGGCGTTCGAGATGAAGCATTGATTTTGATTTGCAAGTGGAAACATTTAGTCTTGAATCTTCAAATTGGGGCAAGAAAGGGCTTCAATGGCACCTTTTAAAGGCACTTAGAGTGCGCACATGACAACATTTCTGTTTCTCTATTTCTCTGTTTTTCTATTCCCCATAACATGTTTGGATCTGTTTTTCTATTCTTCGGAATAGGTTTGGAACAGAAATCCGTTTGGTAACACAATTTCTTTTTCTATTTCTGGAATAGATTTCTATTCCAGAAATAGATTTGAAGCAAAAATCAAAAGTTAAAATTTTTAACTAATCTATTTTTGAAACAGAAATGAGAAATCAAAAATTTTCTCATTATGCACTCTTGTCAGCACTCGTCGCTCACTTGCCGCCTGTGAGATGCTGAACACCTGCTGCCAGTTGCCGACCGCTAGCCACCGGCCTTGGCCACCAACCGCCGACCGCCGCCCACTGAACTTCGACCGCCCATCGCCAACCGCTGGTCGTAGGATGCCGGATGCCCACGGGTCATTGGCCGCTCATCTTCAATCATTGGATGCCGGAGGCTCACCACCAACCACCCGATGTCCATCGCTGACCATCCGCCGCTTGCCTCCGGCCGTCGGATGTCGGTCACCCGCCGCCAAACTCCTACCACTGGCCACCCACTACCGGCCTCCGGTCGTCGGACTCCTCATGTTGAACATTGGACGTTGGACTCCGGACTTCGGTCGCCCGTCGTCAGTCACCGAATGCCGAATGTCAGTCGTCGGATGTCGGACTATGGCCATCGAACGTCGATCGTTGTTGCTCCTAGAAATAGAAATTTTATTCTGTTATCAAACGAATTTTTATTTCAGAAATAAAAATTTTGAATTATTATAAAACACGTTTCTTTACTCGAAACTCATCCATAGAATAGAAATTGAGAAATCAATTTTTGGTCAGAAATTGATTTCTGTTTCAGAAATTGTCATGTGCGCCCTTAATGACCATTTGAAATTTTATGACATTAAAATGAGTATATTACAAAAATTATGGCACTATTGATGTCCTCTTGGCTCATTTTTTTCTACTGCATTTCCTTCCGTGACCAATACACAGGGCGCATGGGGAAAAACTAATTAGCAATCATGGCGAGCCCTTGGCCACGCAGAAGCACCTAGAAGTTGTTTTTAGGAGATGCTTTTAATAACAAAAGGACAGTCTAACACGCATAAGATATCATTAATTGGGAGGGAAAGAGAATCTCATACGGTGAAAGTTTAGAGTTGATTAGAAACAATAATGTCACAAGCTTATGCCATTTATGAGGATTGGCTAGCTATCAACTGAAACTTGGCAAATTGAAGCAGTTGAGCTTGTAGCCAACTAGTAGACCTATCAAATGAGTGGATCGCATCGGAATTGAATAGGGCTGAAAATGACTCAATCCAAATTGACCCTCGTTTAAATAAAATACAAATTTAGCTACCTTCACTTCACTTGACCTGGAATTTTAGTAATTTTTCTCCTTAAATCGTTACCTTTATAAAATGGACGGCTCCCTAAACCAGCTCATTTAATGTGATAGCTCGAGGGTCGTATTATGGAAGTGTAAAATTGGTGGTAAGGCAAAGGGTTAATGGTGCCGCTTGAGTGACTAGCAATGCCCTCTTTCGTGAACCGGTTCACTTCCAAGCATTAGCCAGTCACGATGGCCAGACTACAACCGCTAGTCAACATTAAATGCTAGTTTGGACCAGGAAAACAATATCGAAGTCTTTCCATATTGAAATGCTGTCGAGAATTCAAAATACAAGTTCAAATGAATATCTTGATGATCACTCAATCTCAAGTCCATGTATAAACGCATTCCTGTTTTCTTCCCACACCTAAATATATGCTTGAACTCAGATCAAATTGAGCAATTGAGCAATTGACCAAGTAAGTTACAGCTAGTGTCTATCATCACACAAACTTTACATGGCAATTCTAAGAAACTACATATGGAGGAATCCAAATTGAAGCACTTCGAATGTTGCCATGACAATTTTACAAGGCGGAATCAAAGGAAACAAGCAAGACTTTAAGGTTTCATTTATTTTGCAAAAGATGAAAGATTTGGAAAAAAAAGAGATTGTTCACTTGAAATAATTAGTCAATAGAAAAGGTTTTCATTTTTTTTTATAGCAATTTAGGTCTAAAAGTTATCGTGAACAATGCATCAACGACATCGATCGAAAGACAGTATCCAAATAAACTTCATAAAACGCCTCATATATATCAAGTTATAAAGTACAAATGTCAGGGAAACTCGCCAATAGAATCCTTTAAGATCTCCTTCATACTAGATATCTAAAACTTCCGCTCCCGTTTCATTCCTCCATTACATGTCATACCAATGGGACAAGATAGAATGTGTCATCATAGGATGGTTTATCAAGAAAAGGAAAACACTATCCAATGCAAAATTTCACTGATTAGGTACAGCAAACTGTCCGCCTCCCTCCTCAATAAGATAGACAGCCCAAATGGAGCTGTTTTAGACAGCCCAAATGGAGTTGTTTTTCCTTAAGTCCTGTTTACAAAGTATCATGCTCGATGAAGTTTGTTCAACCAAACCACTTACATGACTCCATTAGCTCAGAGAGTAGCTGGAAATAGTCTGAAAGGTTGTCATACCTGGACAAGAGAAAGGCAGTTTCTAATTAACTAAAAGATTAACAACGAGTGAAAATGAGAGGTGAGAATAAGCCAAGTCACCAAAATATTTACCAGAGACATTATGGGTGCGAATGGTAACGTTTCATTCTTTTTTTGTTCCAGGGAACAGAAACAAAAAAAAGTGTTTACATTCCGGAGAACAATTTTTGAACAAAAGAACGCGTTTGGTAACGTTTGTTCGGGAATAAAAATGAATAAAAACACGTTTGGTAAATTTTATTCTTTTTTGTTTCTTTTAATTTTTTAAACATTTTTATTTTATTTTTCATTTTTTCCTTTCTTTTTATTTTTTCTTTTTTCGGCCGGTTACCGGCCTCCGGCGACCGGCCGACGGGGCCGGCAGCCTCGCCGGGGGCCGGCGAGGCTCCGACGAGGTTGCCGACCCTCGACGGCGTTGCTAGCCCTCGACGGCCGGTCGCCGGCCATGGCCGAGGCCGGCGACAGGCGAAAGAAAAAAGAAAAAAAAAAGAAGAAGAAAAGAAGAAGAGAAGAAGAAGAGAGAGAAGAGAAAAACGTTTCTTCATTTTTGTTTCTGGAACAAGAAACAACAATTTGTTGTTTCTTTTTTTTGTTCTTATTTTGTTCCGAAAACAAAAAAACAAAAAAAGAACAGAAACGCAACCAAACGTGTTTCTATTCTTTTTTTGTTCCCGGAAACAAAATCCGTACAGAAGCGTTCCAGAAACGTTTCTTTGGAACGTTTCCATGCACACCCTATGTTGCAGATTCTATATAACCA
This sequence comes from Eucalyptus caleyi, assembly GCA_014182885.2. Classification (NCBI taxonomy): domain Eukaryota; kingdom Viridiplantae; phylum Streptophyta; class Magnoliopsida; order Myrtales; family Myrtaceae; genus Eucalyptus; species Eucalyptus caleyi. Next base: position 54,483,975 of record CM024470.2, read on the forward strand.
CAATAACTAATGGCAGGTGTCAGTTCCCCACTATTAGACTGAGCAGACCGACAATTAAATCTATCATTAAGCAGCCATAACGGTACGATGGATAGAACATAACCAAAATAAACTAACACACATCCTTTTCCCTTAATTTTGATGGTCTCAAAGCTAACATGTTGAATAAAACGGTAACTGTGATGAAGGGAACTTTGTTAAAATTCATTGGTATGCTACGAATTAGAGCAATGAAAAATGTTTTCTATTTCTTTTTCTTTTTTGGCTGTTTTAGCTCTTAAATAGATGTTCTCTAACCTATTGTTTTCACAGAAATCTAAGTGAAAGTGTTCTCCTCATATGCATTATGCATAAACTCCTCTTCTATAGCATGGATTCTCCTTCAGACAGCTTTATCTTTCTTTCATCAGCAAAAATATGGATTAAAAAAGTAATAATAAAGGAGCACACGACTGTTTTGCTTTGTGAAACATGATTTGGCACGTAATCTCCAATTCCAAGTTCCCAATTCCCACATTAGCTCCCCTTATTTCTCCATCATCTCCTCCATTCTTGTCCATATTTTCAAATTAATTAGATCACACAACCCACTTTAGTAGTCTCCTCGACTTCCCAAAAGTTGTCCCATCCACAAAATGAGAGAGGATCCCATCATCCCTGCATCAATTGAAAACCTCTTCTTCCCCTAGAAAGAGCTATCCCTTAAGTAGGATATTCATCATTTTCATATAAGTTTCCCTATTCCATCCCAAAACCGTGGAAAAAAGTTTCTTTCACTTCACATTTTCACAAACACGCGAGGGGGAGGAAGCCATTCAAGCAAAATCCACTACGCTAACCAGGTTATTAAAGGTCTGTCTACGAAGAACCTAAGACAGCCCAACACGAAAGAACTAGCTACTTTTCACAAAATACTTACCCCTCATCTTGGCAGTTCATTCATAATCGCAAACAAGTTGCTTTCGTGAAGAAATTTGGCATGCCTTCTATATGGAACCGCTCAATGTCACTGGTTTGTAAATCGTACCAAATTAAAGGACCATGGGACACATGCACCAAAACTGGACCATGGGACACATGCACCAAAACTCGACGACCATTCGGGGAGTAAGCCAATGGTTGGACAGATCCCCAAACCCATGGGTCACGTAGCGAGAACAGCAGATCCCATGGTCGGTTCAAAATATTTTCTGTCATAATCCACACATCGACAACCCGTGGGTCACCATCGACAAACCCTAGGTCAACCCCTAGCTCATTATAAATGGTAAGGCAAAGATGCTCTTCTAGGACGCCCAAATCCATGCGAAGACTATTATCTATAGCATTAGGCAGGTCCACATCCACAAAAGTCTCAGTACGAAAATCAAAAGCTACCAACACTTTCGCCGAATTTTTCGCTCGCTCACTTCTCATTATCCAGTACAGACGGTCGCGCAGGTAAAACCCCCTTCCACTTGGATAGTATGGCATCGGCTCAAGCCGCCTCCACGTGTTAGCTGTTTCTCTATAGATGCTAACTTCAGATCTAATTCGCCCAAACACGGTGTGAACCAGCCTCAACAACACGTACTCATTAAAGTTATCGTCGTACCCAAATCCATGAAAGCAAGCAAAGGGACCCAATATATCAGTATCTGCAGGTGGCAAGACCTCATGCCACCTACTGGACGGATTCCACATAATAACGCGTTGGTCCTTGAAGTTAGAAATGCAAAGTCGGCCTCGGCAAGACCCTAGCAACTTGTTATCTAACCCCTCCCAAGGGTACCCTATCTCTGACACGTCCATCGGAAAATCAATACGGTAGAGTCTCGTGAAGGGAGACCTGTCGAAGAGGCAAAGGATCATGGACCGCTTGAGGCAAGTTGCTGCTTTTAAGTAGCCCTCCATGCCGTTTATATGGATCTGCTCGAAGTCGGTATGTAAATCGTACCAAACGAGACTCCCATAGTACAGTAGCAAAACTTGACGGCCGTTCTGGGAGTAAGCTAATGGGTGGAGAAGTGCCCCATCCATGAAGCAGTCACTTATTGAGAACTTCTGTGATTCTTCTGGTCCATATCCACTGATAATCCACGCATGGACATCCCCTTTGTGCTCACAATAAGTAATAAAGCAAAGAAGCGCTCCCAAGACGTCCAAATACATTGAAAACCTATTGTCTGTAAAACTAAGCTGGTGTGCCACCATGGAGTTTTCAGTATGAATATCAAAAGCCACCAGCACTTTTGCCGAATTCTGCACCGGGTCACGTCTCATTATCCAGTGCAGATGGCCGCCCATGAAAACACCCATTGTGCGTGGATCAACTAGAGAGTATGGCAGTATCCCCTGAAGCCGCCTCCACCCGTTAGCTCTTTGTCTATAGATGCTAACTGCGGATACAATTGGATCTTCCAACATCTGAACCAGCCTCAACAACACGTACTCTTCGTTCCTATCGTCATACCCAAATCCATAAACGCAAGCAGGAAAGCCCAATCTCGGAGGATCAGGTGGCAAGCGTTTACACCACCTGGTGGACGGATTCCATATAGCAACCTCTTCGTTGTCCTTATTATAAATGCAAAGGGCGCCATGGCAAGACCCTAGCAACATGATCCGTTCCCACCCGAGAGGGTACTCAATCTCCACCAAGTCACCCGGGCGACGCAGATCGGTACAGTAGAGGCTTGAGGAATTCTCTTCCTCGGGGAAGAGGCAGAGGAGCGACTCGCTGAAGTAAAGGTCGTCTACATGGGGAACGCGCTCCATTTCCCCAGCTACTTCCGAACCTTGCCTCCTTACAGTTCGAGGCGAGCCGTGACGAAGAAGATAACGCTGAGAAAACACTACTTTATGGCGAATGTGATCCACACAATCAAAGAAGATGACGATGAGAAAACGCTACTCTTTTGGTTCGAAAACCTTACCTCCTTACAGCTCGAGACAAACTGCGCCGAAGAAGATGACGATGAGAAAAAACGCTTCTAGTTCGGCAAATCGATTCACGTGATCTGTAAGGATCAGGCTCGATTTGAGAGAATCGAAGGGAGAAAAGAGGGGAGAGAGGGGAAAGAGAAGAGAGAGGAGTGGGGAAGGGAAGGGACGTTCTGGAGAAGGAGGTGTACACTGTACAGTGAGGGGGAGGAAAGATAATTTTTCGAGGGAGGAGTTCGTGATGGCGTCGATTTCGGAATTTCAAAAGTGTCGGAATGATTTTGGGACGTCCGCGCTGACATCGGGTCGGGCTCCTGGATCGGATTCTCGACCCGGAAACAGTCGCGAGATTTCCCAATGTCTAATCTGAAGCGCATTCTCAAAAGAGGTCGGACCATGGCGCGAGCGAACCTATGACCGGGTTTGTATTCCGAGCATTTGTCACCTCGTGCGAAGAGAAGAGGCCTTCTGAATTCCCGACGCATCGATGGAGGGCCCTCGTGGTGGGCTCATACGTGCATTTATGGATTGAGGGTTTCCGACTGGACATTCCGCGGCAAAATGTGAGATTCTCGTGGTAAATTCTTTGATCCTAATGTGAGATGTATTTCTTAAATTTTTAATCTGTTTAATATAATTTTTAAAATTTAATTCAATATGTAATGTGAGTCTTGAATTTTCTGTGTATGTTCAATCGGATTGTCAAACTGTATGAAAAATGCTCCATGTCATTTTTTTGCTAATTTAAAATTAGAGACAATTTTCGGATAGTTCATGTAATTAGAAGTTCGAGAAATTCGTTGTACATTGGGTAAAAATTTAAGGATTATTTGATTACTCAACCACTTTCTTTTACTTATTCAAAAGAAAAAAAAAATTGCTAAATGGCGAAAAGGGAAAAGGGGAAAAAAGGAAAAAAAAAGGAAAGAGAATGGGATGATTTCGTAAGGAGCTTTTAAAATAATTTATAGTAATTCTACAAAATCTCGCATTTTATCAATTGGATTATCGTGAATCGGTTCCATTGAATTCTATCATGTCGACGTAAGAACAATCATTATCATGAAGACAGCGTAAAACGCCTCTGCTCGGACCCGGCCAAGGCTGCTTGCCAGGGCAAAAGGGTAACCGCGCCTGCGGATGCGAAAGCTCCAAGCTCATCTTCCAACTCCCCGACGCGCATGAGCTGTCGAGGAGGGAAATTCAGTCGTGCTAGTAAATCACGATTCGAGCGTGAATCACGCACTGGACCTAAGCATGTCCTTAAAAGGCTTTGACCACCTGGAACAGTCAGGGTAGTCCCCGGGATCCGGGGGACGAAAAAGATTCCGGCCCCATTGGCTGACCGGCCAACCCCTTCGGGGTAAGGCAGCCACGGCGGAACCCCGCGATGCCTTCCCCGGCCTCTCACTGATTGCCGGGCGTGGTACAGGGTAATGAAGCCGCCACGAGATCGCGACAAAGACTGGCTCGTGTTTCTAGGACTAGGCCCACCACGTGCTGTGTTTTTCTACGGCGGTGGATGATGCACGCATCTCGCCCGCCCAACACTTTCCAAAAAGAAGATCATGTTCCCGGAAAGAAGCGTGAATCACTAGCAACAATAGACTTCTTCGCGATGCAGGGCGGCGGTCAAGCGGGGGAGAATCCGCGACATGATGGGGCCCCATCATGCTACTGTCTGCTCTCTTCATCTTCGCGGAATCGAACTAACAGTGCACCGCGCGATCAGATTGAAAGGGCAATTTCCACGAAGTCACAAATGGAGACAACAAAGAAGGAAGTATGGCAGGCACCGTCGGACAGTCAAGCCTGTCGTTTTGGTTACGATGATGAGTAACTAAACACTTTTGGGAAGCTAGGAAAGATTCTCCTCTCTTCAAAATAGAAGTTAGAGACTTAACATTAAAATCACATTCCAGCATTATCCGATGCCTAACAGCTCAGTATAACATGCAGATGACTGAATCCTATTATTTTCTTCGTTAACCTGACCATTCAGGCCGCAGGGACGAGTACCTTGATCTTTCCTTTGACTGCCTGCGGCTGGGCTATCGTTCTTCCAATGTCGTCACAAATAAAATACGAACTTGCATCCTCATCGGTTTCATTCCCGTCAAGAAAAGCAAACCGATGCCGAGCAACAGGATTGACAATGGCCTATTACGACGAAAAACCACATAAATCGCTTCCATTCTCTTCTCATCACGAACGAGGAACATACAGAAGGAGAAAAAACGATCACAACAGGAGGACAAGACAGAGGCCGCACGAAGCTGATCCTCCTCCCGAAGGGAGATCAACGGAAATGAGAGCGGATTACCTCGGAACCAGAGCGCACGACAAGAGAGGACTGAAATTCGAAGGAGTTCGTGCGCCGAGCAGCGGTGGATTCCAGCGGGCCTGCACCCTCGATGCTGGCGCCGGCACGGCGAACACCGACGAGGAGAGAACCGATGCCATCTCTCTCTGTTAGCGCGTGCAGCTCTGCAAGTAGGCGATTGGTCCGAACGAGGCACGAACGAAAAAGCGAAACGGGACTTGTCGTCGTTGTTTAGGCTCATATTCCCTACGTGTCGTGGCCTGCCCACCCGTTTGACATTTTGAGAGGGAGGCGGCGATTTTGGATGCATGTTTTGTACTTTTCTTCTTTGGCGTACGATGAAAGAAGGCTACACGAAGTTGTTGATAACCCGTGGTCCAGGCTTGACCACCGAGCCGGGCACGCACCAGCCCGGTGGCAATGGGCCCAGCAGAAACCCATCGGTTGTCGGGCCCATGCCTAGGTCCCAAGCCCGATTAGGCGAGCCTTCAGGTGAGACTAGGGGGAAATTGTCGAGAAAGTGCTACGAATTAGAGCAATAAAAAATGTTTTCTTTTTCTTTTTCTTTTTTGGCTGTTTTAGCTCTTAAATAGATGTTCTCTAACCTATTGTTTCCACATTCGACCGAAAAAAAAAACTATTGTTTCCACAAAAACCTTAGTGAATGTGTTCTCCTATCAAACAGCTTTATTCTTTTTTCATTAGAAAAAATATGGATAAAATTTGTGAAACATAATTTAGCATGTAATCTTCAATTCGAAGTTCCCAATTCCCACAATAATTCCCCTTATTCCTCAATCATCTCCTTCCTTCGTTGTCCATATTTTCAAATTAATTAGATCACACAACCACTTTAGTATTCTCCTTGACTTCCCAAAAGTTATCTCATCCACAAAAAGAGAGGATCGCATCAATTGAACAACTCTTCTTCCTCTAGAAAGACCACATATTCATCGTGTTCACATCAGTTTCCTCATTCCATCCCAAAAGCCATGGAAAAAAGTTTCTTTCACTTCACATTTTCACAAACATACAAGAGGGAGGAAGCAATTTAATCAAAATTCACTATGCTAACCAGGTTATTAACGGTTTTTCTACAAAGAATTTGAGATAGTCCAACGCGAAAGAACTAGCTACTTTTTACGAAGTACTTACCCCTCATCTCATCAGTTCTATATAAACTACAAAGTTGCTGCTACAAAAGAACTTGGCATGCTGTTTAATTGGAACTATTCGAGTATGTAAATTGTACGAACTGAGAGTCTTAGTCTCATTGCCCACTTCCATGCAAACTCGACGACCATCCCAGAGTAAGCTAATGGCCGGATAGGTCGGAAACTCCACTAGTGGTCACGAAGCGAGAATATGGTTGGACTCGTTCCTTCAATCGACGAGCTTCATCATTGTCGTGCAGCGAGGCCATAGCTTAGTTGATGTCGTTCGTGAAGTCTTCATATGCGGTCTTTTACATCGTCGAGTCCCTCCATGAATTGGCCATGGCACTCCTTACCTTCGCAAGTTTCTCATCAAGTGCAACTATGGCATCCATTGAGACGTTCTCTTCTCTTGGTTCGGCTACGGGTCTCCTTGACTTGGACGGTCTCTCCATTCCTAATAGCTTCTTGGCAGTTGGTGCTCCTTGATCTCTTGAAATGGATCTCCGCTCTAATATCATTTGTCACGAGCCGATCGATTCGTGACCGTGCGGTGACGATCATGCCTAAGTCAAGCCTTGCTCGGATGGATCGCTCACTTGCTCACTCATCCAGATAGAGAAAGAAAAGTTCCGGAAAAGAGAAATGATCTTTTGATTACTTGGATGGATACAAATGAGGAGGAGGATATCCCTTTTATACTTGAGACCTCAGATTTCATCTGGCAGACGAGATCGTACCGCCCAACCTACCAACTACCGACACTATTGGCAAGAGAGTTCTAGACCTGAGCACAATTACCGTATCACCCGCCCTTGGAACGTTCTGGAAGCTCTCTTGCGGGAAAGCATGGCGATCTCGGGAGATCCTCCTTGAAAATGCACGGTTCTTTAGCCATAGGCACCCCTTGACCGTGACACATGCATCTCGCCCCGCTTCTCAAAAAAAGAAGAAGCGAGAATCACAAGTTGCACGGTGGACCCATTTTCCAGAAGGGCCCTTTGCCTTTCCCACAAGAGTTCCATCCGAACACGGTTCCCAACGCAGGTCTCAGCGAAATTTTGGGGATCGGGTAGGGTCGCGACCGTGCGATCGGATTGAAAGGGCAAATACCCCGAAGTCACAAATGGAGACCACAAACAAGGAAGTACTGCAGGCCCCATGGGATAGTCAAGCCTATCGCTTCGCTTACGATGATGATTGACTGAACATTTTTGGGAAGCTAGGAGCAATTTTCCTCTCATAATAATAGAAATTAGAGACTCAACATTAAAATCACATTCTAGCGTTATCTAATGCCTAACAGCTCAGCATAACATGCAGATGCGCAACCCTCATGATTGAATCCTATTATTTTCTTCGTTAACCTTACCATTCAGGCCGCAGGGACGAGTACCTCGATCTTTCCTTTGACTGCCTGCCGCTAGGCTATCGTTCTCCCAATGCCGTCACAAATAAAATACGGACTTGCGTCCTCATCGGTCTCATTCCCGTCAAGAAAAGCAAACTGATGCCGAGCAACAGGATTGACAATGGCCTGTGTAGAAACACCGATGATATATAGATAAGAGATGAGCCATCGCCCATATCTCGGATGATCTACGATGATGACGCATATGTCCAACCAGTGGAGCTTCCAATTGTCGGACTTCTCAGTTGCATTAAAGATCCAGATACTGTATTGAGCACGTTTTAAGGTAAATGTCAAGACAGGTAAACAAGCTTAGCTCAAACATGAACTGGGCTGGTTGATCTGTCCATAATTTCATGTCCCAAAGGGGAATCCATTGGTCAATTCATAGAGGGAGAAAAGCAGATACACACAGCATTGAGTGCTAGATCCAGGATGGTACTCGACAGAACAAATATTTGCTTTCCTGTAAGTGCCAAGAAGACTTGCTTCCAGTTTTATGCACTATATCTTGACCTGTTCAATTCAACAGAGTATATCAAACCTTAGAACAAAAACGTGAAAACCGTGGGAAGTGAAATGAATCTAGAACCTAATACAATTCTACATCTCCTGCCAGAAGAACTTGTGCTAACATGAAAATAAATCCCAAATATGTGAAGGGAAAGCAATTCCAACTATGAGTTCAAAACTTCACCAATTGAATTGCTCCTCAAAAACATTCTCTCTTACCTTTTCATTCGCATTCAAAATTATCAGAAACAGAAACTCAATGCTTTTAACAGATCCAAAGGGAAGGATTGATTGCATCATCGACCAGTGTGAGATAATCGAAAATCGCCAAGAAACCTTTTTACCCCTCAATCAGTTCAACCTAGAATTGGATTGCTGGATTACTCATGGTGAACGAAAAGAGTTCGAAGAGTAATGCATGTGGGCTTACAAGAATCCAGGAGCACTGACTGTATCTTTGACAGAAACGAAGACCCAGAATTTCACAAAGATACAATGTAAAATAATGGACAAGGGTTGCAAAGACATTCATTATTCTTAACTATGACATCTGTAATGATTTCACAATATCATCTCTTTATCCAATAACTATACAAAACCCTAAAATTTTAGGTTGTCGCTCCCCTTTTTAGCCTTAGTTTTGTGAAGAAGTGACAGACTTCTTTATACAATCAACAATCCCCTCACAATCTGCCTTAGGAAGTAGAAACCCAAGCCATCTTCAAAAGCATCCTCTGGGTTTGAATGAGGTGACTGAAGCGTCCCATGTGTCTGACATGCCTTCATCGTCTTATAGTGTTCAGCTCTTACAGTGTCCAGCTTCGTCATGTTATACAAGTTCTCTGACAAAGAGTAATAAGACAAAAAAAACCAAGTTTAGCTAATACATCATAATTGATCCTGAGTGCTCTTTAGAAAGATTTAATGTTAACCCCATGAAAACTATTTACATGAAAAACGTGCCAGACAAGCTCTCGAATCAAGTTATTAAAAGTCCATCTACGAAGAATCTGAGACAGTCCAATGCGAAAGAATGAACTACTTTTCACGAAGTGTTTACCTCCTCATCTCGGTGAATTGTCCATAATCAATTGGCCGGAGCATGGTGTGACATCCCGATTTTCCGATTCTATTTTCAATAAATTGAGACGGGCATTTCGTTGGCACGCATATAGTTCTTTTTCTTGAGTTGGCCACTCACGTGAAAACTAGTCTATCGGGTGAAACTGTTAAGAGTTTCTAATGCATCAGACTCAAAAATTTGACCAGGAAGCGACCTTTCGACCGAGCTAATATGCAAGGGTCATTACGGCACAATTAAAATCGATTAGAGATCGGAGATAGGTCAATTCGACAGAGGCATGTGATCAGGTGTGGGTGATTCCACCAGATCGCACAATTCTTGTCGATCGGCACTGGACCGACTTTTCTATCGATTGGGTACCCTGTGTTTGTATTTGAAACCTTGAGATTACCCCGACAATCGAAAGTCGCCAATGTTTCAAAGATGTACATTGTGGCTTGAGATAATCAACCACAGGTCGAATGCATGAAAATTTTTAAAGGCTACCCGATAGGTTGGGTCGCGTTAGTATCGTGCCAAAGTGAAATTAACTGTGGAATTGAGATCGAATTTAGAAATTGGAAGTCTGGGTGTGTCACAAATCATTTTAGGATCATTAACTCATATTCGGAAGATTTTTCATACAAGTCAAGTTTTTCAGCAAGATAATCAAAGAATGGCTAATTTGGCTTGAGAAATTAGTAAGCCCGCTTTTGGTCGTACTTTTGGGACTTAAGTTGGTTCTACGGACAAGTGAAGATGTGAATTGAAGTGTAGTGACATTGGATTAATTTTATGGACTTCAATTTGGACTCAATTGGAAGTTGATTGATTATAATTGAAGAATTTGATGCACAAGAATTGGACCCCGGCAGAAAAGTAAATTGCAACCATTAGAAAATGTTGTGGGAGGTTTGGAGATAGTGGGGTATGACATGAGATGATGTCATGGTGGTTGAGGCCAAGGGTTGAGATCTTGACACGTGGATGGTGGAGATTTGCCCGAGAAAAGGTGACCCATCACCATTATCTTCCTCCTTGAATCAAGGGACTTGTCTTGGGACTTGAGGAGGAGAGAGAGGAGCTGCCGTTCGAACCAGCCAGCCGGTCGCACGCCGCCCCTTCGCCTCTCGGCCGCTCGTCGCCACCGGTGCCGTCGCCGTCGCTGCTCGTCCGCACGGATTGCTCGCGCGCGCCTCACCGGTTAGCTCGCCGTTTGGTTGTCCACAGCCCGAGTTTCCAGCCCTCCGTCCGCCGGTTGTTGCCGTCCACCGGAGCCTCGCCGTTCGTCCATTGCCGCCGCCACTCCGCTCGACCGTGCGTGCGCTGGCCGCGCGCCTAGCCACCGCTCGTCGTCGCGCTACCTCCGCCACCTCCAACCTTCATCTGCGCAACCCCGAGCTCCATCCCCTCCGTCCAGCCGTCGTCACCGTCGCTAGGGTCGCTGGGAGTCCCGCCGAAGCTGCCGCCTCACCCGCACGAGTTGCCGCCGGTCTCCTTCGCCTATTCCGCGCCCGTCGGGCCGCCGTGCAGCCCTCCATCGGCCCCAAACAGAAGCTGGAAAAATGGGTATTCCAGCTCGGTTTTGGCCCGTTTTGGCCGCCTTCCCGAGCCCGGATGCTCGGCCCGCCTTGAGGAAAGTCGATCCTCGCGTCGTCCTCGTCATTTTGGTTCGTTCAGTTCGTTAATCCGATGAGTTTAGCTCACTAAACCTTGATTAGAGGGTCAATGATACTTTATGTGTGTTTAGTTTATGTTAAGTGTTATTAGGTGGTTTGTTTAATTTATTTAAGTGTAGATTAGATTAAGGTGTTTGATTAACTTAAATTATGTTTAATTTAAGGCTAAGTGAGTGGTTATATTAATATAAGCTTTGATGTGACATAAAGGAATTTACTTTTGATTTACTTAAATATTCCGAAATTATGAAATAATTTAATAATAATATATTATTATTCGAAATTATTAAAATATTATTATTTAATTATTTTCGGAATAAATTTAATTATTTATTAAATTTCGAAAATTTTGTCAAGACCCTAAATTATCATAATTTCGTGTCGGTCGCTGCTTGTATAGTCAGATTTTGAAATTAATGATTGGTTATTGTAAATTGAGTGTGGATCGTGAAAGATATGGATATTATTATTTAATTAATTTTTGGAATAAATTTAATTATTTAATAAATTCCGAAAATTATTTTGGGATTTATTTTCTCAGAATTTCGTGCCGATCGCTGCTATGCATTCAGAATTTGAATTTGATGAATGGATATGGTAAATTGAGTGTTGATTGTGATAAATAAGGATTTTATTCATAAAAAACCCAAATGTCGGGTTTTAATGCAAAATTGGATTTTCAATATTATATTAAATAATGGGGTTTGAAAAAGTGAGATATTGGTTTTCTGGTTTGAAATTAGCGTGCCCCCACACACGTGAGTAATTTCTGGAATATTTTTAATATGAAGAAAAATGGCCGGGATCACTATTTTAAGTGGAAGCATTGAGTGAAATATAAAGTGTCCTGGGGCCGAGTATGCTTTGGCTGTGTGATAACTAAGAGAACTCGTCCTGGGCTGTTGAGCCGGACTTGCCCCTATATGGGATGCCCACGCGGTGGTTGCGGGTCGCAATAGATTCTGGGCCCATGTTCCTTCGAGAATACTGTCGACGTACTGACGAAGCTGCGCTTCATGGGGGGAGGCGATGCTTGGCATTAGTGTCAATAGATAGCCGAACTGCAAGTAGGCTATGCCATTGTGCGGCAGTGAATAATAATTGGAATGCATGCTAAGTGCGACTGTGATTTATATGAAAGTGATGACGTTCCAATTGTTTGAATTATCATTATTACATGAGATTGTGTGATACAAATTGTGCTAACCTGCAGGAAGGAATTGAGGCGAAGTAAGTTCTCTGTGTGATGTGGCTAAGCCACCCTTGGGCGTATTTTCTTTCTAATGGGGGTTTAGGGGTTGAACTTGCTGAGATATTGTCTCATCTCGGTTTAGGGATTAAAATTTCAAGTCCCTGGTGGACGGAGCAGCTAGGTAGCTGTTGATTGACCTTGAGGAGTTGCAGAGGTGAAGTCATAAGGATTGGAGGACGTGTCCGACTTATAGGTCGTAGGACAGTTCATTTTTAAGAGTTGGTCTTTTGTAGACTTTTGGCTGTAGGTTTCTGTTTGTAATTCTGTTGAATTATGAAAGTGTTATGTTGTGGTTTGGCTTCCTGCTTTTCTATCCCGTATTTTATTGTCAAGGGTTTTATAATACGTTCCGCTTGCGCAATAAAGAATTAATGGGGTCGGCAACACTACCTGGGAATGTCGCATTTGCATGACTATGGTGGAATGTTGGCGCACTCGAGGTTCGGGGCGTGACACATGGGGTTGCAAACAAATTTCTACATCAAAGAAACCTGGCATGCCCATTATATCTAACTCCTCGACTATGTTGGTCTGTAAATCGCACCAAACGAGAGTCATTGCCCACTCCCACCAAAACTCAATCACCATCCTAGGGGAAAGCCAATGGCTGGACAAGCCCCAAACCCCTCGGGTATTCAGGTATCAAGAACAACAGATCCCATGGTCCGTTCAATCCATATTATCTCATAATCCACACATGGACCATGGACCATAAATGATAAGGCAATGATGCCCTCCCAGGACAGCCAAATCCATGTCGAGCGAATTATCTATAAAATCAAGCTGGTCCACCTCCACAAATTGTTAGCATGAAAATCAACAGCCACCAACACTTTTGCCAAATTCGGCGCCCATTCGCGTCTCGTTATCCAGTGCACAAGTGCGTGGCCGCGCACAAAAAGCCCCCTTTTGTCCGTTAAATCCAGATATTATGGCATCTCGATCTCTTGGAGCGGCATGCAGGCGTTAGCTCCCGATCTATAGATGCTAACTTGAGATTCAAATGCCCCTTCAAGGCTCCGAATTAGCCTCACCAACACACAATCATCATTCTCATCATCATACCCAAATCCATTAACGCAAGCAGAGGGAAACAATCCACCGCCTATCTGAGTATCTTCAGGAGGCAAGAGCTCATGATCCCCTTTGAACAGATTCCACGTAGTAACGTCGCGATTGTGTGCTCTGGAAATGCAAAGTCAGTCACGGCAAGCCCCTAGCACCTTGATCTGTTTCCACCTAAGAGGGTACTCTATCTCCACCATGTCACCCAGGGGACACAAATCGATACAATAGAGGCTCGGGGGATCCCTGCAGAAGAGGCAGAGGTGTGGCTCCATGAAGAGACGGCTCTCTGTCAAGCGACCTCACCATTTGGACATGCACCTGCACTGGAGCAGCGACTTCACCGACAACCAGGTCCAGTATCTCGGCGATCGAAGGGCTCTCCACTTCCCAGGCTACTTACAAATGCGACAAAGAAGATGATGATGAGAAAATGCTACTCTTTTGGCAAATCAATTCCCATGATCTGGAAGGAACAGGTTTGATTTGAGAGAATCGTCGGTGAAAAAGGGGAAAATGGGACAAAGGAGTATCAGTGCGAATTGAGCTTACCTTTTCTTCTTCTTCCCCTCTCCTTCTTCTTCCTCTTGCCAAGAGAGAGAGGGGGAGAGAGAGGGAGAGAGAGAAAGTTAGGGTGAGCGATGTGAGGCATGGAGAGGAAGATGGAGCAAAAATATTAGTCCACTGATGGAACTTCCGCTCCAATCTTGACGTCACCATCCAGAATACGTGAAAAGGGTCGCATATGAGGAGAGCTTTTTCTGATGCACGTGTGGACACAGCACTATGATCAGATCGAAAAAGAATCGAGTGAAGTGGAATATTTGGATGCGTCCTTGCAGAGTAGAACAAAGACTGCAGGGAACACCTCTACTACTCTAAGATAAAGTTCAGACCTTCATCCTGTCAACAAACATGTACTTAGTATCGTGTTCTGCACTCAAAAGACAGCTGAGATACTCCTTTTCTGATACCACAGTGGGTGCTAGCAATGGCTTGATAGTTGGCCGATTCGTTGTCTTTTCATAAGAAAATGCGATTGGCAAGTGCTACACATCTCAAAACGTCCAACTAACCTGACTAATTCCACGATCTCTTATCGAAAAGAGAAGCTGAGACATCGACTAATATACTCAGCAACTCTGACGAACAAATGGAAATGATAACACACAGACAGCAATAGCGAACAACATTTGCTTTGCACCGTGTTCTACTCTCAGATATCCACACAATGTTCCCCAACAATTAACATTTGCTAGTTTGCATACTACTCTACCCTCAAGACAGTGTTAAAGATAGAAAACATACTTTGGCCTGACTTCAATAACTCGGACACTCTTTTCGGACTCATAAAGAGCAAGGTCATCTGTAATTCCAGCCGGTTTGCGAAGGACTCATAAAAAGCAAGGTCATCCATAAATAAATCACAGGAAAGCGTATCCACCACCAAATGAGATTGTTCATGCCCCAAGTGAGTGCAAATTTAAATTCCGATTCGAACAATTCCATCACCACTCGCAATAAATGAAGGCCATTCCAGAGCATTACCTTGCATCCATACATTCCAGAGCATTGGCAGCCAGGAACTCGCTATTCGCCTCCGAATAAGGCTCGGGACACAAATATCTGCAACAATCCCACAAAACCACGTCCACAATCAGGCCACATTTAAAACACGCACGCACGCACGCACGGCAACGGCCGAGAAGACCGCGCCGAAAGAAATAGCACCCTGCGACGACGCCGCATCACTCACATGACCGACCGGAGCCCGAGCGACTGCAAGAAGCCCAAGTTGGCGCCGTCGGAGAAGCCGGACCTGAACACGCCGTGATTGACCATTGCGAAATTGAGCCGGGGGAAGGGGGCGCACGACGAATAGCTCCGCCCGTTCGCCGGCGAGAGCTTCGTCGACGGCCTCCGGCCGCGAAGAAGGCGTCGAGCTTCATGGGCTGCTCCCGCCGAAAAGGGGGAAATTCAAAAAACCAGAAAGGAATCGAGGAGCCCATCGCAGGTGGGAGACTTCGGCTGTGCATGGTAACCATCCCCAGCCCAACAATTTCTATTCTTTTCTTCCCCAGAACAAAAAAGGAATAGAAACTTGTTTGATAACGGCACATTAGTTTTTTGTTCCTGGGAACAAAAAGTTAGCCCGGGAATGGTTTTGGAACAGAAACGAGAAGTAAAAAAAAGTTACTTCTCGTTCCCGGCCAAGAATTCCCAGGAACAAAAATAAGAAACAAATTGGGCTAACCCTAATTTCACTTTTGCGATCTTCCATTTTCACCTCTCCCTTTGTCCGCTCGCCTCTCTCCGATCTCATCTCCAGTCGCCTCTCTCCGGTCTCGTCGTCGCCGGTCTCGTCACCGCCGGTCCTGCTCGTCGCCTTCGCCTCTCTTCGGTGCCGTCAATCCCGTCGTCTCTGGCCGCGACGCGACACTCTGGTTGGGTCGCCTCTCTCCGAGCCGATTGCGTCCAGTCCCGTCGCCTCTGCCTCTCTTCGGTGCCGTCAATCCCGTCATCTCTGGTCACGACGCGACACTTCGGTGGGGTCTCCTCTCTCCAAGCCGGTTGCGTCCAGTCCCTTCGCCTCCGCCTCTCTTCGGTGCCGTCACCTCCGCCTCTCTTCGGTGCCGTCAATCCCGTCACCAGGTCCATCCTCCCCAGCGCCACAACCAGACCCTTCTCTCTCCTCGCTCCGCGCTCTTTACGCTCCTCTCCCCTGAAGACCCACTTCGCGTTCTGCCCGATAAGGCCGCCTCCGCCGCTGCCTTGTGCCGCTTCTACTGCCGCTCCGTGCAGTGGTTTCGGCTCGCCGGGCCGTTCGAGGAGGAGCTTCCCCGGCGGGGTGGTGGTCGCCGCGCCTGGGTCGGTCCGGAAGTCGGAGGAGGAGTGGCAAGCGGTCCTGTCGCTCGAGCAATTCCGTATCCTGAGGCAGAAGGGGACCGAGTTAATTCTCTTCATTTCTTTAATTTTTTTTTTTTGGGTGTCTGTTTTACTGCTAGCTTGATTGTGGGTTTGTCATTCTCAATTGTGGTTCCTGTTGTTCTTGATGCTTCGCTTTCCATACTGGGTTGGGGTTTGTTGAATTGGGTTGGTTTCGTTTGAACGTGATTGCCATGCTGTCTCCTTGAAGCTTGGGAACACTGAGGTTTAAGACACATTCTGTTCAATGAGGCTTTCTTGGGCTGTCTATTTATGTGACGTGCGAAAAATTTAAACAAGTTTATGCTGCAATGTGATAGGTTGAATCAGAATTGGGTTTTGAGTTTTGATTCAGCACGGTATGACACATTTCTAGTGCGTCAAGCGGTGTCTATTGGAGGTGGATTCTTTGTGAATTACGTTTTAATAGGAGAAACCACTGAGGAAATGCAGGTTAGGATGTTCTCTGTGTTTTTCGAGGTGCTGGGGAGGGTTATTTTTTTCTGGGTTTTTGTGGGAATGAGTTGTTTTAGCTATTACTTGAGTTCTTTGGCACTGTCCTGTGTTTGGAAGGCTTTGTTTTTATTTGGAAATATCAGCCCTTTTAGGTTCCTATTGGGTGCTAAGGATTTGTTACTGCATGAGTGCTGACATCTTGGTTACTTACGAAGTCTTATACTTTTTCACTTTTCATCAAAACAAAGGTGAAGGGGTGAATCTGCCACCTGCAGTGCCATCGCCTCTGATCGCCTCTCTCTAATCCCACTACCTGCAATCCCGTCGCCTCTGGTCAAGTTTCTCCGGCTCGCATTGCCTCTGGTCACGTCGCCTCGTGGTCGTCTTGCCCTAAATCAGGTTTGTTACTTTGATTCTTTCTCATTGTACCTGTTCTAGTGGTGATTCTCAATTTTTCTGAAGTTGAATCGTGTCGCCTCTGTCGTGTTGCCTCTGTTTGTGATCGCTTCTCTCACGTTGCTTCTCCCGTGCTTGTGTCGCGCTTAATCAATGGAGGTAGAGTGGATACCTAGACCTAATGGTTCGGGATATGCATGTTAAATGAAGGTAAGCTTCATTTCTTGGATGTAGATAAGCATGTTGCGCCTTATGCACATATATTTACTGAATTTTATGGTTGATTTAGATTAAATAAGGCCTATGCGATCTATCTCTCTCTCTTTCGATATGACGCTCGCTCTTTCTCTATTTTCTCCTATCAATTGCATACCTGAAACTCTACTGTAATTTGTCAATGCTGCTGAAGTATTGATTACTAGAACAACATATTCAGTTTATTATTTTTATATGCCCGATTCTAGTTGTCATTGATGCTTGTGTGAAGCTTTGGGTATGTACTTCATCAAACTTTTTGTGGCAATTTTCTGATCAAGAAATATCTCATAGATTCAAAGTTATATCTATCTGATTCGTTCATGAACTAGCAAGGGATGCCCAACCTTACAAAACTATAAAGCAAAGGGGATGAACGCTTATAAATGAGAGCACCTTAATGAGGATGTCGCCTTATGTGCTGATAATTGCTTTGGTTTTTGATTTAACTGCAAGTTTGCAATGTTCACTGTCTTTCTTGTTGGAGTATCTCATGTAGGAATTAGAAAGTATTTCTGAGATTCTTTTTCCTAACATCTAGTCTCGCATCAAGTAGGAAAGCAAAGAGGTAGTTAGTCTTTATATGTAGACAACCTTCTGTTCATCAGTGTAATCATATTTTCATTAATTTGAAGCTCATTCCTAGTTGATTCCTTTCTTGTACCTGATCCTTGGTTATTGCTGTTACTAATGAGTAAAGTGAATCACTGCTGTGATTTGTTGCTATCATGTGTGATTTGTATTACTTCGCATTTTTGTATCTTTGTGATGGACTTACTGTTTTGGCTGAAACGAAGTGCTAGATGAATTTTTTTGACCTCGAGCCCTTCTAGACATAAAAAATACACTTCTAGAGCTTCGATTTGATATATCGTACGCCCATAATGGATGTCGTTTGGTTGCTGAAAAACACATTTGAAATCTGTCAATTCTGCAATAGTTTCAGCTTGATTTGTGTTTACTGATTTTGCTGTTTTCCTGTTTTGCTAGTTCTGTTTTGCTGATTTTGTTGGTTCTTTGTTTACTGATCTTGCTGGTTCTTTGTTTTGAGGAGCAAATTTTCCTGAAAAAATATACAATAATGGAATGAAACATTTGAGAATTCAAACATTGCACTGAATAGCTACCCAATGTTTATGCACTGAATAGCTATCCAATGTTTAGAGCTATAAAGACATTTTGATGCTTGTGTCTTTCTTTAGTCTAAAAGATGGTGATGAGAAAAGAAAGCAGCAGCATGTTGCACTTTCTTTTTAATTGTCTTCAATTCATATGATGTTCAACTAGTGAAGGTTACATGTCATCCCAAAAAAAGGCATTCATCGCAAAGTGGACTGAGCCTTTAATGAACTTGTTCGTTAGTTTGTTGGTAGAAGAGGTCAAAAAAGGAAATCGCACCTCTTCTACTTTCAACAAAGTAGGGTGGAATAACATACGAATATAATTCAACAAACAAGCAGAACTTCAATATACTGTAGTACAGTTGAAGAATAAGGTGAACAAATTGAGAAAGTAGTATGCTAGTTTCAAGAAGCTTCTTTCACAATCCGGATTTGGCTGGGACAATGTGAACAAAAAAGTTGTTGTTGATGATTCAAGCATATGGGAATCTCATATCAAGGTATGCTTTAACCTTTGACCATTTTCATAGCACTATATATGTACATCAAATATGTTTAATATGTTATCATTGTGAAAATTGCAAGATAATATTGAGTGGGCGAAATTCAAGAAGGATGGCTTTTCTCAATATCCTGACTTGTGTATTGTATTTGATGATACATATGTTACTGGGGACTATGCAGCAGGACATGCCGAAGATTTGGTGATGTCGGATGAACTTAACATTGGTGGTGATGATGCAGACAATGGACCAGAGGACTTTGGTGCGCAGCATGTTAATGAGGAAGATGTTATGTCTGACGAAACTCCTACTCCAGTTTATGACAAACATAGGATAGATAAAAATCCAAATACTAAAAGGAGAAGGAAGAGTCAATCATTTGGTGTTGCTAGCACCTGCAAAGCTTTGCAAGAGATGATCAAAAGTAAGGTTAATCAATCTGTGAATGGTTCTATCAACTCACAAGTGACATCACCACCTATAGATCCATTCTCCATATCTGTGGTGATTGATGCCCTACTTGCCATGCCTATGTTGGATCCAGATCTCTATAGAAAAGCAGTGGAGCGAGCCTGCGATAATGCCACGTGGAGGGAGGCTTTTATCAAAACCCCATCTGAATTAAGATATGCACTTCTCCAACGTC
The DNA here is from genome assembly GCA_014182885.2 of Eucalyptus caleyi. NCBI lineage: Eukaryota > Viridiplantae > Streptophyta > Magnoliopsida > Myrtales > Myrtaceae > Eucalyptus > Eucalyptus caleyi. Next base: position 54,503,659 of record CM024470.2, read on the forward strand.
TTTAGTGGATGTTAGGAAATGTGTTGTGGATTACATGGAGTTTTATTAGACTATGTTTTTTTTATGTTGTTGGTTGTTTTTTTGGTTGTTCAAGATATTGATGTTGAGACTTTTGCATTTGTGTTATGGTTTGGATATGATGGATTGTGCTGAATTTTTATATTTGGTTTGCCTTTTCACTCTATTACTTACGTTATTGATTTCTATTATTTTTATTTTTATTTTTACATATATCTATATTGATTTTCTTATATTGTGTAATGGCATAGGTACTATGGAAGATGAATCAAATAGTGTGTCTAATGAAGAGGTAGAAGCAGTTGGATGGTATTTGGATGACGTTGATATTGACATAATAATAGCATGGTTAACTCTTGTTAATTTGGACATGTCTTTACATACGAGAGAGCCTATTAGGGACAGTAAATTATCAGGAGCCGAATGGGTAAGGGAAATTGTTTATGGACATTCAGATAGGATATATGAAGCATTCAGGTTAGAGAGACATGTTTTTCTTAACCTATGTGATCTAATGAAGGCAAGAGGCTGGTTGAAAGATACTCGATATGTAAAGGTAGATGAACAAGTTGGGATTGTTTTTTATCTATGGTTGGTCACAACAACACAAATAGAGATTTATGTAAAAGGTTTCAACGTTCGGGACAAACAATCAGTAAGTTCTTCACTCTGGTATTAAAAGCGTTTCTCAAATTATCAAAAGAGATTATCAGGCCGCCTTCTTTTGATATTGTTCTAGAGGAGATTCTTATCGATCCTAACCATGCACGTTACTTCAAGGTATGATTTTAATATCAATTTTACATTATTAAAATATATATAGTTGATAATATTGTCTAACGCTATAATTTCATAAAATCACAGGGCTGCATTGGTGCTATTGATGGCACCCACATTAATGCATCCATCCCTATATCAAAACAAATCCTATTTAGAGGCAGGAAAGGAACTACCACTCAAAATGTGATGTGTGCTTGTTCATTTGATATGAAATTTACTTTCGTATATGCTGGGTGGAAAGGATCTGCCAATGATTGTTGGGTTCTCTCGGTAGCACTCGAGACTCCTCGATTGCAATTTCCTCGACCACCACCAGGTATTTGTTTTGTCTATATTAAGTGATTTTCTTTATGATTGTATAGCTATTGCATATCATAACAAATTTATGTATATATTCTTGTAGGAAAATACTATGTAGTAGATTCTGGTTATGCATCACTTCTAGGATTTTTAACTCCATTTAAAGGTGAACAGTATCATTTGAATGAGTATAGGGGTGGAATGAGACGGCCCAGAACAGCAAAAGAATTGTTCAACCATAAGCATTCTTCATTGAGAAATGTTATCGAGAGGTCATTTGGGGCATTAAAAAATCGTTTCTCCATTTTGAGACACATGCCTTCATTTTCAATTCGAAAGCAAGCATATATTGTAATCGCATGTTGTACTCTTCATAATTATATTCGCGACCAAGACAAGATGGACAGGAACTTTGCCCTTTATGGAGATCCAGATTATCCACTTGGATCTACAGAAGACGAGGTTGTAGATGATGCATCACATGATGAGGCGGCTGAGATAAACATGATCAAGAAAAATATTGCAAATATGATGGCAAGGGATCACAATATGCAAGAGATTCCATGACTTTTTATTTCCGACTTTTGCGACGTGTTTTTTGTTTTTTGGTGAAAACTTTTGTGATGTGTTTGTAAACTATTATGAATACATTTCTATTAATAGTATTAAGGTCATCCAATTCTATCTCCATGAGCATAAATGCCATTGAATGTATCATAAATATGGAAAATAGAAGAGAAGCAAATGGTAAGCTATTGTATAGTTGACACTTAAAGACCTACAAACCACCGTCCGAAGCTTGAATGCTAGTCAAGAAAGAAAAAAAGCAAAAGAGGAGAAGAAAAACACATCCCTTTATCAAAATTAGCCAAAACCTTATAACGATAGCAAGGTAATTCGGAAGAAGCAAGGTAAAAAGTAACATCAAGATGGGATACATCGACGGTTCAAAATGCAAGAGACCGAGGTCTTTACTAAGTATTTTAGGAGCATACTATGAACTAAATGCATAATGACAATAAAGCCACCCTATGCATGCACCATTCCAACAGTTGAAAATTTTCAACCCCAACCCGACATCTATGTCAAGATTAGAAGAGACTAAAATCCTAAGCCACGTTAAAGAGTAAAAACTTAGTCCCAAGGAAATGAGCATAAATTAATTTGGCTGACAATATCACGTGTGCTTTTTTTAATATTTGCTATACCAAACATTAAAATTCGCAAAAAGAAAATATATTATTGAGAATTATAGTTCAAAACATCAGTTTCTGAATACTGATTCCAACAAAGCGCTACATAAATTCAATACGCTATAAAACATAAGTAAAGATCCTCACACATAGATATAAAATAATAGCTCACGTTCCATTACAATACCACCTATGTTACAAGCATATTCGACTAGAATGCTTACACCTAATCAAATGTATTATTAATCTAATAATATTTTGATCTTGTCAATTTTTATGTAATATCTAATTTATTCATTTTTCTTATTTTTAATTTTTTTTTTTTTAAAATTGGAATAGAAATTTTGTGCGATTACCCAACGTGTTTCTATTCTTTTTCTATTCCAGAAATGAAAATTTTGTGCGGTTATCAAACGCGTGTTTTACATTCCATTTTTGTTCCAGAAATAGAAATTTTGTGCAGTTATCAAACGGGTTTTTTTGCTCAGAAATTGTTCCCCGGAGCAGAAATAGAAAAGAACTATTTCTGAAAAAAAAACTCTTCCCGGGAATAGAAGCGTTGTCATGCGCAGCCTTCGATTCCGGCTTTAGGGATTAGGGATTTGATCGGTGATTCTTAGATTTTTGTACATTACTAATATAATTCCTAAATTATATGAAAAACGTTATATGTTGTTCTTCCATTAATTAAAATCAAAGACAACATCAAATATCATCACATAATTTAGAAACTAAATCAAATATGCACTAAAAGCTTAGGAGCCACATTGAACAGATTAGAAGTTCAAGAAATACGTTGCATATTGGGTAAAAACTCATAGATTATTTGTATAATTTTTCTTAAATTTCAGGGATAGTTGCTCTGATTACCCAACCTCACCCTTTTACTTATTTAAAAAGAAAAAAAAATTGTTGAATAGGGGAAAGGGAAAGGGGGGAAAGGAAAGAGAAATTGAAGAATTTGTGATAAGATTTTATAGCAATTAATATTGATCTCACGAAATATTGCATTTTATTAGTTGTTTGGGTCATTTTCCTTAAATTTAAGGGATAGTTGCTTTGATCACCCAACCTCGCCCTTTTACTTATTTAAAAGAAATAAAATTTGTTGAACTGGGGAAAGGGAGGGGAGAAAAAAGGAAAGAGAAAGGGATGGCTTTGTGATAAGTTTTTAAAACAATTGATAATACCATAGAATCTCACATTTTATCGGATTTTTATGTCATTTTCGTTAAATTTCGAGGATAGCTACTCTGATCATCCACCCTCACCCTTTTACTTATGCTAAATCAAGAAAGGGAAGAGAGGAAAAAAGGAAAAAGAAATGGATGAATTTGTTATAAGCTTTTAGAATAATTAGTAGTGGTCTCACAGTATCTTACATTTTATCTATTATTTGTGTCATTTTCCTTAAATTTCAAGGATAGCTACTCTAATCACCCAACCTCACACTTTCACTTATTTAAAAGAAATAAATTGCTGAACCGGGGAAAGGGAAATGGGGAAAAAAGGAAAGAGAAAAGGGATGAAATTGTTCTAAGCTTTTAAAACAGTTTATAGTGATTCCATAACATCTTGCATTCTATTAGTTGATTGATTCGATCTCGAATCGATTGAGTTCAATTTCCTTGGGTTGGCATAAGAAAAATCATCATCATGGAGAGTGTAAAATCTCTCTGCCTAAATCGTGGCCAAGCTGCTTGCCAGGGCAAAAGAGTACTACGCCTACCGATGCGAAAGCTCCGAGCTCATCTGCCGACTCCTCGACAGCATGAGCTATTGATGAGGGAGATTCGACCATGCTAGTGACGCTCGGGCATCTTGAGAGCAAACCCCCCGATACCCCCACCCAGACCGGCCCATAATTGAGCGTACCGCTTTGCTTATGATGATGATTAACTAAACATTTTTGGGAAGTTAGGAATGATTCTCCTCTCTTCAAAATAGAAGTTGGAGAAAAAAAAAAATAGAAGTTGGAGACTTGACATTAAAATCACTTTCCAACATTATCTAATGCCTAACAGTTCGGCATGTTATGCAGATGCGCAACCTTCATGATTCAATCCTATTATTTTCTTCGTTAAGCCTACTATTCAGAATGCAAGAACGAGTACCTTGATCGTTCCTTTACTGCTCGCGGCTGGGCTATCGCTCTTCCAACTCTGGCACAAATAAAATACGAACTTGCATCCTCATCGGGCTCATTCCTGTCAGAAGAATTAAATCGATGCCGAGCAGCAGGATTGGCGATGACCATTGTAGAAGCACTGACGATATGTCTATGTGAGATGAGCCATCACCAATATATCCGACGATCTTCGATGATGACGAATATGTCTAACCAGTGGAGCTTCCCAATGTTGGACTTCCCGTTTGCATATAAAATCAAGATGTTCTGTCTAGAGCATGTTTTAAGGTAAGTGTCAAGTCAGGTTAACAAGCTCAACTTAGACTCAAAAGTGCACCAGGCTCGTTGATCTGTCCAGAATTTCTTGTCCTAAAGTGGAAAATCCATTGGTTAAATCTTAGACTGAGAAAAGCAGATACGCACCGCAGCATGAATGCTGGATCCAGGATTGTATTTGACAGAACAAACACTTGCTCGCAAGTGAATGTTAAGAACACTTGCTTCCTGCTTTATACACCATATCTTGATCAGTTCAATTCAACAGATTAGATATGACCTTAGACCATAACTGGGATAGCCTTGGGAAGTGAGATGATTTAGAGCTTAACACATTTTCACATCTCCCGTTGCAAGTAACTGAGCTAACGAGCAAATAAATACCAAATATACGAAGGGAAATAACCAAGCTCGGAGTTAGGCTATGTGGCCCTCTTTGCTTTTGAGACCGGCGGTGATTGCATCCGGTTCTACACGAGCGCTCCTCCTACTCCGAGTTCTAATTATGAATTTTGGGTTTCAATCATTTTTCACTGTACAAAATGTTGGATCCAAAATTAGAAGGCAAACTAATGTAAACAAAGATGATATCCCAGTAACTATTGCCAAGTGATGTATATGAACCATGAGGAAATGGAGGGGGGGAAGTGAGTGCGGTCATCGTTTACCTGAATTGGCTTCAGTTTATGTTGCACAGTCTCTTCTATGGGATGGCAAGATTTTCTTAAATGGACGGACTTGTTAGCAGAGAGATGTTTTGATTTTGGCATCATAGCTCTGCCAATTATTCTCCTCATTGAATTATTTCAGCTGATACAACCTTTTTTCTTACATATTTTCTATAGAGAAAAAAGACAAATCGCAGGATCTGCTAGCCCAAGGAGGAAGTGGTATTGATCATACCAGCACTTTTCTCTTCCAACTTGAATCAGGGCCAGTTCGTTAGGCTTTTGCTAGATGGCCCAAAAAGTAGCTCAACTTAGGTAAAGTCCTGAGGAAAGCCTTCCGGTAGACAGGTGTGAAGACTTATTCAACTTGCCAATAGAATGATGAACAAAAATGAAGAAAAAAATGTTGAAGTATTCAACATTGATCTTCAGTCTGTCCATATGATACTCTAATCTTAAGTGATATACCATTCGCTTAAGTGGACGATGGCTTGGAAGCATCACTTGGAAAAGAAGCTTTGTGGTTCACCCGGCAACAAAAGAAAGATCCTCCAAAAGTTGAGGTCATAAGGGAACTCTTTCCTTGGAGAATAACTAACTCCCAATTTGTCAGAAGAGACTGTCCCATTGATCAGCAACTTTGCACGACATTGCAATCAGAGGGTGTTCAACCCATTAGCTAGGGACTGTGTAGCAGAGCTTGTTATAGAACAATGCTTCACATGCATTTGTATTGAACTAGATCGAATGTGGCCGAGCCATGCTAAATGCCAAGGTTTTATAGTATTCCAAGCACTATCATACAAAATGACAGCAGCAACGTTCAGGTGCGGGACATTAGTATTCAACTGTATCAAAACCAAACTTCCTAGCATAACTCACCATGATGGCTACACTCAGCAGACACTTTCAAACTAGATGTAGGTATCCTCCGTTTCCCAGCAATTCTATTCAATATATAAGCGACCGAACAATACAAATGATGTCTCATAGAAGAGATAAGAATCGGAATGGAGATTCTGCATCTGCTAGAGCTAGGATCGTACGCACGGTTACCCATGCTTTTCTCCACAAGGCTTACGACATCACCTTACAGACACTAGAGCGGCTTATTTGCATTTTGTGTCTCTGATCAATTAAAGTCTACATGCATATGCTACCTTTTGGGAGCAAGCAGCAAAATTCTGATACCTTCACTTGGGGAGATCGCCAAGAGGAAACTTAAATTTGAACCCGTCAATATATCCAATTACATCTACCTTAACTAAAACACTTAAGCCAATAAGTAATGGGCCAACTAGGATATATTAACTGCTCTACCTTCCGATGTAGGATTTCTCTAATATAATTCACTCACACGTGCACCTTAACATTATTGGTATGAATGGACCCTTTCCTTCACAGATTGTGATAGCCGTTGGATTCCATAAAAATGTCATTTTTCAAAGGAAGGCCCTGCTCATACACTCTACCTCAACTTGTGACAATCATTATTAACAAAAATCTTTCAAGAGGGACTTACAACCCATCCATTTGGTTTAAACCCAACCCTTGTCACTACTGCAGTAAATTGTAATTTCAATCGAGGACATCGAAGTATTCTTGGGGACAATGTTGCAGAATCCAACTGTGACATTCTTCATCTGGCAGCATCACACCCATGTAGAGTTCTACAGCATCAATTTTTCGTAAAGGCTTCGATAATGATGTCAATGGCAGGTTAGCTGGTTGGAAGTCCAGAACAAGACTAGCTATCGGTTCAATTATAGACCTATTATGCCATCTTCAGGGAATCTTGCAATGCATAGCTTGAATCTCGAGTTGTTTGGTTCTTGTGAGCGGGCTTGTCTGATAGTAGGTTTTCTTACTTGTGCTTATTTGTTCTTCTTTGCGTTCTGCTGACAGCAGTTTCGGCTGTTCGTTTTCATGGAACGAAAATTTTACTTCTCTACTGCCCGGAAAGGTAAAAGTATGCAGTTCGGATAAATATTTCTAAGCCATTAATAATTTGGCCAAACCTTTCCCATTGATACTCCTGTCCTTCAAAAGATCGTCAAAAGCTAAGCCATTAATCCCACTACTAAAAAGCAACTAGCTTTTGGGTCCTCAATTCTTAAGAGAAGACACTAACAGTGTCATCGTACGATGCTCGTTTTGTCGTTGTAACTTTCCAGACAATCATTAAATGCCACAACTTCTAAAAATCAATCATTCAAGTGACATTGGTCACTTGTGTTACCGAAACTATCACGTGCCATTGTTTTAGAATAAATAATGCGACGTGGCATTCCAAATGAAGGGAGGAAGAATTGTGGGCACTGAGGACTTAGGGAGAGACAGAGAGGGAGTTCAAATGATGATGGTGGTGGTGGCCGAAGGAGGAGGGTAGACGGCGTGGCGTTCGGGATGAAGCATTGATTTTGATTTGCAAGTGAAAACAGGGGTTAGGTTTTGAATTGCAACAGAATTTAGTCTTGAATCCTCAAATTGGGGCAAGAAAGGGCTTCAACGGCATCTTTAAAGGCATTTATTAATGACTATTTGTGTGACAGCCCGAGTAGCGGTCCTCGGACGTGCGCAAGGAAGGAGTCCCTCTCTTGTCCCACATTGCCTTGGGCCTAGAGAGGGAGTCTTGGACTAGCTTATAAGACTTGGGTCTCTCTAACTGTACATATGCATTTTCTTAGGGTAGTATGAGCTGTCCCAAGAGAAACAAAACCGTGAGGACTTAGTGTTCAAAGCAGACAATATGTGTACAGTGGAGACCAGAGATGTTATAAGAAATGTGACTACCAAACCTAGAGTAGTACGAAGGGACGGACTAAGATCGCCTCGGCAGTACACGAGCAAGGCTAGGTCTTGGCGATGGTGCGCGGGGAGGAGGGATGGCGGTGCATCCACGACTCAGTCCCCGGACATGCACGGGAGGTGATGCATCTCCTGTCCCACATCGCCTAGGGAGAGAGTTCCGGGCTAGCTTATAAGGCTTGGGTCCCTCTAACTGTACATACGCGTTTTGAGGGAAAAGACTGTTGCTGGGATGGAGGTGCGTCCTCGCCAGTGTGGGTGACCCATAGGAAACAAAACCTTGAGGGAGGTTGCGCGACTCTGATGAGGCGTATGTACCCATAGAGGACAATATATTGGCTCTGATGAGACGTATGTACCCATAGAGGACAATATATTGGGTTGGGAGAGGGATGGCGATGAGTTCGTAGGTGTACAGTGGAGACCTGAGACTCTGATGATGCATATGTACCCATAAAGGATAATATATTAGCTTGGGAGAGGGATGGCAATGAGTTCGTAGGCATATAGTGGAGACCTGAGATGTTACAAGTGGTATCAGAGTTGACTCCCAACCACGTGTGATGCCACAACGGGCGCGCTATGTTCCTAAGGGGTGGAGATTGTGACGACAATGAGTTCACGGGTGTACAGTGGAGACCTAAGACTCTGATGAGGCGTATGTACCCATAGAGGACAATTTATTGGCTTGGGAGAGGGATGGCGATGAGTTCGTAGGTGTATAGTGGAGACCCGAGATGTTACAAGTGGTATCAGAGCCGACTCCCAACCACGTGTGGGGCCACAGCGAGGGCGTTGTGCTCCTAAGGGGTGGAGAATATGACGACCCGAACCTTGGGCAATACGAAGGGACGAGACTAAGATCGTCTCGGCAGTACGCGGGCAAGGCTAGGCCCTGGCGACGGTGCGCGGGGAGGAGGGATGGTGGTGCATCCGCGCCTCGGTCCCCGGATGTGCGCAGGGAGGTGGTACATCTCCTATCCCACATGTCACGCCCCGAACCCCAGGCGCGCGCACATCCCACTACGGTCGATCAAATATGCGACATCCTAGGATACGTCGCCAACCCATTCATTTTATTACGCATGCGGAAGCGAAACAAATCCCCTGACAACATTTAACTAGGGATAGAAAAGCAGGCAACCAATCACAATACCAAACACTCATTTACAAACACATAGGTTTAAATACAACTCTGGACTGTCTACAAAATAGACCAGCTCAACGAATGGGGAACTATCCTAAAACCAACTAGCAGGACACGTTCACCGATACTTCAGTCTCCACCTTTCCAGACTTAAGGCTTCGGGTCCTCCACGACCGCCATCTAGGGACCTGAAATTTTAATCCCACAACCGGGATGAGACGATGTCTTAGCAAGTTCAACCCCCTAAGCCCTATTAGAAAGAAAATACGCCCCGTGGCCTAGCACATCACCTTGAAGACTTACCTCGCATTAGCCTTCATCTGCAGGTTAACACAATTTATATAATTCAACCACGTACAATTATGATAACCAAACAACCATGGCACAATCACATCATCAGAACAATTCAACCACTTAAATCGTCTCAGCAATCAATCGACTTGGCCGATTACATGTCATTCTAGCTAGTCAGTCATTGCTCTCAATCACGGCCATATAGGAAGGTTTAATAACCAGTGGCAATCACGGCCCCACTCGGCACGACCTTTAATTAGGTGGTCCATCACGGCCTCACTAGGCACGACCTCTCATAGGTGGTCCATCACAGCCTCGCTGGGCACGACCTCTCATAGGTGGTCCATCACGGCTTCACTGGGCACGACCTCTAATAGGTGGTCAATCACGGCCCCATTAGGCACGACCTCTCTTAAGTGGTTCATCACGGCCCTATTAGGCACAACCTCTCATAGGTGGTCCATCACGGCCCTACTAGGCATGACCTCCAATCGGTGGTTAATCACGGCCTCACTAGGCACGACCTCTAATAGGTGGTTAATCACGGCCAATCTCCCATCAATTTCCACACTTAGGATTCTATAAAAATTCATATTTACACAATCAACACTCAATTTGCCACATCTATTCATCAAATTTAAATTATAAATGCACAACGACAATCAGCACGAAATTCTAAGAAATAAGGTCCCAACAAATTTTCGAAATTTAATAAATAATTAAATTTATTCTGAAAATTAATTAAACAATAATATCCATATTTTTCGAAATCCAAACTCAATTTATAATATCCAAACATCAATTTCAAAATCCGAATGCACCGTAGCGATCCGGACAAAATTCTGAAAGAAATAAGGTCAAAAATTTTCGAATTTTAAATTTTTTTCATTAAATATAATATTTTAATAATTTCGGAAATAATATATTATTAAATTTCCAAAATTTCGAAATATTTATTTAATTCAAAACTAAAACCCTTTGTGTCAAATCAATTATACTAAATAAACTCAATTTAACCTTAATTAAACATACTTTAAATTAAACAAATCTTTTAATCTAATTCACAATTAAATAAACTAAACTAATCACCTAAGCTTAATTAACTTAAGCTAAGCACACTTAAAGCATAATTAACCCTCTAATCGAGATTTAGTGAGTTAAACTCACCCGATTAATGAATCAAGCGGACCAAAACGACAGGGACGACGTGAGGATCGACTTTCCTCAAGGCGGGCCGAGCATCCGGGCTCGGGAAGACGGCCAAAATGGGCAAAACAGTTGCTGCAATACCCATTTTCGAACCTCTCTGATCGCTGCTGGTTGGGGCGGATCCGAGGCCGAGAAGGCGAGGTAAGGGCGGCTAGGCTCGGGGGAAGGCAGGTGGTGGTCCGGCGGGGCTGTATGGTGGCTTCAGTGGCCTGCTTAGTCGCTCACAGAGGCTGGTCGGTCCCTCCAGTGGACGAACAGAAGCTGCAGGGTTCGAGGGTTGTAGGGGAACGGCATACATGGCCAAGCAGTGGTGCGACCGGCGGTTCGGCAAGGTGGTGTGCAGCTGGCGATTGCTGTTTCGGCGCGGCTGCAGCTCCTTCAACGCTGCCAGTCTCTGTTTTTGCTTTTGCTTTGTTCGAACAAGAGGGGCAGAAGAGAGAGGGACGGAGCTGGGCGAGGGCGGCAGAATGGCGAACAGTGATGATGATTCCGACTTTGGTGAGTGACGACGGTGGCGACGATTCCAGCTTTGGTTGCTCTGGTCTTCGCACAGCCATTGCACGAGCAGCCGAAGAAGAAGATGGGAGGGGGGATTCAGTCGACGGGGGAAGAAAAGAGAAGAGGAAGAAAAAATCCATTTTTCCCTTATTCTTCGCACACTTTCTCTCTCTTAGGTCATCACACACTTGGTCCACCATGACCTCATGTGATGTCACCTTCCACTCACCATTTCTTGATAATTATACCCCTTCTAGAAGCATTTAGGGTAGGCCAAAATGTGGGGGTAGAGGTGGCATACGAATTTTGCTAAGTTTTCTTCCCAATTGGACCTTAATCCCACTTGAATTAAATCAAATTGACCCCCATTAATTCATTCAACACCTCATCAATCAAATTGGAATTTTTCCTTACTAATGTGGCGTACTTGCATCCCAATTTCACAATCCATGGCTTTAATTGAACGAAAACGGCCCTATTTATTCAATCGAAATTAAAACCCGAAAATTTGGATATCACAACTCTTCTCCTCTTATAAAAAATTTCGTCCTCGAAATTTAAACCTTTACCAGTTCTTAAACAAAAATGTGGGGGTACAGTTTTCTCATATAATCTTCTCCTTCTGAGGTTGCTCATTCTGTACCAATGCTGCCAAATCACTGCTATCTTGCCCAAACCACTTCGGATCCAAAATACTAAACACTTGCCCACTTAAAAATTCCAAAGGTCTTCAACACAAAATCTGCGAAGCTAAACTGGCGATTCTAAGCAGTCTCTGAACTATCTCTGATAATTGTGACTGAATCATTGATTTCTGAACAAACTCTTGACTTGCGATTTTCTTATTTCTGACCTCATCTCAACCGACTAAAATCCTGTACACTTTGCTCTACATTGATTAAAAAGAAACTATTTGACTGATCTGCTGAAACTGGGAACCTCTGGTCAAGATCTGATATAACTCTAGCACTGATCTTAGCAACTGCAATCACTGACTACTGTACTGACCTTGGCTTGTGATCTTTCTTTCCTTGACTTCATCTCAGCAATTGAAATTCTGCACTTTCTGCTATGCATTGTTTAAGAAAGAACCCTTTGAAAACTCTGCCAAACTTATAATATCCGATCTAGATTCGAAATATAATTCATCCTCGGCACTCTATGCCGGTGAATTATATGATGCACACACATTTCAGTATACTCACTTTGTGACAAGACAGAATCTTCAATTTCCGAAATCGAACTTAGATTGGCGGTTAATTTCACTCTGACACGCTTTTAGTATGACCTAAGCTACTAGGTAGTTTTCAGAGTTTTTTAGGACAAATGACCCGTGGTCGATTTTCTTCGAGCCATGATGAACCCACTCGACACATTGGCGACTCTCGATTGTCGTGAAAATCTCGATGATTCAAATATGGACATAGGGTACCAAAACGACAGTAAAATCAAATTAGTATTAGTTGACGGGAGTTTTCCAATTTAGTGGAGTCACCCACGATCGGTCATTCATCTCAGTCGAACCGACCTATCTCTGATCTTAATTCGATTTTTAATTGTGCCGTAATGATCTCTAAAGATGAGCACGGTCGAGAAGTCGATTCTTGGTTGAATTTTCAAGTCTATTTACCTTAAAGTCCTTAATAACTCACCCAACTAGTCTAGTTATCTTGTAAGTGGCTAACTCAGAGAAAAACACTGTAATCGCGTCGATGAAATGCCTAATTTAACCAATTGAAATCAAAGTCTGAAAATCAGAATGTCACACACTCAAAACAAGATCTATTCATACTGTACCAAAGTGGACCAACTCCATCTATTGATCGACTACTATCCTCAAATGGTATCAGTAATCTCTTGAATCCTTAGTAAGCTCGTCACAATGTTCCATTGTGAATATTTTCATTCTCACTTAGGACTCTCAAGTGATGGTAAAAGTCCTCCTGGTTTGCATTACTGAACTTCCACTTACTAACATGTCTGATACTTGCAGCTTGTTCAATAATATCTATCTTCATACCGATCTACCAATCCCGATGATGTAGATTCTGACTCATCTTTATACTATCTGGATAACACTGAAGTTGCTACAATGAGTTTCCCATAAGATCTCTTCTTTAACCTCTGTATCGTCAGTTACACACAATCGTCCTCGGAACCTTTGCGTTCTGTCTTTAGAAATCTGAAAATCAACCTCTCTCATATGCATTCACTTATAGAATCTTCTAAATTTCTAAATTTGTCCATTGAAGCATTTTGCTTCTGATCTAAACTTTTGGCTCAATTCTGAGGGTGATCATAAGATTCAAAAGGTGGCTTCCCTTTGATTTGAAAACCGAATTTCGAACTTTCTCAAATACGATCCACTCCTTGAGTACCAACTGTGAAACTGATGACTCTCGACTCAATGCCTCTATAACTTTGCTCACCTTTCCAGAGTGATACGAAGAATCATAATCATAATCCCTAAGGAGTTCCATCAAGCGATACTATCTCATAATCAACTTCTCTTGAGAAAATACGTACCTGAGACTTTGATGGTCATTGACGATATGGAATATTCCTCTGTACTGATAGTGCCTTTAAATCTCCAAAACGAACATCATGTTTAGGTAATTCAACTCACAAGATCTCAATGGGACGCATATTCAATAATCCTATCATGCGCATCAACAAGCAACCAAATCCTTTAAATCTTGTCTCACGTGAGGACTAGATGGAATAATCTTCCTCTTCTTAAGCCCTTGAAGACTACGCTCGCACTTATCACACGAACTTTTCTTCCTTCTTTAGTAGTCGAATCAACTGCAACGCTGACACTGAAAACCCTTCCATAAAACTTCTGTAATATCCTGCTAATCCCCAGAAACTTCTAATCTCTAGCATTGTAGTCAATTTCGGTTAACTGTTCATTGCTTTAATCCTAGATGGGGTCTACAAAGATTCCTTCTCCTAAAATCACATAACCTAGGAATGCTACACAAGTCATCCAAAACTCGCATCTGATAAGCTTATTGTAAAATCCAAAAGCACTCAAGGTTTGAAGTACCATTCCCAAATGTCTTTCGTGCTCCTCAGCACTCTTTGAACACACCAGGATAACTTCAATGAGTACGATCACAACTGATTCAAGTACCCTTAAACATTCTGCTCATTAGACCCAAACAAACAGTTAAGGTGTCCATCAAACCACACAGTATTACAGTGAACTCACAATTGCTGTATCAAGTGTGAGATGCTAATTTCAGTATGTCTTTCTTCTTGATCCTCAACTGATGATACCCTAACCTCAAGTTGATCTTGAGGAATATCAATGTACAAACGCAACGAACCAACTTTCTTCTTTACTAATAGGACGGGTGTCCCCCAAGGTGATGCATCGGAACGTATGAATCCCCTATCCAATAATTCCTGCATATGCACCTTCAATCCTTTTAACTCAAGTAACACCATCCGGTAAGGAGCCTTAGGACTGGCTTTGATTCGGGTGCTAATTCAATCACGAACTCTATTTCTCTTTCTAAAAGCAAACCTGGCAATTCTCTAGAAAATACCTCAGAAAACTTATGTACCACGGTTATGTTCTCCATATTCGGCTCCTCAACTGACGCATCCATTATAGTTGCCATGTAGATTTGGCAACCAACAACTAGAACCAAGGTCATCTTCAGTGACGAATAACAGGGATCGAAGGTACTTTCTGACTTTCAGTAATTCAAAACTTTTATACGCTAACTGAACAAACTGAATTATATCACTACCACGATTTATAACAGCAGAAAGCTCCTCGAGCCAAACCTTTTCATAAATGACTTTCAAGTCATACATAAGCAAACCCATCAGATACAACTATAGTCAAAGACTCATCTTCCTATTACTTTATTACCACAACGAAAACTCTACAACCTTCACTGAAAATTCTGCTGCGCTTACTCTAATAAAACATCTCATAAACATTCTTCTTTGATTGATGCATGGTCGATCCCTTCATGCTCATCTAGCTATCCTAGTGGCGTCCTCTCTGCAGTAACGGTGCTTACGCTCCCCTGAACTTTCACAGACAGCTCTCAACATGACGGCTGTGCTGGCCATATTCAAATCATGCTCCCTTTTTTTTTACTCTGACACTAGGCTGACTCATGTCTCCTTTCCACTGACTCGGCACACAATCAGGGAGTCATTTACCTCCTATCAAGGAATATCATGCACCCTTCTTTGCACTGGGGTCTATTCCAAATACCCCATTAAATGTCCCGAAGCATGTTTCCTCAATTCCGTCTCATCAACGGCGGGGCAGAAACAGCTATGGTTCCATCCTTCTATACGAGCCATCTTTGATCAAATGGCTTTACTGGCAACACCTGTAACAAGTCATTTCCCTCTTACAGCACAGAACAGATCCATGTCTTTTCTTACAAACACAACACGCATCAATCGAGTTGAGCACTGACTTTCCAACTTTACTTCTCCGGTTGGGTGAAACAGGGCACCTTTCTTCTGGCATCGGCCTTTCTCCCCAATTGATATCCGCCTCTGTCTAAACTGAACTTTAACTCAGATAGGGTGGCTTGATCCTCGATCATAACTCTAGATTGGGCCTCAACAGGCGCAGCAACAACAACGGTCACGACACTGGCAGCGGTAGAAACAACGGCAACAGCGGCGGCTCGGTCCTGAACTTACTGACCCAACAAGCTTCCAAGGAACACTAGCACTTGAACAATCCTAACAAACCTAGGATCATTCGGTACTACTACACTCTCAGTACCAGCCTATGGCGGTACTCTCACACACACGCTGGACTAAGCCTGCGCTCTACCTTGGGTACCAACTCTCGTCAGCATCCTACCAAGGTATAGGTCCTATCGACCTTCTCCAAGGAGTTCTCCACTCCTGGTCACTTATCCTACAGGCTCTTTATAGGCACCTGTCTTCCGATTCCAACGTCAGGTTGAAATTTGAGTGACCCCACAAACAAGCTACCAATCAGCTATCACTCACATGCATCAGCATATTAAAAGTATTTCCTACTAACTATCCCATGACTCATCGCACCTTATCACTCCATACATAAACCAAGCTCTGATACCACTTAAACGGGGATGTCACGCCCCGAACCCCAGGCGCGCACACATCCCACTACGGTCGATCAAATATGCGACATCCTAGGATACGTCGCCAACCCATTCATTTTATTACGCATGCGGAAGCGAAACAAATCCCCTGACAACATTTAACTAGGGATAGAAAAGCAGGCAACCAATCACAATACCAAACACTCATTTACAAACACATAGGTTTAAATACAACTGCCAAAAGTCTACAAAATAGACCAGCTCAACGAATGGGGAACTATCCTAAAACCAACTAGCAGGACACGTTCACCGATACTTCAGTCTCCACCTTTCCAGACTTAAGGCTTCGGGTCCTCCACGACCGCCATCTAGGGACCTGAAATTTTAATTACACAACCGGGATGAGACGATGTCTTAGCAAGTTCAACCCCCTAAACCCCTATTAGAAAGAAAAATACGCCCCAGGTGGCCTAGCCACATCACACTGAAGATTTACCTCGCATAGCCTTCATCTGCAGGTTAACACAATTTATATAATTCAACCACGTACAATTATGATAACCAAACAACCATGGCACAATCACATCATCAGAACAATTCAACCACTTAAATCGTCTCAGCAATCAATCGACTTGGCCGATTACATGTCATTCTAGCTAGTCAGTCATTGCTCTCAATCACGGCCCTATAGGAAGGTTTAATAACCAGTGGCAATCACGGTCCCACTCGGCACGACCTTTAATTAGGTGGTCCATCACGGCCTCACTAGGCACGACCTCTCATAGGTGGTCCATCACGGCCTCGCTGGGCACGACCTCTCATAGGTGGTCCATCACGGCCTCACTGGGCACGACCTCTAATAGGTGGTCAATCACGGCCCCATTAGGCACGACCTCTCTTAGGTGGTTCATCACGGCCTATTAGGCACGACCTCTCATAGGTGGTCCATCACGGCCCTACTAGGCATGACCTCCAATCGGTGGTTAATCACGGCCTCACTGGGCACGACCTCTAATAGGTGGTTAATCACGGCCTCACTGGGCATGACCTCTAATAGGTGGTTAATCACGGCCAATCTCCCATCAATTTCCACACTTAGGATTCTATAAAGAATTCATATTTATCACAATCACACTCAATTTGCCACAATTAATCATCAAACTCAAATTCTACATGCACAACAGCGATCGGCACGAAATTCTGAGCAAATAAGGTCCCAACGACAATTTTCGGAATTTAATAAATAATTAAATTTATTCCGAAAATTAATTAAATAATAGTATCCATAGTTTTCGAAATCCACACTCAATTTATAATATCCAATCATCAATTTCAAAATCCGAATGCACCGTAGCGACCGGCCAAACCGCGAAATTCTGAGCAACCGGGGTCAAAAATAATTTTTTTTTTTTTATAATAATATTTTAATAATTTCGGAATATAATATAATATTATAATTTCCAGAATTTCGAAACAATTAAATAATTCAAAACTAAAACCCTATTGTGTCCCATCAAGGTTTATTATTAAATAAACTCTATTAGCCTTTAATTAAACACACTTTAAATTAAACAAATCTTTTAATCCAAATCACAATTAAATAAACTAAGATATCCACCTAAACTTGCTTAACTTAAACTAAGCACACTTAGAGCATAATTAACTGTCTAATCAAGATTTAGTGAGCTAAACTCACCGGATTAGCGAGCCAAGCGGACCAAAGCGAGCGGGGACGACGCGAGGATCGACTTTCCTCAGCAAAGGCGGGCCAAAACGAGCTGCATCCGGCCAATGGCTGCTGGTTGGGGGCGGATCCAAGAGGGCGAGGCAAGGCGGCTAGGCTCGGGAAGAGTGGTGCTGCGGCCGTGCGTGGCGTGGGCCTGATTAGCTGCTCATGGTTTCCTCCTGCTCGCCAATGGCATGCGCGGCCAGGTTGCGGGCGGATCCGAGGGCCGAACGCTAGGGCGAACAAGAGCGGAAGAGAGAGAGAGACGGCTGGGCGGGCTCGGGGAAGCCCGGTGAGCGGGTGGTGGTCCGATCTTCGCACGACCATGGCACGAGCGGCCGAAGAAGAAGATGGAGGTTCCGTCGATGGAGGAGAGAGGGGAGGAAGAAGAAACCACTTTTCCCTTTTCTTCACTCTCTCTCTCACTTTCTCTCTCTTAGGTCATCACACACTTGGCCTACCATGACCTCATGTGATGTCACCTTCCACTCACCATTTCTTGACAATTATACCCCTTCTACATTTAGAGGCTGTGGGGGTAGGCGTGGCATCGGTTCCTCCAACGGACCCCATTAATTCATTCAACACCTCATCAATCAAATTAGATTTTCCTTACCACTGCGGGCATCCCAATTTCATAATCTCCGGCTTCGATCGGGGTTTTATCGAGATTAAAACCCGAAAATCTGGATGTGACACCACATCACCTAAGGAAGGAGTTCTGGACTAACTTATAAGACTTGGGTCCCTCTAACTGTACATACGCGTTCTGAGGGAAAAGACCGTTTGTTGGGATGGAGGTGCGTCCTCGCCAGTGCGGGTGACCCATAGGAAATAAAACCTTGAGGGAGGCTGCATGACTCTAATGAGGCGTATGTACCCATAGAGGACAATATATTGGCTTGGGAGAGGGATGGTGTGACAACCTGAATTTTCAGATTTGTTTAAATAAATTGGGCTTTTCGTCGACGTGCCTATAGTGCTATTCTCTGAGTTGGCCACTGGTCTATCTGGGGAAGCAATTAAGGAATCTAAATGCAATGGACTTGAGAATTCGACTAGAAATCGATTGCTCGACCATGTGGATCTGCAAGGGTCATTACGGCACTGTCAAAATCGATCAGAGATCAAAGATAGATCGATTCGATTGAGATACGTGATCAAAGTGTGGATGATTCCACCTGATTGCAAAATTCTCATCAATCGACACTAAATTTATTTTCTGACCTTTTAGGTACCCTGTGTCTATAATAGAAATCTTGAGATTTTCACGACAATTGAGGGTCGTCAATACATCGAAGATGTACTTTGTGACTCCAGATAAATCGATCACGGGTCAATTGCATAAAAAAATTCCTAAAAGTGACTTGGTAGACAGGTCACACTAAAAGCGCGCCGAATTAAAATTAACCGCGGATTTGAACCCAATTTCAGAAATTGAAAGTTCTATGGTGTCACAAGCTATTTTAGGAACGTCGACTCATTCTCCGAAAATTTTTCGGAGATTCCGAGTTTTTTTATGGAAAATTAATTTGGACGTCACGGAAAATTAGCAGAAAATTGGATGGGTCAAATTAAAGGAAATTTAGACTCTCAATCCAAGCTTTTGGGTGTCGGGGACTTATAGAAAATTGTACGGGCTTTTTCTTCGATGAAATTGGATCTTAATTTGGAGATGTGAGTGAAGAATTGAAGCTAAATTAAGTGAAAATTCGGAATCTTGGAAGGGACCACAATTTTGGCTTCAATTTGGATTTAATGGTGGTATTATCTTGTTAGAAAGAAATGGGGGGACAAGCAATTAAGGCAATGGCTAAGGATTGAGAATATCGGGCCCCTCTTTAGCTTCATTTGCAAGATTTCTTCCGTCTTCATGCTTTGCTCTCCTTCGACGCCCTCTGCTTCTATCTCCCTTTCATTTCTTCTTGTTCTTCTTTTCATCCGAGCAACCCATCCCCATTTTGATTTCTTCCTCACATGTCTTCCCACCACCATCATCATCATCCAACATCCACCCCATCATCTTTCTTTCCTTCCCATCGTTTTCATCATCCATCATCCGCTCCACCGAAACCCCACACCAACGTAATTCTCCATCGTTGCCACCTCTCCTTTCATTTTCAAGTGGCCACCGAAGACCAGCAAATTCCAGCGCCCACGCGTCCGAGTCTTCACTAGAGGTGGTAAATGGGTGAGTCGGGTCGGGTATGGGTTGGGTCGGAAATGGGTTAATCCATATTCGATCCATTTAACCCGTTTTGACATATATTCTTGTAATGTAAATAAAATGACTCATACCCAACCCGACTCATATCCGACCCATACCCGACCCGACCCATATTGCTAAAACTTACTAATATTCTAAAAAAAAAAAAAAAAAAAAAAAAAGCCACGCTCACTTTAAGCTATATGCTAATTGGATAAAAACCTCAAATTAAATTTAAAAAAATAGTAAATAAAATAAAAATTGTTAAAAAAAACCTATAAATTGAAATATTTATGAAGAATTAGACTATGCACATGCTTCTTTTATTTAAAGTGAGCATACTATTGAGGTCAAATTATTTACTCACAAATGAGTTCATCATCTCGATTAAGATATGAAGCTAACATTTCCAACCTCTTGAGTAAGAAATTCATGTCACCATGCATACGAAGGAATAATTCTTTAGCACTGCAGAAAGATACTTCACTTCAATGTTTCCCCTCAATAAGACAGCTCCAAGACACAATTCTCAGCAACTCTACCAAGAACCAAATTATCTACCAAATAATCGATTGCCCCAAAACATAAAAGGCTTCAGATGCAGTACTGTTAATACATTCCACATTTAGAACCAAGCAATCGATTGAAGCAGCACCTACTTTGTGCTTTTCAGCTTGTATGAGCTTGTCCGCGACAAACTAAGGACTCCTGAATTCGCCAAGGCTAGCAAGACGAACTGGACTCACCACCACTCCCACATTGTTGCTCCCCTTGGTTGGCTCCTCAAACAGCACAGTCGCCCCTGCTTTATCCACCTTCAATTACAACAAAAAACTAAACCAGCAAAGAATCTCCTTTTGGGGAATCTCCTTAGTGGTTGGTGACAGACTGGGGCCTGCAAAATAAGGGGGAATGCGTCATAAATAGTGGGAGGGAAGACACGCCTTGGTAAAAAATGAATGGTTGGCCACATAAGAGAAAAAAGAGTAAGCTAGCTTCAGGCCAATGCAGCAAAAGACTTGGTTCAAAGGCAAATTCAAGCAAGAACAAGAGACATCATCTTGAAGATTATCACAGATGGAAAATCCATAAACCATAGGCTAAGATCCAGATAGCAACATAAAAATCTCCAACTCAGCCGAGTGACAAATATGACATTGAACAGCATCAATGTAGGAAACCACCAATTCCACTAGACCGCAAGTGGAAACCACCATAGCTATTGCAAAGGATGAACAAATAATGCAATATTAAACGGTTCATACACGGGCAAAACACAAGGCTGATCCAATATAATCTACCCAAGAAGAGAACACATATGCTATTTTAACATGAGGAACCATAGCATTGAGGTTTAGCAGATGAATTAATGGCTGTCTTATGACAGCCTTAAATATAAAGGTCCACCTATCACATTCAAATCATCCAATTTCCAACACGGTGAAGTTCAATTAAAATGAATGTTACTTGGAAAAAAAAAAAAGAACACATCAAAAGAGCTTCTTATAATGTCATCATTTCTACAAAAAGAGATGCCGTGAAATAGCACTATCTCCGCATGAAACTGTCCTGAGCAGCAAAGAATCTCCTACTCATACCTCAAAAGTCAAGACAATGACAAGGTAAATGCTATAAGGCATAGTGATTTTCTCTAATTAAGCGTCTACACCACGATGAAACTACAAGCTAACTCCACCCGGTTTCTAAAGTCAAATGTGCCAAAATACTCACAAAAGTATATTGGAGACAGATAAACGTAGCAATTGAGGAGAAATTCTCCCCTACACCTAACCTACAACGAGCACCAAGCCCAGTTCACCAATTTCACTTCCCATGCCCATAAGAACTCGACCAACCCCAACTTTCCCTCTTTATCCAAGCAATTTGTAGAAAACAACATGTCGATCCAAAATAGCATAATCGCAAATGGAAATGGAGAAAAAAAGGGGGTTACGCAAAATTTCTGGAAAGGACGGACTTTTTTTCATCGACGCGCTTAGAAAAACTAGGGTTTTAAATGCAACAAGAGAATTGAACCGTAGGTGGATTTCGAATCGAACAGAGATCGCAATAGGTCGATTCGACCGAGATATGTAATTAGAGTGTGGGTGATTCCACCTGATTTCAATATCCTCGTCGACCGGCACTAAACTGATTATTCTGTCGTTTTGGGTACCCTGTGTTCGTATTTGAAATCTTGAGATTTTCACGATAATCAGGAGTCACTAATGTGTCGAAGATTTATGTCGTGGCTTGAAAATAATCAACCACAGTCAATTGCACTGAAAATTTCCTAAAAGCTACCCGGTAGATTAGGACGCGCCAAATCGCGCCATTGAAATTAACCGTGATTTTAAACCCGGATTCAGAAATTGAAGGTTCTCGGCATGTCACAATTCATTTTAGGAACGTCGACTCATCTCCGTAAGATTTTTCTGCAAAACCGAGATTTTTGCTGGAAAAGCAAAGTAAGGCCGTTTTGTTCGGGATTGTCAGAGGGCCGTTTTGAATCGAATATTCGGGATGCAAGTTGGATCATTTGGCGGGGAAATGTCATGAGAAGGCCGAGGACGCATGGACCAATTTATTTGAACTTCAATTGAGCTTCAATTGATTGGAATTAAGAGAGAATTGAATGGATTGAATGGGGGAATGTCCAAAATTCGTAGCTCCCATGGCACACCACATTTTGCACCTATTGCCAAGCTTGTAGAGGAAGATTGGAGGAGAGAGAGTGGCTGAGGTCATGTGGTGTCATGGTGGGGGCAAAGCCAATGAGAAGATGGCAAGTGTTGAGCTCTAGAGAGCCCAAGGAGACCCCCCACTCTTCAGCAGCTTCTTCTCCCTTAATCCAAGGCTTTCTCCATTGTTGTTGTCCATCTTGAACTTCAAAGAACCAGAGGAGATCAGCCCTCAGCCGCCCAAGACCGTCGCATGCCCATCGGACCCCATTTCCTCCTCTGTTTTCCCCTCATTCCAGTTTCTGCTCCAGCTGACCTTTCGTCAAAGATTCGAGTTAAAAGTTATCTTCCCATGAGAATTAGCCAGCGCTCCACCCACCATCGTGACGAGCACACCCAACCCGTACCGGACCACCTCGCCGCTTGCCGGAACAATTCTCCGGTTGTCCCAAAATCCGGTGAGAATCTGCCGCTCGCCGGACCGCCTGGTTCTGCCCTGCTCCGTCTGTTTCGCGTTTTCTTGCTGTTTCGCCCCTTTCCGACCCTTTCTTTGCCCATCCCAACCTCCAGCAAGATCCCCTTGACCCCCGGGAGCCGCTGGTTGCCAACCACCCGCTTGCCGGAGCTCTGATCAGCCCGTTTTTGCTGTTGAAGTTGCTGGTTTCTTCTCTGCAATTCAGTCCAGATCAGAAGCAGAAGACAGCAAGAAGTTCCAGACTTCGTGGCCCATTTTCAAGCCCTTCCCGGCCTCCGTTGGTGTTGCCGCTTTGGGGTTTATCAACCGCCTTGGCGTCGTGGTCGCCTTGAACTCACCGGCGCGCAAAACCGGTGAGTTTATCCTCTAAACCTTGCTTAGTAAGTTAATCATGCTTAAGGGGTGTTTAGATTAGTCTAATTAGGTTTAGGTGGTTAGATTAGATTATTTTAACGTAAATTAGATTAATTGTATGATTAGTTTAATGGATATTTAATTAGGGCTAATTGTATGTTTAAATTAGTGTAATCTAATTTAAGCCCTAATTAATTATTTTTAATTAAATAATTATTTCGAAATTTTTTAAATATTATTTTATTATTTTATATTATTATAATATAATATTTAATTATTCAATTTTCGGAATTAAATTTAATTATTTAATAATTTCGAAAAATTTTCCGGGATGGCCGGTCGTTAGAATTTCGCATTGATCGCAGCAGTGTGGTCAGTTTGTATCAATTGTATGCATAATTGCGAAATTGAGTGAAAATGATGATTATGGTTAATTATTCCAAAGTGAGGAATTAAATGAAATTGGAGAAGTTTTGGTATTTAACTTGAAAATACCCGGTGTTGGCTTTTGGCACCGTAATTGGTTTGTAGGATCAGTTTGAATCGTTGGATGTTATTGGATTGTATACCCAATTCTATGGTTTAAATATATTTACCGCTTTGGCGAGCAATTGGTTTATATATGTCAGCTTGTGTGAGCATCATTGTCAGCTTGTGTGAGCATTATATGTCAGCTTGTGAGAGCAATGATCGTTTATTAGCTTGTGAGAGCAACGATCCATATATCAGCTTGTGCGAGCTATCATCTATGTATATATCAGCTTGTGCGAGCTACCATCTATATCAGCTTGTGAGAGCATTGCATCCATGTCAGCTTGTGTGAGCCGTGATTTATTAATGGATGGATAGATGGTATGAATTGATAGATGATATGAATTGATATATGGTATGAATTTATCAACGTATGAATTGCACTGACGTGCAGGAAGGACTGAGGCAAGGTAAGTCCTCTATTCTCTTTGTGTGGCTAGAGCACCCTGAGGCTTATTTTCTTCCTAATCGAGTTCTAGGGGGTAGGACTCGCTGAGACATTGTCTCATCCCGGTTGTGGGATAATATTTCAGGTCCCTAGATGGCGGATCCTCCGGAGCTTTTTGGTAGACCAGTGAGGATCACTGAGAGGATTTTTGACTATGCCGATCCCTGAAGTCATTGGGTCTATGAGCTTATGGTGACTACTGTCTGGGTCGATGAGGACCTTCTTGGTAGGGTCCCTCATCGATTTAGAGCGTGGTATCGCTATAGACCTGATGGATTCCTGGATGGCCCTCTCAGGTGTTTTGATATTCCCCCTGGTATTATAGATGCCGCTCGAAGTGAGAGTGCTATTGATCCTCCAGATAGGTTGGTGGAAGACCCGATGCCCCCAGTGCCTGTGGAGCCTAAGGAGGCGGTGAATGGATCTAACTAGCTGGTCTTAGGACAGCTTTGTTTTTTAGGACTGATCTTCTATAGATCTTTTGTTAATAACCTAGTCCTGTAAATCGACTGGTTTGATATGTATAAAAAGTATGTGGTTGATTTTGAAAATGTGATCCTGCTTTTCTATCCCAATTGAATTTTGTCTGGGGATTATTTACTTGCTTCCGCATGTGCATTAAAATGAATGGGTCGGCGACGTGTCCTGGGAAGTCGCATTTCTATCGACCGCAGTGGGATGTGCACGTGCTCGAGGTTCGGGGCGTGACAGGCAGATTCGAGAGGATGAGATCCGACGACCTCACTCTTGACGCCTTGGAGGCCAAACCGCAGGGCGTCGGCCGGACACCTTCGATTTCGTGGGCGAGCCGCAGAGGCGAGCGGTGGAGGTGGGTGACGAAGCTCGTCGACCTTCAAGGGAGCGGTGGAGGCGGGCGGTGGAGGCGACTCGGAGGCGAGCCGCAACGGCAAGTGGCGGAGGCGGCTCGGAGGCGAGCGGCGGAGGTGGGTCGAAAATGGGTCAGCGGCTGACGAAGGTGAAGGTCGAAGGTGAAGGTCGAAGGGTTAGCGGCTGAGGAAGTTCATGTCTTTTGGGTTTTAAAAATGGTGTATGACCCATTTTCGACCTATATAAAACTGAACTTAAAATGGGTTGAATGTGAGTTATGGTCCATTACAACTTCATAACCCACATTCGACCCATTTGTGAAAAATATGGGTGCAAAAATGGGTCCATGACCCATTTTGCCACCTCTAGACTCTCCACCTTCTTCAATCAACAATTGAAGCGGGTGTTGACCCAAACCTCCACTCGAAACCTCATGTCTGCATCACACAGCCCAACTCCCTATTATCGGCAAATTCGTGGACGCCAGCCAACTGCCCTCATGGTCTTCTTCAGCCGAATTGAAGACCCAGCGAAGCTGCATCCATCCGTGTCTTCAGCCATGTGTCTCCTTCGGTCAATCTTGTTGTTTCCTCAATTGGATTGTTGACCAGAGCCACTCCTCAGTCGCGCGTCCCTCAGCTGGCAGCGAAGCCGTGATTTTGCCCGAAGACTCCCACACTCGAGCAAAACCAGCATCGTCGCCCTCAGGCAGCCCACGATCAGCCAGTGAGCCCGTGAAGCCCAGCAGTCTTCAATTCCTTTGAGCCCATCTGCAGCTCAGCCCATAAGAAAACAAGCCCATCTCAACAGATCTTTAACGGCCCAACCTTCAGTAGCAATTCAGGCCCAGTAGTTCTATTCTTGTTCAGCCCATTAATTCCAGTTGCAGCCCATGTGAGAGTCAGCCCATCTCAGTTGAAGCCCAGCCCAAGTTGGAAACAAATCTCAGATTTGGGCTGAGATTTGTTGGGCCCATTTTAGGCCCGATCCAAGTCCATCGATGCCACCAAAAATTCTGATTTCGGCCATCGTTGCGCCGCCATCATGGTGAACCGGTCTTCATTTTGTACTAGTGAGTTTATACTCTAAACTCTGCTTAGTAGGCTGATGATGTTTAAAGGGTGTTTAGTTTTATTTTATTAAGAATTAGGTGGTTAGTTAGATTAAATTAGAAATGTAATTATTTAATTGAGCATGTTAGGTGGTTAGCATGGTTTAGCTAAGGCGTAAATAAATTGTATTATTTATCTAGAAGGGTTTGGGAATTTTCTGGGTCCGTATTGGTATTTAATTTAATAAATTTGGCCTAGGTTAGTATTTTTGGAAATTGAAATGAATTAATTAATTAATTTTCTAAATTAATTATTTTTCCGGAATTTAGGCCGGGATGGCCGGTGATCGGAATTTCGTGCTGATTGCAATGGTGTGGTTAATTTATGCAATTGAATTTCAATTTATGCAAATTGAGTACTGATTGGATTTTGGCATTTAATTCCAAAAATTGTGAATTTCCAATATTTATATAGAAAATCCCGAATGTCAAATTTTAACACCGAAAATGGTTTTATATACTATGTAAAACAGTGGGATTTTAAAAGTGAAAGACATTACATTTTTTGGGTCGAGTTGACCGTGTATCCACACATGACTAGTTTACAATGTATTTTTAATATAAAGAAAATAGGCCAGGATCGCTATTTTAATCGAGGCATTTGCATGCAATGCACAGTGTCCTGGCTCGAGATTGAGTGGTCGTGTACTAGTTAAAGTGAACCCGTCCTAGCGTTTATGTTGGACATTACTAAATCTCACTTTTGGGTTACCCATGCATTAGGGTAGCGGGTCGTAGTAGATTTTGGACCTAAGCTCCTTCGGGATAGCCGTCAATGTGACATAGTTGTGCTCTATGGGGAAGAGACAATGCATGGCTATGCCAATAGACTGCCGAACATGGATGTCAACAGTGCCTCGAGTGGCTTAATTAACAATAGAAACACATGATTAATTGAGTGTGGCGTTTTAGTTATTGGAACTTATTTGTTGCTCATGCTCCCATATTGTCTGTGATATAAATTGTACTGACCTGCAAGGTGGATTTGAGACGAGGTAAGTCTCATTGATTGTGTGATTGTGTAATTAAGACACTTTTGGGCGTATTTCCCTCCTAATTGGGGTTTAGAGCTTAGACTCGCTAAGATTATATCTCAACCCATTTTGGGACAACATTTTCAGGGTCGTCGAGTGGAGGACCTAGAGTTGAGAGGAGGTGATTGGAAGCGTAGGTCAATTAGGACCGCTTCTTTTTGGAAGGCCAGTCTTTTATAATCTTTTGGCCATAGACTTTTGTACATGACTCAGTGTATATATAAAAGCATGTTTGTTTGTGAATCTATTGTCCTGTTTTTCTATCCCGAGATTATTATTGTCAGGGGATTTATAATCCGCTTCCGCATGTGCAATAAAACAAAAAGGGTCGGCGACTAGTCATGGTCGCAAAATTTTATTGACCAGAGAGAGATAGGCACATGCTCGGGGTTCGGGGCATGACAGATGGCAATGAGTTCGCGCCTTTGCCCTTGCAATATGTGTTTTCTTGGGGTAGTATGGGCTGCCCCGAGAGGAACAAAACCGTGAAGACTTAGTGTTCAAAGCGGACAATATGTGTACAATAATGACCCGGGATATTATAGTTTGAAATTTTATGACGTTAAAATGGGCAGTACAAAAATTATGGTACTATTGATGTCCTCTTGGCTCATTTTGCCTATTGCATTTCCTTCTTTGACCAATACATAGGGCACATGGGGAAAAACTAATTAGCAATCATGGCAAGCCCTTGGCCACGCAGAAGCACTTACAAGTTTTTTTGGAAATGGTTTTACTAACGAAAGGACAATCTAACACATGTAAGATATCATTAATTGGGAGGGAAAAAAATCTGAGACGGTGAAAATTTCAAACTGATTAGAAGCAATAATGTTATAAGCTTATGCCATTTATGAGGATTGACTAGCTATCAATGGAAACGTGGCAAATTGAAGCAATTGGGCTTGTAGCCAACTGGTAGGCCGTCAAATGAGTGGATCACATTGGAATTGGATAGGATTGAAAATGATCCGATTCAAATTGTCTCATTTATATAAAATACAAATTTAGCTACCTTTACTCCACCTAACCAGGAATTTTAGAAATTTTTTTGCTTAAATTGTTACCTTTATAGAATGGATGTCTCGATAAACTGGCTCATTCATTGTGACAACTTGAGTTCGTATTATGGATGGAAGTATAAAGTGATGATAAGGCAAAGGGTGAATGAGGATGCTTGAGTGACTAGCAATGCCTTTGTGGAAACACCGACGATATGACTATGAGAGATGAGCCATCACCAATATCTCCAACAATCTACGATGATGACGCATATGTATAACCGGTGGAGCTTCCAAATGTCTTACTTCGCGGTTGAGTATAGTATCAAGATGTTCTTTCTCGAGCATGTTTTAAGGTAAATGTCAAGTCAAGTTAACAAGCTCAACTTAACTCAAAAGTGCACAAGGTTCGTTGATCTTTCCAGAATTTCATGTCTTAAAGTGGAAAATCCATTGGTTAAATCATAGACTGAGAAAAGCAGATATGCACCGCAGCATGAATGCTAGATCCTGGATTGTACTTGACAGAACAAATATTTGCTTGCAAGTGAATGTTAAATACACTTGCATCCTGTTTTACGCAACATGTCTTGACAGTCAATTCAACAGCCTAGATATGACCTTACACCATAACTGAAATAGCCTTGGGAAGTGAGATGAATCTAGAGCTTAATACATTTTCACATCTACCTTTGCAAGTAACTGCGCTAACCAGCAAATAAATCCCAAATATATGAAGGGAAATAACAAAACTCGACTCTTTAATTTAGGCTATTTGACCTTCTTCTCTTCCGAGACCGACCGTGATTTTCAATGGAAAAGTGTGCATGAATCCGGTTCTAGGCGATTGCTCCTCCTACTCCGAGTTCTAATTACGAATTTCAGGTTTCAACCATTTTTCACTATACAAAATGTCACGATCGAAAGTTAAAAGGCAAGCTAATGCAAACAAGATGATATCCTTGTAACTATTGCCAAGTGATATACATGAATTTAAGGAAATGGAGGGGGAAAATTTGAGTACGGTCATCAGTTACCTGAAGTGGGTTCGGTTTATGTTGCGCAATCTCTTCTATGAGAATGACTAGTTTTTCTTAAACGGACGGACTTGTTAGCAGTGAGATGTTGTGATTTCGGCATCATAACTCTGCCTATTCTTCTCCTCATTGAATTATTTCAGCTGCCTATTATGAGTTTTGACCCGGCACAAATTGCAGGATCTGCTAGCCCAAGCCTTGCTATGTCATGGCAATGGTGGAAGTGGTTGGATTGATCGTATCAGTCTTCCAACTTGAATCAAGGCCGGTTCATTAGGCTTTTGCTTAGGAAAAGTCCTGAGGAAAGCTTTCCGGTAGACAGGTTGATGCTGATCAGCTCCAATATCAGTACTCCAAAGCTATAAACATCTGATTTTTCAGAAAATATTCCATCCATGGCATACTCCAGAGACATGTAGCCGCTGTTTCAAAGATGTACATTGGGCATGAAAATTTCTAAAGGCTACCCGGTATGTTCGTAAAAGTGAAATTAACTCAGAAATTGGAAGTCTGGGTGTGTCACAAATCATTTTAGGAATATTAACTCATATTCAGAAGATTTTTCATGTAATCAGAATTTTTCAAAAATTAAATCAAAGAATGGCTATTTTGGCTCGATAGATTAGTAAGCCCACCTTTGGTCTTGCTTTTGGGACTTAAGTTGATTCTATGGGGAAGTGGAGATGTGAATTGAAGTGTGGTGACATTGAGTTAATTTTATGGATTTTAATTGGTACATTTTTATTGCATAAAAGCCAGATCAAGCAATTGGAAGAGAATACGGTTTGTGGAGAAACATATGGAAATTAAAGACTTTGATGTACAAAGAAATGGACCCTAGTATTGGAGAATGGTTATTTATGCGAAAATTGATTTGGACCACCGGCTTTGTATTGAAATATGTTGTGGAGGAAATGAGTTTGAGTGGATGATGACATCATGGAGTGATGTCATGGTGGAATTGTGGCCCATTTGGTGGAGATCTTGACAAGTGGAGGGGTGGATTTAATCCCCCAAAAGTGAAGGGCCCCACCACTTCTTTTCAACCTTGAGAAGAGAGAGAAAAGGGGGGAGGGATGTGCGACCGGCCGTCATTCAGTCCGCTTCTTTGTGGTTTTGGGGCCGTTTTGCCGCACGCCCAACCAGCCGCCCGCCGCCCGCCCTGCCGTCGCGCCTCAAAGGCAAACGAGTGCGACCGCGCGTTTTGTGGAAGAATGAGACTTGATGACCGTTTTGATCTTTTGGGGTGTATTATGGGACGTTGTGAGGTTGTGTGAGTTTTATTTTTGCCTTCTAGATTCTAAGGTGTAGTTTCATTCTTGGAAGTGATCATGGCCGAGGCCAGACATGCCTCAAGCTTCTCAAGGTGCGTCTTTGAGAAGGAGACTTGATGACCGCTATGATAGGAGTCCTAACTTGTGCAAAGTCAGAGAAGAGGATCAAGAGCCAACCCGTTCAACTGAATTTGAACAATGATCCATTGGTATCGCCAAGCAAAAGAATTAACCTGAGATGGAACGACAAAAATGTTTCATGCACTTTTGCCATTTTAGAAAGGCCCGCTCCCGCGCGCGCGCCTCGCCTCGCCTCGCCATCCCACTCGTGGAAATTATCATCATGGTGAGTGTCATAGGAAAACTGGAGTATGCTTATCATGTGGGAAAGTATGGCACATGCTTCGAGATTTTCCTACACGAAGGAATCCTCCTATTGGCAATAGATCATGTAATCTATGTGGGCGACAAGGGCACCTAGCACACCAGTGTTTCAGGCGGAGGAATACCCCTTTTGTTGGTAGGCCCCAAGAGAACCAACAAAGACAAAGTACAAATGGGAAAGTTTTTGCGATGACAAAGGAGGATGCGGCAGCATCTAACGCAGTTGTTGCAATTGCCTCGCATTGTGCTTATGCGTTATTTGATCATGGTGCTACGCACTCCTTCATTTCAACTAAATTTGCAAAGAAGCCCACACGCCACATGCCCCTTCGCCACTTGCTTAGCCGCACCCACTGAATTGAAAGAATTGAAAACGCTACAAGAGCTTTTGGATAAGGGTTTCATCAGACCTAGTGTTTCACCTTTGGGGAGCTCTGCATTGGTAGTATGCAGCTTTGCATAGATTATTGAGAGCGGTAACGATAAAAACAAATATCATTTGCCCCGGATTGAGGATTTATTTGATCAACTTCGGGAGCTCAGGTATTTTCCAAGATCGACCAGAATAAGGTACCACCATTGTCGCACGATGACATCCTAGTATATTCGAAGAGTTTAGAGGAACACAAACAACACTTGAGGTTTGTCTTGCAGACTTTGCATGCGCGCTTGGGGTAACGCACGTTTGTAGAGGGGTTCTCAAAGATTGCCCACTTACCCGTCTAACTCAAAAAAAAAGTTAAATTTGAATGGTCGACCCAGTTTTCAAGAGTTGAAGAGACCGCTCCTATTCTAACTCTACCGTCCTTCGAAATCTACCGTGACGCATCCAAAGAAGGTTTGGGTTGTGTTCCAGCCAAGTTCCAGCAGCCATTTTAGATCTCACAAGGTGGAGCTTTACGAATTGAACATGAGCAAAGAAGATGGCTATTTTGAAGGATTATGACTTGTCCATTAATTACCATCCGGCCCACCTTTGGAAATATGGCCTTTGCTCACCGTGAAGCCCCGCCTAAGTCCGGTTCAGCTCTTCCGCCGTTCCTCCGCCCATTCCGACCCGAACCAGCCGCCATTTGGCCCTCCTCCGCTTGTGACCAGCAGCCAAGAAAATAGGTATGTCAGCTGACATTTGGCCCGTTTTGCCCGCCTTCCCGAGCTCGGATGCTCGGCCCACCTTGAGGAAAGTTGTTCTCCTCGGCGTCCTCGTCGATTTGGTCTGCTCGGCTCGTTAATCGGGTGAGTTTAACTCACTAAATCTTGATTAGAGTGTTAATGATGCCCTAAGTGTGCTTAGTTTAAATTAAGTAATTTTAGGTGTGGATGCATTAGTGTATTTAATTATAAATTGGATTAAGAGGTTGGTTTATGTTAAAGTGTGTTTAAATTAAAGGTTAAAAGAAGTTATTTAAAGTTAAGCCTTGATGTGACATAAAATGATTTTAGTTTTGAATTATGTAAGTGCTTCGAAATTCTGGAAAATATAATATTATATTATGATCCAAAATTATTAAAATATTATTATTTAAAAAAAACTCAGAAAAATTATTTTTGACCCTAAATGAAGCTGAGAGTTCCCATCTGCCGAAAAGAAAGAAAAAAAGAAGACGAGGAAGCTATGTATTTGGGGGATTTTGAATGGATATTATAAATTGAGTGTGGATTGCGAAAAATTATGGATATTATTATTTAATTAATTTTCGAATAAAATTAATTAATTATTTAAAATTTTTGCAAGAAAATTTTGTTGGGACCCTAAACTCTCGATTTGAATTTCGTGCCGATCAAAATTTCAAAGCTGTGTATTTAGAATTTGAATTTGATGATTGATTGTGGCAAATTGAGTGTGATTGTGATAAATAGGGGTTCTTTTTATAAAGTCCCAAGTGTCGAAATTATGGAAGAGTTGGCCGTGATTAACCACCTATTAGAGGTCGTGCCTAGTGAGGCCGTGATTTGCCACCTGATAAAGGTTGCGCCTAGTGAGGCCGTGATATGCCACCTATTAGAGGTCGCGCCCAGTGGGGCCGTGATATGCCACATATTAGAGGTCGCGCCCAGTGGGGCCATGATATGCCACCTATTAGAGAATGGCGCATAAAAGCCGTGAATTGCTACCCTTTGATAAAGGTCGCGCCGTTATACAGGTTTGTGGAAAACATTGCCACCTGATAATGGTCGCGCCTGATTTATGGAAAGATTTATGTGAATTTGCCAAACCGATAAAGGTCGCGCCTAGTGGGGGTTTAAGATGCCATTGATTCTAATTTTTCCGAGTGGGGCCGTGATTAAGAGTAATGATTGATTTGCTGAATGGACATGTAATTGGCCAAGTCGATTGATCGCTGAGACGATCCAAGTGGTTGAATTGTTTTGACGATGTGATTGTGCCATGGTTGTTTGGTCATTATAATTGTACGTAGATTTTTGGTTGGCCTTGAGGAGTGCAAATAAGTCATAAGATTGGAGAACGTGTCCGACTTGTAGGTCGTAATTCCTTTTTTTCTTTAGTAGACTTTTAGAAGACTCTTTGTATTATGAAAGTTTATGTTGTGGTTTTCCTTCTCGCTTTTCTATCTCGTATTTTATTGTCGGGGATTTTATAATACGTTCCGCTTGTGCATTAATAAATCAATGGGGTCCATACTAATGATAAAGGTATACATACTCATGATCTTTGTATACCGATCATGTGAAGGGTTCACGATATCTGGTTCAAACAAAGAATCATAGACTCTAGGATGAGTGCACGAGAGGTCAGAAAATTGGAGGTTGATACTTCCAACTTGACAAGTACTGTTTTTCTCGTACCTTTTAGCATTTGTATTTCAGCGCTGGTCTACAATTACCTCGGAGCGAGCTGACTTATTGGACCATTGGATGTACATGGAGGAGTTTTCTCGGTCATATTAGAGGACAAAAGTAGGAACATGCACGAGGGGAAAGGTGAGCGCATTATACGGCTAATCTGCTGTTTAGGTGACAAATTGCCTCATGAGTAACTATTAAGGGGACGATAGAAAGCTTACAGTGTCCAAACAACTTTGTGAGTATTAACCAAAT
The DNA here is from genome assembly GCA_014182885.2 of Eucalyptus caleyi. Lineage (NCBI taxonomy): Eukaryota > Viridiplantae > Streptophyta > Magnoliopsida > Myrtales > Myrtaceae > Eucalyptus > Eucalyptus caleyi. The sequence goes on from CM024470.2 coordinate 54,538,203, forward strand.
CTTGAGTGCCTTCAAATATTGCCCAAAATCTGAAATCTTGGGATTCATTTTTTCATCCAAGAGAATGTTGCTCTTTTCAAAACTTGATGTATGACCCTGAGGCAAGAATTCCGTCGGAGGTAAAGCAGCCCTCTTGTGACCCGAAAATAATGCAGAAGCATATGGCCCAGCTAAGTTTTGGCTTCTCTGTTGAATCTAAACAAGGTAGCGAACATAAACAATATCTAGTTTCAGTACCATATTTTGTTGAAAATGGAAATTAGTTCTTCAGAGAGTGAGACAAACCAGAAAGAAAGGCATCCAAGCTCTTGTTTGGCAAGTACTCATACACTATTATATTTTCATCTTCTGTGCAGTAACCGACAAGTCTCACCAGATTTCGGTGTTGAAGTCTGGATATTAGAAGGATCTCATTCTTGAACTCTGCTATGCCTTGGCCTGAGCTGCTCGAAAGTCTCTTCACAGCTATCTCCTTACCATCATTCACCTTTCCCTGTTTCCAAATGAACATAGCTATCAGATCTTGGTTGATCTCTGTATTTCCCTCGGAGAAGGCTTATTTTTACCTTATAAACGGGGCAAACCATCCCTGCCCAAGTTCGTTTTTCACATTGAAGTTGTCTGTCGCAAGGAGTACGCTGTCAAAATCATACACCAGCAATTCAGATGCGTCACCTTGCTTCATTCACTCTTTCCGTGCAAATTCTGTTAGCAGTTCCTCTAATTTGTTGGATGTCGCCAATGACTTAAGCAGTCTTGGGATTGTCATTTTCCTAAAACTCCCCTTCTTTTTTCGCTCAAAGAAGGCTTATTTTTATATAGGATAGTGGGTGTGTGACAATGATCCTGGATCACATAATTTGGCTATTGACCATCTCCAAGACAAAAAGGTCCATAGGAAGACTTTCCTGCTCTCCTTTTCTTTTTCCACTTCTTAATCAAAACTTGATGGAAAAGTTACTGGAACTGCAAGGAGGGAGTATCATCAATTGGACAGGACACTCGAAATGACATCGACTTCTCAGAGCAAATCAAGAATATGCTTTGACATCAGAATGGTATCAATTTTGACAACCAAAATGAATGCGTTGTCACATACCAATTCCACAGTGAAGAACACTCAAAGTATTCATATTCATATTGAGATTATCTCGATGCATACAGACATTCTGAATTTTTGTGCCTTCGTGCACACATAAAACTTTTCTACTAGAGCGATGGCAACTGGGAGCCCCTCACTATCTCTATGTTTACATCATAGATCAACGTAATAGTGCAACAACAAATTATTTATTCAAGCAGATAATTTGATAAACACTGAATTCCTGGAAAGATGAATTAGTCAGAGACAATGCATAATAGAGTTTTATCTTCCTTCAGCCATAGTAATGGTGATGGTATTCCTGGACCGAATGTATTCTTCTTCTGATTGGACTTCATGAGTCGTTGAGCGTTGAAATGTAAATGCTGGTTGCTTTGGCTATGGAAGATCAGACTGCCCACTTAGCATTAGAACCACAGCTGACATGTCGGGTCTATCTGTGGCATGTTCCTGTACACAGAGAAGCCCTAATTGAATGCATCTCATCACTTCTGACAGCGAAAATGCGTCAGCAATGGCTTCATCCATTAGGGCCAATCCTCTGCCTTCACACCACAAATGCCATACCTGTAACAACCGGTTGATTTTAGATTGTCCCAGGGATTACCGATGATTGAAACCTAAATGGAGATATTAGTTTGAAGTTAGATCTGATGCTTACATAGGTCAGGAGATTGAGATGCTGTCCATGGTAATCTAAACTTGTGTTCTTCTTGCTGCTGATAAGCTCCAATATCAGTACGCCAAAGCTATAAACATCAGATTTTTCAGAAAATATCCCACCCATGGCATATTCGGGAGACATGTAACCCCTGTATGACTTGGACATGTTATGTTCTCATACTAGGATGCCATCATCATAATAAAGGTATACAAACTTGTACAAATGGAAGGTTCACGAAATACAGTTCAAACAAAATTCAGACTCAAGGACGATGGCATGAGAGGTCAGAAACCAAATCAACTAGTACTACCTTTCTAATACCTTTTAGCATTTGCATTATAGAACTGGTTTATAATTATCTATGAACAAACTTGTTGAGAAAACTTCCCAATATGTTTTGAAGATTAACAAAACCTTAAGGATTCCTGATTCATATGACAATCATTTTGAGGCGCTCTTACCTAACGAAGAACTCTACTTATGGAAACCCAACGTCTGTTGTATGGGCAATGGAATCATAAGAAGATTCTAATCTTGTGATTCAAGTTTCAATCAGATCTTCTCATATCATTTAGGTCCAAAGGGTGGATTGGATGAATGATCCTCAATCCAACGGTCAGCTTGGAAATTGAAGAGTATAAAAGGAGATCATGGTGCTAAAAGAAAACAAGATTTGAAGTCTATAATTCTAAAGTTCAAAGAGAGCCTCGACATTTTCATACTTGTCTCTCTGAGTTGAAATTGTAATCTCTGAGAGGCTGTCGTTTAGAGTGACTATGTGAGATTAGAAGATACGATCACACATTCTGGAGAGTACTCAGACTTTGTAATCTCTAATTGATTCTCTATTAAAATCCAGCCAATAGGCTATTGGAATGAAAGAGTGGATGTTAGCTTACTATAAGCCAAACTACTATAACTGTTGCCACTATAACTGTCATGTGCAATATATTCTATCCCTTAGCCTCTCTTTCATTTTGATTGATATTTTATTGCACACGGTAGTTCTGATCCCTGTGTAGTTTTCATCAAATGTTGTTCTTTCACAATATTGAACTTCATTGTTTTAAATTCAGCTTTAACTGTGCATCATCACATATTCATCCCCTCAAAGTGATAGTACTAGCCACCTCATAACTGGCTAATTGGAAACATTGGATGTAAATGGAAGAATTTTCTTGGTCATATTAAAGGACAATGGTAGGAACATGCATGAAGGGAAAGGTGAGCACATTAAACTGCTAATCTGCTGTCTAGGTGACAAATTGCCTCATGAGTAAGTACTCTTAAGACTGATGATAGAATGCTTACAGTGTCCCCACAACTTTGTGAGTATTTACGAAAACTTGAGTGCCTTCAAACATCCGCGCTAGCCCAAAATCTGAAATCTTGGGATTCATTTTTTTTGTCCAAGAGAATGTTGCTCACTTTTAAATCTCGATGTATGACCCTGAGGCATGAATCACGGTGGAGGTAGAGCAGCCCTCTTGCAATGCCCTGGATAATGTGGAAGCGAATGCCCCAGCTAAGTTTTGCCTTCTCTTTTGAATCTAAACAAGGTGGTAAACAGAAACAATATCTAGTTTCAGTACCGTATTTTGTTGAAAGCATAAATAAGTTCTTCAGAGAGTGAGACAAACCATAAAGAAAGGCGTCCAAGCTCTTGTTCGGCAAGTACTCATACACTAGTATCTTTTCTTCTCCTTCAGTGCAGTAACCAACAAGTCTCACCAGATTTCGGTGTTGAAGTTTGGATATCAGGAGGATCTCATTCTTGAACTCTGCAATGCCTTGGCCTGAGCTGCTCAAAAGTCTTTTCACAGCTATGTCCTTACCATCGTTCAGCTTTCCCTGTTTTCAAACGAACATAACTATCAGATCTTGGATAATCTCTGGATTTCCCTCGGCAAAGGCTTTTTCTTTACCTTATAAACAAGGCCAAACCCTCCCTGCCCGAGTTTGTTCTTCACGTTGAAGTTGTTCGTTGCAAGGAGTATGCTGTCCAAATCATAAACCATTAATTCCGATGCATCACCTTGCTTCATTTGCTCTTTCCATGTAGTTTCCCTCAGCAATTCCTCTGATCTGTTGGCTGTGGCCTTTGAATTAAGGACCCTTGGGATTGTCATTTTCCTAAATTTCCCTACAATTTTACAAACAAAACAAGAACGACTGATAATAAGCGTGAGAACATGAGAAGCAAAAGTGTTTCTATTGTAGTGATTGCCAAGCTTCTGAAGCCATTGCTTTACCAATGATACAAGATTCTTACGTCTCGGTTAACATGAAATCACACTTAAAACAGCCATAAAATGCACGTCTTTTATTACCTCTCCACTTGAAAAGACCACACACTGAAATGCCAGCTCCGAATAACATGATGGCAGAAATAGTACTTAAGCTGATGATGAGTTTTGTCTTCGTAGGTACACCTGAACTGGGAAAATACATTATAAGAACCACAGGCAGTGCAAGATTAAATGCAAATTAATTCAACCTTTCCAACCTTTATCCACATCCACAAGTCTAAGAAATAGATCTTCGCCTTCTCTGGAGAATTGCTGAGTATCTATGAGGTTTTTACACCAAGCCATACATCCTACAGTATCCACGTAAGAAAAGGCCAAGCACGAGCAGTTTCCTAGGCACCAACTTTGACATCCTTCTGCATCAGCTATGTTTGACAAATAATCAGCAGAATCAGGCAATTTCATATGTTTCATTGGCCAGAACACATCTTTTTCCACAGTCGTCATAGCTGCTGCATGTGCGGAATTCTGACAATTCAATTCCATTTTCCTAACGCACCCTCCGGTCCAGTTTCCTCGGTTCCACTCTTCATCTGACCTGGGTTTAAACCCTTTTAAGCAGCTGCATATAGGTGAACTAAACGTGTCGCAAACTCCAAAAGGACCACATGTTCCATAAATTTCACAGCGGTTAGTTCGTGATGCTTCCCAGTTTGTTGACCATCCATCCCCCCAACGAACAGACCCTATAGATCCTTCCGATGAGATGAAAACATATCCAAAGGAGTTGTTGTAATAATTGTGGAAATAATATGTCGTTCCCTGGTTGATATTTTGCAAGAGCTGATAGCCGCTCAGGTATTTGTTGCTCATGGTCGGTATTCCATTAAACTTGGATTTATCCCACTGTCCGCTTCTCCAGTATGGACTTGATCCATTCCAAGCAAAAAGCTGAGGCGGTGTCTCCGATGTCACTCCAAGGACAAAGCTTCCGGGCGATGGATCATCTTCACCTTTCCAGGAAATCAAGTATTTTTTCTTTCCTGTTTTCACATTTACTCCGATCTTCATGTTTGGCAAGAGAGTGTCGGTTGGCTCATCAAAGCTTTCCCACATTTTATTTGCATTCCTGTCTTGAAGAACAAGGTTTCCAAAGTCTAAAAGCACTACTGCAGAATAATTAGACTTCGCCATGACATTTGTAGACCATATTCCTACGTACTGCTTTTCTGTCCATTTGTTGCCCATCAAGAAGCTTCCCGGGTAGATTTCCATCTCCGCTAATTATCAAACTCAGATTGATCTTTATGTCCAAGTGGCTTGTCCTTGTTGGCCACCCAACGTCTCAGACAACTTTGGAGAAAGTTGTGTTCTTGTAATAATAATTCATATTCCTACGTGGTATAGCCTACTCGCGGGTCAAATATCTACTAACATTACGCATTTCTAGAATTTTCTGATCCATTAGGCGTGAAGAACCCGAGCTCGAAGATTTCACTAGGCGAGACAAGGGTTTGGTTCTGAATAAGTGGCCTTGATGCAGTTATATTGTAAATTGTGCTGCTTTGAAGTGCTTGAAACAGGGGGCAGACGAGCAAAGAATACACAAGTACGCAGTCGTAAGAACAATGATGAACAAATTCAAGAAGCATTTGTGAAATTTGACCGGGGAAATTTCACCTGTTATAGGCAAATCGAAAAGGATAAAAATGGGATTACGGTGAGCCAAGCTATTCCATTTTAATCCCCGGCTCCAATTGCATAAAAATGACCTGATTAATTCAATTGAAATTAATACCGTGCTTAGATCCTCAATGATGAACAAATTCAAGAAGCATTTGTGAAATTTGCACTCACAAAATACCAATATTCCTTCGGGATAGTGGTATTTAATGACCAGAAGAGTTTCATTTGGCGATAGTAAAATGGTTTGAGTGGGAACTGGGGCTCCCAACAGCAATCATTTTTGAAAGTATAGCCTCCATGACCCGCTAAGGTTGGGCTTTTCTTCTCCATTTTTCCAAAGTTGACGCGGTTTCACAGGTAATATTTAGATCTTACTGAACCAATAGAAGTATTTGTGGCTTCTTTTCCTTTTTCCTTATAAATGACAGGATATCGAGACATTCAAGATTTAGTTCAGCCACAATTGTAAAAAGAAGAAGATTGTGCAATGGATTTCATTTTGCATCTGTTTTCTTGCATGTGTAGGAGATAGAAAGCGAGAAGAATGTGCATGTTTTATTCAACTTTGTCAACCTGGGCCACACAATATTTGACAAAACAAAAAGGAGAACAATCATGAGTTAAGTAGAACCGACATCAACATGCGACATGTGATGCGATACGACATGCCGACACATCGTTTCTCTAAAGAAAGCAAGAAGAATGTGCATGTTTTATTCAACTTTGTCAATTGGGCCACACAATATTTGACAAAACAAAAAGGAGAACAATCATGAGTTAAGTAGAATCGACATCAACACGCGACACGTGATGCAACGCGACACGACACAACATGATATGCTGACACGTCGTTTTTTTTTTTTTTTTTAAAAATAGAGAATTCTAACACATTATATATTAAATATATATTTTTACATATACATTGTGAATTATCATTTTTATGATTATTTTAATCAAATTAATTTGATTAAAATTTACAAATAAATAAATAATAAAAAAGAGCCTAAAATGAATTTACATTAAAAACATTAATCCACTATTTGTTAATATCATTCATTGTTTTAATTTAACAAATTTAACTCCACTCCAATAATGCATAAAATTTAAAGGGAAAAAAACAAGCAATCCACATTCTGGACTCTAGTGTCAAAGCATGTTGGAAGAGAAGAGAAAAAATAAACTTGGGGAATGAATTGTGTGTTATGAGAAGTGAGAGTCGAAAGAAAGAAAAGACTAGGTTTTTCTTGTTTTCCCATTTATTATTTTTATTATTTTTATTATTTTTTTACATATTTACATTTTGACTTATCATTTATTGAAATTTTCTAAAATTGACCCGTGCGTGTCGGAATTCCAACTCATTCCCAATTCACATGTCGGAGAGTATCGAGAGAGTTGATGTGACATCCTAAAATTCGACCCCATTTCGATAAAGTGAAATGGGCATTTCATCAACGTGCCTATGGCCCTTTTTCTCTAAGCTGATCACTCACGAGTTAACTAACCTATTGGGTAAAGCCGTTAAGGGATGTATCAGCTGTAAAATCCCTAAAAGCTACCTAATTGGTTGGATTGAGCTAAAATCACGTATGATCGATTTTTAACCACGAAATTGAACTCGATTTCGAGAATCGAATTTTAAGCGCGTCATAATTCTTATTTTTAGGATCCTGTCTCATTGTCCGTCAAATTGTTGACAAGTCCGAAATTTCAATAAAGAAATTATCAGAAGAAAAATTGAAGTCCGAAAAGAAATTAGAAAGGGAAAGATAAAAAAAAATCAAATAAGAAAAATATTGTTGTTTATTTTTCTTTTTCTCTCTCTCTCTCCCTTCTCTTTTCTTTTCTCTCTTTTTCTCTTTTCTCTCTCTCTTCTCTCCCCTTTTCCCTCCCCCTCGTGCGGAATTCCCCACCGCCTGCCCTCTCTCTCTCTCTTTTCCCTTTTGACCGGTCCAACCTTATCTTCTCTCTCTTATCTCTTTTTCTCTCTCCTCTCTCTTCTCCCTCATCCCACGTGACCGAACACTTCTTCCCCTCCTTCTTTTCTTCTTCGTGGAACCAGCGAACAGAAGGAGAAGCTGAAGCGAAGACAGCAGCTCGCCGAGATAGTAGCCAGCCGCCGTCGCCGCCCGTCCCACCGCCGCACGCCCGCACCCGTGCCCGTGTGCGCGCCGCTCGCCACCGTGCGCCGCCAGCCCCGTCCCTCGCACTAAACATTCCCCCGCGCGACCCAGCCACTACCCAACCTCCGTCCAGCCCTGTCCGGCCACCTCCGACCGCCGTTCGACCCCGTCGGACCTCCCCGGCGTCCCCCTCGCCCTCCGCCGGCCTTCCCTCGCCGTTTTGGCTACCGGAGCAGCCCCGGCCAGCCCCGACCAGCAACCCACGAAATGGGTTTCCAGCACCTTCAGGCCCACTTTTGGGCTGTTTCCGGGCCCCGAACCCGAGCCGTGCTTTGGAAATAATCGTTCCTCGCGTCGCCCTCGTCGGATTGATCCGATTTGCTCGCGATTTGGTGGGTAATCTCACTAATCCAGGATTAGTTGGCTAATTATGCTTAAGGTTGGTTTAGTTTTAATTAATTATGTTTAGGTTGTTAGATTAGAATAAATTAGTAATTATTAGTCAATTGTGATGCGATTTAGATAAATTAATTGCGCAATTAGCAAGTAGACGTGGTCTACTACTTATTGGAAGTGCCTCGGGATTTTTCCCGACCCTTAGTGGGCTCCAATTAGGCTTTTCGGGCCTAAGTGGAATTTTTAGTATTTAAATATTAATTTTCGGAATTAATTTAAATAATTATTTATTTTCCGAAAATTCAACTGGGATGGCCCGAGACCGGAATATTATGCCGATGACCGTGGTGAAGTCCGTTGATTTAATTGGGCTTTATTTTGAGCTAAATCGGATTTTTAATATTAATTATTTAATTTTCGAAATTAATTATTTATTTATTTATATTCTGAAAATTCAATTGAGATGATAAATGACCAGAATATTATGCTGATGACCGTGGTGAAGTCCGTTTATTTAATGGGGCTTTATTTTGTGTTAAATTGAATTTTTAATATTTATTAATTAATTATTTTTCGGAAATTAAGATTGAGATGGCCGACGACCGAAATCTCATGCTGATCATCGTGGCGCAGTCCGTTTATTTATTTGAGCTCCACGTCGTATGGAATTGAATAAATTGTGATATTTTAGGGATTTACCCTAAATTGATTGGAATTGATTGAGATTGAATTGTTGATTGGTAAATGGCCAAGTATGTTATTTAGCATTTATTATGCTTTGATTGAGTTGTAAAGTGGATGGATTTGTGAGAGAATTGGAAATATTCTAGGATTGAACCGATCAAACACGGTATATGGACCTACATGGTTCGGTGATTGGGATATCACTGGCGAAAACGGCGCCTTAAAGAACGCACGTATCGGTCTAGTACATACATTATTGTGGACCTACATGGTTTGGTGATTGGGATATTACTGGCAAAAAAGGCGCCTTAAAGAACGCACGTATCAGTCTAGTACTCATATTGTTATAGGCATGTATGGTTCGGTGATTAAGGACATCACTAGAGAAAACGGCGCCTTAAAGAACGCATGCACTTGTCTATTCAATACATTGTTGTAAGCATGTGTGGTTCGGTGATTATGGATCTCACTGACAAAAACGGCACCTGAAAGAACGCACACAATGTCTATTGAGTACATGGTTATAGGCATGCATGGTTCGGTGACTAAAGATGTCATTGGCGAAAACGGCGTCTTAAAGAACGCACACAATTGTCTATTGAACAGATCATTGTAGGCATGTGTGGTTCGGTGATTTGGGATATCACTAGCGAAAACGACGCCTTAAAAAACGCACGCAATTGTCTAGTGGATAAGCCACATTGGCGAACTTGATGCCCGAGAGTATTGACCTAGAATGGTCCGTCTGACATAAAATTGACTAGGTCGATTGAGCATTATTTTGATCTGATGTTGCGAATTGCTTGATTGAATGGAAATGACCGTGAGTTGTCTCGTTGGCATGTAATCGACTAGGTCGACTTGATCGATGCTTCGATCTGTGATTTGATTGATTGTACATTGAAAAATTTGAAGTATATGTATATAACCTTGAATTGCAGGTTGAGACTGACGCCAAGGTACGTCATCTGCCCTATGCGTGTTTAGGTAACCTATAGTATAATGGTTTACTAATCGGGCTTAGTGGGGTAGAACTCGCTGAGACGTTGTCTCATCCCAGTTTGGGAAAAACATTTCAGGACCCCGATGAGGAACTGATGAGGAGGAGTCTGAGAAGGAGAACTCGGAGTTGAAACTTGAGGAGAATGATTTTTGGAAGAAGAAGATAATCCTGAGAGGGGCCTTAAGTACGGCTGGATGGACTGAGAGTCTATCTTCTTTTGAGAATTCCTTTTAAAGTGAATAGTTATGAATTGGTTTGTGTTTTGTATAAAAGTTTGGTTATAAATTTCAATATGAAAAATATGGCCATGTTTTTCTATCCCATCGATTTATTGTCTTGGGATTTATAACTGCTTCCGCATGTGCTTAATAAATGAAAGGGTCGGCGATACTTAATCCTGGGATATCGCATTATAAAATCAACCAAGAGAAGGATGTGTACGTGCCCGAGGATCGGGGCGTGACAGTTGACTAGGTATCGAAAAATCCAACACATGTTGACTGAGTGTTCGAGAGTATTAAAGAGTGTCGGAAAATGTCGACTATATGTCGGAGTATTCAATACAACACGAAGGCTCCTAAAGAGTGTTGATGCTTCCTAGATCATGAGACCCCCAATTGAGTTGAAAAGCAAAGCATGTGCATGGTATTCCGGATGACTTCTTTGCTTCAGCCACACAAAGCAAAAAAATGAAAGGACTTTTCGCACACTTGTAATATGAATGCATTTGAGTGCCATATTCATAACATGGCACGTGATATTCATCCTAAGTTGACAAAGCTAAAAACCCATGATGATAATTATTATAAGTTTTTAAATTTTTTAAATTTTAAATTTTCTTTTTTCTTTTCCTTTTTGCCATTTTTTCAAGGCCAATGAAGTTCATGGACAACCCTTGCCAGCTGTGAAGGCCTCACCCAAACCAAGCAAGGGCCATCATTGACCATCGTTGGCCCTAAAAAATGGAAAACAAAAAAAAAATCAAAATTGAAAAATTAAACAATAAAATATCCATGTCGGATGGGAAATTAATAAAAAAAATCCATGTTTGATGATTTGTAGGAAATTACACTCAAATGATTGATTTTACTCTAATATAGAACTTAAGTGAGCAAACAAAAAGTTTTGGCACTCAAGTGAGTGACATACGAAAGTTGTAACACCTGTGTTATTCTTCTCCTAAAAATTGCTAAGGACTTACACTCACAGAAAGGAAAACCATCGCTCTCCCTCATTGCTCTGACTTTGTCTGTATGCTTCAAGTTTTTTCTTCTCCTGAAGTTGGTTTTTCCACATTCAAATTGCTTCTATTGTGGGTTGGGTTGACCATTGATCATTTACAATTTTTGCGTTGATTGCGCTTGGGTCAAGTAAGGTTAACTTGGAGTTGAAAGTTCATTCTGGTTACTTTGACAACTGTCCGTTCTTTTGTATTTTCATTGGGGGAAAATCCAGGAACTTTGGTGTAATTGGCACTCTTGAACTTTTAATTTGTTTAATATGATCTCTAAATTTTGATCTAATATTCATTATGCTCCATAAATTGTTAAACATTAAATAAATCAAAAGTTTAAGGATGACGTTGCACATTGGGCATAAATTCAAGTATCAAATTATACAAATTAAAAGTTCTAGACGACTTTGCACATTGAATTAAAGTTCAGAAACTATTTGTGCAATTATCCCATTCATTTAATTTGAAATTGACTTGTAGATTGTCACAGCCTTGCAACAACAAGAGGCATCATCTAAAATATGTATGAAAATCTCAGTAGAATCGTACCATTGTAATGATGATATTACCCATTAAGAAGAAAATTGATGAAATCCTTATTGCTTGATGCTTGGCAAGAGTCAAAACACGAAAATATTGGACGGTGATTGTAACAAGATGGCCTAGTATACGTGGGACGAGCTCCCAATGTAGTCTAAATAACCACATAATTATGAACATTTGGAGATGGGTGTTAGCTTATATATAACTCAACAAGGCTTCTCCCATCTAATTTTGGACTTGGGATATACTGTGACATCCCTGGATAAACTCACTCAAGGTATTGTCTGCTTTGACCCGTCTCATACTAAGCCTCACAGTTTTATCATTTGGCATATAAACAAACACTTTTCCAAGAGATCACCCATCTTGATAGTACTCTAACCTAGGCTCGCCTAACTTTGGAGTTCCAAAGCAAAGCTTGTCGTTACGTCAAAAGTCGCATCCATGAGTTAATTTTAGTTTTTAATTATATATATATATATAAAATCGCTTTCTCTTTGTTCGGTGCATAGTTCGATTCATTCCTGCCCCATTTGCTATCCTAGAAGCCTACTAAGAGTCGCTCCTTGTCCAAGTCATATAGCCTAGGCAACCACTCCCCACCCTCGTCAGACTAGGTCGTTATAGGCTCGCCAGCTTTTGCCCGAGTCATCCTCAAACCACACACCTATTGGAGAGGGTCCTACTCTAATATCATATTGTGACATCCCTAGATTAACTTACTTGAGGTATTGTCCGCTTTGGCCTATCCCATACCGAGCCTCACGATTTTGTTCTTTGGCATATAGGTGGGCACTTTCCCAAGAGATCATTGTCGCAACCTCTTTTTTTTTCGGCGCCCAATTAGGGGCAGGCGCCTTGCGAAGGCTAAATGGTTTGGCTATGTCTTTTTAGCCCAAACTCTCCCAAATCCACCAATTCACAACTTAATGGTTCAAGTTTTTTTACCTATAAATTAATTTTAAAACAGAGTCGCTACTAATCAATTTGGGGCAGGTCGATTAGAAACCCAAGCGAAGTATTGGGAGAAATACTTGCTCTTGCGCAACCAGAGAAATTAAGATCGAGGACTTGATTACACTAATTAATCACTAATGCCCTTTCAGTACCTAATCTTGTTTAAACCTTAAGGCTTTTTGGATTTTAGAGGGATTTTCCATGCTTTTGTGGAGGAAAAACATTTTTGGTCTTTTTCTCATTTTTTGACATAAAAGGGAATTTTTTTTTTTACTTTTTTGGTATTTTTGGAAAATATAAAAAAAAAATTGGCTTTTTCTGACTTTTTTGGCTTTTTTTTTTTTGGAAAATATGGGATATTTTTTTTTTTTTATTTTCTGGAAAATAATTTTTTATTTTTTTATTTTTAAAATTTTTAAATATTTTTTATTTTCTAAAATAATTTTAATAATAATAATAATAATAATAATAATAATAATTAATAATAATAATAATAATTTAATAAATATTATTTTATATTATAATAATATTTAATATAATTTAAAAAATAATAATAATAATAATAATAATAATGAACCGGGTCCCCTAGGTTGGGTCCGACCTGGGCTATTTGCTCAAAACGCGGACGGGCCTGCAATGTAGGCTCGACTCTTTTTTTTTTTTTTAAGCTAAAAGCCCAAACCTATTTTTTAGCCCACTTCACAAAAATTCTAGCCCAGCGCAACTCAGCCCACACGTACAGGCCCGACCTAGGCGGAAACCCTACCTGGTTCCGACCCGAGTCGCGACCCGACGCAACTCCCCCTCTTCTTCGCCTAAACGCGGCACCCGGGTCTCGGCCTGCTCGTCCTCGGCCCCCCTTTTGAAGTCTCTCAATGGGAGGTTTAGAAGATCTGCAGCCCTCGATCTTTTGCCACTTCCTTGTCCGTTCAATGGAGGTGGTGCCGGCCTATTTATAGGCGAGGGAGTCCGATCGACGGAGAGGTTTGGCTGCCGATCCTCCGTGTGCCGACCGGCCTTGGTGCAGCCAAACCGGCGTCACCTCAGTCGCCCATTTGCTTGCTTTGAAGGCACGTCCCATCCGTTATCAGTTGGCCTACGCGCGCCGAAACCCTAGCTGCCGCTCTCTGCGTGTGTGTTGCAGAGGCGTGAAGGGAGAAGCCAAGGAGGAAGAAGACAAGGGGGCATGGGCCGGGTTAGGTCACGGCTGGGCCTCGTGGACCTACGCAAAGGAAAAGAAAAGAGGAGAGGGGTTGGGCTTTGAAGGCCCAACCCTTATGGCTGCTGGCTTTTGCTTTTCTTTTTGTTTTTTCTTTGCTTTTGTTTATTTTTTTTTATTATTTTTTATTATTTAAAAGGAGGAAAAATATAGAAGCTAAAGCCTAATTAAAAACCTAATCGAAATTTAGATGTCAACAGCAGCCCCTCTTTGAAGGTGAGCTCGCAGAGGTTGTATTCAAAGATATACTGATACCTAAATTTTGTCTATGTAGTATGTTATATCTTATTTGGGACCTATTATCCTATGCAGAAAAGAGCAATATAATATTAAGACAGATAAAAAGATACCTATAATTACTTACCGGGCACGAGCGAGATAAGGGTGCAAATTTCGAGCTTGGTAAGTATCAAGGCATGCTCTTACCTAGTAACATGAGGAGGTTGCTCCTCTAAGATCGGAACCTTTATTCGGTCACCTTGATGGGAAATTGCTCTTGTAGGGCCCAAACCATTCTTCGATCGCCTGTTAGAGCAATAAGTTGTTTACCCGACCTTTCTCGGGAGATGTGCCGACCTTTCTTAGAGCATCGATTTGTGGAGTGCCTGATCTCTGTCAAGGACACCAATTGGTACCCAACCTTTCTCGGGAGATGCGCCGACCTTTCTTAGGGCATCGATTTGTTGGGGTGTCTGACCTTAGTCGAGGACACTAGTTGGTACTCGACCTTTCTCGGGAGATACACTGACCTTTCTCAGAGCATCGATTTGTTGGGGGTACCTGACCTCAGTCGAGGACCCCGGTTAATACCCGACCTTTCTCAGGAGATGCGCCGACCTTTCTCAGGGCATCGATTTGTTGGGGGTGCCTGACCTCAGTCGAGGATACTGGTTGATACCCGACCTTTCTCGAGAGATGCGCTAACCTTTCTCAGGGCATCTGTCTATTGGGTGCCTAGACATTTACAGGCATTTTGAAAGAGTACCTGGATATTCACAAGTATTAACCTGGAGGATATTTGGGCCTTCGCAGCATCAAAATGGTACTTAGATGATCACAAGTACAAACTCTTGGAGGATACCTAGACGTTCATAGGTATCAAAGGGGTACTTGTATGATCACAAGTACTAGATGCTGGAAAATATCTGATTACTTACAGGTATCAAAAGAGTACTTGGATGGTCACAAGTACAAACTCTTGGAGGGTGCCTGGATGTTCGCAGGCATTGAAGGAGTACCTAATTGCTTACAAGTGTCGAAAGAGTACTTAGATGATCACAAGTACAAACTCTTGGAGGATACCTAGACGTTCGCAAGTATCGAAGGGGTACTTGGATGATCACAGGTACAAATTTTTGGAGGATACCTAGACGTTCGCAGGTATCAAGGGGTACCTGGATAATCATAAGTACCAAACTCTAGAGAATACTTGGTCGTTTTTTAAAGTCTCATGGTAGATGGAATATCGAGGACGTATCTGGGATATTCGTAAAGATTTCTCACCTTCTGGTAATGGGAATATCGAGGACATACTTGGGATATTCATGGAGATCTCCTACCTCCTAGTAGTTGGGGAATATTAAGGACGTACCTTGGATATTCATGAAGGTCTCTCATCTCTTGGTAATTGGGAATATCGAGGGCGTGCGCCGCATATTCATGAAGGTTTCTCACCTCCTGGTAATTGGGAATATCAAAGATGTACCTTGAATATTCATGAAGGTCTCTCATCTCTTGATAATTGGGAATATCGAGGGCGTGCTTCGCATATTCATGAAAGTTTCTCACCTCATGGTAATTGGGAATATCAAGACGTACCTTGGATATTCATGAAGGTCTCTCACCTCTTGGTAATTGGGAATATTGAGGGCATGCCTCGCATATTCATGAAGATCTCTCACCTCCTAGTAATTGGGAATATCGAGGACGTACCTTAGATATTCGTGAAAATCTCTCACCTCCTGGGAATTGGGAATATCGAGGACGTGCCTCGCATATTCATGAAGGTCTTTCACCTCCTGATAATGGGAATATCGAGGACATGCTCTGTATATTCGTGAAGGTCTCTCACCTCTTAGTAAAGGGGAATATCGAGGGCGTGCCTCGCATATTCATGAAGATCTCTCACCTCCTAGCAATTGGGAATATTGAGGGCATGCCTTGCATATTCGTGAAGGTCTCTCACCTCTTGGTAAATGGGAATATCGAGGACGTACCTAGGATATTCGTGAAGGTATCTCACCTCCTAGCAATTGGGAATATCGAAGACGTACCTTGGATATTCGTGAAGGTCTCTCACGTCCTAGGAATTGGGAATATCGAGGACATGCCTCGTATATTCGTGAAGGTCTCTCATCTTCTAGTAAATGGGAATATCGAGGACGTGTCTCGTATATTCGTGAAGGTCTCTCACCTCCTAGCAATTGGGAATATTGAGGGCGTGCCTCGCATATTCATGAAGGTCTCTCACCTCCTGGTAGATGGGAATATCGAGGACGTACTTGGGATATTCGTGAAGGTCTCTCACCTCCTAGCAATTAGGAATATCGAGGACGTACCTTAGATATCCGTGAGGGTCTCTCACCTCCTGGTAAATGGAAATATCGATGACGTATCTGGGATAATCGTGAAGGTTTCTCATCTCCTAGTAAATAGGAATGTCAAGGACGTACCTTGGATATTCATAAAGGTCTCTCACCTCCTGGAATTAGGAATATCGAGGGCATACCTAAGATATTCGTGAAGGTCTCTCACCTCCTAGCAATGGGAATATTAAGGACGTACCTTAGATATTCATAAAGGTCTCTCACATCCTAGTAATTGGGAATATCGAGGACATGCCCCGCATATTCGTGTAGGTCTCTCACCTCCTGGTAATGGGAATATCGAGGGCGTGCCCCGCATATTTGTGAAGGTCTCTCACCTCTTGGCAACATAAACTTGAATGTAGCACAAGGCTTACTTGGAAGGCCGCAGGCACTCAAAAGGGTTGAAACACCTGGGTAGCCGCAGGTGTACAAAGTACTGGAATACTTGGATAAACACAAGTATTTAATGGTATGACCTGGGACTACTCAAGTTGGTCCAAGTGTCATGATGATAAGAGAGCAAACCTGGGTAACCGCAAGTGCACAACGCAATGGAGTGCTTGAACAGCTACTAATATTAATTAGGGACAACTTGGGCAAGTTGAGTGTCATGGGAAGGGAGTACTTGGAGGGCGTCAAGTGCTTGAAAACAATGGTATACCTAAGCAGCTACCAGTATCAATATTTTGAGGACAACTCAAACAGGTCGAGTGTCAATAAGGGAGAGTACCCAAATGATGATAGGCACTCATGGACGATGGGATACTTGGTTAGTCTCAAGCATCTAAATTCCGAAGACGACTCGAACAAGTCGAGTGTCGATAAGAGGGTACCTAGACAATGGGAGGTATCTAAAGACAAAGGGATACCTGGACAATCGCAAGTATCAATACTATGAGGACAACTCAGATAGGTCGAGTGTCGTTAAGAGGGAGTACCCGGCAAGTGGTGGGTACTCAAAGACAAGGGGATACTTAGACAATTGCAAGCACCCAAACTCAAGGGATGACTCGAATAGGTCGAGTGACAAGAAGAGAGTACCTAGATAGTGGTAGGTACTTTAAGACAAATGGGGATAGGGATATGCTTACCTCGTAATATCTCTGATCTCTAAGAGTATGTCTGCTATTTGCACAATATGCAACATAATTGTATATGCCATAAATTCATGAATTTAAATGTGATTCATGCATGACAATTTTGCTAGTTTTGCATCATCTAAGTTCCACTAGGGAAGATTTTGAAAGACAACATTTATTTAGAATGTAGATGTCTTGAGCATGCCAGATGAGGGACTTTCAGTTTGAAAGGACTTTTCACTCACTCTCATGGAAAAGGCTATCCTGACCATTGATGCAGGATTTATAAGGACCACACTATCTCACTATCATCATGTCAGCAGGGGTCCGAGTATTCTCGCAAATGGTACGACTTTACCAATATGAGAGGTCTTTGTTGAAATTGTGATGAAGACTTGGTCAATGGCTCATCAAATGGGATTGTCGAGATCAAGGCTTATGAACGAAGTGCCACACGATCATCTCCAGGTTTGCAAGTCAAGAGTCCTGCAAAAAGAGATTGAATAGTTTTGCTCGTAATTCTTCAAGCGATGCTTATAAACATATGAAATCCTACGTTAATTGAAGTGCCCTAATATGAAGAGACTTTTTCAATGCGACGCAATGTAGGCTTGACTCATGTGTAACGAGATAAGAGTTAGTGATTGCCTTGACATTTGTCATTGGTCTTTCTTCTCACTGTCAGATGGAGGTTCTATGGACCACAACAGCAACATTTTCTTGGCTGTATTTTTGATTGGGGGGCATTAGCCTTGCTTTTACCAGGCACACTACTTTTTATGCCCCTATTTTTATTCAAGTTCTTCATTTATGGGCATTGACCTTGCTTTTACCAGGTACACTGTTTTTTTATGCCCCCGCTTTTTCTTGTCGTTGGAGGAACTGGCCTAGGCAAGTTCAATCGAAGCACCGTTATTAGACTCTTGAGTCTTCATCTTCAGCCTGCATTCTAGGCTATGGCAATGACTTATGCTTTGTCTCAATGTGAGGATAAAATTACAAACTCACTTGGGCTGTACAATGAATACAAGTGCGTAAAGAAAGAAATGCTCTTTGTCATTCTAGGGCACTTAAATTAATGCGAGTGTTCATATGTGATAAAGACACCCAAAGATTGATGCAAGTGCAAGCAAGAAAATTTCTATCTCTCTTTTCACCTTGTGATGCTGCTTTACCTCCGATCTGCCCCAGTGTGGGATGGTTCTTGACGGGGGTAGGACAGAAATTTCACCAGTGTATGGGGCTCAATGGGGTGAGCAATGGAATGCCTCTCACTATTTTGGTTATTGTACCATTCGCGAAAGAACTCTTTACCCTGCAGCCATGGAATCTTCTACACTCATCTCACAAGTGTATAGATGAGGGCTGTGTGTAGGATATGGCTTACCTTTCATCATCCTAACGCACCTCATCCAGCATGTTTGATCAATCTTGTATTTTTCACTTCGCTGTCTATTCTAATAATCCTTGTAGAATTAGTGATTTAGACAGACAAAATCATCATACAAAATCCATTTGGAAAAGGCATGCAGCATTTTAAATGTGATGGAGTTTGTACTCTCAAAACAAATGAATGGTTTTGACTCAAAAAAGACCCTATTAACAACTTTAGGGGTTAACATAATGGTATTTCCAAATATGTTAGATTTTGAACATCAAAAGGGTTATTCGCAAATGGGTGTCGATGGTTGTCCCTATTGATTAGGGATATGATACATGAATGATCAGCCAAGGATTGGGAATCTAATTGAGCATCTCTGCTTTTGCCCCTGCAAAGAGAAAATGTATAAATAAATCAATTAGTCTAGCCAAAATCAAATGTGAGTTGATGCCTGAAGATTTTCTATCATTTGCTTTGGTGATTACTTAGGATGCCATTTCGCTTAGGAGAGTTCGTCATGTCTCTTATTGATTTGTTATCCTTGTTTTTTATAGTCAGATGATCCCTTCACTGGTTTGCATATGATTGGATGGACCTGAAGTGCGAGTGGGACACGAAGTCCTATGTCTTTTGCTTTGTTAGGTCACCTACTCTCTCGTAATTTACAGGCGCAAGAGAAGCAAAAACTTTTTTTATTATTTTTTCTACCAAGCGGCTAACTGCCACGTCGGGGATTCGAACCCCGAATTTGGACCGTTTTGCTTCTTCCCGGGTACCACTTGGCTAGAGGGGCCGACGATGTCCATAGGGCGCTTCTTTTTTCATTTAACCGACTCAGCTCCTGGACGACACATCCTTTCATACCAAGTTGGGTAAATCGATATGGGTCACTTGATTTGCCCAAATTAACCATTACGCTTGCTTCTTGAATCCTTTGCTTCCTGTTAATAGGAGAAAATATGTCAAA
This sequence comes from Eucalyptus caleyi, assembly GCA_014182885.2. Taxonomy (NCBI): domain Eukaryota; kingdom Viridiplantae; phylum Streptophyta; class Magnoliopsida; order Myrtales; family Myrtaceae; genus Eucalyptus; species Eucalyptus caleyi. Next base: position 54,558,078 of record CM024470.2, read on the forward strand.
AGTGAGTTTAGCCATTGGGAATATTGGAAACAATACCAAATTACTCTTCCCCAGAGTTTGTATTTGTTAGCTCCTAGGGATCTCTGTATGTTGATGACAGCCTCTTCGTCTTGACACGGTTCGACATTTCTTTCGATTGGCCCTCCTCATTTGTAGCCCTGTATGCATGATTGATGGTCATTGATTCATCTTCAACGCCTTCCTTTTGTGGAATTTTCTTCTATCTTTGACTATATGACCATTAGTAGCATTGGGCAAAGTCATGTACTTCACGCTTCTATGAAATCTGAAATGGACAATCAAAACTTCTAATTCTCTGATGGCAATCACTTCTTGGGAGAGCATGTGTCTGGAGCATGAAGTGAGGTTTCTAGGCCTTAAGTCATTGTTTGAAATAAGGGCTAGAGACTACCTCAACTGTCTAGATTTCCTCCCTGTTGACAGTAGCCAATTCAAAGGAAGATAAGAAATTTCTTCTTTGTGCATTGTGGCTCGTTGAAGCTGGAAGTCCCATCAATGAACTCGTGACACCTTGCCTTGAGCTATCATGTTATGCATGCTTCAAGTTTGATAATATGCCTGTGCCTATTACGTCTCATCCTTCGTCTCTTGTAGATGGAACAGAGAGGATGTCATTTTCGACATTATGTTCAGGGAATAGGACTTACCCTTTTGAATCGTGATGATCCTTTCTGTTTGCCCCCGCTTTCTAGGAAGGGTGCTATTGAATTTGGCGAGTTCACATGATGTGCCGACTTTAAATGCCTCCTGGTCACACTAAGTCAAAGGGATGATTTTCTGAGACACGAAGTGAGTGAGTCAGAAAGACAAACATAATTAAATTTAACATCTTGTTTTGACGAAAGCTTTTGGTAAATAAACATTTTTTGTTTTCAAAAGTATATATCTTTAGGGGGGAGGGGGGAGAAAGCATGAGGAAGCCCAACCCTTAGTATTCTCTTTGGATGATATTTTCTTTTCATGGTTGGATAGTATCACTGGGCTGGTTTGGGATACTACCTCATGCTTTCAAAACAAAATATTAGAACTGTATATTAGATTACTTGAATGGAAAATAAAACAGTAGCACACTAGACAAGATAAGAAACATGAAATTATAAAAACAAGCAAAAACCCATGAAAACTCCTATGAAAATGAGCATTTTGATAGTACCGATTCTGAAATCAAGCGCCTTTGAGTTCCTCGCCTCTTGTAGACTTGAAGTATTCGCATGAGAGGACCACTTCATTGAAGCTACTGAAGTGCAACTTGCAAGGTAAAACTCCTATGAACAGCTTCATCATTTCTTCTTCGGCCAGTTGAGGGTAGGTTTGCATCATAAAAGCCTTACACCTCCTTGCATATGCTCGGAAATCCTCTATTGGTCTTCTTCTAAAGTGAACAAAGTTCTCCCAAGGCAGTTCAGTTCCAATCTAGCTTTGATACTGAAGCAGGAATGCAAAAGACAGCTCATTCCAATCTCTTGTGAGGTAGATATCTGCTGTGATGAACCATTGCAATGTAGGCCATGTAATACTTTCTTGGAAGGCCCGAGTTGTGAATGACATCGAGTTATAGTACCGACTCATTTCAACGTGGAGATATTGCAAATGAGCCATGGGGCAAGTCGTGCCATTATACTTGCGGAGATTAGGTATCCACATCTCTCCAAGGGTCATGATCCTATGAGTGCAAGACGGGCTTGATGTATCCTGGTTAGGCCACTATGGTTTTCCCATTGCATATTCATTGTAGTGGTGAATTTTTTTGTTTCAAGGAAACTGGACTCCACCGAGATTATCCCATTGCTTTCTTTTGGGTCAAAATCACCAAACGAGGATGAAGCATTTAAGCTATCTTCATGATTAGGTGACAAGCTTAGTAGTTCATTGGGATTATAGCAAATAAGGATGAATGTTCCCTCTTCTGACAGGCTTTCGACCCTATGTGGGTAGAAAGCAATTATACGATGAATGGCTGATTTCATCTGTATAACACCGGTAGTCCTTGTGATTGTATCCTAGGGACTGGAAGTCTTCAGGGTTGTACTCTAGAGGATGGTAGCCTTCAAGGTTGTATTCCAGGGAATGCTCGAAGTTTTGGTGCGGCGACTCATCAGCTATCAAATTTTGCCTATACTCAGTGGTAGATGTTGAATTGATTTGTTTAGGCTTTCTTTTCTTGGCTCCTAGTCTAGACCTTTTGAGTAAGGTCCTTCGTTTTGCTAGTTCAATTCTGTCAAGGGGAGCGAGAGATAGTGGAGCTTCACTTTTTGCTTCCCTCTCTAGATTGATAGGGGTCGGTATTCTTTGAACCCTAGCTCTTGCAGTAATCTTGGGGAGTTGTCTTGTCATGCCCCGATCTTGAACAGGTTTTGTGTCTTTGACCTTGTACACAGGCTCCTTGCCTTTCCCAGTGGGAAACTTTTCAGCAATAGGACGTTGCTCAGTCACCCATTTATCATGCGAGGCTTCATTGACATCTTCTTCTCCTATCTCGGCGACTAACGGCTCCTCGTGCTCCACAACCATCGGTTCTTCATAGAGCAAGGCAATGTCAAGGCTGACGTCAATATTATATTCTTGGTGGAAAACACGAATTAGTTCCCCCCAGGTCTTAAGGGGACTAATCTTCCTAACAATGTGCCATCGCAAGGCGGGGCCAGTCAAGCTTGATTGGTATGATTGAATCATCCATCGGACCAGGTAAGCTTGCAAGTAGGTCTCTGGGTGGGATGTATCAGTATACCTTTCACATTCAGGTGCTTTGAGCTCTTTAGGGATCTCAATGCCAGCGTAATTGGACAGGTCCATGGGATTCTACCCCTGCAGTTGGTTTAATTTTTTCATGATCTTTTCAAACTGTCTATGGTGTTGGTTATTCTCTGGTAAATTCACAGGTGTCATGACGATGCTTAAAGTAGCTACGGAGTTGGGCTCAGCTTAAGTGGATTCCATTTGCCTCGAGAGTTGTCGAAGGACAATGGACATCTGTCCTACGCCGTCTTCAATGTTGGCGAGGCGATTTTGTACATTATTCTAATCGGCCCTTATCACGTGGGACCATTCGCAGGTGGATCATAGCTGGCGATTCATAATTACCTGGTATCGCAAAAATCATGAATGAGCATGAAAGTAGACAAAGATTGACCCATGGCAATAGTCTAACTACTTTTACTTATCAAAAGAGGATTTTATAAACCACAGACTTCTAACACCCAGAAAATGACAGAATGAAATACTCAGTATTAAACAAAAGCCCCTAAACAATGGAACAAAACTTTCACAATATTAACACTAAGGGGTACATGATTGTCATTTTATATGCGACGGGGAGCTTTATTCTTACGAGGATGCTTGCTTCCTTGGACTAGCTCTGAGATATGTATACAGTCTATTCCCAAATCGCTTTGCATAAGCTCTGCTTGCTCATGCTAGCTGCTCACGCTGATTGAGTGAGGGATCAATGGTTTCCATTTTGTCGGAATACGATGGTTGTGGATGTAGGACGTAGAGGCGTGGTGGGCTTTTTCTTCTCCCTCAAGCCCTTCGGGTACCACGATTCTTTTGCAATGGCACTTGCTCCATGTTTCCTCGACAATGGCAATCTCGAATGCATAGTCATGGCTTGGATGGGTAAAACGGAGTGGATGTATTTTCCTCCTAAAAAGCAGCAGGATTTCTTGAAGGGCTCCATACTGTCGAGCCACCCTATATGGATAATAGGGAGTGCCGCCAGTGAGGCTGAGCAATGGAATTGGATGACTACGTCTGTAAGCAAAGCGAGCTCTCTTTTCATGAAACTAACCAGCACACCATTAGAATATCTCAGGAGCGGGGTCTCTTAATAAATTTATCCAATTAAAACAGCTTTGGTTGGGAATATACGGTCCTAGGATCACAAATTTCTGTAATAGATTTTCGAAATCATTTTTGGATGATTGCATGAGGCCTCAAAATTCGCTTAGGTGAGAAAAGAACCAAACCTGCAAAATTTATGGGGAGGCTCTAATGATTTTTTCCGTGTTTTCTTTAAAACGATTAAGAGACAAAAACGTTTCGGCTAAAATCATGTTGGCGCAATTTTGCCCTCTCGAGACCTGATCAACCACCCATGCCATTGAGGGACTTATGGAGTTTCTTTGATGGGGAAAAATGATGAATCTGAAAAAGGCTAAGAGGAAAATCTCACTTTTTTGGGTCATAGGCTGATTTTGAAAACATGCATTCATAAATTCTAGTGGGCAGCTATTATGGTTGTTTTCAAGAGTTCGCCTCACAACATGGACTTCAGTTCTTAAAAGTCATGCTAACCTATGCAACAGGTCAATGCCTATTGGTGGCCTAACAAGCCGATTCTCAAGAGACTTTCCAGTGATGATGCTATATTCCTCCAGAGTTGGGGTTAACTCGAACCCACCGAATATAAAAATGGATGTCTTCGGGCACCAGAAATGCGTCATGGCTTGTATGACTTTGGGATGAACAATGATTTGAATTAACGATAAGAGATGACCGACTTTAGCTTTCACACACTCTTGGGCATATTGGTCTAATTGACCCCACCATATGAAGAGCTCTAGTTTGGGAGCGAGAATAAACTGGATATCGTTTTCTCCCATCACATATAAATTGGGACTCGAAAAGCTTACCCTAAATTGCCATGGGCCAATAAAAAAATTGAATAAAAGTAAAGAAATCACATTGCTTTTAAAGAAAATGACAAGCACAAAGACATGCATATGGGATGTGTGGCTCAATTTCTAACTGACAAGGTTTGTTAAAATTAAAAAGGTATCCGCCTATCGCAGTCTCGCATTAGCATAATACCCTCTTAACCTCGGCTAAAGAAATTCGGGGAAAAGAAATGCGACCTCTACAACGCAGTCTCACGTTCGAAGCCGTATCTTTCTTAACACCATCCTAGATATCCTATGGCGGCCCAGGTCCGACGGCCGAGTTATGTGTGCCATGTGTAGTGCTAAAACATTTAAGAATGCACAACGGTTTTAATCACAACAGGGATTTTCTATGCTCAAGCTCGCCCAGCCAAGGCGAGGTTAAGCCTCGCCAGGGGCCGGTGACGCTCCGGCGAGGTCGCCGACCCTCGACGGCGTCGCCGGCCCTCAACGGCAGATCGCTGGCCATGGCCGAGGCCGCGACCGGCCAAAGAAAAAAGAAGAAAAGAAGAAGAAAAGAAAAGAGAGAGAAGTGTTTCTTCAAAAGTATTTCTGGAACAAAAAACAACCTTTTTTTTGTTTCTCATTTCCGTTCTTTTTTTGTTTCGGGAACAAAAAAACAAAATTTTGTTCATGAACAAGAAAAAAGAACATTACCATGCAGGGCCTAAGTGTCCTATTAGGTCCACTACTTGATCGAATTGCCATTTTCAAAAGAGGTCGGATCATGTCGTGAGCAAATCTCTAATTGAGCTTGTATTCCAAGCATTTGTCACCATGTGGGAAGATAAGAGGCTTTCTGAATTCCTGACACGTCGATGGGGGCTTCATGACGGGTTTGTACTTGTGCGAGACCCTTGTGATAAATTCTTTGGATAACAACCCAAGTGGTCTTAATGTGTATAATCCTTAAACTTTTGATCTATTCAATATGATCATTGAACTTTTATTTAACGTGCAATGTAAGCCTTGACTTTTTCATACGTATTCAATCAAATCTCTTAATTATATGAAAAATGTTCAATGTTGTACTTCAATTAATTTAAAATCGGAGACAACATCGAATATTTTCACGTAATTTAGGGACTAAATCAAATACACAACAAAAGCTTAGAGATCATATTGAACAGATTAAAAGTTCATGAAATGCATTGTATATTTGATCAAAATTCAAGAATTATAAGAAAAAATTGATGAATCATGGAAAGGGGGAAAAAAGGAAAGAGAAGGGAATGGATTTGTGCTAAACTTTGGCCATGGATGATGCAATGAATAGTAAAAATGGTCCGAACGACGGTTCCTAGAAACTTAGGAAATTGATAAATTAATCCGATTGTTATTTGAAGGGTGGAGAGGCTATAGACAAATCAAAGTTGGTCCACCAATTTTTAATATGGCTGGTGGCCGCTTTTAGAGTGAAGTTTGAGAACCGAATTGTTAGGTTTGGTTTTGATCATCCCAACACCGAACTAAATCGAGTTGCTAAATGAATACGTGATTTTTTATTAAAAATATTTTAAGCTTTTAGACGGCATAAGAACAATCATTATCATGTAGAGAGTGTAAAATCTCTTTGTCTCCGCCGTACCGGTTTGGATTAGGTTGAAGAACCTTCCCCTTGACTTATGGTCCGCTCCGGCTATTGGTGATATTGCAAGTGCGGTTGGGAAACCCCTCTATGTTGACCAACGCACGGAGGAAATGAAGATGCTATCCTTTGCAAGGGTGTGTGTTGAAATCTATGCCAATCAACCTAGATGCTCCACCGTTGATGTGGTTTTGAATGGAGTCTCGCGCTCTATTGCAATTGAATTTGAATGGAAGCCGCTTGAATGTCTTTCATGTGGCACCTTCGGCCATAGATGTGAGGATAATGCCGCCGTTCATAGCACGGACAAAGGGAAGCTGCCGGTTCTTCCCGCATCCGACCATACCCCCTCTAGCCATCCTGGTCTTGAACCTCCTACCCCGATTCAGGCTCCCGAACCGGCTCCGGTATTGGAGGAGAATCCCGAAGTGTCGCAGCATGGTTGGACCCAGGTGAAGGGGAAAAAAAAGAAGGCCTTGCTCTTGAAGGATGGTTCCCTAGCCCGGATGCCCTTATCCAACGAAGTGGGAAGCTTGTTGAAGTTCAAGGACTCCACTAGTGAGTCGAAGCCGGAGTCTTCTCATCCTAGCCCTATTGAGGAAAGACCTAGCTCGGTACAAGAGGTTCCAACCTCTCATCTTGCGGAGGACAAGGACCAGAACGAAGCTACCAATTTCGGTCGTGGTGCTGATACGAATTCAGTGCTTTTGGAGAGCTATGTTAGCTCTGATGATGATTTACTATCGCCTGCCTCGTCACCAAAGGCCCCTACTACCTCTAAGAAGGTGGAGTCCATCCAAGACAAACTATTGGCCATTGATCTAACTCCTCCTCCGGTCAAGAATCCATCTACTTCGGTGGCCACACGGCGGAAGCTGAATAGGCGGAGGTAGGTCTTCCGTTCGTCCTTTGCTATTTCCGTTAGCTATTATAGCTATATTTATATATATATTTATATATATATATATGTATTTTGGGTTTTGGAATGTGAGAGGTCTTTGTGACCCCTTGAGACAAGCAGAAGTGAGGAAACTTGTGTATTATAATGGTCTTAGTTTGATCGGCTTGTTAGAAACCAAGGTTCTGGATTCTCTATTTGACTCCATATCTGATAGAATGTTGTCGGGGTGGAATTGGGTGACCAACTATGAATTCTCTCACAGGGGTAGGATTTTGGTTGGCTGGAACCCTTCTGTGGTGAGTTTTGAAGTGATTTCTTCCAATAGCCAAGCAATACATGGTAATGTGAAGTTTCTTATGTCTGGTATCTGTTGTTGTGTCTTGGTGATATATGCGGAACATACCTTTGTAACTCGAAGGCCTTTATGGACGGATCTTGTTCAGAGGAGTGTATTGTGCCAGGATGTGGCTTGGCTTGTGGTGGGGGATTTCAACGCTATCAGGGATCCCTCCAATCGGATTGTAAGCTCTGACAATTGGATTCCTTGCTTTGATGATTTCTATCATTGTCTTATTCAATCTGAGTTAGAGGACCTAAGGTATGTTGGCTTTCGCTTTACTTGGTCTACTTCCTCGGGGGTCAACAACAAGGCTAGGAAAATTGATCGAGTACTTGTGAATGCTAATTGGAGCCAGGAGTTCTCTTATTCAGAAGCGTATTTCCTTGCACCGAGCATTTCTGACCATACTCCTATGGTGGTTAGAGTGATGCAGCCGATGGTCACCAGGAGGCCTTTTAAATTCTTTGAGTTTCTGGACGAAGCACCCTTCTTTCCATAGCATTGTTTCTCAAGTTTGGGAAAGCCCGGGTGAAGGGGTTCCTATGTACAGGCTAGTGAGTAAACTGAAGGCCCTTAAAGGCCACTTAAAGCAACTCAACAAAGAGTCTTTCTCTAATATTTCTGATAGGGTTTATGCAGCAAGAAATGCTTTATCTTTAGCCCAAGTTAGCCTTCAACAAGATCCTACTAGTGAGATTCTGGCAGATTTGGAGAAGACTCATCGGAGGACTTTTCTAGAGTTGAGGAGTCAGGAGGAGTCCTTCTTCAGGCAGAAGTCAAGGATTAGGTGGCTCAAGGAAGGTGATCAGAATACAAAATTTTTTCACCATTCCGTTAATAGAAGGCAGCTGAGGAACAGAATTCTTTTTGTCATGAATACTTCAGGTACTATTATCTCGGAGCCGAGCTTAGTACAAAATACTTTTGTCTCCCATTTTCAGGAGCTCTTGGCACCTCGCCCCCGGTCTTCCAACCCCTCCTTACTGGATATTCGGGAGGTCATACGGTGTCCTCTTAAGGGGGAACAGGTTAGTTTTCTCTCTCGTCCATTCTCTGATGTGGAGATTCATGACACAATCTTCTCCCTGGCTCAAGGCAAGGCGCCAGGACCCGATGGCTTTGGTGTTGAGTTCTTTAAGCATTATTGGGAGATAGTAGGGCCTTTGGTCATTGAAGCAGTTAAGGACTTTCTTACAACAGGGAGGCTTCTCAGGGAAATCAATAACACCATCCTGGTGTTGATCCCGAAAGTTCCAAATGCAACTTCGGTCAATGATTATAGACCTATAGCCTGTTGTAATACTATTTACAAATGCATTACTAAGATTTTGGCTAACCGGATTGCTACAGTCCTTAGTGACATTATCAGTCCTTATCAGAATGCTTTCGTCAAAGGCAGGCAAATTAGAGACAACATCCTTCTTGCCCAGGAATTATTTGTTGGATTCCATCTTGACCCATACCAACCCAAGTGTGCAGTTAAGGTGGATTTTCAGAAAGCTTATGACATGGTAGACTGGGACTTTCTTGAGTTAGTTCTTCGTGCTTTTAGCTTCCCAGATCATTTTTTTCAGATTGTTATGGTATGTGTCCGTACCCCTAAGTTCTCCATTTCTATAAATGGAGAACTTCATGGGTTTTTTCCTAGTGGCTGTGGTCTTCGCCAAGGGGATCCGATTTCTCCCTACCTATTCACCTTAGTTATGGAGGTCTTTTCTGGGATCCTTAGTGATAGGGCCAGGCAACCGGGATTCAAGTTCTTCTGGAGATGTAAGACGTTGAGCCTTTCCCATCTCTTTTTTGCGGATGACGTCTTTCTATTTTGTGGAGCTGATTTGACTTCGATCTCTCTTTTAAAGAATGGTTTAGACACCTTCTCTGCGTGGAGTGGACTCAAGCCAAACTCCAATAAAAGTGAGATCTTTCTTGCTGGAGGGTCGGCAACCTTGCGTAGCGAGATTCTCCTTGCTTTTGGCTTCAGTGAGGGGACATTGCCGGTGCGTTATCTTGTAGTTCCTATTATCTCATCCAGGCTTGGCAAGGCGGATTGTATCTCCCTCGTGGATCGCATAACCAATAGGGTCCAATCGTGGACTCAACGCTTCCTCTCATTTGATGGTCGTCTTCAGCTTATAAGGTCAGTTCTCCATGCAATCCAAGCATACTGGGCAAGTGTATTTACTATCCCTGTTGTGGTATTGGATCGCATTGAGCATATCCTAAGACAGTTTCTCTGGAAGGGCCCTGGATTGGGGAGGGGTGGAGCTAAGGTCTCCTGGGATGATGTGTGCCTTCCTAAGGAGGAAGGAGGGTTAGGTATTCGCAATCTGAGGGACTGTAATAAAGCAGCAATGTTGAAACACATATGGATTCTTTTTACAGATAAGGAGTCCTTGTGGTCTAGGTGGATCCATTCGATATTCCTAAAAAGAAAGAGTTTCTGGGTGGTTAATCAACCCACCTCTTGCTCTTGGGCGTGGAAGAGAATTCTCCATCTTAGGTCTGAATTTCGGCTATCTTTTCTCTGGAGGGTTGGAGACGGCCGTTCTGTCTCTTTCTGGTATGACCATTGGCACCCAAGAGGTCCCCTCAACCTTTTATTTTCTGACTCTTTGATTTATAGCTCCGGCTTACCCATACATGCTACGGTGGCTGATCTGTTTTCACCGGCTGGTCAGTCCATGCGAGCAGTGTTAGAATCTTCGGAGCAGCCCCTTCCTTTATTATCTCAATTACCGGATTGTTTTACTTAGTTAGGAGGTGCTTCCGGTTTATTCTCAGTTACTTCGGCATGGCACCTTATAAGGAAGAAGAAGCCTCGAGTCAATTGGGCTTCCTTGATCTGGAACAATGCTATATCTCCAAGATATCAGTTCAACCTCTGGCTTATCACCAAGAACCGCCTTCCTACTCAGGCCATGCTTTTGTCTCATGGCAGGATTGCGGATGCGGTGTGTGCCTTTTGCAAGTCGACGCCAGATTCTATTGATCATTTGTTTTTTGGATGTAGCACTACAGCCAGGTTAGCATTCCTGTGGGCGGCTAGATGTAACCTCCCTTGGCGTAACAGGACTTGGGCTGACAACCTTAGCCGGGCTCTGAAATTCCTTCCCAATAAGGATTTCTATCACTCCATTACCCGATTTTCCTTTGGAGCTCTCTGCCACCTTATTTGGAAATGCAGGAATGAGATTCTGTTTAGAAATTACACCTTCACGGTTCTAGCTCTGAAGAATCACTTGATTAAAGTGGTTAAGGATAAGGCGCTGACTTTCACTAATGTTGAAGAGGCTCAGCTTAATACAATTACCTTTCACCAAAAAAAAAAAAATCTCTTTGTCTCGGTCTCGGCCAAGCTGCTTGCCAGGGCAAAAGAGTACTGCGCCTGCGAATGCGAAAGCTCCGAGGTCATCTTCCAAATCCACGACATGCATGAGCTGTTGATGAGGGAAATTCGGCCATGCTAGTAAAGCCCGAGCGTCCTCAGGGTGAACTGCTGCGATACGCCGCCCAGCCCAACCCATAATTGAGTGTATCGCTTCACTTATGGTAATGATTAACCAAACATTTTTGGGAAGCTAGGAGCAATTCTCCTCTCTTCAAAATAGAAATTAGAGACTTAACATTAAAATCACTTTCCAGCGTTATCTGATGCCTAACAGTTCAGCATAACATGCAGATATGCGATCTTCATGATTGAATCCTATTATTTTATTCGTTAAGCCTACCATTCAGAATGCAAGGACAAGTACCTTGATCTTTCCTTTACTGCTTGCGGCTGGACTATCGTTCTTCCAACTCGGCACAAATAAAATATGAACTCGCATCCTCATCGGTCTCATTCCTGTCAGAAGAAGCAAACTGATGCCGAGCAGCAGCATTGGCGATGGCCTGTGTAGAAAGACTGACGACATGTCCATGAGAGATGTGCCATCACCAATATCTCCGACGATCTATGACAATGATGACACATATGTCTAACCTGTGGAGTTTCCAAATGTCAGACTTTCCGGTTGCGTATAAAATCAAGATGTCTTGTCTTGAGCATGTCTGAAGGTAGAGGTCAAGTCAGGTTGACAAGCTCAACTTAACTCAAAAGTGCACAAGGCTCGTTGATCTGTCCAGAATTATTATGTCCTAATGTGGAAAATCCATTGGTTAAATCATAGACTGAGAAAAGCAGATACGCACCAGTGAGTGCTAGATCCAGGATGGTACTTGACGGAATAAATATTTGCTTGCAAGTGAATGTTAAGAACACTTGCTTCCTGCTTGATCTGTTCAATTCAACATGTTAGACATGACCTTACACCATAACTGTGACAGCCTTGGGAAGTGAGATGAATTTAGAGCTTAACACATTTTCACGTCTCCGGTTGCAAGTTACTGTGCTAATCAGCAAATAAATCCCCAATATGTGAAGGGAAATAACAAAGCTCGACTCTTTAAATTAGGCTACGTGACCACCTTCTCTTTCGAGACCGGCCGTGATTTTCAATGGAAAAGTGGGCATGCATCCGGTTCTAGGCAAGTGCTCCTCCTACTCCTATATTATGAATTTTGGGTCAACCATTTTTTACCATACAAAATGTTCGTTAGAAGGCAAGCTAATGTAAACAAAGATGATATCCTTGTCACTATTGCCAAGTGATGTACATGAACATTAGGAAATGGAAGAGAGAAGCGGGGAAATGGAAGAGAGAAGCGGGGGGGGGAGGAAGAGGGAGTAAGCGCGGTCATCATTTACCTGAATTGGGTTTAGTGACCCGGCACAAATTGCAGGACCTGCTAGCCCAGGCCTTGCTATGCCATGGCAATGGTGGAAGTGGTTGGATTGATCATACCAAAACTTTTCTCTTCCAACTTGAATCAAGCCCTGTTCATTAGGCTTTTGCTAGATGACCAAAAAGTAACTCAATAAAGTCCTGAGGAAAGCTTTCTGGCAGACAGGTGTGAAGACTTATTCAACTCGCCGATAGAATGATGAAGAAAAATGAAGAAAAAAATGTGGAAGTATTCAACTTCGATCTTCAATCTGTCCAGGCGAAACTCTAATCTTGAGAGATATACTGTTTGCTTAAGCGGACGATGGCTCAGAAGCATCGCTTGGAAAACAAGCTTTGTGGTGCACCCGGCAGCAAAAGAAAGATCCTCCAAAAGTGGAGGTCATAAGGGTACTCTTTCCTTGGAGAACAACCGACTCCCAATTTGTCAGAAGAGACTTTCCCATTGATCAGCAACTTTGCACGACATTGCAATCAGAGTGCGTTCAACCCATTGGCTAGGGACTATCTAGCAGAGCTTGTTATAAAACAATGCTTCACATGCATTTGTATTGAACTAGATCGAACATGGCCGAGCCATGATAAATGGTAAGGTTTTATAGTATCCCAGGCACTTTAATGCAAAATGACAGCAGCAACATTCAGGTGCGGCACATTAGTATTCAACTGTATCAAAAGCAAACTTCCTAGCATAACTCACCATGATGGCTACACTCAGTAGAAACTTTCAAACTAGATGTAGGTATCTTCCGTTTCCCAGCCATTCTATTCAATATATAACTGACTAAACGGTACACCAAATGATGTCTTACAGAAGAGATTAGAATCGGTAAGAGCTTCTTCAGCTGCTAGAGCCAGGATTGTACGCACGGTTACCCATACTTTTCTCCACAAGGCTTACAACATCACCTTTTCCTATCGGAAGATAGACACTAGAGTAGCTTATTTGCATTTTGTGACTGATCAATTAGAGTCTACATGCATATGCTACCTATTGGGAGCAAGCAGCAAAATCCTGATACTTTCACTTGGGGAGATCGCTAAGAGGAAGTCTAAATTTGAAACCATTAATATATCTAGTTACATCTACCTTAACTAAAAAGCTTAAGCCAATGAGTAATGGGCCAACTAGAATATATTAACTGCTCTACATTTCGATTGAGGATTTCTTTAATATAATTCACTCACACATGCACCTTAACATTATTGGTATGAATGGACCCTTTCCTGCACAGATTGTGATTGCCGTTGGATTCCATAAAAGTGTCATTTTTCAAAGGAAGGCCCTGCTCATACACTCTACCTCAACTTGTGACAATCATTATTAACAAAAATCTTTCAAGAGGGACTTACAACCCATCCATTTGGTTTATACCCAACCCTTGTCACTACTGCAGTAAATTGTAATTTCAATCGAGGACATCGAAGTATTCTTGGGGAGAATGTTGCAGAATCCAACTGTGACATTCTTCCTCTGGCAGCATCACACCCTTGTAGAGTTCTACAGCATCAATTTTTCGTAAAGGCTTCGATAATGATGTCAATGGCAGGTTAGCTGGTTGGAAGTCCAGAACAAGACTAGCTATCGGTTCAATTATAGACCTATTATGCCATCTTCAGGGAATCTTGTCTGATAGTAGGTTTTCTTACTTGTGCTGATTTGTTCTTCTTTGTGTTCTGCTGACAGCAGTTTCGGCTGTTCGTTTTCATGGAACAAAATTTTATTTCTCTACTGCCTGGAAAGGTAAAAATATGCAGTTCGGATAAATATTTCTAAGCCATTAATAATTTGGCCAAACCTTTCCTATTGATACTCCTATCCTTCAAAAGGTCGTCAAAAGCTAAGCCATTTATCCCACTACTAAAAAGCAACTAACTTTTGGGTCCTCAATTCTTAAGAGAAGGACACTAACGGTGCCATCGTACGATGCTCGTTTTGTCATCGTAACTTTCCAAGCGATCATTTAAGTGCCACGACTTCTAAAAAGCGATCATTCAAGTGACATTGGTTACTTGTGTTGCCGAAAATATCATGTGCCATTGTTTTAGAATAAATAATGCGACGTGGCGTTCCAAATGAAGGGAGGAAGAATTGTGGGCACTGAGGACTTAGGGAAAGACAGAGAGGGAGTTCAAATGATGATGGCGGTGCTGGCCGAAGGAGGAGGGTAGACGGCGTGGCGTTCGGGATGAAGCATTGATTTTGATTTGCAAGTGAAAACAGGGGCTAGGTTTTGAATTGTAGGTACTATTGATGTCCTCTTGGCTCATTTTGCCTATTGCATTTCCTTCTCTGACCAATACACAGGGCACATGGGAAAAAACTAATTAGCATTCATGGCAGGCCCTTGGCCACGCAGAAGCACTTACAAGTTGTTTTTCGGAAATGGTTTTTCTAACGAAAGGACAATCTAACACGTGTAAGATATCATTAATTGGGAGGGAAAAAAAATCTGAGACGGTGAGAGTTTCACACTGATTAGAAGCAATAATGTTATAAGCTTATGCCATTTATGAGGATTGACTAGCTATCAATGAGGTGAGGACACCTGGAGTGCCATAACTTGGCACGGAGGGACACTTAAGTGCCATAACTTTAAAATGGTACACTTAAGTGTCAATATCGGAGTAAAATGAGACACTTAAATGCCACTCCGGCGAAAATCCGGCCAAATGGCTGACGTGGCAATTTTCCGGCGAGTTTGGTCCAAAACGGCGTCGTTTTGCACGTTGACGTGGCGGAGAAAACGCAAAAACGACGCCGTTTTGTGTCTACGTGTAAATAATACTATATAAATTAATTAAATTAAATTTTAAATATTCAAAAAAAAAAAATTTAAAAAAAGAAAATTTTAAAAAATTAAGAAAATTTAAAATTTAAAATTTTAAAAAATTAAAAAATTAATAATAAAAAGGGGGAGGTCGAATGGGGCGGCTCCCTCGCCGCCGCCGTCTCCCCCGCCGTCGCCGGAAGGACCGGCAACGGAGGGGGAGGGTTGGCGGGGTCGCCGGCCCCGGCCGACTGACGGCAAGGGCTGCGAGCCCTCGTCGGATCGCGGCGAGGGCCGCAACCCTCGCCCCAGATCTGGGCGAGGGCTCGCGGGCCCTCGCCGCCGATTGGCCGACCTCGCCAGCCCCTGGCCAGGGCCTGGCGACCCCGACCGACCCTCCCCACTCCGTCGCCGGCCCTTCCCGGCGGTGGCGAGGAGGCGGCGAGGGCCCGCGAGCCCTCGCCGGATCTGGGCGAGCACCGCCTCCTCGCCGCCGCCGGGAAGGGCCGGCGACGGAGTGGGGAGGGTCGGCCGGGGTCACCGGGCCCTGGCTAGGGGCCGGCGAGGGCTCGCAGCCCTCACCGTCGGTTGGCCGGGGGCCGGCGACCCTAGCCGACCCTCCCCCCTCCGTCGCCGGCCCTTCTCGGTGACGGCAGGGAGGCGGCAACGGCGAGGGCTCGGCCCTCGCCCGCCCGTTCGACCTCCCTCCCCCCCTTTTTAAAATTTTTAAAATTTTCTTTTTTTTTAATTTTTTTAATTTTTATGCTGCTTTGGAGCCGAGCCAACTCAGCTCTCCAGCGAGCCACGTAGGTAAAAAATAATAATAATATATTGCCACGTAGGATTTCCAGCAAGGGTCGCCGGAGGTGGCACTTAAGTGTCCCACTAGAAAAAAAAAAAAGTGACACTTAAGTGTACCGTTTTGAAGTTATGGCACTTAAGTGTCCCCCTGTGCCAAGTTATGACACTTGTGCTAGACTTCTGCCAGCTATCAATGGAAACGTGACAAATTGAAGCAATTGGGGTTGTAGCCAACTGGTAGGCTCGTCAAATGAGTGGATCACATCGGAATTGGATAGGATTGAAAATGATCCGATTCAAATTCTCATTTATATAAAATACAAATTTAGCCATCTTTACTCCACTTGAGCCGAAATTTTAGTAATTTTTTTTGCTTAAATTGTTACCTTTATAGAATGGAT
This sequence comes from Eucalyptus caleyi, assembly GCA_014182885.2. Lineage (NCBI taxonomy): Eukaryota > Viridiplantae > Streptophyta > Magnoliopsida > Myrtales > Myrtaceae > Eucalyptus > Eucalyptus caleyi. Next base: position 54,574,343 of record CM024470.2, read on the forward strand.
GGCTCAATAAACCAGCTCATTCAGTGTGACAACTTGAGGTCGTATTATGGATGGAAGCGTAAAGTTGGTGATAAGGCAAAGGGTGAATGGGGATGCTTGAGTGACCAGCAATGCCCTCGTTTTCATGAACCGGTTCACTTCCAAGCATTAGCTAGTCACGGTGGTCAGACTACAACCGCTGGTCAACATTGAAATGCTAGTTTGGATTAGGAAAACAGTATCAAAGTCTTTCCATATTGAAATGCTATCGAGAATTCAAATAACAAGTTCAAACGAATATCTTGGTGATCATTCGATCTCAAGTCCATGTATAAAGGCTTTCCTGTTTTCTTACCACACCTGAATATGTGTCGAACTCTGAGCAAATTGAGCAATTGGCCAAGTAACTTGTAACTAGTGTCTACCATCATACAAACTTTACATGGCAATTCTAAGAAACTAAATAAGGAGGAATTCAAATTGAAGCACTTTGAATGTTCCTGTGACGATGTTACAAGGCAAAATCAAAGGAAATTAGCAAGACTTTAAGATTTTGTTTACTTTGCAAAAGATGAACGATTTGGAAAAAAATGATTGCTTACTTGAAATAATTAGTAAATAGAAAAGGTTTTCATCTCTTATAACAATTTATGTCTAAAAGTTATCATGAACGATGCATCAGTGACATCGAACAAACACAACAGTATCCAAATAAACTCTATAAAGCACCTCATATATGTCAAGTTATGAAGTACAAATGTCAGGGAAACTGCCAATAGAATCCTTCAAGATCTCCTTCATACTAGATATCTAAAACTTTCGCTCCCGTTTCATTCCTCCATTGCATGTCATACCAATGGAACAAGACAGCATGTGCCATCATAAGATGGTTCATCAAGAGAAGGAAAACACTATCCAATGCAAAATTTCACTAATTAGGTGCAATAACTGTCCGCCTCCCTCGTCAATAAGATAGACAGCCCAAATGGAGCTGTATTTTCTTAATTAAAGTCCTATTTACAAAATATCATGTTGGATGAAGTTTGTTCAGCAAAACCACTTACACGACTCCATTAGCTCAGAGAGTAGCTGGAAATAGTCTGGAAGGTTTTCGTACCTGGACAAGAGGAAGGCAGTTTCTAGTTAACTAAAAGATCAACGACAGTGAAAATGAGAGGTGCGAGTAAGCCAAGTCATCAAAATATTTACCAGAGACATTATGTTGCAGATTCTATATAACAATGATAACTAATGGTAGGTATTAGTCCCCCGCTATTAGACTAAGCAGACCGACAATTAAATCTATCATTAAGCAGCCATAACGGTACGGTCGATGGAACGTAACCAGAATAAACTAATACTCGTCCTTTCCCCTTAATTTTCGTGGTCTCAAAGCTAACATGTTGAATAAAACAGTAATTGCGATGAAGGGAACTTCGATCCAATTTACTGGTACCCTACAAATTAGAGCAATGAAAAACGTTCCCTTTTTCTTTTTTGCCCGTTTTAGCTCTTAAATAGATGTTCTCTAACCTATTGTTTCCACAGAAACCTTAGTGAATGTGTTCTACTCATATGCATTACGCATAGAGTCCTCTTCTATAGCATGGATTCTCCTTTCAGACAACTTTATTCTTTCTTTCATCAGCAAAAATACGGATAAAAATAAAGGAGCACACGACTGTTTTGTTTTGTGAAACATGATTTGGCACGTAATCTTCAATTCCAAGTTCCCAATTCCCACATTAGCTCCCCTTATTTCTCAATCATCTCCTCTATTCTTTGTCCATATTTTCAAATTAATTATATCACAAAACCCACTTTAGTAGTCTCCTCGAATTCCCAAAAGTTATCCCGTCCACAAAAAGAGAGGATCCCATTATCCCTCAGCATCAATGCAACACCTTTCTTCCCAAGAGCTATCCCTTAAATATTGATCGTGTTCATATTGGAAGCCCTGGAAAAGAGTTTCTTTCACTTCACATTTTCACAAACATAACAAGGAGGAAGCAATTCAAGCAAAATCCACTAATCCACTACACTAACCAAAATCCACTAATCTAATCCACTACACTAACCAAAATCCACTAATCCACTATACTAACCAGGTTATTCTACAAAGAATTTGAGACTGCCCAACACAAAAGAACTAGCGACTTTTCACGATATACTTACCCCTCATCTTTGCGGTTTGTTCATTATAACAAACAAGTCGCTGCATTAAAGGACCTTGGCATGCCATTTATATGGTGTAACTGCTCAACTTCATTGGTACGTAAATTGTACCAATCGAGAGTCTTAGTCTCGCTACCCACTTCCACTAAAACTTGACGACCATCCTGGGAGTAAGCCAATGGCCAGACACGTCGGAAACTCCACCAATGGTCACGTAGCGAGAACAACATATCCCATGGTCGGTTCAATCCATATTCTCTCATAATCCACACATCGACAACCCCTCACCATAAATTGTAAGGTAAAGATACTCTTCCAGGACGGCCAAATCCATGCAAGGCCTATTGTTTATAACATTAGGCAAGTCCACCTCCACAAAACTCTCAGTACGAATATCAAAAGCCACCAACACTTTTGTCGAATTTCGCACCCACTCACGCCTCATTAGCCAATGTAGACGATCAAGAAGGTAAACCCCCATTCTACCCGGCTCAACCAAAAAGTATGGCATCCCCTCAAACCGCCTCCACACATTAACTTTTGATTTGTAGATGCTAACTTCAGATACAATTGGCCTTCGCATGGTCTGAACCAACCTCAACAACACGAACTCATCATTCCATTTGTCATACCCAAATCCATAAACAGAGACCCAATCCAATCCATGGGGTATCTCAGCATTTGCAGGTGGCAAGATGCTATGTGATCAGAATCGGATACCATATAGCAACCTCACAGTCAGCCACATTAGCAATGCAAAGGTGGAACGGCAAGACCCTAACAACCTGACATATCTCCACTGCCAAGGGTACTGTCTCTCCACCTCGTCTGTCAAGGAACCCTGATCTATACAGCAGAGGCTCAAACGATGCTCGCGGAAGAGGCGGAGGGTCCACGCCATGAAGAGTTGGCTGTTTATAAAGGGACGACACGCACCTGCACCGGAGCAGCGACTTCTCCGGCGATCAATTCCAATATCTCGGCCTGATGAAGCGCTGCGGAGGCTGGCGGTTCCTCCTGTTGGTGCGGGAACGGACCCTCACCACGTGCGAGTGAATCGGGCGATCGATGGGCTCTCCACTTCCAAGGCTATGTCGAAAGCCTCGCCTCCTCCCAGTTCGATTTTGGCAAATCAGGTGATCCGTAAGGAAAAGATTCAATTTGAGAGAATCATGGGGCGAAAGAGGATTACTAGTGCGAGTTTATTTTGTTAGGAAACTATCTACTTATACACAATTTGATTTGATTTTATTTTATTTTTTTGGATTTTTTCAAAACAAGCAATTTCCAAATATAAGCATTATATCCAATCCACTCAAGATATTAATCAAATAAGGAATTAAAATAATTGAAAAAATAATCCACTATCTCATGAATTAAATTAACAATTATTCTAATCCTAAAAATCACAAATTAAATTAACAATTATCAAAGAAAAATCAAAATAATTAAAAATTGATCCAAGTCTCACGGATCAAATTAATATTTTTAATGATTTTAAAGCCAAAATATCATCAAAAAAATCAACATAATTAAAAAATAATCCGAAATCTTACGGATCAAATTAGCAATTTAAGTGATTTTTTGCCAATAATATCCTATTGGATAATGCCTAAAGTCTCAATGAAATCACTATTACCATCAAATATTTCAATTTAGGCAATAGTATCAAGATGAAATTTAGTTCAAGAAAATTACCCTGTTTAGATTTTTTATTTCCAAAACGGGACCGGCGCAAAGAATTCACGATCAGTGGCTAACGATGAGACGGTTTGCGGTGTGAGCAAGTCCACGGAGCTGGAGCTTGCAACTAATGGTCACCAAGGAACAGTACGTGTCTTTTTTTAAAAAAAAAAAAAAAAAACAATGCCCTCACTCTCGTGAACCGGTTCACTTCCAAGCATTAGCCAATCACGGTGGTCGGAGTACAACCGCTGACCAACATCAAAATGCTAGTTCGAATTAACGAAAACAGCATCAAAGTCTTTTTATATTGAAATGCTATCAAGAATCCTAAAAACAAGGAAATATCTTTGAACGAAAAAACTTGATAATCTTTTAATCTCATGTCCATGTATGTACGCTTTCCTGTTTGCTTGCCACACCTGCATGCATGCTTGAACTCGAGCAAAATTGAACAATTGACAAAGTAACTAAAATAACTTCTTCCATCATACAAACTTTACGGGGCAAATCTTGAGAAACTACGTATGAGGAATCCGTGGATTGAAGCACTTCAAATGTTCCTGAACGCCATTACCTTGACACGCACATGAACTGAAGTAGCGACTTCACTGGCAATCCTTACAATTCGAGACGAACCGAAGAAGATGGAGAGGAGCACAAGAAAAGTGGACGGCCTAAGCTCCAATTAAAAGGGCCAAGCGCAAGCATGACAGAAACGGGAAGAAAAAAGGAGGAGGGAAAAAGGGAAGGGGTGCATGCCACAGGACCAGAGCATCAATGACGTTTCGATCTAGGAATCTGGACCGAGAAAATACAAAAGTGACACACCTCGGACAGGAGGATCGATGACGTCTCAGTCTAGGAATTTGGACAGAGAAAATGCAAAGGTGGGGCACGTCAGATCGGACAAGCGTGCCCCACATGTACCATGCACGGAGCAGATTTCCAGGGGAAAAAGTGTATGAGGACGGGACTCTGGACAACTAAAAAAGACCGTCAACGCAATTCGACCAGCAGTGAAAGTCATGATAATAAGTCAACTACAAGTCTTCTGGTGCAGCTCCCCTGTTCAATCGCAACGGAGAAGAAGACGCGAAAGGCTGAAGAACCCTATCTTGTCCACAAGAGAAGGAACTGTAATTTCATCGTGCTCCTGCATATACGTTCAGTAAGAGCAAATAAGCGGATGCAACAAGCCGAAACTTCTGCCTTCTGGTATCAAAGTACATTCAAACCACAACATGCATTCGGAGTACACTCCAGAGTACATCAGATTCCACTTCGCTTTGGGTGATTACAACGAAGATCTTTGATTATCCTTCCAAACACTTAAGATGAAATCCAAAACTCCACAAACAACAATACAAGCCTATATAATTAACGTGTCAGAAGCTGACATATCAACCCTGCATATCACATAAATGAGGTGCCCAAGCGCCCATTCTAATAGGTCCACTAAAGGGGCGAAAAAGAAAAAAAAAAGATTCACTCTCGATCTTCAATCTGTCCATATGAAACTCTACTATCCCGTGATACACTGATTGCTTAAGTGATAATGGCGTGGAAGCATTGGAAGCATCACCTGGAAAACAAGCTCCGTGATTGCCAATACCTGTCCTAGATTAGTGGACATCTTGCTTCTGACATGCCTGTCCATCTTCATTCTATATGATGTGATGTTGCTAGTTCAATCTGCTAGTTAGACTAGTCAGAGAAGCTACGGTGAATCAATCTTAGCGGAAAGCTTCTTCTTTTTTTTATTCTAATTGGACACCCATTGGAAAGTGAATGAAAGAGACCTGGAATAAGCAACCGTACAGCTAGCATTGACCTAGACTGTCCGGGCGGATCCAATACCCGGCATTATGAGGTAGTTTCTCTGTGCAGAGGGGCTCCTTGTTCGATGCGAGATAGATTGAGATAGAGATGTGTGTTGAGTCAAAAGAGTAACCGAAATACCAGATCAAACACAGCTAACATGGGAGAGAGTGCTGCTTTGGCTGTCTCCCAATCATGCTAGTACTTTGACTGCTAGGATATGAGCTAAATAAGGAAAGCTCTCTGCATAGTCACTCGTGCACCTGCCTTGATGGAAGTCCCCAACTACATACTGGCATATCCTAAATAGAATCTATTGCCTATCTCACAGCTAGAAGAGAGTAGAGTTTCTTCATTTTCTCTTATATAAGATCTCGATTGGTTATATAAGAGAATAGACACTAGAGCTAGTTTTCTAGAATAGAGAACATAGAAGGAAACTTCTTTCAAGGGAGTCGAACTTAGGCATTCTCTATTCATGTTGAAAAGCGCTTTCAACCTTTGATATTGGAAGACCTAGAAAGGTGAACTCCACTCCCATTTGAATGAGACAAAGACACGTTTTGGATACCCTTGATGACCATTGGAGCTATTGAAGGTGATTAGGGTGAGAGATCCTCGGGAGAGAATTGACAATCTATATCACTAGACCATCGAATCATAGTATGATGCAATGCTTGCGAGTCAATTGCACTACCGGTTCTTCCTTGCCAAGAGGATCTGACCAACTTGAACTAGAGCTAGGACTATTGCTAAATCCGTCCCAGTCCAAGACTATACTCCTGGGCACAGGCTTTCCTTTCGAGACAGAAAAAGAAAAGGGATGTACACAATCCAATAAGTTAGGTCATAGGGCTGGCTTGCAACTGGATGACGAGGATCACTGTCTGCACTTAAGAAACCATGAATAGACTACCATTGAATTGGACTTCCACTGGCTAGTCTAGCGAATGAGAGAAAGCTACCGGTCTCAGCAGTCATAGCATCTGCAGTATCAGACTCTGATCTCGTCTTTCCCCATCTCCTCTGGAAAAAAGGGCTCTAACAAGGGTTTCCAAATAGCGCACATAGAATCCACTGTAATAGTTAGCGAAGGACTCTTATGCGCGAAAGCATTTTTGTCTCGGTCTAAGTAAGGAAGGGAGGTTCTATAGTGCTAAAGTGATAATTGAGACAAGGAGAAGAATGTTGGAACAGAAGAGCTACAGACAAGAAGAACTACTGATGTTCAATATACCGATCAGGAACTAAGATAGACGAGTTTCCCTCAACGAACTCACTAAGCGAGGGCCTTGTTCAAGTCTTCCAATACAGAGTGCGGAAGGTTCAAAGTAGGAATCTATATCTGCCCGATCTGATCCGGAATCTATATCTGCCCGATCTGATCCATAAGGCTTCTTCCGTACAAAGAAGTGTTTCGAAGTGGGGAGATGTACGGAATGAGTGGTTCACACATACTAGATGGGTTAATTGAGAGACCCTCTTCACATCACACACATATATAAGGGCTAGTGCTTGCCGAGCTGTCTAAGATGACTAAGATAAGCAACTATGACTAGGAGTGGGTACTAATCGAATCCATTTGACTATTTCCCTAAAGCTTCACATCAAGCTATGAAAGAAAGCTTGGGTGAAAGGAAAAAGCTCTCAGAAAGAAAGAGGTTAACTTATCGCCCTATCTATTTGCTTATATTACATTATGATGAAAAACTCTTTGTTCATTTTTTCACAAATAAGGAACACTGGGAATTTGCGCTCCAGGATCCTTGATCAGGCCCAAATTAGAGGAAGACAAAGAATGGGTCAGTCAAAAAAGAGAAGACCACTCAATTCACTGACTGGTGACAGAGCCTTCACCATTTGATCGGATCGTTCTTAGACTATTGGATTGGAGTTGAGCCCAATTCTTCGCCTTTGAAGGTAGGTTCACGCCCATGAATGGTCTAAGAGGTTCAATAAATAAATTTAAAAAAAAAAAAAAAAGCCTACGAAAGAACGAGGACTATAACTCAAACTAAGGGGAGTGGCTCTCGTCTTATACGATCTTGGAGAGAGGTCTTTGTCTCAGCACTCAAAGTACAAGAAAGAGGCCTGCCCCACAAGCCAAAAAGCACGAGAATGAAAAGAGAAAGTCTCCTTCATGACTCTAGATAGCCTTCAACTTCCTTTAAGCCTAGTGAAATCAATCCCACCTGTCCCTTAGTTCAACGCAAGAGAATGGATAGAAGAATAAATTTGAAATCCCATATCGACATCAGAATCAACAGTCAAGGAATCCAATCTATCCCACTCGGATAGGATAAGAACCTGCCCTCCACTATCAAATCTTACTGTGAGAATTTCCGGTGTGATCCAATCAATGGCAAGAGAATCTAACTCAACTCTCTTCCTTTCCGTCTTTAAATCCACCGCCCTATACTAGTTTGTTTCACAATAAGTTGTAAAAGAACACCATCTGGAGCTATGTCTGAAAGAAAGTAAATTAATGTAGGTACGCTTAGCGCTTGGTAGGTCAGGAGCAGAGGTTGTAGTATAGTTGTTCCAAATCCAATTTCTGAAGCACAAGGGATATCCAGTTCACTTTTCATAGGTTGTCCTAATAAAAAAGCCCTGTTATAGCAAACTAACAACTTTAGTTTCTAATGAAAGGAAATGGGCTAGCCAAACCCAACAATAAGAGGCAAGAATGATTACGCAATTGCTGTTCAAAGAAGACAGGATTTAAACCTTCCCTCAAGTAGACAGGCAAGTCTGACGTCACTGTCTCCTTCTCTGGAGAATCGCTGAATATCTATGAGTTTTTCACACCAAGCCATACACCCTGCAGAATCCACATAAGAAAAGGCCAAGCACGAGCAGTTTCCTAGGCACTTCTGCATCAGCTATGTTTGACAAATAATTAGCAGAATCAGGCAATTTCATGTGTTTTATTTGCCAAAACACGTCTTTTTCCACAGTGTCATGGCTGCTGCATGTGCGGATTTCTGACAATTTAATTCCATTTTCCTAACGCGCCCTCCGGTCCAGTTTCCTCTGTTCCACTCTTCATCTGACCTGGGTTTAGACCCTTTTAAGCAGCTGCATATAGTTGAACTAAACGTGTCGCAAACTCCAAAAGGACCACATGTTCCATAAATTTCTCAGCGGTTAGTTCGTGATGCTTCCCAGTTTTTTTACCATCTATTGCCCCAACGAACAGGCTCTATAGATCCTTCTGATGAGATGAAACTATATCCAAAGGAGGAGTTGTAATTATTACGGGAATAATATGTTGTTCCATGGTCGATATTTTGCTGGAGCTCATAGCCACTCAGATATGTGTTGCTCATGGTCGGCATTCCATTAAACTTGGATTTATCCCACTGTTCGCTTCTCCAGTATGGATTTGATCCATTCCAAGTGAAAAGCCAAGGCGGTGTCTCTGATGTCACTCCAAGGACAAAGCTTCCGGGCGATGGATCATCTTCACTTTTCCAGGAAATCAAGTATTTTTTCTTTCTTGTTTTCACGTTTACTCCGATTTTCATGTTTGGCAGGAAAGTGTCGGTTGGCTCATCGAAGCTTTTGACGACGGCTTTAAAATGCATCACACAGATTAGAGGGACCTAAACCTTATAAACTAGCCTCGAGACTCCCCTGTCAACGATGTGGAAGAAGAGACGCTTTAAAACGCATCACACAGATTATAGGGACCTAAGCCTTATAAACTAGCCCCACTCCCCCCTAAGTGATGTGGGACAGGAGACGTGCCTCCACGCTTGGGCCGTTACACTCAGTGTGACGACCCAAACCAAGGGCAATACGGAAGAACGGACTAAGATTGCCTCAGCAGTACGCGGGCGAGGAAAGTGTGACAACCCGAGCAGCGGTGCGCGGAGAGGAGGGATGGCGGTGCGTCCGCACCTCGGGCCCCGGACGTGCGTAAGGAATGAGTCCCTCTCTTGTCCCACATTGCCTAGGGAGGGAGTCAATGAGCCCTCTAACTGTATATGGCTAGGGAGGGAGTCTTGGATTAGCTTATAAGACAATGAGCCATCTAATTGTATATACGTGTTTTCTTGGGATAGTATGAGCTGCCCTAAGAGGAACAAAAAAGGACTTAGTGTCCAAAGCGGCATTTTTTCGCCCATCAAGAAGCTTCAGATTTCCATCTCCGCCAATTATCAAAGTTGCAGATTGATCTTTCTGTCCAAGTGGCTTGTCCCTATTGGCCACCCAAACAACTTTAGAGAAAGTCGTGTTCTTGTACCATATTCCTACGTACTGCTTTTCTGATCCATTAAGCGCGAAGAACCCGAGCTCGAAGATTTTACGAGGAGAGACAAGGGTTTGGTTCTGAATGAGTGGCCTTGATGCAGTTATATTGTAAATTGTGCTGCTTTGAAGTGCTTGAAACAGGGAGCAGAGGAGCAAAGAATACACAAGTACACAGTCGTAAGAACAATGATGAACAAATTCAGGAAGCATTTTTTATAATTGCCCGGGAAAATTTCACCTGTTATAGGCAGATCAAAAAGGATAAAAATGGGATTACTGTGAGCCAAGCTCACAGTGCTTAGATCCTCTGTGTAAGTGCATTCACAAGATGCCAATATTCCTTTGGGAGTAGTGGTATTTAATGACCAGGAGAGTTTCGTTTGGCGATAGTAAAATGGTTTTGAGTCGGAACTGTAGCTCCCAACAGCAATCATTTTTGAAAGTATAGCCTCCATGGCCCGCCATGGTTGGGCTTTTCTTCTCCACTTCTCCAAAGTTGATGCGGTTTCATAGGTAATATTTAGGTCTTACTGAACCAATAAAAGTATTTGTGGCTTCTTTTCCTTTTTCCCTATAAGTGAGAGGATATCGAGACATTCTAGGAGATTGAATTCATCTGCTGAACTTGAAAGCATCCATTCTTTCTATTGTATACAAGAATAGAGTAATGACCGGCTATATGGTATGCTGAAATATGTCCCGTATTTGAGCTTATTGAATAATATTTAGTCTAAATAAATTAAACCGGCTCGTGATTCTGTGGGATTTCTCCTTCGGTCCAACTACTCATGATTGCATTTATGTTCAGCCACACTTGTGAAAAGAAGAAGGTTGTGCATGGATTTCATTTCGCATTTATTTTTCTGCATGTGTAGGAGACAAAGAAAGCGGGAACAACGTGCATGTTTTATTCAACTCTGTCAAGCCGGGCCACGCAATATTTCACAAAACAAAAAGGAGAACAATCATTAGGCCCCTAGTTGAGTTGGAAAAGTAAAGTATGTGCATGGAATTCCTGTTGACTTCTTTGTTTCAGTTCTTTGTTTCAGCCACACAAAGCAAAAAATGAAAGGACTTTTTGCACACTTGTAATATGAACGCATTTGAGTATTCATAACATGTTCTTTCACTTCAAGTTTTCATAAACATTCAAAAGGGAGGAAGTAGTTCAAGCAAAATCCACTGTCTACAAAGAATCTGAGAACTAGCTACTTTTCACAAAGTACCTACCCCATATCTTGGCAGTTCGTTAATACCACAAACAAATTGCTGCTACAAAGGAGTTTGGCATGCCATTCATATGGAACTACTTGGCTTGATCAGTACCTAAATTGTACCAACCGAGAGTCCTGCCCACTTCCACCAACTCATACTGGAAGTAAGCCAATGGCCAGACAGGTCGGAAACTCCACCCATGGTCATGTAGCGAGAACAACAGATCCCATGGTCAGTTGGATCCATATCGTCTCATAATCCACACATCGACAGCCCTTGGCTCAATATAAATGGAAAGGCAAAGATTCACTGGCTCAACATAAACAGATGTGAATGAGAAAGAGTACCCTCAAGGGTGGCGATGGATCCGGTTGCTAGGGTTTTGCCATCGCGTATTTTGCATTTCTAATATGGACCACAACCACGTTGCTCTATGGAGACCGACCTAGGGCATTTTAGGCTATTGCCACCTGCACATGTTGAGATACCCGTGGATTGGGTCTCTCTGTTTATGGATTTGGGATAGACTGACTAGAGAGTACGTGTTGCTGAAGGTGTTTCAAAGGCCAATTGTATCTGAAGTTAGCATCTATAGAAAACATTTGGCAAGTCCACCTCTGCCAAACTCTCAGTACGAATATCAAAAGCCACCAACACTTTTGCCTAATCTCGCACCAACTCACGTCTCATTATCCAGTGCAGATGGCTGAGCAAAAGAACCCCCATTCTACCCAGCTCAACTAGAAAGTATGGCATCCAGGGTGCCTCCACGTGTTAGTTATTTCTCTATAGATGCTAACTTCAAATACAATTGGCTTTCGCAAGGTCTGAAACACCCTCAGCAACACGTACTCTCTAGTCAGTCTGTCATGCCCAAATCCATAAACAGAGAGACCCAATCCACAGGTATCTCAGCATCTGCAAGTGACAAGCCTAAAATGCCCAGTGTTGGTCTCCATAGAGCAACATGGCCGTGATCCATATTAGAAATGCAAAGTACCTGAGGGCAAGACCCTAACAACCAGATCCATCGCCACCCTTGAGGGTACTTTTTCTCATTCACGTCCGTCAGGGAATTGATAGAGTAGAGTCTCGAGGATGCACGCTGAAGAGGCAGAGGATCATGGAGTGCTTGAGGTCTATCAAGAAACACTTCGAAGAAGCCTGTCATGCCGTTAATATGGAATGGCTCTTCATCATGGGTAAGTAAATCGTACCAAACAAGAACCCGATGGTATAGCAGCAAAACTTGACAACCGTTCTGGGAGTAAGCCAATGGCTGGAGAAGTACCCCATTCATCAAGTAGTCACGTATTATGAACAAACTCTCCCGTGATTCTTCTTATCCATATCCGCTGATAATCCACGCACGGACACCCCATTCTTGCTCGCGATAAGTAATAAAGCAAAGACGTCCTCCCAGGACGGCCGAATACATTGGAAACCTATTGTCTGTAAAACTAAGGTGGTGTGCCTCCACGGAATTTTCAGTATGAATATCAAAACCAGCACTTTTGCCGAATTCTGTATTGAGTCACGTCCCATTATCCAGTGCAGATGGCTGCCCATGAAAACCCCATTGTGTGCAGATCAACCAAAGAGTATGGCGCCTCCACGCGTTAGCTCTTTGTCTATAAGGATGCTAACCGCAGATACAACCAGATTCTCCAACGTTTGAACCAGCTTCAACAACGCGTACTCTTCATTCACCCAGATCCATAAACGCAAGCAGGGGCACCCAATCTATGGGCAGCCTCTGCAGGTGGCAAGCGCTGACAACTCTTAGTGGACGGATTCCATAGAGCAACCCGGCCGTCGTCCTCATTATAAATGCAAAGGAAGCCACGGCAAGACCCTAGCAACAAGATCCATTCCCACCCGAGAGGGTTCTCAATCTCCTCAAAGTCACCCAGGCGACGCAGATCGATATAGTAGAGGCTCGAGGAAAACATGGCGAAGAGGTAAGACAGGTGACTTACTGAAGAAACGTCCGTCTATCAAGCGACGCCACTGTGTGGACACGCACTTGGGCCGGAGCAGCGACTCCCTTAGGACTCGTTCTAGTATATCAGTGATCAGCTCCGGCAGAAGGTCCGCCAGATCACAGGGTACTTTCATATGGCCAATATGATCCACACAATCAAAGAAGAAGAAGACGATTTGAGAGAATCATCGAAGAGGGGAAAATGGGGAAAAGGGGGTGAGAGGAGAGAGAGAGAGAGGGAGAGAGAGAGGAAGGGGGAAGGGAAGGGACGTATCAAAGGAGCCGTACACCGTACAGTGAGGGAGACCGTGGTTTTTGGCTTTTGAATATTTTCTGCTTCCCACGCTCTCAAATCGGGTCAAGCTCCTGGATCGGATTCTCGACCCGGAAACGGTCTTGAGATTTCCCCATGTCTAATCCATAGCGTAAGTTTCATGAGTGGGTTTTGACTCCCACGCCCTGCAAGAGAGCGTAGGGTAAAAGTCTGAGAGTGAGTGTAGAGTAGAAATAGAGTAGAACTGACCAAAAAATAATCTGTAGCGTTAGCGCATTCTCGAAAGAGGTCAGACCATGCCGCAAGCGAACTTATGGTCGCATTTGTATTCCAAGCATTTGTCACCTCGTGCGAAGAGAAGAGGCTTTCTAAACTCGTGATGGGTTCATGTGCACCTTTATGGATTTGGGGTTTCTAATCGAATGTTTCATGACAAAGTGTGAGATTCTCGCGGTAAATTCTTTGATCCTAATGTGGGACGTATTCCTTAAATTTTTAATATGTTTAATATAATCCTTAAAATTTAATTTAATATACAATGTGAGCCTTGAATTTTTTGTGCATATTCAATTGGATCATTGAACTATATAGAAAATGCTCCATGTCATTCTTCCACTAATTTAAAATCAAAGACAACCATCGGATAGTTCGCATAATTTATGAACTACTATCGCGACCTACCCTTGGAGGGAGGGAGTAGGTTTAGAGATATTGCCTAAAGGATGGACCTAAGGCCCATGGCTAGGCACGGACTCGCATGACATTGGAATGTTTTTTAAGAATTTTGTAATGAGTAATCGCTATTAGTCTATTGGAGTCAGCTAGAAACCAAGTGAGGTACAGAAGTATACCACACTTCCTACACAATCAGAGAATCTAAGATCAGAGACTTGATTACACTAATTGACCAATTAGTACTCTTTCGGTATCTAATCTTATTCATTTTAAAATAAAATATTTTTTTCAGGTAATTTAGATTGATTTTATACCTATCAACTAACATGAGATGATCATGTAGCTGCGCAATTATCAAAATAACAATTAGCAACTACAGGAAGCATTAAATAAATTGCAGGAAAAAATAAGTACCTAGCATTAAGAGATAAGTAAATGATAATCTTAATTAGGCTAAGGAGATACCATAATCATCTCATCATAAGCATACAATCAAGGGCAACTGTATCCGAGAATAATTAAGACCCTAAGATAAAGCCGTAAGGGCTTGTTCAATTTTATGCACAATCTTAGGTCGATGATTTTCCCACACCTTTTAAGAAAAATTGTTCAAAAACTATTTTTTTATTTAAAAATAAATAAAAACATTCGAATTTTTTTTAAAATATATATTTTTTGCAATTTTTTTATTCCGAAAATAGTAACTCGGGCAGGGCCCTCGGCCCGATTCAAATGTGGGTCGGATAAGGATTCATGAGTTTGGGCCATGAACACTAAAAGCCAAATTGAAGAAGTGGGTTCGATGACTTAAACCCATTTGGAAAAGGGCTAAGATCAAGCCCAAATTTATCAAAGGAAAACACTTAAGCCCACTTACACTAAGATCACTTTAAAACAACTTCCAGCACATCCTAAATAAGCCCAACTCCGAAATTAGTCCACTTACTTGACATATCCACAAACTCCTTCTTAGGCACGAAAATAACCTTAAACCCAGTAAACTAACCTAAGCCCAACAACAAAATTCATCCCGAACCAAACACGTGACCCCCCACGTCTTGAGTCCAGGTTGGTCTCATCCCATCCCCTGAACATGAACAGCAGCTTCTCTTTCTGCGACTCCTCCTTCCCGAAGTCATTTTTACCTTTTATAGTTTTCTATTTTCTTTGTTTTGCTTTTTTCCATTTTATTCTTTATCCTTTTTTTTTCTTTTTTTTTTACTTCATCCCTCCCCTGCAATTGGCCTTCTGCGACTCCTCCTTCCTGAAGTCATTTTTGCCTTCTTTTCTCTATTTTTTTTTTCTGATTTTTCTTTTTCCTTGTTCTTTTTTATTTGCCCTTTGGTGTTCTTCTTCTTCCCCGACGCTTCTTCCTCAATTTGCGCCATCCTCACCGAACTAAAAACAACACCACGGCGAACCCTCATCGGTGTTTGGAGGGTCGCCAAGCTATCATTCGGCGCCGGTCATTCGTTTCGACCGACGATGACCACTGTTGGACACCCGCTCCGGTGACCACAAACCCATTTTTCGGCGCGAAGGAAAACGTCATCGACTCGAATACGCATGAATATTTCTCACGAACACTACGAAAACATCACAAATACGAGCAAAGCAAGCGGGACTCAGCGGGCATGGGAGCAAAAAATGAGTTGATCTTCCGTTGAAACATACACTGCTCTTCGGTTTTTTATTAAGGCATTTCATCGAACATATAAGACGCACTGACTAGAGAGGTAAGCATAGACTTGATCGGGACTCGGGTTCAGGCCAAGATCATCACGCGATACACAAACACTATTTTGCATCGGCTCAAGAACAAGTTTATCAGCATTTAACTTGAGTTTAAACAAAAATAACAAGTCTTAACAAATATTTGCATAAAGCACTACAATAAGCACGCATACGCTGTATGAGGAATGAACACGAGCACAACGGAATTTCGGGCGAGGATCGAGACTGAAGCTCGTGCAAACTGGTCGACCACGAGCTCCAGCCCGACGCCCCACCAAAAAAAGGGCAGACGTTATTCGGGAATGACCTACCTGATTCGAAGGGGAGCGCTGTGGCGGATGACGGCTCTCGGGCGGACGACTGGCGACGGCGAAGCTTCCTTCAGTCTCACTCTCTCCCTTTGGCTCGCCCTCTACTCTCTCGAGCTCTCTCCAACTCTCTGTCCTTCGCCCCTGCTCCCTTCTGAGAGTCCTCCTCCGCTCCTTTTCTTCTCTTCGCGGGCGCCCGGCCTCCTGCCGTGCCAGCTGCCCTTGCCGTCCTGATCCGCGACCACCAACTCCAGCCGATCGTCCCCTGATTCGGCTGTTCCCCTGCTCCCCTCTGCCGTTGCTGCTTTTCTTCCTTTTAAGCTCGGCCAACGACAGGCGCGCATGGCTTCTGCCACCGCCAGCCTGTCGCGGCCGCTTGATCTTCGACCCTGGATCACGCTGTCTCTGCCTTCGCGACCTCGCGATTCTCTGCCTCGCGCCTGGCTTGTACGTTTCTCCTTTTTCCTTCTTTTGCAGGAGCGTGGCTGGTGTGAGGGGAGGAAGAATACTCACGCATGGGCTGAGCTGAAATAAAAGGAGATGGGCCGGCCCAAGTGCAAAAGAGAGAAAAGGAAAAGAGATAGGTCGGCGAGCCCACGGACGAAGAAAAGCCCTCTACTCGGCCTCATTCGATTTTCTTCTCTTTTTTTCTTTTTTTAATTAGCAAACTTTTTGGAAAAATAAAATAAAATAAATATTATCTTAGTGATGCAAATATTCCTAATGCTAAAACGCGATGCAATTTAGTAAAAAAAAAAGAATCTTTTTTTCTTTTTTAAAATATATTTTTTATTTTTTTGTAAATTTTTTGATAAATTTTAAAACTAGTGACACAAATGCTCCTAATGTCTATATGTGATGCAATTTTAATAAAAAAAATTTGTTAAGGGGTTAGAAATTAATCCATAATTTTTCAATGTAATTAATAAACACTTAAACAAATCGTCAAAATTTAGGTATCAACAACTATTACGTCAAATAACCTTACAATCACATTGAATAAATTAGAAGTTCGAGAAATACATTACAAATTAGATAAAAAAAATTCAACGATTATCTATATCATTTCTTTAAATTTGAGGGATAGCTACTCGATCACCCAATCTCGCTCTTTTACTAAATTGCTAAATCGTGAAAAGGTAAGGCGGAAAAAAGAAATAGAATGGGATGAATTAGCTTTTAAAACAGTTGGTTATGGTTTCATAAAAATTCACATTTTATCGATTGAATGATCTCAATTCAGTTTGGTTCAATTTCATTGGGTCGACAAAAGAACAATCATTATGATGGAGAGAGTGTAAATCCCCTCTGCTCAGTCCCAGCCGACGCTGCTTGCCAGGGCAAAAGAGTACAGGGCTTGTGGAGGCGAAAGCTCCGAGCTCATCTTCCAACTCCACGACACGCATGAGCTGTTGAGGAGGGAAATTCAGTCGTGCTAGTAAATCACAATTCGAGCGTGAGCCATCACAAATAAAAGACGAACTTGCGTCCTCATCTGTCTCATTCCTTTCAGAAGAAGCAAACCGATGCCAAGCAACAGGATTGGCAATGGCCTATGTAGAAACACCGATGATACGTCGATAAGAGATGAGCCATCGCCCATATCTCGGGTGATCTACGATGATGACGCATATGTCCAACCAGTGGAGCTTCCAAATCTCGGACTTCTCAGTTGCATTAAAGATCGAGATACTGTATTGAGCATGTTTTAAGGTAAATGTCAAGACAGGTAAACAAGCTTAGCTCAAACATGCACTGGGCTGGTTGATATGTCCATAATTTCATGTCCCAAGGGGGAATCCATTGGTCAATTCATAGAGTGAGAAAAGCAGATACACATAACATTGAGTACTAGATGCAGGATGCTACTTGACAGAACAAATATTTGCTTTTCTGTAAATGCCAAGAAGACTTGCTTCCAGTTTTATGCACCATATCTTGACCTGTTCAATTCAACAGAGTATATCGAACCTTAGAACAAAATCGTGAAAACCGTGGGAGGTGAAATGAATCTAGAGCCTAATACAATTCTACATCTCCCGTTGGAAGAACTTGTGCTAACATGAAAATAATCCCAGATAAGTGAAGGGAAAGAAATTCCAAATATAAAGTTCAAAACTTCACCAATTGCTCCTCAAACACATTCTCTCTTACCTTGTCATTCGCATTCAAAATTATCAGATACAGAAACTCAATGCTTTTGACAGTGCATCCGAAGGGAAGGATTGATTGCATCATCAAAGAGTGCGAGACAATCGAAAATCACCAAGAAACCTTTTCACCCTTCAATCAGTTCAACCTAGAATTGGATTACTGGATTACTCGTGGAGAACGGAAAGAGTTTGAAGAGTAATGCATGCGGGCTTACAAGAATCCAGGAGCACTAACTGTATCTTTGACAAAAATGAAGACCCAGAATTTCACAAAGATACAGTGCAAAATAATGGAAAAGGGTTGCAAAGACATTCATTATTCTTAACTATGACATCTGTAACGATTTCACTATATCATCTCTTTATACAATAACTATACAAAACCTTAAAATTGTAGATTTCGCTCCCCTTTTTAGCCTTAGTTTTGTGAAGAAGTGACAGACTTCTTTATACAATCAACAATACCCTCACAATCTGCCTCAGGAAGTATGCAACCCAAGTCATCTTCAAAAGCATACTCTGGGTTTGAATGAGGTGACTGAAGCGTCCCATGCGTCTGACATGCCTTCATCGTCTTACAGTGTTCAGCTTCGTCGTCTCTTATGTTAAGGAACACATCGTACAAGTTCTCTGAGAAAGAGTAATAATACAGGAAAAAACCAAGTTTAGCTGATACATCATAATTGATCCTCAATGCTCTTTAGAAAGATTTAAAGCAAAAAATAGTTAGACAACCAAAACACAAGCAAGTTCCTGTAGCCCCTGACTATTACTAGTTATAACAGACACACCATCATAGACAGTATTGCTAATCCCAAGAACACTATTCACATGAAAAACAAGCTACGGCCTACAGTGCACCAGACAAGCTCTTCAACCTTCTTATAACTACATATAATGTGACACTTTGTATTGACTTATTATGAGCAAATATGTTCCTCATAGGAGCTACAAGGCAAAATCTCAGGCTCAGACATGCACCCAGCTATCACTTACCTATTTTTGGCCTTCGAGACTCAGGTGGTCTGGAAGTTTGAAATTCATCTGAACAAATTCATGAAAGATGTTAATAGTTAACATGACAAATTACGAAACAAAGAAAATTGGCCATACAGGAAAAAAACAACAAATGTGAAACGAACTTACCAAAGAGGTACAAGTCATCCCCAGTGTAGTATTTAACGGCGACCTCAGGTGCAGGCAACTTTTTCAATTCCTCTGCAATGGAACTGCTGGTCAAAATACTGTAGGCAAAACCAGATCTATCGTGCATATATTGGCTAAAATTTACTCTTAAGGATGGCTTTTCATGCAAAAACATGATTGGTGTCACCCACGAGACTGACATAAAATGATCTAAAGATTGCAGGAAACCTCCACGCTGATGTCAGGCAAGAATGAGATAATGCAGTTCCCTGTCATGCCATCGGAGCGAATTTTAAGCAATTCAAATTTTATCATGCAGCACTCTTATTGCTAACCCATCACATGCAGTCTCAAACAACCACATAAAAACGTCCCTCTTCCTTTCTTCCTTTTTTGAATTCAAATGAGGAACCCTCAGTCACATGACTTCTATAAGATAGGTAAGTCCACCTTGCGTGCATCCATGTATAACTGCATCACAATTGAATAAAAGAACAAATTGATAAAAGAACAAATTGCAAGAGCTTCTGATCTCACCTCCCTGGGCCTTGAGAAATTTGTCATAAGTTGAAAACGCATGGCTCTCTACACATTCTGAAAAGTGATCTGGAGAATAGAAATTCCAAATACATAATTATTATAACCTGTTGAAAAATGATAACATGCAACATAAACAACCCCCAACTCCCCCCTCCTCCCAATTAAAATCTGCCAGTTCCAGGAGAAGACTTTGTCTGGACAAAAGATATGCTTAAAGAAGCAGTTACTTGTGAGCTCCATGAATATGATGACAAAGCTTAACCTAAATAAGTAATGATCCAGCGGCCAACAGCTTTGAGCAATCATTAATCTGCAGAAACTAAGGCATGACAGTTCTATAGAAGACATTTGCAAACTTACATGCCATTCTTGGGCTTAAAGCATACATGAAGACTGTCATCAAGTAGTAAAAGATGGCAATGTGTTGGGCAAGAAAGCGGTCGAACCACCAAGCATTCCCCCCTAATTCCTGTAATAAAATCCTCTACCTTATCAACAAGCTGAACCAACTTACAAAAAAAAAAAATATAGTTCACTTAGCAGAACTCATGTCAGAAAGTGGATATCTAAATATATACATTCAAAAAGCATATAGAAAGGCATTACTTCCATGATAAGCAAATGGTGCATCTCATTCCAGCTTTCAGCAAAATGGACTTTCAAATAGTCAGCCCTCCTCCACCAACCAAAACTCTCATACATATGTAGAATTGACATAAAGGCTGCAAAAAGAATAAAAAAATGACATTAATCATTATTCCCATGGAACATACACAAGAAAACTTTGCACTTCTTAACATTGTCATTTGAAATTGCCATATGAGTTTATTTCCTTTAACATGAAATGCATGATTACTCCAGCCCCTATTCTGATTAACTTTGTGCTTGCCTCAACCACTATGCAACATGGCACCAGAGATAATATTGTTTCCATAAATACATTCAACCAACTCCAATCTTTTTACCCATTAACATCTTAGAAAATTTCACAAAACATTTATCATTTAGTTTTTGACTTTTCAGAAATATACTTCATCGCGGGGTAGACCAGCTTGGTAGCTCGCAAGGCTCATAACCTTGAGGTCACAGGTTCAAATCCCATCTCCGCAACATTTTTGTGATAAAAAAAATGGGTTTGACTCTGTTAACGATCAACTAGTAATTACTTTTTTGGGGATAGAGGGACTTGAACCCTCACAAGCATACAGCATGGAATGAAAAGCCATGATCTTCTTTTTATAAGCTTGACGACTCACCAAAATAAGGAACTCTTGCAATGGTTTCCAGTACAAAGAACCTTGCATAGTGCCGTTCACTGTACAGAGTATCCAGAATCTTAATCACTGAGTCCTGGAAAAGGTTATAAGCTACAAATATTAGTATAACATCCATGCAACTGCGAAATGAAAAATCACAATGCCTTCAATCCCTAAAGTACTAATTAAGGCATGATGCCAGTTGATATAACTACAAGACCGAAAATTCCATTTATATCTTCTCCTTCTAACAATGGAAACCTTTTTGTTTACCAACAAAGCTAACTATTTCTGATCAATAGTGCATCATATCAATTTGCTCACTCGTCTACAGAGGAGGATGGGGGCCTTACTGTGAGAAAGATGTTGACAGATTGCTCGAGCTTAATAATCCATCTTTCTTGGTCACTGGTGGAAGAACCCTCAGATGCTCCATCACTGCTTCTACTCCTCTCCTTATCAAAGATGCTCTTTGATTCAAGTGACTCCTCAACAACGACTTTTTCCTCATTGTCTTGCAGAAGTGCCGATCTTACAGTACAGCATTTTCTAGGGAATCATGAGAAACATATATAAGAAATCTCTCAGATGAAGAAAAAGAATCAATCATCTATCTTGAACTAACCCTAAGAACTGTAAATACAGGTGATAGTGTAGGCACATTTGGGCATGCCATGATGATTGATTTTTTGCCATAAGCTCCACCAGCCATTTGGCAGAGCAACCTCGTCGTGTACCAACGAAATGCTAGGCCACTTTATAAATAATCGATTTGGCTTCCATGATAATGACCGTGATGATATATGTCTGTATGCTTTAGCATTTGGCAATGCAACACTGTCATGTGTTAATGCATGCTTTTCCTTGCCATGATGAAGATTTCTTTTTCAGTATGCTTGGCCTAGCCATCCACCATGCAAATTGACAAACATGGTTATTTCCTCTGTCACTGGACACCATACGTAATATGTAGAAAATAATGCCTAGTATTATTACTCTGTGGTATTCAATGCCTCAGTACAGAGGAGCTACTTACAGAATATTTAGCACTTCTTCGGCCTAAATTAGATCCTCAGCACTGTTAACATAGTCTACTCAATCATCCAATCCACATGCTTCCAAAAAACTGGAAATCAAAGCCTAAGAGAAAAGACCACTCTCTATTATCTTGCATGGTCAGATTCACCTGTATAAAGTTTTCGCAACACACTGCTATTGTGATAACAAATTCAATTGTATAAGCCGCACAGAATTACACGGCCACAAATTGGCAAAACCCTTCGCTAATTTGGGCGAGAGATCATATGGGCAATTTCACACACGAAGGTGTCAAAATGCCTGATTACCCCCACAAGCGTTCAAGCTGTCAAGAAACCATCTTCAATGCCCAAAGATCAGAACCCAGACAAGAAAAAAGCAGGAATTCCCTCATAGCCATTCCACATTCCAGGCGCATAGTCAAGACCAACAGCCAAAGAAGGACATTCAGACTCAGATCAATCTTTGAGGTGATTAAGCTTCAAAGAAGCCCCACCACAAACATAAAAACGAAAAAAAGAAACGAAAGAAAACGACGAAAACCCACATGAATCGCTCCCATCCTCTTCTCATCACGAACAAGGAACATACAGAAGGAGCAAAAACAATCGCAGCAGGAGGACAAGACGAAGGCCGCACGAAGCTGATCCTCCTCCCGAAGGGCGATCAACGGAAATGAGGGCGGATTACCTCGGAACCAGAGCGCGCGACGGGAGAGGACTGAAATTCAAAGGAACCCGCGCGCCGAGCGGCGGCGGATTCCGGTGGGCCCGCGTCCTCAGCGACGACGCCGGCGCGGCGAACACCGACGAGGAGAGAGCCGATGCCATCTCTCTCTGTCAGCGCGTGCAGCTCCGGGGAGTCGGCGATTGGTCCGAACGAGGCACGAACGAAAAAGCGAAACGGAACTTGTCGTCGTTGTTTAGGCTCATATTCCCTACGTGTCGTGGCCTGCCCACCGTTTGATATTTCGAGAAGAAGGCGGCGATTTTGGAGGCATGTTTTGTACTTTTCTTCTTTCGCGTACGATGAAAGAAGGCTACACGAAGTTGTTAATAACCCGTGGTCCTTGCTTGACCACCGAGGCGGGCACGCACCGGCCCGATGGCGATGGGCCCGGGCGCTCGGCACGACCCATCGGCTGTCAGGCCCATGCCTAGGTCCCAGTCCGTTTCATGTGATACGAGGGGGAAATTGTCGAGAAAGTGCTAAGCCTATTACAACTCCGTTACAAACCTTCCAATTTGATTAAAAGGTTAATACTTTGAAAAGCCCCAAACTGGTACACTTGTGACAAATTTACCCCACTATTTTTTTTACAACCAAAAATCTCAATTGATGCATTTGTGACAAATTTATCCCGATCGACCATAAAAAAACCCTAAACTAGTATATTTATAACAAATTTATCCCGAACTAATTTATTTGATCACAAAAACCCAAACCTGGTAAATTTATAACAAATATACCATCCGTTTAATTGGATTAATACCACAAAAAATTCATAAAAATTGTAAACTTGTGACAAACAGAGCGTAAAATCCCAAATTAATATACCATTCAACTATCACGTGTCATTTAACTTAATAATTTGACAATAAAATTTAACGAAAATTAACAGAGGGTAAATTTGTCACAAGTATACCAATTTTGGGTAAATTTGTCAAAGGTATACTAGTTTTGAGTTTTTAGTGGTCAAAAAAAAATAGTTTGGGGTAAATTTGTCACGAGATGTACCAATTTGGGGTTTTTCTATTAACCTTTGATTAATTAAGTTATAAATTTATAAACAATTTACCAAGGTAATCCATCTAACCAAGGTCAGAAATTAAAGATATAGGTACTGGCCATCCAACGTGGCACAGTCAACATCGACATAAAAAATTAAGATGCAATTTCATTGATAACTATTTGCAAACATGATTTGTTATTGCAAGGGTTAGACTCCAGCCAAACATACCCAAGGAATAAAATACGGATTTTGGTTGTGAAGGCAGAGTTAGAGGTAACCAGTAGTATTAATTAATCCATGATACATCAATTATTCGATGTTGGACTTTTTCTAAGATAATTCACTGTACATCTCAATAATTTCCCTCACATTTGACTTGGCATCAATGTTGCATCTACTCCATTTAATTCAAGTATTATTCTAAATCAACATATCTCACCTTTATTCCTTTTGAGGATTGCAGGAACGACGACGTGCACTTTGATCCCTAGTCTTTTTGTCAAGACCAAACCCTAAAGACTGTGATTGGTCGAGCATTACTACATGACAATGCTCACCTTCACTTAGGTCTTTTTCACTAAACCGAATCACAAAAGTTGCCCAAAACCACTTTGATCACGAGATACATTCCTTAACATCTTCACCAAAACGTCAATATGTATTAGAAGTGAACCATCAATTGACGATCGGCTTTGATACCATTTGTTGGGAACGCATGATAAAAGTTTGATACCTTCATATAGGGAAATTGCCAAGAGATAATCCAAATATAAATCTTTCAATATATCCAATTAGATTCACTTTCAACCACTAAGATTTGTCCAAGTGACCAAGGAAGATAAAAGGTTCGAATCACCACCTTTGAGAGAACGATTTAATTTCATATGTGAATTTTAACTCCCTTGCCCAATAATGAGTTGTAGTAAAAGTTTGAAAGTGAAAGTTAAAGTAAAAGTACATAGGACCGATCAAAAAATTAGACTCCCTTTTTTAATTAATGAGTTATAAGTTAATTATAATTGAGATATATTAATTACCGTAAAACAAAACACATTAATTATTCAAAATAAAAAAATTTCCTAATATAATTCATACGTGTGTTTCAATGTCTAGTCGATACGAGGTGGATTCCACCTCAGAGTCCAGAAGCTTACCTGCAGCTATAGAACGATGAGATTGAGAAAAGACCCAAGCTGTACAACATGAACACGCTTCATCAAATCGAACAAGACAAAAGCTCCCATTAGAAAACTCGTCGTCCACCGCCACCTGCCGCGGAATCTGTGGACACAAAACCTTGATCGTCGGGCCTTCTCGTTTACTTCACCACCCTTTGGACAAGTGCCGCGCCGCGAGTTGACCGCCAGGGAAGCAGTTGAGTGGGCGAATTGGCTCGACCATTTTCAACTTTTTCGTCATAATTTGTCAGACATCAAATTACACTTGTCCTAATAATTTTTCATTACGGCGAAAACGCACACATGCTCGGACCGGCGTGAATCAAGGCCCTACCATGTTCCTTCCTTCATGTCTACTCCATCGCCATCGAGTGGTCACCACTTATTGCAGTCATTTCGCAACTTTTCGCGTCGAGATTTCGCTTACCTCGAACTAATCATAGTTATAACTTTTGATAGTTCATGTGGACCATAGAGGTGGATTTCTTTAAAGAGTTTCTCTGCAAACTATCAAAATTAAGGCATCATTCCAAATGCTATAGGATCTATATTCCAATCACATCTTCGAGATCGATGTGACTTATATCAACACGACAAGAAAATACTATTATCATATGACAAGGCATATAAAATTTATATTAGAGATAAGCGATTTCTTATTCCATATCAAGCCATCAAAACAAGTTTCCTAATTATTTAACCTATAATTTATCATGTTACATGTTCTAGAGTTGGTTTCATGGTTTACCAAGTTTTATGATTGCAAGAAATTATCACATCCTACAACTATTACTTGCTACAAATCATTGATCATAAGTCATATGTAAATATACGAAAAATTATGAAATATTAACAAAGTAAATGTTTCAATTATAACTATAGTTGGAAATGAAAACTTAAACTAATAGTTTCAAATTACACTCATCATTGAATGCCATAAAATATCATAAAATCATGCAAAGACATAGAAAAAAAAGTACAAAAATCTTATTTTGCTGGAACTTGAAACCTATCTATCAAAATGAGTTTTCCAAATTTTAGAACTATGATCTACCTTATATATCTAAAAATCTAGAATCAAGAACTGTAGAGATTGGGTGAACTCACTTACATTGATGAAGTAATTCACAATATATACATAGGGTTTAAGGCTAAAACAATACAATGACAATTATGCCCTTTAGTATAAACCCAATTTGCTAATACTCCCCCTCAAGTTGGTGAATGTAAACATGTCAACAACTTGTTCTTAAAATTACAAAATAAATAACGTGCGAACAGTTTCATGAACAAGTCCACGAGTTGGGAGTGATTGGTAATATAAAGAGTACGCAAAGTGCCGTCTTGAATTTTTTCACAAATCAAGTAACAGTCAATCTCGATGTGTTTGGTTTGTTTATGGAAGACAAGATTAGTGGCAATGTAGATGGCCGCTTTATTATCACAAAAAAGATTGGCAGTGGTAATGTTGACATGGAGATCCGAGAGAAGCATGTGAAGCCATGTGATTTCGCATGCGGCAGATGCCATGACACGATATTCGGCTTCTGCTGAGGAACGAGCAATAATGATTTGTTTTTTGGAATGCCATGGCACGATATTCGACTCTAATACCATGTAGAGATTGGGCGAACTCACTTACATTGATGAAGTAATTTATAATATATACATAAAGTTTAGGGCTAAAACAATACAATGATAATTATGCCCTTTAGTATAAACTCAATTTGCTAATAAGAACTAATCCGATTCTCAAATTTTCAATTCTACACTGGAGCCGTGCCTTGTCTTGAGGGGGACGTTAAAAAACTCTTTTCAGACGCTGGAAGATGTCTCGTTCAAAGGACGAGCAATAAAGTCTGCAATGGCAACAGCTATCTTTGATGTTGCAGCTCCCCTTTTCGACAGCGACTCCAGCAATCACCCACCGTCCGTTTAACCCCGTAGCTTACGAATATGAAAGCAAAATCCCAATAAACAAATGCAGACTTCACGGAAGAGAAAGAGAGAGAGATCGCTTTATGTATGACCAAACGACAAGTGGCAATCACAGGCTTGGATCGCCTCCTCAGCTCTAAGCTTTTACCTGCTTCACATGGATCACCACCCCCGCCACCCTCCTCCTCTGATCCGGCTCTAAATGATTTCAGTCCATCATCGTCTCAGCATCACGGACATCTTGGATCGAACATAGACCAAGAACCCTTCATTCCACCACTCTCATGAAGTCTTCCCCACCATGGAAGATGAAGGAAAAGCGTTCGTGCTGCGGAGGAAGCCCATCTCGAGCTATCTGTCGTCGCCGGGGCTGCCGTCCGAGCCCGTCGAGCTGAACAGCTTCACTTCCTGCTTCAAGTGGGTGTGCGTCGACCAGTCCAGCCTCTGGCTGACCGGGCTGTCCTGGTCCGTCTTCTTCCTCTTCGCCGTCGCCGTCCCGTTGGCCTCGCATTTCTTGCTCCAGTGCTCGAGCTGCGACGCCGACCTCCAGCGGCCTTACCACATACCGGTGCAGATATCGCTCTCCGTGTTCGCCGCGATATCTTTCGTCTGCCTAACGCGGTGGTCTCGTAAGTACGGGATCAGGAAGTTCTTGTTTCTAGATAAGTTGTGCGACTCGAGCGATAATGTTCGTCGCGGATACTCGCAGCAGCTTCAGGTATGTTCACTTTCGACTTTGATTGCCGTTCTGTTCTTGATGATCCAGCAGTTTTCATTGATTGGCAATTCATCATCAAAGTCAAAGAATTTTTAAGGTGTTCTGTTGCATTTATATTGCTGATCTAGGAATTGCAGTAAGCTAATGCAAACTCTGAATTAATGACTGAACAAGCTTCAATGATGCTAATAAGAGGCGCAATTTGGATTATAGTTGAGCGCATTCTTGATGTTTGCAGAGATCAATCAAGCTGTGGACTTGGTTCGTTCTCCCGTGTTTTGCTGTCGAGACGGCATACAAGCTCTGGTGGTTCATCGACGGATCCACCAACATTCCTTACTATGGGAATCTCTTCGTGAGCGACACGATCCTCTGTGCGTTGGAGCTGCTTTCGTGGCTCTACCGGACCTCGATTTTCATCCTCGTGTGCGTCCTCTACCGCCTGATTTGCTACCTGCACATCCTCAGACTGGAGGACTTTGCGCATGTCTTCGAGAAGGAAACCGAGGTGGTGTCGATCTTGAAGGAGCATCTCCGGTTCAGGAGGACTCTCAGGATCATAAGCCACCGCTTCCGATCATTCCTTCTCTTGTCCCTCATATTGGTCACGGCGAGCCAGTTCATTTTCGTGCTCTTGCTCACCCGTTCCGGCGCTAATGCCAATATCTTCAAAGCCGGGGAGCTTTCAGTAATCTATCTTTCTCACCAAAGCACTGATTTTGTCTTCGATTTGGGACTAATTACCAGTCTGTTGACAGCACAACATTGTTATTTTCTGTGTCGCAGCTATGTTCCGTCAGCCTGCTCACGGGCCTCTTCATATGCCTGCGAAGCTCGACGAAGGTCACGCACAAAGCCCAGTCCATCACCGGACTCGCAGCAAAGTGGCACATCTGTGCTACGATTAACTCATTTGACGATAACGATGGTGAGACACCCAGAATTGAGGTCGCTTCCACCCATGTTTTCCCCGCAGATGCAGAGTGGGAGTCCGAAGAAGAAGAAGGAGACGGTGACGATGATCTCAACAATGCCAAAATAATGCCAATTTACGCGCACACCATCTCATTCCACAAGAGGCAAGCTTTAGGTGAGAAGGAGAACTATGGAAGAGCTTTTTTTTCTTTAGTCCTAGTCTAATTCATAAGAATAGCCATAATGAAGTTGAGTGACATTATTTGCAGTGACATACCTAGAGCACAACAAAGCAGGAATTACAGTTTATGGCTTTATGCTGGACAGGACTTATCTTCACACCATATTCGGGATTGAATTCGCTCTTTTCCTATGGCTGCTGAACAAGACAATTGGAATTTCGTAATCTCGCCGGAAAACAAAGGAGTCGGAGAATGTTACAGTCGCACTCAATCCACGTTCTGTATTTCGGTCAGGTCTAGGATGTGTAGTGTTCACTGTACAGGGTCATGAGAGTTCTTATGAATGCATTGTTTCTGTAGAAGGTAAAGTCGATTCTCTTTCGCACCACAACACTCGTTGGGTAATGCAATTTGAAGAAAAAGGCATAATGCCATTCTGCGTAAAGTTACTTCTCTTTCCATATATAACTTATTTTGATATGTATAGCGCATTATTAGACTCCCTAGCCGACTGCGGTTGTTCTCGGGTTCAAGAGTTGGCTCAGGAAGAGATATCATCAATCTGTATGAAGAAAGTCCACCTGTATGTAGATTGATGATCTATCTGCGTTGACTTCCATTGTGATCAGATTCATGGATAGGGCCAACATAAGTAGAACCACTCTACAAGGTCACAAGACTCATGGTGGATTAACACTTTCATTGAACTTCATGTGAACTTCCTCTTTAGCACAGGACCTCTGTGTATAGCTAAAGAAAATGAGTCACAGGGTAGCTCTGAGACTTCAATTTGAAGTGAAAGGTACTGATAATCTGTAGTCATGAGAACAGAATGACAGTGATCAAAGCACTGAACATCCCACATGTCATCCGATGAACAAATCAAAACAGGCATGACTATGTTCAGGCTTTAGCATCGTTCACGGACGTATTTTGGGTCACAGAACTTGCTTTGCTCTTGAAATACCTGTGGTATTTGGCGGTGCCAAATGGAATAACAGCAAAGGAATACAAGTATCTTCTAACCACGCTCATTGGATCTAAATAATTATGTGTTGGTTCTACCTGAAGAATCGGATTCATGAAAAGCATCGTTCTAGCTGCTTGAATTGTCATGGAGCTTAGATAACATCAGTTGCTTAAAGAACACTCAAAAAGTCTCTCGGACATGACAAAAACAAAGGCAAAGCAGACAAAGAGGGGACACACTGCTAATGCCACATTATTTACTAATGGAGTCACCTGGGAAAGCCTCCATAAACAAATGGACCAAATGCTTTGCATAACATCTGGACTGCGCAAATTGATTTGAAGATTGTTAGACCAACCAGTACCATTCGCCACACCTGGAAGATAAAAGAACTGTAGAAAAGAGAATATGGAGCAAACAAAAATCGGCATTCAGACTACAAATAGTTGTTATTGTCCAATAAGTCATGAAGTGTTTTTCTTTACTATTTCCTCTTCTTCGATTAAGACTCCGACTATCCATTGAGAATTCGACAGAAACAGATGGACTTCATTTGCTGTCTTTAATAGTATTTTTTTCCCCCATTTTGGCTTGTTACTGTCTTTACTGGTTATACAAGAACAAGAAGGCATGTAAATGGAAATGCACTATGGTTAACCCGATGTCACAAGGAATATGCAATTCAGGGACAAGGACATCATCAGTGGGGCTTCTGGAAAGGTTTGGCTCCTAGAAACATTGGAAACATCAAAGAATTCATTGTCTGATATAGACAAAGTTGAATCTAGTCCAGAACATCTAAATTCCATTCTCATAAAGAGTGTACCTTCCCTGAGGAAGTCAGGAACCACAGACGACTTCCACCATGTCTGTAAGTACTCTCAGGTCAATCAGCATCTTTTTTTCCAGTGTTCTGAGATCAGATATTAGACTGTTTCTTTGTTCTTTCATTAAAATACTGTCCTAGCAATGCAAAGTGTATGGTCCTCTTACCATTATCGTTCTGCATCTGTCTGTTATTTCCCTGAATTAGATGAGCCATGTTGATTCTGATTTCTTCTGCCTGTATTGCTTACTGAGTAGCCAGATGATCATAACATTGTGGTCATTTAAAGCCAGTTCAAGGACATGAACATTAACACAATTGAACTTGCATATGCCTATTTGGATCCCATCTGAAAAGTTTTTCAATCCCAATTTACAACAAATTGAAAGCCATTGGAACCCCAGTATATGGAGCATGTCCTTGAATTCCCTAACTGAACCAAGAACATAACGCAACATTTAACAGTCTTAACTTCTATTATGAAGTGCAGTAATTTATCACAGGAAACCTCATACAAACGTCAACAGAACATTCCAAATCCGACTTATGTGTTTGAGGTCATTTTCAAGGTCGAAACTTTTACATATGACGTCAGCAGAATGGTTTATTTGTGATTGGCGGGTAGGATTTGTGTGCATTTTTTACCTGGCAGTGACAAGGAAACGCCAGGTTTTTGCACCTAGACAACACCAGTAAGCTTAAAGCTAACTTATGTATGAACTTGTGCTCATGAATCTTGCACTAGCTTGTTCACATTTTGATCGACTCCTAGCTCGACCACACAGTGACTTCTGCTTGAAAAGAATATTCAATTATAATTTGTAGAATGTGTTCTTCTATTAGACTAATGTTATTGTGCACATTCCTTGTATTGAATAACCATCTCCATAAATTCATCCTCAGCATCGCTCCCACGTCCCCAAATTCGGCAGCTGGGACAGGGGCAAGGATGAAGTTCAATACACGGCCTACTTTGATAATGCACGCCAAGAGAAAGCCGAGTCAGGATAAATCCTAATGACCCTGAGGAGAATCCAGAGGCCTTCATGCATGGACCCATCTGTGACATGGAAAAGATTTTCAATTCAGTCCAAGCCATTTCATCCACGAAAAGACAAGGCAGCCAGGTAAGCGCCGGTGCTCATAGAAGAAGCCTTTCCGATCAACCAAAAGCAGGTTACGCTACTGGCTCATCTTCATCAATGCAAAGAGGTGGGAGGTACCAAAGAGAAAGGGATGCAAGCAATCCATGTGATCATCCTGTAAGTTACTTCATGATTCAGAAGCTATCTCCACAGCAAATAACAAAGTATTCTTTCGGCGTATTATAAGCATCTGCCTTAGAAAGAAATCAGAACGTGGAGGGAATTGAATCTGCAGGGAATGCAAGGTTCTAAGTTTATGATCTCTAACACGGTTTAATAGTTAACATTGTGAAAGGTCTTGATGATGAAATCTACATTCTTCCAGTGAAATCATCAAGAATATGAAAGAGGAAAGTTCAAAGGGCTGATTAACTTCAATCTACGCAAGGAAATTCCTAATAAGCCAATTCTTTTAAACTGTGAATTGCATTGCCTTGCTGGAGTTCTTCTATTGATCACTCTCCAACTTGATTGTACATTGCCTTCTATTTTTAAGAACGGTCCAAATCATCATTTCTATAGGCAAAAGGGGCAAAAAATGGAGATTTGTTAATGTCTCGGTGCAAACAGGAAGAAGCTCCATCACTTATAAGTGCGTTGATTGACATCTCCTCCTAAATTCAGTGCATCATCAGAAGAAAACTGATACTGGTTTTCAGAACAGCATTATTTCCTTAACATCCAGGACCCAGATATGAATTGAGGGATCAATGCTATGTTGCACAGATAACATCACGTTCTCGTGAAGTGATGTCCTGGTTTTGTCCTTGCATGATTTGTGGTTTCACCATATCTAGAAAAGATCACTTAAAATAGATGCATATGTTAGATTTGTTTCTTGCATATGCTTTGTTTCTCAATTTGTGCTCTCAAGTTTCCTGCAATCAACCTTAGAATTGAATTGGCCACAGAAACACTCGCATGCTCCAAAACATGGAAACTTGGCCAATGTTAGAATTCCACGGGCAGCATGTTCTGGGAGCGCACGCTGAGACAAAACCAGCAAAAAGATGATTCCAAACGACCCTGAGGAGAATCCAGGTGCCTTTTCACCTAGGACAGGAGGGACTTGTAGTTTCTTCTGTTTGAATTCAGCCAAATCGAGTTTGTCCCAGAAACAACATGGGGCTCACAGAGCCGGTTCTCACAGGAGGAGCTTTTCCAATGAACTAAAGAGAAAGAGCTTCAGCGCAAAAAAAGGCTTCTCGCCATCAGTGCAAAGAAGCTCAGGACCCTCAGGACAGAGGAACAGAGGTCGACCAGCAGATAATTCTGTAAGTACTGCCCCGTTTGTGTTGCATCAGCCCCACTTTTTGGAGAAAACATTTCCAAGATTGATTATAACATGACATAGATCTCTCACTTCAATTCCTCTCCTTTCTGCATTTGCCTTCCATGAAACTATATTGTTTAGTGACCAAATGATGCTTATTAAGTGTTATCTTTCTTTCAAGTGGCAGCATCTCGGTGCAACGCATGTACCAGTGTTCGGTGACTGGGACGAGACTGATCCAAATTCAGGAGAAGGCTACACCGAGAGGTTCAACAGCATAAAGGAAGAAAAAGAGAATGCCTCGTCCAACTTCCAAACTGTGCTCTCGATTCCAACCAATTACTCGGATAGCCCCACGAAGGAGGGAGTCCCTTCTTCAAGGTAGCATATCTTGAATTAGTATTATAAGCTTTATGCAACCAATTCGAAACTTGTTTCAGAAAACTAAGTTGATCATACTATCTTGGAACTTGATCAAATACACCCTCGAGATATCAATATCTGCCCTATTCTAGTTCATGACATTGGTCCGCTCAATCTTCTGCAGACATACTGCCGTGTGTTTTCGAGTGGGAAACAGTTATTCACGAGATTCCGCCGACTTATCCAGGCTGACAAGCTGCGATCTTAGTGCTGGCACGAAAGGAAACCATAGAGGACCGATGAATATAATTGAACTGGTCGGAACCTTAGGTGCATTCTTCCTTTTCATGTCCTTCGGCAGGAAAACAATAGAATCATGTCATATCGGTCTAAAGAATGTGAGGATGAATTTCCCAGTTGCACTTTTACTCAACCGGCTTTTTCGTGCTTTTTCGTGCTTGATACTTATTGACCTTGATAAGACTTATGACGCATGAAGCGCAAACCGCGACCATTGATAGTCAGCAAAAGACGGTCGAATACGAACCATAAGGAATAGTCTGAGTTAGCAGGCCGATGACTTTTGCACCTTGACAGCACGAGGCTTCTTGTTCAATTCAAATCCGGCAGAATTCGGAGGCCCGTATCGAAAGGAAGTGATTTTTCTTGAAAATCGCATGCTTTGATGAGTAGCTTGGTTGTCATCGGACTAGAGAGGCGGTCCTAATCCGGAGACGAGAGCTAACTTACCGTGACTATGTCAGGGCACGGCAAAGAGAGAAGTAACATAGAAAGGAAATAGAAAAGTGACAGTTCATTTTGTTTCCTCGCACCAACCTCCGCGAACATGCCTGTGGCGACAAAAAACTGACGGCCACCGGAAAGTAGAGGAGCTCGCCCTCCACTCCAGAGTATGCGATGAGCCTGGCGGCAAGGCCCGCCACCGTTATTTGGACACCCTTTTCTGGTAAGGAAGAATATCACCCCGACCACGGGTGGCTGCCGCCGGAGGAGGAGGATGACGGTTGCCGCTGCGTTCTGGGGTCAGATCAGAGGGCCGGGTGTTGCAAATAGACGTGATGTCGCCCTGACCACAGCTGGCCGCCACAGGCATTCACTTGGCAGTCGGCCTTGCATCGTGCGGGAAAAACCGAATGGATTGCGACAAAATAAAATAGGAGGTGAAGTACAAATTAACGAACTTTTTGTACCAAACTTCCTTAAGGCAATTAGTTCTTGCCAACGGCATTGTGCAGATTTACAAATAATACTATACCTTGAACCTGTTTGGATTAACATTATACAAACAAACTTCAATCGGACCTTTCCTCAAACCAACACACTTGGAGAAAAAACTTAAGAGAAGAGATGCATTCTTTTCTTCTTCTTCTTTTTCTTTAGAATGGAGAATTAGTTCATTCCCATTTATAATAACTACACCTTGAACTCTTGCAAGGTTGCAAAAGCCCGTCGTTTTGATTTTCTTCCTAACAACTGGGCAACTAGTCCATCTTCTGCTCTTTTGGATTTACTTTGTATTGATGTACATGTTGTATTAGCTTCGCCTTTTATCTAATATTATCAGCTTTGTTTCTCGTCAAAAAAAAAAACTCTTGCAGGGTTGTGGCTTTCTAGATTCGTCACCCTACAGTGAGCTCTCATGGATTTCACACGTACCCAGGCGGTCGTCACTGCTGGCCGCATCTGAACTGCCTCTCTGGACCGTCGGGAGATTCCTTGCGTCGGCGGTGATGACCAAGATGAAGTCATTTAACAAATTTATTAGAAGTCAATGCTTAACCGTTGGCTCCTAGTTTGACATTGGAAGTCTAATCTAGGAGAAATCGACTGTAACTGTAAGTAGGCTAGGGCTAAGGGCATATCCCTTCGATGTTCCTGTCGTACTAGGATTGGAATCATCAACTCATAAAGGCCGGCGCATCTGAACTGTCGCATCACAAATTTTTCCCTCTTGTCGGGACTATCCGTCAAACCCAATTCAAACTGAAATTTTATAAGCATAGATGATACGATGTTACGTCTAAATAAGGTTAAAATATGAAACAAAATTTAAGGACTTTTCCATCGAAATATCGATCAGATTCATGAACGTTCCTACAATGAGAGGTACATTTCACTTGGTTGTCGTACTTTTCAATTGGTCAATTGAGCGTTATAATTCACAAGTGTCATATCCAATTTTCCAGCTTGTGAACAGTTTTTAAGAGCTATAGCACCAAAGTGATAGATTGAAAAAATGCAACACATAAGTTAGTGTAGTACGAAATTATGCCACAGGAAAGTTATAACATTTCCGATGCCACCAAAGTGATTGATTGAAAACTATGACACATTAATGAGCACCATACGAAAGTAATGTCGCTCAAGTGCGTCATTGGAAAAACTCGAATAAACAACGTGAGAAAGTTACAACAATTTCAATGCCATTTTCTTGGTATTTGATTCTCTTTTTTTTTTTTAGAAAATACTACAAATAATTTTGAACTTCCAATATAATTTCTGAACTTTAGAAAACAACTAGAATGAAGTCATTAAAGAAAGTTTATGAAGTCAATGCTCATGCGGGGGCTCCTAATTTGACGTTGAAAGTCTAATCTTGGAGAAATCGAGGCTCGGCTATGGCATATGCCTTCGATATTTGTGTTGTACAAGGATCGAAATTATCGACTCATAAAGGCCGGCACATACATTTGTCGCATCACAAATCTTTTCCTCTTGTCGGAACTACACGTCGAACCAAAGAGGAATCGAAATTTCATAACATAGATAGTACGATGTCACGTTTAAAAAAGTGTAGAATATGAAAGAAAATTTAAGGACTTCTTCTATAGATATTTGAAAAACAAGGGCATCCATAGGTGTTGTAATTTTCACATTATGCCCATTTTGAAGTCATAATATTTCATTTGATTGACATAACCGTTTCACTTGGATGTCATATGTTTTAATTGGTAAATCGACTGCTGTAATTAAATAAATAAAATTTCCTCGAGCGTAATCTTCGAGTTTTCAACAATTGTGAACATTTTCTAAAAGCTATAACATCAAAATGATAGATTGAAAAATACAACACATAAGTGAATGTGGTACGAAAGTTATGCTGCTCAAGTAATTCATTAAAAAAAAAAGAGTGGATGCCACAAGAAAGTTACAATATTCCTGATGATCAATTGAAAAGGTACGACACCTAAATGAGCATCCTATGAAAGTGATGTCACTTGAATGCTTCATTGAAAATGCTCGAGTAAATAAAATGATAAAGTTATAATAGCTTCGGTATCCTTTTCTCAATATTTGGCTCTATTTTTTTTTTAAATGATGCAAATGATCCTTAAAATTTGTTATAATATGATCATTAAACTTCAAATCTATTTAATGTAGTCCATAAATTGTAGCTCGGTATGCAAAGTTATCTATGAATTTTTTAATTATTTAATATAATATTTGAATTTTTGGTGCATGTCCAATTTAGCCCTCGGACTGTATGACAAAAATCCAATGACAACATTGCATAATAAATTAAAATTCAAATGTAAAATTGAACAAATTTAAAGTTTATGGGTCACATTATATGTTAGGCTGAAATCTATAGAACATTTATGTCATTTTATTTTCTTTTCTCTCTCTTTTGTTTTTTTTTTTTTTTTTTGGGGGGGGTTTAATCGTGCCCATTCCTTTATATCCGTATTCTCAATCTTCTATAGTGGGACATCCCAACCGTCCGGGACACATTCATTTACTCCCGCTCTCCTCCGCCTTCCGCCACCGCAATTCCCTCCCATCGATCGATCGGCACCGCCCGAAAACCACCCCGGAAAGCCTCCGCTCCCCGCGGCGGAAGATGGCGGCGAGCGACGCGAAGATCGGGAGGAGGTTCGAGGGCAAGGTGGCCATCGTCACCGCCTCCACGCAGGGCATCGGCCTCGCCATCGCCGAGCGCCTCGGCCTCGAAGGCGCCGCCGTCGTCATCTCCTCTCGCAAGCAGGTAGAAACTCCATTCCTTCTTCTTCTTCTTCTTCTTCGCCTTCGATGTTTCGATTCTCGCGAGGCAGTTCGCGGTGGATGCGCGGTGCGGCGATTTCTACGATGTGTTTTTGGCGGATTCGGTTTGCCGGTGATGTCTGAGGATAGCGATGCGCCTGAATGAGCTGAGGTGATCGTGGTGATGACGCCTGAGTGAAGCTGAGCTGAGTTGATTGTAGTGACGCGTCCGGTGATGGATGCGTGGTGCGGCGATTTCTACGGTGTGTTTTTTGGCAGATTTGGTTTGCCGGTGATGTCTGAGGATAGTGATGCGCCCGAATGAGCTGAGCTGAGTTGATTGTAGTGATAAGGCCTGAGTGAAACTGAG
Organism: Eucalyptus caleyi; assembly: GCA_014182885.2. Classification (NCBI taxonomy): domain Eukaryota; kingdom Viridiplantae; phylum Streptophyta; class Magnoliopsida; order Myrtales; family Myrtaceae; genus Eucalyptus; species Eucalyptus caleyi. The sequence continues at coordinate 54,612,193 of CM024470.2, forward strand.
CTGAGTTGATTAGAGTGACTCTTCTAGTGATGGATGTGTGGTGTGCGAGCTTGAATTGAGGCAATTTCCGTGATGTTTTTAGTGGATTTGGTTCGCCTGTGATGTCTAGTGATAAGCCAGGATGAGCTTGGTTGATCGTGGTGATGCGCCTGAGTGGAGCTGAGCTGAGTTGGTTTTTTTTCATTAGCTTTTTTAGCAAATGCGCTTAAAATGTGCTGAATTCGACTTCTTTTTCCGAGGAAAAGGAGCTGGGTGTTGATAATTTCCCATGCATGTTATTATTTAGCTGGTGACTTTCTGAGTGCCGTAGTGAATTATGGTTGTGTAGATCATCGCTTCAGGTTCTGTTCATAACAAGTATCTTATCGATGGAATTCGGTCCTTGGTGCAGTAAGCTTAGGTTTATTCTGTAGCGGGTGTTTAAAATTTTGAGTTTTATATCCATTTGAAGTCACTGTCCTTTTAGGGCCATTGTTCTTATCTCGAAACAACTCGGGGAATCATCTATAGCTTTTTTCTTATCGATTACTTGTTCAGCGGACTGGAAGTGATTAGTTAAATTGGTAATCAGAAAAATGTGGATGAGGCTGCTGAAAAGCTCAGGGCAAAGGGTATAGAGGTTTTGGGCTTGGTTTGCCATGTTTCCAACGAACAGCAGAGGAAATCCCTGATAGACAAGACTGCTCAGGTGAGTAATTGTTCTCTCAGGTGGCTGTCTTTTATACGTATCTCACCACCATGTACTTGAATCGTCTCGAATTATCCTCTCTATAAGGTTTGTATACAATCCCAAATAGCTACTGGTACAATAACAACTAGTTAGGCTAAGAATTGATGGTGCAGCTTTTAATTCTTTTTTTGTGATTATTTACTTAATACTTTTTGGGGAAGTTTTTGAAGTATCTTGAGCATTGTATAATTGTAACGTACACCATCTGTAATGAACTTTGCTGTAGTCAATTTCCTCTGTAGCCCTTGTGTGTTGCCCCTTTTTCGGGCATTAATATGTTCTGTGATTACATAGATAGTATATTTGGATGTCTCTTACTTTTGGCATTGCCATACTAAGTTTAGGCTCCATTTGTTTGGCAGAAAATGAATAATTTAGAAAACATTTTCCTAAAAACACTTGTATTGATTGAAATTATTAGTCAATATAAAATGTTCACATTATTGACAACAATTTATGTCTATATATTTTTGCGAACGATGAAAATATTTTTCATTGAGTCATTTTCTAAGCGATACAAACATTCATTTTCTAGAAAAATGTTTTTCAAATCATTCATTTTCCATAAAACAAACGCACTCTTAGATATGGTTGAGCTCTATCTTTGAAAATATAGGATTGGAAGCTTTGATGAAGACTAGCACTCAAATCATGATGGTAGATAGCAATTTCTCCCTGGTTTGGATGCTCTCTATCCCTAAGAATATAATGATCAATTATTGATATGATCTGTTAAAAGATATTGTCGTAGAACTCTATGGGTGATTGAGGAGAGATAAAAGTTCAGAATAATAATGTCCTTGCTAGTAGTGGGCTAAGTGTTCAAGACAAAAACTAGGGCAACTTGGAAATGATCTTGTGGTATGTTAATTTGTTCAGATTAAACAGAAAGGGCAGATTATTTTCAGGTTACTTTTTTTTGCCTCAGTTTTTTCCCTTGACGTTCTTATTATATGCTTTTTTGGTTCTTTTTTCCTCTCGGTTCCAGTGAAGGAAAAATATAAGGTATTGCTTGCCAAGATAAATTTTACGAAGCATGTTCTTAGGTCCTGATTGATTATCCGATGCTTTGGTTGCAGAAATATGGGAAAATTGATGTGGTGGTATCAAATGCTGCTGCTAATCCATCTGTTGATCCCATTTTAGAAACCCAAGGCTCCGTTCTTGACAAGTTGTGGGAAATAAACGTCAAAGCATCTATTCTACTCCTACAGGTGACAATGTTGTGCCCAAGCATTTGTACTACTGCTGAAGAGACATTTCCATTTTATAATCACTTCAAAGCACTGCACCTACATGTGGCATTTGTGATGTTACTGAGTCAGGCTGGTAGCCAGTCTATGACACTGATCTGACCGAAGTCAGCCTGCTGAGAATGTCTTTGGCCGTATTGTTAGTCTTTAGTAATTTATAGAAGACTATCTCTGGACATCTAAAGAATTATCCAATTACTGAACCTGTTAAGAACCTTTTATGGTCTCAGTACCAAGAACATTGTAGTTGGACTTCTTTTGTGGGAGCATTAAATTTGTCAAAACAGTAGGTAGTTTCATTAATTGTGTGGCTGTCTGCATCTGCAAATTTAATAATTAGTTCGTGTTGAAACAGGATGCAGCACCTCATTTGCAGAAGGGTTCATCTATAGTTTTTATCTCTTCAATTGCTGGATACCAGCCACAATCTTCCATGGCTATGTATGGAGTGACTAAAACAGCCCTGCTTGGGCTAACCAAGGTCGGTACAATGGGTTGTTGATCTTGTTCTTTCTTGTCCTATAAGCTAGCTTTAAGAATCTTGCGTATGTGCTACATTTCTGGAAGCAACTGGCCTGTAGTCTCATGCAAAACTTGGGACTACAATAGAAGATTTTCTATGCTCAACATAAAAGGAACATGCATCTTATCACAAGCTTATATTCTCTTAAAAGAAGACATTATGGTTGGCTGGTGCAACAACTTTGTTAGCAATTGCTTTTGTATTGCATCTCCTTTTCTTAAAAATAGTTTTAATTTTCAACTTGCTTATCTGCTTACTCTTTCAAGTTCTTCATAGGCCCTAGCAACAGAGATGGCACCAAATACCCGTGTTAACTGTGTGGCTCCCGGTTTTGTGCCTACGCACTTTGCTGACTTCCTAGTAAAAAGTGATACCATTGTAAGTATATGTTTTCCCATTCTCTCTCCCCATAGATACTTGAAGTACGACTGGTCATAGGCTCATTTTGGACTGTAATGCATTGTAGAGAAATTCTATCGAGGAGACAACACTACTCAAGCGACTTGGGACAACAGAGGACATGGCTGCAGCAACCGCCTTCTTGGCATCTGACGACGCTTCTTATATAACAGGAGAAACCTTGGTGGTCGCTGGAGGAATTCCCTCTCGACTTTAGTTCATTCCAACAGTTTCTGCAACGAGTAGTTTCTCTCTTCCATTCTGTTATTGTAGCTTGTCTGACCCCCAAGACCGTCATATGTATGGCAGAATAAAACCAGCAATAATGAGTTGATGCAGCCATCGTCTTGTACCTGCCTGAACTTCTAAAGCATAGAATGTCACATGATGTGCAATTGCAGAAAATGCAGGTAGCGTGAAGTATCTAGCATTTAAATTTGCATAAAGATGGAAGTGCATTTGTTTGACTATTGGAAAGAAGATGCCAGATAGCTTGAAGTATATAGCATTTAAATTTCCATAAAGATGGGAGTGCGTTTTTTTACTATTGGAAACATGTGAAGGGCAAGATTTGTGGGGTCATTCATCCTTTTAGATGCAAAATCCAATTCAAACATCAAGTGGTCATGCGATTCTGAAGCTTTGCTGCGTTTTCTTTTACCTTTTTCCCCACAGGATCTCATGGAACTTCACATGAAGCAACATGCTTTTTTACATTAGAATACCCAGATGCGTGGGGCTGCCAAATTCAGTGCTTGAAGCCAACGTGAGTAGAAAATCATAAATCGAGAGAACTTGAGATTGGCTTGAACCGAGGATCGTTGACAGGGCGGTGTAATTACTGTCTGGTTAACCTCCAAGAGATTCTGGATTTCAAACGACAAGAAGCAGTCAGACAATGCCAGATAATATGAATAGGAGAACCTCTGCCTAGTTAGTGTGACTGGTCAAACTTAAATACCGACCAGTGTTGACTCTGACTTGATCGTACAAAACCTACCCCATTTCTTTCTTGTCACTCCTTGTTATTTCATTCACTAACAAAAAAAATCTCCAGTATCTAATGAGGGTATAGTCAAAGGGTGCCTATTATGGTTTGGCATACTCTCCTCCAATGAATCACCTCTGTAGTTGACTTCTCTTTCTATTAGAGAGAGAGAGAGAGAGAATTTGAAAGCTTCTTGTGCTAGAAACTTGGTCAAACTTAGTAATCAAATTTGCTCGGCACGCCTTGACACATCTTTACCTAACTACAAGCTTAATCAGAATGCTTTGAGCCAGAGGTGATGAGGACGAATTGAGCCACCTCTAAAGGGGCAAACGAGCCAGTGATGGTTTATCTATATGGTAGGTCGCAAAAAAGTCAGCGTCCAGTTTAGCATCCACTCAAACGAATTCAGGACCATACCGCACTCCAAAAGGAGCAGCCAAAAAAGCACCATCTTTACTTCATTATCGCAATGAACTAGTCGAGTTGACAAGACAGTCGAGATTTTGCACAGTCGAGATTTTGCACTTCAAGAATCATGACACGTGAGATTCAATTCACGCTTTGATGAGACCAATTAGAAAAATGTCGCAAGAGATCTATTGCTCGCCTTAAGATCTTGTAATCTTGATATGAATGACTGACATTCGATCAGACTACAATAATGCATGAGGCCTAGCAAATGAAAAAGGGCCCAAGATATCACCTGATGCGAACATCAAATATCCGTCACTAAGTATGGAGACGTGTTGTTAGCAGGTAGCCTAACTATCAAGACCAAATCATGTTGGTCCACTCCTAACCTCCACTTACATTGATGTGACATCAAGTACCAGGATAAGAATATCTTCCATGCACTTCGAGTGATTAAGAACCCATTGTCAAATTTCATCTTGGTTTCCTGGAAACATCAATCCATGCTATTGATGTTCGAATAAATATAAACATCTTCAGTCTTCAGCTACCACTGTACCTTGGTGCGGGCTGATAGAAGACGAAAAACAATAATATATATTATATATATGGCTGTATAGTTGACATTAGGTAACACGGCGGAATAACTTAGCCAAAGGCACGATTAGTGAGCACAAGAAAAAGATGAGGATTTGGCAATTTTAGTATATTATTACAGTATTTTTTTCTTTACGCAACAATAACAATCCTTGTAAAAAAATGGGTCATCCATCATGCACGTCAGCACGGTCGATGATCACAATGGTCATTGAATCTAGTAAAACCCGCCGCAAACGACTTCCGTAGGATGAAGGACTCATTCAAATGAGCTCGGGACCAATTTGCAATGTCTCTGTTGGCGACCCGTTCGTCTAGTAGACCCGGCTAACACGTCCAGGGAATTTATGTACCAATATTTTACGGTGATTCTCAGGTCTTTATGTGTGTGATGTGATCAACATCTAGCAAAATCTTGTTGACCCAGCAACTCCGATTGAGATGTTGCTTTCAAGCTGAGGGACAATACGTCGTAATCTTAGAAAACGCATGGTGGGTTTCCCTAGTACAGTGCTCGAGACTCAGTCAAGACAACCTCGTCGTGGTGCTCGAGAATCCCTTTCGCAGATCGTGACGTTAACCAGAACGAAACAAGCAGATGAAGCTACAGAGAAGTACGACGTTCCCAGCTCGATTTCCATGTTGCTTTTGTTTATGTTTGTTGACTTTCGACATGGTTCGCAGCTAAAAGGAGAACCTTAGCTCGTGACGAGGTCAATTCCCACTGCGGCAACAGAAGAGAGGAAGTTCCGAATAGATAATTCTAGGGTTAGGTACATTTTTTCTTGCGAAACTGTATAATATGCGGGTGCTTATTGAAGATATCATCATCGAGACGGATCGCCCTTTACTGATGCTAGGACTTGTCACGAGCGAATTCAGAACTGAAGGAAGTCTGCTGATCCTTTTCTATGTTCGAAAGAAAACGCCAATGTGTTATTTATAAATTACATTTAGATAACTTACCGAGACACCGATCTTAGGTATATTCTTTTGCTTGCAAAAAACGGTTTAGGCTAAGCTTCCGAATCGAGCTCTCTCCAATATGGTGATGGAACACAATATGCAAATAATTTTGAGTAGATCAATTACTGTTGTCACGCCATATATTTGATCACCACAAAAGCTTTAAGAGATTGATAATTGTATTTATGTTGTTCTATGTACTAATCTTTGAAAGGTTTAATTCTTAAATCGCACAAAATGTTTAGTGTTTGGATTAATACCATAAAACCCCAAACTATTACATCTATAACAAATTAATCTCCTTTAATTTTTATTAAATTTTACAGTTAAATCGCCGAGTTGGATGATACGTGACAATTGATGAGTGTACTAATTTGGATTTTTACCTTAATTTGCCACAAATATACTGATTTTGTGATTTTTCATGATATTAATATAGTTTAACAAAACTAACTTAAAATATATATATCACAAGTGTACTAGTTTACGGGTTTTTAGTGGTCAAAAAATTATTTCGAGTTAAATTTGTCACAAATATATAAATTTAAAATTGTTGTGGTCAAAAAATTAATTTTGATAAATTTGTTACAAATATACTAATTTGATATTTTTCTTATTATCAATCCTTAGCTAGAAATGAGAATTTGCTCTCTCCCTAGGAGGAGGAGTTTGAATCCCAGAAGCATCGTTAGGGATTTTTACCTTGATTTTTTTTTATTTTTGGCTGAAATTTGCTAAAAGAAATGAGAGTTTGCATAAAAGTGAGCATTTTTTTTTTTTGCTGAAATAATAAAAGTTTCACATTTTTAAAGAAAATGTTATTGAATTAAGAAGTAATTTCTCCCACCAAAAAAAAAATGGAAGCATTATATATTCCTAATTCACATTTTTTCTTCAGTTTATGGAAAATTCTCTAACATAATTCATCAGGATTCAAATGTATATTGCATGATGATTCTCTAAATAAAAATTTCCACGTTTGAATCTTCATTAGATGGGGAAAAACGATGATGATGCCATTGACCTTTGTATTTCATTAAAGGTGAATTGATTCTTTAATGCCCTCATGATTCAACCTCAAATGCAGTAATAATGGCAATGATGAAGCACTTTGTATTGTAGCACACCATGTTAGGACATTAATGAGTCTCTCAAGAAAGGGGGGGATCAAAAGTTTTGCACACTCAAAAGTGGGAAGTGAAGCTTTGGTATTTGATTTGCCTTTTCCCTATTTGCTAACAATTTCTCCTATGTGAATTTGATGGGGGATAATTACCAAACAAAATAGTCTCAAATTTATTGTACAAGTGTCAATTTAATCCTATATATTTCTATTTTGTCAATTTAATCTTAAACATTTTGATAATTTATCAATGTAGTCCTTCCATGATCCATCCACATGGACATTGAATGATTGACGCTAATATGGATAATTTTTACAATTTTTCTAAATCTTTTTCCTAAATTTCTTCATTATTGTTTTATTTCCTTGTACTTGTACTTTTTTTTTTTTTTTTTTTTGCCACGGGGTAGCAACCATTGCTAACATTGGGTGAGGGCAACATGACCCGACGCCTAAAGCCCACTGCAGTGAGGGCTCACAACCCCTTTCTTGAATCCGACGAGGTTTGTAATGCCCTTGCCTATGGCCAATGGCTTCTACCGACCACCATTGAGGTCGCAAACCAATGAAGGGAAATAAGAAAAAAAATTACAAAAATTGAATACATTAGCATTAGCAATATCATGTAAGACAGTTGTTCAATATTCACATTAGTGATTTTTAGTCAAAATGATTATATTGAAAAATCATTAAAAATTTTATAATTAAATTAGTCAAATTTAAAAATTTAAAACTAAATTAACATCCGTGTAATAAGTTCATAATTTTTTTAAAAATAATTTTCTCAATTTGGTTGCATGGTAAGATATTGAGGCCTTTTATTGTAAAAATCATGGTTGGTACCTACCTACACCACGCGGCGCAACTTTCTAGGTCAAGTCACGAGAAAGTAATTTTGCACTCCTCATTTGGAACATGGATGGCTTATCTTTGACCGGATTGTGTATGTATGGTTGTTAGACAATCGAAAACTAAAATCTTGGAAAGCTACTTCCAGTATGGATTGATTAACGTAAAATCTTATTATTCCATCAGTTTTTTTAAAAATCATAACAAATTGTCCTGTTAACTCTTTTGCACTAACTTCTTCTTCTTATTCTTTTTTTTGATTATTTTGATCTGTTTTGACCCCATACCACTGAATTCCATCCGTTGAAACCATCATGTTATTCCACATATCAAGAGACCATCTTAGAGCATCGATTCGACGATCAAACTCTAATGGAAATTCCATTTCCAAAACTACTATCAAGACTCAGTCTACCCCTCATTAAATTGCATTGAATGAGAAGCGTAAGGACAAGCTTCAAGACATTCATCACGGGGAGTACTTGTCTATGATATTTATCCACGAAATTATTTTTAAAATTATTAGTATCTCCTTGATTGTTCTCCGAGACTTCCGCCATTTGTCCCCGCAGCTAGTACACGCAATTATTGATGGGATATTCAATGAGCTCGATTGAGTTGAGGCCAACAGAAAGCAAAACCCTAATCGCGCAATTCCAAGATGCTCGTGATCTTTTTAGATTAGACACTCTCTCCTTTTTTATGGGGAGTGATGAAGAGAGGAGAGGAGAGAGAAGGTGATAAGACAAAAGAGTGAGAAATTTCGTGAAAAGGCGATTGTTTTCGGTTCCCTCTTGGCACTAATTAATTAACTAATATCTTTTCAAAATATTGGAAAAAAAAAGTATGAGGAAAAATTATTATCTTATGTAGAAATTTGTTTATCAAACAAGAATGAATCTTGCTTTTGAAAGTTCCTTGTTTATAGAATGAATCCTTTTAAATTAGACTTGCTTTTTCTTTTGTCTATTTAACAACGAAAATCCATGTCATCATTGTTCCTTCTTCTTTTGAGTGCTTGTTACTTCATTCGCGCCAAAAGAATTACTACCTGACCGATTTACTTAATTTGGGAAAAATAAATAAAGTACGAGATCCTTTTTTTTTTTTATTAAATCATTCCATTCACCAAAATTAGAGAAACGAATAATCAATGTTATTAAAAAATACAACAAAATAATTAAACTAATAGATTAAGAGAACTAAATTCAAGGTGGAATCCAACTCTCATATCATATTGAGAAATCGAATGCAAAAGCTTAGAGTGATCAAGCAAGAGACGCTAAACAAAGGTTCATTAAAAATTTCACGAAAAAGCGATGTGAGAGGCTTTAATAGATGTGCGGTTATAATTATAAATTGGGCAAGAATGCTAAGAATAAGATGCTCTTGGGGAACAACGGAAAGGAGCTTAAAGTTTGGATTGGACCACTTCCCTCCTTTTCAAAAACATACTTTGCTTTAATCGAAGTCAATAATGAATAAATAAATAAATAAAAATGAGACAAACAAAACCCTTTTAATTAGACAAGTGTGCTTACCACTAAGACCCCCTCAACGCATAAGTAACATTTCAGAAAAAAATATTAATTACTATGTAAAGCATACTATAGCAAATATCTCAAGCACACTCAAATATCTATATTTCATAATTCACTTATTTATTAATTCACTTGCTGGTGCATTAACATATCAAATTAATTACCAACTTTTTTCTTTTTTTGGTCATAAATTTTCCCAACTTCAAGTACCGAGAAACGGTCGCTCGTCCGCAGACACAAAACGGCACGGCGTTTTAGCTCACATGACAACAAACCCGGAAGCGGGCCCCACCCGTCTTTCGACAGGACAGCCTCGAGATTCGAAGCCCACTTAAAACGGCGCCGTTTAGTAGCCGCTTAAACTACAGTTGCGGCAGTGATAAAACCCCACTAAGAATCGGCTGCTTAGGACTTTTGTTGGTTTATTAATTGCTGCTAAAAGTCTCGATCTAGGTTGGATTAACCCTTAATCTTGCAGCTAAACCTGCTTCCCAAAATTAAAGTTAAGGCAAAGAAAAAAAAAAAAATGGTAGCCACTGCCCATCATCCTTAAACTTGCTAACCCTCAACCGGGGAAAAAAATTAACACTCCCTTCGGTGGCCTCGGAAAAGGGACGCAAAATCCTGTCCGAGCTATGGCATAAAGCGGTGCTGAGTTCAAATCTTCTCAGTGACAATGCCCTGACCCTACTCGAATGCGGGGGAGATGGGGTGACCAGCTCCCCACCGCCGCCGTAAGCGGCCTAAATAAAGACGACCCGAGATCTTGAAATTATCGAGAAAAGAAGGAAAACTGGGAAATCCTAAGTAAAGACGACCCAAGATCTTGAATCATCAAAAAATAGAAAGAAAGACCTATACAGATTCTGCAACTTCGTTCCTGAGGGAAAAGGACCACCAAGAAGATTCAAGAAAAGGCAAATAATTAACAGTAGCTGCTCTTCTCCATTCTCTTTTTACATAGCAAGAAGCTAAAAGATGATATGTACAGAATTCAGACCGGAAAAGGAAAAGGAGGGAGGAGGAAACCAGAAGAAATAACGCTCGCTACCTTCTTGGGCTCGTAGCAAGCGGAGGAAAGGCAAAAACTTCGAGCAAAAAGCTTGCCAGTTTTCTCCACAGATCAATTCCAAGCGCCCCAAATCCTCTCCCCGATGAAGCTCACCAGCTTCCTCACCGACCCTTTGTCCATCTCTTCCTCTCCGCCGCTACCAACCTCGCCTCCGCCGCCGCCGCCGCTGCCGCTGGAGTTGGCCTCTTCTTTCTTGTCGCCGGGCTCGTTCTTGGATGCGCTCGGCTCGGGCCGGTTCAGCTCGGCCGGCTCGGCGGCGGGCCCCGATCTCTTCCTCCTGTCCTTGCCGTTCTTGCCCCTCGCGCCCTTGGGACTGTTGTTCTTGTTCTTGTTCTTGTTCTTGAGCTCCAGCCCGTCCTCGAAGGCATCGATGATCTCGTGGATGAGCTGGCCGTTCGGGGACGAGTCCCACCGGACCCAGTAGCTCATGTAGCACCGGAAGCAGTCGCAGGTGAAGCAAGGCGGGTGGTCGCAGTTGCCGCTCTTGTTCTTGCCGTTGCCGCGGCGGCCTTTGCGGTCGTTGAAGTGGCTGTGGTTGTTGTTGTTGTTGTTGGAGATGAGATAGGCCAGGACCTCCCTGTCCTGAGGGGAGAGGGCGGCAGCGAGGGCGAGGATGGCGGCGGGGAGTAGGGAGAGGAGGTGGTTGTGGTCGGAGGCCGGCGGCGGCGGCTGCGGCGGCGGGGAGGGGTGGACGGTGACTGATCTGCGGTAGAGCTTCTTCATGGTGATGAAGGTTTGTGATGGTGAAGATGGGAGAAAGTAGAGGAGGAGGTGAAGGTCTTATCTGCTATTCAAGAGGGATGCTGCTCTTTGATCTTTATGGACTTTGAAAGGTTGATGAACGAGGATTTCTTGCTTTTTATTGTCTCGAAATTTACACAGAAGAGAGAGAGAGAGAGAGTCATGGACTCTTTTTTTATTATTACTACTATTAATTTGGAGTTAGGTTTTTTTATATCATGCACATAGCTATATTTTATGTACTTATGAAATAAACAATACTTTGGATTAGTGTTTCCGGGGTTACGTGTCACCCCCATGATGATTTCGGTTTTGTCTTCTTCAATTTGCTTTCATTATTTTTATCATATGGTTTGCTCCTAATATATTTAAAAGAAGCTCTCTCTCCACGAATTTGAAATTGATGAGTTGCATGTTTAATGAAATCCACATGAAATTTTAACATGAATTGCATGTAGAGTCATATTTCCTTTATCCTTGGTAGAATTGATGTTTTTTTTTTCCTAACTACTCTTTTGATTGATTGATAGGTTATAAATATACAAATATCAACCACCCTCATGTGGTGGCCGCGTTAGCTCGCTCTCTCTCCTTCTCATGAAAGGGGGAGAGTTTAAATCCCAGTGTGGTCTCTAGCGGTCTTAAGTGGAGTGCTGAGGTGGTAGGTCCTACACTAGTGCTCCCTCAGGTTTGTGTTGTTGACTGTCGCCTTACGGTAGTTCCTATCATAAAAAAATTAAAATATATATAAAAATAATATATATATATATACACACACACACAAAATATCACTAATATTTAGTTCTAGTTAAATCTGCATGTAAGTGATAATCATCTATTGTCACCAACTAATTAAAGTTACGTTTGGCAGTTAGGATAAAATACAAAATGTGATAAAAACCATTGTGATTGATAAAAAAAAATGGGATAGGATTTATTATATCTATAGCATAAAAGTTCTTTTCTCAAATAAAAAATTTCTTAAATTAATAAAATCGCAAATATGAATAGTATTTAAATTGTAATATAAAAAAACAAAATTTTAACAAACAAAAATAACAAATTTATTTATTTATTTATCTCTACTGTATTTATATAATTGAAATCCTTTCTATTCTATAATATGTAATACATACATACATACATACATACATATATAGTGCTTGCTATTTATTACATGTGTTGGGTACATTAGTATAGTTTATTATTTAATTAAATTTTAATCAAGGAAAGATGGAAGGGAATAATAAATAAATAAAATAGAGAGGGAGAATTATTTAAAAAATAAGTAAATAAAAATGAATATCCCGTATTTTAAATAAACAAATTCAAACTGAAAATGATCTTTTTAATTCTTGAAGAATAAAAGGCAAGGAGATTTATAAAAGAACGCTCGCCCATCTACTTAGCTTTGGTTCACCTTGAGCTTCACAACTCTTTGTAGCTCTTTAGTTCACGTTGAAATACCCCAACACTGACGAGAAAGTTAATACTCCTTCACCATAGCTCTCTTATCCATGTTGAAACTTCACAAGAGTAGCAAAAGAGTCGAAGCACTGTACTTTTCAAAATAATGATCACTTTTCTCTCTCTTACTATATTTGGTATTTGTTGGCTAATCTATATCACTAATTACGCTATTGTTGCACATTTACATCCTTTGTCATGGCTGAACCCATGTCTCTAGAATGCTACTATAAGCTCATTTGTGGTTTAAGGTTTAAATCTTGAAGGTTGTCTCCATTTGCGTGGTTTCTTTAGTAGTGAATTGCAAAAAATTCTTAACATCCCTGTTTATACGCGGTTGCTACCAACCAATGAACACGATAAGATATAAAACATATGGTTTTATACGGTGAATGGAATATAACAAAATTTCATGATTTTTATATCTTATTATATCTGATTCTATCTTGACTAAAATTCCCAATGATAAAATATAGCCCAAAAACATAACCGAGGAAATGGAAGAAAATGTAAAACAAGAAACCATAAATTTCAGGGAAATTGCTTCAAATAATCATGAACTTTGGTCCAATATGTAATTTGGTTCATAAACTTTTAATTTATTTAATATGGTTCATGAATTTTAGGTCAATGTACAATGTGATCTCTCAACTTTTAATTTATTTAATATAATCCTTAAACTATTGGTATACGTTCAATATAATCCCTAAATTGTATGAAAATATTCGATGTAATCATTTCATAAAGACTAGGGACTATATTGAATATTTTTATATAACACAGGGACCGTATCGAATGTGTTACTAAAAATTCAAAGATTACATTGAATAAATTAGAAGTTTATGGATCACATTGCATGATGAACTAAAATTCATAGATTGTATTGAATAAATTAAAAATTAAGAGATCAAATTATATATTAAATTATAGTTCATATTGCTTACATCATTATGTCTAAATTATATGCATTGAACTCAGCCCTCCTCGCGAATCTTTTTCAATCTAAATTTCTTGCTTTTGCCAACCAGAGTCACATTATTGCCACCTAATTGTCTCTTTCCCTCTTTTTTCTGCCTTTGTACCTGTCATCATGGTACTATCATCCCATTCCCAACTCATGGCCGCCATCTACTACTGCTTTCAGCATTTGACTACGTTGTTGCCACTACTACAAACTATGGAGAGAGAGAGAGAGAGAGAGAGAGAGCAGTTAATTCTTGTTTTCAATCTGTGAGGCCAATGGTCATTTTTAGTTCGAAATTTTTAGATAATTTTGCAAATCACATATGTTGACCAAGAGCAGAGTTTCCGCTAGACTTGTCAAATGGATAAGTCAGGTCAAGTAAAATATGTTCCGATCCAAATTAACCTATTTTCATACAATATAAATTGAATGACTCATACCCAACTTAAATCATATTTGATCCGACCTATATTGCTAAAATACTTATATATTTAACTTAATTCAGGAAAATTCACCTAAATTAAGGTAAGAGCATAGAATGAGCAATTGTAGGACCGAATAAGGGTAAAATAGTGAAGAAATAATTATAGAAGTGAGTTTAGTCTATATAAGTCATTAATTTATTTAACACTCATATTATTTTTCAAAAAAAAAAATGTACATTACCATTTTAAACTCATTATTGACTATATATTGAACATGACTAATTTGTATAACAATCCAGCCCATTAAATATAAAATAAAAAATGGATTTATAACTATTTTAACTCTATCATTTGTAATCTTTTGTTAAAGAGAACACAATCCTTACTCAAGGCAATTCCCTTTATGATCATTCTTGTACCTTAGATATGTGACCACACACACTCTCTCCCTCTCAATTCATGTCCTTTTGCTACATTGAAGTCCTTTCCCAAGTCAACTTTGGTCGTCACCTGCCACCTTGTCCATGTAAACACGCCCACCCTTATCACTCTCGATTTATGTTCCATTGCTAACATTAAAGTCCTCTCCCAGTCAACTTTGGTCTGCAAATGCCACCTTGCACCATTAAAAGTATATCAAACTTTGAAGGCGCCCTCTACGATGACAAGGCACCAAACCCCTCCTCGTGGCAAAAAAATAAATAAATGTTATAAGTAAATTTGTTAATTTGACAAAAATGGATAATTTAAAAAATAATTTTTAAAAATAATTATTTGTATCATTGAAAATAATTATTAAATAATAAATATTTTTATTATCAATAATAATTTATATTTATGAAAATATTTTTTGTTAATTTGTTTTTGTATGTGATACAAAAGATTATTTTAGAAAAATATTTTTAAATTATTTATTTTCCACTAAAAAACAAAATGTAAGCGTACTTTCCACTTATGGATGCAAAGCATAATTTTGACTAAATACATAAAAAAAAATATGTTTGGAACTCCATAAAAAATGATTTTTTTTTTTTTTTTTTAGATTGTGTGTTTTCGATAATGAATATTGCCCTCTTTTAGTGGTAAATGGACATAGCAAGCGTTCAGACTCGACTTGTTTTTATTATTTATGTTACGCTTCAAATATTATTTTTAAGGCGGGAACCTTAGCAACGTCAAACTCAATTATGTCCGAACATTCAACAACCGCACAGCTGCAAAATTCCATATGGAAAGAGATGTTTTCCTAATATCACATAAGATGGATTACATAGGCAGAGATTTTTTAAAATGTTTTTTGTTTTCCCTTTTTGTCCATGTAAGAAAAATGCTACTTCGGCAATGTATTCATGTTAGTATTGTTATGTTGGAAATCTGAAATCTTAGTAAATGCAAAAATAGTGGAAAAATTCAATTGCACACATCGAGTATGCACAAGCTATTGCATCTCGGCCTTGGTCATCGCTAGATCTTTGCAAATAATGTTGTAGAGTATTTAACATGCAAAATTAGGAGAAATGATACAATAGATTCTTGAACTTTGGTCCACTACACAATGAAGTTCAATGTAATCCTTCAATATTGGTTTAAAATATAATATCGTTTATGAGCTTTTAACTTATTCAATATGATCAATATATTTTGATTAAATATTCATATATAGTCCATGAACTTTTAAATATATTTATGTTATCTAGAGATTATGTTGAATATTTACAATAATTCATGGACTATATCAAATAAATTAAAAGTTTATGAAGGGTAATGCACATTGGATTGAAGTTCAAGAATGAAATTACATATTACATCGAAAGTTTCGTAGGTCATTTGTGTTATTATTTTTAAAATATGTAATGGGTGGCAAGGACAAAAGATCACATCCCCTTCCCGAATCCTGAGAAATCGTTCAGGACAAAGATCCTAAACATGGTACGCAGGTTTTCGGACGGAGGAGATTGCAAGGGGGGCATGCAAAAAACCAGTGGTGTCCGTGGGTGTGTTGTTGACTAGTGAGGGAAAGAAGAGGTGTGGTCACTGGTCAGGTTAGGTGAATTGGGGCAGAGAGAGATGGGACGGGACCAGCAGCCCCAGTGGTCAGTCCCCATCTGTACCAATGTCCATGTCCTCTGTTTCTGCTGGATTGAAGAGGAGGCTGGTCAGATCAGAGGACAGCATTTGCTAAAAGGGCAAAGATTCCCCCTGCGATGTCTCTCTTTCTAGCTTGTTCGGTAGCTTGTTTTAGCCTCTTTCTCCTCTGGGACTTGCCCGCTTTTCTAGGCCACGTTGGAACAAGCTTTTCCTTTGGCCTAGGGTTGAGAACTTGAGATTTCCTTTTGAAATATCTTATCTTTAGGTTTCGATTCTCAAGATCATCTATCATGACACCACCATAACTCACATAATAGAATCTCAATTCTCGAATTTAAATCTTAAGGTATCATGTTGCGGTGTTATTTTAATCTCATAATTGAATTTCTTGTTATTGCATGAATGACATTTATAAATGGTGGTCCAAGTTATCATGGTTATAACCAATATATTATTTTTTTCTTGGCTTAATTAAAGTGAACATCTGTAACAAGTTGGTCTTACTCAACACCCCACAAGAGCACGTCACATCTTACTATATTCTTAAATTGTAGATTCTCTCTCTTCAACCGTTTCATATATAGTGGGCCAACCATACATAAGCCACGTCCATTCCTAAGTTGGGATTGCAACTCAAGGAGATGCCAAGAAAGCCAAGAGCATGAAACACCTTAAATCGACCGTAATAGCAAGCACGGATTTAGGATGAAGATCGCAATGATGCAAGATCGATAATTTGGCATGGATTGGCAAATTGTACTCTCGCTTATCAAGTCAATTCGAGACATGAAAGAGAGACAGAGAGAGAAGAAAAGGAAATGGTTGGAATCGAACTTGGGATCCGTGGCCCCAGCATAGAGTAGCTCTAAAGGATAAAACAAATCTCCAATGGGCCCAACTTGATAAAGACCAATGGTCATTCACAATGCACGATTGACCCTAAATGGAATTGGATTCCTTCACCGGCAGGAAACTTAAGCGGGTCCACTTCATTAACACCGAGTACGAACTGTGACATCAACTTCATTCCATGGACTACAATAGAAAAGCCACAACGTTAAAGCTTTGTTCAAAGGCTTCTGCAGCTGTAGTAGACATCATAGGCGTCTGAAGAAGGAAACAAAACCCAAGACTACAAAAAGGAAAAGGAGGGAAAGGGAAAACCTGCACAAGTTTCAAAGGTTTCCAAAAGCTAAGATCAAGGCAAATCACAAGTGATGGCGAGTGGGCGTTGCCCTATATTCAGAGAAAGAAATGCGACTCGTTCTGCAAATTTGAGATGAAATCCTCGAATTTCATTTGAAAAGAAACATGCTGCAAAGGTATCTTTGTGTCAAGAGTTTCACTATGCATCTTGTTCCACTAATATTTAAGTTAGCATCTCCAGCAAGTCCAGACTCAAAGAATAGATGCAAATCAATGTTTAGCAACTACAATTAAACACAACATCCGCCCGGAAATGATCAGAATGATCAAGAACTCAGGATAAGTCGGGTTAAAGGGCCGAGATGAAAGACTGACAGCTCATATAAAAATGGAAGTCCTGTAGACTCGTGCTTGGGTCCTCAAAGAAAAGAAACCTCTGCTTTCTCTCTTTGCGCCAATGAAAACTGGAGATGATATGTCGTATCACATCTTCCTGAACTGCCAATCTTACTTTCAATCCACATCATGGTTCCCGTCACCTGCCTTGAAGCTCAAACTCAAATCTAGAGTGCTCTCATTGAGATCTTGCCGTACCCCTTTGTTATCATCCTGAGAGGTATGAACAAAGTGAAAAAGGAAACAGACATGTTTATATTGCACAAAATAGGTACGCAAACTTTTTAATCTACGAGAGAAAGCAAGAAACGTGGTATGGCTGTTGTGTCAACAGGAAGGGAAAACTGACCACGCCTATGTTTACAAGTTTATAAGTCACTGCAGAGTATCCAAGAACCTAATAAGGAAGCCTCAACTGACTGATGCGACTCTTTCTTTTTCTCTTCGCACACATTGATGAACTCAGTCCTAGGAGGATTACAAAAGAAATGGGTGAAACAAATAATCTTGTTTGATCAAGCAGAAAAATACAAGTTACAAACTGACCTGAAGCTTCCAGGTAAAGTCTATCCTTCCCTAAATTATTCCTTTAAAAGATAAAACAAGAAGATAGAAAAAGGAAACAAGCACAAGATGGCCATAACATGTTACCTCACTCACTTCCATTGGCATGTTATTGATGTCTGGTTTTTCATCAGAGCCACCGTTCTTGTTGTTTGGTTCAATTGAACTAAGATCATCTTCACTTGGCTTCCCTTCATCATCAACATTTTCTGCAGCATTGATTTCTACATCCTCATCTTTCTCTTCTTCCAGTAAAGCAATCTGACTTGACAAAGGAAGATAACATCATCCACACGCAAACCCACAACACAAACACAGTAAAATAATTTGCAAAAAATTGGTCTTCACAGAGCCAATTCCATTACAATGATTAAAATCAGCTTCTGTATGGATTTGTACGATGAATTGTGGTAAGATGCCTCCCTATTCTTTACCAGGAAAAATTAAAGAGCATCCCATTGCCCTGGAAAAGGCTCAGCTTTGAAAATGGAAAATTGGTGTTCAAAATCAGTATCCCTTTTAATGAGCTAAAATCATTCAAATGGTAAATTTGTGCCTAGCAAGTCAGAGGTCTCACTAGCTTCTTATTAAATCTCATGCCTTGTTACACTTATCAATCATTTCCTGCTCAAAAAACAATAACTACAATAATAACAACAAAAGATAACAAGCCTTATCCTGCCAAGTGAGGTTGCAGATATGACTTCTATTATGCCACTGCACTCAATGTCAAGAATCTTCAAAACTGGCACATTAAAAATCTTATGCACAGCTAATTTCACAAGCCAAATAGTGAAAGCTCTTTTCATTCTAACATATACTTCTGTTGTTAAGGTAAATAAGATAAAGTGGATAAGATGCATTCTTCCACTCAACTTAAAACCTAATTTTATATCGATCGCTAAATTTCATTCTATCTAAACTTGGTTGCCAAAAGTTATATTTCATCAAACGAGGAACTTCAGTTGGACTAGCAGCATATTAAGCGCAGGTAACAAAAGTCAAAACAAGGGACACAATCAAAGCTTGGATTCTATCTTTCCAATTCAAAATACTGACAACTATTTATAGCCCCAACTTATAAGGAAAAAGCCCAAAGATACTGTTGCTCATTGCAACAATATGGCTCTATCCCTATGACCTCTTACTTTACATTTCTTAGTCAAAGAACTCTTCATATTTTGTTCCATTCACTTGGTAAATTAGATCTGACATTCCCACAAATGCATTTTAAATTTTAACTGACAAGAAGTAGGATGGGGTTTTAGTGGTGTTGGTTGAGAGAATTCGACTATTATTGGAGAAACTTTCAGTCAAAATGGAGCTATGTGGTTGACTAGCGGGAGATTGGCAGTCGACCAGCATAGTCACAATAAATGGTTGGCCACATGCATTGATGGTCAACTAATTTATCTGCAGAAAATTCTGTTGACAAAATGGTGAGTCCTTGTTCGCTTCCCTGGTGATCTACTGCCCAGTTTATTTTTTTCATCTAAGAAAAACAAAATGGACTACATGAATTCAGGTATATTCATGTAATCTTATCTACTCAACCAACAATCTTGTACAGTAACAATGCTTAAAGTCTCAGGCTGCAGACTGCTCCACACCGTAACTGATGTAATTGAGGGATTTAACTGATTTATCACCGATTTCGCACAGCTTCTAGGCATAAGTATGTATTATGAACTTCCTCAATGGTATCAGCTATCCTTGCAGATGATGCTTCTCACAAAAGGAATGTTAGAAGAGACTCTTGATTGATACAGAGAGTTCTTCAAGAAAATCTCATACTTGTTCCTATTTGTAACTGCTCAAATAATTTGGTCCAATATGGTCATTACAGTTGTTTTGTAGCAACCAGTAACACACATAATTCCCTTTAGAATGCATCATCATAAAACTTGAGATCCTTCAAAGAGATCTGTAGGGTTTGAAGCATTCTCTCCAACAAGATCTAGCACCTATGACCTCCATTAAAAAACCAATGAGGAACGAAGCTTTATGAGATCCCTATCTACCGAAATTCTGATTTTGGGTGAGGAGCGTCTATACTTCAAGCTGAGATACCTATCTACTAAAATTTTCACTTTTGGTGAGTAGTGTCTATTTTGCATGCTTTTCATTTTTTTCTGAACAGTATATGCTTTCAATGGCTAAGAGTTGCCTAAAATAAACTAGAAGCCAGAGGCATTTCCTTTTGCAATGACGCAAAGCCCCAAAGGGACCATTCTCTGTAATCATGATGTTTCCATACCATAACTGTCAGCCAAAACTCCTGTTTCCATGTACTCACTACCAGACATAGAGTTCCCTTGAAGATTACAGTAATTGCACAACATTCATCCAACAGCACCTAGTTTCACACACATATAAGCACAAAATAGGTAAAAAAAAAAAACTTTTACAAATCAAGTACAATCAGCAGTATCATGTTACCAGTAAAAATAGAGAAAATAAAGCTTAATCAGACATCAAAGTAATTTGTCCTGAACATTCCAAGAGAATCGAAAAGTGAACACAAACGCAAAACATGAGACCTATTGTGCTCATGGCTGTCAAATTGTTGTCATTACACTAAGACTAGCATATTCCAGCATAAATCAACTGTCTTGCTTTCTCCACAAAAAAGGGGGAACTTTCTCTGATTTCTTTGACATCACCTATACCTAAAATCAAGCTTTGACATCAGTAGTATAACTGTTTCTTTGGAACACTGAATGTTAACGCTTTGGATGCCTAAATTGTCACATGTGCTCCATCAACGCCTCAATCTTTCCTTATCTAGCTTATATCATGACATTTTTCTTTGGCCCCCAGAACAAACAATAAGGGTACAGCCTCAAGTCACCTTTCTTTGCCAGTTTCTAAATCCAAACCCTTACCAATCAATTCCCACACATCAAGTGAATATGTACTTGCATTTCGTCCATTGTTAACCCATCACTAGTCTACACCTATGCGTCCAGTATGACGATACAACCTCATTGCAAAATTTAAACTACAACTACTGTCAACCAACCACTCCAACAATCAAAACCAAGACAACAAAATGCACGGTTCCAACTAGTCTATAGACATTTTCGACAATCTCACAGGAATACTGCCCAATTAATATCGACATAAATCGCAAAAGAAACAGGTGAAATTTCAGATTACACACAAATTTCTCACTTCAAGCTAATTTTGACAGAAGATAACCACGCAATTCCCATTTGAAATTTTGATTCAAACCCATTGACATTAAGAATGCAGCTTGTACGATGGCTTGTAAAATTTTCTTTCTCCCATCAATTCGCAACTTTTCGCAGAAAATCAAACAAACGAAAGCACTGAACACAACAACTACACTTATGCGGCGATCTGCCGCCTCCATACCGGAATGTACTTGAATTTACGCCGCGGCCGCTCCTCCGCAGCAGCAGCAGCGTCGCCGTTCGTCGAGCTCTTATCGACACCGTTGCCGCTGACGCTATTGCTGTTCCCGCCGCCGCCGGCGCCGCCGTTGCTATTGCCGCTCTGCGTAATCGGCGTCCACTTATACAGGACCAGATGCGACGCGTTGCCGCCACCGCTACCGTTCGCCGCCGCGGCGCCGTTCAGGCCGTGGCCGCCGCTGTTCGAGGCTGCGGCTGCGGCTGCGGCGGCGGCGGCGGCGGCGGCGGCGGCGGAGGCGGAGGCGCCGGACGGGGTGACGGGGATCCACTTCTTCTTCCACTTCCTCACGGGCCCGGTGAAGACCGTGGCGGGACCGTACCGCGTGGAGGACCGGCCCAGCCGCGCCCCGACTCCCTCCATGGACGGGCGGCGGCGGCGCTGGCGGATCGAGTTCGGGTCGGCGGCGTCGGCGGCGGCCCGATCCGGGAGGTTCGGGGGCGGATTCCGGTGCGGCGAATCGCGGGTGCTCTCGCCTTGCGCGGACGAATGAAGTTCGTCTCTTTCCGGCTGCTTCTCTATCTCTCTCTGCACAGAGGATGGCGTCTCTCTTTTTCTCTTTCTCCTCGAAGAGAGGCGGAGTGAGGATCCGGTGGAGCGCCGCCTAGGCTGCGCGCGCGCCGGGAGATCGGATCCTGGCCGCAGAAGAGGTTGACTGTCTCGGCTTCGCGCGCTTGGGAGATCGCGGCCGTAGATTGGGTGGCGGATTTCAAAATCGTTGAACGAGACGCGACGCGTTGATGCTTTTTTTTTTTAAAATCGTCGTTGCATATCGACTTTATTAGCTATTTTCTTACCGTTTTCGGTAACTTCTCATTTTAGGAAAAAACGTAAGTTACCACATGTGGTGTGTCTAATTTTGTAATTTCCATTAAAAATATTTATATTGTTATTTTTTTTTTTTTTTTCTCATAAGGCCCCAGCACCATACACGAGTCTTTGTTGTATATTTTATTTTTAGGTGTTGCGAATTGAAATAATAATATAGCGTTAACTGGTAAAATATGATTGTAATTTAAAATAAAGTATAGAATGTTATGATACAATGAAATTGAGATCATATGAAAAAGTGGTATGTGATTCTTATCAACAATTAACCTGATTATTAAGATAGAGATGCTCTCCACTCTACGCTTTGTGTATTCTTTCACTTTGTTTTAGTGTTGTCAATAATTCTAAAATAGTATTTTCATGCCATATTTTAATCTTAGACTAATTTTCATGCAATAGAAAGTCCCAATTTTTCATAAGTTTCTAACTAATATCTTTGTTAAATTGCCGACATGGAACAAATGTGGCAAACAACATGGATGATCGATGTATGACGTGGATTGAACATGAAAGTTCAACATAATTGAGTTTGCTCAACAATGTTGTTATGAAAAATACATATCCCAAGAAAAATGAATTGAGATCGGAAAATCTACTAAAATCCTTAATTTTTGCCTTAATTTTATCCTAAGCTTTTGACTAGTTTGAAAATTTTGAAGATAGAAAAATTCATTTGTGAGAAATGTGGCGTGGACATATTAATTTGAGATTTCTTTAGGTCAGAGAAAACATATCCGTCCTCAATTGGTCACAGAAGAATACTACAGGGACCAAAACCGAATTGGGCGATAATACAGGGACTGCATTTGCAATTTCTCGCTTTTCTTTCCCCCTTCCTCCCAGGCACTTCCTCTCTCTTCCGGTTCACCGTTAGGGCAAAAGGCGAACCAGGAGAAGCCTCTCCCTCCTTGTCCATCGGAGAACCTCGGCCTCGCTCTCCGGCCAACGGCGGTCGCCGGCGGAGCTTCTGCGGCGGCGGCGGCGGCAGTGACATTGACTGAAATGGTTGATAGTTGATACTTCCCATGTTCACGATCGGATGAATGAATTTCGATTTGTCGTTTCTTTATCGTACTGCGGAACTGAGATCAAATTAGTAGCTAACGCTATATATTGAATGGTTCGAATTCTAAAATTCGTGATTCGGATGCGTCGGAGCTCGGCAGAAGCTCGCATTTTGAATGGGATGATGGGTGGGGAGATGATATCTATCGATTCTTTTGCACTGGAGTTTACCGATTGAATTGAGCTAGATGCAAATTTCTTAAGAATGTGCAAGCTTTGGGATGTCGAGGTGTAATTCAAAGTATTTTGCTTGTTGATTTGCTTATCTTGAAATGGCTTGTCTTGATTGTCCAGGAAGTGTTCAGGAGGGCCATACTTAAGCCTGGACCACCGGAGAATTTTGCTCTTTCGACGGTTCAAGAAGTTATAAAACCTCAGGTATTTCACTTATCTAGAGCTGGATTCTCCTTCTTCATGATCTTACAAGCAGACATGCCACGAGGCGAGGTGTTTGTTGCTTCCTCACTGTTTGCTACATTTCATTCGATTGTCTTTATGAGTTCCGTGGTTCTGTCATTTGAGTGCGCGAGTGACTAAAAACTTGTGCTCTTATTGATATCTCGAATGTGCCCATTGCCTAGTGATACTTCAGCATGTGACTAATGTCTTTGAATTTAAAATGATTGAGTGTAGAATTTTTTTTTTCTGATTTTACTTTACACCTGCATTTGACAAGTATCTGTTTTTCCCTCAGTTTCTGAGCCTGATTATTTTGTGGACAGAAACAAACAAAATTGGCACAGGATGAGAATCAGCTGCTTGAAAATATTCTTCGGGCATTGCTTCAGGAGCTGGTGGTATGGTTAAACTTCTGCTGCTTGTTTGTTGGTTTCTTTTGCAACACTATTTCAAACTCATGCTATCATCTATAGCTTGTATCCAGAGGCTTGGGAAGGAATTTTAAAGTTGTTACATGCTATCTAAGTAGTTGAGACAGTTTGCCAGTTTCTGCTCTTCAATGCCACTTACTCTTGGATGACAGAACATCTATTCTGGTGTAATTGACAGGCAGCTGCTGTACAATCAGGAGAGCCAATAATGCAGCATGGCCAATCGGTTGATGAGAGCGAAATAACTCAAGGACATGTTCCCCGACTTCTTGGTACTTAGAGGATAATTCGTGCTAAAATTTTGTATAAATTTTGAGGCTTTTAAATTAAGTTTCATACTTCTATTTGCATATTGTAATCTGATGGTCAGTCATCTATGTGGGGTTATTGATTTGTCTCTGTTGTGCTGGAGAAATCATGAATTCTGTAACACAGAGAATATGGTCAAATGGGAATATCAGGTGAATTGATTGGCTTGTATTAAAGGAAAATGTAAAAAAGAATAGCTGAGTAAACCAAGGTTTGAGGGGTTAATATGATGCAAGCACAAGTGAAGTTTTGGTTGAATAATGAAGAAGTCTAAGATCAAAGCTTATCCTGTTGTATTAACTCTTTAGTGGTACCTTCTTGGTTGGGTTGTAGTTGAATATTTTAAAAAGCTTTAAAAGCTGTTTGGTGACTTTTAACTGTGTTAATGAAATGGAATTCTTGTCGTATCCTGGCAAATAATTGGAAATTTTAAAAGCAAGCTTGCACTTCCAGAAGTTGGAAATTTTCCCTCATCACTTGTGATGGATATTTCTATTGGGCTTGAGTTTGCTGTGCAAATATTATTATTGGAAGATCAGTTGGACCCATGAGGGTGATGAAAATGATATTCTCCCAGATATGTTGTTGGTTCACTGTTTTGTAATGGAAATTCTCTTTTGAATACTATATGCTGGGTTCTATTGTTTGAATTGCTTGGGAAGAGCCCACTTTCTTCTGTTCCGTTTTTGTTGTTTAGATCATGGCAATTTCAGTCTTGCTAGCCTCTAAGCAGGGCAACCACAGCTTAGTCTTTCTTAGAATGCTCTGGTTTCACAATTTTCTAGCTTGGTCTGGGTGTGCATCCATGCAGCCAGAACTGGAGGCAAATTCTTGCTTGTTCTTTTCTTGACTCTGTCTTTCCGGTGTTTGCTAGACATTGTGCTGTATCTTTGTGAGAAAGAGCATATTGAGGGTGGTATGATATTTCAACTGCTAGAAGACTTGACAGAAATGTCCACAATGAGGAACTGCAAAGATATCTTTGGTTATATTGAGAGTAAACAGGATATATTGGGGAAGGCAAGTATTCTTTTTCTTGAATTAACCTTTGGATTACCTTCTGACCTTTTTTGCGTCTTTAACGATCAATCATTTCAATATGATCCAGCAAGAGCTGTTTGCTCGTGGAAAACTCGTCATGTTGAGAACATGCAATCAACTTCTTCGTCGACTATCAAAGGTATCATGATTCACTCTCCATGTCCTCTAAATAGTCTCAAGTATGAGCAAATAGTGACAGTTGGACACTTATTTGTTGGAAACTTAGAAGTTAACAATTTCTTGTCATGCTAGTGAGTCCCTTCTCCATTCTAAATGTCACCTCTCGCATTTTAATCCTTCTAATGATGGCTTTCTTGTTCTTATATATTCTTTCTTTTTGCCCTTTAAAAGATATGGTGATAAATTTATGTTGTTCATTGCGCTTGTGCTACCATAAAGGAACTGCACCTGCTGCAATAATATTTTTAGGACTATTCCCTTGAGGTACTTCTTGTTGTCCATAGGGACTGTGTTCCTATGGAAAACATCCGTAATACTGTATATAAAGGTCTGCCTCATAGTAGGAGAGGTGATGACAATTTTGCCAGTCTGGATTTATTTTATTTTGTCATTTCTTGATGGGGCAGATCCATGATGCTACCTTGATCTCTGGTGAAATTTTTGAGTAACTTCTTAGAAAGGGAAAGATGTTCTTATGTAAACTGTATGGGGTAGAAGCTAGCGACCATGCCTTTTCAACATTCATTAGCAATTAGTCTGTGAAGGTTGAAAATTTGGACATTGCCAATGGTTAAAGCATACTTGACCATTTCTTCCCTGTAGGAAAAGCTTTTCAGCAAGCAATCAGCACTTTCTCTTTGCTTAGTGAAATTTTTAGAATTTTTTTTTTTTTTTAAAGTTTCATTTAAGTCAAAATAATGTTCTTAAGACATTATTCTATATTAGGGTTGTTTAATTTTTTGACTTATCCATCTATTCTTTGATATCAAGGCAAATGATGTGGTCTTTTGTGGACGTATTCTCATGTTTCTGGCTCACTTCTTTCCACTTTCGGAGCGTTCAGGTATTATCCCTTTCCTATTCAAGATGAATGCTTTCAACGTGATTGTTGCTGTTGATAGTCATTTGATTTCTGTTGCTTCTAATAATGTCTTCAGCTGTAAATATCAAAGGAGTTTTCAACACATCAAATGAAACAAGCTATGAAAAAGATCCTCCTGCTGGTACTGAAATCAATTTTGAATTGTCTATTTTTCATTAATAATGGAAAAGCATATTTGAAAAAAATTTCTTGTTTTCAGGCATATCTGTTGACTTCAACTTCTATAAAACCTTCTGGAGTTTACAGGTATGTACTGTAATAGTGTTTTCAATTTGCATAAGCAAGCATAATGACTAAGGCAGGAATATAGAACCTTTTGGCTTTTCCAGTGTATTTACTTACGGAGGGATGGAATTGGAGTAGGGGTTGATATAGGTAGGTACAAAGCCTAGTCTGCAGGGTGTATATACGGTTTGTGTCCAAATAGGGAGAAGTAATGTAAGCAAAAGGAAGCTAGTGAAGTTGAAATTATGCACAAAGTGACGCATAACAATATGTGTCCAAAAATTAGTAGAACAGGGTTGTCTAAGCTATGTTCAGCAACTTGACATGAGAACAAGAAACTCCTTTTTCTCTTCACTTAAAATTCAATGAATATCAAGATAGGATGATGCTCTTAGTGAGGGCAATCCCCCTCTAAGATATGCTCGTAAATTGCCAAGAGAGAACAAGCTAGAACCATGTGCATTTGCCTGTAATCTACACCTATTAACTTAATATTGTGTGATGCATAGTTTCTGGAACTTCTTATATTTGTTATTAAGCTAAAAGGGGGCAGTTCTTATGGATTGAAGTTTGATGGAATGTTGGTAGCACTTTGTGTCTCACCTGTCTAATACTCCACCATCTTTTAGATTTTTTTGTACCAGTTTCCTTGATGGGCAGCATTCTTTTTAAATGGAGTTGCTTTGTATGTATAAGGTTACAATTTTATATGACTATCATAGCATGAGTTTTGTTGAAGTTTGTACGCCTGTCAGGCTTCTCTATCCAACGGTTTTCAACCTTGGCTTTTGTATTAGGAATCGTTTCCATCTTAATTCATGGTTTTCTGTTCTGGTGCTAAAGCAATGGTGCTGCTTTGTTTGTAGGAGTGTTTTTGCAACCCTCCTTCATTAATTAATGCTCCTACAAAGTGGCAGAAATTCACATCCAGTCTAATGGTGAGATGTGTACAAAGACCTATCTAAATATCAAACTTCTTTCCTTTTATTATGGGATTTACCATTCCACTTGTCAGTTACCTCATTATATGTGTTCTTCCTTGCATTCTCTCAGGTTGTTTTCAGTACCTTTGAAGCTCAGCCATTAAGCGATGAGGAGGGAGACGCCATTAATATGGAGGAAGAGGCAGCAAATTTTGGCATAAAGTATCTAACAAGTAGTAAACTTATGGGTCTGGAAGTGAGTGTTGTATCAAAGTGAACCTGCATTAACATGCAAAAGTTTAATTCAATGAATTCACTCTTAACGTCCTCTCTTTTTTGGCTACAGTTAAAAGATCCAAGTTTTCGTCGCCATATTCTTGTTCAGTGCCTCATCTTGTTTGACTATCTAAGGGTAAAGATCACCTCAAGCTTTGTTTTCGTGACTCATCTATATATTTGAGGGAGCATGCTAACTGTACTTTTATTGCTTAGTCCCCTGGAAAGAATGAGAAGGATTTGCCCTCTGAAAGCATGGTTAGTGCTTTCCTCCATAATAGGTTTAGAATTTAGATAGCATTCTTTAACTCCTTTGTACTTTCTTTATCAGAATTATGTAGGCCTAACTCTTTGAAAGACTTGAACTCTTCCCCCTTCCAGAAAGAAGAAATAAAATCTTGTGAGGATCGTGTTAAGAATCTGCTAGAAATGACTCCGCCGAGAGGCAAAGATTTTCTTAAAAAGATTGAGCATATACTAGAACGAGAAAAGAACTGGGTGAGCACATCTCTCTCTCTCTCTCGGAGTATGCTTGTAGTATTATTTCGAAGTATTGTGACTTTTATGTGTCTTGGTTGTTCTATATATATCTGCTCTCAGGTTTGGTGGAAGCGTGATGGTTGCCCACCTTTTGAGAAACAACCAATGGAGAAGAAGACCATACAAGATGGTACCAGAAAAAGGTATGCCATTTTGCATGATTTTCCCAGTGTTCTAGAGGAAATATTCCTTGGTGACTGACCTGATGACCTGATTACTTATTAGTTTGCTCTGTATACTTGCTTCAAGTTTCACTTGCAGGAAGCAAAAAGAAGTGAAGACCTTCAGGGTCCATGTGGTGTTCTTTTTTTCTTTCTTTGGGTGGGGGGTGTTTGGTAATTATAGTTCACAGGGCTGATCCCTGTGAAGAGCCAAAAGAAAAAAAGAAAAAAAAGAAAAAGAAAAAGCAACACTAAGCACTCTTGATTAACATTGTGTGAATTGTTTCTTCTTGGAACACAGTTGAAGAAACAAGAAGACAGTAACTCCTATACCAACGAGTTGATATAGACTTTGAGCAGCTCTTTTCATTTTTTATAGAGAAAAGGCCATGAGGTGCTTTACTAGCATGAGATCAGAACACCAAAGATAGTAAACATAATAACCTCGTGGAAAATATCATCACTTAGTTTCTTAACCCTTATAATTTTTAAGGTTTCTCATCTATTAGATGTACCTAACTTAGTTAATTAGCATTGTGAGAATTGTTTCTTCTTGGAACAAATTTGAAGAAACGAGAGTACAGTAACTTCTATACAATGACTCAATATAGACTCTCTGTAGATCTCTTTATTTTTTATAGAGAAAGGCCATGAAATGCTGTACCAGCATGAGATTGGAACACCAAAGAAAGTGAACACAATAACCTTGCCGAAATATCATCACTTAGTTTCTTAGATGTACCAAACTTAGTTGCTTCCTAATCTTTTGTTACTTATCAGCTAGCCTGTATCTAATTGGGACAGCAGTCCTGCTGTTCTGGCATAACTGATTATGCCTTGGAAGGAGATCGTATGGATTATGCATGTTCTTCATTGAGCTATGTTAGGATAGCGAAGGATGTAATCATTCGTTTCTCCATCTTGTTGCATTGGATATACATGTCCAATGATTGTGCCTATGAGTACTGTTACTGTATAAACCCATAATTTTGTTTACAAAGTCATATTATTAAAGAATTTTGCTTCCTACAAATCTTTCAGAAGACCCAGGTGGAGACTAGGAAATAAAGAGCTGTCGCAGTTGTGGAAGTGGTCTGATCAGAATCCAGTATGTTATATTCAATATCTCTAAGATTTCTTTTACGCCGTAAGTTAACTTGTTTTTCATGATATATCATTCATCACAGTTGCTGCTGCAATGTTTTTTCACCTTTTTATAATGTTATTTAGTTTTCTTGCTATGAAAATGGTGTACTGGGAAGTGGACATTGTTTGGTCTGGTTTATATCAAATAGTGAGTGGTCATAAATGTGAGCCATGCCATTTACTGGAATGTTGGATTCAGTTGTTATTCTGCATCAAACTTGGGTGTCTGGCCTCCCAAATTTGTGCTTAGTATGACTTATGCTACCCGGCCAACTCTCTGACTTTGGTCAATTTTGAAAATGAATGTCTGTAAATAAATGATTAACTCAGTGGTTCAACTGGTTACTGGTTGAAACACTAATTGGAGTGTAAAACACTGCTTATGAGATTGGTTTTCATGAAGTCTAAGAGCAAAATAAGTTATCTCCCTTATTTTTGAAAGATTGAATAATTGAAGTATGAAATGAAGCACAAATTGTCACATTCTTTGTGAGGAAGATCTGCCAGTATGCATTATGCAACAAGGATGAAAGAATATTAGTGTGCGCTGTGCAGACACCCTCCTTTTATATGTAAACGGTAGTCTCCAGGATCCCACAGATGCTAACTGAGAGATGCTGAAATTATTATGAATTTTGTATCCTGACATCCTCATACCTTAAAGTGTAACATATTCTGGAGTGTGAAGTTTTGAGATACTATTAACACGCACATCATTTTATGAAGATGCACATCGTTATATCAGTAGTCTCGTAGCTTTTAATCCTTTCAAACACTATAATTGAAGGCTTACCAGCACTCTAAGGTTTTGGTGAAAAGACATAATTACTCCATGCAAAATGGGCCTATATTTTCAAAAGAGGCACTATTAATGAAAGATACAGTGGTCTTTCCCTTTGATTTCTTTGAAGAGAGATTTTGGTGCTTAATTCAGGAACTTACAATTTTTTTTTACTTTGTTCTGTTTCCTGTGGCATCATTATTTACCATATATCTAGTATCAGCATCTTGAAAGTGAGTGATTTCATCATTTTGGAATTTGAATAAAATTCTGAAATGGCATGGCTCTACCATCTGTGAGCTACTGTCCATTTTAACGGACATGCATCGACTTATAAAGCTACAAATTATAAACTGTTGAATGTTGTGTCAATGTCAAGTCAATACCGTCCCATGATGTAAATAAGCTTCTGATCATGGAAAATTCTTACAAAAGAACGTGGATTACAAAATGCCATATTTTAATAGATTTATCTTTCCTGCTTATCAAATAATAACTACTCTTCTTTTTGACCTGTCAAGAATGCATTGACTGATCCTCAACGTGTCCGAACTCCTGCTGTCATGGAGTACTGGAAACCCTTGGCCGAAGATGTAAGTCCTGGATATGTCGATGCATTTAAATCTTCTTCCATTATTATTAAGCTCTGGAACGATTTTCATACGGATGTTTCTTCAGGATGCATTTGTTTAACTAAAAACTTCACAATAAAGGAAAATATTTTTCATCGAAATCATTTGCAAGGAAAATGGTTATTTTTCATTTGTTTGTGGTTTAGCGAAAGTGATTCCTTCTTGCTAGAAAGGGAAGTTATTTTCACCCAATCTAAAGCTTGTTGTTTTCGATTTTTGGAAAACATGTTTAATGCATCAATTAATTTTCAGTCATCCAAACACCGGAAAATGGAAAGACAATTTCCCGGAAGTAGTTTTTCTTCAAACGGATCCTTAGATTTTCATTCGTTTGAAGTAGTAAATTATCGAGATGTGGGCTTCCTTATGTGAATGCAGATGGATGAATCAAGTGGAATAGAAGATGATTATCATCACAAGAATAATCGGGTAAAACTTGTATCCCTTAATTTCGTTTCATCTCTTTTTGGGTGGAAAGATCCCGTTTTGGTGCATTGTTTGCTCTCCAAGATCCCTCTGATGATTTCATGGTTGAAAACTTGCTGAACTTGATGCAGGTATATTGTTGGAAAGGTCTTCGTTTTTCGGCTCGGCAGGATTTGGAAGGGTTTTCTCGAGTACGATGACCTGATTGAACTTTACAATAGCTTTGGCATATATTTGTATTATGCTCTCAGTAACAAAAGTATCCTGTGGATGTCCTTGTAGTTCACTGACCATGGCATTGAAGGGGTTGTGCCCCTTGAACTCTTGCCAACCACTGTTCGCTCGAAGTATCAAGCTAAGCCAAATGAGAGATCCAAACGCGCTAAGAAGGAAGAAACAAAGATTACTCCTCAGCAAGCTGAAGAAAACCAGGTACACTAGATCATAAAAGAAATGATAGCAAATATTTTGAAGGGCATGTATGCAATGGTTTGTGTTTCTTGTATATTAGATGTCACTTTCAGACTAAGCCCCTGTTAAATCACATGCAAAGAAGACTTGTAGTCAAAAGTAATCTAAATGTGTTCCCTTTGTTGTTACTGAAAGACATGAGTCTCTTTAAAACTTTGGTTGGTATGTGATGGGAGGAGCAAGAGCTTCAGATGTGATATGGTATGCTTTGCCAAGCATAACGAGGAGTCATCCTGTGGCATGTGGCTAAATTTTCGAGAAAGGTCACAGTGATTTTGTACTTGAAGTGGTTTTACTCATCATCACTTAGTGAATGGGATTGCGTAGGGCAGTGGTTTATGAAAATCTTAGGTTTATCCAAAGAGAAATTATGGCATCCTGTTTAGGTATGGCTTTTGATTGATAACCTCAATCAGCTTTAAATTGATAAATGCTGGATTCTCTAGTGGTTTTAGAAATTGTGGTAAAGCTGTGATATATACTTATTTTATACTTCAGAATTCAGAAAAGGAAGAAAAAAGCATGAGGAATGGGCATGCATGTAGATGGTTGAACCTTCACATTTACTTAGCTATTTTATATTCTTTTATTTGTATTCATATTGCCTCTTCTCTATGTTCTATGTGGGAAGATTGCTACACCGGCAAGTGAGAATGATGAAGGTACAAGAGGGGATCTCGAAGCAACAGCAACACCAATGGACACAGACCCAACAGCTGCTGCAGCTGTCAATGATTCCCAAGGCGGTACCCCGCTGGATGAACATCTGAAGCAGGGCTCGGACACAGAAATAGGCCCAGAGCCAGGGCAGTTGGAAGCGGATGCCGAAGCAGAAGCAGGAACAGTGGATGGAGAGACAGATGCTGAAGTTGATCTAGATACAGTAGGATGAGTGCAAGGGAAGAGGTCTACTCTGCAGAGTTATATATCTTCAGTTTTACTAGGCGAGGAGTTAAGAGCCTTTTTAGCATTTAAGTGCGAGAAATGTAGTAGGAAACTTCAGCTGCAACGCATAGGCATCATCAATATTCTTGTAGCTGACAATAACTTTGTAATTTATCCAGCCTTTCCATCTTCAGAGGCTAGTCAAATGAAGTTAGCTGAGTTTGGTGGGAACTGTAAATATATTTCCCAGGAAATAGCTTTTTGAAAAAGAAAACTACTCCTTGTGCACTTCCAGATTGCCTTATAGCAATTTGCCTGACCGTTGGTACAAGGAATTGCATAACAAATCAAGTGGAAGTGCGTTAGCCTCAAATTTTATTGGTTAAAGCAGGCTGTCCACAATTGTTCCTCAAGTTAATTCGAAGAGCATGCGGAGTAAGCAACTTCAGGAACTTCAATCCTGTGAAGCGAGCAACGGATTATGATTCTGAACTCAAGCTTGTGAAGACATGTGTTAAAATACCGGTAGGTGCGGTGCTGCTTAGTGTTGAGTATGACGCCCTATTATTTTACCGACATGTGAAATACTTGAATAGAGGTCTCCGAAGAGCAATTAAGTAGGACGAGAATCCATTATTCTTAGCCTTTGCAGTTAGAAATCCAGTGTTCAGTGACCTCGTGACTGACGAATTGCATTAACATGTTATATCTCTAACATGTTTCAAAATGTTAGCAAATCGATCAACCAGGGAAGTGTCCCCATTTCTGAGACATGAGCAACACGACCACATTGTTTGTTTCCTTAAAGAGGCAACCAATGGAGCCGCATTAAGTTTAAGAGATGATCAAAGCAAGTGATTCATATATGAATACTGAGAGGCCCTAGGTTCAGCCTTGAACGCAACAGAGTATGGACTAGTGCGCAAAGTGGCAAGACTCGAGAGTAAGTATGAGATTTGAGAGCACAGGTCAGAGTCTGGTAGGAGACTTATACCATCTAGATATTGGTGTGAAATGACTTGCTCCAATATGCTATTTCTGGCCATAATCATAACAGATATCAGGAGGAAGAGACATTCATAGCTAACTACAACAGCCAGTAAGCTTATAAAGGCTTAAGATTTTGACCACAGTCCATCAAGTTTGCAGCCATATACCATGTGACGAGATAACCATACACATCACACGATTCAATAGGTCCTGCTTGTGTCGCAAGTAATTGATCTGGAGACCTTTCTCCCAAAGTTCCTAACTTTTCTGCAACAGAGAATGTACTGAGAGTTAGCCAACAAGAGAGAGCATTGAAAGAGAAGGCATTCAAAAACCAACTATTCCCTGAAGAAGACAATCTCACCTGCATGGGTAGATACAGTTTAAATTCTGGTGGAAGTTCCTCTTCGGAGTAAAGGCGGTCCGAAAAATATATTCTTCTTAGGCGGCAGTTTGCATGTACCTGCACTCTCAATGTCTCGACATAGTTAGTTCCATATGCTCTCCTGGTCAAATCAGTGAGATTTAACTGGATCTGATTCCATCCTTCATCCAGCTTCAACGGCATGGTGCAAATATATGGCTTTACCCTAGTCACAGCCTGCAATGCAAGACTGAAAGGTTACATGCAATGCCAATTCCTCTAGTTACATAACTCATATAGAACTTAATAGAGGAGAGGGTGTTATTACATGCAATGCCAATTCTTAAATGTCACATAACTCATACTATCCTGCAAGCAACCAATTGTACACAACGTGTCATATAATGGAGTGCACACTTTAAGAATATCCCATTTTATTAGGGACAAAGGGCTTCTTGTCCAGCTGATTCAGAAAGTAACTATATATAACAAGTCGTCCTGCCAATCTCCACTAACAATTATCTCGGTACAAGCAATCAATTGGCAGGAAGCCAATGGCAGGCTGCAGAGTTCACATGAAACATGATTCTGGATAGGCGGTTCAAATCTATTGATAACTAAAAGCACCCTCACCATTTTATTGATAACACAATGTGGGATTGAGAGATCCACGGTTTTCCTTTGGCAAGACTCTTTTCCTCCAGCACTGTGATTACAGCGTAGTCTAAGCAACTAAACTGCAGATCCATTGATTTCTAAATGCAAGATATGAAATCTCATTTCAAGCCCAAGAACCACCACAGGCTAGAAATTTCCACCTATGGCCATATTGCATGATTTGTCTACTTATTCCAATTATAGGGCCAACAAAATCTACTAACAATTTGTCCAAACCAAAATAACAATATAGCAATATGGGCAAACTTACACACTTGAAAATTAGAAGCACGGAAGCGACGTCTCACGTTCTTGTCGTCCAGCACTTGGATCTCAAAGGTAAAATACTTTTTCAGATTCTTTACAATCATAACCAAGAATGGTAGTTTTATGCCAAGTGTTGCAGCTGGATCTGCAGGGCATGTGATGTACGTGGACTGAACATTTGAGCCAACAACCTCAAGGACATTTGACTGAATGTCTTCATCTTGCGGACGTTTTACATGACCATTAACCACTGCAAGTTAATAACATGGAAAATAACATTATACTCAGACATAATCACCAAATTTATGTTTGATGGAAGGAATTGGAAAAGACCAGATAGTTAGTCGTATTTCGTAGGACTCACTACATGCAATTTTGCAAAATTCAAATGTTATAAGCCCAGTATATTGGGAAGGCTATGCAACTGATGCAAGCATCATTAACAAAACCAACAGGCGGTCAGTATTGCCAAGGTAGCCATATAATACCTAACCTTAATGACAATGACTTCTAAAGGATTCCCTATTCCCCAGAGGACATAACTGAATAAGCAGAAGGCACAAAGATCCACATGAAAACGATGCAATGACAGTATCATCCACGATCTACCCTCACCCAAGACAGAACATGCCGACTCAAATTGAACATCACAAGCAGAGCATCAAACGCACTAGTAAACCCACTTACCTTCTTTGTCCCAGATCTGCAAGGGCTTGCTCCTGCAGAACCCAAAAAGTTCACACACATTTTGAGCACAGAAGCAGGCAGAAAAGGTGGAAAATTTGATTAAGAAACCAAAAGCGCCAAAGCCGAGAGGAATTACCCAAGGCTATACAGAATGGACAGAAATCCCGACTGGAAAGTGTTCTTGAACATCTCGAGGCGTCAACCTCTCGACCTGCCGGCGCAAGAACCTGTCACACACAACCGGCCACACCCAACAACGCCATCAGCACAAGAATCCGAAAACCTTCGTGCCCAGATAAAAAGGCAAGCAATTCAAACTCGATGCCACCTCACGACCTCGGTCAAACACACGTTCAGCGGAGCGAACAATCAACTGTTTCGCCGACATAGAAAAAAGTTGCGAGCTTTGACGTAGGATTTACCAGTAAATATCAAGAAAACCTCCGGCGAGATCCCGGGCGGCTCCGGCGAACCAGCTCCGGCGCAAGTAGCCGCGTCGACAAGCGAAAGACTCGAACTTTATCGCCGTCGGAGCTTCGTCTCGTCCCTGCTTCCTCTCTCCTTTCTCTGGCCGGAAACCTCTCGCGCCATCGGCGGGGGGAAGAAGAAGTACCTCTGGGGAGTTAGCTATTGGGCTGGGATGGCCGGGCCGTATAGGAATTCGGCCCAAACAGTGTCTGGACCAATGCTATTGGTGGGCCTACCCAATGGACGGACTTGCAGGCCCAACGATTGAGTGCGGCCCAAGAATCCTCCCCTTCTTCTTCTTCCTCCTCCTCCGTGATCCGAAGTGCATGCTTCGCGCTCAACAGCACAGTGACATATATTCGTGGCATCGAGCGAGGTTCTCCGACGACGCACTTCAGGAAAGGAATGCGTCGGCTTCTACTTCTACGTTCAGACTGCATTGACAATCTGCAAGATGAAGGCGTCGGCGCCGGGTTTTCGCTGGCATTCGGAGACCTTCCCGGAGCTCGTTCTTTCCGGCCTTGCTTATGTTCCGAACCCGCGATCGCGGTGCGATGTCGTTTTAGACCCAGAAACCAGGTGGGCATTCGAGGGGCCTGCTCGAGCCAAGAGGTTAGAACGCAGAGACGGTGTAGAAATGGTGGCGAGTTCGAGTCCTGATGGCGAGGATGTGAAGTGTGGAGTGAAGCGGCGGCAGCAGCAGGAGAAGAGGCTCGCTGTTGTCGTTTCTGGAAGAGTATCGAATTTTCAGGCGATCTACAAGGTTAACATGGTGGGATTGATCCGCGGGTCGTTGTCACTGAGAAGAGTGGTAAAGTTTTGTCCCTTCTTATCAGCCTTGACACTCTCATCACCTTTTTCATTACGTTAACGTGTTTGCGGCTTTAGTTTGTCTCGATGCACGACCGCGTGATACCCTCCTGACAGCTCCACTTTGAACGATGAATCCAAAGTGGTAGCTTAACGGGGTTAGGCGTGTGCACATTCTGTCGGTCTGTTAAATGTTAGTATTAAAAAAGGTGATGATATGAAACGATTAGTAGATCTGTGAGTAGTCGATGAAGCATGGGCGGAAAAGAAAGGTTCCCTTCGATTGTTTATTATTTTATCGTGCGAAAGAGGAGATATCATGGAGAATGATTCTTGGAGGTGTCAATTGTGTCTGATAGCACTCAGCAAGTGATTTTTACTGTACAGTCTATAACACCTTATCAGGTTTACCTGCATTTGAAAGTTCAGAGCATATGCCAATATCGAGAATGCCTAAAATGGTCGTACTTTCTTTTCCCCTTTTCTTCAAGCAATCCTCAGTGCCTTCGCTTGGTCTGAGCGGGCTTGCATTTCTCACTTTTGCTGCGTCCATCCTGATCCTGTTTGCCTCATGCTGTGATGATTCGACATGATATTTAGATCGGTCATTAGCCAGAACTCACCATGACCCTGATACTTAAACAGCCGCCTGTCATTCATAAACATTATGTATGACAGGTTGTGCAGGTGTAGTCTTTGCTAGAGACACGGACATCCTGGTTCTTTTGTTCCCCGAACCAAACAAGATCCCGATGCGCTGTCTGCAAGTGACCTGGTTGTTGCTCTCAGGTCAGTCTTTAAAGCATGAGGTGTCGTGTTTTTGCCTCTTTATCTAACACGACATGCTCTGTTCACCTGAAGAGATACAGTAATTTCTTAAACTACAGCAGCTTCTTGTGTCTAATGCTTCCATAAAAGTGGCGATTTGGTTGTTCCTTAGCTATCTGTCATATTCCCAGTAAAGTTCCGGGCATGTGCATAAGATGTCATTGTATATGATACGTGTCTGTTCTATTTTATGTACAATGAGACTGAGTCCCACCTGGGGGGAGAGAGATCCTGTCGTTGCTCAATGATGTGTGCTCTTAATTCTGCAGCTGATGCATTCACTTGCTATTTTATCTTGATCAGGAGGTATGAGGTCGACTTCATTCTCCCTGCTGGGTTACCTCAAACTCATCCCGATCGAATCAATCAAGTCTTCTCCAAAATCCATCATCAACACTCATCCCTTCCTTCTTCCGACTTTTGGGGGAAAAGGTTACTATGGAATGAAAGTGCATGATTCAGTCATTGCTTCTGGGGCAAGGTACATTCCAGAATTGAGCCCGTAGAGCCATGTTTGTCTTTATTCTGCTCTTTGGTTAATCATAGTTTCTTTCGTGCATGCACAGTTAGATAGTCCAGGCCAACCATCCACTTCATCGATGACCTCAGAGAGTCGTCCCAGTTTTAACCAACTACGCTGCAGAGGAACTGGCCACAGGAGTTCTCCAAGTGGTAACTACTTCAATGCTCTTTTTACTGCAATCATGTTGAAATTTTTACTGGCAGGCTTGTTAGGTCTTGCCAATATACTTAATCATTAGGCTACACCTTGTGCTTTGTAGGAGCATCGTTTATATGTGGAAGCATTAGCTGCTCTAGTCTTGCTTTCAGGGTCAGGAATCAATTCTACAATTAGTAGATCTATAAGCTGGTTTACAGAAGCTTATATTGGGTTTGCACCCTGCATTATGGAGTTGAGAAAGATGAACTCATGGACTAATAGCTACTTCTTGTTCTTAGTATACCCAGAACAG
Organism: Eucalyptus caleyi; assembly: GCA_014182885.2. Lineage (NCBI taxonomy): Eukaryota > Viridiplantae > Streptophyta > Magnoliopsida > Myrtales > Myrtaceae > Eucalyptus > Eucalyptus caleyi. The sequence goes on from CM024470.2 coordinate 54,651,524, forward strand.
AAATCAACTACCATCATAATGGAAAAAGGAATTCATTCTTCACTGGTCAACAATTCTCCTGTACACAAGGTGCCAAAATCTGTACAATCTTATATCAACTGGCATGTCCGCAAAATTCAGAAAACTGACCACGAAGCCGAAGCCAAAGAAGCTTCACTTCAGGCCATTCTTTTGGATCAAAATTGGATTGATTGCTCTATATAAGAATTGAACTGATTGCAGAAAGCTTTTGAAAAACAAAAGAATCCAGCTGCTGCGATCACACGCCCCTCCCGTTGCCGCCAAAAACCTTGCTTAAGTGCCCTGCTCTCAGCGTCGTCTTGCTTGCGAAGTCGTCCTTGCAGCGGTACGATATCTCAGCCAAACTATCGTGCCTAACGGCTAGCCTTCTCACGCCAGCAGCCTCGTCGAGGGTGGTCCTCTTGTAGTTGCTGAACCACTTGGCCTTCATATAGCTCTTCCTCCTCCACGGCGGGATGAGCAGCCCCGTGCTTTGCAAGGATTGCTTCATCGCCCCGCACATCAGCCTGATCGCCTGCTTCAGCTCCGCCAGTCTGCCGACAAAAACCGGAGGGAATACATCGACCAGCGATGTGTAGTGGTCGGAGGGCCGTGCTATTTCGAACTGCCCGGCGAGAGAGACCTCGACGATGTAGCGGCTCCTTCCATTGACATCGACAAACTCGTAGGCTCCGGCCGGATGCCTCGACGTCCTGTCCCAGCTTGATTTGCAGAGACCTGTGGGATTACAAACTGGTCAGTAACTCACACCGGAGCTGAGCGAATCTTGCCGATAGACAACGAAAAAGAAGCAACTAAACTGACCAGCATCGAAGCCCTTGAGACGCAAGCTGATCACCAGTTGACGCTTCATCCCCTCCGAGAACCCATTGTTCCTCATCAACCCCCACGCAGCTTCGACCTCGGTCCGGATCTTCCTCCTCGCGTCGTCCGAAGCGCCGTCGCCGTCGCCGTCCCCGTCGTCGCTGCAGCCACGGAACAAGCCGAGCAGCTTGTCCTTGGTCGTCTCGGAGTCGGACCAGCAGCTGCTCTCCGACTCCTCCCGCCCCATCTCCTCCTCCTCTCCTCCATCTCCTCCTCCTCCTCCACCTCTCATCGTTCCTTCCTTCTCGATGAACGACGCCACGAGGTCGGACAGATCGGCAAGGCTCTCCCCCTCGCCCTCGCGCTCCCGTGCATACCCCACGTCGTCGAAGGCCGCCGCTGTCCACCGCCCGAACCTGACCGCCGCAGCTCTCGCCATCTCTCCCGCCGCCGTCGCCGTCCGTTGAAGGGTTCGTGAGGGGAACTCGCGGAGGAAAGAGGGTCGGATTTATAGAGGAGGACGACGACGAAGGATCGAAGGACGAAGATGGCGAAATGGTGTGCACATAAAGGACGAGGACGACCAAGACGAAAATGGCGAGAGGATGGAGTAAGGATGGAGATATAACGTGGGCATCGGGGCGGGGGGTCGGGGGAAGGCAGGTAACGGCGTCAGCGTGGTACGGGACGGGGAATGGACGATGCACGTGGGCGCAATTACGGGGGGAGTTTCGAGGGGATAAGGAATCTGTCAGGAAATGACGGCCAAGTACATTGCTTCAAGGTTCCCACTTTTGCTTGCACTTGCTTGTCACTCCAAAGGGTTATCTTTTCCTATTAGTTGTAGCTTGCTTGAGTAGACGAGAGAGATTTCATTTGGTCCTACGTGGAAAATCGTCTTTTTTTTTTCCCTTTTCCTATTGTGAATTGGGATCGCGTGTGCAGTTTTTCCATTTGTGGCGGCTATACTTTTTTTCGATGGGCGATTTGATAATGGTTAATCGAGTAGATTTTTGTCATGGACGCAACGTGCTGGGTTTGATTTTGAAAAAAATTTAAAAAGGGTGAATCGCGGTGCCAATGCGTGCTAATTTTGAAAATTTTCTGTTTGAGTGCTTTGAGATGATATAAATTGTGGTTAAGTTTGGATGGACTGATTAGGAAAGAAAGTTAGAAATTTGACAAATTATGACAATGAAAGAGAAAAGATATGAAGGGATTGCATAATAATGTTGTTTGGACATTAATGAAGATAAAAGAATGGAAAAAGAATTACGTCATAATAAAATAAAGGGAAAAAGTTATAAAAGACCTTGAGTTATGTCCATGATACATGTATTCCAACTTTTTTCCTGTGACCAAAAAAAAAAAATCCCAAATTTATATTTGTGTGACAAAATTATCTTTGCGAAGGTTTCCATCAATGAGAATACTAAAAAATCTACTTACATGGATGACAAGATACAAACGGTGTTGACATTGGCACTCATGTAGGTTAAGGGAAATAAAAACGACGTGATTTTGATTGAAAATCATTTGATGAAATCTTGACAGAGACTAAATATATTACATGAATATAAAGTTTGAGATTTTTTATATCATAAGAAATTTTTAGAGTAAATATGTCAACTTATGAATGATTTGAATTAATGTTACAATAAAAAATTATGACAAATATATCTCAGTGGGTATTGTTTGATGGATTTTTTATGGCTTTATTTAATTTTAATTTAAAAGTAGATATAAGTGGAAAAGGAGAATCAATCTGTATATTGATATATACGAAATTCGAATCTCTCCGGGGTTTAAAATATACGAAATCTATAAAATTAATTCTGATTATTAATTCACAAATTCCGATCGCTTCCGAATCTCCAATTGCTTGGAGACTTTCTCAGTCATTTCCCATCCATGTCAACATGGCTGTATTTTCCAAAGCCCTTTTTTTCCAGGCCGTCCGTACCACCCCCCGCCGACTTTGACGGCCGTCAGTGCAGTCCGCGACCGATGACGTCTCGGCAATGACGGCGTCACGCGCGACCGTTAGCGAAAGGCAAGCGCGAGTCCCGTGTTCTCCCCCCGTGAGGCGCTCGCGTGTTCCAGGCGGCACGTGGGACCCGGCAAGGGAATGGACACGTGGAAGAAAGGGAGTCCCACGTGGCGAAGGACAGTTCGGATACCCCGTCACGAGATGTGGCGAGTCGACGGAGAGTCTTGAATCTGGTCTCTTGTCGTTTTTGGTTCTGCTGTTCTCCCGTGAAACGCGACCGGGTTCAACGAACCGGAATGATGTCCGGGTTCAATGTATGTCACTGTCGATGATGGCTGAGATTTCGGATTATATTGTTTTTGGTTGGGTTACCGACGTTTCGGGTTGGGTTGTACTAAATGAGTGTCGTCCTCAACACTCAATGCACTTATTAGGTTGCATTTGTTTTGCGAAAATCTGGATTAATTGAAAGAATGAGTAAAAGGTTTTGTTATCCATCATTGAATTCAAGAAAATGATTTGTTGAAAAAATTAAAAATTATTTTCCAAAATATATGATCACCTTTCGGGACTTGAATTGGAAACTTTGTGCTTGGACCCGAGAATCGACATAGGAACCCCAACACTCTTTCTAGGCCCTTGATAGCGGGGTTGAGTTTATCGAGGTCCATCGAGGCCAAGGCCACCGGACTCTTGTGCCTGTGCCCAAGATCCTGATGCTTAAATTTGGGTCCATTAAGGCTAGGCTTAGGTTCATCAAGGTCAGGGCTCAAGCCCTCGATGCCTATGACCTAAATCCATCAAGGCTAGGGCCTTAACCTCGATGCTTGGGCTTGAGACCTAGGCTAGGAATCGCAATGCCCTTGCACGAGTCCTCATGGCGCCCACATTTGCATCCATTGAGACCAAGCTTGAAGCTACGACACTCAAGATTGGGTCCTCAATATTTGAGTTCAGATCCATTGAGGTCAAACTTGGGACCTTGGCACCCATGCTCAAGTCCTTGATGTCCACTTTGGGTCCATCAAGGTAGGACCTCGGCATTTGGAAACTAGATCCAATGCTTTACTTTGGTCGATCAATGTCGGGCTTGCTCGTTGAGGTTTGGGGCCCAACCTTGATGGACCCATGCATGGGCATTGGGGTCCCCCAACCTTTGTGGATTAGGGCTAGGGTGATAAGGAGCTAAGCACAAGCACTAGGTTTTTTGACAAAGATTTTGTGGACTCAAGACTAGTGCCCATGAGTCGGGGATTTGGGCTTGAGATTCTAGTGCTCATGCCCGGCTCCTTGACTTCTTCTCAAGTGCAAGGCATTAGTGCTCGAATGTATGTCTAAAAAATCAAATGAAATTTTCCTTACCAAAAAACTAAAAAAATAAATAAAATCTTTCAGTTTATTTTTGGGTTTCAACTAGATACTAGAAAATTATAAAAAATTTCCAAAAAAATGATTTTCTAGAAAATATTTTTAAGAGATATCACATTTTTAGCGAAATAAACAGAGCCTAAGGATGTGTTTATTTCACTGAACCATGATAAAGGAAAATAATTTTTTATGGAAATCATTTCGAGGAAAACAGTTAGTTTTCATTTGTTTGGTGGTTTAGGGAAAACAATTTCCTCCTTGAAAGGGGAAGTTGTCTTCTCCTAATCTAAGCTCATTGTTTTTAGTGCATGGAAAATCATTTTCCTTATATTGATTAGCTTTCTGTCATCCAAACATCGGAAAGCTAGAAAACAATTTTTCGGAAGTAATTTTTATTTGAACAAGCGTACTTTAAGGCTTCATTTGTTTGGCGAAAAATGAATGATTTGAAAAGTGAATTTCTAAAAATGACCGCTTATATCACTTAAAATAATATAATTTAACATTTAAACATTTTAATAGATGATAAAATTATTTTCCGTTCATTCATTTTTGTCGGTGATACAAGCGATCATTTTCTTTTCAAATATTTACCACATCATTTATTTTTGAGAAACAAATGCATTCTAGGTTATGACATATTTCTCTTTTTAATCCAACGAAATCTTTTTTATCTGGCCGATTTTTCTACCATCATGCATGTGGTTGGTGCTTTAAAAGTTGCGAAATGTTAATCCCAAAGAGAAGTTTGTGTTGTCGGAAGGTAGAAGGCGACAAAAGAACCCAAAACCCAAAGACAAAAGAGACTTGAAGATTTATTAAATTAGGGTTACGGACGAAAGACGATCGCGCCCACTGATCTATAATAACAACTTTTTTAATCTCAATCATTGGAGTTGATTAAAAAATCACATGATTGGCGCTTTCCCGTTTAATAACCCAAAAACAAATCAAAAGAAATTACTAATAATGAAGACTTTGAAAGATAGCGCACTTGCATGACAGTGAGATAGACAAGATTGTCAGCAACATCTAAGTTTGACATCACCATCGGTAAATTCTGCACATGGAGAAGATCAGTCGACGGTATGTTTTGGCCCGATGAAGATTTTGACTTCAAATTGTTATTAAGATTACCCCTCTTATCTTATTAAATAGCTTGGTTTCTCAAAAACTGCTTAGAGTCTCCGTATGGAAGCAATGTGCAATGCTTTAGTTCACGCGTTATCGCAAGCAAATTGGATTGAAATCGTGCGAAGAAAGCATGGGGAGTTGAACAACATGTGCAATACAATGAGCAAGGATGCCCATGCATATTAACTATTGAATATGAGGAATTATGAAGTGAAAGGCTCTAACACATTTCACAATAAGAAAGGAAATACCTATCATGCATTCCATACGCTTAATTGGCCAATAGGAGCAATGCATAGAATAACAATATCCAGCTATCTATGTTAGGTTATCAATTCGACTATCTAACTTAATATACACTAACTAGCCCTCCAAACTAAATGTAAATGCAAATTATCTCTAGTATTCACCAAAGCAAAATGTACAACTTCAATAGTGTTAAGGGAGGAAATTCCACAATGATTGAGATTCAAGGAAGGTTATGGCTTATAAGCAGGGTCAATCCCTTCCCTCACAAGGGCCCTTCTGATAAGGATAGGATTGTGAGGATGGCACGGGTAAAAGTGAATAATATCTCGCGATAGGATACACAAAAATTTCAGCTCGTTAGATGGCACCACTTATGGGAATCCTAATAGACTCCCTGCATAAAATACGGCTCCCACGCATCCTTGACTGGGTGCTTGTGTTAAGGGAGGGATGAGTCCCATGTCGATTGAGAGGTGAAGATATGGTCATGCCTTATAAGTAGGGGCTCACCCCTACCCTCACAATTGCCCTTTTATAAGGATAAAGCCGTGAGTTCTAGCATCATCGGATGGCCCCATCTCTGGGAGTCCGATACGGAGTGCCACACAAAAAACACACCTCAAATCCATCCTCGACTAGGGGCGTTGTGTTAAGGGAGAGATAATTCTCACATTGGTTGAGATCCAAGGTTAATTTAAACCTTTCTCAATAAGAGGGCCAAAGCGAGCGACATCTCGTAACAGGACATGCACAAATCTTGACATCATAAAAAAACAACACATTAAGGAAATATATTCTCTGGACATGCAGTGTCAATTTGGAATCGAAAAAACTGCCCTCCATGTACAGTTAATAAGTTCCTAAGCTAGTGGACAAATTTTTACATGATAAGCCAGCGTGCATACCTCAGGCGTTGCTTGCAATGAAGCAGACGTCATGCCAACCTATTACGTCAATTAGTTTAATAGATTCTCGCTCCCGCAAAGCTGAGAATCCTCTTTGAATATATCGATTGAGAACCGACATGTCATTCCTTTGGCCAACAAAGATTCTAGACAAGGACTCCGAATCCAAATAGGACAAGAATCGAACCTGATGGTGTGATCTTCTTGGTATTTGATGTGTATAAAACAGAGAGAAAAGACAAAAACAAGTTTTTCTCATTGTCTGTAATCCCATGTAGCATCATGAATCTTCTTGGGAATCATCTCCATAACTGGTTCCATGTCCCTTCTGATTACCACTGGCCATGAAATCCAAGAACATAAGAAGGTAGAGATTGCAAAGGAAAATTAGGTAAGATCCAACACTAGCATCGGCAATCTGACCTTTTTTTTCTTCATTAGTAACAGCATGCAAAGAACTCAAAGTACAATTTAAAAAACATTGATCTCCTTATTCCATGCAATTTCACGTTATTAACTAAGGCCCTCCAATGTTCATAATTATCTTCTTTCTGCTTTTGACATTAGCACAAAGTACTCCTCAAACTTGGATGAGACCCATCAAACCATGGGTGCAAAAGTAAGCGGTTTCAAGCATCCAAGAGCTCTCACATGCCCTATCAACCACAGTGATCCAACCCCACAATCCTCCATCACCAAATTGCTCAAGCCTGAGTGCTTGAAAGTCAAGAAGAAGAAGAAGAAGCTGAAATTACTTCACCCACAAGGCAAAAACTAACCAGAGACAAAACGATGACATTAGAGGAATGCTTACTAGCTTCTCCTAGTTTTGATCAAGTCTTTTTGGTCTCCATTAATGTTGGTGAAGTTTGTGTGTTTGAGGATTCGTCAAGCAAGGTCCACCCGTCTTGCTCGGGACCAGTCGAGGACGCAGCTTTGTCCATGAGGGCGAGAGACATTTTGCCCTTGGAGAGACGGGCGAATATGCACATAGATGTCGAAGACAAGTGCCCTTCTGAAGCATGTAACATGACGCACGGTGAAAACGGGCGCTCGATGAAGAGGGTTCGGTTCCGGCTGCCTCAAGAATCTGAAATCATCCTATTTTATTCCCCGAGGGAGCAGCTCGAATGTGATGAAGAGAGCGATGCCTGATTCTCTAACACTAATAAAATGGCCACTTTTGTGGTTCATGTGGTGACAGTGTTGGGCCTCACGCTATTTCATCTTCCCTGAACTCCTTCCAGCAATTCCGACGGTAAAATTTGAATTTCAAATGATGATATTACGCTATTATTAATAATGTGCATGTTAGGGCCTTCAGTTGCTCAGTACAAGTTCTACATTCTGATAGAGCCTATAGCCTTAGGTGAAAATAATCTGGACCGTATATATGTTGTGATTCTCTCGAAGCGAGAATCCCTGAGGGGGTTTGATGGATTACCGAGCAAGCTTGTGAGGTAGTATTCATGTTTGGTTTGGGTTCTCCCAATCCTACCGATCGCGAATTCATTACAATTCAATTTATTACGTAAAGTTTGTTTTTGCTATAATAGTTGTCATTAACCTATTAGAGGTCAGTTAGAAGTTAAGTAAAACATGGATAACGTTTTACTTATACAAAACCGAGATTTAGGTCTGAAGACTTGATGACACTAAAATTTATTTAATGCACAAATTTCATTTTTCTTTTTCATCTTTGTATCAAAAACATTTGTTTATGTGATCTTGCCCGTTTTAGAGGCTCTAAGTATGTTCTTCTATGCAACCATGCGCTGCTAATTAATGAATTGCATGCATCAATCACGTAAACAACATATTGGCAAGATAAATAGAAATACGATAATGATAGCGTGATATAAAGTACCGAAATAAAACCCGATATGATATCGGACAAACGATATTACACCGCCATGTCGTTAAGTCTGCAGATAGAACACCATTAACTATGGTCAAAATTGAACATGCACGTGACTTTGGATTGAACGATGCATTGGTCGGACCAATTCCTTCCAATGTTTGCACATTGGTGGCGTCAAACCACCATTTGCGAAGCGCTAATCCCATGTTCCATCATGAAGCGCTCTCGTGTTCCCCACTAGGGAGATGGATTGGAGAAAATATTGGGTGGTCTTGGAGCGCCAAGTCAGTGTGGTCCCAGACCACTCACGAGGTGCGATGTGGAGGGTGGGCCCACTTGGTGTGTTCTGCCTTCTTCCTCTCTTTCCTCTTCCTAGCCTCCTTCCCATTCTCTCCTAGCCTGCACGCTCTCTCTCTTGTGCAGTGCATTTATTATGGCTTGAACTTTTCTCTTTCTCAAATGAAGGAAAGAGAAGCCCATTCCTCTCCATTTCTTTCACTTGAAGGCTTTGAAATTTTGAATCTCAAATTTTCTCTCTCCGCGCTCGTTTTTCTCTGCCAATACAAAAAGCAAATACAAGCGTGCAAACTCACCCAGTTTTTGAGCATCTCCAGACCATTTTCTTATCAAGTTTGATATCCTCACATTGATAAAAACAGCTCCGGACTCTATTTCTATAGCCTTGGCAAGCATTGGTCTTTCCAATACTAGGTGGTCCATAGAGCAAAACACCTTTTTGGGACCAAGAAGTTTTCCATATGAGAAGAGATCAGGTCTTCGAAGCTGAAGAATAACCAGTTCATAAAGAGCTTGTTTAATGGCTTCCAATCCTCCAATAGAGTCAAATTCCACATCAATATGGTCAGGATTTATGACGTCACTTGTTATCACATCCTGAAATTGTAGAGGAGAAAAATTAGAAAATGAACAAATACAAAATTGACATTTGAAATTCTGGAAACCGTCATGAGAGAAGAACACTCAAAACAAGCTATCGACTGCAGCTTGCAAAGTAACCCGGGAGATGAATATGACTGACCAAACAACAAGATAATCAAAAACACGCCCAGCCCCACTCTATACACATAACATATTATCATTTAAGAAACTAGTCAAAACCAACCTAAATAATTTTGATAGGAATCTGATCGGCATTCACCATAATCTTATTACATGTTCAAAACCCCTCCTTCAACACTCTTCAACAACTTTATGAGGCACTTCCAATAGCTTCGACAACAAGTTCAGGCATTCAAGCAAGGTCTCTACATCCTAGATGTCGCAAGACCATCAATAGTGACAACACTTTACAAAGATGAGACGATAATGGAGGGTATCATCATACAGAGAGGACCTTAGCGCAAAAAATGAGAACTACAACCGGGAGGACGGCACTGCTCCCTCAACTCCTGTCCCACCTTCCATATAAGACTCCTTAATCAATTCAACACTATTATAGACAGGAGCTGCCATTAATGGCAAGAAATTCATATCTCACTCACATCAAGCAAAATGTCCCCATAAAGGTGTTTTGCTCTATGGACCACCTGGTATTGGAAAGACCAATGCTTGCCAAAGCTATAGCAATAGAGTCTGGAGCTGTTTTTATCAATGTGAGGATATCAAACTTGATGAGCAAATGGTTTGGAGATGCTCAAAAACCGGGTGAGTTTGCACGCTTGTATTTGCTTTTTGTACTGTGACATCTGAGATGAATGGGCAATGCGAGTATATTTTAGATGATTAAAACTCGTTTGATTGGAATTTAAATGGAGTTTTGGGTTAGAGAAGTCATGGTTAAGCAGTGAACTTGGTCACAGAAATGAGGTGAGGCATAATTTAGGTAAATACTAGTCATGGTTAAGCAGTGAACTTGGTCACAGAAATGAGGTGAGCCATAATTTAGGTAAATACTATTCATTCATTGTGGCTAGTCAGTGGCCGCTTGTTTGAATGTGTTGGCCCTAATAGAAAGAAAAAACTTCTACCACAGACTGAACTGCATTAGACGCTAAAGCTTCGGCAGCGGTATTGGTTTTTTAGTGGCTTTTAATACATTGGGGCATTTGGTTTAATTAATTCTCCAATTCTTCTTGGATATAACATAATTTCTTTATCTTTTCTCGATGGCACGCGGCACGCTTGGTTTTTCATGGGGGCACTGGTTGTAACTTTCCTCTCGCTCGCTCCTTTTTATCCCCCCGCGTTAAAGCTGCCGATCATGCCAATTACCTGTGAGCCGCAACTCTCGTCCTCTTAATTAACACGCCTAGCGAAGATGAAGAGGGTTATATCTGTTATATCTGAGCGAGTTTTTATTGGACCATTCCGATCCGATCTAAAGTTATCGCTGAACGAGGTCAAAGTTGCCAGTGATCGGGGAGGATGAGATGAGAATGTATAGATATGTCGGAACTTTGAAAATCCCGGCGAATCGAACCCTTTGATACCATTGGCCCAAAAGAGGGAAATTCCAAGGGCCTATCATTCGATTTGGATGATAGAACTACTTGCTACCATGACTGCTCTGATCTAAGAAGCTACTCGAATGCCACCAGCAACGTACCTTATTTTACAGGGCCAACGCCGAACGCATGAAATACTATGATTGTCTTATGCTTGGCATTTATCGGATCATTAAATTGCATTGTCTGTGAGAGTTTTTATCGGATCTCTTGACAAATACATAGCTACCCATCTTTGATCGGGAGATGTGTCTTAAATGGGAGATAAATCTCACATTGATTGAGATTCATGGATGTTTGTCGGCAAAGGCTCAAACCTTCCCTCGCAGGAGGGCCAAAGTGGGAAATTTTTCGTAATTGGACACGCACAAATGTCAACATTGTAAAGAAGGCTACAATGCTTCGAAGAAATATAATCTTTCTCCTTCAAAAAGATGAAGAAAAGAAACTAGAAATCTTCATTTTACGTGCTATTAGTTTGGAATGTAAAAAATTGCCCTCAATGTTACAGTTAATAAGTGCCTGGGCTAATTGTACAAATTAATTACATGATGAGCCTCATTGCATACCTCAGGCGTTGCTTGCAATGAAGCATGCCTTTTTTTTTTCTCTTTTCCTATTGTGAAATGGGATGCGTGCGCAATTTTTATATTTTTGGCATCTGTATTTTTTTTCCATGGGCAATCTGATGAGTAGATTTTTGTCATGGATGCCGCGTGTTGGGTTTGATTTTGAAAAAAAATTAAAAAGGGTGAATCACGGTGCCAATGTGTGCTGATTTTGAAAATTTTCTATTTGAGCGCTTTGAGATGATATAAATTGTGCTTTAGTTTAGATGGACTGATTAGGAAAGAAAATTAGAAATTTGACAAATTATGACAACGAAAGAGAAAAGATATGAAGGGATTGCATAATAATGTTGTTTGGACATTAATGAAGATAAAAGAATGGAAAAAGAATTACGTCATGATAAAATAAAGAAAAAGAGTTATAAAAAACCCGGAGCTGTTTCCATGATACATGTACCGTATGACAAAATTATCTTCGTGAAGGTTTTTGTTAATGAGCATGGTAAAGAATCTACTTACATAGATGACAAGATACAAACAGTGTTGACATTGGCACTCATGTAGGTTAAGGAAAATAAAAAAGACGTCATTTTGATTAAAAATTATTTGATGAAATTTTGATGAAGGCTAAATATGTTACACGGATATAAAGTTTGAGATTTTTCACTTCATAAAATTTTTTTAGAGTAAATATGTCACGGTATGCATAATTTGATTTTTTTTTATGTTACTAAAAAAATTTACGACAAATGTATCACGGTAGGTATAATTTAATGGCTTTTTTTTATGGCTTTATTTAATTTTATCAATTAAAAAATAGATATAAAATAAGGATATAAGTGGAAAAGGAGAATCAATCTGTATATTAATATATATGAATTCGAATCTCTCCGGGATTTAAAATATACGAAATCTATAAAATTAAATCTGATTATTAATTCACAAATTCAGATCGCTTCCGAATCTCCAATTGCTTGGAGACTTTCTCAGTCATTTCCCCTCCATGTCAACATGGTTGTATTTTCCAAACCCCATTTTTTCCAGGCCGTCCCTACCAACCGCCGCCGACTCTGACGGCCGTCAGTCCAGTCCGCGACCGATGACGTCTCGGCATTGACGGCGTCACGCGCGACCGTTAGTGAAAGGCGAGCGCGAGTCCCGTGTTCTCCATGACTGGTTCTATGTCCCTTCTGATTACCACTGGCCATGAGATCCAAGAACATAAGAAGGTAGAGATCGCAAAGGAAAATTAGGTAAGATCCAACACTTGCATGGACAATCTGACCTTTTTCTTTCTTCATTAGTAACAGCATGCAAATAACTCAAATTACAATGTCAAAAACATAGATCTCCTCATCCCATGCAATTTCACGTTGTTAACTAAGGCCCTCCAATGTTCATGATCATCTTCTTCTTGTTCTTTTCGCCCACCAATCTCTAAATCTATGCATTTGCACATGTATGTATAGGCCAGTCAAGAACTATATGGTCCAACAATTTCTTTTTGCTTTTGACATTAGCACAATGTACTCCTCAAACAGGACGAGACCCATCAAACAATGGGTGCAAAAGCAAGCGGTTTCAAGCACCCAAAAGTTCTTACATGCCCTATCAGCCACAGTGATCCAACCCCACAATCCTCCATCACCGAATTGCTCAAGCCTGAGTGCTTGAAAGTCAAGAAGAAGAAGAAGAAGCTGAGGTTACTTCACCCACAAGGCAAGAAACTAACTATAGCCGAAATGCTGACATTAGAGGAATGCTTACTAGCTTCTCCTAGCTTTGATCAAGTCTTTCAGGCCAACAATAATGTTGGGGAACTCTGTGTGCTTGGGACCGGTCGACGATGCCGCTTTGTCCTCAAAGGCAAGAGACAGTTTGTCCTGTGAGAGACCGGTGAATGTACACATAGAAGTTGAAGACAAGTGCCCTTCTGAAGTATCTAACCTGAGGTGTAGCGAAAACCCGTGCTCAAGGAAGAGGGTTCGATTCCGGTTGCCTCAGGAATCTGATATCATCCTGTTTTACTCTCTGAGCGAGCGGCTCGAATGTGATAAATGGCCATTTTTATGGTTCATGTGGTGATGGTGTTGGGCCTCACGCTATTTCATCTTCCCTAAACTCCCTTCCAGCAATTCTGCAAGTGAAATTTGAATGTCAAATGATGATATTACGTGATTATTAATCATGTGTATGTTAGGGTCTCCAGTTGCTCAGTACAAATTCTACAGTCCGATGGAGCCCATAGCCTATAGTAACAATAATTTGGGCCATATGGATGTTGCGACCCTCGCGAGGCAAGAATTCCTGAGGGGTTTGATGGAAGCAAGCATGGGATGTTCCTCTTATAAGGTAGCATGTTTGGTTTGGGTTCTTCTAAATTTTATTCGATCGCAACTTCATTTTGATTCAATTTATTACAAAAAGTTTATTTTTACTATAATAGTCGCCACTAAATTATTAAAGACAAGTTAAAGGCCAAGTAAAACATGAGAAAAGTAAAATGTGGGAGACACTCTCATGTTTTACTTTTATGGACAACATATTCGAATTCATGGACTTGATTATAGTAAATTCTATTTAATGCTCAATTTGGTTTTTTTTTTTTTTTTTTTTTTTTACCTTTGTGTCTAAAATATTTGTTCATGCATCTTGCCAATTTTAGTCCTAAGTAGGTTCATCTATGCGATCATGCACTGTTAATTAATGAATTGCTCGCATTAATCATGTGAACAACATATTGACACGATAGATATATAGTACGGAATAATGATGGCGTAATATAAAGTATGGAAATAAAACCTGATACAATGTCGGACAAATAATATTACACTGCCATGGTTTTTAGTCCCGGGACAGAAACCCATGAACTTTAGTCAAAATTGAACGTGCACGTGACTTTGGATTGAACGATGCATCCGTTGGACCAATTCCTTCCGATGTCTCGACATTGACGGCGTCAAACGACCGATTGCGAAGCGCGAATCCCAAGTTCCGCCGTGAAGCGGCCGCGTGTTCCCCACCAGGGAGACGGATTAGGGATGCTCAGTGACACGAGGAGTTGACACGTGGAAGAGCGAAGTTCCACGTGGCACGGAAATTTCAAATGCTTTATTCCGTATCGTTTTACACAAGTTGTCCACGTCATGAGATGTGGCTACTCGACGGAGAGTTCGAATCTGTTTTCCTGTATTTTTATTTTATGTATTGTTTTATGAAACTACAAATGGTACGGAGGTACATGACCGAGTTCAATGAACTAAAATAGGGTATTAATCCGGGATAAGAATACTATAAAGTATTATAACTTTCAATGGATTGCCATAATTTTTTTCAAATGTTCATCCATGTGCCAAAATTTAATGTGGCAGAGTACTTATGGAGTATGTTTTTGAAAAGTTACGATACTTAAGTGATTTGATTGAAAAATTACATTGTGACATTGATTGGAAAAAAAACGATATTTAAGTGTTGCCCTATGAAAATTGTGGCATTGTATCCTTTTTCCATCTAGGTTCAGTGTATCTTATGTTAAATGATTGCCATGGTTTTGGACTGTAAACATTTAGATGAATTACGGACTTATTGTAGTAATTGAGTGTCGTCCTCCGGAGTCAAACACACTCAATTAAGTTTTGACTGATTTTTTATTTGGATTTTAAGAATTTTTTTCACATCTCGTTGATTTATTTAACATCAGTAAATTCCACACAAAGAGAAGATCGGTCGATGGAATATTTTGGTCCGATTAAGATATTAGCTTCAATTATTATTGTGGCTACCTCTAAGCTTAGCAAATGGCCTTGTAAGGAAGTGATGCGTAATACTTTATCACCCGCCCTTTCGTGCGAATTTGATTGAGATCATCCGAAGAAAGCATGTGGAGTTGTACAACAAATGGAATAAAATGAGTAAGCATTCACATGCAGATAAATTATCGACAATGGGGAATCATATGATTGAAAGGCTTCAAATACCATTTTAGAGCAAGAAGGAATATACATATCGTGCATTACTCGCGCTTAATTGTCAAATGAGAGCAATTGATAGAATTTATTTGACTATTTCCAACCACCTAAGTAAATTTATCAAATCAGCTATTTCACTTAAATGTAATTACAAATTATCTATAGTACTCCCCAAAGCAAAATGTTCAAGTTCAAAAGGTCTTAAGAGGGGAATTAATTACATATGGTATGGATATCAATTCAACCACAAACTTTTGGGATAATTGCACTAAAAGCCCTAAACTTGTTATGAAAATGTGCAATTTAGTCCTAAAAATTGCAAACGGTATTTTTAAGTTCTAAAATTTATAAAGTTAATTTAATGGAGTATTTCCGTTAAATTTATCTAATCCGGTTAATGAAGAATGTTGACATGACTTTTGTTTATTATATTCTTTATCCTATGTGACAGTGGTGTGATAAAAAGACGTTTTCGTGACAATTCTGATTTTAATTCAAATTTTATGAATTAAATTTTAAAAATAAGCTAAAGAAAAGGAAGGAGGAGAAACTAAGTGGGACAACTATAAGCTCTCACTATCGCAACCCCATCATTGTAGGGGAGGGTCGGTGACCCTTGCCGATTGCAAGTGACCCCTGTTGGCCGTTCCCGATGGTGGGGAAGTGACAATTCCCGTCAAGTAGGAGAGAGAAAACATCAAAGAAATTACATGAGCATTTTCCATTAAGGAAATATGAAGCACTAATTGTTGGCCTAAATATTTTGGCTGATATGAAGGCCCAATTTATGAAGGTAATAGGCGATTCCCAGTTGATTATAAGATAGCTATCGGAAGAATACTAGTGTCTAAATGAGAATATTATTTCCTATCATATGCTTGTCATGACTTGATCTTGCCGCCAATCCTCCATCACGAGTTGAGGTATGGGGAAAGTTTGGGTTTATGGGTACTCGATCATGAGAGTTCCTTCACGACTTGCATTCCAAAAGACATCATTATCTCACCTTTCAGGTCAAGTCTCTTGTGAGTTTCCTCTACAAGATCACGAGCTCTCCCAAGCTCGTCCCCCGCGTTACAACGGAGTGTTGCAATCTATACTCACATGAGTGACACACCTCAAAAGAAGAGGTCGGGTGTGGATATCGGATTTAAAGGTACACTCGTAACCCTCTCGATAGTATGCTTTGCCTAAAAGTGTGGCATTACTTCATCCTTTGGAGTACTCCCACATCTAGTATGCTAAACCATTGTGAGTCCTATCGGGACCCGTATCTCACGCGACAAATTCATTTGTACGGTATAGTTATTTAGGACAATCTTAAAATAAAACGGGAGTCGCCACTAGCCTCGTTTTTAGGGTTGGCTAAAAAACTAATCAATGGTTGGGAGTATTCTTTTGATTTCTACGCAATTAGATATCTAGATCCGAGAACTTGGGTTATGCTAATATTTTTATTAGCGCTATTTTGGTACTTAAACAATATTTTGTGTTTACCTAACATGTCCATGCATTTATTCTTACATTTTCAGAATCGTTAGTCCTAAACTAAATAATCATGCATGGTTGGTTGTTTTCAAAAAATAGAAAAATGCAATAGTTTTACCAAACAAATTTTTGTTTGAAACAAATCCAACAAAATAAATGATTATTATGCGCGCCTTTACTCACGGATGAACTTTTGGAGATGAATAGAGATGAACGGTCTTGAAGACACTCGTCCCCAACCACATCCGATCGATTAGAAACTAATTTTTATGAATATTTTCTTTTCTTTTTTAAAAATAATTTTTTATTAATTAGTTTTTCTTTTTCTTTCTTGTTCCTTTTTTTTTCTTCTGGTCTTCTTTTCCTCTACGCCTCCTCCTCACCCAAAGCTTCTTCCTTATTTTGCACCATCTTCACGGAACCAAAACCAACACCACGGCGAGCCCTCATCGGCGTTTAGGGGGCTGCCAAGCCAGCATCCAGCTCCGGTCGTTCGGTTTGACCGACGCTGGTCATTGCTGGTCACTAATTGGCTGGCGATTTCTTGTATCGTCGGATCTACTCTGGTGAGGAGCAAGCCCGCAATGGCCGACTCGACCGACATGAGATACGCCACCAAAAATCCAGAAAAACACCAATGGCAATGTCGGGACAATAGGTCACATAGATATCAAAGATCAGGGCTTTGGTTTGGAGACTTGAGTTTGGCACTCCTATGGAGCAATTCATCGAACAGTTGGTGTACACTAGATAAACAAGGGACTTCCGACTCGTTCGCGACTCAAGCATACTATAACACAAGAAAAGCACACCAGAACGCATGGAGACGTTAATGGGGGACCGGCGGGGCCAGAGTTCGCGTGAACCGCACAGCCGCGAACTTCGGCCCGGCATGCCCGAAGCAGAGCACGCACAAAGAGACTTACCTAGTTCGGCGCGATGGTGTCAATCGGAAGAGGTTGTCCACGGGGCTCAGGTGCAGCTAAACCGTTGGCTAAAGCTCTCCCCTCGCCCGGACTCTTTCCCTCTTGGTTTCAAGCCCTCTTGGTCTCTTCGCCCTATTCTGTCCAGGCCTGAGGAAGAAGAAGACCAGGCCCTTTTTCCGAGCTCACCCTCGCCCTCAAGGTCGCTCACTTCCTCTGGAACCCTCTCTCTCCAGCTCACTCTCTCTCTGGCTCGCTTTCTCTCGACCTCTCTCTCCCAGATTTTGCTCTCTAGAACCCAAGCCTCCCTCTATGTCTCTCCAAGCTCTCCAAGCTCTACAAGCGAGCCCTCCCCTCACCTTTTAAGCCGTTCGGCGGGCATGGCCTCTTGCAACGCCAGCTGTTGTTGTCGGTCTGCCCCGACCACTAACTTCCATTTGACGCTTGCCCTAGTTCCTCTGCCACTGTTCGGGAGCATGTCCTCTGTCCTTGCTTCCCTGTTTGCCGTCGAGGCTACAGACAAAGTAGAGAGGAGGATAGGAGAAGAGGAGAGGGCTGGGCCTGGAATAAAGACAAAGAAGAAGTGGGCTGGGTCGGCTTAAACGGAGAAAAATAAGAGGGAAAGGAAGGAGGGGCCGGGCTAAGGCTGGCCCTAGCCCAGCCCGGCTCCATTTTATTGATTAAAAATAATTTTTAAATTTTTTTAATACTAGTAATGCAAATATTCCTAATGTCTATATGCAATGTAATTTAATAAAAACTCAATGCATTTTAATGAAAATTCTCTACTTTACTTTTTTTAGAGACTAATATCTAATTTTCTATGCGGTTAAGTCCTAAATAAAAATGGCAAAGTTACTATGAATTGTTGACCTCTAATTTGTGAGCCATAACGCTTTATTTATAATGCGAACCTAGGTTAACTTTAATATCATGGGCTTAACTTAAGCCTTCTCTAATGTGATGGGCTCTAATAACTTAAGGCTTGCCAATAATTAAATTCTCAATGGGCTGATTTAAGTTCATATTAGGCCAATTAAAGCCCTTAAAGCCTATGAATTTTGGCCACTAACTCCCCTAGACTTAGCTGAATTTTCCCTCATTTCAAAAGTTATGATATTTAAGTGGTCGAAAAAAATTATCAACTTAAGTGAGTACCGTACGAAAATTATAACAATTGTAATGGCCTTTTTCCAAGTTTATTATTTTAGTGGTCAACGTGCAATAAACTCAAGCATCATCGTGGAGTATACACCAATGGGCAAAAGAGTAGGAGAAAGAGCGGACAAATGTCTTATCATGAGCACAAAATGTTGTGCCACGAGACAGTTTTTATGACTTCTTTTAGCGGATGAACAGTAATTATTAGGTGAGAAAAACAAACATAAATTAGAGGATAGAACTAATGTCGTATACAAGCCTAGTATTCTAGAAGTACTTGGACATCTCTGTACAACTTATAATTGTTGACTAATCTGAAGAACATTGAACTTGGAGACGTATTAGTAGAGAGAAACAAAGGTAGAGACCATGGCTGCTTTCGAGAGAATTGTGGCTACCGGTGTTGGGCTAATATTGTACATGCCATATTGGGAGAGCCACGCCTTAAAAACAAAGTGAAGCTGATGATTGCTATTACTACGTACGCCGACTTCTCCCAGCCTGAATATTGGTAAAGGTAGATTCTGGATAATTATGACTGTTATGGCCACGCGGCTTGCTATGGAGAGCATCCAGATTACGACGTACTACCTGCTTGGAACATAAGCTGCCTTCGGATGCTACGAAATTGGGGCCTAAAGTCAACTTAAAGATTGCAAAATGAGAAATGAGACATACTCATGTCGTGGAAATTATTAAGTTTGGTTTTGATGATGGCCATTACAACATGGATCTACATTATAAGTTTATTTCCTTTCACAAGCAAACATTGTGAGAGGAAGTAGTTTGGCTATAATGTTTATTTCCAAAATGCCCCTTGCTCTTTTCATCCTCCCACATTGTCATTCTTAGATAAGATTGTTAAAATATTTTAATGTTAAATCACGTATATATCTATCAATTTACGCATTTAGAGCAGTTATCAAAAGTCTACAAAAATTTCACATGGTATTGGAGATCCTGAGTTCAAATCTTTCAAGCTCTTATTTGCCTTTCCGATTTGCAATTTCCACGTCTTAGGCTTAAGCCAAAGTCCAACTTAAATATTAAATCACGTATTCCTCTATCAGCATACACTCAATATCTTGGGTCTCAAAAATTCTCACGACTATTAATTGAAAATTAAAATTAGGAGTCAACCCAACTTAGAATTGCTTTCTCCTTTAGTACAAAGCCAAACAGAAACCACCACATTTCTACCTGTATATTATTGCACAAGCGCACCAAGCGCACTTATCAAACAGTACATGTAAAACCAAATAGTTCTTCCGTACACAGCATACACATAATATCCTCGAGAAGCAAATGAAATCAGGTTCACGTGCTTCATCGAGGGTCGACTTCAGTAATTGACACTTCGTTGACTGACGAAGGCTCGCACCCGCTCGTATATTGATCATGTTCCTTGTCATTCTCTATGATGGTATTCGGCAGTCCTGTCCGGCTTCGAGGGAAAAAGGCCGGTTCTCGTGGCAATGGCAGAGTAAGAGTTTGGCTGCTCAGTGCGAGAACTATGTTCGCCATGGTCGGTCTATTAACCGGATCTTCCTGAACACATAGTAAGCTGATCTGTATGCATCTGAGAACTTGGCTTCTTGAATAAGATTCTCCCAATGCCGTGTCCAATATTTCCAAAGGCATATCGTCTCTCCATTGTTTCCAAGCCTAGAGCAGCTCAATTGAACACAAGTGAACCGTGGAACAATATTGTCGATTGAAACCCACAAAGAACATATAAATCATATAAAAAACTTACATAGCTTGCGAGATCTTCTCCTCCATCAGATTGGCAGAAGTAATCATTCCTCTTGCCGCAAATGATCTCAAGGAGGAGAACGCCGAAGCTGTAAACATCGGACTTTTGAGAGAACCGCCCGTGCATCGCATATTCAGGGGACATGTAACCACTGAAAACAGCCACCAGAAACATACGTGTTGGGATGCTTCGCATCTATCCAAATCCCCTTATCAATTCTTAGCCAGAAGCTGTCTAATATTAAATTTTGAAAAATGCGAAACTTACTAGGTTCCTACGATTCTTTTGGTGCTTGCTTTAGTTTGATTGACTTCGAAAATCCTCGCCATGCCAAAATCCGAAATCTTTGGGTTCATATCATTGTCCAACAAGACGTTGCTAGCTTTTAAATCACGGTGAATGACTCGAAGCCGAGAATCCTCATGAAGATAGAGCATCCCTCGAGCAGTGCCTAATATAATCCTATAATGTCTTGACCAGTCCAATTGTTTGCTTTTCTCGGAGTCTACATAGTGATATAAGTATTTGAATGAGAGATAATATTATCTAGGAAGCCTAGGAGTTAGATTCAAAATGTTATATTTGATCTAGTGAACAAGATATGATAATTTGCTCATTTTTCTAAATTGTACATTAACCTACAAGATGAATATAAAGCCGGTGAAGTGGAACTAACCGAACAAGAAGTAGTCGAGACTTTTGTTGGGCACAAACTCGTACACGAGTAGCTTTTCCTCTCCTTCCAAGAAAAATCCGAGCAATCTCACTAGATTCCGGTGTTGAAGCTTCGCCACCAACAAAATCTCGCTCATAAACTCTTGGACACCTTGCCTTGAGCTTTGGGATAGCCTCTTCACAGCTATTTCTTGTCCATTGGGAAGCCTACCCTAAAATAATATGTGAAAGCTAACAAGACCTCACAAACTCTTCATTCTTATCCTTAAACTATATTATGAATCAACGTGGACCCCAAAAATTTAGGTGCTCTTCTATGTCGTTATGCTATCATAACCTCCACACCATTAGTGCCGTGGATACCTTTTATGATAATAAATAGATGATTATGAGATTTAGTGGGACCACTATTAACTGTTCTTAAAGCTTAAGCTATTAGATAAATGCATGATTTGATATTTAATTATTCTATAACCCCTCATGCTTAGTCTAGTCATTTTGCCTAATATTAAGCATCAAAATTTAAGTAGGGAGGCAAATGGGAGCTAAAAAGATTTGAATTTAGAACCTCTAACTCTAATAGTATGTGAGATTTGGTGGGACCACTGTAAACTATTTTAAAAACTTAAACTATTAGATGAAGGCATGGTTTAATATTTAATTATTCTATTAATGTTGATCACAAATCATTCTTATAGCTAGAGAGACAAAATAGTCTAATTTCATGTATTGCTTTTAATTCGGCTTGCATGTAAGAAATGTGTTGAAATTTTGTCCCACTTCCCTTGACAAATGAACTCCCTCCACCTAATAATTTAAGCTTTTGGGATATCACCCACTTAACATCCATTTCAATTTAGGTGAGCTGTAAGTATTTATAATATTTGTAATCACTTAAGTACCTTGTAAACCTCCCCGAATCCACCTTCACCAAGCTTGTTTTCCTGAGAAAAATCATTTGTGGCTGCACACAAATTATCCCAATCGAATTGCAAGGACTTTAAGGGTGTGATCTCGCTTACACCTGTATGAGTGAACAACAAAATCGTTCAGACTTATACATGTTTTAATGTCTTACGATCATAGCTTCAAAATCTTTTTGTTTCTCATTGAAAGTTTCAATCTTTTGCTATTTTGTTTCCGTAAATTGACTATCAGTACCCCTTTCTTCTTGTACCGCTTCATGTTTCTTCTCTGCTCGCCCCCTCCAAAGGTAACAACAACCGATGAAGAGAAGCATTACAAAAATGGTGACTGAAGCGATAATTGCAGCCAAGGTACCTGATCAGATGATTCTTTTTCTCAGCATGTATCTAAAACCATCAATTAAATTGTAATCCTGAAAGAGTGAATGCCATAATACCTAATAAGGAAAGCTACGATCTTCGAAACTTTGATTAGACATAAAATAGTGTATGGAAAACTTCAGACTTACTCCAGATGGCTTGGTAACAAGTGCCTTGAAGGCATTTTCTAACAATATCCATTAGCCAAACCAAAAAAAATAAATAAAAAAATCCATTAGTTATTGCTCTACTCGAATAAATTGATGAAGATTTACATATGTCCACACACTTAAGGCCTTGGGTGAGGCGGACCTTGCCCAAATTAGACTATGCCCTCGCCTATGATCGGTGAGGGTCAGTTAGTGACCCTTGCAAGCCCTAAGTTGAGGGAAAAAACCTAAAGAAAAATTAAAAAATTAAAAATATTATTTAAAAAGTCTAAGGTGACAAATACTGTCATGTCAATGCTTGGCCGGCTAAATTGGGTGAACAGACTGAACTGGCATAAATGCAAAAGTTTTATTTTTGAGTTGATGGAGAAAAAAAGTTTAAGACCAAATTGGCAATTTAGAACTTTTTAGTATTTGTGCTAATAAGATTCAAAGCTGCTCACAATTAAGAGGTTTTTTTTAGCGAAACTAACTCAAAGTTAGTAGGTATTCCGATTTTAAGAATTTAAGTTAAAAATGCTAGCACTCTAGATTTTTTACAAAAAACAATCAATATACCAAATGATAATGCATTTTCACGAGCTTAAACGCAACGTACCTTTGGCAATATTTCCACCATGAGCCCGCGGGGCAGCTGAAGGTGGCGGAGAAGACGATGACGGACTGGGGCTTGACTCCCAAAATTTCCACAAATCCCATCGGAAAATACAGCTCGGTTTATAAACAACGCCGCCTTTACTTCCGTGGCAACACTTCTCATAATCTCCAATAAGTTGGAACAAGCAACCCCCACAATCGGACGGCGACAAGTCGGGACTACACTGAAACAATGAGTAGATCGTGTTGTTGTCCGGCAAGTTGACCTGCCCCTTCGCGAATTTGAGCTTCGAAGAGCCCTCTCCGGCTTCACTCGCTAGCCTTCGCGTCAAGTTCCTCCATATCGCATCGAACTGGTCTTGGTTCATGGTGATGTTGGCGTCGTTTTTGACCCGAAGGGTAGTGATGGTTTTAATTGGTGATGGGCTTAAGGCCCGTCCGCCCATGCTGGGCTCAAAAGGCTCGGCCCACGGGAATAGGGCCCGTGGATGGGGGAAGGTATAAAAGGGGAGGAGAGAGAGAGAGATGGCACCAGTTGAAAATAACGTACGTACGCTTTCTCCTATGCGCTCTCTCTCTCTCCAAAAAGAAAAGGAAACAGTAACGCACAAGGCGAATTTTCTCCTTTCTTCCAAGTGAATTGTCGTCGTCGGATCGAACATGGCCAGTTTCTCTTCCTCTATCGACGTCGGTGCTTAATCTGTGGCTAACAAGGTACGCTCGAATCCGTGGTGTGCTTTACGATCGGTGATATGTGTTTTCCCGGGTTTCGTCTTCCGCATTGATTTAGGGGTTCGATTCGGTGTCGAATCCGGTTTTCGGGGATCCACTATTCCCAACATTGGTATTAGAGCCCTAGTTCACGTTTTTCCCGATCAATTTGACGATTTTTGATTGATTTTTCGCAAAAGAACTTCGGCCGTACGGATCGGGGCAAAAATCCAGACACCCGAGCGCTATTCGGCCATTTTTCCGAGTTTTCGTAAGTCGAAATCAAATTGTGATGACATAGGAAGAAAGGCGACGTCGAGACGAGTCTGGCGATACGTCGAGCGCCGCCGGGCGACGCCGCACGCACCCACACGAGCAGCCGGAAGGCGCTGTGTGTGGGCGCGACGCGCCCGAAAGCACTGGATCGCTAAGTGCGTGCGGCACACGCGCCGGTCGGCGAACCGGCGCGTGCACGCCGCCGGCGGGCGAACTGGCACGTGCCGGTCCGCGGACCGACGCATGCTGACGTCACGCGATGATGTCATCGTGACGTAATCCAACGGTCGGTAACCGCTCGGATGACGTCACCGATGACGTCATCACCGATGACGTTTCGCCGGGTGGTCACCGGCCGGCGACCCGATCGGCGATCCGACTCTA
Organism: Eucalyptus caleyi; assembly: GCA_014182885.2. Lineage (NCBI taxonomy): Eukaryota > Viridiplantae > Streptophyta > Magnoliopsida > Myrtales > Myrtaceae > Eucalyptus > Eucalyptus caleyi. Next base: position 54,676,285 of record CM024470.2, read on the forward strand.
CCCGAACCGCGACTCTGGCACGCGTGCGGCACGTGCCCATGACGTCTGCGTGACGTCATCCCGCACACGCGCGTGGCACGTGCGTCGGTTCGCCCGAGCCGACTCGACCGGCCCGACCGGTTCGACCGGTCCGACCGGTTTGTCCGGTCTGACGTCCGACGACCGTTGACCGTTGACCGTTGACTGACGACCGTTGATCGTTGACCACCGTTGACCGACGACCGTTGACCGTTGACAGAGAGAAAAAAAAAAGAAAAAAAGAAGAAGGGAAAAGCATGTGTTTCTTTTTCAATTAAGTATATGTGGATTATAATGTGATCCCTTATTTGTTCTGCATTTGTTGCAGGAACTATGCCTCTCCTAAGGTTGCGCACACCTATTCGCGCAGTTACCGATGAACAAAAAGATAGGCTATCTAAGTTGATAGTTGAGCTGACTAATCATCGATGGGAGAGAGGTGACTTAATTGATCACGTCCTTGAAGTCAACGGGAAAATTCAACAGGTCATGTGGAACGGTCGTCCTATGTTACAGTCAGAGATGGTGCGATTTTTCATAAACACTCTTCCACCTGAATGGCAAGATGTGTTGAATTGCATATGGGATGTCAACGGAGCTGCTTCCTATAAGAAAATTGTGATGGATTTTGTAAATGAATATTACTGCATTGTTTCAAGGGAAAAAATCAAGAAATTGAACAAAAGAGGATCTTTCCCAGTTCGTGTGCTGACTTTGTGTTAGTTGTATTGGCTGATATATATTAAGTGTGCTTTGTGGACAACTTAATGTAATGTTTACTACCTGATTGTTGTCGATGTAGCAACTTATATGTTATTGGTAATAGTTGAAAGCATTATTGTTTTATTGTATGTCAATTATCTGTTGCTTTTTGTTAATGCTGGTTGCTGTGGGTAATTAGCTGTGGGTAGTTTTAGAAGTTTTTGTAGCTTCATAGAATTGATTTTGCATATGACAATCATATTAATGATAGTTTTAAGTTAGGATTTTTGGAGGATGATTGGAAACGTAGTGACCTTTTGATTCTGAAGCATTACTTGAAATTATTCATTAATATGATGGGTCTATGTAAATAGGGATGCATAAATGATAGGCATTAATAATTCGTGCATATTTGTCTGATTTGTTCAGATCAATGGCTTCAGCCACAAAGAACATAGTTGCCGAGCTGAATAAAGGTGAAAAGCTCAATGGAGACAACTATGAAATTTGGTAAATGAAAATCCAGTATGTGCTGGAAGAGCAAGAAGCACTTGAGGCTCTTATCCTGACCATGGTAGAACCTGAAGAGGGAACCACTGCACAGCACAAAAGAGACAAAGAAGGTTTTTCTGCGTGGAAAAGAATGAACTCTCTAGCTCGCATCACGTTGCTGAGCAGCATAGAAAATGACGTCATGCGAGAGTTTTGGCGTTTTGACAATGTCAAGGAAATGTGGGAGGCATTGGCAGCTAGATTTGGTCATACTTCGGTGATTAGACTGAGGCAGCTCACTATCAGATTTGACTCTTATAAGAAGCCTCATGGTCAGACCATGAAGCAACATCTTAGAAAGATGTCAAACATGATAACTGAGCTGAAAGATGCTGGCCATGTCCTCACAGATGAGCAGCAAGTGCAAGCAGTGATTTGTTCCTTGCCTCAGAGTTGGGAGCATATGAAGGTGCACCTGACTCATAATGAAAATATCAAAACCTTTGAGAATGGAATGCGTCATCTTGAGCTGGAAGAGAACCGCCTGTTGGCGGCTAAGCCGGATGCTGAACTCTATCATGCTAGTTCTAGCTCACATGGAGCTTCGAGCTCCAAACACAAACGCCCTAACTGGTTTGATAAAGGGTAAGGCAAGGAAGAAGCAGGTCCTTCAGGGAAGAAACCCAAATTTAACCAACATGGAAGAGGGAAGCGTCCTCGCATGAAAAAGCTTGCAAGGGTGAAATGCTACAACTGTGACAAGAAGGGTCACTATGCTCGCAACTGTCGTGAGCCAAAGAAGGTATGCACCCCTTGTACTTTTCAGAACTTTGCTTATGTGTCGAGTTTTGTGTTCTTAACTGAGTCTAATCCTTTGTGGACTGTGGATTCAGGAGCGACGGACCACGTAGCGAAGGATAGAGGATCCTTCGTGGAATTCCGACGAGTACCAACTGGAACTAAGTGGATCTATGTGGGAAACAACTCCAGAGCTGAAGTGAAAGGAATTGGCACATGCCAACTGAATATGCGTGGTAGACGCACTTTGTTCCTTCATGATGTATTGTATGCTCCGGAGATTCGTCGGAATTTAGTGTCTGTATTAGTGTTGGTTAAATTAGGTTTTAATATGAACTTCTATAGTAGAGGTGTGAATTTGTTTTTGATACAAATTACTATGGTTGTGGTTATTTTCTGGATGGTTTTATTGTATTAGATATTGATTATGTTAATGCTAATGTTTGTTATTCCCTTCTCACGTCTCGTAATAAATATGATAATGATGTGAATGTGTGGCATGCTAGACTTGGTCACATTGGCCAACATCGCATGAATAGACTAGCCAAAAAGGGCTTGTTGGGCAATATTGAAAAAGTCGATTTGTCCATATGTAAGCATTGCTTAGAAGGGAAAACGACAAGGAAACCATTTGGAAAAGGAAAAAGAGCTGAATTTCCTCTGCATTTAATCCATTCTGATGTCTGTGGTCCAATGAATGTGAAAGGAAGGCATGTGGCTGTTTATTTCATCACTTTTATTGATGATTATACTCGATTCGGATATGTCTATTTGATTTCTCATAAATCTGAAGCAATAAGTTGTTTTAAAAGGTTTATGAACCTGGTAGAGAATCAATTAGACAAGAAAATAAAAGCATTGAGATCCGATCGAGGTCGAGAATATTTATCTGATGAGTTCAGAAAATTATGTGATGAAAAAGGAATAGAAAGACAGTTGTCTATTCCGTATACTCCTCAACAAAATGGTGTTGCGGAAAGAAGAAACAGAACCCTACTGGAAATGGTTAGGTCTATGATGGCACATGCTAACTTATCAATTACCTTTTGGAGTGATGCATTGTTAACTGCTGCCTATATACTTAATCGGGTGCCTTCCAAATCAGTTACTTCCACTCCATATGAGTTATGGACAAGTAGAAACCGGACTTAAATTTTCTTAAGCCATGGGGTTGTGCTACCTATACACATGAGTCCTCTCACAAGTTTGGGAAATTGGGTCCCAGAGGAAAGAAGAGTATTTTCATAAGATACTCGGAACACTCGAAAGGGTATGTGTTCATTGGTGAGCAGGAAAGTGGGAGTATAACTGAATTTGAATCACGAGATGTCACATTCTTAGAAGATGAGTTTCCTAAGAAGGGCGAAATAGGGGAAGATCACTCCCTATTTGAGACCTTGGATCAAGATAATGATATTAGTGGAGTTCATCCAAATGAGAGCATAATAGGGAATGATGTGCAAAGTGTACAATCTCCCATACGGCGAACAAGTCGCCAAAGTATTCCCCGTCGACGTTTTGACATTGAAGGGGAAACTTTTATGGTTACTCCACAAGATGAGGATGAGCCAAGAAATATCAATGAGGCTCTGAATTGCCCTAGTAAGGAAAAATGGATTCATGCAATGGAAGAGGAAATGGAGTCAATGAAATCAAACCAAGTCTGGGAACTGGTTGATCTTCCAAAAGGACGCAGAGCTATTGGGAACAAGTAGGTTCTCAAAATAAAACGAAAGGCTGATGGCTCGATAGAAAGGCATAAGGCTCGCCTTGTGGTGAAGGGGTATAATCAACAAGAAGGAATTGATTATGAAGATACGTTTTCTCCTGTAGTAAGATTTACCTCGATTTGCATTATTCTTGCAATAGTGGCAAGTCTGGATCTTGAGTTACATCAGATGGATGTAAATACTGCTTTCCTCAATGGAGAATTAGAGGAAGAAATATATATGGAACAACCTGCTGGTTTCATAGTGAAAGGCCAAGAAGAAAAAGTATGTCGACTTTTGAGGTCGATATATGGTCTTAAGCAGTCATCAAGACAATGGTATATACGTTTTCATAATATGCCATAATGGCATATGATTTTAAAATGATTGATGAGGATCATTGTGTATATATCAAAAGATCCAAGGATCAATTTGTGATCATATCATTGTATGTTGATGATATACTAATTGCCGGAAGCAATATGGAGTTGGTTAATACTGTCAAGAGATGGTTGTCTTCTAACTTTGAGATGAAGGATATGGGTGAGGCTGCATACATTCTTGGAGTTAAGATTTCGAGAGATCGTTCGAAGAGATCGTTGTCTTTTTCGCAAGAAACCTATATAAATAAGGTTCTTGAACGATTTCGTATGCAAGACTGTAAACCCATAGACACTCCTATTGCAAAAGGTGAAGGATTGAGCCACAGACTGTGTCTAGGGACTCCACAAGAGAAGGAACAAATGAAACATGTTTCTTATGCTAGTGCTGTTGGGAGCTTGATGTACGCTATGATGTGTACAAGACCCGACATATGTTTTGCAGTTGGAATGGTGAGTAGATACCAATCCAATCCAGTCCAAAGACATTGGAAAGCCGTCAAGAGAATACCGAGGTATCCGATGGGAACTGCTGATTACAAGTTGAATTACCAAGGAAAGGATCTGCGACTTGAAGGCTATTCAGATGCTGATTGGGGAGGAGATTTAGATGAAAGAAAATCTACCTATGGATTTGCTTTCTTACTGAACAATGGCGCCATATCATGGAGCAGTAATAAGCAAACGTGCATAGCCTTGTCCACGATGGAAGCTGAGTTCGTGGCATTATCAGCAGCGGTACAAGAAGGAGTTTGGCTTAAGAGATTTTTGGATCATTTAGGTGTTAATGAGAAAGCTGCAAATCCATTGTTGGTTAACTGTGATAGCCAAGCAGCTATAGCGTACACCAAAGATCCAAAGTATCATGGCAAGACCAAACATATAGATACCAAGTATAACTTTGTGAAAGATATGGTTGCACGAAAGGATGTGAACTTACAGTACATATCTACGCATAGAATGGTAGCAGATTCTATGACAAAGCCAATACCTAGAGATGTGTTTTGTGGTCATGTAAAATCTCTAGGATTGCGTAGAGTCTGATGTACTGGATATTATAATTTCCCTGAGTTGTTCACATCAATGAACTTGTGTTGTTTCATTATTAATGCCTATGAATCTTTGTATGATCTTTATGCATCTTAATGCTCAGTGCATTATTTTAAGTTGAGAAGTATGTCGGACAGATATAAGATTAGCCCACTCACACGGGTAATCGCCTCTGTTTACTGTGTGATAAATAGAGATGAGACTGTTTTTAAGCTTATTATCTATGTGATAATCGAGAGCTCAAGCTTAAAATACGTATGTCGCCTTAACTGAGTGTTAAGATGAGGACATAATACTTACTATGTCCGAAAGTAAAATACCCCACATATTTTACTTTATCTGTCTAAGATGCCAGATGTGAGTTCTGATGAATTTTGTAAAAAGAGTAGATACGTGAACTCAAGTTAGACATTGGGTGTGTCTGAACTATCATCTGTACGGTATTGAAAAGTGTAGACATACGCTCCATGGGAAAGGAGTTAATACCGTAATACGTATTTCATACTACGTATGCACGAGATGACCAATAAGAGTGGCAAAAAGTTTGATCTCAACTTTTATGACGTGTGAGACTCTTGAGGAAAAGAGTTCCTCAATTTTTAGTCCCCTCAGGACTCTTACTTATTCTCAAGATTTCTATTTAGTGTTTGCTATCTTAGGGTGTTGCCAATGGTCATGAGATGATTCGATCTAATGGGGCATTTCTAGAAAAGCAAGCTGGACTGAAATTGAGAGTTTGAAGGAAAGAGGAAGATCGATTTTGAAGAATCACACTGTGGTTTTGTATTCACTGGTCGACCAATTATGACTGTCTTGTGATAATTATAATTGTGAATACAATATATATATATATATATATATCATTGTTTAAAAGAGATCAATGGAGATATAAATGTGATCGATTGATCTAGGATACTGCATACTGAATCTACTCGGAGTGAGACGCCCATTATGAGCTGCTATATATTCCTAACAGATGTATAGCAACGAGCTTTCAAAGTATGCTGGTCGCACGGATTATTCATCGGTATGAATGTTGAAGAGAGGTAAAGAGAATCCTGTTCGGCCCACCATGTGCGAGTGGGAGATGATGGTTTTAATTGGTGATGGGCTTAAGGCCCGTCCGCCCATGCTGGGCTCAAAAGGCCCGGCCCACGGGAATAGGGCCCGTGGATGGGGGAAGGTATAAAAGGGGAGGAGAGAGAGAGAGATGGCTCAAGTTGGAAATAACGTACGCACGCTTTCTCCTATGCGCTCTCTCTCTCTCCAAAAAGAAAAGGAAACAGTAATGCACAAGGCGAATTTTCTCCTTTCTTCCAAGCGAATTGTCGTTGTCGGATCGAACAGGGCCAGTTTCTCTTCCTCTATCGGCGTCGGTGCTTAATCTGTGGCTAACAAGGTACGCTCGAATCCGTGGTGTGCTTTACGATCGGTGATACGTGTTTTCCCGGGCTTCGTCTTCCGCATTGATTTAGGGGTTCGATTCGGTGTCGAATCCGGTTTTCGGGGATCCGCTATTCCCAACAGGTAGGTTGCGTTTGCAGTATGTCCGAGTATCGGATAAAGCATGGCGTGTCTCCAGTTCCCCAGGAGAAAGCCGCCTTCTGGTTAGGGCATTTCACGACCAAATCTTCGACTGCGGACCTCACATAGATTGAACAGGTATCTGCCGACGTATCGCCTCGGCAGTAAGTGATGGCATAGACAGTGTTTGGATCCTCGCCCTCGCTCGTGGCATAGAACCCATCATGTGCGGCCACGTTGGAGGAGAGAGAGCTTAGAACGGCCTCACGGTTCGTTGCGTAGGTGCTGCTCGACGTGAAGTTTCCGGTGGTGTTGAAGCAGAATTGTGCCTGGGTTGAGTAGGTTTGGATCAGAACAGCCAGCGAAATAAGGAAATAGAGAGTGGATGATGAGCGAGTCATGGTATGGTTTGGTGTTGGTGTTGGTGTTGTAGGTGCTTCGAATGGCTTTGCTTGATGCAGAGCCGTAGAATTTTAGGCTATATATCACAGAGGTTGTGGGTCGTCTTTACGAAATGGAATTCGCTTGCAGCGGATAAGGTGAAGTGAAAAATACATGGGCGAGAGAGAAGTTTTACATGTGTGGACTAGTCAAAACTGTCGACTAGTGGGGATGATCAATTCCTAATCCGATCCGATTTCAAAGTAGAACCGGGAATCGAACTGTATTAAGAGATTTGTTTAACCCATGAGGGTCAAATAAGCTCGGTTTATTAATCGATCGTCTGTTTTATACAGCTCGTCGCTCTCCTCGACTCGACTCCTACCACACTGAGCTCGTCGAGAAGGCCCTCCTCCTTCAGACCTTGGAGGATGCTGCCGTCCGCCATAGAGAGAGGGAAAGAGGCGTTAGAGCCGAGGGGGGAAGATCAAGCATGAGGGGCTGCTGTTCTCTGAATATTTTTAAGAAATAAATTAAAAAAAAAAGTCAGTCCGGTCCAGGAAGTTCTACCCTTGGCTTGGAAATTAGATTGAAAATGATCTGTTCCATTTTTATGGAATCGCCCAGAATCAGCCATCGCTCCAGTTTGGATAGTCCTTGTTGCTCACCCCTATTAATTAGAGGCTGATTTATTAAGATATTTGTTTTATTATGAGTGATCTTTTATATTAAAAAATCAATAATAGAACAATAGATTATTTAATAAATTTATTGTACAAGCTAATCGTGATTAATATAATATTTTCCTAAAATAAAATCCCGTGATGTTGGCTTGGCGATGTAGAATTTTACTGGTGCGGAGGAATTGGACTTGTAGAACAAATTGGACTTTCCATGTCATGTAAAAGGAGTGGCGCAGAGTTGAGTTGGGATAAGACAATTTGTCCTGTTGATGTGATTGCGCTCTTGTAACATAAAATTTAAAAATCGTCCTAAAATATCTTGGGGAGACTTCTAGGTAGTGGAGTTGGACCAGGTACCTTATTTGCCAAATCAATTATTAGAAGATGGAATTCCATTTATTATCTTCGGTTGAAAAAATGTCAATTAATGTTAATTTTCTAATTGATTGCGTATATTTTTGTTTAATAATTAAGGAGTAAGCACATATGTGAATTTGGCCCATGACACGGATTCAAAAATTCTATAAAATAATTAGAGTATGAAAATTCTTGGTTTGATCATGCTAGAGTCAGTTTCTTACAAAGAGAGAGAGAGAGAGAGTAAGGAAACCATCATCCTAAGTAATTGGTGGATTTTTAAAAGATTTTATTTTATTAACTCTAACCCTTACTAGCTCAAGTATAAACTCAGAGTCATAGAGCTTTCCTTCTCGCCCACGTACTTAGTTAGATGATGGCGTATGTTATATAAATTCTTCTTTACAATGTTGATTTTGAGTTAAATATGATCCGGACAAAAATGTATTTTCATGGCCGGTTGCTGCTCTGAGGAAAGATCGATGTGAAAGTGTTTTTGAATTTTTGAAGATGAACATCAAAATTTTTATTTTGACCTTACACATTATATAGTATGCGCAAATAAAGATGAAGTCCTTTTATGTAAAATGAAAATAAAAAGACAATATTTTCCTCTAACACTAGTAAGACTTCTTCAGCCACATGTCTAATTGGTAGGTTATAAATTATGAGAGTTACTCATAAATATTTAATCAAAATTTAATTTATGTGATGTCCACACTTATAAACTCATTAATTTAAGATATGGTCAAAAGTTGGTGGGAGTTTCTTCTAACATGGCCAAAAGAAAAATGTTGACATCAAATTCCGCACATATAAATTTCTTCTCAAATTGTAAGTGACAGTGATTTCATAAAGGAAAATCGAGGTGACGTCACATACTCGAATATGTTCACAATCATAGTCAAACTCGTGAAAATGGGTCCCACAAATTGATGTATATCTACCATTTTGACTAGTGCGAACGGTCAGTTCTCAATTACCTTCTTTGTAGGGGTCAAGAAAAAAATTAAAGGAGTAATTCAACTGTGGAAGAGAAATCAATCGAGCCCACTGATTTCGTTCAGCCCCAAAATTAGGAAAAGGTAAAGAATTGGTGGGCAACTTCAGTCAATTCTCGTAGGGCCCCCAACCCTTTCCATGATTCACATCTTTTTGTACCTTCTGTAAGAGTTTTTTTGATGTGGACTAAATTAATTGATATTGTAATTTATTGTTTTTACGGTTACCGTAAAACGGGGTTGGTATAAGGTGAGGTAGAAGGTTTCTTAATTAGTCTAATATGGGCTGGCTAGTGTGGGCCGAGTTGAGCCTGGCCTGTAATGAGGGGGACTGGCTGGAAACTTTATAAATAGTGCTCAAGTCTCTAATCTAACCTTAATTCTCACCTGTATCCTCACCTAAGGGGCGTTTACTTAACGCTACACGTAAGGGGGCCGCCTCATTGAGCCAGTGATACGGAGGGCAATAGAGGAGAATGACTTGATTCGTGGATCCCCTTAATATGTGGGTAATCCCTTTTCTACTTCCGCTTTATGAATGATGGATCTTAAAACAGGTGCGCTAATCTTTCTACTCAATTACGCATGTTCTTATTCTAGTTATGGAGATCTTGGGATGGCGCAATTTGCATACTACATGTGGTATTAGAGTAATCATAACCCTAGAACTTGAACGCAATTGATTTTACCATAATTTGTACGGATTAGCCCTAATTAGTTCGGATCTTGCCATAATTTGTGATTTTCGAGACTTTTTGTTCAATAAAAATTAAATTAAATCACAAATTTGGATTTGGGGAGTCGAGACGAGCAAGAGGGTCGGCAGCGCTTTGCCGAGGGATGCCGCACGCACCCCCACGCGCTGCCTGGGCGTCGAACGCGCGCTGCGCGTGAGCTCCACGCGCCGCGCACTCAGGTGGCGCGTGTGGGCGCGTGGAGCCTCCGTTCGGCGTGTGGCTGGCGGCGTTGGACTCGTATGGTGATTTCCTATCTCGTGGTATATTTATTTTATATGTTTGATGGTTTTATTGATGTGAAGTTACATATAAAACCCTAAATACATGTATTTTAAATGAAATTTTTGCGTATTTTTTCTTGTATTTTTCTATGATTTTGGAAATACAAGTGTTGGGTTATAGGTATATTATCACATATAATTATTATGAGATAGTAATTGAATATATCTTGAGATAATGAGAAACAGTAAAAGTCATAAAATTTTTATTGCTCATGCATACTCTATTACATGTTAGTAACCTTTGAATGATGGACGTTTTAAGAATCTGTGACCAAACTAATTGTAATAATTAACACATATGCTGAGTGTAGGTAATGCATGTTAGTAAAGTTATTGCATATTGTACCTAAACTTATATGATCACTGGTTAATGTCTATCGAGTTAAATATTTTTACGGTAAGGGAGTATGGCAATATTTATGCAGAGCAATAGTATCTACTGTTGAATTTTTAGATATTTGGTTATCTAGTTTGATTCAATTAATAGGCCACTAGTTGATTACAATAATAATTTGTTACTTAAAAAATTAGCTAATAAATCAGTAGTTGGCCTTGGAGTCATGTTTTGCTGTATGAAACTTATGAGCAATAGTTGATTAGTTATCAAGCTTGTCAATCTTGAGTACCCTGTATTGCTATTGATGTTAACTTGTGAGGGATCCTTTGGATCGGCATTTTTTTAATGTTGTTTTAGTAATCAATAATCGGGGTGCACAAGATGCTTACTTCTATGAGAATTTTCTTGTGTTACTGTGATCGGTGATCTCATTGGAATCTGTCTTTCAGGTTCGCTATACACACACACACACACACACACACACACACACATTTATATATATATGTATAAATAAAGATTTTATTAATGAATAAAGCAATATAATTAACATGATATGTGATTTTGGTGATATGCTGCCCCTATTACTAAAGTTAAAATCACATGTATATGGTGTATGTGGGGAGTAAAGTTTATATCCCTAGTATGAGAGAATTTCAATGATTCAATTGAGTAGTGACCGCCAAAGTGGCACGCTTGATTGGGTTTGAGAAATTTCGGTCTCGTATGATGATTGGAATGTCTCTTGATCTAATGCGTAGTCATACTCCTGAAGAAGGTGATTGTGTATTAGTTAATGGAGGGATACTAGTGTGGTGGAGGAGTGACTGATTCTAGTGATTCATATGCCCAAATGTGATGAATTCACGAAGAATTGGAATATATTTTCATAATCGCTATCATGTGGGGAGTGTACAATTGCATGTCATGTATTCTGCCCAAAGGTGATTATATGATTATGCGTGTAACTCTCTGGATGTATACTTGTACGTCAAGTTACACGGTGCTCACATGATGCTAATTATATACATTGCTTGTTTTTCAGTCACCTTTTTTGTAATTAATAACTCCAATATTATTGAGGTTTTTACTGCTTCAAATTTTAAGTTGTGGACATATGATTTGTTGCTTGAAAAAAGAGCAATTGAATTTGCTTACTGTCCATAAAGCGTTCCATTCTAGAACACTTAAAAAGAAGTTTGCTTGCGGATTGCACTGCTATAAGATTATGGAAGCTTTAGTTGCTTGAAATTATGTCTTGTCTGATATTGAAATTAGGATACATCTACAAAGATTGTGTTTAAATCCTAATGACATATACATTTCGTATATGGTTAAAAGGTTGTTTTCGAAAGTTTTCTATTTAAGGAAAATGACCGAGATAAAGAATAAAATAATTACAATTAGTCTTAAAAGGTTGTCAGGGTTAACAGTGGTCATGAGTATTTTGGCAAGTATGACAATGCTTGGTAGATTCTAGGGTGGTAATTTAATTACTATACCTGAAAATCCTGACAAAGAGATTTGGCCGAAAGGCATAAATGCACCATATTGAACATGGTGATGAGTATGATTAGTAAGACTAATTTATCTGGTTTTTTGTGGGCTGATATTATGAAAGCAACTTTTTTACAAACAAAATGTGTCTCTTATCAAAGTTATTTCATAAATTTCTTTTGAGTTCTAGATTTGACATAAATTACTTGAATCATATGAAATTTAGAGGTGTTATGCAAAAGCGAGGTTATCTAATCCAATATTAAGTGCGTTGGAATTCAGATCCACTCAGAATTATTTTGTATCTTATCTAGATTGTTAAAGGGGTATTGATTTTATGACCCTAAAGGAGGTATAAGAATTATGGAATCACATACTCTAAAGTTTCTAAAGATTGACATAATTGTAGAGGATAGCTGCTCTCAGACTATTAAAGATAATAGTATGATGGATGTTACTATGTTTTTGTCTTTACCTATACATATAATTATGGAATCTTTTGTACCATAGACTAAATTTGTTGAGGTTTAAGGTACTATTCTTGATATAGTTTATAATGAAATTTCTTTAACCTCTCAAATGCAGAATGAAGTGGTTGCAGCTTTATTAAAGAGATTTATTAGGGAAAGACGATAAGTTATACCATCATACTATATAGTCTATTTGTGAGAGCATGATTACAATATCCACTATATGGTTGTTTTAGCAACTTATATAAATGTCATTTCTTGTTCTCAATTAAGTATGTGATTAGATGCCATAAAATGTGGTATACAATCTATGAAACATCATAGTGTTTGGAAACTAACTTACTTGCCTAAAGATCATAAGTTCATTAGTTGCAAATTGGCGTACAAAACTAAAAGAATTTCAAAGAAAGATTGTGGAATTTAAAGCCAAATTAGTAACTAAAATTTTAATTCTGAAAGAGGGGTGGATTGTTTATAGTGAAGAAATAATTATTTCTTTAAATATTCTTTCAGAGTGAACGTGGCATTAATAATTTATTTTGATATAAAGTTACGCCAAATAGATACAAAATCTATATTGTGCAATTGTATGATTTTGCAGCAGATTCAAGTAAATTTGTGTGTAAACTGAAAAGTTCTAATTCACGGTCTTAAGCAAGTTTCCAGATAATATTATTAAAGTTTCATAGTGTTGTTATTTTTTTTCAATAGGGAACAAAGTAATTCAATATACTGCAAGGTTAGTGGGATCAATTTTTTTTTTTATATACTTTATGTACATAATATTTTGCTTACAAGTTGTGACCTTGAGACATCTTATATCCTTTGTACCGAGGTCTATAAGGATTGTTTTTGCAATATTATATTAGATTTTCTCGGAGGACATTTGCTGATTATATTCAATATACATCATTGTAAGCTAGGACTTGCTCCTGTTGTTAAGGGTGATGGACTAAATCTATTACATTGTCTTTATTTAGATATTGAGAAAATATAATTAAAGGGTGTACCTTGTGTCAGTGCATTTAAAAGTATAATGTATGCTCGAATTTGTACAAGACTAAATGTTGTCTTTGTGACGGGACTCTAGACAGATATCGGTCAAATCCAGGACATGATCACTGAGTTGCTGTCAAGAAGATTTTAAGGTACTTAAAAAAGATAAGAGATTATATGCTAATTTACAGACATGTTCAATTCTTGCAGTTAGTAGGGTATTTAGATGTAAACTTTGTTGGCTGTTAGGATGATATAATATCAATAACAAGATATAGATTTATGTTAGTAGGAAGTGCAGTAAATAAAGTTCTATATTATCTTCTACTATGTATGTAGTGTTAGTAACATTCTTTTAGGTTGTTACTTGGGCTATTAGGCTCCGGAACCTCATGACGGAGTTGATCGTTTTAACTTGATAGATAGATCCATACAGTTGTATTGAGATAACAAATTTGTAATATTATTTATTTACTACAGAGGTCTCAAGAGGTCTAAATATATGGTTGTCAAATATTTTTGACCATAAAGAAACAGTATAGAAATGTGACTTATAATATAACATATTTTCACAGATGATGTAGTTGCAGATTCACTAATTAAAGGCCTATGCCCATGTGTATTTGAGTGACATGTTATTAGCATGGGCCTAGGAGTATCTTCGGATACTATTATTTAGTGGGAGTTATTTTGGCTTTACTCTAATAAATGTTTCATCTGTGTTCGTTACATTTTGTAACGGTTTGATATGTATCAATTTTTGCATTCAATAAAATATTTTTGAATGTGTTGTTATTATGTTGAATACATATTGATAAAATCTCAAGGGATTGTATAAACCTTGAGTGAAGGCTAGGGGCATCCGGACATCCGGTTATTAGCATTGTGCATATGTCTTGTGATATCTAAAGAAATGTTAAATATAAGGACAAGACATATGTGAGTTAATGGAACCATAAAGACATTCTCTAGTGGCACAAGTTTTTGTGACACCTAAGGTAAGAGAATGGTGACTGACAAATGGGATCTCTCTATGAGAGATGTTATCCATTTGACACACTACCATATTGAAGCCATATCAATAAAATTGAGAACATTCGTGACCATGGAAGATCCTGTGTGTATACATGCAATTACCATCATGATTCGGTGTTTAAGACTTTATGGGATATGATTGACTATTAAGAATTATCTTTGGACCAAATGTGCGCACATACAGTATGATTTCAATTAATATAGTCCAAGTGGGAGAATGTAAGAGTTTTCCTGATGTGGACTAAATTAATTGATATTGTAATTTACTGTTTTTATAGTTACCGCAAAACAGGGTTGGTCTAAGGTGAGATAGAAGGTTTCTTAATTAGTCTAATATGGGTTGGCTAGTGTGGGCCGAGTTGAGCTTGGCTCGTAATGAGGGGGACTGGCTGGAAACTTTATAAATAGTGCTTAAGTCTCTCCTCTAACCCTAATTCTCACATGTATCCTCACCTAAGGGGCGTTTACTTAACACTACAAGTGAGGGGGCTGCCTCATTGAGTTAGTGATACGAAGGGTAATAGAGGAGAATGACTTGATGCGTGGATCCCCTTAATATATGGATAATCCCTTTTCTGCTTCCGCTTTATGAACGATGGATCTTAAAACAGGTGCGTTAATCTTTCTACTCAATTATGCATGTTCTTGTTCTAGTTATGGAGATCTTGGGATGACGCAATTTGCATCCAACACCTTCTTCTTCACTTACTATTGGAAAAAACGTTGCCCATATTTTCTTTTGTCTCGACCGAAATACATAATGAAATCGCATTTCCCACCATCTAAAATAATGTGTAGAAATAGTTTTAATGTTACCGTTGCCTACGGTGACAATGTCACGTCCATGCGCTTCACTACGACGTTATGTAACGCGTTTACGTGTATTTAAGCAATTTATATGAAAATTTGTCGGATGATTCATATAGGTAGTCCCCTGCAGATGCCAATGGAAATACTTGCAAGGTCAATTGAGTTAAAGGATGTGAATAAGTTTGTTCAGCTCAAAAAAGATGTAACGAGAAATTACTACACAATGTTAATACTATGAGTGCGTAGTAGAATTAATACACATGTAACACACTAATTTTTGGATGTGGAACTTTTTAGGATAACTCACACTTGCATTTAAATTACTATTGTATTGGTTACTCAAGAACTAGTATTGAATAAATAAATACATGCGTGCAAGTTGCAATACACCGCTCTCTGGAACATATAATTACTTCATTGTAGAGCAATTCATAGTAATCATGATCCTTTTACTAAGAGCATTGTAATTTGTAGATCACGGTTGTAAATTAGAACACTGGTGTAATTCATGGGCATGAATTTCTCTTATGAGGGTTAAGTTACCTATGTATGTGCAAGCACTGATTTATTTAACATCCATGCTGTGAAGTGTAGGGCAAGAATTCATTCGGCTCATTTATTACCGAAAGCAATAGCAAATCATACTTCGAGTATGTAGTAATTTGCAGGATATGTGGTGACAACTCTAGTCCAAACTAGACTTCTATGGACTTTCGGTAACTGTGCCACTAATTTACACCCTAGTTTTGTAATCTTGCCCAATCAAATGGCCACAAAAAATTTCATATTATCTAAACCTGAACAACGACTTTCTTCCTCGTTTGAATCGTGATGCTTTGTTTTGGCAGACTGAGGATTAGTTGGTAACCTATTTCTCCTTATTGAAAGAACAATATCTTCCTCTTCTTAATCCTCATTATTTAAATCTGAATGAAAACTTTCTTTCCTCGTCTCAATCATAATACTCTATTTTGTACTCAGAAGCATCCATAAGATGAGGATCAATTTATAATTTTCTTTGGGAGCTACCCTCTGATAGGGAGATTCCACTTGATCTTGTGTTAGCCTAGTGTTGAGCCTGTATTTCATTGAATATTGCTTTATCATTCTCCTTGCTTCAATCAGTTCAAGATCATCATTATTACTCACATATTCCATATTACTAAATTAGCCACAAGATGATCCAAATCTTCATTACCAACCTCAATCCGACTACCATCATCATCCGTATTCCCAGCCACATTTACAACCACATTACTAGCCACATACGCAACCCTTTCCACATTGACATTATACAGACCTTCCATTTCATTCCCCGCCCCCCACCACCAAATCTCAACATTTGTCTATCATCATCACCATAAATGTCAGCTAGGTCAATGATTTCACAATGTAGATTGTTGCGAAAGGCGAGAGATCTAACAATAATATAGACAGAAGAAGAAAAATAAATCGGACACCGGATTTACGTGGTTTAGTCATAAAGACTTACGTCCATTGGGAGAGCAGCAGCGAATTTCACTATAGATTAAGCGATAAAGGAGATTATACACTCGAGTCACTCAAACACTCTCTCAGTATTTCCTAAGCCCCAATTACACCCAATAATGCACGCAGTGTTTAGCCTCAAAATTCCTCAAGAAATAATCTCTCAATCTCACGAAGGAATTACACGCAAATCTTACCATGAGATTTAATTGGCTTGAACACTAAATCTTCTTGGATGCAATTCATGGACAAGAACGGCAAAGAAAATCCCTCCCAAGCACTCAACGACGAGATGGCGCTTCAAGACTAATTCTTCATGATCAACCTCCTTCCATCCATGGCCACAAGTCTATATATATATATAAGTAAGACCCTTATTTTTTTGCCAACTTCTCATAGGATTCTGTTTCCTAACTTGCCTATTTTAACCAAAATATATCTCTATATATTTTAAACAAAATCCAAATCCAAGTGAAAGTTGGACTTTCCTATTTCAGTGGCCAAACTCTCCAACGCAGATTCAAACTTTGAGAAGTTGATCTTCAGATCTTCCTTGCTTAATTTCGAATGTTCGCAACATATCCAATTCGGAATATTCGTAATTTCGCATAGGGCTCAAACTCGAGAAATATTTTAACAATATTCACCTTGGCTCGACGTTTGAGCCAAGTTACAATCACTTCGCAAAAAATCAAACTTTGCTATTACTTTCCCATAGCCCTCGATGGGCTCAACCAACACAAATATTATCCAAGTCTAAGCCTCGCTTGAACTTCGCCATAACCGAGAACCTCGTCAGAATACCAACTCCACGTGCATTTTTAACTGCTTTGCAAGGATTTTTCAACGCAACATCCTCAACTGCAGATAAACTAAAACCATCGTTGCATCCATATCTATATGAAGATCAAATACGTACCTTGTTAATTTCAGCAATTATGGCAACCATTGGCTCTATAAACTCTACCTCGCTACAAGCACCATCCGTGTCGATTACTTTGCTAATACTTGTACTAGCTATCTCAAGAGTTTCTGGTCGCAACTCCATCTCAAGCTGAACACCGTTCAGATCCGTATTAACACTGTCACAAACACTTCTAGCCAGAAGTACTGGAGACTCGTCAAACGTAACTTCTTTGCTGTTAACAGGTGAATTTATATCTGTGCACCACAACTAATCGCCCTGCTCACCTTGTGTATAGCCATGGAATATGCACATTGCCCTCCAATCGAGCTTACCATCACTCACTCGAAAAAATCATGGGCAACCAAACATTCAAATAATAAAATTAACCAGCAACGTTACCTGACCACACTTCTTCAGGAGTCCGCCATTCAATAGCAGTTGATGGGGATCTATTCACCAGGCAGCTTATCGTATTAAGCACATTGGCTAGGATTCTCCTAGCAATACCAGCACTAGAGATCATTTTTCGAGCCGTCTCTAGTAATGTTTTTTTCATCAATTTTGCAAATTGTTATGATTTATTGGCACTAGTGCAGTGTTTCCCTATGCCCTCTTTCATACAAAATTTATTTGCTAGCTCCAAGTAGAACTCCATACTATTGTCAATTTGTACATGCTTGATCAACTTACCAGTCTCCGCCTCGATCAAAGCTCTCTTCCGTGTGATCCTGACACTAGCATCAAACTTGTGCATTAGTACAAACACCCAGGTCTTCCTCGAGCAGTCAAAAGACTCTTGAACAGATGCATTCGACATCTCCGCAGCGAAATTTGTTACTGTCTCACCTTGAAGTTTATACATGTCTCTATGTTTGATTCCTTTCATTATCACCAAGGCATCTCGAACAACCTTTAGAACTCCACTTTTTGAAGAATACCTGCAACCAGCTAAATCTAGAGCACCCAAGGAAATTAAGTTCTTTTTCAATTCTGGAACATGTTTTGCTCCAGTCAATGTCCTCACAATGCCATCATGCATTATGACTTTAATATCACCAACACCCACAACATCGCACTCAGCGTTGTTCCCTAACTGAACTTTACCACTACTTGTCCACTAATAAGTGATAAACCAGTTTCTATTTGGCATGACATGAAAAGAACAACCGGAATCCATAATCCATCCATCAAACGATGAATAATCAGTGACAGACAAGACATAATTAGTATTATTTGCTAGAGCTGCAACATTATTTGCAAAATCAACTATAATTTTTTACCCTTCTCATTCTTCAACTTAAGGCAATTCCTTCTAAGATGCTCTCTCTTGCTACAACTCCAACAGACAACATCACCAATCCTAGACTGACTACGCCTATTCATATTAATACTACTCTTACCCACACGTGTTATAGTTCTTCCTCTATTTTCACCTACTAAAGCAGTAGATACAGGTTTGCCAGATTCTCTTATACGAATATCCTCGCTTAGAATCAAATCTCGAACCCCATCAAATGTCAAACTTGTTGACCAAGAGGAATTACTAATAACAGTAACAATAGTATTCCAACTATCAGGCAATGAGGATAACATAATCAAAGCACGTACCTCATCTTCAAAGTCAATCTCAACTGAACTCAATTGACTAACAATCACATTGAATTCATTGATATGATTTGCAACCTACACACCTTCGCTCATCTTCAAATTAAACAGACGTCGTATCAAATAGACCTTGTTGATCGCAGATGGCTTCTCGTACATGTCCGACAGGGCTTGCATCAAATCAGCAGTGGTCTTCTCCTTCAGGATGTTAAACGCAACGTTACGAGCTAATGTCAGTCGAATAACACCCATAGCTCGTCTATCCAGCAAATCCCAATCAGCTTGCTTCATCGTCTTTGGTTTCTCCTCATATAAAGGCAAGTGTAGTTTCATTTTGTAAAGATAATTTTCAATCTGCATCTTCCAGAAACTAAAATCCTTCCCATCAAATCTGTCGATTCTTACTTTTACTTCTTCTGTCGCCATTGATTCGCTTCAACTTAGCCAAACCTGGCTCTGATACCAATTGTTGCAAAAGATGAGCAATCGAACAAAAATATAGACAGAAGAAGAAAAATAAATCGAACATCGGATTTACGTGATTCAGTCATAAAGACCTACGTCCACGGGGAGAGCAGCAGCGAATTTCACTATAGATCAAGCGATACAAGGAGATTACACACTCGAGTCACTCAAACACTCTTTTAGTGTTTCCCAAGCCCTACTTACATCTAATAACGCACGCAGTATTTAGCCCTGAAATTCCTCAAGAAATAATCTCTCAATCTCACGAAGGAATTACACGCAAATCTTACCACAAGATTTAATTGGCTTGAACACTAAATCTTCTTGGATGCAATTCACGGACAAGAACGACAAAGAAAATCCCTCCCAAGCACTCGACGACGAGACGGCGCTTCAAGACCAATTCTTCATGATCAACCTCATTCCATCCATGGCCACAAGTCTATATATATATATATAAGTAAGACCCTTATTCTTTTGCCAACTTCTCATAGGATTCTGTTTCCTAACTTGCCTATTTTAACCAAAATATATCTTTATATATTTTAAATAAAATCCAAATCCAAGTGAAAGTTGGACTTTCCTATATCAGTGGCCAAACTCTTCAACGCAGATTTGAACTTTGAGAAGTTGATCTTCGGATCTTCTTTGCTCGATTTCGAATGTCCATAACATATGCAATTTGGAATATTCGTAATTTCGCATTGGGCTCAAACTCGAGACATATTTTAACATAGAAGATGATATATGAGATCAATCATTGCAAAATTATCTCTTAACAACCTAAGACCATCTTTGAGAGTACTATTTCCAGAAACCCTCTAACGGAGTTTGTCTATTTTACGCCAAACCTCAGTCACAATAGGTTCAGTAACATGAAAGAGTGAACCCTAATCTAGGTCTATTTCAATAACATCGTTTCTTTCACTTCCGCATTTGAAGGATGGTCCGCTCGAAAGCTACCACCAAAGAAAACTATAACAGAGACATTGTGGCATTGGTCGGCCATTGGACCTGCAAGGGACCAAAACTATGTGACTAGCACCTTTTTATAATTCGCATAAAGAAAGCAAGTGGTCCCAACAAATTGAAGATTATGGCCAAACAAAAAAGACGAATTTTCGAAAGACCCCAAATGCAGTGCCTTTGGATTCTAAAGCCGATATATCATTTACGTACAAATATTTGATTTCATCTCAATTTATTCCTCCTTTCAAACAAAGTAATTCTTAATTCTTTCAAATTTTCTCTAAGGAAAAGTACACTAGAAGTTCCTTAATTTGTGTATGACGCTCACTTTAGTGCCACAACTTTTCGCCGGCTCACTTAAATGCCAAAATTGGAGAAAACAATCACTTAAGTGCAAATTTCAACTTGAGAAATTACATGTCTTTTATAATTAAATTTTTTTCTAATGTGGCATTTTTTTGGCACTGAAGCGATTAGTTTTTATTAAGATTAGCACTGAATTTATTACTTTTTAACAACAATTGGCATCGAGTGATCATTTTTTTTTTTTTTTTTTTTACAATGATTGGCACTGAAGTAATCACTTCTTAACTTGTTATACAATATCATTTAGGGTTTTTTAGGCACGGAAGTGATCACTTTTTCATTAAGATTGGCACTAAAGTGATCATTTTTTTTTTAACTTATTACATGACATTGTTTAGAGATTATATGCTAATTGGGCACACCGGTAAGTTACGTAATATTAAGAAATTAATTTACAACGTCAGATTTCTAGCAATTCAGACCAGAGTTGTCACTTAAGTTATCATTTTTTTTAAATGACACTTAAGTGAGCCGACGAAAAGTTATGGTACTAAAGTGAGTGTTGTACACAAGTTAAGGCACTTCTCATGTGTTTCTTCCTATTTTCGTTTCCCTCTTGCAAGCAATTAGCATAAATACATTCCTTCAACATTTCTATTGCTGCTCTATATTTCCTTACCTCTTGAATTTTTTTATTTTATTTTTCAGACCCAAACACCGACAGACTGCAAGACTTTGTTCATGTGGGAGGCTTCCTCCCATGTCCCAATTGACGAGTCTTCTACGCAAATTTAAAGTAGTTGCCATGGCACGTCGGTCGTCTTTTGGGGTGACCCATCTGGGAATTGAGTGCACATTGTTGACACTTGATTTTTAGTTGACGCATCATTAAAAGAGACAAGTCCAAATTTGGGGTCAATTTTGAGAGATTCGCTCGGATCGCTTGGATGCATTCTAATTTAGTCGATTTGGCGTGTTCAAAGTTAGAAAGCCCAACTAAGGTGTTTCAATTTACGTAATTCGACTTGGCTCATTTTAGACTAGAGTGCTTGAAGTAATTGAACTTTGGTCAATTGAGGTTCAATTAAAATATGAATTTAGCTTGTGGCCTCACTTTAATAGGAATTCAATGAAATTGAATATTTTGTGCACAATTAGTCGACCTGAGATAGCTTAATTGCATCTCATTTGAACCGATTTATATACAAATATTTGATTTTGTTTAAATCAGGCAAAATCAGGAAAAATAGAACAAAATTCGGACAAAAAGTCAACCTAGTCAACCTGGTGTTGACCAGCGTTGACCTATGTTGACCAGATTTGACCGGCGTTGACCGGCTAATTTTTCCGGCCATCTTTTGGCCAGAAACCACCATTTGCTAGCCCACTTCATGGCCAATGTATCCACGCCCTTTATTCAAAATTCCAATTTTGTTACGGATTGTATGAAATTCGCAAATCGACTCCGTATGTTATGAAAATTACAAAAAAGACCCCAATTAGTTCACAATTGATCATAACTGTTTAATTGTGGCCATTGAAATGGGCATGTGCTCAATTAGGATGCTCTCAACAAATTTAACAAATCAATTTGCTAAGAAGACCAAATCTTAGCCTTTGGATTACTCCATGGGCTAAGATTTGATCTTGCCCAAGACTACATAACCAACTTTCCCTCCAAATTTTGGGGGGCCTCATTTTCAGATCTACTTTCTCTTACTAAAAGTCTCTCTCTATATCTCTCTCGCAATCCATCTCTGAAAACGCAGTTGAAAAAAGGGGAAGCGAAGCAAAATTGCGGGAGGAACTCTCTCGAAAGCAAATTTTCGCTTGTTCTTTCTCCCGCAAAAATCATCACCACCCACTGATTCTCTCTCTGGCGCAAGAACTCCACAGATTTTCTTCTTCTCTTTGATTCATCTTTGATCGGATCAACAGAGGACGAAGGAGAAAATTCCACTCATTCTCTCTCCAACACCTCATATCTCCACTCGCTCTCTCTCCTTGATGGATTCACACGTTGAATATCAATTGGAGATTGATGAAGCTGGTGGCCATTTCTCTCATCCATATCCCTAATTTGATCGAATGACGGCTCGGCAGACAAAATCGAGCTTGATTTCTTGATTTTTCCTAAGTTCTTCAATATTCCAGTAGTTTTTTCTGTCTCGCTTATTCCGCGTGGAGATTTCTGAAGTTCCGTTTCCAAGTTTGAAGGATTTTCCTCGTGCTGTTCAGCCATCAGAAATTGCTGGCGTTCTGTTTTCCAGAAAAATTACAGCAGCAACATTGAAGATCGGCATTGAATAGCTCTTGTACTGGAGTTGAACTCGATATTCTTCACTTACAGCGATTCCTGAAGTGAGATCGAAGCTAGCAGCTTCATTGTCGTTGAAAGGTGGACATCTTCGAAAGTCAATTCTTCGCTGGTTCAATCAAGGTAAGCGTGATGAAAGTCCTTTTAATAGTGTCAGATGTGGCGAGAGCTTCTCGAGTCGAAATACATGATCGACAACGAAGGTTCGGGGCCAGGATACGTTGCAAATCTGATTAGAATCAATGCTTGAATGATCTAGAGTTGATTATATTTAGATCTTTTGGTTATGTGATTTTTGAATTTGGATGAACATGTTTCTGTTAGGCCAGTTTTGAGCTCTTAAATGTTGTTATCTTACGAAGTTATGAACCAGAAGTTTGATGTTACTTCATGAGCTTCAAAATGGTAGGTCACACGCCCCAATTGAGCATCGTTTGATCCTCAAAAAACAACTCCGAAGATTAACAATTCTGCAGTAGTTTAGATCTTTTTCGGTTCTGATTCTATTCTGTCTTCTGGCTTTGTTATTTTTGTGCCAACTTTCATGATCATTTTTCGATAAAATTGTCTTCATGAGTTTTGTTCCAAATAATCTCATACATTTTCTGTAATTTTTTTTTTTAATGATTTTTGTATCTGTTGAACTAGGTCAAATCTACTTAGATCTAGGCTTAGGTCAATCTTCCATATCGAGCTCGATTTTACTATTTTTGTGTTGATTTTTTTTTGTCGATTTCTGGAACAACTTTCCTTCATGAAATTTGTTCGTATAGGTGTTGTTCATTTTTTTTTTCAAAATTTTTAGACATGTTTAGTTAGGTCAAAATTGCTTAGATCTGAACATAAGTCAAAAGTATATCCTGCATTAATTAAAGATTTGTTTCGGTGAAATTGAATCCATAGTGCACCTATTTGGACTCAAATATTTCACGAGAGTTAAAATACATGATATATATGTTCAATTGATGCATGCTTTGTAAGGTTTTTACATTGGTAAGGTGAATCAATTGCATGCATTAGAGTAAAAGGTACTGCAGCAATATGTGCTGGACATATAGATTGGTCTGTTTTGCCATTTTTGTCACGACTCATGTGATCTTAATTGAGTTTCGATCTCTTAACAAGAAATCATCATCATTGCATGCTATGTATGTGAGATTTTGGTAGGATTTATGCATGTCTTGAGAATGGCAGAAATCATGCTTGTTTTGTAAACTTAATGCTGAAATGAAACATTGTCATATGTGCACATTTCCATACTAATTCGAGTCATCTAAGGATCGCTTCTTATGATCATGCTTTCTTGATGGTTGAACCGCATGTTGCAAGATTTGCATACATGTTTAGGTCATATCATTTGAGTTTCATCTCATGCATTAAATTTGTCTCACAAAAAGTGTTTATCACACTTAGGATTCCCAAGTATATCGTTAAGAATCATGGATCATCTCATCATATCATTTAAATTGTATGACATTTCGCATGCCGACTTAGGATTAGATGATTATCCAAACTTTCCGTTGCATCCAATGCTAAGTCCCATGTGATTTCTTCATGCAATTTGTGCATTCTTTGAGTGATTTTAAGGTTTTCTAGTCTTATCATGAGTACAAAATGTTGTACAACGAGATAGTTTTTATGACTTATTTTAGCGGAAGATAGTTTTTATGACTTCTTTAGTGGATGAACAATAATTATTAGGTGAGAAAAACAAACATAAAATAGAGGATAGAACTAATGTTGTATACAAGCCTAGTATTCTAGAATTACTTGGACATCTTTGTACAACTTATAGACACAAGGATACCGGGAGTGCCAAAACTTACAAAAGTGACACTTGAGTGTCAAAATTGGAGCAAAATTGATCGGTTAAGTGCCGTGAAGAAAAATTCGGCAATAATGTTGACGTGGCAATTTTTCGGCGAGCTTAGTGCAAAATGACATCGTTTTGCATGCTGATGTGGGTAAAGAATGCCAAAACGATGTCGTTTTGGTGCTGATGTAGTAAATAATTAATATAAAAATTAATTAGATTAAATTTAAAACAAATAAAAAAAAGGAGGAGGGAGGCAGCCGACCGCTCGTTGGATTTGGGGGAGGGCCGCAATTCTCACCATAGATCTGGGCGAGGGCACATAGGCCCTTGCTGTTAGTTGGTTGGGGTTGCCAACCCCGGCTAGGGCTCGGCAGCCCCGGTCGACCCTCCCCCACCTTTCCAGCGACGGCGGGGAGGCGGCGGCAGCGAGGGCTGAGCCCTTAGCCGCCGGCTGCCTCCTTTTTCCTCCTTCTCCTTTTTTTTTTTTTTTTTTTAAAGATTGTTTTAAATTTAATTTAATTAATTTTTGTATCAGAATTCAAATTATATCAAAACGACGTCGTTTTTGTGTGTTTTGTTGAGTTAGCATTTTGATGAGCCACATAAGCAAGAAAATTAATAAAAAAAATTGATACGTAAGATTTTCGGTGGAGTTTGTCGAATGTAGCATTCAAGTGTCCCATTTTTCATAAAAAATGTCACTTTCGTAAGTTTTAGTACTTAAATGTCCATTCATGTCAAGTTTTGGCACTTGGGGTGTTCTTTTGCCATAACTTATAATTGTTGACTAATCTGAATAACATTGAACTTGGAGACGTATTAGTAGAGAGAAACAAAGGTAGAGACCATGGCTGCTTTCGAGAGAATTGTGGCTACCGGTGTTGGGCTAATATTGTACATGCCATATTGGGAGAGCCACGCCTTTAAAACAAAGTGAAGCTGATGATTGCTATTACTATGTACGCAGACTTCTCCGAGCTTGACGTATCGGTAAGGTTGATTCTGGATAACTACTACAGCCATGACACCGTCTTTAATTATGACTTATGGCAACGCGGCTTGCAATGGAAAGCATCCAGATTACGACGTACTACCTGCTTGGAACATAAGCTGCCTTCGGAATGCTACGAAATTGGGGCCTAAAGTCAACTTAAAGATTGCAAAATGAGAAATGAGACGTACTCAGGTCGTGGAAACTATTAAATTTGGTTTTGATGATGACTATTACAACATGGATCTACATTATAAGTTTATTTTCACAAGCAAACATCGTGAGAGGAAGTAATTTGGCTATAATGTTTATTTCCAAAATGCCCCTTACTCTTTTAATCCTCCCACACAGTCATTCATAGATAAGATTGTTAAAATATTTATCTACCAATTTACGCATTTAGAGCAGTTGTCAAAAGTCTACAAAAATTTCACATGGTGTTAGAGATCCTGAGTTCAAATCTTTCCAAGCTCTTATTTGCCTTTCCAATTTGCAATTTCCACGTCTTAGGCTTAAGCCAAAGTCCAATTTGAATATTAAATCACATCTTCTATTAGCATATACTCAATATCTTGGGTCTCACAAAATCTCACGACTATTAATTGAAAATTAAAATTAGGAGTCAACCCAACTTAGAATTGCTTGCTCCTTTAGTACAAAGCCAAGCAGAAACCACCACATTTCTACCTGTATATTATTGCACAAGCGCACCAAGCACACTTATCAAACAGTACATGTAAAACCAAATAGTTCCTCCGTACACAGCATACACATAATATCCTTGAGAAGCAAATGAAATCAGGTTCACGTGCTTCATCGAGGGCCGACTTCAGTAATCGACACTTCGTTGACTGATGAAGGCTCGCACCCACTCGTATATTGATCATGTTCCTTGTCATTCTCTATGATGGTAGTCGGCGGTCCTGTCTGGCTTCGGAGGAAAAATGCCGGTTCTCTTGGCAATGGCAGAGTAAGAGTTTGGCTGCTCAGCGCGAGAACTATGTTCGCCATGGTCGGTCTATTAACCGGATCTTCCTGAACACATAGTAAGCTGATCTGTATGCATCTGAGAACTTGGCTTCTCGAATAAGATTCTCCCAATGCTGCGTCCAATATTTCCAAAGGCATGTCGTCTCTCCAATGTTTCCAAGCCTAGAGCAGCTCAATTGAACACAAGTGAACCGTGGAACAATATTGTTGATTGAAATCCGCAAAGAATAAATAAATCATATAAAAAACTTACATAGCTTGCGAGATCTTCTCCTCCATCAGATTGGTAGAAGTAGTCATTCCTCTTGCTGCAAATGATCTCAAGGAGGAGAACGCCGAAGCTGTAAACATCAGACTTTTGAGAGAACCGCCCGTGCATCGCATATTCGGGGGACATGTAACCGCTGAAAACAGCCACCAGAAACATACGTGTTGGGATGCTTTGCATCGATACAAATCCCCTTATCAATTCTTAACTAGAAGCTGTCTAACATTAAATTTCGAAAAACATGAAACTTACTAGGTTCCCACGATTCTTCCGGTGCTTGCTTTAGTTTGATCGACTCCGAAAATTCTTGCCATGCCAAAATCCGAAATCTTTGGGTTCATGTCATTGTCCAACAAGACATTGCTAGCTTTTAAATCACGGTGAATGACTCGAAGCCGAGAATCCTCATGAAGATAGAGCATCCCTCGAGCAATGCCTAATATTATCCTGTAACGTCTTGGCCAGTCTAATTGTTTGCTTTTCTCGAAGTCTACATAGTGATTTAAGTATTTGAATGAGAGCTAATATTATCTAGGAAGCCTAGAAGTTAGATTCAAAATGTTATATTTGATCTAGTGAACGAGATATGATAATTTGCTCATTCGTCTAAATTGTACATTAACCTACAAGATGAATATAAAGCCAATGAAGTGGAACTAACCGAACAAGAAGTAGTCGAGACTTTTGTTGGGCACAAACTCGTATACGAGTAGCTTTTCCTCTCCTTCCAAGCAAAATCCGAGCAATCTCACTAGATTCCGGTGTTGAAGCTTTGCCACCAACAAAATCTCATTCATAAACTCATGGACACCTTGCCTTGAGCTTTGAGATAGCCTCTTCACAGCTATTTCTTGTCCATTGGGAAGCGTACCCTGAAATAATATGTGAAAGCTAACAAGGCCTCACGGACTCTTCATTCTTATCCTTAAACTATATTATGAATCAATGAGGACCCCAAAAATTTAGGTGCTCTTCTATGTCGTTATGCTGTCATAACCTCCACATCATTAGTGCTGTGGATACCTTTTATGATAATAAATAGATGATTGTGAGATTTAGTGGGACCACTATTAACTGGTCTTAAAGCTTAAACTATTAGATAAATGTATAATTTGACATTTAATTATCCTATTACCCCTCACGCTTAGTCCGGTCATTTTGCCTAGTATTAAGCATCAAAATTTAAGTAGGGAGGTAAATGGGAGCTAAAAGAATTTGAATTCAGGACCTCTAACTCTAATACTATGTGAGATTTGGCGGGACTATTGTAAATTATTTTAAAAGCTTAAGCTATTAGATGAAGACATTGTTTAATATTTAATTATTCTATTAATGTTGATCACAAGTCATTCTTATAGCTAGAGAGACAAAATAGTCTAATTTCACGTATTGCTTTTAATTCGCCTTGCATGTAAGAAATGTGTTGAAATTTTGTCCCACTTCACTTGACAAATGAACTCCCTCCACCTACTAATTTAAGCTTTTGGGATATCACCCATTTAACATCCATTTCAATTTAGGTGAGCTGTAAGTATTTATAATATTTATAATCACTTAAGTACCTCGTAAACCTCCCCGAATCCACCTTCACCAAGCTTGTTTTCCTGAGAAAAATCGTTTGTGGCTGCACACAAATTATCCCAATCGAATTGCAAGGACTTTAAGGATGTGATCTCGCTTACACCTGCATGAGTGAACAACAAAGTCGTTCAGACTTATACATGTTTTAATGTCTTACGGTCATAGCTTCAAAATCTTTTTGTTTCTCATTGAAAGTTTCAATCTTTTGCTATTTTGTTTTCGTAAATTGACTATCAGTACCCCTTTCTTCTTGTACCGCTTCATGTTTCTTCTCTGCTCGCCTACTCCAAAGGTAACGACAACCGATGAAGAGAAGCACTACAAAAATGGTGACTGAAGCGATACTTGCAGCCAAGGTACCTGATCAGATGATTCTTTTTCTCAGCATGTATCTAAAACCAT
The DNA here is from genome assembly GCA_014182885.2 of Eucalyptus caleyi. Taxonomy (NCBI): domain Eukaryota; kingdom Viridiplantae; phylum Streptophyta; class Magnoliopsida; order Myrtales; family Myrtaceae; genus Eucalyptus; species Eucalyptus caleyi. The sequence continues at coordinate 54,705,645 of CM024470.2, forward strand.
CAATTAAATTGCAATCCTGAAAGAGTGAATGCCATAATACCTAATAAGGAAAGCTACGATCTTCAAAACTTTGATTAGACATAAAATAGTGTATGGAAAACTTCAGACTTACTCCAGATGGCTTGGTAACAAGTGCCTTGAAGGCATTTTCTAACAATATCCTTTAGCCAGACCAAAAAAAAAAAAAAAATCCATTAGTTATTGCTCTACTCAAATAAATTGATGAAGATTTACATATGTCCACACGCTTAGGGCCTTGGGTGAGGCGGACCTTGCCCAAATTAGACTAGGCCCTTGCCTATGATCGGTGAGGGTCACTTGGTGACCCTTGCAGGCCCTAAGTGGAGGGAAAAAACCTAAAGAAAAATTTAAAAATTCAAAATATTATTTAAAAAGTCCAAGGTGACAAACAGTGTCATGTCAATGCTCGGCCGGCTAAATTGGGTGGACATACTAAACTGGCTAAATGCAAAAGTTTTATCTTTGAATTGGCGGAAAAAAAAAGAGTTTAAAATTAAATTGACAATTTAGAACTTTTTTGGTATTTGTGCCAATAAAATTCAAAGCTGCTCATTTTACCAAAAAAAAGAAAAAGAAAATCAAAGCTGCTCACAATTCAAGGGTTTTTTTTTATAGTGAAACTAACTCAAAGTTAGTAGGTATCCGATTTTAAGAATTTAAGTTAAAAATGCTAGCACTCTAGAATTTTTACAAAAATAATCAATATACCATATGATATTGCATTTTCACGAGCTTAAACTCAACGTACCTTTGGCAATATTTCCACCATGAGCCCGCGGAGAAGACGATGACGGACTGGGGCTGACTCCCAAAATTTCCACAAATCCCATCGGAAAATACAGCTTGGTTTATAAACAACGCCGCCTTTACTTCCGTGGCAACACTTATCAAAATCATCAATAAGGTTGGGACAAGCAACCCCCACAATCGGACGGCGACAAGTCGGGACTACACTGAAACAATGAGTAGATCGTGTTGTTGTCGGGCAAGTTGACCTGCCCCTTCGCGAATTTGAGCTTCGAAGAGCCCTCTCCGGCTTCACTCGCTAGCCTTCGCGTCAAGTTCCTCCATATCGCATCGAACTGGTCTTGGTTCATGGTGATGTTGGCGCCGTTTTTGACCCGAAGGGTAGGTTGCGTTTGCAGTACGCCGAAGATCGGAGCGTCCGAGTATCGGATAAAGCATGGCGGGTCTCCGGTTCCCCAGGAGAAAGCCGCCTTCTGGTTAGGGCATTTCACGACCAAATCTTCGACTGCGGACCTTACACAGATTGCACAGGTATCTGCTGACGTATCGCCTCGGCAGTAAGTGATGGCATAGACAGTGTTTGGATCCTCGCCCTCGCTCGTGGCATAGAACCCATTATGTGCAGCCACGTTGGAGGAGAGAGAGCTAAGAACGGCCTTGCGGTTCGTCGCGTAGGTGCTGCTCGACGTGAAGTTTCCGGTGGTGTTGAAGCAGAATTGTGCCTGGGTTGAGTAGGTTTGAATCAGAACAGCCAGCGAAATGAGGAAAGACAGAGTGGAAGATGAGTGAGACATATTAGGGTTTGCTGTTTTTGGTGCTTTGGATGGTTTTTGCTCGATGCACTGTCGGATCTCGCTAAATATTGCAGAGGTTATGGTTTGTGTTTATGTTGTAAAATTCACTTGTGTCTAAGAAGGTGAATTTATTCTGAATGGTAGCTGGCAAAGAATGTCCCCAAAGGCAAAGCCAGGAGCTGTCCCATACTACGATAACTGTACCTTCACAATCATAGTCAGCTTGTGATAATGGGTCCCACAAATTGATGTCAAATTACCTTGTTTGTGGGGGTCTAAAAAAATTAAAGTAGTGATTAGGGTGTGGAAAGGAAATCGATCGAGCCCATTGATTCCGTTCAACCCCAAAATTAGGAAAAGGTAAAAACTGGTAAGCCATTTCTATCAATCGCCATAATACCTTCTTCTTCACGGGCTCTTGTAAAAGACATATTACCTGTATATTCTTTCATATCGGGCAAAATACATAATGAAATCACATTTCCCATCATCTAAAATAATGTGCGGTGATACTTTGGATGTAACTGTTGCCTACAGTGACAACTTCACATCAATGCACATCATTGTGACATTACGTAGCTCGTTTACGTGTATTTAAATAGTTTATATGAAAAAATAGGAGATACTTTGTATGGATAGTCCCCTCTAGATGGCCATGGAAATACTTGCCTCGTCAATTGAGTCAAAGGATGTGAATTAGTTTGTTCGGCTTGGAAAAGGACATAACAAGAAATTATTACACAATGTTATTGGCGCGAGTGCATACTAAAAGTCCGATATCTTTACTGTAACAGATTTGTTGAATTTTGTCTCAAGTTTAAGTATTTGCAAAATGTGATTCACTTGAATAAATTTTTTATTATTTGATTGTAAAGATATTTTTATGATAAAAATAATATTCAAAATTATGCACAAGATAAGAAATTAGAAATTCTTTTTGGGTCTTGGATATCTTCGGTCAACAGAAGAAGCTTCGTTGGACTACATGAAAGTTTACAAAAGAGAAAATAATATAAAATAAAAGGAAAAGAAGGGTTTCACTTTTACCTACAGGAGAAACCTAGTTCACGTTGAAGAAAAGAATCCAAGTTGGGCCAGAGTCAAAGTTTTGACTTTGGCACGTAATATAAAAAGGCTAGAGTATCTTTAACGTGGAGAAGTAAGCTGCACGTAGCAGCCGCAAGATTCAAGAAGCCACACAAGAAAGACGTCCAGCCGCACGAAGCCTTGAATAGGAATGTGAAGCCGTACATATGCGGACCAAAGATGAACGCTGGAGTATGTACCAAAGATGAACGCCGGAGTTCTTGATTTTGGCATACGTAGAGCGTTTTATTTTGACTTGAATGCGTGATAATTTTGTACAATGAGTTTATGTCTAAGTGAGTTATTTATTTATAAACACTTGAGTTTAGGCTTAAATTTAGGTATGGGAAACACTCGAGCATGAGTAGTTGTAAAATTTGATTCTCGGATTAAAGTGAATTATTTGTTACTAACTTTCTTTGTGGACGTAGGTACCGATATTCGGACCAAACCACATAAATTTTTTATGTTCTTATTTTTTATCGTTTATTTCTCTGGTGATTTTGCGTTGACATAGATTGCAAGATCTTGTCGTTTCTACGTATTATATTCCAACAAGATCTTTAAAGAGAGTTCAAGTATGATCTTATCAACATTTGTAGTTGCATTTTTATAAGTGTGTTTCAACAATCTCCCTCTTACATGTGGGCTCATTGTTAGGTTAGTTACCACTTACGTCAATTGGGGAGATAAAAACATGTGCCAAAATTTGAACCTGTCAACATGTCATGAGACCCATCTTTACTTAATAATTTAAACCAATGTTACATGGGCCAGTTAAGATATGTTAATTGCTATACACCACAATAATTTTCAACACAACTCACATGTGCATTTTAACAATTACGTGTTGGTTACTTCTGAACCAGCATTTGAATTCACAAATACACATGCGCAAGTTCCAAATACATCGTTCTCGGGATCATATAATTAATTCATTGTAGAGGATTTCGCAGTCATTATGATCCTTTTCTAAGTGCATGAATTAGAACAACCCATCGAAACCGATACGATAGAAAATATCATATTTTTGAATCATGACACAACATGACGAGGCATCTTGCCACTAGCATGGTTGGTCAACAAAGCCCTCGCGGGTTCCTGACATGAGAATTAATGCCGCTGCAATTTCGAATGACCATATTTAGATACTCCATTAATTACAGGAAGCAGTAGCAATTCATTCTTCGAATATGTATTAATTTGCAGGCGGTGACAACTCTCGCCCTAGATAGACTTTCTATAAACTTTCAGCACCTGTGCCACTAGTTTAGCCCCCAGCTTTGTAACCCTGCCCCATTGCTATATGCGATTACAGCGGCCATAGAAAAAGAAAATAATACAAATAGTTCCTAACTTTGACTAATGAACAATGTGGTCCCTAAACTTTAACTTAATATATAATGTGGCCCTTAAATTTTTAAATTATTCAATATAGTCTCTGGAATTTTGGTACATGTTTAATTTAGTCCATAAACTATATGAAAATGTCCAATATTGTCATTGATTTTAAAGTGACACTTAAGTGAGCCGACGAAAAATTATGATACTAAAGTGAGTGTCGTATACAAGTTAAGGCACTTTTCACGTATTTCTTTCTATTTCTGTTTCCCTCTTGAATTTTTTATTTTTTATTTTATTTTTAAGACCCCAAACACTGACAATTTGCAAGACTTTGGTCATGTGGGAGGCTTCTTCCCATGTCCCAATTGACGAGTCTTCCACGCAAATTTAAAGTAGCTGCCGCGGCACGTCGGTCGCCCTTTGGGGTGACCCATCTGGGAATTGAGTGCACATGGGAGAAAAACGCTTCCGCTTTTCATTCTTTCTTTCCGCGTCTCCATTCGCTGACTCGAGTAACAATAGTTCCTTTTCCTATTGACTTTACTTCCAGATGGCGTACTGCTATGATGATTGCATGTGCAGCGAAGTTGCTCATTGAGGGTTTCATTTTGTGGTGTATGTTCCCAGCAACAGCATTTGCCCTAAAATTAATATGTCGCCTGATGCGACCCACTTATTTCACCTTGGACTACAAAGGGAAGAGTATTTCTAAGAAAGAATAATCTCACTTTGGTAGGAATAATTCGAAAGGAAAGAAGGGATCTCAATAATGATGAGAAAAGAACAAAGACGATATACAGAAATTGAGTTAATATGGTGTTTGGATGGGGAAAATTACCAAAAAAGTTTTAAACCTATTGCAATTGTGTTAATTCAGTCATAAACTTATTTTTTTGATCAATCAAGTCCTAAACATTTTACAATTATTCCCGATCAGTCCATCCGGCCAAAATTGGCCGACGACGTTGACATGGCAACGGGTCGGCGCCGGCGAGCTTTTTTTTAATAATATTTTATTATTATTTTTAATCTTTTTTCCTTTTTTTTTTTTTTTCTCCCCTCTCCCTCCTCCTCTCCTCCTCCCTCCTTCTTCCTTTGGCTCTAGCAATCGGCCGGCTGGTTGTCGAATTGAGGCGGTTAGGCTAGCTTGCCTTGCCGTCATTAGGTGAGGGTGAGCTTGCCTAGCTATTGGCGGGACGAGCCCTCGCCAGATCCAGCGAGGGTGGCCTCATCGTCGTTGAGTCTAGTCAGGCGAGCCTCGCCAGATCTGGCGAGGGGAGCCTCGCCGATCGGTGAGCTCGAGCTCGGCGACGGTAGGGCAAAACCCTGCCAGATCTGGCGAGGCAATTCGGCGAGCTCGCCTCACTAGTCGGCAAGCTCGTGCCTAGCGACAGCGGGGCGAGCCTCCACGGATCTGGCGAGTGCTCGCCTTGCGGTTGCCAAGCAAGGCGAGCCCTCACGAGATTCGGCGAGGGGGGCTTGCTGTTGCGTCTGGTGAGGGCTTGCCTCGCCCAACGACCACAAGGCAAGCACTCGCCAGATCCGGCGATTGCCAGATTGCCTCAGTTCGGCGACTGGCTAGCCTAGCCGGTCGCCGGAGCCAAAGGAAGGAGGAGGGAGGAAGAAGGAAGAGGGAGAAGGGGAAAAAAAAAGATGAAAAAGTAAAAAAGATAAAAATTAATAAAATATTTCAAAAAAATAAAATATTATTAAAAAAGGTTGCTAGCGTCGGCCGGTTGCCACGTTAGCACCGGCTGGCCAATTTTGGCCGGATGGATGGATCAGGAATAACTGTAAAAGGTTTATGACTCAATTGGTCAAAAAAATAAGTTTAGGACTTTTTTGTAATTTTCCCGTTTGGATATTAGTGAGGGAAAAGAAAGGAAAAGAACACATTATGACAGAAATATCTTTGTCGTGTCTCTAGAAATAGATGTAGAACTAGAGTATAAGTGAGAAAAAAGAACAAATTTGTTTGTTAATATACAAATTCTTTTGTATTTGGAGAGATTCAAAGAATTTTAAAATGTTCATAAAATTGGCTTTATCAATCCCTTCTAATCATGGGAGGATTTGGGCTAGTTTTGCCTCCCCTCTCTTTTATTGATTTTTTTTTTTTTTGCATTTTATTATTTTTTTCTTACCTTTTATTCGCTTCCAATTTAGATTTGTCAGCTCCCTTCTCCCGTTTTAGTTCTCGATTTAAGAGTTTGAACTCTCATATCTAACTCTAGATTTGAGATTTTAATAAATATGCTTTTGGAGATTCGATACTCTTCTGGTTTATGTGTGTACAAGTTCTCTATCTCTAACTTTGATGATGATTGCAAGAGTTTTGGCATCTTGTTGAATCACGAAAATTTACTCCTCCACATGTTAGATTTGTGTTTGGTCAACCTATTTTGGTCATCTCCGTATGGCGGTAGTGTAAAAGAAGCCAAACTTAGGCACAAATCGCCAATTGGCAACATTGTGGTTACTGGAAAAAGAATTTTTGGCATGTGCTTGTCATAAACAAAGACATAGGATCTAGTAATTGGCCACCGATTATTTTGCTAGATAAATCTGTTCTTGTTGAACAAGTGTGTGCTTAACTTTGCCGTGCTCCATTGATCTTCCTTGTTTTTTGGATTTGGCTTTGCTTTTCAGTATTCTTGCTCTATTTTGATTTGCTTTGTCACGAAAACTACATACTTATTGTTTATCATTTTGAACAATAAATATGATATTCCGAAATTTGGCCTCTTATCGAAATATAAGAATTTGTTATTTCATCAATACACTGATGATTAATTTATTCTAAACTAATCACTTATCAGTTAATTAATTTATTGGGTGAGGCCCTAAAGGGTTAAAATATGAAAGATCAGAGAATTCAATTGGAGATCGACCGTTCGACTAAAAGAATTGACAATGGTCAATTCTACGCTGTCATAAGCCATTTAACAAACATATATAAATTGATTCAACAAAAGTGTGAAGTCTGTTCATGGGTGATTCCGCACAATTACGATACTCGCAATGAACGATGATAAACCGATTTTCTATTGATTTTGTACTCATGGTATGTAATAGAACCCTCGCGATTATATGATTAATAAGGGTCATCCACAATTCGAATATGTATAAACGTGGAATGAAAATTATCGACCAAAGGTCAATGACACAAAACCCCTAAAAGCCGTTTGATAGTTTAGATCATACTAAAATCGCATTTAATCAATTTTAACCACAAAAGTAAATCCAATTTCGGATATTGAACTTTTGAAGATTTTGAGACTACCTTATTGAACATTACCTCATTGTCCATCGAATTATCGGTAAGTTCAAAATTTTCAGAAAATGAATTATCGAGTGAGAATTGGAAGCCAGAAAGAGAATTGGACTCAGTGGCATAGTTGTGAATTTTGGCCAAAATCTTGGCTTTAGAGAAAAAGGAAAACAAAAAGAAAATTGAGGGGACAAAATGCTAGACTAAAGAGGGTTTTAGGGAGAGTGGGTTTGAGGAGGGTTCGGTTTCGATTGCCTCAAGAATCTGATATCATCCTGATTTATTCTCCGAGGGAGTGACTAGAATGTGATGAAGAGAGTGATGCCCGAGTCTATAACACTCCATTTGTTTTACTGAAAATAATAGATTTGGAATATATCATCCTAAAAATAATGGTTTGTATCGCTTAAAATAATTAGTTAATGAAAGGTTTCATTACTAATGACAATCTATATCTAAATATTTTTGTGGATAATGATAGTATTTTTTGTTTATTCATTTATGTTGGTTGTAGTTCATGTGATGTTGGTGTTCGGCATAATGCTATTTACTCTTTGTTTTTGTTCTCCCCTGAACTCTTTTCCAGCAATTCTGAAAGGAGAATTTGAAATTCATCAAATGATGCTATTATGTGATTGTTTTCAATGTGTAGTTCGGTTCTCCAATTGATCAGGACAAATTCTTCGGTTATCATAAAGCCTCCAGCGCTAGAAACACCCCAACAATGTTCTAGGACAAAAGATCTCTTCAAGTGTCGTAACTTGGCACAAATGGACACTTAAGTGCCATAACTTATGAAAATGACACTTAAGTGCCACATTCGAGAAAAATAGATCACTTAAGTGTCATTCCGGCCAAAATTCGGCCAAAACGCTGACGTGTCAATTTTCCGGTGAAGCGAGTGCAAAACCACGCCGTTTTGCACACTGACGTGCCAAATAATGCAAAAACGGCGTCATTTTAGGCTAACATGGTAAAAAATAATAAAAAATAATAAAATTTAGATTTAAATTAAATTTAGTTAAAATATTTAAAAATAATAATTTTAATATTAAAAAATTTAAAAAGAGGGGGGAGGCGGCTGAGGGCTGAGCCGCCACCGCCACCTCCCCGCCCCATTTTTTTTTTAAATTTTTTAATATTAAAATTATTATTTTTTAATATTTTAACTAAATTAATTTTAAATTAAATTAAATTAAATTTTATATTATTTTTTACCATGTCAGCCCAAAACGATGTTGTTTTTGCATTATTTGGCCATGTGAGTGTGCAAAACGGCGTCGTTTTGCACTCACTTCACCAGAAAATTGACATGTCAGCGTTTTGGCAAGATTTTGGCTGGAGTGGCACTTAAGTGATCCGTTTTTCTCGAATGTGGTGTCACTTTCGTAAGTTATGATACTTAAGTGTCACCTTGTGCCAAGTTATGATACTCCAGGGGTCCGTGTCTCAATGTTCTAGTCTAGTAACAATAATCTTGAATCATCCAGATGTTACAACCCTCTCGAGATGAAATTTAACAGAATACCAATTAAGTATAGACGTTTCCTCTTGCGAGGTGGCGCTCATGCTTGGTTCGGGTTCTCCCTAACCCTACCTATCGTAACTCAATTCCTTATGAAAAGTTTGTTTTTATTTATGTATTGCTACCAACCTTTTAGAGGCCAAATAAAACGTCCGTACCTTTTTATCTTTGTTTGGAAAACATTTGTTTGTGTGTTGCCATTTTAGAGATCCAAAGTTCGTTCATCTATGTGACTATGCATTGCTAATCATTACATTGCGCCTATCAATACATAAACAAGACAAAGTACAAGATAGATACACTGAGATAATAATTTGGACTAACCCTAGACATGCAAGTTACTAAGGCCAAACAATGACAATGGGGTATTCTAATAACACGAAGTTCGACTAAGCATGAATTAGAATATTCGTGGAGAGGAAAAGATTTATCATTAAATGCAAATTCCCTTTTTTATTTATCTCTCTCTCTCTCTATTATTATTATTTTTTGCCATTCTTTATTTTTCTAACACCTAATCACACACTAAAACATACCAATGCATCATAAGTTGAGTTATAATAACATGCAACTAAACATGAATTTAAACAGTCCTAAACATGTTATTTATCTCTAAAATGCCAATTATCATGCCTTTTCCTGCTATTTTTGACCTTAAAAATACATACTAAAGTAAAAGGGATGCTCCGGGACCGTCTGGACCCCTCAAATGGACAGTAATGGTTCCGGAGTCCGCTGTTCAGCGACATAACGGCACTGGACAGCAGGTAGTTGGTGCTCATTTTCTGTCTAAAGGGCTCGCTGCCCTCACACGTGGCCAGCGAGGGCTCACGGGACACGGAGGGTCACAGGTGTATCGCAATGTGATTACTAATGTTTCTACCCCTCATTCCAATGTGACTTCATTAGTATAAAAACCAAATTAAAAACATGAATTAAGCTAATATAATCACAACAAAACTTTAGTCTTTAAAACTTGAGAATGACATTAAAATGCTTAAAGCCCATCCCAATGCATCTGTGAACCATGAGCGCCCATAAGGGTCAGTTCAAGGCTTACGCAGCGATCGAGTCACACCCAAAAGAGGTGAACGCTCACCGTCCATAGGCATGTGACCCTAGTAACACATGGAAAAGCGACATAAGACCTATGAAGCACCGACACTCTCCAAGAGTCTTCGTGTCGTGTCGGACACTTCGACACGTGTCCGACACTCTCTGGCACTTGGTCAACACATGTTAGAAAATCTGACATCTAATTAACTTTTTCGATACTCTCCGACACTCGAGTTGGAATTCTGACATACAAGTTTTCGACACGTGATTTCGATAGCGAGGTCAATTTTAAAAATTCAATAAATAAGAGGTTTATATATATATGAACATATAAAATACAATAATAAAAAAATAATAAATGGAGAAAGAAGAAAACCTAGTCTTCTCTTCTCTTCCGACTCCCACTTCCATTAATACACAATTCACCTCTTAAGTTTTTTTCTCCTCTTCCAACATATCTAACACGCGAGTCCAGAATATGGATCGCTTGTTTTTTTTTTTCCAAGTTTTATGAATTATTAAAATAGAATTGAATTTTTCAAATTGAAGTAATAAATGATATTAATAAATAGTGGATTAATGTTTTTAGTGTATATTCATTCTAGGCTTATTTATTTATTTATGAATTTGATTTAAATTAATTTACATAGAATTGATAATTTATTATGTATATATAAAAATACATGTTCCAACATCTCGAAATTCTTTTTTTTTTTTAAAAAAAAATTTAAAGTGGCGTGTTGGCATGTCGTGTTGTGTCATATCATATGTCGCATGTTAGTGTCGGTGCTACTTAGCATAAGACTTGCTAGAATGATGGGAAATCAAAACTAAGACATGGTCAAGGTATATAAATGAAACACTCAAATGAGGCCAAAATCTTGCTATTTCATGGCCGAAAAGAGAAAACAGCGAGCAGAGGAAGACAAACGAAGGACTTACAAGCATGAAATTGAACATATAGATCGCTAAACGCAAAGGGACAACGCTAAAGGCTATCCTTAGCTCTTGGGGGCACTAAATAAGATTATTACCAACAAAAGCATCGTGAGCATAAACATCTAAACAACAAGAAGAGATCATCAAATTTGCATATCATAAAAGGGTTTCAACAAGAAAGCAACTTTCTTTCCTCTGATCCAATCTTCAGAAGATGGACATGTGACAAAGTTATAGTCAACTAACTTCAAATGTGAAAATGTACATTCAAAGAAAAGGGCACTCTCAAGCATTAGGTATGTAGAATTCCATCTAGTAGCTACATCTTGGCATACCTTTTTACTAGTCTTTACGCACGATTGCGAGATACATTTGGCAAATTTTACTCTCCTCCCTCGTATAGCCCTCACATACTAGACAGCTTTTCTAATATTATATAATGATCCATCAATAACCTATAGACCTTCCTATACAATGAGATTCAAAACATGTGTACCACAACACACATGAAAAAACTATCCATTACATAATAAAGAGGATCTTACATAAGGTGTATTTCCTCCAAATATCAACCATACTGTCATTGTATGACGCATTATTTAAAGTAATGCTGAAAGTCTTTCTCTCAATGCCCCATTCTCTTAACAAAGTCAGCAATTTTTCTGAAAGTATGGCACCACTATAAGGAGGTGGCACATTGGAGAAACACAAGACTTTTGAATGCAATTCCCAATCCTCATTGATATAATGGGTAGTGACAGTCATATAATGATCCGTAGTAATAAAAGTCCATAGGTTAGAAGTCAAACATATTCAACTTGAAAGAGACAATAATTTGGATTTCAAAATTCCCTTCTCTTTCTCGTAAACTTTTACCACATTACTTCTTACTGTATGCCTTGATATGTGCTTCACATTAAGGTTGAGGTAACTAAACAACTCTCTAGTAGCCTCATGCTTCACAAAAGAGTATGTATAATTGTGTTTGATTATCGCTCTTGCTAGCATATCTCTAAACACACCTTGGTCAAATTGTACTACAAAACCATCAATATTAACCTCTTAGTTGGGACAAGTATCTAAATGACGCAACAAGTTTCTTGTCCCATGGCTAGCCATGTAAGTTACTTCACACCACTTACATTTAGCCTTCCTCATGCCATCACTATCTGTGAACTTTTCAAATTCAGACCATACAATTGAAGTTCATTTTCTTGAATGCTTAGAGCAAGTAGAGTTATCTTCCTCGTCCTTATGACCTAAGGATGCAACTCTACATCTCTCGAATCGTTCAATAGTTGAATATTCTTCTTGATCCTCGTTATCTCTTGACATGTCAACTAATTAGTTGGAGAAAACATAAAATAGTATAGGTTTAGAATTGCATGTTATGAGTTTAACATAAAAGAGTAAAGAATGAGTTCATACATGGAACATGGATGTTAATGAAAAACCCCAAGTCTCTAGCATCTATCAAAAAATTGCAGCATCCAATTGCCCATCGCACAGGACTACACGAAAAGCTCCAAACAAGCAGCGACTTGATGATTATAGAGAATCATCCATATATCAAACAGGTACATCATAGTAACATCATGCTTCTAGAGACAGAAAACCCTCAATATCTCTGCACGTTACTACAAAACTTCTGCCTTTTTCCTCAATAATTATCGGCTTCTAAATAAAAATGATGGACATCCTAAAAGAAGTCATTGAAGACAAGACGCACTCAAGTACATAAAGGCACCTAATGATCCTTCCTGTCGTCAAAAATATTAAAAGGAACCAAGATAACAAGGTCGTTGCAATGTCCCCACTTTGACTCAATCATTTTATTGAACAGTTGGTATGCACAAAATCTCTGATGCAGAAGGAGATGAACACGCAAACATAGAACACCTTGAAAAGCACAGTGAGTCGACAGATGGGTTCTACATTCTTCGACAAAACAAAAGCGAAAAAAGCAAACTTGGACCTGATCTAATCAAGTTCCACTCTGAAAACATAATCAATTAAACATACACAAGCTGATGACATCAAACAGGTGCAGCGATTTGGGTCAGAGCAAGATTAGACGGACATGATCTAAATCGAATTTCAAAAGATGCATGGAGTGTTGGAGGGGGGAGACCAAAAGTTGATGACATCCCCCACGCCAACAAAAATTCATAAAACAAAATCAAAGCTCACTAACGCCAACACTTAAGACACTGCCATCACTAGAACATTGAAAAATCGCAGCAGTCATCAAATTCATCCTTACCTTCTCTTTAGAAATTGATTAGACAAGTGCCCTTCTGAAGCATGTAACATGACGCACGGTGAAAACGGGCGCTCGATGAAGAGGGTTCGGTTCCGGCTGCCTCAGGAATCTGACATCATCCTATTCTACTCCCCGAGGGAGCAGCTCGAATGTGATGAAGAGAGCGATGTTTGATTCTCTAACACTAATAAAATGGCCACTTTTGTGGTTCATGTGGTGACAGTGTTGGGCCTCACGCTATTTCATCTTCCCTGAACTCCTTCCAGCAATTCCGAAGGTAAAATTTGAATTTCAAATGATGATATTACGCTATTATTAATAATGTGCATGTTAGGGTCTTCAGTTGCTCAGTACAAGTTCTACAATTCTGATAGAGCCTATAGCCTTTGGTGAAAATAATCTGGACCATATGGATGTTGTGATCCTCTCAAAGGGAGAATCCCTGAGGGGGGGTTTGATGGATTACCGAGCAAGCTTGTGAGGTAGTGCTCATGTTTGGTTGGGTTCTCCCAAATCTACCAATCGAGAATTCATTTCAATTCAATTTATTACGTGACGTTTTTTTTTTTTTTTTTTTTTTGCTATAAGAGTTGTCATTAACCTATTAGAGGTCAGTTAGAGGTTAAGTAAAACATGGATAACATTTTACTTGTACAAAATCGAGATTTAGGCTAGAAGACTTGATGACACTAAAATTTATTTAATGCATAAATTTCATTTTTTTTTCATCTTTGTATCAAAAACATTTGTTTATGTGATCTTGCCCATTTTAGAGGCTCTAAGGGCCCGTTTGGTTCAACTTTGCAGAAATGATTTTGAGAAAATGCAAATATCTTTGAGGTAAATGGGTTTTCCGAAATGTTACACCGTTTAGTAAATTGCAATCTCAAATAGCATTGAGAAAAAACTTTAGCATAAACACCGTTTGGCAAAACTCACATTTGTAATTAGCTTTTGCTTTTTTTTTTTTAAATTTTTTTTTAAAGTCTAAAAATCAAATTTGGCAGCTGGCTAACCGCCAGCCAACTGCTGGAAGGCCAGATCTAGCCGCCATACCGCCAGATATGGTGGCCTGAGGTCGCGGAGGCTAGATCTGGCGGTTTGACGGTTAGATGTGGTGGCCTGAGGTCGCGACCTTGGGTGGTGTTGCTTGGTTTGTGCGAGCCAGGCGACGCTGCTTGAGGTCGCACGGACCCGAGCGGCATCACCTGGTTCGCGTGTGCTAGGCGACGCTACTTGGGTCATGGGTCGCACCACCCCAGGCGATGGTTAATGGGTATGTGCGACCCCCTGGCGGTGGTGGCGGCTGCCGAAGAAGCCCGACTCTCAAGCAAGTAAGACGAAGACGAACGGGGAAGAAGATGAACAATGACGTTGATGAATAGTGAACTTGCATTTTCAAAATGCCCAATGCTCAAAGTTGGTCCGGGCCTACATTGGGCTTTTAGTATTGGGAATATTGATATTTGGCTAATGAGCTTTCAAAAATATTTGCCAAACATAAAATATTTTCCCAAGGGGCTTTAGGGGCCCAAAACCCCTTGGGAAAACTGAACCAAACGAGGCCTAAGTATGTTCTTCTATGCGACCATGCACTGTTAATTAATGAATTGCATGCATCAATCACGTAAACAACATGTTGACACGATAAATAAAAATACGATAATGATAGCGTGATATAAAGTACAGAAATAAAACCCGATACAATATCGGACTAACGATATTACACTGCTTTGTCGTTAAGTTCCGGGACAGAACACCATTAACTATGGTCAAAATTGAACATGCACGTGACTTTGGATTGACAATGCATTGATCGGACCAATTCCTTCCGATGTCTGCACATTGACAGCGTCAAATGACCATTTGCGAAGCGCTAATCCCACGTTCCATTGTGAAGCGCCCGGGTGTTCCCCACCAGGGAGACGGATTGGAGAAAATATTGGGTGATCCCCAGCCACTCATGAGGTGCCATGTGGAGTGGTGGGCCCACTTGGTGTCTTCTGCCTTCTTCCTCTCTCTCCTCTTCCTCACCTCCTTCCCATTCTCTCCTAGCCTACACACGCCCTCTCTCCTCCTAGCCTTCACATTTATTGAGGCTTAAACTTTTCTCTTTCTTTCTCAAATGAAGGAAAGAGAAGCACATTCCTCTCCATTTCTTTCACTTGAAGGTTTCAAAATTTTGAATCTCAAATTTTTTTTGTTTGCACTTGTTGCTGCTCTGCTGTGCATCAAGCGGTTGTTCCCCTGCCGTTGCCGACGAACCACATTATGGCCGCCCCTACTCCGGTGCTTGCTCGCTTCTCTCTTCGGGCTCGTTGCTGCTCTGTCATTTGTTCTGGCGTTCTTGGGATCGTGGACGCAGCACGTGGAGGAGAAGTAGGCCTCTTCAAGCTCCACTCAACGTCGTCCAGCGTCGCCCGCTGAGTGAGACCCCCACACACGGAAGGCTCGGAGGCGAGGTTGCTAGAGAAGCTGGTGCCGTACGCTGCCAGCATGGTGCTTAGTTGCCTCGTCGTGTTCGCCGGGCTCTGCCACCTCGACCCGAACTAGGAGGCCTCCGAGAAGGCCCTTGAGCATAAGAAGGAAATCGCCGAGCGGCTTGGTTGCCCAGACCAATCCGTACGAGGTTAGGCTCTCTGAAATTCTGTTCTTTGGGATCATATCGCCCTGAACGCGGTGTTGGGGATTTGAGGTTTGGGTGACGTGCTCTAAGCTTGGATTTTTGTGGTTTGGATGGAGGGTTATGCAGTGTTTGATGTGCTTATGTGGGAGAATTTGGGAGCTTTTTGCCTTTGGTCAAGTTGTCATGAGTTTATGACAAAGATGAGATGAATCGAATTACTTGCCACCAGCAAAATGCTTGTTCCATATTTCGTTCGAGGTTTGATAGGATTCCGTAATCTCATTATCTGTATTGCTCTGCCCAAGCCCTAACGAAATTTCTACTACGATTCTTTGCACGGTCAACCATATAGAATACTTTACCCAGCTTGTGTGAAGGGTACACGGGCTCAGATCTGCTTGAGCTCCGCAAGAAGGCGGCTTATTTTCCAATTAGGGATCTGTTAGATGAAGAGAAGAAGGGAAAGCCTTCTCAAGTGAGTACTCTTTTTCAATAGTGAAGTTGCATTTTGGGCTCTCTCAGACTCATTATTTGGAAGGTTTAAGTTTCTGAAGGAAACAATAGTGTGTATCTTTCCGTTTTCATGTGGAAAACTCCTTGGCACCAGGCGGATTCTTGGTGTTGCCTGTGGAGTTGTGTAGCTTTATGATGAATTGCCAGAACATTTGTAGCTGCCATGACAATGACATGAATGCTCTTCAGGATCACCACAAGTAGTTTCCTATAGTGACGGCATTAAATGCAGAATTCTGTGACGAGCATTTGGATTATTTGTACTGACTTGTTTGGTTCTAATTTTATAGTTTTATGTATGTATGTGATGATGTTCCTATCTCTAGATAGACTGAAGCGGTTTCTATCGACGCGTATTTTTTTCAGGCACCAAGGCCCTTATCATAAGCTGATTTTTGAAGAAAGTTCTCACGTCATCGAAAAAGACCAAACTTGCAGCCAGCGAATACACAAGGTTGAGTTCCGAGTCACCTAGTTGGCCAAGGAATAGCGAGTCCGTCGATTATCAGGTTCAAGGTGCCATGAACGAGCTAGTGAGGCTGGTCCTCTCCCATATCATGAACCTCCGACCGGATTCGCAGGATTCTTGAAGGGGTCCTGTCCATCTTAGCCTCCTCTTATCTGTAGAATCTGTCCTCTAATATCTTTTCGTCTGCTTTACTACTCAGCACCGGATGTGTGAAATCATAATTTCTTTTGGAAAACATTAGTCTCATTCAGCATCGTCACCCATTTTTTCTCTTGTTCTCTATAGTTTAATTAGTTTGAAGATGACCAGTAGGGGACTAGTTCTTGATGAATACATGGGGGGAAGGAAATTGACATTCCATGTCATACACGACAGGCTACGGATTTTAATGGGAGGGCAATTATCTCAATTTTCTTGTAATCCTATGTATTTATGTGTGTCGGATATTGGACAAATTTGGACCATTTCATGCCGCGATGTCTCCTTCTTGAAGTCCTTTTCGATTCTCGTTGGGTGGTCTCTGTGCCGTCGACTAATGAACTGGATTGCTCACTGAAAGCGGAGGATACAATCGCCAGATGAAGCCAAGCATTAAAGGGCAGCGACCAAACATGGACGAAATGATCCCACCAAATTAGGGCAAACTTATGCTATCGAAATGTGATATTTTTCCCGGTCGAATAATTATATCAACAAGATAAATGCGAAGCATAAGACGATCACAGTATTTCATGAGTTCGGCGGTGGCCTTGTAAAATAAGGTACGCCGCTGGTGGCATTCGAGTAGCTTCTTAGATCAGAGCAGTCATGGTAGCAAGTAGTTCTATCATCCAAATCGAATGATAGGCCCTTGGAATTTCCCTCTTCCGGGCCAATGGTATCAAAGGGTTCGATTCGCCGGGATTTTCAAAGTTCCGACATATCTATCCTTTCTCATCTCATCCTCTCCTATCACTGGCAGCTTTGACCTCGTTCAGCGATAACTTTAGATCGGAACGGAATGGTCCAGTAAAAACTCGCTCCGACATAACCCTCTTCATCTTCGCTAGGCGTGTTAATTAAGAGAACGAGAGTTGCGGCTCACAGGTAATTGGCATGTTCGGCAGCTTTAACGAGGGGGGCATAAAAAGGAGCGAGCGAGAGGAAAGTTACAACCAATGCCCCCATGAAAAACCAAGCATGCCGCGTGCCATCGAGAAAAGATAAAGAAATTATGTTATATTAAAAAAGAATTGGAGAATTAATTAAACCAAATGCCCCAATGTATTAAAAGCCACTAAAAAAACCAATACCGCTGCCGAAGCTTTAGCGTCTAATGCAGTTCAGTATGTGGTAGAAGTTTTTTCTTTCTATTAGGGCCAACACATTCAAACAAGTGGCCACTGACTAGCCACAATGAATGAATAGTATTTACCTAAATTATGCCTCACCTGATTTCTGTGACCAAGTTCACTGCTTAACCATGCGTGACTCCTCTAACCCAAAACTCCATTTAATTCCAATAAAACGATTTTTAATCATCTAAAATATACTCACTCTGCGCATTCATCTCAGCTGTCACAATATCAGGTGGTCCATAGAGCAAAACACCTAAGTGTTTTGCCAAGGCTATAGCAGTAGAGTCTGGAGCTGTTTTTATCAATGTGAGGATATCAAACTTGATGAGCAAATGGTTTTGGAGATGCTAAAAACTGGGTGAGTTTGCACGCTTGTATTTGCTTTTTATACTGTGACAGCTGAGATGAATGTGCAGAGTGAGTATATTTTAGATGATTAAAAATCGTTTTATTGGAATTAAATGGAGTTTTGGGTTAGAGGAGTCACGCATGGTTAAGCAGTGAACTTTGTCACAGAAATCAGGTGAGGCATAATTTAGGTAAATACTATTCATTCATTGTGGCTAGTCAGTCGCCACTTGTTTGAATGTGTTGGCCCTAATAGAAAGAAAAAACTTCTACCACAGACTGAACTGCATTAGACACTAAAGCTTCGGCAGCGGTATTGGTTTTTTAGTGGCTTTTAATACATCGGGGCATTTGGTTTAATTAATTCTCCAATTCTTTTTTAATATAACATAATTTCTTTATCTTTTCTCTATGGCACGCGGCATGCTTGGTATTTCATGGGGGCATTGGTTGTAACTTTCCTCTCGCTCGCTCCTTTTTATGCCCCCCTCGTTAAAGCTGCCGAACATGCCAATTACCTGTGAGCCGCAACTCTCATTCTCTTAATTAACACGCCCAGCGAAGATGAAGAGGGTTATGTCGGAGCGAGTTTTTACTGGACCATTCCGTTCCGATCTTAAGTTATCACTGAACGAGGTCAAAGCTGCCAGTGATAGGAGAGGATGAGATGAGAAAGGATAGATATGTCGGAACTTTGAAAATCCCGGCGAATCGAACCCTTTGATACCATTGGCCCAAAAGAAGGAAATTCCAAGGGCCTATCATTCGATTTGGATGATAGAACTACTTGCTACCATGACTTCTCTGATCTAAGAATCTACTCGAATGCCACCGGCAGCGTACCTTATTTTACAGGGCCAATGCCGAACGCATGAAATACTATGATCGTCTTATGCTTCGCATTTATCTTGTTGATATTATTATTCGACCAGGAAAAATATCACATTTCGATAGCATAAGTTTGCCCTAATTTGGTGGGATCATTTCGTCCATGTTTGATCGCTGCCCTTTTAATGCTTGGCTTCATCTGGCGATTGTGTCCTCCGCTTTCAGTGAGCAATCCAGTTCATTAGTCGACGGCACAGAGAGCACCCAACAAGAATCGAAAAGGACTTCAAGAAGGAGACATCGCTGGTCCCACCATGCAAATCGTCATGAAATGGTCCAATTTGTCCAGTATCCGACACACATAAATGCATAGGATTACAAGAAAA
The DNA here is from genome assembly GCA_014182885.2 of Eucalyptus caleyi. Classification (NCBI taxonomy): domain Eukaryota; kingdom Viridiplantae; phylum Streptophyta; class Magnoliopsida; order Myrtales; family Myrtaceae; genus Eucalyptus; species Eucalyptus caleyi. Next base: position 54,725,198 of record CM024470.2, read on the forward strand.
TTGAGTTAATTGCCCTCCCATTGTAGCCTGTCATGTATGACATGGAGTGTCAATTTACTTCCCCCCATGTATTCATCAAGAACTAGTCCCCTATCGGTCATCTTCAAACTAATTAAACTATAGAGAACAAGAGAAAAAATGGGTGACGATGCTGATTGAGACTAATGTTTTCCAGAAGAAATTATGATTTCATCCATCCAATGCCGAGTAGTAAAGCAGACGAAAAGTGTGACATCCCAAATTTTCAATCCTGTTTTTCATCGAATAAATCGGGCATTTCATCGACGTGCCTATAAGGCTATTCTCAGATCTAATTCCTTTTGAGATAACTAGATTATTCAGGAAAGCCATTTGTTGTAATCGGCATCGCAGCAGAAGCGGATCGTAATTTTGCAATTATGTCGGGAGCTATAGAAATCGATAGATATAAAACGAGGAACAATAAAAGGATATCAGAAATTTACGTGGTTCGATTCAAATGTCGGAACCTACGTCCACGGGGAGAGTTAGCAAAATAATCCATTATAAATCGGAGAATAGCTTCTGCCTTCCCTCTTTCTTTACCAATAAAAAGACGAGAAGTCCACAAAAGATGACCAAGAAGAGAGGAGGATTCGGCGCCTACGAGATAGGCTTATGAAGCAGCAAGTGCTCACCAATTTCTATGGGCATGCATGCACATGGCCATGTGCATGCATTTAATGAGGTTGAAGAAATTCGCATGATCAACTCTTCAGAAAGATTTCATGCTGACAAATGAGAAGGGCCACAAAAGTCAACACATGGACCGTGGCCTTTATTTCCAACGTGAAGCGTAGATCGAGGGCGGGATCCTTTCGGCTCCTATCTTGCGCCATTTTTCATCAAATGCCCGCACACATTCTTTCTTGTTTCAGCATGTAAATGTTTTGTACGGATCGGGTATCGTATATAGACTCAAACTTGAGACATAATTTAACCATATTAAAGAATTTTAATGTGATAGATTTGAGAATTCGACCAGGAATCGGCTTCTTGACCGTGCTCATTTTTAGAGGCCATTATAGCAAAGTTAAAAACCGATTTAAGATCAGAGATATGTCGATTTGACTGAGATGTGTGGCTAATCGTGGGTGATACTACTAAATTGGAAAATTCTCGTCGGCAGACACTAGATTGATTTTTCTATCGTTTTGGTACCTTGTGTCCGTATTTGAATCCTCGAAATTTTCATGATAACCAAGAGTTGCTAATGTGTCGAATGGGTTCATTGTAGCTCAAAGAAAATCGACCATGGATCATTTGTATTAAAAATTTCTAAAACCTACTCGATAGCCTAGGTTATGCTAAAAACGCGTCGGGTTGAAATTAACCGTGAATTTGAATTTTCTTACCAAAAAAAAAAAACCGTGAATTTGAATTCGATTTCAAAAATTGAAGATTTTGTCATGTTACAATAAATTCTAGGAACGTCTACTCGGTCTCAGAAGATTTTTCTGCAAACCGAGACTTTTTGAAAAAAAGTTGTCCTAAGGCCATTTTTGTTCAAAAAAAGATAATGACTGGTTTTTGATCGCAAAATTGGAAAGCAAGTAGATTGTATTGGTGGGGAAAAATATTGATTTGATCCAGGACTCGACAACGGGATTTATTGAGGTCGAATTGAATTGATTTGAGAATCGATAAGTGTCCAATTGGTGAAGAATGTATGCAATTTCGTAACCCCCCATCCACCGCCACATTTGGACCATCTTAAGCTTCTAAATGGAGGCCTTGTTGGCTGGATTGTGGCCTAGGAAGCCAGACTTGGCTGAGAATGAGTCAAGGGGGACAAATGGGTGGAAGATCAAGCCATGTGGCCCCTCCAACCTCATCTCTTCCCTCTCTCTCCCTTAGCCGGTCGACCAGCACTCCATTCCCCTCCTCCCAGCCAGTTCGGACGCCAGCAGCAAGCCAGGAGCAACCTCACGCCGTCAAAGCCACCATTGCACGCCGGAAAGCCACTGCTAGCCGCCGTTCGCTGCTTTTGCCCTCATCTGCGTGTCGTGCCACCGCTTAGCCGTGTGCGTTCCAACCTTGCTCGTTGTCCTTCGAAGCTTGTGGACCACTGCCGGAGCTCCTGCCACTGCCGTGAGCTGCTGCCACCGCCCCTTCAAGCCGCCGAAGCCTACATCGGTCCACTGTTGCTCTTGCCTCACCGAACCAACTTTGTTTCCTTTGTTTTGCAGCTCAAAATAGAAGCTATTTCAGTGGGTTTCTAGCAAGCTTGTGGGCCTGTTTTTAGGTGGTTCCGGGCCTCGAAAGTTTGGCCCGATTTGGAGAAAGTCGGTCTCTGTTGCATTCTTGACGTTTTGAATCGGACGGATCGTAAATCAAGTGAGTTGAACTCACTAATTCCTACTTAGTTGGTTAATTATGCTTAGGGGTTGATTAGATTAATTAAGCATGGTTTATGTGAATATATTAGATTAGATTAATTAATTTAATTATCTATTGATGCATGTTAGGTGATTAGTTAGTGACATTAGCAAGTAGACTCGTGTTATTATTTATGTAACGAACCTTGGAATTTTTACGGGTCCGTTTCGGCTTCCAATTAGGCTATAATAGGCTTAAGTTGGATTTATTGCTTTTATTTATTATTTTTCGTAATTAATTAATTAATTAATTACTTTCCGAAAATTCAACTAGGATGATTGGTGACTGGAATTTCGTGCTGATTGCTATGGTGCTCTCTGTTTATTTAATTGAGTACCGAATTGTGGTAATTGAGCGAAATTGGAGGTTATGAGAATTTATCCCAAAAATTAGATAATGTGGATATAAATTTAAGAACTACCTATACTTACCGTTTCACAAAAAAAAAAAAAATATTAAGAACTGCCGAGTGGGGCCGTGATGCCACTAAATATCGAAAATTGCCGACTAGGGTTGTGATGCCACTACATATGAAAAATTACTGAGTAGGGCCGTGATGCCACTAAATCTAAGAAAAGTGCCAAGTGGGGCCATGATGCCACTAAATTTAGAAAATTGCTCAATGGGGTCGTGATTACCACTAAACCTAGAAAAGTTGCCAGGTGGGGCCGTGATGACTCACAAATATAGAAAAGTTTCCAATGGGACCATGATTACCACTTAATCTAGGTTGTACCTGTTAGGCCATGGCTAAGAGTTGAGAATGATTAATCGAGGTGACTATGTGATGGTCCTCTGACTCATGTTGTGCTTAGGCAGCCTTTAGGGCGTATTGGCTTCCTAATCGGGTCTTAGGGGTAGAACTTACTGAGACGTAGTCTCACCTCATTGTGGGACAACATTTTAGGTTCCTAGATGACAGCACCCCCCTCTTCCCATGCATTTTGGTATACTTGAAGAAATCACCGAGATAGGCTATCATATTCCAATACACCCCCACCCTGAAGGGTTGGAGTATGTGCTGATAAAATCCACTATTTGGGTTGATGTGGGTGAACCTGAAAAGGTACCCCACAAGTATCGGTCTTGGTATCGTCACTATCACGATGGGTGAAGGGAGGGCCCTATACCAGATCTGACGTGCCTTGGTATGTTTTGGAGGTTGCATTTGGTAAGGGTACAGCAAACCCTGAGGGTGGAGTGGTAGACGATGCTAAGGATCCTAATCTCGAAGGTGATTCTGACTTTTCGGTGTACTTAGCCGAGGCCGCCAACTGGAGCGAGGAAGAAGGGGAGATTGCTAAGGACGAGGAGGTGGAGCAGGAAGAATTTAGCGATGATGAATAGTTGTGGTTGTTAGAGCCCCGTCCCCTGTTTGAGAATCTCCTGTGGTATATATGTTTTTATATACCTAGACCAACTTGTATAATATATGACATAGTCTACTATGTATGTATGTATATAAGCGTGGTTGTGTGGCTTGGAATTTTATGACCCTACTTTCCTATCCCATTGGTTTTATTGTTTGGGGATTTTATTATGCTTCCACATGCGTATTAAAATGAAAGGGTCGGTGATGTGTCTTGGGACGTTGCTATTTAATCGACTAAGGTGAGGGATGGACACGTGCTCGGAGTATCGGGGCATGACAAAAAGATATTAGAGGACATATTCTACATATAAGAGGAGGCTAAGATGGACAGGACCCCTTCAAGAATCCTGTGAATCCGGTCGGAGGTTCATGATCTGGGAGAGGACCAGCCTCACTAGCTCGTTCATGGCACCTTGAACCTGATAATTGATGGACTCGCTATTTTTTGGCCAACTAGGTGACTGTGATATCCTGAAATTCGACCATTCTCGAGATATATGAAATTGTTATTTCATCAATGCACTGATAATAGAATTTACTTTAAACTGATTATTCATGATTTAACTAATCTATTGGGAGATGCCATAAATGATTAAAACACGAATGACCAGAGAATTTAATCATAGATAGACTGCTCGATCATAAGGATCGACAAGAGACAATACTACACTGTCAACCAAGTATGGCTTGCTAGCTTTTATTGAGTTATTTAACAACGTTTTTTTAGTTTTTTTTTTTCAATTTATCAACTTTTTAATAATTTAATTTAATTTTTTTTAAATGCTATAAATTTATCAAACTCTCATGGGAATCTACAAATATTTGGTTGTGTAACCTACTGAATATCATCCCATTAGGTTAGCAGCTTTACGAACTCTCGTTTGAGTTGCTTACCATCATGCATTTTTTTTTTTTTAAAGTCTATAATCTTTTCTATCAAGTTAGTAAATTTTGGTTGCCTTATTTACCAACCTGTTAAATTCACCTACTTTTTTTTAGACATTACCAAATTAATTTGAGTGGTAACAAATGTGACACCCCGAACCTTTCGCAGGTCGTCACCAGCGCCGGTGTTACATCTTTTACCATCTCTATCTCTTGGCTAAATTAAGCCTTGCCAGATTACAGGCATTTTTTTTTTTTTTTAAAGCGGTCCCATGCGCGACTCATAGCGGAAGCAAAATTCACATCGTCATCTATCTCCCTTCTAACCCATGATACAAATACACACCAACTACACATCAGGATTTTATAAATAACGTTGACGCTTTGCTTACATACATACATATAGCGAGAGGGGGTTTTTCCTCGGGTCGGTACAAAAGAAACAGAAAAGGTTAAGACTCTGCCATGTCCCACCTAAAATCTCAAAAAGGAACTCCGACCTCTAACATCATATGAGCACAAAAACCCTCCCATCACGAGCGTCAACTATCTATACCAAAAAGCGGTCTAGCTCCTACTCCTCGCGTGCGATCTCACACCCATCCCGGTGCGTCAGGTGGTGGCGGCGGCAGCATCCCCGCATCACTCCATCCCGTCGTATGTGCACGGACAAAAACTCTTGTATGACAGGGCCCCCCAGGCCGATATCATACATGACTAAGCATCGTACTCGGATAAAAGTCAATCCGGGTGCGAGGGACGATCTATCTCGGTCATCTCCACCTCGACGTCGGACGGAATACCGTAAAACACGCCACGCGAAACAGCGAGCAGCGGCATAGTGCTAATCTGAAATGTTATCCCCAAAAGGGGTGAGTACAACCACTCAGCAGATAGGGAAATCCAATAACAACTCAGTGCACCATGCATACCATCATACAATTCAGGCATCACTTACCTTTTTGATGACAAGCGTATTCATGCATCATCATAGCATACATATCATCATTAACCATGCATCACCATGCATATCACATCATATCATCATTAGCCATGCATCACCATGCATATCACATCATATCATCATTAGCCATGCATCACCATGCATATCACATCATCATTAACCATGCATCACCATGCATATCACATCATATCATCATTGGCCATGCATCACCATGCATATCACATCATCATTAACCATGCATCACCATGCATATCACATCATCATTAACCATGCATCACCATGCATATCACATCATATCATCATTGGCCATGCATCACCATGCATATCACATCATCATTAACCATGCATCACCATGCATATCACATCATATCATCATTGGCCATGCATCACCATGCATATCACATCATCATTAACCATGCATCACCATGCATATCACATCATCATTAGCCATGCATCACAATGCATATCACATCATAGATCAATTTCCATTTTTATTTATCAATTGATCTCCACATTATCTTTTCTCAAATCATCACCATCCCTTCGGGCAAAAACCTCCGACAGGGTATCATTATCAATCCTTCGGGCAGAAACCTCCGACAGGATTCCATGATCAATTTGATCATCACCCTTCGGGCAGAAACCTCCGACAGGGTTCCCAGCATTCCAGCCATCTCATGGCCACTGGGCTTCCGGCCCCCCACATTCCGGGCATCTCGCACCTCAACTAGCATCACGAGGAACCTCCCTTCGGGCAGAAACCTCCGACAGGGACTTCCGGTCTTTACCCTTCTAACCGGGGATCTCGCACCCTAATCCTCGCATCGCGAGTCACTTCCGGGCATGTATCCGAGATACAACTGGACTTCCGGCCCCCCACATTCCGGGCATCCTGAAACTCCCAGGGAATCTCTGGAATTACGCCACCAGGCCACCAGACAACATCCTCCACCACAACCTCATTCTCACATACCATTTTCCACTTTTTATCATCCTTTTCATCTTGTTATTTCATGGCATATGATTTACATACATGCATCACAATTCATGATCATTCACACATCAATGCCATATAACAATACATCATAATTCATGATCATACATGCATCGATGTCATATAGCAATGCATCATAATTCATGATCATTCATACATCGCTGCCATATAACAATACATCATAATTCATGATCATACATGCCTCAATGTCATATAGCAATGCATCATAATTCCATAGGACTCATGGCCAATAAAATAATCCACCTTTTATTATTTTATTATTTTATTATTTTATTGTTATTTTATTATTATATTATTATATTATTATTATATTATTTTATTTATTTTCATAAATGAATATTGTATTTAATATTTATGATTTTCCAAAAATCATAATCTTCAATCAATCCTTAAACAAACAATTAGAATCAGATTTCACATAAAATCCATGGCTAATTCGCATTTTACATAATTTCCCAAATTTCCACAAAACACACACAACATTCGGATCACGGCCAGATTGCACAGTTTTCGAGTTAATTCAATTAAAATACTCATATGACCTCCGAAAATTCCCAAATTTTACAGGACAGTAGCCAACACATTTTCGTGCATTTTTCATGAAGAACTCTTAACCAAATTCTTTATAGATTAATTTATATAACTCCACGAAGCTTCTGGAACCTCTACCGTTTCGTCCAGAACGTACATCACCGAAAAACTTAGGTTTGACCCATCAAATCTCTTTCGTTTCTCCTGAAATTTAAGTATGTTATGTAACAATGTGTCCTTTACAATATTCATGAAGGGATCTAGGTCAAATAACCAGATTATGGTCACCATTTTAACCCATGAAGTCTCGGGTATCTCGGTTCACTTCAACAGAACCATCCGTCTCAAAGATCTAGCCGATTCACCAAGTTATACTTGTTCTTTTTGCCTCATTTTCGAGTATGTTGTAGCTTAGGGTGTTTCCTACAACTTTCAAGGAGACAACAAGGTGAGATCTCCAACAGAAATCGACATGCAACCAAGAAATCAACAAAAGGTCAGTGAAAATTTCGTAGATCTAAGTCTCCGTATAACAGAGCTTTTGACCCCTCATATCACCTTCGTTTTCCATGAAATTCGAGTATGTCATACGACAAGATGTTAGCTTCAACTTTCATGAAGACACCGAAGCCAAAATCACACTCCAAATACACATGCAAGCTCGAATAAGAAACTGTCTACCACAAGCCGAACGGAAACAGCCACATAACTTGAACACATTCAACCCTTACCTCGGTTCTTCGCCCAAATCACCCTTAAAACCGAACATGCAACCATCAAAACAACGTGCAAGAGAAGTAAAGGAACCCCCACTTGCCTTAAAGAAGAACACACAGCAACACACGGCGGCGTAGGACGGTCGGACTAGGCGGACGTACGGCGAACGGGCGGCGGGAACTCTCGGCTCCACTTCCTCCCTCTCGGTCTCTCCTCTCCCTTTCTCTCGAAATCTCTCTCTCCCTCTCACTTCTCTTGGACGAAAATGGAGAAGCAACCGGCCACTCTCTCTCCAAATCCCCTTTTTATACTCCCCTAGGCTCATCATAGGTAATGATTGATCCACCACACCTATGGCCAATGCATGCTCTTCCTTTGGCCACTTGTAATTTCTATTTTTGAAATTTGATTTGGGTTAATGGGCTTGGGCTTAGGCCCAACCGGCCACTCCCCTTGGGCTGGTCGAAAATCCTTCTTGGGCCCAATGGGCCGACTAGCTTGGCCCACCAAGCTTTAGGCTAATGGGTCCAAGGCCCATTTCGAAAATAAGCCTATTTTCCCTTTTTTTTTTTTTTTGAATTCCTTTTAATTAATATTTCTAAATTCAAATTTCATCTTGGCCAAGTCTTGGGATATTTTTAATTATTGAAATTTAAATCATATGGCCAAGCATTTAAATTTAAATTTCCACAACACAAGCAAAATTCATCAAATTAAAAGACAAATTGGCCAAAGCATAAGCCATAAAATTCTATCACCTAATTAAAGACATTTAACACACCTTAAGGCTCGGCTTTGAATTTCCGGGATGCCACAACAAATTTTTATTTGACACCACCTTTTATTTGAATAAGTTATTGACTAATTTATTGAGTTACCATTTTTTTTTTTTGTCTTGCCTACTAACCCTTTTCTCTAAGATTAAATTACAATTAATTTTTCATTATTAACTCCTAGTTAATTGCCAACATTTATTTTTTTACCAACTTATCTTATCTTTGACAAAAAAATTCTCTTAACTTTTGCCATTACCTATTTACCTTTCTTACACTTGCTTTAAACTCATTAGCTATTATGCGAAATTACAAATCTTTATTTTCTAACCTTTTTTCCAAGTGAGTAACCCACTAGTGGTAAATTTATTAAATTTTTTTAACTCAAATGAGAGTTGGTAACCCAAAAATAATCAATAAATTAATTAGAGCAAAGTTAATAAATCACTTAAATTGAAATTATTAATATCATATAATAGTTGGTAAGTCTTTGAAGTTAGGAAAAGTTGGTAATTGTTGACACCTAATATTTTAGAAAGTAATAAATAAAATAAAACATTTGGTCTTGAAAATCTTTGTTGTTGAAAATATATCCTCATTTCAAAATTCAAAAAAATTAGTTGTTGTGTGATTTTGTTGCCATTTTTTTGTTAAATGGTTGAGTGAATATCTTACTTGTAAAAATAACTTTGAGTTTTCCTCTATAAATAAAGGATGCGGAGCTTCTCTCGGTTTTTGGGAGGTCAAGAAAAATTCAACAAAAAAGAGAAAAGCTTTCGGTGTTCTTTTTTAGGGAAAAGAAAAGTCAGCAAAGAAATAGCGAAAAGAAGAAGACAGAGAGAGGGAAATGATGGGAGAGAGACGTGAGGAGAGAGGGTACAGCGAGAGGTGAGAGAATCTGACGTGAAGTGATGTTCGACCAGAAGAAAAAAAAGAAAAATAAAAGGGGAGGCAGCAATTGTTCATCTTCTCCGCGAGGGCCCCCGACGCGCCGGCCCTACGCTCGCACTGGTCACTGTACCGGCACCGCCTCTGCCAGCTGCTACCGCGCTTCTGCCACCGTGCATTCGCCACAGCCGCTTCACTGGTCTCCCCACGAAGCTCATCGCGACGACCTGAAGCTGCACCTCGCTCACTGACACTCCCTGCAACCCGCCGATCTGGCTATTGCCACTTCGCCAGCCACCACCTGCCCCCCCGTTGGTCCACCTCACCGTCGTTTGCCTGCAGCAGCTGCCAAAACCCCCTCGCCGGTGACCTCTACCCGCGACAACCCGACCCCGCGCCTCAGCGACTCGCGACCCAATGACATTCGCACCCTTGCTGCTCCTCGACGCTTCGCCGGTCTCCCCACGAAGCTCTCCGCGATCGCCTAGAACCCGACGCCATTACTCCCTTTGCAGCAACCTGGACCAGTCTCAGTAGCCCGACGCCCCTGCACCCAACGTTGTTGCTCCTTTGCTCACTGCTGGACGCCTGAACAGAGCCACCTGCTGCCTCCCCTGTTTTGCTGCAGGTCTGTTTACTACTCGAACCTCGCTAGAGCTCGAAAGGACAGCCCCTGTTCCGAACGGCGACCCATCACCAAACCACCATCGCAGCTTAGCCACCACTGCTTCCTCGCCATTCCTCAAGTCAACCGTGTGTTAGACTAAGTAAATTTTTAGATATTCGGTTTCATAGTTTTTTCTAACTTGATTTGTTTTGATTTATTTTTATCATTATCCGATTAGGAAATTTGTCCTATTAAGTCATAATAATAAAAAATATTGAACCATAATACGTCGGGTTAGGTTTTTGATTATTTCGGCTTTTCATGGCAAATTCATGAATTGCTTTGCATCATTGAGATAATATGTCATTGATTTACATTGACGAATTTTCAATAGGACATATTTTGGTGTGTTATCGTTATTTGCTCATCACATATCATGCATCATATGTCATATCTAGGATTTAGGTATTTAGGTTCATACACATTTCATGTTTAAATCAACGCATTTTAATTTTTAAGATTCATATAGAATTAGGATAATTTTCCTTTAATAAAACCAAAACAAAAAAAGGAAAAAAATGTTATTTAGGTTATATAGATTTCATAATGTGCACACCGCATGTTGCGCTTTAGTTAGTGGGTCATAAGTTAATGTTTTAATATTCCCATCGTGTAGTTTTTTTTTTGGTAATAAAAATGCTAAAGATTAGTATTGCATCATTATGTTGTTTTTAAGTCATGTTAAAAAGAAGAAAACACAAAGGTCATTTACTTAGTTAGTTAATAGGCTAGTTCATAATTAATCCCATTTGATGTCATCATTGTTTAGTGTAGGTTGCATACATGTATTAAAAAATTCATTAAAAAAATCATAAAAAGAACACACACACACACACACACACACACACAGAATTGTCATGTCATCCATCCCATATCATGTAGCACATGTATATTTAGGATTATGTAAATTAGATTGCATACATATTGTAATGATTCAAATTATGTCATATGAATTGCATCTCACATGTCATTAAAGTAAAACTCATGCATATTAAATTTAAAATTTAAATTGCATATAATTAATATTTTTCTTTAAAAAAAAAGTTAGGTGTCATGTCATTTAGAAATTATGTTTAGGGCATGCATTTTTAGAGAGTAATAAATGTATTAAGATTTTAGTTAATTATTTCTTACAATTTATTACTTCGGTTTATTGAATGTTATTTCTTTGATTGTGCACTCCCATGACCACCTTTTGCATGTTAGTAGCTTAGGTTAAAATTGATCAATACTGCCCGCAAAATATTTTTGAAATTAAAATGAAAAGGTATCCAAAGAGCGTTAAATTTTCCTGGCGTAACCATGTCCAAAAACCTATTGAATCTTTGGTTCGCAAAAGTATGGGAGAATGGTTTCTAACCAACCCTAATTAGTTAGTGGCGGCTCCAAATTAAGTATAATTGCATGTTTAAATGAGTTAATTTTTTAGTATCAAGTCGCGATTGGTAGGACTTGGGAGGGTCCGTGCCAAGTTTTCGGACTTAGTAATCCAATAGCCTTCTTTGAGTAATTCACCCACGAGAAGGTCGTGATAGCTTGGCGACTCCAATGGGGACAGAGTTAAAACTTATAGTGGACATAGTCCTGTCTCTTTTTTTAAAAATATTTTGTTTGGTAGCATGGAAACAAGGTACGCTCCTAACATGAAGTGTTAAATGTTTTTACAGAAAGGAGGTACAAGGGGAGTAGTGCTTGCTGACTCTTTGTTTTGTAGGAAGGTGTTGGGATTAAATGTTTTTCTTATCATTGAAGTGTTGCTTGCATTATAAATTGTTGTGCATGATTTTCAAATTGTTTTAGAACTGCACATTGCACACACAACCTGCCGTCAAACCTGGACCGCATTTAAGGATTCTAGGATGATGTTGAGAAATGAACCAACCTTGAATGCGAGACGGCGATGTAGAGGTTGCCTTTCTCAATCCCGAATTTTTTTCTTGGTGTCAAAATGTTTATCCTTGTTCGCGAGACTGCGTGATCATGGGATTTTCCTTTTGACCGAGCCAGAGTTAAGAGGACTCGACATTTGTACGCGGGACTATGACTAGTCGGCCTATCCTTTTGGCTCTAATTTGCTAAGCCTTGTAGTTTAGGTGTTAAGCCTCACATCTCATGCGCCTGTCTATGTGGTTGCCATTTTCCTTTGTGAAGTAAGTATTCTTACCTTATATAATGCAATCTATTTACTTTATCGCACTTTCTTTTAGTCCATGACAAAAGGTCGATCGTGAGTTTTAATCTATATACAATGGGGAGATTCGATGTTCAATTCATTCCAACTCCCAAGATTGAGCTTAGAAGGTGGTGGAACAAATTAAGTAAAGAAGGTCAAGATTATGTGGAGTCGATACTGGGACAGCTCATCCCCCTTTTGGATATTGGAGTCCATAGTGGTGTTATGCAAGCTATATCACACTTTTAGTGTCCTGAGACGACTACTTTTATTTTTGGTAAGAACGAGCTTACTCCAACACTGGAAGAGTATAGCGTTATCATAGGAATGCCCCTTGAGATTGAACTTGTTAGGCCACCTCTTGGTATGGAACCCACATCAATTTTATCTCAGTTTCTAAGAATTAAAACTGATGAGGTTAAGAAAGTTTTGAAAGCTAATTGTAATGCATCCCCTTTCTCCTTTTTGGTTGATCATTTTTTAATTCAATCTTCAATGCGCCAAAAGGGTAGGATATTCATCTTAGCATTCTTTGGACTTATAGTCTTTCCTCATTGAAGAAATGCTATTGATCATTCGATTGCATGTGTGGTCAAATAAGTATGTGCTAGCATGAACTTTATAAACATGATTTTAGCTGAGACATTTTTATCCCTCAACTGTTTTAAACAAAATGGAGAAAAAATCATAAATGCCTCTCTTGAACTTTTACAAATTTGGTTTCTTTCTCACATGAAGGAGTTTGGTCATTTCATTCGTCGAGGTGAAATTGATGATTCTAATTACCCAATAAAGAGATTTTCAATCTTAGAGAAAAAGTATATTGGAAAATCATTTTCCGATTGCGTGACTTTTCTTAAAGCTCTAGATCTTAAGGGCTTCCTATGGTATGCTAAATGGTTCCATGTTATTGTGGCTCGTTTCTCTCACAAGACAGATAATCCAATTTCACTGATGGGAATTATTGGTGCAACATCTTACTATCCTTATAGAGTGGCCCACCAATATCAAGTGCTCCAAGATATCCCACCTCCTCTTCGAGTGGATTTGTTTCCAGCCCGTTTCGTGCGTAGCGATCACAAATACCTCAATGAGATCGAGCGTCTTGAAAATGCATGGAAGGAATGCCATCCGGAAAAGATAGTGGTGCCTAGAAGATTGAAAGGAAAAGAGAGGGTTTTTCATGCCTCCGATTATTATATCCACCATCATGAGATCCCTCAAGCTCTACTTCCCGTGATAACTGAAGTGACCATGAAGCCCACTCATAAAGCACAAATTGAACGTCTTGAAGAAATGGTGGAAAGGAAGGAGGCTCGTATCTCTGAGTTGGTTCGGCAGAACAAGAAGCTTCGAAAGACTGTGATCTCCCAATTGTATATGGAAAAGAGTCGCTAGATTTAGGAGTTTAATTCTGGCTTTAGGGTGTTATTTCAATTTCTTAGATTGATGTTTTAAGAATTTAATTTCCTAGGGAGTTATTTTACGTTTTAAGTTGATGTCTTTGGAATTTGATTTCACTTAATAAAATAAATGATTGACCGTTGTCATGGACCAGTCTCATTTGTTATAATGCTTACTGTATTTTTATTTTTATTTTTATTGATAGGTAACGACACGGCTCACCCAAGATTGCCAATCCGTACTTGTTCTAGGGTAACAATGGCTGATAACACCGAACAAATGCGTGTTGCTGAACAAGCTCGCGTCGCTGCCCTCGAATCAGAGATGAAGCAAGTCCTGAATGTTCTTGAGCAGCTCTTTAAACAAATTGATTCTCTCCAAGCAAACACTGCCCCACCAGCTCCACAAGTTGAAATGGTGTTACCACAACATGCTCTTATGGCTGATCCGAGAGATAAAGGCAAGAATACATCCACAGTTGGGCCATCAACCTTTGATGATCCCTCCAGGGTTAAAATTATTGACGCGCCTCAAATTGTTGTTGATGATGAAGTACAAGCGGTACATTTGGCCGTATTGAAAACTGAGCACGAAAAACGCTTAATAAAAATCGAGGAGAAACTTAAGTAGCTGCAAGATTCAGTTAGCCAAGACCCAACTGATCTGTCCCATTATGCAAAGATCAAGATGCCAAAGAAGTTCAAAATGCCAGACTTTGAAAAGTATGATGGCACCTTTTGCTCGAAGATCCATATACAGACTTATGTGGTCAGGATGACCCAATATGTTAATAACATACCCTCGATGATTCAACAATTTCAAGCAAGCCTGACAGGACTAGCATTGCAATGGTACATTATGAAGAAAATTAATCTCCTAGAGACTTGGGAGGATTTGACTGATGCCTTCTTTAAGCAATATAAGTATAATATTGATGTCACTCCATCTCGAGAAGATTTACTTCGCACTAAGAAGAAGAAGACGGAATCTTTCAAGGCATATGTCACGAGATGGAGGACCATAGTTGCTCAAATTACTCTGGAACCGACATAAAAGGAGCTGATGGATTTGTTTATGAAGACACTCTCGCCTGAATATCGAAATCGGATGTTGGGTTCGACTGCTGAGTCATTCAATCAGCTAATCCCTATCGGCGAGCGAATTGAAGTAGTATTGCGTGATGGATGGGTGTTTGATCAGACCAGCTTGTATAGGAGAATCTTGACCAAGAAGGATTAGGAACTTACAGCGGTGGTTTATGCAACTTATGTTCAACCACCTCGCCTTACCCTGAACACCCAACAAGGAGGAGTACAACCATTCTTTGGCTAGTAGAAAAACTCTTCCAGGCATTAATTTACGCCACTTCCTAAGCCCTTGTCCAAGATCTTGCCGACTCTTCAAAAGAAATGATTACTTGCTAAGGAACCTAAGCGATCTAATCCTGAACGTTTCCCTAACTATGATCTGTCCAAGACATGTGCTTACCATATGGGGGAGGTAGAGCATTCTGTTGATGATTGCTATATGTTGCGACACAAAATCCAAAATCTTTTAGATGGCAAGGTGGTCTCATTCTGCAATGCACAGCCGAACATTCAGAATAACCCACTTCTTGACCACTCAAAAGCTATGAATGCCATTTTTAGTTTTGATGTTGGTAGAAAGAAGAACTTGAAAGTGCATATAGACGATGTTTATAATGGCTTAGTTCAAGCTGGATATTATTCAAATGCAGAAGAGCCCACCATGTTTCAGAAGATGCAAAGAGTTAAGACAATGTCCAAGAAGGGGATGATTGTTTACGCAGATCATACCAGCATAGTTTCAACTATCACTCCAATCATTATTGATTTGGAGGATGAGTTTCTGATTTTGAAGATGAGTTTACTGACTTGAATATTAAAGCTAACGATTCCCTAGCTCTTGATATGCCACCGTTGGAAGATGCGTCAGATGAAGATGGATTAATCATTAACGATGTGCCACCATCAGATGATGAAGAATTGATTCTCGATGTCACACATCCCTATGCATACATGAATGATAAGGCGGTACCATGGTGTTATGATGCGGAGATAGATGTGGTCACTTGATCTAGACGCACTTACGCTCAAGCCAACTCAGAACCTGTCAAGCCAGTCATTGATGAGGAGGCTAAAGAATTCTTGGCCGTAATTAAGGCAAGTGAGTATAATGTAGTGGACCAACTTCGTAAAATGCCAGCACAAGTCTCCATATTAGAGTTGCTTTTGACATCAGAAAAACATCATAAGTCCTTGATGAAAGTCCTTAACGAAGTACATGTCCCAAAGTCCATTGAACCTGAGAAGTTGGAGGAATTTGTGGGGGCCATTTTGATAAACAACCAGATTGCGTTCTCAGATGATGAAATCCCAGATGAAGGAAGAGGACACGACAAAGCCCTTTATATCTCAGCCAAGTGTTGAAATACCTTGGTGTCCTGTGTACTCATTGATAATGGATCGGCTTTAAACATATGGTCTCTAGCAACTCTAAAGCGTCTTGGGTATGATTTGGGGAAAATTCGTGTGGCTAAAACCTCTGTTCGAGCATTTGACGGAACCAAAAAAGAAGCAATTGGGGAAGTTGATTTAGATTTGCAAACAAGGCCAGTGCTATTTAATGTAGTTTTTCAGATCCTGGACATAACTACAGCATTCTACTTTTTGTTAGGTCGTCCATGGATTCATGCAGTAGGAGCAATCCCTTCAAGTCTTCATCAGAAAGTGAAGTTCGTGAAGAAAGGGAAGCTTATTACAGTTCGAGGAGAGGATGAGTTCAAGATTTATCACGAGACGGCTATTCCTTATGTTGAACCAGATTGTAAAGAAGAATCTAGTTTTCAAGCATTTGAGTTGGTTTCGACTATTCACGTTTCTCAAAGCACTACCCTAGCCACTCCAAAGTTATCAAGGTTGTTGATCATGGTAGGCAAGATCATGTTGGGGAGTGGCTTTGCCCTAGGTAATGGTTTAGGTCGACATGGTCAGGGCACTCGCCAACCAATTGAGGCCGGGCGGAATTCATACACGACTGGATTAGGCTATCATGGTAGAGGTGGACGATCCTGTAGAGGAAGAGGACGAGGACGAACTGGTTTCACTATACCCCATATTAGGTCCACATTCCTTGGGCCTACGAAGATAATGCATGAAGAAGAAGGGGCGATCGATACCTGTATTCAATACTCCAAGCCTCCAGGTGCTGACATCGATGTTTATAATGTTATTCCTGTCGGATGGGGAGAGGTAGACACACCGGTTGTAGACACCATTTGATCCATTGGAAAAGATGACGCACTCGAAGGAATGACTGAATTGTTCGAAGAGAATTTAGTGTTTGCTATCGACTAAGCCCGAGAGTAGGAGAATTTTAATTATTTGCACACTCCTCTGCGCAGGAGTCTTTATTGCTTTCCGTATTTGCATGTTAGGATTTTCATTTCTAGGATTTCTCTCATTTTAATAATGTAATTTGCTTTTCATCCAATAAAATACATTGAGATTTTCATGTTTTAAGGGCATGTTGAAGTACACCAAACTAGCCCTGTGATGAAATCCTACCAAAAGAAAACGGCAAGGAGCTAATTCTGAAGGCTGGGCTTCTTCATGTTCCCTTTAAAATTTTTTCAAAGTAAAATAATTTTTCAGCATTCATCTAATTTACCTTGTTTATTTCTTTTAATTATCTACTCCATGTTTCAGGTGCTTTAATCTTAGCAGAAATGGATGGGCGGGAATTCATGAATCTTGTAAACTCTTATGCTGTAAAGAAATACTATCCATGAATAAAAAAGGCTCGTAAAAGCCTTTCCCTCACTCAGAGTTGATCAAATCTCTAGTGTATAATGATGCATGTTTTATTTTTGCAGGGGTAAAGAACGGATGTGAGCGACGGTGTCCTCTATCTTGGTAAGGAACCTCTATGAGCTCCCTTACAAAGAGGGGGAAAGACATTGACACCTAATAGTTTTGACTTTATGATCCAAGGAGCAAGAATAGAGCATGGTCTCTTTATCGTTATATAATGCTTTCACATGATGTTGTGCAATTCACCAATTCCACTTAAAATTTATCAAAATGGATAATTCAATGAAGAATGTCGAGTTACTTGAACATGCTAAATGAGGCGTGAAAGGCAAGCCTTATCCCATATACAGTCCTTTGTCTATACATTGTGAGGTGAGTATGGAAACGTTTTGTGTTTCAAGGTGAAGAGTTTTCTTGCAAAGAGTATGGCAACTAAAATGACAAGGGGCAGTTCATTTCTCTACTAGTGAACCCTTGTTTAACCCTTCTTTGAGCCTAAATACTTGAAGAATTTCTTTCATACTACCCCTGTCAAGGACCACCCCACATCGGGGCAAATGGAGGTAAGTCGACATTGAAGGAGAGGGAAATTGAGAGAAATTTTCTTGCTCTCACTTGCATCAATCTTCAAGTTGTGCTATTACATTGAATTCATGTGGTAATTTAAGTGCCTTAAGATGATGAAGATCATTTCTTTTGTTATCCTATACAGTTATATTCTTTGCATAGCCCACTTGACCTTATAATTTCATTTCTTTAAACCCAGTTGGTGATCATCTCCCACACTGGGGCAAGGCAAGGAAAAAAATTCAAATAGCATGGCTTAGAATGTTGATGAAAGATGGGGGTTGCGTGAGTCCAAAGAAAGTAAGTGCAAAAAAATAAAGGGACATGAAAAAGCAATGTGCCTGGTAAAAGCAAGGCCAATGCCCAAAGAGAAAAATCAAACACTTGATGTAGTGAGGCGTATCCCCAACAAGGCGATACTAAAAAACTCAAATGCTATTGCAATCAATGGAGTTGTGATATGAAGAAAATCTTCAAAGGTGGAAAAAGAAAACTGGTGGTAATGTCAAGATGATCACCAATTCTCACCCTTTACACACATTTTGAGCCTAACGATCCTTTTGTTTCTTAGCCCATGAACCCAGCCTATGTGACGTCCCTTACAAAGTTTCTTCAATTAGGGTATTTGAATTAACATGGGAGTTCACATGTTTTAAGCATTGCTCGAAGAAGTGCAAGCAAGATTATTTCTTTCTCATTTTGTAAGGTTCTTGACTTGTAAACCCAGAGATGATTACATAATTGGTTTTTCAATTGCCTTGACTTAAAGAGTTCCTTTGTTAAGCCATTGACCAAGCCCACATTACTAGGGGTGAGTGTAGTTCCCGGGTAGAATCGAGAACCGGAGAACCGAACCGGAGGTTCTGGTCCGGTTCCCGGTTCTAGGGAGGCCGATTCCGGTTCCCGGTTCCCTTTTTCTGGGAACCGGCAGTTCTCGGTTCCTGCCCTAAACCTAAAAAGTAAAAGCCCTCTTCAGTCTTCACGCTTCAATTGTTTTACCCTTCTCCTGTTCTCTGCCCAACCCCAGTCCCCGACGCCGCTCGCCTCATCCTTCTGCTGGACACCGCTGGTCGCCGGTCGTCTCTCGTCCCTCCGCTGGACGTCGCTCACCCCTAGATGCTTGCCCTCGACGCCGCTGGTCGGCAGTCGACGCTCGTCCTCTGTTGGACACCGCTCGCCCTCAGACGCTCGCCCTTGACGCTGCTCGCCTCGTCCTGCCGCTGCTCGCCGGTCGCCGCTCGCCCTAGACGCTCGCCCACGATGCCGCTCGCCTCATCCCGCCGCTTGCCCCCAGACGTTTGCCCTCGACGACGCTCGCCTCGTCCCACCGCCGGTAGCCGCTCTCGTCCCACCGCTAGACGCCGCTCGCCCCTAGATGCTCGCCCTCGATGCCGCTGGTTGCCGCTGGACGGCACTTGTCCCCCCGCTGGACGGTGCTCGCCCCCCGGTGATGACCTTGACGACGATGCCCCCTTGCTTCCCTCGATGCTGCTCACACCTCGCTCGCACCGCCGCTGGACGACACTCGCCCCTTCTGGACCCGCCCTTACAACTTGGGTATTCCGTTCCTTGTTGTTCTCTTCTTTAATTAGAATGGGTTATCGGTTGTTTCTATGCTTCTACTTCTACTGGTGCGAGTTTCTTTAAGAAATGAGTCACAACGGGTAAGACTCAAGAGGCTGCTTTAGCAGCCCATGTTGTTAGATGATTGTGATCACTTATTTTTGTCAACTTAAGGTTGATTTTCTTTAATTTTGTGTTAACATAAAACAGGGGAGATGCTAGTAGGGCCAGCAAACATGTTTTTGTCCTTATGAAGATTTGTTCCTAGAATTTTAAAGAGGATAGTAAATTTATCATTCTCATATGTCCTCTTAACTCCTTGGGTTGAGCTGTTGATATATTTGTCGCATCTTTTGGGTGTCTGTAAATTTTGATGTAAGTCATAGTATGTTGATCTGTGTTGCTGCTGCTTTTTCCTCAATTCTTTTCAGTGGTGGTCTATATTGTTTCCTTAGTTGCTAGAGACTTTGACGGCTTGGTGTTGTTCCTGATGGGTGCTTCTTATGATGTAGTTAAAGCTTTTCCACATAGTTAGTTCCATGGCTGCCCCAGCTACTGACTCTGAGAAACTTATTTGCACTGTATTAGAAGCTGAACGACCAAAAATCAGGTTCTTTACAACCTGTCTTTTGGACTTGCTAGGTCTTTCTTGTTTGTTTTTTCAATATGACAGTCTTTTAACACATACAATTGTTCATCTTGCAGTCATTTGCATGGGAAGTCTCTTTTAAAGGCAAATGAGTCATTCCTTGATAAGCATAAAGGTATCCTCAACATCAGACAATTTTCTTACGTGTGTTATAACATGTTCTAAGTGTGCTTGGTCTTTTTTAATTATGTGTGCAGATTCCTTAATGCACAGGTTGCCCTAGTTGCAAATTATCCATGGGATGGAACAGAGGACAAGAGGTGATCATCTGACATTCCGATTCATATGGTGAATTCGTGGGCCACTTATCTTGATAATTTGCTTGATTTCCCAGCCTGCTTGCAGAGCCTATTGTCACTTTGATCTGTGTTGTCCTGCATGTTATTTGCTAGATGTACTAGGCATTACTTTTTCATTGATCGGTTGTTCTTTCTCTATGTTCGTGAGTTAAATCTCCAGCTAATATGTAGATTAAAGGTCTGCTTTGATCTCCAGTTTGCAGCGTGTCCCAAACCTTTTATGTATTACTCCTATGTTAAGTTAAGTCATCCTTTCATAGTGACGAAAAAGTTAAAATCATTCAGTTTTAAAGGGACAGCAGAATATAGAAAGGTGCTGCACATTAATCGAAGTTTACATGTGATCTTTTATTGGCCTACTTGAATTGTTGTTTATAACTTTTCATAAATTACTGCAGTAATTATACTTTTGCTTTCATATCCTATATTCTTAATGACTATTGGCAATCCTAAATTGCAGGAGACATTACTTTGCCAGCCCTAATGATGAAGCCTTTCGGTTCATGGCAAGTATATATAGTCGCTCTCATCGTAACATGTCATTGAGTAAAGAATTTGAAGGAGGAATTATGAATGGAGCAGCTTAGTATGACCGTTTTGAGGTAAATCCATTGTAGCTCATAATATAGGAAGTGTTGATCTTTTCAGTGTTTTAATCTAATATCTTTGTGAAGTGAACCGCTAGATTTTGCAAAAGAAAAATAGTTCACATTCTATAATATCAAACGCTTATGAGTATTATAGATTGTGTTCATGTTGTATTCTCTTTGATGAATGAAAATTTTGTTTATTATTGTTGCATTCATTTCCATTTTTTTTAAACTAAAAATGAAACCAAAAAAAGAAAAGAAAAAAAGAACCTGTTGGAACCTGGAACCGACCCCGAAACCTGTGACAGGGTAGGTTCTAGGTTCTAGGTTCTTGGTTCTAACGGGTAGGTTCCAGGTTCCAAAAAATGAGGAACCTGTACCCGAGGGTAGGTTCCAGGTGCCAAGCGGAACCTGTGAAGAACCGGGAATTGCTCACCCCTACACATTACAGTCATTGTCAAAGACCTCTCAGATTGGTAAGGTCGTACCGCTTGCAAGAAAATTCGAACTCTTGTCGACAAGATGATAATAATATAGAGTGATATATTCCCGCATCAATGGTTGGGACAAATAACCCCTCCTAAATGAGAGTAAGTGAAAAAGTCTTTCACATCAAAGGTGTCTCATTTAGCATGTTCAAGAGATTCACAGCTTAGTGAAAATTGTCTTAATGATAATTTTTCCCAGTGGAAGTTTGAAAAAGCCATCATGCATGGACCTTCATTGAATTTTAAAAAAATGAATGAATTTTTCCTCAAAAACCAAAGGATTTGTCATTGAAGCCCTGAGTTTGTTCAATCATCTTTGAATACTTGATGAGAATTCCAAGTACCCATTTATAAAATGTTTTCAAATGTCTAGTGTGAATTCTAGATATTTGAACCTTTAAATGCTTGATGTGACTTCCAAGTGTTTGTCTTTTCAAACATCTGATGTGATTTCCAAATATTTAGTAAATGTTTTCAAATGTTTGGCATAAGAATCAGATTTTTGAAATTTCAAGTACTTGATGCAATTTCCAGGTGCTTGGAATCTGATGAGAGTTCTAGATCCTCGAAGACTTTGAATCTTTCAATTATCTAAAGAGAGTTCCAGATGTTTGTTAGGTCTCATAAGAATCATTTCACAAGTACGACAAGTACGTGTTCTTCTTTGCATTCGCATTGGGCATAGACACATTTGAGATCTATGTTCATGACCAAATCATTGCATTTACATGGCATTCTTTATTGCATGACCTTGCATTTCAAAAGGGATTAAATTTATTTGAGTCCATTTCTTAAAAAAAAAAAAAAGTCATTACAATTAACATTTGCATATTCATTTCATATTCATTTTGCATGGTTTAAATTTAGGTGTCATTTATCTTTGAAGGAAACCTCTATGAACTTTCCTTCAAATAGGGGCAGCTGTTGATACCTAATATTTTAGAAAGTAATAAATAAAATAAAACATTTGGTTTTGAAAATTTTTGTTGTTGAAAATATATCCTCATTTCAAAATTCAAAAAAATTAGTTGTGTGATTTTGAGCCATTTTTTTGTGAAATGGTTGAGTGAATATCTCACTTGCAAAAACAACTTTGAGTGTTCCTCTATAAATAAAGGATGCAGGGCTTCTCTCAAGAAAAATTCAACAAAAAAGAGAGAAAAGCTTTCGGTGTTCTTTTTGAGGGAAAAGAAAAGTAAGCAAAGAAACATAAAAAAGAAGAAGACAGAGAGAGGGAAATGACGTGAGAGAAACGTGAGGAGAGAGGGTACAGCAAGAGGTGAGAGAAGCTGATGTAAAGTGACGTTTGACCAGAAGAAAAAAAAGAAAAATAAAAGGGGAGGCAGCAACTGTTCATCTTCTCCGCGAGGGCCCCCGACGTGCCGGCCCTACGCTCGCACCAGTCACTACGCCAGCACTGCCTCTGCCAATCGCTACTGCGCTTCTGCTACCGCGCGTTCGCCACAACCGCTTCACCGGTCTCCCCACGAAGCTCGCTGCGACGACCTGACGCTGCGCCTCGCTCACTGACGCTCCTTGAAACCCGCCGATCCGGCTACTGCTGCTTTGCCAGCCACCACCTGCCCCCCCGCGGCTTCGCCTCACTGTCGTTTGCTCGCAGCAGTTGTCGAAACCCCCTCGCCGGTGACCTCTACCCGCGATGACCCAATGCCACGCCTTAGCGACTCGTGACCTAACGACATTCGTGCCCTTGTCGCTCCTTGACGCTTCGCCGGTCTCCCCACGAAGCTCTCCGCGATCGCCTATAACTCGGGGCCGTTGCTCCCTCCATAGTAGCCTAGACCGGTCTCAGTAGCCCGACGCCCTTGCACCTGACGTTGCTGCTCCTCTGCTCGCTGTTGCACGCCCGAATAGAGCCACCTGCTGCCTCCCCTGTTTTGCTGCAGGTCTGGTTACTGCCCAAACCTTGCCGGAGCTCCAACAGACATCCCCTGTTCCGAACGGCAACCCATCACCGAACCACCATCGCAGCTCGGCCACCACTACTTCCTCGCCATTCCTCAAGTTAATCGTGAGTTAGACTAGGTAAATCTTTAGATATTCGGTTTCATAGTTTTTTTCTAACATGATTTGCTTTGATTTATTTTGATTTATTTTTATCATTATCTGATTAGGAAATTTGTCATATTAAGTCATAATAATAAAAATATTGAGCCACGAGACGTCGGGTTAGATTTTTGATTATTTCGACTTTTCATGGCAAATTCATGAATTGCTTTGCATCATTGAGATAATATGTCATTGATTTACATTGATGAATTTTCAATAGGACATATTTTGGTGCATTATCGTTATTTGCTCATCACATATCTAGGATTTAGGTATTTAGGTCCATACACATTTCATGTTTAAATCAACGCATTTTAATTTTTAAGATTCATATAGAATTAGGATAATCTCCCTTTAATAAAACCAAAACAAAAAAAGGAACAAAAAATGTTATTTAGGTTATATAGATTTCATAATGTGCACACCGCATGTTGCGCTTTAGTTAGTGGGTCATAGGTTAATGTTTTAATATTCCCGTCGTGTAGTTTTTTTTTTTTTTAATAAAAAAGCCAAAGATTAGTATTGCATCATTATGTTGTTTTTAAGTCATGTTAAAAAGAAGAAAACGCAAAGGTCATTTACTTAGTTAGTTAATAGGCTAGTTCATAATTAATCCCATTTGATGTCATCATTGTTTAGTGTAGGTTGCATACATGTATTAAAAAAATCATTAAAAAATCATTAAAAGAACATATACATAGAATTGTCATGTCATCCGTCCCATATTATGTAGCACATGCATATTTAGGATTATGTAAATTAGATTTCATACATATTGTAATGATTCAAATTATGTCATATGAATTGCATCTCACATGTCATTAAAGTAAAACTCATGCATATTAAATTTTAAATTTAAATTGCATATAATTAATATTTTTCTTTAAAAAAAAAAGTCAGGCATCGTGTCACTTAGAAATCATGTTTAGGGCATGCATTTTTAGAGAGTAATAACTGTAATAAGATTTTAGTTAATAATTTCTTACAATTTATTACTTTGGTTTATTGAATGTTATTTCGTTGATTGCGCACTCGCATGACCACCATTTGCATGTTAGTAGCTTAGGTTAAAATTGATCAATACTGCCTGCAAAATATTTTTGAAATTAAAATGAAAATGTACCGAAAATGTGTTAGTGGTTCGCAAAAGTAAAGTATTTTCCCATACTTTACTTGGGTTTCTAACCAACCATAATTGGTTAGTGGTGACTCCAAATTGAGTATAGTTGCATGTTTAAATGAGTTAATTTCTTAGAATCAAGTCGCGATTGGTAGGACTTGGGAGGGTCCATGCCAAGTCTTCGGACTTAGTAATCCAATAGCCTTCTTTGAGTAATTCACCCACGAGAAGGTCGTGACAATAATTAAAAGAAAAATAAACTTCATAAGTAACTCAAGTAAGAGTTTGTAACTCATAATTAGTTGATAACTTAATTGAAAGAAAATAGTAAGTCACTCAAATGAAAATTGATAACATTTATAAAGAAATTTTAAATCTAATATGTTGTTGAGAAAATAAAATAAGAGTCTGCAAACAGGAAAAGTCAACAAATAAAAAGAACAAATAAATATCAATAAATAACTCAAATGAGAATTAGTAATCAACTACTAACGGTAACGTAATGAGAGAAAAGTTGGCGAATCAAGTTCATTTAGGTTGGCGAGAGAGTAAGTAAATGTGTGGGATTGCTAACCAATGTAAACAATATTTGGTAACTCATTAACATAAAATTAGCGAATTAAAAAATAAAGTTGGTAATTCAAAACTAGATCAATTATTCAATTTGAGAAGTTGATGAATCACTCTATTAGAATGGTAATTCGTATTAAAGTTAACAAATTTGAAGAGTTAATGAGTTAAACGAATAAAAATCCAAGCACTTCTCGTCATCTTAGATTTTGCTTGAGGGATATTGGAGAAATATAATAAATAAATATTATTATTCCATGACAATTATGTTTGTCCTATTGTGAAGTTTTTATGATAGATGTAGGGGTGAGCGGTTCCCGGTTTCGATTTGGTTTCGTCTGGAACCTGGAACCTACCCGTCATAACCAAGAACTTGGAACCTACCGTGTTACAGGTTCTAGGGTCGGTTTCAGGTTCCAATAGGTTTTTTTTTTTCATTTTCATTTTCAGATTTGAAAAGTTTTTTTCAAACAATTGATAGTTAGGCTCACAAGATTAGAACAGCACGACAACATGCATCATCAAGCATTGTTCGGAAAACTCTAGGTTGATACTCGCAAATTTATGAATTAATTGAAGCTTCATTCATGAAGTAGCACATAAAATAGGGAAAACAATTAAACTGGATCAGCAACATGTCGGCAAATTTGAAATGGAACTACAACAATTTTCCACAGAAAATGTAAAAGCAACGAATCTTCTATATATGACCACACAAGGTCGAAGAGACATATATTACCTATAATTAACCAAACTACTGACGAGAAACCTAACAGCTCATCCTAAAGGCTTCAATAAGGCGCAAGGTACCCAAGCATATTACAAGTTAGCTAGTTACTGCAGTGCAAGCTTGAATCTAGAGTGGACCTTCAAATAAAAGAACAACCAAATTGCACAATCAAACAAAAGAGAACCCTTTCCAGATACTAGTACTGGAAAAACCAAAAAGCATCCCCCTTGGGAAGTTTCCATGGTACCATTGATTCTTGCCAGCCCAACAAAAGTGACATGTGTGGTGGAAAAAGGGAGGGACTCCCGTTAACAAAGAATTCCAATCTCAAGTGCATTTAAGAAACCAGATTCCAATTCCAAAATATCAAAAGAAATCAGACTGCCAAAAAGCAATCTGCCCAAAACTGGTACCACCCACGAGCCCAGCTATCTTCCACTTTAACAGCATGAACTTTCACGGTTCACCTAAAAAAACTACGAATGCCATGAACAACACTCCATTTGGTTTTGGTGCGGCGAAGATGGTGTGGCGAAGGTGGCGGCGGTCGCAGCTCAAGCCACAAGGGAGGAAGAGCTTGGTTTTGGCAGATGCGGTGGCGGTTCAGAGCAACGACGGCCCAGACGGCCAAGCGAGCGTCGGCAAGAGGTGGTGACGGTGGCTTGGGGATGGCGGTGGTGGCTCACGGCGGCGAGGGGTGGCGTGGACGAAGTGACAGCTCGTCGGGCTCAACGGCGAGATGGCTCATTGGACGAGCGGTGGGTGGTGGGGGTTTGGTGGCCAAGAGGTGGTGGTGAGTAGGGCGTGGGGCGGCGGTGTGGTGGTGGGTGAAGCAACAGCCAGCAAGAGGAAGAAGAAGAAGAAGAGGAGGAGAAGGGGTGGGGTTTTGGCTGAGAGAGGGGGAAAGAGAAGAGAGAGAGAAGAAAAGAAAAAAGTTGGGGGGCAAGAAGTGACGTGAGGAGGAAAAGGGGGCGAAAAGAAAGAGAGAGAGGGAAAAAGCAAGGGGAAGGGGAAATCACGTGGGTGAAGTGCTAGGTTTTTTTTTTTTTTTTTAAAAATCCTGATCGGTTCCGGTTCCCATAGGAACCGGCACCGGAACCGGGAACGCCGATTCCTAGAAAAAGGGAACCAAGAATCGGGACCGGTCTCTATAGAACTGGGAACCGAATTGGACCCTCCGGTGTGGTTCTCTGGTTCCCGGTTCTACCCGGGAACCGTGCTCACCCCTAGACAGATGGGTGTGCACCCACCACAATCCCCTCGAAGCGAACGACCACCACTTCGGTATTCTTTTGATGCAATAAAGTCTTCTCAGATTTCGCTTCGGTGTTCTTGGCCTCCTGTCTTTTCATTTGTCCCTGTTTGAATTATTGACATTGTACATAATATATTACATCTGGACGATTACAGTTTACTTTCGATTTGTATTTGACCTTATTTGCTGCCATGTTGGCAATATTTCATTGATGCAGAGCTTGTGAGTCATAAATAAATAGAAACTAAGAGAAACATTGAGCTGATAAGGTTTGAATTTTTGTTTCTAGATTGAGCTTAGGCAAGAAGTTCTTTCATTTAAATGGTTAATTATATTAATTCTTTTGTAGGACTCACATACTGCCTAGATTGATTTGATTTTCATAATAGAAGTTAGCCTATTATCTAGTTGAACACTATAAAGAAATCACTATTCTCTGGTACATCTTTCAAATAAGGGATAATATCAACGGTGATCCATTTACTTTTTGCCCCAATATTTATAACTAATCCCTCTACTTTTTTTTTTTTTGGTTTCAAAACCGTTCGTATAATTTATGAAAAGTGACATTCGGTAAATATCAAATTTTTCAGCCCGATTATTGCAAGCATGGACCATTAGAAAGCTGAGTTGCCCACTGGCAAAGATAAGTTATCAATGGAAAAGCTTTATGTAGACTATATGAGTAGACTTTTCGTCAAAAAAATCAAAACAAATTAAAAATTCATAAATGATAGGAAAAATAGAAAAAAACAATTGTAGCCCCCTCGACACAAAGACACTGGTCGCCTCCAACCCACTCGCTGCCTCAAGTGGCCATGGTTGTGAATTCAAAGATGGAACTTAAAAAAAAAAAAAAAAAGTCTTGGCCTTGCCGACAACAACGATGCCACTCACAATGGTCTCACTTGCCGCCTCTAGCCTCGCGTTCACGCCAGCTATGAGACTTTAAATTCTAGCATCCGATACTTTGGATCTAGTGGCCATAGCTGCGAGCTTGAGCTTAATCATCCATGGTCGTGAGACCTCTTTTGTCACACCCTTGTCCCACCTCTGGCACGAGAGCATGACCCGGCGGGTTAGCATCGATGCCCTAGGCAACATTGAATGTTCCGAAAGTCTTTTATCTTTAGTTAAGCACATGCGAGAGCGATCATAAATAATCCCCATACAAACAAACATGGAAGTTGGGCAAGACATATGCAAACCAAGCAGATAAAAGCAACATATATTCAGCATATCAAAAGCTGTTTTGATAACATGTCCATCCTAGTTCTGGGCTACTTATTTTTGTTTCCATATATAGTCAATCAAAAGGCTAGGGTAGCCTAACTCTTCTACCGAGTTTCTCCCAAAAGCGGCCCTCATGCTAGATTCATTCCCTTCTTGGACCCAAGTTCACCCATTACACACCTGAAATTGTGAGAACAACAAGAGTAAGTCAATGATTCAGTAAGTAGAAATCCCTAATTCTCTTATAGGAGGATATCTTGCTGTCGATCGTCAGATACAAGGTCACCACCCACTTCTCGATGACAAATCAATAGCAAGGTTCGTGCCTTGCCTTGCTTATGCATATGAAAGGCTTTCAACCATCTATGTGCTTTCAAGAATCAAAGACAATGATTTAATGCATATAAACAAGCTTTCCAAAGATCCTGACTTATGATCATTTCGGTCACAAAAAGGGATACGTGCATCTCATGAAACTTGTTTAAGTACTAAGTGATTCAATTCAAACATATGCTCAAATTGATGCAAGGACTTAACTATACATATAGAAACAAACCTAGCTTTTGCAAGCATCACACATGTATCAATCATGGACCACACGTGGGCTTTCATTTTTTTTTTTTTAGTATCATATTAGTCGAAAGTAATAGACTCTTTCGGTAATAATTGGGCATCGGTCCCCCCTTGTCAACCAGCATCATCCCGATCTTATTATCAGGATGGCATCGAGGGCGACTCTCAGGCATCAGCCTCACCCAGGCCGGCATCATCCATGATCTCAATATTGGGATGGCATTCAGGGCTTTACCCCAGGCAATGACCTGGCATCCCCCATCGTCGGCATATAAGTCTATTATGTGTCCATGCATTTCAAGCATCAACTGATTCATGTTATGTTTAAACTTTTAGCCAAATGAAAGGCCTGAAGGCGTGCCATGCAAGGTGAACTAATGAATGACTCATGTGTTTTATTAAATCAAACTCATGCTAGATGCAATTTGGGCTCATGACCTTGACTTTGAACCATTTGCTCAGGCTTTAGCATTGTCTATAGTCACCGAGACCTCTCCTTGACATTTGGGTGTGCTAGATACCCATGCGAGATTATGAACTTACTTAATGCAATAACAAGTAATATGAACACAACAAGCATAATAATACAAAGCCAACACAAGCAAACGATGACATGATCTTAAAATCGATAAGTGTAGCACATTGCCTTATCGAAGAGTTAGGAAAATTTACTTACTACTTTTTGGACCTAGCTCCAAGATGCTTCTTCATTGGTCGGTCGGTGTCTAGGGCAGCTTGAAAGAGAATGGCGTGAAAGAGAATGGAGGAAGGGAGAGGATAGAAGAGATGGTTCATTCTCCAAATGTGAGGATACATTATCCTATTTATAGGCCTCCTCCTCTTAGATTTTTATGTAAACTCGTGATTATGCCTAGATGGCGAGCTTGCCTACCTATTTTCTTGAGTTGGCGCTTAGGTCCTTTGGTGTTGGCTTGTGATTGGTTCACCTATTTGCTTGCT
This sequence comes from Eucalyptus caleyi, assembly GCA_014182885.2. Classification (NCBI taxonomy): domain Eukaryota; kingdom Viridiplantae; phylum Streptophyta; class Magnoliopsida; order Myrtales; family Myrtaceae; genus Eucalyptus; species Eucalyptus caleyi. The sequence continues at coordinate 54,755,484 of CM024470.2, forward strand.
CTCCAATGCTCAATCTAGGCTTATTATTGCCTTTGGTACCTAAGGGACACATAAGTCCCTTTTATGCCTAATGTTTTCTTCTAATTGGTTGATCCTTACCTTGTTCACCAAGGCTACAATCTAGGGCCATCATACCCTAAAATTTACCTAAGATTTGGTCATCAAGAACTTGGACTTTGGACAACTTCTTTTACAAGTTAACCACATGAACATGTGACTCATTAAGCTTATTAATTAACTACCTTCCAAAAACATTTAATACATTTTTATCTTTAAGCCAAGAAGGCTTTAGATTGGCTTCTTCCTCAAGTTAGGCTAGTAGCCCCCTTCCCCTCCAAGTTAGGCGTGTGGTTCTCCCATTCTAAGGCGAAAACAGTTTTCAGCAACTTTCAAAATTAGTACTATTACTTTATCAAACAAACTTGAAAAATTATAAAATTTTACTATGTTGTAGAGAAGACATTTGAAAACATTTTTCATGAAGGAATCCAAGCCAAATTTTTTCTTTGTAAAGAGCAGCAAATCATTGAACACAACCCAAAAATTTATCCGTTGAGTAGCTTCAACAGTCAGAGAGAGAGACTCATTTTTAAATCTAAATCTTCACAAAAATATTTAAAATTTTAATATGTTGTAGATGCAGATGTTCTTTAAAACTTTTATGAAGGAGGTATGTCCAAATTCAAAAGGGAAGATTTATAAAAATTCAAGGAAGAAACGTGGTTACCATTTTCACTATACTAGGCAGGTTCTGTAGGTAATTGATTGGGCCTTCGTCCTAACCATTTCATCTCAGAGAAATATGAAATTTAAGCATGTTATAGATCAAGATATTTTGAACAACTGTTATGAGGAAGCTTCTCTAAATTTGTAACATAAAAAGCTCTGTAAAATTGGCAAACAACAACGGTCTAGAAATTTTGAAAATTAAATGAGGTAAATTCTAGTTGAAAAGATGAGTGTTCCCACTTGACCCTGAATCAAGGGTCATCCATGGCTGTACAATATTATCTCCCAATAACCTAAGTAGGCTCTATACTAGCTTGGACATTTGTCTCGGTTATTTATTAGCTAATGTCCAAAAGAGATAAGATAGACTTGTCTTGGTTCAAAGTTGGACTTTTCTTGGCCTTCTCCGCTTTCTCTCTTGTGCATGTGGCCTCTCTTTTGTAGGTTCCAAAGTTTACCATTCACACTTAGATCCTAGGATATTAATGGGCATACGCTATAGGGATATCTTTTTCCCCACTTTATTTAATACATTTACATTTGTTCACACTTGTTCATACTTGTTTTTCCAAGAAATTTTGATTATCCAAGGCTGAGGTGTCCCCTTCATTAATGGCTTTAAATCTAAATCTAATCTTATCTTCTAATGTAAAGTCCCAACGTGCCAAGTGTCCGTGCTCCTTAATTTACTACACAATGAGGGCATTAAATGTAACTTAGAAAATATCTAAGTTCTGAAGGACTTGTCATCTTGGACTAATCAAATTTGACAACAATCGACCATCTTATTTGGCTTGGGGTTCATGCCTAAGACATGATCGGAGGAAGTAGACACAACCGGGCTTAACTAGTGAAACCAAGTTCGGACTTTTCTTTTACCATGTAAAGGCCTCGAAGTTGAGGATATTACAACTCTTTCCCTTAAAATAAAAATTTCGTTCTCAAAATTTAAATACGTACATGGCTCAAACAGGTGTGGGTATGATTGTCTCATACTTTCTTCACTCTCCTAAGTCACTTCTTCTACCCTGTAGTGTTGCCATATTACTTTAACTTAGGGGATGACATTATTTCTCAAAACTTGCTCCTTTCAATCCATGATCTGCACCGTCTCCTCAGTATAGGACACTTTGTCATTTACTTTGATCTCCTCGAAGTTTAGCAAGTGTGCCGGATCGGGTTCTTACTTTCTTAACATTGAAACATGGAAGACATTGTGGACCTGAGCAAGCTTTGGTGGTAAAGCCAACTCATAGGCCAAATTCCCTGCCCATTCTAGTATCTCAAAAGGTCCTATGAATCTAGGACTTAATTTTCATTCCTATCAAATGGGACATAACTTTCATGGGCGATACTTTAAGAAGAACATGGTCGCCAACCTAAAATTCTAGGGGTTTCCACCTATTATCAACATAACTCTTTTGACGACTTTGGGCGACTCTCATTCTATCTCGGATTGTCTGAACGACGTCTATAGTAAGTGGAACTAGCTTTGGACTAATGATATTCTTTTCTTCAACTTCATCCCAGCACACTAGAGTCCTGCAAGCCCGACCATAGAGTGTTTAGAATGGTGCCATACTGATACTTTGCTGGTAATTGTTGTTATATGCAAACTTGATGAGATGCAAATGTTCATCCCATCTTCCTTTGAAATCTATAACGCATGCTCAAAGCATGTCTTCTAAAGTCTAGATGGTTCTTTCGGTTTGGCCATCCATTTGTGGATGATAAGTGGTGTTGTACTACAGTTTCGTTCCCAGCATTGCTTGTAAACTTCTCCAAAAAATGATAGTAAATTTAGGATCCCAATCTGAAGTAATAGTCACCGGCACCCCATGCAAGTGAATTATTTGCCACACATATAACTTAGCATATTCTTCTAATGAAAAGTTCTTCCGCATTGCTAGAAAATGAGCAGACTTTGTAAGTCTATTAGTTATCACCCAGATGGAATCGTTCCCTCTTTGACTTCTCGGTAGACCCATAACAAAATCCATAGTGATATGTTCCCATTTCCATTCTAGAATTTCCAATGGCTGTAATAGTCTTCCTAGCTTACAATGTTGTGCCTTTATCTGTTGACAAGTCAAACATTTTGCCACGTGCTTAGCAATATTTGACTTTATGCCATTCCACCAATAATGTTGTCGAAGATTCCTATACATCTTTGTGCTACCGGGATGTAGGCTATATTGACTACGGTGAGCTTTAGAAAGAATTTCTTCTTTTAATTCTACATCATTGGGCATTGCCCACAAAATTTTAGTATCCCATGTGACATTCTAGATTTCTTATCCACCTGCTGCAACGGCAATAAGCTCAATAGATGGCTGTTGACACCTCATTTAAATTTAGAAAAATAGAAATAGAAGATAATCTTTGATTAGAGGGAAATTTTTAAAAATAATTTTGAATTCAAAAAACTCAACCGTGGGATAATTGCCCACAAAACGGAATTTTAAATAGTATCCCATGTGACATGAAAATCTGAAAGACTGAGAGAAATAGGTGAGAGAGAGTGTCTCTTCTTTCCTGAGCCCCACATCGTCAACTTCTTTCTCCCTCACCGGCGTACGATCTTAGACCTCGCTCCCAACGCCGCTGGAACGACCACCACCGCAACAACTGCCGCCTCGCTCCCGACGCCTCCTGTCACCCCGATTCGGTCACGTATCCACCGCCCAGACACCGTGCTTCCGCACCGCCTCTGCTTGCAATCCGCTTCCTCGTTGACGTTGGCTTACCCTCCTTAGATATATATATATATTTTTTTTACTTTTACCTTTTTGTAGTTTAGTTTATTTCTTTTGTCTTTCTTTTTATATTATTTTTCTGCTTATTTTATTTGATAGCATTCTTTTAGTTTAATTATTTGAATTGTAGTATTGTATGTCAATAATTTGTAGACTTTGTAGACATTAAGGGTTTTATCAAAAAATCAAAAAGTACATAAAAATCTAAATATTGCATTAGAACATTTAGGTTTAGTAAATTAGGACTATATTTTTAGGGTTAGTAAATTAGAATTGCATTTATAGGATTATAAGTTTTAGATTATACTTTTAGATAGGTGATTTTTGTTAGGGCTAATTTTAAATAATGTTGGCATGTCTTGATTTTGTTATATAGCTTCTAAGATAAGATATAGTTTAAGTTAAATTGATTTCTAAAATAAATTAGAATATTATTCACTTTAGATAGTTTAATTATTCTTTATTAATTTCGAATTTCAATAAAAAAATCCAAAAATATTAGGTACATGTTAGTTAATTTGCATAATAGTTTTAATTAGAACTTTTTATTAGTAAAATATTGTCATATCTAGAACTTAGGTATTTAGGTCCATACACATTTCATATTAAAGCAACACACCTAGATATTTTTAGATTAAGTCAATTTTCATTTAGTAAAACAAAAGAGGAACAAAAAATGTTATACATGCCATATGAGTTATAGTTTAATTGTTTTTTTTTTTAAAAGAAAATGCTAAAAGATGATCATTGCACCATTAAGTTACTTTCTTTTCAATAAAAAGCATTATGTCATTAAAAAAGAAAGAAAAACTAAAGATCATTTCCTTGGTTAGTTAATAGTTAATTCATAATTAATCTCATTTCATATCATCATTATTTAGCATAGGTTGCATATATGCATTAAAAAATGAATCATCATAAAAAAATCATAAAAGAGCATGCATGTAGAAATACCATGTCATTCGTCCCATATCACGTAATCACATGCATACTTAGGATTATATAAATTAGATTGCATACATAAAGTGATAAGTTTAAGTCATACCATATGAATTGCATCTCGCATGTCATTAAAATAAATCCATGCATATTAAATTTAGATTAAGATTGCATATAATTAATTTTTCTTAAAAGAAAAAAAAAGAAAAATTAGGTGTCTTGTCATTTAGAAATCATGTTTAGGGCATGCATTTTTTGACCATTTGCATGTTAGTAGCTTAAGTTTAAATTAATCATTTTTGGATAATTAAAATAAAAGGACCATCAATTGCACAATAGTGGATTTCAACCCTAATTGGTTACTAAATTGAATATAATTGCGTTGGCAACTCGGTTTGCCTTGCTAGTAATCCATTAGCCTTCTTTAGGTAATTCACCCTCGGGTCACGACAATGGCCAATTTGATATAGGTTCCTTCACATTATTTCACAATCATAATCCTTCAGGAGTTCCATCCAGCGCCTTTGTCGGATATTTAACTCCTTTTGGGAAAACAAGTATTTCAAACTTTGATGATATGTGTAAATCACAAACTTCTCACCATAAAGATAGTGTCTCCATAACTTCAAGGCGAATATAATTGCAGCCGATTCCAAATCATGGGTTGGATAATTGAGTTCATAAGGCCTCAATTGTCTCGATGCATAGGCCACTACTTTTCCATGCTACATCAGTACACATCCTAGCCCTTTGTGAGAGGCATCACTGTATATTTCAAAACCTCTTGGTCCGAAAGGTATTGTCAAGATAGGAGCAGTAGTGAGTTTTCGCTTAAACTCCTAGAAACTCTATTCACTCAAATTTTACATTCTACAATAGTTGTGTTAGAGGGGCAGCCATACAGGAAAATCTTCCACAAATCTTCTATAATAGCCCGCTAGGCCGAGAAAACTCTGAACCTTTGTGACCGTGGTTGGCCTAGGCCAATTCAGCACTGCTTCCACCCTAGTTGGGTCCATCGAAATTCCATCACTAGATATCACGTGACCAAGAAATACCACACAATCAAGGCAAAATTCGCACTTGCTGAATTTTGCATAAAGTATGTGCTCCTGAAGGGTTTGTAGTGCCATTCTTAAATGCTATTCATGTTCTTTTGGGTTCCAGAATACACAAGAATGTCATCAATAAATACAATGACAAAGTGGTTCAAATACTTCTTGAAAACTCGATTCATCAAGTCCATGAATGCTGCTGGTGCATTTGTCAAACCGAACAGCATCAGGGTGAACTCATAGTGTCCGTATTGTGTTCGAAAAGTCTTCTTCGAAATAACCTCCTTCTTGATTCTGAGTTGATGATATCCCGATGGCAAATCTATCTTCGAAAATATGGATGCCCCTTGAAGCTGGTCAAATATATCATCGATTCTCAACAAAGGGTACTTATTTTTAATAGTGACCTTGTTAAGTTGCCGATAGTCGATACAGAGACATAATCTTTTTCACAAATAAAATTGGTGCACCCCATGGTGAAGCACTCGGACAAATAAATCCTTTATCTAATAATTCTTGGAGTTGTACTTTTAACTCCTTAAGTTCTAACAATGACATTTGATAGGAAGCCTTAGAGATGGGCTCCGTTCCTGGAATTAATTCGATGGCAAACTCTACCTCTCTTTCTAGAGGTAATCCTGGTAACTCTTTTGGAAAAACATCAATAAACTCCCGTATTTCTAGAATATCTTCTAATTTCAGTTCTTCCTTGGACACATCCGTTACCATCGCCAAGTATCCTTGGCAACCTTCCTCAAGAAGTCGAGTGTCTTCTAATGCAAAAATTAAGGACATGGAGAGTCCTCCTCCATTTCCTATAAACTTATAATTGGGATGCTTGGGTGGATTAAATTGGATTGTTTTACCATAACAATCCACATGAGCTCATTGTTTAATGAGCCAATCCATCCCAATGATAATGTCGAAGTTGTACATAGCCAATATGACTAGGTCTATACTTTCTTCCTAACCATTTATACCCATTCTACACCCTCGACATCCTAGGGTGGATAACACTTCATTTCTCATTGGAGTGGGGACATTGAGTACGATTTCTAACGGTTCAGATTTTAATCCAACTAACCGCGTAAAACGTTCCGCAACAAACAAACAAGAAACTCCAGTATCAAATAATGCATATGCAGCATGGTTTTGCAGAGAAACCGTACCTGTGATAATGGTGTGTGAATTCTCTGCCTCTTCTTGGTTCATCATGTACAATCTTCTTGGAGTTGATGGACAGTTCAAATTGTCTTGAGGTGCAACCCTTGCTGGTGGCTGTTGCGGCTGCTGTTGCTGTATTCCTTGTCGCCATGGACAATTTCTAAGGAGGTGGCCCTGCTGGCCACATCCAAAGTAGGCTCCTATCCTTTCATAACATGGAGCATTCACATGACGTTTTCCATAAATGCGGCACCCATCTTTTGAAGAAAAAAGGGGCTTCTAATTACGATTCCTCTTATTAGGATAAAGGGAGATTTTTCTCCCATCATTGGCCGCTTACCCGAATGCTAGTTCCCACTTCTCAAGGCGAGATAATGAGGTTGATTCATCACTCGTTCCATGGCATCCTCCTCAATTATTTGGGCCCTTTCATATAGCTCACCATAATCTTTAAGATTTAATGGCACAAGTTGGCTTCGTATTTCAGGTTTTAATCCATCCTGAAACCACTTAGCTTTATCTATGGGATGCTCAACCAATTGGGAAGTGTACCTGGACAGTTTAGAGAACTTTGCCTCGTACTAGTCAACCGTCATATTATTCTAACGGAGTTGCAAAATTCTTCCATCTTTTGGTCACGGGCACATTTGAGAAATATTTGCCATTAAATGCTTCCACAAAAGCATTCTTGGTAATAGTTGCACCATTAAGGGAATATCCTCCCCTGAGTTGCCTTCCACCAATGGCCGGCATTGCCTTGTAGTTGATACATTGCCAATGTAACTTTGTCCTCATTAGAGCACTTCAATAGTGCAAATATCTTTTCTAGTTCATTGATCCATGATACTGCTTCCTTAGGATCTCTAGTTTCAGCAAATGTTGATGGCCTGAGTTTTAGGAACTATTCAACTAGTCCTTGCATCAGTCGATCACCATTCCCATTTGTTGGAGAAATCTTCTTGAAATATTTTAAAGCTGACAAAATGTTTCCATCAGTCTAGTCTGAAGGTTTGCAGACTCTGCTGTTTAAAGTCTGAAGACCTCCGAACAGCTAGACTCAAGATTCAAAGTCTATCCTCATTGACAGTTCTAATCCGTTGAATAAAGGCTATCCAGAACTGGATGTTTTATTAAGGATATGACCTTATCGACTGGAGAAGATCTCTTAGCTGGATATGACATAATGGAATCCCTTTAATTGATCAAGATTGATTCGATGATCAAGGATCCGATGATTGGCGAAATATTCGTGGAAGGTTCTACTTATGGAAACCGAGATCCTGATTGTATGGGCGAACATGATTGATGGGCTATCGACATGTTCCTTTAATAGCTCGAATGATCTTCCTAATTGATTCCGTTCAACGGGTAGATTGGAGGAATTCCTTTGGTAAGTGCCAACGGGTATGATGGCGTAAAGGAGTATATAAGGAAGACGTTCTAAGCTGTTCAGAAATAGTGCGATAGAAGAATTCCAAAGTTCGAAACTTCTTGTTGTTTAGTCAATTCATTTGAGCAAAAAACTTGTACTCAAAAGAGAGTTTATACTTGTGAGAAACCTTGAGGAAGTGTGATAGAACATCCACACTATGGAATCAAGGAAGAACTGTGCTGTAACATCTTTTTTGTTCATAGTGGAATCCAGCCGATAGGCTGTCAGTGCGGAAGAGTGGACGTAGGCTTAGGATAAGCCGAACCACTATAAACCTTGTGTTTAATCTTCTCTTCCCTACTCTTTACTTTACCTTGATCATAATTCATTTTGGAAAAGCAAAAGAGTACTTCTTTTCTATCGTCTACTTAGTATTGCTGTGGTATCTCGAGAAATTGTTTTTACACCTATTCACCCCCCTCTAGGTGCTTATATTAGCTACATCAATTGGTATTAGAGCCTGTGTACTCACTTTGTTTGAAGTGTTTTACTTCAGAGTTAAAGATCCATGGCTAGTATGTTGGCTCCAGGGCTGGTATAAGGGCAAAGCAATACCAGACCACCTTACTTTGATGGAAATGATTACAACATAGGGAAAAACAAAATGAAGGCGTTTCTAAGATCAAAGGATTCTCTGGAATGTGATGTTGTAGAAAAAGGAATCACTCCTAAAGCTGCACCTGTCTCAGAAAGAGAAAAAGACACTGTGGAGTCTAGCCAAATGACTCAGGAAGAGATAATCAAGAGACAAGCTCTTGATGCAAAAGCAATTTATTCTTTATATTGTGCTTTATCACCTACTTAATATAATAGAATATCTTCTTGTGTTACAGCTAAAGAAGTCTGGGATAGATTACATATTACCTATGAAGGAACCGATCGAGTGAAGGAGACCAGAATCAACATTCTCCTCGGTCAATACGAAGCCTTCAGAATGAAATCAGGAGAATTTATAACTGACATGTTTAGTCGTTTTACAGATATCGTGAATGGTCTTGAAAATCAAGGTCAACCAATTTCTGATCCCATGAAGGTAAACAAGCTACTGTGTGGACTCTCCAAGGATTGGAATCACATAAAGACCTCAATCAGAGAGACCCAAAGAATCATGCCTCTATCTGTTGATGAATTGGTTGGAACTCTTCAGTCTTATGAAGTGGAATGAATCAATGAAGACGAAGACCCTAAAGGTAAGAAATCCATTGCATTAAATCCAATGATGATTCTGATGCTGCAGATTTTGAAGACGATATGGACGATGGGGAGCTTGCTCTCATGATAAGAAGATTCAGAAAGCTGAACAGAAAAGGAAGAAGATTCAATCCAAGGAAACAAAGTTTTCAAAAGCAACAGCTAAGTCTGTTGAGGATGATGAATCAAACAAAGATGTAGTCTGCTTTGAATGTAAGAAAAAGGGACACATCAGATCCAACTGTCCTCTTCTGAGGAAGAAGAAAGGAAAAGCTGAAAAGAATCGAAAGGCTCTTAAAGTAGAAACCTGGAGTGATACTGAATGTGAAGAAAGTGATGATGATTATGCCAACATATGTCTGATGGCATAATCGGATTCAGATTCAAACTCCGAGACAAACTCAGATTCAGACAATGAATTTGAGGTAAGTAACTTCAAAATCCCTATTAAAGTTTCTAAATACATTGATGAGTTGTGTTTTAGTCTTAAGATTTCTCTTAAAAAGATTTCCGAACTCAAAAAGGAAAATTCTGCCTTAAAACAACAAGAAAATGTTTTGAAAGAAAAGGTGAAATGTTTAGATATGAATGTTTCTTCTTTTAGAGAAAGTGAAGATAATCTTTCAAAAGAAAATGCATTCTTGAAAAATGATATCTCAAATATTTCCAAAAAATTTTCAATAGGATTTGAGAAACTAGAAAAAATACTTTCTGTTCAAGGACCTTATTTCAATAAATCTAGTTTGGGAATGACTGCTGAAACCATTCCTCTAATTGATTTTCCTAAAGTGAAGGAAAGAATCAAACAAAGACCCTCAAGAGATGCTTATAAAAATCATTTTAAAAGGACCTTTGTAAAACCAGTAGGTCGCAATGCTCTCGATGTTCAAAGTGCAATAGTGCGAGATCATTTTGAAAAAGAATGTCCTATGGTTTGGAAACACTGTTAATAAAGTATGGGCAAAAACCACATATCATACTAACACGAATGGACTCAAGAAAAGATGGGTACCAAAGAAAGTTTGAGTTTCTTTTTTAAATGCAAGTCACTATCAAGAAAAAGGTAAAATGGTATCTGGATAGTGGATTCTCAAGACACATGATAGGAGACTCAAATTGCTTCATAAAACTTGTTCAAGTAAATGGTGGAAAAGTCTCATTTGGAGGAAACAACAAAGGAAAAATTGTGAGATTTGGAACTGTGAAGATTGGAAACCTCACAATAAGCAATGTTTCTTTAGTTGAAGGACTCAACTACAATCTGCTCAGTGTCAGTCAGCTGTGTGATACTAGTTTCAAAATCTACTTTCAAGAGGGTATATGTTCAGGAACCAGTAAAGACTCTACTCAGTCATTTATGGGACGAAGACATGGAAATATCTACCTCTTGGATGTGAAACCAGATGAATCGCAATGTTACATTTCAATCCAAGACGAAGCAAGCTTATGGCACAGAAAGCTTGGGCACATCAATATGAAGCAAATAGCCAAAATTTCAACAAAGAAGCTTGTCCGTGGTCTGCCCAATTTATCATATCAAAAGTCTGACCTATGTACACCATGCATATTGGGAAAATAGGTAAGAAATTCCTTTAAACCAATAAATCAAGTTTCCACTAACCGTGTATTACAGCTTCTACATATGGATCTCTTTGGACCAACCAGAACACAAAGCATTGGAGGTAAGAAATATTGCCTAGTAATTGTGGATGACTATTCACGATTTACTTGGGTGTATTTCCTGGCAAGAAAGTCTGAAATTTTCTCTTACTTTGAAATATTTGCTAAAAATGTTCAAAACAAAAAAGGATATGTTATTTCAAGTATAAGAACAGATCATGGAGGTGAATTTGCAAGTCAAGATTTTACAAGGTTTTGTGATGAATCTGGTTTTTAGCATTTGTTCTCCTCTCCATATACTCCAGAACAAAATGGAGTTGTGGAAAGAAAGAATAGATCGCTTCAAGAAATGGCTAGAACTCTTCTAATTGAAAGTAACATCTCCTCACGTTTTTGGGCTGAAGCAGTTTTTACAGCATGTTATATTATCAATAGAGTTTTTTTAAGGCCTATTCTAGAAAAAAAAAAACCCCTATGAATTATTCAAAGAAAAGAAGCCTATTGTTTCATATTTTCATGTGTTTGGATGCAAATATTTTATACTGAAAAATGCAAATGATCGAGTTGGTAAGTTTGAAGAAAAGTCAGATGAAGGCATCTTCCTTGGATACTCAACCACAAGCAAAGCGTACAGAGTCTACAACAAAAAGACTCAAACTGTGGAAGAATCAATGAATGTCAAATTCCAGGATTCTATACAAAATAAATCTATTCAGACTCATCTTGAAGATCCAGAACCTGCTCCAGACTCTACAAAGTCTAAATCTCAAGAAGCAGCTCAGACTTTGAAGGACCAGTAGCAAGTAACCGTTGAAGATTCAATTGAAGGAAGTAATCATCATTCTGACAAATTAATCAGCAACTGGAAGCATAAGTCCAGTCATCCCAAAGATCTTATAATTATCCAAAAAGCGCGAAGAGTCTAGTGCTGTGGCTCTTATTTCTGAAATAGAACCCAAAAGCATAGAAGAAGCTTTATCTAATGAAAGCTGGATTGAAGCCATGCAAGAAGAACTAAGGCAATTCAGTATCAATGATGTCTGGGAATTGACTCCAAAACCGAAAGGTAAATCAGTTATTGGGGCTAAATGGGTTTTCAGAAACAAGATGGACGAAAAAGGAAAGGTCGTAAGAAACAAAGCAAGACTCGTGGCCAAGGGATACACGCAAGAAGAAGGGATAGACTATGACGAGACTTACGCACCAGTAACAAGGTTAGAAGCAATTCGTTTATTACTTGCATTTGCTTGTCATAAAAATTTCAGGTTATTTCAAATGGATGTCAAAAGTGCCTTCCTAAATGGATTCATCCATGAGGAAGTCTATGTGGAACAACCACCTGGGTTTGAAGACCCAAGGAAACCAGACTCAGTATTCAGACTCAAAAAGGCCTTATATGGCTTAAAGCAAGCACCTCAAGCTTGGTACGACAGGCTGAGTAAGTTTTTAATTCAAAAAGGTTTTGTGAAAGGTAAAGTAGACACTACTTTGTTTATTAAAAGAGAAAGCAAAAGTTTTGTGCTAGTTCAAATATATGTCGATGATATTATATTCGGATCTCGTAATGAAAGTCTATGCAAGAAATTCTCTAAGACTATGTAGGATGAATTTGAAATGAGCATGATGGGTGAGTTAACCTTCTTTCTCGGGCTTCAAGTGAAACAACTGAAGGAAGGAACTTTTTGTTCATCAAGAAAAATATACTAATGATCTCGTCAAAAAGTTTGGTCTGAACAATTTCAAGAAGGCTGAAATACCAATGTCAAGTTCCTTGAAGATAGACAAAGATGAAGAAGGAAAGAAAGTCGATCAGAAGCTATACAGGAGTTTCATTTGCTCACTTCTTTATCTTACTGCTTCTAGACCTGACATTTTGTTTAGTGTTTGCATTTGTGCCAGATTTCAAGCAGACCCTAAAGAATCTCATTTAAATGCTACAAAGCGTATTATTAAATACATTGCTTCAACTTCAAGCATCGGCCTATGGTATCCTAAAAGAGGAGATTTTACTCTTCTTGGATACTCAGACGCAGATCTAGCCGGTTGCAGAGTTGATAGAAAGAGCACATCGGGTACCTGTCAACTACTTGGAGGCAGGACAATATCTTGGTTTTCAAGAAAGCAGAGTACAATAGCTCTCTCTACAACAGAAGCAGAGTATGTTGCTCTTGGAAGCTGCTGTTCACAAATTCTGTGGATAAAACAACAGCTAAGAGACTTTGGAATTGAAGATTCATGCACGAAGATTAACTGCGACAACACCAGTGCAATCAATCTTACCAAAAATCTAATTCTTCACTCAAGAGCAAAGCATATAGAGATTCGACATCACTTCATTAGAGATCATGTTCAAAATGGAGAAGTTTCGATTCAGTATGTTGATACAAAGAACTAACTGGCGGATATATTCACAAAGCCTTTGGAGAAAAATCAATTTGAAATTATTCGCTCCAGACTCAACATTTTGAGGTTTGAAGAAGTTAAAGTCTAGAGACTCTCAGACTTAGGCAATCAAGACCTTGACTGTAAGTTAGTCTCTCTCTCGAATCCTATCTTGAAAAGGTACGATCGTCAAACTGTGGTTAATTATTACTATATTTAATCGATGTAATTATTGCAACGTTTCCTTTTCGAAAAAGAAGTCATTTTTTGAAATGACTATTTTCGCGGAAAAATGACAGTTATTTTGAAAAGGCATCTTTTTATTTTTCTTTGTGACGATTCGTATACCTCTCTTTTTAACCGATCGTGCACTGTTGATTCCTCTTCACTTTACTCTCAAAAACCCTAGAAAGCATCGATCCTCCATTCCTGTTTTCTTCTCTTGCCTAATGTTCGAAAAAGTTGTCATTTTTACTTGGGAAAGTCAAGTAAGGAATCTTTCAAAGAGTGAGAAAGATGTCGTCTTCAAGAAAGTCTTCGAGGATTGGAAGCAGGGGACCACGGCGAATGAGTGAGGGGCCTACGCACTTCGATCTCACCAAAGAAGAAGTGTCTTCAGATTAGCAGTAGAGCCCACAACATTCTCGGTAGCGTCATTCTCCACCATCTAGTCCTCAAAATGTTGGACATCAATAAGAAGAAGATATCATTGAAGAAGCAGATCCTGTAAGGGCTCAAAAGCCCGTTTTTATTTATAAGCTGTATCGTGCTTTAAAGGGGACTCGTACTCCTTTGAACTATGTCGATGATTTTCTTAAAGACAAAGGATATGGGAACGAATATATCTTTTTTGCAAAAAATGGAAAGTTTGGGAATTGCTCGTAAAGGGGTGGCAGAAGAAACCCTTGCGAATATCCCAAGTGATCCTCGTGATTGGGGAGTTAATCCTGTAGATGGGAATGATGATGACAAACCGTACAACCAATTTCAACCGAGGATGGGTATTGTGGCGGAAAATCGAGGAAAAAGAGGAGAGATGTTTAGATCGAAAGAACAGAAGGATCTATACTCAAAATTGCTGAAGCGTGGGGTGATAAACCCTAGGAGTGTGGATTTTGATTTTTTGGATGCTGTGAATGTGAACTTGAGGGAAAAGTTCGGTTATCTTCAACTTGAAAAGTTCTGCACTGACACCACAGAGGCCTATGCTGAATTAACTGCTTATTTCTATTCAAATCTCAGTTTCCTGGATGTGAATAAATTCTCTTTCAGCGTCAAAGATCAAGACTTTGTAGTGGATATGGATATGCTGGCAGATGTGTTAGGAGTTGAGAGAGGAAGATATCAATCGATCAAAGTTTCTATTGCTCGCGCTACACTGGAACTTGTGAAGGACAGGAGAACAGAGGAAAAGATTTCCTACCTAAGGATGAGTGCGTTCAACATTCTGCTTCACAAGATTGTGATCAATTGCCTCAGACCGAAATCAACTTCTAAGACTGATGTTTCAAGTTCAGAGGCAAAGCTGATGTATGCCATTCTCACTGGGAAAAAGTTTTCTCTTCCCCACACTGTTATGTTCCACATGTATAGAGCAGTGGTGAAAGACATAGGTCAACTTCCTTATCCAAGTCTTCTGACGAAGTTATTCAGACATCTGAACATTCAGCCTCCACAAATTTTTTGTGCTCGATCGTGTGATCATATGGTGGTAGGACTGAAAATGGTGACCAAGATGCGTCTGAAGGAGCTAAGTAAGGCATTGGAGAAATTTAAGTAGAAGACTCCTGTAAAATCTCATCAAATCTCTTCTGCATCAAAAAGAAAAGGAAAGGAGCCCATGGTTGCTCCATCCAAGAAAAGGAGAGCTCTCATCGTTGAAGATGAAGATGATGAGGAAGACATCACCATCTCTGCAATGGCGTTGAAACATCTGAGCCGTTCTGCTCCAGAACAGAGGACTCGAGAAAGAGAGGAGAAAGAAAGAGGAGAGAAAGAAGCAGAGGAGAAGGAAGCAGGGGAAAGAGAAGCAGAAGAAAAGGATGCTGAGGAGGCAAGGGATGAAAAAGAAGAAGAAGGAAGAGCACTTGGCGAAAAAGAAGCAGAAGCAGAAGAAGAAGAAGAGAGAATGAATCAAGAGGAAGGAGAGCCTGAAAAACACTCTTCTCCACCTGAAGGCACAGAAATAAGGGGGAGATAATGAGGGAGTCAGTCGCTCTCCAGCCGACCCAGAAGCCATTCATGCCTCTCATTTTCCTGAAGAAGAACATGATGCTTCATCGCCAAATCTGCGCGATTATTCTGATATGCCATCATATACAGATCGTGCTGAAGCTAGTACGCAGACCGACAGCTCAGTAGATTTTCGCAAAATTATGGATATTCTCTTGGAAATGCGCGGTCAAATCTATGCTCTGGGATGCGAGGTTCAAAGCTTGCAGAATGCAGGTCAAGTTTCTTCAGTTTCATTGAAAGATCAGATCCAAGCCCTTTCTGTTTAGATTCAGGCCAATGCTAAGGGTGAAGAGATTGCACAACTGAATGAAGACTTGAAAAGGCTGGAAGGCATCGTTCAGTCTATGGGAGATTTCCAGCTTGTCCGCGTTCCCAAGCAATCATAACTTTATTCAATTTTCTTCTCAACATTTTTAATGCTGACAAAAAGGGGGAGAAAGATTTGAATCAAACTTTGAATGTTTAATCGTTTGGTTTGTTTGATGTGGATTGATGTTTGACTTTAATTTTGTGTCTGGATGTGAATTTGGATTTGACTGCTATTGATATCTTATGGATGGCTTTATCATATTCAAGACTAACCTACTTTTTGTGGTTGCAGATTCTAGTGTTATTCATTTAGCCATTTATCTTTATAAAGATATGTATATTTGTTTAAGAAATGTTTTGCAGGTCAAAGTTAACAAAATCTGTAGGAAAGTTTTGTCACCATAAAAAATGGGGAGATTGTTGGAGAAATCTTCTTGAAATGTTTTGAAGCTGACAAAACGTTTCCATCAGATCTAGTCGAAGGTTTGCAGGCTCTGCTGTTTAAAGTCTGAAGACCTCCGGACAGCCAGACTCAAGATTCAAAGTCTATCCTCATTGACAGTTCTAATCCGTTGAATAAAGGCTATCAAGAACTGGATGTTTTATTAAGGATATGACCTTATCGACTGGAGAAGATCTCTTGGCTGGATATGACATAACGGAATCCCTTTAATTGATCGAGATTGATTCGATGATCAAGGATCCGATGATTGGTGAAATATTCGTGGAAGGTTCTACTTATGGAAACTGAGATCCTGATTGTATGGGCGAACATGATTGATGGGCTATCGACATGTTTCTTTAATAGCTTGAATGATCTTCCTAATTGATTCCGTCCAACGGGTAGATTGGAAGAATTCCTTTAGTAAGTGCCAACGGGTATGATGGCGTAAAGGAGTATATAAGGAAGACATTCTAAGCTGTTCAGAAATAGTGCGATAGAAGAATTCCAAAGTCTGAAGCTTCTTGTTGTTTAGACAATTCATTTGAGCGAAAAACTTGTACTCAAAAGAGAGTTTATACTTGTGAGAAACCTTGAGGAAGTGTGATAGAATATCCACACTGTGGAATCAATGAAGAACTGTGCTGTAACATTTTTCTTTTGTTCATAGTGGAATCCAGCCGATAGGCTGTCAGTGCGGAAAAGTGGACGTAGGCTTGGGATAAGCCGAACCACTATAAATCTTGTGTTTAATCTTCTCTTCCCTGCTCTTTACTTTACCTTGATCATAATTCATTTTGGAAAAGCAAAAAGAGTACTTCCTTTCTATTGTCTGCTTAGTATTGCTGTGGTATCTCGAGAAATTGTTTTTACACCTATTCACCCCCCCTCTAGGTGCTTATACTAGCTACATCACCATTACCATTAGCCTATTGTTGCGCTTGTTTTTCCATTAAACCTCATATGGTCGCAAGGGCTTGCAGTATTCCATCGAGTTAGGGATCTTGATTCAACTTTCCTTTAGAAGTCGACTGTCTCGAGCACTTATGGTGTTCTACTAGATTTCTAAAGAATACCTATGCAAAATAATAGGCACAGCTATAGCAATACCAAAGTGAGAGGGTTAAGGTTAGCAAAAACAAATCACTCAAGCGAACGCGTGCATGATATTTTTTTCCTTACTAACTAGCCCAACTTCTAGCGCACCTTATCATTCCAGGTAATTAACCTTGCTCTGATACAAAAAACTTACTATCACACCCTCGCCCCACCTCTAGAACAAGAGCATGACCTGGCGGGTTAGCATCGATGCCCCAGGCAATGTCGAACATCCCAAAACTCTTTTATCTTTAGTTAAGCACATGCGGAAGCGATCATAAACAATCCTCGTACAAACAAACATGGAAGCCGGGCAAGACATATGCAAACCAAGCAAATAAAAACAACATATATTCATACACATTTGCATATCAAAAGTTGTTTTGATTACATGTCCATCATAGTCCTGGGCTACTTATTTTCGTTTCCATATATAGTCAATCAAAAGGCTGGGGTAGCCTAACTCCTCTACCGAGCTTCTCCCAAAAGCAGCCCCATGCTAGATTCATTCCCTTTTTGGACCCAGGTTTACCCATTACATACCTGAAATTGTGAGAACAACAAAAGTGAGTTAATGACTCAGTAAGTAGAAATCCCTAATTCTCCTATAAGAGGACATCTTGCCGTCGATCGTCGGATACAAGGTTACCACCCACTTGTCGATGGTAAATCAATAACAAGGTTCGTGCCTTGCCTTACTTATGCATATGAAATGCTTTCAACCATCTATGTGCTTTCAAAAATCAAAGACAATGAGTTAGTGCATATAAACAAGCTTTCCAAAGATCGGTGACTTATGATCATTTCGGTCACGAAAAGGAATACGTGCATCTCATGAAACTTGTTTAAGCACTAAATGACCCAATTCAAACATATGCTCAAATTGATGCAAGGACTTAACAATACATATCAAAACAAACCTAGCTTTTGTAAGTATCACACATGTATCAATCATGGACTACACGCGGACTTTCATTTTTATTTTTTAGTATCATATTAGTAGAAAGTAATCGACTCTTCTGGTAACAATTGGGCATCGGTCCCCCCCTTGGCAATTGGCATCGTCCCGATCTCATTATCAAGACGGCATCTAGGGCGACCCTCAGGTATTGGCCTTACCCGGGCCGTCATCGTCCATGATCTCAATATCAGGACAACATTCAGGGCTTTACCCCAGGCAACGACCTTGCATCCGCCATCGTTGGCATATAAATCCATTGTGTGTCAATACATTTCAAGCATCAACCGATTCATGTTATGTTTAAACTTTTAGCCAATGAAAGGCCCGAAGGTGTGCCATGCCAGGTGACCTAATGAATGACTCTTGTGTTTTATTAAATCAAACTCATGCCGGATGCGATTTGGGCTTGTGACCTTGACTTTGAACCATTTGCTTAGGCTTTAGCATTGTCCATAGTCACCGAGACCTCTCCTCAACATCCGGGTGTGCTCGATACCCATGCGGGATTATTAATTTACTTAATGCAACAACAAGCAATAGAAACACAACAAGCATAATAATACAAAGCCAATACAAGCAAATGATGACATGATCCTAAAATCGATAATCGTAGCACATTGCCCTATCGAAGAGTTAGTAAAATCTACTTACTAATTTTTGGACCTAGCTCCAAGATGCTTCTTCGTTGGTCAATTGGTGTCTAGGGCAGCTTGAAAGAGAAGGGCGTGAAAGAGAAGGGTGGAAGGGAGAGGATAGAAGAGACTTCTTCCTCTTAGATTTTTATACAAACTCATGATTATGACTAAATGACGAGTTGACCTATCTATCTTCTCGAGTTGGCGGCTAGGTCCTTTGGTGTTGACTTGTGATTGATCCACCTATTTGCTTGCTCTCCAAGGCTCAATCTAGGCTCATTATTGCTTATGGTGCCTAAGGGACACATAAGCTCCTTTTATGCCTAATGTTTTCTTCTAATTGGTTGGTCCTTACCTTGTTCACTAAGGCTACAATCTAGGGCCATCATGCCCTAAGATTTACCTAAGATTTGGTCATCAAGAACTTGGACTTTGGACAACTTGTTTTCCAAGTTAACCACATGAGCATGTGATTCATTAAGCTCATTAATTAACTACCTTTCGAAAGCATTTACTACATTTTTATCTTCAAGCCAAGAAGACTCTAGATTGGCTTCTTCCTCAAGTTATGCGTGCAGCCCCCTTCCCCTCCAAGTTGGGTGTGTGGTTCTCCTATTCTAAGGAGAAAATAGTTTTCAGCAACTTTCAAAATCAGTACCATTACCTTATCAAAAAGATTTGAAAAATTACAAAATTGTACCATGTTGTAGAGAAGACCTTAGAAAAAAAAATTCATGAAGAAACCCAAGACAAATTCATTTTGTGGAAAGAGCAGTAAATCATTGAACAAAATCCAAAAATTCATCCGTCAAGCAGATTCAACGGTCAGAGAGAGAGACTCATTTTGAAATTCAAATCTTCACAAAACTCTTTGAAATTTTAATATGTTGTAGATACGGATGTTATTTAAAAATTTTGTGAAAAAGTATGCCCAAATTCAAAAGGGAAGATTTTATAAAAATTCGAGAAAGCAACTTGGTTACAATTTTCACTATACTAGGTAGGTTATATACGGTAATTAATTGGGCATTTGTCCTAACCATTTCACCTCAGAAAAATATGAAATTTAAGCATGTTATAGATCAAGATATTTTGAACAACTTTTATCAAGGAAGATTCTCCAAATTCTTAACATAGAAAGCTCTGTAAAATTAGCAAACAACAAAGGTCCATAAATTTAAAAAATTAAATGTGGTAAATTCTAGTTGAAAAGAGGAGTGTTCCCACTTGTCCTTGAATTAAGGGTCATCCATGGTTGTACAATATTATCTCCCAATATCCTAAGTAGGCTCTATACTAACTTAGACACTTGTCTAAAAGAAATAATGTAGACTTGTCTTGGTCCAACGTTGGACTTGTCTTGGCCTTCTCCTCTCTCTCTCTTTTTCTCTCTTTGCATGTGGCATCTCCTTTATAGGTTCCAAAGTCTACCATTCACACTTAGATCCTAGGATATTAATGGGCATAGGCTATAGAGATATCTTTTTTCCCCACTTTATTTAATACGTTCACATTTGTTTTTTTTTTTTTTTTTTTTTTTTGGTGACCTAGGAGCCATCTGACAATGGCGGCGAGTAACCCTGGGGGGCACGTAGCGGGAGGACCCACCACCCCTGGTGTCCCACTTAAGACCCCAAGTGACCGTGAGGGGATTCGAACTCCTCCCCTTCGTGAGGGGGAGAGAGCCCAAACCATCGCGGCCACCAAGGCGGTGGTATACGTTCACATTTGTTCACACTTGTTTTTCCAATAAATTTTGATTATCCAAGGCTGAGCTTCATTAATGGCTTTAAATCCAAATCTAATCTTATCTATTAATGTAAAGTCCCAATGTGGCAAGTGTCCATGCTTCTTAATTTACTACATAACGAGGGCATTAAATGCAACTTGGAAATTATCTAAGTTCTAAAGGCTTTGTCATCCTGGACTAATCAAATTTGACAACAATCGACTATCTTATTTGGCTTGGGATTCATGCTTAAGACATGATCGGAGGAAGCAGATACAACTGGGCTTAACCGGTGAAACCAAGTTCGGACTTTTCTTTTACCATGTAAAGGGCTCGAAGTTGAGGATGTTACATCTTTTTGCTGTGGATGCAAGCTTGAGATATGGCAGCCATGGCTGCAAGTTTGTGGTTAGGTAGCCATCGGATGTGCTTGAGCTGAAGATCCACTGCCATAGGAGCCACAAGACTTTAGATTGAATGTCCTTGGCCACGAGTCTCTGGATCTAGTGGCTATGGACTAGAGTTGGAAGCATAAGCGACCATGGTCACGAGATTAAAGCTCAAAACTGAAGCAAATACCGCCGCAAGGAGGAGAGAGAGAGAGAGAGAGAGAGAGAGAGAGAGAGAGAGAGAGAGAGAGAGAGAGAGAGATGTTGATGGAGAAAATAGAACAGAGAAAAGCATCCTCATGGTTGCAAGCTATAGGCTCGAGCTTGAGCTCTATGGCCAAGGCGGCCAAAAGCTTCCAGGTCTACCATGGTGGCCACGAGAAGAAAGAAGACAAACATGTGTGCATGTGTATATATATGTAGAGAGAGATCATGTCAGCAATGTTAATCTACGTCAATAATTCTTTGAAGTTGTTAAGACTCCGTTAATAAAATCCATCAATGAAACAAAGGAAGCACAAATGATGTACCTTCTAGTGCAGGAACAATTTGGGGAAAAAAGATTTTTAATCTCAGGTTAAAGAAGAGGAGCCTATGTTGCTATTATTCCATTAAAGAGTATCAATCGCCATTTCATTTTGCACCATTTACTTTTTAAGAATATGTAATGTGCGCCTTAAGATTGAATTTTATTACGTGTCTTTAAATGACACTTGCCATACTTGATATGATGGCTTTACTTGGTGACTTTTTGTTTTTCATTCTCTTTTCTTGCCAGATTTAAAATTTGATAATTATTTGATTTCGAATGTCTGAACGTTTACAGAATTCAGACGTCTTGACATATAGAATTACATAAACTTTTATTTTGAAGTGTACGATGTGTTTAAAAAAATTGGTGCCTAACCAAAATGAAATTAAA
Organism: Eucalyptus caleyi; assembly: GCA_014182885.2. NCBI lineage: Eukaryota > Viridiplantae > Streptophyta > Magnoliopsida > Myrtales > Myrtaceae > Eucalyptus > Eucalyptus caleyi. The sequence goes on from CM024470.2 coordinate 54,777,472, forward strand.
AAAGATGGATCGGCCCATCATTCCACTATATTTCCCTCTTCCGATAAGCATGTCATTTTTGGCCTCGGAAGTACTCGACTCTCTATCGCTGATTTTGTTGTAACTGGCCGGAATGTTGGGGATCTCCGATTAGTAATGAGAGTTTGCCCATTGAAATTTCACCGTTAAGTACGTGCAAATTATTCTACGTTTGGAGCATTTGCTTTATCCAAGAGCTTACTAGATTACGGAAATTGTAGAATATTTCGTATCTTTCAGGTAGTCGATCCTTTTGCTTTATTTCCAAACCATTGTCTTAGTTTGTGGTTTTTCACCGGTATGGTGATTGACATCAAAAGCCAAACGACAAATTAAATTTTTGCCAGTATGTAATCCAAGGGATATGCCCTCGTCTTCCCCTCGGTCAAGAGGCGACAAATCATCATCGCTTGCGCCCCTCTTTCTCTTTTCCGCCCTCACCCAATTCACTTTTTACATGTTCTTTTTCCTTCTTTCATTATTACAAGTCAATTTGTTTTATGGTGATTTTGTTATGATCTTTTACTAAAAAGGTCCCTTTTACATGTACATCTAGTGTTGAGAAATTGATGGAAAAAGTATTCAAAAGGTTCTAAATCTATTATAATTGTGTAGATTCAATACTTCCTTTCAATTATATCAATTTAGTCTCAAATATTTTCATTTTTTCAATTGAGTCAATCCAAATCAATTTTAACCGGACATCATCCATGTGAATGACAATAATCCATGTGATACGATTAATGCTAAATTAGAAAATTTAATAATATTTTATTTTTTACATTTTTTTTTTTCTTTTTATTATTTCTTTCTTTTTGATTTGCAAGGGCTAGCAAAGCCCTCGTTGGGCATTGGCGAAGGTGGCGGCCTTGCCGACAGTCAGGGAGGTCTTCATGGCCCTACTGGCTGAGGGCAAGACAAACCTTGCCTAGATCTGGTGAGGGCTTTCCTGGCCCTCATCAACCAAAATGAAAGCAAAAAAAAAAAAAAAAATTACAATGTTAAATTTTTCTAAAAATTATAAAAATTTTCCACATGCTTAGGGCCTTGGGTGAGGTGGACCTTGCCCAAATTAGACTAGGCCCTCGCTTGTTATTGTCGATGGTCAGTTGGTGACCCTAAATTATAAAATATTCAAAATATTATTTAAAAAGTCCAAGGTGACAAATAGTGTCACGTTAGCGCTCAGTCGGCTAAATTGGGTGGACAGACTGAACTGACATAAATGCAAAAGTTTTATTTCAGAATTGGCAAATTTTTTTTTTTTTTTAAGACCAAATTGACAATTTAGAACTTTTTTTTTTTGGTAATTGTGCCGCCGGTCACAATTCAAGGGTTTTTTTAGTGAAACTAACTCAGAGTTAGTAGGTATTCCAATTTTAAGAATTTAAGTTAAGAATGCTAGCGCTCTAGAATTTTTACAAAAAATAATCAATGTACCAAATGATATTGCATTTTCACGAGCTTAACGCAACGTACCTTTGGCAATATTTCCACCATGAGCCCGCAGGGCAGCTGAAGGTTGCGGAGAAGAAGATTACGGACTGGGGCTTGACTCCCAAAATTTCCACAAATCCCATCGGAAAATACAGCTCGGTTTATAAACAACGCCGCCTTTACTTCCGTGGCAACACATATCAAAATCATCAATGGTTTGGAACAAGCAACCCCCACAATCGGACGGCGACAAGTCGGGACTACACTGAAACAATGCGTATATCGTATTGTTGTCCGGCAAGTTGACCTGCCCCTTCGCGAATTTGAGCTTCGTAGAGCCCTCTCCGGCTTCACTCGCTAGCCTTCGCGTCAAGTTCCTCCATATCGCATCGAACTGGTCTTGGTTCATGTGATGTTGGCGCCGTTTTTGACCCGAAGGGTAGGTTGCGTTTGCAGTACGCCGAAGATCGGAGTGTCCGAGTATCGGATAAAGCATGGCGGGTCTCCGGTTCCCCAGGAGAAAGCCGCCTTCTGGTTAGGGCATTTCACGACCAAATCTGCGACTGCGGACCTCACACAGATTGCACAGGTATCTGCCGACGTATCGCCTCGGCAGTAAGTGCTGGCGTAGACAGTGTTTGGATCCTCGCCCTCGCTCGTGGCATAGAACCCATCATGTGAAACCACGTTGGAGGAGAGAGAGCTAAGAACGGCCTCACGGTTCGTTGCGTAGGTGCTGTTCGACGTGAAGTTTGCGGTGGTGTTGAAGCAGAATTGTGCTTGGGATGAGTAGGTTTGGATCAGAACAGCCAGCGAAATAAGGAAATAGAGAGTGGATGATGAGCGAGTCATGGTATGGTTTGGTGTTGGTGTTGGTGTTGTAGGTGCTTCGAATGGCTTTGCTCGATGCAGAGCCGTAGGAGGTTGTGGTTCGTCTTTACGAAGTGGAATTCACTTGCAGCGGATAAGGTGAAGTGAAAAATACATGGGCGAGAGAGAAGTTTTATATGTGGACTAGTCAAAACTGTCGACTAGTGGGGATGATCAATTCCTAATCCGATCAGATTTCAAAGTGAACCGGGAATCGAACTGTATTAAGAGATTTGTTTAACCCGTGAGGTCAAATAAGCTCGGTTTATTAATCGATCGTCAGTTTTATACGGCTCGTCGCTCTCCTCGACTCGACTCCTACCACACCGAGCTCGTCGAGAAGGCCCTCCTCCTTCAGACCTTGGAGGATGCTGTCATCCGCCATGGAGAGAGGGAAAGAGGCGTTAGAGCCGAGGGGGGAAGATCAAGCATGAGGGCTGCTGTTCTCTGAATATTCTTAAGAAATAAATTTTAAAAAAAAGTCAGTCCGGTCCAGGCGGTTCTATCCTTGGCTTGGAAGTTAGACTGAAAATTATCGGTTCCATTTTTATGGAATCGCCCAAAATCGATTATCGCTTCGATTTGGGCAGTCTTTATTGCTTACCCCTATTAATTAGAGATTGATTTATTACGATATTTGTTTAATTATGAGTGATCTTTTATATTAAAAAATCAATAATAGAACAATAGATTATTTAATAAATTTATTGTACAAGCTAGTCGTGATTAATATAATATTTTCCTAAAATAAAATCCCGTGATGTTGGCTTGGCGGTGTAGAATTTTACTGGGGCGGAGGAATTGGACGTGTGGAACAAATTGGACTTTCCATGTCATGTAAAAGGAGTGGCGCAGAGTTGGGATAAGACAATTCTGTCCTGTTGATGTGATTGCGCTCCTGTAACATAAAATTTAAAAATTGTCCTAAAATATCTTGGGGAGACTTCTAGGTAGTGGAGTTGGACCAGGTACCTTAGGAGGCATTTGTTTTAGTTTCTTTGTTTTTTTTTTTTTTTAAACAACTTTTCTACTTTTTTTCTAAAAATAAAAAAAAAAAAAAATGCAATGCTCGTTTGAATACGTTTTGTTCCAAAATTATTTGTTTGTTAAAACACATCTGGAACAAAAAAAGAAAAAAAAATTATTTTTATTTCTAAAACAAAATTTAGAAACACTTTTTATTTTCTTCTTCTTTTTTTCTTTTTTTTCTTTCACCGGTCGCCGGCCTCGGCCATGGCCGACCAGGGCTGACGAGGCCGGCGACTGGCCAAAAGAAGAAAAAAGAAAAAAGGAAAAAGAAAAGAAAAATAAGAAAAAAATAGAAAAGATAAAATAAAAATATTAAAAAATAAAAGAAATAAAAAAATTATACATATTTACCAAACTTTTTTGTTTATTTTTTATTAGAACAGTTTCTAAACGCGTTTTTGTTGAAAATTGTTCTTGAACGAAACATTTTTTCATTTACATTTCCGAAATAATTTTTAAATAGAAACGTTACCAAACGCACTTATTTGCCAAATCAATTATTAGAAGATGGAATTCCATTTATTATCTTCGGTTGAAAAATGTCAATTAATGTTAATTTTCTAATTAATTGGGTATATTTTTGTTTAATAATTAAGGAGTGGGTGGATTTTTAAAAGATTTTATTTTATTAACTCTAACCCTTACCAGCTCAAGTATAAACTCAGAGCCATAGAGCTTTCCTTCTCGCCCACGTACTTAGTTAGATGACGGCTTTTACGTTATATAAATTCTTCTTTACAATGGTGATTTTGAGTTAAATATGATCCAAACAAAAATGTATTTTCATGGCCGGTTGCTGCTCTGAGGAAAGATCGATGTGAAAGTGTTTTTGAATTTTTGAAGATGAACGTCAAAAATTTAATTTTGACCTTACACATTATATCGTATGCGTAAATAAGGATGGAGTCCTTTCATGTAAAATGAAAAAAAAAAAAAAAAAAAAGAAGACAATATTTTCCTCTAACCCTAGCAAGACTTCTTCAGCCACATGTCTAATTGGTAAGTTATAAATTATGAAATTTATTCATAAATATTTAATCAAAATTAAATTTATGTGATGTCCACACTTATAAACTCATTAATTTGAGATATGGTCGAAAGTCGGTGGGAGTTTCTTCTAACATGGCCAAAAGAAAAATGTTGACATCAAATTCCGCACATAAGAATTTCTTTCTCAAATCGTAAGTGACAGTGATTTCGCAAAGGAAAATCGAGGTGACATTACTCGAATAATTGTATGTTCCCAATCATAGTCAAACTCGTGAAAATGGGTCCCACAAATTGATGTATATCTACTCACAAAGGAAAATCGAGGTGGCGTTACTTGAATAATTGTATGTTCGCAATCATAGTCAAACTCTTGAAAATGAGTCCCACAAATTGATGTATATCTACCATTTTGACTAGTGCGAACGGTCAGTTCTCAATTACCTTCTTTGTAGGGGTCAAGAAAAAATTAAAGGAATAATTGGGCTGTGGAAGAGAAATCGATCGAGCCCACAGATTTCGTTCAGCCCCAAAATTAGGAAAAGGTAAAGAATTGGTGGGCGACTTCAGTCAATTCCCGTAGGGCCCCCAAACCTTTCCATGATTCACATCTTTTTGTACCTTCTTCTTCACTTACTATTGGAAAAAACGTTGCCTATATTTTCTTTTGTCTCGGCCGAAGTACATAATGAAATCGCATCTCCCACCATCTAAAATAATGTGCAGTAATAGTTTTAATGTTACCGTTGCCTACAGTGACAATGTCACGTCCATGTGCTTCACTACGACGTTATGTAACACGTTTATGTGTATTTAAGCAATTTATATGAAAAATTTTCGGATGATTCATACAGGTAGTCCCCTGCAGATGCCAATGGAAATACTTGCAAGGTCAATTGAGTTAAAGGATCTGAATAAGTTTGTTCAGCTCAAAAAAGATGTAACGAGAAATTACTACACATGTAAATACTGTGAGTGCGTAGTAGAATTAATACACATGTAACACACTAATTTTTGGATGTGGAACTTTTTAGGATAACTCACACTTGCATTTAAATTATTATTGTATTGGTTACTCAAGAACTAGTATTGAATAAATAAATACATGCGTGCAAGTTGCAATACACCGCTCTCTGGAACATATAATTAATTCATTGTAGAGCAATTCATAGTAATCATGATCCTTTTACTAAGAGCATTGTAATTTGTAGATCACGGTTGTAAATTAGAACACCGGTGTAATTCATGGGCATGAATTTCTCTTATGAGGGTTAAGTTACCTATGTATGTGCAAGCACCGATTTATTTAACATCCATACTATGAAGTGTAGGGCAAGAATTCATTCGGGTCATTTATTACCGAAAGCAATAGCAAATCATACTTCGAGTATGTAGTAATTTGCAGGGTATGTGGTGACAACTCTAGTCCAAACTAGACTTTCTATGGATTTTCGGTAACTGTGCCACTAATTTACACCCTAGCTTTGTAATCTTGCCCAATCAAATGGCCACAAAAAATTTTCATATTACCTAAACCTGAACAACGGTTTTCTTCCTCTTTACCAAAAAAAAAAAACAACGGATTTCTTCCTCGTTTGAATCATGATGCTTTGTTTGGCAGACCGAGGATTAGTTGGTAACCTATTTCTCCTTATTGAAAGAACAATATCTTCCTCTTCTTATTCCTCATTATTTAAATCTGAATGAAAATTTTCTTTCCTTGTCTCAATCATAATACTCTGTTTTGTACTTAGAAGCATCCATAAGCTGAGGATCAATTTCTAACTTTCTTTGGGAGCTACCCTCTGATAGGGAGATTCCACTTGATCTTGTTTTAGCCTAGTGTTGAGCCTGTATTTCATTGAATATTCATTTATCATTCTCCTTGCTGCAATCAGTTCAAGATCATCATTATTACTTGCATATTCCACATTACTAAATTAGCTGCAAGATGATCCAAATCTTCATTACCAACCTCAATCCGACTACCATCATCATCTGTATTCCCAACCACATTTACAACCACATTAGTAGCCACATACGCAACCCTTTCCACATTGACATTATATACTTCCATTTCCTCCCCCCCAAAAAAAAAAAAAAAATCTCAACATTTGTCTGTCATCATCACCATAAATGTCGGTTAGGTCAATGATTTCACAATGTAGATATTGATAAATGAGATCAATCACTGCAAAATTATCTCTTAACAACCTAAGACCATCTTTGAGAGTACTATTTCCAGAAACCCTCTTAACAGAGTTTGTCTATTTTACGCCAAACCTCAGTCACAATAGGTTCAGTAACATGAAAGAGTGAACCCTATTCTAGGTCTATTTCGATAACATCATTTCTTTCACTTCCGCATTCGAAGGATGGTCCCACTTGAAAGCTACCGCCAAAGAAAACTATAATAGAGACATTGTGGTACTAGTCGGCCATTGGACCTGCAAGGGACCAAAACTATGTGACTAGCACATTTTTATAATTCGCATAAAGAAAGCAAGTGGTCCCAACAAATTGAAGATTCTGGCCAAACAAAAAAGACGAATTTTCGGAAGACCCCAAATGCAGTGCCTTTGGATTCTAAAGCCGAATGTAGCATTGACAATGAAGTGAATGCTTGATGCGCATTATGTGAAGGAACCTTCGTTCCCTCCAATGCCCTCGATTTTTTTACTCTAAATGTCGATTCTCTGCAAGTAGGGCTCGTGCGAAGAAGATGACCCAGGCATCCTATTTGGAGATGTAATTATAAGATGATGCCATTTTGAAATGTTATAGGGGATGAAACGACATCGTTTTAATCTATCATGGACGGCATGGTTAAATAAAAAGCCATGTAAAAGAGAAAAAACTAATAAATAAAGCCATGTTATGTCTTCCTTTTTGGTCCATCGATTTGGATGGGGCTAAGGGAGGAACTTAATTACAATGGTACTACAAGTGTTAGAACTGTATTACACTATTAAAAAATTCAAGTACACAATTACACTTTTGTGATAAGTTTTATGAATTTTGGTGCATTTTTCCTAGATATTTATTGCACCATTACATTCTCTTACTCAAGGGCACATATATAACCATTTTATTCCAACACTCATTCTCAAGCATGGGGTGGGAACAAGTTTGAGAGTGGGTTTCGACTCCCACACCTTTCCTGCAGCAAGAGGCGACAAAGTCGAGTGAGTGTAGAATACGGGCGTGACCGACCAAAAAAAAAAAGGCACATATATCATTTATGTACAAATATTTGATTTCCTGTCAATTTATTCCTCCTTTCAAACAAAGTAATTCTTAATTCTTTCACATATTTCTCTAAGGAAAAGTACACTAGAAGTTCCTTAACTTGTATATGACGCTCACTTTAGAGCCCACAACTTTTCGTCGACTCACTTAAATACCAAAATCGGAGAAAAACAATCACTTAAGTGCCTTCAAATGAAAATTTCAACTAGAAAAATTACATGTCTTTTATAATTAAATTTTTTATCTAATGTGGCATTTTTGGCACTGAAGCGATTAGTTTTTTATTAAGATTAGCACTCAATTGATCACTTTTTAACAACAATTGGTGATCATTTTTTTTTTTTTTTTTTTTTACAATGACTGATAATGAAGTAATCATTTCTTAACTTGTTATACGACATCATTTAGGGTTTTTTAGGCACGGAAGTGATCACTTTTTCATTAAGATTGGCACTAAAGTGATCACTTTTTAAACTTATTACATGACATCGTTTAGAGATTATATGCTAACTGGGCACGGCAGTATGTTCATAATATTAAGAAATTAATTTACAACATCAGATTTCCAGCAATTCAAATCGGAGTTGTCACTTAAGTTATCATTTTTTTTTAAATGACACTTAAGTGAGCCGACAAAAAGTTATGGTACTAAAGTGAGCGTTGTACACAAGTTAAGGCACTTCTCATGTGTTTCTTCCTATTTCCGTTTCCTTCTTGCAAGCAATTAGCATAAATACATTCCTTCAACATTTCTATTGCTGCTCTATATTTCTTTACCTCTTTAATTTTTTATTTTTTATTTTTTAGACCCCAAACACCGACAGACTGCAAGACTTTGTTCATGTGGGAGGCTTCCTCCCATGTCCCAATTGACGAGTCTTCTACGCAAATTTAAAGTAGTTGCCGCGGCACGTCGGTCGTCTTTTGGGGTGACCCATCTGGAAATTGAGTGCACATTGTTGACACCTGATTTTTAATTGACGCATCATTAAAAGAGACGAGTCCAAATTTGGGGTCAATTTTGAGAGATTCGCTCGGATCGCTCGGATGCATTCTAATTTAGTCGATTTGGTGTGTTCAAAGTTAGAAAGCCCAACTAAGGTGTTTCAATTTACATAATTCGACTTGGCTCATTTTAGACTAGAGTGCAATTGAAGTAATTGAACTTCAATTTGGTCAATTGAGGTTCAATTAAAAATATGAATTTAGCTTGTGGCCTCACTTTAATAGGAATTCAATGAAATTGAATATTTTGTGCACAATTGGTCGACCTGAGATAGCTTAATTGCATCTCATTTGAACCGATTTATATACAAATATTTGATTTTGTTTAAATCGGGCAAAATCAGGAAAAATAGAACAAAATTCGGACAAAAAGTCAACCTGATCAACCTGGTGTTGACCAGCGTTGACCTACGTTGACCAGATTTGACCGGCGTTGACCGGCTAATTTTTCCGGCTATCCTTTGGCCAGAAACCACCATTTGCTGGCCCACTTCATGGCCAATGCATCCACGCCCTTTATTTTCAAAATTCCAATTTTGTTACGGATTTTATGAAATTCGCAAATTGACCCCGCATGTTATGAAAATTGCAAAAAAGACCCCAATTAGTTCACAATTGATCATCACCGTTTATTAAGAATGCATTGTGGCCATTGAAATGGGCATGTGCTCAATTGGGATGCTCTGAACAAATTCAACAAATCAATTAGCTAAGAAGACCAAAACTTAGCCTTTGGATTAACCCAAGGGCTAAGATTTGATCTTGCCTAAGACTGCATAACCAACTTTCCCTCCAATTTTTGGGGAGCCTCATTTTCAGATCTACTTTCTCTCACTAAAAGTCTCTCTCTATATCTCTCTCGCATTCCATCTCTGAAAACGCGGTTGAAAAAAGGGGAAGCGAAGCAAAATTGCGGGGAGGAACTCTCTCTCGAAAGCAAATTTTCGCTTGTTCTTTCTCCCGCAAAAAATCATCACCACCCACTGATTCTCTCTCTGGCGCAAGAACTCCACAGATTTTCTTCTTCTCTTTGATTCATCTTTGATCGGATCAACAGAGGACGAAGGAGAGAATTCCACTCATTCTCTCTCCAACACCTCATATCTCCACTCGCTCTCTCTCCTTGATGGATTCACACGTTGAATATCAATTGGAGATTGATGAAGCTGGTGGCCATTTCTCTCATCCATATCCCTAATTTGATCGAATGACGGCTCGGCAGACAAAATCGAGCTTGATTTCTTGATTTTCCCTAAGTTCTTCAACATTCCAGTAGTTTTTTCTGTCTCGCTTATTCCGCGTGGAGATTTCTGAAGTTCCGTTTCCAAGTTTGAAGGATTTTCCTCGTGCTGTTCAGCCATAAGAAGTTGCTGGCGTTCTGTTTTCCAGAAAAATTACAGCAGCAAGATTGAAGATCGGCATTGAATAGCTCTTGTACTGGAGTTGAACTCGATATTCTTCACGTCCAGCGATTCCTGAAGTGAGATCGAAGCTAGCAGCTTCATTGTCGTTGAAAGGCGGACATCTTCGAAAGTCAATTCTTCGCTGGTTCAATCAAGGTAAGCGTGATGAAACTCCTTTTATGTGGCGAGAGCTTCTCGTGTCGAAATACATGATCGACAACGAAGGTTCGGGGCCAGGATACGTTGCAAATCTGATTAGAATCAATGCTTGAATGATCTAGAGTTGATTATATTTAGATCTTTTGGTTATGTGATTTTCGAATTTGGATGAACATGTTTCTGTTAGGCCAGTTTTGAGCTCTTAAATGTTGTTATCTTACGAAGTTATGAACCAGAAGTTTGATGTTACTTCATGAGCTTCAAAAGGGTAGGTCGAACGCCCCAATTGAGCATCGTTTGATCCTCGAAAAACAACTCCGATGATTAACAATTCTGCAGTAGTTTAGGTCTTTTCGGTTTTGATTCTATTCCGTCTTCTAGCTTTGTTATTTTTGTGCCAACTTTCGTGATCATTTTTCGATAAAATTGTCTTCATGAGTTTTGTTCCAAATAATCTCATACATTTTCTGTAATTTTTATATGATTTTGGATCTGTTGAACTAGGTCAAATCTACTTAGATCTAGGCTTAGGTCAATCTGTTCCATATCGAGCTCTGATTTTACTATTTTTGTGTTGATTTCTGGAACAACTTTCCTTCATGAAATTTGTTTGTATAGGTGTTTTTCATGTCTTGTATTTTTTTTTTCAAAATTTTTAGACATGTTTAGTTAGGTCAAAATTGCTTAGATCTGAACATAGGTCAGACTATTATGCATTAATCAAAGATTTGTTTCGGTGAAATTGAGTCCATAATGCACCTATTTGGACTCAAATATTTCACGAGAGTTAAAATACATGATATTTATGTTCAATTGATGCATGCTTTGTAAGATTTTTACATTGGTAAAGTGAATCAATTGCACGCATTAGAGTAAAAGGTACTGCAGCAATAAGTGCTGGACATATAGATTGGTATGTTTTGCCATTTTTGTCATGACTCATGTAATCTTAATTGAGTTTCGATCTCTTAACAAGAAATCATCATCATTGCATGCTCTATATGTGAGATTTTTGGTAGGATTTATGCATGTCTTGAGAATGGCTGAAATCATGCTTGCTCTGTAAACTTAATGCTGAAATGAAATATTGTCATATGTGCACATTTCCATACTAATTTGAGTCATCTAAGGATCGCTTCTTATGATCATGCCTTCTTGATGGTTGAACCGCATGTTGCAAATTTGCATACATGTTTAGGTCATATCATTTGAGTTTCATCTCGTACATTAAATTTGTCTCACAAAAAGTGTTTATCACACTTAGGATTCCCAAGCATATCGTTAAGAATCATGAATCATCTCATCATATCATTTAAATTGTATGACATTTCATATGCCGACTTAGAATTAGATGATTATCCAAACTTTCCATCGCATCCAATGCTAAGTCCCATGTGATTTCTTCATGCCATTTGTGCATTCTTTGAGTGATTTTAAGGTTTTCTAGTCTTATCATGAGTACAAAATGTTGTACAACGAGATATTTTTTATGACTTATTTTAGCGGAAGATAGTTTTTATGACTTCTTTTAGCGGATGAACAGTAATTATTAGGTGAGAGAAACAAACATAAATTAGAGGATAGAACTAATGTTGTATACAAGCCTAGTACTCTAGAATTACTTGGACATCTCTGTACAACTTATAGACACAAGGATACCAGGAGTGCCAAAACTTACAAAAGTGACACTTAAGTGTCAAAATCGGAGCAAAATGGATCAGTTAAGTGGCAGAAGCGAGAAAATTCGGCAATAATGTTGATGTGGCAATTTTTCGGTGAGTTTAGTGCAAAATGACATTGTTTTGCATGTTGATGTGGCTAAACAATGCCAAAACGACGTCGTTTTGGTGCTGATGTAGTAAATAATTAATATAAAAATTAATTAGATTAAATTTAAAACAAATAAAAAAAGGAGGAGGGAGGCAGCCGACGACTTGTTGGATTTGGGGAGGGCTGCGATCCTCACCCTAGATCTGGGCGAGGGCACGTAGGCCCTTGCCATTGATCGGCCGGGGTTGCCGACCCCCGGTCAGGGCTCGGCGGCCCCGGCCGACCCTCCCCCACCTTTCCGGTGACGGCAGGGAGGTGACGGCGGCAAGGGCTGAGCCCTTAGCCGCTGGCTGCCTCCCTCTTCCTCCTTCTCCTTTTTTTTTTTTTTAAAGATTGTTTTAAATTTAATTAAATTAATTTTTGTATTATAATTCAAATTATATCAAAACGACGTTGTTTTTGTGTGTTTTGTTGATTCAGCATTTTGGCGAGCCACGTAGCGAGAAAATTAATAAAAAAATTGCTACGTAAGATTTTCGGTGGGGTTCGTTGGATGTAAGCATTCAAGTGTCCCATTTTTCATAAAAAAATGTCACTTTCGTAAGTTTTAGTCTTAAATGTCCTTTTACGCCAAGTTTTGGACTTACTGTGTTTTTTGCCACAACTTATTATTGTTGGCTAATCTGAATAACATTGAACTTGGAGACGTATTAGTAGAGAGAAACAAAGGTAGAGACCATGGCTGCTTTCGAGAGAATTGTGGCTACCGGTGTTGGGCTAATATTGTACATGCCATATTGGGAGAGCCACGCCTTAAAAACAAAGTGTAGCTGATGATTGCTATTACTATGTACGCAGACTTCTCCCAGCTTGACGTATCGGTAAGGTTGATTCTGGATAACTACTACAGCCATGACACCGTCTTTAATTATGACTTATGGCAACGCGGCTTGCAATGGAAAGCATCCAGATTACGACGTACTACCTGCTTGGAACATAAGCTGCCTTCGGAATGTTACGAAATTGGGGCCTAAAGTCAACTTAAAGATTGCAAAATGAGAAATGAGACGTACTCATGTCGTGGAAACTATCAAATTTGGTTTTGATGATGACTATTACAACATGGATCTACATTATAAGTTTATTTTCACAAGCAAACATTGTGAGAGGAAGTAATTTGGCTATAATATTTATTTCCAAAATGCCCCTTGCTGTTTTCATCCTCCCACATTGTCATTCATAGATAAGATTGTTAAAATATTTATCTATCAATTTACGCATTTAGAGCAGTTGTCAAAAGTCTACAAAAATTTCACATGGTGTTAGAGATCCTAAGTTCAAATCTTTCAAGCTCTTATTTGCCTTTCCAATTTACAATTTCCACGTCTTATCCTTAAGCCAAAGTCCAATTTGAATATTAAATCACGTATTCTTCTATTAGCATATACTCAATATCTCGGGTCTCACAAAATCTCATGACTATTAATTGAAAGTTAAAATTAGGAGTCAACCCAACTCGGAATTGCATGCTCCTTTAGTACAAAGCCAGACGGAAACCACCACATTTCTACCTGTTTATTATTGCATAAGCGCACCAAGCGCACTTATCAAACAGTACATGTAAAACCAAATAGTTCTTCCGTACACAGCATACACATAATATCCTTGAGAAGCAAATGAAATCAAGTTCACGTGCTTCATCGAGGGTCGACTTCAGTAATCGACACTTCGTTAACTGACAAAGGCTCGCGCCCGCTCGTATATTGATCATGTTCCTTGTCATTTTCTATGATGGTATTCGGAAGTCCTGTCCGGCTTTGGAGGAAAAAGGCCGGTTCTCGTGGCAATGATAGAGTAAGAGTTTGGCTGCTCAGCGCGAGAACTATGTTCGCCATGGTCGGTCTATTAACCGGATCTTCCTGAACACATAGTAAGCTGATCTGTATGCATCTGAGAACTTGGCTTCTTGAATAAGATTCTCCCAATGCTGCGTCCAATACTTCCAAAGGCATATTGTCTCTCCAATGTTTCCAAGCCTAGAGCAGCTCAATTGAACACAAGTGAACTGTTAAACAATATTGCCGATTGAAACCCACAAAGAACAAATAAATCATATAAAAAAACTTACATAGCTTGCGAGATCTTCTCCTCCATCAGATTGGTAGAAGTAGTTATTCCTCTTGCCACAAATGATCTGAAGGAGGAGAACGCCGAAGCTGTAAACATCGGACTTCTGAGAGAACCGCCCGTGCATCGCATATTCGGGGGACATGTAACCGCTGAAAACAGCCAACAGAAACATACGTGTTAAAATGCTTTGCATCTATACAAATCCCATTATCAATTCTTAACCAGAAGCCGTCTAACATTAAATTTTGAAAAGCGTGAAACTTACTAGGTTCCTACGATTCTTCCGGTGCTTGCTTTAGTTTGATTGACTCCGAAAATCCTCGCCATGCCAAAATCCGAAATCTTTGGGTTCATATCATTGTCCAACAAGACATTGCTAGCTTTTAAATCACGGTGAATGACTCGAAGCCGAGAATCCTCATGAAGATAGAGCATCCCTCGAGCAATGCCTAATATTATCCTGTAACGTCTTGGCCAGTCCAATTGTTTGCTTTTCTCGGAGTCTACATAGTGATTTAAGTATTTGAATGAGAGCTAATATTATCTAGGAAGCCTAGGAGTTAGATTCCAAAGATTATATTTGATCTAGTGAACGAGATTTGATAATTTACTCATTCATCTAAATCGTACATTAACCTACAAGATGAATATAAAGCTAGTGAAGTGGAACTAACCAAACAAGAAGTAGTTGAGACTTTTGTTGGGCACAAACTCGTATACGAGTAGCTTTTCCTCTTCTTCCAAGCAAAATCCGAGCAATCTCACTAGATTCCGGTGTTGAAGCTTTGCCACCAACAAAATCTCATTCATAAACTCTTGGACACCTTGCCTTGAGCTTTGGGATAGCCTCTTCACAGCTATCTCTTGTCCATTGGGAAGCCTACCCTGAAATAATATGTGAAAGCTAACAAGACCTCACGAACTCTTCATTCTTATCCTTAAACTATATTATGAATCAACAAGGACCCCAAAAATTTAGGTGCTCGTCTACGTCGTTATGCTATCATAACCTCCACACCATTAGTGCTGTGGATACCTTTTATGATAATAAATAGATGATTGTGAGATTTAGTGGGACCACTATCAACTGTTCTTAAAGCTTAAGCTATTAGATAAATGTATGATTCGATATTTAATTATACTATTACCTCTCACGCTTAGTCCGCTCATTTTGCTTAGTATTAAGCATCGAAATTTAAGTAGGGAGGCAAATGGGAGCTAAAAAGATTTAATTCAGGACCTCTAGCTCTAATACTAAGTGAGATTTGGCGGGACTATTGTAAACAATTTTAAAAGCTTAAGTTATTAGATGAAGGTATGGTTTTTTTATATTTAATTATTCTATTAATGTTGATCACAAGTCATTCTTATAGCTAGAGAGACAAAATAGTCTAATTTCACGTATTGCTTTTAATTTGGCTTGCATGTAAGAAATGTGTTGAACTTTTGTCCTACTTCACTTGACAAATGAACTCTCTCCATCTAATAATTTAAGCTTTTGGAATATCACCCATTTAACATCCATTTCAATTTAGGTGAGCTGTAAGTATTTATAATATTTATAATCACTTAAGTACCTCGTAAACCTCCCCGAATCCACCTTCCCCAAGCTTGTTTTCTTGAGAAAAATCGTTTGTGGCTGCACGCAAATTATCCCAATCGAATTGCAAGGACTTGAAGGATGTGATCTCGCTTACATCTGCATGAGCGAACAACAAAGTCGTTCAGACTTATACTTTTTTTAATGTCTTACGGTCATAGCTTCAAAATCTTTTTGTTTCTCATTGAAAGTTTCAATCTTTTGCTATTTTGTTTTCGTAAATTGACTATCAGTACCCCTTTCTTCTTGTACCGCTTCATGTTTCTTCTCTGCTCTTCCCCTCCAAAGGTAACAACAACCGATGAGGAGAAGCATTACAAAAATGGTGACTGAAGCGATAATTGCAGCCAAGGTACCTGATCAGATGATTCCTTTTCTCAGCATATATCTAAAACCATCAATTAAATTGCAATCCTGAAAGAGTGAACGCCATAATACCTAATAAGGAAAGCTACGATCTTCAAAACTTTGATTAGACATAAATTAGTGTATGGAAAACTTCAGACTTACTTCAGATGGCTTGGTAACAGGTGCCTTGAAGGCATTTTCTAACAATATCCATTAGCCAGACCAAAAATAAAAATAAAAAATCCATTAGTTATTGCTCTACTCGAATAAATTGATGAAGATTTACATATGTCCACACGCTTAGGGCCTTGGGTGAGGCTGACCTTGCCCAAATTAGACTAGGCCCTTGCCTATGATCGGTGAGGGTTAGTTGGTGACCCTTGCAGGCCCTAAGTGGAAGGAAAAAACCTAAAGAATTTAAAAAATTCAAAATGTTTTTAAAAAAGTCTAAGGTGACAAACAGTGTCATGTCAATGCTCGGCCGGCTAAATTGGGTGGACAGATTGAATTGGCATAAATGCAAAATTTTTATTTCTGAATTGATGAAAAAAAAAGTTTAAGACCAATTTATAACTTTTTTGGTATTTGTGCCAATAAAAGTCAAAGCTGCTCAAAATTAAGAGGTTTTTTTCAGCGAAACTAACTCAAAGTTAGTAGGTATTCCGATTTTAAGAATTTAAGTTAAAAATGCTAGCACTCTAGAATTTTTACAAAAAATAATCAATATACCAAATGATATTGTATTTTCACGAGCTTAAACGCAACGTACCTTTGGCAATATTTCCATCATGAGCCCGCAGGGCAGCTGAAGGTGGCGGAGAAGACGATGACGGACTGGGGCTTGACTCCCAAAATTTCCACAAATCCCATCGGAAAATACAGCTCGGTTTATAAACAACGCCCCCTTTACTTCCGTGGCAACACTTCTCATAATCATCAATGGTTTGGGACAAGCAACCCCCACAATCGGACGGCGACAAGTCGGGACTACACTGAAACAATGCGTAGATCGTATTGTTGTCCGTCAAGTTGACCTGCCCCTTCGCGAATTTGAGCTTCGTAGAGCCCTCTCCAGCTTCACCCGATAGCCTTCCCGTGAAGTTCCTCCATATCACATCGAACTGGTCTTGGTTCATGGTGATGTTGGCGCCGTTGGGGACCCGAAGGGTAGGTTGCATTTGCAGTATGCCGAAGATTGGAGTGTCCGAGTATCGGATAAAGCATGGCGGGTCTCCGGTTCCCCAGGAGAAAGCCGCCTTCTGGTTAGGGCATTTCACGACCAAATGTTCGACTGCGGACCTCACACAGATTGCACAGGTATCTGCCGACGTATCGCCTCGGCAGTAAGTGATGGCATAGACGGTGTTTGGATTCTCGCCCTCGCTCGTGGCATAGGACCCATCATGTGCAGCCACGTTGGAGGAGAGAGAGCTCAGAACGGCCTCACGGTTCTTTGCGTAGGTGCTGTTCAACGCGAAGTTTCCGGTGGTGTTGATGCAGAATTGTGCTTGGGATGAGTAGGTTGGGATCAGAACAGCCAGCGAAATGAGGAAAGACAGAGTGGACGATGAGCGAGACATATTAGGGTTTGCTGTTTTTAATGCTTTGGATGGTTTTTGCTCGATGCACTGCCGGATCTCGCTAAATATTGCAGAGGTTATGGTTTGCGTTTATGTTGTAAAATTCACTTGTGGCTAAGAAGGTGAACGAGAGAGAGAGAGAGAGAGAGAGAGAGAGAGAGAGAGAACGAGGGAGGGAGGGAGAGAGAGAGAGAGAGAGCGAGGGAGGGAGCGAGGGAGCGAGCGAGGGAGCGAGAGAGAGAACGAGAGAGAGAGAGAGAGAGAGAGAGAGAGAGAGAGAGAGAGAGAGAGAGAGAGAGAAGTAATATATGTCAACAAACCAATACCTTAAACTAGAGAGTTCGATTTACTAAAATTATCTTTAAAAAAAAAGTGAAGAAAAAGAATGAAAAAAGAAAAAAAAAGAATTTTATAAAATATTATAAGATATATTAAAATATTATTAAAAAAGTCCAAATTAGTGTCGCCGTGCCACATAGAACGCCCGATGTTCACATTAGCAATTTTTGTTTAAAATTGGCTTGATGGACTAATTTGGTAAAATGTGAAAATGTTTAGAATTCATTGGCAAAATTGAAATGTTTATGATTAAATTGGCAAAAATATAGTAGGTTGGGTCTTTTTGACAATTTTCCTTTTTTTAATATGTGCAATAAGCAAAGCAAGGGGTCCCAACAAATGGAAGGTTCTAACCATACAAAGACACCAATTTTTGAAGAGTTGTGCTTTTTCTACTTCTCAATTGGCTAAAACACTCCCTTTCACAAGTGTTTTGACAATATTATCCCTTCTATGACCACCATTTAGTAGGTTTCAATTGAACTCTACCAAAGAAAAGAAAGTATTTCCCCCTTTTTTTTTTTTTTTATTTATTTGCAAGTCTCACTTTCCTTATTCTTACTCACTTCTCACAAGTGACCCTCTTCTTTTTATCGCCTTTGATGTCTACTAACAACAATGCTTTTTGGTATAGCATTGTCAATCAAAGGATGATTAAAGGTTTTCTCATTTTGGTGTGTTCATGATGCTAAGGAAGAAGAGGGAAATAAAATTATGTTTAGTGGGTGGAACCTAATCACCATGTAGAGGAACATGCGTTTGATCTTTTGACCCGAAAAGGGTATTGGAAGTACGATATGGAAAATGTTCTCATGATGGTAAAAGAAAGTGGATATTGTGCGAGTGTTTGTTCAACAATTGCAGATACAAGGACCTCGCCGGATCTGGCGAGGTCGAGCCTCGCTCACCCGCCCGGCGGGAGGCCGCCCTCGCGGCCTGGGTGGCAAGGCTCGCCCTCGTCGAATCTGGCAAGGGTCAAGCCTCGCCCATGCCCGGCGAGGGTGAGCCCCACCAGCTCGATGCGAGGCCAACTGGACTCCTCCCCGACTCCGTTCTTCGATCCCAATCTTGCCCTAGAAATTTCCTCCCTCCTCCGCTCATCGTCGTCGTCGTCTCTAGGGTTTACGGGAGCTTGGGGTGTCTTCGATCGCGCGGCTCCGGCCCCGGATTTTCGCCTGTTTCTCCTGCGGCGGCGATTCGTCGGGGGTGGGGGTTTTGTGATTCCTGGGTCCTCCGAGGCAGCTGGCCTCGCGCCGAGCTGGCGGGGCTCGCCCTCACCGGCCATGGGCGAGGCTCGACCCTCGCCAGATCCGGCGAGGCCGAGCCTCGCCCTCCCGGCTCGAGGCCCCTCGCGGCCTGGGTGGCGAGCCGAATCCGGCGAGGGCGAGCCTCGCGGCCACTGGCGAGGTGGCCGGCGAGGTCGACCTCGCCGGCCGTCGCCTCTGGCCGGTCACCCAGCTCCGGCGACCGGCTGGAGGAAGAAGATGAGAAGAAAAAAATAAAAATAAAAAATATTAAAATAAAATAAAAAATATTTAAATATTTAAAAATATTAAAATATTATTAAAAATTGTACACGTCGGCGCCGATCAAGCCACGTCGGTGGCGGCGTCCGATCCAGCAAAATCCGGCCAAAATTGGCCGGAAAGGACTGAACGGCACAACATAAAAAGGTTTAGGACTAAATCGGCACCAAAAAAAGGTTTAGGACTAAATCGGCACAAAGCCAAAAGGTTTAGGACTTTTTTGGCACTTTTCCCGCCATAAGCGTGCTGAGTTATCATATTTTGCTGTTTAAATCTGAGTCGCCGCTATTATTGTTGTAGTGTTGTGGTTGCCTCACCTTAATTTACACTGGATCAAAAAGCCCCCTCATCATTGTAGGAAAAGCCATCATTATCAATATGTGGTTTTGATAGAAGAATAGGTTATGCTTTGTCTTAAGTTATTCTTGATTTAGTAAGTTGGACATCAAGAGCACTGTTGTTGTTTTTTTTTTTTTTTTTTTTTGGTAAAGATCAAGAGCATTGTTGTTGGTAGACACAAAAGTGTGGAAAGAAAAGAATTTCTTGCGAGAGAAGAAGATAGGATCTAAAGAAAAGAAAAAAAGAGGGACATCACTTTGACTATTGAAGAATGCTAAACGGTAGGCCTCAAAGGGGTTATATTGTCAAAATAATATGAAAGGGAGTGTTTAAGTTAAAAGAGGAGTGGAAAAAGTGCAGTCCATTTTCGAAAAATCATAAATGCAGTACCTTTGGATTCCAAATCCAAATGCAGCATTGACAATGGAGTGAAAGAAACTCCGTTCCCTCTAATGCCCTCAATTTTTGTTTTTTGGCTCTTAATGTTGATTCTCTCTAATTAGGGCTCGCACAAAGAAGATGATCTGGGCATCCTATTCGGAGATGTAATTACAACACAGCCCCATTTTGAAATGTTAAAGGGGAAGAAACAACGTCATTTTAATCTATCATAGATGACATGGTTAAATAAACGGCCACCTAGGAGAGAAAAATAAATAAATAAAGCCACGTCATCTTTTTCTGTCCATCAAATGGGACGGAGCTAGGGAGGAACTTAATTGCATCGGTCTTACAAGTTACAGGAGCCAATTGAATTACCTGAAAGTTTTAGGACACTACAACACTTCCGCGACATGTTTAACAAATTTTGGTGCACTTTTCCAGAACATTTACTGCACTATTACATTCTCTTACTCAAGGGCAAAGATGTCATTTAAATATAAATATTTGCTTTCCTCTCAATTTATTCCTCTTTTCAGACAAATTAATTCTTAATCCTTTTGCATTTTTCTCTGTTTCTCTCTTGCAACGAATTAGCAGGGATATATTCCTTCCGCATGTCTATCCTTACTCCATATTTCCTTACCTCTTAACTTCTTCTTCTTTTTGTTTTTTTCCCCCAAACCCAAACACCGGCAGTCTGCAAGACTTTGGCCATCTGGGAGGCTTCCTCCCGTGTCCCAATTGACGAGTCTTCTACGCTATTAAAAGTAGCTGAGGCACATTGGTCGTCTTACGGGGACGCGTCTCCGAATTAAGTGCACTAGGAAGAAAAACGCTTCCGCTTTTGTTTCTTTTTCTTCATCTCTGTTCGCTGACTCGACTAACAACAGTTCCTTTTCCCATTGACTTTACTTCCAGGTGGCGTACTGGTATGATAATTGCATCCGCAGTGAAGTTGCTCGTCGAGGGTTTCATTGTGTGGTGTATGTTCCCAGCAACGGCATTTACCCTAAAATTTATATGTCGCCTGATGCGATTCACTTATTTCATCTTGAATTACAAAGGGAAGAGTATTTCTGAGAAAGAATAATCTCGCTTTGTTAGGACTAATTCAAAAGGAAATAAGAGATCTAAATAATTACGAGAGAAAAGAACATAAACCATGTCCATGGATCGAGTCAATATGGTATTTGATGATATTGAGGGAAACGAGAGGAAAATAATGTATTATGACACAAATATCTTTGTCATGTTTTTAGAAATAGATGTAAAACTAGGGTTTAAGTAAGAAAGAAAAATAAATTTGTTTAACAATATACAAATTCTTTCGTATTTGGAGAGATTTGAGGGATTTTAAAATGTACATAAAATTGGCCTTTTCAATCCCTTCTAACCTCTTATAATAATTTCAGTGTCTCTTTCCGTCCATTAAAATAAGATTATATATACTTTTAAAATACTTTATCTTCCTCCTAATCTCTCCCAACAAACCTTAATGATTATAAGAGAGGAATGATCGTACTTATTGGAAGACTAAACAAAGGATTGTATTTTTTTTTTTTTATCTCATGATCCGTAACGTAGAGTACTTGTCTTGCCATTTAAAAATAAAAATAAAAATTGAGTACTAGGGCCTATGATGTTGGTCTTAAAACCATTTCAAACAATCCCATAATAAATATTCTCTGCAATAAATTTAATTTCCAATTTATATTTACAATGAACAATTGAGGGGTTGGAATATGATTCGAATTTGCGCCTGTTTAATAAAATGCAATATTTAAAAGAAAAGTAGAAAGTGGACTTTGGTACGTGATCTTGGTAGACGTAAATACGGAGAACATATTCTATTATATAAGTCATATTTTCAAAGGTTAATACCATGAAAAACCCTAAATTAATACAACTGTGACAAATCAACCCGAAACTAATTTTTTTTATCACAAAAAATCTTATAATGGTACACTCATGAAAAATTTACTTTCCGTTAGTTTCTGTTGAATTTTACCGTTAAATTGTTAAGTAGGATAATACGTGATAGTCAACGAGTGTACCAATTTGTGGTTTTTCATGATATAAATTCAAATTAACAGAAACTAACAAAAGGTAAAATTGTCATAAATGTACTAATTTGGAGTTTTTGGTTGTTAAATTTGTCACAAATGTACTAGTTTAGGGTTTTTAGTTGGTAAATTTGTCACAAATATATTAGTCTAGGGTTTTTTTTTCATGATAATACCCCTATTTTGAACTCAAACGCTAACAATATCAATGTTTGATGAAACATCATAATTTGCCATCGGTTTGTTTTGTTACTGGTTTGATTGAATAAGTATTAGCTTTAAGCCAGCCAAACAAATATGCAAGAAACTTAATATTTATATAATTTCAAAGTTTATATTTCCAATATCAAATGAGAAAGGACAAGCCCCTACATACATCCATAACAATTATTTAAAACTTAATATTTTTCGCTAGCAGTCTAACGTGCGATGATATATCATGAGTTTGTGCATCATCCTTGCATTACCTATGGTGCTAGTATTATAAAAGACTAGTGGTGTTAACCATACTTTACATGGTTTACTATGAAAGGCAATCGTGTTACTGATAAACTTAATATATATATATATATATATATATATATATATATATATATATATATATATATGTTAATGTAATCATAAATCTATTAATTTGGACCACATGAAGCAATTGACTTGATTGGACTACATGGTGCATTAAAGGGTCGAAGTTATGATAAATTATACATATAGTTGACTTACATATTTTTATATTATCTCTCTCTAAATATTTTTTTTATACGGCAGTTCAGTGAATGTATGTACAAAAAATAGTTGCAATAATATTTATTGGATTGCTAGGCTTAGGATGCATGTACTCATCGAGCATAACATTGCTAGGCTTTAGATCACGAATTATGATTCGAAGGTGTGACTCCTCGTCCAGATAAAAAGTCCTCAAGTGATTCCTCTTATTATTCTCAAGCGCCTCTCACAACTTAACAATGTACATTTGGTTGAATATGCAAAATACCAATCATTTAGGCTCTTGACCGTTCTGTGTATAACGGGTTTCTGGCACAAATCTCTCCATTTGATAGATTGCTAGCAAAAACCATCAGGGAATTGGAAGTGACAAATTTGATCGTCCAAGTTCGTACTAGAAATGAATCCTTCAAGGCCTGCATTGCATTGGAACTCGAGTATAAGTCTTTCCCCTTCTTCCAAGCAATACCCAAGGAGCTTAATTAGATTTTTATGCTGAAGCTTGGCCATCAGAGTGACCTCATTCATGAACTGTTGTTGACTATGATTAGAACACCCTTGAAGCCTCTCGACAGCAATGTATTGTCCATCTCCATGTGATGATGTTATTCCCAGACAACCATTGGATAAATTTTCTAGCTACCTGATGCACTTTTTCGAATCGTGTTGAGTTTTGACTTTCAAATTAAGAGATAATGGTATTTTAGATCATGCATCTTTATTTTAGGAAATTTTTGAAGGGAGACTATAAAAGGGAATGCATTTAATAACACATCTCTAACCCTAACCTCTATGTTATTTCTTGTTTTGTTTTCGGGATAAGTTCTACAGAAGTCCTAAAACTTGTCACGAAAATGCAATTGAATCCTAAAACTTGCAAAAAGTGCAATTAAGTCCTAAAACTTGTCAAATTGTTTCAATCAAGTCCTAAAATTAATGCCGATAGCCTTTTCTGTTAAAAATGCTGACGTGGCATTTTAAATAATTTTTTTTTATTTTCCATGTGGATTTTTTTATTCATTTTAAAAATTAGATTTAAAAACTTAAAAGAAAAGTAAAATTTTATTTTTAAAAATTATTTAAAATAAATTTTAAAAAAAAATCAGCGGCTCCTCCTCGCCGCCGTTGCCCATCGCCACAGGAGGGGCGGGCGACGATCGGCCGGCCTCTAGTGAGGGCTAACGAGGCATCACCTAGGGCGGGTGACGGTCATCGGCCCCCCATGAGGGCCATCGTGCCCAAATTTAGGCTCCATCGCCTAAGCTCGGGCAAGGGTCAAGGCCTTGCCCTGGCCGGGCATGGGCTGACCACCCTTGCCCAAGGTCAAGGCGATGGGTGGCGGCTGCCAAATTTTTTTTTTTTTTGAACTTTTTATTTTTAAATAAATTTTGACTTTTATTTTCGAAATTTTAAATATAATTTAAATAAAAATAATTTAAAAAAAGCCACGTGGAAATTGAAAATTAATTTTAAATGCCACGTCATCATTTTCCGTTAAAAAGTCGACAGCATTAACTTTAGGACTCGATTGAAACAATTTGACAAGTTTTAGGATTTAATTGCATTTTTGCAAGTTTTAGGACTCAATTGCATTTTTGTGACAAATTTTAGGACTTCGTAGCACTTATATCCCTTTGTTTTTCCTATGTTCTAATTGGATATTTAGATCTTGTGGCTCACCAAGTGGTGTTAGAGCTTTTTGAATTGTACTCTCCTCGTGGTTTTTCCCGTTTTGAATTTTCCATGTAAATTTTGCATATCGTGTGATTTTGATGTCTTTTCATCCTTTGTTACTTGTTCTTAGACTAGTGCATCTTTGATTGGAGCTTTTCTACAACAAATTGGTATCAGAGCAAAGGAATTTTGGTCTTTTTGTTCGAGATGACATCTATCAAGTTCGAAGTGGCACTCTTCAATGGCCAAAACAATTTTGGGCTATGGAGGATCAAGATGAAGGCATTATTGTGTCGGGAAGGTTCAGTTAGAGCCTTGGACAGAAATTATCTTGATGATATGACCATGACTGAGATCAAGGAGATGAAAGAAAAGGCGCATAGCCCCATCCAATTGTCGTTATTTGATAAGGTGCTTCACGAAGTCACGGATGAAAAAACGTCTTTGGTATTGTGGAATAAGCTTGAGAGCCTATACATGAAGAAATCTCTTAGACAAGATTATTTTTGAAGTAGCGTCTTTACATGTTAAAGATGCAAGAAGGTACTCCTACATGAAAACATCTAGATGAATTTAATAAAATCGTTATGGATATGAAAAATAAATATTTGAAGTTAGATGATAAAGATCAAGCCCGTGTTATAATCACTACCGAGCTTGGATGAGAATTTTGTGAATTCTATGCCATATGGAAGGGAATCCATAACTCTTGAGGATGTGAAAGCCTTGTTGCATTCCGCATAGATGCATACCAAATTGAATACGAGTAGTAGTGGTGATAAAATTGATGGCTTAGTTGTCAAGGGAAGGTCAAATCATCCTGATAGACGTAGTAATAGTAAAAGGCTTTCAAAATTTAGATCAAATAGAGATAAGAGTAAGGTGGAGTGTTACTATTGTCACAAATTTGAACAACATGAAGTTAAGTGTCCAGTGCTCAAAGCTAAAGGGAAGAAGTTGATGGAGAATTCCAATTCAACTAGTCTGATGAAAAAGAATGAGCTCGTTAATATAGACAATGTTGTTATTGTTTTATTTTCAGATTGTCATGTCAATGATAAATGGATTTTGGATTCAGTATGTTCATACTACATGTGTCTATAGAGAAATTGGTTATACACATATGAGAAAATCAATTATGGTTTAGTTTTGGCGGGTAACAATACAATTTGCAGGATTGTAGGAATTGGTATGGTATAGATTAATGTCATGATATTTTAGTAAGAACTTTGACAAATGTTAGGCACATCCTAGATTTGAAGAAAAACCTTGTTTCATTGAGTAGTTTAGATTCTATTGGATGCATGTACACAGGCGGAGGTGGAATTTTGAAAATTTCAAAAGGTTCCTTGATTGTAATGAGAGGTAACATAAAAATATTTACATTTTGTAGGGAAGTATCGTTGTGGGTTCTTTAAATATATCATCTTTAGATTCAGAAAAATCAATATTGTGGCATATGTAGTTGGGCCACATGAGTAAAAGAGGAATGGCTATCTTGAGTAAACACGGTTTACATTGAAGGGATCATACGGTCTCACTAATAAAACGATTTTTGATCATCCAAAATATACTCACTCTGTGCATTCATCTCAACTGTCACATTGCAAAAAGCAAATACAAGTGTGCAAACTCACCCAGTTTTTGAGCATCTCCAAACCATTTGCTCATCAAGTTTGATATCCTCACATTGATAAAAACAGCTCCAAACTCTATTGCTATAGCCTTGGCAAGCATTGGTCTTTCCAATACCAGGTGGTCCATGGAGCAAAACACCTTTTTGGGGACCAAGAAGTTTTCCATGTGAGAAGAGATCAGGTCTTCGAAGCCGAATAATAACTAGTTCAAAAAGAGCTTGTTTAATGGCTTCCAATCCTCCAATAGAGTCAAATTTCACATCAATATGGTCAGGACTTATGACGTCACATGCTATCACATCCTGAAATTGTAGAGGAGAAAAAATAGAAAATGAACAAATACAAAATTAACATTTGAAAGTCTGGAATTGTCATGAGAGAAGAACACTCAAAACAAGCTATTGACTGCAGCTTGCAAAGTAACCCGGGAGATGAATGATGACTGACCAAACAACAAGATAATCAAAAACATGCCCAGCCCCACTCTATACACATAACATATTATCATTTAACAAACTAGTCAAAACCAATCTAAATAATTTTGATAGGAATCTGATCGGCATTCAGCATAATCTTATTACATGTTCAAAACCCCTCCTTCAACACTCTTCAACAACTTTATAAGGCACTTCCAATAGCTTCGACAACAAGTTCAGGCATTCAAGCAAGGTCTCCACATCCAAAATGTCGCAAGACCATCAATAGTGACAACACTTTATAAAGATGAGACGATAATGGAGGGTATCATCATACAGAGAGGACCTTAGCACAAAAAATGAGAACTACAACCGGGAGGACGGCACTAATCCCAAAAAGGCGTTTTGCTCCATGGACCACCTGGTATTGGAAAGACCAATGCTTGCCAAGGCGATAGCATAGAGTCTGGAGCTGTTTTTATCAATGTGAGGATATCAAACTTGATGAGCAAATGGTTTGGAGATGCTCCAAAACTGGGCGAGTTTGCAGCCTGTATTTGCTTTTTATACTGTGACAGCTGAGATGAATGCGCAGAGTGAGTATATTTTAGATGATTAAAAATCGTTTTATTGGAATTAAATGGAGTTTTGGGTTAGAGGAGTCACACATGGTAAAGCAGTGAACTTGGTCATAGAAGTCAGGTGAGGCATAATTTAAGTAAATACTATTCATTCATTGTGGCTAGTCAGTGGCCACTTGTTTGAATGTGTTGGCCCTAATAGAAAGAAAGAAATTCTACCACAGACTGAACTTCATTAGACGCTAAGGCCTCGGCAGTGGTATTGGTTTTTAGTGGCTTTTAATACATTGGGGGGGGTTTGGTTTAATTAATTCTCAATTCTTTTTGAATATAACATTATCTTTTCTCGATGGCACGCGGCATGCTTGGTTTTTTATGGGGGCATCGGTTGTAACTTTCCTTTCGCTCGCTCCTTTTTATCCCCCCCTCGTTAAAGCTGCCGAACATGCCAATTACCTGTGAGCCGCAACTCTCGTTTTCTTAATTAACACGCCTAGCGAAGATGAAGAGGGTTATATCTGAGCGAGTTTTTACTGGACCATTCCTATCCGATCTAAAGTTAATCGCTGAAAGAGGTCAAAGCTGCCAGTGATCGGGGAGGATGAGATGTGAATGGATAGATATGTCGGAAATTTGAAAATCCCGGCGAATCGAACCATTTGATACCATTGGGCCCAAAGAGGGAAATTCCAAGGGCCTATCATTCGATTTGGATGATAGAACTACTTGCTACCATGACTGCTCTGATCTAAGAAGCTACTCGAATGCCACCAGCAGCGTACCTTATTTTACAAGGCCAACGCCGAACGCATGAAATACTATGATCGTCTTATGCTTTGCATTTATCTTGTTGATATAATTATTCGACCAGGAAAAATATCACATTTCGATAGCATAAGTTTGCCCTAATTTGGTGGGATCATTTCCTCCATGTTTGGTCGCTGCCCTTTAATGCTTGGCTTCATCTGGCGATTGTATCCTCCGCTTTCAGTGAGCAATCCAGTTCATTAGTCGACGGCACAGAGACCACCCAACGAGAATCGAAAAGGACTTCAAGAAGGAAACATCGTTGGTCCCACCATGCAAACCGGCATGAAATGGTCCAAATTTGTCCAGTATCCGACACACATAAATGCATAGGATTACAAGAAAATTGAGTTTATTGCCCTCCCATTGTAGCCTGTCATGTATGACATGGAGTGTCAATTTACTTCCCCCCATGTATTCATCAAGAACTAGTCCCCTACCGGTCATCTTCAAACTGATTAAACTATAGAGAACAAGAGAAAAAATGGGTGACGATGCTGAATGAGACTAATGTTTTCCAGAAGAAATTATGATTTCTTGCATCCGATGCTGAGTCGTAAAGCAGACGAAAAGATATTAGAGGACAGATTCTACAGATAAGAGGAGGCTAAGATGGATAGGACCCCTTCAAGAATCCTGCGAGCCCGGTCGGAGGTTCATGATCTGGGAGAGGACCAGCCTCACTAGCTCGTTCATGGCACCTTGAACCAGATAATTGATGGACTCGCTATTTCTTGGCTAACTAGTGACTGTGATATCCCGAAATTCGACCATTCTTGAGATATATAATATGGTTATTTCATCAATGCACTGATAATAGAATTTACTTTAAACTAATTATTCATGAGTTAATTAATCTCTTGGGAGATGCCACAAAGGATTAAAACACGAATGACTAGAGAATACAATTAGAGATAGATTGCTTGATCATAAGGATCCACAAGAGACAATACTACATTGCCAACCAAGTATGGCTTGCTAGCTTTTATTGAGTTATTTAACAACGTTTATTTGGTTTTGTTTCGATTTATCAACTTTTTAATAATTTAATTTATATTTTTTTAAATGCTATAAATTTATCAAACTCTCATGGGAATCTACAACTATTTGTTTGTGTAACCTACTGAATATCATCCCATTAGGTTAGCAGCTTTACAAACTCTCATTTGAGTTACTTACCATCATGTATTTCCGTTTTTATTTTTTAAAGTCTATAATCTTTTCTATCAAGTTAGTAACTTTTGGTTGCCTTATTAACCAACTTGTTAAATTCACCTACTTTTTTAGACATTACCAAATTAATTAGAGTGGTAACAAATTTTTCTTTGACACCACCTTTTATTTGAATAAGTTATCGACTAATTTATTGAGTTACCACTTTTTTTTTGTCTTGCGTACTAATCCTTTTCTCTATGATTAAATTACAATTAATTTTTCATTATTAACTCCTAGTTAATTGCCAACATTTTTTTTTCCAACTTATCTTATCTTTGACAAAAAAATTCTCTTAACTTTTTCCATTACCTATTTACCTTTCTTACTCTTGCTTTAAACTCATTAGCTATTATGCGAAATTACCAATCTTTATTTTCTAACCTTTTTTCCAAGTAAGTAACCCACTAGTGGTAAATTTATTAATTTTTTTAACTCAAATGAGAGTTGGTAACCCAAAACTAATCAATAAATTAATTAGAGCAAAGTTGATAAATCACTTAAATTGGAATTATTAATATCATATAATAGCTGGTAAGTCTTTGAAGTTAAGAAAATGTGGTAAAAGTTAAGAAAAGTTGGTAATTAAAAGAAAAATAAACTTCATAAGTAACTCAAGTAAGAGTTTGTAACTCATAATAAGTTGATAACTTAATAAAAAAAATGGTAAGTCACTCAAATGAAAATTGATAACATTTATAAAGAAATTTTAAATCTAATATGTTGCTGAGAAAATAAAATAAGAGTCTGCAAACAGGAAAAGTCAACAAATAAAAAGAACAAATAAATATCAATAAATAACTCAAATAAGAATTAGTAATCAACTACTAACGGTAACGTAATGAGAGAAAAGTTGGTGAGTCAAGTTCATTTAGGTTGGTGAGAGAGTTAGTAAATGCGTGGGATTGCTAACCAATGTAAACAATATTTGGTAACTCAATAACATAAAATTAGCGAACTGAAATGACAATTAAATGTTAGCAATTTAAAATAAAGTTCGTAATTCAAAACTAGATCAATTATTCAATTTGAGAAGTTGATGAATCACTCTATTAGAATAGTAATTCGTATTAAAGTTAACAAATTTGAAGAGTTAATGAGTTAAACGAATAAAAATCCAAGCTCTTCTCGTCATCTTAGATTTTGCTTGAGGGATATTGGAGAAATATAAAAAATAAATATTATTATTCCATGACAGTTATGTTTGTTCTATTGCGAAGTTTTTACGACAGATGGGTATGCACCCACCGCAATCCCCTCGAAGCGAACGACCACCACTTCGGTATTCTTTTGATGCAATAAAGTCTTCTCAGATTTCGCTTCGGTGTTCTTGGCCTCCTGTCTTTTCATTTGTCCCTGTTCGGTCACGGGCACACTCCGAGAAATATTTGCCATTAAATGCTTCCACAAAAGCATTCCTGGTAATAGCTACACCATTAGGGAATATCCTCCCCTGAGTTGCCTTCCACCAATGGCTGGTGTTGCCTTGTAGTTGATACATTGCCAATGTAACTCTGTCTTCATCAGAGCACTTCAGTAGTGCAAATATCATTTCTAGTTCATTGATCCATGATACTGCTTACTTAGGATCTCTGGTTTCAACAAATTTTAATGGCCTGAGTTTTAGGAACTGTTCAACTAGTCCTTACACCAGTCGATCACCATTCCCATTACCATTAGCCTATTGTTGCACTTGTTTTTCCATTAAACCTCATATGGTCGCAAGGGCTTGTAGTATTACATCGAGTCAGGGATCTTGATTCAACTTTCCTTTAGAAGTTGATTGGTCCCAAGCACTTATGGTGTTCTACTAGATTTCTAAAGAATACCTATGCAAAAGAACAGGCGCAGCTATAGCAATACCAAAGTGAGAGGGGTTAAGGTTAGCAAAAACAAATCACCCAAGCGAACGCATGCATGGTATTTTTTTCCTTAACTAGCCCAACTTTCAGCACACTTGATCATTCTAGGTAATTAACCTCGCTTTGATACAAAAAAACTTACTGTCACACCCCCGCCCCACCTCTAGCGCGAGAGCATGACCTGGTAGGTTAGCATCGATGCCCCAGGCAACATTGAACATCCCAAAAGTCTTTTATCTTTAGTTAAGCACATGCAGAAGCGATCATAAACAATCCTCGTACAAACAAACATGGAAGCCGGGCAAGACATATGGAAAAAAAAAGCAAATAAAAACAACATATATTCATACACATTCGCATATCAAAAGCTGTTTTGACTACATGTTCATCCTAGTCCTGGGCTACTTATTTTCGTTTCCATATATAGTCAATCAAAAGGCTAGGGTAGCCTAACTCCTCTACCGAGCTTCTCCCAAAAGCAGCCCCATGCTAGATTCATTTCCCTTTTTGGACCCAGGTTCACCCATTACATGCCTGAAATTGTGAGAACAACAAAAGCGAGTTAATGACTCAATAAGTAGAAATCCATAATTCTCCTATAGGAGGACATCTTGCCGTCGATCGTCGGATACAAGGTTACCACCCACTTGTCGATGGTAAATCAATAGCAAGGTTCGTGCCTTGCCTTGCTTATGCATATGAAATGCTCTCAATCGTCTATGTGCTTTCAAGAATCAAAGACAATGATTTAGTGCATATAAACAAGCTTTCAAAGATCCATGACTTATGATCATTTCAGTCACAAAAGGAACACGTGCATCTCATGAAACTCATTTAAGCACTAAGTGACCCAATTCAAACATATGCTCAAATTGATGCAAGAACTTAACAATACATATCAAAACAAACCTAGCTTTTGCAAGCATCACACATGTATTAATCATGGACCACATGTGGACTTTCATTTTTCTTTTTCAATATCATATTAGTCGAAAGGAATCGACTCTTTCAGTAACAATCGGGCATCAGTCCCCCCCTTGGCAACTGGCATCGTCCCGATCTCATTATCAAGATGGCATCTAGGGCGACCCCTAGACATTGGCCTTACCCGGGTTGGCATCATCCACGATCTCAATATTAGGACGACATTTGGGACTTTACCCCAGGCAACGACCTGGCATCCCCTAGCGTCGGCATATAAGTCCATTGTGTGTCCATGATTTCAAGCATCAACTGATTTATATTATGTTTAAAATTTTAGCCAAATGAAAGGCCCAAAGGCGTGCCGTGTCAGGTGAACTAATGAATGACTCTTGTGTTTTATTAAATCAAACTCATGCCAGATGTGATTTGGGCTCATGACCTTGACTTTGAACCCAGGCTTTAGCATTGTCCATAGTCACTGAGACCTCTCCTTGACATTCGGGTGGCTCGATACCCATGCAGGATTATGAACTTACTTAATGCAACAAAAAGCAATAGAAACATAACAAGAATAATAATACAAAGCCAATACAAGCAAACGATGACATGACCCTAAATTCGATAAGCATAGCACATCGCCCTATCGAAGAGTTAGTAAAATCTACTTACTACTTTTTGGACCTAGCTCCAAGATGCTTCTTTGTTGGTCAATTGGCGTCTAGGGCAGCTTGAAAGAGAAGGGCGTGAAAGAGAAGGGAGGAAGGGAAAGGATAGAAGAGAATTGTTCATCCTCCAAATGTGAGGATGCATTCTCCTATTTATAGGCTTATTCCTCTTAGATTTTTATACAAACTCATGATTATGCCTAAATGATGAGTTGACCTATCTATCTTCTCAAGTTGGTGCCTAGGCCTTTTGGTGTTGACTTGTGATTAGTCCACCTATTTGCTTGCTCTCCAAGGCTCAATCTAGGCTCATTATTGCCTATGGTGCCTAAGGGACACATAAGTCCCTTTTATGCCTAATGTTTTCTTTTAATTGATTGGTCCTTACCTTGTTCACCAAGGCTACAATCTAGGGCTATCATATCCTAATAATTACCTAAGATTTGGTCATCAAGAACTTGGACTTTGGACAACTTGTTTTCAAGTTAACCACATGAGCATGTGATTCATAAAGCTCATTAATTAACTACCTTCCAAAAGCAATTACTACATTTTTATATTCAAGCCAAGAAGACTCTAGATTGGCTTCTTTCTCAAGTTATGCGTGCAGCCCCCTTCCCCTCTAAGTTGGGTGTGTGGTTCTCCTATTCTAAGGCGGAAATAGTTTTCAGCAACTTTCGAAATCAGTACCATCACCTTATCAAACGGGTTTGAAAAATAATAAAATTTTACCATGTTGTAAAGAAGACCTTATAAAAATATTTTCATGAAGAAATCCAAGCCAAATTCATTCTGTGGAAAGAGTAGCAAATCATTGAACACAATCCAAAAATTCATCCGTCGAGCAGATTCAACGGTCAGAGATAGACACTCATTTTGAAATCCAAATCTTTACAAAAATCTTTGATATGGATGTTAAAAATTTTGTGAAGGAAGTATGTACAAATTCAAAAGGGAAGATTTTATAAAAATTCAAGGAAGGAACTTGGTTACCATTTTCACTATACTAGGCAGGTTCTATATGGTAATTGATTGGGCCTTCGTCCTAACCATTTCACCTCATAAAAATATGAAATTGAAGTATGTTATAGATCAAGATATTTTGAACAACTTTTATGAAGGAAGCTTCTCCAAATTCTTAACATAGAAAGCTCTGTAAAATTGGCAAACAACAAAGGTCCAGAAATTTCAAAAATTAAATGTGGTAAATTCTAGTTGAAAAGAGGAGTGTTCCCACTTGGCCTTGAATTAAGGGTCATCCATGGTTGTACAATCTTGTCTCGGTTATTTATTAGCTAATGTCCAAAAGAAATAATGTAGACTTGTCTTGGTCCAACATTGGACTTGTCTTGGCCTTCTCCTCTCTCTCTCTCTTTCTCTCTCTCTCTGCATGTGGCCTCTCCTTTGTAGGTTCCAAAGTCTACCATTCACACTTAGATCCTAGGATATTAATGGGCATAGAGATATTTTTTCCCCATTTTATTTAATACGTTCACATTTGTTTTTTTTTTTTTGGTTATTGGAGCAGAACTGCTCGCCCGACAATGCGCGCCGTAAACCCCTGTGACACTTGCAGCGGGAGGGGGCCCACCACCCCGAGTCACACTTAATACACCTAGCGCCTCCCTGGTTTTGAACCCTTCACCTCTTCGTTGAGGATCGGCGAGCTTATCAGGTGGAGCCACCACGGCCGGTGGTGATAATACGTTCACATTTGTTTTTTTTTTTTTTTTTTTTTTTTTATTGGAGGAGGCAGAACTGTCGACAGCCACGCCGTAAACCCCTGTGACACTTAAGCGGGAGGACCCACCACCCCCGAGTCACACTTAATACACCTAGCGCCTCCCCCGGGTTTGAACCCTTCACCTCTTCGTTGAGGATCGACGCAGTGCTTATCAGGTGGAGCCGCGCGGCCCGGTGGTATACGTTCACATTTGTTTTTTTTTTTTTTTTTTTTTTTTTCTTTGGAGGAACTGGCCAGCCAAACCGACAAGCGCCTCGTAAACCCCAGGGTGACACTTAGCGGGAGGACCCACCACCCCCAGTCACACTTAATACACCTAGTGCCTCCTCTGGGTTTTGAACCCTTCACCTCTTCGTTAAGGATCAACAAAGTCTTATCCAGTGGAGTCACCGCGGCCGGTGGTTACGTTCACATTTGTTCATACTTGTTTTTCCAATAAATTTTGATTATCCAAGGATAAGGTGTGCCCTTCATTAATGGCTTTAAATCCAAATCTAATCTTATATATTGATGTAAAGTCCCAACGTGCCAAGTGTCCGTACTCCTTAATTCACTACATGACGAGGGCATTAAATGCAACTTGGAAATTATCTAAGTTCCGAAGGCTTTGTCATCTTGGACTAATTAAATTTGACAACAATCGACTATCTTATGTGGCTTGGGTTCATGCCTAAGACATGATCGGAGGAAGTAGACACAACTGGGCTTAACTGGTGAAACCAAGTTCGGACTTCTCTTTTACCATGTAAAGGGCTTGAAGTTGATGATGTTACATCTTTCTGCTGTGGATGCAAGCTCAAGATATGGCAGCCATGGCTGCAAGTTTGTGGTCAGGTAGCCATTGGATGTGCTTGAGCCGAAGATCCACTGCCATAGGAGCCACAAGACTTCAGATTGAATGTCCTTGGCCACGAGTTTCTGGATCTAGTGGCTATGGACTAGAGTTGGAAGCATAAGTGACCATGGTCACGAGATTGAAGCTCGAAACTGAAGCAAATACCACTGCAAGGGAGAGAGAGAGAGAGAGAGAGAGAGAGAGAGAGAGAGAGAGAGAGAAGAATAGAACAGAGAAAAGCCATGGATGTGATAATATGGCACAATCGAGAGAAAAGAGGAAAGAGAATCCATGGCCGTGAGCTTGAAGCCCGAGCGTCCTCAAGGTTGCAAGCTCTAGGCTTGAGCTTGAGCTCTATGGCCAAGGCGGCCGAAAGCTTCCAGGTCTACCATGGTGGCCACGAGAAGAAAGAAGACAAACATGTGCGCGTGGGTATATATATGTAGAGACGGATCATGTCAGCAATGTTAATCTGCGTCAATAATTCTTTGAAGTTGTTAAGACTACGTTAGTAAAATCCATCAATGAAACAAAGGAAGCACAAATGATGTACCTTCTAGTGCAGGAACAATTTGGGGAGAAAAAGATTTTTAATCTCAGGTTAAAGAAGAGGGGCCTATGTTGCTATTATTCCATTAAATAGTATCAATCACCATTTCATTTTGCACCATTTACTCTTTTAATATGTAATGTGCGCCTTGAGATTGACTTTTATTACATGTCTTTAAATGACACTTGCCATACTTAATTTGATGGCTTTACTTGGTGACTTTTTGTTTTTCATTCTCTTTTTCTTGCCAGATTTAAAATTTGATAATTATTTGATTTCAAATGTCTGAAAGTTTACAGAATTCAGACGTCTTGACATGTAGAATTACATAAAAGTTTTATTTTGAAGTGTACGATGTGTTCAAAAAAATTGGTTCATAACCAAAACGAACTTAAAAAAGATGGATCGCCCATCATTCCACTATATTTCCCTCTTCCGATAAGCATGTCTTTTATGGCCTCGGAAGTACTCGACTCTGTATCGCTGATTTTGTTGTAACTGGCCGGAATGTTGGGGATCTCTGATTAGTAATGAGAGTTTGCCCATTGAAATTTCTCCGTTAAGTACGTGCAAATTATTCTATGTTTGGAGCATTTTCTTTATCCAAGAGCTTACTAGATTACGGAAATATTATAATATTTCGTATCTTTCAGGTAGTCGATCCTTTTGCTTTATTTCCAAACCATTGTTTTAGTTTGTGGTTTTTCACCGGTATGGTGATTGACATCAAAAGCCAAACGACAAATTAAGTTTTTGCCAGTATGTAATCCAAGGGATATGCCCTCGTCTTCCCCTGGGTCATGAGGCGACAAACCATCATCGCTTGTGCCCTTCTCTCTCTTTTCCGCCCTCACCCATTTCATTTTTTAAATTTTCTTGTTCCTTCTCTCATTATTACAAGTTAATTTGTTGTATGGTGAATTTGTTATGATCTTTCACTAAAACTGTCCCTTTTACATGTACATCCAGTATTGAGAAATTGATGGAAAAAGTATTCAAAAGGTTCTAAATCAATTATAATTGTGTAGATTCAATACTTCTTTTCATTATATCAATTTAGTTTTGAATATTTTCATTTTTGTCAATCGAGTCAATCTAAATCGATTTAACCGGACATCATTCATGTGAATGCCAGTCATCCCATGTGATACGATTAATGCTAAATTAGACAATTTAATAATATTTTATTTTTTATACATTTTTCTTTTCTTTTTATTATTTCTTTCTTTTTGATCGGCAAGGGCTAGCAAAGCCCTTGCTGCGCACTGGCGAAGGTGGCGGCCTTACTGACAGTTAGGGAGGTCTTCATAGCCCTACTGGCTGAGGGCAAGATGAACCTTGCCTAGATCTGGCGAGGGCTTTGCTGGCCCTCATCAGCCAAAATGAAAGCCAAAATAACAATAAAAATTACAATGTTAAATTTTTCTAAAAAAAATATAAAAATTGTCCACACGGTTAGGGCCTTGGGTGAGGCAGACCTTGCCCAAATTAGACCAGGCCCTCGCTTGTTATTGGCGATGGTTAGTTGGTGACCCTAAATTATAAAACTTCAAAATATTATTTAAAAAGTCCAAGGCGACAAACAATGTCATGTTAGTGCTCGGCTGGCTAAATTGGGTGGACAAACTGAACTAGCATAAATGCAAAAAACTTATTTCTGAATTGGCGAAAAAAAATTTAAGACCAAATTGACAATTTAGAACTTTTTTGGTAATTGTGCCGATAAAATTCAAAGCCGGTCACAATTCAAGGGTTTTTTTTAGCGAAACTAACTCAGAGTTAGTAGGTATTCCGATTTTAAGAATTTAAGTTAAGAATGCTAGCACTCTAGAATTTTTACAAAAATAATCAATATACCAAATGATATTGCATTTTCACGAGCTTAAACGCAACGTACCTTTGGCAATATTTCCACCATGACCCCGCAGGGCAGCTGAAGGTTGCGGAGAAGACGATTACGGACTGGGGCTTGACTCCCAAAATTTCCACAAATCCCATCGGAAAATACAGCTCGGTTTATAAACAACGCCGCCTTTACTTCCGTGGCAACACATATAAAAATCATCAATGGTTTGGAACAAGCAACCCCCACAATCGGACGGCGACAAGTCGGGAGTACACTGAAACAATGCGTAGATCGTATTGTTGTCCGGCAAGTTGACCTGCCCCTTCGCGAATTTGAGCTTCGTAGAGCCCTCTCCGGCTTCACTCGCTAGCCTTCGCGTGAAGTTCCTCCATATCGCATCGAACTGGTCTTGGTTCATGGTGATGTTGGCGCCGTTTTTGACCCGAAGGGTAGGTTGCGTTTGCAGTACGCCGAAGATCGGAGTGTCCGCGTATC
Source organism: Eucalyptus caleyi (assembly GCA_014182885.2). Taxonomy (NCBI): domain Eukaryota; kingdom Viridiplantae; phylum Streptophyta; class Magnoliopsida; order Myrtales; family Myrtaceae; genus Eucalyptus; species Eucalyptus caleyi. Next base: position 54,815,682 of record CM024470.2, read on the forward strand.
GGATAAAGCATGGCGGGTCTCCGGTTCCCCAGGAGAAAGCCGCCTTCTGGTTAGGGCATTTCACGACCAAATCTGCGACCGCGGACCTCACACAGATTGAACAGGTATCTGCCGACGTATCGCCTCGGCAGTAAGTGCTGGCGTAGACAGTGTTTGGATCCTCGCCCTCGCTCGTGGCATAGGACCCATCATGTGCAACCACGTTGGAGGAGAGAGAGCTCAGAACGGCCTCACGGTTCGTTGCATAGGTGCTATTCGACGTGAAGTTTCCGGTGGTGTCGAAGCAGAATTGTGCTCGGGATGAGTAGGTTTGGATCAGAACAGCCAGCGAAATAAGGAAATAGAGAGTGGATGATGAGCAAGTCATGGTATGGTTTGGTGTTGGTGTTGGTGTTGGTGTTGTAGGTGCTTCGAATGGCTTTGCTTGATGCAGAGTCGTAGAATTTTAGGCTATATATCGCAGAGGTTGTGGTTCGTCTTTACGAGGTGGAATTCACTTGCAGCAGATATGGCGAAGTGAAAAGTACATGGATGAGAGAGAAGTTTTATATGTGGACAAGTCAGAACTCTCAATTTGTGGGGATTAGGATCGATTCCTAATCCGATCCGATTTCAAAATGAAACCGGAATAGAACAAGGAGGATCGGTTCCAAAATTGGATTTCCATATCACGTAAAAGGAGTGGTGCAGAGTTGAGTTGGGATAAGACAATTCTGTCCTGTTGATGTGAGTGCGTTGCTGTAACATAAAAATCAAAACTCGTCCTAAAATATCGGGGAGACTTCTAGGTAGTGGAGTTGGACCAGGTACCTTGCTTGCCAAATCAATTATTAGAAGATGGAATTCCATTTATTATCTTCGGTTGAAAAAATGTTAATTAATGTTAATTTTCTAATTAATTGGGTATATTTTTGTTTAATAATTAAGGAGTAAGCACATATGTGAATCTGGCCCATGACACGAATTCAATAATTCTGTAAAATAATTAGAGTGCGAAAATTCTTGGTTTGATCATGCTAGAGCCAGTTTCTTACAAAGAGAGAGAGAGAGAGAGAGAGTAAGGAAACCATCGTCCTAAGTAATTGGTGGATTTTTAAAATATTTTATTTTATTAACTCTAACTCTTACCAGCTCAAGTATAAACTCAGAGCCATAGAGCTTTCCTTCTCGCCCACGTACTTAGTTAGATGATGCCGTACGTTATATAAATTCTTCTTTACAATGTTGATTTTGAGTTAAATATGATCCAGACAAAAATGTATTTTCATGGCCGGTTGCTGCTCTGAGGAAAGATCGATGTGAAAGTGTTTTTGAATTTTTGAAGATGAACATCAAAATTCTAATTTTGACCTTACACATTATATAGTGTGCGTAAATAAGGATGAAGTCCTTTTATGTAAAATGAAAATAAAAAGACAATAATTTCCTCTAACCCTAGTAAGACTTCTTCAGCCACATGTCTATTGGTAGGTTATAAATTATGAGAGTTACTCATAAATATTTAATCAAAATTTAATTTATGTGATGACCACACTTATAAACTCATTAATTTGATATATGGTCGAAAGTCGGTGGGAGTTTCTTCTAATATGGCCAAAAGAAAAATGTTGACATCAAATTCCGCACATATGAATTTCTTCTCAAATCATAAGTGACAGGGATTTCACAAAGGAAAATCGAGGTCACGTCACATACTCAAATAATTGTATGTTCACAATCATAGTCAAACTCGTGAAAATGGGTCCCACAAATTGATGTATATCTACCATTTTGACTAGTGCGAACTGTCGGTTCTCAATTACCTTCTTTGTAGGGGTCAAGATAAAATTAAAGGAATAATTGGGCTGTGGAAGAGAAATCGATCGAGCCCACTGATTTCGTTCAGCCCCAAAATTAGGAAAAGGTAAAGAATTGGTGGGCGACGTCAGTCAATTCCCGTAGGGCCCCCAACCCTTTCCATGATTCACATCTTTTTGTACCTTCTTCTTCACTTACTATTGGGAAAAACGTTGCCCATATTTTCTTTTGTCTCGGCCGAAACACATAATGAAATTGTATTTCCCACCATCTAAAATAATGTGCAGAAATAGTTTTAATGTTACCGTTGCCTACAGTGACAATGTCACGTCCATGCGCTTCACTACAACGTTATGTAACGCATTTACGTGTATTTAAGCAATTTATATGAAAATTTGTCGGATGATTCATACAAGTAGTCCTTGCAGATGCCAATGGAAATACTTGCAAGGTCAATTGAGTTAAAGGATGTGAATAAGTTTGTTCGGCTAAAAAAAAAGATGTACTGAGAAATTACTACACTATGTTAATACTGTGAGTGCGTAGTAGAATTAATACACATGTAACGCACTAATTTTTGGATGTGAAACTTTTTAGGATAACTCACACTTGCATTTAAATTATTATTGTATTGGTTAGTCAAGAACTAGTATTGAATAAATAAATACACCTGTGCAAGTTTCAATACGCCGCTCTCTGGAACATATAATTACTTCATTGTAGAGCAATTCATAGTAATCGTGATCCTTTTTCTAAGAGCATTGTAATTTGTAGATTACAGTTGTAAATTAGAACACTGGTGTAATTCATGGGAAATAATTTCTCTTAAGAGGGTTAGGTTACCTATGTATGTGCAAGCACCGATTTATTTAATATCCATACTATGAAGTGTAGGGCAAGAATTCATTCGGGTCATTTATTACCGAAAGCAATAGCAAATCATACTTCGAGTATGTAGTAATTTGCAGGGTATGTGGTGACAACTCTAGTCCAAACTAGACTTTCTATGGACTTTCGGTAACTGTGCCACTAATTTACACCCTAGCTTTGTAATCTTGCCCAATCAAATGGCCACAAAAAATTTTCGTATTACCTAAACCTGAAAAACGGCTTTCTTCCTCGTTTGAATCATGATGCTTTGTTTGGCAGACTGGGGATTAGTTGGTAACCTATTTCTCCTTATTGAAAGAACAATATCTTCCTCTTCTTATCCCTCATTATTTAAATCTGAATGAAAATTTTCTTTTCTCGTCTCAATCATAATACTCTGTTTTGTACTTAGAAGCATCCATAAGCTGAGGATCAATTTCTAACTTTCTTTGGGAGCTACCCTCTGATAGGGAGATTCCACTTGATCTTGTTTTAGCCTAGTGTTGAGCCTGTATTTCATTGAATATTCATTTATCATTCTCCTTGCTGCAATCAGTTCAAGATCATCATTATTACTTGCATATTCCACATTACTAAATTAGCTGCAAGATGATCCAAATCTTCATTACCAACCTCAATCCGACTACCATCATCATCCGTATTCCCAGCCACATTTACAACCACATTAGTAGCCACATACGCAACCCTTTCCACATTGACATTATATAGACCTTCCATTTCCTCTCCTCCCCCCCAAAAAATCTCAACATTTGTCTGTCATCATCACCATAAATGTCGGTTAGGTCATGATTTCACAATGTAGATATTGATTTATGAGATCAATCACTGCAAAATTATCTCTTAACAACCTGAGACCATCTTTGAGAGTACTATTTCCAGAAACCCTCTAACAGAGTTTGTCTATTTTACGCCAAACCTCAGTCACAATAGGTTCAGTAACATGAAAGAGTGAACCCTATTCTAGGTCTATTTCGATAACATCATTTCTTTCACTTCCGCTTCCGCATTTGAAGGATGGTCCCGCTCGAAAGCTACTGCCAAAGAAAACCATAATAGAGACATTGTGGTACTAGTCGGCCATTGGACCTGCAAGGGACCAAAACTATGTGACTAGCACATTTTTATAATTCGCATAAAGAAAGCAAGTGGTCCCAACAAATTGAAGATTCTGGCCAAACAAAAAAGACGAATTTTCGAAAGACCCCAAATGCAGTGCCTTTGGATTCTAAAGCCGAATGTAGCATTGACAATGAAGTGAAAGCTCGATGCGCATTATGTGAAGGAACCTTCGTTCCCTCCAATGCCCTCGATTTTTTTACTCTAAATGTCGATTCTCTGCAAGTAGGGCTCGTGCGAAGAAGATGACCCAGGCATCCTATTTGGAGATGTAATTATAAGATGATGCCATTTTGAAATGTTATAGGGGATGAAACGACATCGTTTTAATTTATCATGGACGGCATGGTTAAATAAAAAGCCACGTAAAAGAGAAAAAAATTAATAAATAAAGCCATGTTATGTCTTCCTTTTTTGTCCATCGATTTGGATGGGACTAAGGGAGGAACTTAATTGCACTGGTATTGGAAGTGTTAGAACTGTATTACACTATTAAAAAATTCAAGTACGCAATTACACTTTTGCGATAAGTTTTATGAATTTTGGTGCATTTTTCCTAGATTTTTATTGCACCATTACATTCTCTTACTCAAGGGCACATATATCATTTACGTACAAATATTTGATTTCCTCTCAATTTATTCCTCCTTTCAAACAAAGTAATTCTTAATTCTTTCACATATTTCTCTAAGGAAAAGTATACTAGAAGTTCCTTAACTTGTGTATGACGCTCACTTTAATCCACAACTTTTCGCCTCGCCACTTAAAGGCCAAAATCGGATAAAAAAAAATAACTTAAGTGCCTTAGGTGAAAAATTTCAATTAAAGAAATTACTTGTCTTTTATAATTAAATTTTTATCTAATGTGGCATTTTTTGGCACTGAAGTGATTAGTATTTTTATTAAGATTAGCACTAAATTGATCACTTTCTAACAACAATTGGCATTAGAGTGATCATTTTTTTTTTTTTTACAATGACTGATAATGAAGTAATCACTTCTTAACTTGTTATACAACATCATTTAGGGGTTTTTAGGCATGGAAGTGATCACTTTTTCATTAAGATTGGCAGTAAAGTGATCACTTTTTTAACTTATTACATGACATCGTTTAGACATTATATGCTAACTGGGCACGACGGTAAGTTACGTAATATTAAGAAATTAATTTACAACATCAGGTTTCCAGCAATTCAGATCGGAGTTGTCACTTAAGCTATCATTTGTTTTTTTTTTAAAATGACACTTAAGTGAGCCGATGAAAAGTTATGGTACTAAAGTTACTGGCGTACACAAGTTAAGGCACTTCTCATGTGTTTCTTCCTATTTCCGTTTCCCTCTTGCAAGCAATTAGCATAAATACATTCCTTTAACATTTCTATTGCTGCTCTATATTTCCTTACCTCTTGAATTTTTTTATTTTATTTTTCAGACCCCAAACACCGACAGACTGCAAGACTTTGTTCATGTGGGAGGCTTCCTCCCATGTCCCAATTGACGAGTCTTCTACGCAAATTTAAAGTAGTTGCCACGGCACGTCGGTCGTCTTTTGGGATGACCCATCTGGGAATTGAGTGCACATTCTTGACACCTAATTTTTAGTTGACGCATCATTAAAAGAGACGAGTCAAAATTTGGGGTCAATTTTGAGAGATTCGCTCGGATTTACTGTCATCACTTACCACCAACAGCTTCGATTCTTGGCTCACAGAAAGGTTGGACTTACCTCGGCACTTACCTGGTTTAGAGCTGGTTGCGAACACCCTTTGGCAGATTTGGCGGATGCAAAACGATTATATCTTTCGCAACTGGAAGCCGATTCCCACACTCGCCATACAGAGTGCTGTTACCCAACTGAAATCACAACAGATCTCCTCCCCTGCATCTCAGGTCCGATCTGCGCTTCAACCGATTGATCCGACACACCTCTGGCGACCTCCTGACTTGGGTACTCTGAAATGCAATATTGATGGAAGCTTTCAGCCGGGTAGCACCACTGGATCCATCGCCTGTCTTTACAAAGATCACAAAGGGATACTTACTGATTTGCATTCGAGATGCGTCCCTGCAAACTCAGCCTTTGAAACGGAGTGTCAAGCCCTCATCTCTTCACTTCGACATCTCTTCAGCCAAGGCCTCCACAACGCCACTCTGGAAGTCGAATCTGACCGTCTTCATCTTGTGGAAATCATGAAGGGTCTGTGATCGTCACCGTGGGAGTTGCGATCAGTGCTCGATGAAGCGTTCTTTTTGGTTGCTCAGTTTCCTAACGTAACGATGCTCCACTGCAGAAGGGAAGCAAACTTAGCGGCTGACTAGGCTGCAAAGGCCCATCTCCATGCCTCGGCCCAAAACTGGAATCTATTTCCCCCGTATATTTTGCTTAATATAGTCTATGCCGATGCTTTATCTTCAGGTTGTAATATCACGCTTTAATGAATACCATCTGTTTCTTTGACCAAAATATAAAAAAATAAAAAAGTTAGAAAGCCCAACTAAGGTGTTTCAATTTACGTAATTCGACTTGGCTCATTGTAGACTAGAGTGCAATTGAAGTAATTGAACTTCAATTTGGTCAATTGAGGTTCAATTAAAAATATGAATTTAGCTTGTAGCCTCACTTTAATAGGAATTCAATGAAATTGAATATTTTGTGCACAATTAGTCGACCTGAGATAGCTTAATTGCATTTCATTTGAACCGATTTATATACAAATATTTGATTTTGTTTAAATCGCGCAAAATCAGGAAAAATAGAACAAAATTTGGACAAAAAGTCAACCTGGTATGGACCAGCGTTGACCTATGTTGACCAGATTTGACCGGCGTTGACTGGCTAATTTTTCCGGCCATCTTTTGGCCGGAAACCACCATTTGCTGGCCTACTTCATGGCCAATGCATCCACGCCCTTTATTTTCAAAATTCCAATTTTGTTACGGATTTTATGAAATTCACAAATCGACCTCGCATGTTATGAAAATTGCAAAAAAGACCCCAATTAGTTCACAATTGATCATCACTGTTTATCAAGGATGCATTGTGGCCATTGAAATGGGCATGTGCTCAATTAGGATGCTCTCAACAAATTTAACAAATCAATTAGCTAAGAAAATCAAATCTTAGCCTTTGGATTAATCCAAAGGCTAAGATTTGATCTTGCCCAAGACTACATAACCGACTTTATTTGGGGGCCTCATTTTCAGATCTACTTTCTCTTACTAAAAGTCTCTCTCTATATCTCTCTCGCAATCCATCTCTGAAAACGCAGTTGAAAAAAGGGGAAGCGAGGCAAAATTGCGGGGAGGAACTCTCTCTCGAAAGCAAATTTTCGCTTGTTCTTTCTCCCGCAAAAAATCATCACCACCCACTGATTCTCTCTCTAGCGCAAGAACTCCACAGATTTTCTTCTTCTCTTTGATTCATCTTTGATCGGATCAACAGAGGACGAGGGAGAGAATTCCACTCATTCTCTCTCCAACACCTCATATCTCCACTCGCTCTCTCTCCTTGATGGATTCACACGTTGAATGTCAATTGGAGATTGATGAAGCTGGTGGCCATTTCTCTCATCCATATCCCTAATTTGATCGAATGACGGCTCGGCAGACAAAATCGAGCTTGATTTCTTGATTTTCCCTAAGTTCTTCAACATTCCAGTAGTTTTTCTGTCTCGCTTATTCCGCGTGGAGATTTCTGAAGTTCCGTTTCCAAGTTTGAAGGATTTTCCTCGTGCTGTTCAGCCATCAGAAATTGCTGGCGTTCTGTTTTCCAGAAAAATTACAGCAGCAAGATCGAATAGCTCTTGTACTGGAGTTGAACTCAATATTCTTCACTTACAGCGATTCCTGAAGTGAGATCGAAGCTAGCAGCTTCATTGTCGTTGAAAGGTGGACATCTTCGAAAGTCAATTCTTCGCTGGTTCAATCAAGGTAAGCGTGATGAAACTCCTTTTAATAGTGTCCGATGTGGCGAGAGCTTCTCGAGTCGAAATACATGATCGACAATGAAGGTTCGGGGCCAGGATACGTTGCAAATCTGATTAGAATCAATGCTTGAATGATCTAGAGTTGATTATATTTAGATCTTTTGGTTATGTGATTTTTGAATTTGGATGAACATGTTTCTGTTAGGCCAGTTTTGAGCTCTTAAATGTTGTTATCTTACGAAGTTATGAACCAGAAGTTTGATGTTACTTCATGAGCTTCAAAATGGTAGGTCACACGCCCCAATTGAGCATCGTTTGATCCTCAAAAAACAACTCCGAAGATTAACAATTCTGCAGTAGTTTAGATCTTTTTCGGTTCTGATTCTATTCCGTCTTCTGGCTTTGTTATTTTTGTGCCAACTTTCATGATCATTTTTCGATAAAATTGTCTTTAAAATTGTCTTCATGAGTTTTGTTCCAAATAATCTCATACATTTTCTGTAATTTTTTTTTTAATGATTTTTGGATCTGTTGAACTAGGTCAAATCTACTTAGATCTAGGCTTAGGTCAATCTGTTCCATATCGAGCTCTGATTTTACTATTTTTGTGTTGATTTTTTTTGTCGATTTCTGGAACAACTTTCCTTCATGAAATTTGTTCATATAGGTGTTGTTCATTTTTTTTTTTTCAAAATTTTTAGACATGTTTAGTTAGGTCAAAATTGCTTAGATCTGAACATAAATCAGTATATCCTGCATTAATTAAAGATTTGTTTCGGTGAAATTGAATCCATAGTGCACCTATTTGGACTCAAATATTTCACGAGAGTTAAAATACATGATATATATGTTCAATTGATGCATGCTTTGTAAGGTTTTTACATTAGTAAGGTGAATCAATTGCATGCATTAGAGTAAAAGGTACTGCAGCAATATGTGCTGGACATATAGATTGGTCTGTTTTGCCATTTTTGTCACGACTCATGTGATCTTAATTGAGTTTCGATCTCTTAACAAGAAATCATCATCATTGCATGCTCTGTATGTGAGATTTTGGTAGGATTTATGCATGTCTTGAGAATGGCTGAAATCATGCTTGTTCTGTAAACTTAATGCTGAAATGAAACATTGTCATATGTGCACATTTCCATACTAATTCGAGTCATCTAAGGATCGCTTCTTATGATCATGCTTTCTTGATGGTTGAACCGCATGTTGCAAGATTTGCATACATGTTTAGGTCATATCATTTGAGTTTCATCTCATGCATTAACTTTGTCTCACAAAAAGTGTTTATCACACTTAGGATTCCCAAGTATATCGTTAAGAATCATGGATCATCTCATCATATCATTTAAATTGTATGACATTTCGCATGCCGACTTAGGATTAGATGATTATCCAAACTTTCCATCGCATCCAATGCTAAGTCCCATGTGATTTCTTCATGCAATTTGTGCATTCTTTGAGTGATTTTAAGGTTTTCTAGTCTTATCATGAGTACAAAATGTTGTACAACGAGATAGTTTTTATGACTTATTTTAGCGGAAGATAGTTTTTATGACTTCTTTTAGTGGATGAACAGTAATTATTACGTGAGAAAAACAAACATAAATTAGAGGATAGAACTAATGTTGTATACAAGCCTAGTATTCTAGAATTACTTGGACATCTTTGTACAACTTATAGACACAAGGGTACCAGGAGTGCCAAAACTTACAAAAATGACACTTAATTGTCAAAATTGGAGCAAAATGAATCAGTTAAGTGCCAAAAGCGAGAAAATTCGGCAATAAAATTGACGTGGCATTTTTTCGGCAAGTTTAGTGCAAAATGACATCATTTTGCATGCTGATGTGGCTAAACAATACCAAAACGAGGTCGTTTTTGGTGCTAATGTAGTAAATAATTAATATAAAATTAATTAGATTAAATTTAAAACAAATAAAAAAAAAAGGAGGAGGGAGGCAGCCGACGGCTCGTTGGATTTGGGGGAGGGCAGCGATCCTCACCCTAGATCCGGGCGAGGGCACGTAGGCCCTGGCTGTCGATTGGCTGGGGTTGTCGGCCCCCAGCCAGGGCTCAGTGGCCTCGGCCGACCCTCCCCCACCTTTTTGGCGACGGTAGGGAGGTGACGGCGGCGAGGGCTGAGCCCTTAGCTGCTGGCTACCTTCCTCTTCCTCATTCTCCTTTTTTTTTTTTTTTTTTTTTTTTAAAGATTGTTTTAAATTTAATTTAATTAATTTTTGTATTAGAATTCAAATTATATCAAAACGACGTCGTTTTTGTGTGTTTTGCTGAGTTAGCATTTTGGCGAGCCACGTAAGCGAGAAAATTAATAAAAAAAATTGCTACGTAAGATTTTCGGTGGGGTTCGTCGGATGTAGCATTCAAGTGTCCTATTTTTCATAAAAAATGTCACTTTCGTAAGTTTTAGTACTTAAATATCCTTTTATATCAAGTTTTGGTACTTGGGATGTTCTTTTGCCACAACTTATAATTGTTGACTAATCTGAATAACATTGAACTTGGAGACGTATTAGTAGAGAGAAACAAAGGTAGAGACCATGGCTGCTTTCGAGAGAATTGTGGCTACCGGTGTTGGGCTAATATTGTACATGCCATATTGGGAGAGCCACGCCTTAAAAACAAAGTGAAGCTGATGATTGCTATTACTATGTACGCAGACTTCTCCGAGCTTGACGTATCGGTAAGGTTGATTCTGGATAACTACTACAGCCATGACACCGTCTTTAACTATGACTTATGGCAACGCGGCTTGCAATGGAAAGCATCCAGATTACGACGTACTACCTGCTGGGAACATAAGCTGCCTTCGGAATGTTACGAAATTGGGGCCTAAAGTCAACTTAAAGATTGCAAAATGAGAAATGAGACGTACTCATGTCGTGGAAACTATTAAGTTTGGTTTTGATGATGGCTATTACAATATGGATCTACATTAAAAGTTTATTTCCTTTCGCAAGCAAACATTGTGAGAGGAAGTAGTTTGGCTATAATGTTTATTTCCAAAATGCCCCTTGCTCTTTTCATTCTCCCACATTGTCATTAATAGATAAGATTGTTAAAATATTTATCTATCAATTTACGCATTTAGAGCAGTTGTCAAAAGTCTACAAAAATTTCACATGGTGTTAGAGATCCTAAGTTCAAATCTTCCAAGCTCTTATTTGCCTTTCCAATTTGCAATTTGCACGTCTTAGGCTTAAGCCAAAGTCCAATTTGAATATAAATCACGTATTCTTCTATTAGCATATACTCAATATCTCGGGTCTCACAAAATCTCACGACTATTAGTTGAAAGTTAAAATTAGGAGTCAACCCAACTCGGAATTGCATGCTCCTTTAGTACAAAGCCAGACGGAAACCACCACATTTCTACCTGTTTATTATTGCATAAGCGCACCAAGCGCACTTATCAAACAGTACATGTAAAACCAAATAGTTCTTCCGTACGCAGCATACACATAATATCCTTGAGAAGCAAATGAAATCAAGTTCACGTGCTTCATCGAGGGTCGACTTCAGTAATCAACACTTCGTTAACTGACAAAGGCTCGCGCCCGCTCGTATATTGATCATGTTCCTTGTCATTTTCTATGGTGGTACTCGGCGGTCCTGTCCGGCTTTGGAGGAAAAAGGCCGGTTCTCGTGGCAATGATAGAGTAAGAGTTTGGCTGCTCAGCGCGAGAACTATGTTCGCCATGGTCGGTCTATTAACCGGATCTTCCTGAACACATAGTAAGCTGATCTGTATGCATCTGAGAACTTGGCTTCTTGAATAAGATTCTCCCAATGCTGCGTCCAATATTTCCAAAGGCATATTGTCTCTCCAATGTTTCCAAGCCTAGAGCAGCTCAATTGAACACAAGTGAACTGTTAAACAATATTGTCGATTGAAACCCACAAAGAACAAATAAATCATATAAAAAACTTACATAGCTTGCGAGATCTTCTCCTCCATCAGATTGGTAGAAGTAGTTATTCCTCTTGCCACAAATGATCTCAAGGAGGAGAACGCCGAAGCTGTAAACATCGGACTTTTGAGAGAACCGCCCGTGCATCGCATATTCGGGGGACATGTAACCGCTGAAAACAGCCAATAGAAACATATGTGTTAAAATGCTTTGCATCTATACAAATCCCATTATCAATTCTTAACCAGAAGCTGTCTAACATTAAATTTTGAAAAGCGTGAAACTTACTAGGTTCCTACGATTCTTCCGGTGCTTGCTTTAGTTTGATCGACTCCGAAAATCCTCGCCATGCCAAAATCCGAAATCTTTGGGTTCATATCATTGTCCAACAAGACATTGCTAGCTTTTAAATCACGGTGAATGACTCGAAGTTGAGAATCCTCATGAAGATAGAGCATCCCTCAAGCAATGCCTAATATTATCCTATAACGTCTTGGCCAGTCCAAATGTTTGCTTTCCTCGGAGTCTACATAGTGATTTAAGTATTTGAATGAGAGCTAATATTATCTAGGAAGCCTAGGAGTTAGATTCAAAAGATTATATTTGATCTAGTGAACGAGTTTTGATAATTTACTCATTCATCTATATCGTACATTAACCTACAAGATGAATATAAAGCTAGTGAACTGGAACTAACCAAACAAGAAGTAGTTGAGACTTTTGTTTGGCACAAACTCGTATACGAGTAGCTTTTCCTCTCCTTCCAAGCAAAATCTGAGCAATCTCACTAGATTCCGGTGTTGAAGCTTTGCCACCAACAAAATCTCATTCATAAACTCTTGGACACCTTGCCTTGAGCTTTGGGATAGCCTCTTCACAGCTATCTTTTGTCCATTGGGAAGCCTACCCTGAAATAATATGTGAAAGCTAACAAGACCTCACGAACTCTTCATTCTTATCCTTAAACTATATTATGAATCAACGAGGACCCCAAAAATTTAGGTGCTCTTCTACGTCATTATGCTATCATAACCTCCACACCATTAGTGCTGTGGATACCTTTTATGATAATAAATAGATGATTGTGAGATTTAGTGGGACCACTATCAACTGTTCCTAAAGCTTAAGCTATTAGATAAATGTATGATTTGATATTTAATTACCCCTCACGCTTAGTCCGCTCATTTTTCTTAGTATTAAGCATCGAAATTTAAGTAGGGAGGCAAATGGCAGCTAAAAATATTTGAATTCAGGACCTCTAGCTCTAATACTATGTGAGAGTTGGTGGGACTACTGTAAACAATTTTAAAAGCTTAAGTTATTAGATGAAGGTATGGTTTTTTTATATTTAATTATTCTATTAATGTTGATCACAAGTCATTCTTATAGCTAGAGAGACAAAATAGTCTAATTTCACGTATTGCTTTTAATTTGGCTTGCACTTAAGAAATGTGTTGAACTTTTGTCCTACTTCACTTGACAAAGAACTCTCTCCACCTAATAATTTAAGCTTTTGGGATATCACCCATTTAACATCCATTTCAATTTAGGTGAGCTGTAAGTATTTATAATATTTATAATCACTTGAGTACCTCGTAAACCTCCCCGAATCCACCTTCCCCAAGCTTGTTTTCTTGAGAAAAATCGTTTGTGGCTGCACGCAAATTATCCCAATGGAATTGCAAGGACTTGAAGGATGTGATCTCGCTTACACCTGCATGAGTGAACAACAAAGTCGTTCAGACTTATACTTGTTTTAATGTCTTACGGTCATAGCTTCAAAATCTTTTTATTTTTCATTGAAAGTTTCAATCTTTTGCTTTTTGTTTTCGTAAATTGACTATCAGTACCCCTTTCTTCTTGTACCGCTTCATGTTTCTTCTCTGCTCGCCCCCTCCAAAGGTAACAACAACCGATGAGGAGAAGCATTACAAAAATGGTGACTGAAGCGATAATTGCAGCCAAGGTACCTGATCAGATGATTCCTTTTCTCAGCATATATCTAAAACCATCAATTAAATTGCAATCCTGAAAGAGTGAACGCCATAATACCTAATAAGGAAAGCTACGATCTTCAAAACTTTGATTAGACATAAAATAGTGATGGAAAACTTCAGACTTACTTCAGATGGCTTGGTAACAAGTGCCTTGAAGGCATTTTCTAACAATATCCATTACCCAGACCAAAAAAAAAAAAAAAAAAACAAAATCCATTAGTTATTGCTCTACTTGAATAAATTGATGAAGATTTACATATGTCCATACGCTTAGGGCCTTGGGTGAGGTGGACCTTGCCCAAATTAGACTAGGCCCTTGCCTATGATCGGTGAGGTCAGTTGGTGACCCTTGCAGGCCCTAAGTGGAAGGAAAAAACCTAAAGAATTTAAAAAATTCAAAATATTTTTTAAAAAATCTAAGGCGACAAATAGTGTCATGTCAATGCTTGGCTGGCTAAATTGGGTGGACAAACTGAATTGGCATAAATGCAAAATTTTTATTTCTGAATTGATGAAAAAAAAGTTTAAGACCAAATTGACAATTTATAACTTTTTTGGTATTTGTGCCAATAAAATTCAAAGCTGTTCACAATTAAGAGGTTTTTTTTAGCGAAACTAACTCAAAGTTAGTAGGTATTCCAATTTTAAGAATTTTAGTTAAAAATGGTAGCACTCTAGAATTTTTACAAAAAATAATCAATATGCCAAATGATATTGCATTTTCACGAGCTTAAACGCAACGTACCTTTGGCAATATTTCCACCATAAGAAGGCGGCGGAGAAGAGGATGACGGACTGGGGCTTGACTCCCAAAATTTCCACAAATCCCATCGGAAAATACAGCTCGGTTTATAAACAACGCCGCCTTTACTTCCGTGGCAACACTTCTCATAATCATCAATGGTTTGGGACAAGCAACCCCCACAATCGGACGGCGACAAGTCGGGACTACACTAAAACAATGCGTAGATCGTATTGTTGTCCGTCAAGTTGATCTGCCCCTTCGCGAATTTGAGCTTCGTAGAGCCCTCTCCGGCTTCATCCGATAGCCTTCCCGTGAAGTTCCTCCATATCGCATCGAACTGGTCTTGGTTCATGCTGATGTTGGCGCCGTTGGGGACCCGAAGGGTAGGTTGCGTTTGCAGTACGCCGAAGATCGGAGTGTCCGAGTATCGGATAAAGCATGGCGGGTCTCCGGTTCCCCAGGAGAAAGCCGCCTTCTGGTTAGGGCATTTCACGACCAAATCTGCGACTGCGGACCTGACACAGATTGAACAGGTATCTGCCGACGTATCGCCTCGGCAGTAAGTGCTGGCGTAGACAGTGTTTGGATCCTCGTCCTCTCTCGTAGCATAGGACCCATCATGTGCAACCACGTTGGAGGAGAGAGAGTTCAGAACGGCCTCACGGTTCGTTGCGTAGGTGCTGCTCGACGTGAAGTTTCCGCTGGTGTTGAAGCAGAATTGTGCTTGGGATGAGTAGGTTTGGATCAGAACAGCCAGCGAAATGAGGAAAGACAGAGTGGACGATGAGTGAGACATATTAAGGTTTGCTGTTTTTGGTGCTTTGGATGGTTTTTGCTCGATGCACTGTCGGATCTCGCTAAATATTGCAGAGGTTATGGTTTGTGTTTATGTAGAAAAATTCACTTGAGAGAGAGAGAGAGGTAATATATGTCAACAAGCCAATACCTTAAACTAGAGAGTTTGATTTACTAAAATTATCTTTAAAAAATAGTGAAGAAAGAAATGAAAAAAGAAAAAAAGAATTTATAATATTATAAGATATATTAAAATATTATTAAAACAAGTCCAAATTAGTGTCACCATGCCACATAGGACGCCCGACGTTCACATTAGCAATTTTTGTTTAAAAATGACTTGATGGACTAATTTGGTAAAATGTGAAAATGTTTAAAATTCAATTGGCAAAATTGAAATGTTTATGATTGAATTGGCAAAAGTATAGTAGGTTAGGTCTTTTTGACAATTTTCCTTTTTTAATATGTGCAATAAGCAAAGCAAGTGGTCCAAACAAATGGAAGGTTCTAACCGTACAAAGACACCAATTTTTGAAGAGTTGTGCTTTTTCTACTTCTCAATTGGCTAAAACACTCCCTTTCACAAGTGTTTTGACAATATTACCCCTTCTATGACCACCATTTAGTAGGTTTCAATTGAACTCTACCAAAGAAAAGAAAGTATTTCCCCTTTTTTTATTTTTGTTTTTTTTTTTGCAAGTCTCACTTTCCTTATTCTTACTCACTTCTCTTCTCACAAGTGATCCTCTTCTTTTCATGCCTTTGATGTCTACTAACAACAATGCTTTTTGGTATAGCATTGTCAATCAAAGGATGATTAAATGTTTTCTCATTTTGGTATGTTCGTGATGCTAAGGAAGAAGATGGAAATAAAATTATGTTTAGTGGGTGGAACCTAATCACCATGTAGAGGAACACACGTTTGATCTTTTGACCCGAAAAGGGTATTGGAAGTACGATATGGGAAATGTTCTCATGATGGTAAAAGAAAGTGGATATTGTGCGAGTGTTTGTTCAGCAATTGCAGATACAAGGACCTCACTAAGCATTGCCCCAACAGGGAGTATCCAACTATCATCACTGAAGTTAACCAAGTTATAGGAGCCTGTGGTGTCATGAGTGAGGAATGCAAGGCAATTGTAGCGCAATATAGGAAACCATTATTCAGATGTTTATAGTAAAGGACGAGCCACAAAAAATATGCTCAGAGGTTGATCAATGGGGACCCACACAGGAGGACGACGGAGAGAGTTCACCATGAGTACATATTATCGGTTAGAAAAGAAATTATGGGCAAACACACAAGAGACACTCATGACCAGAAAACACTCGCCCAGATTTTTTTTTTTCTATTACCAACTTCAATCCACACGTGCCACCACTAGGTCGTTTCTATTCTTATTGATTTTTCGAGTTATTCATTTGTTCAAATTTTTCTTCTCTCATTTGATCCTTTTTGGTTTCATGGGTTAGTTAGCCATAAGCTACTGAGTTATCATATTTTGCTGTTTAAATCTGAGTCGCCGCTATTATTGATTTGTAGTGTTGTGGTTGCCTCACTTAATTTACACTGGATCAAAAAGCCCCCTAATCACTGCAGGAAAAGCCATCAGTATCAATATGTGGTTTTGATAGAAGAATAGGTTATCATTTGTCTTAAGTTATTCTTGATTTAGTAAGTTGGACATCAAGAGCATTGTTGCTGGTAGACACAAAAGTATGGAAAGAAAAGAATTTCCTGCAAGAGAGAAGAAGATAGGATCTCGAGAAAAAGAAAAAAAAAAAAAAGGGAGGGACTTCACTTCGACTATTGAAGAATGCTAAACGGTAGGCCTCAAAGGGGTAATATTGTAAAAATAATATGAAAGGGAGTGTTTAAGTTAAAAGAGGAGTGGAAAAAGTGCAGTCCATTTTCAAAAAATCATAGATGCAGTACCTTTGGATTCCAAAGCTAAGTGCAGCATTGACAATGGAGTGAACGCTTGATGCGCATTATGTGAAAGAAACTTCGTTCCCTCTAATGCCCTCAATTTTTTTTTTTTTTTTTTTTTGGCTCTTAATGTTGATTCTCTCTAATTAGGGCTCGCACAAAGAAGATGATCTGGGCATCCTATTCGGAGATGTAATTACAACACGGCCCCATTTTGAAATGTTAAAGGGTAAGAAACGAAGTCATTTTAATCTATCATGGATGACATGGTTAAATAAACGGCCACGTAGGAGAGAAAAATAAATAAATAAAGCCATGTCATCTTTTTTCTGTCCATCAAATGGGACGGAGCTAAGGGAGGAACTTAATTGTATCGGTCTTACAAGTTACAGGAGCCAATTGAATTACCTGAAAGTTTTAGGACACTGTAACACTTCTGCGACATATTTAACAAATTTTGGTGCACTTTTCCAGAACATTTACTGCACTATTACATTCTCTTACTCAAGGGCAAAGATATCATTTAAATACAACTATTTGCTTTCCTCTCAATTTATTCCTCTTTTCAGACAAATTAATTCTTAATCCTTTTGCATTTTTCTCTGTTTCTCTCTTGCAACGAATTAGCAGGGATATATTCCTTCCGCATGTCTATCCTTACTCCATATTTCCTTACCTCTTAACTTCTTTTTGTTTTTTTCCCCCAAACCCAAACACCGGCAGTCTGCAAGACTTTGGCCATCTGGGAGGCTTCCTCCCGTGTCCCAATTGACGAGTCTTCTACGCTATTAAAAGTAGCTGAGGCACATTGGTCGTCTTACGGGGGACGCGTCTCCGAATTAAGTGCACTAGGAAGAAAAACGCTTCCGCTTTTGTTTCTTTTTCTTCAACTCTGTTCGCTGACTCGACTAACAACAATTCCTTTTCCCATTGACTTTACTTCCAGGTGGCGTACTGGTATGATAATTGCGTCCGCAGTGAAGTTGCTCGTCGAGGGTTTCATTGTGTGGTGTATGTTCCCAGCAACGGCATTTACCCTAAAATTTATATGTCGCCTGATGCGATTCACTTATTTCATCTTGAACTACAAAGGGAAGAGTATTTCTGAGAAAGAATAATCTCGCTTTGTTAGGACTAATTCAAAAGGAAATAAGAGATCTAAATAATTACGAGAGAAAAGAACATAAACCATGTCCATGGATTGAGTTAATATGGTATTTGATGATATTGAGGGAAACGAGAGGAAAAGAATGTATTATGACACAAATATCTTTGTCATGTTTTTAGAAATAGATGTAAAACTAGGGTTTAAGTAAGAAAGAAAAATAAATTTGTTTAACAATATACAAATTCTTTCGTATTTGGAGAGATTTGAGGGATTTTAAAATGTACATAAAATTGGCCTTTTCAATCCCTTCTAACCTCTTATAATAATTTCAGTGTCTCTTTCCGTCCATTAAAATAAGATTATATATACTTTTAAAATACTTTATCTTCCTCCCTAATCTCTCCCAACAAACCTTAATGATTATAAGAGAGGAATGATCTTACTTATTGGAAGACTAAACAAAGGATTGTATTTTTTTTTATCTCATGATCCGTAACGTAGAGTACTTGTCTTGCCATTTAAAAAATAAAAATAAAAATTGAGTACTAGGGCCTATGATGTTGGTCTTAAAACCATTTCAAACAATCCCATAATAAATATTCTCTGCAATAAATTTAATTTCCAATTTATATTTACAATGAACAATTGAGGGGTTGGAATATGATTCGAATTTCGCCTGTTTAATAAAATGCAATATTTAAAAAAAAAGTAGAAAGTGGACTTTGGTACGTGATCTTGGTAGAAGTAAATACGGAGAACATATTCTATTATATAAGTCATATTTTCAAAGGTTAATACCACGAAAAATCCTAAATTAATACAACTGTGACAAATCAACCCGAAACTAATTTTTTTTTATCACAAAAAATCTTATAATGGTACACTCATGAAAAATTTACTTTCCGTTAGTTTCTGTTGAATTTTACCGTTAAATTGTTAAGTAGGATAATACGTGATAGTCAACAAGTGTACCAATTTGTGGTTTTTCATGATATAAATTCAAATTAACAGAAACTAACAAAAGGTAAAATTGTCATAAATGTACTAATTTGGAGTTTTTGGTTGTTAAATTTGTCACAAATGTACTAGTTTAGGATTTTTAGTTGGTAAATTTGTCACAAATATATTAGTCTAGGGTTTTTTTTTCATGATAATACCCCTATTTTGAACTCAAACGCTAACAATATCAATGTTTGATGAAAAATCATAATTTGCCATCGGTTTGTTTTGTTACTGGTTTGATTGAATAAGTATTAGCTTTAAGCCAGCCAAACAAATATGCAAGAAACTTAATATTTATATAATTTCAAAGTTTATATTTCCAATATCAAATGAGAAAGGACAAGCCCCTACATACATCCATAACAATTATTTAAAACTTAATATTTTTCGCTAGCAGTCTAACGTGCGATGATATATCATGAGTTTGTGCATCATCCTTGCATTACCTATGGTGCTAGTATTACATAAAAGACTAGTGGTGTTAACCATACTTTACATGGTTTACTATGAAAGGCAATCGTGTTACTGATAAACTTAATATATATATGTTAATGTAATCATAAGTCTATTAATTTGGACCACATGAAGCAATTGACTTGATTGGACTACATGGTGCATTAAAGAGTCGAAGTTATGATAAATTATACATATAGTTGACTTACATATTTTTATATTATCTCTCTCTAAATATTTTTTTATACGGCAGTTCAGTGAATGTATTTAATGTACAAAAAATAGTTGCAATAATATTTATTGGATTGCTAAGTACATCTAGCATTATTCTTTCTTAACGATTGACTAGAGTTTAGAGAACCTTCCAACTTATCAACTGTCAACAATTTGGAAAAACGTTTTACTGGCGTTATCATTAGCCTTTCCTTTCTCGTTTGGTAATCGTCTTTATGTTGAAAAACTTGTGCTTGAACGAATCAAAGCGGTGTTCCAAAAGTGAAGCATGGATTTTGGTCAAGATCGACTTTCAATAGTAACATCAACTAACAACATTCACTGTTAAAATAAGTTCATTATACACTTGATCCATCAAGGTAGCCTAAATATCATTTTTGAATTTCCATAGAGTTTTACGGGCAAGTGTAGTAATCTACGTGAGAACGAGTTTCAGCATATATTATTATTTAAAAAAGATTTACAGTTTAGCATGTGCTTTAATTTTTTATTTAGTTATTTGAATACCATAACTTTTTAATCAATCACTTGAGTGCAATAACTTTCAAAGAATTTTAATCACAAGTGTCATGCCATGTCAGATTTCCGACACTTGTAGTGCACAATTCTTACAATTTACAGTAGTTAACCTATTGATTGAAAAGTACCGATGCTTAGGTGGACGTTGTATAAAAGCTACGATATTTATGGTGTTCTTTCCCTTGTGCATGATCTATTGCACCGAATGTCAACTTCTCCATTCCTCTCAAATTGTTAATGATTTGTTTACGTTAATCATCACGCCCACGTCCGTAAGGCTGGTGTCTTGTGTAAAGATGATGCAATCATACAGAAGATTCAACAATGCCGAAGCTTTTGTTACAGAAGAATTGAAGAACACAGAAATAGGAAAGTATAGATGTAGGGATCGAGATTGATCAATGAAAATCTCTGTATATACTCTTCTGTATTTGATCTCAATGTACTTCAAAATCTTTACATCAATTGAAAGAAAAGCTCTCTATACTCTCATCACTCTTTCTCTCTTAGCTTTCTGCAGTAACCGAAAGAATGAATATCTCAAGAATGATGACTATTCTTCCTTACTTCTTTCTCTCTCTCTTTACGAAGCTATATACCTTTCCTTATTTAGGAAGGTGAAGACTTAACAGAAACAACTAACTTCTATTTTTACTTTATAACTAACCAACGACTTCATGTATCTTCATAGATGTAATCCGAATCCGAATCCGCAATCCTTGTTTATCCTCTTTGACTGCTTTTCCATCGTTGATCATCAACTTCATTAATCTTTATCTTAGCCATTCATTTCTACTGATTTTCTTCTTGCTTTATCAGCCTTCGCAGCATCCTCTGTTCTAATATCAGCAATGGTCTCGGCAGCACCATCTCTTTGTACTAGCACCATCTGCTCTCTGGTGATATATGTTCTTAACATTCCCCCTCAAATTGGGAGTAGATGGAAAACCAAGTCCCAATTTGGTGCGGAGTTGGCGATGTGTAAAGTGTGAGAGAGATTTGGTGAAAATGTCAGCAATTTGGGAATTGCTTGGGACATACCGAACAGTGAGTGATCCTGAAGAGACTTTTTCTCTAACAAAGTGAAAGTCAATTTCAATATGCTTTGTTCGAGCATGTAATATAGGATTAGCAGTGAGAGCTATAGCTGATTTATTGTCACAAAAGAGATGTGTAGGAGAGTGGAGAGCACAGCCTATGTCTCGTAAGACAAAACTGATCCAAGTGAGTTCTGCAGAAGTGGAAGCAAGTGCACGGTACTCAGCTTCTGTAGAGGACCTGCTAACTGTGGATTGCTTCTTGGCTCCCCAAGAGATAAGATTGGAACCAATGTAAGTGCAAAATCCTGTAGTTGACCTTCGTGTTTCTGTACACCCTGCCCAATCTGCATCTGAAAAACCATATAGATGTGAAGAACTCTGTGAGTGAATGAATAAACCAAGATTGATGGTGCCTTTGATGTATCCGAGAGTACCCTTTTAAGTCGAGCAAGATCTCGCCACGCTTGGTGTCTGTAATTTTTGACACAATAGGTTGGTGGCATAGGCTATGTCAGGTCGAGTTAAAGTTAGATATTGAAGAGCACCTACCAAGCTACGATATTCAGTAGGATTGGTCAGAGCAACAGAGTCTTGTTGCATAATGATCTGCTTCAAGGACAGAGGAGTAGCAATTGGTTTACTTTCAGACATGTATGCTCGAGTGAGAAGATCATTGGCATATTTTGTTTGACATAGAAACAAATGATCCAATTTTGTTTGACTTCGATGCCAAGGAAATAATGCAGAGGACCAAGATCTTTCATGTGAAATTTGAGGCTAAGAGACTGAATAAGAACATAAAGTATTTGGAAGAACTGCCCGCGTTAAAACAATGTCATCGACATATAAAAGTAGAAGAATAGTATGCTGTTGATGATGATATATGAATAGAGATGGATCTGTCGAACTGCAAAAGAATCCATATTCAAGTAGGAAGTCACTGAATTTATCAAACCATGCTCGAGGAGCTTGTCGAAGACCATAGAGTGATTTCTTGAGTGAACACACATGATAAGGTTTCTGTGAATCTTGAAATCCAGGAGGCTGTTCCATGTAAACTGTTTCATTAAGAGTGCCATGTAAAAATGCGTTTTTAACATCAAGTTGATGTATAGGCCACTGTCTCATTTTTGCTATAGACAGAACAATTCTGATTGTGGCATGCTTGATTACTGTACTAAAAGTCTCGATGAAATCTATGCCTTCTTCTTGATGAAATCCCTTAGCAACTAAACGTGCTTTCAATCTATCAAGACTACCATCAGATGCAAGTTTTGTTTTGAAGACCCACTTGCAGCCAATTATATTCATATGATCAGCTCGAGGAACTAAATCCCAAGTTTTGTTTTGATATAATGCCTCCATTTCTTCTGTCATTGCTTTATGCCAGCCTTCATGTGCTAATGCAGATTTAATTGTCTTTGGTTCAGAAGGAACCTTATATATAGCAAGACATGCATACCTGGGATTTGGTTTGACAATTCCAGACTTTGATCGTGTTTGTATTGAATGTGTAGAGGTAATCCCTTGAGTTGCATGAGAGGTGACTTGCTCAGATCCACTGGTCGTATTATTGGATTGTCCTGTATCAGCACCATCTATGTCTTGGTTCTGTACTGGTGAAGTTTCTGCACCATGTGTATCCATTGTGGAAATGTCCTGTCTTGATTGATCAGTATAAGGAATAAAGTTCTGTTGAGGACTTTGAGAGTGGATTACAATATTGTTCTTATCGAGTTGCAGATGAGCTGTACATGTATGAGAATCCTTATAGAGTATATTAGAGACTGTTTCTTTATTTGCTGATTCTGTTAACTGAACTTCTTCTGCCCATGTCTGATATAGTGTTGTAAGAGGTGCATACTTTGTCAAGCACAACTTAGTGAATGGGAAAAACTTCTCATCAAACTTTACATTTCTACTGATATAAATTCGACCTGTTGAAGGCACAAGACATCTGTAGCCTTTATGATGATCACTATAACCAATGAATACACAGGTGAGGGATCTTGGATCAAACTTATGCTGAGCATAGGGTCGTAAACATGGATAACAAGCACAACCAAATACTCTGAGATGATCATAGGTTGGCTCTTGGTGATATAGTTTCCTATGTGGTGATTGCATATCCAATCTCGGTGTTGGAAGAAGATTGATGACATAGTTAGCTGTAATAAACGCATCAACCCAATACTTCAGTGGAATTCTGCCATGATATAACATGGCAAGACCTAATTCAACAATATGCCGATGTTTCCTCTCAGATATCCCGTTCTGTGCTGGTGTATAAGGACAAGAGAGATTTTGTTTTATACCACAGTTTTGCAAATGAGCTTTAAACTTGTGGCTAATAAATTCTCCTCCTCCATCACACTGAAAGACCTTGATCTTTGATTCAAATTGATTTTCTACTTGCTTTTGAAACATAACAAAGATCTTATAGAAGTCTGACTTCAACTTTAATGGATATATCCAGCTGTATCGAGAGAAATTATCCACAAACAGAACATAGTATTTGAAAATTTGAAATGAAGTCACAGGTGATGGCCCCCATATATCACAGTGGATTTTCTGTAGGGGCATGGTTGTTACTGATTCGAGGATGGAAATGGTAAAGCTGCATTCTTAGTAGTTTGACAACTACTACAAACACTCAACATCTTATTGCTACATTGAATGAGTTTTTGATTCTGCAAATACTTCAAGATATTCAGATTGGTGTGTGCTAGTCTTTGATGCCATGTATCTTCTTCTACTGCTCTGTGTCTCTGAGCTAGAAGGGCTTGTGTTGTTTGTAAATTCACTTGATATAGTCCTTTAGTTTTCCTTCCGAGCAGCAAGGTCCAATTGTCCTTTACATATACACCAAATTTGTCAAAGACAAATGAGCATGGGTAATCGTTTGTTAATTTGGATACTGATAACAGATTTTTCTTTATATCAGGGACAATTAGAACATCATTCAGAGGCAATAGACTTTCTTCAGTATGCAACAATGTGTTACCAGTATGTGTAATCGACAAATGTGATCCATCACCAATCATGACAGTGTCATATCCAGTGTATTCAGAAGAGTTTTGAAGCATACCAGGATTAGCTGTAATGTGTGCAGTTGCACCGGTATCTGGATACCACTCGCTGCCTTTGGCATCCTCAAGATGTATAGCTGCTAAAGCTGTTGGTATCTCCTCAGCTTGATACGAATTATCAAATCTGTACCAGCAGTGCAAAGCATCATGGCCTGGTTTCTTGCAGATTTGACATTCTAATTTTATGTTGTTAACTGGTTTCTCATCTTGCACATTCTTGGAAAAAGTTAGATTTGAAGGATAAGATTTTATTTCTTGGTATCTCTATGATGGACCAGCATAGGGACGAAATCCAGAAGTAAAACCAGATTCAGAGGAACTGTAATAAGGTTTGGTTCTCTGATTCTCTTGCATATAGCTAACATTGCTAAACCTGTAACCTGAGTTGTCTCCAGGGTATCTGAATCCACGGCCTCTGTTATTAAGAGAGCGTCCTCTTCCATAACTACGGCCTCCTCTGTAATTACCTCGTTGAGCAGCAAAGCTTAAATTTTGAGGAATATATCCTCTATCAGTAGTTTCTTTGAATTGAGCTTGAGGATATCTTTGCCCAAAGTAAGCCATATTGGGATTAAATTGTGTTCTAGAGTAGTTCTGCAATCTTGACTCGAACCTTTCTAATTGTGCAATTACCTCATCATACTCCGGTTGAGGTTTTAGACAGTATATTGTTGTTCGAAAATTTTCATACTCAGCTCCTAATCCTTCCAGTACACCAAATAGCTTGGTTATATCATCTACCGGTTTCCCGATAGCATTTAACTGATCACATATTGTCTTGTATTCTCGAAGATAGACTAGAAGATCTCGATCATGTTTTTGACAGCCTTGAAGTTTCCCCCTCAATTCAAACTCTCTTGCTGCTGATTTTTGTGTGAATCGATTCAAGAGTGTCTGCCACACTTCATAAGATGTTTCTAAGCCAATTATTAAGCCTAGTATATTCTCAGTTACAGCTCCACTTATCCATGAGGATACTAGCTGATCTGTTTTTATCCAGTCAGTATATTATGGATTTACAGCCTCAGCTTCAACACTTCCAACTACATTCTGCAGCATTCGAGTAGGTGGTGTAACATCACCATTAACAAAGCCAAAAAGTTCTTGGCTTTTTAGAAACCTACAGATTTGAGCTTGCCACAAAAGAAAATTGTCTTCGGCAAGTTTTATGGTGACAAAGTTAGAAATATTCACATGTATAGGGAAAGGATACTTCGATGCTCTTATTGCCATTGCTATACTCTTTCAATTATGGACGAATCAAGATAGCAATTTTGTTTATGAAAAGCTAACTGAGTTACCGTGATACAGTCATCTGTATAGCTTCAGATCCTTCTTCCTTGATCAAACAAGTAGCTGCTGAGTGAATCCTTTTTGGCTGAGATGATCGTCTTGCTCTGATACCATGTAAAGATGATGCAATCATACAAAAGATTCAACAATGCCGAAGCTTCTATTACAGAAGAATTGAAGAACACAGAAATAGGAAAGTATAGATGTAGGGATCGAGATTGATCAATGAAAATCTCTGTATATACTCTTATGTATTTGATCTCAATGTACTTCAAAATCTTTACATCAATTGAAAGAAAAGCTCTCTATACCCTCATCACTCTTTCTCCCTTTGCTTTCTGCAGTAACCGAAAGAATGAATATCTCAAGAATGATGACTATTCTCCTTACTTCTTTCTCTCTCTCTTTATGAAGCTATATACCTTTCCTTATTTAGGAAGGTGAAGACTTAACAGAAACAACTAACTTCTGTTTTTACTTTATAACTAACCAACGACTTCATGTATCTTCATAGATGTAATCCGAATCCGAATCCGCAATCCTTGTTTATCCTCTTTGACTGCTTTTCCATCGTTGATCATCAACTTCATTACTCTTTATCTTAGCCATTCATTTCTACTGATTTTCTTCTTGCTTTATCAGCCTTCGCAGCATCCTCTGTTCTAATATCAGCAACAGTCTCAGCAGCACCATCTGCTGTACTAGCACCATCTGCTCTCTGGTGATATATGTTCTTAACATCTTGTACATTAACCATTGATCTTGACTTCAGTGATAAGACCTTTATTTTTTTTTGCCTAACGCCGGTCCACTATAATACAATATCGTCCTATGACCGCTGAAAGAGATTGGAGTAGATGAGGACAATAAAGGAAAGGGATCAATAGTCTTGAAAGTTGATTTATGAGTCATCCTCTGTGGAGGTCATGGTTGGATTTGGGTAATGCCTGGAGAAAAAAAGAAGTGGTTGATCGAGATTTAAGTAGATGGGGACAATGAAGGATGAAGACCATTACAAGATTTTCGACTTTAGTCGGTAGTTTTTTTCCAGCACAGGGAATGGTCCACGTCAAAAGCGCGTTTCATAATCAAGATATTAATTGCATTAATGAGAGAGAGAGAAGGATGAAGACCATTACAAGATTTTCGACTTTAGTCGGCAGATTTTTTCCAACGCAGGGAATGGTCCATGTCAAAAGCGCGTTTCATAATCAAGAAATTAATTGCATTAATGAGAGAGAGAGAGAGAGAGATAGAGAGAGAGAGAGAGAGAGACAATGGTGAAGGCTGAAGAGGGGGGGCAGCTCCTCCATTGGCCGTTAGCAAGGGCGGTCCGACAAAGGCGGGCGGTGGGCGCCACCTCTCTGATGTACGAAAATCAAGTTTGTTTGTTTCCTACACTTAGCAGGGAGAAGACGCTGACAAATCAAATGGTTACGTAGTGTAAAGCAACGTCAAGAAAAAAAAAGTCTTCAGGAAGATTAAATTACAAGCTCGGAGGAGAGAGAAACTAACAAATTATTTGACTAGCTTGATTCGTACATCATGTTAGACGATGAAGCATCATGTGCAATCCTAAATTATATTTTTCAAAAAATTGACTCTTCAAAGCAACCTGTAAATGAAATACTTGAATTCAACCAATTCGTGTGAGATAAGAGTTTTTATTCTCTTTTCCACATTTCACTGCATATTCCCGATTAGATTTATAATGAAATTACAAAGAGTTTAGACCTCTCAAAAGCATAAACTTATCTAAACAGCAGCTCACATCATCTTACTTCCAATTTCAGCTTCGATCCTTTGGTAATAATGTCATCTAGGGTGTGGATCCGTCATGGAAACTTCATTTATTGATGTCGGTGATGATAAAGGATGAACAAATGAAGTCAACATTTCTCTACCACTGGCATCTGTCAAATATGCCGACCGTGTTGGCATTGGGAGGGTTGTGCTCTGGCTCCCGAGCATTAAAACCACCAAAGCCATGGTAGGCTTTCTCCTTACGTTCTGTTGAATGCATAACAATGCAATGTGGATACATCTTAACATCTCGCTTTTCAAACTGCCATTTAACATTGGATCTGTAAGGCAAAAAGGTGTTCCATTTTTCCAAATTTTCCATGCCTGCAGTGGGCTGTCGCGAAAGCAAGTAAATGGGTTTTGTAATTTCAAATGCACAAGGAAAAATGTATATTTTCACTAACTAAATTGTTTGACAAACTCTGCAATTTTATACTCACGCAACCCAGTAGGTGTTCCGAATTCCCTGAATTGCTGAAGTGTGAATTCTTCTTGCCGCTCATGATCTCTAATACCACTGCCCTGAAACTATATGCATTAGTCTTCCTAGATATCACTCTATGCTTTACATATTCAAGAGCCATTTAGCCACTGCAATGCATAACACAGATGGATCCAAGAATCATCAATCAGGAAATAGAAACTAATGTATGTTTTCATTGTGCACTTTCTTAGAAAGGTTGAAATAGACAATGGACGATTATAAAAGTTTATTTTAAACTCACAAAGTTCCTGCAATTTGTGAAGTATTTTCTCCACTCTTGTCCAAAATGAATAACCTTGATGTGCCAAAATCAGATATCTTAGGATGCATGTACTCATCGAGCATAACATTGCTAGGCTTTAGATCACGAATTATGATTTGAAGGTGTGACTCCTCGTCCAGATAAAAAGTCCTCAAGTGATTCCTCTTATTATTCTCAAACGCCTCTCACAACTTAACAATGTACATTTGGTTGAATATGCAAAATAGCAATCATTTAGGCTCTTGACCGTTCTGTGTATAACGGGTTTCTGGCACAAATCTCTCCATTTGATAGATTGCTAGCAAAAAACCATCAGGGAATTGGAAGTGACAAATTTGATCGTCCAAGTTCGTACTAGAAATGAATCCTTCAAGGCCTGCATTGCATTGGAACTCGAGTATAAGTCTTTCCCCTTCTTCCAAGCAATACCCAAGGAGCTTAATTAGATTTTTATGCTGAAGCTTGGCCATCAGAGTGACCTCATTCATGAACTGTTGTTGACTATGATTAGAACACCCTTGAAGCCTCTCGACAGCAATGTATTGTCCATCTCCATGTGATGATGTTATTCCCAGACAACCATTGAATAAATTTTCTAGCTACCTGATGCACTTTTTCGAATCGTGTTGAGTTTTGACTTTCAAATTAAGAGATAATGGTATTTTAGATCATGCATCTTTATTTTAGGAATTTTTGAAGGGACACTATAAAAGGAATGCGTTTAATAACACATCTCTAACCCTAACCTCTATGTTATTTCCTGTTTTATTTTTGGGATAAGTGCTACAGAAGTCCTAAAACTTGTCACGAAAATGCAATTGAGTTCTAAAACTTGCAAAAAGTGCAATTAAGTCCTAAAACTTGTCAAATTGTTTCAATCAAGTCCTAAAATTAACGCCAATAGCCTTTTCCGTTAAAAATGCTGACGTGGCATTTTAAATAATTTTTTTATTTTCCATGTGGATTTTTTATATTTTTTTATTCATTTAAAAAAATTAGATTTAAAAACTTAAAAGAAAAGTAAAATTTTATTTTTAAAAATTATTTAAAATAAAAAAAATAAAATCAGCGGCTCCTCCCTCGCCGCTGCCCCCATCGCCGGAGGGGCCAGCGACGGTCGCTGGCCCCAAGTGAGGGCTGACGAGGCATCACCTAGGGCGGGCGACGGTCATCGGCCCCCCATGAGGGCCAGCGTGTCCAAATTTAGGCACCATCGCCTAAGCTCGGGCAAGGGTCAAGGCCTTGCCCTGGCCGGGCAAGGGCCGACCACCCTTGCCCAAGGTCAAGCGATGGGTGGCGACTGCCAATTTTTTTTTTTTTTGAACTGTTTTATTTTTTAAATAAATTTTGACTTTTATTTTCGAAATTTTAAATATAATTTAAATAAAAATAATTAAAAAAAGCCACGTGGAAATTGAAAAATTAATTTTAAATGCCACATCAGCATTTTCCGTTAAAATAGTTGACAGCATTAACTTTAGGACTCGATTGAAACAATTTGACAAGTTTTAGGATTTAATTGCATTTTTTGCAAGTTTTAGGACTAAATTGCATTTTTGTGACAAATTTTAGGACTTCTGTAGCACTTATATCCCTTTGTTTTTTCCTATGTTCTAATTGGATATTTAGATCTTGTGGCTCACCAAGTGGTTTTAGAGCTTTTTGAATTGTACTCTCCTTGTGGTTTTTCCCGTTTTGAATTTTCCATGTAAATTTTGCATATCATGTGATTTTGATTTTTTTTCATCCTTTTTTACTTGTTCTCAGACTAGTGCATCTTTGAATGGAGGTTTTCCGCAACAAATTGGTATCAGAGCAAAGGAATTTTGGTCTTTTTGTTCGAGATGACATCTATCAAGTTCGAAGTGGCACTCTTCAATGGCCAAAACAATTTTGGGCTGTGGAGGATCAAGATGAAGGCATTATTGTGTCGGGAAGGTTCAGTTAGAGCCTTGGACAGAAATTATCTTGATGATATGATCATGACTGAGATCAAGGAGATGAAAGAAAAGGCACATAGCACCATCCAATTGTCGTTATTCGATAAGGTGCTCCATGAAGCAACGAATGAAAAAAACGGCTTCGGGATTGTGGAATAAGCTTGAGAGCCTCTACATGAAGAAATCTCTTACGACAAGATTATTTTTGAAGTAGCGTCTTTACATGTTAAAGATGCAAGAAGGTACTCCTACATGAAAACATCTAGATGAATTTAATAAAATCGTTATGGATATGAAAAATAAATATTTGAAGTTAGATGATAAAGATCAAGCCCGTGTTATAATCACTACCGAGCTTGTATGAGAATTTTGTGAATTCTATGCCATATGGAAGGGAATCCATAACTCTTGAGGATGTGAAAGCCTTGTTGCATTCTGCATAGATGCATACCAAATTGAATGCGAGTAGTAGTGGTGATAAAATTGATGGCTTAGTTGTCAGGGAAGGTCAAATCATCCTGATAGACGTAGTAATAGTAAAAGGCTTTCAAAATTTAGATCAAATAGAGATAAGAGTAAGGTGGAGTGTTACTATTGTCACAAATTTGAACAATATGAAGTTAAGTGTCCAGTGCTCAAAGCTAAAGGGAAGAAGTTGATGGAGAATTCCAATTCAACTAGTCTGATGAAAAAAATGAGTCCGTTAATATAGACAATGTTGTTATTGTTTTATTTTCAGATTGTCATGTCAATGATAAATGGATTTTGGATTCAATATGTTCATACTACATGTGTCTATAGAGAAATTGGTTATACACATATGAGAAAATCAATTATGGTTTAGTTTTGGCGGGTAACAATACAATTTGCAGGATTGTAGGAATTGGTATGGTATAGATTAATGTCATGATATTTTAGTAAGAACTTTGACAAATGTTAGGCACATCCTAGATTTGAAGAAAAACCTTATTTCATTGAGTAGTTTAGATTCTATTGGATGCATGTACACAGGCGGAGATGGAATTTTGAAAATTTCAAAAGGTTCCTAAATTGTAATGAGAGGTAACATAAAAATATTTACATTTTGTAGGGAAGTATCGTTGTGGGTTCTTTAAATATATCATCTTTAGATTCAGAAAAATCAATATTGTGGCATATGTAGTTGGGCCACATGAGTAAAAGAGGAATGGCTATCTTGAGTAAACACGGTTTACATTGAAGGGATCATACGGTCTCACTAATAAAACGATTTTTAATCATCTAAAATATACTCACTCTGTGCATTCATCTCAACTGTCACATTGCAAAAAGCAAATACAAGTGTGCAAACTCACCCAGTTTTTGAGCATCTCCAAACCATTTGCTCATCAAGTTTGATATCCTCACATTGATAAAAACAGCTCCAAACTCTATTGCTATAGCCTTGACAAGCATTGGTCTTTCCAATACCAGGTGGTCCATGGAGCAAAACACCTTTTTGGGACCAAGAAGTTTTCCATGTGAGAAGAGATCAGGTCTTCGAAGCCGAATAATAACCAGTTCAAAAAGAGCTTGTTTAATGGCTTCCAATCCTCCAATAGAGTCAAATTTCACATCAATATGGTCAGGACTTATGACGTCACATGCTATCACATCCTGAAATTGTAGAGGAGAAAAAATAGAAAATGAACAAATACAAAATTAACATTTGAAAGTCTGGAATTGTCATGAGAGAAGAACACTCAAAACAAGCTATTGACTGCAGCTTGCAAAGTAACCCGGGAGATGAATGATGACTGACCAAACAACAAGATAATCAAAAACACGCCCAGCCCCACTCTATACACATAACATATTATCATTTAACCAAACTAGTCAAAACCAATCTAAATAATTTTGATAGGAATCTGATCGGCATTCAGCATAATCTTATTACATGTTCAAAACCCCTCCTTCAACACTCTTCAACAACTTTATAAGGCACTTCCAATAGCTTCGACAACAAGTTCAGGCATTCAAGCAAGGTCTCCACATCCAAAATGTCGCAAGACCATCAATAGTGACAACACTTTATAAAGATGAGACGATAATGGAGGGTATCATCATACAGAGAGGACCTTAGCACAAAAAATGAGAACTACAACCGGGAGGACGGCACTAATCCCAAAAAGGCGTTTTGCTCCATGGACCACCTGGTATTGGAAAGACCAATGCTTGCCAAGGCGATAGCAATAGAGTCTGGAGCTGTTTTTATCAATGTGAGGATATCAAACTTGATGAGCAAATGGTTTGGAGATGCTCAAAAACTGGGCGAGTTTGCAGCCTGTATTTGCTTTTTATACTGTGACAGCTGAGATGAATGCACAGAGTGAGTATATTTTAGATGATTAAAAATCGTTTTATTGGAATTAAATGGAGTTTTGGGTTAGAGGAGTCACACATGGTAAAGCAGTGAACTTGGTCATAGAAGTCAGGTGAGGCATAATTTAAGTAAATACTATTCATTCATTGTGGCTAGTCAGTGGCCACTTGTTTGAATGTGTTGGCCCTAATAGAAAGAAAAAAATTCTACCACAGACTGAACTTCATTAGACGCTAAGGCCTCGGCAGTGGTATTGGTTTTTTAGTGGCTTTTAATACATTGGGGGGGTTTGGTTTAATTAATTCTCCAATTCTTTTTGAATATAACATTATCTTTTCTCGATGGCACGCGGCATGCTTGGTTTTTTATGGGGGCATCGGTTGTAACTTTCCTCTCGCTCGCTCCTTTTTATCCCCCCCTCGTTAAAGCTGCCGAACATGCCAATTGCCTGTGAGCCGCAACTCTCGTTCTCTTAATTAACACGCCTAGCGAAGATGAAGAGGGTTATATCTGAGCGAGTTTTTACTGGACCATTCCTATCCGATCTAAAGTTAATCGCTGAAAGAGGTCAAAGCTGCCAGTGATCGGGGAGGATGAGATGTGAATGGATAGATATGTCGGAACTTTGAAAATCCCGGCGAATCGAACCATTTGATACCATTGGGCCCAAAAGAGGGAAATTCCAAGGGCCTATCATTCGATTTGGATGATAGAACTACTTGCTACCATGACTGCTCTGATCTAAGAAGCTACTCGAATGCCACCAGCAGCGTACCTTATTTTACAAGGCCAACGCCGAACGCATGAAATACTATGATCGTCTTATGCTTTGCATTTATCTTGTTGATATAATTATTCGACCAGGAAAAATATCACATTTCGATAGCATAAGTTTGCCCTAATTTGGTGGGATCATTTCCTCCATGTTTGGTCGCTGCCCTTTTAATGCTTGGCTTCATCTGGCGATTGTATCCTCCGCTTTCAGTGAGCAATCCAGTTCATTAGTCGACGGCACAGAGACCACCCAACGAGAATCGAAAAGGACTTCAAGAAGGAAACATCGCTGGTCCCACCATGCAAACCGGCATGAAATGGTCCAAATTTGTCCAGTATCCGACACACATAAATGCATAGGATTACAAGAAAATTGAGTTTATTGCCCTCCCATTGTAGCCTGTCATGTATGACATGGAGTGTCAATTTACTTCCCCCCATGTATTCATCAAGAACTAGTCCCCTACCGGTCAGCTTCAAACTAATTAAACTATAGAGAACAAGAGAAAAAAATGGGTGACGATGCTGAATGAGACTAATGTTTTCCAGAAGAAATTATGATTTCTTGCATCCGATGCTGAGTCGTAAAGCAGACGAAAAGATATTAGAGGACAGATTCTACAGATAAGAGGAGGCTAAGATGGATAGGACCCCTTCAAGAATCCTGCGAGCCCGGTCGGAGGTTCATGATCTGGGAGAGGACCAGCCTCACTAGCTCGTTCATGGCACCTTGAACCGGATAATTGATGGACTCGCTATTTCTTGGCTAACTAGGTGACTGTGATATCCTGAAATTCGACCATTCTTGAGATATATAATATGGTTATTTCATCAATGCACTGATAATAGAATTTACTTTAAACTGATCATTCATGAGTTAATTAATCTCTTGGGAGATGCCACAAAGGATTAAAACACGAATGACTAGAGAATTCAATTAGAGATAGATTGCTCGATCATAAGGATCCACAAGAGACAATACTACATTGCCAACCAAGTATGGCTTGCTAGCTTTTATTGAGTTATTTAACAACGTTTATTTGGTTTTGTTTCGATTTATCAACTTTTTAATAATTTAATTTATATTTTTAAAATGCTATAAATTTATCAAACTCTCATGGGAATCTACAACTATTTGTTTGTGTAACCTACTGAATATCATCCCATTAGGTTAGCAGCTTTACAAACTCTCATTTGAGTTACTTACCATCATGTATTTCTGTTTTTTTTTTTTTTTTTAAAGTCTATAATCTTTTCTATCAAGTTAGTAACTTTTGGTTGCCTTATTAACCAACTTGTTAAATTCACCTACTTTTTTTAGACATTACCAAATTAATTAGAGTGGTAACAAATTTTTCTTTGACACCACCTTTTATTTGAATAAGTTATCGACTAATTTATTGAGTTACCACTTTTTTTTTTGTCTTGCGTACTAATCCTTTTCTCTATGATTAAATTACAATTAATTTTTCATTATTAACTCCTAGTTAATTGCCAACATTTATTTTTTTTTCCAACTTATCTTATCTTTGACAAAAAAATTCTCTTAACTTTTGCCATTACCTATTTACCTTTCTTACTCTTGCTTTAAACTCATTAGCTATTATGCGAAATTACCAATCTTTATTTTCTAACCATTTTTCCAAGTAAGTAACCCACTAGTGGTAAATTTATTAATTTTTTTTTAACTCAAATGAGAGTTGGTAACCCAAAACTAATCAATAAATTAATTAGAGCAAAGTTGATAAATCACTTAAATTGGAATTATTAATATCATATAATAGCTGGTAAGTCTTTGAAGTTAAGAAAAGGTGGTAAAAGTTAAGAAAAGTTGGTAATTAAAAGAAAAATAAACTTCATAAGTAACTCAAGTAAGAGTTTGTAACTCATAATAAGTTGATAACTTAATAAAAAAAAAAATGGTAAGTCACTCAAATGAAAATTGATAACATTTATAAAGAAATTTTAAATCTAATATGTTGCTGAGAAAATAAAATAAGAGTCTGCAAACAGGAAAAGTCAACAAATAAAAAGAACAAATAAATATCAATAAATAACTCAAATAAGAATTAGTAATCAACTACTAACGGTAACGTAATGAGAGAAAAGTTGGTGAGTCAAGTTCATTTAGGTTGGTGAGAGAGTTAGTAAATGCGTGGGATTGCTAACCAATGTAAACAATATTTGGTAACTCAATAACATAAAATTAGCGAATTGAAATGACAATTAAATGTTAGCAATTTAAAATAAAGTTCGTAATTCAAAACTAGATCAATTATTCAATTTGAGAAGTTGATGAATCACTCTATTAGAATAGTAATTCGTATTAAAGTTAACAAATTTGAAGAGTTAATGAGTTAAACGAATAAAAATCCAAGCTCTTCTCGTCATCTTAGATTTTGCTTGAGGGATATTGGAGAAATATAAAAAATAAATATTATTATTCCATGACAGTTATGTTTGTTCTATTGTGAAGTTTTTACGACAGATGGGTATGCACCCACCGCAATCCCCTCGAAGCGAACGACCACCACTTCGGTATTCTTTTGATGCAATAAAGTCTTCTCAGATTTCGCTTCGGTGTTCTTGGCCTCCTGCCTTTTCATTTGTCCCTGTTCGGTCACGGGCACACTCCGAGAAATATTTGCCATTAAATGCTTCCACAAAAGCATTCCTGGTAATAGCTACACCATTAGGGAATATCCTCCCCTGAGTTGCCTTACACCAATGGCTGGTGTTGCCTTGTAGTTGATACATTGCCAATGTAACTCTGTCTTCATCAGAGCACTTCAGTAGTGCAAATATCATTTCTAGTTCATTGATCCATGATACTGCTTCCTTAGGATCTCTGGTTTCAACAAATTTTAATGGCCTGAGTTTTAGGAACTGTTCAACTAGTCCTTACATCAGTCGATCACCATTCCCATTACCATTAGCCTATTGTTGCGCTTGTTTTTCCATTAAACCTCATATGGTCACAAGGGCTTGTAGTATTACATCGAGTTAGGGATCTTGATTCAACTTTCCTTTAGAAGTTGATTGGTCCCAAGCACTTATGGTGTTCTACTAGATTTCTAAAGAATACCTAT
Source organism: Eucalyptus caleyi (assembly GCA_014182885.2). Classification (NCBI taxonomy): domain Eukaryota; kingdom Viridiplantae; phylum Streptophyta; class Magnoliopsida; order Myrtales; family Myrtaceae; genus Eucalyptus; species Eucalyptus caleyi. The sequence continues at coordinate 54,852,248 of CM024470.2, forward strand.
GCAAAAGAATAGGCGCAGCTATAGCAATACCAAAGTGAGAGGGGTTAAGGTTAGCAAAAACAAATCACCCAAGCGAACGCATGCATGGTATTTTTTTTCCTTAACTAGCCCAACTTTCAGCACACCTTATCATTCTAGGTAATTAACCTCGCTCTGATACAAAAAACTTACTGTCACACCCCCGCCCCACCTCTAGCACGAGAGCATGACTTGGTAGGTTAGCATCGATGCCCTAGGCAACATTGAACATCCCAAAAGTCTTTTATCTTTAGTTAAGCACATGCAGAAGCGATCATAAACAATCCTCGTACTAACAAACATGGAAGCCGGGTAAGACATATGAAAAAAAAAAGCTAATAAAAACAACATATATTCATACACATTCGCATATCAAAAGCTGTTTTGATTACATGTTCATCCTAGTCCTGGGCTACTTATTTTCATTTCCATATATAGTCAATCAAAGGGCTAGGGTAGCCTAACTCCTCTACCGAGCTTCTCCCAAAAGCAGCCCCATGCTAGATTCATTTCCCTTTTTGGACCCAGGTTCACCCATTACATGCCTGAAATTGTGAGAACAACAAAAGCGAGTTAATGACTCAATAAGTAGAAATCCATAATTCTCCTATAGGAGGACATCTTGCCATCGATTGTCGGATACAAGGTTACCACCCACTTGTCGATGGTAAATCAATAGCAAGGTTTGTGCCTTGCCTTGCTTATGCATATGAAATGCTCTCAATCGTCTATGTGCTTTCAAGAATCAAAGACAATGATTTAGTGCATATAAACAAGCTTTCCAAAGATCCATGACTTATGATCATTTCAGTCACAAAAAGGAACACGTGCATCTCGTGAAACTCATTTAAGCACTAAGTGACCCAATTCAAACATATGCTCAAATTGATGCAAGAACTTAACAATACATATCAAAACAAACCTAGCTTTTGCAAGCATCACACATGTATTAATCATGGACCACACGTGGACTTTCATTTTTCTTTTTCAATATCATATTAGTCGAAAGTAATCGACTCTTTCAGTAACAATTGGGCATCAGTCCCCCCCTTGGCAACTGGTATCGTCCCGATCTCATTATCAAGATGGCATCTAGGGCGACCCCCAGACATTGGCCTTACCCGGGTTGGCATCGTCCACGATCTCAATATTAGGACGGCATTCGGGACTTTACCCCAGGCAACGACCTGGCATCCCCTAGCGTCGGCATATAAGTCCATTGTGTGTCCATGATTTCAAGCATCAACTGATTTATATTATGTTTAAACTTTTAGCCAAATGAAAGGCCCAAAGGCGTGCCATGTCAGGTGAACTAATGAATGACTCTTGTGTTTTATTAAATCAAACTCATGCCAGATGTGATTTGGGCTCATGACCTTGACTTTGAACCATTTGCTCAGGCTTTAGCATTGTCCATAGTCACTGAGACCTCTCCTTGACATTCGGGTGGCTCGATACCCATGCAGGATTATGAACTTACTTAATGCAACAAAAAGCAATAGAAACATAACAAGCATAATAATACAAAGCCAATACAAGCAAACGATGACATGACCCTAAATTTGATAAGCATAGCACATCACCCTATCAAAGAGTTAGTAAAATCTACTTACTACTTTTTGGACCTAGCTCCAAGATGCTTCTTTGTTGGTCAATTGGCGTCTAGGGCAGCTTGAAAGAGAAGGGTGTGAAAGAGAAGGGAGGAAGGGAGAGGATAGAAGAGAATTGTTCATCCTCCAAATGTGAGGATGCATTCTCCTATTTATAGGCTTATTCCTCTTAGATTTTTATACAAACTCATGATTATGCCTAAATGATGAGTTGACCTATCTATCTTCTCGAGTTGGTGCCTAGGCCTTTTGGTGTTGACTTGTGATTAGTCCACCTATTTGCTTGCTCTCCAAGGCTCAATCTAGGCTCATTATTGCCTATGGTGCCTAAGGGACACATAAGCCCCTTTTATGCCTAATGTTTTCTTCTAATTGATTGGTCCTTACCTTGTTCACCAAGGCTACAATCTAGGGCTATCATATCCTAATAATTACCTAAGATTTGGTCATCAAGAACTTGGACTTTGGACAACTTGTTTTCCAAGTTAACCACATGAGCATGTGATTCATAAAGCTCATTAATTAACTACCTTCCAAAAGCAATTACTACATTTTTATATTCAAGCCAAGAAGACTCTAGATTGGCTTCCTTCTCAAGTTATGCGTGCAGCCCCCTTCCCCTCTAAGTTGGGTTTGTTTTTTTCCTATTCTAAGGCGGAAATAGTTTTCAGCAACTTTCGAAATCAGTACCATCACCTTATCAAACGGGTTTGAAAAATAATAAAATTTTACCATGTTGTAAAGAAGACCTTATAAAAATATTTTCATGAAGAAATCCAAGCCAAATTCATTCTGTGGAAAGAGTAGCAAATCATTGAACACAATCCAAAAATTCATCCATCGAACAGATTCAACGGTCAGAGATAGACACTCATTTTGAAATCCAAATCTTTACAAAACTCTTTGATATGGATGTTAAAACTTTTGTGAAGGAAGTATGTACAAATTCAAAAGGGAAGATTTAATAAAAATTCAAGGAAGGAACTTGGTTACCATTTTCACTATACTAGGCAGGTTCTATACGGTAATTGATTGGGTCTTCGTCCTAACCATTTCACCTCAGAAAAATATGAAATTTAAGCATGTTATAGATCAAGATATTTTGAACAAATTTTATGAAGGAAGCTTCTCCAAATTCTTAACATAGAAATCTCTGTAAAATTGGCAAACAACAAAGGTCCAGAAATTTCAAAAATTAAATGTGGTAAATTCTAGTTGAAAAGAGGAGTGTTCCCACTTGGCCTTGAATTAAGGGTCATCCATGGTTGTACAATCTTGTCTCGGTTATTTATTAGCTAATGTCCAAAAGAAATAATGTAGACTTGTCTTGGTCCAACGTTGGACTTGTCTTGATGTAAAGTCCCAACGTGCCAAGTGTCCGTACTCCTTAATTCACTACATGACAAGGGCATTAAATGCAACTTGGAAATTATCTAAGTTCTGAAGGCTTTGTCATCCTGGACTAATTAAATTTGACAACAATCGACTATCTTATTTGGCTTGGGGTTCATGCCTAAGACATGGTCGGAGGAAGTAGACACAACCGGGCTTAACTGGTGAAACCAAGTTCGGACTTCTCTTTTACCATGTAAAGGGCTCGAAGTTGATGATGTTACATCTTTCTGCTGTGGATGCAAGCTCAAGATATGGCAGCCATGGCTGCAAGTTTGTGGTCAGGTAGCCATCGGATGTGCTTGAGCCGAAGATCCACTGCCATAGGAGCCACAAGACTTCAGATTGAATGTCCTTGGCCACGAGTTTCTGGATCTAGTGGCTATGGACTAGAGTTGGAAGCATAAGTGACCATGGTCACGAGATTGAAGCTCGAAACTAAAGCAAATACCACTGCAAGGGAGAGAGAGAGAGAGAGAGAGAGAGAGAGAGAGAGAGAGAGAACAGAAAAAGCCATGGATGTGATAATATGGCACAATCGAGAGAAAAGAGGAAAGAGAATCCATGGCCGTGAGCTTAAAGCCCGAGCGTCCTCAAGGTTGCAAGCTCTAGGCTTGAGCTTGAGCTCTATGGCCAAGGCGGCCGAAAGCTTCCAGGTCTACCATGGTGGCCACGAGAAGAAAGAAGACAAACATGTGCGCGTGGGTATATATATGTAGAGAGAGATCATGTCAGCAATGTTAATCTGCGTCAATAATTCTTTGAAGTTGTTAAGAATACGTTAGTAAAATCCATCAATGAAACAAAGGAAGCACAAATGATGTACCTTCTAGTGCAGGAACAATTTGGGGAAAAAAAGATTTTTAATCTCAGGTTAAAGAAGAGGGGCCTATGTTGCTATTATTCCATTAAATAGTATCAATCACCATTTCATTTTGCACCATTTACTCTTTTAATATGTAATGTGCGCCTTGAGATTGACTTTTATTACATGTCTTTAAATGACACTTGCCATACTTAATTTGATGGCTTTACTTGGTGACTTTTTGTTTTTCATTCTCTTTTCTTGCCAGATTTAAAATTTGATAATTATTTGATTTCAAATGTCTGAACGTTTACAGAATTCAGACGTCTTGACATGTAGAATTACATAAAAGTTTTATTTTGAAGTGTACGATGTGTTCAAAAAAATTGGTTCATAACCAAAACGAACTTCAAAAAGATGGATCGCCCATCATTCCACTATATTTCCCTCTTCCGATAAGCATGTCTTTTATGGCCTCGGAAGTACTCGACTCTGTATCGCTGATTTTGTTGTAACTGGCCGGAATGTTGGGGATCTCTGATTAGTAATGAGAGTTTGCTCATTGAAATTTCTCCGTTAAGTACGTGCAAATTATTCTATGTTTGGAGCATTCTCTTTATCCAAGAGCTTACTAGATTACGGAAATATTATAATATTTCGTATCTTTCAGGTAGTCGATCCTTTTGCTTTATTTCCAAACCATTGTTTTAGTTTGTGGTTTTTCACCGGTATGGTGATTGACATCAAAAGCCAAACGACAAATTAAGTTTTTGCCATTATGTAATCCAAGGGATATGCCCTCGTCTTCCCCTGGGTCAAGAGGCGACAAACCATCATCGCTTGTGCCCTTCTCTCTCTTTTCCGCCCTCACCCATTTCATTTTTTACATTTTCTTGTTCCTTCTCTCATTATTACAAGTTAATTTGTTGTATGGTGAATTTGTTATGATCTTTCACTAAAACTGTCCCTTTTACATGTACATCCAGTGTTGAGAAATTGATGGAAAAGGTATTCAAAAGTTCTAAATCAATTATAATTGTGTAGATTCAATACTTCTTTTCAATTATATCAATTTAGTTTCAAATATTTTCATTTTTTGTCAATCGAGTCAATCTGGTCAATTTTAACCGGACATCATTCATGTGAATGCCAGTCATCCCATGTGATACGATTAATGCTAAATTAGACAATTTAATAATATTTTATTTTTTATACATTTTTTCTTTTCTTTTTATTATTTCTTTCTTTTTGATCGGCAAGGGCTAGCAAAGCCCTCGCTGGGCACTGGCGAAGGTGGCGGCCTTACTGACAGTTAGGGAGGTCTTCATAGCCCTACTGGCTGAGGGCAAGACGAACCTTGCCTAGATCTGACGAGGGCTTTGCTGGCCCTCATCAGCCAAAATGAAAGCCAAAATAACAATAAAAATTACAATGTTAAATTTTTCTAAAAAACATATAAAAATTGTCCACACACTTAGGGCCTTGGGTGAGGCAGACCTTGCCCAAATTAGACTAGGCGCTCGCTTGTTATTGGCGATGGTTAGTTGGTGACCCTAAATTATAAAACTTCAAAATATTATTTAAAAAGTCCAAGGCGACAAACAATGTCATGTTAGTGCTCGGCTGGCTAAATTGGGTGGACAAACTGAACTGGCATAAATGCAAAAAATTTATTTCTGAATTGGCGAAAAAAAATTTAAGACCAAATTGACAATTTAGAACTTTTTTGGTAATTGTGCCGATAAAATTCAAAGTCGGTCACAATTCAAGGGTTTTTTTAGCGAAACTAACTCAGAGCTAGTAGGTATTCCGATTTTAAGAATTTAAGTTAAGAATGCTAGCACTCTAGAATTTTTACAAAAAACAATCAATATACCAAATGATATTGCATTTCCACGAGCTTAAACGCAACGTACCTTTAGCAATATTTCCACCATGACCCCGCAGGGCAGCTGAAGGTTGCGGAGAAGACGATTACGGACTGGGGCTTGACTCCCAAAATTTCCACAAATCCCATCGGAAAATACAGCTCGGTTTATAAACAACGCCGCCTTTACTTCCGTGGCAACACATATAAAAATCATCAATGGTTTGGAACAAGCAACCCCCACAATCGGACGGCGACAAGTCGGGAGTACACTGAAACAATGCGTAGATCGTATTGTTGTCCGGCAAGTTGACCTGCCCCTTCGCGAATTTGAGCTTCGTAGAGCCCTCTCCGGCTTCACTCGCTAGCCTTCGCGTGAAGTTCCTCCATATCGCATCGAACTGGTCTTGGTTCATGGTGATGTTGGCGCCGTTTTTGACCCGAAGGGTAGGTTGCGTTTGCAGTACGCCGAAGATCGGAGTGTCCGCGTATCGGATAAAGCATGGCGGGTCTCCGGTTCCCCAGGAGAAAGCCGCCTTCTGGTTAGGGCATTTCACGACCAAATCTGCGACCGCGGACCGCACACAGATTGAACAGGTATCTGCCGACGTATCGCCTCGGCAGTAAGTGCTGGCGTAGACAGTGTTTGGATCCTCGCCCTCGCTCGTGGCATAGGACCCATCATGTGCAACCACGTTGGAGGAGAGAGAGCTCAGAACGGCCTCACGGTTCGTTGCATAGGTGCTATTCGACGTGAAGTTTCCGGTGGTGTCGAAGCAGAATTGTGCTCGGGATGAGTAGGTTTGGATCAGAACAGCCAGCGAAATAAGGAAATAGAGAGTGGATGATGAGCAAGTCATGGTATGGTTTGGTGTTGGTGTTGGTGTTGGTGTTGTAGGTGCTTCGAATGGCTTTGCTTGATGCAGAGTCGTAGAATTTTAGGCTATATATCGCAGAGGTTGTGGTTCGTCTTTACGAGGTGGAATTCACTTGCAGCAGATATGGCGAAGTGAAAAGTACATGGATGAGAGAGAAGTTTTATATGTGGACAAGTCAGAACTCTCAATTTGTGGGGATTAGGATCGATTCCTAATCCGATCCGATTTCAAAATGAAACCGGAATAGAACAAGGAGGATCGGTTCCAAAATTGGATTTCCATATCACGTAAAAGGAGTGGTGCAGAGTTGAGTTGGGATAAGACAATTCTGTCCTGTTGATGTGAGTGCGTTGCTGTAACATAAAAATCAAAACTCGTCCTAAAATATCGGGGAGACTTCTAGGTAGTGGAGTTGGACCAGGTACCTTGCTTGCCAAATCAATTATTAGAAGATGGAATTCCATTTATTATCTTCGGTTGAAAAAATGTCAATTAATGTTAATTTTCTAATTAATTGGGTATATTTTTGTTTAATAATTAAGGAGTGGGCACATATGTGAATCAGGCCCATGACACGGATTCAATAATTCTGTAAGATAATTAAAGTACGAAAATTCTTGGTTTGATCATGCTAGAGCCAGTTTCTTAGAGAGAGAGAGAGAGAGAGAGAGAGAGAGAGAGAGAGAGAGAGAGTGTAAGAAAACCATTGTCCTAAGTAATTGATGGATTCTTAAAAGATTTTATTTTATTAACTCTGATTCTTACCAGCTCAAGTATAAACTCAGAGCCATAGAGCTTTCCTCTCGCCCACATACTTAGTTAGATGATGGCGTACGTTATATAAATTCTTCTTTACAATGATGATTTGGAGTTAAATATGATCCATACAAAAATATATTTTCACGGCCGGTTGCTACTCTGAGGAAAGATTGATGTCAAAGTGTTTTTGAATTTTTGAAGATGAACATCAAAAATTTAACTTTGACCTTAGACATTATATAGTATTCGTAAATAAGGATGAAGTCCTTTCATGTAAAATGAAAAAAAAAAAAAAAAACAGTATTTTCATCTAACCCTAGTAAGACTTCTTCAGCCAATGTCTAATTGGTAGGTTATAAATTATGAAAGTTACTCATAAATATTTATTCAAAATTAAATTTATGTGATACATTTATAAACTCATTAATTTGAGATATGGTTGAAAGTCAGTGGGAGTTTCTTCTGACGTGGCCAAAAGAAAAATATTACATCAAATTCCACACATGAATTTCTTCTCAAATAGTAAGCCACAGTGATTTCACAAAGCAAAATCGAGGTGAAGTCACATACTCGAATAATTGTATGTTCACAATCAAAGTCAAACTCGTGAAAATGGGTCCCACAAATTGATGTCTATCTACCATTTTGACTAGTGCGAACAGTCAGTTCTCAATTACCAGCTGTCTATCATTTTCTTGAACTCAGCCTAGTACATTAGGAGAAAGACTTCACGGGAATCAAGGCCGGGGGACCCGAATTAAGGGTGGTCCGGACCCCATTTTACTGTTGGGGTTGACTCCGATAACATGACAATTACCTTCTTTGTAGGGGTCAAGAAAAAATTAAAGTAATAATTGGGCTGTGGAAGAGGAACCCATCGAGCCCATTGATTTCTTTCAGCCCCAAAATTAGGAAAACGTAAAGAATTGGTGGGCGACTTCAGTCAAATCCCGTAGGGCCCCCAACCCATTCCTAATTCACATCTTTTTTGTACCTTCTTCCTCACGGCCTATTGAAAAAGACATTGCCTATTTTTTCTTTTGTCTCGGGCGAAATACATAATGAAATTGCATTTCCCACCATCTAAAATAATGTGCAGTAATAGTTTTAATGTTACTGTTGCCTACAGTGACAATGTCACGTCCATGTGCATCACTACGACATTATGTAATATGTTTTCGTGTATTTAAGCAATTTATATGAAAATTTGTCAGATGATTGATACAAGTAGTCTTTGCAGATGCCAATGGAAATACTTGCCAGGTCACTTGAGTTAAAAGGATGTGAATAAGTTTGTTCAGCTAAAAAAAGATGTAAAGAGAAATTACTACACGATGTTACTACTGTGAGTGTGCCGTAGAATTAATACACATGTAACACACTAATTTTTGGATGTGAGGCTTTTCAGGATAACTCACACTTGCATTTCAATTATTATTGTATTGGTCACTCAAGAACTATTTAATACATGCATGCAAGTTTTAATACACCGCTCTCTCGAACTTATAATTACTTCATTGTAGAGCAATTCACAATTATCATGATCCTTTTTCTAAGAGCATTGCAATTTGTAGATCACGGTTGTGAATTAGAACGCCGGTGTAATTCATGGGCATGAATTTCTCTTATGAGGGTTAAGTTACCTATGTATGTGTGAGCACCAATTTATTTAACATCCATAATGAAGTGTAGGGAAAGAATTCATTCGGGTCATTTATTACCGAAAGCAATAGCAAATCATCTTCAAGTATGTAGTAATTTGCAGGGTATGTGGTGACAACACTGGTCCAAACTAGACTTTCTATGGACTTTTGGTAACTGTGCCACTAATTTACACCCCAGCTTTGTAATCTTGCCCAATCAAATGACCACAAAAATTTTCATATTATCTAAACTTGAACAATGATTTTCTTCCTCTTTACCAAAAAAAAAAAAAAAAAAAAAAAAAAAACGACTTTCTTCCTCTTTTGAATCATGATGCTTTGTTTGGCAGATTGATGGTTAGTTGGTAGCCTATTTCTCTTGAATGAAAGAACAATATCTTCCTCTTCTTAATCCTCATTATTTAAATTTGAACGAAAACTTTCTTTCTTCATCTCAATCATAATACTCTATTTTGTACTCAGAAGCATCCATAAGCCGAGGATCAATTTCTAACTTTCTTTGGGAGCTACCCTCTGATAGGAAGATTCCACTTGATCTTGTATTAAGCCCAGTGTTGAGCCTGTATCTCATTGAATATTCCTTTATCATTCTCCTTGCTTCAATAAGTTCAAGATCATCATTATTACTCACATATTCCACATCCACTAAATTAGCTGCAAGATGATCCGAATCTTCATTACCAACGTCAATCCGACTCCCATCATCATCGTATTCCCAGCCACATTTACAACCACATTACTAGCCACATACGCAACCCTTTCCACATTGACATTATATAGACCTTCCATTTCGTTTGAGCTCCCCTCCCCCCCCCCCCTTAAACAAAAATCTCAACATTTGTCTATCATCATCACCATAAAATGTCGGTTAGGTCAATGATTTCACAATGTAGATGATGATATATGAGATCAATCACTGCAAAATTATCTCTTAACAACCTAAGATCATCTTTCAGAGTACTATTTCCAGAAACCCTCTGACAGAGTTTGTCTATTTTACGCCAAACCTCAGTCACAATAGGTTTAGTAACATGAAAGAGTGAACCCTAATCTAGGTCTATTTCGATAACATCGTCTCTTTCACTACCGCGTTCGAAGGATGGTCCCGCTCGAAAGCTACCACCAAAGAAAACTTTAACAGAGACATTGTGGTACTGGTCGGCCATTGGACCTGCAAGGGACCAAAAGTATGTCACTAGCACCTTTTTATAATTCGCATAAAGAAAGCATGTGGTCCCAACAAATTGAAGATTCTGGCCAAACAAAAAACACGAATTTTCGAAAGACCCCAAATGGAGTGCCTTTGGATTCCAAAGCCGAATGCAGCATTGACAATGAAGTGAATGCTTGATGCGCATTATGTGAAGGAACCTTCGTTCCCACCAATGCCCTCAATTTTTTTCCTCTAAATGTCGATTCTCTGCAAGTAGGGTTCGTGCGAAGAGACCCAGGCATCCTATTTGGAAATGTAATTATAAGACGATGCCATTTTGAAATGTTATAGGGGATGAAACGATATTGTTTTAATCTATCATGGATGACATAGTTAAATAAAAAGCCACGTAAAAGAGAAAAAATTAATAAATGAAGCCATGTTATGTCATCCTAGTTTTGTCCATCAATTTGGATGGGGCTAAGGGAGGAACTTAATTGCACTGGTATTACAAGTTTTAGAACCGTATTATACTATTCGAAAATTCTGGTACATAATTACACTTTTGCGATAAGTTTTATGATTTTTGGTGCATTTTTCCTGGATATTTACTGCACTATTACATTCTCTTACTCAAGGGCACATATATCATTTATGTACATATATTTGATTTCCTCTCAATTTATTCCTCTTTTCAAACAAAGTAATTCTTAATTCTTTCACATATTTCTCTAAGGAAAAGTACACTAGAAGTTCCTTAACTTGCGTATGGCGCTCACTTAAGTGCCACAACTTTTCGCAAGTTCACTTAAGTGCCAAAATCGGAGAAAAACAATCACTTAATTGCCTTCAACGAATAATTCTAACTAGAGAAATTATATGTCTTTCATAATTAAAATTTTTATCTAATGTGGCATTTTTTGGCACTTAAGTGATTAGTTTTTCATTAGAACTGGCATTGGATTGATCACTTTTTAACAACAATTGGCACTAAAGTGATCATTTTTTTTTAAAAAATGAATGGCATTGAAGTAATCATTTCTTAACTTGTTATACGACATCATTTAGGGTTTTTTAGGCACAAAAGTAATCACATTTTCATTAAGACTGGTACTGAAGTGATCACTTTTTAAATTTATTACATGACGTTATTTAGAGATTATATGCTAACTGGACACGCCGACAAGTTACATAATATTAAGAAATTAATAAAATATTACAACGTCAGATTTCCAGTAATTCATATTGGAGTTGTCACTTAAGTAATCGTTTTTTTTTTTTTTTTTTAAAGTGATACTTAAGTGAGCCGACAAAAAGTTATGGCACTAAAGTGAGCATCGTACACAAGTTAATGCACTTCTCATGTATTTCTTCCTATTTCTGTTTCCCTCTTGCAAGCAATTAGCAGAAATACATTCCTTCAACATTTCTATTCTTGCTCCATATTTCCTTACCTATTGAATTTTATTTTTTATTTTTCAGACCCCAAACACCGACAGTCTGCAAGACTTTGTTCATGTGGGAGGCTTCCTCCCATGTCCCAATTGTCAAGTCTTCTACGCAAATTTAAAGTAGCTGCCGCGGCACGTCGGTTGTCTTTTGGGGTGACCCATCTGGGAATTGAGTGCATATGGAAGAAAAACGCTTCCGCTTTTAATTCTTTCTTTCCGCTTCTCTATTCGCGGACTCGACTAACAACATTCCCTTTTCCCATTGACTTTACGTCCAGATGGCGTACTGCTATGATGATTGTACGTGCAGCGAAGTTGCTCATTGAGGGTTTCATTTTGTGGTTAATGTTCCCAGCAATAGCATTTGCCCTAAAATTAATATGTCGCCTGATGCGACCCACTTATTTCATCTTGCACTACAAAGGGAAGAGTATTCTAAGAAAGAATAATCTCACTTTGGTATGAATAATTCGAAAGGAAAGAAGGGATCTCAATAATGATGAGAAAAGAACAGAGACGATATACAGAAATTGAGTTAATATGGTGTTTGGATGTTAGTGAGGGAAAAGAAAGGAAAAGAACACATTATGACACAAATATATTTGTTATGTATCTAGAAATAGATGTAGAACCAGATATAAGTGAGAAAAAGAATAAGTTTGTTTGTTAATATACAAATTCTTTCGTATTTGGAGAGATTCGAAGAATTTTAAAATGTTCATAAAATTGGCTTTATCAATCCATTCTAATCATGAGAGAGTTTGAGCTATTTTTGCCCTCTCCTCTCTCTTTTGTTGATTTTTTTTTTTTTTGCATTTTATTATTTTTTTCTTACCTTTTATTCTCTTCCAATTTATATTTGTCAACTCCCTTCTCATGTTCTAGTTCTTGATTTAAGAGTTGGAACTCTCTCATTTAACTCTAGATTTGAATTACTGGAAATCTGATTTCCAATAATTCAATTGGAGATCGACCGCTTGACCAAAAGAATTGACAAGGGTCAATTCTACATTGTCATAAGCCAATTAGAGAATAGATATAAATTGATTTGACAAAAGTGCGAAGTCGGTTTGTGGGTGATTCTACACGATTACGATACTTGCATCGAACGACGGTAAATCGATTTTCTATTGATCTTATGCTCATGGTACATAATAGAACTCTCGTGATTATATGATAATTGAGGGTCATCCATAATTCGAAGAGGCATAAACGTGGATTGAAAATTATCGACCAAAGCTCAACCACGTGAAAACCCTTACAAGCCGCTTGACAATTTATATCATATTAAAGTCGTATTTGATTGATTTTAACCACAAAATTAAATTCGATTTCGGATATCAAACTTTCAAAATTTTGAGACTAGCTTATTGGACGCTGCCTTATTGTCCATCGAATTGTTGGCGAGTTCAAAATTTTAGGAAAAGGAATTATCGGGTGAGAATTGGAAGCCAGAGATGGAATTGGACTGGACTTAGTGGCATAGTTGTGAATTTTGGCCAAAATCTTGGCTTTAAAGAAAAAGGAAAATAAAAAGAAAATTGAGGGGACAAAATGCTAGACTAAGAGGGTTTTAGGGAGAGTGGGTTTGAGGAAATGATGAATTTTTGGGGAAAAATTTAAGAAAAATCTCTCTCTCTCTCTTCTTCTTCTTGAAAAATCGTCAGTTAACACAATCTTTGATTAGGTAGTTAGTTCCGTTTAGGCGTGGGTTCAGTTTAGGTTAATAGTGGTGTATGGTTTAGCCTTAACTATGTTTATCGGTTTAGATTAAAGTTAAGTGCGATTAATTTAAGTAATTACACTTAGATTAATTAATGACAATTACTCTTAATTAACTATGGTTATATTAACTAATCGTGGTTATATTAATTAATTGTGTTTATTTTAATTAATCACAAGTATCTTAATTAATCACAATTATACATATTAATCGTAATTAGTTTAATTAATCGTAAGTAGCCTAATTAATCACAATCAGCTTATTGATTGCGATTAGTGCAAATTAATGAAGGATTAGTCGTTAAGTAGAATTTTATGCTCATTTTACTTATGAGTTTATGCATAATTTTGATTATTTGAGATTGTTAGCCATATTATTGATTGCTTAATTATAGGCCTTAATTACTATGTTTTCAAAGAAGGTTTATTTGGCAAGAAAATGGCATACTTTGATGTGTTGGATTTGGACGCCAAGTTTTGTGCATTAATCGAGGCAATGGGGATTTAAAGTGAAAGTGTGCAAAATTTGGTTGGTTGATTTTAAGTACATGACCGCATGCAAATGTTTTACCACAATTTTAACAGTAAAAATTTTCGAAACTTATTGTTTGAGCATGCACCCTTTTACATTGGGTTAATTGATGGCAAATAAAAATTGGCTTGAGTGTTGGTGTGCTTGAGTGGTCACTTAATTGAACCTGTCACCCAAAGGGAGTTTGGGTGATTCGCGATATTTATCGGATGCTTGGCGGAGTCTAGATGTCGAGTCGCGGTTAAGGCAGGATGGATGCTCCCTAAGGAATGTCGTTTAGGTAGAGGTTCTAGACAATACCATGCTCGATGGAGTGGGATGATGCTCAGTCATGCGGGAAGACCACCAACTCTTGTGTTGGCCCTGACTTAAGGGATCATAACAATTGGAACACCTATGTTGGCAATGCGCATGGATGTTATGGAATATGTCCTGATTATTGTGTATACTAATGCATTGATATTGACATATGTGATTTACTAATGTATATGGATGTGCCAAGGTGGGGTAAGGATGCCTGCGGGTTATTTGACAGCTTTAATATTTGTTTTTGGGGTTGATTGCCTGACTATATTTATAGTTAAGGCAAAGTAAGGGTTGTTTTGCTATTAATCTGCCATCAATATAACATTGCATATTTAGGCTGTGTCCGAAACGAATTAGTTTCCTAATCGAGGCTTAGGTCGTTGACTCATTAAGATTTATCTCTTATCCCATTGTTGTTAAATATTTTTTAGGTCCATAGTTCATGTTCAGTTTGGGGTCCCTTTGGAGACAAGAGATTGGCCTAGTGTTAGTGAAGTTTAGATTAACTTTGACCCACTATTGATTTTGTTAGTTGGTTGGAAGTTCTCGGTGTAAGAGTTTGTAATTACTAAACTTCTTGGGGTTAACAAGTTTATAAATAAAAATAATGCTTTTGGGAATGTTTTTTGTGTTGTGTTCTTACTATCCCTTTTTGTTGATTGATTGGGTGTTTATAATACGTTATGCTTGCGTTTAATTGAAAGAATAAAACGAATGGGTCAGTGATACATCTTGGGATGTCGCAGTTTATCGACCGTTGTGGGTATTGGATATATTATTAATATAGTCCAAAATAATATGTTCATATACAATCCCAATAGGCAAAAGTATGGTTATTTGGGTCCATATGGGCTAGAACTCAATAACTTGCATATAAAAACTCTAGGGTTTCCCTATGCTGGAGATAACACCGTTGAGTGTTCCAAATTTTGACGTTTCTTGGTGTAATATTTCAAGCAACTGCTTCTTCTCTCTCAAATCTATAACCTCCAACAATCTTGAAGTATTATGTTTATTTCATTAAGACGAACTCACGGGTGTAATTTACTTTTGATTTCGATGGTGATATTGGCCGAGATCTGAGTTTGAAGATTCGGGTGACCGAAATCTTTGATTCAAAAATCCAAAAATTATAGCCAATTTTAGAGGGTGAAATCACTTGGGCTTTGTTCTACTCGTTGATATGAATGTTTTGAGTGGTCGCTTGCGTCAATCGTAGGTCGATGGAGAAGTTACAGCACCTGGAAGTTTCTATTTGAATTTCTAGCGAATTTCGGGGATGAAATTTCAGCGAATTTCGGCGGCGGAAATTTCCAGCGAGTTTCAGTGACAAGGGCACTCCATCTTAAGATTTTTGGGTGCTCCAGATCTGTTTTTGGGGTTTGTTTTGGCAAATTCCATCTCAACAGAGCAATTTAATCAAGGTTATGAGAGTTATTTGACTTTGTGGCTCCGAGGACTCCAAGGTGCACTCTTTCTAACACTTTGCTTTGATTAAAATGGCAAAGAGTAGTTCCTATGATATTATAAAGTTGCAATCATTTGATGTTACTGAATTTCATGGCTGAAAATTACATGTTCAATTTGGCATGAAAGAACGTGACATATTCTATATTGTATTGAGTGATTTTGCATCTATCACTGAAGATGTAGATAAATATAAATGGAACGAAAATCAGGATTTTTGTAGAGATTACTTATTGAACTCTCTAAATCCTAATCTGGCTATGACTTATAGTGAGTATAAGACGGTGAAAGAGATATGAGATCACTTGAACGCTTGGTTCCAAAAACAAGAGGGGCTCTCTAAAACTCTCATAGTGGAGAAATTCTTTGACTTTAAATTCACTATGAATTCAAGCATTACCTCTCAGTTAGTTGAATTTGAGAACTTGAGGAACAAGCTGAAATATGATAACTCTGATATGTTCGATAATCTCTTTGTTGGTCTTGTGTTGAGCAAACTACCAACTGAATGGAGTTTTTTCAAGACTGAAATGCACAAACTGAAGGTACAAATGAGACTGGATGAATTAAACAGGTATATTCACATTGAGGATCAAAATATTATTAAGAAGAGTTTGGAACAAGTGAGACAACAAAAGTCTATTGCCAACTTAGTTTCACACTCCAATAAACCTTAGAAAAAGTCTAAGTCACAAAAAGATGAATTCTCTTTACAATTAGAGGCCAAAAAGACCATCTTCAAAAAGAAGAAGAATGACAAGTGCCATAATTGTGGAAAGTGGAGTCACTGGGTAGCAGAGTGTAAGTTACCGAAGAAGCCAATGAATGACATACCACAAAATGAGGCTAATATGCCAATTAGAGGACCTGAGCCTTGAGCCTTCATTGGAATGATGAAGAATGGAAAGGCCAGTGTTTCTTCTAAGTGGTGGTTAGATGGTGGCGCTACTTGTCATGCTACAAACGACAAGAACTTACTCACTGAGGTCACAAAAGTGAAAAACACTATGGAAAATTGCAATGGTGGTGAAGCAAATGTGACTCATGCTGGAACTGCAAATTTGGTGCTTTATTCAAGTAAATTACTAACTCTGAAACATGTTAGAGTAGTACCTATACTTAAAAAGAATTTGATATCTATGAGTTTACTTGACAAAATTAGTATGGCTTTTTCAACTATGAATGGTAGAGTAACTTTATCTGTTAACTCATACTATTTTGGTTATGCATTCATGGTTAATGATATGTATAGGTTGAATTTAAATACTGATATCATAAACCATGTGAATTCTATTTTGATTGATCCAAAGTTGCTACACAATAGACTTGGACATATGAATTACAGGAAAATGCAACATCTAGCTAAAACTCACAACATTCCATTAGATACTTCTATTCGATTTGACAAGTGTGAAGTGTGTGCACATGCTAAAATCACTAGAAAATCCTTTAAGTTGATTTCTAGAAGCACACAATTTCTTGAGTTAATACATTATGATATTTGTGACTTTAGAAATTACATTACTAAAGGTGGTCAGAAGTATCTAATAACATTCACATACTATTTTTCTAGATATTGTCATGTCTATTTGTTGAAATTGAAAGATGAGGCTTTTGAAAAATTTAAGATTTTCAAGTTTAAAGTAGAAAATCAACTCAACTTGAAAATTAAGAGGTTTATGAGTGGTAGAGGAGGAGAATATACTATGTCAAGGTTCAAGAAATTTTGTGCTTCAAAATGTATAATACTTGAAATCATTGCTCCTTATTCACCCCAATCAAATGGTGTTGTCGAGCGTAAGAATAAAATGTTAACTGAAATATTAAACTCCATGTTACTTATAGCTGGCATGCCTTCCTCTTACTGGGGAGAAGTAGTTCTAACTAATAATCATATCTTGAATAGGTTGTCGCACTCTAAGTTGTCTACGACACCTTATGAGATATGACATAAGTGCCCTTATAGATATAATACTCTTAAGACTTGGGGTTGTATTGCTTATGTAAGCATACCTGATCCTAAGAAATC
Organism: Eucalyptus caleyi; assembly: GCA_014182885.2. NCBI lineage: Eukaryota > Viridiplantae > Streptophyta > Magnoliopsida > Myrtales > Myrtaceae > Eucalyptus > Eucalyptus caleyi. Next base: position 54,869,901 of record CM024470.2, read on the forward strand.
TACGGTGGGATCTAGAACCATTACTTGTGTATATCTAGGTAGTGCAGAAAATAGTGCTGCAAATAGATTTTTAGATCTATTTACTAACATAGTAATAAAATCTAGAGATACAGTGTTCTTCGAAAACAAGTTTCTTAGAGATCAAGGCTTGAATGTTTCTGGATCTACAAATATGATTTCAGAATCTCCTGCAAAATCTGAAGCAAGACCTTCTGAGCAGTGTTCTTCGAAAACAAGTTTCTCAGAGATCAAGGCTTGAATGTTTCTAGATCTACAGATATGATTTCAGAATCTCCCGTAGAATCTGAAGCAAGCCCTTCTGACACTAACTCCACACAATTGGCTATTGAACCAATTCTAGTTAGAGTATCTATAAGAGAGAGAATTCCCAAAAGTTTTGGTGAGGGCTTTTTTGCTTACCATCTTGAGGATGATCCATTCTCTTATCAGGAAGTAATGAGATCTAGGGAATCCCTACAGTGAGCAGAAGTCATAGATGATGAAATGAGCTTTTTGCTGCAGAACCACACTTGGCAACTAGTAAATTTGCCAAAATGGGCTAAAGCTATAGGCTGTAAATGGATATTGAAGAAGAAACTGAATAGTGATGGATCAATAGCCAGATACAAAGCACGTTTAGTAGCTAAAGGCTATAAACAACATAGTAAAATAGACTATTTTGATGTCTATTCACTAGTGTGTCATCTATTAACTATAAGAATTCTTCTTGCTTTGGCATCTATTGAACACTTTGTAGTGCATCAAATGGATGTAAAAACAACTTTCTTAAATGGAGATTTAAATGAGAAAATTTACATAGAACAACCGGAAGGATATGTTATGAAAGGTCTTGAAGACAAAGTTTGTAAATTGAATAAATCTTTGTATGGTCTTAAACAAGCACCTAAGATGTGGCATCTTAAATTTGACAAAGAAGTAAAGAGTTATGGCTTTTAGTCTAGTTATTCAGATAAATGTCTTTACTATCGTTCTATGTCAAATAAGATAGTCATCATTTGCTTGTATGTTGATGACATGTTAATTCTTGGTTCCAATCATTCTGTAGTGAGTGACGTGAAAACTACTTTAGCTAAAGAATTTCACATAAAAGATCTTGGTATTGATAATACCATTCTTGGTATGAAAGTAAGCTTTAAACGACAAGTCATCTCCCTTAGCCAGATTGATTATATTGAGCAGCTATTTTCTACTTGGGGATATGATAAGTGTAAATTGAGTGAGACACCATGTAATTATAATAACAGATTGAGTCCTAATGAAGGGATCGACGTGGATTAGTTAAAGTGCTCGAAACTGCTTGGTAGTCTCATGTATGTTATGAGTTGCATTAGACCCAACATGGCCTTTACAGTTGGCATGCTGAGCTGTTTTACTAGTAATCCTAGTAAAGAGCATTGGAATGCCCTCGATAGGCTAATGAGATACTTTAAATGTACTAAAGATTATATTCTCTATTATTCTGGTTATCCTCCAACTCAAGATGGATATTTTGATGCCTCATGGTGCTCAAATATTGGAAATAGTAAGTCCACTAGTGGATATGTATTCATTTTGGTTGGAGCTGCTATTACTTGAAAATCCAAACGACAGACTTGTATTGCATTGTCGTTTATGGAATCGGATCTTTTTCTTTAGCTTTAGCCAGTGAAGAGGCAGAGTGGATAAAGAATCTAATTATGGATATTCCTTCGACTCGACTAAAGATTAATTCTTTAAGCTTATTTTGTGATAATCTAGCAGTTGTCCAAGTCATCAAGAATGCTCTCTTTAATTCAAAGAGAAGACATTTGAGATTGAGACATGCATTGTTGAATTATCTGAGAGAACAAGGGGTTATCACCTTGATCAATGTGAGATCAAAGGATAACATAGCCGATACTCTCACCAAAGGTATGCATAAAAATCGATTATTCAAAACAGTGAGGGAACTGGGGTTAAAAACTATATAAGCAAGTCTTAACTACCATTTACTTACTTTCTAATGGTGTTTTTTGAATTATCGATCTTTCTTTATTGGCTACAAAGATAAGCACAATTTATATGTTTTATTGATGTTCACAGTTGCTGACTAATTTGAAGAGGGTGAGTTGTCTCATTCTAAACTTGATGAAGATGACTTTAACCTAATTCAAATGTTTTAGCGGGGAAAATTGTGTCATTCCAAACTTGATGATACAATTCAACTATGTTGGACTATCATTTTTGGTTAAATGATCTCATTCCAAACTTGATGCTAGATTATTTGACTTTAAGAAATTAGTAACTGTGATATTCCAAATTGAAACATAGAAATAATTGTTTACATAAGAAGCCTGCTGGTCTTGTTCTTAATTGAAACTTAATATTACATGACTAGGTTATTGTAAGTGACTTGACTACTGGTCCTGTTCTTTGAAATTAGACAATAGTTATTCTCCTACAAATAAACTTCAGTTGATGGCTCTTTGTAAATCACATTGTTTAGGTCTTGTTCATAATATATGAAACTTGATAGATGCTTATGAACATGATATTATGATGTTTTATGACATCAATATATGTTCTTCTCTGCCTGATGGAATGTTGCTAAGTTTTTATTCAAATGATTGAATTCATGATAACATGACATTCCCATTTGACATTCTACAGAGGATGGCAGAGATGGATGAGAGCTTAATGAATGGGATCTTGACTAGGATGACCTACTTGATGAATGAATATATATCATTTAGAGCATGTTGGAACTCGATAATTTACCTGCTACTGCCTATTATGGTGGAGTCCATTTATTTGAGACTTTCATTTTGATATTTTTATTTTGTGAACATTATCTTTTATATTTGTAAAGCCTTAGACTATTTTGACTGGCCTACTTATACTTACTTGACTAGTATGCATATGTTAGTTGTGAACTGAGTTTGATATTTATTTTGAGTGTTGGGATTTGGATGAGTGTAGACTGAATCTAAAACTCATAATACTTATTTTGATTTGTTGATTTCATAACAGATTCATGGTAAGAATGATGAGTAAATGGTGATTTAGTTTAATACTTTACTGCTGAAGTACTCTTTGACCGATCTGAGTTGATTGTCTTGGACTAAATGTGGATAATTCATGTTTGTTTGAATATTACACTGATCACCTTATTGGATTGTGCTGTATGGTGAACATAGGAGGAGATTATAGGATATATTATTAATATAGTCCAAAATAATATGTTTGCATACAAGCCCAATAGGTAAAAAGTATGGTTATTTGGGTCCATATGGGCCGGAGCCCAATAAATTACATATAAAAACTCTAAAGTTTTCTTACGCTGGAGGTAACACTGTTGAACGTTCCAAACTTGATGTTTCTTTATTTAATACTTCAAGCAACTGCTTATTCTCTCTCAAACCTATAACCTCCAACAGTGAGATGTTTATACGCTCAGGGTTCAAGGCGTGACAATAAATATAAATTTCTTTTGACAAAAAGAAAAAAATCCCATCCAACCTTTTATAATATTTTCTGTCTCTTTCTGTCCATCAAAATAAGATTAGATACACTCTTAAATTTTTTTCTCTTCCCTCCTAATCTCTCCTAACAAATGCTAATGATTAGGAGAGATGAATGATCGTAATTATTGGAAGAATAATCAAAGGATTGTATCGATTTTATCTTGTCATCCGTAATCTAGAGTACTAGTTTTGCCATTTTCTTTTTTAAATTTTGATTTCAAACAATCCATAATAAATTTCCTGCACAATAAATTTAATTTCCAATTATATTTACAATGAACAGTTGAGGTGTTAAAATATATTTCAAATTTATGCCCATTTAACAAAATCCAATCCGTAAAAGAAAACTAGAAAGTGGACTTTGGTACGTGGTCTTGGTAGAAGTACATAAAGAGAACATATTCTGTTATAGAAGTCATATTTTCAACTCAAACTCTGACAATATCAATGTTCGATGAAAAAAAGAAAAAGTTGCTATCGGTTTGTTCTGTTATTGGTTTGATTTAATAAATATTGATTTTAAGCCGGCCAAACAAATATGCAAGAAACTTCTTACCAAAAAAAAAAAAAAAAAAAAAAAAATGCAAGAAACTTAATATTTATATAATTTAAAATTTTATATTTCCAATATCAAACGAGAAAGGACAAACACCTCCATACATCCGTAACAATTTTTTAAAACAAACAGCGGCAGGACATGTGGCATGAATCCTCAGACCTATTGGATTTTGTAAGAGCAAGTTGTTTTGGCTGTTCGTCTTTACCCATGAAGTGTAAGGCAACTATTTGTGAGCATCCTTAACTTCCAACATTCTACGAGTCTGGATCTGATCCCAAGCCGATGAAGCCAGATAACTCCTTACTAATTTAAAGGAACAATAAAATCACAGGCATGTGATGATCTAAAAAACCATGACAAACACAAAAATTAAAGTGGAGGGCATGCTGATCTCCTATTTTGCAAGGCTACCGTGGATATGGCTCGGTCATAGAGGCCTCTTTTTTGAGATCGGTTCGATTTGCCGCTTGATCTCTCAATCTCAGATACCCGTGAATTGTAATGCTACGTGGATGACACGTTAGATTGTATACCACCATGCATAAAGAATGTAGGTCTTGACGGCACTTGGAGAGTGACCAAGTGGCTGTTAAGCATGAAAAGGAACAAGGCCACTGTTGGCCGCCTAGCCACGTTTTCTTGGACACATAATAGACCACTGTGGATGCACCTCTCAATTTCAATACTTGAACTAGAAGTTATAGGGGGATTGATAATGTTTGATATCGATCCTTCCTTCCAATTCTTCCAAACCTAGAAACATCCAAGAAACATTGAGCAAATTGATTTCTAGAATATTATCCGAAATGAGAAGGTATGTTCTTATACTCACATAGCTTATAAGGACCTCTGTGTCATCACCCATATGAAATTGTTCCTCTAACCACTGACAATCTCCAAAACCAACACTCCAAAACTAAACACATCTGACTTGACTGAGAAGTTTCTGTGCATTGCACACCCTGGTGCCATACATCCACTATGCATCACAATAAGTCCATCATATTAGCTCTATAGTTTGCCTTTGTTCTTTTAGTAAGCATTAACTGTAGGATGTTGGGGCACTTACTAGGTCCCCATGATTTGGTTTATCTCGGCCCGAGTTTGGTCCAAATCGAACAACCTTGCCATACCAAAATCCATTATCTTAGGATTCATATCTAAGTCCAATAAAATGTTACTGGTTTTGAGGTCCCGATGGATGATATGAAGTTGAGAGTCTTCATGTAGGTAAAGCAACCCTCGAGCGACACCCATTATTATCTTGTGAAGCCTATCTTAGTAGATATTTGCATGCTTAAGAGGATCTACATTTTGGTAAAATCACATTCCATAAGATGTCCCTTAATCAATTCGTGAGGATTTGATTTCATGAATGACAACCCAAGAAAAATACCAATTATGATTTGATCAAGGCTTGAATTGGGTAGAAATTTGTAAATAAGAAGTCGTTCAACTTATTCCAGACAGAAACCTAGAGCTTTGTTGACGCCTAAATTATTCCTCTTTATTAATTAATTAGGTTTTTATATTATTTTATTTTATTTTATAGCTTGTCTTTTTAAGAAAAACAAAAAAAAGAAAAAAACAGACAAAACAAAAGTAAAACAAAAGAAATAGCCATGGGCCCCTACGGCCCATTTTTCCTCCTCCAAGCCCAGCCCTCTTCGGTCATCTCCCTCCACCATCTGCCTCTACAGCACACGCGTGGAGGGCGGGATGCCGAAAGGGAGGAGAGGACGGCGACGCACATGGGGGAGCTGGCGACGCATTGAAGGACGGGTAGGTGGCGGATGGGACATTGGTTTGGCCGGCGGAGGCCGTTCGGTCGCACAGGGACTGGCGGTCGAAGCTTCGTCGACCGACCATTCCCTCGCCTATAAATAGGGCTCCCCCGACAATGGCAAAGGGCACACCGAGAATGATCGAGGGCTGCAAAGCTTCGTGCTTCCTATTGAGAGACTTTAGAAAGGGGGTCAAGGATGAGCAAGCCCAGATCCGAAGGCTCGTGACTAGAGAAAGAGAGAGAGAGACAGAGAGAGGCGGCGAAGGTCGAGGGCTGCAGATCCTCGAAACCTCCCAACTGAGAGACTTCAGAAAGGGGGGCCGAGGACGAGCAGGCTGAGATCTGAGGTCGGCCGGAGTCGTTTCAGGCGGATCGGAGTGTGAGGGGGGAGATCTGAGTGTGGGGGGCGGCTGAAACGAAGAACCCGAGAGAGAGAGAGAGGGTGTTCCGCCATATTTGACCGGGCCTAGATCTCGCCGTCACCGTTTGGCAAGGTCTTCATCGTCACAGATCAAGCCCCCCAGCTTTGTCGTTGCTCATCATGGCCGCCGCCGTTGTAAATCGACCCCTGCCGTTGCCATCATTGCCTCTGTTCAAGAAAAGGTAAAAAAACCGTCGCCGTCGTCCCTACCGTCCATCGCGACCCCATACTATTGCCGTCGCCATCGTCGTGGTCCCCATCGTCATTGCCGTCACCGCCGTAGCCGTCGTCGCCGCCGTAGCGCTTTGGTTTCCTCCCCGGCACCGTGGATTCGCAAACCCTAGGGTTTGCGATTTTCTGGGTCGTGAAGTGGATCTGGACTCGGAAAATCGGGTAGGGTTTGCGATCTGGGGGGGGCTGGAGGACGGGTCAGGTGTTGGAGCCAGGTCGGGTAGGGTTTCGCCAAAAGCCGGGTCGTGGAGCCGGGTCGTCGGACAAGGCCGGGTGTCCCCGAATGCCCGGCCACGGCGTTGTTTTGTTAAAAAAAAAAAAAAAAAAGTCGGGCTCGCCTAGCGGGCCTGTCTACGTTTTGGGCTGGCCTTGGTCGGACCCAACCCGCGGATCCGACGCGGGTTGGTTTTATTTTGTTTTATTATTAATATAAAATAATATTCTAATAAATAAAAAATAAATAATTTATTTTCAAAAAAATCAAAAAATGTTTTATTTTCAAAAATTATTTTAAAAAATGTTAAAAAAATGTTTTATTTTCCCAAAAATCAAGAAAAATAAAAATAATTTATTTTCCAAAAATATTGAAAAATATTAAAAAATATTTTATTTTTGAAAAATCAAAAAATAAAAAATATTCATATTTTCCAAAAAAATTCCAAAAATTCAAAAAAAGCCAAAAATTCATGAGAAAGCCAAAAAGACTTGTATTTTTCCAAAAATACCAAAACATCCAAAAAAATTCCCTTTTTATGTGAAAAAAATTAGAAAAAGACTCAAAAATGTTTTTCCTCCAAAAATGCATGGAAAATCCCTCGAACATTCAAAAAACCTCAAGATTTAAACAAGATTAGCTACCAAAAGGGCATTAGTGATTAACTGATGTAATCAAGTCCCCGATCCTAATTTCTCTGGTTGCGCAGGAGTAAGTATTTCTCCAAATACTTCACTTGGGTTTCTAATCAACCCATCTCAAATCGATTAGTGGCGACTCCATTTTAAAAATTGATTTACAGGTTAAAAACTTAGACTATTAAAGTCGTGAATTGGTGGACTTGGGAGAGTCCGGGCATAATAAACTCAACCGAGCCATTAGCCTCCTTGGGCACCCGTACCTGATTGCGGGCGCCGAAAAAAAGAGAGGTCGCGACAAGCCTAACCAAGTTACTATGTTGTAGCCTAGCTAGTAACATGACCTCGTTCTTGAATTCTACTTCCCCTTGGCTGGAATTACAGGATACTTGTTTCACTGTGATCATTTTGTTGGTTAAATTTTGAATACAAGAGACTAGAGGATGCTTTGTTAATTATTACCATATAAACAGCACCAAAACCGCCTTGTCCAAGCTTTTTGGAATCAAAGAAGTTATCCGTTGCTGCTCTGATAATGCTGAAATCCATTGCATTAAAATCAAATGATGATTCTGATGATACAGATTCAGGAGATGATATGGACGATGAGGAGCTTGCTCTCATGATAAGAAGATTCATAAAACTGAATAGAAAAGGTAGAAGGTTCAACTCAAAGAAACAAAGTTTCCGAGGCAGCATCAGACCAAGTCTGTTGATGATGAGGAACCAAACAAAGATGTAGTCGCCGAATGTAAGAAAAAGGGACACATCGGGCCCAACTGTCCTCTTCGAAGAAGAAAAGAGGAAAAGCTGAGAAGTTTAGAAAAGCTCTCAAAGCCGAAACCTTGAGTGATACGAATGTGAAGAAAGTGATAATGAATATGCCAACATATGTCGATGGCACATTCGGACTCGGACTCAGATTTTGGATCGACTCGAACAAAGAATTTGAGGTAAGTGATTTTAAAATTCCTGTCAAAGTTTCTAAATACATTGATGAACTGTGTTTTAGTCTTAAGACTTCTCTCAAAAGGATTTCCGAACTTAAAAAGGAAAACTCAGCTTTAAAGCAAAAGGAAACCATTTTAGAAGAAAGAGTTAAAAGTTTAGACTTGAATGTTTCTACTCTTAAAGAAATAGAAAATGTTTTCTTAAAAACTGACTTATCAAATATTTCAAAGAAATTTTCAATAGGATCCGAAAAGCTTGAAAAAGTTCTTTCAGTTCAAAGACCTTACTTCAATAAGTCTGGTCTAGGCATGACAGCAGAAACAATTCCCTTGATTGATTTTCCTAAAGTAAAAGAAATAATTAAGAAAAGACCGTCGAGAGAGGCTTACAAAAATCATTTCAAGAAAGTTTTTGTAAAGTCTCGTAGGTCGAAATGCTCTAAAGTGTTCAAAGTGTAACAGTCAGGATCACTTTGAAAAAGTGTGTCATATGGTTTGGAAGCCTATTAAGAAAGTATGGCCTAATAATGTTTATCCTACTAACACCAAAGGACCCAAGAAAATTTGGGTACCAAAGAAAGCTTGAGACTCTCTTTTAAATGCAGGTCTCTGTCAAGAAAAAGGTAAAGTGGTATCTTGACAGCGGATGTTCAAGACACGTGACAGGAGACTCAAAGTGCTTCATAAAGCTTGTTCAAGTAAATGGTGGAAATGTTTCATTTGGAGGAAACGGCAAAGGAAGCATTGTGGGATTTGGAACTGTGAAAATTGGAAATCTCACAATAAGCAATGTTTCTCTAGTGGAAGGACTCAACTATAACCTTCTCAAAGATTAGCCAATTGTGTGATACTAGTTTCAAGATCTCCTTTCAAGAAGGAATATGCTCGAATCGGTAAAGACTCTACTCAGTCTTTCATGGGTCGAAGACATGGAAATATCTACCTCTTAGACATGAAATTAAATGAATCACAATGCCTAATCTCAATTCAAGATGAAGCGAGCTTATGGCACAGAAAGCTTGGTCATGTCAATATGAAGCAATTAGCCAAAATCTAATCAAAGCAGCTTGTTCGAGGTCTACCCAAATTACCATACCAAAAGTCCGATCCATGCACACCATGTATTCTGGGAAAGCAGGTAAGAAATTCATTTAAGCCAATAAATCATGTCTCTACTAATCATGTACTACGGTTGCTGCATATGGATCTCTTCGGACCAACCGTAACCCAGTATTGGAGGTAAGAAATATTGCCTAGTAATTGTGGACGATTACTCCCGCTTTACTTGGGTATATTTCATTGCAAGTAAGTCAGAAACCTTTTCGTATTTTGAAAAATTTGCTAAAAAGGTTCAAAATGAAAAAGGATGTGTTATCTCAAGTATAAGAACAGATCATGGAGGTGAATTTGAAAATCAAGATTTTACAAAATTGTGTGATGAATCTGGATTTAAATATGTGTTCTCCTCTCCATACACTCCTCAGCAAAATGGAGTTGTGGAAAGAAAGAATAGATCTCTTTAAGAAATGGCTAGAACTCTTTTAATTGAAAGTAAAATTTCTTCACAATTTTGGGCTGAAGCTGTTTCAACAGCATGCTATATCATCAATAGAGTCTTCCTAAGACCTATTCTTGAGAAAACCCCTTATGAATTATTCAAAGGTAAGAAGCCCATTGTTTCATACTTTCATGTGTTCGGTTGCAAATGATTTATATTGAAAAATGCAAAAGATCAAGTTGGTAAGTTCGAAGAAAGATCAGATGAAGGAATCTTCCTTGGATATTCTACATCAAGCAAAGCCTACAGAGTCTATAACAAGAAGAGCCAGTCGGTGGAGGAGTCAATGAATGTCAAATTTCAAGACTCTACACAAGATGAATCCAGTCAGACTCAGTATGAAGAGTCTGAACCTGCACTAGACCCTCCAAAGCTTACAACTCAAGAAATATCTCAGACTCTGGAAGACCAGCATCAAGATGTTCATGAAGATTCAAATAAAGATAGAGATCATCATCCAGACAAATCATCCAATAACTGGAAGCATAAGTCCAGTCATCCCAAAAATCTCATTATCGGCGAAATCAATGAAGGAATTGGCACCAGATCCAAAAGACGTGAAGAGTCTAGTGCTGTGGCTCTCATTTCTGAAATTGAACCAAAAAGCATAGAAGAAGCTTTATCTGATGAAAGCTGAATCGAAGCTATGCAAGAAGAGCTCAGACAGTTCAACATTAATGATGTTTGGGAATTGACATCTAAACCGAAAGGTAAAACTGTTATTGAAGCCAAATGGGTGTTCAGAAACAAGATGAATGAAAAAGGAAAAGTCGTACGAAACAAAGCAAGACTCGTGGCCAAAGGATACATGCAAGAAGAAGAAATAGACTATGATGAGACTTACGCTCCTGTAGCAAGGTAAGCTATCCGACTATTACTTGCGTTTGCTTGTTATAAAAATTTCAGGTTATTCCAAATGGACGTCAAAAGTGCTTTCCTAAATGGATTTATCCAAGAGGAAGTATATGTGGAACAACCACCTAGGTTTGAAGACCCAAAGAAGCCAGACTCAGTCTTCAGACTGAAAAAGGCCTTGTATGGTTTAAAGCAAGCACCTCGAGCTTGGTACGACAGACTAATCTATGCAGGATGAGTTTGAAATGAGTATGATGGGAGAATTAACATTCTTTCTTGGTCTTCAAGTAAAGCAATTGAATGAAGGAACTTTCATTTACCAAGAAAAATATGCTAATGATCTTGTCAAAAGGTTTGGATTGGAAAATTGCAAGAAGACTGATATACCAATGTCAAGTTCTTTGAAGATAGACAAAGATGAAGAAGGGAAGAAAGTTGATTAAAAGCTGTACAGGAGCATCATTGGTTCACTTCTTTATCTTACTGCTTCTAGACCTGACATTTTGTTGAGTGTTTGCATTTGTGCTAGGTTTCAATCAGATCCTAGAGAATCCCATCTCAGTGCTGCAAAACGTATTATAAATACGTTGCTTCATCTTCAAGCATTGGTCTTTGGTATCCTAAAAGGGAGACTTTAATCTTCTGGGATATTCAGACGCAGATCTAGCCGGCTGCAGAGTCGATAGAAAGAGCACCTCAGGAACTTGCCAGTTGCTTGGAAGCAGGACAGTGTCTTGGTTTTCAAGGAAACAAAGCACCGTAGCTCTCTCAACAACAGAAGCAAAGTATGTAGCCCTTAGAAGTTGCTGTTCGCAAATTCTATGGATAAAACAACAGCTACAAGACTTCGGGATTGAAGACTCATGCACATAAATTAAATGTGACAACACCAGCGCAATCAATCTCACCAAAAATCCAATTCTTCATTCAAGAGCAAAGCATATAGAGATTCGATATCACTTCATTAGAGATCACATTCAAAATGGAGAAATCTTGATTCAATTTGCTGATTCAAAAAGTCAACTAGCGGATATATTCACAAAGCCTTTGGAGAAAAATCAATTCGATTTTATCCGTTCCAGACTCAACATTTTGAAGCTCGAAGAAGTTAAAGTCTAGAGACTCTCCAACCTTCAGACTCAGAAAGTTGATGATCATCAGACTCTAATCTCTCAGACTCTAAATCCTCAGACTCAGACATTGATGACTATAGACTGTAAGTTGTTATTTTATCTAAACTCGAAAAGGTATGATCTTTCGTTCAGTTATTTTGTAGTCTCCGTGAAAAACGAAAACTTGTCTTTTCAAAAGGATTAATTTTGGCAGTTATTGATTTCGAAAAGAGGTATTCGTGCACTTTCCTTGTGCCAATTGAACTTCCTCTTACAAAACTGAGTTATATATATATAGTTTTCATTTTCAATCTTCAAAACCCTAAAAAGCATTCTCCTCCCAATCCGGTTTCTACTTCGTGTTCATCTTCAAGAAAGTTGTCATCTTTTCTTGGGAAAACAAGTAAAGGAATCTTTCAGCGACAAGGAAGGATGTCTTCTTCGAGAAAGTCTTCAAGAATCGCGAACAGGGGACCACGGAGGATGAAGGAGGGACCTACCCATTTCGATCTCACCGAAGAGGAAGAATTATCGAGTCAGCAACAGATCCCGACTCACTCTCCACCACGTCACTCAACGCCATCTACCCCACATGATGCGGGTCAACAACCGGAGTAAGAGATAATCGAGGACGCAATCCCAGTAAGAGTCCAAAAACCCTCGTTTATTTACAAACTTTACTGTGCATTGAAAAGTACTGGGACTCCGTTGAAATACGTGGATGATTTTCTCAAAGATAAGCATTATGGGAATGAGTATCTCTTTCTGAAAAAAATGGAGGATTTGGGAATTGCTCCCAAGGGTAAAGCAGAGGAAGCACTTGCAAATATTCCCAGTGACCCTCGTATGTCTGAACCGAATCTGACTGATGGGAACGACGATGATAAAATGTTCAGTGATTTTCAACCTAGAATGGGTATTGCTGCAAAGGTGAAGGGAAAGAGAATGGAGTTATTCAAATCAAAGGAACATGAGAATTTGTTTTTCAGACTGTTGAACCGAGAGGTGATAAACCCTAGGAGTGTCGATTTCGATTTCTTGGATGCCATTAATGTGAACTTAAGAGAGAAGTTCAGTTTGCTTCAACTGGAACATTTTTGCACTGATACCACAGATGGTTATGCACAACTGACTGCATATTTCTATTCGAATCTCAGCTTTATAGATGTGAATAGAATATCATTCAGTGTTCGAGATCAGGATTATGTGTTAGTGGCGGACATAATTGGAGTTGAACGAGGACGTTATCAACCAATCAAAGTCTCAGTTGCTCGTGCCTCATTGGAACTTGTCAAAGATAGAGATGCAGAAGGAAAAATCATCTATTCAAGGATGCGTGCTATCAATATCGTGCTGCACAAAATTGTGATCAATTGCATCAGGCCCAAGTCTACATCAAAGATTGATGTGTCTAATTCAGAGGCAAAATTGATGTACGCAATCAACTCAGGGATGAAGTTCTCTCATCCTCACACTATTCTCTTTCATATGTACAGAGCAATGTCGAAGGACAAGGGACAATTGCCTTACCCAGGTCTGGTGACCAAGATCTTCAGACACATGAATATTGAACCGCCACACACACTTTGTGTTCGACTGTGCGATAAGATGGTGGTAGGTTTGAAGATGTTAACGAAGATGCGTCTGCAAGAACTTTCCAAGGCAATGGAGAAATTCAGAGTGAAGACTCCAGTTCCGTTTGCTTCAAAGAGAAAAGGGAAGGAGGCCATTGGTGCCCAATTCAAAAAGAAGAAAACTCTCATCTTGGAGGATGAAGATGAGGAGGAAGATCTCACAATCACTGCCTTGATAAGGACCAGACGTTCTATACCTCAATCGATGGAACTTCAGAAGAAACAGAGAGAAGAAGAGGAGCAAGCCAAGAATAGAGAAGAAGAAGAACAGAGAGAGAAGGAGAAAGAAGCTGAAGAAGAAGGAGAAGAAGAGCAAGAAAAGTCTGCAGCTGAATCTGGAGAGAAGGAGAATCAAGAAGAGCATGATCATCACTCTTCCCCTTTTGATGTCCTAGAGACAGGGGGAGTTAGCGAGCAAGAAAGGTCTACACCTCATACTGCCAATAGTGAAGGTCTAAGACAATCTCCAGCAGACCCAGAAGTGTTTCAGCCTTCTCAAATGCCTGAAGAAGGACACGATACGTCAACACCAAATCTGCAAGACTATACAGAAGCGCCATCGTCTGCATTCACTCCATCTGAGAAAGCAAATGCAAGTATACAGACGGATAATTATGCAGATTTTCGTCGTATTATGGATGTTCTTCTGGAAATGCGGGGCCAAATCTATGCTCTGGACTGTGAAATTCAAGCCATGAAGAATGCTGGACAAGCATCTTCAGTTACCCTGGAGGACAAAATGAAAGACCTCGCTCTACAACTTCAAGCCAATGCCAAAGGAGAGGAGGTAGCTCAGCTAAGGGAAGACTTGAAGAGGCTAGAAGGCATAGTCCAGTCAATGGGAGATTTCTAGATCGTGCGCATTCCCAAGCAGACCTGACTCCTTTCTCACCTTTTTAATGATGACAAAAAGGGGGAGAAGCCATTTGAACCAACCATCTTTAAACTTTGACTTTAAATTTGTTTTTGTGGTTATGTTTGTTTTTGAGTATGACTTGACTTGAGTGAACTTGAATTTGACTGAATTGGCTGTGGATTTTGATGCTTGACTATTTGCATTTATATCAAGTGTTGTCATATGGTATTACTCATGAAAGACTAACCAATTTTCTATGGATGCAGAGTCTGGTTGTTTTATTAATCTTTATGAGATAACCATATTACTTGAGAAATATTTTTGCAGGTCAAAGTTGTTCAAATCTACAGGAAAGTTTTGTCACCATCAAAAAGGGGAGATTGTTGGAGAAATCTTTCCAGAATATTTTGAAGCGACAAAACGTTTCTTTCGCCTAGTCGGATATCTGCAGATTGTCTAGTTTAAAGTCTGAAGACTTTCTGATCACCAGACTCAAGATTCAAGATTCAAGACTCAAGACTCAAGACTCAAGACTATTCTCACTGACAATCTTTCCAATCCAGTGACGAAGGAAATCCAGAGCCGAAGTATATGGTTGAGGATTTAATCCTATTCTCTGGAGAAGATCTTTTTGGTTGGATAAATATAACGGATTCTTTTGTTCATATCAAGATCAATTGAAGATCCGATGGTCGACGAAATATTCTTGGAATGTTCTATTCTTGGAAACCAAGATCCTGATTGTATGGGCAAACAGGATTGATGGGCTATCGTTAGGTTCCTTTAATAGCTCGAATGATCTTCTTGATTGATTCCGTCCAACGGGTAGATTGGAGGAATTCCTTTGGAAAGTGCCAACGGGTATGATGGCATAAAGGAGTATAAAAAGGAAGACGTTCTAGTTGTTTGAGTATGTGATCGATAGAAAAATTCCAGAGTCTGAAGCACCTTGATTATTAGTCGATACAGTTTGAGCGAAATTGTATACACAGAGAGTGTCTATACTTGGTGATACCTTGAGCGAGTGTGGTAGATCATCTACACCTAGAAATCAAGGAAGATCAACACTGTAACATCTCTTTGTTCATAGTGGAATCCAGCCAATTGGCTGTCAGTGCAGAAGAGTGGACGTAGGCTTGGATCAAGCCGAACCACTATAAATCGCGTGTTCAATTCTCTCTTTCCTTTACTCATGTGGCACCCGAAAATTTCATAAACCGTGATGTGCGACGGCAGTGACTGATCAATAAAAGTATCGTTGAATGGCATCCTTAGTATTTTGTATGAGCATTATTTGATTTCATCGACGGACCGATATCTTATGTTTGTTAAGAGTCCGATCGTTGAATAGACTATCGATATATATATATATATATATATATATATATATATATATATATGTTCATTTTTATGACTCGACACAATTATATCACTTGGGTGCACATGAGATAAGAAAAGAAATTTAAACACCAAGACCATGGGACCGAAAATGTTCCATATTCGTATAAGTTTAATGATCAGTTTTTTTTCGGTTATTTGGGCTTTGTTATTGAGGGACTGCACGTCCACTAATCCACCAGCCCAATACAATTCGGATGCCCCTGAATAATCGACAATTAAGTCAACTAAATAGAAGAGAGGTTGACTGAGACTTGGTTGGAGGATGACACGTTGCTAGTGTAGGAGTAGCCAGCGAAAATGCAAGGGAAGGCATGCTGAAGACACGTCCACCCCAGCTGTCCATTTCCTTTGCATCCACCGAGACATGTACTTCATTTGTTTAACTGGTTTTAGCAAAACCAGTGGTTTTGTGTTCGTAAAGGTGAGCAAAAGAGAAGGAATCGAGTGAAACTTGAGCAGAGAGAGAGAGAGTTTGAGCGAGAGAATTTGTGAGTGAGCAGCGAAGGGGTGAGCGGTGAGAGGAAGAGGAGACTGCCCTCTGCCGTGCGTGTGAGCTGCCGCCGTCGACGCCGCTTGTCTTCGCCGCCGTCCGGCCGCATCGCCAAACCGAACTCCCTAGCTGTTGAACTCTAGGACTTGAGGCAAGTGGATGAAAGTCCATGAATCTATATTATGTGGTGCTGTTATTGTCTAGTTTAGTGCAATACACTTGGAAATATTTGAGTTCTGGAATTAGAATGTTAAATTATGAGTAATCAAAGTAAAGCGGGATCATGAGATTGAGGAAATGCTCGGGTTTTTCATATATGGTTTCGATTACTTTGGACTTCATCGAAAACAGATTTTTGGCGACTATAAAATCTTGAGGAATTCGGCCATTGTTTTCGGTTTCGGAAAAGAAAACCTCCTGACTTGTGTTTGAAACTCTACTTACCATAGCGCCGGCTTGAAATGATTTAAAAACTGCTCGGTGCTTTACAAACTTTCGAGTTTTGTATTGATTTGTCCAAACCAGTGTCGGTCAGGTTGATATTTCGGCCTACTATATGATGTTCAAATTTAGTTTTCGCTTTCGAATAAAGTTTAGCAATGAATTGATGTGGAAAACCTCCCGACCCTCACTAGAAGTTTTGTATAAACCGAGGCACCGTTCATCAACGTTTCAAAAGAAAAGAAAAGGTTTTGGCGCTCTTGAAATCTCGAACTTTGATGTGGACTTATTATAAAATCTTGAAGTCGGAGTGGTGTCTAAACTTACCAATGTGCCGAATTCAAGTTGTTTGTTTTAATAACTCTTTTCAATTTTGGACAAAAGTTGCAAGCATGGTTTAAGAAATTGCATATGATTTTGAAATGCATTTGGAGATTAGCCATTGGAGTGGACCTACGGGCTTTTCTGTTTTCATTGCTGAGTTTCATTCATTGGTAATTCGAAAATGCTTTGGTATATGAATTTGATATCGATTTCTTCACGGAAGTTGTGAGGAATTGCGTGAACTAGAGTATATAATTTTATCAGAAATTCTTGGTATCAATACAATGGTTTAAATCTTTGTTAAAATGCAGTGCTTCCTGTTGAACTTTATTCTGTATCAAAGAATTCTGAACTGAATGGTGTGAACTACCACTCATTATACATAACGAATCTGGCTTAGTGTTCTTAATGAAATATTTTCCTCTAGATCTCATTTATAACGTGTTAAAATTTCAGAATTTTTCATGATCATTTGCTGGTTATTTCGAAGTCTCTACTGAAGGCATGCATTCTGGTTTTATACTGTTTTACTATGAACTGCTCATTTTGTTATAAGAATCATTGTATCTTGAGTTGTTTTTGTTATTCACTTGATAGATGCATTGATATTCAGCATATCACATGACATTGGAAAATTTGATTAAGTTTTATGAATCCATGGAACTCATGACGTCATTGCATTAAAATGTATTTGGTAATGAGATGTATATTGTGATGTGAATGTTACCGTCGGAGGTGTGAGCCGACGATGCCCCGGGAGTGTCGAGATGCCCAAGGGTCGAGTGTGTCGATGCCGTTGGATGCCCGGAGGTTTGTGCCGGAGGATCCTCGGGAGTTTCGGGATGCCCGGTTTTAGGGATTGTACGTAAATCCGGAGGGAAGGGGCAACCATTTTCATGGCGAGCCCTGGATATACCTCGTGATGCCAGGTGGGGTGCGAGATGCCCAGGGGTGTGACGGAACACGCTCTGGATGCCCGGAGGTTTGTGCCGGAGGGTCTCGCGATGCCAGGTTGGGTGCGAAAGCCCGGAGGGATGCAAACATTGGTCCCCGGGGAATGAAACTTTTCTTTGAACGTTAAAACCGGTGCATTAAAGGAGTGCATGTGTGTGCATGTGGCATGATATGAGAGTTTGTTTGGGAAATTGAGTGAGTTTCACCCGGCATTGAAAATATGTTTGTTGTGGCATTGAATTGTGGTTATGAACGTGGTGCAAGTAAAATAGACCCTTGATGGCATGCATATATATATAAATGATAAAATGATAAGTGTTTTTGCATGCATCTGGATGATTATAGTTTCTACATAATATAGTGTAATGGATCTTTTATTGCTGAGTGATTATACTCACCCCTCTTGGGGACTAACATTTTAGACTAAACGAAAATGCAGCTGCTACCTGTGACTCCTGGCATATTTTACGGACTTTTGATTGACTTACAATGGGAGTGGACTGAGCACCGTCATCCTGGGGTGCACGGGCTGGTATTCGAGCGCGTGAGGATCTTTCTGACTTTTGAAGTAGGCCTCTCTGTCGGGCTTATTCACCAGGAGTACACATCAGTCCTTGTCCGTATGGATGGCCGCCTTCTGAGGGTGCTACCACCACCGCCGGCCAACGGACCTGACTGGATATGATCTGGAGTCGAGGGTAGCAGGAGATGCATTTTTGGGGTGCCGACACATGGGTGATGGACGGATGTAGATGATATCTAAGGATAGAAGTTGGTTTTATTTTGGGTTATCGCCGTGCACAAAAGACCTCGGCGTTTTGTTGTACCAACTATCATAGTCCATCCCTTATATAAATAAAAGTGTTCGGCCTAAATTATGAAAGTTTTAGTATGGTGTGTGTCACTTTATATTTTGTTGAAGGGTAGTCGAATTATGCTTCCGGCATATTAATTGCGCAGGGACCGGTAAAGAAAATAAATGAAAACCCCCCAGGTATTATAAGTTATGTATACATTTATTTGGTCTCAGAGTAGTATGCTATTAGAGAAAGTAACTGTGGCGACCCTAACGGATCGGGGGCCGTTTCGGGGGTGCCACAGCGGTTGGTATCAGAGCAATGGTTTATATGGAGTGATAAGGAGCCTCAGATGGAAATGAGGAATATAAGGATGACGCACACCTTAGGATACTAACCAATAATGGTTGACTAACTTTGAATAACGGGTGATTGAGTTCACTCGTAGAATACTGACAATGATTGTGAGTTGCTTTTATGTGCCAGTAACATTTTTATGTTACTTATATAGTAGTAGTTGCTTTTAAATGGAGACAGTGAGTCTCAAATTATTCCTGAGGCAAATGCTTGGAAACTGCAGGAAAATCATGGTACGAACTGGGAGTTCTCATCCATCGAGGGCTGAAGCCTCTGCTGCAAGGGCTGAACCCCGAATGGAAGACATCCTGCAGGCATTGGCCAATATAGGAAATCTGATGGAAAGACAAATGCAACAACAACCCGGAGTGGAACGTCGCCCTCAGGGACTGGTGGAACAATTTTTGAAGCTGAAGCCACCTAAGTTTAGTGGAATAGGAAGTCCTGAGGAGGCGGAACAATGGATAGATGGAATGGAACGAATTTTTCGATTGTTGGACTGCAATGATGCTGAAAAGATAACTTTGGCAGAGTACCAGCTGGAGGGAAATGCAAAGTTTTGGTGGAGAGCTTCAAGAGATACGATCTTTCCACCAGGTACTGATATAAATTGGGGCGAATTTGTTAGAGCTTTCAATAGAAAGCATTTTTCTGACTGTGCCAGGGACAAGAAGATCACTGAATTTGTTCAGCTGGAACAAAGGGAGTTGACAGTGGACCAGTATGAGGCAAAATTTTCTGAATTATCCAAATATGCTCCCAGATTGATTGAGGATCGTGAGGAAAAAGCTAAGAGATTCTTGAAAGGGCTGAGGACTGATATCAGGAAACAACTGGTGCCTTTAAACATAAGAGATTATAATGAGATTTATGAAAGAGCACAGTTGGTGGAGCAGGAATTGGTAAGGGAGCAATCAGAGGCTAAGAGACAATTGACCTTTAGTGATATCCGACGGGGTAAGAGACCCTATACAGGTCAAAGTCAGACCTGGGAATCTAAAAAAGGGGGAATTTTGGAAAAGCTAGGGATGGCCTGAATCTAGGAAAAGCACCTTATCGGAGTGGTGATTGTCGAAGGTGTGATGGACAACATGGGCCAGGGCCTTGCAATGGACGACCGAAATGTTATGGTTGTGGATAGGTAGGACACCTTAAGAAGGATTGTCCATAAGTTGGGTCACAGCCGAATGTCAACTTGGTGCGACGAGTGCAACAACGTACTGCTGGACCAAATCCACAAAGGAATCCACAGAGGCCACCAGCGCAAGGAAGGGTATACGCTGTCACCCAAGAGGAAGCGGAAGCTTCCAAAAACGTTATCTCAGGTACGATTTTTATAAATGGCAAGAAGGCATATGCTTTGTTTGATACGGGTGCTACGCATTCATTTGTTTCTGAAAGATATAGGCAGTTGAGTAAAATAGAAACAACATCTCTTGAGATGCCTCTTTGTGTTTCTACACCTTTAAAGAATATGGTGTTGTCTACACTGGTGTGTAGAAAATGTAAGATAACAATAGGAGGAAGGGATATGGAAATAGACCTAGTGGTGATGGTTATGTATGACTTTGACGTAATTATAGGTATGGATTGGCTCCATAAATATCAGGCTAAAGTAGATTGCTACAGGAAAGTGATTCAGTTCATGTTTCCGGATCAGTCTAGTTTTGAATTTCTAGGAGGTCGAACAGACCCCTCTATGGCCATTATCTCAGTGGTAGAAGCTCATAAACTACTTGACGAAGGATGTCAAGGATACCTGGCAGTAGTAAAGAATCTTACTAAGAAAGAGACTAAACTTGACGAAATTCGAGTGGTCGGAGAATTCCAGGATGTATTTCCTGAAGAATTGCCTGGGTTACCACCAGAACGAGAAATTGAGTTTGAGATCGAGTTAATGCTTGGAACAGGACCAATTTCGAAAGCCCCGTATAGGATGGCCTTAATGGAACTGAAGGAGTTGAAGGTACAATTACAAGAGTTGCTTGATAAAGGATTTATTAGGCCAAGTGCTTCACCTTGGGGTGCACCGGTCCTCTTTGTGAAAAAGAAGGATGGGTCGATGCGTTTATGTATTGACTATAGACAGCTGAACCAGGTGACTATAAAGAATAAGTATCCCTTGCCTAGAATTGATGATTTATTTGACCAACTGCAAGGAAGTTCAGTCTTTTCTAAAATTGACTTAAGGTCAGGATACCACCAATTAAGGATAAGGAAAGAAGACATTCCTAAGACTGCATTTAGGACTCGTTATGGACACTATGAGTTCCTAGTTATGCCATTTGGATTGACGAATGCACCAGCAACATTCATGGATTTAATGAATAGGATATTTAAGCCATATTTGGATCAATTTGTGATTGTCTTCATTGATGATATCTTGATATATTCTAAAGGACCTGAAGAGCATGAGCGACACCTGAGGATAGTATTGCAAATCTTGAGAGATCATAAGTTGTATGCCAAATTCAGCAAGTGTGAATTTTGGTTGGACCAAATAACATTTTTGGGACATGTGGTATCAGGAAGTGGAATTGCAGTAGACCCTACAAAAGTTGAGATGGTAATAAATTGGCCGAGGCCGACAACGCCGACTGAAATACGGAGTTTCTTAGGGTTGGCCGGCTACTATAGGAGATTTATTGAAGGATTCTCACGACTTGCAGGCCCATTGACGAAATTAACTAGGAAAAACGTCAAGTTTGAATGGAACGGGGAATGTGAGAAGAGCTTTCAGGAACTTAAAAAGAAGTTAACCACAGCTCCAATTCTAGCTATACCATCTGGATCTGGTGGATTCACAGTATTTAGTGATGCGTCTCACAAGGGACTAGGATGTGTTCTGATGCAGCATGGCAAGGTCATAGCCTATGCATCAAGGCAGTTGAAACCCCATGAATTAAACTACCCAACCCATGATTTAGAATTGGCAGCTATAATTTTTGCTTTGAAAATATGGAGACATTATCTGTATGGAGAAAAGTTTGAAATCTATATAGATCATAAGAGCT
Organism: Eucalyptus caleyi; assembly: GCA_014182885.2. NCBI lineage: Eukaryota > Viridiplantae > Streptophyta > Magnoliopsida > Myrtales > Myrtaceae > Eucalyptus > Eucalyptus caleyi. Next base: position 54,891,996 of record CM024470.2, read on the forward strand.
TAAAGTATTTGTTTTCACAAAAAGAATTGAACATGAGACAAAGGAGGTGGATGGAATTGTTGAAAGATTTTGATTGTAAGATACGGTACCATCCAGGAAAGGCGAATAAAGTGGCAGATGCTCTTAGTCGTAAGTCAGCTATGGATATGGCCAGTCTGAGAACGACAGAATGGAATCTACTAAAGTCTGTAGCAGACTCAGAATTTCAGCTGAAAGTAGATCACCTTACCGGTATGCTTACTGCATTAAGGATTGAACCCAAAATTATTCAGAAAGTTAAGATACTACAAGAATCTGACCCGGAAATTGTGGAAATAAGAAATGTGGTGTCTTTAGGGAAAAGACCAGAATTTCAAATCTCTAAGGATGGAGTAGTAAGATGTCAGGGACGACTCTGTGTTCCCGACAATGAAGAAGTGAAGAGAGAAATCCTGTCAGAAGCACATAGGAGTAATTATAGTATTCATCCGGGTAGTACAAAGATGTACAGAAATTTACGCCAACAATTTTGGTGGAATGGCATGAAGACGAATGTAGCTAAACACGTTTCCCAGTGTTTAACATGCCAGCAAGTGAAAGCGGAACATCGCAAACCCGCAGGATTATTGAGACCATTGGAAGTACCGAATGGGAAATGGGAACATGTGACGATGGACTTTGTACAAGGACTACCAAAGACATCAAATGGTCACGACTCTATCTCGGGTAATAGTAGATCGCTTGACTAAGTCTGCCCATTTTCTAGCCGTTCGCATGAACTACTCGATGGATAAACTCGCTGAGATATATGTAAATCAGGTAGTACGCTTACACGGTGTTCCTGTAACGATCACATCTGATCGAGACCCAAGATTTACTTCAAATTTTTGGTGAAGTTTTCAAATTGCCTTAGGGACTAAACTTCAATTTAGTACTGCTTTTCATCCACAAACGGATGGACAAAGAGAAAGAGTAATTCAGACACTAGAGGACATGTTGAGAGCTTGTGTCCTTGATTTTAGAGGAAACTGGGATGAAAAGTTGCATCTAGTAGAATTTGCCTACAATAATAGCTTTCAGAAAAGTATAGACATGGCTCCTTATGAAGCATTATATGGAAGAAGATGTAGGACCCCTGTCTGTTGGAGTGAAGTAGGTGAAAGGAAATTGACTGGACCTGAGTTGGTACAAGTAACTACTGAAGCTGTTGAAATTATCAGGAAAAGACTTAAAACAGCCCAGAGTCGACAAAAGGACTACGCAGACAAGCGTAGAAGACCTCTGGAATTTAATGTGGGAGATCATGTATTTCTTAAAGTATCTCCTATGAAAGGAATATCACGGTTTGGAGTGAAAGGCAAGCTGAGCCCTAGATTTATAGGATAGGAGACGTGGCCTAACGACTAGCGTTACCCCCTAAGTTGGAAAACCTACATGATGTATTCCATGTGTCGATGCTGAGGAAGTATCAACCCGATCCAGGACATATACTTGATCATGAAGCCATCAAAGTGGATAAGAAAGTGAGGTACATTGAAGAACCCGTACAAGTACTGGATTGAAAGGAGCAAATTCTCAGGACCAAAAAAATTCCATTGGTTAAAATATTATGGCGACATCACGATGTAGAGGAAGCGACATGGGAGAGTGAGAACGAGATAAAGGAGAAATACCCTCACCTATTTAAAAAAAAAAAAATGAGTAATGCTTAATTTCGAGGACGAAATCCTCTAAGGAGGGGAGGATTGTGGCACCCGAAAATTTCATAAACCGTGATGTGCGACGGCAGTGCTTGATCAATAAAAGTATCGTTGAATGGCATCCTTAGTATTTTGTATGAGCATTATTTGATTTCATCGACGGACCGATATCTTATGTTTGTTAAGAGTCCGATCGTTGAATAGACTATCGATATATATATATATATATACATATGTTCATTTTTATGACTCGACACAATTATATCACTTGAGTGCACATGAGATGAGAAAAGAAATTTAAACACCAACACCATGGGACCGAAAATGTTCCATATTCGTATAAGTTTAATGATCAGTTTTTTTTCGGTTATTTGGGCTTTGTTATTGAGGGACTGCACGTCCACTAATCCACCAGCCCAATACAATTCGGATGCCCCTGAATAATCGACAATTAAGTCAACTAAATAGAAGAGAGGTTGACTGAGACTTGGTTGGAGGATGACACGTTGCTAGTGTAAGAGTAGCCAGCGAAAATGCAAGGGAAGGCATGCTGAAGACACGTCCACCCCAGCTGTCCATTTCCTTTGCATCCACCGAGACATGTACTTCATTTGTTTAACTGGTTTTAGCAAAACCAGTGGTTTTGTGTTCGTAAAGGTGAGCAAAAGAGAAGGAATCGAGTGAAATTTGAGCAGAGAGAGAGAGAATTTGTGAGTGAGCAGCGAAGGGGTGAGCGGTGAGAGGAAGAGGAGACTGCCCTCTGCCGTGCGTGTGAGCTGCCGCCGTCGACGCCGCTTGTCTTCGCCGCCGTCGGGCCGCATCGCCAAATCGAACTCCCTAGCTGCTGAACTCTAGGACTTGAGGCAAGTGGATGAAAGTCCATGAATCTATATTATGTGGTGCTGTTATTGTCTAGTTTAGTGCAATACACTTGGAAATATTTGAGTTCTGGAATTAGAATGTTAAATTATGAGTAATCAAAGTAAAGCGGGATCATGAGATTGAGGAAATGCTCGGGTTTTTCATATATGGTTTCGATTACTTTGGACTTCATCGAAAACAGATTTTTGGCGACTATAAAATCTTGAGGAATTCGGCCATTGTTTTCGGTTTCGAAAAGAAAACCTCCTGACTTGTGTTTGAAACTCTACTTACCATAGCGCCGGCTTGAAATGATTTAAAAACTGCTCGGTGCTTTACAAACTTTCGAGTTTTGTATTGATTTGTCCAAACCAGTGTCGGTCGGGTTGATATTTCGGCCTACTATATGATGTTCAAATTTAGTTTTCGCTTTCGAATAAAGTTTAGCAATGAATTGATGTGGAAAACCTCCCGACACTAGAAGTTTTGTATAAACCGAGGCACCGTTCATCAACGTTTCAAAAGAAAAGAAAAGGTTTTGGCGCTCTTGAAATCTCGAACTTTGATGTGGACTTATTATAAAATCTTGAAGTCGGGAGTGGTGTCTAAACTTACCAATGTGCCGAATTCAAGTTGTTTGTTTTGATAACTCTTTTCAATTTTGGACAAAAGTTGCAAGCATGGTTTAAGAAATTGCATATGATTTTGAAATGCATTTGGAGATTAGCCATTGGAGTGGACCTACGGGCTTTTCTGTTTTCATTGCTGAGTTTCGTTCATTGGTAATTCGAAAATGCTTTGGTATATGAATTTGATATCGATTTCTTCACGGAAGTTGTGAGGAATTGCGTGAACTAGAGTATATAATTTTATTAGAAATTCTTGGTATCAATACAATGGTTTAAATCTTTGTTAAAATACAGTGCTTCCTGTTGAACTTTATTCTGTGATCAAAGAATACTGAACTGAGTTGTGTGAACTACCACTCATTATACATAACGAATCTGGCTTAGTGTCCTTAATGAAAAATTTTCCTCTAGATCTCATTTATAACGTGTTAAAATTTCAGATTTTTTCATGGTCATTTGCTAGTTATTTCGAAGTCTCTACTGAAGGCGTGCATTCTGGTTTTTATACTGTTTTGCTATGAACTGCTCATTTTGTTCTAAGAATCATTGTATCATGAGTTGTTATTTATTATTCACTTGATAGATGCATTGATATTCAGCATATCTCATGACATTGGAAAATTTGATCAAGTGTTGTGGATCCATGGAATACTTGACGTCATTGCATCAAAACGTATTTTTGTAATGAAATGTATATTGTGATGTGGCTGTTACCGTCGGAGGTGTGAGCCGACGATGCCCCGGGAGTGTCGGGATGCCCAAGGGTCGAGTGTGTCGATGCCGTTGGATGCCCGGAGGTTTGTGCCGGAGGATCCTCGGGAGTTTCGGGATGCCCGGTTGTAGGGATTGTACGTAAATCCGGAGGGAAGGGGCAACCATTTTCATGGCGAGCCCTGGATATACCTCGTGATGCCAGGTGGGGTGCGAGATGCCCAGGGGTGTGACGGAACACGCTCTGGATGCCCGGAGGTTTGTGCCGGAGGGTCTCGCGATGCCAGGTTGGGTGCGAAAGCCCGGAGGGATGCAAACATTGGTCCCCGGGGAATGAAACTTTTCTTTGAACGTTAAAACCGGTGCATTAAAGGAGTGCATGTGTGTGCATGTGGCATGATATGAGAGTTGGTTTGTGAAATTGAGTGAATTTCACCCGGCACTGAAAATATGTTTGTTGTGTCATTGAATTGTGGTTATGAACGTGGTGCAAGTAAAATAGACCCTTGATGGCATGCATATATATATAAATGATAAGTGTGTTTTGCATGCATCTGGATGATTATAGTTTCTACATAATATAGTGTAATGGATCTTTTATTGCTGAGTGATTATACTCACCCCTCTTGGGGACTAACATTTCAGACTAAACGAAAATGCCGCTGCTACCTGTGACTCCTGGCATATTTTACGGACTCTTGATTGACTTACAATGGGAGTGGACCGAGCACCGTCATCCTGGGGTGCACGGGCTGGTATTCGAGCGCATGAGGATCTTTCTGACTTTTGATGTAGGCCTCTCTGTTGGGCTTATCCACCAGGAGTACACATCAGTCCTTGTCCGTATGGATGGCCGCCTTCTGAGGGTGCTACCACCACCGCCGGCCAACGGACCTGACTGGATATGATCTGGAGTCAAGGGTAGCAGGAGATGCATTTTTGGGGTGCCGACACATGGGTGATGGACGGACGCAGATGATATCTAAGGATAGAAGTTGGTTTTATTTTGGGTTATCGCCAGGCACAAAAAGAACTCAGCGTTTTGTTGTACCAACTATCATAGTCCATCCCTTATATAAATAAAAGTGTTCGGCCTAAATTATGAAAGTTTTAGTATGGTGTGTGTCACTTTATATTTTGTTGAAGGGTAGTCGAATTATGCTTCCGCCATATTAATTGCGCAGGGACCGGTAAAGAAAATAAATGAAAACCCCCCAGGTATTATAAGTTATGTAAACATTTATTTGGTCTCAGAGGTATGCTCCAAGAGGACGTAACTGTGGCGACCCTAACGGATCGGGGGCCGTTTCGGGGGTGCCACAACTCAGTCTTACGTTGATTATTACTTGTTGCAAATCCTTCAACTATCTAAGTATTGCGCGATTATCAAGAAAAATCCCTTAAATATCTATTCACCCCCTCTAGGTACTTGCACTAGCTATATCATCTTTCACTGTTTAAAAACTTTTTGGGTTGATGTGAAACATCAAATTGGTGGTGACTGAATGATGATAAGCAACGAACGTCTGCTAATGATTAGCCTAGTCTAGACTCACTTTATTATTAAATTAAATATCTCATATAACAGTTTGAGAGCTATGAATGTTATAATTTGCGATTCAATGAAGTGACTAGGATACTTGACTATTAGCCAAGAGAATGCGTTAAAGACAGAGACATGGACTCATACCCACTCTTGCTGAATAAATGGACCGACCCATAATTTCTATTTTGCAAAAAAGTAGACATCCAACGCGGACAAAAAATATTGTGTGGTCTATAGATCATATATCAATCCAAAAAGAAATTGCATGGTAAGTAGAGCATGTAGATTTAGCTCATTTGAACAATTAACGGTGTGAATCTCAAGTGGAATCCACATAATTAATAATTCAGATGATCATAATCCACTTGGATTGTAGAAAAAGAAAAACACAAACCCCATGTACCTAACTCCAAAACAAAAGCCAATGCACCTGGTGGTGGAGGCGTTGGCAGAGGCAATTGCGGAAGTGGCTTGCCGATGGTGTTGAAGAACCGATAATCGGTCTCATACCGGAACTGGCAACTTGGCCCCATGTGATTCACTCCTATCCTCCCGGCGCAGCAGTCCGTGACTCCCGATGACTTTCACCAGGGAGCCATTGCATAGCTGCTCCATCGAGTCCGGCGTGCACTACACCATCGCATAAATCACGTGGAACCCCGCCAACGCATTCCCTATCTTATACTTCCCCAGTGAGCCGCCGCCCGTGGCCACACCCCGCAGACTACCCAGCAGTGTCCTTAGTGCTGCGTTGTATGTGTCTGGGCTCGAGACGTTATGCAAGTTGTACAACGGGTAGTCGGGGTCGACCACAACTGTGCCAAAGACCAAGGCGTTTGATTACCGGAGGGTGCAGTTCTCGCTGTAGAGCACAGCCTCCTTCTGGAGGGGGCAGAGGTGGCGGATGTTGGAGGCCGAGGCATCGAGGCAGCCACGGCAGCTCCTGCTAGTGAGGCTGCCATGGCAGGAGCCAAAGACATAGATGGTTTGGGAGGCACTGGAGACGGCGGAGGAGGCGTTGAAGAAGCCGTACCTGAGGGGCAAGGAGTTGGTGGTGGATATATGGAGGAGAGGAAGGTGGAGAGGGTGGTTTGGTAGGTGCTGTTGGCGGTGAAGTTGCCGGTGGTGGCACAGACCTCGTGTGGCAAGAGATCATGGGCGTTAATGGCGGAAGCAAACATGAGAAGGAGCAACAGAGAGATTTGGAGCATCCATTTTCCTTTTCTTTTTTTTTCATGGGGTGTTTCGGATCTTTCTTTGATTAATGTCGAAAGGCTAATAATCTAAGAACGCGTAGTTGTTGCGTCTCCTATACAAGTTACTTTGTGGAAATCTAATTTCGTCCACAACTTTTACTTTTACGTGGGGGTTGAATTTTCTTACTAATGAAGTGATTGAATCTCTCTCTTTTCTTTGCCGGAATGGAGGTTAGACGAATATCAGGTGCCAAAAGAATGTGTTGAAACGTCGTATATGGGAGTGGCTACCGAGCCAAGCAGCGCTAGACCCGGCGCATTGGGCTCCGGTAGGGTTGGCTCAAACCCCGTTCAAAATAAAATAAAATAAATTGATTCTTTATAAAGAAAAATTCGAAAAAAAAAGTTGAATTCGTAAATTGTGATATTCAATAATAAAATACAATAATATTTAGGATAATTAAGACATTACATAAGACATTCAAACATGATATACTAATATGTTAATACTATTTAAAATTTCCATTGGACATATTTATGCTTCGCCGGTCAACTTAGTGCTACCCACACGCTCCTCTCGATGGCAATTACGCGTGGTGCCATTATAAATGGCCCGTTCCATTGTTTGGATTATATGCAAAAGTTTGCTGACACTGTTTGCATGCCGCATGACCGCCCAAGTCCGAGATTTCTTTAATCTTGAAGAGTTACCATTTGCTTATGCCACTTCCTCTTCGACGATTATCCAACTCGAGTACATTTGATGTTGAAACTGGCCATATGTTATTTGGTTGGATTGGTAATATGAAGAATTGAGTGTAAGAATTTCTGAACTTACAAATGTTGATTCACGAGAGGTTTGTGAATAGTGATTTGTGGATATGCCATACAGAGTTGGTGCTCCACTTATATGCCAATTGGTAATGTGCATTTTTTATTTTTTATTTATTTTTTCCATAGTTATTGGTACAACGCCTAGAAAATGTAGCCATTTTGTCACCACCCGTTGGTAAACAGAGATAATTTTCCTTTTCAATTTATAACATAAAGTGTTAGTATCAAGTACAACCTAAAATTAATATATTTATGACAAATTTACTAAAAATTAATTTTTTTTACCATACAAAACAATTTACCCCTAAACAAATATAAACAGAAATAATTTCTTTCTCCTTTGGTAACGAATCAAAGCGATGTTCCAAAAGAGAAGCATGGATTTTGGTGAAGATCAACGTTCAATAGTCAACTAGTGCATTCAATGTTAATATATGTTTATCACACACTTGATCCATCACGGTAGCCTTCATTTTTGAATTTCCATAGAGTAATGGGCAAGTGTTCAAAATCCAGTGAATACGAGTTTGAGCATATAATTTTTTTTTTTTTTTTTTTATAGTTTAGCGGGTGGATTATAAGCTGTATATTATTAGATAAAGACATTACAAATGCTACATGTTCGATCGATCGCTCTGAGTCCATGACTTTCCAAAAACATTTATTTAAATGCCATAACTTTTCAATCAATTACTTAAATGTTATAACTTTTAAAAATTGTTCACTATAAGTGCCGTGCCACGATTTTGACACTAATGGTCAACAGTTCTAAAATTTACAGTACTTAAGTTATCATTTGAAAAGTAGTGACACTTAAGCGAGTGTTGAATAAAAGTTACAATACTTATGGTGTTCTTTCCCTTATGCATGATCTGTTCCACCAAATATTAACTTTTCCTCTCCTATCAAACCATTAAAATTTGTTACGTTAATTATCATGGCCACGTACGTAAGACTGGTGTCTTAGACATAATTAATTTTGTCACAATCGTTGGTCTTGACTTCAGTGATGATTTGCCTAACCCCGGTCCACTTGATTTCATATGCCCTTCGAAAAATTGGTGCGAAGGATTCAGGGCATATAATATAATTTCGTCACAAGATCTTCCACTTTCGTTGGTATATTTTTTCCAACACAGGGCATGGTCCATGTCAAAAGCGCCTTTCATAATCAAGAAATTAATTGGGTTAGCAAGGGAAAGACAGAGGGACAATGGTGATCGCTGAAGAGGGGGGCCAGCTCTCCATTGGTCATTAGCAAGGGCGGTCTGGCAAAGGCTGGTGGCGGGCACTGGGCGCCACCCCTCAGATGTAAGAAATCAAATGGTCACGTAGTGTAAAGCAACATAAACAAACGTCTTTGGGAAGATTAAATTACAAGCTCAGAGGAGAGAAGCTAATATATTACTTGACTAGCTTGATTCGTACATCATACTAAACGATGAAGTAACACGTGCGATCCTAACTTAGATTTTTCGAAAAATTGACTCTTCAAATCAACTACTTAGATGAAATTCTTGAATATAACCAATTCGGGTGAGATAATAATTTTTATTCTTGTTTTCACTTTTCCACCGTCTATTCCCCAATTAGATTTCTAATGAACTTAGCAAGAGTTTTGACCTCTCAAAAGAATAAACTTATCTAAACAGCAGCTCACATCGTCTTACTTCTCAATTCAGCTTTGATCCTTCGGTAGATATCATTTGGGTTGTCCATCACTTGAAAAAGGACATTAAACATTACCAGCCCCTTTTAAACATCAAGGTGGATTTTGCCCATCACTTCTTTCTTTTGTTCCGTCAAAAACTCACATGGAAATCTTTGTGGCTTGTTTCTTAGACAAGCCTATCGTGAGGCGGTGAAGAGTTGCCAACAAATAGATAGTTGAAGTGGACCCATTATTGATAAGCACATGAGATAGGTGGGATGCCTTTGTGTGTCCCCTCCCCTCGAGAGAGAATTCTTCATTAGAAAAGGTGATTAAGTCCTTGAGAAGAATTGATCCTACAAACTCCAACTTGTTCACCTCAACGTCTCTAGTACATGAAGTTTGCTCAAGACCTTCATGAGAGACTTTTGATGTGTAGGGGATGTTTGCAAGAGTTCGAGCAAAGAGATTTGAGCATGCGTGTTTTGCAATTGGTTGACCACATTATATTCACTTACTTTGATTATAGCCAAAAACTCGTTAGCCTCTTCATCAATGATAGGCTTTGTCCATTGAGCATTAGTTTGGGCATAAGTTTGACCAGATCTTATAACTAGGTCAACGTCTAGATCATATGACCATGGAATCACCTTATTATTGACATATTCATAGGGGGGATATCTCGATCACTATTTCTTCATCGGACATAGGGACATCAATAGATAGTTTTGCATCTTCTAGTGGAGGCATATTCACAAGTAATGGATCCATCTCATTGCTACCGGCATTTAATGCGGCCCATTATTTTCCCAATTGATGATGACTTGGGATATAGTGGAGACTATGCCAGTGTGGTCAACATATACGATCATTCCTGCCTTCACCATACTAATGACTCTTTCTTTCATCAGGGATGGGAATCACTTTGTGAAGCATCCAGCTCTTACCAATCCGTCATAGACATCTACAATATGCACCCCTAGGTTCCTGATTCAAACAACGTCAAATCCAAATATGGCATTCACCTTGTCTTAATGTTCATGCAAAGGATTGTATTGGATATTAGACCAAATAGGTTGAAATGAAATGGCCTTTGTATCGAGCAAGTTTTGGATCTGATGCTTGAGAGTAAAGCAAACATTCATTAGTTGAGTGTCCTAGTTCACCCATGTGATAGTAACACTTCTCGGACGAGTCATAGCTAGGAGTACGCTCATGATTAGGACACTTTAGCTTGCCAGTAAGCAAACACTTCTCCTAGAGAATGACTAATACCTAGGATGGAAACCCAGGAAGAGGACAGAACTACCTTTCATTGTTTGACCGAGCGAATGATCGACGACTAGCGGTTTGTTCTAGCCTCCCATTCGGTTAAATAGTCGATGTGCAATTAATATTGTTCTACCTATAAGCTACACTCATATCCGTAGTGGCTTTTTCTTCTCCTTCTTTGCAAAGAACCTTTTGTTTGAAGGAGATGGCTCATTAAACCATCTGTCCCTCAAGCCTATCTTGATTTGCTCCTCCACATAAATGAGTTGGTTAAATGATTCAGCAATCACCATTTGGTTGCGATACTCAAAGGAGAGTTTTAACGAACATCTTTCTTAGCTCGAAATTGATCGGCTCAGGATTGATCCGAGCGGCTAGATTCTTCCATTGGATGTCATATTTCTTGAATGACTCAGACATTTTCTTCTCGATACATTCAAGATCCTCAAGGGAATGAGTGATGTCCATGATGAACTTATATTGCCTGAGGAATGTCTAACTCACCACATCCCAAGTCTCGAGGAGGTTTATGCTCTTCATAATGTACTATCTCAAGGCAGGGTTGGTAAGACTAGCCTAGAATGGTTGGATCATCAAGGGTGCATTTTGTACATATTGAGTCATTCGTGATAAATACATTTGCCAGTGAGCCTTCAGGTAAGTTGTGCCGTTGTACTTCTCAAAGACAGGCATTTTAAATTTCTTTGGAACTTTGATCATGGAATAGATGGAAAGATTTGTTCGAACAGTATCTTGGAGACCTTGCAATTGTTTCAACCACTCCTCAAGCTTCTCGAGGCATTTGTCATGCTTAGTTTTGGGCACACTATCAGATTTGGCCATCCCTTCCGCAATAATGACAGGATCATCTTCTAATACAAGCATATCATAATTAGATTCAGTGGCAAGGTCCTTATCATCTTTCTTTAGACACCATGATAGGAGGTGTAGGCACTTGAGTAGGGCTTTCTCAAGATGCCTTAAATTCAACTGTCATCTCTTGCATTGAAAGAATGAATTGTTCCATTTGGTCCTCTATTTTAACAATACACTCACATAACTCAGTTTGATCAGCCATTCTTGCTCTCAACCTTGTACAGATGGGTGAATGACTTCGATCCATTATCACCTAAGTTGAAAGAAATGAGTGCACATAAGCATCAGATATAAGACAACGCCAATCCATGACAAAGGTCCAACCACTTCAATTTATTCATGAACAAAAAAATGACCCTTTTAAATTGAACCCTTGGATAATAACTATGAAAGCAAAAGCTTGCAAACCCCTACACAAATATGTTGGAAAATAATTGACTTAACTCCTAAACAAATAAATCTAGAATGAAGGTAAAATATAGATTAAAGCCTTTTATTTGGCTTGATCTATATACAAACGAGAGCGACACTCTTTTGTAACTGCTCATAAGCTCAAGCTAACTTGGTGGCATGCCCTTCTATTTCTTCGGCCTTCCTCTTGAGGCGATGACTTGTGGACTGGACAAACACTTGGGAATCTTCGGGAGCAACTTCTTTGGGATCTTATGCGATTGGATGTACTCCTTTGATGCATGGTAAATCTTTTTCTTACACTTTAACTCCTTCTTGGGTGACAATACCTTCGGTGGTTGGCACATACCCCACATTGCCTTGATTAGGCCAAAGGATTAATCATGGTTCCCATTTTCATTAGTGAAATCAACTTGGATCAATTCCAATTGGAGACGTGAAGGGAGCTCTTGCAAAACTTAATAATGGCGGGCCACTCAGAGGGGATAGTACTTAGTAGCACCAATGAAGCCTAACAGAGGACCCGGCATGAAACCATTGCAAATGAATCACGCCTTTGGGACTTGGAACCAAGTAGCATGTCATAAGACTCGAATTTTCCATAAGGCTAACTATTTGGAATATTGATAATCAAGCGCATTCATTTGGTTATCTTTATACCTCAAAATGGGGTGATTGGAGTCATTAACCTCAAGTATTATCAAAAGATCGCCACACCCTTTTATGTGAGAAAGAAACCAAATTTGTAAAGGCTCTAGAGGCATGGAGTGTTTTGTCACCACTTTGCTCATATTTAGTAAGAGAAATAAAAGTTTCATCTAAAATGGTGTTGACAAAGTCCTTTTTCATGCAAACTTGTTGAACTAGCCATGCAATTGTTGGATTACAAGCAATCCTATAGTGAGGAAAAACTACGAAACCAAAGAAAGCTAGCACGGATATCCTACTCCTTTGAATTGGGGAGGCATTTTCAGAACTTTTGCTCAATAATGAGAATGGGTGAGCCCCACAATTACTTTTCAAAATTTTCTTGACCTTATCATGTTTGACACTTAGAAACTTTCACTTGAACTTCTAGAATGGACTTTCACTTCTAGCAGAGGGAGTAGCCGCCCTATCTTGGACTTCATAAAAACATGGCTAGTCGGATTGAGTTTACTTCACCATATGCTCAACTCGTCCTTAGGAGCGATGATCATTGAAATGTTGACTTCTCCTATTGTATGAAGACCAAGACTCACGACCAACCTATATCATGGACCGACCAAAAATATGAAAATTAAGTAAATTGCAAGGCAAAGGTTCAAACATACTTCACCCAGTGGAACATGGTAACTACATAGACATGCAAATGAGACGTGAGATAGGCTTAGCAAATGAAGCCATAGGATAACTAGACTGAACCGACGTGGTTGTGATTTTGTGGGAGTTCCCATGACTCTGCCTTTATCAAAGAGTCAACCCATGTCATGTAGTTGCAGATCAGGGTGGTAACCTTATGACACTAGAAAGAATTTTTGGATACGAGAAGGGCAATTCGTACTATGAAGTTTAGTTGGAGTGTCCACGGTCTCAATACCATCCTAATAAACTTGTGTGCCCAGGTTTGACGCAGGTTATGTGTGCAGTGTAGTGTAAATGTAAGACATGCACAATAGTTTATATCAAACAACGCTTCATACATTAAAATAAACTACATATTCCTATGCTTTCCTGCAAGACAAAGGTAAGCAAACACTTCCTTTTATATCTCCCACTCCGCTAGACCATTTAACACCTTAAATGTTAGGGACGTACTTGAGTCATCCCTGCCAAACAAAAGCATTTTTTCAATAAGAAAATGGCTCGTCCACTAAGTATTTTCAAGTCCCTAGTGGAGTTGCTTAGCTGTCGTGACCTAACTCTCCGTAGGTGCATCACTTGAGGGTTCAACTAATGAATTATTAAGCCTAAGCCTAACTTGGACTCTCCCAATCCCATATCAAGTTTAAGTTTTTAACATGCAAAACAATTTCATTCAGGAGTCACCACTAATTAATCTATGATGGGTTGATTGGAAATCCAAATAAAGTATTGGGAGAAATACTTTATTCCTACGAATTAGAGATTTTGGATATAAAGACTTGGTTACAATATGTTTCTGTAATGCCCATTTAGTACTGTTATTTTCATGAAAAAATTTCATTTTATTACTTCATGATATGTGAGGTGATCATGCGGGTGCACACATCACCAATTTAACATCCAATATAACAGTTAAATAAATTGCAGGACTTAACTCATAGCAACGAAAGTATTTGTAATGTTAGCTTAAAAATTACATCAACAACCCTATATATGATTTTTAATTAACAAATAGTCACTCAATTTTTGGAATTTTCACTTATTTAATAAGACATAATGTACGTGCAATGCGTAATGATAAACAATAATATATTTATACCAAGTGACATGTGACATACAAACTAATCCTACGCGATAGACGAATGAATTTTTCTTTTTGTTTTTTCATTTAATTAAAATTCTGAATTAAAAATGCCTAATATTTAAACATGCATCATTCTAAGAAAGGAAACCTAATTCATTCTAAAGCAATAATTTTTGGACTTTTATTTAAACATTCGGAATAAAGAAATTGCTTAATTTAAACATGTAATCTAGTCTAAAATAAGTAGTATTTTAGCAAGAATCAAATCCAATTCGAATATTTTTTGGGTTTTCTTTTTAACGAAAATAAATAAACAATGATTAAATATTTAGTTAGATAATGCATTCAACAAACCTATATTATCTATTTTTAAATTTGATAAAGAAATAAACCAATAATCATATCCAAGTAGTTATGGACATTGATGGAAGGTTATTTGTTAAATTTGAAATAAGTAAATTAACAATCGTATTCAAAATGGTTATTGATAGGATGGAAGATTTTCCGTGCCATCGGTTATCATATCTCGTAGTTAGAGATTGAACAGATGTTCGAGCATGTCGCTAAGTTAGGATATTTGGAGTGATTTCTTAGGATTTTGTGTACATACCTTATCTAACGAAATATTTAACAAAATATATTAATCAAGCAAACAAAACAAGAAAGTAAATATTTCAAATCAAATGAAGATAAGGATCTTACCAAATTTGGAAATACTTTCCAAATTTGAATCAAATGCAATCGGACTGGGATCGCAGCTAGCTCCATGACGGTGAACTGCAAGCGGCAATAAGCGGCAATGAGGGGCGGCAGCATGGCCAATGAACCTACAAAATAGAAACTTCAAGGGATGGCTCAGTTCGAGAGCAGTGTTGGCCATGATTCGGGATTAGTAGCAATGTCAGATTTTCCTGAGCACCAGGAAACTTGCGAAGAGAATTGGGAAAATTATAATCATTGAGAGGGCATGAAATGGTGAGAACCACCTGGAGCTACTCACTGGAAGTTGCGACCGGAAGCTACAGGACGTTAAGGACGTTAAGGATATTGAGCACATGTTAGGCAATAGATATGGATAGCGGCAAGTTCAGATAGGACACTAGCGCTGCAGAAAACTTGCTAGGTCTATTGGTATGGGGATCTAGAATGCTTAACTGTAAAACGTTGAGCAGAAGACCACGTAGATCTACTCGTGTTGAACACTTGGACTCCTTAATGATTGCCAAGGAACTTAGCTGAATCACTCAAGTGGAAGAATACCGCGAGAGAGCAATCGAGAATAAAGCAATGTTGCAATGTTTCGCTTTTTTCGGGATTTTGGGCACTTGCTTGAATATCTCCTTTGAGATTAAGCCCAGAAGGAAAGAATGGAATGCCAGGGACTCAAATTCAAGATCTTAGCGAGGTTGGAGGCTAGATGATCACAGTGCAGCAGCAACTTCATTAGAGAGCATCGGATCGGCAAGTGCAAGCTCTTTGTTGGTTGTGGCAATGTGGCTGGCCTGGGCTATAAGTTGCAACTAACATGTCTCGGCCAAGAAGCAATGAACTTGTTTGGACAACTATGGCGATGAAAATGCAGCAACTAGATCGATATCAAAGATGTCAAGTGCAGCAAGACTCGTGGTCAATAGCAGCAGCAGCTTGGGTAAAGAAGGGGCTTAGTTGTTCCTCTTTCTTCTTTTGATGTGATTTTCTATGTATGCTTTGAGCTATTGTCATGACCAACACCTTGGTAAAGAGGAAAGTATAGGTTTAGAGATATTGCCTAAAAAATGGACCTACAGCCTATGATTTAGATGTGGGTTCTTCCAAGCTCATACCTCGTGCTACATTGAGTGTTCAAATTGATAGTATGAAAATTTTATAAAAAGGATGTTGACACCTATTTTTAGCAAATCTAGGAAAATAAAGAAAATAAAAATTGCATTGGAACAAATAAAAGGAAAAATTGAAAAAAAAAATGGGGGAAATTTATTTGATTGATTATGCATGAAAATTTGAAATTCTGATGAGCATTCGGATTTTGTTAAGTGCAGAAGCAATTTAAAAATCAAGTGAATAAGAGGCAATAATTTTGCAAAATGAAAGAAATTTGAGCAGGATCGAGCTGATCGCGAAATCATGCTCTGATTTGCAGTTTTGATTTAATGCGGCAGAAGATAGAAATTCGAAAAATGCCGTACAAAGCGGCCGTTCGGAATTAGTATAAGAGAGAGCTTTATTTTTCGTAACCGGGGGGCGATTTTCGAAAATTGGAGAGCAAAAAGGTGAGAGGCCTTCCTTCGGTTTTGGGGGAGAAAAGAAAAGAAAAAGTCAAAAAAGAAAGAGCAAAAAGGATCTGACAAGAAGGAGAAGAGACAGAAGAGAAGCGTAAAGGCAGAAGAAAAGGGGGTGATTTGACCCCTACTGTTCATCGTCTCCTCAAGCTTGCTGTCCACGTTGCTGCTCCATCCGCGACTACCCAGAGTTGCTCCGTCTCACCGCGCGATTACCGCCGTTCACCGCCACCACCATGCTGGCGCCACATCTCCAGTGAGGACCTGACGCCGAGCCGCTCCCTGCCGTCGCGACCAGTCCCGACGCCGGAGCCGGTCGCCGATCCGTCACGCGTCTCCACCTCGGTCAGAGCCCCTACCCCGACGAACCGAAGCCCCGATGCTCCACCCTCCGCGAGTAGGCCCGAGCCATGCCACAGCCGAGCCGCCTTACCCACTGCAGCACCACCAGCAGCATCGAACGCTAGGCGCTCCGACGATGGCGCTCCTGCCCAGTCGACGCCGGAGCTCTGAAGCCTACCGCTCCCGACCTCGCCGCGTCACCGTGCCGCTCGCCTCAGCCCAGCACCCGGTGCCTTCGCCGCCCGTCTCTGCTCACCAAACGCCACGCCTGCGCACCCGACGCCGCCGCACCAGCTGCCTGAGGCCTCCTGCCGTCCTTGCAGTGCCCCACCGTTCGAAGCCCGCGACCCGACGACCTGCAATCCACGATCCGCGCTCAGCCCTGTCGCCCCTCCTCTGCCCGCGAAGTTGCAGCCGCTACCAAGCCGAGATCCAAACACCGGAGCTCCCCCTGTCGCCGCCCAGCTTTGCCGGAGATCCGACCGCGACGCCCCTGTCGGACCTCCGATTAGCCACCCTTGGCTGGGCCCCACGGCTGTCAAGCCCATTTTTTGAAAAAAAAAACAGAAAAGAAAACACATTAGGTAGTTTTCTTTAGTTTATTTTATTTATTTTATTTTACTTTATCTTGTGTTTTTTAGTATAATTAGTCTTTACTATATGATTGTAAATTCCAACATATCACCCGATTCGCAACCGCGCCAGGATTTTTTATTTTATCTATAAGGCCTTAGATGAAATAATTAATTAAGCGGGAATAAAATTGATATTTTGATCTTTAAGGCTTAAGATCAATTTATCAATTTTATCATCGAAATGTTATCCCTTGATATGAATGATGTGTGATATCCTTGGTTTAGCTAGTCATGATTGCTTTGTTCATCTTGAAATGTGTTTGGGTTATAATATTGCATGTTTTAGGGTTTACATATTTAGAATAGGAATCTTATTTCGAATTTTAAAATCAAAAATCAAAAAAATCAAATCAATCAATTTAGGTTGCTAGATTTTTAATTTGGATTGCATGTTTAATTATTTGGCAATTATTAATTTCGAAATTAAAAAAAACAAAAAAAATCATCATATACGTGTCATGTAGTGTTACAGCATATTTTGCACGTCATTGCATATTAGGATTAAATTGCACTTAGGTTAATTCTAGATAATATTTTTCTTAATTTGTTATAAGTTTATGTATTTTTAGATATATCGCATGTTAGAATTATTTAGGTTAAGATAATGTTTTAGTTTAAATTAGGATTTGGCTCAACCTAATTCCTAATATAAATTAAATAGGATCTTAATCTAATTAGGTAATTTTCACATTTCACCAAATTTCGAATTTCATGAAAAATGCAAAAAATGTCATAGGTTAAATTAGTTTTATGATAAAATGCATTCTTTTAGGAAAAAGAAAAAATGTCATATACACGTCATTAGAGCTAGATTCACTGGGATGCATGTCATTGAATATTTTTTTCTAGGCCCATTTAATTAGAAATTGCATGTCATTAGAATTAGGTCATTTGGTTATATTGCACCACATGACTCATTAAATCAATGAAATCAAAAAAAAGGAAATTGCATGTAAATTAGAAACTATATCTAAGGTTGTTGATGTGGATTTTGAATTAACATTGTAGATGCTTTCGTTGCTTCGAAGTAAGTTTTTGCAATTTATTTATTGTTTATCTGGGTGTTAAATTGATGGATTGCGCACTCGCATGATCACCTCACATGTTATGAAAATAGGTTAAAATAAATCAGCTGCTTGCAAAAACATTTTGAAAAATTAAAAAGAAATGGTACCGAAAGGGCATTAGAGAAATCTAATGTAACCAAGTCCCCGTACCCTCAGTCTCTGGTTCGTAGGAGTAAAATAAATCTCCCTTTATTTTACTTTGGTGTCTAATCGACCTACCCTAAACCGATTATTGGCGACTCCTAGATAATAACCTCTTGCATGTTTAAAAATTTAGACTTAAGTCGCGATTTGGTATGGGCTTGGGAGAGCTCGAGCTAAGTGTAAAAACTTAGCAGTCCATTAACCTAGTTTTAGGTGGTGCACCCGAAAAATAGGTTGCGACAAAGGGCTCGCTACTAGCCTATTGGGTTCAGCTTAAAACCAAGTGAGATATAGAAATATACCTCATTTCCTACACAAATACAGAATCTAGGGTCGGGACTTAATTACACCAATTAAACAACTAATTCCATTTTGATATCTAATTTTGTTCATTTGAAAAAAAAAAAAAAAATTCTGTTAGATAGTCTGGATTGATTTTAAACCTATCTACTAACACGCAAAACAACCATGCGGGTGCGTCGCCAAGGAAAGCGTTAAATATATTGCATGGGAGAGTAAATATTTAACATTATCAAATAGGGAGTATGACATCTCTAACTAAGCTAAAGGAAGGCCACAAACAACATAATAAAATGTGCACAATCAAGGGCATTCATTTTAAAAGATAATAAGAACCCTATGGTAGAGCCTAAAGGCTTGTTTAATTTTGAGAATGATTTCTAGCAAGGATTTTTTGAAATTTCTAAAAAAAAAAATATTTTTATTTTTCGATTTTTTTACTATTTTGATAAATTTCTAATTTTTTAATTTTTTTTTTTAAATTTTGGAATTTTTAAGTATTTTTAATCTCTTTTTTTAATCTTATGATTTTTTTTTGTTCTTAATTAATAATTTTTTAACGAAATTTAATATTATAAAAGAGAACTTGGACCGGGTCTCTTGACCGGTTTCGAACAAATCGGATTGGACCCTATTGGTCCGAGTTGGGCTAAAAACAAGCCACTCTAAGGTCCACTCGGAATTAACCGAAAAGGCCCACGATAGTTTTTTTAAAAGAAGCCCACTCCATTCTCTATTTTGGCTAGGCCATCCGAAACTAAGTGAAGCCCAAACATCCCAAAAATAACCTTTCAAGCCCAAGTATAACAAACAGCCCTAAAACAATCAAACCTAATCGGGCCCCAACTCCTTTTTGGTAATGTTTATTAAAAAATTATTCTAGGAAACAGAAATGGAAAAACTATTTCTGTTTCGGGGAATAATTTTTGAACAGAAAAACACGTTTTGTAAACTTATTCTCGGAATAGAAAAAGAACAAAAACACATTTGGTAAACATGTATAATTTTTTTTGTGTCTTTTAATTTTTAATATTTTAATTTAATTTAATTTTTCTTTTTTTCCTTTTTTTTTTCCTTTTGGCTGGTAGCCTCGCCTAGCCACGGCGAGGCTCGCTAGCTATGACATCCCATATTTTCAGTTCTGTTTTCTACTGAATAAATCGGGCATTTCATTGACGCACCTATAGGGCTATTCTTAGAGTTGGTCACTCTCAAGATAACTAAACTATTCGGGAAAGCCATTAAAGAATTTTAATCTAATAGACTTGAGAATTTGACCGGTGTTGATACCTAAATTTTGATTAATTATTTAGTAATTAGTTGCATATAAAAAAAGTAAAATTGCATTTCATGTAGTTGCATTTGCATCGGTACCAAAACACAATCAAACGCAGCGGCTCGCGGTCGATTACATGCACAAAAGGTGGTCTCTCTCTTGCTGATTTGAAAACATGCAATGAAAGTCAAAGAAAGAAGAAAGAAGAGTTCTTTACTTCCATCGTCTCTTCCTCATTAATGCATGCACATGCATGGATAAAATTCAGCGGACGTAAAGATTCTAGAGAAGCCGCGAGAATTTTGGAGAAAGTCTGCAAGAAGATGGGCTCACAATTTTATAATATTTTATTGTGAGTTGTTGCAAGGAATTCTCTTCTTCCTGAAGAGCAAATCGGCTGGAGAAGAAAGAAGTTCCGGCACGTCCATTGTCTCTCGCTCATTAATGCATATACATGCATGCGCAAGAATTCGGCGGACGTGAGGATCCTCGAAGAAGCAAAGGGAAGGCCATAATATATTTATAATATATTCTCTCAAGTGTGGGTCGGTAATTTTGGTGAAGCAAGGAGAAGTGTGTTCAAGAAAGAAGCAAGTAACAAGCAAAGAAAAGTCAACAGTTGTGGCTAAATTAATGAGTGTCAAACGGTGACCACCATATTAGAAAAAAAAAAACGAACGTGAACAGCAAGGAAAAGTTACGGCTGCCTTTTTTTCACCTGTTCACACTAAAGTCGGTTGTTGCCTATAAATAAGCAAGGATCCTTGGCTTTAAAAAATTTGATCGTGAGGGGGGCTTCTCCTTCGTTCAAAAAGAAGAGAGATAGAGAGTCTGTCAGGGAGAAAAAAAGTGAAGTCAGAGAGGGGACGTGCGGCAGAACAGAAAAGAAAAGGAAAAAAACACTGTTCATCTTCTTCCTTGCAAGTTCTTCTTCTGCTGTCGACCCCTGCTGCCCGAGCTTCCGCGCCGTGCCTCCATCGCCGCGAGCTCGCGCCTCCGCCAGCCTCTACCCCATCGAAAAAAAAAAAAAAGCCGTGGAGCCGCCGACCACCGTAGCGCCCAGCCTCGCCTGTGGCCCGCGTCGGTTCGCCCATCGTCCCCTCGCGCTCATCACCACATCTTCACCTTCGCCTGACGCCGCGCCACCACCCAGACGCCCGCAAGCTGCAGCACCCGTCGCTGCGCCCTACCCGTCACCGCACCTCCGCCGTCTTCACCTGGCCCGAGCTGCGCACTGCTGTTTCTTCCTTGCAGGTGCACCAACGACGACTAGCCGTGTGAAGCACCGCCAGCTATAATCTTCCCTGCACACAACCTCGACCTGCAGCGCCAGAAACCCCAACGCCCTACTCCGCCTCTGCTGTCGCCGATCTGCTGCGACTGCCGGCCCCGAGTCCTCCGCCCGAGCGCTCCTGCTACACCAGTCCTTGCTGCCCGGCGTCCCCTGCTCGCCTGCGTCGGTCTTACACCAGCAAACTGCACGTGACTCCT
This sequence comes from Eucalyptus caleyi, assembly GCA_014182885.2. Lineage (NCBI taxonomy): Eukaryota > Viridiplantae > Streptophyta > Magnoliopsida > Myrtales > Myrtaceae > Eucalyptus > Eucalyptus caleyi. Next base: position 54,913,624 of record CM024470.2, read on the forward strand.
GCTGTGGTCTTGTCGGAGCTCCTCGCCGGCGTCTTCCCCCTGCCAGAGCTCCGACCGGTGTTGCCCCTCTCAGTTGATCGAGTAGCCAAGTCGTGCGTGGGAGCAAAACAAAAAGGAAAAAAAAAAGGAAAAGCAAATTAGGTAGTTTTTTTTATCTATTTTATTTTGTTTTTTATTTTAATTTACTTTTTTAGTGGAATCATTCCGTAGTATAAGATTGAGAATGTTGGACATGAAATAGCTTGTGAAATTTGTGATTGACAGTCCGATTTTCGCGTCCGAAATCCGACTCGCAATTGCTCGAAAATTCACCAATTCGATCTCACGCCCGAGATTTGATTTGCGATTTATTTAAAATTGACCAACCCGATCTCATGTGCGGGATATGGTTCGTCAATTTGGATGTCAATCTTGCTCTGATTTACTGTCGTGCCATTTAAGTTAATTTCGTTTTCATAAAATAAAAATAAAAAATCCAAAAAAATGTAGGCTAGAATTAGGTTTATTTCCTGTTTTAGGGTTTGCATATTTAGAATATGAATTTTATTTCAAATTAAAAAAAAAAAATCAATCAATTTTGGTTGCTAGTTTTTTAACTGAGGTTTCATGTTTAATTACTTGACAATTTTTAATTTCGAAATTAATACAAAAACATAAAAAAAAAAATTAGAATTTTGGCACTCTTCACATGTCATTGCATTTTAGGGTAAAATTTCATATAGTTTAATTCTAGATAATATTTTTTTTATTTAAGTTTATAGAATTTTTTTAGATAGATTGCATTTTAGTTAGGAATTTCTAAATTAGGATAACATTCTAGTTTAAATTAGGATTTGGCTTAACCTCATTCCTAATACAAATTAGATGGTATTTTAATTTAGATAGATAATTTTTCACATTTTTCTAATTGCGAATTTCATTAAAAATACCTAAAAATTGTCTTTGAATAAATTAATTTCTTTATTTAGAATAGATTGCATGCTTATTAAAGAAACACAAAAACATCTCATTTGCATCATGTAGCTTAGGCCATGTTATTATATCATATCATTTCATTTCATGTTAGATTAGAAGTATTGCATTGCAGATGGATTATATCCTCATTAAATAAGTAAAAAAAAAAAAGAAATTGTGTGTTAATTAGAAATCAAATCTAGGTCTGTTGATATGAATTATAATCTAACAATGCAGATGTTTTCGTTGCTACGAGGTAAGTCCCTGCATTTTTTATTTATTTGCTTTCCTTAGGTGTTAAATTGGTGGATTGCGCACCCGCATGATCACATTACATGTTAGGGAAATAGATTTAAAATCAATCCAAAACTGCCTGCAAAAAATCATTTTTGAAAATAAAAGAATGGTACCGAAAGGGCATTAGAGCAATCTAGTGTAACCAAATCCCCGAACTCACAATCTCTGGTTCGTAGAAGTGAAATAATTCTCCCATTACTTTACTTGGGTTTCTAATCAACCCACCAAAAATAGATTAGTGGCGACTCCATGATAAACATCATTTGCATATTAAGAACTTGAACCTAAGTCGTGAATTGGTATGGACTTAGGAGAGACCGAGTTAAGTCTAGGCTTAACAATCCATTAGCCAAACCCTTAGGTGGTCCAACCTGCTTTGGGGAGGTCGCGACAACTGGGAATCGACTTCTCGACCACGCTCATCTTTATATAAAATGAATTTGAGATTTGAGATAGGTCGACTCAACTGAGATGTGTGGCTAATCGTGGGTGATATCACCAAATTGGAAAATTTTCGTCAACCGACCCTAAACTAATTATTCTATCATTTTGGTATGCTGTGTCCGTAATTGATTCTCGAGATTTTCACGACAATTGAGAGTCACCAATGTGTTGAGCGGGTATATTGTGGCTCGAAGAAAATTGACTACGGGTCATTTGCATAAAAAGTTTCTGAAAATTACCCGGTAGCCTAAGTCATGCTAAAAATGCATCGAATGGAAATTAACTGTGAATTCAAATCCGATTTTAGAAATTTAAGATTTTATCATTCAAAATAAATTCTAGGAGTGATGACTCAGTTTCAGAAGATTTTTCTACAACCCGAGACTTTTTGGGAAAAAGTTGGCATAGGACCGTTTTGTTCAAAAAATGTCGGAGGTCATGTTCGATCGCATAATGGGGATGCAAGATGGTTCAAGTGGTGAGAAAAAAAATGCTAATTTGAGTATTTACTCAACAAAGGAATTTATCGAGGCCGAGTTGAGTTGATTTGAGAACTAATAAGTGACCAATTAGAGAGAAAATGCTTGCAAATTCGTGTACCCCCATGCCCTAACTAATTTGGACCACTTCAAAGGTTGTAAAGGTGTGCTTTGGTGGTTGAATGGTAGCCATAAGATCTTGACTTGGTGGGCAAGCTCAAGGGGGGACAAAAATGTGGAAAATAAGCATGGTAGGCCCCCATCCTTGCCTCTCTCTCTTCCCTCTTGCTTAGCTGCTGTTCACGCCCCTCTCCCCTCCATTTCGCACCCCAATAGCTAGCAGACGAGCCAATGGAAGCTAGCAGCCGACCAAGACCGTCGCCGCCTCACACCGCCATGCCATCGTCGTCGTTTGTGTGCGCTACCGCCTGTGCGCACCGCCGGCCACGCCGTTTGTCCTTCTCGCCTCCTCACGTCGTCCAGCTTGCTGTCTAGCAGCCGTGAGGGACTGTGGAAGTCCGCCGGAGCCCATTCAACTGCCGTGGACTGCCCTCCAAGCTGCCGAAGTCCCCCATCGGTCCACTATTGTCCTCACCGCACCATCCTAACTTGTTTTCTTCTTCTTTGCGGCCTCAAACAGAATATGGTTTTCTGGGTTTCCAGCAAGGTGTCAGGCCCGTTTTGAGGTGTTCTCGGGCCTTGGATCCTAGGTTCCCTTTGGAGAAAAGCGATCCTCGTTTTGTTCCCAACATTTCGATCCGAACGGATTGTTAAATGAGTGATTTTTACTCACTAATCCTTTCTTAGTTTTCTAATAATGCTTAGGGGTTGATTAGATTTAATTAAGTGCAATTAGGTGGATAGATTAGATTAGAATAATTAAATTAGGGATTTACCTATGCATGTTAGGTAAATGGTTAGTGTACTTAGCAAGTAGATGAGTCTTATTATTTATTGAATGAGTCTCGGTAATTTTCCGGGCTTGTCTCGGCTTTCAATTAGGCATTACGGGCCTAAATTGGATTTATTGTAATTATTTAATAATTTTTGGAATTATTTAATTATTTATTTATTTTTCAAAAATTAGGCCGGGATAGTCGACGGCCATAATTTTATGCTGAATATCGTGGCGCAGTCCGTTTATATATTTGAGCATTAGTTTGTATTAAATTGATTTATTGATAATTTTAGGATTCATTCCTAAATTAAATTAATTTTGATAATTAAATTGAAAATTTCCAAGCATCGGTCTACAGCATCAAAAATCTATTTTTGTATTGCTGAAAGGAGTGGGTGAATAAAAAGGAAATTATTGTATTTTGGCTAAGGCTGACCGTGTGCCCATACACGTGTACTGTTATAAAAAATGATGAAAATGGTAAATTTGATTGTGTCTTCGGAACAAAAATACTATAATGGCTCGATGATTCGTATGTCATTTGGAGAATGGACGTTATACTATTACAACTTGATGACTCTCTTGTCTTCTTAAGAAAGAATTGCATGCATACTGGCTCAATGACCGTATAGGTCATCTTGGAGAATGGACAGTATGAAATGTTGGCTTTGTGATTCTATAGATCATCTTGGAGAATGGAGGACATGCCATAACGGCTCGGTGACTCAATATGTCATCTTGGAGAATGTATGTTATGATGAATATACTTGGTGACTCCATATGTCATCTTGGAGAATGAATATTATAATATACTAGCTCGGTAACTCGATAGGTTATCTTGGATAATGAATAGTATGTTATAGCGACTAGGTGACTTAGTGTGTCATATTGGAGAACATATCGTATGATGTACTAGCTCGGTAACTCGATAAGTTATCTTGGAGAATGGACAGTATCGAATGAAATGACCGGGGAATGGTCTGTTTGACATGTAATCGACTAGGTCTATTGATCGATGCTTCGATCTATGATGATTTATTGGTTGCCTATTGAACTGTAATGAATTGCAGGTGGAATATGAGGCCAAGGTAAGTCCTCTGACTCGTGTTGTGCTTAGACAGCCTCTAAAGTGTATTGGCCTACTAATCGAGTCTTAGGGGGTAGAATTTGTTGAGACGATATCTCACTGGTTATTGAATAATCATTTTCAGGTCCTTAGATGGCATTGGTGAAGGACCAAAGGCTAGAAGTGTAGAAGGTGAAGCCTGAAGAATTGACGATCCTATTGGACTAGTTAGTCATAGGGCAATTCTCTTTTGATGGAAGTCGATTCCATTTTGCAGACTCTATTTTAGGAACTTGTGGTTTAAACTTGACTTAATAATTCGACTTGTATATATTTGTACTATGATTGGCAATGTATATAAGTGTGGTAGTTTTCAAAGTTCGAATTTGGAATCCTACTTTCGTATCTCATTATTTTATTGTGTTGGGGGGATTTCATATGCTTCCGTATGCGTATATTAAAATAAATGGATCGGCGATGCGTCATGAGATGTCACCATTAATCGACCAAAGTAAGGGATGGGTGTGTACTCGAGGATCGGGGCGTGACATTGGCCCCCGGCGGGGCCGAGCCTCACCATAGCTGGGCGAGGCTCGGCCTCGCCTTGGCCAGCCTGGCTGTGGCCTTGTGACGTCGAGCCTCACCAGTGGCTGGGTGAGCTCGGCCTCGTCGGTGGCTAGGCGAGCTCGGCCTCGCCGGTGGCTGGGCGAGCTTGGCCTTGCCTAGCCAAGGTGAGGCTGAGCCTCGCCAAGGGCCGGCGACACTTGGCCTTGCCGGGGGCCAGCGACGCTCTAGCGAGGTCACCGGCCCTTAATGGCCAATCGCCGGCCATGACAGAGGCCAGCGACTGGCCAAAGTAAAAAGAAGAAGAAAAGAAAGAGAAGAAAAAAAAAATAGGAGAGAGAAAAATTATTTCTTGGAAGTGTTTTGGGAACAAGAAACAAGCTTGTTTCTGTTCCAAATTTGTTCCTAGGAACAAAAAAATATAGTTGGAACAAAACCGCAAACAAACGCATTTTTGTTATCTTTTGTTCCCCGAAACAAAAAAACAGAAATTGTGTTCATAAGCAAAAGAAAAGCACACAAACAAATAGGGCCTTACTCACGGATGAACAGAGATGAACGGTCATGAAGCTGCTCGTCCCCTACCACACCCGATTGATTATAAACTAGTTGTTTGAATATTTTCTTGTCTTTTTTTTTAAAATAAAATTTTATTAATAAATTTTCTTTTTCTTTCTTTTCCTTTTTTTCTTTACTCTTTTTCTATTCCGATCTTCTTCTCCTCTACGCCTCCTCCTTGCTTGAAACTTCTTCCTCATTTTGCACCATCTTCACCAAACCAAAGCCAACACCACGGCGAGCCCTCACTGGTGCTTGGGGGGCCGCCAAGCCACATTCGGTGTTGGTTGTTTAGTACGACCGATGCCACCACTGGCCACTAGTTGGCTGGCATTTTCTAGTGTCGATCTACCCTAGTGAGAAGCAAGCCTGCAATGGCCGACTCAAGCAACACAAGATATGCCGCCAAAAATCAAGAAAAAAACACCAACAGTAGTGTTGGGGCAAAAGGTTGCACATATATCAAAAATCAGGGCTTCGGTTTGGAGACTTAAGTTTGGCTCTCCATTGGAGCAATTCATTGAACAGTTGGTGTACATTAGACAAATAAGGGACTTCCGACTCGTCCACGACTCAAGCCCAGGCCAAGACTCCTAATAGGCATACTAGAACACACAACAAGCATACTATAACGCATGGCAATGTTAACAGGGCACCAGTGGGGCTAGAGTTCGCGTGAACCGAACAACCGTAAACTCTAGCTCGGCTTGCCCGAAGCAAAGCATGCACAAAGAGACTTACCAAGTTTGGCGTGATGGTGTCAACCAAAAGAGGTTGTCAGCGGTGCCTGGGTGCGAATGAAATGTTAGCCGAAGCTCTCCCCCTCGCTCGGACTCTTTCGCTCTTAGTTTTCAGTCCTCTTGGTCTCTCCGCCTTGTTTTGTCCAACCCCGAGTAAGAAGAAGACTAGTCACTTTTTTCGAGCTCACCCTCATCCTCAAGTTCGTTCACTTCCTCTGCAACCTTCTCTCGCCAGCTCACTCTCTCTCTTTGGCTTGCGTTCTCTAGCTAGCTTTCTCTCGAGCTCTCTCTCCTAGATTTTCGTCTCTAGAAACCCAAGCCTCCCTCTATGTCTCTCCTCCCCTCTCCAAGCGAGCCCTCCCCTCACCTTTTAAGTCATTTGGCATGCATGTGATGCCAACTGTTGCTGCTGGTCTGCCCCAACTACCAACTTCGATTCAACCCTCGCCCTGTTTCCTTTGCCACTGTTTGGTAGCATGTCCTCTGTCCTTGCTTCCGTATTTGTCATCGAGGCGATAGACAGTGGAGAGAAGGAGAGGAGAAGAGGATAGGACCAGGCTAGGGAAAAAGGAAAAGAAGAAGTGGGTTGGGCCGAGCTGAGCGGGGAAAAAGAAAAGAGAAAAGGAGGAGGGGCTGGGCTAAGGCAGGCCCTAGCCTAGCCCAGCTCCGTTTTTTAATACTAGTGATGTAAATGTTCCTAATATCAATATCCAATGCATTTTAATGAAAATTATTTACTTTACATTTTATTTTTTTAAAAACTAATCCCTAATTTTCTATGTGATTAAGTCCTAACTAAAAATGGAAAAATTCAGGTGTCAAATTGCTGACCTCTAATTTGTGTGTCATAACGCTCTATATATAATGCAAACCTAGGTTAACTTCAATATCGTGAGCTTAACTTAAGCCTTCTCTAGTGTGATGAGCTCTAATAACCTAAGGCTTGTTCCTAATTAAACTCTCAATGGGCTGAATTAAGTTCATATTAGGCCAATTAAAGCCCTTCAAGCCTATGAATTTCAATCACTAACTCTCTTAGACTTAGCTGAATTTCCCCTCCTTTCGCAGGCTCAATTTATCAAAATTTAAGCTCAATATATAAATGCTAACACAATTATTTAAAAATATAACTTGAATAATAAATACTCTTAAAATTATATGCTATGTAATTTAATTCTTTTTTATTTGTTTAGGTGTTAGAAATTAATCCCTAATTTTTTTTATACAATAAATGAATGATTATATCACCAAAATTTAGATGTTAACATGTGAAAATTTGGGGGTCAACATTAATCTAGAAGCAAGGGCTCTTTTAGGATATTAATTAGAAGACTATAATACCCTTAATACTATGCATTTGTGGAATTAAATGCTTTAAACAATAACTCACTTGTTATAGATGTAATAAATTCAATCTTAGACATCAAGAGTGGCAACTTTCATATATAACTAAGCAGTTCTTGTACATAACAACTACATATTAAAATTTGACAATTTTTTGCCATGTTCAAAGAAAGTCTTCATCACCAATCCAACCAAAGGCGGTAGAATTAGTAGTATTCCTTAGGCGACAAAATCATTGCTTTGTCTTGAGGTATACCAAAAGTGAGAAAAATTCTTATGACTAATCAAAGGCAACAAAAGCCGATCTTTCTCACCTTAAGTCATTGCTTATGACTAAACTTTTGTTGCCTTAGTCCTAATCAAAGTGAGAAAATTCTTTTTTGTCACCTTCGGTTAAAAAAGTCCCATCTTTAATTGAATTAATGGCTATAAAGTCCTAATTTTGTCGCTTAAGTAATACTTAAGGCGACCAAACTTCGTTTTTGTTGCTTAGGGTATGACTAGTTCACCCTAAGGCGACCAAATAAACGATCTGTCGCATTTCGTTCATCATAAGGTGACAAAATCTTTCTTTATTCTTTTCGGGTAATCTAAGGCGCCAAGTCATTTTTTTTGTCGCCTTAAATTATTTTCTTGTAGCGCCTCTTGAGCTTCCCATTTTTGTGTAGAGTTTAGATCTTTACAGGTTATGCATTAAATCGCCTACTCTTTTTAAATTTGAAATAGGTGTCATTCTAATTTTGTTTGAAGTTCTGAATGTCGTGAGTGTAGACTTTGGTTTCTCCCGTGAAATTAATGCTCCTTAAAAGGCTAGTTTAGTGAATTTAATCTCATGAAATTACAAAAAATATGAAGAGAAAAAAAAATGAAAGAAGAAAAACCGGTTTGGTGGGATTTTTTTTTTTCTAGTCAGAATTTGGTTGGATTTCAAACTGAACTAAAATGAAAAAATTGTTTGGTTTGGCTCTTAACTATAGTACAGTTCAGTTTGATATTATTTTTCTTCAAACCATATTTACACGACGTGGTTTGATTTGACGTCGAAAATTGCAACAAACCGTACCATTCTCACCTCCAAACTTAATTGGTTCCCGGGCCTTGCTAAGTATTTCATGAGCCCCCGAACAATCAAGTCTTCGTATTTGTGCCTCCTGAAAATGAAAAAAAGGTATAACAAGAAAGAACCTTATGCTACTTTAAATTACTAAACAACTTTTCACCTCGAGCAAAAGCATCTTCGAGGGCGTCAAAGGTTTACTCAGCATCCATTTGATTTTCTCGGACAAAATGATGATATAAGTGGCACAACTTTTATACGGTACTTACTTAAATATTATAACTTTTATACAATGCTTATTTGAGCATTATCATTTTTTTTTTTTATCACTCGGGTATCATATAATTTGTTAATCGATTACTTAAGTACCATAACTTCTTCAAAAATTCACCACAATTGTTATGCCACATCAGATTTTCGCCATTTGAGTGAACGTTAAATTTTTTTGCACTTAAGTGATCGATTGAAAGTTATGACACTCAAATAAATAATTTTTAGAAATTATGATACTTAAGTGGTCAAAAAAAATTATGGACTCAAGTGAGCACTGTACGAAAATTATAATAGTTGTGATGGCATTTTTCCAAGTTTATTATTTTAGTGGTCAAGGTGAAATAAACTCAAGCATCATTGTGGAGTATACACCAATGGGCAAAAGAGTTGGAGAAAGAGCGGACAAATGTCTTATCATGAGTACAAAATGTTGTGCAACGAGACAGTTTATATGACTTCTTTTAGCGGATGAACAGCCATTATTAGGTGAGAAAAACAAACATAAATTAGAGGATAGAACTAATGTCGTATACAAGCCTAGTATTCTAGAAGTACTTGGACATCTGTACAACTTATAATTGTTGACTAATCTGAATAACATTGAACTTGGAGACGTATTAGTAGAGAGAAACAAAGGTAGAGACCATGGCTGCTTTCGAGAGAATTGTGGCTACCGGTGTCGGGCTAATATTGTCCATGCCATATTGGGAGAGCCACGCCTTAAAAACAAAGTGAAGCTGATAATTGCTATTACTATGTACGCAGACTTCTCCCAGCTTGACGTATCGGTAAGGTAGATTCTGGATAATTATGACTGTTATGGCCACGCAGCTTGCTATGGAGAGCATCCAGATTACGACGTTCTACCTGCTTGGAACATAAGCTGCCTTCGGAATGCTACGAAATTGGGGCCTAAAGTCAACTTAAAGATTGCAAAATGAGAAATGAGACGTACTCATGTCGTGGAAATTATTAAGTTTGGTTTTGATGATGGCTATTACAACATGGATCTATATTATAAGTTTATTTCCTTTCACAAGCAAACATTTGAGAGGAAGTAGTTTGGCTATAATGTTTATTTCCAAAACGCCCCTTGCTCTTTTCATCCTCCCACATTGTCATTCTTAGATAAAATTGTTAAAATATTTTAATGTTAAATCACGTAATTATCTATCAATTTACGCATTTAGAGCAGTTGTCAAAAGTTCACAAAAATTTCACATGGTATTGGAGATCATGAGTTCAAATCTTTCAAGCTCTTATTTGTCTTTCCAATTTGCAATTTCCACATCTTAGGCTTAAGCCAAAGTCCAACTTAAATATTAAATCACGTATTCCTCTATTAGCATACACTCAATATCTTGGGTCTCACAAAATCTCACGACTATTAGTTGAAAGTTAAAATTAGGAGTCAACCCAACTTAGAATTGCTTGCTTCTTTAGTACAAAGCCAAACAGAAACCACCACATTTCTACTTGTTTATTATTGCACAAGCGCACCAAGCGCACTTATCAAACAGTACATGTAAAACCAAATAGTTCTTCCGTACACAGCATACACATAATATCCTTGAGAAGCAAATGAAATCAGGTTCACGTGCTTCATCGAGGGCCGACTTCAGTAATCGACACTTCATTGACTGATGAAGGCTCGCACCCACTCGTACATTGATCAAGTTCCTTGTCATTCTCTATGATGGTATTCGGCGGTCCTGTCTGGCTTCGGAGGAAAAATGCCGGTTCTCGTGGCAATGGCAGAGTAAGAGTTTGGCTGCTCAGCGCGAGAACTATGTTCGCCATTGTCGGTCTATTAACCGGATCTTCCTGAACACATAGTAAGCTGATCTGTATGCATCTGAGAACTTGGCTTCTCGAATAAGATTCTCCCAATGCTGCGTCCAATATTTCCAAAGGCATGTTGTCTCTCCAATGTTTCCAAGCCTAGAGCAGCTCAATTGAACACGAGTGAACTGTTCAACAATATTGTCGATTGAAACCCGCAAAGAACAAATAAATCATATAAAAAACTTACATAGCTTGCGAGATCTTCTCCTCCATCAGATTGGTAGAAGTAGTCATTCCTCTTGCCACAAATGATCTCAAGGAGGAGAACACCGAAGCTGTAAACATCAGACTTTTGAGAGAACCGTCCATGCATCGCATATTCGGGGGACATGTAACCACTGAAAACAGCCAACAGAAACATACGTGTTAAAATGCTGTGCATCTATACAAATCCCCTTATCAATTCTTAACCAGAAGCCGTCTAACATTAAATTTTGAAAAGCGCAAAACTTACTAGGTTCCTACGATTCTTCCGGTGCTTGCTTTAGTTTGATCGACTCCAAAAATCCTTGCCATGCCAAAATCTGAAATCTTTGGGTTCATATCATTGTCCAACAAGACATTGCTAGCTTTTAAATCACGGTGAATAACTCGAAGCCGAGAATCCTCATGAAGATAGAGCATCCCTCGAGCAATGCCTAATATTATCCTGTAACGTCTTGGCCAGTCCAATTGTTTGCTTTTCTCGGAGTCTACATAGTGATTTAAGTATTTGAATGAGAGCTAATATTATCTAGGAAGCCTAAGAGTTAGATTCAAAAGGTTATATTTGATCTAGTGAACGAGATTTGATAATTTGCTCATTCATCTAAATCGTACATTAACCTACAAGATGAATATAAAGCTAGTGAAGTGGAACTAACCAAACAAGAAGTAGTTGAGACTTTTGTTGGGCACAAACTCGTATACGAGTAGCTTTTCCTCTCCTTCCAAGCAATATCCGAGCAATCTCACTAGATTCCGGTGTTGAAGCTTTGCCACCAACAAAATCTCATTCATAAACTCTTGGACACCTTGCCTTGAGCTTTGGGATAGCCTCTTCACAGCTATTTCTTGTCCATTGGAAAGCCTACCCTGAAATAATATGTGAAAGCCAACAAGACCTCATGAACTCTTCATTCTTATCCTTAAACTATATTATGAATCAACGAGGACCCCAAAAATTTAGGTGCTCTTCTACGTCATTTTGCTATCATAACCTCCACACCATTAGTGCTGTGGATACCTTTTAGGATAGTAAATAGATGATTGTTAGATTTAGTGAGACCACTATCAACTGTTCTTAAAGCTTAAGCTATTAGACAAATGTATGATTTGATATTTAATTATTCTATTACCCCTCACGCTTAGTTTGCTCATTTTGCTTAGTATTAAGCATCGAAATTTAAGTAGGGAGGCAAATGGGAGTTAAAAAGATTTGAATTCAGGATCTTTAGCTCTAATACCATGTGAGATTTGGTGGGACTATTGTAAACAATTTAAAAAGCTTAAGTTATTAGATGAAGGTATGACTTTATATATATAATTATTCTATTAATGTTTATCACAAGTCATTCCTATAGCTAGAGAGACAAAATAGTCTAATTTCATGTATTGCTTTTAATTTGGCTTGCACGTAAGAAATGTGTTGAACTTTTGTTCTACTTCACTTGACAAATGAACTCTCACCACCTAATAATTTAAACTTTTGGGATATCACCCATTTAACATCCATTTCAATTTAGCTTAGCTGTAAGTATTTATAATATTTATAATCACTTAAGTACCTCGTAAACCTCCCCGAATCCACCTTCCCCAAGCTTGTTTTCTTGAGAAAAATCGTTTGTGGCTGCACGCAAATTATCCCAATCGAATTGCAAGGACTTTAAGGATGTGATCTCGCTTACACCTGCATGAGTGAACAACAAAGTCGTTCAGACTTATACTTGTTTTAATGTCTTACGGTCATAGCTTCAAATCTTTTTGTTTCTCATTGAAAGTTTCAATCTTTTGCTATTTTGATTTCGTAAATTGACTATCAGTACCCCTTTCTTCTTGTACCGCTTCATGTTTCTTCTCTGCTCGCCCCCTCCAAAGGTAACAACAACCGATGAGGAGAAGCATTACAAAAATGGTGACTGAAGCGATAATTGCAGCCAAGGTACCTGATCAGATGATTCTTTTTCTCAGCATATATCTAAAACCATAAATTAAATTGCAATCCTGAAAGAGTGAACGCCATAATACCTAATAAGGAAAGCTACGATCTTCTAAACTTTGATTAGACATAAAATAGTGTATGGAAAACTTCAGACATACATCAGATGGCTTGGTAACAAGTGCCTTGAAGGCATTTTCTAACAATATCCATTAGCCAGACCAAAAATAAAAATAAAAAATCCATTAGTTATTACTCTACTCGAATAAATTGATGAAGATTTACATATGCTTTTGACCCTCGTTCTTAAAATTTAATTTAGGTTCTCATACATTTGCTATTGCAATGCACATATTGCCATTATTAGCACCTAAACATAGGACGATACTACTAATATGGATAAAACAAGATTTTTCGTTGGTGCAATTTTTGAGAGAGATGGTAAATATAAGAAACTGTTGGTACTAGAAAAAATTACAAGGTATCTGACCTTCTGCTGACTTGTTGATAACTCGTTAACGCTTTATGAAATTAACAATTTTTTTTTTTCAATGTGCAAATTACCAACCGTTTTAATATTTAATCAACTATTAGTTTCCTTTATTACAAATGCCTCAAACGCCACTACTTATATGAGTGACTGACTTTTTTCTAATTAATCTGCCAACCAAGTATGGCTTACTAGCTTTTATTGTGTTATTTAACAACATTTATTTGGTTTTGTTTCGATTTATCAACTTTTTAATAATTTAATTTATGTTTTTTAAACGCTTTAAATTTATCAAACTCTCATAGGAATCTACGAATCTTTGTTTGTGTGACCTACCGAATATCATCCCATTAGGTTAGTAGCTAGCTTTCATTTACGAATTCCATTTGAATTGCTTACGATCGTGTATTTCTGTTTTTTTTTTTTTTTTAAATCTGTAGTCTTTTCTATCAAGTTAGTGACTTTTAGTTGCCTTATTTTCCAACCAGTTAAATTTACCTACTTTTTTTAACATTACCAAATTAATTAGCGTGATTATAAATTTTTCTTTGATATTATTGAGTTACCACTTTTTTTTTTTTTTTTTTTTGTCTTGCGTACTAACCCTTTTGTCTATGATTAAATTACAATCAATTTTGCATTACTAACTCCTAGTTAGTTACCAACATTTATTTTTTGACCAACTTATCTTATCTCTGACAAAAAAAATCTCTTAACTTTTGCCATTACATATTTACCTTTCTTACACTTGCTTTAAACTCATTAGCTATTATGCGAAATTACCAATCATTATTTGGATGACTTTCTAAATTTTTTTTCCAATTGAGTAAGCCACTAGTGGCAAATTTTTTTTTTTTACTCAAATGAGAAGTTGGTAACCCAAAACTAATTGATAAATTAACTAGAAAAAATTTAATAAATCACTTAAATTGAACTTATTAATATCATATAATACTTGGCAAATCTTTGAAGTTAAGAAAAGGTGGTAAAATTTAAGAAAAGTTGGTAATTAAAAGAAAAATAAACTTCGTAAGTAACTCAAGTAAGAGTTTGTAACTCAAAATTAGTTGATAACTTAATAAAAAAAAAATGTTAAGTCACTCAAATGAAAGTTGATAACATTTACAAAGAATTTTTAAATTCAAGATGTTGCTTAGAAAATAATATAAAAGTCTGCAAACAAGAAAAGTCAACATATAAAAAGAACAAATAAATATCAATAAATAACTCAAATGAGAATTAGTAATCAACTACTAACAGTAACTTAATGAGAGAAAAGTTGGCAATTCAAGTTAATTTAGGGTGGCAAGAGAGTTAATAAAAGTGTGGGATTGCTAACCAATGTAAAACAATATTTGGTAACTAAATAACATAAAATTAGTGAGTTAAAATGACAAGTAAATGTTAGCAATTTGAAATAGAGTAGGTAATTCAAAACTAGATCAATTATTCAATTTGAGAAGTTGATGAATCGCTCTATTAGAATGGTAGTATTCTTTTGATGCAATAGCGTCTTCTCATATGTCGCTTCCGTATTCTTGGCCTCCTGTCTTTTCATTTGTCCCTGTTTGAATTATTGACATTGAACGTGATATATTACATTTGGACGATTACAGTTTACTTTTGATTTGCATTTGCCCTTATTTGCTGCCATGTTGGCAATATTCCATTGATGCAGAGCTTGTGAGTCATAAATAAATAGAAACTACGAGAAACATTGAGCTGATAAGGTTTGAATTTTTGTTTCTAGGGTGAGCTTAGGCGGGAAGTGTTTTCATTTGAATTGTTAATTATATTAGTTCTTTCATAGGACTCACATACTGCCTAGATTGATTTGATTTTGACAACAGAAGTTAGCCTATTATCTGGTTGAACACTATAAAGAAATCACTAATCTCTAGTACATGTTTTAAATAAGGGATAATATCAACGGTGATCCATTTACTTTTTGCCTCAATATTTATAACTATCCCTCTACTTTTTTTTTTTTGGTTTCAAAACCATTCGTATACTTTATGAAAAGTGACATTGGGTAAATCTCAAATTTTTCTGCCCGATTATTGCAAGCATGGACCATCGGAAAGCTGAGTTGCCCACTGGAAAAGATGAGTTAGCAATGGAAAAGCTTCATGTAGACTATATGAGTAGAATTTTCGTCAAAAAAATCAAAACAAATTAGAAATTCATAAATGATAGGAAAAAAAGAAAAAAAAACAATTGTGGCGCCGTTGACACAAAGACACTGGTCGTCTCCAACCCACTCGCCGCCTCAAGCGGCCATGGTCGTGAATTCAAAGATGGAAAAAAAATTTAAAAAAAAAAAAATTTCCTGGCCTTGCCGACAACAACGCACCGCTCACAGTGGTCTCACTTGCCACCTCTAGCCTGGCGTTCACACCAGCTACGAGACTTTGGATCGAGCATCCGATACTTTGGATCTAGCGGCCACTGCTGCGAGCTTGAGCTTAATCATCCATAATCATCCATGGTTGTGAGACCTCTTTCTGCCGTGGATGCAAGCTCGAGATATGGCAGCCATGGCCGCAAGTTCCTGGTCAGGCAGCCATGGCTGCTTCGAATGTGCTTGAGCCCAAGATCCACTGCCATAGGAGCCACTGCAAATTATTCTATGTTTGGAGCATATGCTTTATCCAAGAGCTTACTAGATTACGGAAATTGTAGAATATTTCGTATCTTTCAGGTAGTCGATCCTTTTGCTTTATTTCCAAACCATTGTTTTAGTTTGTGGTTTTTCACCGGTATGGTGATTGACATCAAAAGCCAAACGACAAATTAAGTTTTTGCCAGTATGTAATCCAAGGGATATGCCCTCGTCTTCCCCTGGGTCAAGAGGCGACAAACCATCATCGCTTGCGCCCTTCTCTCTCTTCTCCGCCCTCGCCCAATTCACTTTTTACATTTTCTTTTTCCTTCCCTCATTATTACAAGTCGATTTGTTTTATGGTGAATTTGTTATGATCTTTTACTAAAACTATCCCTTTTACATGTACATCCAGTGTTGAGAAATTGATGGGAAAATTATTCAGACGGTTCTAAATTAATTATAATTGTGTAGATTCAATACTTCTTTTCCATTATATCAATTTAGTTTCAAATATTTTCATTTTTTGTCAATCGAGTCAATCAAGCCAATTTTAACCAGAAATCATTCATGTGAATGCTAGTCATTTTATGTGATACGATTAATGCTAAATTAGACAATTTAATAATATATTATTTTTATATATTTTTCTTTTCTTTTTATTATTTCTTTCTTTTTGATCGGCAAGGGCTAGCAAAGCCCTTGTTAGGCACTGGCGAAGGTGGCCGCCTTGCCGACAATCAGGAAGGTCTTCATAGCCCTATTGGGCAAGGCAAACCTTGCCTTGATCAGGCGAGGGCTTTCCTTGCCCTCATCGGCCAAAATGAAATAAAAATAAAAATAAAATTACAATGTTAAATTTTTCTAAAAATTATAAAAATTGTCCACATGCTTAGGGCTTTGGGTGAGGCGGACCTTGCCCAAATTAGACCAAGCCCTCGCTTGTTATTGTCGATGGTCAGTTGGCGACCCTAAATTATAAAAAATTAAAAATATTATTACAAAAGTCCAAGGCAACAAACAGTGCCCCGTTAGTGCCTCTCTGGCTAAATTGGTTGGATAGACTGAATTGGCATAAATGCAAAATTTTTATTTCTAAATTGGCAGAAAAAAAAGTTTAAGACCAAATTGTCAATTTAGAACTTTTTTGGTAATTATGCCGATAAAATTCAAAGCTACTCACAATTAGGGGTTCTTAGCAAAACTAACTCAGAGTTAGTAGATATTCCGATTTTAAGAATTTAAATTAAAAATGCTAGCACTCTAGAATTTAAAAAAAAAAAAAATCAATATACCAAATGATATTGCATTTTCACGAGCTTAAACGCAACGTACCTTTGGCAATAGTTCCACCATGAGCCGGCAGGGCAGCTGAAGGTGGCGGAGAAGACGATGGCGGACTGGGGCTTGACTCCCAAAATTGGAACAAATCCCATCGGAAAATACAGCTCGGTTTATAAACAACGCCGCCTTTACTTCCGTGGCAACACATATCATAATCATCAATGGTTTGGAACAAGCAACCCCCACAATCGGACGGCGACAAGTCGGGACTACACTGAAACAATGAGTAGATCGTGTTGTTGTCCGGCAAGTTGACCTGCCCCTTCGCGAATTTGAGCTTCGTAGAGCCCTCTCCGGCTTCACTCGCTAGCCTTCGCGTCAAGTTCCTCCATATCGCATTGAACTGGTCTTGGTTCATGGTGATGTTGGCGCCGTTTTTGACCCGAAGGGTAGGTTGCATTTGCAGTACGCCGAAGATCGGAGTGTCCGAGTATCGGATAAAGCATGGTGGGTCTCCAGTTCCCCAGGAGAAAGCCGCCTTCTGGTTAGGGCATTTCAAGACCAAATCTTCGACTGCGGACCTCACACAGATTGCACAGGTATCTGCCGACGTATCGCCTCGGCAGTAAGTGATGGCATAGACAGTGTTTGGATCCTCGCCCTCGCTCGTGGGATAGAACCCATCATGTGCAGTCACGTTGGAGGAGAGAGAGCTCAGAACGGCCTCACGGTTCTTTGCGTAGGTGCTGTTCGACGTGAAGTTTCCGGTGGTGTTGAAGCAGAATTGTGCTCGGGATGAGTAGGTTTGGATCAGAACAGCCAGCGAAATAAGGAAATAGAGAGTGGATGATGAGCGAGTCATGGTATGGTTTGGTGTTGGTGTTGGTGTTGTAGGTGCTTCGAATGGCTTTGCTCGATGTAGAGCCGTAGAATTTTAGGCTATATATCGCAGAGGTTGTGGTTCGTCTTTACGAAGTGAAATTCACTTGCAGCGGATAAGGTGAAGTGAAAAATACATGAACGAGAGAGAAGTTTTATATGTGGACTAGTCAAAACTGTCAACTAGTGGAAATGATGGATTCCTAATCCGATCCGATTTCAAAGTGAAACCGGGAATCGAATTCTATTAAGAGATTTGTTTAACCCAAGGGGATCAAATAAGCTCGGTTTATTAATCGATCGTCTGTTTTATACAGCTCATCGCTCTCCTCGACTCGACTCCTACCACACCGAGCTCGTCGAGAAGGCCCTCCTCCTTCAGACCTTGGAGGATGCTGCCGTCCGCCACAGAGAGAGGGAAAGAGGCGTTAGAGCCGAGGGGGGAAGATCAAGCATGAGGGGCTGCTGTTCTCTGAATATTTTAAGAAATAAATTTAAAAAAAGGTCAGTCCAGTCCAGGCAGTTCTACTCTTGGCTTGGAAATTAGATCGAAAATTATCGGTTCCATTTTTATGGAATCGCCCCAAATCAGCCATCGCTTTGGTCTAGGTAGTCTTTGTTGCTCACCCCTATTAATTAGAGGCTGATTTATTAAGATATTTGTTTTATTATGAGTGATCTTTTATATTAAAAATCAATAATAGAACAATAGATTATTTAATAAATTTATTGTACAAGCTAGTCGTGATTAATATAATATTTTCCTAAAATAAAATCCCGTGACGTGGGCTTGGCGATGTAGAATTTTACTGGTGCGGAGGAATTGGACGTGTAGAACAAATTGGACTTTCCATGTCATGTAAAAGGAGTGGCGCAGAGTTGAGTTGGGATAAGACAATTCTGTCCTGTTGATTTGATTGCGCTCTTGTAACATAAAATTTAAAAATCGTCCTAAAATATCTTGGGAAGACTTCTAGGTAGTGGAGTTGGACCAGGTACCTTATTTGCCAAATCAATTATTAGAAGATGGAATTCCATTTATTATCTTCGGTTGAAAAAATGTCAATTAATATTAATTTTCTAATTGATTGGGTATATTTTTGTTTAATAATTAAGGAGTAAGCACATATGTGAATCTGGCTCATGACACAGATTCAATAATTCTGTAAAATAATTACAGTGCGAAAATTCTTGGTTTGATCATGCTAGAGCCAGTTTCTTAGAGAGAGAGAGAGAGAGAGAGAGAGAGAGTAAGAAAACCATCGTCCTAAGTAATTGATGGATTCTTAAAAGATTTTATTTTATTAACTCTGACTCTTACCAGCTCAAGTATAAACTCAGAGCCATAGAGCTTTCCTCTCGCCCACATACTTAGTTAGATGATGGTGTACATTATATAAATTCTTCTTTACAATGATGATTTGGAGTTAAATATGATCCAGACAAAAATATATTTTCACGGCCGGTTGCTACTCTGAGGAAAGATTGATGTCAAAGTGTTTTTGAATTTTTGAAGATGAACATCAAAAATTTAATTTTGACCTTACACATTTTATAGTATTCGTAAATAAGGATGAAGTCCTTTAATGTAAAATGAAAAAAAAAAAAAAACAGTATTTTCATCTAACCCTAGTAAGACTTCTTCAGCCAATGTCTAATTGGTAGGTTATAAATTATGAAAGTTACTCATAAATATTTATTCAAAATTAAATTTATGTGATACATTAATAAACTCATTAATTTGAGATATGGTTGAAAGTCGGTGGGAGTTTCTTCTAACATTGCCAAAAGAAAAATATTACATCAAATTCCACACATGAATTTCTTCTCAAATAGTAAAGCCACAGTGATTTCACAAAGCAAAATCGAGGTGAAGTCACATACTCGAATAATTGTATGTTCACAATCAAAGTCAAACTCGTGAAATGGGTCCCTGTTGACGCCTAAAATTTCATTTTAATTAATTAGGTTTTACTTTTGTTTTTGTTTTTTATTCGGATGATAAATAGACAAAGAAAAAAATAAAAAAAATAAAACAGCAAGAAAAACATAAGCCAACAGCCCATTTTTCTCCCTCTCTTCCCCCTCCGCATGGGCCTCTATGGCCCACTTTCCTTCTCCTCCGGCCCAGCCCTTTTCGGTCTGCTTCCTCTTTCGTCCGCTCTGCAACACATGCGCAGAGGGCGCGACGCCGGATGAGCGGACGGACGGCGACGCGCGTGAGAAAGGGGGGCAGCTGGAGGACAGGTGGCGGATGGGACACCGATTCGGCCACGGGGGTCCGGTCGGCAAGCCAAAGACCGGCGGCCGAGCCTCTCCGTCGACCGGACCTCTTCGCCTATAAATAGCGGAGCATTTCCGTCGCTGAAGGACACACCAGAGAAGATCGCGAGCTTGAAAACCTCCTCCTGAGAGACTTCGGAGGAGGTTGAAGAGCGAGCGAGAGAGAGAGACGGCGAACTCCGAGATCTTCCCTTTGAGAGACTTCAAGGGGGAAATCGAAGAGCAAGCCAAGAGGGTAGAGGATCGGGTCGCAAGCTAAACGACCTCCCACCGAGAGACATCGGGGGAGGCCGGCGGCAAGTGAGCCCCGATCCGCGAGCAGGTGAGCCTGAGGGGAAGAGATTCGAGGTGAGAGGTTAGATCTGAGTGTGAGAGGGCTGAACGAGAGAAGCCGAAGAAGGGAGGGTCGGATTCAAAGAGAAAGCAGGTACCGTCGACGCTGCCCGACGCCGTCCCTACACCGAGCCGAGCACTCCCGACCACCCCAACGCCGTTGCTACGACCAATTTGCCCAAAGCCGCACCAGATCTAGGGTCGATTTAGCTCTGTCGCACCCCCAACACCACCTCGAGTTGTGCTCGACGCCGCTCCAGATCTGCGAAGGTTGAGGGCCCACTGTTGCTGCACCATCCCGACCGCTGCTCCCTGCCGTCACCATTCTCCACGCCGCCGTGCTGGACCCTCTCCATAAACAGGTATCAGCCTCGCTCAGCCGTCGTCGTTTCTGCTTGCCACCCCTCGCCGTCCCTGTCTACCGCGTCGCTGCCGTCGCCCCCTATCTGTGAAAGCCCTAATCCCCAGTCCCGACTAACCAAATATATCTCGGCTACTGTTGTTGAGTCTTGCTCTTCAGTCTGCCGAACGACCGGCCGCTAGCTGTCCTCTGTATCGCCGCTTGGCCGTCACCGATTCGCCGTCCCAGCCCCTCCGTCAGCGCCGTGATTGGACGAGAAAGAGGAAGCGTCGCGTCGGGTCGAGGCTGTGTCAGACCCGGGTCGTCGCTCGGGTAGGGTTCCCGTGAACCCCAAGTGGCTAGAACCCGGGTCGGTGTCCGGGTAGGGTTTCCTTCGAGTTGGACCCGGGTCAACAGCCGGGTAGGGTTTCCGCCTGGTTTGTTTTTGTTCGCGTGGGCCGGGTAGCTATTGGGCTAGGATTTTTTTTTATGAAATCAGGTCAAAATGGGTTTGGGCTTTTACATTTAAAAAGAAAAATAGCCAAAAAAATCTGAGTCGCAGTTCGAATGACTCGGGTCGTTTTTTTAATATAATATTATTTTAATATAAAATAATATTAAAAAAATAATAAAATAATTTATTTTCAAATATATATATTTTTTTAATTCCAGAAAACCGAAAAATGTTTTTAAAATGTTAAAAAATGTTTTATTTTCCAAAAAATCGAGAAAAATCAAAAAATAATTTATTTTCCAAAATATTAACAAATATTTAAAAAAATATTTTATTTTCCGAAAAATCAAAAAAATAAAAAATATGTCATATTTTCAAAAAAAATGTCAAAAATTCAAAAAAGCCAAAAATTCATGAAAAAGCCAAAAAAATTCAGAAAAAGCCAAAAAGACTTGTATTTTTCCAAAATACCAAAAAAGGTCCAAAAAAATCCCTTTCATGTAAAAAAAAAAATAGAAAAAGACCCAAAAAATGTTTTTCTCCAAAAATGCATGGAAAACCCCTCGAACATCCAAAATGCTTGGAAAATCCCGAACATCCAAAAGCCTCAAGGTTTAAACAAGATTAGGTACCGAAAGGGCATTAGTGATTAACTAGTGTAATCAAGTCCACAATCCTAATTTCTCTGGTTGCGCAGGATTGAGTATTTCTCCCGATACTTTACTTGGGTTTCTAATCAACCCACCCCAAATTGATTAGTGGCGACTCCATTTTAAAAATCAACTTACAGGTTAAAAAACTTAGACTATTAAAGTCATGAATTGGTGGACTTGGGAGAGTCCGGGCATAACTAATTTCAGCCAAGCCATTAGCCTCCTTAGGCGCTCGTACCCGATTGTGGGTGCCGAAAGAAAAAAGAGGTCGTGACAGCTTGGCGACTCCGCTGGGGACCATTTTTGAGGACTTAGGCCATTTTATCTTTGTTTAAATGCTTTGTTGACTTGGGTTTTTTTTTTCTTTGGTGCAGGGTAATAGCTTAAAGTTCTTTTATTCTGTTAAAATAAAATGTTTTGTGATTATAAACTGCTGTGCATCCTTAAATGTTTTAGCACTACACATGGCACACACAACCCGGCCGCCGGACCTGGGTCGCCATAGGATTTTTAGGATGGTGTTAAGAAAGATACGACCTCGAACGCGAGACTGCGATGTAGAGGTTGCCTTTCTTTTCCCCGAATTTCTGAGCCGAGGTTAAGGGAGTATGCTGCTAACGCGAGACTGCGATGGGTGGATACCCTTTTAATTTCATCAAGCCTTCTGAGTTAGAAATCGAGCCACACATCTCACGTGCATGTCTTTGTGCTTGTCATTTTATTTAAAAGCAAAGTGATTTCTTTACTTTTACTCAGTCTTTTTATTTAGCCCATGGCAATTTAGGATAAGCTTTTCAAATCCCAGTTTATATGTGATGGAGAAAGATGATATCCAGGTCATTCCTGCTCCCAAGGTGGAGCTCTTTAGATGGTGGGGTCAATTGGATTAGTTTGCCCAAGAGCGCGTGAAGACCAAACTCGGTCATCTCCTATTGCTGATCCAAATCACTGTTCACCCCGAAGTCATACAAGCCATGGCACATTTCTGGTGCCCGAGGACACTTACTTTTATGTTTGGTAGGTTTGAGCTAACCCCAACCCTAGAGGAATACATCATCATCACTGGAATGCCTCTTGAGAAAAAGCTTGTCAGGCCATCAACAGGCATCATCCCATTAAGTGGGTTGGCGTGACTTTTAAGGACTGAAGTCCATATTATGACACAAATTCTTGAAAACAACCATAATACCTGCCCATTTGAATTTATGAATGCTTGTTTTCAAAATCAGCCTATGACCCAAAAAAGTGAGATTTTCCTCCTGGCCTTTTTCGGACTCATCATTTTCCCTCATCAAAGAAATGCCATAAGTCCTAAGATGGCATGGATAGTTGATCAGATCTTGAGGGGGGGAAATTATGTCAACATGATTTTAACTGAAACATTCTTGTTCTTTAATCGTTTTAAAGACAACACGGAGAAAATCATGTGGGTCTCTCTTGAAATTTTACAAGTCTGGTTCTTTTCTCACCTAAGCGAATTCCGAGACTTCATGCAATCGTCTGAAACAAATGCTTTAGAAAATCCATTACAAAAATTTATGGTTTTAGGACCATATATTCTCAATCAAAGCTATTTAAATTGGGTTGACTTCCTAAGAAACCCAACTCCTAAGGCATTCCAATGGTGTACTGGTTGGTTCCATGAAAAGAGGGCCCGCTTTGCTTACAAATGCACCCACCCAATTCCATTGCTTGGCTGCACTGGCGCTGTTCCCTATTACCCATATTGGGTGGCACAACAATTTGGAGCCCTTCAAGAGATTCCACCACCTTCCAAGAGGAGAATTCCTCCAGTTCTTTTCAACACAAGCCGTGACTATGCGGTCGAAATTTCTATCGTTGAAGAAACTTGGGACAAGTGCCATCGCAAAATGATCGTGGTACCTGAAGGGCTTGAGGGAGAAGAAAAGGCCCACCACACCTCCATGTCCTACATCCACAACCATCGTATCCCGACAAAATGGAAGCCATCAGTCCCTCACTCAATCAATGAGAGCAGCCAGCACGAGCAAGCAGAGCTCATGGAGAGGGATTTGGGAATGGACTGGATGCACACCTTAGAGCCGGCCCAAGAAAGCAAGCATTTGCGCAAGCGCAAGACTTCCCGTTGCATATAAATTGGCAATCATGTGCCCCTTAGTGTTAATAGTGTGAAATTTTTGTCCCATTGTTTAGGGACTTTTGTTTAATATCTAGTATTTCATCCCGTCATTTCAATTTCAAGTCAGGAGTTTGCAGTCTATAAATCCTTTTTTGATAAATAAAAAAGCAGTTAGATCATTGTCATGGGTCAATCTTTGTTTACTTTCGTGCTCATTCATTGTTTTCGCAACAAACATGTAATTATGAATCGCCGGCCACCAATCGCTCGTGAATGACCTCATGCAATAGGACCTGATCAGAATGATGTACAAAATCGTCTCATTAACATTGAAGACGGCATGGGACAGATGTCCATTGTCCTTCAACAACTCTTGAGACAAATGAAATCCACTCAAGCTGAGCCCAACTTTGTAGTTGCCGTCATGACACCCGTAAATTTGCCAGAAAATAGCCAGTACCATAGACAGTTTGAAAGGATCATGAAAAAGTTAAGCCAGCTGCAGGAGCAGAATCCCATGGACCTGTCCAATTACGCCGGCATTGAGATCCCTGAAAAACTCAAAGCACCTGAATGCGAAAGGTATGCTGATACCTCCCGCCCAAAGACCTACTTGCAGGCCTACTTGGTCCGAAGGATGATTCAATCGTACCAATTGAGCTTGACTGGCCCTGCCTTGCGATGGTACATTATCAGGAAGATTAGTCCCCTTAAAACCTGGAGGGAACTAATTCATGTTTTTCACTAAGAGTATAATCTTGACATCACCCCTAACATCACCCTGCCCTATGAAGAGCCGATGATCGCGGAGCACGAGGAGCCGTTAGTCGCTGAGTTAGGAGAGAAACGTGTCAATGAAGCCTTGCATAATAAATGGGTAGCTGAGCAACATCCTGTTACTGGAAAATTTCCCACTAGGAAAGGCAAGGAGCCTTTGTATGAGATCATAGACTTAGAGCCTATTCAAGAGCGGGGCACAACTGGACAACTCCCCAAGCTTACTCCAAGAGCTAGGATCCAAAGAATACCAACCCTTATCAACTTGGAAAGTGAATCAGATAGTGAAACTCTAATGTCTCTCACTTCCCTTGACAGAATCAAGTTAGCAAAACGAAGGGCCTTACTCAAAAGGTCTGGACCAGAAGCCAAGAAAAGAAAGCCTAAGCAGATCGATTCAGCATCTACCGACGAGCCACCGCACCAAAGCTTCGAGCATTCCCAAGAATACAGCTTTGAAGGCCTCCATCCTCTAGAGTACAACCCTGAAGACTTCCCGGCCCTAGAATACAATCCCAAGGACTTTCAGCGTTATTTCGACAATGAAACTGACGATTCATCGTATAACTATTTCATACTCTCATCCGGGGATGAAGGTTCGTTAGAAGAGGAAGCGTACGTCTTTATCTGCTATGATCCTAACGAAGTACTAAGCTCATCCTCTGACCATGAGGATAGCTTTAATACTTCATCCTCATTCGGAAATTTTGACCAAGAAGAAAGCAATGGGGTAATCTCAGTAGAATCCAACTTTCCTGAAACAGAAAAATTCACCACTTCAATGAATATGCAATGGGAAAACCAGTGGCCTAACCAAGGTACATCAAGCCCGTCTTGCGCTCATAGGATCACGACCCCTGGAGAAATGTGGGTACCTAATCTCCACAAGTATAACGGCATGACTTGCCCCGTGGCCCACTTGCAGTACCTCCATGCTGAAATGAGTCGGTACTATGGCCCGATGTCATTCACAACTCAGGCCTTTCAAGAAAGTCTTACGGGGTCTGCATTACAATGATTCATCACAGCAGACATCTACCTCATGAGAAATTGGAATGAGTTGTCTTCTGCATTCCTGCTTCAGTATCAAAGCCAGATTAGGGACTGAAGTGCCTTGTCAGAACTTGGTTCACTTCAGAAAAAGACCAATGGAGGATTTTCGAGCGTATGCAAGAAGATGGGAGGCTTTTATGATGCAAGCTTACCCTCAACTGGTCGAAGAAGAAATGATAAAACTATTCATAGAAGTTTTGTCTTGCAAGCATCGCTGTTGGCTGCATGGGTTACACTTCCATAGCTTCAACGAGGTAGTCATCGCATGCGAATACTTCGAGTCTATTGAAGGCGAGGAATTCAAAGACGCTTAGCTTCAAGACCAGCACTATCAAAGCGCTCGTTTACACAGGGGTTTTCATGAGTTTTACTTGTTTTTATAATCATGCTTCTTATCTTGTCTAGTGTGCTACTGTTGTATTTTCCATTCCAAGTACTCTATTGTACAACTCTAATATTTTGTTTTAAGAGCATGAGGCGGTACTCCAAATCAGCTCGGTGATGCTATCCAACCATGAAAAGAAAATATCATCCAAGGAGAATATTGAGGGCTGGGTTTCCTCATGCTTTCTTTCCCCCAAAAGATATATGCTTTTGAAAACAAAAATGTTCTAAAAATCTTTTGTCAAAAACAAGATGATTAAATCATGTTTGTCTTTCTAACTTACTTACTTCGTGTCTCAGAAGATCATTCCTATCCCCTTTGACTTAGTGTGATAGGGGGCATTTGAAGCAAGCACATCAAGTGAACTCGCCAAATTTGAAGACACCTTGCCAAGAAAACAGGGGCAAATAGAAAGAATCATCTTACACCAAAAGAGGGTAAGTCTTATTTTCTGAATATAATTTAGAAATGATGCCCTCTCTCTTCTATTTTCAGGAAATAGAAGATAAGACGTAATAGGTACAGGCATATGGTTGAAAATCAAGCCGTCCCTAAGAGCTCTATGCACTCCACCTCGCTCCTGCCCAACTCCTTCACAAGCTAGAGCAATATCCTTTCCCCACAATGTGCCTAAGCAACTAGATGCTGTGGTTTCATCAACAGGACTTCTAGCTTCAACAAACCCAGAAGCACAAGGAAGGGATCTTTTCTCTTTCTTTGAATTGGCTACTGTCAACGGGAAAGAAATCCAAACAGTTGAAGCGGTCTCTAGCCCCTATTCAAAATGAGGACCTAGAAACCTAACTTCCTATTCAGACGCATGCTCTCGCAAGAAGTAATTGCCACCAGAGAATTGGAGGTTTTGATTGTCCATCTCAGATTCCATAAAAGCTTGAAGTACATGACTTTGCTCAATGCTGCTAATGATGCTATAGTTAAAGACAAAAGAAGAAATTCCATAGAAGGAAGGCATTGAAGATGAATCAACGACCAACAATCATGCATACATGGTCACAAATGAGGAAGGCCAACTGAAGGAAACATTGAACTATGCCAAGATAAAAGGACCATCATTGACATTCAAATATCTTTAGGAGCTAGCACATACAAACTCTGGAGAAGGGTAATTTGGTATCGTTTCCAATACTCCCACTATCTGAACCCACTTTTGACATATTTTCCCTATTTGACAGGGAGCATCACAACTCAAGAACCAAACTCAATGGTTAGATTTGACAAATCAATACTGGCCAAGCTAGTATACAGAAATGACCTGCATCGAATTCACTTGACTTTGTGTAAAAGGACATGCCATCCATAAGCCAATTAAGGAGAATAATTGACCTGAGGAAGTGGAAGACACGAGACTTCATGTCCTCCTTTGTACTCTAGGTCCACTTAATCGTTTGCAAACCAATGAAGGGTAATGTTGTATCGCTTCCAATTGTTTGACATCTAAAAAATTAGTGACTAACACATTCCCTCTTATTTGTTGCAGAATCACCTGACTGTCAAAAACAAGGATAACAAATCAATGAAAGGCATGTCAGACTTTGATAAGCTTTCCCAAACAAAGTATTATCAAAGCAAATGACAGAAAATCTTCAGGCCTCAACTCACATTTGATTTTGGCCAGACTAATTGATCTACTTGTACATCTTCTCTTCTACAGGGGCAAAAGCAAAGATGCCCAATCAAATTCCTAATTCTTGGCTGATCATTCATGTGTCATATCCCTAATCAATAGAGACAACCATCGAAACCCCTTTGTGAATAACCCTTTTGATGTTCAAAATTTAACAATACTATTTTGTTAACCCTTAAAGCTAACAAGAAGGTCTTTTTTAGCCAAAACCATTCATTTGTTCTGAGAGTACAAACTCCATCACATTTAAAATGCTGCATGCCTTTTCCAAATGGATTTCGCATGATGATTTTGTCTGTCTAAATCACTGATTCCATTAAGGATTATTAGAATAGACAGCTAAATGAAGAATACAAGATTAATCGAGCATGTTAGATGAGGCGCATCAGAATGATGAAAGGCAAGCCATATCCTACACACAGTCCCCTATCTATACACTTGTGAGATGAGTGTAGAAGATTCCATGGTTGCAGGGTAAAGAGTTCTCTCGCGAATGGTACGATAACCAAATTAGTGAGAGGCATTCTATTGCTCACCCCATTGAGCCCCATACATTGGTGAAGCTTCTCTCATACCCTCGTCAAGAACCACCCCACACTGGGGCAGATCGAAGGCGAAACAACATCACAAGGTGAGAAGAGAGATAGAAATTTTCTTGCTTGCACTTGTATCAATCTTTGAGTGTCTTTATTGCATATGAACACTCGCGTTAATTTAAGTGCCCTAAAGTCATGAAGAGCAATTCTTTCTTTACACACTTGTATCCATTGTACAACTCAATTGAGTTTGTAAATTCACCCTCACATGGAGGCAAAGCAGAAGCTACTGCCATTTGAGCAGCATAATCATAAGCGCCGGTAAAAGATGAAGACTCAATAGTCTAACAAAGGCGTTTGCTTGAACTTGTCAAGATAAGCTCTCAAGCAACAAGGACAAAAACTAGGGCATAAAAAAGCAGTGTACCTGGTAAAAGCAAGGTCAATGCCCATGAATGAAAAATTGAGATGAGAAATAGGGGCATGAAAAAGCAGTGTGCCTGGTAAAAGCAAGGCCGATGCCCCAAACAAAAATACAGCCATTTGTATTCCCAAGAGAAATTGCTGATACAACCGCCATCTAACCGTGAAGAAAGACTAGTGACAAATGTCAAGACAATCACCAACTCTCATCCTCTTACATGTGAGCCAAGACTACGTTACATTCCCATTGTAAAAGTCTCTTCAGACTAGGGGCACTTCAATTAACGTAGGATTTTATGTGTCAATACGTATCGTTCGAAGAAGTACGAGCAAGATTACTCTATCTCTTTTCGCAGAATTCTTGACTTGCAAACTCGGAGATGATCGTGCGATACTTCGTTCATAAGCCTTGACCTTGATGGTCCCATTTGATGAGCCATTGACCAAATCTTCGTCACAGTTTCAACAAAGACCTCTCACATTGGTAAAGTTGTACTGTTTGCAAGAATACCCAGACCTCTGCTGACATGATGACAGTGAGATAGTGTGGTCCTTACAAATCCTGCATCAATGGTCAGGATAGCCTTCTCCATGAGAGTGAATGAAAAGTCCTTTCAGACTGAAAGTCCCTCATCTGGCATGCTTAAAGCATCTATATTTCAAATAAATGTTGTCTTTCAAAATCTTCCCCAGTGGAAATCAAGTGATGCAAAACTGACAAAATTATCATGCATGAATCTCATTTGAACTCATGAATTTACAGCACATACAATCATGAGTGCATACTGTGCAAATAGCAGACATACTCTCAGAGATCAGAGAAATTGCCAGGTAAGCATATCCCTATCCCCATTTGTCTTAAAATACCTACCACTGTCCAGGTACTCCCTCTTATCGACACTTAACCTATTCGAGTCGTCCCTTGAGTTTGGGTGCTTGCAGCTGTCTAAGTATTCCCTTGTCTTTGAGTACTCACCACTTGTCGGGTACTCCCATTTTCCTAACACTCGACTTGTTCGAGTTGTCCCCAGAGTATTGATACTTGTGACTGACCAAGTATCCCTTTGTCTCAAAAGTACCTACCACTATCTAGGTGCTCTCTTCTTGACACTCGACTTATTCAAGTCTTCCCTTGAGTTTGGATGCTTATGATTGTCCAAGTATCCTCTTGTCTTCGAGTGCCGGCCATTGTTCGGATAGCCCCTTTTCATGACACTCAACTTGCCCGAGTTGTCCCTAAATGATATAGTAGCTGTTCAAGCATTCCATTGCTTTGCTTGGCACCACCGTCCAGGTATGTTTTCTAGCACTTGGACCAGCCTGAGTGGTCCCAGATCATATCATTAAATACTTGTGTTCATCCAAGTATTCCAGTACTTTGTACACCTGTGGCTATCCAGGTGTTCCACCCCTTTAAGTGCCTGCGACCATCCAGGTAAGCCTCATGCTACATCCAAGGTTATGTTACCAGGAGGTGAGAAACCTTCATGAATATACGGCGCACGTCCTCGATATTCCCATTACCAGGAGGTGAGAGACCTTCATGAATATGCGAGGTACGTCCTCGATATTCCCCACTACCAGGAGGTGAGAGACCTTCATGAATATCCAAGGTACATCCTCGATATTCCCATTACCAGGAGGTGAGATACCTTCATGAATATCCCAGGTACGCCTTCGATATTCCTATTTACTAGGAGGTGGGAGACCTTCATGAATATCTTAGGTACGCCCTCGATATTGCCCTTTACCAGGAGGTGAGAGACCTTCATGAATATGCGGGGCACGTCCTCGATATTCCCAATTACCAGGAGGTGAGAGACCTTCATGAATATGCGAGGCATGTCCTCAATATTCCCAATTACTAGGAGGTGAGAGACCTTCACGAATATCTCAGGTACGTCTTCGATATTCTCATTGCCAGAAGGTGGGAGACCTTCACGAATATGCGGGGCACGCCCTCGATATTCCCACTACCAGGAGGTGAGAGACCTTCACGAATATCTCAGGTATGCCCTCGATATTCCCAATTACCAGGAGGTGAGAGACCTTCATGAATATGCGAGGCACGTCCTCAATATTCCCAATTACCAGGAGGTGAGAGATCTTCACGAATATCTCAGGTACGTCCTCGATATTCCCAATTACTAGGAGGTGAGAGACCTTCATAAATATCTCAAGTACGCCCTCGGTATTCCCATTTACTAGGAGGTGAGAGATCTTCACGAATATATGAGGCACGTCCTCGATATTCCAACTACCAAGAGGTGAGAGACCTTCACGAATATGCGAGATCCATCCTCAATATTCCCACTACCAGGAGGTGAGAGACCTTCACGAATATCCCAGGTATGCCCTCGATATTTTCCCAATTGCTAGGAGGTGGGACACCTTCACAAATATCCAAGGTATGTTCTCAGTATTTTCAATTATCAAGTA
Organism: Eucalyptus caleyi; assembly: GCA_014182885.2. Taxonomy (NCBI): domain Eukaryota; kingdom Viridiplantae; phylum Streptophyta; class Magnoliopsida; order Myrtales; family Myrtaceae; genus Eucalyptus; species Eucalyptus caleyi. The sequence continues at coordinate 54,944,957 of CM024470.2, forward strand.
CCCCTTCGATACTTGTGAATGTCTAAGTATCCCTCAAGAATTTATACTTGTAATTATCCAAGTACTCTTTCAACACCTGCAAGCAATCAGGTACTCCTTCGATACCTGCGAATGCTAAGTATCCTTCAAGAGTTTGTACTTGTGATCATTCAAGAACTCTTTCAATACCTGCAAGCAATCAGGTATTCCTTTAATGTCTGCGAACATCTAGGTATCCTCCATGAGTTTATGCTTATGATCAATCAAATGCCCCTTTTGACGCTTGTAAAGGCCCAAATATCCTTCAGGTTAGTGCTTGTGAATATCCAGGTACTTTTTGATATGCTTGTGAATGTCCAGGTATCTTCCAGAATTGATGCCCTGAGAAAGGTCAGCGCATCCTCCAGAGAAAGGTCGGGTTTCAATTGGTGTCTTCGACAGAAGTCAGACGCCCCACAAATCGATGCCCTGAGAAAGGTTGGTGCATCATCCCGAGAAAGGTCGGGTTCCAATCAGTGTCTTTGACAGAAGTCAGACACCCCAACAAAACAGATGCTCTGAGAAAGGTCGGCGCATCTACCGAGAAAGGTCGGGTACCAACTGGTGTCCTCGATACAAATCAGGCACTCATAAATGAGATGCCCTGAGAAAGGTCGGTGCATCTCCCGTCAAGGCGACCGAAGAAAGGTTCGGGTCCTAGACAAATCATGGATTGTTTTAACAGGCGACCGAAGAACGGTTCGGGTCCTGGAGAAGCAATTTCCCATCACGGCGACCGAAGAATGGTTCGGGTCCGAGACAAGCCACTGATTACTCCAACAGGCGACCGAAGAATGGTTTGGGTCCTGGAGGAGCAATCTCCCGTCAAGGCGACCGAAGAAAGGTTCGGGTCCTAGACAAACCATTGATTGTTTTAACAGGCGACCGAAGAATGGTTCGGGTCTTGGAGGAGCAGTCTCCCGTCAAGGCGACCGAAGAAATGTTCGGGTCCTAGACAAACCATAGATTGTTTTAACAGGCGACCGAAGAATGGTTCGGGTCCTGGAGAAGCAATTTCCCGTCACGGCGACCGAAGAATGGTTCGGTCTGAGACAAACCTTTGATTGTTTTAACAGGTGACCGAAGAATGGTTTGGGTCCTGGAGGAGCAGTCTCCCGTCAAGGCGATCGAAGAAAGGTTCGGGTCCTAGACAAATCATTGATTGTTTTAACAGGCGACCGAAGAATGGTTCGAGCCTTGGAAAAGCAACCTCCTCATATCACCAAGTAAGATGATGCCTTGTTACTTGCCAAAACTCGGGGTTCACATCCTATCTCACTCACTCCCGATAAGTAACTACAAGTATCCTCTTATCTGTCTTAGTATGTGTAATGTTATATTGCTCATTTTCTGAATAGGACACTAGGTCCTAAATAAGATATAATATACTGCATATGAACAGATAAAATTTAGGCATCAGTTTGTCTTTGAATGCAACCTCTGCGAGCTCACCTTCAAAGAGGGGCAGCTGTTGACACCTAAAATTTCATTTTAATTAATTAGGTTTTACTTCTGTTTTTTATTTATTTATTTGGATGATAAATAAACAAAGAAAAAAATAAAAAAATAAAACAGCAAGAAAAATAGAAACCAACAACCCATTTTTCTCCCTCTCTTCCCCTCCGCATGGGCCTCTATGGCCCACTTTCCTTCTCCTCCGGCGCAGCCCTTTTCGGTCTTCTTCCTCTTTCGTCCGCTTTGCAACACACGTGCAGAGGGCGCGACACCAGATGAGCGGACGGATGGCGACGCGCGTGAGAAAGGGGGGGCAGCTGGAGGACAGGTGGCGGATGGGACGCCGATTCGGCCACAAGGGTCCTGGTCGACAAGCCAAAGACCGGTGGCCGAGCCTCTCCGTCAACTGGACCTCCTTGCCTATAAATAGCGGAGCATTTCCGTCGCTGAAGGACACACCATAGAAGATCGTGAGCTTGAAAACCTCCTCCTGAGAGACTTCAGAGGAGGTTGAAGAGCGAGCGAGAGAGAGAGACGGAAAACTCCTAGATCTTCCCTTTGAGAGACTTCAAGGGGGAAATCGAAGAGCAAGCCAAGAGGGCAGAGGATCAGGTTGCAAGTTAAATGACCTCCCACCGAGAGACATCGGGGGAGGCCGGCGGCAAGCGAGCCCCGATCCGCGAGCAGGTGAGCCTGAGGGGAAGAGATCCGAGGTGAGAGGTTAGATCTGAGTGTGAGAGGGCTGAACGAGAGAAGCCGAAGGAGGGAGGGTCGGATTCAAGGAGAAATTAGGTACCGTCAACGCTGCCCGACACTGTCCCTACGCCGAGCCGAGCACTCCCGACCACCCCAACGCCGTTGCTGCGACCGATTTGCCCAAAGCCGCACCAGATCTAGGGTCGATTTAGCTCTGTCACACCCCCGACGCCACCTCGAGTCGTGCCCGATGCCGCTCCAGATCTGCGAAGGTTGAGGGCCCACTGTCGCTGCACCATCCCGACCGCCGCTCCTTGCCGTCACCATTCTCCACGCCGCCGTGCTGGACCCTCTCCATAAACAGGCATCAGCCCCGCTCGGCCGTCGTCGTTTCTGCTTGCCACCCCTCACCGTCCCTGTCTACCGCATTGCTGCCGTTGCCCCCTGTCTACGAAAGCCCTGATCCCCAGTCCCGACTAACTAAATAGATCTCGGCTATTGTTGTTGAGTCTTCCTCTTTAGTCCGCCAAACAACCGGCCGTTGCTATCCTCTGTATCGCCGCTTGGCCGTCGCCGATCTGCCGTCCCAGCCCCTCCGTCAACGCGCCGCGATTGGACGAGAAAGAGGAAGCGCCGCGTTGGGTTGAGGCCGTGTCAGACCCGGGTCGTCACTCGGGTAGTTTTTTTAATATAATATTATTTTAATATAAAATAATATTTAAAAAAATAATAAAAGAAATTATTTTCAAATATATATATTTTTCCAAAACCGAAAAATGTTTTTAAAATGTTAAAAAATGTTTTATTTTCCAAAAAATCGAGAAAAATCAAAAAATAATTTATTTTCCAAAAATATTAACAAATATTTTAAAAAATATTTTATTTTCCGAAAAATCAAAAAATAAAAAATATGTCATATTTTAAAAAAAATGTCAAAAATTCAAAAAAAAAAAGCCAAAAATTCATGAAAAAGCCAAAAAAATTCAGAAAAAGCCAAAAAGACTTGTATTTTTCCAAAAATACCAAAAAAGGTCCAAAAAAATCCCTTTCATGTAAAAAAAAAGAAGAAAAATACCCAAAAAAATGTTTTTCTCCAAAAATGCATGGGAAACCCCTCGAACATCCAAAATGCATGGAAAATCCCTCGAACATCCAAAAAGCCTCAATGTTTAAACAAGATTAGGTACCAAAAGGGCATTAGTGATTAACTAGTGTAATAAAGTCCCCGATCCTAATTTCTCTGGTTGCACAGGAGTGAGTATTTCTCCCGATACTTTACTTGGGTTTCTAATCAACCCACCGCAAATTGATTAGTGGCGACTCCATTTTAAAAATCAACATACAAGTTAAAAACTTAGACTATTAAAGTCGTGAATTGGTGGACTTGGGAGTGTCCGGGCATAACTAATTTCAGCCGAGCCATTAGCCTCCTTAGGCGCTCCTACCCAATTGCGGGTGCTGAAAGAAAAAAGAGGTTGCGACAGTCCCACAAATTGATGTCTATCTACCATTTTGACTAGTGCAAACGGTTAGTTCTCAATTACCAGCTGCCTATCATTTTCCTGAACCTAGCCTAGTACGTTATGAGAAAGGCTTCACGGGAATCAAGGCCGGGGGACCCGAATTAAGGGTGGTTCGGACCCCCACGGTTATCATTACCCCATTTTACTATTGGGGTTGACTCCGATAACATGAGCAGTTTAAGGACATGCTCAGTCCACAATTACCTTCTTTGTAGGGGTCAAGAAAAAATTAAAGTAATAATTGGGCTGTGGAAGAGGAACCCATCGAGCCCATTGATTTCTTTCAGCCCCAAAATTAGGAAAAGGTAAAGAATTGGTGGGTGACTTCAGTCAAATCCCGTAGGGCCCCTAACCCATTCCTAATTACATCTTTTTTGTACCTTCTTCTTCACGGCCTATTGAAAAAGACATTGCCTATATTTTCTTTTGTCTCGGGCGAAATACATAATGAAAATGCATTTCCCACCATCTAAAATAATGTGCAGTAATAGTTTTAATGTTACTGTTGCCTACAGTGACAATGTCACGTCCATGTGCATCACTACGACATTATGTAATGTGTTTTTGTGTATTTAAGCAATTTATATGAAAATTTGTCGGATGATTGATACAAGTAGTCTTTGCAGATGCCAATGGAAATACTTGCAAGGTCACTTGAGTTAAAAGGATGTGAATAAGTTTGTTCGGCTAAAAAAGGATGTAATGAGCAATTACTACACGATGTTACTACTGTGAGTGTGCTGTAGAATTAATACACATGTAACACACTAATTTTTGGATGTGGGGCTTTTCAGGATAACTCACACTTGCATTTCAATTATTATTGTATTGGTCACTCAAGAACTATTTAATACATGCATGCAAGTTTCAATACACCGCTCTCTCGAACATATAATTACTTCATTGTAGAGCAATTCACAATTATCATGATCCTTTTTCTAAGAGCATTGCAATTTGTAGATCACAGTTGTGAATTAGAACGCCGGTGTAATTCATGGGCATGAATTTCTCTTATGAGGGTTAAGTTACCTATGTGTGTGTGAGCACCAATTTATTTAACATCCATAATGAAGTGTAGGGCAAGAATTCATTCGGGTCATTTATTACTGAAAGCAATAGCAAATCATCTTCAAGTTTGTAGTAATTTGTTGGGTATGTGGTGACAACACTGGTCCAAACTAGACTTTCTATGGACTTTCGGTAACTGTGCCACTAATTTACACCCCAGCTTTGTAATCTTGCCCAATCAAATGACCACAAAAATTTTCATATTATCTAAACTTGATCAATGATTTTCTTCCTCTTTACCCCCAAAAAAAAAAAAAAAAAAAACGACGACTTTCTTCCTCGATTGAATCATGATGCTTTGTTTGGCGGATTGATGGTTAGTTGGTAGCCTATTTCTCTTGAATGAAAGAACAATATCTTCCTCTTCTTAATCCTCATTATTTAAATTTGAACGAAAACTTTCTTTCTTCATCTCAATCATAATACTCTATTTTGTACTCAGAAGCATCCATAAGCGGAGGATCAATTTCTAACTTTCTTTGGGAGCTACCCTCTATAGGAAGATTCCACTTGATCTTGTGTTAAGCCCAGTGTTGAGCCTGTATCTCATTGAATATTCCTTTATCATTCTCCTTGCTTCAATAAGTTCAAGATCATCATTATTACTCACATATTCCACATCCACTAAATTAGCTGCAAGATGATCCGAATCTTCATTACCAACGTCAATCCGACTCCCATCATCATCGTATTCCCAGCCACATTTACAACCACATTACTATCCACATACGCAACCCTTTCCACATTGACATTATATAGACTTTCCATTTCGTTTGAGCTCCCCTCCCCCCCCCCCCTCCCTAAAACAAAAATCTCAACATTTGTCTATCATCATCACCATAAATGTCGGTTAGGTCAATGATTTCACAATGTAGATGATGATATATGAGATCAATCACTGCAAAATTATCTCTTAACAACCTAAGATCATCTTTGAGAGTACTATTTCCAGAAACCCTCTGACAGAGTTTGTCTATTTTACGCCAAACCTCAGTCACAATAGGTTTAGTAACATGAAAGAGTGAACCCTAATCTAGGTCTATTTCGATAACATCGTCTCTTTCACTACCGCGTTCGAAGGATGGTCCCGCTCGAAAGCTACCACCAAGTAAAACTTTAACAGAGACATTGTGGTACTGGTCGGCCATTGGACCTGCAAGGGACCAAAAGTATGTGACTAGCACCTTTTTATAATTCGCATAAACAAAGCATGTGGTCCCAACAAATTGAAGATTCTGGCCAAACAAAAAACACGAATTTTCGAAAGACCCCAAATGGAGTGCCTTTGGATACCAAAGCCGAATGCAGCATTGACAATGAAGTGAATGCTTGATGCGCATTATGTGAAGGAACCTTCGTTCCCACCAATGCCCTCAATTTTTTTCCTCTAAATGTCGATTCTCTGCAAGTAGGGTTCGTGCGAAGAGACCCAGGCATCCTATTTGGAAATGTAATTATAAGACGATGCCATTTTGAAATGTCATAGGGGATGAAACGATATTGTTTTAATCTATCATGGATGACATAGTTAATAGTTAAATAAAAAGCCACGTAAAAGAGAAAAAATTAATAAATGAAGCCATGTTATGTCATCCTATTTTTGTCCATCAATTTGGATGGGGCTAAGGGAGGAACTTAATTGCACTGGTATTACAAGTTTTAGAACCGTATTATACTATTCGAAAATTCTGGAACACAATTACACTTTTGCGATAAGTTTTATGAATTTTGGTGTATTTTCCCTAGATATTTATTGCACTATTACATTCTCTTACTCAAGGGCACATATATCATTTACGTACAAATATTTGATTTCCTCTCAATTTATTCCTCTTTTCAAACAAAGTAATTCTTAATTCTTTCACATATTTCTCTAAGGAAAAGTACACTAGAAGTTCCTTAACTTGTGTATGGCGCTCACTTAAGGGCCACAACTTTTCGCCAGTTCATATAAGTGTCAAAATCGGAGAAAAACAATCACTTAAGTGCCTTCAGCGAAAAATTTTAACTAGAGAAATTACATGTCTTTTATAATTAAAATTTTTATCTAATGTGGCATTTTTGGGCGCTGAAGTGATTAGTTTTTCATTAGAATTGACATTGAATTGATCACTTTTTAACAACAATTGGCACTAAAGTGATCTTTTTTTTTTGTTCTTTTTTTTTTTTTACAATGAGTGGCACTAAAGTAATCATTTCTTAACTTGTTATATGACATCATTTAGGGTTTTTAGGCATGGAAGTAATCATTTTTTTAACTTATTACATGATATCGTTTAGAGATTATATGCTAACTGGACATGCAGGCAAGTTACATAATATTAAGAAATTAATAAAATATTACAACGTCAGATTTCCAGTAATTCAGATCGGAGTTGTCACTTAAGTAATTGTGTTTTTTTTTTTTTTTTTAAAGTGACATTTAAGTGAGCCGACGAAAAGTTATGACACTAAAATAAGCGTCGTACACAAGTTAAGGCACTTCTAATGTATTTCTTCCTATTTCTGTTTCCCTCTTGCAAGCAATTAGCAGAAATACATTCCTTCAACATTTCTATTCTTGCTCCATATTTCCTTACCTATTGAAATTTTTTTATTTTTCAGACCCCAAACACCGACAGTCTGCAAGACTTTGTTCATGTGGGAGGCTTCCTCCCATGTCCCAATTGTCGAGTCTTCTACGCAAATTTAAAGTAGCTGCCGCGGCACGTCGGTCGTCTTTTGGGGTGACCCATCTGGGAATTGAGTGCATATGGAAGAAAAACTCCGCTTTTAATTCTTTCTTTCCGCGTCTCTATTCGCCGACTCGACTAACAACATTCCCTTTTCCCATTGACTTTACTTCCAGATGGCGTACTGCTATGATGATTGCACGTGCGGCGAAGTTGCTCATTGAGGGTTTCATTTTGTGGTGTATGTTCCCAGCAATAGCATTTGCCCTAAAATTAATATGTCGCCTGATGCGACCCACTTATTTCATCTTGCACTACAAAGGGAAGAGTATTTCTAAGAAAAAATAATCTCACTTTGGTCGTAATAATTCGAAAGGAAAGAAGGGATCTCAATAATGATGAGAAAAGAACAGAGACGATATACAGAAATTGAGTTAATATGGTGTTTGGATGTTAGTGAGGGAAAAGAAAGGAAAAGAACACACTATGACACAAATATATTTGTTATGTATCTAGAAATAGATGTAGAACCAGATATAAGTGAGAAAAAAGAATAAATTTGTTTGTTAATATACAAATTCTTTCGTATTTGGAGAGATTGGAAGAATTTTAAAATGTTCATAAAATTGGCTTTATCAATCCATTCTAATCATGGGAGAGTTTGAGCTAGTTTTGCCCTCTCCTCTCTCTTTTGTTGAATTTTTTTTTTCTTACCTTTTATTCTCTTCCAATTTAGATTTCTCAACTCCCTTCTCCTGCTCTAGTTCTTGATTCAAAAGTTGGAACTCTCTCATCTAACTGTAGATTTGAGATTTTAATAAATATGCTTTTGGAGATTCGATACCCTTTATTTGTGTACAAGTTTTCTATCTCTAGTTTTAATGATGATCACAAGAGTTTTGGCGTCTCGTTGAATCACGAAGATTTGCTCCTCCATATGTTAGATTTGTGTTTGGTCAACCTATTTTGGTCATCTCCATATGGTAGTTGTGGCACCCCCGAAACGGCCCCCAATCATTTAGGATCGCCACAGTTCGCTTACCTTTCGCTTGTCCTAATAACATGTTACTCTGATACCATTGAATTATAGTGGGTCTATAAATCCTGAGGGTTTGTGTTATCTTAATCGGTCCTAATGCAATTCATATAACAGAAGCATATTTGACATCTCCCTAACCCATACTCAAACTAAATAATACAATGCAATGCATACCAACTACACCTTTCCATATATATACACATTAGAGCTGAAACGCTTTTATTTACATAGCTTGATCGGACATCAAGAGTCGGTACATCAAAAGGCCAAGGCTTTAACTAAGCTCGCTATAACCCAAAAGTACACGACCCCACATCAGTCATGTACACCGATCCATCATCCAGTGTCGGCTATCCAAAAAGTTCATCCACTACCAGTCACATGCGCAATCACGCCTAGCCCGGTGCATCGGCTTGTGGCGGCGGCAGCATCCCAATCATAACCCCGTCGCGGCAGACATGGACGGACAGGAACTCCTGGACTACAGGGCCATCAAGTAGACCCATGTCATACATAACAAAAACTCGAACACGGATGAACACTAGTCCACGAACACCAACGTAGGGATGCTCTGAACACTCAACCTTAACGTCGAACAGTAAGCCATAGAAAGTACCACGCATGACCGGTAACAGAGACATCTCTCAATCTGAAATGTTAGTCCCCAAAATGGGGTGAATACAACCACTCAGCCGTAAAAGATCCATCAATCCACAAAATGCAACAAACAAGGCAACCGAGATTTCATGTGAGAGGCACATATCATTCATGCTATCATACACATGTCTCAATGAGATCCATTCAAAACCTTAATGACCACACTTCCAATGCCAAACAATACCAATTCAAGTTCATAGACAATTATATCCCATGCCATAAGCACACACATATGCGCATGATTCAATTCCCTAATTTTAATTTTCAAAAGGATCTTATTTTTTCTTTCAGGAACCAATGTTTGCATCCCTCATATTGCTCGCACCCAACCTGGCATCGCAAGGAACCTCCAGCACACACTTTCGGGCATCCAGCACACACCTTCGTGCATCTCGAAACTCCCAAGGACATCCGGCACACACCTCCGGGCATTCGGCACCCACCTCCGGGCTTCTCGAAACTCCCGAGGCATCGTCGACTTAGTAGTTCGACGGTATTACCATTATCATTATACATGGATATATCTTACTTTGAAAAATGCCATTTCATGCAATAATGCCAAAAGTTTCATGAAATTTATAAAATTTCATCAATTTCGATGTCATATGAATTGCACAAATGTCACCACACATGTCATATAAACAACAACTCAAGGTACCACATCTCATAGAATAATTTATTCTTAAAAATTGAAACGAATTTCAGTTAAAGCAGATTACACTTCTTAAGTTAAAATTCTGGAAAATTAGTAAATGGTCTTCATAAATTCTAAAAATTTAATATGTTGTAAAAGAAACCTAAAGAAAAAGGTTTTATGAATAAAACATGTCAAGAAAGTTCCATATAAATCGCATAGGTCCATGCACCACAGCAAAAGAAATTCCAACACCACTTTTGCACAATTTCAGAAATAATTTCGATTAAGTTCTTAAATAAACTCAAACAATTCTGAGATATTAATATGTTATAGCTAAGACCTAGAGGTAAAAGTCTCATGAAGAAATAAAATTCTAATTAATTCTGGATTAAAATATATAATTATTATAACCCTCCCTAATTCTCAGTACAGTTTCCAGATCAATCCATTTCAAAGAAAAATCATTTCCCCAATCAATACTTGTCCGTTTATTCTCAAATTTTATTAAGTTACTCCTCAAGATATCATCTACAACTTTCATCAAGAACATGAGATCAAATTCTGGCTGGATAATCGCAAAACATTCACGGAATTGGCAGAGGTCATGCTGTGTTTCCATAAAACAGTTTACCAATCCTAAAGAACTACTCCTGTTAGTTCGAAACTTCAACATCCAGCATCAAATTTATGCATCCTCAAGTCTATTTACACTTTACACAACCACAACAAGCAAAAATGTAGGCTAACAGACTTTACTTGCCTTAAGATCAACGAAATCAAGCAAGCAAAATGGCGACTCGAGGCTTCGGCGGGCTCAATCGACAGCGGAGCTAGGCGGCGTCGACAGTGGCAGCTGGCGGAAGACAGCTTTCTTCTTCGAGCCCGCACTCACCTCCTCTCTCTCTCGCTCGCTCGCCCGAACTCTCCCTCTCTCAGTTTCACTCTCTTTCTCTCTCTCACTCAGCGACTTCTCAAGCAATCCGCCTCCTCCTCTCTCTCTTAACCTTTTGATTAGCTAGTAATCATTGCCTTTTGCATGCTAGAGACACATGGAGAATCCTTCACGCCACTTGTCAATCTCCATGCAAAGAGGTGGCCTTAATGGGCCGGGCTTGGTCGACCGAATGGGGGAAATGGTGGGCTGGTTTTTGGGCGGTTTTGGGTCTTAAGAAGTCAGCCCACACCTTCTCCTAATAATCCACCTTAATCTCCACTTATAATAACTTAATTTCAATTATTCACATGGCCATAAAATTTTGCAACATTAATCGATGGTAATCCAACTTATAGAGTACACGGCCAAGAATAAAAAAAAAAAAAATTCTTTATCAATGCATCCTTTAGTACAATCCTTGATCACATATGGACATAGGATAGATTTCCAACAAAACAATTGTCCATTAAATGCTCGACCTTGTTTAATTGTAATCCATTGGTCTAATGGTTATAATATAGTCCGATGGTGCTTCCATCACCAATTCATGGGTCGTATGTGTTTAGGGATTGTTATGAAATTTTAGGATGCCACAATTCTCCCCTCATTAGAGAATTTCGTCCTCGAAATTATACATTACCTATGTCTCTTTAAACAAGTGAGGGTACCTTTCCCTCATCTCATTTTCACTTTCCCATGTGGCTTCCTCCACATCATGATGTCACGATAATATCTTAACCAATGGAATTTTCTTGGTCTTGAGAATTTGCTCTTTTCGATCCAGTACTTGCATAGGTTCCTCAATGTATCTCACTTTCTCATCCACTTTGATGGCTTCATGATCGAGTATGTGACCAAGATCCGACTGATACTTTCTTAGCATCGATATGTGGAACACATCATGTGTTAGGAGGCAGCGCCAAACGATAAGTTACGTCTCCTATTCTTTCAAGTATCTCAAAGGGTCTAACAAATCTATGGCTCAACTTACCATTCATTCCGAATCGAGATATTCCTTTCATAGGGGATACTTTATGGAACACATGATCCCCCACATTAAACTCTATAGGTCTTCTACGCTTATCCGTGTAGTCTTTCTACTTACTTAGGGCTGTTTTAAGTCTTTTCATAATAATTTCAACAGCCTTAATAGTAATTTGTACCAATTTAGGTCCTGTCAATTTCCTTTCACCTACTTCATTCCAACAAATAGGGGTCCTGCACCTCCTTCCATATAATGCTTCATACGGAACCATGCCTATACTTTTCTGAAAACCATTATTATAGGCAAACTCTATCAAGTGCAACTTTTCATCCCAACTTCCCCTAAAATCAATAATACAAGCTCTTAGCATATCTTTCAAAGTATGGATCACTCTTTTCGTTTGTCCATTTGTTTGAGGATGAAAAGCAGTACTAAATTGAAGTTTTGTCCCTAAAGCATTTTGGAGACTTCGCCAAAAATTTGAAGTAAACCTAGAGTCTCGATCAGATGTGATTGTTATAGGAATACCATGCAAGCGTATCACTTAGCTTACATATATCTCAGCAAGTTTATTAATCGAGTAGTCTATGCAGACTGCTAGGAAATGAGCAAACTTAGTCAAGCGATCTACTATCACCCAAATAGAGTCATGACCATTTGATGTTCTTGGCAGTCCTTCCACAAAGGCCATCGTCACATGCTCCCACTTCCATTCTGGTACGTCTAATGGTCTCAATAATCTTGTGGGTTTGCGGTGTTCCGCTTTCACTTGCTAGCATGTTAAACATTAAGAAATATATTTAGCTACATCCGTCTTCATATCATTCCACCAAAACTGCTGGCGTAAATTTCTATACATTTTTGTGCTACCCAGATGAATACTATAATTACTCCTATGTGCTTCCGATAGGATTTCCCTCCTCACTTCTTCATTATTAGGAACACAGAGCCATCCTTGGCATCTTACTACTCCATCCTTAGACTTGAAACTTTAATCTTTTTCCTAAAGACACAGCATCTCGTATTTCCATAATCTCTGGGTCAGATTCCTGTAGAATCTTAACTTTCTAAATAACTTCGGGCTTAATCCTTAATGTAGTGAGCATACCAGTAATGTGGTCTATTTCCAACTTAAAGTCTGAATCTACAATTGACTTTAACAGATTCCACTATGTTATACTTAGACTAGCCATGTCTATAGTCGACTTTCGACTAAGGGCATCTGCCACTTTATTTGCCTTCATTGGATGGTATCATATTTCACAGTCATAATCTTTTAGTAATTCCATCCACCTTCTTTGTCTCATGTTCAACTCCTTTTGCGAAAACAAATACTTCAAACTCTTATGATTTGTATAGATTTCAAACTTCTCTCCATACTGATAATGTCTCCATATTTTCAAAGCAAATACTATAGCTGCCAATTCTAAATCGTGGGTTGGGTAATTTAACTCATGAGGTTTCAATTGCCTCGATGCATAGGCTATAACCTTGCCATGCTGCATCAAAACACATCCCAGTCCTTTATGAGATGCATCACTATACACCGTGAATCCATTAGATCCAGATGGTATAGTTAGAATTTGAGCTGTAGTTAACTTCATTTTAAGTTCCTAAAAGTTTTTTTCACATTCTCCACTCCATCCAAACCTCACATTTTTCCGAGTCAATTTCGTTAAAGGGCCTGCTAGGTGTGAAAATCCTTCGATAAACCTCCTATAATAGCCGGCCAGTCCTAAGAAACTCTGTATCTCAATTGGCGTTGTCGGTTTCGGCCAATTCACTACCACCTCAACCTTTGCAGGGTCTACTGCAATTCCATTTCCAAACACCACGTGCCCTAAAAATATTATCTGGTCTAGCTAGAATTCACACTTACTGAATTTGGCGTATAACTTATGATCTCTTAGTGTTTGCAATTCTATCTTTAGGTGTCATTCATGTTCCTCAGGTCCTTTAGAATATATCAGGATATCATCGATGAAGACAATTAGAAACTGATCTAGATAATGCTTAAATATCCTATTCATTAAATCCATGAATGTGTTTGGTGCATTCGTTAATCCAAAAGGTATAACTAGGAACTCATAATGTCCATAACAAGTCTTAAATGCAGTCTTAGGAATGTCTTCTTTCTTTATCCTTAACTGATGGTATCCTGACCTTAAGTCAATTTTAGAAAAGACTGAACTTCCTTGCAACTGATCAAATAAATCATCAATTCTAGGCAATGGATACTTATTCTTTACAGTCACTTGGTTCAGCTGTCTATAGTCAATACATAAATGCATCGACTCGTCTTTCTTTTTCACAAATAGAACTGGTGCACCCCAATGTGAAGCACTTGGCCTGATAAATCCCTTATCAAGCAACTTTTATAGTTGCACCTTCAACTCCTTCAACTCCACCAAGGCCATCCTATACGGGGCTTTCGATATTGGTCTTGTTCCAGGCATTAGTTCAATTTCAAATTCAATCTCTCATTCCGGTGGTAATCCAGGCAACTCCTCAGGAAACACATCTTGAAATTCCCTGACTATTCGAATCTCATCGATTTTAGCCTCTTTCTTAGTAAGATCTCTTACTATTGCTAGGTATCCTTGACATCCTTCATCAAGTAGTTCATGAGCTTCTACCATTGAGATGATGGCTATAGAGGGGTTCGTTCGACCTCCAAAAGATTCAAAACTAGACTGGACAGGTAACATGAACTGGATCACTTTCCCATAGCAATCTACCTTAGCCCGATACTTATGGAGCCGGTCCATTCCTATGATAACATCAAAGTCATACATAGCCATCACAACTAGATCTATTTCCATATCTCATTCTCTTATAGTTATCTTACATTTTGCACATACCATTGTAGATAATACCATATTCTTTAAAGGCGTAGAAACACAAAGAGGCATCTCAAGAGGTGTAGTTTCTATTTTACTCAATTGCCTATATCTTTCAGATATAAATGAATGCGTAGCACCTGTGTCAAACAATGCATATGCCTTCTTACCATTTATAAAAATCGTACCCGAGATAATGTTTTTGGAAGCTTCCGCTTCCTCTTAGGTGACCGCATACACCCTTCCTTGTGCTAGTGGAATCTGTTGATTCCTTGGTAGATTTGGTCTAACGGCACTTTGTTGTACCTGTTGCACCGAGCTGACACTCAGCTACAACCTCTCTTATGGACAAGTAGACAGTCTCTCTTGAGGTGAACTACTTGTCCACAACCATAGCATTTCAGCTGTCCATTGCAAGGTCCTAGGCCATGTTGCCCATCACATCTTCGACAAGCATCATGCTGATAGGGTGCTTTCCCTATATTCAGGCCATCCCTGGCTCTTCCAAAATTTCCAAAATTACTCTTTTTCTTAGAATCCCAAGTTTGACCTTGACCAGGATAGGGTCTCTTGCCCCTTCTGATATCACCAAAATTCAACTATCTTTTTGACTCTGATTGCTCTCTCATCAATTCCTGTTCCACCAACTGTGTCCTTTCATAAATCTCATTATAATCTCTTATATTCAAAGGCACCAGTTGTTTCCTAATATCAGTCCTCAACCCTTTCAGAAATCTCTTAACTTTTTCCTCTCGATCCTCAATCAGCTTGGGAGCATATCTAGACAATTCAGAAAATTTTGCCTCATACTGGTCTACTGTCAGCTCCCTTTGTTCCAATTGAACAAATTTAGTGATCTTCTAATCCCTGGCACAATCAGAAAAATGCTTTCTATTGAAAGCTCTAACAAATTCGTCCCAATTTATGTCAGTACCTGATGGAAAGATCGTATCTCTTGAAGCTCTCCACCAAAACTTTGCATTTCCCTCTAGTTGGTACTCTACAAAAGTTATTTTCTTAGCATCATTGCAGTCCAACAATCGGAAAATTTGTTCCATTCCATCTATCCATTGTTCCGCCTCCTCAGGATTCCTTGTTCCACTAAACTTAGGTGGCTTCGGCTTCAGAAATTGTTCCACCAGTCCTTGAAGGCGACGTTTCACTCCAGGTTGTTACTGCGCTTGTCTTTCCATTAGATTTCCTATATTGGCCAATGTCTGCAGGATGTCTTCCATTCGGGGTTCAGCCCTTGCAGCAGAGGCTTCAAGCCTCGATGGATGAGAACTTCCAGCTTGTACCATGATTTTCTTGCAGTTTCCAAGCATATGCCTCAGGAATAATCTGTGACTCAATATCTCCATTTAAAAGCAACTACAACTATGTATAAGTAACATAAACATGTTACTGGCACCTTAAAGCAACTCATAAAAATTACTAGGGATCTACGAGTGAATACCCATTACCCGTTGTTCAAAGTTAGTCAATTATCCTAGTTAGTATCCTATGGTGTGCATTGTCATCATATTACTCAATTTCCAAATGAGGCTCCTTATCACTCCACATATAACCATTACTCTAATACCAAACCGACATTGTGGCACCCTTGAAACGGCCCCCGATTTGTTAGGGTCGCCACAGTTCACTTACATTTCGCTTGTCCTAATAACATGTCACTCTAATAACATTGAATTATAGTGGGTCCATAAATCCTGGGGGTTTGTGTTATCTTAATCGGTCTTAGTGCGGTTCAAATAATGGAAGCATATTTAACATCTCCCTAATTCATACTCAAACTAAATAATACAATGCAATGCACATCAACTACACGTTTCATATATATACACATTAGAGCTGAAACACTTTTATTTACATAGCTTGATTGGACATCAAGAGTCGGTACATCAAAAGGCCAAGGCTTTAACTAAGCTCGGCTATAACCCAAAAGTACCCGACCCCACACCAGTCATGTACACCGATCCATCATCCAGTGTCGGCTATCCAAAAAGTGTCATCCACTACCAATCACACACGCAATCACACCTAGTCTGGTGCATCGGTTGGTGGCGGCAGCAGCATCCCAATCATAACCCCGTTGCGATGGACATGGACGAATAGGAACTCTTGGACTATAGGGCCATTAGGTAGACTCACGTCATACATAAGTAAAACTCGAACACGGATGAACGCCAATCCATGAACACCAACGAAGGGATGCTCCGAACACTCAACCTCAATGTCGGATGGTAAGCCATAGAAAGTACCATGGGTGATCAGTAATAGAGGCATCTCTCAATCTAAAATGTTAGTCCCCAAAAATGATGAGCACAACCACTCAGCAGTAAAAGATCTATCAACCCACAAAATGCAACAAACAAGGCAACCGAGATTTCATGGGAGTTGCACATATCATCCATGCTATCATACATATGTCTCAATGAGATCCATTCAAAACCTTAATGACCACACTTCCAATGCCAAACAATACCAATTCAAGTTCATAGACAATTATATCTCATGCCATATGCACACACACATGCGCATGATTCAATTCCCAATTTTAATTTTCGAAAGGATCTCATTTTTTCTTCTAGAGACTAGTGTTTGCATCCCTCATATCGCTCGCACCCAACCTGGCATCGCGAGGAACCTCTAGCACACACCTCTGGGCATCCGGCACACACCTCCGGGCATCTCGCACCCCAACTGGTATCACGAGGAACCTCCAGCCCACACCTCTGGGCATTTGGCACACACCTCCGGGCATCTCGAAACTCTCGAGGACATCCGACACACACTTCCGGGCATCCGGCACCCACCTCCCGGCATCTCAAAACTCCCGAGGCATCGTCGACTTAGTAGTTCGACGGTATCACCATTGTCATTATACACAGATATATCTTACTTTGAAAAATGCCATTTGATGCAATAATGCCAAAAGTTTCGTGAAATTTATAAAATTTCATCAATTTTGATGTCATATGAAATGCAAAAATTTCACCACACATGTCATATAAATAACAACTCTAGGTACCGCATCTCATAGAGTAAATGGTCTTAATAAATTAAAACGAATTTTGGTTAAAACAGATTACACTTCTTAAGTTAAAATTCTCGAAAATTAGTAAATGGTCTTAATAAATTATAAAAATTTAACATGTTGTAAAAGAGACCTAAAGAAAAATGTTTTATGAAGAACACCATGTCAAGAAAGTTCCATATAAATTGCATAGGTCCATGCACCACAGCAAAAGAAATTCCAACACCACTTTTGCACAGTTTCAGAAATAATTTCGATTAAGTCCTTAAATAAACTCAAAAAATTATGAGATTTTAATATGTTACAGTTAAGACCTAAAGGTAAAAGTCTCATGAATAAATAAAAGTCGAATTAATTCTGGATTAAAAGCTATAATTATTATAACCCTCCCTAATTCTCGGTACAGTTTCGAGATCAATCCATTTCAAAGAAAAATCATTTCCCCGATCAATAATTGTCGTTTTATTCTCAAATTTTAGTACGTTACTCCTCAAGATGTCATCTACAACTTTCATCAAGGACACAAGATCAAATTCTCACTGGATAATTGCGAAAAGTTCACGGAATCGGAAGAGGTCATGCTGTGTTTCCATAAAACAGTTTACCAATCCTAAAGAACTACTCCTGCTAGTTCGAAACTTCAACATCCAACATCAAATTTATGCATCCTGAAGTTTATTTACACTTCACACAACCACATCAAGAAAAATGTAGGCTAATGGACTTTACTTGCCTTAAGTTCAACGAAATTAAGCAAGCAAAATGGCGACTCGAGGCTTTGGCGGGCTCAATCGACGGTGGAGCTAGGCGGCGTCGATGGTGGCAGCTGGCACACAGTGGAAGACAGCCTTCTTCTTCTCCTTTGCAGCCTGCACTCACCTCCTCACTCTCTCGCTTGCTTGCCCGAACTCTCCCTCTCTTGGTTTCACTTTCTTTCTCTCTCTCACTCGGCAACTTCTCGAGCAATCCGCCTCCTCTCTCTCTTAACCTTTTGATTAGCTAGTACTCATTGCCTTTTGCATGCTAGAGACACATGG
This sequence comes from Eucalyptus caleyi, assembly GCA_014182885.2. Lineage (NCBI taxonomy): Eukaryota > Viridiplantae > Streptophyta > Magnoliopsida > Myrtales > Myrtaceae > Eucalyptus > Eucalyptus caleyi. Next base: position 54,963,555 of record CM024470.2, read on the forward strand.
AGAATCCTTCACACCACTTGTCAATCTCCATGCAGAGAGGTGGCCTTAATGGGCCGGGCTTGGTCGACCGAATGGGGGAAATGACGAGCTGGTTTTTGGGCGGTTTTGGGCGGTTTTGGGCCTTAAGAAATCAGCCCACACATTCTCCTAATAATCCACCTGAATCTCCAGTTATAATAACTTAATTTCAATTATTCACATGGCCGTAAAATTTTGCAACATTAATCGGTGGTAATCCAACTTATAGAGTACACGGCCAAGAATAAAAAAAAAAATTTCTTTATCAATGCATCCTTTAGTACAATCCTTGATTACACATGGACATAGGATAGATTTCCAACAAAACAATTGTTCATTAAATGCTTGGCCTTGTTTAATTGTAATCCATTGGTCTAATGGCTATAATATAGTTTGATGGCGCTTCCATTACCTATTCATGGGTCGTAGTGTGTCTAGGGATTGTTATGAAATTTTAGGATGCCACAGCAGTAGTGTAAAAGAAGCCAAACTTAGGCGCACCCAACTGGCAACATTGTGGTTACTGGAGAAAGAATTTTTGGCGTGTGCTTATCATAAACAAAGACATGGGATCTAGTGATTGGCCGCCGATTATTTTGCTCGTTAGATCCGTTTTTGTTTCACAAGTGTGTACTTAACTTTGCCGTGCTCCATTCATCTTCCTTGTTTTTTGGATTTGGCTTTGTTTTTCAGTATTCTTGCTCTATTTTGATTTGTTTTGTCATGAAAACTACATACTTATTGTTTATCATTTTGAACAATAAATGTGATATTCCGAAATTTGGCCTTTTATTGAAATATAAGAAATAGTTATTTCATCAATGTACTGATGATTAATTTACTCTAAACTAATCACTCATCAGTTAATTAATTTACTAGGCGAGGCTCTAAAGGGTTAAAACATGAAAGACTAGAGAATTCAATTGGAAATCGACCGCTTAACCAAAAGAATTGACAAGGGTCAATTCTACACTGTCATAAGCCAATTAGAGAATAGATATAAATCGATTCGACAAAAGTGTGAAGTCGGTGTGTGGGTGGTTCCGCACGATTACGATACTCGCATCGAATGATGATAAACCGATTTTCTATTGATCTTATACTCATGGTACGTAATAGAAACCTCGTGATTATATGATAATTGAGGGTCATCCACAATTCAAAGAGGCATAAATGTGGATCGAAAATTATTGACCAAAGGTCAACCACGTGAAAACCCTTACAAGTCGCCTGATAGTTTATATCATATTAAAGTCGTATTTGATTGATTTTAACCACAAAATTAAATTCGATTTCGAATATCAAACTTTCAAAGATTTTGAGACTAGCTTATTGGATGTCGCCTTATTGTTCATCGAATTGTTGGCGAGTTCAAAATTTTAGGAAAAGGAATTATCGGGTGAGAATTGGAAGCCAGAGATGGAATTGGACTTAGTGGCATAGTTGTGAATTTTGGCCAAAATCTTGGCTTTAAAGAAAAAGGAAAACGAAAAGAAAATTGAGGGGACAAAATGCTAGACTAAGAGGGTTTTAGGGAGAGTGGGTTTGAGGAAATGATGAATGTTTGGGGAAAAATTTAAGAAAAATCTCTCTCTCTCCTCTTCCCCCCCCCCCAAAAAAAAAAAAAGAAAACGCCATTTCCCCCTTCTCGTAGCCGAGCGCCCATTTCCTCCTTGCCCTCCATTTCTCTTTCACTTTCCTCTCATTTCATTTCTTCTTCATCTCCTTCCATTCTTCTTCTTCTTCTTCTTCTTCTTCTTCTCATCTTCATCATCATCAACATTCACCGCCATTTCCACCACCACTCACCACTGTTTGAGCCGATGCTTGTTCTGTCGCTTAAACACCACGCTTGGCCACCCCTCAACCTCACCAAATCGCCACATTGCCGCCTACTCACCGCCGCAACCTCAAGCTGCCCGTGCCACCATTCGCCATCATCCATAGCCACTGCCACATGCTCGTCACTCTCCACCACTACAAACCCCCACCACCCTCCTAACCTCGTGTCACGCCCCGATCCTTGGGGACGTGCCTATCCTTCTACTTGGTCGATTTTAAAGTGCGATATCCCAGGACTAAGTATCTTCGACCCTTTCTTTTATACTTGCATGCGGAAGCAGTTTTAAATCCCTAGACAATAAAACAATAGGATAGAAAAACAGGCCATATTTTTCATATTAAAATTCACAACCACACTTTTATTAATAGCACAACTCATAGTATATTTACAATACTATTTACAGCAAACAAGCCCCACACCTATCTACACTAAGACAGGGTTCACAAAAGAGATGGGATCTCAATCCACACCCGGGTTGTACTCAAGATCCCTCTCTGGATCATCTTCTTCTTCTTCAAAAATCTTTCTCCTCCACAGGTTCCTCTTCCTTGGCTCCTCCTCCGGGTCCTGAAATGGTTATTTAATAACTAATGAGACCACGTCTCAACGAGTTCTACCCTCTAAGACTCGATTAGTAAACTAATACGCTAAACGGTTGTCTAAGCACAACACAAATTAGATGACTTATCTTGGCCTCAGTTCCAACCTACAATTCAAGGTAAAAACACAGATATTCAAACAATTCACAACATCCGATCAAGCACTGGTTAATCGACTTAGTCGATTACATGTTAGTCAGACCCTCTCTAGGTCATTCCCACTCATACCATGATTTCCCAATGGTGTACTCATTCACCAAATCACATGTGTTTCTCGGGCGTCGTTTTCGCCAATGACATACCGATCACCGACACCGTGCATTCTTTAAGGCGCCGTTTTCACCACTGATATCCTCGATCACCGAACCACGTGTCCTTTCTATGGTGCCGTTTTTGCCAAGGTGACATCGGCAATTGACAACATCGTGAGTTCTTTAAGGCGTCGTTTTCACCAGTGATATTTCCTTAATCACCAAACCACGTTTGTCTATAAGTCATTTATGTGCGTTCTTTAAGACGCCGTTTTCGCCAGTGATACTTCCAATCCCCAAATCACGTATGTCCAATAATATCGTACCTAATTGGTCTCAGCCAATAATATTCTCAGTTAGCTCTCACCATTCTCTCTACTATATAGCCCATCAACGTAACTGGCGCTACATACCCATATTCGGCCATCTACCAATCAAATATTCAATTACAAAAAATTTAGGACAAATCCTCAAATTTCACAATTTAAATCGATTCCATATAAATTGAAGCTCAATTAAATAAACAGACTGCACCATGACAATCAACACGAAATTTCGGTCACCGGCCATCCCGGTTGAATTTTTGGAAAAATAATTAATTAAATAATAAATTTCGAAAAAAATAAATAAATAAATAAATAATAAAAAAATCCAATTTAGGCCGGTAATGCCTTATTGGAGCCCGAAACGGGTCGGGAAAATCCCAAGATGCATTCAATAAATAACCGAACCTTTCTACTTGTTAATAACTAGGTCTAACCACCTAACATGATCATTAAGTCACTAATTTAATTGTTCTAACCTAATCTAATGTGGCATCCCAAAAATTCAGAGCCAAGCCATAAGGTGTGTTAAAGTCTTTAATTAGGTGATAAAAATTTCCATGGCTTATGCTTTGGCCATTAGTCTTTTATTTAAATGATTTGTGCATATGATTGTGAAAATTTAAATTCGATAGATTAATAATCTATGCTTGGCCATAAGATTTATAAATTAAATTTCAATGAATGAAATATCCCAAGACTTTGGCCAAGATGAAAATGGAAATTTAAAAATATTTATAGAGGGAATTCAAAAAAAAAAAAAAAGGAAAAAGGGGTTAATTTTCGAATGGGCCTTAAGCCCATTTGGCCTAAGCCTTTAATGGGCCAAGATGAGCGGCCCAAGAGGGGAAGTCGACCGGCCCAATGGACGCCCAAGAGAAGTGGCCGGATGGCCCAAAAAGCCCAAGCCCAAGAAGCCCAATCAAATTCAAAATCCAAGGTGACAAGTGGCAAAAAGGGAAGGCCATGCATTGGTTGGTTTATAGGCAAGTAATCATGAGATTTTGGGGGTATAAGAGGGAAGAGAGAGAGAGGGTGGCCGGATTTCCCTCATTCGGCCAAGAGAGGTGTGCGAGAGAGAGGAGGAGTGGCTGAGAGAGGTGTGCGAGAGAGAGGAGGAGCGGCCGAGAGAGAGAGGAGGCGGAGCCGAGGAGGAGCCGCCGTGTTCGCTGCCGTACGTCATTGATCGTTCATCCTAGAGGCAAGTGGAGTCCTCTAACTTCTCTTGCATGCTTGTATTGTTGATTGCATGTTAGATTTTAGGTGTTTTAAGTGCGAAAAACCGAGGTAAGGTTGGCTCGTTCTTAAGTCGTGTGACTGTTCTTGCTCGGGTTGTGTGAGTCAGTAACTTGTTTGAGCTTGTATGTGTGTTTGGAGTCCGATTTTGGCTTCGATGTCTCCATGAAAGTTGTAGCTAAAATCTTGTACTATAACATACTGAAAGTCGCATTTTATGGACACCTCAGATCTGGAGAGTTTTTACTGACCTTTCGCTGGATTCTTGGTTGCATGTTGGTTTTTGTTGCGAATCTTACTCCGATGTCTTCATGAAAGTTTTAGGGAACATCTTAAACTAAAACATAATCAAATTTGAGGTGAAAAGAACAAGTATAGCTTGGTTAATCGACTAGATCTTGAAGACGATGATTCTGGTGATGTGTTCCGAGACACCCGAGACTTCAAGGAGGTAAATGATGACTTTACTCTGGTTATTTGACCTAGATCTCTTCATGAAACTTGTAAAGGACACCTTGAAACATAACATATCCAAATTTCAGAGAAAACGAAAGAGAATAGGTGGGTGAAATCTTAATATTTCGGAGATGGAGGCACTGGACGATGCGGTAACGGATCCAGAAGCTTCGTGAGGTTGAATAAAATAATCTATAAGTAATCTGGCTTGTAGTTCTTCATGAAAGTTGTACGAAAATGTCTTGGTTATAATCCAGTAAAATTTTATAATTTTTGGAGGCCATATGGATATTTTAATTGAATTATTTTGGAAACCGTGCATTCTGGTTTCATCTGAGAAGCATAGGATGTTTTGGGAAAATTATGAGATTTTGTAAAAAAATTCAATTTAGCCATGAATTTTGCAAGTAATTATCATCCTATGAGTTGGTTTAATAATTTCTTGAATTTTGATAATTTTGGGAATTTATAGTTATTAAAAAAATAAAAATAAATAAATAAATAAATGAAATGGATTATCTCATTGGCCATAGATTCCATTAATTCATGTTGCATGTGTGATAAAGTCTTGGTAAGTTTATGACATTGAATTGAGATGCATATGTGATAAAGTCTTGGCATATGTATGGCATTAAATCAATGCATGTGTGAATGTCATGCCTAGTATGATTTGTTTGATATCATGCCATGTGCCATGTTAAAATGAGATTAAAATACTGGTAAACATGGATGATGGTAAATGAGGAGATTGTTGTGGTGGATGATGATGTCTGGTGGCTTAGTGGCGTAATTCCAGAGATTCCCCGGGAGTGTCGGGATGCCCGGTGGTATACGGTACGTAATTCCAGGGGAGGCCTGGTGGTATGTCGGTACATAATTCCGGAAGCCCTGTCGGAGGTCTTTGCCCGAAGGGAATGCCTCGCGATGCCAGGATTGGGGTGCGAGATGCCTGGCTAGAAGGGTAAAGGCCGGAAGCCCTGTCGGAGGTTTCTGCCCGAAGGGAATGCCTCGTGATGCTAGTTGGGATGCGAGATGCCCGGATTGTGGGGGGCCGGATGCCCAGTGGCCTGGGAGGCTGAATGCCGGAAGCCTTGGAGGTCTTTGCCCGAGGGGATGATGAAATTGATGATTTGAGAAATGGGTGATGTGGTGATCAATTGAAAAGCAAAAAGTGGAAATTAAACCATGATATGATATGCATGATGATATGCAAAATGATGATGATCATGATATGCATGATGATGATCATGATATGTGATGTGAAATAATGATGATCACCCATGATATGATATGCATGATGATATGCAAGATGATGATGATGACGATATGCATGATGATATGCACGATGATGATAATGATATGTGATGTGAAATAACGATGATCACCCATGATAATATGTTATGCATGATGATATCCATGATGATGATGATGATGATAAGCATGATGATATGCAAGATGATGATGATGACGATATGCATGATGATATGCATGATGATATACATGATAATGATGATGATATGACATGCATGATGATATGCATGGTGATGATAATGATGATGATATATGATATGACATGTGTAATGTGATGATGTCATGATGATGATGACATGTATGATACGATGATTATACACATGTATGTGTTATAAACTGTTATGATGATGCATGATAGTATGCGCATGGCTTCAAGGTGAGTAACGCCCGCAATGCATGTATGATTTGCTGATGTTGAGTTATTCTTTGATTTCTCTATCTCGAAATGGTTGTCTTCACCCCTTTTGGGGATAACATTTCAGATTAGTAGATGGTTTGAACGGTTGGATATGACTGTGAGGAGAAGGATAGCAAAGGAAGGAACTTTTGGATGCCGACACTGATCGATGGACTTTAAGTATTCAACTGTTGGAGAAGATGTCGGTCATCTTTTGAAATATAGCCGAGTATAGAAACATTGGCATTTTGATGTACCAACTAAAGATGTCCATCTGCTTTATGTAAATAAACGTGTTCGGATTTAACTTATATAAGATGTTTAGTAGGTGTGCATCGTTTTCTGAACATAGGAAAGGGAGTTGTTGGATGTGCTTCCGTATTTAAATGGCGCAAGGGACCGATCTAAAAGATGTAAACCCCCAGGTTGTATGGACCCGCTGCAATTGAAATGGTATCAGAGTGATAAGTTAATAAGGAAAATGAAAGGTAAGCGAACTGTGGCGACCCTAATCGGATCGGGGGCCGTCGAGGGGTGGCACATCTGACCACCTAATTACACTTAATTAAATCTAACCAACCCTAAGCATAATTAGCAAACTAAGAAAGCATTAGTGAGTAAAACTCACTTGGTAAAAGCATGAACCGAATCACTGCGATGGCAACACAATGGCGGCTGAAATCGGACTTTCGACGACACCGGCGGCTTGGACCGGGCCTTAAGCTTGGCCTAACAAATCTCAGTCCAATTGAGATTTGTTCTTGCATTGGACTATGCTTCACTTGACTGAAAGGGCCTTGAATGGGCTGTCCTCGTGGGTCTTTAATTTCGCTGGGCTTCGGAGCTGAATTTGCTGGGCCTGACTTACAGCCCAAATGGACTGAATCTAAGCGGCCCAAGATATTTAAAATTTGCTGGGCTGATGCTACTCAAGATGGGCCGAGCAATTAAACTGAAGGTGGACTGAAGACTTTTGGCTTCGCTGGGCTGCAGAGTTGGGCCACAATCCACAAAGAGAAATTTGCGTGGGCTGCTTCGGTCTTCGCTGGAGGGTGCTGCGACTTCAGCCAATCAATTCCTTCGACGGTTGAGATGAGCTGCAGTGGATTTGTTCGGTTGACTCAACAAATTAGAAGGAGCAGACGCGTGGGGAGGCTGGCCGAAACGGTGGAGGAGTCTTCAATTTGCTTCGTGGGCGGTTGGGCTTGGACCGTGCGACTTCGGTCTTGTGGCTTCAACTCGGTACTGGCGATGGGTGAAAGATGGGAAGAAACGTGGCAAGCTGTTTTGGTAGAGAGAGATGCAGGCATGCGCTCGTGGCCAAGAGATGAAGTGGACAGCTACAGCTTTGACGAATTCCTCGTCGATGGAGTCAACACGGCTGCTGCTTCACTGGCTCAACAAGGAAGCAGTTTCATGGAATGGAGCTGCACATCAACAACCGGCAGAGGAAATCGCAACTTTGACTGGTGGGCTCCAAGGTGCAGACGTGTGGCGCTGCAGCTTCAACCAAGAAGCAATTTCGGTGGACTCGTGCGGCTTCACTTCGGTCTTTAACTCAGCTTTGTTGACCAAAACAAGAGAGGATGCAGCAAAGTGGCAGCAAAACCAAGCTGCTCGGTGGAGAAGGCATGCGGATTGTTGGTGGGTGACAAGAGCTAGTGAAGCAGGGCGTTCGTGGAGTTGAGGAAGACACGCGGAGGAGGCTTTGCTGGGCTGGACTTCGACCGAAAGAAATAAAGCAGAAGCTGAGACCGTAGAGTTAAAATGAAGAGGAGCCGTGCGCGAGGAAGAAGATAAGAGAGAGGGTGGGCCGTCCTTGCCAATTTTCCACAAGAAATATCTTCAACAATCAATCTAGGCCAAGCATTAACCCTTGGCCTTCATTAGGCCATACCAACACCTCTCACAACTTCTCAATTGATCAATTTTGGGCTAGGGGGAGGGGAGTTACGAATTTGCAAGCCATCTCTTCCAATTGGACCGTCACACTCACTTGATTTAATCATAATGGGCCTCAATAATTTCAATTGGTCATCCATAGACCATCTCAGTTGTTGACACCTAATATTTTAGAAAATAATAAATAAAATAAGAATTCGGTTTTGGAAATTTTTTTGTTGAAAATATATCTTCATTTCAAAATTCAAAAAAAGATTCAGTTTTTATTTGATTTTGGAGCCTTTTTTATTGTTGGAGTCGTTGAGTGAATGTCTCGCCAGCAAAAACAACTTTGAGCGCTTTCACTATAAAATGCGAGGCTTCATAACCGAGTAAAGGGGCTTCTCTTCGTGAAGAAAAAAAAGGAAAAAGTGAAAAGAGAGAAAATAGAAAGGAAGGCTTCGGTTTGTGGGAGAGGTAAAGAAAAAGAAGAAAAGTCAAAAGAAAAGGGGAGAAAGCGAGGAAGAGCTTCCGATAGAAAGGAAAAAGCCTGGAGAAAAAGTCAAAAAGTTTTCTTCCCTTTTGGCTGAAATGCAGAAGACGTGAGTGCAGAGAAAACACAGAGAGAGATGACGTGAGTAGATAGAAAAGTGAGAGAAAAAGAAAAGCAGACAAAAGGGAAAGAAGTCTTCTTCTTCGTAGGCTCCCCGGCGACCCCTGCTGCTGAGTCGACGCCCATTGAAGCTGCCAATGCCTAAGCCTCTGCTCCAGCGTCACCCAACACCAGCAGCAGAGTCTCCGATCACCGACGCCTTCGTAGATCCCATGACGACCCGACCGTCCACCACGTCTATAGCGTCTCCGATCAATGACACGACGCCAGCTCGCCATTCCGCCAGACGTTGGGCTCTCTACTATCCACTTCTCTACTCACCAGCAGCTGCTGCTCTACAACGACCAGCGCCCGACACCCACAGCAGCCCGCCGTCCTGCAGCTCGAGGCCACAAGCGACGCACGCGACACCTGCTCGCCGCACTACCACCGCTTCGCCGCCGCTGCTGACAAACCCCCCGACAACGCTGGACTCGCACCCAACACCGTCCGCCGCTCGTGTCCTCCCCTCTCAACGCCGACATTGCGCCTCAGCCCGAGCCACTTTGCTGCGACCTGCGACCCTGCTGTTCACCGGTCATTGATGCCGCGCCTCCTTGCTGCTGCCGCTACCCAGCCCTCGCCGGAGATCCGACGCCGGCTGTCTCCCTCGTTCGTTCAGACGCCGACCAGCCTTAATCCGAAATTGTTCAACAAGTTCAGTACCGTTGGTACCATTTTCCTTGTGCAGGTCACTTGAGGCTTGAGAGGGGTGAGGTTGGCATCGTTCCTTGCTGGTTTCCATCTTGGAAATAAATTTTCTAAGCTAGGTAAATATTTTAATATTAAGTTAAGTCCAAATTTTAGGTTGCATAGTTGGTGAATTGTTCTGATTTATTTTCATCATTATTCAATTAGAACATTTGTTATATTAAGTCATAATAATAAAAAAAATATTGAGCCGCGAGACGTCGGATTAGATTTTTGATTATTTTGACTTTTTATGGCAAAATTCATTAATTGCTTCGCATCATTGATTCATATTAAAATAATATGCCATTGATTACTTGGATGAATTTTTATTTTGGCATGTTATTATTATATGCTCATCACATATCATGCATCATATTAGATATTTATGTCTATACACATTTCACATTTGAAGCAATGTATTTTAGTTTTTTTAAGGTTCATGTAGAATTAGGATGATTTTCCTTTAATAAAACCAAAAAAAAAAAAAAAAAGATGTTATTTAGGTTATATAGATTTTATAATGCGCACATTACATGTTGCGTTTTAATTAGTGGGTTATAGGTTAATGTTTTAACATTCTCATCATGTAGTATTTTTTTTAAATATAAAAATAAAAAATGCCAAAAACTAGCATTGCATCATTACGTTACTTTTTAATAAAAATTATCAGGTCATTTCATTCTAATTAAAAAAAAAAAACACAAAAGGTCTTTTAATTAGTTAGTTAATAGGTCAGTTCATAATTAATCCCATTTCATATTATCATTGCTTAATATAGGGTGCATATGTATAAAGTATAATTTATCAAGGTTGCATTATTTTAAAATAAAAAAATCACAAAAGAACATGCATATAGAATTACCACATCATTCATCTCATATCATGTAGTACATGCATATTTAGAACTATGTAAATAAGATTGCATACAAATAGTGATAGTTCTAGTCATATCATATGAATTGCATCTTGCATGTCATTAAAATAAATCCATGCATATTAAATTTAGTTTAAGATTGCATATAATTGACATTTTTTTTAAAAAAAAAAGAAAAATTAGGTGTCTTGTCATTTAGAAATCATGTTTAGGGCATGCATTTTTATTAGCATTTTTCATTGAATGTTATTTTATTGATTGTGTACCCACATGACCACCATTTGCATGTTAGTAGTTTAGGTTAAAATTAATTAACATTGTCTGCTAAATATTTTTGAAATTAAAATAAAAGGTACCGAAAGGGCATTAGACTAATCTAGCGTAATCATGTCCCAGGGATTTATTGAATCTTTGGTTTGTAAAAATAAAGTATTCTCCCATACTTTATTTGGGTTTCTAATCAAACCCTAATTGATTAGTGGCGGCTCCAAATTGAATTGAAATTGCATGTTTAAATGAGTTAATTTCTATCAAGTCGCGATTGGTAGGACTTGGGAGGGTCCGTACCAAGTTTTCGGACTTAGTAATCCATTAACCTAAACTTTAGGATTGCCCTGAAAATTTATGTCACGACAGCTTGGCGACTCCGCTGGGGAGAGAGTTAAAACTCATAGTGGACATAGGCCTGTTTCATTTTTTTTTTTTTTTAAATATTTTGTTTGGCAGCATGGAAACAAGGTACGCTCCTAACATGAAGTGTTAAATGTTCTTGCAGATGGGAGATATAAGGGGAGTAGTCTTTGCTAACCCGTGTTTTGTAGGTTGGAATTAAGGATGAATGGTTGAATTTAAATTATAGAAGTGTTGTTTGCAATTAAACTGTTATGCATGTTTTATTTTTAGCACTACACTATTGCACACACAACCTGCTGCCGGACCTGGGCTGCGATATGATTCTTAGGATGGTGTTGAGAAGGATACTTCCTCTAAAGCGAGACTGCTATATAGAGGTTGATCTTCTCTTCCCCGAAAGTTCTTCATGGTGTCGAATGTGTTTGTTCATATCCGAGAGACTGCGTGATATTAGACATTCAATTCGACTGAGCCGGGGTCTGGAGGACCTGACACGTTAATGCAAGACTGCAACGGTCAGATCATCCTCTTAGCTCCACTTTGTTAAACTGTCTAGACAGAAATCGAGCCTCACTTTTCATGCGTGTGTCTATGTGATTGTCATCTATTTCCAGTGAAAGTAAGTTGTTTAAATTCTTCACAATTTATTTATTGCAATTTCGTTGGTCCATGACAATAGGTTTCGTTGTCGGTCTTATTTTATATGCAATGGGGAGATCCGATGTTCAATTCATTCCAACTCCCAAGATTGAGTTTAGAGGGTGGTGGAACAATTTAAGTAAAGAAGGTCAAGATTATGTGGAGTCGATACTGGGACGGCTCATCCCCCTTTTGGATATCGGAGTCCATAGTGGTGTTTTGCAAGCTATATCGCACTTTTGGTGTCACGAGACGGCTACATTTATTTTTGGTAAGAATGAGCTAACTCCAACACTGGAAAAGTATAGCGTCATCATAGGAATGCCCCTTGAGACTGAACTTGCTAGGCCACCTCTTGGTATGGAACCCACATCAATTTTATCTCAATTTCTAAGAATTAAAACTGATGAGGTTAAGAAAGTTTTGAAAGCTAATTGTAATGCATGCCCTTTCTCCTTTTTGGCTAATCATTTTTTAAATCAATCTTCAATGCACCAAAAGGGTAGGCTATTCATCTTAGCATTCTTTGGACTTATAATATTTCCTCATCGAAAAAATGCTATTGATCCCTTGATTGCATGGGTGGTCAGACAAGCATGCGCTGGCATGAACTTTATAAACATGATTTTGGCTGAGACATTTTTGTCCCTCAACCGTTTTAAACAAAATGGAGAAAAAATCATGAATGCCTCTCCTGAGCTTTTACAGATTTGGTTTCTTTCTCACATGAAGGAGTTTGGTCATTTCATGCGTCGAGGTGAAATTGATCACCCAATAAAAAGATTTTCAATCTTAGAAAAAAAATATACCGGAAAATCATTTTCCAATTGGGTGACTTTTCTTAAAGATCCAGATCTCAAGGGCTTCCTATGGTATGCTAAATGGTTCCATGTTAGCGTGGCTCGTTTCTCTCACAAGACAGATAATCCAATTCCACTGATGGGAATTATTGGTGCAACATCTTACTATCCTTATAGAGTGGCCCGCCAGTATCGAATGCTCCAAGATATCCCACCTCCTCTCCAAATGGATCTATTTCAAGCCTGCTTCGTGCGCAAGGATCACAAATACCTCGATGAGATCGAGCATCTTGAAAATGCATGGAAGGAATGCCATCTGGAAAAAATAGTGGTGCCTAGAAGATTGAAAGGAAACGAGAGGATTTTTCATGCCTCGAATTATTATATCCATCATCACGAGATCCCTCAAGCTCTACTTCCCATGGTACCTGAAGTGACCATGAAGCCCACTCGTAAAGCACAAATTGAAAATCTTGAAGAAACAGTGGAAAGGAAAGAAGCTCGTATTTCTGAGTTGGTTCGACGAACAAAGAAGCTTCGAAAGACTGTGATCTCCCAATTGTATATAGAAAAGAGTCGCTAGATTTAGGAGTTTAATTCTGGCTTTATGATGTTATTTCAAATTCTTAGATTGATGTTTTAGGAATTTAATTTCCTAAGGAGTTATTTTAACATTTTAAGTTGATGTCTTTGGAATTTGATTTCACTTAATAAAATTAGCGATTGACCGTTGTCATGGACCAATCTCATTTGTTATGATACTTACTGTATTATTTTACATTGATAGATGACAACACGGCTCACCCAAGATCGCCAATTCGTACCCGTTCTAGAGCAACAATGGCTGATAATACCAAACAAGCGCACGTTACTGAACAAGCTCGCGTTGCTGCCCTTGAATCGGAGATGAAGCAAGTCCTGAATGTTCTTGAGCGGCTCTCTAAGCAAATCGACTCTCTCCAAGCAAACACTGTCTCACCAGCTCCGCAAGTTGAAATGGTGTTACCACAACATGCTCCCATGGTTGATTCGAGGGATAAAGGCAAGAATACATCCACAGTTGGTCCATCATCCTCTGATGATGCCTCCAGGGTTAAAATTACTGATGAGCCTCAAATCGTTGTTGATGATGAGGTACAAGTGATACCTTCAGCTGTACCAAAAACTGAGTAGGAAAAACGCTTGATAAAAATCGAGGAGAAACTTAAGCAGCTGTAGGGTTCGTTTACCCAAGACCCAACTAATTTATCTCATTATGCAAAGATCAAGATGCCAAAAAAGTTCAAAATGCCAGACTTTGAAAAGTATGATGGCACCTCTTGCCTGAAGATCCATTTGCAGACGTATGTGGTTAGGATGACCCAATATGTTGATAACATCCCCTTGATGATCCAACAATTTCAAGCAAGCCTGACAGGACCGTCGCTGCAATGGTACATCATGAAAAAGATTAATCTGGAGACTTGGGAGGATTTGACAGATGCCTTTTTCAAGCAATATAAGTATAATATTGATGTCACTCCATCTCGAGAAGATTTACTTCGCACTGAGAAGAAGAGAACGGAATCTTTCAAGGCATATGTCACAAGATGGAGAACCGTAGCCGCTCAAATTACTCCAGAGCCAACAGAAAAAGAGCTGATGGATTTGTTCATGAAGACACTCCCACCTGAGTATCGAAATCGAATGCTGGGATCGACTGTCGAGTCATTCAATCAGCTAATCCCTGTTGGCGAGCGAATTGAAGTAGCATTGCGTGATGGATGGGTGTCTGATCAAACCAGCTCATATGGGAGAGTCTCAACCAAGAAGGATAAAGAACTTGTAGCTGAGGTTAATGCAGCTTATGTGCAACCACCTCGCCCTACCCCGAACACCCATCAGGGAGGAGCACGACCATTCTTTGGCCAGCAGAAGAACTCTTCCAGGCGTCAATTTACGCCTCTTCCTAAGCCATTGTCAAAGATCTTACCAACCCTTCAGAAGAAAGGATTACTCGCTAAGGAGCCTAAGCGACCTAATCCCAAGCGTTTCCCCAACTATGATTCTCCCAAGACATGTGCTTATCATATGGGAGAGGTAGGGCATTATGTTGACGATTGCTATACGCTGCAACATAAAATCCAAAATCTTTTGGACGCTAAGGTGGTCTCATTCCGCGATGCACAGCCGAACATCCAGAATAACCCACTCCCTAACCACCCAGAAGCTGTGAATGCCATTTTCAATTTTGATGCTGAGCCCACCATGTTTCAAATGATGCATAAGGAAGCAAAAGTGATGGACACTCTAGGGCAACCAAGTGGCAAATTCGATTACTATGTAAAGTATTCAGCTCCTTCCAGCTCCTACTTCGACCCACAGGATATCATCCCAGATGGATGGGGTGGCATAGATGATCCCGCACCTCCAAAGATTGAGAGCTCTGATGACGCATTTGAAGGAATGACTGAGTTGTTTGCCATCAACGAAGCTCGAGAGTAGAAGAATTTTAATTATTTGCACACTCCTCTGCGCAAGAGTCTTTATTGCTTTCCATATTTGCATATTTGCATTTTCAATTCTAGGATTTCCCTTATTTCAATAATGTAATTTGTTACATGGAGATTTTCGTGTTTTAAGGGCATGTTGAAGTACACCAAACTAGCCCTGTGATGAAATCCTACCAAAAAGAAAACGGCAAGGAGCTAATTCTGAAGGTTGGGCTTCTTCATGTTCCCTTGAAAATTTTTTCAAAATAAAATAATTTTCCAGTATGCATCTAATTTACCATGTTTGTTTCATTTAATTATCTACTTTATGTTTCAGGTGCAGCTTTATGTACATTTAAGGAACCTCTATGAGCTCCCTTTGCAAAGAGGGGTAAGACATAGACACTTAACAGCTTTGACTTTATAATTTGATGTGCAAGAATAGAGCATGGCATTTTTGTCATTATAGGATACTTTCATATGATATTATGCAATTCGTCAATTCCACTTGAAATTTATCAAAATGGATAATTCAGTGAAGAATGTTGAGTTACTTGAACATGCTAAATGATGCTAAATGAGGCGTGAAAGGCAAGCCTTATCCCATACACAGTCCCTTATCTACACACTGTGAGGTGAGTATGGAAACATTTTGTGTTTCAAGATGAAGAGTTTTCTTGCAAGAAGTACAACAACTGAAATGATGAGAGGCAGTTCATTTTTCCTATCCCAAACACTACAATGGACCCTTGTTTAACCCTTTTGAGCCCAAATACTTGAAGAATTTCTTTCATACTACCCCTATCAAGAACCACCCCACATCGGGGCAAATGGAGGTAAGTTGACATTGAAGGAGAGTGAAATGAATGGAAATTTTCTTGCTCTCACTTGCATCAATCTTCAAGTCATGCTATTACATTAAATTCATGTGGTAATTTAAGTGCCTTAGGATGACGAAGAGCATTTCTTTCACTATCCTACACACTTATATCATTTGCATAGCCCACTTGAGCCTATGAATTTATTTCATGTCAAACCTAGTTGGTGATCATCCCCCACACTGGAGCAAAATGAAAGACAATCATTCGAATAGCATGGTCTAAAATGCTGATGAAAGAAGACTGTGTGAGTCCAAAGAAAATAAGTGCAAAAAAATAAGGGGCATAAAAAGCAGTGTGCCTAGTAAAAGCAAGGCCAATGCCCGTGAAAAGAAGAGGGAAATGACTAATGAATTGGGGGGCATAAAAAAAGCGGTGTGCCTGGTTGATGCCCATCAAAAAAGAAAATGATTTTAAGAAAAAATGTTGAGAAAAGATCTCCAGTTGAATAATCATTGGCATCAGTGATAAACTCTTGAGGCAATAAAGAAATTTGTCAAGAAGACAATCCGTGGTGAAGAAAACCGGTGGTAATGTCAAGATGATCACCAACTCTTACCCATTACACACATCTTTGAGCCTAACGATCCTTTTGTTTCTCAAACCCAAGAACCAAGCCTATGTTACGTCCCTTACAAAGTCTCTTCAGATTAGGGTACTTGAATTAACATAGGAATTCATATGTTTTAAGTATTGCTCGAAGAAGTGCAAGCAAGATTATTTCTTTCTCATTTTGCAGGGTTCTTGACTTGTAAACCCGAAGATGACTACAGAATTGTTCTTTCAATTGCTTTGACTCGAAGAGTCCCTTTTGCTAAGCCATTGACCAAACCCACATTACAATCTTTGTTAAGGACCTCTCAGATTGGTAAGGTCATACTGATTGTAAGAAAATTCGGACTCTTGTCGACAAGATGATGATAAGATTGAGTGATATGTTCTCGCATCAATGGTCGGGACAAATAACCCCTCCTAAATGAGAGCGAGTGAAAAAGCCTTTTTCACACCAAAAGTGTCTTGTTTAGCATGTTCAAGAAATTCACAGCTTAGTGAAAATTGTCTTAATGATAATTTTTCCAGTGGAAGTTTGAAAAAAGAAAAATAAAAAAAGCCATCATGTATGGTCCTTCATTGAATTAAAAAAAAAATGAATGAATTTTTTCTCAAAGACCAAAGGATTTGTCTTTGAAACCCTGAGTTTGTTCAGTCATCTTGGTGCTTGATGAGAATTCCAAGTACCCATTTATAAAATGTTTTCAAATGTCTAGTTTGAGTTCCAGATGTTTGAACCTTTAAACACTTGATGTGATTTCCAAGTGCTTGTCTTTTCAAACATCTGATGTGATTTCCAGATGTTTAGTAAAATATTTTCAAATGTCTAGTGTGAACCCCAGATATTTGAACCCTTAAACGCTTGATGTGATACCAAGTGTTTGTCTTTCCAAACGTCTGATGTGACTTCCAGATGTTTAGTAAAAACCCCAGATATTTGAACCCTTAAACGCTTGATGTGATACCAAGTGTTTGTCCTTCTAAAACGTCTGATGTGATTTCCAGATGTTTAGTAAATGTTTTCAAATGTCCAGCATGAATTCCAGAATTTGAATCTTTAAATGCTTGATGTGACTTCCAAGTATTTGTATTTTCAAACATCTGAATGTGATTTCCAAGTGCTTAGGATCTGATGAGAGTTCCAGATCTCTAAAGACTTTGAGCCTTTCAATTATCTGAAGAGATTTCCAGATGTTGGTCAAGTCTTATAGGAATCATTTCACACCTAATAATACTTTTCTGAATCTCCAGATAAGTATGATAGGTACATGTTCTTCTTTGCATTTGCATTTCATTAAGCATGGAGACATAGAAATATATGCTCTTGATAAAATCATTGCATTTACATTGCATTATTGCATGACCTTGCATTTCAAAAAGAATTAAATTTATTTGAAAAAGAGGTCATTAACATTTGCATATACATTCCATATTCATTTTGCATTCATTTTGCATTTGCATTTCATTGAGCATAGACACATTGAAATATATGTTCTTGACCAAATCATTGCATTTATTTGAGTCCATTTCTTAAAAAAAAAAAACGGTCATTACAATTAGCATTTGCATATTCATTTTGCATGGTTTTAATTTAGGTGTCATTTATCTTTGAAAGAAACCTCTACGAGCTTCCCTTCAAAGAGGGGTAGCTGTTGACACCTAATATTTTAGAAAATAATAAATAAAATAAAAATTCGGTTTTGGAATTTTTGTTGTTGAAAATATATCTTCTTTTCAAAATTCAAAAAAAAAAATTCAGTTTTTATTTGATTTTGGAGCCTTTTTACTGTTGGAGTTGTTGAGTGAATGTCTCGCCACAAAAAACAACTTTGAGCGCTTTCACTATAAAAGGTGAGGCTTCATAACCGAGTAAAGGGGCTTCTCTTCGTGAAGAAAAAAAAGGAAAAAGTGAAAAGAGAGAAAACAGAGAGGAAGGCTTCGGTTTGTGGGAGAGGTAAAGAAAAAGAAGAAAAGTCAAAAGAAAAGGGGAGAAAGCGAGGAAGAGCTTCCGATAGAAAGGAAAAAGCATAGAGAAAAAGTCAAAAAGTTTTCTTCCCTTTTGGCTGAAATGCAGAAGACGTGAGTCCAAAGAAAACAAAGAGAGAGATGACGTGAGTAGACAGAAAAGTGAGAGAAAAAGAAAAGCAGACAAAAAGGGAAGAAGTCTTCTTCTTCGTAGGCTCCCTAGCGACCCCTGCTGCTTAGTTGACGCCCATTGAAGTCAGCCGCTGCTCAAGCGTTGCCCAACACCAGCAGCAGAGTCTCCGATCACCGACGCCTCTGTAGATCCCACGACGACCCGACCGTCCACCGCGTCTACAGCGTCTCCGATCAGTGACCCGACGCCAGCTCGCCGTTCCGCCAGACGTTGGGCTCTCTGCTATCGACTTCTCTACTCACCGGCGGCTGCTACTCTACAACGACCAGCGCCCGACACCCACAGCAGCCCGCCGTCCTGCAGCTCGAGGCCACAAGCGACGCATGCGACACCTGCTCGCCATGCTACCACCGCTTCGCCACCGCTGTTGACAAACCCCCCGCGACGCCGGACTCGCACCCGACGCCATCCACCGCTCGTGTCCTCCCCTCGCGACACCGACATTGCGCCTCAGCCCGAGCCACCATTGCTGCGACCTACGACCCTGCTGTTCGCGGGTCATTGACGACGCGCCTCCTTGCTGCTGCCGCTACCCAGCCCTCGCCGGAGATCCGACGCCGGCTGTCTCCCTCGTTCGTTCAGACGCCGACCAGCCTTAATCCGAAATTGTTCAACAAGTTCAGTACCGTTGGTACCATTTTCCTTGTGCAGGTCACTTGAGGCTTGAGAGGGGTGAGGTTGGCATCGTTCCTTGCTGGTTTCCATCTTGGAAATAATTTTTCTAAGCTAGGTAAATATTTTAATATTAAATTAAGTCCAAATTTTAGGTTTCATAGTTGGTGAATTGTTCTGATTTATTTTCATCATTATTCAATTAGAACATTTGTTATATTAAGTCATAATAATCAAAAATATTGAGCCGCGAGACGTCGGATTAGATTTTTGATTATTTCGACTTTTTATGGAAAAATTCATTAATTGCTTCGCATCATTGATTCATATTAAAATAATATGCCATTGATTACTTGGATGAATTTTTATTTTGGCATGTTATTATTATTTGCTCATCACATATCATGCATCATATTAGATATTTAGGTCTATACACATTTCACATTTGAAGCAATGTATTTTAGTTTTTTTTAAGGTCCATGTAGAATTAGGATGATTTTCCTTTAATAAAACCAAAAAAAAAAAAAAAAAAAAAGATGTTATTTAGGTTATATAGATTTTATAATGCGCACATTACATGTTGCGTTTTAATTAGTGGGTTATAGGTTAATGTTTTAACATTCTCATCATGTAGTATTTTTTTAAATATAAAAATAAAAAATGCCAAAAACTAGCATTGCATCATTACGTTACTTTTTAATAAAAATTATCAGGTCATTTCATTCTAATTAAAAAAAAAACACAAAAGGTCTTTTAATTAGTTAGTTAATAGGTTAGTTCATAATTAATCCCATTTCATATTATCATTGTTTAATATAGGGTGCATATGTATAAAGTATAATTTATCAAGGTTGCATTATTTTAAAATAAAAAAATCACAAAAGAACATGCATATAGAATTACCACATCATTCATCTCATATCATGTAGTACATGCATATTTAGAACTATGTAAATAAGATTGCATACAAATAGTGATAGTTCTAGTCATATCATATGAATTGCATCTTGCATGTCATTAAAATAAATCCATGCATATTAAATTTAGTTTAAGATTGCATATAGTTGACATTTAAAAAAAAAGAAAAAAGAAAAATTAGGTGTCTTGTCATTTAGAAATCATGTTTAGGGCATGCATTTTTATTAGCATTTTTCATTGAATGTTATTTTATTGATTGTGTACCCGCATGACCATCATTTGCATGTTAGTAGTTTAGGTTAAAATTAATTAACATTGTCTGCTAAATATTTTTGAAATTAAAATAAAAGGTACCGAAAGGGCGTTAGACTAATCTAGCGTAATCATGTCTCCGGATTTATTGAATCTCTGGTTCGTAAAAATAAAGTATTCTCCCATACTTTATTTGGGTTTCTAATCAAACCCTAATTGATTAGTGGCGGCTCCAAATTGAATTGAAATTGCATGTTTAAATGAGTTAATTTCTACCAAGTCGCGATTGGTAGGACTTGGGAGGGTCCGTACCAAGTTTTCAGACTTAGTAATCCATTAACCTAAACTTTAGGATTGCCCTGAAAATTTTGGTCGCGACATCAGTATTTTTCCTCATCTCTGAATCCACTTTCCATCTCAATTTTGTAACCAAAATTAAATCTCTGACTTCAATTGCACAATAACGGTCCAGCGACCACTTTTTCCCAAAAAGTGTCTGGTGTCAGTTATAATCTTCTGAGACCGAGTCGATACTCTTAGAATTTATTGTGACATGATCGAAACTTCAATTTCTGAAATCAGACTTGAATTTTCAGTTGATTTCAACTTGGTGCGTTTTTAGCGTGACCTACACTACCGGGTAGTTTTCAGAACTTTTTAGGGCAAATGACCCGTGGTCGATTTTCTTCGAGCCACTATGAACCCACTCGACCCATTGGCGACTCTCGATTGTCGTGAAAATCTCGATGATTCAATTACAGACACTAGGTACCAAAATAATAAGAAAATCAGTCTAGTGTCAGCCGACGAGAGTTTTCTAATTTAGTGGTGTCACCCACAATTAGCCACACATCTCTGTCGATCCAGTCTATCTCTGATTTCAAATCGTTTTTTAACTGTGCTGTAATGACCTCTAAAGATGGACACGGTCGAGAAGCCGATTCTTGATCGAGTTATCAAGTTTATTGCCTTAAATTTTTTTAATAATTTCCCCAGATAGTTTAGTTATCTCGAGAGTGATCGGCTTTGAGAATAACCCTATAGGCGCGTCAATAAAATGCCCGATTTATTCAGTAGAAGACATGGTTGAAAAATCTGGATGTCACACCTCGAGTTGCCACCACCACCACCGAGCTTTTAAGCAAGGGGGTCGTGAGCCTCAAAGCTCACCGTGCTGCAACCACCGTGTTATTCATGCCATTGTTGGTGCCGTGAATGTTGGGTCCTCGATGGCATTATGTCCCTATTGCCACGAGCTTGTTGATATCGAAAAATTGTCAGTTAACTCATAATCCTTGATTAAGTAGTTAATTGCGTTTAGGCATGGGTTCAGTTTAGGTTAATAGTGGTT
The DNA here is from genome assembly GCA_014182885.2 of Eucalyptus caleyi. Lineage (NCBI taxonomy): Eukaryota > Viridiplantae > Streptophyta > Magnoliopsida > Myrtales > Myrtaceae > Eucalyptus > Eucalyptus caleyi. Next base: position 54,985,353 of record CM024470.2, read on the forward strand.
AGTTAGAATTAAGTATGGTTTAGCCTTAACTATGTTTATCAGTTTAGATTAAAGTTAAGTGTGATTAATTTAAGTAATTACAGTTAGATTAATTAATGACGGTTAATCTTAATTAATTACGGTTATATTAACTAATCATGGTTAGATTAATTAATTGTGTTTAGTTTAATTCATCACAAGTATCTTAATTAATCACAATTATACATATTAATCGTAATTAGATTAATTAATCGTAAGTTGCCTACTTAATTACAATTAGCTTAATTAATTGCGATTAGCACAAATTGATGAAGGATTAGTCGTTAAGTAGAATTTTATGCTCATTTTACTTATGAGTTTATGCATAATTTTGACTATTTGAGATTGTTAGCCATATTATTGATTGCTTAATTATAGGCCTTAATTACTATGTTTTCAAAGAAGGTTTATTTGGCAAGAAAATGGCATACTTTGATGTGTCGGATTTGGACGCCAAGTTTTATGCATTAATTGAGGCAATGGGGATTTAAAGTGAAAGTGTGCAAAATTTGGTTGGTTGATTTTAAGTATGTGACCACATGCAAATGTTTTACCACAATTTTAAGAGTAAAAATTTTCAAAACTTATTGTTTGAGCACGCACCCTTTTACATCGGGTTAATTGATGGCAAATAAAAATTGGCTTGAGTGTTGGTGTGTTTGAGTGGTCACTTAATTGAACTTGTCACCCAAAGGGAGTTTGGGGGTGATTCGTGATATTTATCGGATGCCTGGCGGGGTCTAGATGTCGAGTCACGATTAAGGCAGGATGGATGCTTCCTAAGGAATGCCGTTTAGGCAGAGGTTCTAGACAATACCATGCTTGATGGAGCGGGATTATGCTCAATCATGCCGGAAGACCACCAACTCTTGTGTTGGCCCTGACTTAAGGGATCATAACAATTGGAACACCTATGTTGGCAATGCGCATGGATGTTATAGAATATGTCCTGATTATTGTTTATACTAATGCATTGATATTGACATATGTGATTTACTAATGTATGTGGATGTGCCAAGGTACGGTAAGGATGCCTGTGGATTATTTGACAACTTTAATATTTGTCTTTGGGGTCGATTGCTTGACCATATTTATAATTAAGGCAAAGCAAGGGTTGTTTTGCTATTAATTTGCCGTCAATATAATGTTGCATATTTAGGCTGCGTCTGAAACAATTTAGTGTCCTAATTGAGGCTTAGGTTGTTGACTCATTAAGATTTATATCTTATCCCATTGTTGTTAAATATTTTTTAGGCCCATAGTTCATGTTCGGTTCGGGGTCCCTTTGGAGACAAGAGATTGGCCTAGTGTTAGTGAAGTTTAGATTAACCCTGACCAACTATTGATTTTGTTAGTTGGTTGGAAGTTCCCGGTGTAAGAGCTTGTAATTACTGAACTTCTTGGGGTTAACAAGTTTATAAATAAAAATAATGCTTTTGGGAATGTTTGTTGTGTTGTGTTCTTACTATCCATTTTTGTTGATTGATTGTGTGTTTATAATACGTTCTGCTTGCGTTTAATTGAAAGAATAAAAAGAATGGGCCGGTGACACATCTTGGGACATCATAGTTTATCGACCGTTGTGGGATGTTTGCACGCTTGGGGGTTTAGGGTGTGACAATAAATATAAATTTCTTTGGACAAGAAGAAAAAATCTGGTCCAACCTTTTATAATATTTTCTGTGTCTATTTCCGTCAATCATAATAAGATTAGATACACTCTTAAAACTTTTTCTCTTCCCTCCTAATCTCTCCTAACAAACGCTAATGATTAGAAGAGAGGAATGATCGTAATTATTGGAAGAATAATCAAAGGATTGTATCGATTTTATCTTGTCATCCGTAATCTAGAGTACTAGTTTTGCCATTTTCTTTTTTAAATTTTGATTTCAAACAATTTATAATAAATTTTCCTGCGCAATAAATTTAATTTCCAATTATATTTACAATGAACAGTTGAGGTGTTAAAATATATTTCAAATTTATGCCCATTTAACAAAATCCAATCCGTAAAAGAAAACTAGAAAGTGGACTTTGGTACGTGGTCTTGGTAGAAGTACCTAAAGAGAACATATTCTGTTATAGAAGTCATATTTTCAATTCAAACTCTGACAATATCAATGTTCGATGAAAAAAAGAAAAAGTTGCTATTGGTTCGTTCTGTTATTAGTTTGATTGAATAAATATTGGCTTTAAGCCGGCCAAACAAATATGCAAGAAACTTAATATTTGTACAATTTAAAAGTTTATATTTCCAATATCAAACGAGAAAGGACAAATACCTCCATATATCCGTAACAATTATTTAAAACAAACAGTGGCAGGACATGTGGCATGAATCCTCAGACCTATTGGATTTTGTAAGAGCAAGTTGTTTTGGCTGTTCGTCTTTACCCATGACGTGCAAGGCAACTATTTGTGAGCATCCTTAACTTCCAACATTCTACGAGTCTGGATCTGATCCCAAGACAATGAAGCCAGTTAACTCCTTACTAATCTAGAGGAACAATTAAATCACAGGCATGCGATGATCTAAAAAACCATGACAAACACAAAAATTAAAGTGGAGGGCACGCTGACCTCCTATTTTGCAAGGCTACCGTGGATATGGCTTGGTCATAGAGGCCTCGTTTTTGGAGATTGGGTTCGATTTGCCGCTTGATCTCTCAATCTCAGATACCCTTAAATGGATGACATATTAGATTGTATACCACCATGCATAAAGAATGCAGGTCTTGACGGCACTTAGAGAGTGACCAAGTGGCTGTTAAGCATGAGAAGGACCGAGGCCACTGTTGGCCGACTAGCCACGTTTTCTTGGACACATAATAGACCAATGTGGATGAACCTCTCAATTTCAATACTCAAACTAGAAATTATAGGAGGATTGATGATGTTTGATATCGATCCTTCCTTCCAATTCTTCCAAACCTAGAAACATTCGACAAACATTGAGCAAATTGATTTCTAGAATATTATCCGAAATGAGAAGGTATGTTCTTCTACTCACATAGCTTATAAGGACCTCCGTGTCATCACCCATATGAAATTGTTCCTCTGACCACTGACAATCTCCAAAACCAGCACTCCAAGACTAAACACATCTGACTTGACCGAGAAGTTTCTGTGCATTGCACACCCTGGTGCCATACATCCACTATGCATCACAATAAGTCCATTATATTAGCTCTATAGTTTGCCTTTGTTCTTTTAGTAAGCATTAACTGTAGGATGTTGGGGCACCTACTAGGTCCCCACGATTTGGTTAATCTTGGCCTGAGTTTGGTCCAAATCGAACAACCTTGCCATACCAAAATCCAATATCTTAGGATTCGTATCTGAGTCCAATAAAATGTTACTGGCTTTGAGGTCTCGATGGATGATATGAAGTCGAGAGTCTTCATGTAGGTAAAGCAGCCCTCGAGCGACACCCATTATTATCTTGTGAAGCCTATCTTAGTAGAGATTTGTATGCTTAAGAGGATCTATAAGATGTCCCTTAATCAATTCATGAGGATCTGATTTCATGAATGACAACCCAAGAAACATACCGATTATGATCTGATCAAGCTCCAATTGGGTATAAATTTGTAAATAAGAAGTCGTTCAACTCATTCCAGACAGAAACCTAGAGCCTGACCAAGTTACCATGTTGTAGCCTAGCTAGTAACATGACCTCGTTCTTGAATTCTACTTCCCCTTGGCTGGAATTACAGGATACTTGTTTCACCGCGATGTCCAGTCCGTTGGAAAGCCAGCCCTAAATTTTTTTCAAAGTGGGTCCTTGTGAGTATTGATTGGTACATTGAAGCATTTCAAAGAGAATCAGATTGATGTCATTCGTGATCATTTTGTTGCTTAAATTTTGAATACAAGAGACTAGAGGATGCTTTGTTAATTATTACCATATAAAAGCACCAAAACCGCCTTGTCCAAGCTTTTTGGAATCAGAGAAGTTATCCGTTGCTGCTCTGATAGTGCTGAAATCAAATTGCAGTGACTCCACCGTGCTAATTTCTTCCTCAACTTCACCTAGAGAGAGCATCATTTTCTTTTTATGGTTTTCTTAATGAAAGTTTCACAAACTTCTAGTATATATGATTGCGCCTGCATTCAACTCGCTATTTTGGCCTGCATAATCAGGCAATGGTAACTATGGACAATGAGAAATGTGTGCATGGACGTGTAGGAGCAGCGCGCATGAAAAGGTATAGATGGAAGTGTCAATTCCATGTTTTGAAATTCTCAACCCATCCAGCTCTTGCTATTTTTCTGGTGCAAACGCCGCAGTAATTGGTCAACTTCATTATTTTCGTGATCCTTTTAACCTCCTATCAGTTGATGTTCCAATGCCAAAATGCAAAAACTCACCTTCAACTCTTTCTCTGGGCTGCTGCTTCTTCCCATTCTCTATCAAGAGTACGAGAATGCCGATAACAAGTCCTGCAAAAAAACTTGTGGCGGCCGCAGTGATCACGGTCCTGGTCGAATCGTCCTTTCCACCTGCAAGAGCAAAGGCACATCATGTTTTTGGATCATTGCTCATTGATTGCTAAGTAATACACTGGAGAAATTATTAAAGCAGCAATCTGAATGCGGAAACGAAACGCATGTTGCAACCATATAACAAGAAGACAGTACGCTCCACAGGTTACGATGTGAAGTATATCCGATAATAACTCAAGGTAAAGTTATTCGGATTTCTTGATTTCGTCGTGCAAAGATTCTTTCACTGTTTAAAAACTTTCTGGGTTGATGTGAAACATCAAATTGGTGGTGACTGAATGATGAGAAGCAACGAACATCTGCTAATGATTAGCCTAGTCTAGACTCACTTTATTATTAAATTAAATATCTCATATAACAGCTTGAGAGCTATGAATGTCATAATTTGTGATTCAATGAAGTGACTAGGATACTTGACTATTTTGAAGCTGACAAAACGTTTCTTTCAGTCTAAGTCTGGATGTTTGGAGACCGACAATTTAAAGTCTGAAGACTTTGTATTCTCGAGACTCAAGACCCAAGACTCAAGACCCAAGACTCAAAGACTCAAGACTCAAGACTTAAGACTCAAGACTTAAGACTTAAGTCTATTCTCACTGACAGTCTTTCTAATCCAGTGACGAAGGAAATCCAAAGCCTAGGTATATGGTTGAGGATTCGATCCTATCCTCTGGAAAAGATTCTTTGGTTGGATAATCATTTCGGATTTTTTAATTCTTATCTAAGAACGATTGAAGATCCGATGGTCGACGAAATATTCTTGGAATGTTCTATTCTTGGAAACCAAGATCCTGATTGTATGGGCGAACAGGATTGATGGGCTATCATCAGATTCCTTAAATAGCTCGGATGATCTTCTTGATTGATTCTGTCCAACGGGTAGATTGGAGGAATTCCTATGGTAAGTGCCAACGGCTATGATGGCATAAAGGAGTATAAAAAGGAAGTCGTTCTAGTTGTTTTAAGTGTGTGATCGATAGAGAAATTCCAGAGTCTGAAGAACCTTGATTATTAGTCGATACAGTCTGAGCGAAATTGTATACAGAGAGTGTTTGTACTTGGCGATACCTTGAGTGAGTGTGGTAGATCATCTACACCAAGAAATCAAGGAAGATCATCACTGTAACATCTCTTTGTTCATAGTGGAATCCAGCCAAATCGGCTGTCAGTGCAGAAGAGTGGACGTAGGCTTGGATCAAGCCGAACCACTATAAACTGCGTGTTTAATTCTCTCTTTCCTTCACTTAAGTCTTTCGTTGATTATTACTTAACGCAAACTATCTTTCAACTATCTAAGTATTGCGCAAGTATACAGAAATTATCAAGAAAAATATTTGTATACCTATTCACCCCCCTCTAGGTACTCATACTAGCAATATCAATTGGTATCAGAGCCCGTGTTCTTACTTTGTTTGAAGTGTTTTACTTCGAGTAAAAGATCCATGGCTAGTATGCTAGCACCGGGGCTGATGGAAGGGCAAAGCAATACCAGACCATCCAAGATGAAAGCTACTCAAAGGATCGATGGAAAGGATTACAACATCCAACGGAAGAACAAGATGAAAGCTTCTCCTAATATAACGATCAAAGGATCCTCACCTATAAAGGAATGGGACGTTGTGGAAAGAGGAATCACCCATGAAGGTGAACAAGCTTCGCGTGGACTCCCGCCAAGGATTGCTGCATCAATCATGCCATTATCGTAGACGAAAGAGGGAAAGACACTATTAAAAATCAAATGAACGGAATGGCTTAAAGACAGATCAAGACACATGACATGAGACTCAAAATGCTTAAGTAAAGCTTGTTCAAGTAAACGGCGGGAAATGTTTCATTTGGAGGAAACGGCAAAGGAAGCATCGTGGGATTTGGAACTATGAAAATTGGAAATCTCACAATAAGCAATGTTTCTCTAGTAGAAGGACTCAACTATAACCTTCTCAAAGATTAGCCAACTCGTGTGATACCGGTTTCAAGATCTCCTTTCAAGAAGGAATTTGCTATGGAATTAGTAAAGACTCTACTGAGTCTTTCATGGGTCAAAGACATGGCAACATCTACCTCTTAGACATGAAAATGAATGAATCTCAATGTCTAATTTCAATCCAAGATGAAGCAAGCTTATGGCACGTAAAGCTTGGCCATGTCAATATGAAGCAATTAGCCAAAATCTCATCAAAGCAGCTTGTTCGAGGTCTACCCAAATTACCATATCAAAAGTCTCGATCCATGCACACCCCGTATTCTAGGAAAACAGGTAAGAAATTCACATGGACTCATACCCACTCTTGCTGAATAAATGGACCGACCCATACTTTCTATTTTGCAAAAAAACCTTTTCGTAGAAAGATCGATGAAGGCATCTTCCTTGGATATTCTACATCAAGCAAAGCCTACAAAAGAGTCTATAACAAGAAAAGCTAAATGCGTGGAGGAGTCAATGAATGTCAAATTCCAAGACTCAACGCAAGATGAATCCAGCCAGACTCAATATGAAGAGTCTGAACTCACTCTAGACCTTCCAAAGTCTTCAACTCAAGAAGCATCTCAGACTCTGGAAGTCCAACATCAAGAAGCTCATGAAGATTCAAATAAAGAAAGAGATCATCAACCAAGCAAATCAACCAGTAACTGGAAGCATAAATCCAGTCATCCTAAAGATCTCATTATTGGCGAAATTAATGAAGGAATTCGCACTGCATCCAAAAGACGTGAAGAGTCTAGTGCTGTGGCTCTCATTTCTGAAATTGAACCAAAAAAGCATAGAAGAAGCTTTATCTGATGAAAGCTGGATCGAAGCTATGCAAGAGGAGCTCGACAAGCTTCAACATTAATGATGTCTGGGAATTGACATCTAAACCAAAAAGGTAAAACCGTTATTGGAGCCAAATGGGTATTCAGGAACAAGATGAATGAAGAAGGAAAAGTCGTTCGAAACAAAGCAAGACTCGTGGCCAAAGGATATACAAAAGAAGAAGGAATAGACTATGACGAGACTTATGCACCAGTTGCAAGGTTAGAAGCTATTCGACTATTACTTGCGTTTGCTTGTTACAAAAAATTCAGGTTATTCCAAATGGACGTCAAAAGTGCTTTCCTAAATGGATTTATCCAAGAGGAAGTTTATGTGGAACAACCGCTGGATTTGAAGACCCAAAGAAGCCAGACTCGCCTTCGACCGAAAAGGCTCGTATGGTCTAAAGCAGGCACCTCGAGCTTGGTACGACAAACTAAGTAAGTTCTTATTACGTAACGGATTTGTCAAAGGTAAAGTAGATACTACTATGTTCATCAAAAAAGGAAAACAAAAGTTTTTTACTTGTTCAAATATATGTTGATGACATTATTTTTGGATCCTCTAATGAAAGTCTTTGTAAGAAATTTTCTAAGTCTATGCGAGGATGAGTTTGAAATGAGTATGATGGGAGAATTAACATTCTTTCTTGGCCTTCAAATAAAGCAATTGAAGGAAGGAACTTTTATTTTCCAAGAAAAATATGCTAATGATCTTGTCAAAAGATTTGGATTGGAAAATTGCAAGAAGATTGATATACCAATGTCAAGTTCTTTGAAGATAGACAAAGATGAGGAAGGGAAGAAAGTTGATCAACATCATCGGTTCACTTCTTTATCTTACTGCTTCTAGACCTGACATTTTGTTAAGTGTTTGTATCTGTGCTAGGTTTCAATCAGATCCTAGAGAATCTCATCTCAGTACTGCAAAACGTATTATTAAATACGTTGCTTCATCTTCAAGCATGGGTCTCTGGTATCCCAAGAAGGGAGACTTTAATCTTCTAGGATACTCGATGCAGATCTGGCCGGCTGGTTGCGTAGTCGATAGAAAGAGCACTTGGAACTTGTCAACTGCTTGGAAACAGGACGGTGTCTTGGTTCTCAAGGAAGCAAAGCACCGTAGCTCTCTCAACGATGAAAGCGAGTATGTAGCTCTTGGAAGCTGCTGTTCGCAAATTCTATGGATAAACAACAGCTACAAGACTTTGGCATTGAAGACTCATGCACGTAAATCAAATGTGACAACACCAGCGCAATCAATCTCACCAAAATCCAATCCTTCATTCAAGAGCAAAAATATTGAGATGGTCACTATAGAGATCATATTCAAAAAGGAGAATCTCGATTCAATTTGTTGATTCAAAGAGTCAACTAGCGGATATATTCACAAAGCCCTTGGAGAAAAATCAATTCAACTTTATCCGCTCAAGACTCAACATTTGAAGCTTGAAGAAGTTAAAGTCTAGAGACTCACCAACTCTAAGACTCCGATCTCTCGACTTTAAATCATGAGACTCAAACATTCATGGCTAAAGACTGTAAGTTGCTATTTTATCTCGAAAAGGTACGATCTTTCATTCAGATATAATTTGTGTGAAATTTGAAGACTTTTCTTTTTTAAGGAATTAATTTTTGGCAGTTATTGATTTTGAAAAGAAGTGTTCGTACACTTTCCTTGTACCGATTAAACTTCTCTTTTCAAATCCGAGGTATATATATATACAGTTTTTCTTCGCCCAATTTTCAAAACCCTAAAAGGCACTCTTCTCCCGATACTGTTTCTACTTCTTGTTCATCGTCGAGAAAGTGGTCATTTTTCTTGGGAAAAGCAAGTGAAGGAATCTTCCAATAGACAAAGAAAGATGTCGTCTTCGAGGAAATCATCAAGAATCGCAAACCAAAAGAATGGAGAAGGGACCGACTCACTTCGATCTTACTGAGGAAGAAGACTTATCAAGTCGCGACAAAGTCCGATTCGCTCCTCCTCCACGTCATTCATCGTCTCTTGCCCCACAAGGTGCAAGTCAAAATCTGGAAGAAGATATAATCGAGGATGCCGACCCAAGAAGAGTCCAAAACCCTCCTTTATCTATAAGCTTTATCGTGCGTTGAAAAGCACCGGTACTTCATTAAAATATATAGATGACTTCCTTAAAGACAAAAATTATGGGAATGAGTATCTTTTCTACGGAAAATGGAGGAATTGGGAGTTGCTCCTAAAGGAAGGGCGAGGAGGCACTTGCGAACATTCCAAGTGATCCTCGTGTGCCGGGACGTAATCATTGAAGGGAACGATGATGACAAAATGTTCCTTGAATTTCAACCTAGAATGGGTGTGGCAGCAAAGGTGAAAGGAAATCGGATGGATTTGTTTAAATCCAAGGATCAGGAAAAAGTGTATTTCAGGCTGTTGAAAAGAGGGGTGATAAACCCTAGAAGTGTCGATTTTGACTTCCTGGACACCATCAACATGAACTTAAGAGAGAAGTTGAATTTGCTTCAACTTGAGACTTTTTGCTCTGACTCTACGGACGGGTATGCTCAACTGACCGCTTATTTCTATTCAAATCTTAGCTTTTTGGATGCGAATAGAATTTCATTCATCATCAACATTGTGCTTCATAAGATTGTGATCAACCTGTGGTGTCTCTTTCTGAAGCAAAGTCTGTATGCGATCAACTCAGACGGAAGTTTTCTCTCCCGCACACTATTCTCTTCCATATGTACAGAGCAATGTCAAAAGACAAAGGACAATTGCCTTATCTTGGTCTCGGTGACCAAGATCTTCGACATACATTTTGTGTTCGACCGTGTGATAAGATGGTGGTAGGGTTGAAAATGTTAATGAAGATGCGTCAAGAACTCAAAATGGAGAAATTCAAAGTGAAATTGAAAAGGAAAGGAGGCCATTGGTGCTCCATCGAAAAGAAGAAAGAACTCTCATCCCGGAGGATGAAGATGAAGATGAAGAGGAGAAGATCCCACTATCCAAGCTCGACAAGAACCCACGTGCAGAGAAGGTAAATCAAGTAGAGCATGCAGAGGTCTAGATTTAGCTCATTTGAACAATTAACGGTGTGAATCTCAAGTGGAATCCACATAATTAATAATTCAGATGATCATAATCCACTTGGATTGTAGAAAAAGAAAAACACAAACCCCATGTACCTAACTCCAAAACAAAAGCCAATGTACCTGGTGGTGGAGGCGTTGGCAGAGGCAATTGCGGAAGTGGCTTGCCGATGGTGTTGAAGAACCGATAATCGGTCTCATACCGGAACTGGCAACAAGAGGCCCCATGTAATTCACTCCTATCCTCCCGGCGCAGCAGTCCGAAAAATCTTTGACTCCCGATGACTTTCACCAGGGAGCCATTGCATAGCTGCTCCATCGAGTCCGGCGTGCACTACACCATCGCATAAATCACGTGGAACCCCGCCAACGCATTCCCTATCTTATACTTCCCCAGTGAGCCGCCGCCCGTGGCCACACCCCGCAGACTACCCAGCAGTGTCCTTAGTGCTGCGTTGTATGTGTCCGGGCTCGAGACGTTATGCAAGTTGTACAACGGGTAGTCGGGGTCGACCACAACTGTGCCAAAGACCAAGGCGTTTGATTACCGGAGGGTGCAGTTCTCGCTGTAGAGCACAGCCTCCTTCTGGAGGGGGCAGAGGAGGCGGATGTTGGAGGCCGAGGCATCGAGGCAGCCACGGCAGCTCCTGCTGGTGAGGCTGCCATGGCAGGAGCCAAAGACATAGATGGTTTGGGAGGCACTGGAGACGGCGGAGGAGGCGTTGAAGAAGCCGTACCTGAGGGGCAAGGAGTTGGTGGTGGATATATGGAGGAGAGGAAGGTGGAGAGGGTGGTTTGGTAGGTGCTGTTGGCGGTGAAGTTGCCAGTGGTGGCACAGACCTCGTGTGGCAAGAGATCATGGGCGTTAATGGCGGAAGCAAACATGAGAAGGAGCAACAGAGAGATTTGGAGCATCCATTTTCCTTTTTTTTTTTTTTTTTGGGGGGTGTTTCGGATCTTTCTTTGTGTTTCGGATCTTTCTTTGATTAATGTCGAAAGGCTAATAATCTAAGAACGCGTAGTTGTTGCGTCTCCTATACAAGTTTTACTTTTGCGTGGGGGTTGAATTTTCTTACTAATGAAGTGATTGAATCTCTCTCTTTTCTTTGCCGGACTGGAGGTTAGACGAATATCAGGTGCCAAAAGAATGTGTTGAAACGTCGTATATGGGAGTGGCTACCGAGCCAAGCAGCGCTAGACCCGGCGCATTGGGCTCCGGTAGGGTTGGCTCAAACCCTCGTTCAAAATAAAATAAAATAATTCTTTATAAAGAAAAATTCGAAAAAAAAAAGTTGAATTCGTAAATTGTGATACTCAATAATAACTGTGAGAAATGGAAATACAATAATATTTAGGATAATTAAGACATTACATAAGACATTCAAACATGATATACTAATATGTTAATACTATTTAAAATTTCCATTGGACATATTTATGCTTCGCCGGTCAACTTAGTGCTACCCACACGCTCCTCTCGATGGCAATTACACGTGGTGCCATTATAAATGGCCCGTTCTATTGTTTGGATTATATGCAAAAGTTTGCTGACACTGTTTGCATGCCGCATGACCGCCCAAGTCCGAGATTTCTTTAATCTTGAAGAGTTACCATTTGCTTATGCCACTTCCTCTTCGACGATTATCCAACTCGAGTACATTTGATGTTGAAACTGGCCATATGTTATTTGGTTGGATTGGTAATATGAAGAATTGAGTGTAAGAATTTCTGAACTTACAAATGTTGATTCACGAGAGGTTTGTGAATAGTGATTTGTGGATATGCCATACAGAGTTGGTGCTCCACTTATATGCCAATTGGTAATGTGCATTTTTATTTTTTATTTATTTTTGCCATAGTTATTGGTACAACGCCTAGAAAATGTAGCCATTTTGTCACCACCCGTTGGTAAACAGAGATAATTTTCCTTTTCAATTTATAACATAAAGGGTTAGTATCAAGTACAACCTAAAATTAATATATTTATGACAAATTTACTAAAAATTAATTTTTTTTACCATACAAAACAATTTACCCCTAAACAAATATAAACAGAAATAATTTCTTTCTCCTTTGGTAACGAATCAAAGCGATGTTCCAAAAGAGAAGCATGGATTTTGGTGAAGATCAACGTTCAATAGTCAACTAGTAGCATTCAATGTTAATATATGTTTATCACACACTTGATCCATCACGGTAGCCTTCATTTTTGAATTTCCATAGAGTAATGGGCAAGTGTTCAAAATCCAGTGAATACGAGTTTGAGCATATAATTTTTTTTTTATAGTTTAGCGGGTGGATTATAAGCTGTATATTATTAGATAAAGACATTACAAATGCTACACGTTCGATCGATCGCTCTGAGTCCATGATTTTCCAAAAACATTTATTTAAATGCCATAACTTTTCAATCAATCACTTAAATGTTATAACTTTTAAAAATTGTTCACTATAAGTGCCATGCCACGATTTCGACACTAATGGTCAACAGTTCTAAAATTTACAGTACTTAAGTTATCATTTGAAAAGTAGTGACACTTAAGCAAGCGTTGAATAAAAGTTACAATACTTATGGTGTTCTTTCTCTTATGCATGATCTGTTCCACCAAATATTAACTTTTCCTCTCCTATCAAACCATTAAAATTTGTTACGTTAATTATCATGGCCACGTACGTAAGACTGGTGTCTTAGACATAATTAATTTTGTCACAATCGTTGGTCTTGACTTCAGTGATGATTTGCCTAACCCCGGTCCACTTGATTTCATATGCCCTTCGAAAAATTGGTGCGAAGGATTCAGAGCATATAATATAATTTCGTCACAAGATCTTCCACTTTCGTTGGTATATTTTTTCCAACACAGGGCATGGTCCATGTCAAAAGCGCCTTTCATAATCAAGAAATTAATTGTGTTAGCAAGGGAAAGACAGAGGGACAATGGTGATCGCTGAAGAGGAGGGCCAGCTCTCCATTGGTCATTAGCAAGGGCGGTCTGGCAAAGGCTGGTGGCGGGCACTGGGCGCCACCCCTCAGATGTATGGTCACGTAGTGTAAAGCAACATAAACAAACGTCTTTGCGAAGATTAAATGGGAAGATTAAATTACAAGCTCAGAGGAGAGAAGCTAATATATTACTTGACTAGCTTGATTCGTACATCATACTAGACGATGAAGTAACACGTGCGATCCTAACTTAGATTTTTCGAAAAATTGACTCTTCAAATCAACTACCTAGATGAAATTCTTGAATATAACCAATTCGGGTGAGATAATAATTTTTATTCTTGTTTTCACTTTTCCACCGTCTATTCCCCAATTTAGATTTCTAATGAACTTAGCAAGAGTTTTGACCTCTCAAAAGAATAAACTTATCTAAACAGCAGCTCACATCGTCTTACTTCTCAATTCAGCTTTGATCCTTCGGTAGATATCATTTGGGTTGTCCATCACTTGAAAAAGGACATTAAATGTTACCAGCCCCTTTTGCACATCAAGGTGGATTTTGCCCATCACCTCTTTCTTTTGTTCCGTCAAAAACTCACATGGAAATCTTTGTGGCATGTTTCTTAGACAAGCCTATCGTGAGGCGGTGAGGAGTTGCCAACAAATAGATAGTTGAAGTGGACCCATTATTGATAAGCACACGAGATAGGTGGGATGCCTTTGTGTGTCCCCTCCCCTCAAGAGAGAATTCTTCATTAGAAAAGGTGATTAAGTCCTTGAGAAGAATTGATCCTACAAACTCCAACTTGTTCACCTCAACGTCTCTAGTACATGAAGTTTGCTTGAAACCTTCTTGAGAGACTTTTGATGTGTAGGGGATGTTTGCAAGAGTTCGAGCAAAGAGATTTGAGCGAGCGTGTTTTGCAATTGGTTGACCACATTATATTCACTTACTTTGATTATAGCCAAAAACTCCTTAGTCTCTTCATCAGTGATAGGCTTTGTCGATTGAGCATTAGTTTGGGCATAAGTTTGACCAGATCTTATAACTAGGTCAACGTCTAGATCATATGACCATGGAATCACCTTATTATCGACATATTCATAGGGGGGATATCTCGATCACTATTTCTTCATCGAACATAGGGACATAAATAGATAGTTTTGCATCTTCTAGTGGAGGCATATTCACAAGTAATGGATCCATCTCATTGCTACCGGCATTTAATGCGGCCCATTATTTTTCCCAATTGATGACGACTTGGGATATAGTGGAGACTATGCCAATGTGGTCAACATATACAATCATTCCGGCCTTCACCATACTAATGACTCTTTCTTTCATCAGGGATGGGAATCACTTTGTGAAGCATCTAGCTCTTACCAGTCCGTCATAGACATCTACAATATGCACCCCTAGGTTCCTGATTCAAACAACGTCAAATCCAAATATGGCATTCACCTTGTCTTAATGTTCATGCAAAGGATCGTATTGGATATTAGACCAAATAGGTTGAAATGAAATGGCCTTTGTATCGAGCAAGTTTTGGATTTGATGCTTGAGAGTAAAGCAAACATTCATTAGTTTAGTGTCCTTGTTCACCCATGTGATAGTAACACTTCTCGGACGAGTCATAGCTAGGAGTACGCTCATGATTAGGACACTTTAGCTTGCCAGTAAGCAAACACTTCTCCTAGAGAATGGCCAATACCTGGGATGGAAACCCAGGAAGAGGAGAGAACTACCTTTCATTGTTTGATTGAGCGAATGATCGACGACTAGCGGTTTGTTCTAGCCTCCCATTCGGTTAAATAGTCAATGCGCAATTAATATTGTTCTAGCTATAAGCTACACTCATATCCGTAGTGGCTTTTTCTTCTCCTTCTTTGCGGAGAACCTTTTGTTTGAAGGAGATGGCTCATTAAACCATTTGTCCCTCAAGCCTATCTTGATTTGCTCCTCCACATAAATGAGTTGGTTAAATGACTCAGCAATCACCATTTGGTTGCGATACTCAAAGGAGAGTTTTAATGAACATCTTTCTTAGCTCGAAATTGATCGGCTTAGGATTGATCCGAGCGGCTAGATTCCTCCATTGGATGTCATATTTCTTGAATGACTCAAACATTTTCTTCTCGATACATTCAAGATCCTCAAGGAAATGAGTGATGTCCATGATGAACTTATATTGCCTGAGGAATGTCTAACTCACCACATCCCAAGTCTAGAGGAGGTTTATGCTCTTCATAATGTACTATCTCAAGGTAGGGTTGGTAAGACTAGCCTAGAATGGTTGGATCATCAAGGGTGCATTTTGTACATATTGAGTCATTCGCGATAAATACATTTGCCAGTGAGCCTTCGCGTAAGTTGTGCCGTTGTACTTCTCAAAGACAGGCATTTTAAATTTCTTTGGCACTTTGATCATGGAATAGATGGAAACATTTGTTGGAACAGTATCTTGGAGACCTTGTAATTGTTTCAACCACTCCTCAAGCTTCTCGAGGCATTTGTCATGCTTAGTTTTGGGCACACTATCATATTTGGCCATCCCTTCCACAACAATGACAGGGTCATCTTCTAATACAAGCATATCATCATTAGATTCAGTGGCAAGGCCCTTATCATCTTTCTTTAAACGCCATGATAGGAGGTGCTGGCACTTGAGTAGGGCTTGCTCAAGATGCCTTAAATTCAACTGTCATCTCTTGCATTGAAAGAAGGAATTGTTCCATTTGGTCCTCTATTTTAACAATACACTCACATAACTCAGTTTGATCAGCCATTCTTGCTCTCAACCTTGTACGGATGGGTGAATGACATCGATCCATTATCACCTAAGTTGAAAGAAATGAGTGCACATAAGCATCGGATATAAGACAACGCCAATCCATGACAAAGGTCCAACCGCTTCAATTTATTCATGAACAAAAAAATGACCCTTTTAAATTGAACCCTTGGATACTAACTATGAAAGCAAAAGCTTGCAAACCCCTACACAAGTATGTTGGAAAATAATTGACTTAACTCCTAAACAAATAAATCTAGAATGACGGTAAAATATAGATTAAAGCCTTTTATTTGGCTTGATCTATATACAAACGAGAGCGACACTCTTTTGTAACGGCTCATAAGCTCAAGCTAACTTGGTGGCATGCCCTTCTATTTCTTCGGCCTTCCTCTTGAGGCGATGACTCGTGGACTGGACAGACACTTGGGAATCTTCGGGATCAACTTCTTTGGGATCTTATGCGATTGGATGTACTCCTTTGATGCATGGTAAATCTTTTTTTACACTTCAACTCCTTCTTGGGCGACAATACCTTTGGTGGTTGGCACATACCCCACATTGCCTTGATTAGGCCAAAGGATTAATCATGGTCCCCATTTTCATTAGTGAAATCAACTTGGATCAATTCTAGTTGGAGACGTGAAGGGAGCTCTTGCAAAACTTAATAATGGCGGGCCACTCAGAGGGGATAGTACTTAGTAGCACCGATGAAGCCTAATAGAGGACCCGGCATGAAACCATTGCAAATGAATCACACCTTTGGGACTTGGAACCAAGTAGCATGTCATAAGACTCGAATTTTCCATAAGGCTAACAATTTGGAATATTGATAATCAGGCACATTCATTTGGTTATCTTTATACCTCAAAATGGGGTGATTGGAGTCATTAACCTCAAGTATTATCAAAAGATCGCCACACCCTTATATGTGAGAAAGAAACCAAATTTGTAAAGGCTCTAGAGGCATGGAGTGTTTTGTCACCATTTTGCTCATATTTAGTAAGAGAAATAAACGTTTCATCTAAAATGGTGTTGACAAAGTCCTTTTTCATGCAAACTTGTTGAACTAGCCATGCAATTGTTGGATTACAAGCAATCCTATAGTGAGGAAAAACTACGAAACCAAAGAAAGCTAGCACGGATATCCTACTCCTTTGATCGGGGAGGCATTTTCAGAACTTTTGCTCAATAATGAGAATGGGTGAGCCCCACAATTACTTTTCAAAATTTTCTTGACCTTATCATGTTTGACACTTAGAAACTTTCACTTGAACTTCTAGAATGGACTTTCACTTCTAGCAGAGGGAGTAGCCGCCCTATCTTGGACTTCATAAAAACATGGCTAGTCGAATTGAGTCTACTTCACCATATGCTCAACTCGTCCTTAGGAGCGATGATCATTGAAATGTTGACTTCTCCTATTGTATGAAGACCAAGACTCACGACCAACCTATATCATGGACCGACCAAAAATACAGAAATTAAGTAAATTGCAAGGCAAAGGTTCAAACATACTTCACCCAATGGAACATGGTAACTACATAGACATGCAAATGAGACGTGAAATAGGCTTAGCAAATGAAGCCATAGGATAACTAGACTGAACCGATGTGGTTGTGATTTTGTGGGAGTTCCCATGACTCTGCCTTTATCAAGGAGTCAACCCATGTCATGTAGTTGCAGATCAGGGTGGTAACCTTATGACACTAGAAAGAATTTCTGGATACGAGAAGGGCAATTCGTACTATGAAGTTTAGTCGGAGTGTCCACGGTCTCAATACCATCCTAATAAACTTGTGCGCCCAGGTTTGACGTAGGTTATGTGTGCAGTGTAGTGTAAATGTAAGACATGCACAATAGTTTATATCAAACAACGCTTCATACATTAAAATAAACTACATATTCCTACGCTTTCCTGCAAGACAAAGGTAAGCAAACACTTCCTTTTATATCTCCCACTCCGCAAGACCATTTAACACCTTAAATGTTAGGGACGTACTTGAGTCATCCCCGCCAAACAAAAGTATTTTTTCAAGAAGAAAATGGCTTGCCCACTAAGTATTTTCAAGTCCCTAGTGGAGTCGCCAGCTGTCGTGACCTAACTCTCCGTAGGTGCATCACTTGAGGGTTCAACTAATGAATTATTAAGCCTAAGCCTAACTTGGACTCTCCCAATCCCATATCAAGTTTAAGTTTTTAACATGCAAAACATTTTCATTTAGGAGTCACCACTAATTAATTTATGATGGGTTGATTGGAAATCCAAATAAAGTATTGGGAGAAATACTTTATTCTTACGAATTAGAGATTTTGGATATAAAGACTTGGTTACAGTATGTTTCCGTAATGCCCATTCAGTACTGTTATTTTCATGAAAAAAATTCATTTTATTACTTCATGATATGTGAGGTGATCATGCGGGTGCACACATCACCAATTTAACATCCAATATAACGGTTAAATAAATTGCAGGACTTAACTCATAGCAACGAAAATATTTGTAATGTTAGCTTAAAAATCACATCAACAACCCTATATATGATTTTAATTAACAAATAGTCACCCAATTTTTGGAATTTTAACTTATTTAATAAGACCTAATGTACGTGCAATGCGTAATGACATACAATAATATATTTATACCAAGTCACATGTGACATACAAACCAATCCTACGTGATAGACGAATGAATTTTTGTTTTTGATTTTTCATTTAATTATAATTCTGAATTAAAAATGCCTAATATTTAAACATGCATCATTCTAAGAAAGGAAACCTAATTCATTCTAAAGCAATAATTTTTGGACTTTTATTTAAACATTCGGAATAAAGAAATTGCTTAATTTAAGCATGTAATCTAGTCTAAAATAAGTAGTATTTTAGCAAGAATCAAATCCAATTCGAATATTTTTTGGGTTTTCTTTTTAAGGAAAATAAATAAATAATGATTAAATATTTAGTTAGATAATGCAATCCACAAACCTATATTATCTATTTTTAAATTTGATAAAGAAATAAACCAATAATCATATCCAAGTAC
Organism: Eucalyptus caleyi; assembly: GCA_014182885.2. NCBI lineage: Eukaryota > Viridiplantae > Streptophyta > Magnoliopsida > Myrtales > Myrtaceae > Eucalyptus > Eucalyptus caleyi. The sequence continues at coordinate 55,004,521 of CM024470.2, forward strand.
TTATGGACATTGATGGAAGGTTATTTGTTAAATTTGAAATAAGTAAATTAACAATCGTATTCAAAATGGTTATTGATAGGATGGAAGATTTTCCGTGCCATCGGTCATCATATCTCGTAGTTAGAGATTGAACAGATGTTCGAGCATGTCGCTAAGTTAGGAAATTTGGAGTGGTTTCTTAGGATTTTGTGTACATACCTTATCTAATGAAATATTTAACAAAATATATGAATCAAGCAAACAAAACAAGAAAGTAAATATTTCAAATCAAATGAAGATAAGGATCTTACCAAATTTGGAAATACTTTCCAAATTTGAATCAAATGCAATCGGACTGGGATCGCAGCTAGCTCCATGACGGTGAACTGTGAGCGGCAATAAGCGGCAATGAGGGGCGGCAGCATGGCCAATGAACCTACAAAATAGAAACTTCAAGGGATGGCTCAGTTCGAGAGCAGTGTTGGCCATGATTCGGGATTAGTAGCAATGTCAGATTTTCTCGAGCACCAGGAAACTTGCGAAGAGAATTGGGAAAATTATAATCATTGAGAGGGCATGAAATGGTGAGAACCACCTGGAGCTACTCACTGGAAGTTGCGACCGGAAGCTATAGGACGTTAAGGACGTTAAGGATATTGAGCACATGTTAAGCAATAGATATGGATAGCAGCAAGTTCAGATAGGACACTAGCGCTGTAGAAAACTTGCTAGGTCTATTGGTATGGGGATTTAGAATGCTTAACTGTAAAACGTTGAGCAGAAGACCACGTAGATCTACTCGTGTTGAACACTTGGACTCCTTAATGATTGCCAACGAACTTAGCTGAATCACTCAAGTGGAAGAATACCGCGGGAGAGCAATCGAGAATAAAGCAATGTTGCAATGTTTCGCTTTTTTCGGGATTTTGGGCACTTGCTTGAATATCTCCTCTGAAATTAAGTTGAGAAGGAAAGAATGGAATGCCAGGGACTCAAATTCAGGATCTTAGCGAGGTTGGAGGCTAGATGATCACAGTGCAGCAGCAACTTCATTAGAGAGCATCGGATCGGCAAGTGCAAGCTCTTTGTTGGTTGTGGCAATGTGGCTGGCCTGGGCTATAAGTTGCAACCAACATGTCTCGGCCAAGAAGCAATGAACTTGTTTGGACAACTATGGCGATGAAAATGCAGCAACTAGATCGATATCAAAGATGTCAAGTGCAGCAAGAGTCGTGGTCAATAGCAGCAGTAGCTTGGGTAAAGAAGGGGGCTTAGTTGTTCCTCTTTCTTCTTTTGATGTGATTTTCTATGTATGCTTTGAACTATTGTCGTGACCAACACCTTGGTAAAGAGGAAAGTATACGTTTAGGGATATTGCCTAAAAATGGACCTACAACCTATGATTTAGATGTGGGTTCTTCCAAGCCCATACCTCGTGCTACATTGAGTGTTCAAATTGATAGTATGAAAATTTTATAAAAAGGACTCGTTACTAGCCTATTGGGTTAAGCTTAAAACCAAGTGAGATATAAAAATATACCTCATTTCCTACACAAATACAGAATCTAGGGTTGGGACTTAATTACAACAATTAATCAACTAATTCCATTTTGATATCTAATTTTGTTCATTTGAATAAAAAAAAAAAATCATCTGTTAGATAGTCTGGATTGATTTTAAACCTATCTACTAACACGCAAAACAACCATGCGGGTGCGTCGCCAAGGAAAGCGTTAAATATATTGCATGGGAGAGTAAATATTTAACATTATCAAATAGGGAGTATGACATCTCTAACTAAGCTAAAGGAAGGCCACAAACAACATAATAAAAAGTGCACAATCAAGGGCATTCATTTGTAAAGATAATAAGAACCCTATGGTAGAGCCCTAAAGGCTTGTTTAATTTTGAGTATGATTTCTAGCAAGGATTTTTTGAAATTTCTAAAAAATATATTTTTATTTTTCATTTTTTTACTATTTTGATAAATTTCTAATTTTTTAAATTTTTTATTTTTTTTTTAAATTTTGGAATTTTTAAGTATATTTAATCTCTTTTTTTAATCTTATGATTTTTTTCTTCATTAATAATTTTTTAACGAAATTTAATATTATAAAAGAGAACTCGGACCGGGTCTCTTGACCGGTTTCGAACAAACCGGATTGGACCCTATTGGTCTGAGTTGGGCTAAAAACAGGCCACTCTAAGGCCCACTCGAAATTAACCGAAAAGGCCCACAATAGTTTTTTTAAAAGAAGCCCACTCCATTCTCTATTTTGGCTAGGCCATTCGAAACTAAGTGAAGCCCAAACGTCCCCAAAATAACCTTTCAAGCCCAAGTATAACAAACAGCCCTAAAACGATCAAACCTAATCGGGCCCCAACTCCTCTTTGGTAACGTTTCTGTTCAAAAATTATTCCAGGAAATAGAAATGCAAAAACTATTTCTGTTTCAGGGAACAATTTTTGAACAAAAGAACGCGTTTGGTAAACTCGTTCTCGGAATAGAAAAAGAACATAAACACGTTTGATAAACTTGTATCATTTTTTTTTTTTTTTTGTTTCTTTTAATTTTTAATATTTTAATTTAATTTAATTTTTCTTTTTTTCTTTTTTTTTTTCTTTTTGGCCGGTAGTCTTGCCTAGCCACGGTGAGGCTCGCTGGCTATGACATCCCATATTTTCAGTTTTGTTTTCTACTGAATAAATCGGGCATTTCATTGACGTGCCTATAGGGCTGTTCTCAGAGCTGGTCATTCTCAAGATAACTAGACTATTTGGGAAAGCCATTAAAGAATTTTAATGTAATAGACTTGAGAATTCGATCAGGAATCGACTTCTCGACCATGCTCATCTTTAGAGGCCATTATGGCACAATATAAAATCAATTTGAGATCAGAGATAGGTCGACTCGACTGAGATGTGTGGCTAATCATGGGTGATATCACCAAATTGGAAAATTTTCATCAACCGACCCTAAACTAATTACTCTATCATTTTGGTATGCTGTGTCCGTAATTGATTCTCCAGATTTTCACGACAATTGAGAATCGCCAATGTGTTGAGTGGGTTCATTGTGGCTCGAAGAAAATTGACCACGGGTCATTTGCATAAAAAGTTTCTCAAAAATACCCGGTAGCCTAAGTCATGCTAAAAATGTGTAGAATGGAAATTAACTGTGAATTCAAATCCGATTTTAGAAATTTAAGATTCTGTCATTCAAAATAAATTCTAGGAGTGATGACTCAGTCTCAAAAGATATTTCTACAACTTGAGACTTTTTGGGAAAAAGTTGGCATAGGACCGTTTTGTTCAGAAAATGTCAAAGGTCATGTTCGATCGCGTAATGGGGATGCAAGATGGTTCAAGTGGTGAGAAAAAAATGCTAATTTGAGTATTTACTCAACAAAGGAATTTATCGAGGCCGAGTTGAGTTGATTTGAGAACCAATAAGTGACCAATTAGAGAGAAAATGCTTGCAAATTCGTGTACCCCCACGCCCTAACTAATTTGGACCACTTCAAAGGTTGTAAATGTGTGCTTTGGTGGTTGAATGGTAGCCATAGGATCTTGACTTGGTGGGCAAGCTCAAGGGGGGACAAAAATGTGGAAAATAAGCATGGTAGGCCCCCATCCTTGCCTCTCTCTCTCTTCCCTCTTGCTTAGCTGCCGTTCAAGCCCCTCTCCCCTGCATTTCGCACCTTAATAGCCAGCAGACGAGCCAATGGAAGCCAGCAACCAACCAAGACCGTCGCCACCTCACACCGCCACGCCGCCGTCGTCGTCTGTGCGTGCCACTGCCTGTGTGCACTGCCGGCCACGCCATTTGTCCTTTTCGCCTCCTCATGTCATCCAGCTTGCTGTCTAGTAGCCGTGAGGATCTGTGGAAGTCCGCCGGAGCCCGTTCAACCACCGTGGACTGCCCTCCAAGCTGCCAAAGTACCCCACCGGTCCACTGTTGTCCTCACCGCACCATCCTAGCTTGTTTTCTTCTTATTTGCAGCCTCAAACAGAATATGGTTTTTTGGGTTTCCAGCAAGGTGTTAGGCCCGTTTTGAGGTGTGCCTAGGCCTCAGATCCTAGGCTCTCTTCGGAGAAAAGTGATCCTTGCTTTATTGCTAACGTTTCGATCCGAACTGATTGTTAAATGAGTGAGTTTTACTCACTAATCCTTTCTTAGTTTTCTAATAATGCTTAGGGGTTAATTAGATTTAATTAAGTGCAATTAGGTGGATAGATTATATTAGAATAATTAAATTAAGGATTTACCTATGCATGTTAGGTAAATGGTTAGTGTACTTAGCAAGTAGACGAGTCCTATTATTTATTGAACGAGTCTCGGTAATTTTTCGAGCTCGTCTTGGCTTCCAATTAGGCATTACAGGCATAAATTGGATTTATTGTAATTATTTAATAAATTTTGGAATTCTTTAATTATTTATTTATTTTTAAAAAATTAGGTTGGGATAGTCGACGGCCGGAATTTTATGCTGAATATCGTGGTGCAGTCCGTTTATGTATTTGAGCATTAGTTTGTATTGAATTGATTTATTGATGATTTTAGGATTCATTCATCAATTAAATTAATTTTGATAATTAAATTGAAAATTTCCAAGCATCGGTCTACAGCATCAAAAATCTATTTTTGTATTGCTGAAAGGAGTGGGTGAATAAAAAGGAAATTATTGTATTTTGGCTAAGACTGACCGTGTGCCTATATACATGTACTTTTATGAAAAATGATGAAAATGGTAAATTTGATTGTGTCTTCGGAACAAAAATACTATAACGGCTCGATGATTCGTATGTCATTTGGAGAATGGACGTTATACTATTACAACTCGATGACTCTCCTGTCTTCTTAAGAAAGAATTGCATGCATACTGGCTCAATGACCCTATAGGTCATCTTGGAGAATGGACAGTATGAAATGTTGGCTTTGTGATTTTATAGATCATCTTGGAGAATGGAGGACATGCCATAACGGCTCGGTGACTCAACATGTCATCTTGGAGAATGTATGTTATGATGAATATACTTGGTGACTCTATATGTCATCTTGGAGAATGAATATTATAATATACTAGCTCGGTAACTCGATAGGTTATCTTGGATAATGAATAGTATGTTATAGCAACTCGGTGACTTAGTGTGTCATATTGGAGAACATATCGTATGATGTACTAGCTCGATAACTCGATAAGTTATCTTGGAGAATGGACAATATCGAATGAAATGACCGGGGAATGGTCTGTTTGACAGGTAATTGACTAGGTCTATTGATCGATGCTTCGATCTATGATGATTTATTGGGTGCCTATTGAACTGTATTGAATTGCAGGTGGAATATGAGGCCAAGGTAAGCCTTCTGACTCGTGTTGTGCTTAGGCAGCCTCTAAAGGGTATTGGCCTACTAATCGAGTCTTAGGGGGTAGAACTTGTTGAGATGATATCTCACTAGTTATTGAATAACCATTTTCAGGTCCTTAGATGGCATTGGTGAAGGGCCAAAGGCTAGAAGTGTAGAAGGTGAAGCCTGAAGAATTGACGATCCTATTGGACTAGTTAGTCATAGGGCAATTCTTTTTTGATGGGAGTTGATTCCATTTTGCAGACTCTGTTTTAGGAACTTGTGGTTTAAACTTGACTTAACAATTCAACTTGTATATATTTGTACTATGATTGGCAATGTATATAAGTGTGGTTGTTTTCAAAGTTTGAATTTGGAATCCTACTTTCCTATCTCATTATTTTATTGTGTTGGGGGGATTTCATATGCTTTTGTATGCGTATATGTTGACACCTAATTTAAAAAATAGAAATAGAAATAATCTTTGATTAGAGGGAAATTTTAAAAAAAAATGGAAAATTGAATTCAAAAACTCAACCGTGTGATTTTGGAGCCACTTTATTGTTGAGAAGTTGAGCGAAAATCTCCACCCGCGAGAGGTTGAGCAAAAATCTCCATCAGCGAAACAAACTCAAATTTTCGCTTTATAAATAGGGGGGTTCTTCTTCACCTTTCGAGGGGGGCTTCTTTTCGTCAAAAATTGGAAAGTGAAAAAAAGAGGAAGCAAGGAAGAGCTTCCGATTAAAAGAGAAAAGCAGAAAAGTGAAGAAGAAAAGTCAACAGCAAAAGAAGCAAAAGCTTTTGCTTCTGCAGAGAGCAGAGAGCATAGAAAGATGGGACGTGCAGCAGACTAGCAGAGGTAAAAAAAAAAAGAATAAAAAAAAAAGAAAAGGAAGAATAGTTGTTCATCTTCTCCGAAGGGTCTTCTGCCAGCGACCATTTCATCACCGAAGCCAGCCACGACCGCCGCGCAGCCCTCTGCTCCACCTGTAGCCGCACCACCATTCGAAGCCCGACGATCGCCCCGATGCCGACGCTTCTGCTCCGCTTTCACCGGCAGCGCTTGACGACCCGCGCCGTCTCCGTTCGGTGCCCGACGCCCCTGCAGCACCCCCGTCCGCGACCGCCCGGTGCCTGACGCCCGCCTCTTCACAGCTCTCTGCTTCGCGCCCAAACTAGTCACTGATTTTTCTTCCCTGCAGCTCCGAATTGCCGGATCTCACCGGAGCTCCGCACCTCCGCCCCTGCCAGCCCAGGAGCCGCGAAGTGCAGACCATCACTGCACACTACCTCGCTGCAATTGAGCCGAAGCCCTCCACTCCGGCGCCTCCGTCTCATCGCCGTTTGCCCGTAGCAGCTGCCAAAACCCACTTTGCCGGTGACCTCTACCAGCGACGACCGATGCCGCGCCTTGGCGACTCACGACCCGACGGCATTCGTGCCCTTGCCGCTCCTTGACACTTTGCCGGTCTCCCCACGAAGCTCTCCGCAATCGCCCAGAACCCGACGCCGTTGCTACCTCCGCAGTACACCTACACTTCCGCCTAGCAACACCGACGCCACGAGCACCCAAATCCGACGCCGTCTCTGTTGCTTTTGTAACACCGCCGCTTGGAGCCCGACGCCACTGCGACTTGTTGCTGCCCAGCCCTCGCCGGAGATTTGAAGCCTGCCGCTCCTGACCTCGCCGCGCCATCGCACCGCCTCCGACGCCACTGTCCTCTCTTGAGCCTTAGGTGGTTTATTTATTTATTTTATTTATTTGTTTATATTTTAAGTCTTGTTATTATTATTTAAGTTAGATCATGGTATATTAATGTTAATTATTTGTATTGTTTAGACATTATCCTTAAAGCTTTATCCAAGATTTTTTTGTAATAATTAGTTTGATCCGAGAGACATCGGATCATTCTTTTAATTACATTAATCTTGGGCTTCTTGGTAAAATTTTAATTGTTAAATCATAGTAATTATTTAATTTGGTCCGTAAGACTTCGGACTAGATTATTTAATTATTTTGAGTTGTTGTGATGATTAGGGTTAAAATAATTGTTAATTTAACCTGTGAGACGACAGGTTATTTTTTCAATTATTTTGATCCTTTATTTAGTGGCTATATTAAATGTTTAGATTTAACCCTAATTTAATAATTATTCAACCTAAAAAAAAACTAAAAAGAAACTAAAAAAATCAAAAAAATCAAAATATTCAAAAATTGCATAAGCATATAGGACATTAGGGTTTAATATAATAGACACGTAGTTTAATTAATCAAATTTTTAGGATTATATTTCTAGGATTGCATTTTTAGATAATATTTTTAGGACTGCATTTTTAGATATTTTAAAAGAAATAAGTTAGGATTAGACTTAAATAGCCTTTTTAGAGTCTTAGATATAATTGGCTCATTTTCATATTCTCATTTTTTTAAAAAATAATTAAAAAAATAGTTTTCTAAGACAGAATAGGGTTTAAATCAAATTAATCCCAAAAATGGATTAGAAAATTACTTTAGATAGCTCGAGTAGGGTTTTTATTAGTTTTGAATTTCAATAAAAAATACAAAAATACAAAAATCTAAGTGCATGTTAATTAGTTGCATAATATGATCATTTAATTAGAATTTATTAGTAAAGTTAGATCATAAGGTGCATAATAACTAGTTCGCATAATAGACTCATTTAATTAGAATTTCCACATTAATAAGATTAAGTCATTTAGTGTTAAAATGCATTTTATAAAAGAACTCTAATTTTTAAGAAAATCCAAAAAATGAATGCTTGCTTTATGTGATGCAATTTATTTATTTGAATATTTTAAATAATGGATGAGCACCCGTGTGGTCACCACATTTGCATGATAGTAACTTAGGTTAAAATAAATCAGCTGCTTGCAAAAAAAAAAAAAAAAAATTTTGAAAAAAAATGGTGCCGAAAGGGCATTAGAAAATTCTAGTGTAACCAAGTCCCCGTACCCCTTAGTCTTTGGTTCATAGGAGTAAAATAAATCTCCCTTTATTTTACTTAGGTGTCTAATCGACCTACCTTAAACCGATTAGTGGCGACTCCTAATTAATAACATCTTGCATGTTAAATGCTTGAATCTTAAGTCGCGAATTGGTATGGGCTTGGGAGAGCCTGAGCTAAGTTTAAAAGCTTAATAGTCCATTAACCTAGTTTTAGGTGGTGAACCCGAAAAAAATTAGGTCGCGACAGCTTGGCAACTCCGCTGGGGACTTGTGTTAAAACACTTAGTGGACTTAGGCCAATTTTCTTTAAAAAAAAAAAAATGTTTTTGTTTGGCAGCAAGGATCCCAGGTACGTCCCTAACATTCCTAAGGTGTTAAATGTTCTTGCAGATGGGAGGTATAAGGGGAGTAGTCTTTATTAACCCCTATCTTGCAGGTTGGAGTAGGGATGAATGTTTGAATTAAAATTATAGAAGTGTTGTTTGTATTTAAACTGTTGTGCATGTTTTATTGTTTTTAGCACTACACTATTGCACACACAACCTGCTGCCGGACCTAGGCTGCGATAGGATTCTTAGGATGGTGTTGAGAAGGATACTTCCTCTACAACGAGACTGCTATATAGAGGTTGACCTTCTCTTCCCCGAAAGTTCTTCATGGTGTCGAATGTGTTTGTCAATATCCGCGAGACTGCGTGATATTAGACATTCCATTCGACTGAGCCGGAGTTAGGGGGACCTGACACGTTAATGCGAGACTGCAACGGTCAGATCATCCTCTTAGCTCCACTTTGTTAAACCGTTTAGACAGAAATCGAGCCTCACTTTCCATGTGTGTGTGATTGTCATATATTTCCAGTGAAAGTAAGCAAATAATTTATTTACTTCATTGTAATTTTATCGGTCCATGACAATTAGGTTTCGTCGTCAGTCTTATTTTATATGCAATGGGGAAAACCAACGCACAATTCATTTCCACTCCCAAAAAACAGCTCAAGAGGTGGTTGGATCAATTAGATCAAGATGGTCGAGATATGTGAAAGCCAGGGATCGCCCGACTTCTCCCGTTGTTAGAGATCAACATCCGTTCGGTGTTATACGGCGTTGCCTCACTTCGGTGTCCACGGACTTCCACCTTTGTGTTTGGTGAGTTCGAATTGACTCCAACGCTCGAAGAATATAGTATTGCCATTGGAATGCCCCTGGACAAGGAACTTGTTAGGCCGCCTATCGGTATAGATTCTATCTCTGAATTATCTCAATTTTTAAAAATCGAAGCCGAAAGAGTAAGGAAAGTCGTCAAAGCTAACTGTTTTGCATGTCCATTTTCATTCTTAGAAAAATGTTTTGCATACCAACCAATGATTTCAAAAGCCAGGATTTTCATTTTAGCATTTTTTGGGATAATCGTTTTTCCTTATAAAAAAAAATGCCATTAATCCTGCAATTTCATGGGGGTTAATAGGCTTTGTGATGGGCTAAATTATGTGAATATGATTTTAGCTGAAACATTTTTGTCTTTAACCCGTTTCAAACAAAATGAGGAAAGGACAATGCGTGCCCTCCCTGAACTTTTGCAAATATGGTTTTTCTCCCACATAAGAGGGTTTGGGCATCTTATAAAACAATTCAGGATAGACGATTCTCGACATCCCATACAAAAATTTGCGGTTCTAGAACGTTTTTCCCCACATAAACAATATGCCCATTGGATTAATTTTTTGGAAAACCCTAATCCTAAGGCATTCTTATGGCATACTAAATGGCTCCACATTGAGGAAGCTCGCTTTTCGCACAAACATGATGGACCAATCCCGCTGCTGGGCCTTTCCGGTGCTACTTCCTACTATCCACATAGAGTGGCCCGTCAGTACAAAGCTCTTCAAGAAATTCCTCCATCTCTCAGGACAGATTTGTTCCAAGTTCGTTTCATTCGAAAGGATTATGACTACTTCAATGAGATCCATGAGATCATTACTTCATGGAGCGAATGTTATCTAGAGAAGATTTTGGTGCCCATGAGACTAAAGGGTGAGGAGGAGATTCACCATGCATCGGCGTTCTACATCCAACAACACCGGATTCCTGCTGCCTTGCATCCAGTAGTTCCTGATGTGACCGAGAAGCCCACCCAACGAGCACAAATTGAGCATCTTAAGCGGAAAGTGGAAATGCTCGAAGCTGAAAATAACAAGTTTCGCAAGGCATTGGGTTCCCGAAAGCATATAAAATGAGATATTTTGTTTTCTTAGTTCAATGTCTAGGGACTTTTATTTCAGTTCAGTGTTTTCAGTTTTTAGTTTGATGTTTAGGGACTTGAATTTCAATTCTTAGTTTAATGTTAGGAAGTTTGGTTCAATGTTTAAAATAAATCTTGAATAAAATCAAGCGATTAGATCATTGTCATGGACCAATCTCATTTATTATAATACTCACAGTATTTTTTTCTTAGGTAACAACACAGCTCATCCGAGATCACCAATCCGTACTCGTTCTAGGGCAACAATGGCTGATAACATCGAACAAGTGCGTGTTGCCGAACAAGCTCGTATCGCCACCCTCAAAACAGAAATGAAGCAAGTCTTGAATGTTCTTGAGCAGCTTTCTAAGCAAATCGATTCTCTTCAAGCAAACACTGCTCCACCAGCTCCGCAAGTCGAAGTGGTGTTACCACAATATCCTCCTGTGGTTGATCCGAAAGATAAAGGCAAGAATACGTTCGCAATTGGGACATCAACCTCTGATGGTGCTTCCAAGGAAAAAATTACTGACGTGCCTCAAATTGTTGTTGATGAGGAGGTACAAGTGATACATTCGGCTATATCGAAGACAGAACAAGAAAAACGCATGGCAAAGATCGAGGAGAAAGTCAAGCAGCTGCAGGGTTTGTTTAGCCAAGACCCAACTGATCTGTCCCATTATGCAAAAATCAAGATGCCAAATAAGTTCAAAATGCCAGACTTTGAAAAGTATGATGGCACCTCTTGCCTGAAGATCCATCTGCAGACTTATGTGGTCAGGATGACCCAATATATTGATAACATCCCCTTGATGATCCAACAATTTCAAGCAAGCCTGAGAGGACCGTCGCTGCAATGGTACATCATGAAAAAGATTAATCTGCTGGAGACTTGGGAGGATTTGACTGATGCATTCTTCAAGCAATATAAGTATAATATTGATGTCACCCCATCTCGAGAAGATTTACTTCGCACTGAGAAGAAGGGGAATGAATCTTTCAAGGCATACGTCAGGAGATGGAGGACTGTAGCCGCTCAAATAACTCCAGAGCCAACAGAAAAGGAGCTGATGGATTTGTTCATGAAGACACTCCCGCCTGAGTATCGAAATCGAATGATGGGATCGACTGTCGAGTCATTCAATCAGCTGATCCCTGTTGGCGAGCGAATTGAAGTAGCATTGCGTGATGGATGGGCGTCTGATCAAACCAACTCATATGGGAGAGTCTCCACCAAGAACGATAAGGAACTTATAGTAGAGGCTAATGCAACTTATGTGCAACCACCTCGCCCTGCCCCGAACACCCATCAAGGAGGAGCACGACCATTCTTTGGCCAGCAGAAGAACTCTTCCAGGCGTCAATTTACGCCTCTTCCTAAGCCATTGTCAAAGATCTTGCCAACCCTTCAAAAGAAAGGATTACTCGCTAAAGAGCCTAAGCGATCTAATCCCGAACGTTTCCCCAACTATGATCTGTCCAAGACATGTGTTTATCATATGGGAGAGGTGGGGCATTCTGTTGACGATTGCCATACGCTGCAACACAAAATCCAAAATCTTTTGGACGCTAAGGTGGTCTCATTCCGCGATGCACAGCCGAACATCCAAAATAACCCACTCCCTGACCACCCAGAAGCTGTGAATGCCATTTTCAATTTTGATGCTGAGCCCACCATGTTTCAGATGATGCATAAGGAAGCAGAAGTGATGGACACCTTGGGGCAACCAAGTGGCAAATTCGATTACTATGTAAAGTATTCAGCTCCTTCCAGCTCCTACTTCGACCCACGAGATATCATCCCAGATGGATGGGGTGGCGTAGATGATCCCGCACTTCCAAAGATTGAGAGCTCAGATGACACACTTGAAGAAATGACTGAATTGTTCATCGACAAAGCTCGAGAGTAGAAGAATTTTAATTATTTGCACACTCCTTTGCGCATGAGTCTTTATTGCTTTCGATATTTGCATATTTGCATTTTCAATTCTAGGATTTCCCTTATTTCAATAATGTAATTTGTTTTTCATTCAATAAAATACATGGAGATTTTCGTGTTTTAAGGGCATGTTGAAGTACACCAAACTAGCCCTGTGATGAAATCCTACCCAAAAGAAAACGGCAAGGAGCTAATTCTGAAGGCTGGGCTTCTTCATGTTCCTTTGAAAAAAATTTCAAAATAAAATAATTTTCCAGCATGTATCTAATTTACCCTATTTGTTTCTTTTAATTATCTGCTTTATGTTTCAGGTGCAGCCCTGCGCACATTTAAGGAACCTCTATGAGCTCCCTTGCAAAGAAGGGCAAGACATAAACACTTAACAGCTTTGATTTTATGATTTGATGTGCTAAAATAGAGCATGGCCTTTTTATCATTTCAGAATGTTTTCACCAATTCCACTTGAATTTTATCAAAATGGATAATTCAGTGAAGGATGTTGAGTTACTTGAACATGCTAAATGATGCTAAATGAGGCGTGAAAGGCAAGTCTTATCCCATACACAATCCCTTGTTTACACATTGTGAGGTGAGTATGGAAACGTTTTGTGTTTCAAGGTGAAGAGTTTTCTTGCGAAAAGTACGACAGCTGAAATGACAAGAGGCAGTTCATTTGTCTACCCCAAACACTATAGATAATCCCTTGCTTAACCCTTTTGAGCCCAAATACTTGAAGAATTTCTTTCATACTACCCCTGTCAAGGACCACCCCCACATCAGGGCAAATGGAGGTAAGTTGACATTGAAGGAGAGTGAAATGAATGGAAATTTTCTTGCTCTCATTTGCATCAATCTTCGAGTCATGCTATTACATTAAATTCATGTGGTAATTTAAGTGCCTTAGGATGATGAAGAGCGTTTCTTTCACTATCCTACACACTTATATCCTTTGCATAGCCCACTTGAGCCTACAATTTCATTTCTTTAAACCCAGTTGGTGATCATCCACCACACTGGGGCAAGGCAAGAGATAGATGAAGACCTTTGAAGGTTCGAGTGTCATTTAAAATATACTTGACACACGCATTGTGTGCAAGAATTAAAATCAAAATAAAACTAAGGGGCATGAAAAAACAGTGTGCCTGGTAAAAGCAAGGCCAATGCCCATGAAAAGAAAAGAAAAATGACTGATGAATTGGGGGGGGGGGACATGAAAAAGCGGTGTGCCTGATCGATGCCCATCATCAAAGAACATGATTTTAAAAGAAAAAAATGTTGAGAAAAGATCTCCAGTTGAATAATTATTGGCATCAGTGATAAACTCTTGAGCCAATAAAGAAATTTGTCAAGAAGACGATCCGTGGCGAAGAAAACTGGTGGTAATGTCAAGATGATCACCAACTCTTACCCATTACACACATCTTTGAGCCTAGCGATCCTTTCGTTTCTCAACCCATGAACCCAACCTATGTTATGTCCCTTACAAAGTCTCTTCAGATTAGGGCACTTGAATTAACATAGGAATTCATATGTTTTAAGCATTGCTCGAAGAAGTGCGAGCAAGATTATTTCTTTCTCATTTTGCAGGGTTCTTGACTTGTAAACCCGGAGATGATTACAGAATTGTTCTTTCAATTGCTTTGACTCAAAGAATCCTTTTGTTAAGCCATTGACCAAGCCCACATTACAGTGCCTGTTAAAGACCTCTCAGATTGGTAAGGTCGTACTGATTGCAAGAAAATTCGAACTCTTGTCGACAAGATGATAATAAGATTGAGTGATATATTCCCGCATCAATGATTGAGACAAATAACCCCTCCTAAATGAGAGCGAGTGAAAAAGCCTTTTTCACACCAAAATTGTCTCATTTAGCATGTTCAAGAGATTCACACTATAACTGAAAATTGTCATTGTGATAATTTTTCCAGTAGAAGCTTGATAAAGCCATCATGCATGGACCTTCATTGATTTTTTCCTCAAAGCCAAAAAAAAAAAAAAAATTGTCTTTGAAACCCTGAGTTTGTTCAGTCATCTTGGTGCTTGATGAGAATTCCAAGTACCCATTTATAAAATGTTTCAAATGTCTAGTTTGAGTTCCAGATGTTTGAACCTTTAAACACTTGATGTGACTTCCAAGTATTTGTATTTTCAAACATCTGATGCGATTTCCAGATGTTTAGTAAAATATTTTCAAATGCCTAGTGTGAACTCGAGATATTTGAACCTTTAAATGCTTGATGTGACTTCCAAGTATTTGTCTTTTCGAGCGTCTGATGTGATTTCCAGATGTTTAGAATTTTTAAGTACTTGATGCAATTTCCAGGTGCTTGGGATTTGATGAGAGTCCCAAATCCTCCAAAGATTTTTCTTCAGATTCAATTTGATTTAGGCGACCGTAGAATGGTACGGGTCCTAAACAACATTTATTGCTCTAACAGGCGACCGTAGAATGGTACGGGTCCTGGAAAAGCGATTTCCCCGTTTAGGCGACCATAGAATGGTACGAGTCCTGAAAAAAAAAATCAATTTTCCGTCAAGGCGACCGTAGAATGGTGCGGGTCCTCGACAATACCTATTCCCTATTTAGGCGACCGTAGAATGGTACGGGTCCTAGAAAGTGAATCTCGCTTAGGCGACCGTAAAATGGTACGGGTCCTAGACAAAACCTATTTCCCTATTCAGGTGACCGTAGAATGGTACGGGTCTTGGAAGGTAAATTCTCGTTTAGGCGACCGTAGAATGGTACGGGTCCTAAACACAACCAAACACTGTCATACTGGGCGACCGTAGAATGATACGGGTCCTAGGAAAGCAGTCTCTTTGTAAAGTTATGTTACTATTTTAGGCGACCGTAGAATAGTACGGGTCCTGGACATGTAACACCGACCGCCTAGAACTACTATATCCTTCTTGAAGGTAGGTTATTCCAGGTGCTTGGGATTTGATGAGAGCTCCAGATCTCTGAAGACCTTGAGCTTTTCAATTATCTGAAGAGATTTCCAGATGTTTGTCAGGTCTCATAGGAATCATTCACACCTAATAATACTTTTCTGAATCTCTAGATAAGTATGATAGGTACGTGTTTTTCTTTGCATTTGCATTTCATTGAGCATAGACACATTAAAATATATGTTCTTGACCAAATCATTGCATTTACATGGCATTCTTTATTGCATGACATTGCATTTATTTGAATCCATTTCTTTTATAAAAAAAAAAAGTCATTACAATTAACATTTGCATATGCATTTCATATTCATTTTGCATTCATTTTTCATGGTCTAAATTTAGGTGCCATTTATCTTTGAAGGAAACCTCTGAGCTTCCCTTCAAAGAGGGGCAACTGTTGACACCTAATTTAAAAAAAAAAAATAGAAATAGAAATAATCTTTGATTAGATGGAAATTTAAAAAAAAAATTGGAAAATTGAATTCAAAAACTCAACCGTGTGATTTTGGAGCCACTTTGTTGTTGAGAAGTTGAGCGAAAATCTCCACCAGCGAGAGGTTGAGCAAAAATCTCCACCGGCGAAACAAACTCGAATTTTCGCTTTATAAATAGGGGGTTCTTCTTCACCTTTCGAGGGGGCCTTCTTTTCGTCAAAAATTGGAAAGTGAAAAAAAGAGGAAGCAAGGAAGAGCTTCCGATTAAAAGAGAAAAGCAGAAAAGTGAAGAAGAAAAGTCAACAGCAAAAGAAGCAAAAGCTTTTGCTTCTGCAGAGCAGAGAGCATAGAAAGATGGGACGTGCAGCAGACCAGCAGAGGTAAAAAAAAAGAATAAAAAAAAGAAAAGGAGGAACAATTGTTCATCTTCTCCGAAGGGTCTTCTGCCAGCGACCACTTCATCACCGAAGCCAGCCACGACCGCCGCGCAGCCCTCTGCTCCACTTGTAGCCGCACCACCGTTCGGAGCCCGACGATCGCCCCGACGCCAACGCTTCTGCTCCGCTTTCATTGGTAGCGCTTGACGACCCGCGCCATCTCCCTTCGGTGCCCGACGCCCCTGCAGCACCTCCGTCCGCGACCGCTCGGTGCCTGACGCCCGCCTTTGCACAGCTCTCTACTTCGCGCCTCTGCTCGAGCCCAAACTAGTCACTGATTTTTTTCCCTGCAGCTCCCGGATCTCACCGGAGCTCCGCACCTCCGCCCCTGCCAGCCCAAGAACCGCGAAGTGCAGACCATCGCTGCACACTACCTCGCTGCAACTGAGCCGAAGCCCTCCACTCCGGCGCCTCCGTCTCATCGCCGTTTGCCCATAGCAGCTGCCGAAACCCACTTTGCCGGTGACCTCTACTCGCGACGACCGACGCCGCACCTTGGCGACTCGCGACCCGACGACATTCGTGCCCTTGCCGCTCCTTGACACTTCGCCGGTCTCCCCACGAAGATCTCCACAATCGCCTAGAACCCGACGCCGTTGCTCCCTCCGCAGTACACCTGCACTTTCGCCTAGCAACACCGACGCAACGAGCACCCAAATCCGACGCCGTCTCTGTTGCTTTTGTAACACCGCCGCTTGGAGCCCGACGCCACTGCGACCTGTTGCTGCCCAGCCCTCGCCGGAGATCCGAAGCCCGCCGCTCCTGACCTCGCCGCGCCACCGCACCGCCTCCGACGCCACTGTCCTCTCTTGAGCCTTAGGTGGTTTATTTATTTATTTTATTTATTTGTTTATATTTTAAGTCTTGTTATTATTATTTAAGTTAGATCATGGTATATTAATGTTAATTATTTGTATTGTTTAGACATTATCCTTAAAGCTTTATCCAAGATTTTTTTGTAATAATTAGTTTGATCCGAGAGACATCGGATCATTATTTTAATTACATTAATCTTGGGCTTCTTGGTAAAATTTTAATTGTTAAATCATAGTAATTATTTAATTTGGTCCGTAAGACTTCGGACTAGATTATTTAATTATTTTGAGTTGTTGTGATGATTAGGGTTAAAATAATTGTTAATTTAACCTGTGAGACGACAGGTTATTTTTTCAATTATTTTGATTCATTATTTAGTGGCTATATTAAATGTTTAGATTTAACCCTAATTTAATAATTATTCAACCTAAAAAAAAAACTAAAAAGAAACTAAAAAAATCAAAATATTCAAAAATTGCATAAGCAAATAGGACATTAGGGTTTAATATAATAGACACGTAGTTTAATTAATCAAATTTTTAGGATTATATTTCTAGGATTGCATTTTTAGATAATATTTTTAGGACTGCATTTTTAGATATTTTAAAAGAAATAAGTTAGGATTAGACTTAAATAGCCTTTTTAGAGTCTTAGATATAATTGGCTCATTTTCATATTCTCATTTAAAAAAAAAAAAAAAAAAATAGTTTTCTAAGACAGAATAGGGTTTAAATCAAATTAATCCCAAAAATGGATTAGAAAATTACTTTAGATAGCTCTAGTAGGGTTTTTATTAGTTTTGAATTTCAATAAAAAATACAAAAATCTAAGTGCATGTTAATTAGTTGCATAATATGATCATTTAATTAGAATTTATTAGTAAAGTTAGATCATAAGGTGCATAATAACTAGTTCGCATAATAGACTCATTTAATTAGAATTTCCACATTAATAAGATTAAGTCATTTAATGTTAAAATGCATTTTATAAAAGAACTCTAATTTTTAAGAAAATCCAAAAAATGAATGCTTGCTTTATGTGATGCAATTTATTTATTTGAATATTTTAAATAATGGATGAGCACCCGTGTGGTCACCACATTTGCATGATAGTAACTTAGGTTAAAATAAATCAGCTGCTTGCAAAAAAAAAACATTTTGAAAAAATTAAGAAGAAATGGTACCGAAAGGGCATTAGAAAATTCTAGTGTAACCAAGTCCCCGTACCCCTTAGTCTTTGGTTCGTAGGAGTAAAATAAATCTCCATTTATTTTACTTAGGTGTCTAATCGACCTACCTTAAACCGATTAGTGGCGACTCCTAATTAATAACATCTTGCATGTTAAATGTTTGAATCTTAAGTCGCGAATTTGTATGGGCTTGGGAGAGCCTGAGCTAAGTTTACAAGCTTAATAGTCCATTAACCTAGTTTTAGGTGGTGAACCCGAAAAAAATTAGGTCGCGACAGTATATTAAAATAAATGGGTCGGCGATGCGTCATGAGATGTCACCATTAATCGACCAAAGTAAGGGATGGGTGTGTACTCGAGGATTGGGGCGTGACATTGGCCCCCGGCGGGGCCGAGCCTCACCATAGCTGGGCGAGGCTCGGCCTCGCCTTGGCTGGCCTGGCGGTGGCCTCGTGATGTCGAGCCTCACCAATGGCTAGGCGAGCTCGGCTCGCGGTGGCTGGGTGAGCTTGGCCTTGCCCAACCAAGGTGAGGCTGAGCCTCGCTAGGGGCCGGCGACACTCGGCCTCACCGGGGGCCAGCGAAGTTCTAATGAGGTCACCGGCCCTTAATGGCCGATCGTCGGCCATGGGGAAGGCCGGCGACCGGCCAAAGTAAAAAGAAGAAGAAAAGAAAGAGAAGAAAAAGAAAATGAGAGAGAAAAATTGTTTCTTGGAAGTGTTATGAGAACCAGAAACAAGCTTGTTTCTGTTCCAAATTTGTTCCCAGGAACAAAAAAATATAATTGGAACAAAACCGCAAAGAAACGCGTTTTTGTTCTCTTTTATTCCCCGAAACAAAAAAAACAGAAATTGTGTTCATGAACAAAACAAAAGCACAAACAAATAGGGCCTTACTCACGGATGAACAGAGATGAACAATCATGAAGCCGCTCGTCCCCGACCACATCCGATTGATTATAAACTAGTTGTTTGAATATTTTCTTGTCTTTTTAAAAAAATTATTAATAAATTTTCTTTTTCTTTCTTTTCCTTTTTTCTTTACTCTTTTTCTCTTCCGATCTTCTCCTCTACGCCTCCTCCTTGCCCGAAACTTCTTCCTCATTTTGCACCATCTTCACCGAACCAAAGCCAACACCATGGCTAGCCCTCACTGGTGCTTGGGGGCCGCCAAGCCACAGTTGGTGTCGGTTGTTAAGTACGACCGATGCCACCACTGGCCACTAGTTGGCCGGCAGTTTCTAGTGTCGTCAGATCTACCCTAGTGAGAAGCAAGCCTGCAATGGCCGTCTCAAGCAACACAAGATATGCCGCCAAAAATCAAGAAAAAACACCAACAGTAGTGTTGGGGCAAAAGGTTGCACATATATCAAAAATCAGGGGTTCAATTTGGAGACTTAAGTTTGGCTCTCCATTGGAGCAATTCATTGAATAGTTGGTGTACATTAGACAAATAAGGGACTTCTGACTCGTCCACAACTCAAGCCCAGGCCAAGACTCCTAACAGGCATACTAGAACACACAACAAGCATACTATAACGCATGGCAATGTTAACAGGTCACCAGCGGGGCTAGAGTTCGCGTGAACCGAACAACCATAAACTCTAGCCCGGCTTACCCGAAGAAAAGCATGCACAAAGAGACTTACCTAGTTTGGCGTGATGGTGTCAACCAGAAGAGGTTGTCAGCGGTGCTTGGGTGCGAATGAATTGTCAGCCGAAGCTCTCCCCCTCGCTCGGACTCTTTCGCTCTTAGTGTTCAGCCCTCTTGGTCTCTCCGCCTTGTTTTGTCCAACCCCGAGTAAGAAGAAGACTAGTCACTTTTTTCGAGCTCACCCTCATCCTCAGGTTGTTCACTTCCTCTGCAACCTTCTCTCACCAGCTCACTCTCTCTCTTTGGCTTGCGTTCTCTAGCTAGCTTTCTCTCGAGCTCTCTCTCCTAGATTTTGGTCTCTAGAAACCCAAGCCTCCCTCTATGTCTATCCTCCCTTCTCCAAGTGAGCCCTCCCCTCACCTTTTAAGTCGTTTGGCACGCATGTGATGCCAATTGTTGCTGCTGGTCTGCCCCAACTACCAACTTCGGTTCGACCCTCATCCCTGTTTCCTCTACCATTGTTCGGTAGCATGTCCTCTGTCCTTGCTTCCCTATTTGTCATCGAGGTGATAGACAGTGGAGAGAAGGAGAGGAGAGGATAGGACCAGGCTGGGGAAAAAGGAAAAGAAGAAGTGGGTTGGGCCGAGCTGAGCGGGGAAAAAGAAAAGAGTAAAGGAGGAGGGGTTGGGCTAAGGCAGGCCCTAGCCTGGCCCGGCTCCGTTTTTTAATACTAGTAATGTAAATGTTCCTAATGTCAATATCCAATGCATTTTAATGAAAATTATTTACTTTACATTTTACTTTATTTTTTAAAAAACTAATCCCTAATTTTCTATGTGATTAAGTCCTAACTAAAAATGGAAAAATTCAGGTGTCAAATTGCCGACCTCTAATTTGTGTGTCATAACGCTCTATATATAATGCAAACCTAGGTTAACTTCAATATCGTGAGCTTAATTTAAGCCTTCTCTAGTGTGATGAGCTCTAATAACCTAAGGCTTGTTCCTAATTAAACTCTCAATGGGCTGAATTAAGTTCATATTAGGCCAATTAAAGCCCTTCAAGCCTATAAATTTCAATCACTAACTCTCTTAGACTTAGCTGAATTTCCCCTCCTTTCGCAGGCTCAATTTATCAAAATTTAAGCTCAATTTATAAATGCTAACGCAATTATTTGAAAATATAACTTGAATAATAAATACTCTTAAATTTTTAGGCTATGTAATTTAATTCTTTTTTTTTTGTTTAGGGGTTAGAAATTAATCCCTAAATTTTTTATACAATAAATGAATGATTATATCACCAAAATTTAGATGTTAACATGTGAAAATTTAGGGGTCAACATTAATCTAGAAGCAAGGGCTCTTTTAGGATATTAACTAGAAGACTATAATACCCTTAATACTATGCATTTGTGGAATTAAATGCTTTAAAAAATAACTCACTTGTTATAGATGTAATAAATGTAATCTTAGACATCAAGAGTGGCAACTTTCATATATAACTAAGCAGTTCTTGTACATAACAACTACATATTAAAATTTGACAATTTTTTGCCATGTTCAAAGAAAGTCTTCATCACCAATCCAACCAAAGGCGGTAGAATTAGTAGTATTCCTTAGGCGACAAAATCATTGCTTTGTCTTGAGGTATACCAAAAGTGAGAAAAATTCTTATGACTAATCAAAGGCAACAAAAGCCGATCTTTCTCACCTTAAGTCATTGCTTATGACTAAACTTTTGTTGCCTTAGTCCTAATCAAAGTGACAAAAATTCTTTTTTGTCACCTTCGGTTAAAAACGTCCCATCTTTAATTTAATTAATGGCTATAAAGTCCTAATTTTTCGCTTAAGTAATACTTAAGGCGACCAAACTTCGTTTTTGTTGCTTAGGGTATGACTAGTTCACCCTAAGGCGACCAAATAAACGATCTGTCGCATTTCGTTCATCATAAGGTGACAAAATCTTTCTTTATTCTTTTCGGGTAATCTAAGGCGCCAAGTCATTTTTTTGTCGCCTTAAATTATTTTCTTGTAGCGCCTCTTGAGCTTCCCATTCTTGTGTAGCGTTTAGATCTTTACAGGTTATGCATTAAATCGCCTACTCTTTTTAAATTTGAAATAGGTGTCATTCTAATTTTGTTTGAAGTTCTGAATGTTGTGAGTGTAGACTTTGGTTTCTCCCGTGAAATTAATGCTCCTTAAAAGGCTAGTTTAGTGAATTTAATCTCATGAAATTACAAAAATATGAAGAGAAAAAAAATGAAAGAAGAAAAACCGGTTTGGTGGGAATTTTTTTTTCTGGTCAGAATTTGGTTGGATTTCAAACTGAACTAAAATGAAAAAATTGTTTGGTTTGGCTCTTAACTATAGTACAGTTCAGTTTGATATTATTTTTCTTCAAACCATATTTACACGACGTGGTTTGATTTGACGTCGAAAATTGCAACAAACCGTACCATTCTCACCTCCAAACTTAATTGGTTCCCGGGCCTTGCTAAGTATTTCATGAGCCCCCGAATAATCAAGTCTTCGTATTTGTGCCTCCTGAAAATGAAAAAAGGAATAACAAGAAAGAACCTTATGCTACTTTAAATTACTAAACAACTTTTCACCTCGAGCAAAAGCATCTTCGAGGGCGTCAAAGGTTTACTCAGCATCCATTTGATTTTCTCGGACAAAATGATGATATAAGTGGCACAACTTTTATACGGTACTTACTTAAATGTTATAACTTTTATACAATGCTTACTTGAGTATTATAATTTTTTTTTATCACTCGGGTATCATATAATTTGTTAATCAATTACTTAAGTGCCATAACTTCTTCAAAAATTCACCACAATTGTTATGCCACATCGGATTTTCGCCATTTGAGTGAACATTAAATTTTTTTGCACTTAAGTGATTGATTGAAAGTTATGAGACTCAAATAAATAATTTTTAGAAATTATGATACTTAAGTGGTCGAAAAAAATTATGGACTCAAGTGAGCACTGTATGAAAATTATAATAGTTGTGATGGCATTTTTCCAAGTTTATTATTTTAGTGGTCAATGTGAAATAAACTCAAGCATCATTGTGGAGTATACACCAATGGGCAAAAGAGTTGGAGAAAGAGCGGACAAATGTCTTATCATGAGTACAAAATGTTGTGCAACGAGACAGCTTATATGACTTCTTTTAGCGGATGAACAGTCATTATTAGGCGAGAAAAACAAACATAAATTAGAGGATAGAACTAATGTCGTATACAAGCCTAGTATTCTAGAAGTACTTGGACATCTCTGTACAACTTATAATTGTTGACTAATCTGAATAACATTGAACTTGGAGACGTATTAGTAGAGAGAAACAAAAGTAGAAACCATGGCTGCTTTCGAGAGAATTGTGGCTACCGGTGTTGGGCTAATATTGTACATGCCATATTGGGAGAGCCACGCCTTAAAAACAAAGTGAAGCTGATGATTGCTATTACTATGTACGCAGACTTCTCCCAGCTTGACGTATCGGTAAGGTAGATTCTGGATAATTATGACTGTTATGGCCACGCAGCTTGCTATGTGAGAGCATCCAGATTACGACGTACTGCCTGCTTGGAACATAAGCTGCCTTCGGAATGCTACGAAATTGGGGCCTAAAGTCAACTTAAAGATTGCAAAATGAGAAATGAGACGTACTCATGTCGTGGAAATTATTAAGTTTGGTTTTGATGATGGCTATTACAACATGGATCTATATTATAAGTTTATTTCCTTTCACAAGCAAACATTGTGAGAGGAAGTAGTTTGGCTATAATGTTTATTTCCAAAATGCCCCTTGCTCTTTTCATCCTCCCACATTGTCATTCTTAGATAAAATTGTTAAAATATTTTAATGTTAAATTACGTAATTATCTATCAATTTACGCATTTAGAGCAGTTGTCAAAAGTTCACAAAAATTTCACATGGTATTGGAGATCCTGAGTTCAAATCTTTCAAGCTCTTATTTGTCTTTCCAATTTGCAATTTCCACATCTTAGGCTTAGGCCAAAGTCCAACTTAAATATTAAATCACGTATTCCTCTATTAGCATACACTCAATATCTTGGGTCTCACAAAATCTCACGACTATTAGTTGAAAGTTAAAATTAGGAGTTAACCCAACTTAGAATTGCTTGCTCCTTTAGTACAAAGCCAAACAGAAACCACCACATTTCTACCTGTTTATTATTGCACAAGCGCACCAAGCGCACTTATCAAACAGTACATGTAAAACCAAATAGTTCTTCCGTACACAGCATACACATAATATCCTTGAGAAGCAAATGAAATCAGGTTCACGTGCTTCATCGAGGGCCGACTTCAGTAATCGACACTTCATTGACTGATGAAGGCTCGCACCCACTCGTATATTGATCATGTTCCTTGTCATTCTCTATGATGGTATTCGGCGGTCCTGTCTGGCTTCGGAGGAAAAATGCCGGTTCTCGTGGCAATGGCACAGTAAGAGTTTGGCTGCTCAGCGCGAGAACTATGTTCGCCATGGTCGGTCTATTAACCGGATCTTCCTGAACACATAGTAAGCTGATCTGTATGCATCTGAGAACTTGGCTTCTCGAATAAGATTCTCCCAATGCTGCGTCCAATATTTCCAAAGGCATGTTGTCTCTCCAATGTTTCCAAGCCTAGAGCAGCTCAATTGAACACAAGTGAACCGTGGAACAATATTGTCGATTGAAATCCACTAAGAACAAATAAATCATATAAAAAACTTACATAGCTTGCGAGATCTTCTCCTCCATCAGATTGGTAGAAGTAGTCATTCCTCTTGCTGCAAATGATCTCAAGGAGGAGAACGCCAAAGCTGTAAACATTGGACTTTTGAGAGAACCGCCCGTGCATTGCATATTCGGGGGACATGTAACCGCTGAAAACAGCCACTAGAAACATACGTGTTGGGATGCTTTGCATCTATACAAATCCCCTTATCAATTCTTAACCAGAAGCTGTCTAACATTAAATTTCGAAAAACACGAAACTTACTATGTTCATACGATTCTTTCGGTGCTTGCTTTAGTTTGATCGACCCCGAAAATCCTCGCCAAGCCAAAATCCAAAATCTTTGGGTTCATATCATTGCCCAACAAGACATTGCTAGCTTTTAAATCACGGTGAATGACTCGAAGCCGAGAATCCTCATGAAGATAGAGCATCCCTCGAGCAATGCCTAATATTATCCTGTAATGTCTTGGCCAATCCAATTGTTTGCTTTTCTTGGAGTCTACATAGTGATTTAAGTATTTGAATGAGAGCTAATATTATCTAGGAAGCCTAGAAGTTAGATTCAAAATGTTATATTTGATCGAGTGAACGAGATATGATAATTTGCTCATTCGTCTAAATCGTACACTAACCTACAAGATGAATATAAAGCCAGTGAAGTGGAACTAACCGAACAGGAAGTAGTCGAGACTTTTGTTGGGTACAAACTCATATACGAGTAGCTTTTCCTCTCCTTCCAAGCAAAATCCGAGCAATCTCACTAGATTTCGGTGGTGAAGCTTCGCCACCAACAAAATCTTGTTCATAAACTCTTGGACACCTTGCCTTGAGCTTTGGGATAGCCTCTTCACAGCTATTTCTTGTCCATTGGGAAGCCTACCCTGAAATAATATGTGAAAGCTAACAAGACCTCACGAACTCTTCATTCTTATCCTTAAACTATATTATGAATCAACGAGGAACCCAAAAATTTAGGCACTCTTCTACATCGTTTTGCTATCATAACCTCCACACCATTAGTGCTATGGATACCTTTTATGATAATAAATAGATGATTGTGAGATTTAGTGGGACCACTATTAACTGTTCTTAAAACTTAAGCTATTAGATAAATGTATGATTTGACATTTAATTATTCTATTACCCCTGATGCTTAGTCCGGTCATTTTGCCTAGTATTAAGCATCAAAATTTAAGTAGGGAAGCAAATGAGAGCAAAAAAGATTTGAATTCAGGACCTTTAACTCTAATACCATGTGAGATTTCGCGGGACTACTGTAAATTATTTTAAAAGTTTAAGCTATTAGATGAAGACATGGTTTAATATTTAATTATTCTATTAATGTTGATCACAAGTCATTCTTATAGCTAGAGAGACAAAATAGCCTAATTTCACGTATTGCTTTTAATTTGCCTTGCACGTAAGAAATGTGTTGAAATTTTGTCCCACTTCACTTGACAAATGAACTCCCTCCACCTAATAATTTAAGCTTTTGGGATATCACCCATTTAACATCCATTTCAATTTAGGTGAGCTGTAAGTATTTATAATATTTATAATCACTTAAGTACCTTGTAAACCTCCCCGAATCCACCTTCACCAAGCTTGTTTTCTTGAGAAAAATCGTTTGTGGCTGCACACAAATTATCCCAATCGAATTGCAAGGACTTTAAGGATGTGATCTCGCTTACACCTGCATGAGTGAACAACAAAGTCGTTCAGACTTATACTTGTTTTAATGTCTTACGGTCATAGCTTCAAAATCTTTTTGTTTCTCATTGAAAGTTTCAATCTTTTGCTATTTTGTTTTCGTAAATTGATATTAGTACCCCTTTCTTCTTGTACCGCTTCATGTTTCTTCTCTGCTCGCCTCCTCCAAAGGTAACAACAACCGATGAAGAGAAGCATTACAAAAATGGTGACTGAAGCGATAATTGCAGCCAAGGTACCTGATCAGATGATTCTTTTTCTCAGCATGTATCTAAAACCATCAATTAAATTGCAATCCTGAAAGAGTGAATGCCATAATACCTAATAAGGAAAGCTACGATCTTCAAAACTTTGATTAGACATAAAATAGTGTATGGAAAACTTCAGACTTACTTCAGATGGCTTGGTAACAAGTGCCTTGAAGGCATTTTCTAACAATATCCGTTAGCCAGACCCAAAAAAAAGAAGAAAAAATCCATTAGTTATTGCTCTACTCGAATAAATTGATGAAGATTTATATATGCTTTTGACCCTCGTTTTCTTAAAATTTAATTTAGGTTCTCATACATTTGCTATTGCAATGCACATATTGCCATTATTAGCACATAAACATAGGACGATACTACTTATATGGATAAAACAAGATTTTTCGTTTGTGCAATTTTTGAGAGAGATGGTAAATAGAAGAAATTGTTGGTACTAAAAAAAATTACAAGGTACCTAACCTTCTGCTGACTTGTTGATAACTCATTAACACTTTATGAAATTAACAACTCTTAAATTTTGCCATTAGATATTTACCTTTCTTACACTTGCTTTAAACTCATTAGCTATTATGTGAAATTACCAATCTTTATTTGAATGACTTTCTAATTTTTTTTTTCCAATTGAGTAACCCACTAGTGGCAATTTAGGAAAAAAAAAAAAAAAAAAAAAAAAAACTAACTTAAATGAGAGTTGGTAACCCAAAACTAATCGATAAATTAACTAGAAAAAGTTAATAAATCACTTAAATTGAACTTATTAATATCATATAATAGTTGGCAAGTCTTTGAAGTTAAGAAAAGGTGGTAAAATTTAAGAAAAGTTGGTAATTAAAAGAATAATAAACTTCGTAAGTAACTCAAGTAAGAGTTTGTAACTCAAAATTAGTTGATAACTTAATAAAAAAAATGGTAAGTCACTCAAATGAAAGTTGATAACATTTACAAAGAATTTTTAAATTCAAGATGTTGCTGAGAAGATAAAACAAAAGTCTGCAAACAAGAAAAGTCGACAAATAAAAAGAACAAATAAATATCAATAAATAACTCAAATGAATTAGTAATCAACTACTAACAGTAACTTAATGAGAGAAAAATTGGCAATTCAAGTTAATTTAGGTTGGCAAGAGAGTTAATAAATGTGTGGGATTGCTAACCAATGTAAACAGTATTTGGTAACTCAATAACATAAAATTAGCGAGTTAAAATGACAAGTAAATGTTAACAATTTGAAATAGAGTAGGTAGTTCAAAACTAGATCAATAATTCAATTTGAGAAGTTGATGAATAGCTCTATTAGAATGGTAATTCGTATTAAAGTTAACAAATTTGAAGCGTTAATGAGTTAAACGAATAAAAATTCAGGCTCTTCTCGTCATCTCAGATTTTGCTTGAGGGATATTGGTGAAATATAAAAAATGAATATTATTATTCTATGACAAATATGTTTGTCCCATTGTGAAGTTTTTATGAGAGATGGGTATGCACTCATCGCAATCCCCTCGAAGCGAACAGTCACAATCACTTCGGTATTCTTTTAATGCAATAACGTCTTCTCAGATTTCGCTTTGGTATTCTTGGCCTCCTGTCTTTTAATTTGTCCCTGTTTGAATTATTGACATTGTACATAATATATTACATCTGGACAATTACAGTTTACTTTTGATTTGTATTTGACCTTATTTGCTGCCATGTTGGCAATATTCCATTGATGCAGAGCTTGTGAGTCATAAATAAATAGAAACTACGAGAAACATTGAGCTGATAAGGTTTGAATTTTTGTTTCTGGGGTGAGCTTAGGTGGGAAGTGCTTTCATTTGAATTGTTAATTATATTAGTCCTTTCGTAGGACTCACATACTGCCTAGATTGATTTGATTTTGAAAACAGAAGTTAGCCTATTATCTGGTTGAACACTATAAAGAAATCACTAATATCTAAGTACATCTTTTAATTAAGGGATAATATCAACGGTGATCCATTTACTTTTTGCCTCGATATTTATAACTATCCCTCTACCTTTTTTTTGGTTTCAAAACCATTCGTATACTTTATGAAAAGTGACATTGGGTAAACCTCAAATTTTTCGGTCCAATTATCGCAAGCATGCCCACTGGAAAGCTGAGTTGCCCACTGGAAAAGCTTCATGTAGACTATATGATGAAAAGTGACATTGGGTAAATCTCAAAATTTTCGGCCCAATTATTGCAAGCATGAACCATCGGAAAGCTGAGTTGCCCACTGGAAAAGATGAGTTAGCAATGGAAAAGCTTCACGTAGACCATATGAGTAGAATTTTCGTCAAAAAAATCAAAACGAATTAAAAATTCATAAATGATAGGAAAAAAAGAAAAAAAACAATTGTGGCGCCATTGACACAAAGACACTGGTTGCCTCCAACCCACTCACCGCCTCAAGCGGCCATGGTCGTGAATTCAAAGATGGAAAAAAATAAAAAATAAAAAACAATTCCTGGCCTTGCTGACAACAACGACACCGCTCACAGTGGTCTCACTTGCCACCTCTAGCCTAGCGTTCACACCAGCTATGAGACTTTGGATCGAGCATCCGATACTTTGGATCTAGTGGCCACTGCTGCGAGCTTGAGCTTAATCATCCATGGTTGTGAGACCTCTTTCTGCCCTGGATGCAAGCTCGAGATATGGCAACCATGGCTGCAAGTTCTTGGTCAGGCAGCCATGGCTACTTCGGATGTGCTTGACGTAAGAATTTTCTTGATATGGACTACATTAATTGAGATTGTAATTAACCGTTCTTACGGAGTAGATATAATAAGGTATGATATAAAGTTTCTTAACAGTTGAATATGGGTCTGGCCTGTGATGAGAGGGCCCGTCCAAAACTCTATAAATAGTGCTAAGGTCCTTCCTCTAACCCTAATTCTTCTGAAAAACTCTCTCACCTCACATAAGGTAATCTGTGAGTGGCGGTCTCATCAAGCTAAGAAATGAGAGTCATAGAGGAGAAGATCTTCAGCGTTAAAGGTTCGGATTGATGTCGTTTTGCTCCAAGAACTATGTGATGGTTTTATTAGTGATGGGCTTAAGGCCCGTCCGCCCATGTTGGGCCTAAAAGCCCGGCCCACAGGAATAGGGCCCGTGGATGGAGGGATGTATAAAAGGGATGAGAGAGAGGGAGAACGCACCTTTTGGAAATCAAAACATACATATGTCTCCCTCTCCCCTTCTGTCTCTCTCTCTCTCCCAAAAAAAAGGAAAACAGTAAGGCTCCGGCAACGTTTTTCTTCCCTTCAACCACGATTTGGCGTAATCGGATTGAATAGGACCAAATTCTCTTCCTCACGTCGGCATCGGTGTTTAATCTGTGGCTAAAAAGGTATGCTCGAATCCGTGGTGTGCTTTAGGATCGGTGATACGTGTTGTTTTCCCGAGCTCGTCTTCTGCATTCGTTTTAGGGGTTCGATTTAGTGTTGAATCTAATTTTTGGGGATCTGTTATTCCCTACATTGGTATTAGAGCCCTAGTTCATGTTTTCCCGACCCCTTTCATTTTTTTGATTGATTTTTCACGAAAATAATCGGCCGACACGGATCGGGCGCAAAATCCCGACACCCAAGCACTGTTCGTCCATTTTTTTGATTTTCTGTAAGTTAAAATCAATTTTTGAAGGTATAGGATGAAAGAGCTTGTCGAGATGAGTCCATCGGCATGTCATGCGCGCCAGGTGACGCCGGACGCGCCCACATGCGCAGCCAGAAGCCGCGCGCGCATGGGTGCGACGTGCCCGAAGCACTGGCTCGGCCAGCGCGTGCCACATGCGCCGGTCGGCGACCCGGCACGTGCGCGCCGCCGGCGGCGAACCGGTACACGCCGGTCGATGAACCGACGTGTGCTGACGTCATCGTGACGTCATGGTAACCGCCGGGATGACGTCATCGGTGACGTCATCGGTGACGTCCGCCGACCGTTGGCCAGCCAGTCACTGGTCGGTGACTCGACCCGACCCGACCCGACCTGCATGGAAGCCTGGCACATGCCGCACACGTGCCGGCTGACGTCTGCGTGACGTCATCCTGCGCACACGCGCATGGCACGTGCCGGTCGGTTCGTCCGACCCGACTCGACCGATCTGATTGGTTCAACCACCGGCGACCTGACCGTTGACCATTGACCAACAACTAACGACCGATGACAGTTGACCATTGACCGTTGACCTAAATAAAAAAAAGAGGAAAAGAATGTGTTTCTTTTTCAATTAAATTTATGTGGATTATATGTGATCCCTTATTTGTTCTGCATTTGTTGCAGGAGCAATGCCTCCCCTGAGGTTGCGCACATCTATTCGCGCAATTACCGATGAACAAAAGGAAATGCTGTCTAAGTTGATAGCGGAGCTAATTGATCATCGATGGGAGAGTGGTGACTTAATTGGTCACGTCCTTGAAGTCAACGGGAAAATTCAAAAGGTCATATGGAATGGTCGTTCTATGCCACAGTCAGAGATGATGCGATTTTTTATAAACACCCTTCCACCTGAATGGCAAGGAGTGTTGAATCGCATATGGGATGTCAACAGAGCTGCTTCATATAAGAAAATTGTGATAGATTTTGTAGATAAATATTATTGGATTGTTACAAGGGAAAAGATCAAGAAATTGAATAAAAGAGGATCTTTCCCAGTTCGTGTGCTGACTTGGATGTCAATTATTATTTGCTTTCTGTTATTGTTGGTTGCTGTGGGTAGTTTATAGAAGTTTTTGTAGCTTCATAGAATTTATTTTGCATAAGATAATTATATTAATGATAATTTTAAGTTAGGATTTTTGGAGGATGATTGGAAACATAGTGACCTTTTGATTCTAAAGCCTTGCTTGAAATTATTCATTAATATGATGGGTCTATGCATATAAGGATGCATAAATGATAGGCATTAATAATTCGTGCATATATGTCTGATGTGTTCAGATCAATGGCTTCTGCCAAAAAGAGCATAGTTGCCGAGCTGAACAAAGGTGAAAAGCTCAATGGTGACAACTATGAAATATGGCACATGAAAATCTAATATGTGCTGGAAGAGCAAGAGGCACTTGAAGCTCTTAACCTGACCATGGTAGAACCTGAAGAAGGAAATACTACACAGCACAAAAGAGATAAGGAAGCTTTTGCTGCATGGAAAAGAAAGAACTCTCTTGCTCGCATTACGTTGCTGAGCAGCATGGACAATGACGTCATGCGAGAGTTTATGCGTTTTGACAATGCCAAAGAAATGTGGGAGGCATTGGCAGCAAGATTTGGTCATACTTCGGTGACCAAACTGAGGCAGCTCATTATTAGGTTTGACTCATATAAGAAGCCTCATGGTCAGACCATGAAGCAACATCTTAGAAAGATGTCAAACATGATAAATGAGCTGAAAGATGCTGGCCATGTCCTGATAGATGAGCAGCAAGTGCAAGCAGTGATTTGTTTCTTACCTCAGAGTTGGGAGCATATGAAGGTGCACCTGACCCATAATGATAATATCAAAACCTTTGAGGATGCAATGCGTCATCTTGAGCTGGAAGAGGACTGCCTCTTGGCGGCTAAGCGGGATGATGAACTCTATCATGCTAGTTCTAGCTCACATGGAGCTTCGAGCTCCAAGCGCAAACACCTTAACTGGTTTGATAAAGGGAAAGGCAAGGAAGCAGGTCTTTCAGGAAAGAAACCCAAGCTTAACCAACATGGAAGAGGAAAGCGTCATCGAATGAAGAAGCTTGCAAGGGTGAAGTGTTATAACTGTGACCAGAAGGGTCACTATGCTCGCGACTGTCGTGAGCCAAAGAAAGTAAACACCCTTGTACTTTTTAGAACTTTGCTTTTGTGTCGAATTCTGTATTCTTAACTGAGTATAATCCTTTGTGGACTGTTTATTCAGGAGCGACAGACCATGTAGCGAAGGATAGAGAATCCTTCGTGAAATTCCGACGAGTACCAACTAGAACTAAATGGATCTATGTGGGAAACAACTCTAGAGCTGAAGTGAAAGGAATTGACACATGCCAACTGAACATGCGTCGTGGACACACTTTATTCCTACATGATGTATTGTATGCTCCAGAGATTCGTCGGAATTTAGTGTCTGTTTTAGTGTTGGTTAAACTAGGTTTTAATATGAACTTCTATAATAGAGGTGTGGATTTGTTTTTAGATACAAATTACTATGGTTGTGATTATTTCTCTTGATGGTTTTATTGTATTAGATATTGACTATGTTAATGCAAATGTTTGTTATTCCCTTATCACGTCTCCTAATTCATATGATAATGATGTAAATGTGTGGCATGCTAGATTTGGTCACATTGGCCAACAACGTATGAATAGACTAGCCAAAGAGGGCTTGTTGGGCAATATTGAAAAAGTCGATTTGCCCATATGTAAGCATTGCCTAGAAGGGAAAACGACACGGAAACCATTTGGAAAAGGTAAAATGAGCTGAATTTCCTCCGGTCCTCGGACATTTAATCCATTTTGCCCCTTAAACTTGTGAGACGCGTTTTAAAGTCTCGTGGTCCAATGAATGTTACACAATGAATGAGAGGAAGGCATGGGGCTGTTTATTTCATCACTTTTATAGATGATTATACTCAATTCGGATATGTCTATTTGATTTCTCATAAATCTAAAACAATAAGTTGTTTCAAAAGGTTTATGAACCTGGTAGAGAATCAATTAGACAAGAAAATAAAAGCATTGAGATCCGATCGAGGTCGAGAATATTTATCTGATGAGTTCAGAAAATTATGTGATTAAAAAGGAATAGAAAGACAGTTGTCTATTCCATATACTCCTCAACAAAATGATATTGCAGAGAGAAGAAAAAGAACCCTACTGGAAATGGTTAGATCCATGATGGCGCATGCTAACTTACCTATTACTTTTTGGAGTGATGCATTGTTAACTGTTGTCTATATACTTAACCGGGTGCCTTCCAAATCAGTTATTTCCACTCCATATGAGTTATGGACATGTAGAAAACCTGACTTAAGTTTTCTTAAGCCATGAGGTTGTGCTGTCTATACACATGAGTCCTCTCACAAGTTTGGAAAATTGGGTCCCAGAGGAAAGAAGAGTATTCTCATAAGATACTCGGAACACTCGAAAGAGTATGTGTTCATAGGTGAGAAGGAAAGTGGGAGGATAACTGAATTTGAATCACGAGATGTCACATTCTTAGAATTTCCTAAGAAGGGCGAGATAGGGGAAGATTATTCCCTATTTGAAACCTTGGATCAATATAATGATATTAATGGAGTTCGTCCAAGTGGGAGTAATATGAAAAGTGATGGATTGAATTCAACTCATTCTCAATTACACTCACATGATGAGACGACATCATCATTATCTAATCCAAGTGGAAGCATAATGGGGAATGATGTGCAAAGTATACAATCTCCTATACGGCGAACAAGTCGCCAAAGTATTCCCCATCGACGTTTTGACATTGAAGGGGAAACTTTTATGGTTGCTCCACAAGATGAGGATGAGCCAAGAAATATTAATGAGGCTTTGAATTGCCCTAGTAAGGAAAAATGGATTCATGCAATGGAAGAGGAAATAGAGTCAATGAAATCAAACCAAGTCTGGGAACTGGTTGATATTCCAAAAGGACGCAGAGCTATTGGGAACAAGTGGATTCTCAAAATAAAGCGAAATGCTGATGGCTCGATAGAAAGGCATAAGGCTCGCCTTGTGGCGAAGGGGTATAATCAATATAAAGGAAGTGATTATGAAGATACATTTTCTCCTATAGTAAGATTTACCTCAATTCGCATTATTCTGGCAATAGTAGCAAGTATGGATCTTGAGTTACATCAGATGGATATAAAGACTGCTTTCCTCAATGGAGAATTAGATGAAGAAATATATATGGAACAACCTGCTGGTTTCATAGTGAAAAGCCAAGAAGAAAATGTATGTCGACTTTTGAAATCGATATATGGCCTCAAGCAGTTATCAAGACAATGGTATATACGTTTTCATAATACCATAATGGCATATGATTTTACAATGATTGATGAGGATCATTGTGTATATATCAAAAGATCCAAGGATCAATTTGTGATCATATCATTATATATTGATGATATACTGATTGCTGGAAGCAATATGGAGTTTGTTAATACTGTCAAGAGATCATTATCTCTTTCGCAAGAAACATATATAAATAAGATTCTTGAACGATTTCATATACAAAATTGTAAACCCATAGACACTCCTATTGCAAAAGGTCAAGGATTGAGCCATAGACTGTGTCTAGGGACTCCACAAGAGAAAGAACAAATGAAACATGTTCCTTATGCTAGTGCTGTTGGGAGCTTGATATATGCTATGATGTGTATAAGACCCGACATATGTTTTGCAATTGAAATGGTGAGTAGATACCAATCCAATCCAGGTCCAGCACATTGGAAAGCTGTTAAGAGAATACTGAGATATTTGAAGGGAACTGCTGATTATAAGTTGAATTACCAAGGAAAGGATCTGCGACTTGAAGGCTATTTAGATGCTGATTGGGGAGGAGATTTATATGAAATAAAATCTACCTCTAGATTTGCTTTCTTACTGAACAATGGCGCCATATCATGGAGCAGTAAAAAGCAAACGTGTATAGCCTTATCCACGATGGAAGCTGAGTTCGTGACATTATCAGCAGCAGTACAAGAAAGAGTTTGGCTTAAGAGATTTTTGGATCATTTAAGTGTTATTGAGAAAGCTGCAAATCCATTATTAGTTAACTGTGATAGCTAAGTTGCTATAGCGTATACCAAAGATTCAAAATATCATGGCAAGACCAAACATATAGATACCAAGTATAACTTTGTCAAAGATATGGTTGCATGAAAGGATGTGAACTTACAGTACATATCTACGCATAGAATGGTAGCAGATCTTATGACAAAGCCAATACCTAGAGATGTGTTTTGTGGTCATGTAAAATCTCTAGGATTGCGTAGAGTCTGATGTACTGAATTGTAATTTCCTTGAATTGTTCACATTTATGAAATTTTGTTTTTCATTGATTAATGCCTATGAATTTATGTATGATCTTTATACATCTTAATGCTCAGTATATTATTTTAAGTTGATGAAGTATATCGGACAGATAAAAGATTAGCCCACTCACACGGGTAATCGCCTTTATTTACTGTGTGATAAATATAGATGAGACTGTATTTAAGCTTATTATCTAGGTGATAATCAAGAGCTCGTGCTTAAAATATGCATGTCGTCTTAACTAAGTGTTAAGATGAGGACATAATACTTGCGATGTCCGAAAGTAAAATACCAAACATATTTTACCTAAGCTGTCTAAGATGCCAGATGTGAGTTTTGATAAATTTTATGAATGAGTAGGTACGTGAACTCAAGTTAGACATTGGGTGTGTCTGTGCCATCATCTGTACGGTATTGAAAAATGTAGACATACGCTCCATGGGAAATGAGTTAATACTGTAATACGTATTTCATACTACGTATGTATGAGACGACCAATAAGAGTGGCAAAAAGTTTGATCTCAACTTTTATGACGTGTGAGACTCTTGAGGAAATGAGTTCCTCAATTTTAGTGCCCTCATGACTTTTACTTATTCTCAAGATTTCTATTTAGTGTTTGCTATCTTAGAATGTTGCCAATGGTCATGAGTTGATTTGATCTAATGGGACATTTCTAGAAAAACAAGCTGAACTGAAATTGAGAGTTTGAAGGAAAGAGGAAGATCGATTTTGGAGAATCACATTGTACTTTTATATTCATTGGTCGACCAATTATGATTGTTTTTGTGATAATTATAATTGTGAATACAATATATATATATATATATATATATATATATATCATTGTTTAAAAGAGATCAAGAGAGATATAAATGTGATCGATCGATCTAGGGTACTGCATACTAAATCTACTTAAAGTGAGATGCCCATTATGAGCTGCTATAAATTTCTAACAGATGTATAGTAATGAGCTCTCAAAGTATGCTAGTCGCACGGATTATTTACCGGTATGAATGTTGAAGAGAGGTAAAGAGAATCCTGTTCGGCTCACCATGTGCGAGTGAGAGATGATGGTTTTATTAGTGATGGGCTTAAGGCTCGTCCGCCCATGTTGGGCCTAAAAGCCCGGCCCACAGGAATAGGGCCTGTGGATGGAGGGATGTATAAAAGGGATGAGAGAGAGGGAGAACGCACCTTTTGGAAATCAGAACATACGTACGTCTCCCTCTCCCCTTCTCTCTCTCTCTCTCTCCCAAAAAAAAAAAAAAAAAACAGTAAGGCTCCAACAACGTTTTTCTTCCCTTCAAAACACGATTTGGCGTAATCGGATCGAACAGGGCCAAATTCTCTTCCTCACGTCGGCGTCGGTGTTTAATCTGTGTCTAAAAAGGTACGCTCGAATCCGTGGTATGCTTTAGGATCGGTGATACGTGTTGTTTTCCCGGGCTCGTCTTCCGCATTCATTTTAGGGGTTCGATTTAGTGTCGAATCCGGTTTTTGGGGATCCGTTATTCCCTACACTATGAATTCAAAATCAGGTACACAAATCTTCGTCTTCCCCTTCAGGATGTTCGATTTTCTAGCTATGTTGATCTTGGGAAGCCGTTTAGATGGCCTACACTTGAGCCCAAGATCCATGGCTGTAGGAGCTACAAGACTTCAAATTGAGCATCCTTGGCAATGAGTCCCTGAATCTAGCGGCTATGGACTAGAGTTGGAAGCATAAGCGACCATGGTCACGAGAGAGAGAGAGAGAGAGAGAGAGAGAGAGAGATGTTGATAGAGAGAATAGAAGAGAGAAAAGTCATGGATGTGACAATATGGCACAATAGAGAGAAAAGAGGAGAGAGAATCCATGGCCGTGAGCTTGAAGCCCGAGCATCCTCACGGTTGCAAGCTATAGGCTCGAGCTTGAGCTCTATGGCCAAGGCAGCCGCAAGCTTTGAGTTCCCCAGCCATGGTGGCCACGAGAAGAAAGAAGACAAACATGTGAGTGTGTGCGTGTGCATGCGTGTGCATATATATATATCGAGAGAGAGAGAGAGAGATCATGTCAGCAACGTTCATCTACGTCAATAATTCTTTGAAGTTGTTAAGACTACGTTAGTAAAATCCATCAATGAAACGAAGGAAGCACGAATGATGTACTTTCAAGTGCAGGAACAATTTGGGGAAAAGAAGATTTTTAATCTCAGGTTAAAGAAGAGGGCCTATGTTGCTATAATTCCATTAAATAGCATCAATCGCCATTTTATTTTGCACCATTTACTCTTTAAATTTGTAATGTGCGCCTTGAGATTGAATTTTATTACATGTCTTTGAATGACACGTGCCACACTTAATATGATGGCTTTACTTGGTGATTTTTTGTTTTTCATTCTCTTTTCTTGCTAGATTTAATATTTGATAATTATTTGATTTCAAATGTCTGAACGTTTACAGAATTCAGACGTCTTAACATGTAGAATAACCTAAAAGTTTTATTTTGAAGTGTACGATGTGCTTAACAAAAAATTGGTGCCTAACCAAAACGAACTTAAAAAAGATGGATCAGCCCATCATTCCACTATATTTCCCTCTTCCGATAAGCATGTCTTTTATGGCCTCGGAAGTACTCGACTCTCTATCGCTGATTTTGTTGTAATTGGCCGGAATGTTGGGGATCTCCGATTAGTAATGAGAGTTTGCCCATTGAAATTTCACCGTTAAGTACGTGCAAATTATTCTATATTTGGAGCATTTGCTTTATCCAAGAGCTTACTAGATTATGGAAATTGTAGAATATTTCGTATTCTTCAGGTAGTCGATCCTTTTGCTTTATTTCCAAACCATTGTTTTAGTTTGTGGTTTTTCACCGGTATGGTGATTGACATCAAAAGCCAAACGACAAATTAAATTTTTGCCAGTATGTAATCCAAGGGATATGCCCTCGTCTTCCCCTGGGTCAAGAGGCGACAAATCATCATCGCTTGCGCCCTTCTCTCTCTTTTCCGCCCTTACCCAATTCACTTTTTACATTTTCTTTTTCCTTCTCTCATTATTACAAGTCGATATGTTTTATGGTGAATTTGTTATGATCTTTTACTAAAACTGTCCCTTTTACATGTACATCCAGTGTTGAGAAATTGATGGAAAAAGTATTCAAATGGTTCTAAATCAATTATAATTGTGTAGATTCAATACTTCTTTTCAATTATATCAATTTAGTTTTAAATATTTTCATTTTTTGTCAATCGAGTCAATCTAGCCAATTTTAACTGGAAATCATTCATGTGAATGCTAGTAATCCTATGTGATACGATTAATGCTAAATTAGACAATTTAATAATATTTTATTTTTTATGTATTTTCTTTTCTTTTTATCATTTCTTTCTTTTTGATTGGCAAGGGCTAGCAAAGCCCTCGCTGGCACCAGCAAAGGTGGTGGCCTTGTCAACAGACAGGGAGGCCTTCATAGCCCTACTGGCCGACGGCAAGATGAACCTTGCCTAGATCTGCCGAGGGCTTTGTTGGTCCTCATTGGCCAAAATGAAAGCAAAAAAAAAAAAAAAAAAAAATACAATGTTATTTAAAAAAATATTAAAAAATTGTCCACATGCTTAGGGCCTTGGATGAGGCAAACCTTGCCCAAATTAGACGAGGCCCTAGCTTGTGATCGGCGAGGGT
This sequence comes from Eucalyptus caleyi, assembly GCA_014182885.2. NCBI lineage: Eukaryota > Viridiplantae > Streptophyta > Magnoliopsida > Myrtales > Myrtaceae > Eucalyptus > Eucalyptus caleyi. Next base: position 55,043,831 of record CM024470.2, read on the forward strand.
CAGTTGGCGACCCTTGCAGGCCTTAGTGGAGGGAAAAAACCTAAAGAAAAACTATAAAAAAATTCAAAATATTATTTAAAAAGTCCAAGGCGATAAACAATGTCACGTCGATGCTCGGCCAGCTAAATTGGGTGGATAGACTGAATTGGTATATATGTAAAATTTTATTTCTAAATTGGCAAAAACAAGAGTTTAAGACCAAAATGGCAATTTAGAGCTTTTTTGGTAATTGTGCCAATAAAATTCAAAGCTGCTCACAATTCAAGGGTTTTTTTAGGGAAACTAACTCAGAGTTAGTAGGTATTCCGACTTTAAGATTTTAAGTTAAAAATGCTAGCACTCTAGAATTTTTACAAAAAATAATAAATATACCAAATGATATTGCATTTTCACGAGCTTAAACGCAACGAACCTTTGGCAATATTTCCACCATGAGCCCGCAGGGTAGCTGAAGGTGACGGAGAAGACGATGACGGACTGGGGCTTGACTCCCAAAATTGGAACAAATCCCATCGGAAAATACAGCTCGGTTTATAAACAACGCCGCCTTTACTTCCGTGGCAACACGTATCATAATCATCGATGCATTGGAACAAGTAACTCCCACAATCGGACGGCGACAAGTCGGGACTACACTGAAACAATGAGTAGATCGTATTGCTGTCCGGCAAGTTGACCTGCCCCTTCGCGAATTTGAGCTTCGAAGAGCCCTCTCCGGCTTCACTCGCCAACCTTCACGTCAAGTTCCTCCATATTGCATCGGACTGGTCTTGGTTCATGGTGATGTTGACGCCATTTTTGACTCGAAGGGTAGGTTGCCTTTGCAGTACGCCGAAGATCGGAGTGTCCGAGTAGCGGATAAAGCATGGCGGGTCTCCGGTTCCCCAGGAGAAAGCCGCCTTCTGGTTAGGGCATTTCACGACCAAATCTTCGACTGCGGACCTCACACTGATTGCACAGGTATCTGCCGACGTATCGCCTCGGCAGTAAGTGATGGCATAGACAGTGTTTGGATCCTCGCCCTCGCTCGTGGCATAGAACCCATCATGTGCGGCCACGTTGGAGGAGAGAGAGCTCAGAACGGCCTCACGGTTCTTTGCGTAGGTGCTGTTCGACGTGAAGTTTCCGATGATGTTGAAGCAGAATTGTGCTTGGGATGAGTAGGTTTGGATCAGAACAGCCAGCGAAATAAGGAAATAAAGAGTGGATGATGAGCGAGTCATGGTATGGTTTGGTGTTGGTGTTGTAGGTGCTTCGAATGGCTTTGCTCGATGCAGAGTCGTAGAATTTTAGGCTATATATCACAAAGGTTGTGGTTTGTCTTTATGAAGTGGAATTCACATGCACTGGATAAGGTGAATTGAAAAATACATGGATGAGAGAGAAGTTTTATATGTGAACTAGTCAAAACTCTCAACTAGTGGAGATGATCATTCCTAATCCGATACGATTTCAAAATGAAACCGAAAATCGAACTAAGAGGATCGGTTCTCAAAATTGGGGACTAGGAACCGGACTGATTGGTCCTAAGATTGGGAACCGGTCCGGTCCATGGAACCGGTCAGATTTTAAAGAAGAGAGCGGCGTCTGACGAAAAGAGAGAGCAGTGTGGTCCTCACTTCCAGTCCAGGCTGTCTGATGTGCTGCTACGGCATTTATTTTACTTCCTAACAAGTCTCTATCACATCAAAGACATTGGCTTTTGTTCAACCCCTCTCTCTCTCTCTCTCTCTCTCTAAGTCAGTCACCGTGACTCAGTCCCTCCTATCCATCTCCATCTCTCTCTTCTCTACGCAAAACCCACTTCCCCTCCTCCTTCCCCCAAAAACCACCGTGACGAGTCGTCCATTTTAGAGAGATGATGAAGACACCTCTAATTCGCTCCGAGCTCGCTCTCGAGCCCTGATGGATCCTCGCGTCTGTGGTGTCTTCCCCCTCCTATCTCCTCCGCATTGCCCCACCGGCCCCCTGCAACTCCATGGGGGTCAGATAAACTCCAACTCCATCCTCGTCGCTCTCCTCGACTCAACTCCTACCACACCGAGCTCATTGAGAAGGCCCTCCTCCTTCATACCTTGGAGGACGCTGTCGTCCGCCATAGAGAGAGGGAAAGAGGCGTTAGAGGCGAGGGGGGAAGATCAAGCATGAGGGGCTGCTATTCTCTGAATATTTTTAAGAAATAAAAAAAGAAAAAGAAAAGAGTCGGTCCGAACGGTTCTACCCTTGGCTTGGAAATTGGACCGAAAATTACCAGTTCCATATTTATGGAATCAAAATTGGACCGACCCTTTCAAGAATTGCCCAAAACCGGCCGGAGAGCTCCGGTCGAAGCAGTCTTTGTTGTCCACCCCTATCAATTATAGACTGATTATTAAGAGATTTGTTTAATTGTGAGTGATCTTTTATATTAAAAAATCAATAATAGAACAATAGATTATTTAATAATTTTTTTGTACAAACTAGTCGTAATTAATATAATATTTTCCTAAAATAAAATCCCGTGATGTTGGCATGGCGATGTAGAATTTGGCTGGTAAGTAGGAATTGGACGTGTAGAACAAATTGATTTCCATGTCATGTAAAAGGAGTGGCGCAGAGTTGAGTTGGGATAAGACAATTCTATCATGTTGATGTAATTGCGCTCCTGTAACATAAAAATTAAAAAATCGTCCTAAAATATCATGGGGAGACTTCTAGGTAGTTATGACAGTATGATTTTCCGCTTTTTTAATTAAATAAATCGTTTTCGTCAACGTCCTATAAATAAGCTATTCTCCAACCGATCACCAGAGATCGACTAATCGAAAGTTTTTAAAGGATTATTTCGCACTCGGTCGAAATTATTTCGGCAAAAAATCTATCAGCAATCGGAAATATGTCGATTCGATAGAGATAAAATTAGGCTTGGGTGATTCCACCTAATTACAGAATTCTCATCGATCGGCACTAAACCGATTTTTCTGTTGTTTTGGCATCCCTGTGCTCGTAATTGAAACCTTGAGATTTTTTTCACGACAATCGAGAGTCGCTAATGTGTCGAAGATGTACGTCGTGGCTCGGGAATAATCGACCATGGGTCATTTACACCGAAAATTCCCAAAAACTAACCGATAGTTTAGGTTGCGCTAAAATCACATTTAACTGAAATTAACCGAGGAAATGATGTCGATTATAGAAATTAAGAATTGTCACATGTCACAATTCATCCCAAGGACATTGTTGAATCTTCTAAAAATTTATTGATGATGGGAATTGTTCATGAAATGTGCAAGATTTGCAAATTAAAAAAGCAAGTGAATTGCCACATTTTAAGTAGGATTTTAAGGCCTCTAATGTGAAGTAATTTAAGAGGTATTATAAGTTGTTACTAAGGGACTTGACCCTATTGAATTAAATGTTAGATTGGTAATTAAAGAAAGAAGAAAAATCTTCTCAAAAAGGAAATTCGTGGGAATCCCTCTCTCCTATAATTTCACCTCAATTTCCTTAGTATTTAATGGAGATGGACTTGGAAAAGATAGAGGGACCACTTGGTAGGGAAAGGAACCCAATCTCCATGGGAAAGAGCTACGAGAATCAACTTCAAAATTTGGATTCAGTAGTTTACTTGGATTCCAACATTTTCTTTCATCCCATTTAGAAGAGATAATGTTGGAAAACTTTGTGGGGCCTATGATGGTGATATGTGGCCAAAATTTCCATTGAAAAATAGGCCAAAAGTTGAAGGAAACTTCAATGAAACTTTCAAGTAATTTGCACTTTCCTTCCCCACCCTTTTCTCACGCATGAACGTCTGCTATATTTTATGATGGCAGCTTCCACATTTTCCTTTCTTCCTCTTATTTTATTCTTCTCCCTTGTCTCTTTCAACGCACAAGCTGTTGCTTTCTCTTCCCTTGAACGTGCTACTTCCGTTTCTGCTCCCTCTTGAACAACAAACCGGAGACTAAGAAACAAAACAAAGCAAGGTGTGAACATAACGTTACCAAAAAAAAAAAAAAATCTTGGACCCACATAAACGTTGACCGCCTACCACCATGGTTTTTATATATAGGTCGTATAGTTCGAGTGAGGAAAACCCCCTCACCCACACAAGAACCGCACAACCGACCAAACTCCATATTTAGTTTTCTCTACTGAAAAATTTATAAGTTCGTGTGTTGCTGTTGCCATCGCACCACATCACATTCTTCTGCGGTTTTGGCTCAACATTATCACCAAGAGGATCAAGGCTGGTCTCTGTGTTGCTGTCCAACCACCAACGAGAGCCGCCGTTAGCTGTGATTAGGTGAGTTGTCTTCTAAATCTGGACTAGGGGTTGAGTACCTCTATTAGGAATTCGTACAAGTTAAAAATATGTAGATGGCGTCATATATGGATAGATGTTGATTAGGGATGTTATGATGGCCATAGAAAAGCTTAGATAGGGTTTAGAGAGCAAAACAAATGTCGTGGAAGAAGATTCGGACTAGAACAGTAGCTGATTTCTGAAACAGTTTCCAGTATGTGTGTGTTTTGCTAATTTCGTAGACAACTCTGTGTTACGATTTTGAAGAAATTTTGTTGTAAAGAAATGTTTTAGATATCCTAAAATAATAACATAAATTTTTCTCATAATTTTTATAATTTAAAAAGATGACGATTTTCATGACGTCATCCTTAAAACAGTAATTCGGACAGTTCTGTAAACCGTGACATGTTATGATTCCGAGGACTGTTACTGACCTTTAGAGATCGAATTTCCATTCGGTTTCTTCACAAAAGTTGTTCGTTACAACTTATAGTTTATCATATTCGAATTTCAAATTAAAAAAACCAGATTTCGACCCAAAAAAGAATTGACTTTGATGAGTTAGGCTCTCTGGAATTGGACCCGATTTTTGTGCTGATAGAGAGAATTTCTGGGCCGAATCCAGAGAGATCTGGATCTCAGTGTCTTCATGAAAAATGTTTGTTTATGTGTTTTCTAGCACGCATCCAAATTTGAGAATTTTTTGGACTCATACAAGTGGGATTCTGACTTCGGATTCAGAAGAGCGTAATTGGACTGTTTTCTGTCAATTCGGGTTAATAAAAGTGTATGCTTGTTTTGAAGTATTCTTGCTATGAAATTGCTCATTTGAGACTGTGAATGCTATGTGTAACTAATTATTGAAGTGTGACATTGATCATATGCATTCACGACATGAGATTCTGCCACGAGCCTTTGGGGCCGGACGATGCTCCTTCGGGAATTGATGCAAGCCTAGGGGAGGCTTTCTCAAACAATAGGATCGGGAGAGTGACTCGCGCACAAGAAACGGGACGAACAGTAATTTCAGCACTGCGCAAGCTCAGGAGAACAGTCGTATCTTTGTCGATACAGATCGGATCGACCTGATTCCAAAGCCAAATGAACAAAGACTTCTGGATCTACAATTTCTGTGTTTTAGGTTTTTTGAAATAAGCACTGTAGGATAGTTGAAATTGGGTTGGAAGTAACGAACAGAAAAGGAAAAGATAGGAACTTCGTTGGTTGCTCTTCTAGGCCTCCAAGGAAGTTGAAAGGGACACCGATTCTTCTAGATCAATGACTGCAACTCTTCAAGGATGCAGATTTGGAAAGCTCCGACTCTTCAAGGACGGAGTGAAAACTCTTCTAGGTTTTCAAGGTATGAACTCTACAAGGTTCATGATACTTGCTTCAAGCAAAGCTTTTCATTTATCAAAAGTCATCTGTCTTCTACAAGGGATTGGATGGCTTATATCATCAAAGAAATAAAAATAGAGCATAGAAACTTGAAAGCATTAAAGAGCCTAGAAACTAGAAAAATAATAAAGAGCCTAGGAACTAGAAACTAGTAAAAGAGCATGGAAACTATAAGCTAGTAAATGCGTCACGCGAGCTTCCAAGTGTCTTTCAAGCTTCCGGGATGGACTCGAGATGTCGTTATGGCTTCTCGGTTTCATCGAGCTTTAATGCGGGCCGATTTTCTTGGTCGAGGGAGCCGGTCTTCAATGTGGGCTGCATCATCCTCCCCATCTTTAAAAGAATTCGTCCTCGAATTCTTGCCATCATCATCAGAAGAATCTCCCACCCTACTAGGTGTCAACGTAATCTTCTTGCCTCCAAATTCAAAAGAATATGTATTTCGATAACCATCATGCATAGTCCTCCTATCGAATTGCCATGGTCGACCAAGAATAATGTGACTAGCATCCATCGGTAGAACATCACACCATATCTTGTCACTATAAACAGAACCAATGGACAAATTAACAAGGCATCGTTTGGAAATAGTTACCTCAGTGCCTTTCTTCAACCACGACATTTTATAAGGCGTAGGGTGCGTTTTTAATTCCAACTTCAACTTGTTTGCCGCTACTTCAGAAATTATATTCTCACAACAACCAGAGTCAATAATTAATTGACACACCTTTCCCATGATTGTGCAAGCAGAATGAAAAATATTGGTACGCAACCACCTATCTCCAGTGTCGTCTCGAGGAGTAAGAAAATTTTTCCTCACCATAGTGTCGTCTCGAGGAGTAAGAAAATTTTTCCTCACCATAAGAAGTTCGCCAGTGTCAGCATGCACTATTTGTTCATCATCCGCAGCTTCTTCATCATTTTTCAACTCCTCTTCAAGTGGATTCTCAGCATTCTCATCAGAATCATCATCCACCAAAAAGGCTTTACCGGTTGGTCGATTCTTATTGATTCGACAATTGCTAGCACGATGACCCAACTCCCCACAAGAATAGCAACGTATTTCGGATGTAGTAGGTTGATTCGAAACATGGGGTTGAGTAGAAGGCTTACTAGCAGATTGCTGTCTCCGAGAATGAGAGCGCTCCATTTTGAGTGCCCGTTGGTGTGCATCTCCTAAGTCCCAAATGTCGAGGACTTCCAAGGCGTCTTGAATGTAAAATTGAAGACCGTTCAAGTATTTGTTCACAAGCACATCCTCTGGGTCCTGGATATTGTTACGAATCACCAACTCATTGAATTCATTGGTGTATTGGTCCACCGTTCGCGTACCTTGTTTTAGATTTTGGTACCGTTGGTAGAGCTCTCTCTTATATCCTTTGGGGAGAAAATATTTTTGAATCTTGCCCTCCATCTTTCTCCACGAAGTGATTGGTGCTTTGCCAACGGATTGGCGAGTTTGTTTTTCACGTCTCCACCAAGCAATCGCCTTGCCTCGGAATCGCATAGCAATGATCCCAACGCGACGATTCTCCGGAACATTCCGATGCTCAAACACCTCATTCACAAGTGTCAGCCAATCAACAATTTCATCAGGAGACTCAATACCTGTAAATTCTGGAACATCTTTCTTGACTTCCTTTTCCCAATCGGGCTCACGAATATGTTGTAAACGATGTCGAACATGCCTCCGACCGTGAATAGATTGAACACTCTCCGAAGAGGAAGAGTCACCACGGGAATTTTCAGTCCTGGAACGGGGTGGAGAATTATTTGCTTCAGCCCTCAATCGCTGAACTTCTTGCGTCAGTTCGTCAATTTGTTGTTGCATATTCTCAGCAAGTGTGTGCAATTCATTGAGGGGAACGGTTCTGCCGCCACGACGCCTTGCTTGTCTTGGAGGCATTGTCCTCTCCTCCAAAGCTCTGATACCAAATGATGCAAGCCTAAGGGAGGCTTTCTCAAACAATAGGATCGGGAGAGTGACTCGCGCACAAGAAACGGGACGAACAGTAATTTCAGCACTGCGCAAGCTCAGGAGAACAGTCGTATCTTTGTCGATACAGATCGGATCGACCTGATTCCAAAGCCAAATGAACAAAGACTTCTGGATCTACAATTTCTCTGTTTTGGGTTTTCTGAAATAAGCACTGTAGGATAGTCGAAATTGGGTTGGAAGTAACGAACAGAACAGGAAAGATAGGAACTTCGTTGGTTGCTCTTCTAGGCCTCCAAGGAAGTTGAAAGGGACACCGATTCTTCTAGATCGATGACTGCAACTCTTCAAGGATGCAGATTTGGAAAGCTCCGACTCTTCAAGGACGGAGTGAAAACTCTTCTAGGTTTTCAAGGTATGAACTCTACAAGGTTCATGATACTTGCTTCAAGCAAAGCTTTTCATTTATCAAAAGTCGTCTGTCTTCTACAAGGGATTGGATGGCTTATATCATCAAAGAAATAAAAACAGAGCATAGAAACTTGAAAGCATTAAAGAGCCTAGAAACTAGAAAAATAATAAAGAGCCTAGGAACTAGAAACTAGTAAAAGAGCATGGAAACTATAAGCTAGTAAATGTGTCACGCGAGCTTCCAAGTGTCTTTCAAGCTTCCGGGATGGACTCGAGATGTCGTTATGGCTTCTCGGTTTCGTCGAGCTTTAATGCGGGCCGATTTTCTTGGTCGAGGGAGCCGGTCTTCAATGTGGGCTGCATCAGGAATGCCCCATGTCAACGGATGCCGGTCGCAATGGAGGCTAGACTGATGCTCCTATATGGAATGCCGTCTAGATGTAGATGATGCCGTGCTCGACGGTGCGAGGCGATGCCCAATTATGCCAGAAGACTATTATCTGAGCATTGAAATAATTTGTGACACATGAAATGCCCGGTTATGCCGAAAGACTGTTATCTGTGCATTGAAATAATTTGTAACATATGAATGGATAAAAGTGAGAGACCTACTTAAAAGACGGAACTGTGTGGTGTGGTATGGGACGTGCCATAACGGTTTAGTCTGGTAATTGGGGGCCCGTGTAATTATGTGACATTTATGTCCTTACATATGTATATGTTAAAAGTATTCTGATGATATATGATCTCGATATCTTATGCATAATTTAATTGACACTAACATGCAGAAAAGTACTGGTATTAAGAAAGTGTGAGAAAGGCGATTAGATTGCATGTTAAGTGTATCATTCTCCTACTCTGGATTTAGGGGATTTACTCGCTGAGATGTGATCTCGCCCCTTAGTGGGCTAACATTTTTCAGGTCCCTAAATGGAGGAAGGCCGGGTCGTGTACATTCGGTCGCAGTAAAGGAGGAATAGGACTCTCGCTATCTCCTTCCAAGTGATGACGGGTTTTCCGTCAAGACTTGATGTAGGGTGACAGCTCACCCTCGAGAAATCAAGAAGTATGGTAGTGCAGTAGTAAACCCTAGTTCTATAGATGGAAGCTTAGTTAGTGGGTAATTGAACAGCTTCACTTTTTGTATCAGACCTTGGGGTATTAAACTGGTCTATAAGTAATGTGATGTTGTAGGTGTGACTTGTGAAAAATAATATCCTACGTTTTTATCCCACTGTTTAGCTGTATGGAGATTGTTTTACGTTTCCGCATGTGCAAAAATAACGAATGGTTCGGCAATAGTTCCTGAGATGTTGCAAATTTTAAATCGACCATTGAGGGATGTGCATGTGCCCAGGGTTCGGGTTGTGACAGTAGTGGAGTTGGACCGGGTGCCTTATTTGCCAAATCAATTATTAGAAGACGGAATTCCATTTATTATCTTCGGTTGAAAAATGTCAATTAATGTTAATTTTCTAATTGATTGGGTATAATTTTGTTTAATAATTAAGGAGTGGGCACATATGTGAATTAGGCCATGACACGGATTCAATAATTCTATAAAATAATTAAAGTGTGAAAATTCTTGATTTGATCATGTTAGAGTCTGTTTCTTACAGAGACAGAGACAGAGAGAGCAAGAAAACCATCATCCTAAGTAATTGGTGGATTTTAAAAGATTTTATTTACTCTAACCCTTACCAGCTCAAGTATAAACTCAGATCCATAGAGCTTTCCTTCTCGCCCACGTACTTAGTTAGATGATGGCGTACGTAATATAAATTCTTCTTTACAATGGCGATTTCGAGTTAAATATGATCCAAACAAGAATGTATTTTCACGGCCGGTTGCTGCTTTGAGAAAAGATCGACGTCAAAGTGTTTTTGAATTTTTGAAGATGAACATCAAAAATTTAAGAAGAGAAGATGTTTGGGTCAATACCCCAGTTACACTGCAACATTCTGTTCCTTATAGTTCTTACCAAAAAGAAAAAAATCAAAAATTTAATTTTGACCTTACACATTATATAGTATTCGTAAATAAGGATAAAGTCCTTTTATGTAAAATGAAAAAAGAAGAAGAAGAAGAAGAAGAAGACTGTATTCTCCTATAACCCTAGTAAGACATCTTCAGCCACATGTCTAATTGGTAGGTTATAAATTATGAAAGTTACTCATAATTATTTAATCAATATTAAATTTATGTGATGTCCACATTTATAAATTCATTAATTTGAGACATGGTTGAAAGTCAATTGGGAGTTTCTTCTAACATGGCCAAAAGAAAAATATTGACATCAAATTCCACACATGAATTTCTTCTCAAATCGTAAGCCACAGTGATTTCACAAAGGAAAATCGAGGTGATGTCACATGCTCGAATAATTGTATGTTCACAATCACAGTCAAACTCGTGAAAATGGGTCCCACAAATTGATGTATATCTACCATTTTGACTAGTGCGAACGTCAGTTCTCAATTACCTTCCTTGTAGGGGACAAGAAAAAATTAAAGTAATAAGTGGGCTGTGGAAGAGAAATTGATCGAGCCCACTGATCTGTTGAGAAAACTCCTATTTAATTTTGAAGTTGACAAAACTTTCATTCTCTTATTTTTTTTTTTTTTTATTTTGAGGAATATTAGACTTTTGTGGAATGCTTTCAGTCTTTCCCATTGTGACGAAGATATAGACTGAACCAAAGTATATAATGAAGACATAATCAAACTTAGGATTATTGGTTTTCCAACTATGATTCAGTATGATCAAGACATATTTGGCTTTCTGGCAGAGAATCTCACTTACCTTTTCTAGATATGTTGATGAAATTAATCACGGATTGATGAAATCAATTTCGAAGATAAGTTCCTTTTGGGAAACATTTACTTATGGAAACTTAGATTTTGATTGTATGGGTGATCGGAATTTTCAGATTTTCACCTCAATCTTCAAATGGCTACAAGATTTCCTTGATTGATTTTGTGTTAATTGGAAGAAATTCCTTTAGAATGTGTCAACGGTTAGAAATGCATGAAAGAATATTTAAGGAGATCATTCAGTACATTTGAGAGAGAGCGTGAGAATTAAAATTCTAAAGTTTGAAGTTACCAAATCACTTGTTCTTCATCAATTGTGCTTACAACTAAACTCAAATTGAGAGAAACACAAAGGAGTGACTTAGTGAGAGAGAAAGAAACTCTTCACTAAGTCATCGTACTCAAATCGCTGTAATTCTGTTTGTATTTTATAGTGAAATCTAGTCAGAATGCTATCAGGGTGGAAGAGTGGACGTAGGTTTGATCTAAGCCGAATCACTATAAATTTTTTGTTCAATTGTGTCTTCCCTTAACTCCTTTAATTTGATTGTTGCGATATTTTTCTGTATTTTGATAAATTCCAAAATATCTTATTTGAGTCCGAATTGAACTTAGAAATCTAGTGTTAATTAGATCTTGTTTGAGAAAATAACTTTTATTGCTTTTATTTTCCAAATTTATTTTCACACCTATTCACCCCCTTTAAGTGATAATATTAGCACTTTAACGATCAAATCCCATAGGGCTCCCAACCCATTCCATAATTCACATCTTTTTTGTACCTTCTTCTTCACGGCCTATTGGGAAAGATATTGCCTATATTTTCTTTTGTCTCGGGCAAAATACATAATGAAATCGCATTTCCCACCATCTAAAATAATGTTGCCTACAGTGACAATGTCACGTCCATGCGCATCACTACGACATTATGTAATGTGTTTATGTGCATTTAAGCAATTTATTGAAAATTTGTCGGATGATTCATACAAGTAGTCTTTGCAGATGCTAATGGAAATACTTGCAAGGTCAATTGAGTTAAAGGATGTGAATAAGTTTGTTAGGCTCAAAAAAGATGTGACGAGATCACTACACGATGTTACTACTGTGAGTGTGCAGTAGAATTAATACACATGTAACACACTAATTTTTGGATGTGGGACTTTCAGGATAACTCTCACTTGCATTTCAATTATCATTGTATTGGTTACTCAAGAACTAGTATTGAATAAATAAATACATGCGTGCAAGTTTCAATACACTACTCTTTGGAACATTTAATTACTTCGTTGTAGAGCAATTGAAAATTATCATGACCCTTTTTCTAAGAGCATTGTAATTTGTAGATCATGGTTGTGAATTAGAACGCCGGTGTAATTCATGGGCATGAATTTCTCTTATGAGGGTTAAGTTACCTATGTATGTGCAAGCACCAATTTATTAACATCCATACTATGAAGTGTAGGGCAAGAATTCATTCGAGTCATATATTACTGAAAGCAATAGCAAATCATACTTCAAGTATGTAGTAATTTGCAGGGTATGCGGTGACAACACTAGTCCAAAGTAGACTTTCCATGGACTTTCGGTAACTATGCCACTAATTTACACCCCAGCTTTGTAATCTTGCCCAATCAAATGGCCACAAAAATTTCATGTTATCTAAACCTGAACAACGACTTTCTTCCTCGTTTGAATCATGATGCTTTCTTTGGTAGATCGAGGATTAGTTGGTAACCTATTTCTCCTGAATGAAAGAACAATATCTTACTCTTCTTAATCCTCATTATTTAAATCTGAATGAAAACTTTCTTACCTCATGTCAATCATAATACTCTGTTTTGTACTCAGAAGCATCCATAAGCCGAGGATCAATTTCTTTCTTTGGGAGCTACCCTTTGATAGGGAGATTCCACTTGATCTTGTGTTAGCCTAGTGTTAGAGCTTCTATCTCATTGAATATTCCTTTATCATTCTCCTTGCTTCAATCAGTTCAAGATCATAATTATTACTCACATATTCCACATCCACTAAATTAGCTGCAAGATGATCTAGATCTAAATCTTCATTACCAACCTCAATCCGACTCCCATCGTCATCCGTATTCCCAGCCACATTTACAACCACATTACTAGCCACATACGCAACCCTTTCCACATTGACATTATATAGACCTTCCATTTCGTTTGAGCTCCCCTTCCCACCCCCCCCCCCCCAACCGCAAATCTCAACATTTATCTATCATCATCACCATAAATATCGACTAGGTCAATGATTTCACAATGTAGATGATGATATATGAGATCAATCACTGCAAAATTATCTCTTAACAACCTAAGATCATCTTTGAGAGTACTATTTCCAGAAACCCTCTAACAGAGTTTGTCTATTTTACGCCAAACCTTAGTCACAATAGGTTCAGTAACATGAAAGAGTGAACCCTAATCTAGGTCTATTTTGATAACATCGTCTCTTTCACTTCCGCTTTCCGTTAGATAGGAACATATTTGATAAATACCGATAACAGTTGTTGGTCCAACGCCTAGAAAATGTAGCCATTTGTCACCACCGGTTGGTAAACAGAGATAATTTTCCTTTTCAATTTATAACATAAAGGGTTAGAATCAAGAACAACCTAAAATTATTATAGTTATGACAAATTTATCAAAAATTAAATTTTTTACCATACAAAACAATTTACCCTTAAACAAATATAAACAGAAATAATTTCTTTCTCCTTTGGTAACGAATCAAAGCAATGTTCCAAAAGAGAAGCATGGATTTTGGTGAAGATCAACTTCGATAGTCAACTAACAGCATTCAATGTTAATATATGTTTATTACACACTTGATCCGTTATGGTAGCCTTAATTTTTGAATTTTCATTGAGTTTAATGGGCAAGTGTTGAAAATCCAGTGAATACTAGTTTGAGCATATATTATTATTTTAAATTTTTTATAGTTTAGCGTGTGGATTATAAGCTGTATATTATTAGCTAAAGACATTACAAATGCTACACATTCGATCGATCGCTCTAAGTCCATGACTTTCAAAAACACATTTATTTAAATGCCATAACTTTTTAATCAATCACTTAAATGTTATAACTTTTAAAAATTGTTCACAACAAGTGCCATGCCACGTCAGGATTTCGACACTCATGGTCAACAATTCTAAAATTTGCAATACTTAAGTTATCATTTGTAAAGTAATGACACTTACGCGAGTGTTGAATAAAAGTTACAATACTTAAGTTATCATTTGTAAAGTAATGATACTTACGCGAGCGTTCAATAAAAGTTACAATACTTATGGTGTTCTTTTCCTTATGCACGATCTGTTCCACCAAATATTAACTTTTCCTCTCCTATCAAACCATTAAAATTTGTTACGTTAATTATCATGGCCATGTACGTAAGATTGGTGTCTTAGACATAATTAATTTCATCACAATTGTTGGTGTTGACTTCAGTGATGATTTGCCTAACCCCGGTCCACTATGATTTCATATGCCCTTCGAAAAATTGGTGCGAAGGATTCAAAGCATACAATATAATATTGTGTTATGACTGCTAATAGAGATTGGAGTAGTTGAGGACGATATCGGAAAGGGAACAATTGTCAAAATAAGTCTCGAGTTTGAGTCCAATGTGAAATTCTGAATATTCCGAATTGGATATGTTGCAGACGTTCAAAATTGAGCAAAGAAGATCCGAAGATCAACTTCTCAAAATTCGAATCTACGTTGGAGAGTTTGGCCACTAAAACAGGAAAGTCCAACTTTCACTTGGATTTGGATTTTGTTTAAAACATACAAAGATATGTTTTGGATAAAATCGTTTAACTTAGGAAATAGAATCCTATGACAAGTTGGCAAAAGAATAAGGGTTTCACTTATATATATAGACTTGTGGCCATGGATGGAAGAGGTTGATCATGAAGAATTGGTCTTGAAGCACCATCTCGTCGTCGAGTGCTTGGGAGGGATTTTTCTTTTCGTTATTGTTCATGAATTACATCCAAGGAAGATTTAGTGTTCAAGCCAATTAAATCTTGTGGTAAGATTTGTGCGTAATTCCTTCGTGAGATTGAGAAATTATTTCGTGAGGAATTTCGGGGGCTAAACACTGTGTGCATTATTGGGTGTAATTGGAGCCTCGGAAAAACCGAGAGAGTATTTCGTGACTCGAGTGTATAATCTCCTTGTATCGCTTGATCTATAGTGAAATTCGCTGCTACTCTCCCCATGGACGTAGGTCTTTATGATTGAACCACGTAAATCTGGTGTCCAATTTATTTTCTTCTTTTGTCTATATTATTGTTCGATCGCTCGCTTTATAACAACAAGTGGTATCAGAGCTAGACTTTGGCTAAGTTGAAGCAAATCGATGGCGACAGAAGAAGTAAAAGTGAGAATTGATAGATTTGATGGGAATGATTTTAGTTTCTGAAAGATGCAGATTGAAGATTATCTTTACCAGATGAAACTGAACTTGCCCTTATCCGGGGAGAAACCAGAGTTGATGAAGTAAGCTAATTGGGATTTGCTGGATAGATGAGCTATGGGTGTTATTTGACTGACGTTAGCTCATAATGTTGTGTTTAACATTTTGAAGGAGAAGACCACTGCTGATTTGATGCAAGCCCTATCAGATATGTACGAGAAACAATCTGCAATCAACAAAGCCTATTTGATGCGACGTCTGTTTAATTTGAAGATGAGTGAAAGTGCGTTAGTTGCATATCATATCAATGAATTCAATGTGATTGTTAGTCAATTGAGTTTAGTTGAGATTGATTTTGAAGATGAGGTACATGCTTTGATTCTGTTATCCACATTGCTTGATAGTTGGAATACTACTGTTACTATCATTAGTAATTCCTCTAGGTTAACAAGTTTGACGTTTGATAGGATTCAAGATTTAATTCTGAGCGAGGATATTCGTAGAAGAGAATCTAGCGAACTAATATCTATTACTTTAGTAGGTGAAAATGGAGGAAGATCTATAACACGTGTGGGTAATAGTAGTACTAATATGAATAGACATAGTCAATCTATGATTGCTAATATTGTCTGTTGGAGCTGTGGCAAGAGAAGGCAACTTAGAAGGAATTGTCTTAAGCCGAAGAATGAGAAGGGTAAGGGAATTATAGTAGATTCTGCAGATAATATTGCAGCTATAGCAAATAATATTGATTATGTCTTATCTGTCACTAATGATTTATCATTTGATGGATGGATTATGGATTCTGTTTGTTCTTTTCATGTCATACAAAATAGAAACTAGTTTATCACTTATCAGTGCACGGGTAGTGGTAAAGTCCAATTAAGGAACAACACTGAGTGCAATGTTATGGGTGTTGGTGATGTTAAAATCAAAATGCATGATAGTATTGTGAGGACATTGACTGGAGTAAGACACGTTCCAGAATTGAAAAAGAACCTAATTTCCTTGGATGCCCTAGATTCAGTTGGTTGCAGGTATTCTTCAGAAGGTGGAGTTCTGAAGGTTGTTCGAGGTGCCCTGGTGATAATGAAAGGAATCAAGCATGAAGGCTTGTATAAACTTCAAGGTGAGACAGTGACAAATTTTACTGTGGAGACGTCGGATGCATTTGTTTGAGTCTTTTGACTGCTTGAGGAAGACCTAGGTGTTTGTGCCGATACACAAGTTTGATGTTGGTGTCAGGATCACGCGGTTGAGAGTTTTGATCGAGACGAAGACTGGTAAGTCGATCAAGCATGTGTGGACTGACAATAACATGGAATTCTACTTGGAGCTGGCAAATAAATTCTGCATGAAAGAGGGTATAGTCAAACACTGCACTAGTGCCAGTAAATCACAACAATTTGTAGAATTGATGAGCAGAACATTACTAGAGACAGCTCGAAAAATTATCTCTAGTGCTGGTATTGCTAAGAGATTCCTAGTCAATGTGCTTAGTACGGTAAGCGGCCTGGTGAATAGATCCCCTTCAACTGCTATTGAATGGTGGACTCTTGAAGAAGTGTGGTCAGGTAACGTTGCTGGTTATTCTATTATTAGAATGTTTGGTTGCCCATATTATTTCTGAGTGAGTAATGGTAAACTTGATTGGAGGGCAAGGTGCATGTTCCATGCCTATGCACAAGGTGAGTAGGGCGATCGGTTGTGATGCCCAAATATAAATTCACTTGTTAACAGCAGAGAAGTTACCCTTAATGAGTCTTCGGTACTTTTGGCTAGGAGTGTTTGTGGCAGTGTTAATACAAATTTGGACTGTGTTTAGCTTGAGGTGAAGTTGTGACCAGAAACTCCTGAGGTAGCGTATATGGGTACTAGCAAAGTAATTGACACAGATGGTGCTTGTAGTGAGGTGGAGCCTATAGAGCCAACGATTGCTGTAACTGCTAATATTGACAAGATACGTATTCAATCTCCTAATAGATATGGATGCAATAATGGTTTTGCTTTATCTGAGATTAAGGAGGTTGCGTCGGAAAATCCTTGCGGGGCAGAGTAGAGTTTGAATTTTTGCTTAGCGATTGCGATTTGGCTAAAACATTGAGCCAATGTGGAGATTGTTAAAATATGTCTCGAGTTTGAGTCCAATGTGAAATTCCAAATATTCTGAATTGGATATGTTGCAAACGTTCAAAATCGAGCAAAGAAGATCTGAAGATCAACTTTTCAAAATTCGAATTTGCGTTGGAGAGTTTGGCCACTAAAATAGGAAAGTCCAACTTTCACTTGGATTTGGATTTTGTTTAAATCATAAGAGATATGTTTTGGATAAAATCGTTTAAGTTAGAAAATAGAATCCTATGAGAAGTTGGCAAAAGAATAAGGGTTTCACTTATATATATATATAGACTTGTGGCTATGGATGGAAGAGGTTGTTCATGAAGAATTGGTCTTGAAGCGTTGTCTTGTCGTTGAGTGCTTGGGAGGGATTTTTTTTTGTCATTATTGTTCATGAATTACATCCAAGGAAGATTTAGTGTTCAAGGTAATTAAATCTTGTGGTATGATTTGCCTGTAATTCCTTCACGAGATTAAGAGATTATTTCGTGAAGAATTTCGGGGGCTAAACACTGTGTGCGTTATTGGGTGTAATTGGAGCTTGGGAAACATCGAGAGAGTGTTTGAGTGACTCGAGTGTGTAATCTCCTTATATCACTTGATCTATAGTGAAATTCGCTGCTACTCTTCCCATGGACATAGGTCTTTACGACTGAACCACGTAAATCTAGTGTCCGATTTATTTTTTTCTTCTGTCTATATTATTGTTCGATCGCTTGCCTTATCACAACAACAATAGTCTTCGAAGTTGATTTTTTCCAGCACGGATCGAAGTAATATTTATGAGTCTTCGACTTTCATTGGTAGATTTTTTCCAACACAGGGCATGGTCCATGTCAAAAGTGCCTTTCATAATCTAGTAATTAATTATGTTAGCAAGGGGGAGAGAGAGAGACACAGAGGGACAATGGTGATCGTTGAAGAGGGGGGCCAACTCTCCATTGGTCATCAGTAAGGGTGGTTCGGCAAAGGCGGGTGGCGGGCATTGGGCGCCACCCCTCAGATGTAAGAAATCAAATGGTTACGTAGTGTAAATCAACATGAACAAACATCTTTGGGAAGATTAAATTACAAGCTCAGAGGAGAGAAGCTAATTTATTACTTGACTAGCTTGCTTCATACATCATACTAGATGATGAAGTAACAAGTGCGATCCTCACTTAGATTTTGCGAAAAATTGACTCTTCAAATCAACTAGCTAGATGAAATGCTTGAATCTAACCAATTTGTGTGAGATAAGAATTTTTATTCTCGTTTTCACTTTTCCAGCGTCTATTCCCCGGTTAGATTTCTAATGAACTTAGCAAGAGTTTTGACCTCTCAAAAGAATACTCATCTAAACAGCAGCTCACATCGTCTTACTTCTCAATTCAGCTTTGATCCTTCTGTAAATATCATCTGGGTTGTCCATCACTTGAAAAAGGACATTAAACATTATTAGCCCCTTTTTGCACATCAAGGTGGATTTCGCCCATCACCTCTTTCTTTTGTTCCATCAAAAACTCACACGGAAGTCTTTGTGGCATGTTTCTTAGACAAGCCTATCTTGAGGCGGTGAAGAGTCGCCAACAAATAGATAGTCAAAGCGGACCCATTATAGATAAGCACATGAGACACATGGGAAGCCTTGCATTTGACGGATATTTATAATGCCTTTGTGTGTCCCCTCCCCTCAAGAGAGAATTCTTCATTAGAAAAGGTGATTGAGTCCTTGAGAAGAGTTGATCCTACAAACTCCTCCAACTTGTTCACCTCAACGTCTCTAGTACATGAAGTTTGCTCAAAACCTTCATGAAAGACTTTTGATGTGTAGGGGACTTTTTAAGAGTTCAAGCAAAGAGATTTGAGCAGGCATCTTTTGCAATTGGTTGACCACATTATATTCACTTACTTTGATCATAGCTAAAAACTCCTTAGCCTCTTCATCAGCGATAGGCTTTGTCGATTGAGCTTTAGATTGGGCATAAGTTTGACCAGATCTTCTAACTAGGTCAACGTCTAGATCATATGACCATGGAATCACCTTATTATCGACATAATCATAGGGTTGGGATATCTTGATCACTATTTCTTCATTGGACGCAAGGACATCAATAGATAGTTTTGCATCTTCTAGTGGAGGCATATTCACAAGCAATGGATCCATCTTGTTGCTACCAGCATTTAGTGCAGCCCATTTCTTTTCCCAATTGATGACGACTTGGGATATAGTGGAGACTATGCCAGTGTGGTCAACATATACGATCATTCCAGCCTTCACTATACTAACAACTCTTTCTTTCATCAAGAATGGGAATCACTTTGTGAAGTATCTAGCTCTTACCAGTCCGTCATAGACATCTACAATATGCACCCCTAGGTTCCTAATTCAAACAATTTCAAACCCAAATATGGCATTCGCCTTGTCTTAACGTTCGCGCAAAGGATTGTTTTGGATATTAGACCAAACAAGTTGAAATGAAATGGCCTTTGTATCAAGCAAGTTTTGGATATGATGCTTGAGAGTAAAGCAAACATTCATTAGTTGAGTGTCCTAGTTCACCCCTGTGATAGTAACACTTCTCAGACGAGTCATAACCTATGAAGCACCAACACTCTTAAAGAGCCTTCATATTGTGTTGAACACTTTAACACATATCTGACACTCTCCGACACTCTCAGACACTCTTCGACACTCAAATCGGAATTTTGATATACGGGTTTTCGACAAGTGATCCGATGTCAATTTTAAAAATTTAACAAATGAGAAGTCAAAATATATATGTGAAAAAATAAAATACAATAATAAAAATAATAAATGAGAAATTAAAAAAAAAAAAAAAAAAAAACTAGTTTTCTTTGACTCACGTTTCGTGATACACAATTCACCCCTTAAGTTATTTTTCTTATCTTCCAACATATCTAACATGTGAGTCTAGAATATGGATTGTTTGTTTTTCTCCAAGTTTTATGAATTATTGAAATGGAGTTAAATTTGTCAAATTGAAATAATGAATGATATTAATAAATGGCGGATTAATGTTTTTAGTGTATATTCATTCTATGCTTTTTTAATTATTTATTTATTTATGAATTTGATTCAAATTAATTTGATTGAAATAATCATAAAAATGATAATTTATTATGTATGTATAAAAATATATATTTAATATACAACGTGTCCCAACGTGCTGGAAGTTTTTATTTTTTGAGAAACGATGTGTCGGCGTGTCGTGTCGTATCGTGTCGCATGTCACGTGTCAGTGTCAGTGCTACTTAGGTCATAGCTAGGAGGAAGCTCATCATTATGACACTTTAGCTCACCAGCAAGCTATGAAGAGGAGAGAACTACCTTTTATGGTTTGACCAAGCAAATGATTGACGACTAGCGGTTTGTTCTAGCTCCCCATTCAGTTGAATAGTCAATGTGCGATTAGTATTGTCCTAGCTGTAAGCTACACTCATATCCGCAACGGCTTCCTTCTCCTTTGTGGAGAACCTTTTGTTTGAAGGAGATGGCTCATTAAACCATCCGTCTGTCAAGCCTATCTTGATTTGCTCCCCCACATGAATGAGTTGGTTAAACGACTCAACAATTACCATTTGATTGGGATACTCAAAGGGGAGAGTTTTAACGAACATCTTTCTAAGCTCGAAATCGATGGGTCAAGATTGATCTGAGTGGCTAGATTCCTCCATCGGATGGCATATTTCTTGAATGATTCAGACATTTTCTTCTCAATACGTTCAAGATCCTCAAGGGAAGGAGTGATGTCCATGATGTACTTATATTGCTTGAGGAATGCCTCACTCACCACATCCCAAGTCTCAAGGAGGTTTATGCTCTTCATAATGTACTATCTCAAGGCAAGGCTAGCAAGACTAGCTTGGAATGGTTGGATCATCAAGGGTGCATTTTGTACATATTGAGCCATTAGTAATAAATTCATTTGCAAGTGAGCCTTCAGGTAAGTTGTGCCGTTGTACTTCTCAACACGGGCATTTTGAATTTCTTCGGCACTTTGATCTTGGAATAGATCGAAAGATCTATTGGAACAGTATCTTGGAGACCTTGCAATTGTTTCAACTACTCCTCAAGCTTCTTGAGGCATTTATCATTATCAGTTTTGGGCACACTATCATATTCGGCCATTCCTTCCACAAGAATGATAGGGTCATCTTCTAATGCGGGCATGTCATCATTAGATTTGGTGGCAAGGTCCTTATCATCTTTTTTCTTAGACGCCATGATAGGAGGTGCAGGCACTTGAGTAGGGCTTGCTCAAGATGCCTTAAACTCAACTATCATCTCTTGCCTTGAAATAGGAAATTGTTTCATTTGGTCCTCTATTTTAACAATACACTCACGTAACTTAGTTTGATTGGCCATTCTTGTTCTCAACCTTGTACGGATGGGTGAATGAGATCGATCCATTATCACCTAATTTGAAAGAAATGAGTGCACATAAGCATCGAATATAAGACAACGCCAAGGTCTAACTGCTTGAATTCATTCATGAGCAAAAAATGACCCTTTCAAATTGAACCCTCGGATAATAACTATGAAAGCAAACTCTTGTAAACCCCTATACAAGTATGTTGGAAAATAAATGACTCAACTCTAAACAAATAAATCTAGAAATGAAGGTAAAAGATTGATTCAAGCCTTTTATTTGGCTTGATCTATATAAAAATGAGAGCAACACTCTTTTGTAACTACTCATAAGCTCAAGCTAACTTGGTGGCATGCCATTCCACTTCTGCGACCTTCCTCTTGAGGCAATGACTCGTGGACTAGACAGACACTTGGGAATCTTCGGGAGCAACTTCTTTGGGATCTTATGCGATTGGATGTACTCCTTTGATGCATGGTAAATCTTTTGCCTACATTTCAACTCCTTCTTGGGTGACACTCCCTTTGGTGGTTGGCACATACCCCACTTTGTCTTGATTGGGCCAAAGGATTATGTGGCATCCCAAAATTCAAGGCAACCTCTAGATGTATTAAAGTCCATGATTAGGTAATGAAATTGCCTTTGGTTTATGCCTTAGCTATTGACTTACTTTTAAGACCGAGTGTTATATGGATGGAAATGTATCTTGTGTTCATGGGTTATTAAAATTAGTATTATAGGATAAGTTGATAAGAAGAATTTGTTCTTGGCTATGCACCTCATAGATTTGATTCTTCTAGTTTAAGGATACAAGTTTTATGGCCATATGAAATTGTGAATTTGAAATTTATAAAAGAGGGAATTAAGATGAATTATTAAAAGTGAAATTGGAATTAATTAAAATTGAACTTTAGGCCCAAGGGTATTGGACCTAAAGTGGGAATGTAAATGTCGGATGCCCGGAGGGTGTGTACCGGATGTCCTCGAGAGTTTCGAGATGCCCGGAGGGTGTGACTTTCCTTTTAAGAATATCACCTTGATCCCTTAATGAAAGCTGTAGAGGATCTCTTGAAGCAAAACATTTAAAAAATTCAGAGGAAATGAAGGAAGATAAGTAGGTGAAATCTTGGATGTCCTCGAGAGTTTCGAGATGCCCGGGATGTGGGGGTGCCGGAAGCCCAAAGGTTTGAGCCGGGGGATACCTCATGATGCCAGGTGGGGTACGAGATGCCCGGAGTGTGTGTGCCGGATGCCCAGAGGTGTGTGTTAGAGGATCCTCGCGATGCCAGGTTGGGTGTGAGCGATAAATGTGGGATGCAAATACTGGTCCTGGGAAAGAAAAATGTGGCGGCCCAATTGAAAGAATAAAAAATTGAGAAATTGAAATTGAGTCATGCATGGTATGGTGACATGTATGCATGTATGCTTGATGATGAGTGCATGGATGTATATGCACCTATGGCATGATGGTATATGCATGTATGCTTGATGATGAGTGCATGATGGTATATGCACATATGGTATGATGACATATGCATGGCTACAAGGTAAGTTATGCTTGAATGCATGAATGATATGTGCTTTGTTATGATGCCTTGATTGTGCTATTTGACGCAATGAGTAGTTTGCTGGATCTTTACTATTGAGTGGTTGTACTCACCTTTTTTGGGGATTGACATTTCAGACTAGGGGTGAGTAGCTGTCTAGGGTCGACCTTGGACCGACCCTAGACTGGCCCAACCCTACCGGTTCTGGTCCGGTTCCTAAGGGGATTGAGTCGGTCCTTGGTCCTGAAATTCTAGGACCAACACTATGCGAGTTGGTCCTTGGTCCTAAGAGTTTTGGGTCGGTCCAACCCTGGACCAACCCTGTATATTATATTATATTATTTATAATTCTTTTATATATTCAAACCTAAGTAAAATATATGTTATATTATATTATATTAAGATGTTCTATCAATAGCACTAATAGTAATTTCAATTTAAAATTTTTGTTGAGTATTAATTATGTGTCGTTTGTTTTGTTTTCAGGTGTTTAGAAGTTCAAGTGAATTAACAAGATGTGAAGTTATATATTCATGGTTTATATTAAGTATTTTAAATTTTTTATGGTTTAATTGTATTTTATTAATGAATTTCAGCTGCACTTTGCTTTTCAATTTGTGTCAAATGGTAGAAGTTTTTGAAGAGTAGAGTAGTACTGCAGTTGCTTCGGTAATTTGCTAGTCGAGTGGTGTGAAGCTCATTTTTTGGTTGAGTGGACTCTACGTGGTCAAAAGTTAGTCAAGTAGTGTGAAGCTCATTTTTAGGAAAACCCATTTGCATATGGTGTTATGAATATTAAAGATAGATGATTACAAGAACTTTCCATATTGTCCCATATCTCGATGAGCGGTTAGTAGGTACGAAATTTCTATTATTGTGTCATCTTAAATTTGCTAAATATGTATTGGTATTTATAGTTTAGTTGCATAATGCCGCATTGTTGATGGATGTGTAATTTGAATTTGTAGGTTTGCTTTTTTAGGGAGTATAAAAAATAAGACGAAAAAAATTATCGATCGGTCTCGGGTTGACCCTGGAACCGGACCGAACCCATTGGGTCGGTCTAGTCCTTGGTCCCAGGCTCAATAGGGTCGGTCCTCGGTCCTAAAAATTGAGAACCGACACTATACGGGTTGGTCCTAGGGTTAGGGGGTGGCCCGGACCAACTCGGACCATGCTCACCCCTATTTCAGACTAGATAAGATTCTCCTGCTGCCACTGCCACCGGTAGATGAATCAAGTGGTTGGATATGATCGTGAGGAGGAGGATAGCAAAGGAAGGAACTTTTGGACACCGACACTGACCAATGGACTTTAAGTATACGACTGTTGGAAGAGATGTCGGTCATCTTTTGAAGTATAGTCAAGTATAGAAAACTATGGCATTTTGATGTACTGATGAATGATGTCCATTTGGTTTAAGTAAATAAAAGTTTTTGGCTTTTACCTATAAATATTTAGTAGGTGTGCATCGTTTTCTGAATATAGGGAAGGGAGTTGTTGGATGTGCTACCGTATATGAACTGTGCAAGGGACCGATCTAAAAAAAATGTAAACCCCCAGGTTGTATGAACCCGCTGCAAACTGAAATGGTATCAGAGTGATATGTTATTAGGGAAAGTAAAAGATAAGCGAACTGTGGCGACCCTAACGGATCGGGGGCCATCGAGAGGTGCCACAGATTACTCATGGTTGCCATTTTCATTAGTGAAATTAACTTGGATCAATTCTAGTTGGAGACGTGAAGGGAGCTCTTGCAAAACTTGATAATGACAGGCCACTCAGAGGGGATAGTACTCAGTAGCACTAATGAAGCCTAATAGAGGAACCGGCATGTAACCGTTGCAAGTGAATCACGCTGTTGGGACTTGGAACCAAGTAGCATGTCATAAGACTCGGATTTTCCATAAAAAGCTAACTATTCGGAATAGTGATAATCAGGCGCATTCATTTGGTTATCTTTATACCTCAAAATGGGGTGATTGGAGTCATTAACCTCAAGTATTATCAAAAGATCACCACACCCTTATACGTGAGAAAGAAACCAAATTTGTAAAAGCTCTAGAGACATGGAGTGTTTTGTCATCATTTTGCTCATATTTAAGAGAAATAAAAGTTTCATCTAAAATGGTGTTGACAAAGTCCTTTTTCATGCAAATTTGCTGAACTAGCCATGCAATTGTTGGATTACAAGCATTCCTATAGTGAGGAAAAACTACAAAACCAAAGAAAGCTAGCAAGGATATCCTACTCTTTGAATCGGGCGGCATTTTTAGAACTTTTGCTCAACAAAGAGAATGGGCAAGTCCCACAATTGCTTTTCAAAATTTTCCTTTAATTTATCTTGTTCGACACTTAGATACTTTCACTTGTCATGTCCCGATCCTCCGAGTACGTGCCCATCCCTACTTGGTCGATGTAATAGCAACGTCTCAAGACGCATTGCCGACCCATTCAATTAATATACGCATGCGGACACAGATATAAATCCCCAAACAATAAAACGATGGGATAAGAAAGCAAAGCCAAACTTTTAAAACCACAACAAGTCTTTTATAACCAAACAGGTTTATACACAAGATCGGACTAGTTACAAAAATGTCAGCTCATCAAAAAGGAATTGTCCTATCACTAACTAGCCATATAGGTTTGCCGATTATGCTACTTCCACCTTCCCAAACTCAGGGACTCCCGCCTCTCCATAGCCATCACCTAGGGACCTAAAAATGTGATCCCACAACAGGGTAAGACTACGTCTTAGCGAGTTCAACTCCCTAAGACCCAATTAGGAAGAAAATTACGCCTTAAGGGCTACTTAAGCACAATCAGGCGTCAAAGGACTTACCTTGGCCTCAGTTCCTTCTTGCAAGTCAGTTCAATTCATAATTACTGACAATCACATCATCCAACCAAATAGATCAAACCATTGATCAATCGACACAGTCGATTACATGTTGTCAAGACCATCACACGGTCATTTCGATTATTCATTCTCAACTCTTAGTCACGGCCCAACATGCATGACCTAGATTAAGTAGTAATCACAGCCCCACTGAGCAATTTTCTAGACTTTGTGGTAATCACGGCCCCACCGAGCAATTTTCTAGATTTGGTGGTAATCACGGCCCCACCGAGCAGTTTTCTAGATTCGAGGTAATAACGGCCCCACCGAGCAATTTTCTAGATTTGGTGGTAATCACGGCTCAACCGGGCAGTTTTCTATATTTGGTGGTAATCACGGCCCCACTGTACAATTTTCTATATAAATACCTGCATTATCTAACTTTTGGGATAAATCTCCATAATCATCAATTTCACTCAATTTTCAAAATCCGGTACTCAAATAAATAAATAGATAGCACCGCAGCAATCAGCACGAAATTCCGATTACTTGCTATCCCGGTCTAATTTTTGAAAAATAAATAAATAATTACGAAACTTAATAAATAAATGCAATAAATACAACTTAGGCCCAATAAAGTCTAATTGGAAGTTGAGACAGTCTTGGAAAATTCCCAAACTACTCTAGATAAATACTAAAGCTTGTCTAGACTCTAATTGCTCTAAACTATCCACCTAACGTGCATCGATAATTAATTAAATTAACTAATCAGTTCTAACTAATCACCTAATTCTAGCTTAGTCTAAACTAATCAACCCCTGAACATAATTAACTTATTAAGTGAGGATTAGTGAGTTAAACTCACCGGTGTAATGAAAAGACTAGTTCACTACGATGACAGCCGAAACTTGAACCGCGGTGGCGCCAACGTGCTTGGAATGGGCCTAGAATTAGCCTAACAAATCTCAGCCCAAATTGAGATTTGTTATTGAGTTAGGCTTCAAATGGGCTTGACCAAAACTGATGATGGGCTGCTGAGTTGATTTTGTGGGCTTTGCTGGACTAAATTCGCTGGAATTCATGGGCTAATCGAGAAAAATTCGTGGGCTATTATTGGGCTTCGCTGGTCTGAACTCGATAGACTTCGGTGGGTGGTGGGCTCGATGGAGATGGGCCCACAACGCTGGATGGAGGCCTGCTAGTCGATCAAAGATGGAGAAGAATTCTCGTGTAGCTTGCTGGCGTGTGGACGAGCTTCGATGACGTTAGATTTACTGACCGAATGGAGATGCAATTGCATAAAGAAGCCGCTGGGTTGATGGACTAATCGATCCAACTAAAGACACGAAGAAGCAGCTATGTCCTTGGCCGCGTGGAGAAGAGGGCAATTTCGGTCCTCATTGGGCTTGGAGGAGACGTGGACTGGGCTGGCAGCTGTGAGGAAAAGAAGCGGACGTGGCTATGGCCTGAATTGAAGACACAAGTGATGAAGGGGGCAAATGTTGCTGTTGTCAACGGAGAGTTGCTATAGGGGTCTTTGGTGCTGGGCTTGACTTTGTGCCGTCCAAATAAGGGCACAAAGAAGGTGGGGCAGCCAATTTGATGGAAGTGGCAGTGAAATGGGAGGGAAGAAGCGGCTGGATTCGGTGATGTGCTGATTGCCAGAAATGAAAAGGAGAAGCAGAAACAAAAGGAGATTAGGATGAAAGAGGAATCGTGGAGATGAAATCAGCAAAGCAAACTTGGCCGAGAAGATTGAACAAGAAAGGGACAAAGTCAACAACTATTATCCCTTCCATTAAATTCTTGTCCCCTCTAATTCTTTCTTGAATAGATTTTCTATAATTAAACCAAATTGAAGTCCCAATTTTCAGCCCCAAGCCTAATTTCGAATTTCACTCAAGTAGTCTTGTTGTGACTCGATCTCGCCGCCCTCGAGTCCCTCATCATCGCAAGGAGAGAAAAGGGGGAAAGGTTGGGTTTAGGGGTACTTGATCACGAGAGTTCCCTCACGGCTCGCATTCCAAAAGATGTCATCACCTCGCCTTTTGGATCAAGCCTCTTG
The DNA here is from genome assembly GCA_014182885.2 of Eucalyptus caleyi. NCBI lineage: Eukaryota > Viridiplantae > Streptophyta > Magnoliopsida > Myrtales > Myrtaceae > Eucalyptus > Eucalyptus caleyi. The sequence goes on from CM024470.2 coordinate 55,072,068, forward strand.
TGAGTTCCCTCCATGAGATCGTGAGCTTTCCCAAGCTCGTACCCGCGTTTGTGATCTATATCCACACGAGCGACATACCTTAGAAAAATGGGTCGAATGTGGATATCGGATTTAAGGGTACCTTTACCTTACCATGGTAGCCCTCTCGATAGTACACTTTGCCCATTAGGATGGCATCACTTCATCCTTTAGGTTACTTCCACATCGAGTATGCTATACCACGGTAAGTTTCATCGAAACTCATATCCCATGCGACGAGTGTATTTATACGATCTAGTTGTTTATGACAACCTAAAAATAAAACGGGAGTCGCCACTAGCCTCATTTTAGGGGTCGGCTAGAAAACCCAATTGAGGGTCAGGAGAGTACCTTCGATTTCTACGCAATCAAATATCTAGGTTCGGGGATTTGGGTTACGCTAATATTTCTATTAGCGCCCTTTCAGTACCTAAACAGTATGTTGTGTTTTCTTAACATGTCCATGCGTTTCTTTTTATATTTTTGGGATCATTTGTCCTAAACTAACTAATCATGCATGGTTGGTCATTTTCATTCTATTCTATTTCTAGAAAAACAAGAAAAGAAATCAATCGATGGAATTGAAATTGCGAGACGGTAAGTAAACATTCAAGGAAAAGCAATAAATTTATCATGCAATCTTAAAAAATATAAAAGAGAAACACAATTAAAAAAAAGGAGAGAAAGAGATAAAGCTCGTAACTCGTCAGGTTTTATACAAAAAATGGAACCCGAAATATATATCGGGAAAACAAATAGTACATGATAATGGTCGGAATGGACATCGACCTCCACCGTCTTCATGCTTCCTCAATCTTCAGGTTCCTAATCTAAATCTAATCTAAGAAACTTATAACTACGTGCATACAATGAAAAGAGACAAGCATGCACATCAAAACAATAAAAAACAAGGCATCATGTTAAGATCAATTATTTAAAAGAAGTGCAATACGAAAATCAAGTTTTGGGGCCTTGGGGTCGGCCTTTGTCTTTCATGCGAAAGTCCCACTAAGGCGCTTACCCAATCCATTTTTTGTGAATCATAGCAATTATTGACCAATTGTATTCTCACATGGCAAATAACACTATTAAGTCTCCTAATCAAGCGATCTATATGATCCCAAGGTTTTCCCTCGATATCATGCATCGATCCTACCATTCATCTAAAAATCACATGCATTGCAAAAAATCTAAACATGCATGCAGGTCTTTTGATCCTTGTTTCTCAATCAATCAAGCAAGAAAGTGAACCGTTGGCAAGTCACTTATTACCAAGGGCATGCGCCAATCACAAACACAAGCAATTTTTAATGCATGATGGGATGATATGTATAAAGGGTACATGTGATATTTCAAAAAAGTTATCTCATAATCATTCATGAAAAGTTTTTAGACAAGGTGATGTCTCAGCTATGAAAGGCATTCAATTGCCAAGGCTAGCTCGGGCCTCACATTAGAAGTCACAAGTGTCGCAGGCATTTTAAATACAATTCAAACCGTGACTTTCATGTTGTCAAAACAGGATTTTAAAAATGTTTGAAAATATTTAGGATTAAGGAATATCTAGGCTATGGAAAACATTCAATTGCCAAGGCTAGCATGGGTGTCGCATTTGAAGTCACAAGCATCGCAGGCATTTTGAATATGTTCCAAATCATGATTTTGGAGAATAACCTTTTTAGGAATTGTTTTTGGGAAACATCACATGTACCAAAACATTTTTTTGAAAGATGCAATTTGAAAAGGCCGGTTGTTTAACAAAAAAGATCAAAGCATTTAAAACAATTTTCATGAAGATGGCATGTCCTAATTTCACACACAAACTAACCTAAAAGATATAGCTAAACAATCACAATCGTGTTCATATCAGGAAATTTCAGAACAAACGTGCAAGGACAGCAAAATTGAGTAACATTGACAATCTAGCTCTGGAAAAATTTCCTAACATGCATGACATGATGAAAAACAACTTTTATGAAGAAAGTTTTCTTGAACGAACTACACATGAATTTACAAAAATCTGACAACATGCAGCAGCACATCAGAAACTGGTCAAAACAACATGACATTCAGCTAATGTCACGAGAATTTTTCCTATCATCACATGTTTAAAAATCATCAAATTTATACACAAGATAGCCAACATGATGAAAAACAAGTTTTATTAAGAAACCAGGTTCAGATTTCAAATAGAAAAAATAGAACAAAAACATCAAAGGCCTGTCCAAACAGGGGTTAAAACGGGGGGGCAATGAGACTTGAGTTCTTAGGCTACTCAACCCCATCTAATGATGCTAAAAAATTCTCAAATTTTAGCATGTGATGGACATGGATATTATGGACAACTTTCATTGAAAACTTAACCTCATAATCATCATGCACAAAATCACATATAACTGGCAAATAGTTGGACTCATAGAGACATGACAGCACTTCAGGTCAAAACAAATTCCAGATTCCAAAGCTCAATTTGAAAAAATGGAAAACAGGGAAAATGGTAGGCAAATTGAGCAAACTAGGCATCATTAGAAAGCTTATGGTGTCCTTACGAATTCCTAGAAGGTACCGAGTCCAAATAAGTTCATTTTCTAGCTCAAGTGAAGACGTTCGTACAAGTAGTCAGATCAGCTAGAACAAGCAGAACATGTCATGCAATCTTTGAGCCATCATCCTACTTAAATGATGCATGAATTTTATGGTAGTTTGGTATGTCCTAGGTATTGATGTTGGGGACAAATATGATGAAGACATCTAACCCTAGATCTATGCACAAAAGACCACGGAAATTCATTAACCTAATTAGGTCTATCAACCTATTCAAGACAGTGCATGATTGGAGAACAAGTGCAGTAACTTTGGCATAGGTTTGACATATCCAACGAGGCTCAAATGGTGCGTGCCATGCATCTTTTCGAAACTTGAAATTCCCTTTATGAATATCTACAACACATCGAAAGCAATTGGACACATCTACTAGCTCATTCAAGGCAAATAGCAATCAGGTCACAGACAAGACAATCCACACTAAGGACGATGTAATGAGCATTTTCCTAATCAAATCAACTCTAAAAATTCTGAAAAAATTATATGTTGTAGCCAAGGAAATTTCAAGAAACTTTCATGAGACACCGATCTATGAATCCAAGCACAAAATTCAGTAAATAATCGGAAAACAGACAAAGTCGAATAATGCATAACAGGGAACTACAGTATATCAGTTTTCTAAAATCATCTCCTGACTTTCGAAGAAGATTTCAGATAGCTAATGGTATCGGATCGGGACGTATTATGGCTCCTTGGAAAGCTAATCAAGCCATCAAGCACCAAAAATCACATATACTAACTCAATTCCAGGCATATGCACAAAGAGGTCTGTCAGGGATACGAAATTGCAGAACAAAGATCATCCAAGTTCAAAAATCATTTCAGATAGCAAATGATATCGGGACGTGCTATAGCTCGTTGGAAAGCTAATCAAATCACCTTTGATTCTCATGAAGACATCGAGCACCAAAAAGCACATGTACTAACTCAATTCCAGGAATATGCACAAAGAGGTCTGTCAGGAATCCGAGGTTGCAGAACAATGATCATCCAAGTTCAAAAATCATAGAACCAAAAGATCTAAATATAATCAACTCTAGATCAATCAAACATTGATTCTAATCAGATTCGCAATGCATCCTGGCCCCAAACCTTCATTGTCGAAAATGTATTTTGACACGAGAAGCTCTTGCCTCATCGGACGCTATCTAGAGGAGTTTTGTTTTGCTTACCTCGATTGAATCGGTGAAGAATCAACTTCTGGAGACATCCGCCTTTCAACAACAATGAAATTGCTCTTCGATCTCACTTCAAGGACCCTTGGACGTGAAAAATATCAAATCGACTCCAACACGGGAGCTTCTGAGATGTACGCCATTCAGTGATGTTGAAGCTGATTTTGTTATTGGAGCTTCTGGAACATCAAGCACGCCGAGCTTCGATGTGTTTGTGGGAGTCTGTGAAGGAGAGAATGAGTGGAGAATCTCAGCAAAACTTGCAGAGATCAAAGAGAGAAAATCCTCGGAGAGAAGTAGCGGAGACGCTTTGATCCAGAGAGAGAATCCATGGGGATCCTTCTTGCGAGTGAGACCACCGGCAAGAATTCCTTCGCTTTTCCCTGTTCGACCAAATGCGAAGGGAAAAAATCCGAGAGAGATGTAGAGAGAGAATTTTAGTCAAAGAAATTAGATATGGAAAATGACCCACTTTAATTTTGTTGAGAAAATTTGTTATATAATCTAAGGCGAGATCAAATCTTAGCCCTTTGATATAGCTAGTATAAGTACCTAGAGGGGGTGAATAGGTATATAAAAGATTTTTCTCGATAATTGCACAATACTGGACAGTTGATAGATTTGAGACAAACAATAATCAAAGTAAGACTGAGAGAAGGGAAGAGAAAATTGAGCACGCTGTTTATGGTGGTTTGGCTTATTTTAAGTCTACGTTCACTCTTCTGCACTGATAGCCTATTGGCTGGATTCCACTATGAACAAAGAGATGTTACAGCGTTGATCTTCCTTGATTTCACCGTGTAGATGATCTACCACACTCGCTCAAGGTCTCACTGAGTATAGACACTCTCTGTGTATACAATTTTGCTTAGAATGTATCGACTAATAATCGAGGTGCTTCAGACTTTGGAATTTCTCTATCGATCATGCACTAAAGCAACTAGAACGTCTTCCTTTTATACTCCTTTATGCCATCATACCCGTTGGCACTTACCAAAGGAATTTCCTCCAATCTACCCGTTGGACGAAATCAATTAAGAAGATCATTCGAGCTATTAAAGGAACCTGACGATAGCCCATCAATCCTGTTCGCCCATACAATTAGGATATTGGTTTCCAAGAATAGAATATTCCAAGAATATTTCGTCGACCATTGGATCTTCAAACGATCTAGATTACATATAAAAAAATCCGTTATTTTTATCCAGCCAAGAGATCTTCTCCAGAGAATAGGACTAAATCCTTAACCAAATACTTCGGCTCTGGATTGCCTTCGACACTAGATTAGAAAAACTGTCAATGAGAATAGTCTTGGGTCTTGAGTGCTGAGTCTGGTGATCTAGAAGTCTTCAGACTCTAAACAGAAGGTTTGCAAATATCCAGATTAGACCAATAGAAACGTTTTGTCAGCTTCAAAATATTATGGAAAGATTTCTCCAACAATCTCCCCATTTTTGATGGTGACAAAACTTTCCTGTAGATTTGAACAACTTTGACCTGCAAAAACATTTCTCAAGCAATATGGCTATCTCATAAAGATTAATAAAACAACCAGACTCTGCATCCACAAAAAATTGGTTAGTCTTTCATGAGTAATACCATACGACAACACTTGATATAAATGCAAACAGTCAAGCATCAAAATCTACACCCAAGTCAGTCAAATTCAAGTTCACACCCAAGTTCACTTAAGTCATGCTTAAAAACGAACATTCAAACACTCAAAAGAAATTTAAAGTCAAAGTTTAGAGAGTTCAAATTTGCAATTCTCCCCCTTTTTGTCATCATTAAAAAGGTGAGAAAAGAGTCAGGTCTGCTTGGGAATGCGCACAATCTGGAAATCTCCCATCGACTGGACGATGCCTTCCAGCCTCTTTAAGTCTTCCCTTAGATGAGCCACCTCTTCTGCTTTGGCATTGGCTTGAATTTGAAGAGCGAGGTCTTTCATTTGATCCTCCAAGGTAACAGAAGATGCTTGTCCAGCATTCTTCATGACTTGAATTTCACAGTCCAGAGCATAGATTTGACCCTGCATTTCTAGAAGAACATCAAGGATACGATGAAAATCTGCTGTATTGTCCGTCTATGTGCTCGCATTTGCTTTCTCGGATGGAGTGAATGCAGACGATGGAGCTTCTGTATAATCTTGCAGATTTGGTGTTGACGTATCATGTCCTTCTTCAGGCATATGAGAAGCCTGAAAATCTTCTGGATCTGCTGGTGAGCGTCTTAGACCTTCACTGTTGGTAGCATGTGGTGTAGACCTTCCTTGCTCGCCATCTCCCCCTGTCTCTAGGACCTCAAATGGGGAAGAGTGATGGTCATGCTCTTCAGCATCTTGATTCCCCTTCTCTCAGGCTTCAGATGCAAACTTTTCTTTCTCTTCTTCTCCTTCTTTTTCAGCTTCTTTCTCTTTCTCTCGCTGCTCTTCTTCTTCTCTGTTCTTGGCTTGCTCCTCTTCTTCTCTCTATTCTTCTGCTTCTTTCCCTTTCTTCTGATGTTCCGTTGATTCAGGTACAGAACATCTTTTCGAGTTTAAATATAATAACAACTTACAGTCTATAGCCATGAATGTCTAAGTCTGAGGGTTGGAGAGTCTCTAGACTTTAACTTCCTCAAGCTTCAAAATGTTGATTCTGGAACGGATAAAATCGAATTGATTTTTCTCCAAAGGCTCTGTGAATATATCCGCTAGTTGATTTTTTTAATCAACAAATTGAATCGAGATTTCTCCATTTTGTCGAATCTCTATATGCTTTGCTCTTGAATGAAGGATTGGATTTTTAGTGAGATTGATTACGCTGGTGTTGTCACATCTGATTTCTGTGCATGAGTCTTCAATTTCAAAGTCTTGTAGCTATCGTTTTATCCATAGAATTTGCGAACAGCAACTTCCAAGAGCTACATACTCTGCTTCTGTTGTTGAGAGAGCCACAGTGCTTTGTTTCCTTGAAAACCAAGACACTGTCCTGCTTCCAAGCAACTGGCAAGTTCCTGAAATACTCTTTCTATCGACTCTGCAACCGGCCAAATCTGCGTCTGAATATCCCAGAAGATTAAAGTCTCCCTTCTTAGGATACCAAAGACCGATACTTGAAGATGAAGCAACGTATTTAATAATATGTTTCGCAGCACTGAGATGGGATTCTCTAGGATCTGATTGAAACCTAGCACAGATGCAAACACTCAACAAAATGTCAGGTCTAGAAGCAGTAAGATAAAGAAGTGAGCTAATGATGCTCCTGTACAACTTTTGATCAACTTTCTTCCCTTCTTCATCTTTGTTTATCTTCAAAGAACTTGACATCGGTATATCAGTCTTTTTGCAATTTTCCAATGCAAACTTTTTAACAAGATCATTAGCATATTTTTCTTGATAAATAAAAGTTCCTTCCTTCAATTACTTTACTTGAAGACCAAGAAAGAATGTTAACTCTCCCATCATACTCATTTCAAACTCATCCTGCATAGACTTAGAAAACTTCTTGCACAGGCTTTCATTAGAGGATCCAAAAATAATATCATCCACATATATTTGAACAAGTAAAAAGCTTTTGTTTTCCTTTTTGATAAATAAAGTAGTATCTACTTTACCTTTGACAAAACCATTATGTATTAAGAGCTTACTTAGTCTGTCGTACTAAGCTCGAGGTGCTTGCTTTAAACCATACAAGGCCTTTTTCAGTCTGAAGACAAAGTCTGGCTTCTTTGGGTCTTCAAACCCAAGTGGTTGTTCCACATAAACTTCCTCATGGATAAATCCATTTAGGAAGGCACTTTGGACGTCCATTTGGAATAACCTGAAATGTTTATAACAAGCAAACGCAAGTAATAGTCAAATAGCTTCTAACCTTGCTACTGGAGTGTAAGTCTCATCATAGTCTATTCATTCTTCTTGCGTATATCCTTTGTTTCTGAACACCCATTTAGCTCCAATAACAGTTTTACATTTTGGTTTAGATGTCAATTCCCAGATATCATTAATGTTGAACTGTCTGAGCTCTTCTTGCATAACTTCAATCTAGCTTTCATCAGATAAAGCTTCTTTTATGCTCTTTGGTTCAATTTCAGAAATGAGAGCCACAGCACTAGACTCTTCACGTCTTTTGGATCTGGTGTGAATTCCTTCATTAAATTTCGTCGATAATGAGATCTTTGGGATGACTGAACTTATGCTTCCAGTTACTGGTTGATTTGTCTGGTTGATGATCTCTTTCTTTATTTGAATCTTCATGAACAGCTTGATGCTGGTCTTCCAGAGTCTGAGATGCTTTTTGAGTTGTAAGCTTTGGAGGGTCTAGAGTAGGTTCAAGCACTTCATAATGAGTCTGACTGGATTCATCTTGCGTAGAGTCTTGAAATTTGACATTCATTGACTCCTCCACAGACTGGCTCTTCCTGTTATAGACTCTGTAGGCTTTGCTTGATGTAGAATATCCAAGGAAGATGCCTTCATCTGATTTTTCTTCAAACTTACCAACTCGATCTTTTGTATTTTTCAATATAAAGCATTTGCAACCGAACACATGAAAATATGAAACAATGGGCTTCTTACCTTTGAATAACTCATAAGGGGTTTTCTCTAGAATAGGTCTTAGGAAGACTCTATTGATGATATAGCACGCTGTTGAAACAGCTTCAGCCCAAAATCGTGAAGAAATTTTACTTTCAATTAAAAGAGTTCTAGCCATTTCTTGAAAAGATCTATTCTTTCTTTCCACAACCCCATTTTGCTGAGGAATATATGGAGAGGAGAACACATGCTTAAAGCCAGATTCATCACAAAATTTTGTAAAATCTTGATTTTCAAATTCACCTCCATGATCTGTTCTTATACTTGAGATAACACATCCTTTTTCATTTTGAACATTTTTAGCAAATTTTTCAAAATACGAGAAGGTTTCGGACTTACTTGCAAGGAAATATACCCAAGTAAAGCGGGAGTAATCGTCCACAATTACTAGGCAATATTTCTTACCTCTTATGTTCTAGGTTCTGGTTGGTCCGAAGAGATCCATATGCAGCAACTATAGTACATGATTAGTAGAGACATGATTTATTGGCTTAAATGAATTTCTTACCTACTTTCCCAGAATACATGGTGTGCATGGATCGGACTTTTGGAATGGTAATTTGGGTAGACTTCGAACAAGCTGCTTTGATGAGATTTTGGCTAATTGCTTCATGTTGACATGACCGAGCTTTCTGTGCCATAAGCTTGCTTCGTCTTGAATTGAGATTAGGCATTGTGATTCATTTGGTTTCACATCCAAAAGATAGATATTTCCATGTCTTCGACCTATGAAAGACTGAGTAGAGTCTCTACTGGTTCCAGAACATGTTCCTTCTTGAAAGAAGATCTTAAAACCAATGTCACATAATTGACTAATGCTGAGAAGATTGTAATTGAGTCATTCCACTAGGGAAACATTACTTATTGTGAGATTTCCAATTTTCACAATTCCAAATCCCACAATACTTCCTTTGCTGTTTCCTCCAAATGAAACTTTTCCACCATTTACTTGAACAAACTTTATGAAGCAATTTGAGTCTCCTGTCATGTGTCTTAAGCATCCCCTGTCAATATACCACTTTACCATTTTCTTGAAGGAGACCTGCATTTAAAAGAGAGTCTCAAGCTTTCTTTGGTACCCAAATTTTCTTGGATCCTTTGGTGTTAGTAAGATAAATAGTATTAGCCCATACTTTCTTAACAGGTTTCCAAACCATAGGACACTCTTTTTCAAAGTGATCCAGACTGTTACACTTTGAACACCTGAGGACATTTCGACCTACAGACTTTACAAAAACTTTCTTGAAATGATTTTTGTAAGCCTCTCTCAAGGGTCTTTTCTTAATTCTTTCTTTTACTTTAGGAAAATCAATCAAGGGAATTGTTTCTACTGTCATGCCTAGACCAGACTTATTGAAGTAAGGTCTTTGAGCTGAAAGAACTTTTTCAAGTTTTTCGGACCCTATCGAAAATTTCTTTGAAATATTTGATAAGTCAGTTTTTAAAAAGCATTTTCTTTCAAAAGATTATCTTCTTTTTCTTTAAGAGTAGAAACATTCAAGTTTAAACTTTTAACTCTTTCTTCTAAAATGTTTTCCTTTTGTTTTAGAGCTGAGTTTTCCTTTTAAGTTCGGAAATTCTTTTGAGAGAAGTCTTAAGACTAAAACACAGTTCATCAATGTATTTAGAAACTTTGATAGGAATTTTAAAATTACTTGCCTCAAATTCATTGTCTGCGAGTCGATCCGTAACTCCGAGTCTGAGTCCGAATGTGCCATCAGACATAGGTTGGCATATTCATTATCACTTTCTTCACATTCTGTATCACTCTAAGTTTCGGCTTTGAGAGCTTTCCGAAACTTTTCAGCTTTTCCTCTTTTCTTCTTCAGAAGAGGACAGTTGGGTCTGATGTGTCCCTTTTTTCTTACATTCGAAGCAAACTACATCTTTGTTTGGTTCCTCATCATCAATAGACTTGGTCTACTGTCTTTGGAAACTTTGTTTCTTTGAGTTGAACCATCTTCCTTTTCTATTCAGTTTTTTGAATCTTCTTATCATGAGAGCAAGCTCCCCATCGTCCAGATCATCTTCAGAATCTGTATCATCAAAATTATCATTTGATTTTAATGCAATGGATTTCTTACCTTTTGGATCTCCGTCTTCATTAATTCGTTCCACTTCATAAGACTGAAGAGTTCCAATCAGCTCGTCTACAGATAGTGGCATAATTCTTTGCGTCTCTCTTATTGAAGTCTTTATGTGATTCCAATCCTTGGAGAGTCCACGCAGTAGCTTGTTTACCTTCATGGGATCAGAAATTTTTTGTCATTGATTCTCAAGACCATTGACAATATCTATAAAACGGCTAAACATGTCAGTTATAGATTCTCTTGATTTCATTTTGAAGGCTTCATATTGACCGAGGAGAATGTTAATTTTGGTTTCCTTCACTCGATCTGTTCCTTCATAGGTGATATGTAATCTGTCCCACACTTCTTTTGCTGTAACATAAGAAGATATTATGTTATATTCAGTTGGTGACAAAGCACAATATAAAGAGTAAATTGCTTTTGCATCGAGTGCTTGTCTCTTGTTTATCTCTTCCTGAGTCATTCCGCTGGTCTCAACAATTTCTTTCCCTCTTTCAAAGACTGATGCAGCTGTAGAAGTAATTCCTTTTTCTACAACGTCCCATTTCAGAGGATCCTTTGATCGTAGGAAAGCTTTCATCTTGTTCTTCCAGATGTTGTAATCCTTTTCATCAAAGTAGGGTGGTATGGTATTACTTTTCCCTTCCATCAGCCCTGGTGCTAGCATACTAGCCATGGATGTTTTACTCTGAAGTAAAACACTTCAAATAAAGTGAGTACACAAGCTCTGATACCAATTGATATAGCTAGTATAAGTACCTAGAGGGGGTGAATAGGTATATAAAAGATTTTTCTCGATAATTGCACAATACTAGACAGTTGATAGATTTGAGACAAACAATAATCAAAGTAAGACTGAGAGAAGGGAAGAGAAAATTGAGCACGCTGTTTATAGTGTTTCGGCTTATTTCAAGCCTACGTCCACTCTTCTGCACTAACAACCTATTGGCTGGATTACACTATGAACAAAGAGATGTTACAGCGTTGATCTTCCTTGATTTCACGGTGTAGATGATCTACCACACTTGCTCAAGGTCTCACTAAGTATAGACACTCTCTGTGTATACAATTTTTCTTAGAATGTATCGACTAATAATCGAGGTGCTTCAGACTCTAGAATTTCTCTATCGATCATGCACTAAAGCAACTAGAATGTCTTCCTTTTATACTCCTTTATGCCATCATACCTGTTGGCACTTACCAAAGGAATTTCCTCCAATCTACCCGTTGGACGGAATCAATTAAGAAGATCATTCGAGCTATTAAAGGAACCTGACGATAGCCCATCAAATCCTGTTCGCCCATACAATCAGGATCTTGGTTTCCAAGAATAGAACCTTCCAAGAATATTTCATCGACCATCGGATCTTTAAACGATCTAGATTACATATAAAAGAATCCGTTATTTTTATCCAGCCAAGAGATCTTCTCTAGAGAATAGGACTAAATCCTTAACCAAATACTTCGGCTCTAGATTGCCTTCGACACTGGATTAGAAAAACTGTCAATGAGAATAGTCTTGGGTCTTGAGTGTTGAGTCTGGTGATCTGGAAATCTTCAGACTCTAAACAGAAGGTCTGCCAATATCCAGACTAGACTGATAGAAACGTTTTGTCAGCTTCAAAATATTTTGAAAAGATTTCTCCAACACCCTTGAATTAATCCAAGGGCTAGGATTTGATCTTCCTAGCTAATTGGTTTGTTCTAATTGAGCACATGCCCATTTCAATGGCCATGATGCATTCTTGATGAACGGCGATGATCAATTGCGAACTAATTGGGATCTTCTCGCTATTATCAATTTTTTTTTTATAACATGCGGGGTCGATTTACGAATTTCGTAAAATCCGTAACAAAATTGGAATTTCGCAAATTAAAGGGCGTGGATGTGTTGGCCATGAATTGAGCTAGCAGATGGTGATTTTCAGCCAAAAGGTGGCCGGAAAAATTCACCGATCAACGCCGGTCAAATCTGGTCAACGAAGGTCAACGCCAGATTGACTGGGTTGACTTTTTGTCCGAATTTTGTTTTATTTTTTCTGGTTTTAACTGACTTAAACGAAATCAAATATCTTTATATGAATCAGGTCAAATGAGATGCAACTGAACTATCTCAAGTCGAAAATTGTGCACAAAATTTTAAATCCATTGAATTCTTATTGACGAGAGGCCACAAGCTAGTCTCATATCTTCAATTGAATCTCAACCGGCCAAATTGACGCTCAATTACTTCAATTGCACTCTAGTCTAAAATGAGCCAAATCGAATTACCTAGATTGAACCACCTTAGTTGGGCTTTCTAATCTTTGAGCATGTCAAATCGACCAAATTAAAATGCATCCGAGCAAATCTCCCAAAATTGACCCTGAATTTGGACTCATCCCTTTTAATGATGTATCGACTAAAAATTAGGTGTCAACTTTTCAATTTCTTCACCAATTCTCCAAATCGAGGTCTAATTTCGTTGACGAAAACTCTAGTACAATTTTTGCAAGTCTCCAACACACATAGGCTCGGTTGGTAAGTCCAAAATTCCTTTCAATTTGGCCCGTTCGAATTTCCGTTAATTTCCGAATCGTCCGAAACGATTTTCCATAAAAATCTCGGAATCTCCGAAAATTCCTCAGAGGATGAGTCGACGTTCTTAAAATAGATCGTGACATGACAGGACTTTCAATTTCTGAAATCAGGTTCAAATTCACGGTTAATTTCACTTCGGCTTGATTTTAGCGTAACCTAGGCTACCAGGTAACTTTTAGAATTTTTTAGTGCAAATGACCCATGGTCGATTTTCTTCAAGCCACAATGAACCTCTTCGACACATTAGTGACTTTCGGTGGTCGTGAAAATCTTGAGATTTCAAATGCGGACACAGAGTACCAAAACAATAGAAAAATCAAACTAGTGCCGATTGATGAGAAGTTTGCAGTTTAGTGGGATCACTCATGTTTAACTACTCATCTTAGTCGAACCGACCTATCTTTGATATCTAATCGATTTATATTTGTGTCATAATGATCTTGGCAGATGAGCACAGTCAAGCAATCGATTCTTGGTCGAATCTTCAAGTCTATTTGCTTTAAAATCCTTAATTACTTCCCTAGATAGTCTAGTTATCTCACGAGTAATCAACTCTGTGAATAGCACTATAGATGCGTCGATGAAATGCTCGATTTATTCAATTGAAAACATAATCGAAAGTCTAGGATGTTACAATTCTTCCCCTCTTATAAAAATTTCGTCTTCGAAATTTAAACCTTACAATATTTAAGCAAAAAGATAGGGGTACAAATGCCTCATCGACTCTTCAGTCTTCTAGGTTGCTCATTCGGTGCCGTGGTGTTGCCAGACCACTTTAACCATCGGGATGGTCTTTGTACGCAGAACTTGCTCTTTTCTGTCCATGATCTAAGCCGGGCTTTCAATGTATGACACTCAGTCATCCACGTCCAATTCTTCAAAATTGAGCACATGGGTCAGGTTAGACTCATACTTTCTTAACATCGACACATGAAAGATGTCATGTACTTATGCCAATCTCGGCGGCAACGCAAGATGATACGCTAGAGTCCCGATTCTATCAAGAATCTCAAATGGACCTACGTATCTCGGACTCAGATTTCCCTTCCTGCCAAAGCGCGAAGTTCCCCTCATTAGTGACACATTCAGAAAAATGTGATCACCTACTTGGAATTCCAAAAGCTTTCGACGCTAATCTGCATAGCTTTTCTGACAACTCTGAGCGGTCTTTAACTTGTTTCTAATCATTGCCACGGCCTCCACTGATTGTTGCACTAACTCTGGGCTTGTAATATTTCTCTCTCCAACTTCATCCTAACACATTGGTGTTTTGCACGATCTACCATACAATACTTCAAATGGAGCCATCTAGATGTTTTGCTAATAACCGTTGTTATAGGTGAATTCTACGAGATAAAGTTGTTCTTCCCAACTTCCCTTAAAGTTCAGTATACAAGCTCTCATCATATCTTCAAGAGTCTGAATTATCCTCTTAGATTGACCATCCATCTGAGGATAATATGCCACACTATATTGAAGCTTTGTACGTAAAGCATCTTGCAAGCTCTTCCAAAAAGTGGCAGTAAATCTCCGGTCTCGATCTGAAATTATCCTAACCGGCACTGTATGTAGTCGAACTATATGGCGCACGTACAACTCAGCGTGCCTATGCACTACAATAAAATGAGCTGACTTTGTTAACCTGTCGACTATTACCCAAATCGAATCATTGCCTCGTTGACTCCTTGGTAATCTGATCACGAAGTCCATCATAATATGCTCCCATTTCCACTTTGGAATCTCAAGAGGTTGTAACAGTCCTCCCGGCTTGTAATACTGAGCTTTGATCTGTTGAGACGTCAAACACTCAGCAACATGTTTGGTGATGTTTGCCTTCATACTAGACCACCAATAGTGTTGATGCAAATTTTGATACATCTTGATACTTCCGGGATGAATATTGTAACTACTACAATGAGCTTCTGATAAAATATCCTCTCTGAGCATCACATCATTAGGTACAACTAAGCGTCCTTGGAACTTCAATGTCCCATCATCAAAAACCTGAAAGTCAACTTTCCTTTCTTCGATATCCTCTTGTAAAATTTTCTAAACGTCTGGGTCTATCGGCTAGAGCAGCTTGATTCTGACTTGGACATTCGATTCAATTTTGAGGGTAGCCATGAGATGAGAAATGTGGCCTACCTCAAATTTGAACACCGAATCTCGAGCTCGCTCAAGTAGATTACACTCCTTAACCAACAACTGAGCAATTGACAATTGTCGGTTCAAAGTGTCGACAAACTTATTTACCTTTCCTAGGTGATACAAGATATCACAATCATAATCCTTTAGCAATTCCATCCATCAGCGTTGTCTTATATTTAACTCCTTCTGAGAGAATACGTACTTGGGACCTTGATGATTTGTGAAGATCTGAAATCTTTCCCCACACAAGTAATGTCTCCAAATTTTCAATGCAAATATGATAGCTGTGAGTTCTAAGTCATGCGTCGGGTAGTTCAGTTCATGAGGTCTCAACTAATAGGGCTAGAAAGAGCACCTTGAGAGGGGTGAATAGGTGCAAAAAGAAGTTGCAAGACTCAATGATTTAATTTGACTTTTAAGAATAATAGACTGAATATGAAACAGACTATAAACAAGTATATAGAGATATGAGTTAAGGTAAAGAGATAAGGGAAAAAGAATTGAGACACAAGGTTTATAGTGGTTCGGCTTAGA
The DNA here is from genome assembly GCA_014182885.2 of Eucalyptus caleyi. Taxonomy (NCBI): domain Eukaryota; kingdom Viridiplantae; phylum Streptophyta; class Magnoliopsida; order Myrtales; family Myrtaceae; genus Eucalyptus; species Eucalyptus caleyi. The sequence goes on from CM024470.2 coordinate 55,087,790, forward strand.
CCAAGCCTACGTTCACTCTCCCGCACTGACAGCCCACTGGCTGAATTTCACTAAGAACCAAAAGAGATTTTATAGTATCACGTCCTTGAATCCACAGTGTAGAGACTCCACTACACTTCCTCAAGGTCTAACAAGTATTTGATCTCTCTTTTGAGTACAATTTAAGCTCAGCGAATGAATCAGCAAAGAACTAGGAGCTTCAGACTTTGTAATTTTTCTTTCATACACACCCTCGAATAACTAGAGCGTCTTCCTTATATACTCATCCATGCCATTATAACCGTTGGCACCTTCCAAAGGAGTTTTTCCAATCTACCATTGGATAAAATCAATTAGGGAGATCTCGAGTTATTTAAGGAATGTGATAATAGCCCACCAATCATGCTCGCCCATACAATCAGGATATAGGTTTTCGTAAATAGAACCTTCCAAGTATACTTCACTAATTAACGGATTGAATTATCCGAATCAATTTAATAGGAAATAATTGATCACAAAATGCTTTCTTCAGCCATGAGATCTTCTTCAACCGTATAAACCAAATTCTTAAAAGATATACTTCCATCTAGATAAGACTTCTTTAACGGATAAATATTTTCTTCGTCAGTTTGGAATCTATCAGTGAGAGTAGACTTTAAATCTTGAGTCTGGAGGTTTTCAAACTAAACTGATGGAAACGTTTTGTCAACTTCAAAACAAATAAGGAAGTTTTCTCCAACAATTTCCTCATTTTTTATGGTGACAAAACTTTCCTACAGATTTGAACACTTTTGACGTGCAAGACAACACTTAAGCTAAAATATGTTCAGTAAGGATGAAAATTCTGGATTATGCATAGTCACAATTCTGCAACCACAGAAAACATATTAGTCCTACAAATTAATCCTGCAAAATAATTATCCAACCATAAATATTATCATAGCCTAAGATCTTTCATTAATAGATCAAATCAAACATCATTCAGTCCAATCATCAAAAGTCCAACCATCCATCCAATCAAAAGAAGTCCAAGCGATAGTTTAAAAAGATAAACAAATCCAAATCTGCGCGAACTTTCTCCCCCTTTTTGTCAGCAGCAAAAAGTGGAGAATAAAAAGATAATCAAGGCTATTTGGGAAGGCGAACAAGTTGGAATTCTCCCATCGAATTCATGATCTTTTCCATCTTCCCAATGGTCCCCTTCAGCTGCTGAAAGTCTTCACCCTTTACATGATCTTGCAGTTGAGTCTTCAGGGCGTTTAACTAATCTTGCAAAGTTGCTAAAGTGGCCATAAAAGCCTTCTTTAGATCCTGCATCTCATACCCCATAGCTTATTGCTATTTCCTCACATCTAAAAGAATCTCTAGCAGTCTTGAAAAGTCTGCTGTATGAGTCGTTGCAGCACTAGGTTTAGTCGAATCGATTCCAAGAGTCTTGAGAATTGAGGGATCTTCAGCAGATTGTCCCCCATGACTATGAGTGGATACTTTTGGATAATGGGAAGCATACACATCTTTGGGGTTTGCTCCAAAATGACTTACATCACTAGCAAAAATAGTGAAGAAATACCTTGATGGTCAATAGCTCCCCTTATTTGTTTGCCTTCAGGTGGAGTAGGAAAGATTTCTTCTTGCTCAATTTCAGCTTCTGAGTGATGCACGTCAGCAGTTCCAATCCCTATCACATTAGAGTCACTGGACAAGGAAACATCCAAGGTTGGCTCAAAAGAATCGTCTTGATCCTGGTCTCTCTCTTCTTCTTCCTCTTCTCTTTGTTCTTCTTCTGTCCTGCCCTGATCTTCTTTTTCCTTCTCTATCTCTTCCTTCTCTTTTTCTCTTTCCTCTGTCTCTTTTCTAGATTCTCGAAAGCTAACAAAACTTTTCAAATTTCGGAAGACTGAAAGAGTCATTTCATCCTCATCCTCTTCGTCCTGCAGGATGAGAGTTCTTTTCCTCTTTACTAGAGCAGCCATGGGCTCCTTGCCTTTCCTTTTGGCTACAGCAGAGTCTTGTTTAGCTTTGGTAAGAGACTTCTCTTCCATGCGTTCCAACACCTTATTGAGCTCTTGCAAGCGCATCTTTTTGACCATTTTGAATCCAATCACCATTGGAGGAATGTTTCTCAAGCATGATGGAGTAAAATGTGGATTTTAAAATGTCTAAAAAGACGCATGATAAGAGCAGAATAAGGGAGTTGTCCCTTATCCTTTACAACTGTTCCATACATGTGAAACATGATAGTGTGAGGCAGAGAAAATTTGTACCCAATATTGATGGCATACATCAGTTTTGCTTCAAACCGAGACACATCGGTCTTGGATGTCGACTTTGGCTGAATGCAGTTGATCACGATTTTGTGTAAAAAGATATTGGTAGCGTTCATCCTAGAGTAGGATATCATGCCTTCAACATCCTTGTCTTTCACCAATGACTGAGTAGCATGAGCAAAAGGTACATTAATTGGTCGGAAGCACCCTCTTTCCATCTCAATTAGATCAGCCAAAGTATCCATATCCACTAAAAACTCCTTGTCTTTCACAGTGAAAGAGAAACTGTTTGCATTCAAGAAGGACAAGTTCGAATAAAAGTACGCTGTGAGTTCTGGATAAGCAGCAGTGGATTCAGAACAAAAGTGCTCCAATTGCACAGTAGTAAACTTCTTTCGCGGATTTACTTTAATTGAATCAAGAAAATCAAAATCGACACTTCTATGGTTCATAACCCCTCTATTCATTAGGCTCAAATAAACCTTCTTATGATTCTTCGATCGAAATAGACTTGATCCATTAACAACATTTGCATCAACTCCTGTTCTAGGTTGAAAATGGGTAAACATACGGTCATCATCATCCTATTCATGTGGTTGATTAGCAGTCCCAAAGCGTGGGTCGCTAGGAAAATCAGCAAAGGCTTTTTCAGCCGAACCTTTTTCGGCAATACCCATCCTTTCCATGTCGCGCAGAAATAGAGTCTCGTTCTTATAACCTCTCTCTTTCAAGTATTCATCAATCAATGACATGGCAGTTCCTCCTCTTTTCATACTAGAATAGAGTTTAAAAGAAACCTTAGGAGTTAAAGTTCTTATTGGTTCAACTTCTTCCAAAACTTCTTCTTTCGATCGAGTTGGTTGAGAATGCTTGACGCTGCTAAAAAGGTTGTTGCTCACTTGGTTACTGTGGAGGAGAAGAGTCTTCTTCTTCGGTCAAATCATAGTGCGTATGACCCTCACGCATACACTGTGGTCCCTTGCTTGCGATCCTCGAGGACTTTTGAGAAGACATTGTTACTTCGAGGGAAAAATTCACAAACTTGCTCGAAAATGTGAAAATTTTTGGATTAAACAAAGGTGAAAGTGAGAGCAAGTGGGAGTTTAGTATTTTAATAGTATATAAAGCAAGCGAAGTAAACAAATCGTCACAAAAAGATGCCTTTTTTGAAAAATATGAACTGTCTTTTCGAAAATAAATAACTGCCTTTTTAAAAAAGAAATGAATGCTATAAATTAAGAAAGATAAATTCAATTAATTAGCGATTAATAAGTAACCGTACCTTTTTAAGATTTTGACCAAAATAAATTACTGGTACTGAAATAACTTACAGTCGTATCTCTTGATTTTTTGAGTCTAAGCATCTTCAAACTTTACTTCTGAGTCTGAGCACCTTTAGACTTTAATGGAAGATATGATGTTCAATCTAGTGCGAATAGACTCAAATAGACTTTTCTCTAGTGGCTTTGTGAATATGTCCGCCAATTGATTTTTTGAGTCAATGAATTGAATCATAACTTTTCCATTTTGGACGTGATCGCTAATAAAGTGATGTCGAATCACTATATGCTTTGCTCTTGAGTGAAGAATTGGATTCTTTGTGAGATTAAATGCGCTGGTGTTGTCACATTTGATCTCGGTACATGAGTATTCAATTTTAAAGTCTCTCAATTGTTATTTTATCCACAAGGTTTGAGAGCAACAACTTTCAAGGGCTACATACTTTGCTTCTTGTGTTGAAAGAGTTACAATACTTTGTTTCCTTAAGAACCAATATACTGTTATATTTCCTAGCAATTGACACGTACCGGAAGTACTCTTTCTATCAACTCTGCAACCTGCTAGATCTGTGTCTGAGTAGCCAAGGAGAGCAAAGTCTCATTCTTTGGGATACCACAGACCTAACTTAGATAAGATTCTTTGGAATCAAATTGAAATCTAGCACAAATGCAAACACTAAACAAAATATCAGATCTAAAAGCAATAAGATAAAGACGTGAATCAATAATATTCTTGTAGAGCTTCTGGTCAACTTTCTTTCCTCCTTCATCTTTGTCAAGCTTCGAAGAACTTGACATTGAAACTCAGTCTTTTTGCAATTTTCCAATCCGAACTTTTTAACAAGTTCTTTTGCATATTTTCCTTGATGAATGGAAATTCCTTCCCTTATTTGTTTCACTTGTAATCCGAGAAAGAAAGATAATTCACTCATCATGCTCATCTCAAATTCCTCCTGCATAGATTTAGAAAATTTCTTGCATAGATTTTCGTTAGATGACCCAAATGTGATGTCATCAACATAGATTTGAACAAGTAAAAAGTTTTTACCTTCCTTTTTAATAAACAGGGTAGTATCCACTTTTCCTTTGACAAAACCATTTTGAGTTAGAAATTTACTTAACCTGTCATACCATGCTCGAGGTGCTTACTTTAATCTATATAGAGCCTTTTTCAGTCTGAATACTAAGTCTGATCTCTTTGGATCTTCAAATCCGAGAGGTTGTTCCACATAGACTTCTTCTTAGATAAATCCATTTAGGAATGCCCTCTTGACATCCATTTGGAATAACCTGAAATTTTTATAGCAAGCAAAAGCAAGTAATAATCTAATTACTTCTAACCTGGCTACTGGAGCGTAGGTTTCATCATAGTCTATCACTTCTTCTTGTGTATATCCTTTAGCCATGAGTCTTGCTTTTTTCCTGGCAACTTTTCATTTTTTGTCCATCTTGTTCCTAAAAACCCATTTAGCTCCAACAACGGATTTACCTTTTGGTTTAGGAGTTAATTCCCAAACATCATTAATGCTGAACTGTCTAAGCTCTTTTTGCATAGCTTTAATCCAACTTTCGTCAATTAAAGCTTCTTATATACTTTTGGGTTCTATTTTAGAAATAAGTGTCACAGCACTAGACTCTTCATGCTTTTTGGATCTGGTGAGAATCCCTTCATTTAAGTTACCAATGATGAATTCTTTGGGATGACTAGACTTGTGTTTCCGGTTGCTGCTTGGTTTGACAGATTTATGATCTTCTACTTCAGTTGATTCTTCAAACTTCGTTTGTTGTCGATCTTCAGAAATTTGAGTTTCTTCAGGAGAGATAGACTTTGTAAAATTTGGAGCAGGTTCAGATTCTTCAGGTTGAGTTTGAATTAATTGATTTTGCAAAGAATCTTGAAATTTGACATTCATAGATTCTTCCACGGATTGAGTCTTCTTGTTGAATACACTGAAAGCTTTGCTTGAGGTTGAGTAGCTAAGGAAAATTCATTCGTCTGATCTTTCATCAAGCTTACCAATTTGATTATTTGCATTTTTCAAAATAAAACATTTGCAACCAAACACATGAAAGTAAAAAATAATTTGCTTCTTTCCTTTAAATAAATCATAAGGAGTTTTCTCCAGAATAGGCCTTAAGAATACTCTATTAATAATATAGCAAGCTATAGAAACTGCTTCAGCCTAAAAATGAGAAGAAATATTATTTTCTATTAAAAGAGTTCTTGCCATTTTTTGCAAAGATCTATTCTTTTTTTTCCACAACTCTATTCTATTCTAGAGTGTATGGAGAGGAGAAAACATGTTGAAAGCCTGATTCATCGGAGAATTTTGCAAAGTCTTGATTTTCAAACTCACCTCCATGGTCTGTTCGTAAGCTTGAAATAGCATATCCTTTTTCATTTTGAACTTTCTTGGCAAACTTTGAAAAGTAAGAAAATGTTTCAAACTTACTTGCCAGAAAGTAAGCCCGAGTAAATCAAGAGTAGTCATCCACAATTACTAGGCAATATCTCTTTTCACAAATGCTTTGAGTTTTGGTTGGTTCAAAGAGATTCATATACAAAAGCTGCAAAACACGATTAGTAGAAACTTGATTATTAGTTTAAATGAACTTTTAACCTATTTTCCTAGCACATATGGTGTGCATAAGTATGATTTTTGAAACTTCAAGTTGGGCAGCCCACGAACAAGGTTCTTGGAAGAGATCTTGGCAATTTGCTTCATGTTAACATGGCCAACCTTTTGATGCCAAAGATTTGCTTCATCTTGAATTGAAATTAGACATTGTGATATTTTTGGTTTTATATCCAGAAGATAGATGTTTTCATGTCTTTGTCCAGTAAAGGATTGAGAGAGATCTTTACCGGTTCCCGAACATACACCCTCTTGGAAATTAATTTTGAATCTAGTGTCGCATAGTTGACTAATGCTGAGTAGATTGTAGTTCAGTCCTTCTACCAATGAGACATTGTTGATTGTGAGACTACTAATCTTTACAGTTCCATTCCCAACAATTCTTCATTTGCTATTTTCACCAAAAGAAGCTTTTCCACCATTCATTTGAACAAGCTTTTCCACCAGTCATATGTCTTGAATAGTCAATATCCAAATACCATTTAACATTTTTCTTGATAGAGACCTGCAATTAAAAAAGAAATTTACGCTTTCTTTTGGTACCCACATTTTCTTGGGTCCAGAGAAGTTAGTGCAATATGCAGTCATTGCCCATTCATTCTTAACAAATCTCCAAATCATAGGACATTCTTTCTCAAAGTGTTCTGAGCTATTGCACTTAAAACATTTGAGAACATTTCGACCAACAGGTTTTACAAAGACTTTTTAAAATGATTTTTATAAAAACAATTTGTAGGTCTTTGTTTGATTCGTTCTTTCACTTTTGGAAAATCAATTAAAGGAATAGTTTTTGAAGTTATTCACAAACTTGACTTGTTAAAATAAGGTCTTTGAATTGAAAGAATCTTTTCCAACTTTTCAAATCCTATTGAAATTTTTTTTGAAATATTTGAAATATAATTTTTCAAAAATGTATTTTCTTTTGCAAGAGAATCGGCATTTTCTTTTAAAACAACACAGTTTTTGTCTAAATATTCAAACTTTTTTTTCCAAGAATTTTCCTGTTGCTTCAGTGTAGAATTCTCCATTTTTAGCTTAGAAATCCTCTTAAGAGAGGTTTTGAGGCTAAGAAAAAGTTCATCAATGTATTTTGAGACTTGGGTAGGAATTTTTAGATTGCTTACCTTGATTTTACTATCTGAGTCTGAGTCTATATCTATCTCAGAGTCTGAGTCTAATTCAGATTTTGTCATTAGACAAATGTTGGTATAATCTTCATCACTTTCTTCGCATTCAGTATCACTCAATGTCTCTGCTTTGAGAGCCTTTCTATATTTCTCAGCTTTTCCTTTCTTTTTCTTTAATAGAGGACAGTTGAGTTTGATGTGTCCACTTTTTTTACATTCAAAATAGATCACATCCTTGTTAGCTTCATCATCCTCAGTTGATTTGTTTTGAAACCTTTGAGTGCATTGTTTCTTCCAATTGAATCTTCTTCCCTTTTTGTTTAGTTTCCTGAACCTCTTTATCATAAGAGCTAACTCTTAATCATCCAAATCATCTTTAGAATCTGTAACATCATAATTATCGTTAGATCTTAAAGCAATTGACTTCTTACCTTTTAGATCTTCTTCCTCGTTGATTTGCTCCACTTCATAGGATTGAAGTGTGCCAACCAGTTCGTCTACAAAAAGTGGCATGATCCTTTGTGTTTCCCTTATCGAAGTCTTTACATGATTCCAGTCTTTGGAGAGTTCTCGCAGCAATTTGTTGACCTTCATTGGTCCTGAGATTGGTTGTCCTTGATATTCTAGACTGTTTACAATTTCAGTAAAGCGACTAAACATACCAATGATAAATTCTCCTCCTTCATCTTGAAGGCTTCATACTGTCCGAGTAGAATATTAATTCTCGTTTCTTTCACTCGATCAGTTCCTTCATAGGTAATGTGCAACCTATCCTAGACTTCTTTGATTGTTTCACAAGAAGATATTATGTTATACTCAGTAGGAGATAACGCACAATATAAAAAGTAAATTGCTTTAGTATCAAGAGCTTTTTTCTGGGTTATTTCTTCTTAAGTCATTTCGCCAGCATCTGCAACTTCTTTTCCTCTTTCTGAAACTGATGTAGCTTTAGGAATCATTCCTTTCTCTACCACATCCAATTCCAGAGGATCTTTCGATCTTAGGAATGCTTTCATCTTATTTTTCTATATGATGTACTCATTTCTATTGAAATAAGGTGGTCTGGTGTTGCTTTGGCCTTCAATAAGACTTGGAGCCAATATACTAGCCATAGATTTTTAACTCAAAAGTAAAAACACTTCAATTAAATTAGTACACAGGCTTTGATACCAATTGATAGGGCTAGAAAGAGAACCTAAAGGGGGCGAATAGGTGCAAAAAGAAGTATTGCAAGACTCAATAATTTAATTTGACTTTTAAGAATAATAAACTGAATATGAAACAGACTATAAACAAGTATATAGAGATACGAGTTAAGGTAAAGAGATAAGGGAAAGAGAATTGAGACATAAGGTTTATAGTGGTTTGGCTTAGACCAAGCCTACGTCCACTCTCCCACACTAACAGCCCACTAGTTGGATTTCACTAAGAATCAAAAGATATTTTACAGTTTCACGTCCTTGAATCCATAGTGTAGATACTCTACTACACTTCCTCAAGGTCTAACAAGTATTTGATCTCTCTTTTAAGTACAATTTAAGTTTAGTGAATGAATCAGCAAAGAACTAGGAGTTTCAGACTTTGGAATTTTTCTTTCGTGCACACCCTCAAATAACTAGAGTGTCTTTCTTATGTACCCCTCCATGCCATTATAACCGTTGGCACCTTCGAAAGGAGTTCTTCCAATCTACTATTAGACATAATCAATTAGGGAGATCTCAAGTTATTTAAGGAATGTGATGATAGCCCACTTATCCTGCTCGCCCATACGATTATCTAGGTTTTCATAAGTAGAATCTTCCAAGCATACTTCCCCAATCAATGAATCGAATTATTCGAATCAATTTGAATGAGAAATAATTGATCATGGGATGCTTTCTCCAACCGTGAGATCTTCTTCAACCGTACGAACCAAATCCTTAAAAGATATACTTCCATCTAGATAAGACTTCTTCAACGGATAAATTTTTTCTTCGTCGGTCTGGAATCTATCAGTGAAAGTAGACTTTAAATCTTGAGTCTGGAGGTCTTCAGATGATCCTCGTGCTCTTTAACTAATAGAAATGTTTTGTCAACTTCAAAACAAATAAGGAAGTTTTCTCCAACATCTACTAGCAGGAGGCGTATGCAACAACCTTACCATATTGTATCAACATGCAACCCAGTCCTATAAACGACACATCACTATAGATCCCGTACCCTCCGGGACCAAATGGAATTGTTAGCACAGGTGTGGTAGTCAGCTTTTGCTTCAACTCTTGGAAAGTACACTCGCATTTGTCTGACCAGACAAATTTCTCGTCTTTCTTCAGGAGTCTTTTCAAAGGCGACGCCAAAGCTGAAAATCCCTCAAAAAACCATATGTAGTAGCTTGCCAAACTCAGAAAACTTCGGATCTCTATCACGGTAGTTGGTCTCGGCCCGTTAATCACGGCTTCAATCTTGCTCGGGTCCACAGAGATTCCTTCACCTGAAATCACATGACCTAAAAACGCAACACGAGTTAGCCAAAACTCGCATTTACTAAACTTAGCATACAATTGGTGAATCCTTAAGGTCTGGAGCACTAATCTCAGATGATCCTCGTGCTTCTTAGCACTTCTCGAATACACTAGGATATCATCGATGAACACGATCACGAACTGATCTAGATATTTCTTGAATACTTGGTTCATCAAATCCATGAAAGTAGTTGGAGCATTCGTCAACTTGAATGGCATCACAGTGAACTCGTAATGACCATACCGAGTATGAAATACTGACTTTGGAATATCTTCTTTCCTAATCCTTAGCTGATGATACCCTGTCCTTAAGTTGATTTTTGAAAATATTGACGCTCCTTGTAACTAATCAAACAAGTCATTGATCCTCGGCAATGGATACTTGTTCTTGATCATTACCTGATTGAGTTGGCAATAGTCAATGCACAAACGCAACAAGCCATCTTTCTTCTTGACAAATAGAACCGGTGCTCCCCAAGGTGATGCATTGGGACGTATGAATCTCTTATCTAATAACTCTTGCATCTACACCTTTAGTTCATTCAATCACAAATTCAATTTCTCTCTCTAGCGGTAATCCTGGCAACTCCTTCGGGAATACATCTGGAAATTCTTGCACAACTGAAATGTCTTCAATCTTCAGCTCCTCAACTGTAATACATAGGACGGTTGTCAGATAACCTTGACAACTCCCGTCTAATAAACGAGTTGTCTCTTGCGACAAGATTAGGGAAATCAAAGGTCCTCCTCGGTTCCCTACAAACTCAAAGCTCTCACCTTTTAATGGGTAAAACTGAATCGACTTGCGATAATAGTCCATTTTAGCTCGTTGCTTGGTGAGCCAGTCCATGTCAATTGTCAAATCAAAGTTATACATGGCTAAAATTAATAAGTCTATTTTCTCCTCTCGCTCACAAATTGCTAACTTGCAACCAGAACAACCCAAAGCAAATAACACCCTATCCTTCAATGGTGTAGATATGCTAACAACAGATTCCAGCAATTTAGGATTTATTCCAATCAACTTAACATATTGCTCGGTAATAAAGAAATGAGTTGCTCCTGGATCGAACAAGGCATAAGCAGGATGGTTGTTCAGTGAAACCATACCTGTGATCACGTCAGGCATGGCCTCTGCCAGACCATGGGTAATGGCATAGATCATGCCTTGAACTGGAGGTCTAAACTGTCCTCCTTGCGGTGCATTCTTAGACGCATACCCTTTAATTTGTCCCATTGTTGGCGGCAATGGTAACTGTGGTTGTCCTCTTATCCTTCTCGGACAATTCCTAGCCATGTGAGCTAGTTGGCCACACTCAAAACAAGTGCCCGGCCTAGATTGGCATGGGGAAAATCCGTGTCGCCTTCTACACCAGTGACATATGCTATTCTGGTTAGGCCTAGACTTGCCAACTCCACCTTTTCTATTGGGCGAGATCTGAAATCTTCCTTTGACCATGGGCCTCTTCCCATGTCATATTGCATTTTTGTTTGCATTAAATCTCGACCCAGATATGGCGGCTCTCTCATTCTGATCTCTCTCAATCATCTGGACCCTCTCGTATAGGTCATTGTAACTTCTCAGATTTCAATGGACTAGTACGCATACCTAAAGGGGGATGAATAGGTGTAAATAAAAATTTTCTTACAAAACTTAATAAGATAGATTGCCTTTTGAAAACAATTTTAATAAAGAAGTAAATTGTTTTAACAATTCAATATATAAAGCAATAAAACGAGGAGTTAAGGAAAGAGAATTGGAACACAAGGTTTATAGTGGTTCGGCTTAATCCAAGCCTACGTCCACTCTTCCAGGCTGACAGCCCACTAGCTGGATTTCACTATGAATCAAAAGAGATAATACAGCTCGTGATCTTCGACTTCCTCAGTGGAGAGTCTCAACTAGTCTCTTCACAAAGTCTCACTTTATACTTCTGTCTTTTGTATACAATTTTAGCTCAATGAATGAAAGAATCGAGGAACTAAAGAGATTCAGACTTTGAAATTTTTCTTTCACGCACTGCTTCGAACAACAGGAAAGTCTGCCTTAAATACTCCTTCATGCCTTCATGACCGTTGACACTTTCCAAAGGAATTCTTCCAATCTACCTATTGGACAAAATCAATTAAGGTGATCTCGAGTCGTTGATGGATTGGTGATGAAAGCCTGTCTATCCTATTCGCCCATATAATCAAGATCTTTGGTTTCCATAAGTAGATACTTCCAAGTTTGCTCGCCTTTCAAAAGATCTTTAAATCGGAGTAGATTCCAATAAGAATAATCAATCAAGTTGATACTATATCTAGTCATAAAGTCTTCCAAAAACCATAGGAATCGAATCCTTGAAGATAATCCGTCATCTAGATAAGTCTTCTTTCTTTGTCTGGAAATTGTTAGTAAGGACAAACTTTGAGTCTTGGGCCTAGTGGTCTTTAGATTTTGACGATAGAGTCTAGAGTTCTTCAAACTTTAACACTTGAGTCTGGAAGTCTGAAGACTAGACTGATGGAAACGTTTTGTCAACTTCAAAACAATGAAGGAGTTTTCTCCAACAAGATTCAGCGAAACCAATACACTCCTCAAGTCCGACCTGAATCCGTCCCTGAATCTTCTCACTCGGTTCGCCGGATTCTTAATTAGTTCGGGAGCATATTGTGATAGTTCATCGAACTTCGCCTCATATTAATCTACAACCATGGAGCCTTGGTGAAGGTGCTGAAACTCTGCCATTTTTATCTCTCTAGTAGTCTCTAAAAAGTATTTGCCATTGAAAGCCTCAAGGAAGGCATTCCACTCCGAGACAACACTTTTTGGAAATACTGTTCCTTGGGTGGTTCTCCACCAAGTATTTGCAACTCCCTTCAGTTGGTAAGTTGCAAGAACTACTTTTTCAGTTTCATTGCACATCAATAGTGCAAAAGCCTTCTCAAGTCTTTGGATCCACAAAGCAGCAGCTTCGAAGTCTCCTGCCCCAGTGAACTGAGGCGGATTCAACTTCAAGAATTGTTCCACTAGCTTGTGAATTGGTCTCCCAGCGACTACAATTCTTGGCGAACCTTCAACGGGTGTGGCGGCTGCAATAGTAATGGCTTGATTCTAGGCCTGCTACCCAATCAAGTCCCTCATGGTCTCCAACGACTGCAAGATACCATGTACTCGAGGATCACCAAGGTTTGCTACCCTAGCACTAACAAGACATGGTGCTACTCCATTGGCGCTAACCTGTTTTGGCACCCTACCCCTGCCTCCTTGGATACTGACCCTAGTTGGTGTCCTAACTCGAGTCGCGGGCCTTACTATTTTCTTACTCGAATTTCTCTAGTCCTGCTCGCGCATGGTTCAACTTTACTAAAACCTATCTTCCAAATCCACACCGAATTAGAAGCTAAGCAATCCACGCCACAAACAATTCTATTAAACAACTACAACTGACATGCACCGGTCATGAATTTAAAGGCCTTCCTACTTACTATCCCATATTCATTGCACCTTATCACTCCAATTTCTAATGACCACGATATGATACCACTAAACATGGATGTCACGTCTTGATTCTCCAAGCGCATGCCCATCCCTGCTTGGTCGGTATAATAGTGATATTCTAGGATGCATCGCCGACCCATTTAATTAATATATGCATGCGGAAGCATATATAAATCCTTAGACAATAAAACATAGGAATAGGAAAGGAGGGCCAAACTTTTAAAACCACAACAAGTCTTTTATAACCAAACGGGTTTATACACAAGATTAGACTAGTTACAAAAATGTCGGCTCATCTAAAAGGAACTGTCTTATGACTAACTAGCCATACAGATTCGCCGATTATGCTTCTTTCACCTTCCCAAACTCTGGGACTCCTGGCTCTCCACAGTCATCACATAGGGACCTGAAAATGTGATCCCACAACGGGGTGAGACTAGTCTCAGCAAGTTCAACCCCGTAAGACCCAATTAGGAAGAAAATTACGTCCTAAGGGCTGCTTAAGCACAATCAGGCATTAGAGAACTTACATTTGCCTTAGTTCCTTCTTGCAAGTCAGTTCAATTCATAATTACTGACAATCACATCATCCAACCAAACAGATCGAACCATCGATCAATCGACACGGTTGATTACATGTCACCAAGACCATTACACGGTCATTTCGATTATTCATTCTCAACTCTTAGTCATGGCCCAATAGGAACGACCCAGATTAAGTGGTAATCACAACCCACCGAGCAATTTTCTAGACTTGGTGGTAATCACGGCCCCATCGAATAATTTTCTAGATTTGGTGGTAATCACGACTCCACTGAGCAATTTTTTAGATTTGGTGGTAATCACGGCCCCACCGAGAAATTTTCTATATTTTGTTGTAATCACTGCCCCCACAAGGCAATTTTCTATATTTGATGGTAATCAGAGCCCCACCAAGCAATTTTCTATACAAATACCCGCATTATCCAATTTTTGAGATAAATCTCCATAATCACCAACTTCACTCAATTTTCACAATCCAGTACTCAAATAAATAAACAGATAGCACCACAATCAGTACAAAATTCCAGTCACTGAATATCCTAGTCTAATTTACGGAAAATAAATAAATAATTAATTAATTATGAAAATTAATAAATAAATGCAATAAATATGACTTAGGACTGATAAAGCCTAATTGGAAGCCAAGACAGTCTCGGAAAATTCCTAAACCACTCTAGATAAATACTAGAGCTTGTCTAGGCTCTAACTGCACTAAACTATCCATGTAACATGCATTGGTAATTAATTAAATCAACTAATCAATTCTAACTAACCACCTAATTCTAGCTTAGTCTAAACTAATCAACTCCTAAGCATAATTAACTTACTAACCGATAATTAGTAAGTTAAACTCACGAGTGTAATGCGAAGACCGGTTCACCGCGACGGCGGCTCGACGGCAGTCGAAACTTGAATCGCGGCTGCGCCAACGGGCTTGGACTGGGCATCTCAGCCCAAATTGAGATTTGTTATTGAGTTGGGCTGGGCTTGCTTCGTGTGTTTGGGCTTCAAATGGGCCTAACCAAAACTGAAGATGGGCTGAGTTGATTTCATGGGATTTGCTGGATTGAATTCGCTAGAATTCACGAGCTGATCAAGAAAAATTCATGTGCTGCTGTTGGGCTTTGCTGGTTTGAGCTCGATAGACTTCGGTGGGTTGTGGGATCGATAGAGATGGACCCACGACGCTGGATGAAGGCCTGCTGGTCGATTGAAGATGGAGAAGAATTCTCGAGTAGCTAGCTGGCGTGTGGACGAGCTTCGATGACGTTGGATTTACTGGCTAAATGGAGATGGAATTGCATGAAGAAGCCGCTGGGTTGATGGACTGACCGATCCAACTGAAGACACGAAGAAGCAGCCGAGTCCTTGGCCGCATGGAGAAGAGGGCAGTCTTGGTGTTCAATGGGCTGGAGGAGACGTGGACTGGGCTGCCATCTGTGAGGAAAAGAAGCGGACGTGGCTATGGGCTGAATTGAAGACACAAGCGGTGAAGGGGGGCAGGTGTTACTGGCGTCAACGGAGAGCTGTTGTAGGCGTCTTCAGTGCTGGGCTTGACTTCCTGCCATCCAAATAAGGACACAAAGAAGGTGGGGCAGCCAGTTCGATGAAAGTGGCAGTGAAATGGGGGGAAGAAGCGGTTGGATTCGGTGATGTGCTGAATACCAGAAATGAAAATTAGAAGCAGAAACAAAAGGAGATAAGGATGAAAGAGGAATCGTGGAGATGAAATCGGCAAAGCAAACTTGGCCGAGAAGATTGAACAAGAAAGGGACAAAGTCAACAACTATTATCCCTTCCGTTAAATTCTTGTCCCCTCTAATTCTTTATCGAATAGATTTTCTATAATTAAACCAAATTGAAGTCCCAATTTTCAGCCCCAAGCCTAATTTCGAATTTCACTCAAATACTCTTCAATTTCTTCACCAATTCTCAAAATCGAGGTCCAATTTCGTCGAAGAAAACTCCAATACAATTTTCTACAAGTCCCCAACACCCAAAGGCTCGGCTGGGAAGTCCAAATTTCACTTCAATTTGGCCCGTTCAAATTTCCGTTAATTTCTAAATCGTGCGAAATGATTTTCTGTAAAAATCTCGGAATCTCCGAAAATTCCTCGGATGATGAGTCGAGATTCCTAAAATAGATCGTGACATGAAAAAATTTTCAATTTATGAAATTGGGTTCAAATTCGCAGTTAATTTCACTACAACGCGATTTTAGCATAACCTAGGCTACCAGGTAACTTTCAGAACTTTTTAATGCAAATGACCTGTGGTCGATTTTCTTTGAGTCACAATGAACCTCTTTGACACATTGGCAACACTCGATGGTCGTGAAAATTTTGAGGTTTCAAATAGGGACACAAGTACCAAAACGATAGAAAAATCAAACTAGTGCCGATCAATAAGAATTTTGCAATTTAGTGGAATTACCCACGTTTAACCACTCATCTCAATCAAACCGACCTATCTTTGATCTCTAATCAACTTATATCTATGTCGTAATGATCTCGACAGATGAGCATGGTCGACTAGTCAATTCCTGGTCGAATTCTCAAGTATATTTGCCTTAAAATCCTTGATTACTTCCCTAGATAGTTTAGTCATCTCACGAGTGATCAACTCTAAGAATAGCACTATAGACACGTCAATGATATGCCCGATTTATTCAATTGAAAACATAATTGAAAATCTAGAATGTCACATTACTTCTAGTAGAAGGAGTAGCCACCCTATCTTGGACTTCTTAAAAACATGGCTAGTCGGATTGAGTCTACTTCACCATATGCTCAACTCGTCCTTAGGAGCAATAATGATTCAAATGTTTACTTCTCCTATTGTATGAAGACCAAGGCTCACGACCAACCTATATCATGGACCATCAAATCCAATTCGAATATTTTTTGGGTTTTCTTTTTAAGGAAAATAATCAAACAATGGATAAATATTTAGTTAGATAATGCAATCCACAAAACTGTATTATCTATCTTTAAATTTGATAAAGAAATAAACCAATAATAATATCCAAGTAGTTATGAATATTGATGGAAGGTTATTTGTTAAATTTGAAATAAGTAAATTAACAATTGTATTCAAATGGTTATCGATAAAATGGAAGATTTTCTGCACCGTCGGATATCATATCTTGTAGTTAGAGATTGAACAGATGTTCGAGCATGTTGCTAAGTTAGGAAATTCGGAGTGATTTCTTAGGATTTTGTGTATATACCTTATCTAACAAAATATTTAACAAAATATATCAATCAAGCAAAAAAAACATGAAAGTAAATATTTCAAATCAAATGAAGATAAGGATCTCACCTAATTTGGAAAGTACTTTCCAAATTTGAATCAAACGTAATCGGATTGGGATCGCAGCTAGCTCCATGACGGTGAACTGTGAGTGGAGATGAGCGGCGGTAGGGGACGGCAGCATGGCCAATGAACCTACAAATAGAAACTTCAAGGGATGGCTCGGTTTGAGAGCAGTACTGGCCATGATTCGAGATCAGTAGCAACGTCAGATTTTCCCAAGCACCAGGAAACTTGCGAAGAGAATTGCGAATATTATAATCGTCGAGAGGGCTTGAAACGGTGAGAACCACCTGGAGCTACTCACTGGAAGTTGCGACCAGAAGCTACCGGATGTTAAGGACATTAAGGATATTGAGCACATGTTGGGCAATAGATATGGATAGTAGCAACTTCGAACAGGACATTGGGGTTGCAAAAAATTCGCTAGGTTTATTGGTATGGCGATCTGGAATGCTTAACTGTAAAACATTGAGTAGAAGACCACGTAGATCTACCAGTGCAATTAATGAACACTTGGACTCCTTGATGATTGCCAAGGAACTCTGTTGAATCACTTCAGTGGAAGAATACTGCGGGAGAGCAATGTTGCAATGTTTCGCTTCTTTCAGGACTTTGGGCACTTGTGTGAATATCTCCTCTAAGATTAAGCCGAGAAGGAAAGAACGGAATGCCAGGGACTTGAATTCAGGATCTCAGCGAGGTTGGAGGCTAGATGATCACAATGCAACAGCAACTTCATTGAAGAGAATCGGATTGGCAAGTGCAAGCTCTTTGTTGGTTGCAGAGATATGGCTAGTGTGACATCCTGAAAATTCGACCATTTCTCAATAATATGAACGGGACTTTTCGCCGACGTGCCTATGGTCATTTTTCTCTGAGCTGAGAGATAACTAATCTATCAGGTGAGGTTATTAAGGAATATAAACGCGATAGACTAGATAATTCGATTAGAAATCAACTGCTCGACCATAATAATCGGCAAGGATCAATACGAAACCGTATAATCAAGTTGAGATCGAATATAAGTCGATTCGACGGAAACACGTAATTAAATTGCAGGTGATTCCGCACGATTGCGATATTCACGTCGAACGGCTATAACCCGATTTTCTATCGATAGTGCACTTGGGACACGTAATTGAAACCTCCCAATTTTTACGACAACCGAGAGTCGTCTACGAGTCGAAGATACACAAACGTGGATCGAAAATTATCGACCACAGGTCAAACGCATTAAAATCTCTAAAAACTACCCAGTATGTTAGGTTGTACTAAAATCACGTTCGGTCGATTTTAACCACAAAATTGTATTCGGTTTCGGGATTCGGACATTCAAGCGTGTCATGATTCATTTTTAGGACATCGTCTCATCTTTTGGAGAAATTTCGTCGAGTCCATAATTTTACGGAAAAATCGGTTTTGGACAAAATGGAAAATAAGAGGAAATTTGGAATTAGAGGAAAAAGGGAGAATTGGTTGCCCAAAATGGATTTGTTTGTGGGAAATTGAGGTAAATTGTGATTGAAGGATGCATGGACTAAGTTGTGCATGAAGACTTTGGGGCATACACTTAAGTGTTTAGATATTTGCTAAGCTTTTTTTATTGGTTCTTGGCTTGACTTTCATTTTCTTGCTTTTCTTCTTTCTCTCTCTCTCTCTCTCCTTTCCTCTCTCCCTCTTGCGCGTGAACTCCCTTTCTTCTTCATCAGACCACTCCTCCCTCACATCTCTTTCCCACTAGCTTCTCCTTCATTTTACTGCCAACCCTCACTCCCCTCCATTTTCCCATCTCCACCGCCTGACCACCTCCACGCATTCCATCACCGCATCATCTCCACCACCCCACCATCCCATCTCCACATCACCACACGTCTCCAGCCCACAGCACCACTCCACCGAACAGCCCTCCCATCCACTCACACCATCACCATCCAGCAGCCCCCTACACCAAAACAAATCCTCACGCCCACCATCCCCTTCCTCACGCTAGCTGCAGCCCCACCAACGCCTCCAAGCACCGCCAGCACCCACCATCTCAGCCCTTGCTGTCGTTCTAGCCCAGCAACCTCAGCCCTCGCGTCCAGCCGAGACCAACTCAGCCCGCCTCAACCCCAAACTGAGCTGAACCACCCCTAGGCCGTGAGCCTTGCAGGGCTTTTTCGGTGGCCATTTGAGCTCCATTGGAGAAACAGTAGGCTCGGGCTTTCACTGCCGTTGCGTCGCCACGGCCGTGAACCTGCCGCCATCGAATTCCGGTGAGTTAACTCTCTAATCCTTGATTATATTGTTAATTACACTTAGAGTGTTAGATTAGTGTTAATTATCTTAGTTGGATTAGTGTTAATTAGCCTGGTTAGATTAGTGCTAAGTGGATTAGCTTAATTTCATATTCAGTTTACTGGACCCTTGCCATTTGCCATTTTTGTGGGGAAAAATCTGCAATGATTTTGAGGTTGATTTCTTCTTGAAAATTTTTTATACATCTTCATTTATGACATATATTTTATTCAAGATTTTAGGAATTTAAAAGAATAATATTTCAGTTTCATTATTTGCGAAACAAAATCTCGGATTATGCTGGAACCAGTGACCTTTTAGTTTTCAAAGGATTTTTATCAACTCTTAGGGTTCTATTTTCAAAAGAGTTCGTTAATAAAATTTGTTCATCACATCTTTTAGTTTAACATAGTCAAATTTCAGAT
Source organism: Eucalyptus caleyi (assembly GCA_014182885.2). NCBI lineage: Eukaryota > Viridiplantae > Streptophyta > Magnoliopsida > Myrtales > Myrtaceae > Eucalyptus > Eucalyptus caleyi. Next base: position 55,107,624 of record CM024470.2, read on the forward strand.
CAAACAAACAAGTTTTGGACCTTGGACCAAACCAATTTTGGAAAATAGACTTTCTAGACACGGTCATAGTTTTTGTATTGGTTTGGGCGAATTACTGCTTTCAATATAGAAATATTTGGGTCAAGGTGTCTTCATGAAAAAATTTTCATTTAAGTGTCTTTTAGAACATATTCAAATTTGAAAATTTTCCGATCTTTTTTTATTATGTTTCTGGAATTAAACTTGGAGATGCACGAACGACCTGATTTCTGCCGGCTAGAACTAGTAGTGGTTTTGTGATTGTTCTTGATGTTGTGCTTGTTGGACAATGCATATTTAGTGATGTGGTTGACCTTTGACATGCTTAGGACTTATGTGTGATGTTTTGTGAATAGTTGTTCTATGGTGTTTGCTTATTAGCATTGCAAAACATGGCCTTGTGGACTATTAAAGAGAAAATAAATGAGGTGTTGGGTCCAAACACCAAAACTTATTTGCCCAATAAAATAATGATGTTTTAAATTAGGTGCGTGCAAAGTTTGATGGATTAATTTTGAGCACATAAGCACCTATGAATTTATTTCTAAACATTTTGAACAAAAAAAAGGAGGGGTTATTAAGGTTTGTTTTCAAAAGATGGTGGTTGGAAAAGAAATATGGTGTCGGGTTTGGACGCCAAGTTTTATGTGCTCAATAAAATGAGGAGGTTTTATACAAGGTGCGTGCAAAGTTTGGTGGGTTAATTTCAAATACGGGACCCCATACAAATTTATTTCGGAAAGTTTGAAAAAAAGGGGGGTTGCCAAGTGAATTTTAAAAAAGAATTTTTGGTGTTCATGACTATACGAGTGAGGATAAGGTTGACCTAATTGATGAGGTGCCTGCATGGTTAGGTTAATTAAGTGGTTCAGTTTAATTAATCGCAATTTATTTATTTAATCGAGATTTATTTAATTAATTTTAATTAGCATAAATTGTGACGGAATAGCCGTTTTGTAAAATTTTATGCCGATCGTCGTGAATGAGTTGATATGTGAAATTGACCGCTTAATTGTGCAATTAAGTGCTTGGTGTTAATTATGGATTATTATTGCAAAAATCTAATCTTATGATATTTAATTAGAAAAATACTAGGTGATGGTTTTGCTATCAAAATTTTATATAATATATAAAATCGTGGAGGTTTGAAAGGAAAGTGTACCATGCTTACTGGTTCAATTTAAATGCATGATCATGCACGATTATTTTACTAAAATGTTTTTTAATACGAAGAAAATTGGTCAAGTCCATTATTTGAAATGAAGGTATTTGAGTACAAAGTATGGTGTTCTTGGCCAAATATGAACATGCGTGTGGTCACTATCGGACCCGTCCTAATGCGTTCACAAGGGACAATGCTTGATTAAGTTTGGATGCCCCTTGTCAACAGATGTCGGCGCAGTGGAGGCTAGGTTGATGCTCCTTTATGGAATGCCGTCTAGATGTAGACGTTGTCGTGTCCAACGGAGCGGGACAACGCCTTGTTATGTCGGATGACCACCGACTGTTAAGTTGGCCGTGGCCGATGAGTCGTAAATAACTAGGACACTCCTGAGTGATTGAGATAGCCGCACTTGATTATGAGACAAAATTATGTGGCACAAAATGAGACGTGTCATAACGATTTGGCGTTATAATCGGGACCCATGTGATTGTTTGCAGGATGAAATGAAGTGTCCTGGTTATTAAATACACTTGTTGTATTCATATGGTATATGTGATGAGCTCATGTACAGAAATGCGCCAAGGCGAGGTAAGTCCTATGTGGTGCATGTTTAGAATGCCTCTGAGTGAATTTGCGTCCTAATCAGGGTTTAGGGTTTTGACTCACTGAGTTTTATCTCACCCCGTCGTGGTTAAACTTTTTCAAGGCCGCAACATGGACATCTACAGAGTGTGGATTTGGTGGGCGTAAGATGCAACACCTTTTGGCTGGTCTTGTTGCTAGTGAAGTGTAGGTTACCTAGAGGTTTCTTTTGAGACAGACCTGTATATAAAATCCTAGGTTTAACTTGGCAGGTATATAAAATGTGGTTTATGAAATAGGCATTTGATGGTTTTTACTATTCCATGTGTTTGATGGTCGTCAAGGTGTTTATTTAATTCTCTTCTGCATGTGTTTAATTGAAAGATAAAAAAGAAAGGGTCGGCGATGTGTCCTGTGAACGTCGCATTTTTAGTCAACTGCCGAGGGTTGTCCGCGTGCCCAGGGTTCAGGGCGTGACAACTAGCCTGGGCTATAAGTTGCGACCAGCATGTCTCAGCTAAGAAGCAACGAACTTGTTTGGATGACTATGGCGATGAAAATGCAGCAACTAGATTGATGTTGGAGATGTCAAGTGCAACAATAGTCATGGTCAATAGCAACAGCAGCTTGGGTTAAGACTCAAAAGGAGGGGGCTTAGCTATTCCTCTCTCTTCTTTTGATGTGTTTTTCTATGTATGCTTTGAACTATTGTCATGACCAACACCTTGGTAAGGAGGAAAGTATAGGTTTAGGGATATTGTCTAAAAGACGGATCTACAGCCCATGATTTAGACGTGAGTTCTTCCAAACCCATACCTCGCGCTACATCGAGTGTTTAAATTGATGGTATGAAAATTTCCTAAAAATGACTCGCCACTAGTTTATTGGGTTCAGCTAGAAACCAAGTGAGATATATGAGTATACCTCATTTCCTACGCAAATAGAGAATCAAGGGTTGGGACTTGATTACACCAATTAAACAACTAATGCCATTTCGATATCTAATTTTGTTCAATTGAAAAAAAAAAATTTATCAAACAATTTGGATTGATTTTAGATCTATCTACTAACACGTGAGATGACCATGGGGATGCATCGCCAAGGAAAGTGTTAAATATATTGCATGGGAGAGCAAATATTTAACATTATCGAATAGACAGCATGACATCTCTAACTAAGCTAAAGGAAGGCCACAATTAATATAATAAAAATGCACAATCAAGGGCATTCATTTTTAAAGATAATAAGAACCCTACGGTAGACCCTAGAGGCTTGTTTAATTTTGAGTATGATTTCCAGCAAGGATTTTCTGAAATTTCTAAAAATATATTTTATTTTCCGATTTTTTTATTATTTTTATAAATTTCCAAAAAAAAAAATTATTTTTTTATTATGGAATTTTTAAGTATTTTTAATCTCTTTTTTTAAATTTTATGATTTTTTTGTTCTTAATTAATAATTTTTTAATGAAATTTAATATTATAAAAGAGAACTCGGACCGGGTCTCTTGACCGGGTTTGACCAAACCAGACTGGACCCTATCGGTCTGGGTTGGGCTAAAAATGGGTCACATCTAAGGCCCACTCAGAATTAACTGAAAAGGTCCACAACAGCTTTTTTAAAAGGAAGCCCACTCCATTCTCTATTTCGGCTAGCCCATCCGAAACTAAGTGAAGCCCAAACATCCCCAAAATAACCTTTCAAGCCCAAGTATAACAAACAGCCCTAAAACGATCAAACCTAATCGGGCCCCAACTCCTCTTCCGGTCTTCTTCTCCTCTACGCCTCCTCCTTGCCCGAAACTTCTTCCTCATTGTGCACCATCTTCACCGAACCAAAGCCAACACAACAGTGAGCCCTCACCAGCGCTTGGGGGGCCACCAAACCACATCCGGTGCCGGTTGTTTAGTACGACCGATGCTAGTCACCGCCGGCCACTAGTTGGCCGGCGATTTCTAGTGTCGTCGGATCTACTTCGGTGAGCAGCAAGCCCACAATGGCCGACTCAAGCGACACAAGATATGCCACCAAATATCAAGAAAAAACACCAACAGCAGTGTCGGGGCAAAAGTTAAATAGATATAAAAAATTAGGGTTTTGGTTTGGAGACTTAAGTTTGGCTCTCCATTGGAGCAATTCATCGAATAGTTGGTATACACTAGACAAATAGAAGACTTCCGACGCATCCATGACTCAAGCCCAGGCTGAGACTCCTCACGGGCATACTAGAACACACAACAAGCATACTATAACGCATGGCAATGTTAAAGGGGCACCGGCCGGGGCCAGAGTTCACGTGAACCGAACAGCCACAAACTCCAGCCCAACTTGCCCAAAGCAAAGCACGCATAAAGAGACTTACCTAGTTCGGCGAGATGGCGTCAACCAGAAGAGGTCGTCAGCGGGGCTTGGGTGTGACTAAAGTGTCAGCCGAAGCTCTACCCCTCGCCTAGACTCTTTCACTCTTAGTTTTCAGCCCTCTTGGTCTCTCTGCCTTGTTTTGTCCAACCCCAAGGAAGAAGAAGACTAATCACTTTTTCCGAGCTCACCCTCACCCTCAAGCTCACTCACTTCTTCTGAACCTTCTCTCTCCAGCTTACTCTTTCTCTGGCTTGCTTTCTCCGGCTAGCTTTCTCTCAAGCTCTCTCTCTCTCAGATTTTAGTCTCTAGAACCCAAGCCTCCCTCTGTGTCTCTCCTCCCCTCTCCAAGCGAGCCCTCCCCTCACTTTTTAAGCTGTCGGCGCGCATGCGATGCCAGCTGCTGCTACTGGTTTGCCCCAACTACCAACTTTGGTTTGACGCTCGCTCTGTTTCCTCTGCCACTATTCGGTAGCATGTCCTCTGTCCTGGCTTCCCTATTTGTCATCGAGGCGACAGACAAAGTGGAGAGAAGGAGAGGAGAAGAGGAGAGGGCCAGGCCGGGCCGAGCCTAGCCGAGGAAAAAGGAAAAGAAGACGTGGGTTGAGCCGGCCCAGGTGGGGAAAAAGAAAAGAGAAAATGAGGAGGGGTCGGGCTAAGGTAGGCCCTAGCTTGGTCCGGCTCCATTTTTAATTATTTTTTTAATTTTTAAAAAATTTTAATACTAGTAATGCAAATGTTCCTGTTGTCTATATCCAATGCAATTTAATGAAAACACGATGCATTTTAATGAAAATTATTTACTTTACATTTTACTTTATTTTTTTTAGAGACTAATTCCTAATTTTCTATGTGATTAAGTCCTAACTAAAAATGGAAAAATTTAGTTATCAACAACTATGAATTACCAACCTCTAATTTGTGAGCCATAACACTCTATTTATAATGCAAACCGTTAACTTCAATATCATGAGCTTAACTTAAGCCTTCTCTAATGTGATGAGCTCCAATAACCTAAGGCTTGTTCCTAATTAAACTCTCAATGGGCTGAATTAAGTTCATATTAGGCCAATTAAAGCCCTTCAAGCCTCTGAATTTCGACCACTAACTCCCCTAGACTTAGCTGAATTTTCCCTCCTTTTGTGGGCTCAATTTATCAAATTTTAAGATCAATTTATAAATGCTAACACAATGATTTGAAAAATGTAACTTGAATAATAAATACTCTAAAAAAATATATGCTATCTAATTTGATTCTAATTTTTCTTTATGGGTTAAAAATTAATTCCTAATTTTCTATGCAATAAATGAATAATCAAATCACCAAAATTTATATGTTAACATGCGAAAATTCAGGCGTCAGCATTAATCTAGAAACAAGGGCTCTTTAGGATATTAATTAGAAGACTATAATACCCTTAATACTATGCATTTGTGGAATTAAATGCTTTAAACAATAACTCACTTGTTATATATGTAATAAATTTGAGTCTTAGACATCAAGAGTGGCAACTTTCATATATAACTTAGCAGTTCTTGTACATAACAACTACATATTAAAATTTGACATCATTTTTTGCCATGTTCAAAGAAAGTCTTCATCACCAATCCAACCAAAGGCGGTAGAATTAGTAATATTCCTTAGGTGAAAAAATCGTTGCTTTATCTTGGGTATACCGAAAGTGAGAAAAATTCTTATAACTAATCAAAGGCAACAAAAGCTGATTTTTCTCACCTTAAGTCATTGCTTATGACTAAACTTTTGTTGCCTTAGTCCTAACCAAAGTGACAAAAATTCTTTTTTGTCATCTTCGGTTAAAATAGTCCCATCTTTGATTGAACTAATGGCTATAAAGTCCTAATTTTGTTGCTTAAGTAATACTTAAGGCGACCAAACTTCGTTTTTGTTGCTTAGGGTATGACTGGTTCACCCTAAGGCGACCAAATAAACGATTTGTCGCATTTCGTTCATCATAAGGTGACAAAATCTTTCTTTGTTGTTTTCGGGTAATCTAAGGCACCAAAAGTCATTTTTTTGTCACAAAAAAGTTTTTGTCGCCTTAAATTATTTTCTTGTAGCGCCTCTTGAGCTTCCCAGTTTTGTATAGCGTTTAGATCTTTACAGGTTATGCATTAAATCGCCTAATCTTTTTAAATTTGAAATAGGTGTCATTCTAATTTTGTTTGAAGTTCTAAATGTTGTGAGTGTAGACTTTGGTTTCTCTCGTGAAATTAATGCTCCTTAAAAGGCTAGTTTAGTGAGTTTAATCTCATGAAATTACAAAAAAGATGAAGAGAAAAAAAAATGAAAGAAGAAAAACCGGTTTGGTGGGATTTTTTATTTTCTGGTCAGAATTTGGTCGGATTTCAAACTGAACTAAAATGTAAAAATTGTTTGGTTTGGCTCTTAACTATAGTACAGTTCAATTTGATATTATTTTTCTCCAAACCATATTTACGCGATTGTGGTTTGATTTGACATCGAAAATTACAACAAATCGTACCCTGCTCACCTCCAAACTTATTGGTTCCTGGGCCTTGCTAAGTATTTCATGAGCCCCCGAATAATCTTCGTATTCGTGCCTCCTGAAAATGAAAAAAAAGGAACAACAACAAAGAACCTTATGCTACTTTAAATTACAAAGCTACTTTTCACCTCGAGCAAAAGCATCTTCAAGGGCCTCAAAGGTTTACCCAATATCCATTTGATTTTTTTGGACAAAATGATAATATAAGTGGCACAACTTTGGTACGGTACTTACTTAAGTGTTATAACTTTTGTACAACATTCACTTGAGTATTATAATTTTTTTTAACCACTCGGGTATCACATAATTTGTGAATCGATTACTTAAGAACCATAACTTCTTAAAAAATTCACCACAATTGTTATGCCACATCGGATTTTCCCCATTTGAGTGAATGTTAAATTTTTTTGCACTTAAGTGATCAATTGCAAGTTATGTCACTCAAGTAAATATTTTAGAAGGTATGATATTTAAGTAGTCGAAAAAAATTATGAACTCAAGTGAGTACCATACAAAAATTATAACGGTTGTGATAGCCTTTTTCCAAATTTATTATTTTAGTGGTCAATGTGAAATAAACTCAAGCATCATCGTGGAGTATGCACCAATGGGCAAAAGAGTTGGAGAAAGAGCGGATAAATGTCTTATCATGAGTACAAAATGTTGTACAACGAGATAGTTTTTATGACTTCTTTTAGCGGATGAACAGTATTTATTAGGTGATAAAAACAAACATAAATTAGAGGATAGAACTAATGTTGTATACAAGCCTAGTATTCTAGCATTACTTGGACATCTCTATACAACTTATAGACACAAGGACACTATGAGTGCCAAAACTTAAGAATGTGACACTTAAGTGCCAAAATTGAAACAAAATTGATCAGTTAAGTGTTAGAAGTGAGAAAATTCGGCAAAAATGTTGATATGGCAATTTTTCAGTAAGCTTATTGCAAAATGACATCGTTTTACATGCTGATGTCTCTAAACAGTGCCAAAACGATGTCATTTTGGTGTTGATGTAGTAAATAATTAATATAAAAATTAATTAGATTAAATTTAAAACAAATTAAAAAAAAAAAAGGAGGAAAGAGACAGTGATGGCTTGTTGGATTTGGGGGAGGGCCGTGACCCTCACCCCAGATCTGGGTGAGGGCACATAGGCCCTTGCGCTATTCCCGACCCCTAGCAAAGGCTTTGTGGCCCTAGTCAACCCTCCCCTACCTTTCCGGTGACGGCAAGGAGGCGGTAGTGGCAAGGGCTAAGCCCTTAGCTGCCAACTGCCTCCCTCTTCCTCCTTCTCCTTTTTTTTTTTTTTTTTTTTTTTAAAGATTGTTTTAAATTTAATTTAATTAATTTTTGTATTAGAATTCAAATTATATCAAAATAATGTTGTTTTTGTTTGTGTTTTGCTGAGTCAGCATTTTGGCGAGCCACGTAAGTAAGAAAATTAATAAAAAAATTTGCCACGTAAGATTTTCGGTGGGGTTCATCGGATGTGGCACTCAAATGTCCCATTTTTCATTAAAAAAAAAAAATGTGACTTTCGTAAGTTTTAGTACTTAAGTGTCCCTTTATGCCAAGTTTTGGCACTTGGGGTATTCTTTTGCCACAACTTATAATTGTTGACTAATCTGAATAACATTGAACTTGGAGATGTATTAGAAGAGAGAAACAAAGGTAGAGACCATCGCTGCTTTCGAGAGAATTGTGGCTACCGGCGTTGGGCTAATATTGTACATGCCATATTGGGAAAGCCACGCCTTAAAAACAAAGTGAAGCTGATGATTGCTATTACTATGTACGCAGACTTCTCCGAGCTCGACGTATTGGTAAGGTAGATTCTGGATAACTACTACAGCCATGACACCGTCTTTAATTATGACTGTTATGGCCACGCGGCTTGCAATGGAAAGCATCCAGATTACGACGTACTGCCTGCTTGGAACATAAGCTGCCTTCGGAATGTTACGAAATTGGGGCCTAAAGTCAACTTAAAGATTGCAAAATGAGAAATGAGACGTACTCATGTCGTGGAAACTATTAAGTTTGGTTTTGATGATGGCTATTACAACATGGATCTACATTTTAAGTTTATTTCCTTTCACGAGCAAACATTGTGAGAGGAACTAATTTGGCTATAATGTTTATTTCCAAAATGCCTCTTGCTCTTTTCATCCTCCTACATTGTCAATCATAGATAAGATTGTTAAAAAAATTATCTATTAATTTACGCATTTAGAGCAGTTGTCAAAAGTCCACAAAAATTTCACATGGTGTTGGAGATCTTGAGTTCAAATCTTCCAAGCTCTTATTTGCCTTTCCAATTTGTAATTTCCACATCTTAGGCTTAAGCCAAAGTCCAACTTGAATATTAAATCACGTATTCTTCTATTAGCATATACTCAAAATCTCGGGTCTCACAAAATCTCACGACTATTAATTGAAAGTTAAAATTAGGAGTCAACCCAACTCGGAATTGCGTGCTCCTTTAGTACAAAGCCAGACGGAAACCACCACATTTCTACCTGTTTATTATTGCACAAGCGCACCAAGCGCACTTATCAAACAGTACATGTAAAACCAAATAGTTCTTCCGTACACAGCATACGCATAATATCCTTGAGAAGCAAATGAAATCGGGTTCACGTGCTTCATCGAGGGCCGACTTCAGTAATCGACACTTCATTGATTGATGAAGGCTCGCGCCCACTCGTATATTGATCATGTTCCTTGTCATTTTCTATGATGGTACTCGGCGGTCCTGTCCAGCTTCGGAGGAAAAAGGCCGGTTCTCGTGGCAATGACAGAGTAAGAGTTTCACTGCTCAGCGCGAGAACTATGTTCGCCATGGTCGGTCTATTAACCGGATCTTCCTGAACACATAGTAAGCTGATCTGTATGCATCTGAGAACTTGGCTTCTTGAATAAGATTCTCCCAATGCTGCGTCCAATATTTCCAAAGGCATATTGTCTCTCCAATGTTTCCAAGCCTAGAGCCGCTCAATTGAACACGAGTGAACTGTTAAACAATATTGTCGATTGAAACCCGCAAAGAACAAATAAATCATATAAAAAACTTACATAGCTTGCGAGATCTTCTCCTCCATCAGATTGGTAGAAGTAGTCATTCCTCTTGCCACAAATGATCTCAAGGAGGAGAACACCGAAGCTGTAAACATCAGACTTTTGAGAGAACCGTCCATGCATCGCATATTCGGGGGACATGTAACCACTGAAAACAGCCAACAAAAACATATGTGTTAAAATGCTGTGCATCTATACAAATCCCCTTATCAATTCTTAACCAAAAGCCGTCTAACATTAAATTTTGAAAAGTGCAAAACTTACTAGGTTCCTACGATTCTTCCAGTGCTTGCTTTAGTTTGATCGACTCCAAAAATCCTTGCCATGCCAAAATCCGAAATCTTTGGGTTCATATCATTGTCCAACAAGACATTGCTCGCTTTTAAATCACGGTGAATGACACGAAGCCGAGAATCCTCATGAAGATAGAGCATTCCTCGAGCAATGCCTAATATTATCCTGTAACGTCTTGGCCAGTCCAATTGTTTGCTTTTCTCGGAGTCTACATAGTGATTTAAGTATTTGAATGAGAGCTAATATTATCTAGGAAGCCTAAGAGTTAGATTCAAAAGGTTATATTTGATCTAGTGAATGAGATTTGATAATTTGCTCATTCATCTAAATCGTACATTAACCTACAAGATGAATATAAAGCTAGTGAAGTGGAACTAACCAAACAAGAAGTAGTTGAGACTTTTGTTGGGCACAAACTCATATACGAGTAGCTTTTCTTCTCCTTCCAAGCAATATCCGAGCAATCTCACTAGATTCCGGTGTTGAAGCTTTGCCACCAACAAAATCTCATTCATAAACTCTTGGACACCTTGCCTTGAGCTTTGGGATAGCCTCTTCACAGCTATTTCTTGTCCATTGGAAAGCCTACCCTGAAATAATATGTGAAAGCCAACAAGACCTCACGAACTCTTCATTCTTATCCTTAAACTATATTATGAATCAACGAGGACCCCAGAAATTTAGGTGCTCTTCTACGTCGTTTTGCTATCATAACCTCCACACCATTAGTGCTGTGGATACCTTTTAGGATAGTAAATAGATGATTGTGAGATTTAGTGAGACCACTATCAACTGTTCTTAAAGCTTAAGCTATTAGATAAATGTATGATTTGATATTTAATTATTCTATTACCCCTTACGCTTAGTCTGCTCATTTTGCTTAGTATTAAGCATCGAAATTTAAGTAGGGAGGCAAATGGGAGTTAAAAAGATTTGAATTCAGGATCTTTAGCTCTAGTACCATGTGAGATTTGGTGGGACTATTGTAAACAATTTTAAAAGCTTAAGTTATTAGATGAAGGTATGGCTTATATATATATAATTATTCTATTAATGTTTATCACAAGTCATTCTTATAGCTAGAGAGACAAAATAGTCTAATTTCACGTATTGCTTTTTTTTTTTTTTTTTGGTAAGACGTATTGCTTTTAATTTGGCTTGCACGTAAGAAATGTGTTGAACTTTTGTTCTACTTCAATTGACAAATGAACTCTCACCACCTAATAATTTAAGCTTTTGGGATATCACCCATTTAACATCCATTTCAATTTAGGTTAGCTGTAAGTATTTATAATATTTATAATCACTTAAGTACCTCGTAAACCTCCCCGAATCCACCTTCCCCAAGCTTGTTTTCTTGAGAAAAATCGTTTGTGGCTGCACACAAATTATCCCAATCGAATTGCAAGGACTTTAAGGATGTGATCTCGCTTACACCTGCATGAGTGAACAACAAAGTCGTTCAGACTTATACTTGTTTTAATGTCTTACGGTCATAGCTTCAAAATCTTTTTGTTTCTCATTGAAAGTTTCAATCTTTTGCTATTTTGTTTTGGTAAATTGACTATCAGTACCCCTTTCTTCTTGTACCACTTCATGTTTCTTCTCAGCTCGCCCCCTCCAAAGGTAACAACAACCAATGAGGAGAAGCACTACAAAAATGGTGACTGAAGCGATAATTGCAGCCAAGGTACCTGATCAGATGATTCTTTTTCTCAGCATATATCTAAAACCATCAATTAAATTGCAATCCTGAAAGAGTGAACGCCATAGTAGCTAATAAGGAAAGCTACGATCTTCTAAACTTTGATTAGACATAAAATTGTGTATGGAAAACTTCAGACATACTTCAGATGGCTTGGTAACAAGTGCCTTGAAGGCATTTTCTAACAATATCTATTAGCCAGACCAAAAATAAAAATAAAAAATCCATTAGTTGTTACTCTACTCGAATAAATTGATGAAGATTTACATATGCTTTTGACCCTCGTTCTTAAAATTTAATTTAGGTCTCATACATTTGCTATTGCAATGCACATATTGCCATTATTAGCACATAAACATAGGACGAACTTCTAATATGGATAAAACAAGATTTTTCGTTGGTGCAATTTTTGAGAGAGATGGTAAATATAAGCAACTGTTGGTACTAGAAAAAATTACAAGTTATCTAACCTTCTGCTGACTTGTTGATAACTCATTAACACTTTATGAAATTAACAATTTTTTTTCAATGTGCAAATTACCAACCGTTTTAATATTTAATCAACTCTTATTTTCCTTTATTACAAATGCCTCAAACGCCACTTCTCATATGAGCGACTGACACTTTTTTCTAATTAATTTGCCAACCAAGTATGGCTTACTAGCTTTTATTGTGTTATTTAACAACATTTATTTGGTTTTGTTTCGATTTATCAATTTTTTAATAATTTAATTTATCTTTTTAAACGCTTTAAATTTATCAAATTCTCATAGGAATCTACGAATCTTTATTTGTGTGACCTACCGAATATCATCCCATTAGGTTAGTAGCTAGCTTTCATTTACGAATTCCCATTTGAATTGCTTACGATCGTGTATTTCTGTTTTTTTTTTTTTTTTTTAAAAAAATCTATAATCTTTTCTATCAAGTTAGTGACTTTTAGTTTCCATATTTTCCAACCAGTTAAATTTACCTACTTTTTTAAGACATTACCAAATTAATTAGCGTGATTACAAATTTTTCTTTGATACCAGCTTTTATTTGAATTAGTTATCGACTAATTTATTGAGTTACCACTTCTTCTTCTTTTTTGTCTTGCGTACTAACCCTTTTCTCTATGATTAAATTACAATCAATTTTGCATTAATAACTCATAGTTAGTTACCAACATTTATTTTTTGACCAACTTATCTTATCTCTGACAAAAAAATCTCTTAACTTTTGCCATTACATATTTACCTTTCTTACACTTGCTTTAAACTCATTAGCTATTATGCGAAATTACCAATCATTATTTGGATGACTTTCTAAATTTTTTTTCAATTGAGTAAGCCACTAGTGGCAATTTTTATTTTTATTTTTTTTTTAAAAAAAAAACTTCTAACTCAAATGAGAAGTTGGTAACCCAAAACTAATTGACAAATTAACTAGGAAAATTTTAATAAATCACTTAAATTGAACTTATTAATATCATATAATAGTTGACAAGTCTTTGAAGTTAAGAAAAGGTGGTAAAAGTTAAGAAAAGTTGGTAATTAAAAGAAAAATAAACTTCGTAAGTAACTCAAGTAAGAGTTTGTAACTCAAAATTAGTTGATAACTTAATAAAAAAATGTTAAGTCACTCAAATGAAAGTTGATAACATTTACAAAGAATTTTTAAATTCAATATGTTGCTTGGAAAATAATATAAAAGTCTGCAAATAAAAAAGTTGATAAATAAAAAGAACAAATAAATATAAATAAATAACTCAAATGAGAATTAGTAATCAACTACTAACAGTAACTTAATGAGAGAAAAGTTGGCAATTCAACTTAATTTAGGTTGGCAAGAGAGTTAATAAATGTGTGGGATTGCTAACCAATGTAAAACAATATTTGGTAACTAAATAACATAAAATTAGCGAGTTAAAATGATAAGTAAATGTTAGCAATTTGAAATAGAGTAGGTAATTCAAAACTAGATCAATTATTCAATTTGAGAAGTTGATGAATCGCTCTATTAGAATGGTAGTATTCTTTTGATGCAATAGCGTCTTCTCATATTTCGCTTCCGTATTCTTGGCCTCCTGTCTTTTCATTTGTCCCTGTTTGAATTATTGACATTGAACATAATATATTACATTTGGAAGATTACAGTTTACTTTTGATTTGTATTTGACCTTATTTGCTGCCATGTTGGCAATATTCCATTGATGCAGAGCTTGTGAGTCATAAATAAATAGAAACTACGAGAAACATTGAGCTGATAAGGTTTGAATTTTTGTTTCTAGGGTGAGCTTAGGCGGGAAGTGCTTTCATTTGAATTGTTAATTATATTAGTTCTTTCATAGGACTCACATACTGCCTAGATTGATTTGATTTTGATAACAGAAGTTAGCCTATTATCTGGTTGAACACTATAAAGAAATCACTAATCTCTACTACATGTTTTAAATAAGGGATAATATCAACGGTGATCCATTTACTTTTTGCCTCAATATTTATAACTATCCCTCTACTTTTTTTTTTGGTTTCAAAACCATTCGTGTACTTTATGAAAAGTGACATTGGGTAAATCTCAAATTTTTCTGCCCGATTATTGCAAGCATGGACCATCGGAAAGCTGAGTTGCCCACTGGAAAAGATGAGTTAGCAATGGAAAAGCTTCATGTAGACTATCTGAGTAGAATTTTCGTCAAAAAAATCAAAACAAATTAAAAATTCATAAATGATAGGAAAAAAAAAAAAAACAATTGTGGCGCCGTTGACACAAAGACACTGGTCGTCTCCAACCCACTCGCCGCCTCAAGCGGCCATGGTCGTGAATTCAAAGATGGAAAAAAAAAAAAAAATAAATAAAAAATTCCTGGCCTTGCCGACAACAACGCACCGCTCACAGTGGTCTCACTTGCCACCTCTAGCCTGGCGTTCACACCAGCTATGAGACTTTGGATCGAGCATCCGATACTTTGGATCTAGTGGCCACTGCTGCGAGCTTGAGCTTAATCATCCATAATCATCCATGGTTGTGAGACCTCTTTCTGCCGTGGAAGCAAGCTCGAGATATGGCAGCCATGGCTGCAAGTTCCTGGTCAGGCAGCCATGGCTGCTTCGAATGTGCTTGAGCCCAAGATCCACTGCCATAGGAGCCACTGCAAATTATTCTATGTTTGGAGCATATGCTTTATCCAAGAGCTTACTAAATTACGGAAATTGTAGAATATTTCGTATCTTTCAGGTAGTCGATCCATTTGCTTTATTTCTAAACCATTGTTTTAGTTTGTGGTTTTTCACCGGTATGGTGATTGACATCAAAAGCCAAACGACAAATTAAATTTTGGCCAGTATGTAATCCAAGGGATATGCCCTCGTCTTCCCCTGGGTCAAGAGGCGACAAACCATCATCGCTTGTGCCCTTCTCTCTCTTCTCCGCCCTCACCCAATTCACTTTTTACATTTTCTTTTTCCTTCTCTCATTATTCCAAGTCGATTTATTTTATGGTGAATTGGTTATGATCTTTTACTAAAACTGTCCCTTTTACATGTACATCCAGTGTTAAGAAATTGATGGAAAAAGTATTCAAACGGTTCTAAATCAATTATAATTGTGTAGATTCAATGCTTCTTTTCAATTATATCAATTTAGTTTCAAATATTTTTATTTTTTGTCAATCGAGTCAATCAAGCCAATTTTAACCAGAAATCATTCATGTGAATGCTAGTCATTCTATGTGATATGATTAATGCTAAATTAGACAATTTAATAATATCTTATTTTTTATATATTTTTCTTTTCTTTTTATTATTTCTTTCTTTTTGATCGGCAAGGGCTAGCAAAGCCCTTGTTGGGCACTGGCGAAGGTGGCAGCCTTGCCGACAATTAGGAAGGTCTTCATAGCCCTATTGGCTAAGGGCAAGACGAACCTTGCCTAGATCTGGCAAGGGCTTGCCTTGCCCTCATTGGCCAAAATGAAAAAAAAAAAAAAATATATATATAAATTATATATATATATATATATATATATAAAATTACAATGTTAAATTTTTCTAAAAATTATAAAAATTGTCCACATGCTTAGGGCCTTGGGTGAGGCAAACCTTGCCCAAATTAGACCAAGCCCTCGCTTGTTATTGTCGATGGTCAGTTGGCGACCCTAAATTATGAAAATTTAAAAATATCATTAAAAAAGTCCAAGGCAACAAACAGTGCCCCATCAGTGCCTGGTCGGCTAAATTGGCCGGATAGACTAAATTGGCATAAATGCAAAAGTTTTATTTCTAAATTAGCGAAAAAAATTTTAAGACCAAATTGGCAATTTAGAACATTTTTGGTAATGTGCCGATAAAATTCAAAGCTACTCACAATTAGGGGGTCCTTAGCAAAACTAACTCAGAGTTAGTAGGTATTCTGATTTTAAGAATTTAAGTTAAAAATGCTAGCACTCAAGAATTTTTTTAAAAAATAATCAATATACCAAATGATATTGCATTTTCACGAGCTTAAACGCAACGTACCTTTGGCAATATTTCCACCATGAGCCCGCAGGGCAGCTGAAGGTGGCGGAGAGGACGATGGCGGACTGGGGCTTGACTCCCAAAATTGGAACAAATCCCATCGGAAAATACAGCTCGGTTTATAAACAACGCCGCCTTTACTTCCGTGGCAACACATATCATAATCATCAATGGTTTGGAACAAGCAACCCCCACAATCGGACGGCGACAAGTCGGGACTACACTGAAACAATGAGTAGATCGTGTTGTTGTCCGGCAAGTTGACCTGCCCCTTCGCGAATTTGAGCTTCGTAGAGCCCTCTCCGGCTTCACTCGCTAGCCTTCGCGTCAAGTTCCTCCATATCGCATTGAACTGGTCTTGGTTCATGGTGATGTTGGCGCCGTTTTTGACCCGAAGGGTCGGTTGCATTTGCAGTACGCCGAAGATCGGAGTGTCCGAGTATCGGATAAAGCATGGTGGGTCTCCAGTTCCCCAGGAGAAAGCCGCCTTCTGTTTAGGGCATTTCACGACCAAATCTTCGACTGCGGACCTCACACAGATTGCACAGGTATCTGCCGACGTATCGCCACGGCAGTAAGTGATGGCATAGACAGTGTTTGGATCCTCGCCCTCGCTCGTGGCATAGAACCCATCATGTGCAGTCACGTTGGAGGAGAGAGAGCTCAGAACGGCCTCACGGTTCTTTGCGTAGGTGCTTCTCGACGTGAAGTTTCCGGTGGTGTTGAGGCAGAATTGTGCCTGGGATGAGTAGGTTTGGATCAGAACAGCCAGCGAAATGAGGAAAGACAGAATGGACGATGAGTGAGACATATTAGGGTTTGCTGTTTTTGGTGCTTTGGATGGTTTTTGCTCGATGCACTGTCGGATCTCGCTAAATATTGCAGAGGTTATGGTTTGTGTTTATGTTGTAAAATTCACTTGTGGCTAAGAAGGTGAACGCGAGAGAGAGAGAGAGAGAGAGAGAGAGAGAAGTAATATATGGTCAACAAGCCAATACCTTAAACTAGAGAGTTCGATTTACTAAAATTATCATTAAAAAAAAAAAAGATTTACTAAGAGATACATCAGACTCTAAATAACCCTGTAAATAGTTGGGTCATACTAAAAAATTAATGACAACCCCACATATTATCCAATAAACTAATTATAGGAATCGGTCTTAATAAATGTAGTACTTTCTTATTATAAAGCCCCACGACGTTGGCTTAGTGCTTTCTACGACGTTGGCTTAGTTCTTTCTACAACGTTGGCTTAGCGCTTTGGAATTCAGCTTGTGCATATGAAACAGAAGTTTAGAACAGCTTCGATTCAAAATGAATTTTTTTGTCGTTCAAAAAAGAAAGAGAAAAAATTACTAAAAACCTCAAATTATGCCCAATTGCGATATATTTAGCTTGAATTTTTTTTGTGATATTAAACATCCCAAATTATATCTAATGTATAAAGCTAACATGGATCCAACGTGGCACTTTTAAGGACAAGTGGCTTTAATGTATCGTGAAGTACTATTCATCGTCTTCAATCGGCTTGGCCAAAAATTAAGTAGACAGTTGCATCTCACCAATTAGCGACATGGTTGAAAGTCGGAGGGAGTTTCATCCGCATCAAATTCCACGCGCATGAATTTATTCTGAATGGTAGCTGGCAATGAAGGTCCCCAAAGGCAAAGCCAGGTGTTGTCACATACTAAGATATCATAGTCAGCTTGTGATAATGGGTCCCACAAATTGATGTCAAACTACCTTGTTTATGGGGGTCTAAAAAAATTAAAGTAATGATTCCGGTGCGGAAAGGAAATCGATCGAGCCCACTGATATCGTTCAACCCCAAAATTAGGGAAAGGTTAAAAATTGGTAAGCCATTTCTGTCAATCGCCATAATACCCTCAACCTCTTCCATAATTCACATCTTTTCGTACCTTCTTCTTCACGGGCTCTTGTAAAAGACATATTACCTGCATATTCTTTCGTATCGGGCGAAATACATAATGAAATCACATTTCCCTCCTCTAAAAGAATGTGCAGTAGTACTTTGAATGTTACTGTTGCCTACAGTGACAACTTCAAATCAATGCACTTCATTACGACATTGCGTAGACGTGTATTTAAATAATTTAATGAAAAATTAGGAGATACTTTGTATGGATAGTCCCCTCTAGATGGCCATGAAAATACTTGCCGCGTCAATTGAGTCGAAGGATGTGAACTAATTTGCTTGGCTTAGAAAAGGACATAACAAGAAATTACCCCCACAACGTTATTGGCGTGGGTGCATACTAAAAGTCCGATATCTTTATTTTGACATATCTTTAAAAGAGAGCTCAAGTCCGATCTTATCAACATTTTTAGTTGCATTTTTATAAGTGCATTTCAACAATCTCCCCCTTACATGTAGACTCATTGTTAGGTTAGTTACCACTTAAGTCAACTGGGGAGATAAAAACATGTGCCAAAATTTGAACCTGTCAACATGTCATGAGATCCATCTTTATTTAAAAATTTAAACCAATGAATCATGGGCCAATTAAGATATGTTAACTGCAATACGCCACAATAATTCTTAACACAACTCACATGTGCATTTTAACAATTACATGTTGGTTACTTTTGAACCAGCATTTGAATTCACAAATACACATGCGCAAGTTCCAAATACATCGCTCTTGGGATCATATAAATAATTCATTGTAGAGGATTTCAGTCATTATGATCCGTTTTTAAGTGCATGAATTAGAACAACCCATCGAAACCGATACGATAGAAAATATCATATATTTGAATCACGACACAACATAATGTTGCATCTTGCCACTAGCATGGTTGGTCAACAAAGCCCTCGCGGGTTACTGACATGAGAATTAATGCCGCTGCAATTTCGAATGACCATATTTAGATACTTCATTAATTACAGGAAGCAATAGCGATTCATTCTGGCAACTCTCGCCCCAGATAGACTTTCTATAGACTTTCAGTACCTGTGCCACTAGTTTAGCCCCCAGCTGTGTAATACTGCACCATTGCTATATGCGATTACAGCGGCCATAGAAAAAGAAAATAATACAAATGGTTCCTAACTTTGGCTAATGAACAATGTAGTCCCTAAAATTTAACCTAATGTATAATGTTGCCCTTAAACTTTTAAATTATTCAATATAATCTCTGAAATTTTGGTACATGTTCAATTTAGTTCCTGAACTATATGAAAATGTTCAATATTGTCCTTAATTTTAAATTAATGGAATGAATACATTAAATATTATCATATACTTCAGGGATTATATTGAATATGTACCAACAATCGAGTTCACATTGAACATTAAGTTAAAAGTTAGGTACCATATTGAACAAATTAAGAGTTCAGGTATCATATCGTATATTAGATTAAAGTTTATGGACCATTTTCATATAATCTACATTGAATGAAGACTTTCTTCCACATTTGAATCATGATACTTTGTTTGGTATGCAAAAGCATCCACGGACCAAGGATTGGTTAGTAACTTGGCTCTCCCAATTGAAAGAACATCTTCCACTTCTTAACTCTCATTATCTAAACCTAAATGAAAACTTTCGTTCTCATCTGAGTCATAATCTTTTGTTTGGCACCTAGAAGCATCCATAAGCCGAGGGTTGGTTTCTAATTCTCTTTGGGAGTTACCCTCCAATAGGAAGATCCCACTTGCTCTTGTTTTAGCCCAGTTTTGGCCTATATATCGTTCAACATTCCTTCATCTTTCTCCTTGCTTCAATCGGTTCAAGATCATCGTTATTACTCACATATTCCACATCCACCAAATTACCTATAGGATGATCCAAATCTTCATTACCAACCTCAACCCGACTACTTCATCATCAGCATTCCCACCCACATTTACAATAACATTAATAGCCACATATTCAACCCTTTCCACATCAACATTATATGGACCTTTAATTTCATTTGAGTTCCCCATTCTCCACACTTGTCAATTCGTCATCTTACCCATACTGTTGCATAGGTCAATGATTTTACAATCTAGATGATGATATATTAGATCAATCACTGCAAAGACATCCCTAAAAAACTAAAAACATCTTTGAGAGTATTATTTCCAGGAACTTTCTAATAGAATATTTCTATTCTACACCAAACCAGTCACAGTAGTGTCAGTTATATGAGAGAGCGAATCTTTATATCGGTCTGTTTCAATAACATCGTCTCTTTCACCTACGCATTCAAAGGATCGTCCAACTCAAGAAACACAACCAAAGAAAACTATAATAGAGACATTGTTGTCGCCCATTGGACCTGCAAGGGACCAAACTATGTGATGGGCACCTCTTTTTAATAAGGAGAATTGTCTATAAAAGTCATGAACATATTGCACTTTTTTTAATTCAATCATAAACTTTCAATTTGCTAATTGAATTCTAAACATTTTTCATGTTTTGCCAATTGAATCCATTTGACCAATTTTGGTTAGAAATTATTAACATGGATATTGGTCGTCCTGCATGGCACAACCGGGTACTATTGACATTTTTTTAATTATATTTTATATTTTTCATATATATATTTGTTTTCTAGATTGAGGGTGGTTGACCCTTGCTGGCATTTGGAGAGGGTGTTGTGGCCCTCACTGGCTCTAGGCAAGGGCTACAACACTCTCGTTGGCCACTAGGGAAGGATTCATGGCCCTCGTGGTTGCCAGTGAGGGCTTGGAAGCCCTCATGTCTTAGTGATGGCCACAACACCCTCGTGGTGGCCGTTAAGGGCTTGGGCAAGGGCTGTAACACCTCGTCAACCAAAGCAAGGGCATTTGAGCCCTCACCAAGACATGATGAGGGCTGTGATGTCCTCGCTAAGGGGCAAGGGCCACCAAGTCCTCACCCACCTCAATCCAAATTACCAAAAAAAAAAAAAAAAAAAAAGTGAAGAAAAAGAATGAAAAAAGAAAAAAAAGAATTTTATATAATATTATAAGATGAATTAAAATATTATTTAAATAAGTCCAAGTTAGTGTTGATGTGCCACATAGGACGCCCGACATTCACATTAGCAATTTTCGTTTAAAATTGGCTTGATGGACTAATTTGGCATAACGTAAAAAAAGTTTAAAATTCAATTGGCAAAATTGAAATGTTTATGATTGAATTGGCAAAAATATATTAGGTTAACTCTTTTTGGACAATTTTCCTTTTTTTAATATGTGCAATAAACAAAGCAAGTGGTCCCAACAAATGGAAGGTTCTAACCATACAAAGCCACCAATTTTTGAAGGCTACTTCTCAATTGGCTAAAACACTCCCTTTCAAAAGTATTTTGACAATATTACCCCTTCTATGACCACCATTTAACAGGTTTCAATTGAACTCTACCAAAGAAAAGAAAGTGTTTCCCCTTTTTTTTCTTGTTTATTTTTAATTTTTGTTTATTTGCAAGTCTCACTTTCCTTATTCTTACCCACTTCTCTTCTCACAAGCGATCCTCTTCTTTTTATGCCTTTGATGTTTGCTAACAACAATGCTTTTTGGTATAGCATTGTCAATCAAAGGATGATTAAAGGTTTTCTCATTTTGGTGTGTTCGTGATGCTGAGGAAGAAGAGGGAAATAAAATTATGTTTAGTGGGTGGAACCTAAACACCATGTAGAGGAACACATGTTTGATCTTTTGACCCGAAAAGGGTATTGGAAGTACGATATGGGAAATGTTCTCATGATGGTAAAAGAAAGTGGATATTGTGCAAGTGTTTGTTCAGCAATTGCAGATACAAGGACCTCACTAAGCATTGCTCCAACAGGGAGTATCCAACTATCATCACTGAAGTTAACCAAGTTATTGGAGCCTGTGGTGTCATGAGTGAGGAATGCAAGGCAATTGTAGCGCAATATAGGAAACCATTATTAAGATGTATATAGTAAAGGAAGAGCCACAAAAAATATGCCCAGAGGTTGATGAATGGGGACCCACACAAGAGGACAACGGAGAGAATTCACCAAGAGTACATATTATCGGTTAGAAAAGAAATTATGGGCAAACACACAAGAGACCCTCATGACTAGACAACACTCGCCCAGATTTTTTTTTTTCTATTACCAACTTCAATCCACATGTGCCACCACTAGGTCGTTTCTATTCTTATTGATTTTTGGAGTTATTCATTTGCTCGAATTTTTCTTCTCTCATTTTATCCTTTTTGGTTTCATGGGTTAGTTAGCCATAAGCATGCCGAGTTATCATATTTTGCTGTTTAAATCTGAGTCACTGCTATTATTGATTTGTGGTGTTGTGGTTGCCTCACCTTAATTTACACTGGATCAAAAAGCCGCCTCATCACTGCAGGAAAAGCCATCAGTATCAATATGTGATTTTGATAGAAGAATAGGTTATGATTTGTCTTAAGTTATTCTTGATTTAGTAAGTTGGACATCAAGAGCATTGTTGTTGGTAGACACAAAAGTGTGGAAAGAAAAGAATTTCCTGCAAGAGAGAAGAAGATAGGATCTCAAGAAAAAGAAGAAAAAAAAGGAGGGACATCACTTCGACTATTGAAGAATGCTAAATGGTAGGCCTCAAAGGGGTAATATTGTCGAAATAATATGAAAGGGAGTGTTTAAGTTAAAAAGGAGTGGAAAAAGTGCAGTCCATTTTCGAAAAATCATAAATGCAGTACCTTTGAATTCCAAGCCAAATGCAGCATTGACAATGGAGTGAACGCTTGATGCGCATTATGTGAAAGAAACTTCGTTCCCTCTAATGCCCTCAATTTTTTTTTTTTTTTTTTGGTTCTTAACGTTGATTAGGGCTCGCACAAAGAAGATGATCTGGGCATCCTATTCGGAGATGTAATTACAACACGGCCCCATTTTGAAATGTTAAAGGGTAAGAAATAACGTCATTTTAATCTATCATAGATGACATCGTTAAATAAACAGCCATGTAGGAGAGAAAAATAAATAAATAAAGCCACGTCATATTTTTCTGTCCATCAAATGGGATGGTGCTAAGGGAGGAACTTAATTGCATCGGTCTTACAAGTTACAGGAGCCAATTGAAATACCTGAAAGTTTTAGGACACTGTAACACTTCTGCGACATGTTTAACAAATTTTGGTGCACTTTTCCAGAACATTTACTGCACTATTACATTCTTTTACTCAAGGGCAAAGATATCATTTATTCCTCTTTTCAGACAAATTAATTCTTAATCCTTTTGCATTTTTCTCTGTTTCTCTCTTGCAACGAATTAGCAGGGATATATTCCTTCCGCATGTCTATCCTTACTCCATATTTCCTTACCTCTTAACTTCTTTTTGATTTTTTCCCCCAAACCCAAACACCGGCAGTCTGCAAGACTTTGGCCATCTGGGAGGCTTCCTCCCGTGTCCCAATTGACGAGTCTTCTACGCTATTAAAATTAGCTGAGGCACATTGGTCGTCTTACGGGGGACGCGTCTCCGAATTAAGTGCACTAGGAAGAAAAACGCTTCCGCTTTTGTTTCTTTTTCTTCATCTCTGTTCGCTGACTCGACTAACAACAGTTCCTTTTCCCATTGACTTTACTTCCAGGTGGCGTACTGGTATGATAATTGCATCCGCAGTGAAGTTGCTCGTCGAGGGTTTCATTGTGTGGTGTATGTTCCCAGCAACGGCATTTACCCTAAAATTTATATGTCGCCTGATGCGATTCACTTATTTCATCTTGAACTACAAAGGGAAGAGTATTTCTGAGAAAGAATAATCTCGCTTTGTTAGGACTAATTCAAAAGGAAATAAGAGATCTAAATAATTACGAGAAAAGAACATAAACCATGTCCATGGATTGAGTGAATATGGTATTTGATGCTATTGAGGGAAACGAGAGGAAAAGAATGTATTATGACACAAATATCTTTGTCATGTTTTTAGAAATAGATGTAAAACTAGGGTTTAAGTAAGAAAGAAAAATAAATTTGTTTAACAATACACAAATTCTTTCGTATTTGTAGAGATTTGAGGAATTTTAAAATGTACATAAAATTGGCCTTTTCAATCCCTTAACCTCTTATAATAATTTCAGTGTCTCTTTCCGTCCATTAAAATAAGATTATATATACTTTTAAAATACTTTATCTTCCTCCCTAATCTCTCCTAACAAACCTTAATGATTATAAGAGAGGAATGATCGTACTTATTGGAAGACTAAACAAAGGATTGTATTTTTTTTTTTTTTATCTCATGATCCGTAACGTAGAGTACTTGTCTCGCCATTTAAAATAAAAAAAAGAATCGAGTATTAGGGCCTATGATGTTGGTCTTAAAACCATTTCAAACAATCCCATAATAAATATTCTCTGCAATAAATTTAATTTCCAATTTATATTTACAATGAACAATTGAGGGGTTGGAAATATGATTCGAATTTGCGCCTGTTAAATAAAATGCAATATTTAAAAGAAAAGTAGAAAGTGGACTTTGGTACGTGATCTTGGTAGAAGTAAATACGGAGAACGTATTCTATTATATAAGTCATATTTTCAAAGGTTAATACCACGAAAAATCCTAAATTAATACAACTGTGACAAATCAACCCGAAACTATTTTTTTTTTATCACAGAAAACCTCATAATGGTACACTCATGAAAAATTTACTTTCCGTTAGTTTCTGTTGAATTTTACCGTTAAATTGTTAAGTAGGATAATATGTGATAGTCGAGGAATGTACCAATTTGTGGTTTTTCATGATATAAATTCAAATTAACGGAAACTAACAAAAGGTAAAATTATCATAAATGTACTAATTTAGAGTTTTTGGTTGTTAAATTTGTCACAAATGTACTAGTTTAGGGTTTTTAGTTGGTAAATTTGTCACAAATATATTAGTCTATGGTTTTTTTTCATGATAATACCCCTATTTTGAACTCAAACGCTAACAATATCAATGTTTGATGAAAAATCATATTTGCCATCGGTTTGTTTTGTTACTGGTTTGATTGAATAAGTATTAGCTTTAAGCCAGCCAAACAAATATGCAAGAAACTTAATATTTATATAATTTCAAAGTTTATATTTCCAATATCAAATGAGAAAGGACAAGCCCCTACATACATCCATAACAATTATTTAAAACTTAATATTTTTCGTTAGCAGTCTAACACGCGATGATATATCATGAGTTTGTGCATCATCCTTGCATTACCTATGGTGCTAGTATTACATAAAAGACTAGTGGTGTTAACCATATTTTACATGGTTTACTATGAAAGGCAATCGTGTTACTGATAAACTTAATATATATATGTTAATGTAATCATAAATCTATTAATTTGGACCACATGAAGCAATTGACTTGATTGGACTACATGGTGCATTAAAGAGTCGAAGTTATGATAAATTATACATATAGTTGACTTACATATTTTTATATTATCTCTCTCTAGATATTTTTTTTATACGGCAGTTCAGTGAATGTATTTAATGTACAAAAAATAGTTGCACTAATATTTATTGGATTGCTAAGTACATCTAGCCTTATTCTTTCTTAACGATTGACTAGAGTTTAGAGAACCTTCCAACTTATCAACTGTCAACAATTTGGAAAAACGTTTTACTGGCGTTATCATTAGCCTTTCCTTTCTCGTTTGGTAATCGTCTTTATGTTGAAAAACTTGTGCTTGAACGGATCAAAGCGGTGTTCCAAAAGTGAAGCATGGATTTTGGTCAAGATCAACTTTGAATAGTAACATCAACTAACAATATTCACTGTTAAAATAAGTTCATTATACACTTGATCCATCAAGGTAGCCTAAATATCATTTTTGAATTTCCATAGAGTTTTACGGGCAAGTGTAGTAATCTACGTGAGAACGAGTTTCAGCATATATTATTATTTAAAAAAGATTTACAGTTTAGCATGTGCTTTAATTTTATTTATTTATTTGAATACCATAACTTTTCAATCAATTACTTGAGTGCGATAACTTTCAAATAATTTTAATCACAAATGCCATGCCATATCAGATTTCCGACACTTGTAGTGCACAATTCTTACAATTTACAGTAGTTAGCCTATTGATTGAAAAGTACCGATGCTTAGGTGAACGTTGTATAAAAGCTACGATATTTATGGTGTTCTTTCCCTTGTGCATGATCTATTGTACCGAATGTCAACTTCTCCATTCCTCTCAAATTTTTAATGATTTGTTTACGTTAATCATCACGCCCACGTCCCGTAAGGCTGGTGTCTTGTACATTAACCGTTGATCTTGACTTCAGTGATAAGACCTTTTTTTTTTTTTTTGCCTAACGCCGGTCCACTATAATACAATATCGTCCTATGACCGCTGAAAGAGATTGGAGTAGATGAGGACAATAAAGGAAAGGGATCAATAGTCTTAAAGTTGATTTATGAGTCATCCTCTGTGGAGGTCATGGTTGGATTTTGGTAATGCCTGGAGAAAAAAAAAAGTGGTTGATCGAGATTTAAGTAGATGGGGACAATGAAGGATGAAGACCATTACAAGATTTTTGGCTTTAGTCGGTAGATTTTTTCCAACACAAATAATGGTCCATGTCAAAAGCGCGTTTCATGATCAAGATATTAATTGCATTATTGAGAGAGAGAGAGAAGGATGAAGACCATTACCAGATTTTCGACTTTAGGCGGCAGATTTTTTCCAACACAGGGAATGGTCCATGTCAAAAGCGCGTTTCATAATCAAGAAATTAATTGCATTAACGAGAGAGATAGAGAGGACAATGGTGAAGGCTGAAGAGGGGGGGGCAACTCCTCCATTGGCCGTTAGCAAGGGCAGTCCGACAAAGGCGGGCGGTGGGCGCCACCTCTCTGATGTACGAAAATCAAGTTTGTTTGTTTCCTACACTTAGCAGGATGGTGAAGGCTGAAGAGGGGGGGCAACTCCTCCATTGGCCGTTAGCAAGGGCGGTCCGACAAAGGCGGGCGGTGGGCGCCACCTCTCTGATGTACGAAAATCAAGTTTGTTTGTTTCCTACACTTAGCAGGGAGAAGACGCTGACAAATCAAATGGTTACGTAGTGTAAAGCAACGTCAAGAAAAAAAAAAGTCTTCAGGAAGATTAAATTACAAGCTCGGAGGAGAGAGAAACTAACAAATTATTCGACTAGCTTGATTCGTACATCATGTTAGACGATGAAGCAGCATGTGCAATCCTAAATTATATTTTTCAAAAAATTGACTCTTCAAAGCAACCTGCATAAATGAAATACTTGAATTCAACCAATTCGTGTGAGATAAGAGTTTTTATTCTCTTTTCCACATTTCACTGCATATTCCCGATTAGATTTATAATGAAATTACAAAGAGTTTAGACCTCTCAAAAACATAAACTTATCTAAACAGCAGCTCACAACATCTTACTTCCAATTTCAGCTTCGATCCTTTGGTAATAATGTCATCTAGGGTGTGGATCCGTCATGGAAACTTCATTTATTGATGTCGGTGATGATAAAGGATGAACAAATGAAGTCAACATTTCTCTACCACTGGCATCTGTCAAATATGCCGACCGTGTTGGCATTGGGAGGGTTGTCTCTGGCTCCCGAGCATTAAAACCACCAAAGCCATGGTAGGCTTTGTCCTTACGTTCTGTTGAATGCATAACAATGCAATGTGGATACATCTTAACATCTCGCTTTTCGAACTGCCATTTAACATTGGATCTATAAGGCAAAAAGGTGTTCCGTTTTTCTAAATTTGCCATGCCTACAGTGGGCTGTCGCGAAAGCAAGTAAATGGGTTTTGTAATTTCAAATGCACAAGGAAAAATGTATATTTTCACTAACTAAATTGTTCGACAAACTCTGCAATTTTATACTCACGCAGCCCAGTAGGTGTTCCGAATTCCCTGAATTGCTGAAGTGTGAATTCTTCTTGCCGCTCATGATCTCTAATACCACTACCCTGAAACTATATGCATTAGTCTTCCTAGATATCACTCTATGCTTTACATATTCAAGAGCCATTTAGCCACTGCAACGAATAACACAGATGGATCCAAGAATCATCAATCAGGAAATAGAAACTAATGTATGTTTTCATTGTGCACTTTCTTAGAAAGGTTGAAATAGACAATGGACGATTATAAAAGTTTATTTTAAACTCACAAAGTTTCTGCAATTTGTGAAGTATTTTCTCTACTCTTGTAAAAAATGAATAACCTTGATGTGCCAAAATCGGATATCTTAGGATGCATGTACTCATCGAGCATAACATTGCTAGGCTTTAGATCATGAATTATGATTCGAAGGTGTGACTCCTCGTCCAGATAAAATGTCCTCAAGTGATTCCTCTTATTATTCTCAAACGCCTCTCACAACTTAACAATGTACATTTGGTTGAATATGCAAAATAGCAATCATTTAGGCTCTTGGCCGCTCTGTGTATAACGGGTTTCTGGCACAAATCTCTCCATTTGATAGATTGCTAGCAAAAAACCATCAGGGAATTGGAAGCAACAAATTTGATCGTCCAAGTTCGTACTAGAAATGAATCCTTCAAGGCTTGCATTGCATGTGAACTCGAGTATAAGCCTTTCCCCTTCTTCCAAGCAATACCCAAGGAGCTTAATTAGATTTTTATGCTGAAGCTTGGCCATCAGAGTGACCTCATTCATGAACCGTTGTTGACTATGATTAGAACACCCTTGAAGCCTCTTGACAGCAATGTATTGTCCATCTCCTTGTGATGATGTAATTCCCAGACAACCAATGAATAAATTTTCTAGCTACCTGATGCACTTTTCTGAATCGTGTTGAGTTTTGACTTTCAAATTAAGAGATAATGGTATTTTAGATCATGCATCTTTAGTTTAGGAATTTTTGAAGGGAGACTATAAAAGGAACGCGTTTAATAACACATCTCCAACCCTAACCTCTATGTTATTTCCTGTTTTGTTTTCGGAATAAGTGCTACAGAAGTCCTAAAACTTGTCACGAAAATGCAATTGAGTCCTAAAACTTGCAAAAAGTGCAATTAAGTCCTAAAACTTGTCAAATTGTTTCAATCGAGTCCTAAAATTAACACCGTTAGCATTTTCCGTTAAAAATGCTGACATGATATTTTAAATAATTTTTATTTTCCATGTGGATTTTTTTATTTTTTATTCATTTTAAAAAAAAAAAAAATTAGATTTAAAAAATAAAAAGAAAAGTAAAATTTTATTATTTATAATTATTTAAAATAAAAAAATAAAATCAGCGGTTCCTCCCTCACCGCCGCTACCCATTGCTAGAGGGGCCGGCAGCGCGCCGCCAGAGCGAGGGCCGATGAGGTGTCGCCTAGGGCAGACGACGATCGCCGGCCCCCCATGAGGGCCAGCATGCCCAAATTTGGGCACCGTCGCGTAAGCTTGGGCAAGGGTTGAGGCCTCGCCCTGGCCGGGCAAGGGCTGGCCACCCTTGCCTAGGGTCGGCAATGGGCGGCGGCTGCCATTTTTTTTTTTTTTTTTTTTGAAATTTTTTATTTTTAAATAAATTTTGACTTTTATTTTCTAATTTTTAAATATAATTTAAATAAAAATAATTACAAAAAAGCCACGTGGAAATTGAAATTTTAATTTTAAATGCCACATTAGCATGTTCCATTAAAAAATCGACAGCGTTAACTTTAGGACTCGATTGAAACAATTTGACAAGTTTTAGGATTTAATTGCACTTTTTGTAAGTTGTAGGACTCAATTGCATTTTCGTGACAAATTTTAGGACTTCTATAGCACTTATCCCTTTGTTTTTTCCTATGTTCTAATTGGATATTAAGATCTTGTGGCTCACCAAGTGGTTTTAGAGCTTTTTGAATTGTACTCTCCTCATGGTTTTTCCTATTTTGAATTTTCCATGTAAATTTTGCATATCATGTGATTTTCATTTTTTTTTTCATCCTTTTTTACTTGTTCTTAGACTAGTGCATCTTTGATTGGAGCTTTTCCGCAACAAATTGGTATCAGAGCAAAGGAATTTTGGTCTTTTTGTTCGAGATGGCATCTATCAAGTTCGAAGTGGCACTCTTCAATGGCCAAAAAAATTTTGGGCTATGGAGGATCAAGATGAAGGCATTATTGTTTCGGGAAGGTTCGGTTAGAGCCTTGGACAGAAATTATCTTGATGATATGACCACGACTGAGATCAAGAAGATGAAAGAAAAGGCGCATAGCACCATCTAATTGTCGTTATTTGATAAGGTGCTCCATGAAGCAACAAATGAAAAAAAAAAAAAAAAACGGCTTTGGGATTGTGGAATAAGCTTGAGAGCCTCTACATGAAGAAATCTCTTACGACAAGATTATTTTTGAAGTAGCGTCTTTACATGTTAAAGATGCAAGAAGGTACTCCTATCTGAAAACATCTAGATGAATTTAATAAAATCGTTATGGATATGAAAAATAAAGATTTGAAGTTAGATGATAAAGATCAAGCCCGTGTTATAATCACTACCGAGCTCGTATGAGAATTTTGTGAATTCTATGCCATATGGAAGGGAATCCATAACTCTTGAGGATGTGAAAGCCTCGTTGCATTCCGCATAGATGCATACCAAATTGAATGCGAGTAGTAGTGGTGATAAAATTGATGGCTTAGTTGTCAAGGGAAGGTCAAATCATCTTGATAGACGCAATACTAGTAAAAGGCTTTCAAAATTTAGATCAAATAGAGATAAGAGTAAGGTGGAGTGTTACTATTGTCACAAGTTTGAACACTACGAAGTTAAGTGTCCAGTGCTCAAAGCTAAAGGGAAGATGTTGATGGAGAATTCCAATCCGACTAGTCTGATGAAAAAGAATGAGTCCGTTAATATAGACAATGTTGTTATTGTTTTATTTTCAGATTGTCATGTCAATGATAAATGGATTTTGGATTCAGTATGTTCATACTACATGTGTCTACAGAGAAATTGGTTATACACATATGAGAAAATCAATTATGGTTTAGTTTTGGTGGGTAACAATACAATTTGCAGGATCGTAGGAATTGGTATGGTATAGATTAATGTCATGATAATTTAGTAAGAACTTTGACAAATGTTAGGTACATCCTAGATTTGAAGAAAAACCTTATTTCATTGAGTAGTTTAGATTCTATTGGATACATGTACACAGGCGGAGGTGGAATTTTGAAAATTTCAAAAGGTTCCTTGATTGTAATGAGAGGTAACATAAAAATATTTATGTTTTGTAGGGAAGTATCGTTGTGGGTTCTTTAAATATATCATCTTTAGATTCAGAAAAATCAATATTGTGGCATATGTAGTTGGGACACATGAGTAAAAGAGGAATGGCTATCTTGAGTAAACGTGGTTTACTTTGAAGGGATCACACGGTCTCACTTGACTTTTGCAAACAGTGTATCTTCGAAAAGTAGCGCAAAGTTAGTTTCAGTACTAGAGTACACTTGATGAAGGGTATAGTTGACTATATTCACTCTAATCTATAGGAACCAACATAGGTAACATCTAAGGATGGTGCAGTTCATTTTCTAATATTTATTGATGATTTTTCTAGGAAAGTCTAGGTTTATTTCTTACATTCAAGAAATGGAAGATGTTAATAGAAAATCAAACTAGGAAGAAGATAAAGCGTCTCAGAACGGATAGTGGCCTTCATTTTTATGGAGGTGATTTAAACAAGTATTGTGAAAATTCCAAGATTGTTCGACATCGAATAGTGAGGTACACATCTCAATAGAATGGGGTGGTAGAATGCAAGTATAAGATGATATAGATTTTCGCTTCTCACTCTTCCATGAAATTGCACCTCTTGCCAACATAAAGATGTATCATGTCGTCGACTTTATATTATCTTGATAGCCAGCAAAATCTACATCCGAATATCTTATTAGCTACAAGTTTGAAACATGTCTATAAATCAATATATAGTCTATTATCCTCTTTAAATACCTTAAAATGTTCTTGGTAGTAATTTGGTGATCGTGTCCTGAATTTGACTGATATTTTCCAAAAAGTCCTATCGCAGAAGCAATGTCTAGTCTAATGCAAACTTAAGCATACATGATACTTCCACGTACACTAGCATAAGGTAAATCCCTCATTTGGGCTTTCTTTAAATTGGGACATTGTAAGAGACTCAATTTATCACCCTTAATAATAGGAGCATTTCCTGGCTTGCGGTGTTGCATATTAAATCTTTTTAGAATACATTTAACATATGCTCTCTGAGACGAACCTAATAAACGATGAGAATGATCTCTATGAATCTTAAAGCCAAGAACAAAATACACCTCACTAAGGTCTTTCATGTAAAAATTTTCAATAACATCTGCTTGTCTTATATAGTAATCTAATGTCACTACTCACAAGTAAGATATCATTTATATAAAGTATGAGAAAAATATGTTTCCTCCTATTTGACCTTGTAGTATATACAATGATCTATTTTGTTCTCAACAAAATTGAATGGAATAACAACATTAAGAAATTTTAAGTACCATTGTTTACAAGTTTGCTTAAGACTATAAATAGACTTTTTCAATCTACATACCGGTTTACCTAATTCATTTGTTACAAAACCTTCGAGTTACACCATATAGACCTCCTCATTAAGGTGTCCATTTAGAAAAAGAGTTTTAACATCCATCTAGTGTAACTCTATATATCAAAGTGAGCCACTAATGCTATAATCATTCTAAAAAAATCTTTAAAAGAGATTGGAGAAAACATTACTTCATAATCTATTCATTTTCTTTGAATGAAACCCTTAACTATTAATCTAGTTTTAAACTTCTTAATAATTTTTTTGGAATCCTTTTAGTCTTATACACCCACTTGCAGTCGATGGGCTTGTAGCCTTTAAGCAATTCAACAAACTTCCAAATACCATTGTGTTTCATATATTGCATCTCATCTTTCATTGCATCTAACCACAAATATGAATGAGAATAAGAAGCAACATCTGTATAAGTCACTATATCAATAGTGCAAGCGATATCGTAGTCATACTCTCCTAGGTAGATTATATAGTCTAGTAGTATAGTTGAACATCTTTCCCTAGTTGATCTTCTGAGTGGAGCTACTGTAACCTTATTCTGAACTTGAGGAGCTTGAAGAACTTTATCAAGAATTGCCTCAACAACAGGATCTTTGGCCATAATAAGCTCAGTTTGTAGCATCGGAAACTCCTCAATCGTCTGCACAGGAAGAAATAGGGATCTAGTAATCCCTACCATATTGTTATTTTCAATAGTTTATGAGTAGTTACCATTTTTGGCTACATCAAGTTCCAGAAATTCTATTGTATGCGATTCCACAATTCTTGCGCCATCATTAGAGTTATAAAATCAATACTTCTGTGAATGATCAAGGTAAGATACGAAGTAACACTGAGTAGTTTTGGAATCCAACTTATTTAATGTTGGATTATATAACTCACTTCCATGAGACATTGTCGCGACCTCTTTTTTTTCGGCGCTCACAATCGGGTACGGGTGCCTAAGGAGACTAATGGCTTGGCTGAAATTAGTTATGCCCGGACTTTTCCAAGTCCACCAATTCACGACTTTAATAGTCTAAGTTTTTAACCTGTAAATCAATTTTTAAAATGGAGTCGCCACTAATCGATTTGGGGTGGGTTGATTAGAAACCCAAGTGAAGTATCGGAGAAATACTCACTCTGCGCAAGAACCAGAGAAATTAGGATCGAGGACTTGATTACACTAGTTAATCGCTAATGCCCTTTCGGTACCTAATCTTGTTTAAACCCTAAGGCTTTTTGGATTTTTGAGGGATTTTCCATGCATTTTTTGGAGGAAAAACATTTTTGAGTATTTTTCTAATTTTTTAGATATAAAAAGGATTTTTTTTTTTACCTTTTTTTTTGTATGTTTGGAAAAATACAAGTCTTTTTGGTTTTTTTTTTCTGAATTTTTTGGCTTTTTGGCATTTTTGGAAAATATGAAATTTTTTTGATTTTTTGATTTTTCGGAGAATAAAATATTTTTTAATATTTTTCAATATTTTTGGAAAATAAATTATTTTTTATTTTTCTCGACTTTTTTGGAAAATAAAACATTTTTGATTTTATTTAAAATAAATATTTTTTTAATTTATTAGAATATTATTTTATATTAAAATAATAAAATAAACCAACCGGGTCGGATCCACGAGTTGTGTCTCGAACCAGGCTAGCGACTGAACAAGGACAGGCTCGCGTTGTGGGCCCAACTTCGATTTTTTTGTCCTTTTTGTCTGTCTTTTTTTTTTATTATTGAAACGGCGTCATGGCCGGGCATTCGGAGACATCCGGCCTTGCCCGACGACCCGCTCCACAACCCGGCACCCCACGGAAACCCTACCCGACCCGGCTCCGGCTTGCGACCCGACTCCCGCCTCCCCAAAAATCGCGAAACCCTACCCGATTTTCCAAACCCGGATCCGCTTCATGACCCGAAAATCGCAAACCCTAGGGTTTGCGAATCTGCGGTGCCGAAGGGGGGGGACAGGAGCATTACGGCGGTGATGGCGGCGACGATAGCTACGGTGGCTACGACGACGACAGTGTAACGAGTCCTCGATTGAAGCTAGGGTTTCGCGGAATGTCGAATGGCAACAACAAAGCAGCGGTGGCGGCTAGATCAACGGAGACGAAGGGGCTTCTACCTGGTCTAGCAGTGGCGGTGGCTGTAGGGACAGCGAGGACAACTGGGCAACGACGGCTTTGATTTCGCACTGGTTCTTCAAGTTTCGGAGGAGAAGCGGCTCATGAGGGAGACAACAGCAGCAACTGACGTCAGGATCTCGTGGTTCACGGCTGGTGCTCAGCTCACAGTGGCTTTCTCTAGCTTCTCTTCTCTCCAGCAGCCCCCTCAACCTTGGTTCTCTCCCACTCCGGCCATATCCAAGCCTCCACCGGCCGGATCTAACCTCCTCGGACTTGCTCGCCGGTGGCCTCCCCCGAAGTCTCTTAATGGGAGGTCAGCCGAACTCGCGACCCGAGTTTTCTCTCGCTCACTCTTCGATTCCTCCCCTGAAGTCTCTCGGTGGGAAGATCTTAGAGCTCGCTCTTCTCTCTCGCTCACTCTTCAACCTCCTCCGAAGTCTCTTAAGAGGAGGTTTCCAAGCTGGCGATTCTTTGGTGTGCCCCTTGATGACGGAAATGCTCCGCTATTTATAAGCAAGGAGGTCCAATCGACGGAGGGGCTTGGCCTCTGGTCTTTGGCTTGCCAACCGGACTCCCGCGGCCGAACCGGCGTCCCATCTGCCACCCGTCCGCCAGCTGCCCCCCTACGCACGTCGCCGTCCGTTTGCTCATCCAACGTCGCGCCCTCTGCGCGTGTGTTGCAAAGCAGACGAAGGAGGAAGAAGACCGAAGAGGGCTGGGCCAGAGGAGGAAAACGGGCCGTAGGGGCCCATGCGGAGGGGGAAGAGGGAGAAAAATGGGCTCCTTTTTGTTTTATTTTTGTTTTTTGTGTTTTTGGTTTTTTTGTTCATTATTCCGAAAAAGAAAAAATAAAATAAAAAATTAATTAATAAAATAAAATAAACCCATTAAAATTGAGGTGTCAACAGCTACCCCTCTTTGAAGGTGAGCTCGTGCATTCAAAGATAGACTAATGCCTCAATTTTATCCATGCATGCGTAGCGGATTGTATTTTATTTGTGATCTATTATTCTATGCGGAAAAAGAGCAATATAGCTTTACATATACTAAGACAGATAAGAAGATACCTGTAGTTACTTACCGGGAGTGAGTGAGATAGGGTGTGAACCCCGAGTTTAGCAAGTATCAAGGCATCATCTTACCTAGTGATATGAGGAGGTCACTTTTCCAATGCTCGAACCATTCTTCGGTCGCCTATTAAAACAATCAACGATTTGTCTAGGACCTGAACCTTTCTTCAGTCACTTTGACGGGAAATTGCTCATCCAAGACCTGAACCATTCTTCGGTTGTCTGTTAGAGCAATAAGTGATTCGCCTCGGACCTGAACCTTTTTTCGGTCGCTGTGATGGTAAAATGCTTTTACAGGACCCGAACCATTCTTTGGTCGCCTGTTAGAGCAGTAAATGGTTTGTCTCAGACCCGAACCTTTCTTCGGTCGCCATGATAGGAGATGCACCGACCTTTCTCAGGGCACCTATTTGTGGGTGCTTGATCTATATCGAGGACACCAGTTGGTACCCGACCTTTCTCGGGAGATACGCCAACCTTTCTCAAGGCATCATATTTGTTGGGGTGTCTGACTTTTGTCAAAGACACTAGTAAGAACCCGACCTTTCTCGGGAGGATGCGCCGACCTTTCTCAAGGCATCGATTTGTGGGGTGTCTAACTTCTGTTGAAGACACCAGCTGGAACCCGACCTTTCTCGGGAGGATGCACTAACTTTTCTCAGGGCATCGATTTGTGGGGTGTTTGACTTCTGTCGAAGACACCAGTAGGAACCCGACCTTTCTCAGGAGGATGCGCTGACCTTTCTCAGGGTATCAATTTGTGGGGTGTCTAACTTCTGTCGAAGACACCAGCTGGAACCCAACCTTTCTTGGGAAGATGCACTGACCTTTCTCAGGGCATCGATTTGTGGGGTGTCTGACTTTTTTCAAAGACACCAGTAGGAACCTGACCTTTCTCGAGAGGATACGCTGACCTTTCTTAGGGCATCAATTTGTGGGGTGTCTGACTTCTGTCGAATACACTAGTTGGAACCCGACCTTTCTCGGGAGGATGCGTCGACTTTTCTCAGGGCATCGATTTTGGAAGATACCTGGACATTCATAGGCATATCAAATAGTACCTGGATATTTACAAGTACTAACCTGAAGGATATTTGGGTCTTTGCATGCGTCAAAAGGGGCATTTGACTGATCATAAGCATAAACTCTTGGAGGGTGCCTAAATGTTCGCAAGCATTGAAGGAGTACTTGATTACTTGCAGGTGTCGAAAGAGTACTTGGATAATTACAAGTGCAAACTCTTGAAGGATACCTAGCGTTCGCAGATATCAAAAGATTACCTGGGATATTCATGAAGGTCCCTTACCTTTTGATAATTGGGAATATCGAGGACGTACCTCGCATATTCGTGAAGGTCTCCCACCTCCTGGCAATTGGGGAATATCGGGGACATACCTGGGATATTCATGAAGGTCTCTCACCTCCTAATAGTGGGAATATCGAGGACGTATCTAGGATATTCATGAAGGTCTCTCACCTCCTGGTAATTGGGAATATCGAGGGCGTACCTGAGATATTCGTGAAGGTCTCTCACCTCCTGGTAATGGGAATATCGAGGGCGTGCCTCGCATATTCATGAAGGTCTCTCACCTCCTGGTAAAGGGGAATATCAAGGACGTACCTTGGATATTCGTGAAGGTCTCTCATCTCCTGGTAATGAGAATATCGAGGGTGTGCCCCGCATATTCATGAAGGTCTCACCTCCTGGTAATTGGAAATATCGAGGACGTACTTGAGATATTTGTAAAGGTCTCTCACCTCCTAGTAGTTGGAATATCGAGGACGTGCCTTGCATATTCATGAAGGTCTCTCACCTCCTGGTAACTAGGAATATTGAGAACATGCCTCGCATATTCATGAAGGTCTCTCACCTCCTGGTATTATAAACTTGAATGTGGTATGAGGCTTACCTAGATTGCTGTAGGCACTTAAAAGGGGTGAAACACCTGGGTAGCCGTAGGTGTACAAAGTACTGGAATACTTAGGTGAACACAAATATTTAATGATACGATCTGGGACTACTTAGACAGGTCCAAGTGTTATGATGATAAGAGAGCATACTTGGTAATCACAGGTGCACAACGCAGTGGAATACTTGAACAGCTACTAGTATTCAAAGATACAATTTTGAGGACAACCCGGACAGGTCGAGTGTCACGGAATTAGAGTACTTAGACAATGAAAGGTACTCAAAGGTAGTGGGATACCAGACAATATGGGGATACCTAGACAGCAGTAGGTATTCCAAGAGATACTTGGTCAATCACAAGTATCAATACTCTTGGGACAACTTGAACAAGTCGAGTGTTAGAAAAAAGGAGTACTTAGCAAGTGGTGGGTACTTAAAGACAATGGGATACTTAGACAATTGCAAGCACCCAAACTCAAGGGACGACTCGAATAGGTCGAGTGTCAAGAAGAGAGTACCTGGATAGTGGTAGGTACTTTAAGACAAATGGGGATTAGGATATGCTTACTCGGCAATATCTCTGGTCTCTGAGAGTATGTTTGCTATTTGCACAATATGCACACATGATTGTATATACTGTAAATTCATAAATTCAAATGTGATTTATGCATGACAATCTTGTTAGTTTTGCATCATTTGATTTCCACTTGGGAAGATTTTGAAAGACAACATTTATTTAGAATATAGATGCTTTGAGCATGCCAGATGAGGGACTTTCAGTCTGAAAAGACTTTTCACTCACTCTCATGGAGAAGTCTATACTGACCATTGATGTAGGATTTATAAGAACCACACTATCTCGCTGTCATCATGTCAACAGGGGTCCGAGTATTCTCGCAAACAGTACGACTTTACCAATGTGAGAGGTCTTTGTTGAAACTGTGGTGAAGTCTTGATCAACACTCATCAAAGGGGACCATCAAGGTTGAAGCTGATGGACAAAAATGTTGCACGATCATCTCCGGGTTTACAAGTCAAGAACCCTGTGAAAAGAGATAAAGTAATCTTGCTCGTACTTCCTCGAGTAATACTTATGAACATACGAAATCCTAAGTTAATTGAAGTGCCCCTAGTCTGAAGAGACTTTTACAATGGGAATGTAACGTAGACTTGGCTCACATGTAAGAGGGTGAGAGTTCGTGGCTGTCTTGGCATTTGTCACTGGTCTTTTCTTGTCAATGTTAGATAGAGGCTCTATGGATCACGACATCAACTTTTTCTTGGCTGTATTTTTTATTGTGGGGGCATTGGCCTTGCTTTTACCAGGCACATTGCTTTTTTCATGCCCTTATTTTTATTCCAGTTCTTCATTCATGGGCATTGACCTTGCTTTTACCAGGTACACTGTTTTTTATGCCCTGCTTTTCATTCTTGTTGTCAAAGGAACTGGCTTAGGCAAGTTTAATCGAAGCACTGTTATTAGACTCTTGAGTCTTCATCTTCAACCGACACTCAGGCTATGGCAATAACTTCTGCTTTGTCTTAATGTGAGGGTAAAATTACAGACTCACTTGGGTTGTACAATGAATACAAGTGCGTAGAGAAAGAATTGCTCTTCGTAATTTTATGGCACTTAAATTAACGTGAGAGTTTATATGCAATAAGGACACCCGAAGATTGATGCAAGTACGAGCAATAAAATTTCTCTCTCTTCTCACCTTGTGATGCTGCTTCGCTTCTAATCTGCCCCGGTGTAGGGGTTGTTCTTGATGGGGGTAGGACATAAATCTCACCAGTGTATGGGGCTCAATGGGGTGAGTGATGGAATGCTTCTCACTATTTTGGTTATCGTACCATTCGTGAGAGAACTCTTTACCCAGCAACCATGGAATCTTCTGCGCTCATCTTACAAGTGTATAGATAGGGGACTGTGTGTAGGATATGGCTTGCCTTTCATCATTCTGACGCGCCTCATCCAGCATGCTCAATTAATCTTGTATTCTTCATTTAGCTATCTATTCTAATAATACTTAATGGAATTAGTGATTTAGACAGACAAAATCATCATGTGAAATCCATTTGGAAAAGGCATGTAGCATTTTAAATGTGATGGAGTTTGTACTCTCAAAACAAATGAATGGTTTTGGCTAAAAAAAAGGCCTTCTTGTTAGCTTTAAGGGTCAACAGAATAGTGTTGTTAAATTTTGAACATCAAAAGGGTTATTCACAAAGGGGTGTCGATGGTTGTCTCTATTGATTAGGGATATGACACATGAATGATCAGCCAAGGATTAGGAATTTGATTGGGCATCTATGCTTTTGCCCCTGTAAAAGATAAAAGAGAAGATGTACAAGTAGATCAATTAGTCTGGCCAAAATCAAATGTGATTTGAGGCCTGAAGATTTTCTGTCATTTGCTTTGGCGATTACTCAGGACGTCATTTCGTTTAGGAGAGTTTGTCATGCCTCTCATTGATTTATTATCCTTGTTTTTGATAGTCAAGTGATCCTGCAACAAGACATGCTTCTCATTAATTTGTTATCCTTGCTTTTGACA
Organism: Eucalyptus caleyi; assembly: GCA_014182885.2. Lineage (NCBI taxonomy): Eukaryota > Viridiplantae > Streptophyta > Magnoliopsida > Myrtales > Myrtaceae > Eucalyptus > Eucalyptus caleyi. The sequence goes on from CM024470.2 coordinate 55,147,997, forward strand.
ATTAGGTGATCTTGCAACAAACAAGAGGGAATGTGTTAATCATGAACTCTTTCAAAAGTCAAATAACTGGAATCGATACAACTTTACCCTTCATTGGTTTGCAGATGATTGGGTGAACTTGAAGTGAGAGGGGGACACGAAGTCCTATGTCCCTTGCTTCGTTAGGTCAATTATTCTCTAAATCGGCTCCTGGATGACATGTCTTTTTACATGAAGCCAGGTAAATTTGATGTGGGTCATTTCTACATACTAGCTTGGCCAATATTAATTTGCCAAACCTAACCATCAAGTTTGGCTCTTGAATCTTGACGTTTCCTGCCAATAGGGAGAATATGTCAAAAGTAAATTCAAAGAGGGGGGAGTATTGGAAACGATACCAAATTACCCTTCTCCAAAGTTTGACTCCTAGGGATATTTGAATATTAATGACAGCTTTTTCGTCTCGGCACAGTTTGACATTTCTTTCGATTGGCCTTCCTCACTCATGGCCATATATGCATGATTGATGGTTGTTGATTTATCTTCAATGTTTTCCTTCTGTGGAATTTTCTTATGTCTTTGACTATATGACCATTAGCAGCATTGAGCAAAGTCATGTACTTCAAGCTTCTATGGAATCTGAGATGGACAATCGAAACCTCCAATTCTCTTATGGCAATTACTTCTTGCGAGAGCATGCGTTTGAATAGGAAGTCAGGTTTCTAGGTCCTCATTTTGAATAGAGGCTAGAGACCGCTTCAACTATTTGGATTTCTTTCCTGTTGACAGTAGCCAATTCAAAGAAAGAGAAAAGATCCATTTCTTGTGCTTCTGGGTTTGTTGAAGCTAGAAGTCCTGTTGATGAAACCACAGCATCTAGTTGCTCAGGCACATTGTGGGGAAATGATATTGCTCTGGCTTGTGAAGGAGTTGGGCAGGAGCGAGGTGGAGTGCATAAAGCTCTTAGGGACGGCTTGATTTTCAACCGTATGCCTATACCTATTATGTCTTATCTTCCACTTCCTGTAAATAGAAAAGAGAGGACATCATTTCCAAATTATATTCAGAGAATAAGACTTACCCTCTTTTGGTGTAGGATGATTCTTTCTATTTGCTCATGTTTTCTTGGCAGGGTGTCTTTGAATTTGGCGAGTTCACCTGATGCGCTTGCTTCAAATGCCCCCTGTCACACTAAGTCAAAGGGGACGGGAATGATCTTCTGAGACATGAAGTGAGTGAGTCAAAAAGACAAACATGATTAAATTTATCATCTTGTTTTAACAAAAGCTTTTGGGTGATGAAATATTTTTTATTTTCAAAATACGTCTTTGGGGGAGAAAAAGCATGAGGAAGCCTAGCCCTCAGTATTATCCTTGGATGATATTTTCTTTTCATGGTTGGATAACATCACCGGGTAGGTTTGGAGTACCGCCTCGTGTTCTTAAAACAAAGTATTAGAACTGTACAATAGAGTACTTGAAATGGAAAATACAACAGTAGCACACTAGACAAGATAAGAAACATGAAATTATAAAAAAAGTAAAACTCATGAAAACTCATGTGTAAGGGAGTGCTTTGATAGTGTTGGTTCTAATTAAGCGCCTTTGAGTTCCTCGCCTCTAGTAGACTCGAAGTATTCGCATGAGAGGATCACTTCATTGAAGCTATGGAAGTGCAACCCATGCAACCAACAACGATGCTTACGAGGTAAAGCCCCTATGAATAGCTTTATCATTTCTTCTTCGGCCAGTTGAGGGTAAGTTTGCATCATAAAAGCCTCCCATCTCCTTGCATACGCTCGGAAATCCTCCATTGGTCTTCTTCTAAAGTGAACCAAGTTTTGACAAGGCACTTCAGTCCCCATCTGGCTTTGATATTGAAGCAGAAATGCAAAAGACAGCTCATTCCAATTTCTCATGAGGTAGATGTCTGTTGTGATGAACCATTGTAATGTAGACACCGTAAGACTTTCTCGAAAGGCCTGAGTTGCGAATGACATCGGGCTATAGTACCGACTCATTTCAGTGTGGAGGTATTGCAAATGAGTCACGGGACAAGTTGTGCCATTATACTTACGGAGATTAGGTATCCACATCTCTCCAGGGGTCATGATCCTATGAGTGCAAGACGGGCTTGATGTATCCTGGTTATGCCACTGGTTTTCCCACTACATATTCGTTGTAGTGGTGAATTTTTCTGTTTCAGGAAAGTTGCATTCTACCGAGATTACCCCATTGCTTTCTTCTTGGTCAAAATTTCCGAATGAGGATGAAGTATTGAAGCTATCCTCATGGTCAGAGGACGAGCTTAGTACTTCGTTAGGATCGTAGCAAATAAAGATGTATGCTTCCTCTTCTGACGGACCTTCATCCCTGGATGAGAGTAGGAAACAGTTATACGATGAATCGTTAGTTTCATTGTCGAAATAACGCCGGAAGTCCTTGGGATTGTATTCTAGGGCCGAGAAGTCTTCAGGGTTGTACTCTAGAGGATGGTGGCCTTCAAAGCTGTATTCTTGGGAATGCTCAAAGCTTTGGTGCGGTTGCTCGTCGGTAGATGCTACACTGATCTGCTTAGACTTTCTTTTATTTACTTCTGGTCCAGACCTTTTGAGTAAGGCCCTTCGTTTTGCCAGCTTGATCCTGTCCAAGGAAGTGAGAGATATTAAAGTGTCACTCTCTGATTCACTTTCTAGGTTGATAGGGGTTGGTATTCTCTGAACCCTAGCTCTTGCAGTAAGCTTGGGGAGTTGACTTATCGTGCCTCGGTCTTGAATAGGCTCTGTGTCTTGGATCTCGTACAAAGGCTCCTTGCCTTTCCTAGCGGGAAACTTTTCAGTAATAGGATGCTGCTCAACTGCCCACTCATTATGCAAGGCTTCATTAACACGTTTCTTTCCTATCTCAACAACTAACGGTTCCTCGTGCTTCGAGATCATCAATTCTTCGTAGGCAAGGCTATGTCAGGGCTGATGTCAATGTCATATTCTTGATGGAAAACATGAAGTAGTTTCCTCCAGATTTTAAGGGGACTAATCTTCCTGACAATGTACCATTGCAAGGTAGGGCCAGTCAAGCTCGATTGGTACGATTGAATCATCCTTCAGACCAGGTAAGCCTGCAAGTAGGTCTTTGGGCGGGAGGTATCGGCATACCTTTCGCGTTCAGGTGCTTTGAGTTTTTTAGGGATCTCAATGCCGGTGTAATTGGACAAGTCCATGGGATTCTGCTCCTACAGCTAGTTTAACTTTTTCATGATCTTTTTAAACTGTCTATGGTGCTGGCTATTTTCTAGCAAATTCGCAGGTGTCATGACGGTACTTAAAGCAACTACGGAGTTGGGCTCAGCTTGAGTAGATTTCATTTGTCTCGAGAGTTGTTGAAGGACAATGTACATCTATCCTACGCCATCTTCAATGTTAATGAGGCGATTTTGTACATCATTCTGATCGGGCCCTATTGCATGAGGCCATTCGCAGGCGATTGGTGGCTGACGATTCATAATTACCTGTCGTCGCGAAAATAATGAATGAGCACGAAAGTAAGCAAAGATTGACTCATGGCAACGGCCTAACTACTTTTTATTTATCAAAAGAGGATTTTATAGACCACAGACTTTTGACATCTAAAACTTCAAATTGAAATGACAGAATAAAATATTAGATATTAAACAAAAGTCCCTAAATAATGGGACAAAACTTTCACACTATTAACACTAAGGGGTACATGATTGCCAACTTATATGCGACAGGGAGTCTTGCGCTTGCGCAGATGCTTGCTTTCTTAGACCAGCTTTGAGGTGTATATCCAGTCCATTCCCAAATACCTCTCCATGAGCTCTGCTTGCTCGTGCTGGCTGCTCTCACTAATTGAGTGAGGGACTGATGGCTTCCATTTTTTCGAGATATGATGATTGTGGATGTAGGACGCAGAGGTGTGATGGTTTTTTTCTTCTTCCTCAAGCCCTTCAGGTATCGCGATCCTTTTGCGATGGCACTTGTCCCAAATTTCCTCAATGATAGAAATTTCGACTGCATAATCACGACTTGTGTTGAAAAGGACTAGAGGAATTCTCCTCCTGGAAGGTGGTGGAATCTCCTGAAAGGCTCCAAATTGTCGTGCCACTCGATATGGGTAATAGGGAACAGTGCCGGTGCAGCCAAGCAACAGAATTGGGTGGGTGCGTTTGTAAGCAAAGCGGGCCCTCATTTCATGTAACCAACCAGCACACCATTGGAATGCCTCAGGAGCTGGGTTTTTTAGGAAGTCAACCCAATTTAAATAGCTTTGATAGGGAATATACGGTCCTAAAACTATAAATTTTTGTAACGGATTTTCGAAAGCATTTGTTTTATACGATCGCATGAAGTCTCGGAATTCGCTTAAGTGAGAAAAGAACCAGACTTGTAAAATTTCAGGAGAGGCTCGCATGATTTTCTCCGTGTTGTCTTTAAAACGATTAAAGGACAAGAATGTTGCAGTTAAATGCCATCTTAGGACTTATGGCATTTCTTTGATGAGGGAAAATGATGAGCCCGAAAAAGACCAGGAGGAAAATCTCACTTTTTTGGGTCATAGGCTAATTTTGAAAACGGGCGTTCATGAATTCTAGTGGGCAGGTATTATGGTTGTTCAAGAATTTTCCTCATAACGTGAATTTCAGTTCCTAAAAGTCGCGCTAACCCGCGTCACGAGAGGGCGCCTGTCGATAGCCTAACAAGCTTTTTCTCGAGAGGCATTCCAGTGATGATGTTGTATTCTTCCAAGGTTAGAGTTAGCTCAAACCTACCAAACATAAAAGTAAGTGTCCTCGGGCACCAGAAATGTGCCATGGCTTGTATGACTTCGGGATGAACAGTGATTTGGATCAGCGATAGGAGATGACCGACTTTGGCCTTCACGCGCTCTTGGGCAAACTGATCCAATTGACCCCACCATCTGAAGAGCTCCGTCTTGGGAGCAAGAATGAACTGGATATCATCTTTCCCCATCGCATATAAACTGGGACTTGAAAAGTTTATCCTAAATTGCCATGGGTCAATAAAAAGACTGAGTAAAAGCAAAGAAATTACTTTGCTTTTAAATAAAATGACAAGCACAAAGACATGCGCATGAGATGTGCGGCTTGATTTCTAACTCATAAGATTTGATGAAATTAAAAGGGTATCCGCCTGTCACAGTCTCGCGTTAGCAGCATACCCCCTTAACCTCAGCTAAGAAATTTGGGAAAAAGAAAGGCAACCTCTACATCGCAGTCTCGTGTTCGAGGTCGTATCTTTCTTAACACTATTCTAGAAATCCTAGGGCGGCCCAGGTCCGGCAGCCAGGTTGTGTGTGCCATGTGTGGTGCTAAAACATTAAAGCATGCATAGCAATTTATAATCACGAAACATTTTAACGAAAATTAAGATAAACTTCTAAGCTACTAACCTGCATAAAGAAAAACCAAAAACAAGTCAGTAAAGGGTTTAAACAAGATAGAATGGCCTAAGTTCTCAAAAATCGTCCCCAGCAAAGTCACCAAGCTGTCGCGACCTGTTTTTTTTTCAGTGCCTTCAATCGGGTACGGGCGTCTAAGGATGATAATGGCTCGGCTGAAATTAGTTATGCCCGGACTCTCCAAAGTCCACCAATTCATGAGTTTAATAGTATGAGTTTTCAACCTGTAAATCAATTTTTAAAATGGAGTCACCACTAATCGATTTGGGGTGGGTTGATTAGAAATCCAAGTGAAGTATCGAGAGAAATACTCACTCTTGCGCAACCAGAGAAATTAGGATCATAGACTTAATTACACTAGTTAAACCTTAAGACTTTTTGGATTTTTAAGGGATTTTCCATGCATTTTTGGAGAAAAAATATTTTTGAGTATTTTCCTAATTTTTGGATATAAAAAGGATTTTTTTGACCTTTTTCTGTATTTTTGGAAAAAAAAAAAATACAAGTCTTTTTGGTTTTTTTCTGAATTTTTTGGCTTTTTTGGCATTTTTTGGAAAATATGAAATATTTTTTATTTTTTGATTTTCAGAGAATAAAATATTTTTTAATATATGTCAATATTTTTGGAAAATAAATTATTTTTTATTTTTCTCGATTTTTTTAGAAAATAAAACATTTTTTAACATTTTTTTAAATATTTTTTGAAAATAATTTTTTATTTTTTAAAATAAATATTTATTTTGTATTTATTACAATATTATTTTCTATTAAAATAATAAAATAAACCAACTCGAGTCGGATCCACAGGTTGTGTTCGACCTAGGCCAGCAACCCGAACAAGGACGAGCTCGCGTTGCGGGCCCAACACAGATTTTTTTGTCCTTTTTGTCTTTTTGTCTTTTTTTTTTTATTACTGAAACGGCGTTGTGGTTGGGCATTCGGATACATCCGGCCCAGCCGGACGACCAACTCCACGACCCGGCACCCTGCGGAAACCCTACTTGACCCAGCTCTGGCTTGCAAACTCGATAACGGCCGCCCCAAAAATCACGAAACCCTACCCGATTTTCCAAACCTGGATCCGCTTCGTGACCCGGAAATCGCAAACCCTAGGGTTTGCGAATCTACGGCACCAAAGGGGGGGACGAGAGCATTACGGCAGCGACGACAGCTACGGTGGCTACGGTGACGGCAGCGTAACGAGTCCTCGATTGAAGCTAGGGTTTCGCGGAAGGTCGAATGGCAACAACGAAGCAGCGGTGGCGGCTAGATCGACGGAGATGGAGGGACTTCTACCTGGTCCGGCAGTGGCAGTGGTTGTAGGGACGACGAGGATGACAGGGCAACAACGGCTTCGATTTCGCACTGGTTCTTCGAGCTTCGGAGGAGAAGCGGCTCGTGGGGGAGACAGCAACAACAACTGACGTCGGGATCTCATGGTTCGCGGCTGGTGCTTGGCTCACGGTGGCTTTCTCTGGCTTCTCTTCTCTCCAGCAGCCCCCTCAACCTTGGTTCTCTCTCACTCCAGCCAGATCCGAGCCTCCACCGGCCGAATCTGACCTCCTCGGACTCGCTCGCGCAGCGGCCTCCCCCGAAGTCTCTTAGTGGGAGGTCAGCCGAACTCGCGACCCGAGTTCTCTCTCGCTCGCTCTTCGATTCCTCCCCCGAAGTCTCTCAGTGGGAAGATCTCAGCGCTCGCTCTTCTCTCTCGCTCGCTCTTCAACCTCCTCTGAAGTCTCTTAGGAGGAGGTTTCCAAGCTGGCGATTCTCTGGTGTGCCCCTTGATGACAGAAATGCTCCGCTATTTATAGGCGAGGAGGCCCAGTCGACGAAGGGGCTCGGCCGCTGGTTTTTGTCTTGCCGACTAGACCCCGCGGCCGAACCGGTGTCCCATCCGCCACCCGTCCGCCAGCTGCCCCCTACGCACGTCGCCGTCCGTCTGCTCATCCAATGTCGCGCCCTTTACATGTGTGTTGTAGAGTGGACGAAGGAAGAAGAAGACCGAAGAGGGCTGCGACGAAGGAGGAAAACGGGCCGTAGGGACCCATGCGGAGGGGGAAGAGGGAGAAAAATGGGTTGCTTTTTGTTTTATTTTTTTTTTTTTTGTGTTTTTGGCTTTTTTGTTCATTATTCCAAAAAAGACAAAATAAAATAAAAACTTAATTAATAAAATAAAATAAACCAATTAAAATTGAGGTGTCAATAGACATCTCCAAACTTTAAGATAATTCAAGCTAGGTTTATGTGTAGTCAACAATTCAAAAGGAGGTGATGGAACCGCTTTGGTAAGAAGATGATTTAGAATGTAAAGCGTTGTTTTCAAGACTTCATCTCACAGAATATTAGGTAAATTGATCTTACTAATCATACTCTTCATCATATCCATGAAAGTGCAATTGCATCTCTTGGTCACACCATTTTATTTAAAACTCCCAAGCACAGTAAATTGAGCTATTATTGTAAAATCCTCCAAGTATTTGGCAAACATCCCTTTAAGTTGTCCAACATCATTATGCTTGCCAAAATACTTACCATCATGATCAAATTTGACAATCTTTATGACTTATCCTAACCGTTTCTCTACTTCAGTTTGAAAAATCTTGAATTTGTCAAAAGATTCAAACTTTTCTTTAATCAAGTATATATATATCCATATCAGGAGTAGTCATCAATAAATGTGATGAAGTAAAAATTTCTACACAAAGTTGCCGTGTATAATCCACTAATATTAGTGTAAATGACTTTCAATATATCATAACTTCGAACTATGGTTTTCTTTTTTTATTTTGGTTATCTTACCTCTACAACAATCTACACAAGTCTTTAGATCACTTTTAAAAGTAGGCAAGATGTCGGCCTTTATCAACATTTCTGCTCTTTTTTTAGAAATGTGACCAAAACGATTATGTCACAATGCATAAGACTGTGCCTTAGCCATAAGTCTTTTGGAAACAACATTTTCAATTGAACAAGCGATGTACATATCATTGGGAGATAAATACAATAAGTATAATTCATTAGACAAATTGCAGCACCCAACCTTAATTGAATTAAAAAATATAGAAATACTATTGCTTTTTATTTTAAAAGAGTATCTACACATGTCCAAACAAGATATAGAAACTAAATTATGTCCAAAAAAGGTACATAAAAAGTATTTCTTAACATCAACCTAAAACCAAAATCTAGAATCAAAATAACATCTACGAACTCAACGTCAACTTTAATATTGTTTCTTACATTGACTTTTGATTCATTTTGATTTGGCGTCCTTCAATTTATGAATCATTGTATGGTAAATGTAACATGATTATATTTAGCCACCAAGAATTGAATAGGGCTTCAAAGAGATTAGATTCACAAACAAATGCCAAATAATCATTATCTTTAGGCTCACCTCTTGGTTCTCTTGGACAACAAGCTTCATATTTGTTGCAGCATCTTTTTACCTGTCCTTTTCGTTATCAATGTGATATTTATCTTTCTTCAATTTCTCTTCCTCTGCCACCACCCTTGCAATTAGGTCATTAATTGACTAGGTCTCATCTTGGGAATTATAGTTGGTCTTGATAATCCTAAAATAAGGAGGAAGAGTGTTTAAATCTTGATGTACAATGCAAGTAGTAGGAATAGCAACATTAAGAACCTGAAGTTTTGTCTATAGATCTACTATCCTTAAAACATAATCCGTAACTCCACCAGAACCATTATACTTCATATTAAAGAGTATTTGTAAGTGTCTTCCTATCTTAGCATTAAATGAGACACATATTCTAATCATCAAGGCTTCCATAATTTGTCTAGTAGTGCAATTTGTAGGTAAACCACTTTTCAAGTGTTCCTAAATGAAATGCTTCATGGATGGTAAGCAAATTGGATTACTCTTTTTCCAAGCAGCAAATTGTGATTTATAATCTTGTGTACTTTTAACAATAAGATCTATCGGTTTATTGGCAATGAGCACAATATGAACATCTGTCATCTTTATACCAAACAAAAAATCTTCTCTCATCTCTTAAAGTTTCAATTGGCAAGAATCTCAATAGTAACTAAATTATCGTTTACAGAAAATGTGACTGAAAAATAAGTAATGTATATAATTAGCATCATGTGAGTACTGTGTAACATGAAGACATACAAATACACATCCAAAGAGTTACATGCATCATCACATAATCATCTTTAGGTAAAATATATGACTTGCAGTCATTTACTCCTCCATATGACAACGGCTATGAGAATAGATTCTAACCTTCGTGAATCCATCACCATAAATGTATAAAACACTAGGATTAATCACTTTTCCACCATATGCTATTCACGTATCCCTTCGCGAACTAATACATAATCACCTCATTTGAAAGTATGACCATGCATAGAGTAGAAGATATCCCATCATTATACGATATCAGAATTTCTTAACTTTGATCAAGTGTGTCACTTTGGTGGTTACAACTTAATTGAATCCTCAAAACTCTCTCATATTGGGGATATAAATTTTACTTTTCACATACACCATATAAAATGTGATTTTAATTTTAGTGATAGAGGCAATTGATCATTAACGTCACTTATCATGCCAATTAGATTGCTTTATTCATTGATAACATATATAAAGGGGTTAGTTCAGCTTAAGGAAATATACAAACAATTAAAATTGAAATTTTTCAAAAATTTAGATTATGTTATAACTACTGAAGAAAGATGTGTTCATTTTTCAAACTCTTATAAAAAAAATACATCTTTTAAACCAAAAGTCTATCAAAAAACATAAACCAAAATACAATTATATTCATATAGAACTAGTTCAAGTAGGAATTAAACCTCTTACAAAAGAAGGTTTTACTACATCTATTCTCTTAGTTCTACGAGACTCATGTCTCTTAAACTATAATGAATCCATTCTTGGTACTGTAGAGGCAAGTCTCTGCAAAGGACCAATAATTTTTTACTGTTATCCCAATTTCTCAGTATCTCTTAAGAATAAGAATATCCTTAAAGTACTCACACTCTAGATAAAAACACATAATTATAAGGTAGCTGATGGATTTATCCCTTTAGCTCTTGTCTATAGGATCCATTACAAAGCAATGACTTTTGCCTTTTGAGAAAATGCTTTCAAACATAGTCCACGAGGAAAAACACTTCTCTTTCAATCCGATATTTCTAAAGCAAATACAACAATTTTTAAATCTATTAGTTGGAATCAAGTCACTTTACCAGAACAATGGGAATTAGAAAACCAAATTCCCTAGCAAGTTGTTCAAAATATAAATTTGACCAATGTTATACAACATCCAGAAGAAAGGGTAACCATTAGGTTTCTCAGATCTTTCGATTCAAAATCTAGCTCTTCATTTAATACATCCTCTTCAAGATTAGTGGATCTTAATCCTAATCTTCCACCTATAATAATCATTTCACCAAGTACTCAGAAGAATACTTCTATACAAGATACAACACATTCACCTCATAATATCCATAGAAATAATCCTACAGCAGCACCTGAACCAGAAATTAGTGGTCTAGATAATAGATCAAGAATTTTTAGGCCAATTTATCAACAGAACCAACCTGAACCAGTCTTAGAAAATACAAATTCCCCTCATCACTCTCCTACTAATTCACAAATGATAGATGCAGAACTAAATGTTTGAGAACAACAATTTGAACTAAATAGAGCATTTCTTAATAGAGAATTTAATTTGGAAGACAACAAACAAATCAGAGAATGGTTCTTCAAAATTTTTGCCGATAAAGCAAAACACATCAAGCAAAAATATTTACGACTACATATACAAAGATGAAGTCCATATATTTTTCTTTGATTGGTTAGAAGAACAATTCTTTGAACCAAAAGAAGTAGTTTTAGATCATCATTATAAATGGAAACTTTATAATGGTGAAACCATAGAATCCAATCATCCACGTAAGAAGAATAAAAATACAGCATGGAGAAAGTGAAGTAACAACTACTTCTTTTAGGATACCGACTGAAACAAATTCACTTTATACTCATATGGTAATTGAATAAAACAACTATACAAATCAACATTTAGTAACCATAGGAAAACAATTGTATAGAATAGAATCAACAATCTATAACGCTACCCAACAAATATACCACAAGTGGAAACATTTAAAAACCCCATTTTTAAGACATTTGAATTCCCAAAAAATCTTAATGCAAAGTTTGCTAAAGCCATAAAACAAAAGAAAAGAATTTTAAGGAAATCAAAACTAGAACCGCTCATATATTAGACATCCTAAACTCCAATGATTAATTATAAAAGATACCTCAGACTAGCCCACTATTAGTGTTTTAACAAAAAAAATTCTAGTGACTCTAATAATGAATCTATCACTGAGATAAATAGACTCAACTGGAGACAACTCCAAAAATTATATCATAGTAGAGCTACCCACCAAACATTACTTTAGAAGAATCATCGCAAAAAATACAAAGCAAATACTCTCCCAATGCCATTTATGAGTGGAATATAGATGGTGTAGTTGAAAACAATATTATGAATATTTTAAATAACATGGTAATGCTTACTAATGCCTACAAAATACAGCACGATGTTTCAGACCATGTTGTTGCTAATCTTTTAGTAGTCGGATTCACTAGACAACTAAAAGGTTGGTAGGATAACCATTTAACAAATAAACAGAGAATACAAATTTTAATTGCCCATAAAATAGATGACTTTGGATAACACATGGATATGAACAAGAACATCTTATCCAAAATGCGGTGAATACATTCATATACTCTATTTTACAATACTTCATAAAAGATCCGTCACATATTAGAAATAGGAATCAAGACCTCCTGTCCAATATGAGATGCAAATCATCAAGAAGATTTAGAGAATACAAAAAAAATTTCCTTCAAAGGATTCTTGTTAGACCAAATTGTAACCAACCTTTTTGGAAAGAAAAATTCTTAGTAGGTTAACCCTTTTATGGTATCAAAGCTAGCAAGAAGGTATAGATAGTCTTTTTAAGTATTCATACTCATAAATCGAGAGCCATTCCTTGGCACCCTTCTTCTTTCTACAAAGTGGTCTAGGCCGTAAGTCCTAAAGAGGCAGTGAGATCATTCATTTAGCTCTGTAATGGTTTTGAAGAAGGGATAGTTCCAATCCTTAGGTATGAGCTTACTTAGAAGATCTATGTCTTCCTCTAGTTCTATATCACAAATGGACTTAAATCTATGTCCTATACATAGAGAAGTAAGGATCGAAAATTTCAACAAATCTATAGAAAATTAGGAAAAATTCTAAAGATCTTAAATGTTACTCGTGCGGTAAAAAATGGACTTGTTAAATAGATTTTGGAAGTATAAGACTATCAATTTTGATTGTTTGTATATTTCCTTAAGCTGAAGATATGGGACTAGTCCAGGTAGAAGTTGTTTTATATTTATCGTTTTCACTAATTTGTATTTGATAAAATCCTGATTTCATGTCAAATTTTGAAAAAACTATATATATGTTATCATGAAACACACTCTACACAATATCTATATGATGGTATTCTTGTAAACTAGCACCTATATTTCAAAATTATAGAAAAATACAAGAAAATTCGTGAAAATACCCTTAAAAAACACGTATTTATGGTTCCATATGTATTTTCACATCCTTAAAATCATTAAACATGTAAAATAAATATACCATAGTGTACGAGCATATAGCCATCAACCACGCGCCCACTGGAGGCCTCACGGGCCCGCACATGCCACTTAAGTGCGCATCGCGTGGAGCACATGCATGGACGACCTCACAGGCCTGTTTCCTAATCCAACTAGTAGCGGTTCGACTAGCTCTCGATTCGACCGTATAGTCTGACTGGTTGACCAGTCCAGCCAATGGTAAACCAGTTCGGGTGAGTTAACTAGGTCAACCGAGCCTATCGCAAGGTTGCTAGATCACTGACGTTGTGATGACGTCAGCTTTTAGCATGTGCAACCCATGTGTGAGGGCTCGTGAAGGTGCATAGCGGCACATGCTCAATGTCCGATGGCGCGTGGCTGTGCATGAAGCCACATGCTGCCTCCTTCGGTGGCGCACCACCCACGCTTTAGCTCATCTTGACGAGCTCTTTCCATTTATAAAATGACTTTTGATGCAAAAAAAATCACGAAAAGGGGCAAAAACTATACGTTCATGTTCTAATCTATGGAGGCTCTGATACCACATGTTAGTAACAAAAACACAGTCCCACGATCTCTATAGCTAGAACAAAAACAAATATAATCGAATGGAAACATTAATACACTTGTTTTGGAATCTATCGTTCTTGATACAAAAACGAAAAGTGATGATCCAAGTGCAATTGTTTCTCTTTTATTGCCCTCTGTATCACTGGCTCAATAAGACTACCCCTCATCCTTAGCGCTTGGTAAATGCTCTTTTGTGAGAATTGTGTATTTTAGGGTTAGAGGAGAGACTTTAGCATTATTTATAGAGTTTTCAGCCAAACTCTCTTATTACCGATTAAGCTCAACTTGGCCCACATTAGCCAGCCCAATATTAAACTAGTTAAGAAACATCATATCTCACCTTAGACTAATTCCATAAGACGGTAAATTATAATATCAATTAATATAGCACACATTAAGAAAACTTTTACAGTAATGATTTCGACATAACACTAGCCAACATCAAGCAACCCGTTTAATCCAATTTGACATTGAAACTCATAATTGCTAACATTTAATATTCAAATGATTCTTTCTATAGCACGCACATCGAAACATTTGGCTCAATTACATGAAACCAACAGTTTTCATGCGTATATGATAAGGCTTTATTCACATAGCAGGCGTGGACTTTGGATAAGAATTGTAAATAATGATTTTTAAATCACTAGTAACTATCAAATTGAACCAACCACTGGAGACTTGGGCATTCGCAAGCGAAGGAGCAGGAGGTGTCTCGGCAGCTTTAGTTGACGGTGGTGAAGATGGCAGCGGATTGCCGGGATTGGACTCGAGAAATGGGTACAAGTGCCATTGGAAAATGCAGCTTGGCTTGTACATAGACCCGCATAATCTTAAGGAAATGATTCTAAATCTAAGTTGATTTTTTTAATTTCTAGCTAGACTATGTCAAACTAAACTAATGAACCTAAATCTAATCACCACCAAGGACCACCACTCCAAGCTCTGGCTGCCAGTCTTCATTATAGATCTCATCATTTATTCTCGCTTTTCTCTCTATCCGTAAGGGATAGTTTCTTCTCTTGCTTTTGCAGAGTTTCTTCGACATTTCCATGGCACCTTAAACCCTTGTCTCTCTTTCCCGTATTTGTCCCTCTCTGATGGATCCTCAATTCCTTCATCCATTACATATCACCTATCTGACCCTTGCATGCCATCCACTTCTTCTCTCTTTCCTTCGTATTTTCTTTCTTCTTGGTTCTCCTTCCTTCGTCCAGCCCATCGGCAGTTTGCATGTCCGATCCTCACATGTATTTGACTATTACGGTTGATTATTTGGTTCATCTCCCTCATCACCTCTTACCCTAGCTCCCGATTCTCTTCTGTTTGCCGTTTCCTCCCTTTCCCTTGTTCGCTGTAGCTATGGCTGATGAAGATGACCAAACTTCCCCCATTTGGCTGCCCTGTGTCAGCGTTTAGGACGCTTGTGCTCCCCTCACGATTTGGAGGTCTGGAACAAAGTCCCCTCACCTGCGAAATTGGATGAATGCCGATTAACCCTCATCGGTAAGATCTTCGCTGACTCACCTGTGAATTTCTCGGCTTTTCAGAGCTTTTTCCAACGCATTTGGAAAGTGGAACAGGTCGATATCTCTCAGCGAGAGGATGGTCTTTATGCTGCAAAATTTAAGTTACTGAAAGATAAACAGAGGATATTAGATGGGGGACCTTGGGTTTTCTCTGGTCGGCTGGTTGTCTTTAAGGACTGGATTTCGAATACCCCACTTCATTGCTATGATTTCTCCTCTTGTGCTATTTGGGTACAAGTTTTTGGTCTTCCTCTGGAATACTGCACAGAAGCACTCATTAGGAAAGCAGTTATGACTGTAGGGAAAGTCTTAGAAGTAAGGGCTGATGGACATGATACTTTTACAATGAGGTCTGGTCGAGCAAGAGTTGAACTTGATTTTCAGCATCCTCTGCAGGCGGGACGTTTGATTCGTATTAATAACAAAACTCTTTGGTTGGATTTTCGATATGAGCGTCTTGCTCATTATTGCTATTTTTGTGGGATGCTGGGGCATTATGCCACTTCTTGTTCAGCTTGTCCAACTAATATTGCTGAGTTACCTGGGGATGACAAATTACCATACGGTCATTGGTTGCGTGCTGAAGTAAAGACTCATAGCCCCTATTGGAAACTCTACTATGGATGGACCACAAAGGAGAATGTAGTTGATGATAGTGTACCTGAAACTCCTCCCCCACCTGCTCCTTTTCTTGCCTTAATGCCGCCAATACCTTCTTCAACGGTTCCTCCTCTGCAGCAGACCTTGGCTACCTCTAGTCCAGTTTCTTCGCATCCTCCAACCTCTCCAGTGATGGCCATTTCTCCTCACCGAAGCTGCTCTCACACAGCTATGATACCTGCATCAGCAAAGCAAAAAGGAGTTCAGTCCGAACAGCCAAGAAAGCTTAAAAGCCCTCGCCACACTTCTAGATCTGGACCTGTTAAGAAGCTTAAGAGATACACTCCTTATGACACGCGGAATGTACTGCCAGACAATATTGATGACTCTTTACTAACGGATGCTCCTATTGAGGAAGCAACGGGTGATCGGAATTGGGCATGGGTGGCTGGCCCTCAACAGCCCCCTCAGCACAAATGAAACTGATTAGTTGGAATTGTCAGGGTTTGGGCTCTACCCTGACAATTCAAGCCCTTCGGGCCCTAGTGGTTAAGGAAAAACCAGATCTCCTTTTTTTGATGGAAACTAAAAATGGTGAAGCTTGGCTTTCTCGGTTGCAAGGCAGATTGCACTTTTTGAATCTTCGTGTATATAATCCAGTTGGTTCGGCAGGGGGTTTAGCTATTTTTTGGAATGCTTCAGTCTCTCTGTCCTTTGTTTCTTCTTCAGCCGATTATTTTGACGTACTCTGTACAGATCTTGCTTCAACCAACATCTTCCGCCTCACTTGTATTCATGCCCCTGCTGTCCCTCGCCTGAGACGTGAGGTTTGGCAGACCTCATCACCATCAGTCATGTCAATACTCTTCCTTGGGTCTGCATTGGTGATTTTAATGAAATTCTCTTTCATTGGGAAAAGCAAGGAGGAAGACCAACGAATTTTAATAGGTTAGCTTCTTTCCGTTCTGTCTTAAATGATTGTTCTTTAATGCCTATTGAAGCAAAGGGGTGTGCATTTACGTGGCTTAATAACCGCCAAGGGGAGGATGTAATTAAGGAATGTCTGGATCGTGCTGTTTGTTCCCTAGATTGGAGAATTCTGTTTCCTCAAGCTGAGATTCAGGCTTTACCTGCTGTTGGTTCAGATCATAGTCCTTTAATATTGAATACTCTACCAGTCTGTGGATCGAGGCAGCATTACTTTATGTATGAATCTTATTGGGACCAGGATGTAGAATGCCGGGAAGTTATTAATTCTTCTTGGAATGCTGTTCGATCAAGGCCAGTCCCTTTACATACTAAGATTCGAGCTGTATCCGCTTCTTTACAGTCGTGGAGTCGCTCTAAATTTCCAAATAATCAACTTAGGGTTAATGCTCTGCAGCTACAATTGCAAAACCTTACTAATCAACAGCAGGGATCTTATGATCTTGCCGAGGCAACTAACTTGAAGAAAGAATTGCACACAGTTTGGAGTCGTGAAGAACAGTATTGGGCTATTCGTTCCAGGCTTAATTGGCTTAAATGGGGTGATAAGAATACGAGGTTTTTTCATGCTACAACAATTCAGCGTCGTCAACGGAATCGCATTACTATGCTTAAGGATGATGATGATATTTGGGTGAGGGATCCTACTAGACTCAAGGAGATGGCAACAGGGTACTTTTCGCGTCTTTACAGTTCTGTTGGTCGGCGTGACTATGCACCAATTCTTGACCAGTGTACTCCTTTGGTTACTCATGAAATGAACAATGGTTTAACTGCTCTTGTTACTTTTGAAGAGGTGCAGCAAGCTACATTTCAACTTGGGGCATCTAAGGCTCCGGGTCCTGATGGCCTTAATGGCTTGTTCTATCAGACGCATTGGGATATTATAAAATCTGATCTATTTGCAGCAGTTAGTACCTTTTTTACTACTGGTGTTATGCCCACAGATCTAAACAAGACTCTGATTGCTTTGATTCCAAAGGTTCCTCATCCTGAAAGTCTGGAACAATATCGCCCAATAAGTTTGTGTAATTTTGCTTATAAGGTAATTTCCAAAGTTATTGCCAATAGGTTGAAGCCTCTTCTACCGAGCCTTATCTCTGAGGAACAGTCTGCATTTGTGGGTGGCAGGCAGATTCAGGACAATATTCTACTTGTCCAAGAAGTTTTACATCAGTTGCGTGTGAAGAGAGGAAGAGGTACATATAAAGCAGTCTTGAAGGTAGACATGAGAAAAGCATACGATAGGGTTGAATGGGACTTTCTTCAAGATTATCTTCTTAAATTGGGCTTTCACTCAGTATGGGTTGGGTGGATTATGCAGTGTATTTCAACTCAATCATCTTGTGTTAAACTGAATGGCCAGCATCTTACATATTTTCACCCTACCAGAGGTCTTAGACAAGGTGATCCTCTTTCCCCCTATCTTTTTATTCTATTGGCAAACCTTCTATCTACCATGATTAAGAAAGCTGTTGACATGGATCATCTTAAAGGACTTAAACTAAACAGGTGGTGCCCTACTTTATCGCACCTCCTTTTTGCGGATGACGCCATTTTCTTTCTTGATGGTACTGTTAATGAATGTCAAAATCTCTCCAATATTTTACAACAGTATTGTCTAGCAACAGGGCAGGATATTAATCGAAATAAATCTGGTATCTACTTTGGAAAAGATTGCCCGGCTCTTTTGCAACAGAATTTGGCTTCTGAGTTGCGTGTTCCTATTCTGAATAAGTCTGGTAGATATTTAGGAATACCATCTGATTGGGGACGTTCAAAGAAGGACATGTTCTCGTGGTTGATGGGTAGGGTTCATTCAAAGTTAGAAAGTTGGAAATCTACTATGCTTTCAAAGGGTGGAAAGGAGATTCTTCTGAAAACGGTTATCCAGGCTATCCCGCAGTACGCAATGTCTATTTTCAAGATTCCTGTGTCTATTTGCCGTTCTATAGAAAAAAGTATAGCTAGATTTTGGTGGCAGACTAACATTAATAAAGCTGGCATTCATTGGAGACAATGGGATGTTTTGAAGCAAAGCAAAGCTAATGGTGGTTTAGGTTTCAGAGACCTTCAGACTTTCAATAGAGCAATGTTGTCAAAGCAGGTTTGGCGTTTGTTCAGTCAACCTTTATCTCTTTGCAGTAAGGTTTTTAAGGGTCTCTATTTCCATTCTGGTTCTATTTTTAATGCTGCTAGAGGCTCTCGCCCCTCATGGGGCTGGCAGAGTCTTCTGCTAGGTCGAGACGCCATCCTACCCAACCTATGTTGGTCTGTAGGCGACGGGAAATCAATCAGAATTCGTAATGATAAATGGCTCCCATTTGGTATCCTAGGTGGCCCTTCAGCTCGTGAAGAACCTGTTTGGGTGGTTGATCTTATTGATTCGTCCACCAATTCCTGGAATGTCAATCTCCTACATAGGTTATTTGACATTCCGATCATTGAACAGATTACTGCTATCCCTTTACGACCGAATTCCGCCAAAGATCAGCTTGTTTGGACTGCTACCAAAGATGGCACTTTTACAGTTAAATCAGCTTACAACACTTACAGTGCAACTGCACATCATCAGCTTATAGGTACGACTTCTTCTTCTTATCAGCACCCAGCTTGGTTATGGAAACTTATATGGAAGATGCACTCTCCCCCAAAGATTAAAATGTTTATATGGTCGATATGTCAGAATGCTTTAGCCACAAGATCTAATCTATATCAGCGACATATCAGTGATAACCCCTGTTGTCTTCTCTGTGATCGGAATCAACCAGAAACTCTGGAGCATTTATTCCTATTATGTCCATGGACTACAAATGTATGGTCGCATCCCAGCTTAAACATCAAGATATCACCTATGCAGATTTCTAGAGTAGAAGCATGGATTGTACAACAAGTTCAGGGTCGAAATGCCTTACCTACCTTGGCGACTCTGGCCTCTGTTTTATGGCAAATCTGGCGCGCTCGAAACGGCTACATATTCCGGTGTGAAAAGCTTCAACCATCTCGGGTGGTAGAGGATGCTCTAGCTGCCGATCATGTGGCTCATCTTACAAAATCATCTCTGACCAGCAAAGGCCGCTCACTCCAGCGTACGGGTTCTCTATGGCAGCCTCCCGATCCGGGTAAATTAAAAATCAATGTCGATGGATCGCACAGATTAGAATCCACCGAAGGAACTATGGCATGTGTATGTAGGGATCATTACGGACGACTCACCGATGGTTTCTCGAAGCATTTCCCTGCAACGTCTGCACTCCAAGCTGAGATCCAAGCAGTCTCTTTCACTCTACAGCATTTGCAGCACCGTGGATTAACATCAGCCCCGATTATTCTTGAATCTGATTGCCGCCTGGTGATCGATATTCTGCAACACCGCTGCAAGCCGCCATGGGAGGATCGGCCCCTTTTCCTTGAAGCCGCCTCCTTGCTTTCACTCTTCCCTAATTTGTCGCTAGGGCACTGTCGCAGGGAAGCGAACACTGCTGCAGATTGGGCTGCCAAGGCCCACGACGTCTCTTCCCCGTTCAGAATTGGGCTGTGTTTCCTCCGTTTCATTTGATTGATCTCATTTGTGCGGACGCATTAGCTGTTGGTTGTACTGGATTTATTTCTCCTTTATAAAGTATCTTTTCTGATCAAAAAAAAAAAAGTTCACCCATTCAACCAATGAACGAAAGAATTTGAGTTCAATTCAGAATTTGGATAACTACATGTAATTCAATTTCTCATCCACCTCTTAATCAACTAGGGGTTAATTGATTAATGTTAGGAGATTATTAACCCCTACTTACAAATTTCTCAAACAATAGGCGAAGTCATTAAACACCTAATTAAACTCTAATCCCCATTCCTAGGCTATCTGCCAAATGGTCATGCATCACTAATCAAGGTTAAAAGCAATTTATTATTAATTCAATCACGAACAAGATCAATTAGTCATGCATTTAGGCTAATTAACCTTATAAACCATGAAATCATTTTGTTGACGAAAAGGTCAACTTCTCTATTTTACCCCTAATTTTGACCTTCTATGTTTCAATGCAATCAAAAGTCTTAACGAATTCAAAATCAAGTAATTTTAATTACTAATTAAAGCTTAAGATATCCTCTTCAACTTTTATTAAGATCACTTTTCCTAATTATGGTCCAATTAATACAAAAATATCAATCAAACCCGACTGCTCTGGGTTTTGCCCTGTTCTCACTCAACTCCTTTAAAGTTTGGGAAAAATAACAAGCAATTATCAAATGACGCCAAAATTTACATAGAGATAACTCATTATGCACTCTAACACTTTCATTGCTTTAAATTTTATAAACAAGCCCTCCAACTTTGTGAAATTACACAATTTACCCCAAGAACTCAACCTATATCAGTTTTGTAGGCCAATTCCTACATTGACATAATTCATTCAAATTGACCAACTTATCCTTAACATAATTTAATGAAATTATGGGTATTTGCAAATCAAGAGCTCTCTTACAAATTTCATGTTTTGTTCTTTTTTAAATTAGTCCTCTAACTATTTATTAATTGCAAACAATTGAGTTCCTGCCATCGATTAGAATTGCTTGTAAGCAACGAAGGAAGTAGGCCGAATTGGACAACTACCAGCAATAGCTATGGGTGGCGACCACCACGGATGGTTTGAGCACACACCAAGGGGGCCGATCACAAGACAAACCGAGGTCACCAACGTTTGAGCAAGACCGGCAAGGATGGAATTTGGTTGGGAAGTGAAGACACTAAGTGAGGGAAATTAAAAGAGAGAGCGAGACTTTTTGGTAGAGCTCTTTTTCTTCAAAAAAAAATTTGTAGGAGAGTATGAATGAGAGAGGGAATGCTCAGCCAAAGCTTAGAAGAGGGAGAATTTGGAGGGAAATTTCAAAATTTAGCCTTACAACTCACTATATGATCCAACGGCTTTCATTCCCAATAAGCAAGAATTGATCCTATGAGCTCTTGTTCATCACATGGACGGGTCACATGGAACCTTCTATGGCTAGGTTTAAGTGGGAAACGGATGGCCAAGATTAAAGCTTTTAAAAACTGATGCCATGTTTTCAAATTTTGGTAATTGAGAGAGTGGCATTTTTGTAACTATGAATATAGTTGGTTGGCCATCTAGTATAAGGGCTGGACTTGTTGACTTTTAGGTTGACTTTGGTCAACCTTGGTCAAACTAGGTTTACTTGGGTTGACAATTTGATCGAAGACTTCACAATGGTCTTTCTTTTCTTTGAATGACTCCATAAACTTGCCCATCTTCATTTGTTCATCCCATTGGGCCGCAATGGCTCAGTTCAACTCAATTGACCTGGCCCATCCTTGTCAGTCTCAATTTGTCATTATATGCTCACTTCTCAGAAGACCCTAATTGTGCCCAAATTGAAATTCAATTAATTTGGCCTAATGAGATTTTAGATGTGTTCTTTAACTTTATTGAGAAAAGTTAATCGTAGCCCTAAACGCATTCAAATATTTGCCAATTCGTTTGAGTAAGAGGCTTGAAATCTTCAATTATTATAGTCTCTTACTCCAATGTCCAAAAAAAAAAAAAAAAGGAATCAAATCAATGAATTTTGGGAATAAAATTGTTTTTTATGGTTTGGAATTTTAAGAAAATGGTACCTGAGTACAAATGGAATGGGATGTTCTTAATCTCTCTTTACATACCGGATTGTAATGACATTTAAATGGCTCTTTTTGGCTGAGGTATGGGCTTTGTCACGATCGAAAAAATCCCAATTATGAAGTTTTATCTTTACTAAGCTTGTTGGTGAAAATTCAGGTGTCAACATTAATCTAGAAGCAAAGGCTCTTTGAGACTATTAATTAGAAGACTATAATGCCTTAATACTATGCATTTGTGGAATTAAATGCTCTAAACAATAACTCTCTTGTTGTACATGTAATAAATTTAATCTTATACATCGAGAGTGACAACTTTCGTATATAACTTAGTTGTTCTTGTACACAACAACTGCATATGACAATTTGATGCCATTTTTTCTCATGTTCAAAAAAGTCCTCATCACCATTCCAACCAAAGGCGGCATAATTATTAGTATTCCTAAGGCGACCAAATCATTGTTTTGTCTTAGAGTATACCAAAAGTGAGAAAAATGACAATTAATCAAAGGCGACAAAAGCTGATATGTGTCGCCTTAAAAAATTGCTTATGACTAAACTTTTGTTAGCTTTGATCCTATCAAAAGTGAGAAAAATTCTTATTTGGCACCATAGGTTCAGAAATGTCCCATCTTTGATTGAACTAATGGCTATAAGTTCTAATTTTGTCGCTTAAGTTTTACTTAAGGCGACCAAACTTTGTTTTTGTTGCTTAGGGTATGACTAGTTTATCCTATGGCTACAAAATAATAGATTTGTCGCATTTGGTTCATCTTAAGGTGACAAAATCCGTTCTTTGTTGCTTTATGATAATCTGAGGCACCAAAAGGCATTTTTGTCACGAAAAAGATTATCTAGCTTTAGGTTTTTTTTTTTTCTCGTAATGCCTCTTAAGCTTTCCATTTTTGTATAGCGTTTTGATCTTTACAGTTTATGCATTTATTTGCCTACTCTTTTTAAATTTGAAATAGGTGTCACTTTAATTTTGTTGAAATTATGAATTTTTAACCATGGCCACCCTTCCCATGTGGGAATGAGGAGGTGGGGGGTTCAAATTCTCACTTTCTCAAGGGGTTAGGGTAAATACAATTAACTTTGGTTGTGGGTTTTGACTCTTACACCCTATAAAGAGGCAAGATAAAAGTCTAAGAGTAAGTGGAGAGTTAGATCAGGACTAGAAAAGCAAAAAAACAAAAAGAGGTTCTGAATTGTTGTAAGTGTAGAAATTGGTTTCTCCCATGAAATCAATGCTCATTCAAAGGGTAGTTTAGTGAGTTTAATCTAACGAAATTACAAAAAGATTAAGAGAAAAACAATGAAAGAAGAAAAAATGGTTTGATTGCTTCAAATCGAACTAAAATGAAAAAAATTGTTTGGTTTGGCTCTTAACTACAGTATAGCTTGGTTTGATATTATTTTTCTTCCAACCATATTTATACGATGTGGTTTGGTTTGATGTCCAAAATTGCAACAAATGGTACCATGCTCACCTTTAAACTTAACTGGTTCCTTGGGCTTGCAAAGTATTTCATGTTGGAAAATAAAGAAATGGAGGAGAATAAGAAGACACCTATTGAGGGAAGATATGTAACACTATTTGTTGTAACCAGAAAATTTATCGAGAAAGTGACGACAAAATAAACAAGAATTGGAGGTAAGATACGGCAAGCCGAATCTTCATAAGACAATTAGCTCCTGCCAATGGTGTTAAACAGCTTCACGAACTTCGCCTCTTAAGATACAACACCTTGAATCTGTTGATATCATCACCATACGACCATAACTTTGGCGAACACTTCTTGAAATCGGCACACTTAAAGAAAACTTGAAGAGAGGAAATGTTGGTGATTTTTGCTTCTGAACAGATTGGGGGTTTTGAAATCTATTTATAAAGTTTTTGAATTCATGTACAAAAACAGTACATGAACCGTGAAATAAATAGATACAAGAATCAAATAGATACATGAATCAAGAATTAAATTAATGAGATACGTGAACGAACTCATATTCATTGATTCATTAACCCACCATAATTATAACAATCCCCCACATTAATGGATCAACAAAACGTTTTGACTCGAGGAATTCTAAATGTGCTTGTAGAAATACACTGCATCAAGAGCTTTCGCTTTGAACCTTTTTTAATGAAAGCCTATTGGATATACTTAACTAGTCAGTGGACTAGGCCTTGAACTGCCAGTTTTTGGTTTAAGCCCAAACAATTGACATCACACTAAATATTTTCTTGGTTGGACTAGGCCTTGAACTGTCAGTGGACTAGGTTCTTGGTTGCATGCTTTTGAAAATCCAACCTCTAAATATTTTCTTAGAGTCGGCGAGCTTCACGCATTTAGGTGCATTCCTATCAAAGGTAAACTACCATACCTCACTAGGATGTTGAAAATCCAAGTTATACAAATCATTAAATGCATAGCGTACCCTTAAAATGTTGTAGGAAGAATTGTTGCATCATAGGAATGGGAGACATGTTCACACTAGAGTTTCCAAAATTTGCATTGTTCTATTGAACTTAGTCCATGAGATCTCCAATTGCTAGGTTAGATTTTCACCACGGAACCTCTTTATTGGGTTAAGACTTTTAACCCCATTCCCTTCGATGCACAGTTTACTTGCTCATTTGACAAATCTTTTGATTGTGGATCCATAATATTTTTCTTCAACTTCACAAAGTCTAAAGAAATAATTCTATTCGAGAACAATTGTCTTATAATATTACATCTATGGTGAATATGTCTAGACTTACCATTGTATATTATGTTTTGTGCCCTTACAATTGTTGCTTGATTGTCACAGTGAATGTATACTGGATACACAGGTTTTGCCCATAATGGAACAACCTCTCAAAATTATCGAAGCCATTCTATTTCTTCAGCAGCTTTATCCATAGTAACAAACTCTGATTTCATCGTGGAGCATGCTATCAGAGTTTGCTTTGAGGATTTTCATGATACTACGACACCCCCTAGCATGAAGACATACCCATTAGTCGATTTCGATTAATCGGAATCCAAAATCCAGTAAACATCACAATAGCCTTCCAAAATAGCTGGATATTTGTCATATTGTAGATGTCACGCCCCGACCTCGAGCATGCACCCATCCCTCACCCGATCGATAAAATAGCAACGTCCCAAGACGCATTGCCGACCCTATTTATTTTAATATGCATGCGGAAGCAAATATAAAATCCACAAACAATAAAACAATGGGATAGGAAAGTAGGACTAAACTCTTGCTCCTGAAAAATCATCACACTTATATACATTGCAAACCATAGTGCAAATATATACAAGGTAAACTACCAAGTCAAGTCCTAAACAACAAGTTCACAAAACAAAGTCTACAGATAGGGGGTGGGGTCTCAATCCTCATATGGATCCTCCTCTAGGTTCTCCTCCGGGTCCTCTTCCTCCTCAACGATATCTCATTCTTCCATACTCTAGCTGGAGTCTAGGGCTAAGCACTCCGAAGAGTCAGGATCATCACCAAGCTTGGGATCCTTTGCATCCTGCACTGATCCACCCTTAGGATCTGCTATCCCCTTCCCAAACACTACCTCTAAAACATACAAAGGCACATCAGATTCTGGTACTGGGCTCACCCTTCGTCCATCATTGTAATGGCGATACCACGACTGGTATTTGTGAGGCACTTTTTGGGGTTCACCCACATCAAACTAGATAGTAGATTTTACCAGTACATATTCCAAGCCTTCAGGGTGATGGTGTATTAAAATGTGATAACCTATCTTAGTGATTTCCTCCAGTATACCAAAATGCTCAGGAGGAGCTGGAGGTGCTGCTATCTAAGGACCTGAAATGTTATCCCATAATGGGTGAGGCTATGTTTCAGCAAATTCTGCCCCCTTAAAACTCGATTAGAAAACCAATACGCCCTAAGGGCTGCCTAAGTACAATCACAAGTTAGAGGACTTACCTTGGCCTCAATTTCCTTCATGCAAGTCAGTATATCTCAAATATACACAAACCACGTCAATTCACCCAATTAGATTGAACTATCAATCAATCGACTCAATCGATTACATGTCACCACGACCTTCCCCTAGTCGATACATTCAATACTATCTATAATGTCCTACTAATTCATGATTGCTCACCTAAAACTGCAAATATATAATATAGCTCACCCAAAGTTGATAATATAGTATATTGTATATATGCTTTGCCCAAAGCTGATAATATGTACTCACCCAAAGCTGATAATATGGTATACTATATATGCTCGCCCAAAGTTGATAATTATTGCTCATCCGAAGCTGATATAATAGGGCCCCCTTGCCATTATAGTATATCACTTTCACTATACAACCAATTCATCATTTTTATTATACCCAATAAAAATAACTGTGTGTGGATACACAGTAGACCTTAGCCAAAATACCATAATTTCACTTTTGATCTTCCCACTACTTTCAACAGTCCAAAATTAGATTTTTGGTGTTGTATACCAACGCCCGATAATTTTCCAATTAATTACCAAAAATAATTAATTTAGGAATAAAATCATAAAATCACAATTAAATCAATTCAACACAAATTAGAACTCAAATAAATAAACAGATTGCACCACAATAACCAGCATAAAATCCACGATCGTCGACTATCCCGGTCTAATTTCTGAAAAATAAATAAATAAATAATTAATTACAGAAAATATTAAATAAATTCAATAAATCCAACTTAGGCCCATAATGCCTAATTGGATGCCGAAACGGACCTAGAAAAATTCCAAGGTTCGTTAAATAAATATTAGAATGTGTCTACTCGCTAATTGCACTAACTAACCACCTAACATGCATCAACAATTATCTAAATTCACTAACCTAATCTAATATAACCACATAATCCATCTTAGCCTAAACTAATAAACTCCTAAGCATAATTAACCGACTAAGCGAGGATTAGTGAGTTAAACTCACTTGTTTAGCGATCTGAGCAGTTCAAAATGTTGGGGATGCGACGAGGCTCACTTCTCTCCAAAGCGGGCATAACTTTTGGGGTCGAGATCAACCTCAAAACAGGCCAAGAAACTGCTGGAAACCCACAACTTTTGCTCTCTATTTTAGGCTGCGAAAGAAAGGAAATAAGGCTAGTTGAGGCAAACAAGACTGGTGGAGGTCTCAGCAACTCGAATAGGTGGTGGCAGTGGCTCATAGCGGCGGCAGGGACTCCAACATTGACCCACGGCATTCTGTCGAGCTGCTGCATGCACGAACAAAGGCAGACAAAGAAGGTTGGGCATCAAGGTCGTGCGAGTAGGGTGCAGTGGTGCGTGCGAGGCAGGAGAGGCAAATGACGGCAGTGAGTGGTCCGGGCGGCATGCAGGCTTGCTTCGATGGCTTCTCCTTGGCTGTTGGTGTTCAAACTTGGCAAGAAGGAGGGATGAGGGAGGAGCAGTCGTAGCTTGAGGGAGAGAGGGAACAAGAGGGGGCCATAAGCCTTGCTTTCTCTTCCACGGTCCCCTTGACCATCCTCATCCACAGCTGCATCCTTGGCTGCAATTCAGCCACCAAGGTGCTTCTTACAACCCTTGAAATGGTCCAAAAAGTGGTGGTGGATGGGGCGCTATGAAATTGGCTTGTCCTCTCCTTCAATTGGACACTCATTCATGTTAAATTCCATCCAATTTGGCTCAATAAATTCAATTGTCAAGTCTTCGATCAAATTGCTATTTTTCTTCACCAATACAACTCACTTGCTTCCCAAATTTGTGATAAAAAACGATCCCTGGCAATTTCTGAACAAAACGGCCCTATGACGACTTTTTCCCAAAAAGTCTCAGTTTGCAGAAAAATCTTCTGAGAATGAGTCGACGCTCCTAAAATTAATTGTGACACGAAAAAACTTTCAATTTCTAAAATCAGACTCAAATTTGCGGTTAATTTCAATCTAACACGTTTTTAGTGTGATCTAGGCTACCGAGTAGTTTTCAGAAATTTTTAGTGCAAATGACTCATGGTCGATTTTCTTCGAGCCACATTGAACCCACTCGACACATTGGCAACTCTCGATTGTCATGAAAATCTCGAGAATTCAAATAGGGACACAGGATACCAAAACGATAGGAAAATCAGTCTAATGCCGACCGACGAGAATTTTTCAATTTAGTGGAGTCACCCATGTTTAGCCACACATCTCGGTTGAACCGATCTATCTCTGATCTCAAATCAATTTTTAACTGTGCCGTAATAGCCTATAGAGATGAGCACGGTCGGATAGCCAATTCTTGGTCAAATTCTCAAGTCTATTGCTTTAAAATTCCTTAATGGCTTCCCTAGATAGTCTAGTTACCTTGAAAATGATTAACTTCGAGAACAACCCTATAGGCGCGTCGATGAAATGCCCACTTTATTTAATAGAAAACATGATCGAAAATCTGGGATGTCATAGTAGAACATGGTCTTTAGTTTTTTACTAATAGTCCAACACTCTTTAAAGCACATTCCAATGCTCATGACCAAGATTACTTGTATAGTGGCTCAGTTTCCCTACTAAGTGCGCAACATCCAATCTAGTGCAATCCATGATGTACATGATATTGCCAATCATTTGAATTTAGACATAGCTCACACCCACCCTTGACCTAGGGGTCTCTGGTTAAGGGAGGGATGAGTCCCCCATCAATCAAGAGCTAAGGATATGATTACGGTCCACCAGCAAGGGGTTTTACCCGTACCCTTACAAGGCCCCTTTTGATAAGGATAAAGCCGTGAGGCCCTAGGTCAAAGCTTTGCGATAGGTCACAAGTCTTGGCATCATTAGATTGCGCCATTTGTGAGAGTTTATATTGGATCCCTTGACAAATACACAGCTGCCCTTTTTTGACTGGAGACGTGTCTTAAAGGAGAGATAAATCTCACATTGATTGAGATCAATGGATGTTTGTCTATTATCAGCAAAGGCTCAAACCTTCCCTCCTAGGAGGGCCAAAGTGGGCAACTCCTTGTAATGCGACAGTGTGAATGTCACCATTGTAAAGAAGGCTACAATACGACCCAAAAAAAAAAGAGGAGGCTAAATGCTTCAAAGAAATATAATTTTTCTACTTCAAAAAGAAAAAAAGAAATTAGAAATCTTCATTTTTATGCGCTATTGGTTTGGAATGGAAAAAAAAATGCCCTCAATGTTATAGTTAATAAGTGCCTAGGCTATTGTATAATTTTTTTACATGATGAGCCGCAGTGCATACCTCAGGCGTTGCTTGCAACGAAGCATGTCTCATGCCGACCAATTATGTCATTGGTTAATGAATTCTCACTTCGACAAGGTGAGAATCCTCTATGAATATATCGATTGAGAACAGACACCTCAGCCTTCGGGCCAAGATTCTAAACGAAGACCCCGAATCTGAAATAGGACAAGAGTGGAATATAGCAGTATGATCTTATTGGAGTTTGATGTAGACAAGACAAGAAAAGAAAGGAAAATTTACCTCAATTGTCTTGTCTGAAATCCCGTGAACATCAGGAAGTACTTGGGAATCATCTCCTTAACGCGTTCTACGTTCTAATTGTCAATTGGTCAATGGGGTGAGACATGGAAGAAATAGGACTCAAATCAATGAATTGAAATTCATGAGCAGGAGGATCTAATGGACTGCCATAATGATCTTCTTCTTATTCTTTCCAACCACCAATCTATGCATCTGCACATGCAAATATAGCCTAGTCAAGAACAATTATTTATATGATATATCGATAGCTCCTTGATTTTGACATTAGCACAAAGTACTCCTCAAACTTAGAGGAGACGCATCAAACAATGGGTGCAAAAGAAAGCACTTTCGACCACAATGATCCAACCCCACAATTCTCCATCATTGAATTGCTTAAGCCCGAGTGCTTGAAAGTCAATAAGAAGAAGAAGAAGCAGAGATTACTTCACTCACAAGGCAAGAAACTACCCGAAGCTGAAACGCTAAAATTAGAGGAACGCTTACTAGCTTCTCCTCGTTTTGATCAAGTCTTTCTGGCCAACACTAATGTTGGTGAAGTCTGGGTGCTTAAGCCAAGCAAGGTAAACCCGTCTTTGTTGGGACCGGTCAATAATGCCGCTTTCAACAATAGAATAGAAAAATAAAATTGGAAAAAAAAAAAATCGGAAATATTTTGAAACATTACAAAAGTTATTCATATTAATGCCAGTTGTATAACGTAGAATAGCCGATGTCCAAGAGTGATTTTTGTCCAGATTTGGTTGGAAGGAATATTGGTAGATCATCAAAAATCACAGGACTAAATTTGTTAGATTGAAAAGTTTAAAACTAAATTATATTCCTATAATAAGTTTAAATCTTTTTTTTTCTTTGGTATTTATCCC
Source organism: Eucalyptus caleyi (assembly GCA_014182885.2). Taxonomy (NCBI): domain Eukaryota; kingdom Viridiplantae; phylum Streptophyta; class Magnoliopsida; order Myrtales; family Myrtaceae; genus Eucalyptus; species Eucalyptus caleyi. The sequence continues at coordinate 55,178,752 of CM024470.2, forward strand.
AAATTGCGAGACCACAAGCCAATACGAACATGACCTCGTGACAGGATAACACACAAATCTTGGCATCATCAAATGGCGCTGCTTGTGGGAATCCTATAAGGACCTCCTATATAAGACAGCTCACACCCATCCTTGACTTGGGGCCTTTTGGGAGTGATAAGTCCCACATTGACTGAGAAGCAAGGATATGATCGTGACCCATTAGTAAGGGGGTTTACCCCTACCCTCACAAGGCCCCTTTCGATAAGGATAAAGCCGTGAGGCTCTAGGTCAGAGCCTTGTGATGGGACACACACAAGTCTTGGCATCATTAGATTGCGCTGTCCATGAGAATTTTTATCGGATCTCTTGACAAATACATAGCTACCCTTCTTTGATCGGAAGAAGTGTCTTAAATGGGAGATAAATCTCACATTGATTGAGATTCGTGGATGTTTGTCGATTATCACAAAGGCTCAAACCTTCCCTTACAGGAGGGCCAAAGTGGGCAATTTTTCGATTGGACACGCACAAATGTCGACATTGTAAAGAAGGCTACGATGCTTCGAAGAAATATATTTTTTCTCCTTCAAAAAGATATTGCCCTCAATGTTACAGTTAATAAGTGCCTAGGCTAATTGTACAAATTTTTTACATAATGAGCCTCAGTGCATACCTCAGGCGTTGCTTGCAATGAAGCATGTCTCATGCCGACCTATCACGTCAATTGGTTAATGAATTCTCACTCCCACAGGCTGAGAATCCTCTATGAATATATCGACTGAGAACCAGACATCTCAGCCTTTGGGCCAAGATTCTAAACAAAGACTCGGAATCTGAAATAGGACAAGAATGGAACCTGGCAGTATGATCTTCTTGGAGCTTGATGTAAACAAGAGAAAGAAAGCAAGTTTCACCGCAGTTGTCTTGTCTGAAATCCCATGAACATCACGAATCTCCTTGGGAATCATCTCCTTGACGCGTTCTGCCTTCCTTATAATTCCGAACCGGCCATTTTGGCGAGGCATAGAAGAAAGAGGACTCAAATCAATGAATTGAAATCCATGAGCAGGAGAATCCAATGGACTTCCATAATCATCTTCTTATTCTTTCCGCCCACCAATCTATGCATCTGCGCATGCAAATATGGCCTAGTCAAGAACACATTTATACGATATATAGATATCTTCTTGATTTTGACATTACCACAAAGTACTCCTCCCCAAACTTGGAGGAGACCCATCAAACAATGGGTGCAAAAGAAAGCACTTTCAACTACGATGATCCAACCCCACAATGCTCCATCATCGAATTACTCAGGCCTGAGTGCATGAAAGTTGAGAAGAAGAAGAAGAAGAAGCAGAGATTACTTCACTCACAAGGTAAGAAACTACCCGAAGCCGAATCGCTGACATTAGAGGAACGCTTACTAGCTTCTCCCAGTTTAGATCAAGTCTTTTCGGCCAACACTGACGTTGGTGAAGTCTGCGTGCTTAAGCCAAGCAAGGTGCAGCCATCTTGCTTGGCACCGATCGACAATGCCGCTTTGTCTTCAAAGGCGAGAGACAGTTTGTCCATGGAGAGACCGGTGAATATGCACATGGAGGTCGAAGGCAAGTGGCCTTCTGAAGTAAGTGACATGAGGCTCAACGAAAACGGACGAGCGAGGAAGAGGGTTCGGTTTCGATTGCCTCAAGAATCTGATATCATCCTGATTTGTTCTCCGAGGGAGTGACTAGAATGCAATGAAGAGAGTGATGCCCAATTCGATAACTCTATTTGTTTTACTGGAAATAATAGATTTGGAATATATCATCTTAAAAATAATGATTTGTATCACTTAAAATAATTAGTCAATGAAAGCTTTCATTACTAATGACAATCTATATCTAAATATTTTGGTGGATGACGACGGCATTTTTTGTTTATTCATTTATGTTGGTTGTAGTTCATGTGACGGTGGTGTTGGGCATAATGCTAATTGCTCTTTGTTCTTTTTCTCCCCTAGACTCTTTTCCAGCAATTCCGGAAGGAGAATCTGAAATTCATCAAATGATGCTATTACGTGATTATTTTGATGTGTAGTTCGGATCTCCAATTGATCAGGACAAATTCTTCAGTTATCATAGAGCCTCTAGCATTAGAAGCATCCCACCAATGTTCTAGTCTAGTAACAATAATATTGAATCATACGGATGTTGCAACCCTCTTGAGATGAAATTTAACAGATTACCAATTAAGTATAGACGCTTCCTCTTGCAAGGCGGCGCTCATACTTGGTTCAGGTTCTCTCAAACTCTACCTATCGCCCAACTCGATTCCTTATGAAAAGTTTGTTTTTATTTTTGTGTGACTACTAACCTTTTAGAGGCCAGATAAAATGTTGGAACCTTTTATCTTCGTTTGGAAAACATTTGTTCGTGCGTTGCTATTTTAAAGATCCAAAGTACGTTCATCTATGTGACTATGCATTGCTAATCATTACATTGCACCTATCAATCACATAAACAACACAAAGTCCACGATAGATACACTAAGATAATAATTTGAACTAACCCTAGACACGCAATTCACTAAGGCCAAACTATGACAATGGGGTATTCTAATAACACGAAGTTCGACTAAGCATGAATTAGAATATTGGTAGAGAGGAAAAGATTTATCACTAAGTGCAAATTCCTTTTTTTTTTTTTATCTCTCTCGTCAATTGTTATTTTTGACATTCTTTTATTTTTCTAACACCTATCAGACACTAAAACATACCGATGCATCATAAGTTAACGTGCAACTAAACATGAATTTAAACAGTCCTAAACACGTGATTTATCTCTAAAATGCCAATTATCATGCCATTTCCTGCTATTTTTTACCTTAAAAATACATGGGAAAGTAAAAGGGATGCTCCGGGACCGTCTGGAGCCCTCAAATGGACGGTAATGGTCCCGGAGTCCGCTGTTCAGCGACATAACGGCACTGGACAGCGGGTAGTTGGTTATTACTAATGTTTTTACCCCTCATCCCAATGTGTCTTCATTAGTATAAAAACCAAATTAACAACATGAATTAAGCTAATATAATCACAACAAAACTTTTGTCTTTAAAACTTGAGAATGACATTAAAACGCTTAAAACTCACCCCAATGCATCTGCGAACCACGAGGACCCATAAGGGTCTGTTCAAGGCTTACGCAGCGGGTCGAGTCATGCCCAAAAGTGGTGAACGCTCGCCGTCCATAGGCGTGGGACCCTGGCAACGCATGGAAAAGCGACATAAGACATGCTAGAATGATGGGAAATCAAAACTAAGACATGGTCAAGGTATATAAACGAAACACTCAAATAAGGCCAAAATCTTGCTATTTCATGGCTGGAAAAGAGAAAACAGCGAGCAAAGGAAGACAAATGAAGCACTTACAAGCATGAAATTGAACATATAGATCGCTAAATGCAAAGGGACAACGCTAAAGGCTATCCTTAGCTCTTAGGGGCACTAAATAAGATTATTACCAACAAAAGTATAATGAGGATAAGTATCTAAACAACACAACAAGAAGAGATCATCAAATTTGCATCTAGTCTCCTCAAGGTACTGTTTCACTGGGAATAGTTCATTGCAACCGTCGATACCTCATTTAACCTTATTTTTGTAAAATTAACAAAAATAACAAAAATAAATAAATAAAATGGCAAATATATATGTATGATACACACACAGAGTAAAAATACAAAAATAAGCAAGCATGAATAAATGGGGACACAAAAATAAAGAAAGGAAATTCGGAAAATAAATTAATAAATAAAAATAATTAAAACGAAAAAAAAAAAAAGAGAGAGCCAAGTCCAGCCCGACAAGCCCCTAGCCCACTATGTTTAGCCACTGTACTTGAGCCCATAAACAAGAAGGAAACAAAAAGCCCAGCAGACAGACTGAAGCCTTCTAAAAGAAGCTGAGCCGGACTTTCCAGAGGGTTGTTCGGCCATTCCTGGTCTCGGCTGCGTTTGCTGGAGAGCCGGACTCACCGCATGGGTCTCGGTTCGATTCTGTTCTTGGCCGAGCAGATTCGAGGTCAATGGGTTTCCTTCGTTAAAGGATCTTGTAGCCGATTCGGGTGTTCGTCACTATACAAACATCGTGGACCGGGTGATTTTCAATTGTTTTCCGTTTGGTTTTTACGTGGCTTGGCTCTGTAGAATGGCTAATCTAGAATGATGTCTCTTCTCTGATGATATTGAAATTTTCGAGCGTGCTGAAACTAATTGTTCTGAGTGTGAATAACCTGCACTCGTCATAGTCTCGATTTAATTCGGAATCTGAGCTCGTCATGGTTGAATTCTCGCTTAACTAATTGCCCATAATTTGGTCGATCATATGCCTCTGAGAATATGAATATATTCAAGAATTTGCTGGATGTGTGAATATAGTTAGCTTACCAACGTAGACCGGTCAGATCTGGTTATTAGAGTCGGATCGGGTTGTGGTCTGGATCTGGGTTGGAGGTTGGGCTGAAGAGCCGGTCCGGGCAAAGATATGGCTAGGGGACTGGGCCAAGTGTTAACGAATGAGAATGCTGGGCTAGGTTAAAGAGACTGGACTGAGAATTCATGGGCCAGATTAGAGATATTAATAATTTGGGCCAGGGTTTTGTGGCTCAATTAAGCTGGGCCAATTTTAGCAAAATTGAGGCCGGTTCAATTTTTCAGAACCAACCCGGACCATTAGGGTCCAGGCCAAACTGGCAGTTTGGATCGGGTTCCCTAACCAGGCCTAAAGTCCATTTTTCCAGAAGAATAGTAGTTAGATGACTAGTGTAATCAAGTCTCTAATCTCTAAATTTCTAGCTGCGTAGAAAGTGAGGTACTATTCACACCACATTAGGTTTCTAGTTAACCTTAATAGGCTAGCGAAAACTTGTTAGGATCAATCTGAATTTAAATTGCAAACCCCACATCATGTGAGGAATGATCTTGGAGAGACCACTTTTATGATCGAGGGTCCATTTGCGCTATTATTAAGCAAAGGTCCCTATGAGACTTTAACTTGTATGTACCATTTGGATTGTCTCATTAACAAATACCTCTACATCTATTTCCCAAGGGTGGCCCCTTTAAGGCCAGATTGTGACATCGACGAAATGACATTTACCAAAGGTTGATTTTGATTTTTACTAAATCGTATTTTGTGGCACTTCAAATAGGAAGCATAAGGCGTCATGAAGAACTAGCACTAATTGATCTAAAGGAAAATAAATGCATGAAATGGAAAGATAAATTAATAAATTGAAGGATGAAGGATATATAATTGTGTTGATGATTGTGGATCCTCTTATACAACAATTCAACATGGCTTAAATAGCCTATTACTAAATATAAGCACTCTTAAGCGGTTACTGTTCCAATTAGAGGTTACAATCACATATCCACAATATGTTCCATAATTGCATGTCCACCTTATCTATAAGCGGTTATAACTCTTTGATTGTCACTTGACTCTACTACATCACCACGATTACATGTTAATCTTCTCAATTATCATTGAAGTCAAACCATTAATCAACATCTTTATTGCCTTAAGTTTCTACCCTCAACACTTCTTGTTTTGTCAGTTTTGGATCTTACCAAGAAATATATATCACCAAGTGTTATATTTTGGTTTTTATTAAAGGAGACTCGGGTTTTGTGTTAGCTTTGAACAGAGAGGGTCAAATGCAAGCAAGACCATATACCATATAATCTTGAATTTAAAGAAGTCGCTTGATACACCTAACACAAGTTTAATACCAATAGTAATCAATGTTGAAATCTTTTTAATGATGTCATCTAGTGAATCTCATTAAAATTAAAATAGCTTATACATTATCGAAGATGATTCAACAACACTGAGTATTAACAAATGTGCCTAGATGACATTTCTAATCAGTCAAGGAACACAATGTAGGAATCTAATTAACAACGGTAGGCAATGAAAATAGCACTTAGTAGACACTGTTCCTAGATGAATATGAAGACATAACGTTGGAATTTAATCAACGACGTGGGATAGTGATAACATCATCTAGCAAATATTGCTCCTAGATGAATACAAGGACACAATATCAGAATTTAATCAACAACACTGGACAATGATAACATCACTTAGCAAACATTATGTGACATCCCGACATACTAAGCCCAAGCGGAAGCTATATATATTAGTATCATGATAAGACTTGTTTAATTTAATTATCACACTAAAGTACTCCAACCTAATTGGTAGCATGTATAACATTGATATTATGTGGTCTTGAACAATTCTAAGACATGATCATTGTGTCTAGTCCTATTTTTTACTATTAGCCATTCCAAACATGAGCAGATACAAAGGATCATAAAGGTTTCATTTCACTTCTTGTTGGAGGCATCATGGGCTTTACATACATCAACTTGGAATACTTACAAGTATCATGCCTATGTACAGAGTATATTGACAAGTTTATAATTATAGAGTTGAAAATCCAATATGTCACACATTGCTTCTGGATGGATATGGGAACTCAATGTCAGAATCTGATTAACAACGTTGGATAGGGGGTTAGCATGGATCTAATTGACAGCACTGCCCAAGATATAGACACTCGTTGGAATTGAATTTAAGACGGGAATCTTAAGGTACAATTAAGCTAGACTAAATGAGAATAAAAGCAAGATAAAGTAATTTTGTGTGTTGTTCGGGGGGTCCATTGTTGGATTGCCTATGATATTTTTAGGCCAATATGATAACCGTTAATGATAAGTTACTTCCTCCTCAAGGGTTGCTCCACGTTCTATATTGAACTGCCTCATCCATATCTAGTTTCTGATTTATTCGACCATATTCTCGTAGCTTGTCCAACAAGAATTAATTGCTCATCTTAAGTTTGGTACCTTTTTAACTGTTCCCGCCTAAATTCACCATCAATTTTGTGTCTTCAACAGCGTCCTTTGGCTTCAACACATGGCAGTCAATTTCTTCATTATGGGATTATATGTCTTTACTTGGATGTCCATTGAAATTCAACCTAAAGATTTGTGTAATCCTCGGTTGCCTTGTTTTCATAACTACTTATGGGCTGGGCCAATGTATGGCCCATATACAGTCACGAGGGCGATTTTAGAATTTTATACCCCTTGTGACTAGCACCAGCTTTTATGAGTATTTTTAGGGGTCAATACTTCTCTAATCGAAGTGTCAATTGTCAACTAGCTGTCATCATATATTGATGACTATACCATTATCATCGATAATCATGGCTATCCATTGCTGGTCGGTGGCATGCTAGTTGTTGGTTGGTGGCTGAGGCAAAATTAGTGTTTTTAAGGGCATTCTAAAATTATAAAAGTTGCAAATAGTTTGAGATTTTTTTTTAAAAAAAAAATTAGCGATACTTCTTTACATAGTATAGCTTTTACCAAATAGCATTTACTTCAAAGTTGCTTTTTCAATGTGTAAAATATACTTGTCCTAACGCTACTTGCATTTTGGAAATCTCATTTAACTTAAAAGCCTTTGCATTTTCCTAAAGTTAAATAAAATGCATCCTAAAAATGCAGAAGAAGTCCGGCGAAAAAAATTAATGTGGGATGGTGAAATGATTACATTTTTTTTTTATCGAGGGTCGAGTTGTGCTAGAATTGACGAATTCGATCCCCAATAGTTACGGAATGCATGAATGACTTGTTGCGAATTGAAATTTAATATTATTGAACTATCCTGCCTTTAATGTTTTCATGCAGAAGCAGTCTAGTAGAGAAAATTGATGTAGGGTTGCATAAATTAATTATTTTTAATTTCGTCGTTATCGCCAAATTCCATGACTCAAACTATTTGCTTCGAAAAATGGAATGATAGATGTGTGGGCAAAAATGGTTGTCATCAACGGACATCAAAGACTGCACAAATGAAGGTCAACATCGAAATTGAAGCCGAAAAACTTTTCGTTGACAACATATCTTTTTCCGTCGGTTGTAAGAAAGAGCACAATATATGGTACCAAAAGGCCGGAAGTTTTGCCAACAACGGTATATCCAACTAAAGTACAACCAGAGTTGTAAGCCATACAAAATAATCATTTATCTTGCAGCACAGCGTGGCTAGATCCATCAAATGTCCGAGGATGAGATTGCATATTTAGTCAAAATTTAGGGGCTAAAATAAGCAATTTGATGTTTTCTTTTTTATTTAGTTTCTGCATTTGAAGATCGTCAATACAATTTCAAAACCATAGAAGTCCACAATCACATGTAATTTCAGCTGTTAGTCTCTTTTATTAGTTGGTACATTGGATGGAACAAGATCATCACTAGTCAAAACCCAACAATACTTTACTAGAGATTATAGCTAAAGCTGTATTGTCATGATCACCTTCTTCTTGTTCTTGCCGCCCAAAATCTCTCAATCCATGCATTTTGTCCATTTATGTTTAGTCTAATCAAAAACCATCATTTATGTGATCCATCAATCTCTTCTTGATTTTGTCATTAGCACAAAGTAGTACTCAACTTGGAGGAGACCCATCAAGCTATGGGTGCAAAAATATGCACCAACCATAATGATCAAACCGTACAACCCTCCATCATTGAATTGCTCAAGCCTAGTTGCTTCAAAGTCAAGAAGAAGAAGAATAAGCAGAGATTTCTTCACCCACAAGGCAAGAAAATAACCGAAGCCCAAAAGCTGACTTTAGAAGAATGCTTCTAGCTTCTCCTAGTTTTGTTTGAATCTGTTTGGTCGCCATTGATGTTGGTGAAGTTTTTGTGTGGCTTCATCAAGCAGCTTCCACCCATCCTGCTCGGGACCAGTCGACGATGCCACTTTGTCCTTGAGGTAGATTGTCCTCGGACAGGGGTGAATATGCACAGAGAACAGAGAAGTCGAAGACAAGTGAAGTATGTAACATGAAAAGAAGTGAAAATAGGTGCTCGAGGAAAGATGGTTCGATTCTGGCTGCCTTCATCCGATATCATCCTATTTTGCCCTCCGAGTGACTCAAATGTGCTGAAGAGAGACGACTGATTCTGTTTCACTAATAAAATGACCGTTTTTATGCTTCATGTGCGTTGTGGCTCATGTGGCGGCGGTGTTGGGCATAAAGCTATTTCCTTTTCTTTCTTTGTTTTTCCTCCCCTGAACTCTTGTCCGGCAATTCTGAAGGTAAAATCTGAATTTCAAGTGATGCTATTAAGTCGATTATTGATAATGAATTGTTCGGGTCTCCAATTGATCACCACAAATTCTTCAGTTCTAGTACAGCCTTTAGCACCTCACAGAGATTATAGCAGCATCCCAACAATGTTCAAGTCTAGTGAGAATAATCTGGACCATACATGAAATTGAATACTGCACGAACCAAGAACAGCATCCAAAAATCTAAAAGACTTGTGTCAACGCATTTTTTCCTTCATTTGTAGCAGCAAAATGCCAGAATTACAGCGGTATTTCGCTCTCTCTCTCTCTCTCTCTCTCTCTCTCATGCGAGCAACAATGTACCGCAGCAGAAGCAGGACAGCAATTCACAGAGGAACAATTTCAATCCCCATTTTCTGTGTCATTATCCTCTTCTTAAACATTTCTTACAAGCACATAATCCAGCTAATCTCCAACCAGACTTATAAGCCATACAGAATCATCATTTCTCTCGCAGCACCACATAGCTAGATCCATTGGTCTTCTGTATTTGGATATTCTCCTCAAGATATCGGCAAAGGCATTCTTGTCCTGCACCAAGGAATTTTACTTAGGGAGAAAAAAGCTGGGGATACTACTTAACCTGCTTTCAGCACATTCCGAGAAGTCATGGATAATGCAGATAATACAAGAGATGGTTGTTCAACCTTAGAAATGAGTAAAAACTGCCAAGAAAGTACGTCAACACATGAACCCCAGCTCTAACTATACATGCTGTTTTTTAAGCATCATACGGAAGTGTAAAAGAAAACCTTACTCAAATTATTTATAAATCATCCATATCTTAAATAGTTCACTCATATGAGACTTTTCGAAAAAATTGGACTACTTATAAAGTGACAGCAGTTCTTGGATCATTAACGGAAGATGAGGAAACAAGACATCAAAGAGTGACCCAGTACCTCAGGGCTTTTGAGTCTTGCTTTGAATTTAGCAACAAGATCCTGTGTGGTAACAGGTGCCTTCTGCAAAATGAATGCTCTTATCTCTTCTTCTGCAACCGGTCCAGTAGGCAGAGTAGATGCACTCTTCGAATCTGACTGTGTAGCTTTAGAGGCAACACTGCTTTTAGAAGTAGGCACGCTTTCATCTTTTGAGGAAGATTTTGCTTCCTGATCCCACAAATCAATCGAGAAAACAATGGAAAATTACAATTTATCTTGGCTATCTATAGAAATTGCAAGTTCACATGTCCAGAGTAAAAATACCAAAGAAATAATACAGAAACCACAACAAGAGAATAGTCTCCCTTTTTTTGCTAGGAACAAGAGAACAGAGTCAAAAGGCAACGAACATACAGTTTCCGTCTTCACCTTCTTCTGGGGTGCACCATTCGATGATTTAGCATCATCTCCATTCAACTTCCTCTTTCCCTTGGCAGATTTGGAAGTAGGTGGAGTTCCCTTAGCAGATGCAGAAGGAGTGGGTTTTGAAGGGCTCTCTTCTGTGGGTTCCTCTTTAAGGGCTTCCTTCTGTTTAGGGGCCAGTACAGGTGAAAGCCCCACCTCATCTTCCATCTGCACAAGAGTGAAATGAGACACAAATTGATGCAGCTATCAACATGCATCTTTCAAAATCAACAGACATGGTTAGCTTCCAATTAGAATTTGATCACCATCACAGTGACTATGCATCTCCTTGAGCAAAAGAAAGCCATACTAGAGGGGCCGAATATAATGATGACCTAATATTATTCTGCAGAGCAGTCAATTTGAAAACTTACATCCTCATCGTCGTCATCTTCCTCTGCATCTGAATCATTGGCCCCACTAGCTCGTCCAAGCAGCTTCTTCAATTCTTTTCCAGATTTACTCAGTCCTCCTTCCTCTTCATTTGCTTCATCCTCCTCCTCCTCATCCTTTAGAATAAATCAATGCACAATCATCATAACCAGTTCTCATAGGCATCAATGTAGACAACTCTTTTCGCTGCTCAACTTTGTGTGGGATTACACAAACCCCAACTCCCCACCAACGGAAATAATAAAAAAAATAAAAAATTAAGGCTTTTCACCCTTGTTATGACCACAAATCTTGGTGTTAGTCATAACTCTTCGGTTAACTTTTCACAAACCATGAGTTCATTTGATTCTGAAATTAAGTATAAATCGCTCAAAACTTTTTTGCAGTGATAATTTGACATGTATCAAGAATTTGCCAATTCTGAAATGCTAGTTTATCTCTATATTATTGATGCATGAATGTGTTCAGATGCACAACATTTTCAGCAGAAGACTATAACAATAGTTTTAATCTCAAGCGGATAAACAATATCATAAAAAAATAAGATGGATGTGAATAAGTTTCCCTAGCCATAATTTTGAAAATTCAAGGTAAGAATGTCACAATTTTAAAGTTGAGAGATAGAATGGCAAATAAGGAGTAAATTTGACGGATCAAAACTAGTTTTCACCCTTAATGCTGTCTAAGAAGACCTTGAACACTAAACTAAGCCCATGACAAAATTGAGCATTGATAGAAAAACAAATCAGAACAAATCAAAATAAATAACTGCTGTAATGTGATGGGCGTCAAGATTAGGCCCAAAAGAACTCAATTTTGGAGCAAGGAACAAAGAAATGGAAAAAATGGAGTATCAATCTGAAGAAAACACCATATTGGCACTCTGCTTACTAAAGAAATGCCATCCTCCTACTATATCACCTTGCTGATGCATCTTAGCAACCAAATAACACTTCATCAATGCATCATCCAGCCAAACTATTTCTGGTATTTCCACAAAAAAGGCCTAGTTGCAGAAAGATAAGCATACATACTTTGATTTCTGGAGGAGGAGGAGCTTCAGGTGCCAAATCTTCTCGTTCATGTGGGTCATTCCCAACAGCTTCGTCATCATCAGTAAAAATCTCTTCATGCTCCCAGTCATCACCTAGGGCAAACAAACAGAGATACATCAAACATAATGAACCTCTGAACTAATGGCATATTAGGGGATCCCAAGGAAATCACAGAGATGCTCGAAGGTGCAAAAATGTCAAACCAAGGAAAGAAAAACCAAATGTGCTTTTCATATAGAAGAAAGGTGTGAAAAATGATATAATGTTGACTGAAAGATTGATTACAATTGTAATTCATGGCATACAGAAGAAAGAGCACTTCCTAAGGTGTCCCTGATTTCTCGTAACATAACGGCCAATTGCTCTCCTAATGAACTTCTGAAAAAATATTACCCTAATAAGAGAGAAGGGAAAGTCCAATTTCAGACTCATGTTTTTCTTCCCTAATTTACTGTGATGTTTTTTCTTTTGGTTTTTCAATTAAGTTTTCTAACTAACTTCCTCCATCTAAGATAATTAGAAAGAAACGGATTGTTTGCAACATAAATCAGCAGATAAACAAGACACCCTCTATGACACCCTTGCCCACCACCCAAAAAAAGAAAAAAAAACATAGGACACCCTCACCCTTTTCAATGTCATCATCATCCAAATCTAGATCACCTCCCCTTGGACCTTCTTCATCATCATCACCAGCCCTTTTGTTGAGTCCTAGCCTACTCTTCCTTGCTGCCTCTTCTTCTTCATCTTCCTCTCCCTTGTCTGATGCATTACCTTCATCATCGTTACCATTTGTCTTTTTACGTCCCCTCCCACCACCACCACCACCACCACCGCCGCTGCCTCCTCCACTACCATCCTTGTCTTCGGATTTCTCAACCTCACCAAAGGCAGCAGCTCCGTTGTTAGCAGCTTTCATCATCCACCTCTGATAACCATCAGCAGTTTTCTTTCTGTTCTTCATCTTCTCTTCTGCTTCCTCCAGGGTAAGTTGCTTGTACTGCGCAACTTTGTTAAAGTTGTACCTGTAAAACATGTGACCGGTTTGTCACCACTCCATTTACATTATATATGACTTGTATAGCAGCGCCTAATGCCTTGGCTTGAATCAGACAAGCATAACAGATTCACAGCCTTTCTACAACAAGGGTAATAAAGGAACACCAACTGCCTCACAGGAACACAATTATAAGCTCCCAAATTATTAACAGAAATTTGGTATTGCAATCAGCCTGCCTCACTTTCTTTACGCCACCTTAAGGCAAAGGTGTTTGGTTGAAACCCAATTTGCATGGCATGTCATATAATATTTCCTAGATGAATAATCCCTTTCCTCACTAATACGAGCAATCTCTGCCTAAGATATTGACGTTATAATCTTGTTGAGCATTTTGCTCTTTCATCATGTATAGAGGCCACATTAAATTATCTTCATTCTTGAATCTATCTTATAGTGCAAATATCCTGCCACTCAATGTAGTTCTGGTGCAAGTTTAACTAATTCACTATATATGTGAAAGAAATTCACTTCAAAAGCCATAAAAGCACAAATTTTCCCCAATTTAACCACGAAAGGGGATTTTGTCCAACATTTATTTTTAGATTTGTTTATAATCCAAGATAAGCAGTCCCAAGGAGTACAATTTGTATAACCAAAAAATAAAATATAATAAAAGGAGTACAATTTATAGAAATTGCAACCCCACCCACCAGGCTAGAACCTTTCTATGCTGAAGAAAAGCCTAGAAGAGAGGAAAATCACATATAAAATATTAATTAGCAATGAGTTTTTCATACCAAGAACCAGCAGGGATAGCAGCAAACTCCTTTCCTTGAAGCATTAATAGGTAGTAAGTAGCTGATTGGGAACCTTCAAGATGGCCGTGATACTGAGACTGTCCCGTTTCATCCTCCAAAAGCCAGGGTTTATTCTTATATTTCTCCTATCAGATGCAATTGTGCCAAAGAACAACAAGAGCGTCAAAGATGAAGGCAGCATCAGACCGGCCGCGTATTAATTTGAATGCAATTAGAACATTGCAGATCCCTTAAATGAAATCTATTTACAAACCTTAGCATGCCAATATGAGCACCACAATAAGAATTGTTAAGACCAAGATATAACTGAGTCAGATGCTTAAAACCATAATCATAGAAGCTGAAAATTTGAGAGATAAATACCTCAAAGATAAAGAAAAGGTACCGCCATCTTTTAACATTTAAACCACGAGAGAACTAAAACTGAACCTATCAAGTCATATTAAACCACTGTAATCCATAATGACATATGCAAAAGGAGGACTATAACGACATAACGATAAATTACTGCGAACTCAAAGCATGTTACTCAACAAAATGCATCAGGAAAGAGGATTACAACCAAAAGGATGATTAACTAAACAGAAGTGAAAACATTTGACACATCCTTCAACTCCTATATATGGAAATAAGCAGTGCCAATTTCGAAATGAGAGGTACAGGAACAATGTTGACCATTTAAAGAGACAATCTATGAACTTCCAAAAATAGCGAGAGGGGAAGTCCATAGATGAGGAGAATCCATCCGTACCCACAAGGTATCCGTAACTTGACGCCCCTGCAGCCCTTCCTTCTGCGCAGACCACCTATTCTCCGCGCTCTTCTTCTTCGAGAAATTCGGCAAACCACTGACAAATCTACCAATGAAGTAGTTCTTCTCACTGCTGGGACCAGCCCTGACATTATATTCCTACATAACGCACAACATACACAGCATTTCAGCTCCTACTCATGTTCCCTTACCACCCACAATACGCGCATCTCAGCTTCCAACAACACAGAAAAACCATAGACAGCTTGTAACCTCCTCCCCTCACAAAAACTCAATCACCTAAATCGACTAACTAAACAATCCAAAAAACGAGTAACGAACACATCCAAGCGCAAAACCACGTAACACACACAATCCGCCGAAGGCAACGGAAAAGAGAGAGAGGGAGAGGGCCAAAACCCTAATCAAGCGAGTGAGCGTGGCGCCGCACTCGTAGCACTTCGCCCTGGACTCCGCCATCGCCTTGCCGCAGGTGGAGCAGAGCGTCATGTGCTTGCAGTTGCTGCCGTAGAGATCCGCCGCCGCCCCGCAGCCGCCGCACGTCGGCTTCAACACCAGATCGAACGACATCCTCTCTTCCCCCCCACCCGCCCCTCTTCGGGTCCACCGAACCGCGCGGAATCCGCCGGAGAAAGCTGCAGCGAAGACGAGAGAGAAGAGATTTCTCGGGAAGACGAACCGCTAGGGTTTGCGATCGGTACGAGCGGCTTCGACCCCAATCCGCCGGCGACGGAGGTCGGCGTTCGATCGGGATCGGCGATTTTCGGTCGTTTCGTTTCGTTTCGTTTCGTTTCGATTCGATTCGATTCAATTGTTAGTTGATGCTCCGCTGATGAGGTGGTGATGCAGAGACATTTAACGAGAAAAGGAGAGAGAAAAGCGCGCATCGAAGATCCCGATACGGGCCGGGCTTGGCGGGAGGCCCGAATGAGGGCCCATCCATTTTCGGGCCGGGCCTGGAGGACATATTTGGGCCGGAGACGACCCGGCCCGCTCAGGCCTGCTGTCCGCCCTTGGGGAAAATTACATATCATTATTGCCCCCCGAAGTTTTTAGGGTCTTTGCGAATTTGGCCCCGCCCCTCCCCCTCGGGCCCGGGGGGATGTCTCGATTTTTTTGGAATTTGCTACCCGAGTTTAAGAAATCAGCTGCCATTCGTCCCTTGGCATTGACTCCGACCGAGTTTTTGCTTGGAGCTTCCGAGGGTGAGTAATTATGATGGGCGAATTTGTCATATAAGTACATAGATGTGAAAAAGAAAGCCGAATAATAATGTAGAATTATATTATGCATGAAAGTGTGTCATTGAAGAACCAGTGAGAATTTAATTGGAGTCGATACCAAATTTATATTGATATACAGTTTTGAAATATGTTGTTACCTAACCACGTGATAGATTATACATGACCAACTCAACTTCTAATAATTAGTCATGTGGTTAGATATATGAGGAAAAAGTTTGGCCGGAGTTAACATTAGGTGGCACATTACCACGAATTTCAAAAAGTTAGAAGGTAGCTTGCAAAAATTTGAAATGCCAGGAGGCAACTTTCCACCATTAGAAAAATTTGAGGGGCAAAATATAATTCTCTCTCTTCACAATTCCAACGGTCTAATTTTCTAAAAATTACTTTAGGTCAATTCCTAATCTTCTTCGATTTTTCTTTATCTAAAAAGAATTATTTGCTTTTCTCTAGTTGAACTTATTCACGCGTCAAATTTTTTTTTTTCTTATAATTATAAACAGTAGAGCTATTAAATGAACTTGCACCTTTATCAACATCTTCACTTTCGTCCTTGATTTTGAAAATTTTAAATAAACCAGTGGCAATTGTTGAATGTGCAGGTAAATTGGGGATTGAAGTGAAAGTTGGACTTAAAATTAAGCCTCAAACAGAACAGCCAACTACTCTGACTTTGCTTGACACAGAAGGCGAAGCAGCAACCACCGCTCTTGCTCTGGCTTTGATAACCGCCAACTGGACCAATCAACGCGCTTCCGCGCGTGCCGCGTCACTGTCGGAGAAATGAAAAAGAGCAACGACACGACGGCAAGGCGCCACGTCGGACGTCGACTTTTCTTGACCCGCATTGAAAAATGATTTCTCAAGAAACTCTTCGACTCGTTCCCAAACTCGAACGAGGAAAGGAGAGGCCACGAAGATGAAGCCGAACTGGAGAGACAAGGCTCTGTATCCGATCCTCGGCGGAGCCACCGTCCTCCTCATCCTCTACCTCAACTTCGACGAACCCAGCTTCACCTTCCCGGTTCTATGGCTCCCGAAGATGGGCTTCGTGGGGACGAACTCGACCCGGTTCGTGGTGGTCGAGGACGGCGGCGGCGGCGGTGGCGGAGGGCCGGGTGGAGCCGAGTTGGCGGTGTACGTCAACGGGTGGAATTCGTACTGGTTGATGGAGGAGAGCGTGTGGGGCGGGCCGTCGAGGGGGAGGGTGTCGGAGATGATGAGGCGAGGGGCCGGGATGGGGATGACGGTGTGCCGGACGTGGGCGTTCAGCGACGGCGACGGGCCCAACGCGCTGCAGAGGTCGCCGGGCGTTTTCGACGAGAGGGTGTTCAGGGTCTGTGGAAATGAATTCTCTTGCGCTCTGTGTTTTTTTTTTTTTTTTTTTTCGTGTGCAGTGTCGGTGGGTTGCCAAGTGCAGATCTTTTCTTTCCCCGTGGGTAGAATTGTTTGCACTGTTAGCCGCAGAACGCATTGGAGAGATTCGTGACGTTGATTTAGAAATGGAAGTATTCGATCCTCGAATTTTAGGATCCGGTTAACGTTTGTTTCCGGGGTTTGAATTCGGTGGGAGTTACTTGAGCTTTGAATTGTAGAATTGCAGAACACCTCCTTTTCGTCGTTTTGTCATAACGATATGTGCATATAGGTGAAGTATCGGGTTCCTCATAAATCTCCGATGGAGAATTGCGAGAAGTTTTGTTGCAGCTATGTTAGCTGTAGACCATAGAGATTACAGTAGAAAATAGTTTATATGGCTGCCGGAAATGGCTGTAAGTAGTGGGTTGAGCGAAGGGACGGGTGAATGGTGCTAACTTTGCAGTGGGGAGATGATCATCAAGATATAAAAATGGCTGTCCGTATGTTTGTACTCTTTTCTCCCTGTGGTGGCTCTCCTGTGGATATAAATTTCACGTTTTTATACAAGCAGCATTTGGCAGGGACATTTTGAGGTTCTTATCTTTGTTAATTTGATTTCAGGGATTAGATTATGTAATTGTTGAAGCTCGGAGGAATCGGGTGCGAGTAATCCTGAGCTTAGTCAACAATTTGAATGCATTTGGTGGTAAAGCACAGTATATCAGATGGGCACAAGAGGCTGGAGAGAACGTGTCTTCATCAGCAGATTCGTTTTTCTCGCATCCCACAATAAAGGAGTACTACAAGGCTTATGTCAAGGTAGATTGTGCTCTCATTTTTCTGCTTCATGCTAGGCATTAGAAGCGGATGAATGTCATTCCTTGTGCCACAGTATTTTGGCTGCATGACAAAGGCATATGATGCTTGCATAACTACCTCATTGTGCAGGCAGTAGTAACAAGAAAAAACTCTATGACTGGAGTTCATTATTTTGATGAACCAGCTATTTTTGCTTGGGAGCTAATGAATGAACCTCGTGGTGTATCTGGGTCATCTGCTCCACTTCTTCAGGTATACTTCATAACTCTCTCTCTCTCCCTCTCTCTATGAACAAAATCATGTGGATCTCATTCTCATCAAATATCTTGAGGTTTAGAAGACTAATTCTTTGGATGTTTCCAGGCTCGTGTTTCTTTCTGGATACACTTCTGTGATCTTATTGAGTGAGGAACACACCTTATTTACTATCCAAAAGAAATACTTATATCAGCTAGATATTTGCATTGATACGTTTTGTTATTTGTTGCTGTATCATGCTGATCTCCATGAATGAAAAACAATCTTGCTGGATCATACTTATATCTGTACCTCTTCTTAAGTTGAGCTTCTCATGCTTCCATCCTGATCTTGTTTGTGGTTATGTGACAGTCTTGGATCACTGAGATGGCTGCATATATCAAGAGCTTAGACCAAAGACACCTCATTACCATTGGAGTTGAGGGATTTTATGGGTTGCAAACGCAAGAAAAAAATGCAGTAAATCCTGGGGAATGGGGCTCTTCACTTGGAACAGATTTCCTTAACAACTCAGCAATTCACAACATTGATTTTGCTTCTGTCCATGCATATCCTGATAGTTGGTTAGTAAACTTCAGCCTGGGATGATGCTTGTAGAAACTAATATCACTTCAATAAGTGCTTTAAACGTCACTAGATGATGCTGCAACTTGAAATTAGTTGAAATTAGAATGCATCTCCCAATACAGCTAGCTGTGCTTTTTGGTTATGGAAAGATTATCATGTCTAAATTAACAACATGAAAAGGAGTGGAAATTGCGAAAGCCTCCCTGTAATTGTTTAAAGGAGCTATAGGCAATGACTCTTTGCTTTCTATGCAAATTTTGCATTTTAATTTTCTGCTGTACTTTTAAATTCTTCTCTGTTGGTTGTAGGATCCCGGAGGCCAGTTTGGATGAAAAAGTGAAATTTCTTTCGCAGTGGGTGGATTCTCACATACATGATGGGGACAACATACTGCAGAAACCGGTTCTTTTCACAGAAGTTGGGTCATCATTGCATCAGAATCAACAAGAGTTATATCAAAGAGATATATTCTTGAAGACGGTTTATGACAAAATATATGAATCAGCAAAGAAGAGGCAAGCTGGAGCTGGAGCCTTGATTTGGCAATTGTTAGTAGATGATATGCAGGGTTACACTGACCAATTTTCGTTCGTGGCCTGGAATCACCTCTCAACCTATAAGTTGATCATAGAACAATCATGCAGGCTGAGGAGAATGTTTGTGAAAGAAGAGACGAATAGAAAATATCGTCGTAATGATCCATGTCCCTCCATTGGATCTTGATGGCTATTATGTATGAGTTAAAGCCAGTTGAAATACCATTTGAATTTTGAGTGGGAGGGATGAATTTGGACGAGTTGCTGCAATTGTGTTTGTGTTCATGAAATTGTGGGAAGAGAGGTGAAGAGGCACAAGTGCAATGATGCTTCTTCCTTGTAAATGCCGATGCCGGGGAAGTGAGAAATTGTGTGATTTGAGATTGTCGGATTAAAAGGGCAACACAATTGAGGAGTTCCTTCTAGAAGTTCGAAAATCGCGGTTCCTTGCTTTTGTAATTGTGAGGTTGCGTCTCTTCTGCCCCACATTGATTCAAATTTATGCTGGAAATCTTTCATTCATAGGTTGATCCAACGCTTGTACCCCCAAGTCAAACGTTAGTGATTATTGTAGTGTTCATTCCCGTCCCAGTTGATAGGCCTTTTCATTTCTGTGTCACAAACAGTTTGAGTGACATACTGAAGTTGTATATTGATATATCATATATACTTGATTTACTATTAAATGAAATCATCTGTCACTTGTTTCTTGAGTTTCCTGGACATCTTTCCTGTGCTAATTCAACCGATTTGAACTGGCTGATCCTGGCATGCCTCCAAGTTCCATATTGGATGAGCATTTTCAGATGCAGAAGCAACTATTTTTGGCTTAAAAGAAACAGAGCTTGAACTCCAATCTGTCAGAAAACAAGTACCGAAGATTTTTCAAGAGACACCAGAATTTATACAACCAAAGGCCCTGGTTACTCTATTAAAAAACCCACAGCAAAAGAACTCTGCAGTCCTAGCCCACACAGCTGCACTTGCACTTGGACATGCATTTCTTGCAATCGGACAGTTTTGGCTTCCCGCCGTTGCAGTCGCACCTCCTTGTGCATTTTGCTTGCGATGACCCACCCCACAAGCACTGCCCCATGCAGCGGAGAACTGGTCTGCACGACGGGCAACCGTGGTTCAGCCGGTCCAAGATGCAGTCCCGGCATACACCACCATCTGAAGGACAAGCCACGGCCCGAGGAGGGACAGCCATCGACCACAGCACCACCAGCATCATGAGCGGCACAAGAGCCAGCTTAGACATCTTCTCCATCTCTTTACATGCCCATTTTGATATGCAGGATCCCCTCTCTGTTTGGCAATATATAAAAGGCCTCTTGCTTTTGCTGTGGGCTTTGACTTCAGGGCATTCATCACTCTTCCATCGGCCAACATTAAATGTCTGTCCTCCCTCCTTGGTTTGCTCAAAGTTTTATCTCATCGGATTCAGTGGCTCCTGCACTTGTGCTGAGATGACTGGACCTTGATCTGTTGTCAGTAATTACTTGCTCTCCACTCGGTCTTACCATGGATACTCTGGGCCAACAAGCAAGGCATATCAAGCTGGGCTCGTTCAAGGGAGAGATTGGTGCGTATTGCTGGCTTCGGCCGGTCTCACCTCGATAAGCTTCCATGAGCCCCAAAAAGTACGGATTAAACAAATCATGTCGTGTTATGTTCGAGTTTTTTTTTCCTGGGCAATTTGAATTTTGACTATTGTCGTGCTAATAATAAGAATGAGATGATCATGATTGGCCTATTTAATTGTGCTGGAGAAGTTTTTATTACACGTAAACAAGCACATGATCGTCATTGCCCATTTAATGCTTAAATTTGCCTACTCGTATAGGATTAGGATGGAATCGATTACTGCGAGAAAATACAAATGCGCATGCCTGCTTGAGACTAGTGAAGATTGTTCTAATTTTCGAGGAATGCCTGCGACACTTCTCTCATGGTTGGCCTGCGATTCGGATCAACATCTATACATGAACGTGCTTGCTTCACTATTGCTTTCACTTCGTTCATAGTGATTCGATCTGCCGGAGGTGGAAGACGTGCATCTAACAGATCTTCTAGCTCCACGCTTTGCTCGGATTGCAGGGAATTCAGAGATATGCCGAGCTCCGCTGGGTGTTTTCCGATTATCACTTCGAGTGCCAGGACACCGAAGCTATAAACATCGCATTTTTCAGTCAGGCTCATTGTGTACGCGAGCTCTGGCATCAAGCAACGAGAAATCCATTGTTAGAATAGCAATTTTGCGAATAACTAGCTTCTTTCTCAAGTATACTGATTTATCTGATATGCTGATAGTACTATAGTCCTGAAGCTGTTTAACCACAGGATTACAGGCTCAATCAGTATGATCTCAACGCATTTCCTATGTCCTTCCCATTATGCCAAAGGGAATGTCTCTAGCGACGATGACGAATGATGCGTAAACTTGTAAAGCACAGAGAAAGAGGCGCAAGGAGAGTTACCTGGAGCGATGTAACCATACGTGCCTGCCACGGCCGTCCAGTTGCTCGAATCAGGCTTTAAAATCCTAGAGATGTCGAAATCGGAAAGAAAAGCTTTATATTCTGTGTTCAACAGGATGTTTCGGCTTGATATGTCTCGATGAATTACAGGGGGCGTGCAATCATTATGCATGTAACACAGGGCGCTTGCCATGTCTCTCACTATCTCTGCTCGCCTCCTCCAGTCGAGCTGTGCTGCTTCACCGCCGTCGTTCAGGGTGCTCACTAGGCTTCCCCTCTCGATCAGGTCATACACGAGGAACTTATGAGGCCCGCTAGAGCAGAATCCGTAGAACTTGACAATGTTTCGATGTCGTATCGCTGTCAACAACCTGATCTCATTGATGAAGCTTGCTGTGATCTGCTCTATTTCATCGCCTTCCGAGGACTTGATCTTCTTTACGGCTAATGCATGTCCCGTCGGAAGCAGAGCTCTGTAGACTCTTCCGCTTCTGCCCTCACCGATGCAATACTTATCATCAAATCCCTCCGTGGCTTTGACGATGTCCTCGTAGACGACTTTCCCATCATAGTTCAGCACGGAGAAAACATTTCTGCTGTTTAGCCCAGCAATTCTCACACTTGCGCATTTCGTTCTTTGGCGGGATAGGATGGATTTTCCGAGCAATACCACAATTAGGAGTAAAACGACTGATGAAGAAACGCCTAATATAATCCACAATTTGTGGCTTTTCTTGCGAACTGCGCTTCCTGACAATTTAGCATTGCATGGTTGGAAACCTTGGACCGGACCACACATGTTCTTGTTGTTGCTGAATGCAGTTGGGGCGGAGAGGAGGAAGAATTTGCTGTCTGGAATCGGACCTTCCAGTTCATTGTACGAGAAATTGACCGATGTTAAACCGGTCATCAGGGCAAAGGAAGGAGGGACTTTGCCGGAGAGCACATTGTGAGAGAGATCTAGATACTCCATGGCCAACTTTGCAATCTGCGGAGGCATATTGCCAGCGAGGCGGTTATGGCTCAAGTTCAGGGTACCTTGCAGTGCTAGGTTTCCGACTTGAGGTGGTATAGACCCGTTGAGATTGTTCATCGCCAGGACCAGATTCCTCAGCTTCGAGCATTTCCAGAGTTGTTCTGGGATTGGGCCTCCCAGCTTGTTCAACGCGAGGTCAAGGTCCTCGAGATGCGACAGATGCCCGAGTTCAGGCGGAATCGAACCTGAGAGCCTGTTCTCTTCTAAATTCAGCCGAAACAGAGAGGACAAGTTTCTTAAATGTCGGGGTATCGATCCGGTAATATGGTTAGACGACAGATCGAGCACTTCCAGGACACTTAATTTGCCGAGCTCATTCGGAATGGTGCCTCCAATCTCATTTCCAGCAACTTTCAGCAGTGTCAGCTTTAGGCATGATCCCCAGTACGGGGACAGGACCCCCCTCAACTTATTGTTGCTCAAGTCAAGATAATTGAGGTTCGGATAGACACTGAAGTCTTGGTCTAGATACCCCGAAAGGAAGTTGCTCTCGAGACGGACTCGCACGAGAGTTGTGCAGTTCCTCAAGCTTCTAGGCATTGGACCTGTGAAGCTGTTGAAGGCGGCTGTGAATACTACGAGAGGAGACTCTCGGCAGACTTGTGGTAAGGGACCGGAGAGATTGTTTTCGCTGAGACGAAGCTTCTTCAGGAATGAAAAGTTGGCGAGTCCTGGAGGTACTGAACCTGAGAGGTCGTTGTAATGCAGAAATTTTTCGACTAGCTTGGTACACTTGACAATATCCTGAGGAATAGGTCCTGAGAGATGGTTCTGATGCAAGTACAACATCGTTAAGTGAGTAAGATTGCTGATGGACGCAGGGATCGGACTGGTGAGATGATTCCCGTTTAAAGATATAGCATCTAAATGCTTCAGGTTTCCGATTTCATATGGGATCGAGCCATTCAGACGGTTGTTATTGATAGCTAGCTCTACAAGATTCGTCAGGAGGCCGATCTCCGAGGGGATTTTCCCAGTGAAATTGTTGTTTTGGAGTTCCAGGAACTGGAGTTCAGTCAAGTTGGAAAACAAGCGCGGATCCAGCTCGCCGCTTATATTGTTGTTGCCGAGATAAAGCAAGGAGAGACGAGTGAGGTTCGAAAGTGCGGGCGGGAGACGACCAGAGAGAATGTTCCTGGAGAGGTTCAGGTGCGTCAGCTTCGAGAGTGAGCCGATTTGAGGCGGGATAGGCCCCGCGAGGTTGCATTGGCTGAGATTGAGGGACACCAGGCTGTCAAAAGCCGAGAACTCAAAGCCAGTGAGGTTTCCGCCTAGGCTCGCGCGCGGGAGATGTATCTTCGTGATGCCGCCTTCCGCATCGCAAGAGACGGCAAACCATCTGCACGGCCTCGTCGACAGGTTTGGGTCACCCATCGTCCTGCTGGTCGTCCACGATCGAAGGGCAGTTTGGTTCTCAAGAGTCGACTTCCATGTGAGGAGCGCCTCTGCTTCTGAACTAGCTCTCGCTTCAGCACTGCAAGATAATAGTAGCAGAATCCAAAGCAAGATGCGTGACTTAAGTTCCACCATGGCCAGCAATCTTCTTCTTGTCTGCGTGCAGATTGCAGCAGATTGTGCTATCTCATCAGACGACGATGACGTGCTGCGGATCAGTTGGAGTTCTCGATGATGGCGAGCCTAGCAGGAAGCGATTGTTTCAAAACAGTGATGGCCGCTGAGATTGCGGTCGGCTGTCGACATCTTGACCACTGAAACGACGGCGACATCCGAGCACGAGGACGACAATTTCAGGAAAGCCTAATCAGACGAGAATGGACGACGAATGTGGAGGTTCCCGGGAGAAACCCCAGTCTATACGGACGCGGTTCAACAGTTCATACCACAGCGGCGACACAGACGAATTTCACCAGCGACTTTACAACAAGATTGTATGGACCACCGTCGATCAAATGGGACCTTTCATCGATACGCTAAGTTGACTTAAGACTTTAGAGGAAATTCCCCGATTCTAGATACGATCCCTTGAGGAACCGTTCCTCACAGATCGGTGACCGGGAAAGAAACGATCGTAGCCATCCATCGAGGACAATTCGTGACATTGTGTAGCACAG
This sequence comes from Eucalyptus caleyi, assembly GCA_014182885.2. Classification (NCBI taxonomy): domain Eukaryota; kingdom Viridiplantae; phylum Streptophyta; class Magnoliopsida; order Myrtales; family Myrtaceae; genus Eucalyptus; species Eucalyptus caleyi. Next base: position 55,203,688 of record CM024470.2, read on the forward strand.
CACTTTGCTTTAAGCAACAGGTTCCTCGAGAGACCATAGAAGGCCGATTTTGCCATGGAAAGGAATTGGATCGATCGATCATTCCAGCCCGAATAAAATAAAAATAAAAATCGGTTGAAAATCGAAATATGGAGAGATGTATGGATCGTCACAAATTTGATTAAACCTGGAGATTGAATTCCCATCAATCACGGAGAAGACTGAGTGCGAATGCGGTTGGAAATCAACTCAGCACCGTTCTTGACCTAAGTGCTGACTAGAGAAAAAAGAGAAAATCATCACGCTTACATATTAGCTTGTGCAATAAGTGGGATAATTACCAAAAAAAATCTGAAATCTGGACCTCTATTCAATCTTGAATCATTCATTTGGCCAATTTAATCCAAACCTTTTTAAGAATTTGCCAATGCAGCCATTTTGGCCAAATTTGGTTGGAAATATGTGATATGGATGCTGGCCGTCTTAGGTGGCACGATTGATATTGATGTGGATGATTTTTGAATTTCTTAAAATTTTCCGAATTTTTCTTTTTTTTTATTATTATTATTTTTTATTCTTTCTTCTTCCACTGTTGCCGGCCATCACCGAGGCCCGACGATCGGGTAGGGAAGAAGGAAAAAAGAAAAGAAATTGAAATAATTTATAAAAAAATTCAAAGAAATGTTTTTTAAAAAATGCATAACAATGTCCGTGTTAGCACTAGTCATACCATGAGAACAACCAGCGTCTAAGCTGGCAATTATTGACTAAAATTTGGCCGGAAAGACTACATTGACAAATTTTCAGAAGGTTTATGACTAAATTGGCCAAATTAAGATTGAATTAACATTGTAAAATAGATTTATGATTCTTTTTTTTTTGGTGAAAATTATCCCGTAATTACTTGCGAAACTCATTAGAGATGCATTCCTATTCCTACATGACAAAGTGTCAAGACCAATTTGGTTCTACACGGCACGTGCTTCTCAATCTAAGCTAATACCAGTCCCTTGCATCGTCAAAGCATTGAGTGCGAATAGATGCTCGTGTGCACGCATATATATATACCCCTATCGAGTGAATGCCATCAACAGACATATCACCTCGCTAATAGAGAGAGAAGAGGGTGCATGGAAATGGGTTATAACAGGTCACTTCTTGCGGCTCCATGCTCGTTCTGGTTGTTTCCGCCGCGCTTGGAGGCGAAGCGACGAGGGTTCTCACTTCAACTTATGAGACAGGTGTTCTTTCTCTCTGTTACTCTCTCAAATCGTACTCAGTTTAGGGTCTCTTTGTGCTAGAGGCATTTGGGAGACTCTTCTGCTCTAAGATAGGAGAAGTGAGCGATGTCTTAATCGGATTTGATTGCAGGAGAAGACATGGGACGGAACTTGGAGTCGCAGGCCACCCCTGATTGCCACTATTCTTGGGCGTGCGGTCCGGTCGGGCCCAAGGTCAGCGGAGCCAACGACGAAGGCTAGCTCTCATCAAGCGACGAACTTGGGTTGACTGCTATGTAATGGATATTGAATAGATATGTCACACAATAACAAACATTCTATCCGCCAATATATATATAAAGAGTTGCTTTCTTATCTCCCTTGTCTTCTTCGGAAATTTATGTTTTGTTTAGTAACATGTTAGACAATGCTTGCTTCTATTTTTTTATTCATTGGAATACAAAAAGAACGAAAATCCGTTTAGTAACTTTTTTGTTCCTGAAAATAGATTTTGAGCAGAATCAAGAAGTTAAAAAAAAAAAAAAAAAGTTGTTTTTTGGTTCCGGGAACAACTCTAGAATCAAGAAAAAATCATTTTCTTTTATTTCTTTTTTTTCTCCTCTTCTTCTTTCCCTGGCCAGTTGCCGGCCATGGCGAAGGTTGGCAATTGGCCAGCCAAGTTTTGGCGACCTCGTCAGTGGTTGAGCGAGGCTTGACCTTGTTGGCTCTTGTCTAGTTAGTTGTGGGCCCTCGCCGTGGCCAACGACCTTACCAACTCTCATCTAGCCGGAAGAAGAAGAGAAAAAAAAAAAAAAAAAAAGGAAAAATGTAATAAAATTATAAAAAAATTTTAAGTCAAAAAAATTTTAATTAGCATATCAAATGAATTTCTATTTTGGGAATAGAAATTTTGTATAATTACCAAACACCTTCGAATGCTCAAAATTCGTTCATGAAACAGAATGAAAAATACTATTTTTGAGTAGAAATTGTTCCCGAGAACAAAATGATTACCAAATGTATCTTTATTAAAAAAAAAAAAAAAAGAAAAGTGTATTGAAGTAGCCACTAGCTGAGACCAATAATTTGGTAACGGTGGCATTTCCTGTGAACTTGTCCCTAGAAATATAATTAAAGTTCATAAGCAGAACTGGACATTTATAAAAAGATGCGAGAGTTAATTTCACATCATCCGAAAAGAACGATATTTTACAAAATCCGCCCTTTAACTAATATGTATGAAAAATCTGGAGCAATTCAAGGACCACTCGCTAGTTTGCGTGAGATGAATCTCAGGATGTTCCAAAGCCCTTTCACAAACTCAACAACCGCTATGGTCTCCCTCCCCGCCTTCGCCACCACGTCGCGCTGCAGGAGGGCGGTGGGAACAACCAGAACCCCATCACCACCACGAACCCCGCCATCAACACCCTTGACACCTCTGCCAGCAGCCGCTGCCACCTTGTGCCGCGCAACGCCTTCTTTGCTTTGACCTTTGCCGCCACAGCGACCCCGTGGAGGAGGAAGAACCGCGCGATCGCCCACGCGGCCTCCTTCCTTTCGATGTGGTAGAGCATCAGCTCGTGCATGAGGGCCAACGCCGCGAACCCGGTGAGCACTGTGGGCAGTGTGGCCCACTGCCTCCCGACAAGGCAGACCAAGGCCAATCGCACGGGGTTGTACATGCTCGGGCACAGGATGCTCATCGAACGGTGGCTCCACCACCGTCCCGATAAGCCGGCCAGTCACAGCACCGCCCGCCAAAGGTGAGATTATTTGGGCGAATGAAGACGCGTGAAGTAGTCAAAGGTGGAAGGGACAACTAGGAGAAAGCAAGCATCCCAATCTTTATATTTACTCAAATAAAATACGTACATACATACATGTTGGAGGTTTGTTTGTTAAAACAAACAGAATATTTTTTCTTTGTCCCAGATAGGAAAAGTGGGAGGGAGTAGGCTAATTTAAAACTGCGAGTTTTTCTTTACGTACTTAAAAGAATAATTGGGGGGCTAGTCCCCACCATACCTACGTGCGGGTGCACGATTATTTGGCGCACTTAGCACTTTGCTCGCCCGCGGTTTAATTAACACTAATCCCTTTATTATTTATTTATTTATTTATTGTTATTAATCTTTTAGTAAATGCAAAGGTTGTCTTTTATTTTGAGAATTTCGGAAATAAAATATATAAAATAAAAATTCGAAATTCTATTTAAAAAATTATTATTATTATTCCGAATTTTGTTTGTGTCTTTTCAAGATAACCTTTGGAAAATTACTTATTCGTTTTAACTTTTCCCGAATGATTGCAATTATTCGTTTTTCGACTTCTTCCGAAGAATCGCATTTGTTTATCCAAACATTTTTTTCTAAATGACGTGTTTGTTCATTCTTTGACAATTTTCACGAAGAGTTGCAAGATTGTTTCATATATATACTTGTCAATTTTCGGAAGGAAAGTGTGGTCATTTTTCGAGTCTTTTTCTGAAAAAAACTGCAGTCAATTTTTCGATTGTTTCCTAGAGAGACCTTGGAGAAATATAAGAATTGTTATCTAGTATTATCATCCGAGACTTTGTTGTATCCTTGAGGATTTTTGCTGGTGAAAATTAGCAACGTTGTGGGGCAAATAAATCCTTAAAGATAGTGATATTACGCCTCAAAGTCTGAGTTATTTTACTCGATCCGATTTCATTATTCAACCCATTTCAAAGCCATATTAACAATACATACATACGTACATACGTACATACGTACATACATACATACATACATACATACATACATACATATATATATATATATAGATTTGGCAGCTTGCGTAGTTTCCAAAATATTTCAAACCAAGATGTGCAATACGGTGAGTCCCTTTCACTAACTGTTTTAATAATTATCCATTCTAAACTCAACCAAACCAAAAAAAAAAACTATGATGTGCTCACCTCTAATCTACATCGTATATTAATATGTTCCAATATATAATTGTTATACTTCATCTCTAGTTAAAGAATTTAGGTAGGATTAACACCCTAAAGACGAGAATCTAACCATAAAGGCGATGTTGACACATAAAGACAAGATCTTATTGAGGTGTGCTTCATACTCCCTATCAATAGGAAGGCACATGAGCTATTTTGACATGAGTTGCAAGGGTAATGCCCTCAAGCTGCTATATTTTATTAGTTAGTTGAATTTAAGCTCATGAATAACTATTATATATATATTTGTATAATTGAGGGTTATAACAAAGAGATGTGAGTGCTAATTACAGCACAATCCTCTATGGATGTAGTCTTGTGTCTCGATTTCTCGTTTTCACTTTTATTCTTTCTTTCCTTGTATTTGAGAGCTTAATCCTGACAAATCTGACCCAAGAGGTGGAATTAAAATCCTAAAGATGGGGAACTACATTAATACCCTTAAAACAAGGAAAAGGTGGATTTAAAACTCAGTATTTAATCAGACTATGAAATTTATACATGGAGAAGCTGTCGTAAAAAAAAGAATGAATTAGACTAGAGAAGCTGAGAAATGGGTTGTGGTCATTGGAGGAGGAAGGATCAATGGCTGTGAAAGAAAAGAAGAGGGGAAGTGAGGAGCAAATCAATGTGACTTGATGTTTGCCTCATTTCAAAATTCTGGGGTGTTGAAGCATTCTCCATATAAAACTCATATGGAAAAAATTATCAAAAAAGTCATAAACCTATTGCAATTGTATTAGTTCAGTTATAAACTTATTTTTTTGACCAATTGAGTTCTAAACCTTTTACAATTATTCTCAATTAGTTTATCCATCCAAAATTAGCCAACTGGCGCCGACGTGGTAGCCGGCCGGCACTGGCGACCTTTTATTAATAATATTTTATTTTTCGAAATATTTTATTTTATTTTATTTATCTTTTTTCCTTCTTTTTTTTTTTTTATCTTCTCTCTCTCTCTCTCTCTCTCTCTCTTCCCTTTTCCCTCTTCCTTCTTCCTCCCTCCTCCCTCCTCTTACCTTTTTGGCTTCGGCGGGCTCACCTTGCTAGTCGGCGAGCTCGCGCCTAGTGATGGCGGGGCAAGCCCTCGTCAGATCTAGTGAGGGCTCCCTCGTGGTCGCTGGGCAAGGTGAGCCCTCACCAGGGCCTTGTCAAACGCGACGGTGAGCCCCCCTCGCTAGATCTGGCGAGGGCTTGCCTTGCTCTGTGACCGCAAGGCAGCCCTCACCAGATCCGGCGGGGGCTTGCCCTGCCATCGTTGGGCGTGAGCTTGTCGATTGGCGAGGCAAGCCCTCACCAGATCAAGCGAGGCTCACCTCGCTAAACCCGGCAACCGTGAGGCCCCCTCGTCGGATCTAGCGAGGGCTCACCCCGCTGGCTAGGCAAACTCGCCCTCACCCTAGCGACAAACGAGGTTAGCTAGCCCGGCCTCCTTAGTCCAACGACCGGCCAGCCCTCCCCTCTAGCTGATCATCGGAGCTAAAGGAAGAAGGAGGGAGGAGGAGGAAGGAGGGAGAGGGAGAAGGAAAAAGGAAAAAGATAAAAAAAATTAATAAATATTTCAAATAATAAAATATTATTAAAAAAAAAAGGTCACCGGCGCCGGACGATTGCCATGTTAGCGCCGTATGGCCATTTTTGGCCGGATGGATTGATTGAGAATAATTGTAAAAGGTTTAGGACTCAATTGGTCAAAAAAATAAATTTATGACTAAATTAACACAATTACAATAGGTTTATGACTTTTTTTGGTAATTTTCCCAACTCCTAAGATAAATAAAAGTTAAGTGCTGCATTTTTTAATAATTCATTGACAAGAACCCCTTTGCAATATACAATCAACATTTAAAATTCAATAACGTTTGATCCTGAAAGACGACAAATGCATACCATGTGGTGTAGAACGAGCTGGGGTTTGACCATTTCAGATGTTATAGTATAATATTAGTCGATAATCTAGATGTACACAATTTCTACCCAAAAGCTGTGTTGACCATGAGATATTTCGATCAAATACAAGTGTCTACTTGAGGCCCATCAATTAACTATTGGCTTTGATATCACTTGTTGGGACACCCAACATAAATGCGATACCTTCATCGGGGGAGATTATTAATAGAGTCTCTAAGCCCCAACCTATCAACATGTCTATTTGAACTTACATTTACTTAAACACTTGATTGCTTCTAATACAATTCACATGAATCTATATTAACAAACTGAAGATGCCAATGATCCTTCGTAAGTGAGAACATCTCCATCCGTAATTACAATTATTGCTCACCAGTGATGGGAGAGAGAGATATCCCATTGGAGTTAACTTTTCATCAAACATTTGATGCCTAGTTCAAGGCATCGTTTTCGGGTAGATTGCGAGTCCCTTTAGGTTCAATTCTTTTTTATTTTGTTTGGCAATACTTTTGTGAAGATATCCTACATCACTTGTTTATGGAGTGTCGAGTGCACATGTGAGTGAAGTGAAAGAAAGAAATTTTACTTTAGATGTCAAGAGCTGAAAGAAGCAATTGATAATACTTAGTTTGCCCATAATTTAATGGGAAAAAATCATAAAAAATCCCACATTTTGCCAAAAATGAATAATTTACCCCAAACTTTTTTTTCTTTTTTTTTTGGTAACTAAGGACTCCACCACGGGCCCCCGGTGCTCGGACGGCACCAAAAGACCGGGCCCCTATATCTTGGGGGAGACTAGCCCAGCATCCCATTGCTAAAGCTCCCCACTTAAATTGCTAGCAACCGCGAGTTTCGAATGCTCGACCTCAGTGATGAAGGAGACTCTTAACCAACGCAGCTGCCCACGAATGGATTACCCCAAAATTTACCAATCGTGACACATTTACCTCAAACTTTTTTTCGTGACATAAAAAACCCTTAACTTCTTTGTGTGACACATTTACTCTAAACTATATGGCATTTTTGTCTTTTTACTTTTAATATTTTTTTTTTCATTTTTTTCTTCTTCTTCTCTTTCCCTCCGTCGGTCATGGCAGAGCCGGCAGAGGGAAGTCGGCGTCCAGCAAGGGTTGCCCTCGCCGGTGGAGGAAAGCCGGCATCTGGCGAGGGTTGCCCTCACTTGGGTTGGCTAGGGTCACCCTCGCCGGCGTCGGGCTAGCGTGGCCCTCGGTTGAGTCAGGCGAGGGCACCCCTTGCCAAGCCCTCGCTGGAGTCGGGTGAGGGGTGCCCTCGCCAGATCTAGTGAGGGAGGCCCTCACCGGACCCAGCCGAGGGCCACCCTCGCTCAACACTTGTGCTGAGATGACTGAACCTTGATCTGTTGTCAGTAATTACTTGCTCTCCACTCTGTCTTACTGAGGATACTCTAGGCCAACAGGCAAGGCATATCTAGCTGGGCTCGGTCAAGGGAGAGAATGGTGCGTATTGCTGGCTTCGGCCGGTCTCACCTCGATAAGTTTCCATGAGCCCAAATAGTACGGATTAAACAAATCATGTCGTGTAATGTTCGAGTTTTTTTTTTCCCGGGCAATTTGTATTTTGACTATCGTCGTGCTAAAAATAAGAATGAGATAATCATGATTGGCCTATCTAATTGTGCTCGAGAAGCTTTTATTACACGTAAACAAGCACATGATCGTCATTGCCCATTTAATGCTTAAATTTGCCTACTCGTATAGGATTAGGATGGAATCGATTACTGCGAGAAAATACAAATGCGCATGCCTGCTTGAGACTAGTGAAGATTGTTCTAATTTTCGAGGAGTGCCTGCGACACTTCTCTCATGGTTGGCCTGCGATTTGGATCAACATCTATACATGAACGTACTTGCTTCACTATTGCTTTCACTTCGTTCATGGTGATTCGATCTGCCGGAGGTGGAAGACGTGCATCTAACAGATCTCCTAGCTCCACGCTTTGCTCGGATTGCAGGGAATTCAGAGATAAACTGAGCTCTGATGGGTGTTTTCCGATTATCACTTCGAGCGCCAGGACACCAAAGCTATAAACATCGCATTTTTCAGTCAGGTTCATTGTGTACGCGAGCTCTGGCATCAAGCAATGAGAAATCCATTGTCAGAATAGCAATTTTGTGAATAACTAGCTTCCTTTTCAAGTATACTGATTTATCTGATATGCTGATAGTAATGTAGTCCTGAAGCTGTTTAACCACAGGATTACAGGCTCAATCAGTATGATCTCAAGGCATTTCCTATGTCAATCCAATTACGCCAAAGGGAATGTCTCTAGCGACGATGACGAACAATGCGTAAACTTGTAAAGCACAGAGAAAGAGGGGCAAGGAGAGTTACCTGGAGCGATGTAACCGTACGTGCCTGCCACGGCTGTCCAGTTGCTCGAATCAGGCTTTAAAATCCTAGAGATGCCGAAATCGGAAAGAAAAGCTTTATATTCTGTGTTCAACAGGATGTTTCGGCTTGATATGTCTCGATGAATTACAGGCGGCATGCAATCATTATGCATGTAACACAGGGCGCTTGCCATGTCTCTCACGATCTCCGCTCGCCTCCTCCAGTCGAGCCGTGCTGCTTCACCGCCGTCGTTCAGGGTGCTCACTAGGCTTCCCCTCTCGATCAGGTCATACACGAGGAACTTATGAGGCCCGCTAGAGCAGAATCCGTAGAACTTGACAATGTTTCGGTGTCGTATCGCTGTCAACAACCTGATCTCATTGATGAAGCTTGCTGTGATCTGCTCTATTTCATCGCCTTCCGAGGACTTGATCTTCTTTACGGCTAACGCATGTCCTGTTGGAAGCAAAGCTCTGTAGACTCTTCCGCTTCTGCCCTCACCGATGCAATACTTATCATCAAATCCCTCCGTGGCTTTGACGATGTCCTCGTAGACGACTTTCCCATCATAGTTCAGCACGGAGAAAACATTTCTGCTGTTTAGCCCAGCAATTCTCGCACTTGCGCATTTCATTCTTCGGTGGGATAGGATGGATTTTCTGAGCATTACTACAACTAGGAGTAAAACGACCGATGAAGAAACGCCTAATATAATCCACAATGTGTGGCTTTTCTTGCGAACTGCGCTCCCTGACAATTTAGCATTGCATGGTTGGAAACCTTGGACCGGACCGCACATGTTCTTGTTGTTGCTGAATGCAGTTGGGGCAGAGAGGAGGAAGAATTTGCTGTCTGGAATTGGACCTTCCAGTTCATTGTACGAGAAATCAACCGATGTTAAACCGGTCATCAGGGCAAAGGAAGTAGGGATTTTGCCGGAGAGCACATTGTGAGAGAGATCTAGATACTCCACGGCCAACTTTGCAATCTGCGGAGGTATATTGCCGGCGAGGTGGTTATGGCTCAAGTTCAGGGTACCTTGCAGTGCTAGGTTTCCGACCTGAGGTGATATAGACCCGTTGAGATTGTTCATCGCCAGGACCAGGTTCCACAGCTTTGAGCATTTCCAGAGTTGTTCTGGAATCGGGCCTCCCAGCTCGTTCGATGAGAGGTCAAGGTCCTTGAGACGTGATAGATGCCCGAGTTGAGGTGGAATCGAACCTGAGAGCCTGTTCTCTCCTAAATTCAGCTGATAGAGAGAGGACAAGTTTCCTAAATGTCCGGGTATCAATCCGGTAATATGGTTAGATGACAAATCGAGCACTTCCAGGACACTTAATTTGCTGAGCTCGTTCGGAATCGTGCCGCCAATCTCATTTCCAGCAACTTTCAGCAGTGTCAGCTTTAGGCATGAACCCCAGTATGGGGACAGGACCCCCTTCAACTTATTGTTGCTCAAGTCAAGATGATTGAGCTTTGGATAGACGCCGAAGTCTCGGTCTAGATACCCCGAAAGGAAGTTGCTCTCAAGACGGACTCGCACGAGAGTCGTGCAGTTCCTCAAGCTTCCAGGCATTGTACATGTGAAGCTGTTGAAGGCGGCTGTGAATACTACGAGAGGAGACTCTCGGCAGACTTGCGGTAAGGGACCGGAGAGATTGTTTTCGCTGAGATGAAGCGTCTCTAGGAATGAAAAGTTGGCAAGTCCTGGAGGTACTGAACCCGAGAGATCGTTGTCATACAGAAATATTTTGACTAGCTTGGTACACTTGACAATATCATGAGGAATAGGTCCTGAGAGACGGTTCTGATGCAAGTACAACATCGTCAAGTGAGTAAGATTGCCGATGGATGCAGGGATCGGACCGGTGAGATGATTCCCGTATAACGATATAGCATCTAAATGCTTCAGGTTTCCAATTTCATATGGGATCGAGCCATTCAAACGGTTGTTATTGATAGCTAGCTCTACGAGATTCGTCAGGAGGCCGATCTCCGAGGGGATTTTCCCGGTGAAATTGTTGTTTTGGAGTTCCAGGAACTGGAGTTCAGTCAAGTTGGAAAACAAGCGCGGATCCAGCTCACCGCTTATCATGTTGTTGCCGAGATAAAGCAAGGAGAGACGAGTGAGGTTCGAAAGTGTGGGCGGGAGATGACCAGAGAGAATGTTCCTGGAGAGGTTCAGGTGCGTCAGCTTCGAGAGCGAGCTGATTTGAGGCGGGATAGGCCCCGAGAGGTTGCATTGGCTGAGATTGAGGGACACCAGGCTGTCGAAAACCGAGAACTCAAAGTCAGTGAGGTTTCCCCCTAGGCTCGCGCGCGGGAGATGTATCTTCATGATGCCGCCCTCCGCATTGCAAGAGATGCCGAACCATCTGCAAGGGCTGCCCATCATCCCGTTGGCCGTCCACGATTGAAGCGCGGTTTGGTTCTCGAGGGTGGACTTCCATGCGAGGAGAGCCTCTGCTTCTGAACTAGCTCTTGCTTCAGCAGTGCAAGATAATAGCAGCAGAAACCAAAGCAAGAGGTGTGACCTAAGTTCCACCATGGTCAGCAATCTTCTTCTTGTCTGCGTGCAGCTTGCAGCAGATTGTGCTATCTCATCAGACGACGACCGTGCGCTGTGGATCAGTTGGAGTTCTCAACGATGGCGAGCGTAGCGGGAAGCGATTGTTCCTAAACCGCGATAGATTGCTGTAAGCTGTGGACATCTTGACCGCTGAAACGATGGCGACATTCGAGCACGGGGATGAAATTTTCCGGAAAGCCTAATCCGACGAGAATGGACGACGAATATGGCGGTCCCCGAGAGCAACCCCAGTCTATACGGATGCGGTTCAACAGTTCTTACCACGAAGACGAATTTCACCAGCGACTTTGCAGCAAGATTGCATGGACCGCCGCCGATCAAATTGGACCTTTCATCAGTACGTTAATTTGACTAAGTCTTTAGAGTAAATTCCCCGATTCTAGCGGAGATCATTGACCGGGAAAGAAACGATCTCAAACCGTCCATCAAGGACAGTCCGCGGCATTGTATGACATGACACTTTGCGTTAAGCAACGGTTTCCTCGAGCAAACATAGAAATCCGATTTTGCCATGGAAAGGAATTCGATCGATTGATTATTCCGGACCGGAAAAAAAAAAAAAAAGAAGGTAAAAATCGGTTGACAATCGAAATATGGAGAGATGTATGGACCGTCACTAAATGATTAAACCTGGAGATTGAATTCCCATCAATCACGGAGAAGACTGAGTGAAAATGCACTTGGAAATCAACTCAACGCCGTGCTTGACCTAAGTGCTGACTAGAGAAAAAAAATTCAAACTCTGAATTTCTAAAAAAAATGCAAAACAACGTACATGTTAGCACCGGCGTAGCATGAAGACTATATTGGCCAATTGTAAAGATATATGACTAAATTGGTCAATTAAAAAAAAATAATAATATTGAATTGGCATTGTAAAGTAGGTTCATGATTTTTTTTTTCTTTTTTGTGGAAATTATCCCGAAATAACTTGCCAAACTCATTACAGATGCATCCCTACATCACCAATTGTCAAGACCAATTTGGTTCTACACGGCACGCGCTTCCCAATCTAAGCTAGTACCTTTCCTATGCATCGTCAAAGCATTGAGCGTGAATACATGCTCATGTGCACGCATATATATGCCCCTGTCGAGTACTTGCCTTCAACAGAAACATCAACCCGCTAATAGAGAAGAGGGTGCATGGAAATGAGTTATAACAGGTCATTTCTTGCAGCCGCCGTGCTCATTCTGGTTGTTTCCGCCGCGCTCGGAGGCGAAGCAACGAGGCTTCTCACTTCAACTTATGAGACAGGTTCTCTCTCTCTCCCTCTCTCAGATCATACTCAATTTAGGGTCTCTCTATGCTAGAGGCATTTCGGAGATTCTTTCGCTATAAGATAAGAGAAGTGAGCGACGTTTTAATCGGATTCGATCGCAGGAGAAAACATGGGACGGAACTTGGAGTCGCAGGCAACCCCTGACAGCTATCCTTGGGCGGAGGGTCCGGTCGAGTACATGGTTAGTGGCGTCGATTGGTAGAGCGATGACCTCGAATTGATTACTATGTAATGGATACTGAATAGATATGTCACACAATAATAAAAATTCTACTCGCCAATATATATAGAAAGAGTTGCTTTCTTATCTCCCATGCCTTTTTCGGATATTAAGGATCTACTTTTTTTTTTTTGTCGGTCATATTCTATTCATATTCTAACTCTCACGTTCAGATGTTTGCTTAGGGCGTGGGAGTCGAAACTCACGTTTGAAACTAAATCATCTCCACCACAACCCTCCTAAGAATGTGGGGACTCAAACTCTCCACCGCCCCCTTCCATGTAGGAAGGGTGGCCATTGGGGCAAACTCCGGTGGTTGATATTTGGGATAAAAAAAAGAATAGAATTTTGTTTGGTAATTTTTTTGTTTTCGAAAATAGATTTAGGATAGAATAAAGAAGTAAACAAAGAGTTACTTTTGTTTGTTTGTTTTGGGAACAACTCCAAAATTAAGCCAAACCATTTTTTTTTCCTTTTTCTTTTTCTTTCTTTTTCTCTCATCTTCTTCTTCCCTTGACCGGTCATCGCTTAAGGCAATGACTAGAGACTAGTTAGCCGAGGTTCGGTGACCTTGCTGGTGGTTGGGTGAGGCTCGACCTCGCCAGCTCTCTTCTGGCCGGTCGCGGCCATTGTTGTGACTAGTGACCTCACCGGCTCTTGTCTGGTCATAAGAAGAAGATAAAGAAAAAGAAAAAGAGAAAAGAAAAATGTAATATAATAATTAAAATTTAATTAGTCCCAAAAAAAAATCAAATTGGCATACCAAACGTATTTCTATTTTGGGAATATAAATTTTAGATAGTTACCAAACGCTTTGAATTCTCAAAAACTCGTTCAGAAACATAATTAAAAAGATATATTTTTTTAGTAGAAATTATTTTTGAGAATAAAATGGTTACCAAACGCATTCTTAGTATATTTGTATTGTTTTAGCCACTAGTAGAGACCGATAATTTGGTAACGGTGGCATTTCCTTTGACCTTGTCCCTAGAAATAAAAATTAAAGTTCACAAGCGAAATGGATTCATAGAAAGATGCGACAGTTAATTTTTACAAATCCACCCTTTTGACTAATATGTATGAAAAATCTGAAGCAATTCAAGGACCACTCGCTGGGGTATGTGAGATGAATCTCAGGATGCTCCAAAGCCCTTTCACAAACTAAACAACCGCTATGGTCTCCCTCCCCACCTTCGCCACCACGCGGCGCAGCAGGAGTGGCGGCAGGAACAGCCGAAACCCCGTTGCCACCATGAACCCCGCCGTCAACACCCTCGACACTTCCGCCAGCAGCCGCTGCCTCCTTGTGCTGCGCAGCGCCTTCTTTGCTGTGACCTTTGCTGCCACAACGACCCCATGGAGGAGGAAGAACCGCCCGATCACCCACGCGGGCTCCTTCCTTCCGATGTGGTAGAGCATCAGCTCGTGCATGAGGACCAACGCCGCGAACGTGGCGAGCACTGTAGGCAGTGCGGCCCATTGCCTCCCAATGAGGCGGACCAAGGCTGATCGCACAGGGTCGTACACGCTCGGGCACAGGATGCTCGTCGAATGGTGGCTCCGCCACCGTCCCGATGAGCCGGCTAGTCGCAGCACCGACCACCAAAGGTGAGATTATTTGGGAGAATTAAGACGCGTGAAGCAGTCAAAGGTGGAAGGACAAATATATAAAACGTGATGAGTTCGGCGAAAGCAAGCATCCCAATCTTTATATTTACTAAAATAAAATACATATATATATATATATATATATATAAACAGATAGATACATAAAGTACGATCTGACAGCTTGCGTAGTTTCCAAAATATTTCAAATCAAGACGCACAATACGGTGAATCCCTTTCACGAATCGTTTTAAAAATTACCTATTCTAAACTCAACCAAACCAAAAAGAAACTATTATGTGCTCTTCCAATATATAATTGTTATACTTCATCTCTAGTTAAAGAATTTAGACAAGATTAACACCCTAAAGATGAGGATCAAACCATAAAAGCGATATTGACACATAAAGACAAGATCTTATTGAGGTGGGCTTCGTACTCTCTATCAATAGGAAGGGACAGGGCTGTTTCGACAGGGGTTGCAAGGGTAATGCTTTCAAGCCACTATATTTTATTAGTTAGTTGAATTTGAGCTCATGAATAAGTACTAAGTATATATAATCTTTTTTTTTTTTGTGGTAACTGAGGGTTACAAAGAGGTGCGATGTGCTAATTACAGTGGAATCCTCCGTAGATGTAGTTTTTGTGTATCCATTTCTCTTTTTCACTTTTATTCTTACTTTCCTTGTATTTGAGAGCTTAATCCTGACAAATCTGACCCCAAAGACGGAATTAAATTCCTAAAGAGGGGGAGCTACATTAATACCCCCAAGACAAGGAAAAGGTGGGTTTAAAACTCAGTATTTAATCAGACTATGATATTTATACATGGAGAAGCTGTCGTAAAAAAAATGAATGAGTTAGACTAGAGAAGCTGAGAAATGGGGTGTGGTCATTGGAGGAGGAAGGGTCAATGGCTGTGAAAAAAAAGAAGAGGGAGGAAGGATCAATGGCTGTGAAAAAAGAAGAAGAGGGGAAGTGAGGAGCAAATCAATGTGATTTGATGTTTGTCTCATTTCAAAATTCTCGAGTGTGGAAGCATCCTCCATATAAAACTCCTAAGATTAGTAAAAGTTAAGTTCTGCGTTTTTTAATAATTCATCGACAAGAACCCGTTTGCAATATACAAATCAACATTTAAAATTCAATAACGTTTGATCCTGAAAGACGACAAATGCATACCATGTGGTGTAGAACGAGCTGGGGTTTGACCATTTCAGATGTTATAGTATAATATTAGTCGATAATCTAGATGTACGCAATTTCTACCCAAAAGCTGTGTTGACCATGAGATATTTCGCTCAAATACAAGTGTCTACTTGAGGCCCATCAATTAACTATTGACTTTGATATCACTTGTTGGGACACCCAACATAAATGCGATACCTTCATCGGGGGAGATTATTAATAGAGTCTCTAAGCCCCAACCTATGAATATGTCTATTTGAACTTACATTTACTTAAACACTTGATTGCTTCTAATACAATTCACATGAATCTATATTAATAAACTGAAGATGCCAATGATCCTTCGTAAGTGAGAACATCTCCATCCGTAATTACAATTGTTGCTCACCAGTGATGGGAGAGAGAGATATCCCATTGGAGTTAACTTTTCATCAAACATTTGATGCCTAGTTCAAGGCATCGTTTTCGGGTAGATTGCGAGTCCCTTTAGGTTCAATTCTTTTTTATTTTGTTTGGCAATACTTTTGTGAAGATATCCTACATCACTTGTTTATGGAGTGTTGAGTGCACATGTGAGTGAAGTGAAAGAAAGAAATTTTACTTTAGATGTCAAGAGCTGAAAGAAGCAATTGATAATACTTAGTTTGCCCATAATTTAATGGGAAAAAATCATCAAAAATCCCACATTTTGCCAAAAATGAAAAATTTACCCCAAACTTTTTTTTTTTCTTTTTTGGTAACTGATGACTCCACCATGGACCCCCGGTGCTCGGACGGCACCAAAAGACCAGGCCCCTATATCTTGGGGGAGACTAGCCCAGCATCCCACTGCTAAAGCTCCCCACTTAAATTGCTAGCAACCGCGAGTTTCGAATCCTCGACCTCAGTGATGAAGGAGACTCTTAACCAACGCAGCTACCCACGAATGGGTTACCCCAAAATTTACCAATCGTGACACATTTACCTCAAACTTTTTTTTCGTGACATAAAAAACCCTTAACTTCTATGTGTGACACATTTACTCTAAACTATATGGCATTTTTGTCTTTTTACTTTTTAATATTTTTTTTTCATTTTTTTCTTCTTCTTCTCTCTTCCCTCCGTCGGTCATGGCAGAGTCGGCAGAGGGAAGTCGGCGTCCAGCAAGGGTTGCCCTCGCCGGTGGAGGAAAGCCGGCATCTGGCGAGGGTTGCCCTCACTTGGGTTGGCTAGGGTCACCCTCGCCGGCGTCGGGCGAGCGTGGCCCTCAGTTGAGTCAGGCGAGGGCACCCCTTGCCAAGCCCTCGCCGGAGTCGGGTGAGGGGTGCCCTCGCCAGATCTAGTGAGGGAGGCCCTCACCGGACCCAGCCGAGCGCCACCCTCGCTCAACACTTGTGCTGAGATGACTGAACCTTGATCTGTTGTCAGTAATTACTTGCTCTCCACTCTGTCTTACCGAGGATACTCTAGGCCAACAAGCAAGGCATATCTAGCTGGGCTCGTTCAAGGGAGAGATTGGTGCGTATTGCTAGCTTCGGCCGGTCTCACCTCGATAAGTTTCCATGAGCCCAAATAGTACGGATTAAACAAATCATGTCGTGTAATGTTCGAGTTTTTTTTTTTCCTGGGCAATTTGTATTTTGACTATCGTCGTGCTAAAAATAAGAATGAGATAATCATGATTGGCCTATCTAATTGTGCTCGAAAAGCTTTTATTACACGTAAACAAGCACATGATCGTCATTGCCCATTTAATGCTTAAATTTGCCTACTCGTATAGGATTAGGATGGAATCGATTACTACGAGAAAATACAAATGCGCATGCCTGCTTGAGACTAGTGAAGATTGTTCTAATTTTCGAGGAGTGCCTGCGACACTTCTCTCATGGTTGGCCTGCGATTCGAATCAACATCTATACATGAACGTGCTTGCTTCACTATTGCTTTCACTTCGTTCACGGTGATTCGATCTGCCGGAGGTGGAAGACGTGCATCTAACAGATCTCCTAGCTCCACGCTTTGCTCGGATTGCAGGGAATTCAGAGATAAGTCAAGCTCTGCTGGGTGTTTTCCGATTATCACTTCAAGCGCCAGGACACCGAAGCTATAAACATCGCATTTTTCAGTCAGGCTCATTGTGTACGCAAGCTCTGGCATCAAGCAACGAGAAATCCATTGTTAGAATAGCAATTTTGCGAATAACTAGCTTCTTTCTCAAGTATACTGATTGTTATATTGTGTCTCAAGTTTGAGCCCGTTAGATTAATACGCATAAGTTTGGCCAAATAACAAAGTTCAAGGGAGACTTTGTGATGTCTTCGAATTTTCTTGTTCCGGCATTAATCTCATCTCTTCGTGCGTATGCGTAGAAGGAAGAAGCCAAAAGCTGCATGGGGTTTTATTCTTCAAGCATGCAAGCAAAGGAAGGGATCAACAATATTCTATATTAAATAAAGAACCCACCACCTGCTGCATGTACATGGCCATGCACGTAGAAAATTGGTCAACACTTGTAGGCGCCGATATTGTGTCTCAAGTTTGAGCCCGTTAGATTAATACGCATAAGTTTGGCCAAATAACAAAGTTCAAGGGAGACTTTGTGATGTCTTCGAATTTTCTTGTTCCGGCATTAATCTCATCTCTTCGTGCGTATGCGTAGAAGGAAGAAGCCAAAAGCTGCATGGGATTTTATTCTTCAAGCATGCAAGCAAAGGAAGGGATCAACAATATTCTATATTAAATAAAGAACCCACCACCTGCTGCATGCACATGGCCATGCACGTAGAAAATTGGTCAACACTTGTAGGCGCCGAATTCCCTTCCTTTCACGGTTTCTCTTTTGTGGGTTTCTCTTGTTATTTTATTGATAAAGAAAGAGGGATGGCAGAATAAAGAAAGAGAGAAGGCAGAAGCTATTCTACGTGTGTCAGTGCATGATGGTCATACGCTTGCTTCTCTCCATAAACAAGAAATTCGAAGACTGCAGCCCACCTCATTTCACGGATCAATGGCACACGTTTCTGACTATCATCCCTCATCATTGCCGCCTCATTAAATGCTCGCCCATGCACATGCATGATCTGCATGCATGCCTACAAATATGGTGGGCGTTCGGTGCCGATTGCGGCTTGTCTTGTGGGCGCCTGCGCTGCAGCATTTAATGAGGCCATTTATTTTTCATTTGTTTTGTCTTGTCCTCTGCCGTTCTCCCTATATATAGAGAAGACGTCTGAAGATGCGATAGAGAGCAAAACAGAAAAGAGCTCGAGAGAGAACAGAGAAGAAAGAGCTCGAGAGAGTGTGAGAGACGAGAGAGCTCAGAGAGGAATTTTGTGTTGAGTTGAGTCCATTGAGTTGTTTTGTTAAACACCGTGGGTATTGGGTATAAAGTAGGGCTGGGAAACACTTGAGTGCATGTATGATTGTAATCCTGTAATTCTCCGATTTGTAGTGGATTGATTTGCTGGCTCTCCCCGTGGACGTAGGTTCCGACATTCGGACCGAACCACGTAAATTTCTGGTGTCCTGTCCTTTTATTGTTCCTCGTTTTATTTCGATCGATTTCTATAGCTCCCGACATAATTGCAAATATACGATCCGCTTCCGCTGCGACGCCAATTCATAACAACACTGATTTATCTTATATGCTGATAGTACTATAGTCCTGAAGCCGTTTAACCACAGGATTACAGGCTCAATCAGTATGATCTCAACGCATTTCCTATGTCATTCCCATTATGCCAAAGGGAATGTCTCTAGCAACGATGACGAATGATGCGTAAACTTGTAAAGCACAGAGAAAGAGGGGCAAGGAGAGTTACCTGGAGCGATGTAACCGTACGTGCCTGCCACAGCCGTCCAGTTGCTCGAATCAGGCTTTAAAATCCTAGAGATGCCGAAATCGGAAAGAAAAGCTTTATATTCTGTGTTCAACAGGATGTTTCGGCTTGATATGTCTCGATGAATTACAGGCGGCGTGCAATCATTATGCATGTAACACAGGGCGCTTGCCATGTCTCTCACGATCTCCGCTCGCCTCCTCCAGTCGAGCTGTGCTGCTTCACCGCCGTCGTTCAGGGTGCTCACTGGGCTTCCCCTCTCGATCAGGTCGTACACAAGGAACTTATGAGGCCCGCTAGAGCAGAATCCGTAGAACTTGACAATGTTTCGATGTCGTATTGCTGTCAACAACCTGATCTCATTGATGAAGCTTGCTGTGATCTGCTCTATTTCATCGCCTTCCGAGGACTTGATCTTCTTTACGGCTAACGAATGTCCCGTCGGAAGCAAAGCTCTGTAGACTCTTCCGCTTCTGCCCTCACCGATGCAATTCTTATCATCAAATCCCTCCGTGGCTTTGACGATGTCCTCGTAGACGACTTTCCCATCATAGTTCAGCACGGAGAAAACATTTCTGCTGTTTAGCCCAGCAATTCTCACACTTGCGCATTTCGTTCTTTGGCGGGATAGCATGGATTTTCCGAGCAATACACAAATTAGGAGTAAAACGACTGATGATGAAACGCCTAATATAATCCACAATTTGTGGCTTTTCTTGCGAACTGCGCTTCCTGACAATTTAGCATTGCATGGTTGGAAACCTTGGACCGGACCGCACATGTTCTTGTTGTTGCTGAATGCAGTTGGGGCGGAGTGGAGGAAGAATTTGCTGTCAGGAATCGGACCTTCCAGTTCATTGTACGAGAAATCGACCGATATTAAACTGGTCATCTGGGCAAAGGAAGGAGGGATTTTGCCGAAGAGCACATTGTGAGAGAGATCTAGATGCTCCACGGCCAAGTTTGCAATCTGCGGAGGTATATTGCCGGCAAGGCGGTTATGGCTCAAGTTCAGGGAAAGTTGCGGTGCTAGGTCTCCAACCCGAGGTGATATAGACCCATTGAGATTGTTCATCGCCAGGCTCAGATTCCACAGCTTCGAGCATTTCCAGAGTTGTTCTGGAATTGGGCCTCCCAGCTCGTTCGATGAGAGGTCAAGGTCCTCGAGACGCGACAGATGCCCCAGTTCAGGCGGAATCGAACCTGAGAGCCTGTTCTCTGCTAAATTCAGCCGATAGAGAGAAGGCAAGTTTCCTAAATGTCCGGGTATCAATCCGGTAATATGGTTAGACGACAGATCGAGCACTCCCAGGACACTTAATTTGCCGAGCTCGTTCGGAATTGTGCCGCCGATCTCATTTCCAGCAACTTTCAGCAGTGTCAGCTTTAGGCATGAACTCCAGTAAGGGGACAGGACCCCCTCAACTTATTGTTGCTCAAGTCAAGATAATTGAGGTTTGGATAGATGCCGAAGTCTTGGTCTAGATAGCCCAAAAGGAAGTTGCTCTCAAGACGGACTAGCACGAGAGTTGTGCAGTTCCTCAAGCTTCCCGGCATTGTACCTGTGAAGCTGTTGAAGGCGGCTGTGAATACTACGAGAGGAGACTCTCGGCAGACTTGCGGTAAGGGACCAGAGAGACTGTTTTCACTGAGATGAAGCTCCTTCAGGAATGAAAAGTTGGCGAGTCCTGGAGGTACTGAACCCGAGAGATTGTTGCCATACAGAAATATTTCGACTAGCTTGGTACACTTGACAATATCCTGAGGAATAGGTCCTGAGAGATTGTTCTGCTGCAAGTACAAGATCGTCAAGCGAGTAAGATTGCCGATGGACACAGGGACCGGACCGGTGAGATGATTCCTGTATAAAAATATAGCATCTAAATGCTTCAGGTTTCCAATTTCATACGGGATCGAGCCATTCAGACGGTTGTTATTGATAGCTAGCTCTATGAGATTCGTCATGAGGCAGATCTCCGAGGGGATTTTCCCAGTGAAATTGTTGTTTTGGAGTTCCAGGAGCCGGAGTTCAGTCAAGTTGGAAAACAAGCGCGGATCCAGCTTGCCACTTATCATGTTGTTGCCGAAGGAGAGCAAGGAGAGACGAGTGAGGTTCGAAAGTGTCGGCGGGAGACAACCGGAGAGAATGTTCCTGGAGAGGTTCAGGTGCGTCAGCTTTGAGAGTGAGCCGATTTGAGTCGGGATAGGCCCGGAGAGGTTGCATTGGCTGAGATGGAGGGACACCAGGCTGTTGAAAGCCAAGAACTCAAAGCCAGTGAGGTTTCCCCCAAGGCTTGCGTGTGGGAGACGTATCTTTGTGATGCTGCCCTCCACGTCGCAGGAGATGCCGAACCATCTGCACGGGCTCGTCGACAGGTTCCGGCCACCCATCGTCCTGCTGGCTGTCCACGATTGAAGGGCGGTTTGGTTCTCAAGAGTCGACTTCCATGTGAGGAGCGCCTCTGCTTCAGAACTAGCTCTCGCTTCAGCACTGCAATATAATAGCAGCAGAATCCAAAGCAAGATGCGTGGCTTAAGTTCGGCCATGGTCAGTAATCTTCCTCTTGTCCGCGTTCAGCTTGCTGCAGATTCCATTTATAATTCCTTCTGATGGATTTACATTCTTGCTTCAGTCCCTTGTAGGGATTGTGCTATCTCATCAGATGATGATGACAGGCCCTGGATCAGTCCGAGTTCTTGATGAAAGCGAGCCAAGCGACCATTCCAAAACCGTGATAGCCGCCGAGATTGCCGTAAGCTGTCGACAACTTGACTGCTAAAATGACGGTCACATTCGAGCACGAGGCCAAAATTTCAGGAAAGCTTAATCCGACGAGAATGGACGACGAATGTGGCAGTCCCCAAGAGCAACCCCAGTCGACACGGACGCAGTTCAACAGTTCATCGCACGGCGGCGACATTATATGCTGATATGATAACGGGTCAATGTTGGCTTTGTTGTCTATTTTCTTGCACCGTGGTGTAAACATGCATTCCCGACATTACTTGGAATTTTGAGTTACATCTGTTAACATCAAGCGGACGACTTTCACCATAGACTTGCAACAAGATTGCCGCTTGATCAAATTGGACCTTTTCGTTGGTAAGATCCCTTGAGGAACATTTCACGATATCGTATAACATGATACTTTGCGTTAAGCAACTGGTTCCTTGAGAGTCATGTAAGGTTATAAGTGATCGGTTTCTAGTTCGGTCTGATCCCACCCAGGACCCCATTTCTAGAATTGGGAACTGGACCACCTGGTCTTGGGACCACTGGCCCGGTCCGGTTGTCAGGCGGTCCAATAGAACTAGTGGATTCACATAGCTTGATCGAAAGTTTTGGATTAATTGAATTGCCAATCTATGTTGCAATTCGAAATTTGGATTTCGTCCAAGATTTGTGAAGAAGATTGAGAGATGATGTGGTCGTGATTGTAAGGGCACGCTTGAAAAAAGAAGGAGGATTCGGTGAATTTGAATTCTTTTCCATAAAGGACGGACTCACACATTTAAGAAAGGTGGAGCGAGGGAGGTAAAACTGGTGAATTTTTACAGGAAAAGAAAGTAAAATTAAGAAAGAAGCCATAAACAAAAGAACAAGTTGGATGAATCGGTGTAGCGATATGAAAGAAACAATGATTTGCTTCATCATTAGGAATGAGTGAACTGTAAGAGGAGATTAGGGTTTAGGTTTACACTTTACTTCGTTAAGAAATAAAAAAATTAAAGAATAACGTAAATTGATTTGGTTTGGGCGCCGGTTCCCACCTTGAAATCAGGAACCGGACTGAAAGTCACTGGAATCAGACTGGGAACCCCTAAAACTGCCCAGAAACGGTTGGGCTGATTCAGTCCTGACGGTTCTATGGCCGTCCACGATTGAAGCGCGGCTTGGTTCTCGAGAGTCGACTTCCATGCGAGGAGCGCCTCTACTTCTGAACTAGCTTTCCCTTCAGCACTGCAAGATAATAGCAGCAGAAACCAAAGCAAAATGGGTGACTTAAGCTCCACCATGGTCAGCAATCTTCTTCTTGTCTGCGTGCAGGTTGCAGCAGATTGTGCTATCTCATCAGACGACCACGACGTGCTGCGTATCAGTTGGTGTTCTCAGTTGATGGCGAGCCTAGCGGGAAGCGATTGTTCCGAAACCGTGATAGCCGCTGAGATTGCTGTAGGCTGTCGACATCCTGACCACTGAAACGACGGCGACATTCGAGCACGAGGACGACATTTTCAGGAAAGCCTAATCCAACGAGAATGGACGACGAATGTGGAGGTTCCCGGGAGCAACCCCAGTCTATACGGACGCGGTTCAACAGTTCATTCCACGGCGGCGAAACAGACGAATTTCACCAGCGACTGTGCAACAAGATTGTATGGACCGCCGTCGGTCAAATGGGACCTTTCATCGATACGCTAACTTGACTAAGACTTTAGAGTAAATTCCCCGATTCTAGATACGATTTCTTGAGGAACCGTTCCTCGGAGATCGGTGACCGGGAAAGAAACGATTGTAACCATCCATCAAGGACAGTTCACGACATTGTATAACACGACACTTTGCATTAAGCAACAGGTTCCTCGAGCAACCATAGAAGGCCGATTTTGCCGTGAAAACGATCTCAACCATCCATCGAGGACAGTTCGCAACATTGTGTAGCACGGCACTTTACGTTAAGCAACAGGTTCCTTGAGCGACCATAGAAGGCCGATTTTGCCATGGAAAGGAATTGGATCGATCGGTCATTCCGGCCCAAATAAAAATAAAAATAAAAATCGGTTGACAATGGAAATATGGAGAGGTGTATGGACCGTCACAAATTTGATTAAACCTGGAGATTGAAGTCCCATCAATCACGGAGAAGACTGAGTGTAAATGCGCTTGGAAATCAACTCAGCGCCGTGCTTGACCTAAGTGCTGACTAGAGAAAAAAGAGAATCATCACGCGTACATATTAGCTTGTGCAATAAGTGGGATAATTACCAAAAAAAATCCAAAAATCTTGACGTCTATTCAATTTTGAATATTTCTTTTAGCCAATTTAATCCAAACCTTTTTAAAAATTTCCCAATGTAGTCTTTTTGACCAAATTTGGTCAGAAATATGTGACATGGGTGCTGGCCGTCTTATTTAACACAGTTGACGTTGATGTTAATAATTTTTATAATATTTTAAAATTTTCCTTTTTTTTTTCTATTTTTTATTTTTATTCCTATTCCTTCTTCCTCCACTGTTTGCTGGCCATCATTGAGGCCTAGCGATCGGCTAACGAAGAAGGGAAAAAAAAAATTCAAACGCTGAATTTCTTTAAAAAAATGCAAAACAATGTCTATGTCAACACCGGTGTATCATGAGAATAATGGCGTCTATTCAGCAATTATCAACTAAAATTTGGCCAGAAAGACTAATATTGGCTAGTTGTCAAAAGATTTACAACTAACAAATAAAAAATTTTAAAATTGAATTAGAATTGTAAAATAGGTTCATGATTTTTTTTCTTTTTGTGGAAATTATCCCGAAATAACTTGCGAAACTCATTACAGATTCATTCCTACAAGACAAAGTGTCAAGACCAATTTGGTTCTACACGGCACGCGCTTCCCAATCTAAGCTAATACCTTTCCTATGCATCGTCAAAGCATTGAGCGTGAATACATGCTCGTGCGCACGCATATATATACCCCTATCGAGTATATGCCTTCAACAAAAACATCAACTTGCTAATAGAGAAGAGGTTGCATGGAAATGAGTTATAACAGGTCACTTCTTGCAGCCGCCGTGTTCATTCTGGTTGTTTCCGCCGCGCTAGGAGGCGAAGCGACGAGGGTTCTCACTTCAACTTACGAGACAGGTTCTCTCTCTCTTACTCTCTCAGATCATACTCAATTTAGGGTCTCCCTATGCTAAAGGCATTTCAGAGACTCTTCTGCTCTAAGATAAGAGAAGTGAGTGATGTTTTAATTGGATTCGATCGCAGGAGAAAACATGGGACGAAACTTGGAGTCGCAGGCAACCCCTGATAGCTATCGTTCGACGGATGGTCTGGTCGAGTACATGGTCAGTGGCGCCGACTGGTAGAGTGATGACCTCAAATTGATTGCTATGTAGTAGATACTGAATAGATATGTCACACAATAATAAAAATACTACTTGCCAATATATATAGAAAGAGTTGCTTTCTTATCTCCCATGCCTTTTTTTGATATTTAGGATTTGTTTAGTAACATGCTAAACAGTACTTAATTCTATTCTTTTGTTCACTAAAACAAAAAAAGAACAGAATTCCGTTTGATAACTTTTTTCTTTTTGGAAATAAATTTAGGATAGAATCAAAAAGTACAAAAAAGAGTTACTTTTTTGTTTTGGGAACAACTCCAAAATTAAGCCAAAACCATTTTTTCCTCTTATCTTTTCTTTCTTTTTCTCTCCTCTTCTTCTTCCCCTAACCAGTCGTCGGCCAAGGCAATGACTAGAGACAGGGTAGCCGAGGTTCGATGACCTCACTGGTGGTTGGGCAAGGCCCAACCTCGCCAGCTCTCTTCTGGCTGATCATGGGCCATTGTTGTGACTGGTGACCTCACTGGCTCTTGTCTAGCGAGAAGAAGAAGATAAAGAAAAAGAAAACAAGAGAAAAGAAAAATGTAATATAATAATTAAAAAAATTCTAAGTCTCGAAAATATCTAATTGGCATACGAAACGTAATTCTATTTTAGGAATATAAATTTTAGATAGTTACCAAAAGCTTTCAAATGCTTAAAAACTCATTCAGGAAATAGAATTAAAAAAAACTATATTTTAGCATAAATTATTTTTGAGAATAAAATGATTACCAAACGTACTCTTAGTATACTACTATACTTGTATTGTTTTAGCCACTAGCGAAGACTGATAATTTGGTAACGGTGGCATTTCCTTTGACCTTGTCCCTAGAAATAAAATTAAAGTTCACAAGCGAAATGGCATTTATAGAAAGATGCGATAGTTAATTTTTACAAATCCACCCTTTAGCTAATACGTATGAAAGATCTGGAGCAATTCAAGGACCGCTCGCTAGGGTACGTGAGATGAATCTTAGGATGCTCCAAAGCCCTTTTGCAAACTAAACAATCACTATGGTCTCCCACCCTGCCTTCGCCACCACGTCGCGTTGCAAAAGTGGCGGCAGGAATAGCCAAAACCCCGTCGCCACCATGAACCCCGCTGTCAACACCCTCGACACCTCTGCCAGCAGCCGCTACCTCCTTGTGCTGTGCAGCGCCTTCTTTGCTATGACCTTGGCTGCCACGACGACCTCATGGAGGAGGAAGAACTGTTATACGCAAATTGAGTAACCCCAAGATCTCCATAACTAGAACAAGAACATGTATAATAAAGTAGAAATATTAACGCACCTATTTTGGGATCCATTGTTCTTGAAGCAGAAGCGGAAACACAATGTTCCATGCGCAAGTCCTTCTCCTCTATTGCCATCTGTATCACTAGCTCAATGAGACGGCCTCCTCAGATGTAGCGTTAGGTAAACACCCCTTAGGTGAGGATACATGTGAGAATTAGGGTTAGAGGAGAGACTTGAGCACTATTTATAGAGTTTCCAGCCAGGCCCCCTCATTACGGGTTAAGTTCAACTCGGCCCACACTAGCCAGCCCCATATTAGACTAATTAAGAAACCTTCTATCTCACCTTAGACCAGCTATGTTTTACGGTAGCCGTAAAAACAATAAATTACAATATCAATTAATGTAGTCTACATTAGGAAAACTCTTACATTCTCCCACTTGGATTATATTAATTGAAATCGTATTTTATGTGCACACATTGATCCATAGATAATACTTAATAGTCAATCCTATCCCATAAAGTCTTAAACACTGAATCATGGCAGTAACTGCATGTATACACACAGAGCTTTCCATGGTCATAAGTGCTTTCAACTTTATTGATATGGATTCAATATGGTAGTGTGGCAAATGGATAATATCTCTTATAGAGATATTCCATTTGTCAGTCACCATTCTCTTACCTTAGGTGACACAAAAATTTGTGTTACTAGATAATGCTTTATGATTCCAATGAACCCACATATGTCTTGTTTTTACGGTTAACATTTCTTTATGTATCACAAGATATATGCACAAGGCTAATAACCGGATGCTCGGATGCCCCTAGCCGCCTTCACTCAAGGTTTAAGTAATACCTTAAGACTTTCACCAATATATATATTCAACATAATAACAATCCATTCAAAAATATTTATTGAATGCAAAAGTTGACATATATATATATATATATATATATATATATATATATATATATATATATATATATATATATATCAAATTGTTACTAAATTGTAACAAAACAAATGTAAACTTTATTCAAAGAAAAATAAAACACAGCTCTCACTAAATAACAACATCCCAAGACGCTCCTAAGCCCATGCTAATGACATGTTGATCAAAAACACACGGGTGTAGGCCTTTAGTTAGTGGATCTGTAACCATATCATCTGTAGGAATATAATCTACTGTGACGTCATCATTTTGCACCGATTCCTTTATAGTCAAAAACTTGACCTCCATGTGTTTAGACCCCTTGAGACTTCTGTTGTTATTAATAAACAACATTGCAGAGTTATTGTCACAGTATAACTGTATGGGTCTATCCATAAAATTAAAAACAAATAACTCCCTAATGAGGTTTCGGAGCCAAATAGCTTGAGTAGCAGTTGAAAAACATGCTACAAACTTTGCTTGCATGGTAGAAGAAGATATGGATTTCTGTTTTTTGCTCTTCCATGATACTACACCTCCTGCCAACATAAATATGTATCTTGTCGTTGACTTCTTATTATCTTAACAACTAGCAAAATCTGCATCTGAATATCCTGCTAATTGCAAGTTTGGAACATGTCTATAAATCAGCATATAATCTTTTGTTCTCTTTAAGTACCTTAAAACCTTCTTGGCAGCAACCTAGTGATCGCGTCCTGGATTAGATTGATATTTGCCTAGAAGCCCTATTGCAAAAGCAATATTTGGCCTAGTGCAAACTTGAACATACATGATACTTCTAAGCACACTAGCATAAGGTACATCCTTCATTTGAGATTTCTCAAAATCTGAATTAGGGCATTGTAAAAGACTCAATTTATCACCCTTAACAATAGGAGCAATTCTTGGCTTGCAATCCTGCATATTGAATCTTTCTAAAATGCGATCAATATACACCCTTTAAGACAAACCCAATGAATGGCGTGAGCAATCCCTATGGATCTTAATGCCAAGAACAAAAGACGCATCACCAAAGTCTTTCATGTCAAAATTTTTCGATAATATCCGCTTCGTCTCATGTAGTAAACCAATGTTACTACTAGTAAGCAAGATATCATCTACATAAAGTATGAGAAAAATATATTTCCTTCCACTGACTTTGGTGTATATACATTGATCTATTTTGTTCTCAATAAATCCAAATGAAGTAACAACACTATGAAACTTGAAATACCACTGTCTAGAAGCTTGTTTAAGGCCATAAATAGACTTTTTCAATCTACAAACAAGCTTACCTGAGTCATCTACTGCAAAACCTTCAGGTTGCACCATATAAACCTCCTCAGCAATGTCTCTAATTAGAAAAGCAGTCTTAACATCCATCTGGTGTAACTCCATATCGAAATGAGCTACCAATGCCAAGATCACTCTAAAAGAATCTTTAGAAGAAACTGGAGAAAATGTTGCTTCATAATCTATTCCTTCTCTTTGAGTGAAACCCTTAGCTACCAATCTGGCTTTAAACTTTTCAATCTTTCCTTTGGTATCCCTTTTAGTCTTGAATACCTATTTGCAGCCAATAGGTTTATAACCTTCAGGTGATTCAACAAGCTCCCAAACATCATTGTGTTTCATAGATTGCATCTCATCTTTCATTGCATCTATCCACAAATCTGATTGAGGACAAGAGATGGCATCCGTATAAGTTACCGGATCAACAACACAACCAATATCATAATCATGTTCTCCTAGGTAGACAACATAGTTTGGTGGTATAACTGAACGTCTTTCCCTAGTTGATCTTCTAAGTGGAGCTACTTTAACCTCATTCTGAATTTGAGGAGCTTGAGGAATCTCATCAGGAACTGTCTCAACAATAGGATCCTAGGCCACAACAGGCTCAGTTTGTGGTGCAAGAGGCTCAATAATTGTTTGCACAGGATGAGACAGGAATCCAGTAATCCCCACTATACTATTATCTTCGATAGCTTGTGAGCAGCTACCCTTTTCAGTTACATCAAATTCCAGAAATTTTGCAGTCTTGAGATTCCACAATTCTTGTACCTTCATTAAGGTTATAAAACCGATACCCCTTTGAGTGATTTGGGTAAGACACGAAGTAACACCGAGTAGTTTTGGAATCCAGCTTACTCAATGTTGGATTATATAACTCCACTTCTGCTGGACATCCCCAAACTTTAAGATGATTCAAGCTAGGTTTACGTCCAATCCACAACTTAAAAGGAGTCAATGGAACCGCTTTAGTAGAAACACGATTTATAATATAAAGAACTGTTTTCAAAGCTTCACCCCATAGAAAATTAGGTAAATTGGTCCTACTAATCATACTTCTTATCATGTCCATAAGAGTATGATTGCACCTTTCAGCTACATCATTTTGTTCAGGACTTCCGGGCATAATAAACTGACCTATTATCCCAGAATCCTCTAAGTATTTAGCAAAGCGCCCTTTAAGTTGTCCAGCATCACTGTGCCTACCAAAATACTCACCATCACGATAAGATCTGACAATCTTTATAACTTTTCCCAACTATTTCTCCACTTCAGTTCGAAAAATCTTGAATTTATCAAGAGACTCAGAATTTTCTTTAATCAAGTATAAGTATCCATATCGGGAATAGTCGTCAATAAATGTGATGAAATAAAAATTTATGCACAAAGTAGCTGTGTATGGTCCACTAATATCAGTGTGAATAACCTCCAACAAGTCTGAATTTCGTAGGACGGATTTCTTCTTTATCTTAGTCATCTTACCTCTGCAACAGTCTACGCAAGTCTCTTGATCACCTTTAAGAGTAGGCAAGATGTCAGCCTTTATAAGCATTTCTACTCTTTCTTTAGAGATGTGACTAAGACGTTTATGCCACAATACATAAGACTGTTCCTTAGGTAGAGGCCTTTTGGAAACGACTTTTTCAGCTGAATAAGCAATGTACATGTCGTTGGGAGATAAACTCAATTGATACAATCCATTGGATAAATTGCAACACCCAATCTTATTTGAATCATAAAATATGAAAATATTATTACTCTTTATTTCAAAAGATTATCCACACATATCCAAACAAGACACAAAAAGTAAATTCCGCCTAAAACAAGGTACGTAAAAAACGTTTCTCAACACCATCCGAAAACCAAAATCTCAAATCAAAATAACATCTCCCACAAACTCGATGTAAACTCCAACGTTGTTTCCAACAGTGAGCTTTGATTCATCTTGATTTAGCGTCTTTTGGTTTATGAACCCCTATATGGTAAATGCAACATGATTAGTTGCACCACTATCTAGCCACCAGGAATTGGTCGGAACTTTAGATAGATTGGATTCATAAACAAATGCCAAAAAATCATTACCTTTAGGCTCACTCTTAGTTCTTTTAGACAATCAAGCATTAAACTTGCTGCAACGTTTCTTTACATGTCCTCTCTCCCTACAAAAGTAGTAATAAACACCATCCTTCTTGGTGAATGTTTTCTTGGGACCCAAACTGTTAGAAGGTCCAGCATTTTCAGAATTTTCTTTATTGTTGGAAGGTCCAGCAATTTCAGAATTGCCCTTATGAGTATAAGTTTTCACATTCTTTCCCTTATCATTGCCAGAGTTAGAAGCATAAAGGGCAACGTGCCCTTTATCTTTCTTCAATTTTTCTTTTTCTACCACCAGCCTTGCAATTAGGTCATTAACTGACCATGTTTCATCTTGGGAATTATAATTGGTTTTGATAATCCCAAAATCAGGAGGAAGATTATTTAGAGCTTGATGCACAATGCAAGTAGTGAGAATAACAACATTGAGAGCCTCAAGCTTTGTCTGCAAATCCACCATTCTCATAATATAATCTCTAACTCTACTAGAACCGTCATACTTCATAGTAAATAGTGTTTGCATGTGTGTTCCTATCTCAGCATTAGGTGAGACACGGTTTCTAGCCATCAAGGCTTCTATCATCTGCCTAACAGTGCAATTTGTAGGCAAACCACTTTTTAAGTATTTTTAAATGGAACGCTTCATCCACAGTAAGCAAATTCTATTGCTCTTTTCCCAGACAGTAAAATGAGCTTTCTGAGCTTCTGTACTCTTAGCAGTAAGATCTACCGGTCGATCGACAGTAAGAACCATATGAACATATGCCATCTCCATAGCAAACAGAAGATCTTCTCTCCATTTCTTAAAGTTTAAACCAGCAATAACCTCAATAGTGACGGAGTTACCATTTACAGAAAATGTGACTGAAAGACAAGCAGTATATATAATTAGCATCATGTGAGCATTGTGTAACTTGATATACAAGTACACATCCAGAGAGTTACATGCAAAATCACATAATCACATTTGGGTAGAATACATGACATGCAATTGTACACTCCCCACATGATAGAGGTTATGAGAGTATATTCCAATCTTCATGAATTCATCACCTTTGGGCATATGAACCATTAGGATCGGTCACTTCTCCACCACACTATCATATATCCCTTCATAAACTAATACACAATCATCTCATTTGAGAGTATGACTATGCATTAGACCAAGAGACATCCCAATTAATATACGAGATCAAAATTTATCAAACCCAATCAAGTGTGCCACTTTGTGGTCACAACTCAATTGAATCATTGAAACTCTCTCATACTAGGGATATAATCTTTACATTTCACATACACCATATACATGTGATTTTAACTTTAGTAAGAGGGGCATCATATCACTCAAATCACATGCCATGCTAATTACACTGCCTTATTCATTAATAAAATACAATAAAGTTTTTATTAATGAATCACATTTTTATAATGCTTATGTGATAACATACAATAACCCAACACAAGTATTTCCAAAAATACAGAAAATACAAGAAGAATACGCAAAAATACACTAAAAATACACATATTTAGGGCTTTGTATGTATTTTCACATCCATAAAATCATCAAACATGTAAAATAAATATACCACAAGATAGAACATAGCAATACAAATCCAACACCACCAACCACGCGCCGAACGGACACTCCACGCTCCCGCACGCGCCGCCTGAGTGCGCGGCACATGGAGCTCATGCGCGGCGCGTGTTCAACGCCCAGGAGGCACGTGGCTGCGCATGGGGGCATGGGCGGCCTCCTCCGGTGACGCACCGCCTATGGTTCTCTTCGTCTTGTCGAGCCTAGTCCAAATATATAATTTAATTTAATTTTTATTGAACGAAAAATCTCGAAAATCTCAAATTAGGGCAAAATCCTTTGTGTTCGTGTTCTAGGGTTATGGAGGCTCTGATATCACATGTTAGACGTAAATTGAGTAACCCAAAGATCTCCATAATTAAAACAAGAACATGCATAATAGAGTGAAAAGATTAATGCACCTGTTTTATGATCCATTGTTCTTGAAGCGGAAGCGGAAACACAATGTTTCACGCGCAAGTCATTCTCCTCTATTGCCCTCCGTATCACTAGCTCAATGAGGCGGCCCCCTCACGTGTAGCATTAGGTAAATGCCCCTTAGGTGAGGATACAGGTAAGAATTAGTGTTAGAGAAGAGATTTGAGCACTATTTATAGAGTTTCTAGCCAGGCCCCCTCATTACGGGCTAGGCTGAACTCGCCCCACACTAGTCAGCTCCATCTTAGACTAATTAAGAAACATTCTATCTTATCTTAGATTAGCCGGCTTTTACGGTAGCCGTAAAAATAGTAAATTACAATATCAATTAATGTAGTTCACATTAGGAAAACTCTTACAAGAACCGCCTGATCACCCACGCGGGCTCCTTCCTTCTGATGTGGTAGAGCATCGGCTCATGCATGAGGGCCAACGCCGTGAACATGGCGAGCACTGCAGGTAGTGCGGCCCATTGCCTCCCAATGAGGCGGAGCAAGGTTGATCACATGGGGTAGTACACACTCGGGCACAGATGCTCGTCGAACGGTGGCTTTGCCACCGTCCTGATTAGCTAGCTAGTCGCAGCACCGACCACCAAAGGTGAGATTATTTGGGAGAATTAAGGTGCATGAAGCAATCAAAGGTGGAAGGGACAAATATATAAAACACGATGAGTTAGGAGAAAGCAAGCATCCCAACCTTTATATTTACTAAAATAATATACAAGCACATATACATATATATTTATATAAAAAGTACAATTTGGCAACATGTGTAGTTTCCAAAATATTTCAAACCAAGACGCACAATACGGTGAGTCCCTTTCACGAACTGTTTTAAAAATTACCCATTCTAAACTCAACCAAACCAAAAAGAAACTATGATGTGCTCACCTCTAATCAACATCGTATATTAGTATGTTCCAATATATAATTGTTATACTTCATCTCTAGTTAAAGAATTTAGGTAGGATTAACATCCTAAAGACAAGAATCTAACCATAAAGACAATATTAACACATAAAGACAAGATCTTATTGAGGTGTGCTTCATACTCCCTATCAATAGGAAGGCAAAGGAGTTGTTTTGACAAGGGTTGCAAGGGTAATGCCTTCAAGCCGCTGTATTTTATTAGTTATTTGAATCTGAGCTCATGAATAACTATTAAGTATATATATATAAGGGTTATAACAAAGAGGTGCGAGTGCTAATTACAGCAGAATCCTCTATGGATGTAGTCTTGTGTCTCGATTTCTCTTTTTCACTTTTATTCTTTCTTTCCTTGTATTTGAGAGCTTAATCTTGACAAATCTGACCCAAAGGTGGAATTAAAATCCTAAAGACGGGGAACTACATTAATACCCTTAAGAAAAGGAAAAGGTGGGTTTAAAACTCAGTATTTAATCAAACTATGAAATTTATACATGGAGAAGTTGTCGTTAAAAAAATGAATGAATTAAACTAGAGAAGCTGAGAAATGGGGTGTGGTCATTGGAGGAGGAAGGATCAATGGTTGTGAAAGAAAAGAAGAGGGGAAGTGAGGAGCAAATCAATGTGATTTGATGTTTGCCTCATTTCAAAATTCTCGAGTGTGGAAGCATCCTCCATATAAAACTCCTAAGAGGAAAATTACCAAAAAAAGTCATAAACCTATTGCAATTGTGCTAGTTCAATCATAAACTTATTTTTTTTTTGACTAATTGAGTTCTAAACCTTTTACAATTATTCCCAATCAATCCATCCAGCTGGTGCTGACGTGGTAGCTAGTTGGCGCCAACGACCTTTTTAAATAATATTTTATTTTTTGAAATATTTTATTAGTTTATTTATTTATTTATATATATTTTCCTTCTCTCTCTCTCTCTCTCTCTTCCCTTTTCCCTCTTCCTTCTTCCTCCCTACTCCCTCCTTTTACCTTTGGCTCTGGCGAGCTCACCTAGCTAGTCGGTGAGCTCGCGCCTAGCGATGGCGAGGCGAGCCCTTGCCGTTGCTAGGCGTGAGCTCATTGATTGGCGAGATGAGCCCTCGCCAGACCCAATGACTGTGAGGCCCCCTCGCCATCGCCAGATCTGGCGAGGGCTTGCCCTGCTAGTGGCTGGCAAGCTCGCCCTCACTAGCAAGGCGAGTTAGCCCGGCCGCCTGAGTCTGGCGACCGGCTAGCCCTCCCCTCTGGCCGGTTGCCGGTGCTGACTGGTTGCTACGTCAGTGTCGGATAGCCATTTTTAGCCGAATAGACTGATTGTGAATAATTGTAAAAGGTTTAGGATTCAATTGGTCAAAAAAATAAGTTTATGACCGAATTAACACAATTGCAATAGATTAGGACTTTTTTAGTAATTTTCCCAACTCCTAACATACGTAAAAGTTAAGTATTGCATTTTTTGATGATTCATCGACAAAAACCCATTTGCAATATACAAATCAACATTTAAAATTCAATAATGTTTGATCCTGAAAGATGACAAATGCATACCATGTGGTGTAGAACAATCTGGGGTTTGACCTTTTCAGATGTTATAGTATAATATTAGTCAATAATCTAGCTATATGCAATTTCTACCCAAAAGCTGTGTTGACCATGAGATATTTCACTCAAATACAAATGTCTACTTGAGGCCCATCAATTAACTATCGGTTTTGATATCACTTGTTGGGACACCCAACAGAAATGTGGTACCTTCATTGGGGGAGATTATTAATAGTCTCTAAGCCCCAACCTATCAACATGTCCATTTGAACTTACAATTACTTAAACACTTGATTGCTTCTAATACAATTCACATGAATCTATATTAATAAACTGAAGATGCCAATGATCCTTCGTAAGTGAGAACATCTCAATCCGTAATTACAATTATTGTTCACCAATGATGGGAGATTGAGCTATCCCCTTTTGGAGTTAACTTCTCATCATACACTTGATGCCTAGTTCAAGGCATCATTTTCGGGGAGATTGCGAGTCCCTTTAAGTTCAATTCCTTTTTTTTTTTGGCAATACTTTTGTGAAGATATCCTACATCACTTGTTTATGGAATGTTGAATGCACATGTGAGTGAAGTGAAAGAAAGAAATTTTACTTTAGATGTCAAGAGTTGAAAGAAGCCATTGATAATACTTAGTTTGCCCATAATTTAATGGGGAAAAACCACCAAAAATCTCAAACTTTGCCATAAGTGACAAATTTAGTCAAAATTTTATTTTGTGACATGAAAAACCCTGAACTTTTATATCTGACACATTTACCCTAAACTATACGGCATTTTTGTCATTTTACTTTTTAATTTTTTTTCTTCTTCTTCTCTCTTCCCTCTGCCGGCCATGGCAGAGTCGGCGGAGGGAAGTTGGCATCCGGCGAGGGTTGCCCTCACCAGCGGAGGGAAGCTCCTCGCCTGAGTCCTACGAGGGCATCCCTTGCCGGCATCAGACGAAGGGTGCCTTTCCTAGATCTGGCAAGGGAGGCCCTCGCTCGACCTAGCTGAGGGCCGCCCTCGCTCGACATTGGTGAGCGCGACCCTCTCCCGATACTAGCGAGGGCAACCCTCATCGGATGTGGCTTCCCTCCACCATGGTTGGCAAAGGGAAGAGAGGAGAAGAAGAAAAAAAGAAAAAAAAGGAAAAAGGAAAAACAGAAAAATAAGACAAAACTGCCATTAATTGGGGTAAATGTGTCACAGTTTGCAAAGTTTAGGGTTTTTCATGTCACAAAAAAAAGGTTCGAGGTAAATTTGTTGCTTTGGGCAAAGTTTTGGGTTTTTGGTGGTCTTTTCCCAAATTTAACTGTGTAAATTTTTGAGTATTTGTGAAAGGACTAGTATGAATACCTAGAGGGGGTGAATATGTGTAAAAATATATTTTGCAAAATACAGTGAAAAACTTTATTTTTAACTTGAGTTTCGTTGACTACGACTTTGCGAAGGATTCAGACTTTAACGATTATTTGAAAATATAGAAGTATATTGCAGAAAATAAATTAAAGGAGTTTAGGAAAGAGAAAAATGAACGCAAGATTTATAGTGGTTCGGCTTATATCAAGCCTATGTCCACTCTTCCACGCTAACAGCCTTCTGGTTGGTTTCCACTATGAATCAAAAGAGAATATTATAGCCCTGTGATCTCAATTTCTCAGTGAGGAGTCTCTACTATTCTCACAAGATCACTCTCTAGAGTTTATCACTTTCGAATACAAGTTTAAGCACTAAATGATGAAGGACAAGTGAATTGAAAGTTTCAGACTTTGGAATTCTTCTTTCACGCTCTCCTTCAAATGACTTATAAAACCCCCTTTAAATACTCCTCTATGCCTTATCGACCGTTGGTACTTTTTAGAGGAATTCTTTCAATCAACCCGTTGGACAAAATCAATCAAGGAGATCTTGAGCCGTTTGATGATTGAGATGAAAGCTTGTCAATCCTATTCGCCCATATAATCAGGATCTTGGTTTCCATAAGTAGATTCTTTCCAAATAAGCTTGCCTTCCAAATGATTTGCTTCTTCGAAGTTGATTGAGATAACCAATAGGGTAAGTGATATTTCCAACTAGAAAGCCTAATGTGTCTTGAACGTATTGGCACCTTGAAGAAAATAATCCTGAGTCTAATTAAGTCTTCATTCATGCGTACAGTCTTGAACTTGTCAGAGTGGGCAGACTTCTGATGTAAGATAAGCTTTGACACAAAAGTCTGGCAATCTTCAGAATAGAACTTGAATAAGTTTTCTTAGCTTCAAAACATCATAGGGGTTTTCTCCAACAATTTGTAGATCCAATTAGGTTGTCAATGAGCTCAAGTTATTGTTTCCCTCTTGGATCTCTCTTTATGAAGGTACTAAATTTATGCAAAACTTCCCCAATAGTTTTATTAGAGCTAATGGTCAATTGGTATGAATTAACATCCTGAACTCAACAAGGAATTCTATGAATACTCATGGTTGCTAAGTGTAGTTTGCCATCATAGTTTGGCCTACGAGAAGAGCGCGAGTGAAAGGCAAGTTTGCACGGTTGGTGTTGATTAGAGATTTAGGTTGAGATTTGTTTATGTGGAAGAATACCAGGCTTGGATTAAGGGGGTGATGGCTCATTGTCTTAAAGACACATATGAGGAGAAAACGTTGAGTGCACATGTGCGTAATGTGAAAGATAACAGGTTCAGTAGTATAAATAATTTTAAATTGGCCAATAATTGGATAGTTTAAGTTTTTGAGTGAATGCGAGTCCAACTAAATTGTCAATGTCTTCAAGTTATTAGCTCCTATTGGATCTCTCCATTATGAAGTTATTGAATTTCCCTAACACGGATTTGAATGAACCTTATATTCACATATTCTCCACCAACATAATGGCCGAAGCTTTTAAGTTAGACATATGAACATGATCATATTGAAAGATCCTGAATTTAGACTATTGGTCCATAGACACCATAAAAATTTTGGTTTACAATCAAAAAATTTAAGACAAAAATGCCCCTACCATTGCTGTGGAAAGCCGCACATGCTCACAGGCCGATGGACTTGGCCGGCAAACCCAATTAGCAAAGATTTGACCAATTGGTGAGCTTAGGGGTGATTTGAGACTAAGTTGCTTACTTCAAAAGTTTATTTGAGACGAAGTCCAAGTCCATTTTAGGACTCTTTCAAGAAATGACTCTACTTGAGGAGCTATTTGAAATTTTCCCAAAGGCTGTGGAAGAAAGTGGTTATAGTTTAGAAAATGATAATAATCCGTCCGAGGCTAATGATGTATTCACATATTTACTCATATAATTAGTGTGGGCTTTCTCTCTATTTTCCTATTATCTAGTAATTCCTTTTACTTTTCTTCTCGACGAAATAGCTTATGAACTTGTTTAAAATGCATCCCTATGTAACACTGTCTAGAGCAATTTGGCTCAAACAAATTAAACAAGATGACACCATTTGAGTTGGGTTTTGGTAGTATGACCGTCTTTGGGTTACTGTGAGAATAACGGTTTATTACGAGTCACAAATTCTTAAAGGAGTGGATCCCATATTAGTTAATAATTTTTGTTACTTATTTTTTTTATGAACTAAAACAGACTGTTATTCTCATAGTAAATTAAATGCCGTTATCCAATTGTTTCTTTTTTGAGTTTTATCTAACATGGTTGGTGCTTCTCAATCTAGCCGTACTATACCTTGCGCTGTCAAAGCATAGGCGTGATTACACACTTTAGGATCTCTTTGTACTAGATACTATCTTGGTCCGACGGTCACATTTGGTTTCATCCAGACTCAGTGAGCCCGGCATACAAATAGAGGGCGTGGAGGAACTATTTTGCTTTGAGATAAAAGGACGTTTTAATCCGATTCAATTGTAGAAGACATGGGAGAAAACTTGGAGTCTCAGATGACCACCAGTAATTTGGTATAGAGGAATTTTCAATGACCTCATGCCCATATGTGGATTTTATTAGTAAGTCAATTAGAAACAACCGCAGTTTTGGAAAAGGGATCGAATCAAGTAAAGCTAAGTTCATGAGTGAAATTGAATATCAAATATTTCACATCATTAGATAAATGCTATTTATATTCATGTAATGTCCTTCCACCTATAATTTAAATTTTTGGTGGGTTTTTGTAACATGGTACTAGAACCGGTGCTATCCCTCCTCTTATCAGCTTAAGAGGACAACTAATTTGTGGACAATGAGGAGCGACCACTCAATAAGCTCCAGAGACTTTTCACAAACTCAATAATAGCAATGGTCTCCCTCTCCGCCTTCACCACTGTGTCGTCCCGCAGTAAGGACGGCAGAAACAACCAGAAGCCTGTCGCCACCACGAACCCCATTGTCAACAGCCTTGATACCTCTGCCTGCAGCTGCCACCTCGTGCCACGTAACGCCTTCTTCACCATGACCTCTGTGGCCACGGCGACCCCATGGAGGAGGAAGAACCACATGACCACCCATGTGGGCTCCTTCCTCCCGATATAGTAGAACATCAACTCGTGCATGAGGGCGGACACTGCGAGCGTGGTGAGCACGGTGGGCAGAGAGTCCCACTGCCTTCCCACGAGGTGGCCTGAGGCCGACTGGATGGGTTCATACACGCTTGGCCGTAGGATGCTCATCACCATGAGGTTCCATCGCTAGCCCCAAAATTCCTGCAGCGATGTGGCAAGGTACGGCTCGTTGAATTGCGGCTCCACTGCCACGCCGATGAGCCGGGCAGCTGCTGCATCGACTACCGCCAGAGCCACCTTGAGCACGATATACACGTGGATTAAGTACGCCAACATCATGACCTTCTCGTGCACTTAGTCACTTCGCTGGTAGAGTGGAAAGAGCGAAACCAACAATAGACATTTCATGACGTAGTTCGCCGGTGACTTCAACCCTCCGCCACTGCCATACTTGGAAGTTGCTTTTTCTCCAACATGGCTCATCTTGATCAGAAGCGATGTGATGGCAACGAAGAGCGGGAGAGAGAGAGGTGGTGATGACGGCCGTAGCACTAAAGGGCCTTTGCCATAAGTGAGGAGGAGGAGCTTGAAGTTGGAGAGCCAGGCGATGAAGAAGGAGGTGAGAGCGGCGAGGGTGAGGCTGGTGAGGCGGAGTGGGAGGAGAAGGAAGAGGAGGATCACCGGAAAGAAGAAGAAGAGCCTCTTCGGTCCAATGGGGACAAAGACGGAGATGTAGCGACAATAGGTGAGGGCTGCGATGACAGAGGTCCAGACGAAGATGAGGTTTTAGAGCTCGGTCTCCATGGTTTCGGTGAGATCGTCTTGTTTCAGGCCTGATTTAGTTTTGATGGGGCTCTTCTGTTAGATGGTCAAATGCTGTGTTTATTTCTAAGTTATTTGGGAAAGTTCAGGCGATTTGGGACGTGTGAAGCAGTCTGGGACCAGAAAAAGAAAAAAAGTGATGAGTTAGCATAAAGCATGGAAAGCATCCAAATATATTATATATATATTACAATATAATTTGGCAGTTTGCATGAGCTGCACAATCCAGGTTGTTGGGAATACCTGAATCCCTAAAATGGATCTGACACTAAATTTAACCCTTAAAACGAATGCGGAAGACGAGTCCAAGAACAAACATGTATCACTGATTAAAGACACACCACGGAATCGAGCGTACCTTATTATCCATAGATTAAACACCAACGTTGAAGATTGAGGAAGAATATGATCCCGTTCTACCGATGAGCGTACTATTGCTATTAGGGGGAAAAAACTTTAAAAGACGTACTTTTTCTTTTCCTTTGGAGTGTTCCTTTTGTCTTACGTTGTCTGGAGGGGGAGAGAGCGTCTTCACGTACGTCCTCCAAAAGGTACGTTCTTTTTTCCTTTTTACTTTCCCTCAAAGCGTCTCCTCCAAAAGACGCAACCCCTTGCATCGCAATCGTTCCTCCATGGGCCCTTATCTTGCGGGCCAAGCTTTTAGGCCAAACATGGGTGGATGGGCTCACTTAGGCCCATCAACACATGAATAAAAACCATCATCTCCCACTCGCACATGGTGGGCTAAACAGGATCCTCTTTACCTCTCTGCAACATTCATACCGGTGAATAATTCGTGCGACCAGCATACTTTGAGAGCTCATTGCCATACATCTGTTAGGAATATATAGCAGTTCATAATGGACATCACACTTTGAGTAGATTTAGTATGCAGTACCCTAGATCGATCGATCACATTTATATCTCTCTTGATCTCCTTTTAAATAATGACATATTGTATTCACAATTATGATTATCCCAAAGATAGTCATAATTAGTCGACCAGTGAATACAAAACTAATATGTGATTCTCCAAATTCGATCTTTTTCTTTTCTTCAAACTCTCAATTTCAGTTCAGCTTACTTTTCTAGAAATGTCCATTAGATCGAATCAATTTATGATCATTGGCAATATTCTAAGATAGCAATCACTAAATAGAAATCTTGAGAATAAGTAAGAGTCCTGAGGGCACTAAATTGAGGAATTCTTTTCCTTAAGAGTTTCACACGACATAAAAGTTGAGATCAAACTTTTGCCACTCTTATTGGTTGTCTCATACATACGTAGTATGAAATACGTATTACGATATTTAACTCCTTTCCCATGGAGTGTATGTCTACATCTTTAATACAGTATAGATGATAGTTCAGACATACCTAATGTCTAACTTGAGTTCACATATCTATTCATACACAGAATTCATTAGAACTTATATCTGGCATCATAGATAGATAAAGTAAAATATGTGGGTTATTTTACTTTCGGACATAGTAAATATTATGTCATCATCTTAACACTCAGTTAAGGTGACATATATATTTTAAGCTTGAGCTCTCGATTATCACCTAGTTAATAAGCTTAAAAACCGTATCATCTCTATTTATCACACAGTAAATAGAGGCTATTACTCGTGTGAGTAGGCTAATCTTTTATCTGTCCAACATACTTTCTCAACTCAATATAATGCACTGAGCATTAACATGCACAAACATCAAACAAAGATTCATAGGCATTAATGATGAAAAAAAACAAATTCATTAAATGTGAACACTTCAGGGAAATTACTATATTTAGTACATCAGCCTCTATGCAGTCCTAGAGATTTTACGTGACCACAAAACACATTTCTAGGTATTGGCTTTATCATAGGATTTGCTACCATTCTATGCGTAGATATGTACTGTAAGTTCATCTTTTCGTGCAACCATATCATCGAAAAAAATTATACTTAGTATCTATATGTTTGGTCTTGCCATGATATTTTGGATCTTTGGTGTACGCTATAGCTGCTTGGCTATCACAGTTAAGCAATAATGGATTTGCAGTATACCCAATAACACCTAAATGATCCAAAAATCTCTTAAGCCAAACACCTTCTTGTACTACTGCTGATAATGCCATGAACTCAGCTTCTGTCATAGACAAGGCTATACACGTTTGCTTCTTATTGCTCCAAGATATGGCGCCATTATTCAGTAAGAAAGCAAAACCAGAGGTAGATTTCCTTTCATCCAAATCTCTTCCCCAATCAGAATCTGAATAGCCTTCAAGCCGCAGCTCCTTTCCTTGGTAATTCAACTTGTAATCAGCAGTTCTCTTAAGATACCTCAGTATTCTTTTAACGGCTTTCCAATGTGCTTGACCTGGATTGGATTGGTATCTACTCACAATTTCAACTGCAAAATATATGTCATGTCTTGTATACATCATTGCGTACATCAAGCATCCGATAGCACTAGTATAAGGAACATATGTCATTTGTTCCTTTTCTTGTGGAGTCATTGGACACAGTCTATGGCTCAATCCTTCACCTTTTGCAATAGGAGTATCAATGGGTTTACAATCTTGCATACGAAATCGTTCAAGAACCTTATTTAGGTATGTTTCTTGCGAAAGAGATAATGATCTCTTCAAATGATCTCTTGAAATCTTAACTCCAAGAATGTATGCAGCCTCACCCATATCTTGCATCTCAAAGTTGGAAGATAACCAACTCTTCACAGTATTAACAAACTCCATATTGCTTCCGGCAATTAGTATATCATCAACATATAATGATATGATCACAAATTGATCTTTGGATCTTTTGATATATACACAATGATTCTCATCTATCATTGTAAAATCATATGCCATTATGGCATTATGAAAACGTATATACCATTGTCTCGACGACTACTTAAGGCTATATATCGATCTCAAAAGTCGACATACCTTTTCTTCTTGGCATTCCATAATGAAACCAATAGGTTGTTCCATATATATTTCTTCATCTAATTCTCCATTGAGGAAAGCAGTCTTTACATCTATTTGATGTAAATCAAGATTCATACTAGCCACTATTACTAAAATAATGCAAATCGAGATAAATCTCACTACAGAAGAAAATGTTTCTTAATAATCAATTCCTTCTCGTTGATTATACCCATTTGCCACAAGGCGAGCCTTATGCCTTTCTATCGAGCCATCAGATTTACGCTTTATTTTGAAAACCCACTTCTTCCCAATAGCTTTGTGTTCTTTTGGAAGATCAACCAGTTCCCAAACATAGTTTGACTTCATTGACTCAATTTCCTCTTCCATTGCATGCATCCATTTTTTCTTACTAGGGCAATTTAGAGCCTCATTAACATTTCTTGACTCATCTTCATCTTGTGGAGCAACCATGAAAGTTTCCCCTTCAATGTCAAAACGTCGATGGGGAATACTTTTGCGACTTGTTCGCCGTATGGGAGATTGTACACTTTGCATATCATTCCCTATCATGATCCCACTCGGATTAAATAATGATGATATCATCTCATCATGTGGTTATAATTGAGAGTGAGTTGAATTAAATTCATTACTTCTCATGTTACTTCCATTTGGACAAACTTCATTAAGTTCATTATCTTGATCTAAGGTTT
Organism: Eucalyptus caleyi; assembly: GCA_014182885.2. Taxonomy (NCBI): domain Eukaryota; kingdom Viridiplantae; phylum Streptophyta; class Magnoliopsida; order Myrtales; family Myrtaceae; genus Eucalyptus; species Eucalyptus caleyi. The sequence goes on from CM024470.2 coordinate 55,247,899, forward strand.
CAAATAGGGAGTAATCCTCACCTATTTCGCCATTCTTAGGAAATTCATTCTCTAAGAATGTGACATCCCATGATTTGAATTCAGTTATATTTCCATTTTCCTACTCACCTATAAATACACACCCTTTCGAGTGTTCAGAGTATCTTATGAAAATACACTTCTTTCCTTTGGGACCCAGTTTCCCAAATTTGTGAGATGGCTCATGAGTATAGGCAGCACAACCCCAAGACTTAAGAAATCTTAAGTTCGATTTTCTACCCGTTCATAACTTATATGGAGTGGAAGTAACTGATTTGGAAGGCACACTGTTAAGTATATAGGTAGCAGTTAACAACGCATCACTCCAAAAAGTACTAAGTAAGTTAGCATGTGCCATCATGGACCTAACCATTTCCAGAAATGTTCTGTTTCTTCTTTCCGTAACACCATTTTGTTGAGGAGTATAAGGAATAGACAACTGTCGAGGTTGGGACACTTGGAGTGCTATAACTTGGCACGGAGGGACACTTAAGTGGAATAACTTTAAAATGGTACACTTAAGTACCAATATCGGAGTAAAATGGGACATTTAAGTGCCACTCCGGCGAAAATCCGGCCAAATGGCTGACGTGGCAATTTTCTGGCAAGTTTGGTTCAAAACGGCGTCGTTTTGCATGCTGACGTGGTGGAGAAAATGCAAAAATGACGCTGTTTCGTCTGGCGTGTAAATAATAATATAAAAATTAATTAAATTATATTTAAACTTAATTTTATTTAAAAAATTTAAAAAAATTAAGAAAATTTTTTTTAAAAAAGGGGGAGGGGGAGGTCGAACGGGCGGGCCGAGGGTGAGCCCTCGCCGCTGTCGCCTCCCGCCATCATCGGGAGGGGCCGGTGACGGAGGGGGGAGGGTCTGCTGGGGTCTCCGGCCCCTGGCCTTATTGGCCCTGGCCCGGCGACCTCGGCCGACCCTCCCCACTCTGTCGTCGGCCCTTCCTGGCGGCGGCGGGGAGGTGGCGAGGGCCGCGACCCTCGCCCAAGATCTGGGGGAGGGCTCGCGTGGGGCGAGGGTTGCGGGCCCTCGAAGCCTCTTCGCCACCGCCGGGAAGGGTAGGCAACGGAGTGGGGAGGGTCGGTCGGGGTTGCTTGGCCCTGGCGAGGGGCCGACCGGCGGCGAGGGCTTGCGAGCCCTCACCCAAATCTGGGGCGAGGGTCACGGCCCTTGCCGTTGGTCGGCTGGGGGCCGGCGACCCCGGCTGACCCTCCCCCCTTCGTCACCGGCCCTTCTCGGTGACGGCAGGGAGGCGGCGGCGGCGGGCTCGGCCTTCAGCCCGCCCCGTTCGACCTCCCCACCCTTTTTTTTTTTTTTTAATTTTTTTAATTTTTTTTAATTTTCTTTATTTTTTAAATTTTCTTAATTTTTAAAATTTTTCTTAATTTTTATTTATTTTTTAATATTTTAAATAAAATTAATTTTAAATCTAATTTAATTAACTTTTATATTATTATTTACACGTCAGACACGAAACGACGTCGTTTTTGCATTTTCTTCGCCACGTCAACGTGCAAAACGACGCCGTTTTGGACCAAACTCGCCGGAAAGTTGCCACGCAAGCCATTTGGTCGGATTTTCGCCGAAGTGGCACTTAAGTGTTCCATTTAACTTCTAAACTGACACTCAAGTGTACAATTTTGAAGTTATGGAACTTAAGTGTCATTCCGTGCCAAGTTATGGCACTTGGGCTATTCTTCCGCCGACAATTGTCTTTTTATTCCCTTTTCATCACATAACTTTCTGAATTCATCAGATAAATATTCACGACCTCGATCGGATCTCAATACTTTTATTTTCTTATCTAATTGATTTTCTACCAGGTTCATAAACCTTTTGAAACAACTCAATACTTCAGATTTATGAGAAATCAAATAGACATATCCGAATCGAGTATGATTATCTATAAATGTGATGAAATAAACAGCTCTATGCCTTCCTCTCACATTCATTGGACCACAGACATCAGAATGGATCAAATGCAAAGTAAATTCAGCTCTTTTACATTTTCCAAATGGTTTTCTTGTTGTTTTCCCTACTAGGCAATGCTCATATATGGGCAAATCGACTTTTTCAATGTTGCCCAATAAGCCCTCTTTGGCTAGTCTATTCATATGTTGTTGGCCAATATGATCAAGTTTAGCATGTCACACACTCACTTCATTATCACATGAATTAGGAGACGTGAAAAGGAAATAACAAACATTGGCATTACTATAGTCAACATTTAATACAATAAAACAATTGAGAAAATAACCACAACCATAGTAATTTGTATTCAAATACAAATCCACACCACTATTAAGGAAGTTCACATTAAAATCAAGCTTAACAACACTAAAATAGACACTAAATTCCGACGAATTTTCGGAGCATACAATACATCATGTAGGAACAAAGTATGTCCACCACGCATGTTCAATTGGTGTTGACACCTAAAATTTTTGTCGACATTTTAATCATTTATTTTGAAAAGAAAAGAGTCGGAAAGATAAAAAAAAAAATGAATGAAAAGAAAACAAGAAAAAAAAAAAGGAAACAAAAGAAAACAAAACAAAATAAAAAGGGGAAAAAACACTGAAATATATATATAAGGCTCGCTCATTTTTTGGGTTGGGGGGATGGACAACCATTTCTCTCTCTCTCCTGTGCTCACTCGAAAACTCTCTCGGCTCTCTCTGCTAAATGGCCGAACGGACTCTCTCGATCGGAATCTCTCCACAAGTCTGTTCGGTTCAAAGGATTTAGATCGATCAGAACCGACTGATGAGGATCGGCGGAGACGGCAGCGGCGACGGTGACGACAACGATGGCGGTGGATCGCTCTCGGAGATCTGACATTCGCTCATTCAATCGTCTCGAACAATCGTTGGCCAAGGAGCACAAGGTGCGAGGCTTGATCCGTAGTCGACCATCAAGGATTGGTGACATTAGTGACGATGCCCGCGGTTCCGTTCGCTGGATTTGACATGATCCGAAACTGCCCGGTGAGGATCGGCGACAGTTGCGACGACAACGACACTTGACCAATTTTCTCTCTGGATCGGGCTTGCTCGATCGGTGAGCTTTCTTTCTATCCCTCTTGATCAGTTAGGGTTTCGATTTCCGTTCTCTCTCTCAATCCGTTCGGGTCTTGGATTATGACCTTCCCCTCTCTCATTTGTTTTCTCTGGTAATCGCTTTCTCGGTTGGATTTGACGCCTTCGTTGCAAATCACGCCCTTCCGGAGCTCGAGATACAGGGATTCAGGTCCGCGTCGAGTTGGAAGCCTCAGATCAACTCTTTGTCTCTGGCTCGATCAGGTGAGGAAGAACAAGTTTATCGAGATTTTCCTGATAAATGTCGTTTGTTTAGGTGCTGTCGTTGTTGTCTTTGTTGTTGATTGATGGATTTAGAGAATCCGTTTAAGCTCTCGTTCGGATTTGGTATTGAGTTGAGTAGATATTTGATTGAGCCGTGTTCCGTGCTGTGTAGTCAAGATGAACGATTGCTGTACTGCACGGGCATGGAAACTGGTGTTGAAATTCTATAAGACGTGATTTGTTGGATTTTGTTCTTATCATGGTTAAAGTAGACTTGTTTTCGATTCAGATGTGGGGAGTTTCACGCATAGTTTCCAGACCTCATTTTCGTGTAGGTGTACAGTATAAACCTTGATTTAATGTACTAGAGACCAAGTAAAGAATGAGAGGAAGTCCTGTTTGCTGACTTTGCTCCTCTTATGAGTGTTTCCTTTGATTGATTGCTGTTATACAATGTTATTGGATGATTTTCTGTGGATTGATGATCAATGATCATGAACTTGAGGTTGATTGAACATGATTTGCCTTGATCTGCAATTTCGTATACCTGATATGTCACTCTCTGTTTTGGCTGTAACAAGGTGCTAGATGAGGTTTGTCGATCTTGAGCCCTTCTAGACATAAAAATACACTTCTAAAGCTTTGATGTGATATGTTGCACGCCCATAGTGGATGTTGTTTGGTCGCTGAAAAACACTTTTGAAATCTATCAATTCTGCAACAGTTTTAGATTGATTTGCTGTTCTAACTTACTGATGTTTTGTTTTAGATGGATTGAGCTGGTAGATGATGTTATTAGGATTTAATGTCTTATGGAGATTTGTAATAGACTTCTCAAACTTTCCATAGACATGTTATATGTGCGATTTAGTCATCATTTGCCCTGCCTTTCTTTTTCTTTTTTTAAATCGAGCTTTGAAATTTGGAATTTGTCTTAAACTGCAGTGCTGTCTTGTCCCTATAAATCCGACTGTTTACCATTCTTGTGTGGTCTTATGCATGATGATTATGAAGTTGAGCCCTCAATAAAATTTCGTCCGCATCATCCATGTGATGACAACTAGGTTTTGAGTTCTCAATGAAAAATGTTTGTCATCTTTTATTCTATATGACACATTTTTGGTTAGATTCATGCCTATCTCTTAGTGAGCGAAATCATGCATGCTCTCAACTCTTGTTACATAATTGAAGCCTTGATATATGCCCATTTTTTTCATACTTGTTGGGTCTCTTAGAGGCCAAAATTCATGTTAGTGCTTTCTCGACACTTGAACTACATATAGCAAGTTTATTGTGCATCATGCTTGGGTTTTATGTGCAAGTACATAATCACTATTAGCTTGCATAATCTTCATCTCGACATGTGCTATTTGTTGAATTTGTACACCTGCTGCATTGTGAGCTTGCTGAATATGTCTACTCTTACCATACATGGCTCAAGTTTACTGGATTCATTATTGTTCTTGCTGAACATGTTATATTTTTGGCTATGAATGTCCTGTATATTCATAACATACTGTCGCCAAGTTATAAGTGCTATTTGTGACTTGAATTTGCTGGATTCATGTTCATGTCCGATGTCTATGTCCATTCGATATAATAACGATTTCTATGCGTTATCTTAGTCACATATAAGATGAAGCAAGGAATCCCTGTTTCTTAGATTAGGTTTATATTAGACCCCGAAGATAGAGAAGGTGTGAAGATGGTGGAGGTCGATGTCCACTCCGACCTTTATTATGTAATATTCGTTTTTCCCGACATATGTCTCGGGTTCCATGCATTGTATAAAACCCGACTAGTTGCGGGTTTCCTTTCTTTCCCAATTGTTTTCTCTTTTATATTCTTTAGGATTGCATGACTAGGTTTACTACTTTTCTTGATTGATTACTTCATGTCTTGCAATTTCAATTTCATTGATTGTTTTCGTTTCAGTTCATTTCTTAGGAATAGAATAGAATGAAAGTAATCCACCACGCATGATCACTTAGTATAAAATTGATGATCTCGAAAATGTAAAAAGAGACGCATAGACATGTTAGGAAAAACACAATATATTGTTTAGGTACCAAAAGGGCGCTAATAGCTATATTAGCGTAACCCAAGTCCCCGAATCTAGATATCTGGTTGCGTAGGAATCGAGGGAACTCTCCCGACCCTCGATTGGGTTTTCTAGCCGACCCCTAAAAAAATAAGGCTAGTGGCGACTCCCGTATATTCTTAGGTTGTTAAATACCTAGATTGTATAAATAAACCCACTGTCGCGCGGGGTATGAGCTTGGAGAGTTCGCGATCTCGTGAGGGAACTCTCGTGATCAAAGTACCCCTAAACCCGACCTTTCCCCCTTGGACATTTCAAGGGGCGGCGGGATCGGGTCGCAACAGGCTTGGCGACTTCGCTGGGGATTGGTTACTAGATTAAGAGGACTTTAAGCCGTTTAAAAATGGTTGTTGTGTTTTAACTAACATGTCTTATGTAGGATCACCTGCATGTCAAAGTCGTGTGGAAAATCAGGTTAGTCACTAATCTCGTGTTAAATGGTCTTGTAGGTGGGTGTTATAAGGGGAGACGTGCTTGTAAACCCTTTGCTTTGCAGGTGGTGTAAGGATGTATGAATGTATGAGGGTTTATATTGAAGTGCTGGATATTTAAATTTAAATGCATGTTTACAAGCTTTAGCACGACAGTGCACACACAACCGCGGTCTAAAACCCCGATCGCCCAATCTAGGACCTTAGGAGGGTTTATGGGTGGAATCTGCGAGTGAATGCTCATGGTAATCCATTACTTACATAAACCTGTTCATCCCAACCGATAAAGATAGCACCGACCGACGATAGTAGCGGTGGGTAAACTATTTTTATCTTTTGGGATGAGGACCTTGAGCCTTTAGCACCCTCACCTTAGGCGTCAAAACCTCACAAGTTTCATGCGACATGTGATTTGTGCTTGCCATGTGTTTGGTGGGTAAGATATCGTTCTTTTTATTTTTATTTTTTTATTGTTCCTATCTTTTTACTCTCCATATTTCAATTATGCGTTTTATTTTTCAACGACGATATGTTTTAATCATGGGTGCCCCTTTAGGTTTAGGATTAGATGGGTAGACTCGAAGTGGACGTGATCCCCGTGCCTGGGAATCTCAAGACTCTATGGGAGAATCTCGACCCAAGACATCAAGACTACGTGGAAAAGCGCATAGGCTTCCTCCCGACTTTATTAAAAGTTGAACCACGTATTGCAATGGTCAAAGCATTGGTTCATTTTTGGAATCCTATGACTTCCACTTTCGTGTTTAATCAATATGAATTGACCCCTACAATTGAGGAGTTCAAGAAAGCCATTGGATTAGGTAAAGCTTCTTTAGGTTTTGTCACTCCTTCTATTGGCAAAAATCCAATCTCTCTTCTTAGTCAAGTCCTCAATATCCCTTATGATAAAATTGAGGCTATTCTTAATGGAAATTCTCATGCCATGCCTTATAATTTCCTCGAACAACATTTTCTTAGCCTTAAGCCTAAATCTGGAAACCAAATTCCTCGTGTCTTCCTACTCATATTCTTTGGCTTTGTGATATTCCCATATACCCGAAAAACAATGGATCCTTTAGTCACTCACATTGTCAACCAAGTGTGCACATTTAATTGTTTCACACACATGATCCTTGCCGAAACTTTTGTGTCTCTTAATCGGTTCAAAGCAAATGGTCGAGGAACTCTTAGAGCCCTATTAGGACTTCTCCAAATTTGGCTCTTTTCACATATCAAAGAGTTTGCCCCTCACATGAAGATTGTTGATGTCACAAAATATCATCATCCAATTCTTAGATTTTCCCAAAGAAATGAATCATTTCCATCATGGTCTTTCTCTATGTGGTTCCATTTCCTCAAAAGCCTCAACCCTAGCTTAATTCAACGGCATGTTCGGTGGCTTGGGAATCCCGAGGTGCGCCTTTTTAATGGAGTTGACAATCCACTTCCCCTTGTGGGACTGATGGGTTTAACGTCATATTACCCTTTAAGGGTACTCCGCCAATATTGCGCGCTTCAAACGATCATGCCAATCCTCAAGCTGGGGTTATATCGTATTGATTATCACGATAAAGTCATCAAGAAAAACCAAATTGATCATATCAAGGCCGCAATTCAAGCTGCTATTGGGATTTGGTACTCCCATTCCTCGCATTACGGGGTTGCCATCGATGAAGCTAATTTAGAACGAGAGATGAAGACTCATCAAAATACCATCGATTACATATACTGTCAAGTAGAACCTGAGCTCGAGGTTCAGTTGCCGGATATTCCCAAACCTCAAAGTTTTTGGTGAGCTCATATTCAGGAGCAAGAAGACAGTGTCCTGGTCGATGAGGAATGCTTGGCCCATGAAAACAAGCATCTTCGCACGATCCCACCTAGTCCTTAGGTTTCCATTTTATATGCTTTTCTTGTAAAGGGATTCCCTTTGTGTTTCCCTCCTTTCTATTGAGGTATACTTGCATTCATTTTCATATCCCATGTAAAAATCACATGTAAAATTGAAACATTTTGTAAGCTTCAAGAAAGCAAGGTTATGTTTTCCCTTGTAATTGTTCGATTGAAATGAATGAAATTAATGAACATTTTCATGTAATTTTTAGAAAATGGGCATTCTGATTAAATATTTGTCGTTGTTCCTTTTCAATTGTATAATTTCTTTTGAAGAGATTTTGATAAGAGGATGTTATATGATACTGAGATCATATACACTTCTTATCATTATGTCATCTCAAGAAAATATAAAATTGACTAGGATTTGCACTTTAATGGTTTCTTTTGATTGGTACTAATCCGAATCATTTTCTTTTATAGGAGGTTTTGAAAGACGGCTAAAGAAAGATTTGTTATACAAACTTGCCGCCAAACAAAGATGGAAAATGAAGATACCCGAGCCTGTGTCATTAATATGGAGAATCAAATGGCGCAAATGATGACATTATTGGCTGATCTCTCTAGCCAAGTCAAAAACTTGACGTCTGTGACTTCTGTTTCTTCTACCATGAATATTCCTACCACGCCCCCTGAAGTGCCGGTAGTAGAGCCTATGGCAAAAGGGCATGCGGAAGAGATTCCCACTGTAATCCCGTAGTTATCGGTGCAGAGCCTCCATCTAAAGAGATTTTGACTTCGCACTTCGATGAAGAAAATGCAAGGTGCCTCGCAAAGATTGAGGAGCGCCTTTGAATGCTGCAAGGCTATCAGTTGCAGGGGTTTGATAAACTATCAACCTTCGCTAAAGTTATGGTCCCTGAATTCTATAAAGAGCCGGATTTCACAAGGAAATACGATGGCATCGGATGTCCTAAGACACATTTGAAGTACTATCTGGGCAAGATGGCCCGTTATTCAGATAATCCCCCACTCCTGATCAATTCATTTCAGGACAGCTTGGTTGGTCCTGCGTTAACATGGTTTATAGAGTTGGACATGGAGAAGATCCGTACTTGGGAAGATCTCGTTGATGAATTCCTCCAGCAATACAAATTCAAAACTGAAATCGCTCCGACTCGAGAGGAATTAGTCCGGGTCGAGAAAAGGAGAACTGAATCATTTAAGGCCTACATTCAAAGATGGAGGGTCACTGCGTCTCAAGAAAAACCGCCATTGTCTGAGAAAGAGACCATGAAATTATTGCTTCAAGCTATACCCCATGATTTTTTTTTGAGAAGATGTATAACCATACCTGTATGAACTTTGCCACATTTGTGGAGTTGGGTGAACGCATCGAGGGGATCATGCATGAAGGAAGGTTGTCTGAGAACACAAATCGTTGATATACCCCGAAGAAAGATAAGGAATTGACTGTGGAGATCGCCTATGTACAAAATTCCTCTTCTCAGAAGCCGTATAATCCTTAAGCTCATAAACCTGCTATGGAAGTAGGGGGTTCTTCCAGAAACTTTGAGTGCAAAGGAAAAGCCCCTCAAAGTCAATTCACTCCATTACCTAGACCTATGTCACAATTACTTCCAATGCTAATCGAAAATCATCTTGTGGCAAAAGAAATCCCGAGGGATAATTCGCCAAAGTTTGTTGGATTCGACCTTAATAAGACATATGAGTATCATATGGGTGAAAAAGGTCATCATGTGGACAACTATTTGATGCTCCGTTATAAGATCCAGGATTTGCTGGATAAAAAGCTGCTCACCTTTAAGGACTTGGCACCGAATGTCGAACAAAATCCCCTTCCAGAGCATTTTGAAGATGTCAACATGGTTGGCACTATCGATGGAAATGAAGAACCTACAGTTCCCACCGTGTAAAGGATGTTGCTAGTTCTTGCATTCAATTTTTAGTTGTATTCCATTCATTTCTCCCTTGCGAGGGAATTCTATTCATTTCTCCCCTGCGAGGGAATTCCATTCATTTCATTCGTTTGTGCTTGTAATAATCTGGATCATAAACTTTCTAGATCCAAGATGATGTACGTTGTAATGCAATTTTCGCATATCAATAAAATTCATGTTTTGTTAATAGATGTGTGAAGCCCAAATCAGTCATATGATGATGCTTTGAGGCTTGAGCTTCCACACGATCTATAGTTTCAAAATGTTTTAGTGGAATGAAGACGTCCAATGACATGAGGGCTAGTTCTCGATAAATTTTTTAACAAAAAAACAACTTGAATTTGTAAACAAATTTTTCATGACATTTACATAAATTGCATTCATTTATATGTATATATACTAACCATTTTTCAATTGCATCTCAGGCATGAAATTTCACATCACGATAGTCGATTACATGGCTCGGATTTGCATTCAAAAGATTTTGACGAACTCAATTATTCCGACTCAGAGAATGAAGATGATCCTCGAGGTATTGAAAAAGAATGGCTCAGACATGAAGAGTCCAAACCTCCTACCACTGAATAGCCAGTCATCGTGAATTTGGGAGATTCAGGCAACCCTAAAGAAACCAAGATTGGGGCAGGTCTCTCTCAAGTAGATGCCAATAGACTAATTGGGCTTTTGAAAGAATACTGAGATATTTTTGCTTGGTCATATGCTGATATGTTGGGTTTAGATCCTGAGATCGTAGAACATGCGTTACCACTTGATCCTAATATTCTTCCAAAGAAGCAAAAGCTCAGAAGGACGAAACTTGAATTGTCGAAGAAGATTGAAGAAGAAGTCATGAAGCTCTTAAATGTTGGTTTCATTGAAGTCACCCGGTATGCGGATTGGATTGCTAATATAGTCCCAGTTATGAAGAAGGATGGATGAGTCCGAGTATGTGTTGATTACCGTGATCTGAATAAGGCAAGCCCTAAGGATGATTTTCCTTTGCCACACATTGATGTCTTAGTTGATAGTACTGCTGGATTTGAATTGTTCTCCTTCATGGATGGATTTTCTGGTTATAACCAAATCCGGATGAAAGAGGATGATAAGACTAAAACTTCATTCATCACCCCATGGGGAACATTTTGCTACAAAGTTATGCCCTTTGGCTTAAAGAATGCAGGGGCAACATATCAAAGAGCCACGGTGACACTATTCCATGACATGATGCATAAGGAGATTAAAGTTTATGTTGATGACATGATTGCAAAGTCAAGACAAGGTGAAGATCATGTTGAAATCTTAAGAAGATTATTTGACCATTTGAGGAAATTCAAGCTGAGGCTTAACCCCACAAAATGCATATTTGGGGCAAAGTTTGGGAAGCTTCTTGGATTTATGGTTAGTAACAAGGGTATCGAGATAAATCCCTCTAAGGTAAATGCCATATGTGATTTGAAACCTCCTTCTACTGTTAAAGAAGTCCGAAGCTTATTGGAAAGATTGAATTATGTTGCAAGATTTATCTCTCAATTGTCAGAAACTGCTAAGCCATTCTTCAAGCTATTAAAGAAGAATGCTAAGGTCAACTGGGATGAAGAATGTCAGAAATCATTTGAAGAACTGAAGCGATATCTTTTGCAATCTCCTGTACTCGTACCACCTATCCAAGGCATGCCTCTAATCTTGTATCTCACCATTCATGAGGAGTCTTTAGGAGCCATGTTAGCACAAAAAGGACCAAGGGATGGAATAGAACGTGCCATATATTACTTAGTAAGAAGTTTACTACTTCCGAGATTCGATATCCTGAGGTGGAAAAGACCTATGTAGCCTTGATTTGGGTTTTACACCGACTGAGACAATACACTCTGCATCACTGCATCCTTATGGTGATTGAGAATGACTCGATCAAATATCTTTTGGAGAAGCCTGCATTGGTTGGAAGGCTCGCTAAATGGAAAATATTACTCTTTGAGTTTGATATTCAAAGCATGGCACATAATTCCGTCAAAGGGCGAGCTATAGCTGATATGTTAGCCGCAAATCCCGGGAAATCTAATGATTTGGATGAAGTTGATGAACGGATTTATTTGGTCTCGCCTGACAAGTGGACCATGTATTTTGATGGTGCAGTTAACCTTTCTGGTTCTGGCACTAGGGTAGTTTTAATATCCCTAGAAGGTCAACATTATCCAGTAGCTGCAAAGTTGGTATTTCCTTGTACCAACAATATTTTTGAGTATGAAGCGTGCATCATTGGCTTGCAATTAGCCATCGATACGAAAGTGAAAAAGCTTCAAGTTTATGGTGATTCTGCACTCATCATTCTCCAAACGGAAGGTGAATGGCAAACACGGGATGTAAAATTAATCCCTTACCATGAATTTCTCGAAGACTTGGTCAAGGAATTTGACGAGATCTCTTTTGATTATTTGCCGAGATCACAAAATCAGTTTGCTGATGGCTTGGCAACTTTATCTTCGATGTTGCAAGTAACTGATGGTTTGAGCGTTGATCCTTTGCAAATCGACGTTTCAAAAAAGCCTGCTTATTGCTTGATGATAGAAGAAGAACCTGATGAAAGAAATACATGAAGGAGAGTGTGGTCCTCATATGAATGGTCATCTCTTGGCCATAAAAATTGGTTGACCATGGAAGCTGATTGTATTCAACATGTGAGGTGTTGTCATCAATGCCAAGTCTATGGAGACAAAATAAATGCTCCTCCTAATGAGCTACATCAAATGTCTGAGTCCTAGCCTTTTTCAATGTGGGGCATCGACATCATCGGACCAATTAATCCTAAAGCATTGAATGGACATTGTTTTATCTTAGTAGCAATTGATTACTTCACCAAATGGATTGAAGCCAATTCTTATACTCATGTTACTGCAAAGAATGTGGCAAAGTTCATCCATCGTGATATCATCACTCGATATGGAGTTCCTAAAGTGATTATCACAGACAATGGATCAAACTTGAACAATAAAGTGGTGGATGATTTACTTAGAGAATTCCACATTCGCCATTTAAGTTCTTCTCCTTTACCGCCCACAAATGAATGGAGCTGTGGAAGCAGCAAATAAAAACATCAAGAAGATTTTAGCCAAAATGGCAGAAAATTATCGTCATTGGCATGATCGATTACCATATGCTTTGTTTGTTTATCGAAGTTCAATTCATACTTTGACTAGGGCAACACTGTTCTCATTGGTTTATGGGATGGAAGCTGTATTACCCATGGAAGTGGAAATCCTTTCACTGAGGGTACTTTCTCAAATCAAGCTCTCTGAAGCTGAATGGGTTCAACGGAGATTTGAACAACTTAATATGATAAAAGCCTTATGCCATAGACAAAGCTATCAGAAGAGAGTAGCTAGGTCATTTAACCGCAAGGTTAGACCAAGGCATTTCGAGATTAACGATCTTGTCTTGAAAAGGTTTTACCTATCATTCCAGATCCTCGTGGGAAGTTTACCCCAAACTATGAAGGTCCATATATTGTAAGAAAAGTGCTACCGGGTGGGGCATTAATCCTTGTACAAATGGATGGTCAAGAATTGCCAAGACCTGTAAATGCTGATGCTGTCAAGAAGTATTATCCATGAATAAAGTGAAAGGCCTTTGAGCCATTTTTTTGATTGAATCCGAGCCACTTTAGGATGTTTGCATCATGCATTTCATGCATACATATTGCATCTATCTGTTTGTTCATTTTGTAGGATCTCTGAAGAAGATTCTACTTGTCCATAAGAGGTTCATCTCAAGAATGCAAAACTTTCAAAAGTGTCAATTCTTCTTTAGAACTTAGAAGTGACCATGTTCCTTAGAATGCCAAAAGAGTCAGTTTAAACTTTAGAGTTGGTTAGAACTCTAGAAGTACAACTAGAACTTTAGAAGTGAACCCGTATGCTAATCAAAACCTGTTCTGTCCCCAAATTACTTCCAAAAGTTTCCCCAGTAAGGTCAAGAAATCATGTCTTTCCAAACAAAATTTCATTACATTTTCATTCCCCAAGGAGCTGAATTTAACTAAAGTGTGTTTTGGAAAACCTAAAAGGATTGTTAAATATGCCAAGTGGTAGTGCCTAAAATGATGAGAGGCAACCTCTTTACCAAACACGTCCTCATACACTCTTTGAGAGAATTGAGTGGAAAGAACCATGTCTTAGGGCATAGGATTCATTCACAGTGAATACATGATTTGAGATGATAAAGGCATTTCATTTCTCAATCCCAAACACTATTGATATCCCTTGCAAGCCACTTTGAGCCAAATAGGGAGCATTTCAAAATAACCATGTCAAGAACAACCCCACATTGGGGCAAAATAGGGGGTCTTGGTTGAAAATTATGGAGCAAAAGATTAAGAAAGATTTTATTGCTTTCACTTGCATCAATCTTCTTGTGCTAGCTTTAGGTGATTTCTTATCAAAACTCAAAGCATCTTGAAGTGACAAAGAGCATTCCGTTCACTACCAAAAACACAATTATCCCTTGCTTAGCCAATTTGAGCCTTATACAATTCTTTCATAACCCTAGGTGATGATTATCTCCCCACACTAAGGCAAGGCACATGATTTACCAACAAAATTGAGAATATTGGTAATGTTTGTAAATGCCACTCGAGAGTCCTAGACACTCAAAAGAGAACGAAAACTAGGGGGCATGAAAAAGCAGTGTACCTAGTAAAAGCAAGGCCAATGCCCAAGAAAAAAAAGATACAAAGAAAAGCAAGAATGCAAAAAAGAGCGAAATCCATGATCATGCAAAAGATCATTCGTTGAAAAACAAAAGAAATGTCTTGCAAGAGAAAACATGTATTGCAAGCATTATCATTAGAATAGAGAGCGAAGCTCTTATGTCTCAAGACAAATTACCAAAAGGACTCTCGAGATAGGTTAAATTTCAAGAGTCGAATCTTTGAGAAGTCGTGCAATGGTAATGATGCCAAGATAATCACTCACTTTTTAACCCTTTGATATCTAAAAAAAATTTCAAGCCTTTTTAAGCCTTACCCGAACCAACATTACAACCCTTATCCGAAGTCTCTTCCGATTGGGATGGTTCGAGTTGAAATGAGAGTATCACATAGGAGCTACTACTAGAAGGAGTGGAAGCAATCCTATCTTATCTTATCTTTAATGTTCTTGACTTGTAAACTTGATGAAGATATTGATTGAGTATTCACTTCTTGGCCTCAAAGTGCACACCCTTTGTGTAAGCCCATGACCAAGCCATCATTATGGTCCCTTTAAAAGACCTTTTGATCAATGGATTGTATTCACTGTGAATGTTTTCGAAAACCTTAGACAAAGATTGAGTGAGACTTCTATAGTGAGATTTAAACAGTTTTTCCATATCAATGGTTGGGAACAAAAGCCCTTTTTGAGAGCTAGTGTGAAAGACCTCTTTTGATTAGAATATTTTCACTTGACATATTTGATTTAACCCTTAGATGGTTAATTAGATCTCGTTTTGTTAAAATCTTCTCTGAAAGGATTTGACAGTCAATATCATTTCGCAAGATTGGCTCTCAAGCAATCTCGAAACTCTTTTTCAAAATATTTGTTTCTTAGTGAATCGGTTTTTGGTCATCCTAAACCATATCATTGTCTTTAGGTTCTAGGTTATCCTTAAACCTTGTCTTTAGGTTCTGGGTCATCCTTAAACCTTGTCACTAGGTTCGTGGGTTGATCCTTAAACCACACGATTCATGGGTCCATCCTTAAATCACACGGTTCGTGGGTCTATCCTTAAACCACTAGGTTCGTGGTTCCATCCTTAAACTGCACGGTTCGTGGGTCCATCCTTAAACCACTAGGTTCGTGGGTTTATCCTTAAATCACTAGGTTCGTGGGTCCATCCATAAACCACTTGGTTCGTGGGTCCATCCTTAAACCACTAGGTTCGTGGGTTTATCCTTAAATCACTAGGTTCGTGGGTCCATCCATAAACCACTTGGTTCGTGGGTCCATCCTTAAACCACTAGATTCATG
Source organism: Eucalyptus caleyi (assembly GCA_014182885.2). Lineage (NCBI taxonomy): Eukaryota > Viridiplantae > Streptophyta > Magnoliopsida > Myrtales > Myrtaceae > Eucalyptus > Eucalyptus caleyi. The sequence continues at coordinate 55,263,557 of CM024470.2, forward strand.
GGTCTATCCTTAAACCACTAGGTTCGTGGGTCCATCTTTAAACCACATGGTTCGTGAGTCTATCCTTAAACCACTAGGTTTGTGGGTCTATCCTTAAACCATACAGTTCGTGGGTTTATCCTTAAACCACACAGTTCTAGGTCATCCTTAAATCTTGTCTCTTAGGTTCGTGGGTCTATCCTTAAATCACACGGTTCGTGGGTCTATCCTTAAACCACACGGTTCGTGGGTCCATCCTTAGACCACACGATTCTAGGTCATTCTTAAACCTTGTCTCTTAGGTTCATGGGTCTATCCTTAAACTACACGGTTCATGGGTCCATCCTTAAACCACACGGTTCTAGGTCTTTCTTAAACCTTGTCTCTTAGGTTCATGGGTCTATCCTTAAACCACACGGTTCGTGGGTCCATCCTTAAACCACATGGTTCTAGGTCTTCCTTAAACCTTGTCTCTTAGGTTCGTGGGTCTATCCCTAAACCACATGGTTCATGGGTCTATCCTTAAACTACACGGTTCGTGGGTCCATCCTTAAACCACATGGTTCTAGGTCATCCTTAAACCTTGTCTCTTAGGTTCGTGGGTCTATCCTTAAACCACACGGTTCTAGGTCATCCTTAAACCTTGTCTCTTAGGTTCATGGGTCTATCCTCAAACCACATGGTTCGTGGGTTTATCCTTGAACCACAAGGTTCGTGGGTCTATCATTAAACCACACAATTCCAGGTTATCCTTAAACCTTGTCTTCAGGTTCTAGGTTATCCTTAAATCTTGTCTTCCAAATTCTAGTCTATCCTTAAAACCATTCCTTTTTCATTTAGTGATTTCATTGCCTTCATTCCATTCCATGAGAGAGAGAAACAGAGACAGAGTGAATAAACCTTAACAAGAGTTCAGATACCCTCATGAGCAAAGGTAAGTATCAGGTACGTCCCTAACCAAATATTATTGCTTTTGTTTTTCCTCTATTTCCGAAGTGGGGTTGACTAAAAATTGCAGGTATCAATTTTGTCTTTGAGTGGAACCTCTTCGAACTCCCACTCAAAGAGGAGCGGCTGTTGACACCTGAAATTTTTTGTCGACATTTTAATCATCCATTTTGAAAAAAATAAAAAATAAAGAGCCAAAGAAAAAAAAATGAATGAAAAGAAAACAAGAAAAAAATGAAAAAAAAAAAGAAAACAAAACAAAAAAAAAAAAAAAAAAGGGGAAAAACGCTAAATATATATATATATACACACATAAAGGCTTGCTCATTTTTTGGGCTGGGGGGATGGACAACCATTTCTCTCTCTCTCCCACGCTCACTCGAAAACTCTCTCGGCTCTCTCTGCTAAACGGCTGAACGGACTCAATCGATCGGAATCTCTCCACAAGTCTGTTCGGTTCAAAGGATTTCGATCGATCAGAACCGACTAACAAGGATCGGCGGAGATAGTGGCAGTGATGGTGACGACAATGACGGTGAGCTTTCTTTCTATCCTTCTCGATCAGTTAGGGTTTCGATTTCTGTTCTCTCTCTCAATTCGTTCGGGTCTTGGATACTGACCTTCCCCTCTCTCGTTCATTTTCTCTGGTAAACGCTTTCTCGGTTGGATTTGACACACTCGTTGCGAATCATGCCCTTCCGGAGCTCGAGATATAGGGGTTCGGGTCTGCGCCGAGTTGGAAGCCTTGGCTCAACTCTTGGCCTCTGGCTCGATCAGGTGAGGAAGAACAAGTTTATTGAGATTTTCCCAATAAATGTCGTTTGTTTAGGTGCTTTTGTTCTTGTCTTCTTTGTTGATTGATGGATTTAGAGAATCCGTTTAAGCTCTAGTTCGGATTTGGTATTGAGTTGAGTAGATATTTGATTGAGCCGTGTTCCGTGCTGTGTAGTCAAGATGAACGATTGCTGTACTGCACGGGGATGGAAACTGGTGTTGAAATTTTATAAGACGGGATTTGCTGGATTTTGTTCTTATCATGGTTAAAGTAGACTTATTTTCGATTCAAATGTGGGGACTTTCGCGCATAGTTTCCAGACCTCGTTTTCGTGTAGGTGTACAGTATAAACCTTGATTTAATGTACTAGAGACCAAGTAGAGAATGAGAGGAGGTTCTATTTGCTGACTTTGCTCCTCTTATGAGTGTTTCCTTTGATTGATTGCTGTTATACAATTTTATTGGATGATTTTCTGTGGATTGATGATCAATGATCATGAACTTGAGGTTGATTGAACTTGATTTGCCTTGATCTACAATTTTGTATACTTGATATGTCATTCTCTGTTTTAGCCGTAACAAGGTGCTAGATGAGGTTTGTTGATCTTGAGCCATTCTAGACATAAAAAAATACACTTCTAGAGCTTCAATTTGATATGTTGCACGCCCATAGTGGATGTTGTTTTGTCGCTGAAAAACGCTTTTGAAATCTATCAATTCTGCAACAATTTTAGATTGATTTGCTGTTCTGACTTACTGATGTTCTATTTTAGATGGATTAAGCTGGTAGATGATGTTATTAGGATTTAATGTCTTATGGAGATTTGTAATAGACTTCTCAAGCTTTCCATAGACATATTATATGTGCGATTTAGTCATCATTTGCCCTGCCTTTCCATTTTTTTTTTTTTTAATCGAGCTTTGAAATCTGGAATTTGTCTTGAATCACGGTGCTCTCTTGTCCCTATGAATCATTTTACCATTCTTGTGTGGTCTTATGCATGATGATTATGAAGTTGAGCCCTCAATAAAATTTCGTCCGCATCATCCATGTGATGACAACTAGGTTTTGAGTTCTCAATGAAAAATGTTTGTCATCTTTTATTCTATATGACACATTTTTGGTTAGATTCATGCCTATCTCTTAGTGAGCGAAATCATGCATGCTCTCAACTTTTGTTACATAATTGAAGCCTTGATATATGCCCATCTTTTCATACTTGTTGGGTCTCTTAGAGGCCAAAATTCATGTTAGTGCTTTCTCAACACTTGAACTACATATAGCAAGTTTATTGTGCATCTTGCTTGGGTTTTATGTGCAAGTACATAGTCACTATTAGCTTGCATAATCTTCATCTCGGCATGTGCTATTTGTTGAATTTGTACACCTGCTGCATTGTGAGCTTGCTGAATATGTCTACTCTTACCATACATGGCTCAAGTTTACTGGATTCATTATTGTTCTTGCTGAACATGTTATATTTTTGGCTATGAATGTCCTGTATATTCATAACATACTGTCGCCAAGTTATGAGTGCTGTTTGTGACTTGAATTTGCTGGATTCATGTTCATGTCTGATGTCTATGTCCATTCAATATAATAACAATTTCTATGCGTTATCTTAGTCACATATAAGATGAAGCAAGGAATCCCAGTTTCTTAGATTAGGTTTAGATTAGACCCCGAAGATAGAGAATGTGTGAATATGGTGGAGGTCGATGTCCACTCCGACCTTTATTATGTAATATTCGTTTTTCCCGACATATGTCTCGGGTTCCATGCATTGTATAAAACCCGGCGAGTTGCGGGTTTCCTTTTTTTCACAATTGTTTTCTCTTTTATATTCTTTAGGATTGCATGATTAGGTTTACTGCTTTTCTTGATTGATTACTTCATGTCTTGCAATTTCAATTTCATTGATTGTTTTCTTTTCATTTCTTAGGAATATAATAGAATGAAGGTTATCCATCACGCATGATCACTTAGTATAAAATTGATAATCCCGAAAATGTAAAAGGAGACACATAGACATGTTAGGAAAAACACAACATACTGTTTAAGTACCGAAAGGTCGCTAATAGCTATATTAGCGTAACCCAAGTCCCCGAATCTAGATATCTGGTTACATAGGAATCGAGGGAACTCTCCCGACCCTCGATTGGGTTTTCTAGCCGACCCAAAAAAAAAAAAAAGGCTAGTGGCGACTCTAATATATTCTTAGGTTGTTAAATACCTAGATCGTATAAATAAACCCGCTGTCGCACGAGGTATGAGCTTGGGAGAGCTCGCGATCTCGTGAGGGAACTCTCATGATCAAAGTACCCCTAAACCCGACCTTTCCCCCTTGGACATTTCGAGGGGCGGTGGGATCGGGTCGTGATAGGCTTAGCGACTCCGCTGGGGATTGGTTACTAGATTAAGAGGACTTGAAGCTGTTTAAAAATGGTTGTTGTGTTTTAACTAGCATGTCTTATGTAGGATCGCCTACATGTCAAGGTTTCATGGAAAATCAAGTTAGTCGCTAATCTCATGTTAAATGGTATTGTAGGTGGGAGTTATAAGGGGAGACGTGCTTGTAAACTCTTTGTTTTGCAGGTGGTGTGAGGATGTATGAATGTATGAGGGTTTATATTGAAGTGCTGGATATTTAAATTTAAATGCATATTTACAAGCTTTAGCATGAGACTGCACACACAATCGTGGTCTAAAACCCCGATTGCCCAATCTAGGACCTTAGGAGGGTTTATGGGTGGAATCTACAAGTGAATGCTCATGGTAATCCATTACTTACATAAACCCGCTCATCCCGTCTGATAAAGATAGCATCGACCGACGATAATAGCGGTGGGTAAACTATTTTTATCTTTTGGGATGAGGACTTTGAGCCTTTAGCACCCTCACCTTAGGCGTCAAAACCTCACATGTTTCATGCGACATTGAATTTTCATATTCAATATTTCACAATTCTCGCCGTTCATTTTGTCTTCTTTGTTCAAATAAGCAATTATGTTTTTAGTTGCTGAAGTCATCGATCTGAACATATCAGATATATATGCACGAATTATTAATGCCTATCATTTACGCATCCATTTTGCATAGACCCATCATATTAATGAATAATTTTAAGTATGGTTTTAGAATCAAAAGGTCACTATGTTTCCAATCATCATCCAAAAAATTCATAACTTAAAACTATTAATAATATAATCTTCATACAAAATAAGCAATGGATGAGCGGTCGGTGCTATCTTTATTGGTTGGGATGAGCGGGTTTATGTAAGTAATGGATTACCACAAGCATTCACTCACAGATTCCACCCATAAGCCCTCCTAAAGTCATAGATTGGGCAATCGGGGTTTTAGACCATGGTTGTGTGTGCAGTCTCATGCTAAAGCTTGTAAATATGCATTTAAATTTAAATATCCAGCACTTCAATATAAACCCTAATACATTTATACATCCTTACACCACCTGCAAAACAAAGGGATTACAAGCACGTCTCCCTTATAACTCCCACCTACAAGACCATTTAACACGAGATTAGCGACTAACCTGATTTTCCACGCGACTTTGACATGCAGGCGATCCGACATAAGATATGTTAGTTAAAACACAACAACCATTTTTAGAGACTTCAAGTCCTCTTAATCTAGTAACCAGTCCCCAGTGGAGTCGCCAAGCCTGTCGTGACCCAATCTCGCTGCCCTCAAATGTCCAAGGGGGAAAGGTCGGGTTTAGGGGTACTTTGATCACGAGAGTTCCCTCACGAGATCGCAAGCTCTCCCAAGCTCGTACCCTGCGTGATAGCGGGTTTGTTTATATGATCTAGGTATTTAACAACCTAAGAATATACAAGAGTCGCCACTAGCCACAGTTTTGGGGGTCGGCTAGAAAACCCAATCGAGAGTTGGGAGTGTTCCCTTGATTCCTACGCAACAAATTATCTAGGTTTGGGGACTTGGGTTACGCTAATATTGCTATTAGCGCCCTTTTGGTACCTAAATAGTATGTTGTGTTTTTCCTAACATGTCAATGCATTTCTTTTTACATTTTCGGGATCATCAATTCTAGACTAAGTGATCATGTGTGATGGATTGCTTTCATTCTATTCCATTCTTAAAAAAAGAAAGGAAAACAATCAATGAAATTGAAAGTGCAACACATGAAGTAAACAATCAAGAAAAGCAGTAAATATATCATGTAATTCTAAAAAAATATAAAAGAGAAAACAATTGGGAAAGAAAGGAAACCCGCACTTGTTGGGTTTTATACAATGTATGGAACTCGAGACATATGTCGGGAAAACGAATGGTACATGATAAATGGTCGGAATGGACATCGACCTCCACCATCTTCATGCTTTATCCATGTTCAGGGCCCTAATCTAAACCTAATCTAAGAAACATGGATAACTAGGTACATACAAATGAAAAAAAAAACAATCATCACATGTCAAAACAATCAAAAGCAATACATCTTTTGTATAAAAAAGAGTGACTAAAGTCACAAAGTTTCTAGATCAAATTTTAGGTGACATCCCAAGATTTAGCATTATTATGCGTCACACTTAAGTCATTCATCTAACGATCACATGCGAAGCATATAACATGACATGCATTTATGATATATGATATTGATTCTTAATCAATCCAAACCAGTAAGAGAATCAACTAAGAATCACTTATTCAAACACATGCACCATTGAATACGCTCATGCAACATATGTATTCAAGACAGACAAAGCAGTCGATATGTAACCCACATGATACCTAAAACCATTTTGTAGACAATTGACAAAGGACGTCATTTCATGAAAGAAGCGTCTCAAGATTCCTAACGCATGAATTTCTAAAAAATACTAGAACATGAACTAGTCAGTCTATAATAGAACAGGGCAACATGAAACACAGGCATTCTACAACATATTGAAGGCAATTAGACACATTTACTATCTCATTCCAAGACTAACAGCAACTAGCCACAAAAAAGACAACATTTCCCTAATCGAATCAACTTCAAAAAAAAAATATAAAAGAATTATATGTTGTAGCCAAGAATATGTCGAGAAAACTTTCTTGAAATCAGAAAACAGCAAACGTGTTCAACAATCACAGCAACTAGTAGATTTCAAATCAAATTTCCAGCACAGTACACAAATTTTCGAGATGGATTTGAGCTAGCAAATCACTTCCATTTGAGCCCTTTAGTATATCAAACCGAAGCTTATCAAATGTAGATCGATTATCTAGAACACGTCAACTTAAGATTTAGAAGTTTATGACCTTAAATTTGCCATAGCAAAAACTAAGTCCTGAAAACCTACGAATTTCTAGAGAATGCAAATGGCCACAATCAACATATTGATCATCTATTATCTATTGCGGCATCTATAATCCATGACTTCAAGATGCAATCAGAATTGTAACAGAGTACACGAGACTGTATTTTCATTATTCCTTACATAACAGAACATGTAATTCATATTCACTCTCGGTGGACAAAATCAGAACGTGCTAAGCATCCAGATCAACTCAATTTACTCAAACTTAGAGAAAAAATGTCGCAATCAATTTCAGTTTTCATACATGCGATTCTTGATCACCACTTAAGATCAATTAACAAATAATTGTTGTGGAATGAGGCCAATGAAATGGACTAAAACTGAGAATGAAAAATAAGCAGGGACCAAACAAGCAGCGCAGAACGGAGACTCGACGGAGCAAAACAATAGATCAATTCAAAGGCACAATGAGGAGATTGAACAAATTCATCTTAGTTTGAATGTCAAATCATCAACCAGATGCTAACATGCATGAACTTTATTGAAATTCGTACTCTAGTTTCATTTAGAAAAATCATCGAACATATGACAGACACTTTCATCCAATGATCTAAATGCAGGAATACGTCAACGGGTTTTTTTTTTTTTGGTACCTAGGGAACCTCCGTTCGCCGCTTCGCGGCGGAGTAAACCCTGGGGTGGACTCGGCTCACCACCGTTGACCCGGCCCACAAGTAAATCGCGCGTTTTTTGCAACCGGCGAGTCTCGAACCCTTCCCCCTGGCTGGTGGGGTACCAAGCCTTAACTAGCGCGGCCACTGCGGGCGGTGGTCAACAGTTCATCTCTATATCATCACCTAAGGTCAAGTCACTAATAGCAACTCGATTACATAAGATCCAGACATGGTCAATATCTAAAATTCTTGGCCTCTGTTTGTTAAAGAAAAACATAGCGCACATACTTGATTGGATATATCATACTCACAATAACCACTAATTCAGCAACCAGTAAACAAAAGCAGCTAAAGAAAGATCCACAAACAAAATCGCCTTGTTAGAGCCTTGTCATTTCAGAATCTAGAGCTCGTCCGGTTCAAATATCAAACCTAGACAAGCTTTTCTACTAACGAAACTTCAAGAGAGGACAGAGATCACCGGAAAGAGGAAGCAAACTGGATCCTCTGGCGACAAGGATCAGCTTAGAAGATGCTGAGGACGGGGCTTCGGAATCGGCGACGAGCTCGATGACAGGAGACTCGATCACCTCCTCCTTCACAGCGTTGACAACAGGTGCTGCGGTGGCTCTTCTACCCGGGCTCAAAGTAGTAGCCTCGGAGGAGCTACACTAGCGAGGGATACTCAGCAAAGAACAGACGAAGATGGCAGATCTTCGAGGCGCTATGGAAAATCTCTGATCTTGGCATGAATCCGAATCTCACACCTCGAGCTCTTTGAACGCCAGATGCTCCATCTTGATCGAATGAGTGAGTGTCAGATCTTGGGGAAAAAATTAGGGAGCCTCCGATCGAGAACCTCCGGCCTAGGGTTTCTGGTGCGAAGGAGGAGAAGGGAGAGAGATCGAAGGAGTTCGATGGAGGAAGAGTTGAGAGAGAGAATCCCCGAGGGAGAGTGCGAGCGTTTTTCTTCTTTTTTTGAAAGAGTCTCCGTTCTTCTTTTTAGAGAGAGAGAGCGCCACGGAGAGAATCTCCCTGAGAGAAAAACCGTTTTGGCCGTTTTGCCGAGAGCGTCTCCAAAACCGATTCCGCCCGCGAGAGCTTCCAACTCCCAGCGTCCAAAAACGATTCCCCTTTCTCTTTTTTTTTTTTTATTCCCTTTTTCTCAATTTTCTTTTTTTCTTCGCTCTCTTTTTTTCCTTTTTTTTTCTTTATTTTTTTTTCTTTCATTTTCATTTTTTTTTATGTTTTGCGAAATATTTGTTTAAAATGTCGACGAAAATTTCGGGTGTCAACTTTCCAATCATCATCCAAAAAAATCATAACTTAAAACTATCATTAATATAATCTTCTATGGAAAATAAGTTCAGCAAAGTCATTAAAACTTTCTTGAACTTCCCACGATGTTTGGTAAATTAACATACTAATTTATAGCAATAAATAACATTGAACTTTTAATAACCAAACATGTCCATTATACTAAGTAATATATTCAGAGGAAAAAAATATCAACATAGAAAGAGATATCTACCCTAAAACATCTTAAACTAATCTAAGAAATAAATAGGGAAAGTCTTCTTTAATCTATAAGTAAAATTCTCTAAGAAATCTGAAAGCTGAAGGCACATTGGCCAACCAAGGAAAGACTTTTGGAGAGCTCTCATGCCACCTCCAAGGCGCATTCACTCTGCGCCATGTGGCACTCATCCCAAGAGTTGAAGTTTAAGTTAACTCTATCCCATAGTATTCTCTTACAAAAGCTATTGTAAGCCTCCTATAATCCGGGACCACATTGACCTCCCATAGGCGATCTAACACTGCTTGCCATTCAGGTGGAAGAGTGTTAATTAAAGCCGGCATTGGATAACCATTCCAGATGATTTCTTGTATTATCTGATTGACCCTGACCACGTGCGATACTACATCACCGTTGTTCCACCGATAATTAGCTAATTCTGTCATTAGCCCTTTAAGTCTTGCATTTTCTTCGTCCGTTCTTGGAAATGTAGGTATGCGTGCATAAAGCATCATAGTTTCTACAACAAATGCAGTACAAAAATGGATTACTTATAATCCACAATGAACAAAAAAGAAAATACAAAATTTTCCATGGTTCATGCAACAAATGCAGCATAAAAGAAAAGGATTGCTTATAATCCATAATAAACAACAATTGGAAAATACAAAATTTTCCTCTTTTTTTTTTTTGGCCGGTCAACGCTGGTCAACTTTAGTCAATAGTCAACGAATGACCGGGTCGAGTCAACGGGTCAATGGGTTGGGTCAAAGGGGTCAGGTCAACGGGTCGAGTCAATGGCCGTCGGGTCGGGTCGAATCGGGTCGGACCGATCGGGCCGGGTCGGACCGGTTTGACCGGACGGGCCGGGTTGGACGAACCGACTGGCATGTGTCGTGCGAGTGCACGGTCTGATGTCATGCAGACATCAGCTGGCACGTGCGCGGCACGCGCTAGGCTTCCGTGTGTGTGTCACACGCGCTTGGAGCCGAAACAACCCGTGCGACACACATGCCCGAGTGAGCTCGAATTGGCGCATGCAACTGGTCGTGCGTGGAGGCACGTCTGGCGGCTCCCGGAGGCGATCTGTGACTCATTTTTCTCGTATCGACGAGAGCTTCGACCCTGCGCTATCAAAAAAAAATTTCGACTTGCAGGAAATCACAAAATAGGGCGAACAGTGCGCGGGTGTCGGATTTTTCCGTCCCCGATCGACCGGCAGCGGCTTTTCTCGAATTTCGACCACAAAAATAATTCAATAACATAAAAAGGGATCGAGAAACATGAACTAGGGCTATGATACCAATGTTGGGGATACCTAAATCCCTAAAATGGATCCGACACTAAATCGAACCCCTAAAACGAATGCGGAAGACGAGCCCAAGGACGAACATGTATCACCAATCAAAGACACACCATGGAATCGAGCGTACCTTATTATCTACAGATTAAACATCAACGTTGAAGATTGAGGAAGAATCTGATCCCGTTCTACCGAGGAGCATACTGTTGCTATTAGGGGGAGAAAAACCTGAAAAGACGTACTTTTTCTTTTCCTTTGGAGCGTTCCTTTTGTCTTACGTTGTCTAGAGGGGGAGAGAGCGTCTTCACGTACGTCCTCCAAAAGGTACGTTCTTTTTCCTTTTTACTTTCTCTCAAAGCGTCTCTTCCAAAGGACGCAACCCCTCAACGTAATACCTATAGTAAAAGACGCAACCCCTCGCATCACAACCGTTCCTCCATGGGCCCTTATCTTGCGGGCTAGGCTTTTAGGGCTAACATGGGTGGACGGGCTCACTTAGGCCCATCAACACATGAATAAAAACCATCACGGGTGCAGTCCCTTTCAAGAACCATTTTAAAAATTACCCATCCTAAACTGAACCCAGAAAAAAAAAGTGATGAGTTAGGATAGAGCATGGAAAGTATCCAAATATTTGTATATTTAACATATATATTTATTAAAGTATGATTTGGCAGTTTGAGTAAGCCGCACAATATGGGTGCAGCCTCTTCCAAGAACCAATTTAAAAATTACCCATCCTAAACTAAACCCAGAACAAAAAATTTCAATATTGTGCTCAACTTTAATCAACACTATACATGAGTATGTTGCAAGAGTTGCATTATCTAAGAATTCCTCTCTAGCTAAAGGATTCGAGCAAGATCATCATCCTGAAACAAGGATGTGAATTTAAAGGCGAGGTTAAAACCCTAAGGACAAGGAGCATATCCTAAAGGCAGGACTACCGTCCTAAAGATGGACCCACCCTAAAGTTGAGATTGACAACCTAAAGACAAGGATCTGAACTTAAAGGTGGGTTTGAAACCCTAAAGATAGGGATCTGACCTTAAAGGCGGGACTAAAATTTAGTATTGAATCGGATTGTGAAATTTAGATTCTAAGAAGCTATCGCATAAAATTGTTTGAATTAGACTAAGGGACAATGCAAAATGGAGTATTATGGTCATTGGAGGTGAAAGGAGCAACGGAGAAGAAGCAAATCAATGTGATCTGACATTGCAGAGCTTCAGAAATGGGTTGTAACAATACAACTAGGGGTGTGCATGGTTTGGGTGGGTGGTTCCCGGCCTAGAATTGAGAATCGCCCGTTAAGGACCGATTTCAAAAAACTGAAACAAAGAACCACCCGTTAGTTGCGTGAATCAATCTGAGAACCTGATTGTCGGTCCGGTTCGGCTCCCGTGTCACGCCCTGAAACTCAAGCACGCACACATCCCTTGGTGGTCAATAGAAATTTTGGGATGTTCCTAGGACTCGTCGACGACCCTTCAGTTTTATTGCACATGCGGAAGCGATTTAACTAATCCCCTAACAATAACAAATTTGGGATAAAAAAGCAGGACAACCAATTTCAAACCAAACACACTTTCATAAACACCTTAGGTTCTTATACTAAAGGTCTATCTCAAAAAGAACTACTGAGCCGCCTATGCTCCTAACCCTTCTGCTTCAAGCTCCGGGTTCTTCACACTAGGGACCTAAAAATGATTATATAATAACAAGTGAGATATAAATCTCAGCGAGTCCTCCCCTAAGCCCCCGATTAAAACCCCAACTCAACTTGGGGTATCTCTTCAGAACCACCCCACAAACAAACCTAAAATCAACAACCAACACTCAATAGTCGGTTTGCATGCAACCTTACCTGGTATGTCATACCTTGCACGTTATGACTCAGCACAATACACGCAATGCACATGGTAATTAGATGATGCAGTTTATCAATCACATACGAGTCGCATCACGAGCGATCTTACTTGGTCATTGCCACACTCTAAACGTTATCGATTCATGTGTACGTGCCATAAACAATGTGCTCAACTGATGCATGATCGGAATCAACGATGCAATGATTCTCATGCGTTCTTGCACTTTAGTGCGCCACCTATCACACATCAATCTATCCCACGCGTCCTAATTATAAGGTAAAATCATTATGAAACTTCCCATACCATGCCACATAATTTTACCCCATAATAAGGCACAACAAACTCAACTCTTAATATTCAAACTCAATAATAGACTCAAGGCTCTAGAGGTGACCCCCACGAAATCTCATCATCATGCGGTACTTAGTCCTTGACCACCTATAGCAATAGTACAAGGCTTTAGAGGTGACTCACACGAGTTCCGATATCGTGCAGTACTTAGCCCTTGACCACATATAGCAATAGTATAAGGCTCTAGAGGTGACTCACATGAGTTCCGATATCGTGTAGTACTTAGCCCTTTACTATACATGACAATATTGTAAGGCTCTAGAGGTAATTCCCATGCGACTCAAGTCGCCATGTAATACTTAGCCCTTGATTACAATAAGCGATAGTACAAGGCTCTAGAGGTAACTCACACGAAGTTTTGTTATTGTGTAGCATTTAGTTCTTGGCTATGCAAGACAGTAATGCAAGGCTCTAGAGGTAGTTCTCATGCGACTCAAGTCGTCATGTAATACTTAGCTCTTGACTTGCTCACAACCAATCGGGTTTCTCAACACAACCTACGTCACCTCATCTTTCAATAGTCATCTTATCATGACTATAACTGATCACTCGATCATTGCTCATAACCTATTCACATCTCACCACGCACAATGCTAGCATATACAAATTTCAAATCATTTTCTCCTAAAAGCGATCCATTTCGGTGTCCCTTGGACAAAGCATATTTCCCTTTTTATGAAAATCAATCAATTCATGCGAATGCCCATGCATGTATACACTCAAATCACTTCATTAGATCAAAACACATGAAATTAGACACTTTTCATTCTCAGGTGAACAATGCACGTGAACAGTAACTATGAACAATGTCGTGAGCAGTAAAATTTCAGAATTTAATAACTAATAAATTAAAACAAAAAATCATTAAAAATAATTAAATCAAGCAATTAACCAATTAAAGTTAACCAAGCTTAATTAAGCACATAAGCCACAATTAAACAAATAAAGCAAGATTAAATTAAACTAATCTAAGCCATTCATCTAACCACATATCTTAGGACTAACATAGCTTAATTAAATCTCCTAAACTAGAATCAACACTAATTAAACTAACCCTAAGCAAGTTTAGGCTCTAATTGGTGAATTAGGAGCTAAACTCACCCGTTAAATGGGTTGGAGACACGGACGCGACGGCAACGATGGAGGCTACGCTCGAGGACCTCTACCACGATGATCTAAGGCAATCTCGGGGCTGGAACAACAACCACAAAATCGAACTCCCACTGAAACTCCCAAAACTAGACTACCGGAGGAGAAACAAAGCTGAATGGTCTTGGCAGGAGCTCCGGCGAGGGGTTAGTTGGCGACCGGCGGCACCCGGGGGTTGAGGGGGACCTGCTGGTGGTTGGGATAGGTGGAGGCTTGGTTGGAATGGAAGAAAAACGGTTGAATTGGGCGAAATAGGCGAAGCGGTGCAGGCTGCCAGGTGGAGGCGAGCGGCGACTTCAGGCCGGCGAGCGGTCGGGTCCTCTTGAACGGTTTGGGCCTTTTGAGTGCGATGGTGGATAGCACGAAGGCTGATTCTCATGGGAATGCAACAAAAACTCAATTTTTCAGGGAAAGGTCAGCTGGAGCAGAAATAGGAGAAGAAGGAAAACAAGGAGAGAGAGGGTCCGGTCAAAATAGGGAGGAAGGAGGGAGAGAGAGGGTGATGTGAGGGCAAAAGTCAAGGCCCAAATCCCCATGCAAGTCACCTCATCTTCTCTCTCTTCCTTTGCTCTTATCCAAATACTTTTAGGGGCAAAATAGTCATTTCCACCTTGCACAAATTACCAATCTGTCCTTGGGCTGAAATTTATGGGCGGGCCTAAGAAATGGGTTTGGAAACTAATAGTAACAAGCTCGGGAATTGGTTGGGCTCAAATGGGCTTAAGGTTTACTAAAGGGCTTGGAAGATGAATAGTTGGTTTGGGCCCAATGAGCTCACTTGCTTGCTTTGGCCCACTATAGTGGCTGTCCCACCTTGGGCCTAAGGCCCACACTGGCTTGGCCCGGCCCACTTCCTCATGGGCTCACTTCCCCGGTCCGAAAATCCATTTTCCAAATACTCGGCTTAACTGGCGTTGTCTACTGACGAAATAGCTTCATCCAAAGTCCGTCCTAGAAGTTCCCGATAATTCGAAGTCCAATCTTTAATTCTCATGCCATGTCAATTTCGCCCTAATGCCATTTTGGGTACAATTCAGACTGATAGGCAACTTTGAGGATTCACGCGTAGCCGAATCGTGCCAAACCACATTCAAGACCTCTCGACACATGGACGTCCTTGACTACATGAAATTGCGGAGGATAGACTCTTGTTTCAAAGTACACGATTACTGAGGATCGATATAAGATCGTTCGCGGGCTTGATAACAGTAAATGGAATCACCCGTCGTTCCATTATATTTTATCCGCAAATCGACTTCTAGTCGTCCTTGAAATCGGCCTGCCTATCTATAGGATTGTCCTCATGCAAGTCTGACGGTCAAGTCATTTTCCCACGTCAAGTTCTTTAGTTGCACGAATTCTGTCCTCATTAGCGTTTCCCTTCAAGGTTAGTATGTTGGGAGTGATAAATTCTAAGTGAGATCAACCAACAATGTATTGACGAAATTCACATTCATTCATCTCTCAGAGGGCTCAAATTTTAGGATGTCACATCCCGAATGAATCCATGAAACTGTTCTCACAAATAATAATACCATTTTCCAAATCCCACCATGAGTACTCTTCATATCAAGTAACATTTTTCTTTAAATCGAACTGGCTTAACTAAGGGTACCATTTTTCTTTATTTTATTGGAAAACACTACCAAAGAAGAGAAATAAGTTTTTTTTCCTATTTTTTAAATCATTTCAGTTGAAATCTAAAATATTTTTTAAGTTCAAGGTTCTAGATAGTTGTCATATGTAGATCGCATTTTCCTTTATCCCCTAACAGTGTTCAATCTCTTACAACCTTTACTTTACTAAATTTTTTCTGCAGAAACAATTCCACCAATACTCTATATAATTTTGAACATAGTGTCCTATGTGAGTCCCGAAAATATCATTTGAAGGAGCCATTTGTTGAGTTGCTGAAAGGCAGCTTACACACTTTACTAAATTCTTATAAAAACATGGAAACTGTGACAGGAGATGGAGCCCTAAAATTTAGGTTTGCTAATTAGTAATTTCGAAATTTATTTTAATATTAAAGATTAATATATTACTATAATATAATCGGTCTAATTCGGATAAGCGGATCCGCCATGGAACCGGGAGCCGGACCGGTACCTATCAGTTCCCATAAATTGGAACCAGGAACTAGACTGGTTCTCTCAAGAACCATTGGTTCCGAGTGCTCCGGGTGGGTTCCGATTCTTTTGCACACCTCTAAACACAACCCCAGAATTCTCAAAGTGTGGAAACATTATAAAATTGAAAACGAGCTAACTGTTGCCTTTAAATAATTATCGACAAGATCCATTTTCAATATACAAATCAACATTACCTGAAAACCATCTGGATAGAATTCTCAACAACATTTGATTTTGCAAGATGACAAATGCATACCATGTGGTGTAGAACGAGCTAGGGTTTGACCTTCACATGGTATAGTTTGATATTAGTCGATAATCTAGCTTTCCCTCAAGATATTTACATAAAGTTGAAGGTACTGATTTATCAATCAAAGAAGAAGAATATGAAGGTAACAAATTAAACACTAGTAATAGTGGGGGCAAACAAATCCAAGTAGATCAAGGTAGTGGATTGTGAATCCACCATGCGAGGGTCCAATTCCCGTCACTTGCCTATGGAAAAAATAATTCGCTACAAAAGGATTTTTTTAGTGAATGTGTCATGATTAATTACTTCTATTTTTTTTTTTTTTTGTAAAGACAAAGAAAGAAATTAGATTTTCTTCCTAATTTATTATGGTGACAA
Source organism: Eucalyptus caleyi (assembly GCA_014182885.2). Classification (NCBI taxonomy): domain Eukaryota; kingdom Viridiplantae; phylum Streptophyta; class Magnoliopsida; order Myrtales; family Myrtaceae; genus Eucalyptus; species Eucalyptus caleyi. The sequence continues at coordinate 55,280,166 of CM024470.2, forward strand.
AAATCAAATTATCACGATATTTCTTCCTTTTTTTACTTCTTCTTGATTTGATATCCTCTATATATTTTTTTCCTTAATTGATGAATCGGTGCCTTTACAAATGATAGAACTGGATGCTTAGATTATCATGTCACTTGAGAAAAATGGGCTAAACTGGATATTTCTCTCTGATGTTTGGAGACTGGCCCACCTTCAAGTTGCTTAAGACAGTACGCGTGCACATGCGCTTTTCGACATGCACGTGCTCTCTTGTAAAAGCCTGCTTGGCTGCTAGTGCTAACTATTTGTGGTTGAGAAACTGTTTATGGCCACTAGACTACACTAGACTATGTGTTTAATTTCAGAAGGTGTAAGAGAGAGAGAGAGAGAGAGAGAGAGAGAGAGAGAGAGAGAGAGAGAGAGAGATTTGAAATTAATTTTTTCCTATGATCAATCATGTGGGCAAATCTAGATTATTTATAAGGTTTGTTGTGTCCAAAGGTGGCATTTTTTTAAATGAATGGTGTTGGGGTGCACTGCAAAATCTTCACCTGGGGAGAATTACCCAAAAAATCTTAGACTATTGTCACTGTGCTAATTCAATTATAAACATTTTTCCCTAAATTAAGTTCTAAACATTTTGAATTTACGTAAATTTAGTCAATCCAATCAATTTAGGACGGAAATTGCTAACGTGGACGCTGATCATTTTACGTGATGTAGTTAGCATTGTCATGGACAATTTTTTAACAATATTTTAATATTTTTAATTATTTTTCGTGTTTTCTTTGCTTCTCTTTCTTGTTTTTTTTTTTTTTTTTCCTTCCTCCAGCTAATTACTTGATTTCAGCGACCAGCTAGAGGCAAGGATTACCAAGGCCAAGCCTTGCGTGATTTGGCAAGGGCTTGCCTAGTGATGATGAAGTTGACCTCGCTAGATCTGGCAAGCTAGCGAGGGCTCACCTAGCACCAAGCCTCGCCTAGAGACAACGAGGTCAGCCTCACTAGCCCTCACCTCTTGTTGATGGCTAAAATCCGATAGTAGCTCGCTAAAGCTGATATATGTATATTATAGCTCACCAAAGCTAATACATATATATATATATATATATATATAATTGCTCGCCAAAGTTGATCAATGCTCACCAAAGCTGCTAGGGTACTTCAAAAAAACCCTTATCTATGTCAACACCCGACACTTGGTATTTTCCAAATAAAATACCTATATATCACATCATCACTCAATTTCACACAATATAACATTCAATTATAGAAACTAAACACATCACTGCGATCAGCTCGAAATTTTATCAAGCAACTCTCCTGGTATAATTTTCGAAAAATATTAATCAATTAATAATTAAATAAATTCCGAAAATTAATTTAATTTAAATAATAAATAATATTATTTAAATAAATAATTAAGTAAATAAAATAATAAAAGTCTAATCATGATTACATTAATCTAATTACATAATTAGACTAATTAATCCATCCACTAAACTAGTCATTCATCTAATCTAAACACCCTTAAGCAATGAGATTTATGGCCAAGCTTTTAATGGATAATTACTTGATAGAAAAGAAAATTCTATCATTAGCCATGTGTGTTATAAATTGAAATTTATGGACTTATGACTACAAGTTTTATGACCATATTCTTTTTTTTTTGTAAGTTAGGAATTTATTTAAGTGAAGGAAATTAGTAGATAATTAAAGGGGAAGTGGGCCGAAATTCTTAGGCCAAGCTGGCCCAAAAACCCAGCCCACGATCACCCACCCTTCGGCCACATGGGCCTGGCCCGTGAAGCCCAAGGGAGAGGAAGAGCTGCCGTCAACCAAGCTGGCCCAAGCCCAGCCAAATTGAAGCCCATCTTGCATGAAAAGTGCCAAGTGTTCCTTCCTAGTTGCCAAGTGTAGCAAGCCATGCATAATCTAATGATGGCTAATGATGAAGGGAAGAAATTAAGGGGGAATAGGGGGCGGATTAGGTGAGGAAAGGGAGAGAAAGAGAGGGTGTCGTTCGAGAGAGAGAGAGAGAGAGAAGAGAAAGAGAGAAAGGAAAGGAAAGGAAGAAAGGAAGAGAGAAAGGAGAGGCCGTGCGTGCGAGAGGAAGGAGGGAGGTCCGTCTGCCGATCGTCCACCTAGCTCACCGCCGTTCATTCGCCGCATTGCCCGCCGTTCGTCGCTGTTTTGTGCTTAAGTTTGAAGCGAGTAGAGTCCTAAAACCTACCCTTTGCTTGCTGTGATGTGTGTGTAGAAGATGGTGAATTTTGGTTGTGGTAGATGTGGTGAAAGGTCGAAGCTATGGGGAGAAATTCGTTGGCCTAGCATGCTGTTTCTGGAAAAACCAGTCCGACCATCCATGAGTTTGTGTGCTGCATGAGACTTTTTAGTTGGAATCTTGTTTTGATTTCTTCATGAAAGTTGTAGAGAACATCTTGAGCAACAAAAGAAAAAAATTTGAGGCAAAACGAACAAGTATTGGTTAGTGAAATGATTTTTCTTTGGAGAAATTAGATCTGGAATTTGTTATGCTAACCTTTAGTGATTTCGTGGTCTGTAAAGTAGCTTTCTTGTAAAAATATCACTTTTATCTCTGAATGAAAGTTGTATTTTACTTCTTGAGGTAGAACATATCAAAAATTCATAGGAAATGAACAAAAATAGGTCGGTGAAATCGTTGTTCTTTGAAGAAACTGGATCTGGGAAAAAAACTCTACCTCGACCTAGTATGATTTCATGATTTTTATAAAATCATACAGTTAAAATTTGATCATGTGTCCTTAATAAGAGTTGTAGGTAATATTCTACGGAATAACATACTGAAAATTTAGAGGAAACGAACATATGTATTAATATAGAAGGATTTGGGTTTATATTTCTTCATGAGATATTTACCTTTAGGAATTTTCAAAAACATGTCAAAATTTCATAATTTTTGGAGTTCATTTAGGTATTTTTTTAAATTACTTCCGAAACTGTGCAAGATGAAATATTGAAGTTTTGAAGACTGTGATGCATGGACCGTGCTGTTTTGTTTGAGGTTCTTTTGGTATGGTGTTATTCATGAGATATCTGCCTTTAGGTCTCGCTTATAATGTGTCAAGTTTTCAGAATTTATTAATACCATTTACTAATTTTTCTAGAGTTTTAACTAGAGGAATGCATTCTAATTTATCCGAAAAATTGTTGTGTTTTGAAAAATAAATTAATTTATCCATGTGATGTAATACTTTGATTGGTTGATTTTGCTGCATATGTGATGACATATGGCATGTTATATGGCATGAAAAGTGGGTCGAGACTCTTGATATTATTGCATCAAATGTCATGTTGAAATTGAGATACATGTGTGAATATAAATTGAGAAAATAACGAGACCGTCGAAGGTGTGAGCCGATGATGCCCCGGGAGTGTCGGGATGCCCGGAGTGTGTGTGCCGGAAGCCTCGGAGGTGTGTGTTGGGGGGATACCTTGTGATGCTAGTTGGGGTACGAGATGCCCGGAGGTGTGTGCCGGAGGTTCCTCGCGATGCCAGGTGGGATGCGATCGATAAATTGTGGGTTGCAAACATTGGTCCCTGGGAGGAAAAATTGAAATATAAAGATCGAGAATTGAATCATGTCCATGGATGTGTGCGTATGGCATGGCTGTTTAATGATGAGTGCATGGTGGAATATGCACATTGCATAATGATATATGCATGACTGTTTAATGATGAGTGTATGGTGGAATATGCACATTGCATAATGATGATATGCATGGCTGTAAGGTAAGGTATGCTTGAATGCATGATAGATATTCATGATACCTTGATTGTTTTGTTTGACACATTTTGTAGTTTGGTGGATCTTTACTGCTGAGTGGTTGTACTCACCCATTTTGTGAATTAACATTTCAGATTAGAAAGATGCATTTGCTACCAGTTGCACGCGGTACTTACTATGGCATACCTACTGATGTTGATGTGGAGTGTATGGAGCACATTTGTGTCGATGCCCCTGGTTTAGTTTTTGTTCGAGTCCGTGTCCTGGTGATGTACGATGTGGGTCAAGCTGATGGCTCGGTTATCCAGGAGTTTTTGTTTGTCCCTGTCCGGCGTGATGGAGTGATGTTAGGGATGTTACCGCTGCCACCGCCCGATGCACCGAATTGGGTGTGATGGCGCATATAGCTGATGGGAGCTGACACTTTTTGGAGATAGCCGACGCTGTTGATGGAGGGTTGTACATGTTCAATGTAGGATCGAGTCCTCTTTTGATTGGTAGCCAAGTATAGTAAAAAATCTTGGCCTTTTTGTTGTACTAACCCAAAATATCCATTGTGAAAATATAAATAAAAGTGACTCGGTTTTGTCTTTTCATTTGGAGCTTAGTGGGTGTGCATTGCATTATGGTTATTGGAGTAAGGGATGGTGAGACTTGTTTATGCTTCCGCTAATGAGCTATGCTAGGACCTTTTCAAAAAGAAAAAAAAGAAGAAAAAAACCTCTATTTTAAAGGTTATCAGTTTGTTAAGTTGTAGGAGATCGAGTAATAAGAGATCACCTGTGGTGACCTCAAGAGAATCGGGGGTGCCACAACGGACTTGGTATCAGAGCAATGGTTATAGTTGGTGTGATAAGGAGCCTCATTTGGAAATTGAGGGAAATGATGACAATGCACACCATAGGATATTAACTAGAATAGTGGGGTAACTTTGAATAATGGGTGATGGGTATTCACTCGTAGATCCCTAGTAGTTATTATGAGTTGTCTTTTGGTGCCAGTAACATGTTTATGTTACTTATATAGTAGTAGTGCTTTTAAATGGAGATAGTGAGTCTCAGATTATTCCTGAGGCAATGCTTGGAAATTGCAGGAAAGTCATGGTGCGAGCTGGAAGTGCTCATCCATCGAGGGCCGAAGCCTATGCTGCAAGGGATGAACCCCAAATGGAAGACATCCTGCAAGCATTGGCCAATATTGGAAATCTGATGGAAAGGCAAGCGCAACAACAACCTAGAATGAAATGTCGCCCTCAAGGACTAGTGGAACAAAATCTGAAGTTGAAGCCACCTAAGTTTAGTGGAATGGGAAGTCCTAAGGAGGCGGAGCATTGGATTGATGGGATAGAACAGATTTTCCGGTTGTTGGACTGCATCGATGCTGAGAAAATAGTTTTAGTAGAGTACTAGCTGGAGGGAAATGCAAAGTTTCGGTGGAGAGCTTCGAGGGATACAATCTTTCCACTAGGTATTGATGTGAACTAGGAAGAGTTTGTGAGAGCTTTCAATAGGAAGCATTTCTCGTTAAGGAAATCCCTTATGATGTTTTGAAGATGACAAAATAAATCAAAGGTTACTAACGTGCTTAATAGTTAAGTAATAGACTATGCAAATGATAGAACATATAAATGATATTACCAAAGTTTGAAGATTGCCAGAAGACTGAATGTAACACATGTCCAAAGTCTATGAGGATTTCCAAACTTCTGTATCAAAGTTTGAAGACTACTAGACTTTAGTGTCAAAGTCTGTTCTACATCAGAAGTTTGCCCACTATGACAAATTTCAAACTGAACGTGAATAAAGAACCAAAAGACAATTTCTATGCTGAAGTTGAACTTATTCAGACTGACGTCCAGATTGTAAAGTCTATTGCACTTAGACTCTACTTTAGACAGAACGTAGCAGATTCAGAACGAAGCAGATTCAAAACGAAACAACTTGAAAGATCGTAACACAAGCCCCAAACATATAACGGCTAGTGATCTGGTTTGAATTATATATCAAGATTGATTTGATTGACTCAATCTAATTGATTCACAATTTGAACTTGAAGACAAGAACTTTTTATACGAAGAAGCTCTACTTATGGAAGCCAAGATTCTATTTGTATGGGCGATCAGAATCAATTTGGGATTCTATTTCTATCACTCAACGGCTACCAAATCTTCTAGATACGGATCTGTCCAATGGGTAGATTGGAAAACGTTCCTCTAAGATATTGTCCAATGGCTAGTTTAGAAGTGGAGGAGTATTTAAGGAGATCAAAGACTGATGAACAAGTAAGAGACCGTAGAATTTATAATTCCAAAGTCTGGGCAATCTTTATTCATACACTTGTCTTTCTTGAGCTAAAACGTTTGTGATCGTGAGAGAAATACCAAAAGAGCGACTTAGTGAGATAGTGTGATCTAGGGATAAGTACACTATCAGTGCCATAAGTTGTGTACGGCACTTATTTTGATGCCAAAAGTTTCTGTCAAATCACTTAAGTGCCAAAAAGTTTGAAAAACCCTCACTTTGGTGCCAATTCCGATCTGGTTGGGCAGAAATCCGATGTGGCACTTTTTTTTTTTATTAATTTTTGAAGCTGATGTGGCTCGCTGGAGAGTACAATCAGCATTTAAACAACAAAACGACGCCGTTTGTTGTGTCTCCCCCAATTCAAAACCATAAATCTCTGGCCAATCGTCGTCCTTGACGGCCCCTACGCTCGGCGGCTGCGGCTCTGACCTTGACCCCGACCCTGACAACGGCCACTCGGCGGCCAAGTCGAAGGCCGTGATCTAGCTGGTGCTCAAGGAGGCTGCCGATGAGTGCGCCGCCCCCGATCTCTCCCTCTCCATCTTTGATCTCCCCAATGAGTGCCTAGCCTACATCTTCCAGTACCTAGCTTCGGCAACCTGGGCCAGTGCTCCCTCGTGTGCCACCACTGGCTTGCGATCGAAGGCCAAAACTGCCAGAGGCTTGCCCTCCACGTCCACACGGAGCTGCTGGACGCGGTCTCGGCTCGAAGAATTTGAGGATGTTGAAGCTAGTGAAATGTTACTGAGATTGGGACACGGTGCTACTACGATGGAGGCCGAGCGACAGCGGCTCAAGCGATGGAGGCTGAGCGACTTTGTTCGAGTGACGGCGGCCGAGCGATGGAGGTCGAGCAACGAAGGCCGAGTGACAACGGCTGAGCAGTGGAGGCCAAGTGACGGAGGCCGAGCGAGGGAGGCTAAGCGACTTTGGCCGAGTGATGGCGGCCGGCATTGGGCGAGGATTGGACAAAAAAAACCTAATTTCAATCCCCAAATAAATAAATAAATAACCAAATGATTTGTGTGACGTTGTTTTCTCGAGGCCATCCACTTAAGATAGCAAAACGACGTCATTTTCTTAGGGAGGATGGAAAACGATGTCATTTGAAGGCCTTGTTGATTTTTTTTTTTTGAAAAAGCCACGTAATCATTTTGGTCGGAATCTTTTGCTGGTGGCACCAAAATGATCATTTTTCCTCCGGTTTGGTACTTAAGTGATCCGACAGAAATTTTTGGCACCAAAGTGAGCTCCATACACAACTTATGGCACTAATAGTGTACTTCTCCCGTGTGATCTATCTCTAAGTGTTTGCATAGTGGAATCCAATAGAAGGCTGTTAGCGTGGGAGAGTGGACATAGGCTTGATCTAAGACGAATCACTATAAATTCTGTGTTCTTATTTTCTTCCCTGAACTTCTTTATTTTGTTCGTAACTTTATTTAACTGCTAAAGTCTAAACTCGCTCCAAGTCTGTTGTACTTCAGACTCAGTTTCAAAAGTATGTTGTTCTTTAGACTTAGTTTCAAAAGAAAAATATTTTTACTATTCTTTTGCGAAAAATTTATTTTAGACCTATTCAGCCCCCTTTAGGTTTTCATACTAGCACTTCCAAAGCATCCCTCCAATGGCTAATTTCCCTTCAATTCTTCACAAACTAAATCATTTTGGCGGCCAACTCTCCTATTTTCTTTTTGCTGAAATTGATTTTTCCACAAAATCCCGAGTTCCACGAAAATTCTCCGAAAGACGAGACGACGTCCTGAAAATAAATCATGACATGTTTGAACATCCAATTCCCAAAACCGAATTCAATTTCGTGGTTAAAATCGACCGAACGTGATTTTAGTACAACCTAACCTATTGGGTAGTTTTTAGAGATTTTAGCATATTTGACCCGTGATTGATAATTTTCGATCCACGTTTGTGCATCTCCAACTCGTAGATGACTCTCGGTTGTTGTAAAAATTGCAAGGTTTCAATAACGTGTACCGAGTGTAAAATTGATAGAAAATCGAGTTAATGTCGTTTGACGCGAATTTTGCAATCACACGGAATCACCCGCAATTCAATTACGTGATTCCATCGAATCGACCTATATTCAATCACAATTCATTTGTAACGGTGTCGTATTGACCCTTGCTAATTATTATGGTCGAGCAGTCGATTTTCGATCGAATTCTCTAGTCTGTCGCGTTTATATCCCTTAACGGCTTCACCTAATAGATTAGTTAACTCGTAAGTGGCCAACTCAGAGAAAAAGGATCATAGAAGTGTGGACAAAATCCCCGTTTCATATAATAGAGATGGGATCGAATTTCAAAATGTCACATAAAGAAAGTACAAATACTAAAAATAACTGTTGCCACAACAATTGTAGCAACTATTGTGGCACCCCTCGACGGCCCCCGATCCGATTAGGGTTGCCACAATTTGCTTACCATCCACTTTTCCTAATAACATGTTACTCTGATGCCATTTCAATTGCAGTGGGTCCATACAACCTTAGGGTTTACATCTTTTAGATCGGTCCCTTGCGCAATTTATATACGGAAGCACATCCAACAACTCCCTTCCCTATATTCAGAAAATGATGCACACCAACTAAACATTTATAGGTAAAAGACGTACACTTTTATTCACTTAAACTATATGGAGATCATTCATCAGTACATCAAAATGCCATAGTTTTCTATACTAGGCTATACTTCAAAAGATGACCGACTTCTCCTCCCACAATCATATGCTTAAGGTTCATCAACCAGTGTCGGCGTTCAAAAGTTTCCTCCTTTGCTATCCTCCTCCTCGCGGTCATATCCAACCGCTCAATCCATCTACTAATCTGAAATGTTGGTCTCCGAAGGGGTGAGTACAGCCACTCAGCAGGTAAATGACCAATAAACCACTTAATGGATCATGCCACACAATCATCACAATCATAGCATTACATGTTATTGAAGTATCCATGCACAATTTACTTTGATATCATGCACATGTCATCACCATATCACATGTATTATCATCATTACCATGCATCCATGCACATATCATCATCATATCACATGTGTCATCATCATTACCATGCATCCATGCACATATCATCATCATATCACATGTATATACCATCATGCATATTTCTATTTTAATTTCTCAATTTCATCCTTTCATATTGGACCGCCACATTTCTCTTTCCCGGGACCAATGTTTGCATCCCACATTCATCACTTGAGCCCAATCCTGGCATCGCGAGAACTTTCCAGCACAATACCTGCAGGGCATCCGGCACCCCCATGCTCCAGGCATCTCATACCCCAACTGCCATCACGAGGACCGTTCGGGCATGTATCCAAGATACAACCGGGCATCCGGCATTTACACTCCCTGGCCGGGCATCTCGCATCCCAACTAGCATCACAAGGCATCCCCTCGGGCACAAACCTCCGGGGCTTCCGGAATTACGTACCGACATACCACCAGGATTCCCCCTCCTCTGGAATTACGTACCGTATACCACCAGGCATCCCGAAACTCCCGAGGATCTCCGGGGCTCGCCATGAAAATGGTTTCCCCTACCCTCTGGAATTATGTACCAACATACCACTAGGCCTCCCCTGGAATTACGTACCGTATACCACCGGGCATTCTGACACTCCCGGGGCATCGTCGGCTCACACCTCCGACGGTCTTCTCATCACCACGATGCATATTCTCATACATCTCATTTTCAATTTCACATTCACAATCATGGCTCAATTTCCACATGGCATATGATATGATGGCTAACAAGATCATTTTCATCATTTGATTCTTATATGCATTTCCAATCATCATCATACATGCAGTAAGACACAATCATTCATAACAATACAATTCATGGAGTCCATACAATTTAGAATAGTCCATTTATCATGCCTTTTTGAAGTTTACTAAATTCAAGCTTGTACCATTTAGAAAATATTTAAATTAAATATCCATATGATTCTCAAAAATCATGAAATCAAGACATGTGATAGACAAGTCAATAAGATAATAATTTCATGAAAAACACATGCCCAATAGAGTTCCACACAAGAAGATATAATTCACACAAATACAGCATGTAATTTCGGATAGAAACAGAATGTGCAGTTTTTGAAATAATTCAATTAAAATACCCGAACGACCTCCGAAAATTATGAAATTTTACCAGGTTATAGTTAAGACACTACAGTATATTTTTCATGAGACATATATGCCAGATTCGTTCTAGATAATTTTCTATAGTCATCTGAAGCTTCTGATTCTAGCACCGAAACGTCCAGTGTAGTTATCTCCGAAATATCGAGTTTTCACCCACTTATTCTTCTTAGTTTCCTCTGAAAGTTGGATATGTTTTACTTCAAGAGGTCCCCTACAACTTTCATTGAGGGATCTAAGTGAAATTTCCAAATAATAGTCACCATATGGGTCCATGAAGTCTCGGGTGTCCAGTACCGTGTTTCCAGATTTACCGTCTTCAAGAGTAAGTTGATTCACAAGGCTACACTTACTCATTTTATCTCAAATTTGAGTATTTTAGTATTTAGGATGTTTTCTACAAGTTTCATGAAGAAGTCGAAGAGAAATTCTCGGTAAAAATCAACATGCAACCCACAAAACTACCAAAAGGTCAGCAAAGCAGTTCCAGATCTAGTGTCTTCGTAGGAAGAGGGTTATACCCCATAAATCTCAACCATTTTGTCCCAAATTTTAGTATGTTATAGTTTGAGATGTTTTCTACAGCTTTCATGAAGGAGTCGAAGTCGAAATCCAACTCGAAACATGCATGCAAGCCTCCACAAGTTTCTGGGTCAGGCGGCACACACGAAAACAGCAAGCTATTTCAAGAACAACACACTCTAGCTTCGGTTTTGCCTACCCTAAACATCCGAGATCTACCACCAAACAATCACGCATACAAGACACACATGCAAGAGCAAAATACGGATCCCAACTTGCCTTAATTCAAAGGAAAACACAGCAAGAACGACGGCGGGACTAGGCGGGCTCAACGGCGGGGCATGGCAGCGACGGACCTCCTCCTTCCTTTCTCTCTTCCTCTCTTCCTCTCTTTCTCTCTTTCTCTCCTTTCTCTCGGCACCTAGACCAACCACTCCCTCTCTCTCTTTCTTTTTGGTTGTATATATATTTGCATGCATTCTTATTTTGCATGGGGGACACTTGTCCCCAAGGAGGAGACAATTGTCTCCTTTGCCGAAGACACTTGGAGGCCATGCGGCTCCTCCTCCTCCCCCTCCATGCATCGACACGGGCTGGGCTTATGGCCCACTTTAGGCCCATCTCACTTGGGAGATGGGCCTAAAGTCCAAACTTAAATGGCCCAAGTTTATTTTTAATAATACATTTTAATCCTCATTTAAATAAATACCTAATTGCATAATAAAATGGCCAAAAGACTTTGTGACATTAGTCCATCAAATCAATAAAGTGCATAATCAAGAACAAAGTCTTCTTTATCAAATCGTCCTATGTCCAATTTAAATAGCCCATAGAAAAATATCGATAATAATCCCATAATTCCTACACCACTTTAGGGCATTTGATTTTTTTGATTTTTATTTATAGAAATAAATTAACATTCTCATAATCGATTAACATTTTCATAAGGGGTTTGGTCCAAGAGATAAAATATCGTGGCCGATGATGTAATTGTCCCTATGGCCATTCAAAGTCAAATATCATTTCCCTCAAAATCAATATTTTGGGTTGAAATTCCCGGATGCCACAATTCTCCCCTCCTTAGAGAATTTCGTCCTTGAAATTAGACATTGCCCATGTCTCCTTAAACAAGTGAGGGTACCTTTCCTTCATCTCATTTTCACTCTCCCATGTGGCTTCCTCCACATCATGATATCGCCATAATATCTTAACCAATGGAATTCTCTTGGTCCTGAGAATTTGTTCCTCTCAATCCAGTACTTGCATAGGCTCTTCAATGTTCCTCACTTTCTCATCCACTTTGATGGCTTCATGATCGAGTATGTGACCAGGGTCTGGTTGATACTTCCTCGGCCATGCCTATACTCTTCTGAAAGCTATTGTTATACACAATTTCTACCAACTATAACTTTTTATCCCAACTTCCTTTAAAATCAAGGACACAAGCTCTTAACATGTCCTCTAATGCTTGGATCACTCTTTTCACTTGTCCATCCATTTGTAGATGAAAAGCATTACTAAATGGGAACTTCGTTCCTAGGGCGGTTTGAAGACTTCTCCAAAAGTTGGAAGTAACTCTAGAGTCTTGATCAAATGTGACAATTACAGGAACACCATGTAAGCGTACTACTTGGCTTACACTTATATTAGCAAATTTATCCATCGGATAATCTACGCAAACTACTAGGAAATGGGTAGACTTAGTCAAGCGATCTGCTATCACCTAGATAGAGTCGTGACCACTTAATGTCCTTGGCAATTCTCGCATGAAATCCATCGTCACATTATCTCTTTTCCATTCTAGTATATCTAACGGTCTCAATCTAACACACCATTTAGCCGAATCATTCTTATACCTTAGTTACCATCAACTCAAGCTTAGAACCATCAAAATCGACACCATTAACAATTCATTTGCTTCAGTCCAACAAAGACATTCACTATGCTTTCACTGCAACATAGATTCAAGCCTAAGATATAATACCATTCATTCGGTTCAAATATCGATAGTCCACCAAGACTTATTCAATTCAAAGATCGACAATCCACCAAGACTTATTCAATTCAAAGATCGACAATCCACCAAAATAAAACTTGTCTAGTTTCCATCAAATATATCTCACGTCTCATCCTAAAGGATCATCACTTAGACTAATCATTCATCAAATCCACAATTTGAACTTCCACCATTTCACCTTGGAAAGACTATAACCACAAATGATCATATTCACTAATTCCACCAAACCTTTTTCAAACTGAGATCATCACCTAAAATTAAAAGTTGACCACTATCGATTAAACCTATTATTCTGACATATAAACCACAAATAATTTCATATCTCATATGACTACTCAAACTCATGACTTCCAAGATCAATCTATACATACTAAATGCCTCCATGTAATGCATCAATACTTCCAATGAGATCCTCTAATAGGAAGTCACTACTTAGCTCAAAGGATCATAACTTAATCCTCAAATTCATAATTCACTCTCCATAATTCACTTCTTAAGCCTTGTTTGCAGCACTACGCTTAGATGCTGCACATGTTCTTTAGGTCCTTTAGAATATATTAGGATATCATCAAATGAAGACAATCACAATTTGATCCAAATAAAGCTTAAATATCCTATTCATTAAATCCATGAATGCGGCTAAGGCGTTCATCAATCCAAATAGTATAACTAGGAACTCATAGTGCCCATAGCGAGTCCTAAATGTGGTCTTAGGAATGTCTTCTTTCTTAATCCTTAACCAATATCCTAATGTCAAGTCAATTTTTAGAAAAGACCGAACTTCCTTGCAGTTGGTCGAATATGTCATCAATTCTAGGTAAGGATACTTATTCTTAACTGTCACTTGATTCAATTGCCTATAATTAATGTACAAACGCATCAACTTGTCCTTCTTTTTCACAAACAAGAGTTCTACAAACTTAACCATGCTTCCGCTGCACCACTCTAATAAAATTATCTCAGAAACACTACCTTCCCAGTTTAATTCATAGTTTGGTTCATTCCTGCCTCCTTTTGCCATCCTAAAAGCCTATTAGGAGCCGCTCCTTGTTCAGGTCCTCTGACTTCGGCGTCCACTCCCCGCCCTCATGAAACCGGGACGTTACAGGTACACCAGATTTCGCCTACTTCGAACCCAAACTACACATCTACTAAAGGGTCTCGTTTCAATAGGGATTAACTTACAAGGATATTATCCGCTTTGGCCTATCCCATTCTTAGCCTCACGGTTTTATCCTTAGCGCACGAGTAAGTACTATCTCAGGAGATCATTCATCCTAGTCCATTGCTTACAGAGCTAGTCTATTTTTACGATGATGTCAAAGTCATACATAACTATCACTATCAAGTCCATTTTTAGATCTCATTCCCTTAGGGTCATCTCATACATCTCACATGCTATCATAGGTAACAACATGTCTTTCAGTGATGTAGAAATACGAAGAGGCATATCTAAAGATTTGGTTCCTACTTCTCACAATCATCTATATTTATTAGACCAAATGAATGCGTGCCACTCATATCAAATAACGCATATACCTTCTTATCCATCTATCGAAATCATACCTGAGATAACACTTTCGGAAGCTCATGCTTCCTCTTGAGTGACCGCATATACCCTTCCTTGTGGTGGTGGCCTCTGTGGATTCCTTGGTAGGTTTGGTCTAACAGTACTTTGTTGTACATGTCGCACCGAGCTAACATTCGGCTGCGACCCATTGCGTGGACAATTTCTCTTAAAGTGTCATATTTGCCCACATCCATTACATCTCAGTTGGCTATTACAAGGTCTTGGCCCATGTCGTCTACCACATCTCTAGCAAAAATTACCTTGGTAGGGTACTCTCCCAAAAGTCGAGCTATTCCAAGCTCTTCTAAAATTCTCAAGGTTATTCTTTTTCTTAGATTCCTAAGGCTGACCTTGATCAGGATAAGGTCTCTTACCCCTTCGAACATCATTAAAGGTCATCTGCCTCTTAGGTTTTGATTGCTCTCTCACTAACTCTTGCTCCACCAATTGTGCCCTCTCATAAATCTCATTATAATCCCTTATATTCAAAGGCACTAGTTGTTTCCTAAGATCAGTCCTTAATCCTTTCGGAAATCTCTTGGCTTTTTCCTCTCGATCCTCAACCAACCTAGGAGCATACCTAGACAATTCAGAAAATTTTGCCTCATATTGGTCTACTGTCAGCTCCCTTTGTTCTAACTGAACAAATTCAGAAATCTTCCTATCCTTGGGACAATCAGAGAAATGCTTCCTATTGAAAGCCCTAACAAACTCATCCCAGTTTATGTCAGTACCTAGGGGAAAGATCGTGTCCTTCGAAGCTGTCCACCAAAACTTTGCATTTTCCTCCAGCTGGTACTCTGCTAAAACTATTTTCTCAGCCTCACTGCAGTCCAACAACCGGAAAATTCATTCCATTCCATCAATCCAATGTTCCGCCTCCTTAGGACTTCCCATTCCACTAAACTTAAGTGGTTTCAACTTTAGGAATTGTTCCACCAGTCCTTGAGGGCGACGTTTCACTCTGGGTTGTTGCTGTGCTTGCCTATCCATAAGATTTCCAATATTGGCCAATGCCTGCAGGATCTCTTCCATTCGGGATTCAACCCTTGCAGCAGAGGCTTTAGCCCTCGATGGATGAGCACTTCCAGCTTGCACCATGATTTTCCTGCAGTTTTCCAAGCATTTGCCTCAGGAATAATCTGAGGCTCACTGTCTCCACTCAAAGCAACTACTACTACAACACAAGTAACATATACATGTTACTGGTACCTAAAAATAACTCAAGATAAACTACTAGGCATCTACGAGTGAATACCCATCACCCGTTGTTCAAAGTTAGTCAACCATTCCAGTTAGTATCCTATGGTGTGCATCATTCTATCCTCAACTTTCATCTGAGGCACCTTATTACTCCAAATAGACCATAGCTCTGATACCAAAACAAGATGTGGCACCCCTCGACGGCCCCCGATCCGATTAGGGTCGCCACAGTTTATTTACCATCCATTTTTCCTAATAACATGTCACTCTGATACCATTTCAATTGCAGTAGGTCCATACAACCTGGGGGTTTACATCTTTTAGATCGGTCCTTTACACAATTTATATACGGAAGCACATCCAACAACTCCCTTCCCTATATTCAGAAAACGATGCACACCAACTAAACATTTATAGGTAAAAGACGTACACTTTTATTCACTTAAACCATACGGACATCATTCATCAATACATCAAAATGCCATAGTTTTCTATAATAGGCTATACTTCAAAAGATGACCGACTTCTCCTCCCACAATCGTATGCTTAAGGTTCATCAACCAGTGTCGGCGTCCAAAAGTTCCCTCCTTTGCTATCCTCCTCCTCACGGTCATATCCAACCGCTCAATCCATCTATTAATTTGAAATGTTGGTCCCCGAAGGGGTGAGTACAGCCACTCAGCAGGTAAAGGACCAATAAACCACTCAATGCATCATGCCACACAATCATCACAATCATAGCATTACATGTCATTGAAGGATCCATGCACAATTTACCTTGATATCATACACATGTCATCACCATATCACATGTGTCATCATCATTACCATGCATCCATGCACATATCATCATCATATCACATGTATCATCATCATTACCATGCATCCATGCACATATCATCATCATATCACATGCATATATCAACAGCAAGCTATTTCATGAACAACACACTCTAGCTTCGGTTTTGCCTACCCTAAACATTCGAGATCTACCACCAAACAATCACACATGCAAGACACACATGCAAGAGCAGAATATGGATCCTAACTTGCCTTAATTCAAAGGAAAACACAGCAAGAACGACGGCGGGACTAGGCGGGCTCGACGGCGGGGCATGGTGGCGACAAACCTCCGCCTTCCTTTCTCTCTTCCTCTCTTCCTCTCTTTCTCTCCTTTCTCTCGGCACCTAGACCAACCACTCCATCTCTCTCTTTCTTTTTGGTTGTATATATATTTGCATGCATTCTGTATATATATTTGCATGCATTCTTATTTTGCATGGGGGACACTTGTCCCGAAGGAGGAGGCAAGTGTCTCCTTTGCCGAAGACACTTGGAGGCCATGCGGCTTAAGGGTGAGCGGTTTCCGGTTCCACCCGGTTCCTTACAAGTTCCACTTGGAACCTGGAACCTACCCATCAGAACCAAGAACCTGGAACCTACTCCGTCACAGGTTCTGGGGTCGGTTCCAGGTTCCAACAGGTTTTTTTTTTTTTTCATTTTTAGTTTTAAAAAAATGGAAATGAATGCAGCAATAATAAACAAACTTGTCATTCATCAAAGATAGGACAGTAAAAGGAGGAAAATAACATATGATGAAAGTGCTTTGATGGAATCAAGTTCATCAGATTTGATTGAACAACGCATAAACAAATTTCATGAATTTAGATGCCCATAACCTCAAGCGATAGACTAACTGACCAAGCAATGGAAGCAGTATTAGTAGAATGGACAAGAGAGCTTCAACAGCCTGATTTCTATTCAATGAAAAAATGTCACTACCCAACAAAGTACATACAGATGCGCCTCTTGCTTGAGAATCATCATCGTTCCCCATATCTATTCCACAAACTGACTTCCCTACTTTTCAAAAAGGAAGAACAAAGCAACAATCATTCAGGAAGCCGATTGGGCGTATGAACCCTCATCAAGCACCCTTTACGTTGATATTACAGTGGAGATTGGGTAAACTTGAATGTTAGCTCTACAATTGGAAGAAACGGTGTACAACGGAATGAATTCAAAATAAAAAAGTTAATTACCTCTGGCATATCATTAGGACAGCCAAACTTATGACATCCGTCCACATACCCTGCAAAAAGGCTGGTATCATTCGTCTCTCAGCTTTGAAGTTAGAAACTGGATATTCAATAAACTATCAACGCTCTTTTCTTGGATTTGATGCACCGGCATGTATGGATATGCCCTCTCCCGGCTTTAGCTCTACTTGACATACAGCACACATGAACATCCTAAAAATGTTGCATAGGGGGTATTTTGTATCTAGCCTGCATTTTACAAGCATTTCTCAGTCAAAGAAACATTGATACGTCATGCAATCACAGTTAGGCATACAAGAGTGGTCCCACAAATTACTATAAAAAAAGATCCATTGTTGTGATTGAAAGTGGAGGTTAAGATGTAGACCTTTCTGAGAGCATTGCGGATCTGTCCTCATATAACTCCTCCACTACATCTGGCTCAATATATTCTTGATCAATCTGAGAAGATGATTCGGATGACTTTTTATGAAACATTGACTTGAATACTCCTTTTCTTGGCTTCTTCGGTGGTGGCAAAGAAGCCATTGGTTTATCTTGCGGTAATATATCGATAACAATGCATGTTGTATCTGATATAGCTAGTATGAGAACCTAGAGGGGGGGGTGAATAGGTATAATACAATTTCCTTGAAGATTGTGCAATATTTAAACAGTTAAAGGATTTGCAACAGTTAAAAATCAATCGCAAGACTGAGTAAGGGAAAGAGAGAATCGAACACTCAGTTTATAGTGGTTCGGCTTGATTCAAGCCTACGTACACTCTTCCGCACTGACAGCCAATTGGCTGGATTCCACTATGAACAAAGAGCTGTTACAGTGTTGATCTTCCTTGATTTCTTGGTGTAGATAATCTACCACACTCACTCAAGGTATCACCAAGTACTAACACTCTCTGTGTATACAATTTCGCTCGAACAGTCTCGACTAACAATCAAGGTTCTTCAGACTCTGGAATTTTTCTATCGATCACACACCTAAGCAACTAGAACGTCTTCTTTTATACTCCTTCATGCCATCATAGCCGTTGGCACTTACCAAAGGAATTCCTCCAATCTACCCGTTGGACGGAATCAATCAAGAAGATCATCCGAGCTATTTAAGGAATCTGATGATAGCCCATCAATCCTGTTCGCCCATACAATCAGGATCTCGGTTTCCAAGAATAGAATTTTCCAAGATTATTTCGTCGACCATCGGATCTTCAATCGATCTTAGATAAGAATTAAAGAATCCGAAATGATTATCCAACCAAAGAATCTATTCCGGAGGATAGGATCGAATCCTCAACCATAAACCTCGGCTTTGGATTTCCTTCGACACTTTGGATTAGAAAGACGCATCGGTGAGAATAGACTTAAGTCTTGAGTCTTGAGTCTTAAGTCTTGAGTCTTGAGTCTTGAGAGTACAAAGTCTTCAGACTTTAAACTGACGGTCTCCGAACATCCAGACTTAGACTGAAAGAAACGTTTTGTCAACTTCAAAATATTCTGGAAAGATTTCTCCAACAATCTCCCCCTTTTTGATGGTGACAAAACTTTCTTGAAGATTTGAACAACTTTGACCTGCAAAACATTTCTCAAGCAATATGGCTAACTCATAAAGATTAATAAAACAACCAGACTCTGCATCCACAGAAAATTGGTTAGTCTTTCATGAGAAACACCATATAACAATACTTGAATAAATGCAACCAGTCAAGCATCACAATCCACAGTCAATTCAGTCAAATTCACACCCAAGTTCAAGTTCTCAAGTCATACTAAAAAATAAACATAACCACAAAAGTCAAAGTTTTTAAAAGATGTTGGTTCAAATTGGTTCTCCCCCTTTTTGTCAGCATTAAAAAGGGTGAGAAATGAGTCATGTCTGCTTGGGAATGCGCACGATCTGGAAATCCCCAATGGACTGGACTACTCCTTCGAGCTTCTTCAGGTCTTCTCTCAGATGAGCTACCTCTTCTCCCTTGGCATTGGCTTGAAGTTGCAGAGCAAGGTCTTTGAATTTATCCTCCAGAGAGCCTGAGGATGCTTGTCCAGCGCTCTTTAAAACTTGGATTTCACAGTCCAGAACATATATCTGACTACGCATTTCCAGAAGAATATTCATGATGCTACGAAAATCTGCAGAATCATCCGTCTGTGTACTGGCATTGACTTTCTCAGATGATGTGTATGCAGACGATGGTGCTTCTGTATGGTCTGGCAGATTTGGAGTCGACGCACCACCTTCTTCAGGCAATTGGGAGACCTGAACTTCTTCTGGGTCTTCTGGAGATTGTCTTAGATCTTCACTAGCAGCATGAGATGTAGACCTCTCTTGCTTGCTAACTCCCCCTGTCTCTAGGACATCGAAAGGGGAAGAGTGATGATCATGCTCTTGATCTTCCTTCTCTCCAGATTTGTCAGCAGACTTTTCTTTTTCTCCTTCTCCTTCTTCTTCGACTTCTTTCTCCTTCTCTCTCTGATCTTCTTCTCCTCTGTTCTGCTGAAGTTCTGTCGAATGAGACACAGAACGTCTGGTTCTTGACAGAGCTTGGATAGAGGGATCTTCATCATCTTCATCTTCATCTTCATCCTCAAGGATGAGAGTTCTTTTCCACTTTTTCGATGGGACACCAATGGCCTCTTTTCCTTTCCTTTTTGAAGCAGACTGAACTGGAGATTTCGTTTTGAATTTCTCCATTGCCTTGGAGAGTTCTTGCAGACGCATCTTCATTAACATTTTCAACCCTACCACCATCTTATCACACGGTCGAGCACAAAAAGTATGTGGCGGTTCAATGTTCAGATGTCTGAAGATCTTGGTCACCAGACCAGGATAAGGCAATTGTCCTTTGTCTTTTGACAATGCTCTGTACATATGGAAGAGAATAGTGTGCGGGAGAGAAAACTTCCGTCCTGAGTTGATCGCATACATCAACTTTGCTTCAGAAAGAGACACAGAAGTCTTTGACGTAGACTTTGGTCTGAGACAGTTGATCACAATCTTATGAAGCACGATGTTGATAGCCTTCATCCTCGAGTAGGTAATTTTCTTCTCTACATCCATATCTTTGACAAGATCCAGAGTAGTACGAGCAGGTGAGACTTTGATAGGGAGATAGCGTCCCCGTTCAATTCCAACAATGTCCGCCAACATATTCACATCTACCACGTAGACTTGATCTCGAACACTGAATGAAATCCTATTTGCATCCAAAAAGCTAAGATTTGAATAGAAATAGGCGGTCAGTTGAGCATACCCGTCTGTAGAGTCAGAGCAAAAAGTCTCAAGTTGAAGCAAATTCAACTTTTCTCTTAAGTTCACGTTGATGGAGTCCAGGAAGTCAAAATCGACACTTCTAGGGTTTATCACCCCTCTTTTCAACAGCCTGAAATACACTTTTTCCTGATCCTTGGATTTAAACAAATCCATCCGATTTCCTTGCACCTTTGCTGCCACACCCATTCTAGGTTTAAATTCAAGGAACATTTTGTCGTCATCGTTCCCATCAATCAGATTTTGTCCTGGCAAACGAGGGTCTCTGGGAATGTTCGCAAGAGCCTCCTCTGCCCTTCCTTTCGGAGCAACTCCCAATTCCTCCATTTTCCGTAGAAAAAGATACTCATTCCCATAATTTTTGTCCTTAAGGAAGTCATCTATATATTTTAACGAAGAACCGGAGCTTTTCAACGCACGATAAAGCTTATAGATAAAGGAGGGTCTTTGGACTCTTACTGGGTCGGCATCCTCGATTATCTCTTCTTCCAGATGTTGACTTGCACCTTGTGGGGTAGGAGGTGATGAATGACGTGGAGGAGAGCGAATCGGACTTTGTCGCTGACTTGATAAGTCTTCTTCCTCTGTAAGATCGAAGTGAGTTGGTCCCTTCTCCATTCTTTGTGGTCCCCTGCTTGCTATTCTTGATGATTTCCTTGAAGACGACATCCTTCTTTGTCTATTGGAAGATTCCTTCACTTGCTTTTCCCAAGAAGAATGACCACTTTCTCGATGATGAACAAGAAGAAGAAACAGTATCGGGAGGAGAGTGCCTTTTAGGGTTTTGAAAATTGGGCGTAGAATAACTGTATATATATATATGTACCTCGGATTTGAAAAGATAAATTTAGTCGGTACAAGGAAAGTGTACGAACACATCTTTTCAAAATCAATAACTACCAAAATTAATTCCTAAAAATTTCAAATTTCACACGAATTATAAGAGATCGTACCTTTTCGAGATTAGATAACTAAACGAGAATTCGTACCTTTTCAAATAGCAACTTACGCCTTTAGCCATGAATGTTTGAGTCTCATGATTTAAAGTCAGAGTCTTAGAGTTGGTGAGTCTCTAGACTTTAACTTCTTCAAGCTTCAAAATGTTGAGTCTTGAGCGGATGAAGTCGAATTGATTTTTCTCCAAAGGCTTTGTGAATATATCCGCTAGTTGACTCTTTGAATCAACAAATTGAATCGAGATTTCTCCATTTTGAATATGATCTCTAATAAAATGATGTCGAATCTCAATATGCTTTGCTCTTGAATGAAGGATTGGATTTTTGGTGAGATTGATCGCGCTGGTGTTGTCACATCTGATTTCCGTGCATGAGTCTTCAATGCCAAAGTCTTGTAGCTGTTGTTTTATCCATAGAATTTGCGAACAGCAGCTTCCAAGAGCTACATACTCTGCTTCTGTCGTTGAGAGAGCTACAATGCTTTGCTTCCTTGAGAACCAAGACACTGTCCCCGTTTCCAAGCAGCTTGACAAGTTCCGAAGTGCTCTTTCTATCGACTCGCAACCGCCAGATCTGCGTCTCGAGTATCCTAGAAGATTAAAGCCTCCCCTCTTTGGATACCAAAGACCGATGCTTGAAGATGAAGCAACGTATTTGATAATACGTTTCACGGCAATGAGATGTGATTCTCTAGGATCTGATTGAAACCTAGCACGATGCAAACACTCAACAAAATATCAGGTCTAGAAGCGGAAGATAAAGAAGTGATCCGATCATGCTCCTGTACAGCTTTTGATCTACTTTCTTCCCTTCTTCATCCTTATCTATCTTTTGAGAACATGACATTGGTATGTCGGTCTTTTTGCATTTTTCCAATCCAAACCTTTTGACAAGATCATTCGCATATTTTTCTTGATGGATGAAAGTTCCTTCCTTCATTTGATTTACTTTGAGTCCGAGAAAGAATGTCAACTCTCCCATCATACTCATTTCACACTCATCCTGCATAGACTTAGAAAATTTCTTGCAAAGACTTTCATTAGAGGATCCAAAAATAATGTCATCAACATATATTTGAACGAATAAGAAACTTTTGCTTTCCTTTTTGATGAACAGAGTAGTATCTACTTTACCTTTGACAAATCCGTTACGTAATAAAAACTTACTTAGTCCGTCGTACCAAGCTCGAGGTGCTTGCTTTAGACCATACAGAGCCTTTTCGGTCCCCAAGACCGAGTCCGGCTTCTTTGGGTCTTCAAATCCAGGCGGTTGTTCCACATAAACTTCCTCTTGGATAAATCCATTTAGGAAAGCACTTTTGACGTCCATTTGGAATAACTCTGAAACTTTTGTAACAAGCAAACGCAAGTAATAGACGAATAGCTTCTAACCTTGCTACGGAGCGTAAGTCTCATCATAGTCTATTCCTTCTTCTTGCGTGTATCCCTTGGCCACGAGTCTTGCTTTATTTCGTACGACTTTTCCTTTTTCGTTCATCTTGTTTCTGAACACCCACTTGGCTCCAATAACAGTTTTACCTTTTGGTTTAGATGTCAATTCCCAGACATCATTAATGTTGAACTGTCTGAGCTCTTCTTGCATAGCTTCGATCCAGCTTTCATCAGATAAAGCTTCTTCTATGCTTTTTGGTTCAATTTCTGAGATGAGAGCAACAGCACTAGATTCTTCACGCCTTTTTGATCTGGTGCGGATTCCTTCATTGATTTCGCCAATAATGAGATCTTTAGGATGACTGGATTTGTGTTTCCAGTTACTGGTTGATTTGCTTGGTTGATGATCTCTTTCTTTATTTGAATCTTCATAAGCATCTTGAAGTTGGACTTCCTGAGTCTGAGATGCTTCTTGAGTTGAAGACTTTGGAAGGTCTAAGGCAGGTTCAGACTCTTCATGCTGAATCTGGCTGGATTCATCTTGTGTGGAGTCTTGGAATTTGACATTCATTGATTCCTCCACAGACTGGCTTTTCTTGTTATAGACTCTGTAAGCTTTGCTTGATGTCGAATATCCAAGGAAGATGCCTTCATCTGATCTTTCTTCAAACTTACCAACTCGATCATTTGCATTTTTCAAAATAAAGCATTTGCAACCAAATATATGAAAGTATGAAACAATAGGCTTCTTACCTTTGAACAATTCATAGGGGGTTTTTTCAAGAATAGGTCTTAGGAAGACTCTATTTATGATATAGCATGCAGTTGAAACAGCTTCAGCCCAAAATCGTGAAGAAATTTTACTTTCAATTAAAAGTGTTCTAGCCATTTCTTAAAGAGATCTATTCTTTCTTTCCACAACTCCATTTTGCTCTGGAGTATACGGAGAGGAAAACATGTGATTAAAACCAGATTTATCACAGAATTTCGTAAAATCTTGATTTTCAAATTCACTTCCATGATCTGTTCTTATACTTGAAATAGCACATCCTTTTTCATTTTGAACCTTTTTAGCAAACTTCTCAAAGTACGAAAAGGTTTCAGACTTACTTGCAAGAAAATATACCCAGGTGAAGCGAGAGAAATCGTCTACAATTACTAGACAATATTTCTTACCTCCAATGCTCTGGGTTCTTGTTGGTCCGAAGAGATCCATATGAAGCAATTGTAATACATGATTAGTAGATACATGATTTATTTGCTTAAATGAATTTCTTACCTGCTTTCCCAGAATGCATGGAGTGCATAGGTCAGACTTTTGATATGGCAATTTAGGTAGACCTCGAACAAGCTGCTTTGAAGAGATTTTGGCTAATTGCTTCTTGTTGATATGGCCAAGTTTTCTGTGCCATAGAACTGCTTCATCTTGAATTGAGATTAGGCATTGTTCTTCATTTGGTTTTACATCAAGGAGGTAGATGTTTCCATGCCTTCGACCCATGAAAGACTGAGTCGAATCTTTACTAATTCCAGAACATATGCCTTCTTGAAAGAAGATCTTGAAACCGGTATCACACAATTGGCTAATGCTGAGAAGATTATAATTGAGTCCTTCCACTAGAGAGACATTGCTTATCGTGAGATTTCCAATTCTCACAGTTCCAAATCCCACGATGTTTCCTTTGCTATTTCCTCCAAATGACACTTTTCCACCATTTACTTGAATAAGCTTTATGAAACAATTTGAGTCTCCTGTCATGTGTCTTGAGCATCCGCTGTCAAGATACCACTTTACCTTCTTTTTTGACAGACCCGCATTCAAAATAGAGTCTCAAGCTTTCTTTGGTACCCAAATTTTCTTGGGTCCTTTGGTGTTAGTAGGATGAGCATTATTAGGCCATACTCTCTTAACAGTGCTTCCAAACCATAGGACACTCTTTTCAAAATGATCCTTTCTTGTTACACTTTGAACACCTTAAGGCATTTCGACCTACGGACTTTACAAAAACTTTCTTGAAATGATTTTTGTAAGCTTCTCTCGAAGGTCTTTTCTTAATTCTTTCTTTTACTTTCGGAAAATCAATCAAAGGGATTGTCTCACTGTCATACCTAGACCCGACTTATTGAAGTAAGGTCTTTGACCGAAAGAACTTTTTCAAGTTTTTCCGACCCTATTGAAAATTTCTTTGAAATATTTGATAAATCAATTTTTAAGAAAGCATTTTCTTTTGAAAGTTTTTCATCATTCTCTTTAAGAGTAGTAACATTCAAGTTTAAACTTTCCACTTTTTCTTCCAAAATGTTTTCCTTTTGTTTTAAAACTGAGTTTTCCTTTTTAAGTTCGGAAATCTTTTTGAGAGAAGTCTTAAGACTGAAGCATAATTCATCAATGTATTTAGAGACTTTGACAGGGATTTTGTAATCACTTACCTCAAATTCACTGTCTGAGTCTGATCCAGAGTCTGAGTCTGATTGCGCCATCAGACACAGGTTGGCATATTCCTCATCACTCTCTTCACACTCTGTATCGCTCCAAGTTTCGGCTTTAAGAGCTTTTCGAGACTTCTCAGCTTTTCCTCTTTTCTTTTTCAGAAGAGGACAGTTGGGTCTGATGTGTCCCTTCTTTTTACATTCGAAGCAAACTACATCTTTGTTTGGTTCCTCATCATCAACAGACTTGGTCTGCTGTCTCTGAAAACTTTGTTTCTTTGGGATGAACCTTCTGCCTTTTCTGTTTAGTTTTCTGAATCTTCTTATCATGAGTGCAAGCTCCTCATCATCCATATCATCTTCAGAATCTGCATCATCAGAATCATCATTTGATTTTAGTGCAATAGATTTCTTACCTCTTGGATCTTCGTCTTCATTAATTCGTTCCACTTCATAAGACTGAAGAGTTCCAATCAGCTCGTCTACAGATAATGGCATGATTCTTTGCGTCTCTCTTATTGAAGTCTTTATATGATTCCAATCCTTGGAGAGTCCACGCAGAAGCTTGTTCACCTTCATGGGATCAGAAATTTTTTGTCCTTGGTTCTCAAGACCATTGACAATATCTCGTAAAACGACTAAACATGTCGGTTATAGATTCTCCTGGTTTCATTTTGAAGGCTTCATATTGACCAAGGAGAATGTTAATTCTGGTCTCCTTCACTTCGGTCCGTCCCTTCATAAGTGATATGTAATCTATCCTGACTTCTTTTGCTGTAACACAAGAAGATATTCTGTTATATTCAGTTGGTGACAAAGCACAATATAAAGAATAAATTGCTTTAGCATCGAGTGCTTGTCTCTTGTTTATCTCTTCTTGAGACATTCCGCTGGCTTCAACAGTTTCTTTCCCTCTTTCAGATGCTGATGCAGCAGTAGGAGTGATTCCTTTTTCCACCACATCCCATTCCAGAGGATCCTTTGACCGTAGAAGAGCTTTCATCTTGTTTTTCCAGATGTTGTAATCCTTTCCATCGAAGTAGGGAGGTCTGGTATTGCTTTGCCCCTCCATCAGCCCCGGTGCTAGCATACTAGCCATGGATCTTTTACTCTGAAGTAAAACACTTCAAACAAAGTAAGAACACGGGCTCTGATACCAATTGATATAGCTAGTATGAGAACCTAGAGGGGGGGTGAATAGGTATAATACAATTTCCTTGAAGATTGTGCAATATTTAAACAGTTAAAGGATTTGCAACAGTTAAAAATCAATCGCAAGACTGAGTAAGGGAAAGAGAGAATCGAACACTCGGTTTATAGTAGTTCGGCTTGATTCAAGCCTACGTCCACTCTTCCGTACTGACAGCCAATTGGCTGGATTCCACTATGAACAAAGAGCTGTTACAGTGTTGATCTTCCTTGATTTCTTGGTGTAGATAATCTACCACACTCACTCAAGGTATCACCAAGTACTAACACTCTCTGTGTATACAATTTCGCTCGAACAGTCTCGACTAACAATCAAGGTTCTTCAGACTCTGGAATTTTTCTATCGATCACACACCTAAGCAACTAGAACGTCTTCTTTTATACTCCTTCATGCCATCATAGCCGTTGGCACTTACCAAAGGAATTCCTCCAATCTACCCGTTGGACGGAATCAATCAAGAAGATCATCCGAGCTATTTAAGGAATCTGATGATAGCCCATCAATCCTGTTCGCCCATACAATCAGGATCTCGGTTTCCAAGAATAGAATTTTCCAAGATTATTTCGTCGACCATCAGATCTTCAATCGATCTTAGATAAGAATTAAAGAATCCGAAATGATTATCCAACCAAAGAATCTATTCCAGAGGATAGGATCGAATCCTCAACCATAAACCTCAGCTTTGGATTTCCTTCGACACTGGATTAGAAAGACTGTCAGTGAGAATAGACTTAAGTCTTGAGTCTTGAGTCTTGAGTCTTGAGTCTTGAGTCTTGAGAGTACAAAGTCTTCAGACTTTAAACTGACGGTCTCCGAACATCCAGACTTAGACTGAAAGAAACGTTTTGTCAGCTTCAAAATATTCTGGAAAGATTTCTCCAACAGTATCATCTTGAAGTCCTTTTTCATTTAAAGCTTCATGTAATAAAAGAGGCCGTGAGTTTACATCTAATATAAAGTACATCAAGCTACGTCATGTACCAGATACAATTTCACCACACAATATTTACCACAAACAAATTAAATGTTATCCTATTAAGTAGGGTTAGCCATATGAATTCTTCCAATGCCATTGCACTTTGTGTCAAGACTTCCATAAGATCTAAGTGGTCCATATCTTTTCTTATAATCTCCTTCCTACGTCTTCCCTCTTCCCATTTAACTGGAGTCTTCATCTCATACCCACATCTCCTCACTGGAGCATCTGAAGGCTTCCCTTTTCAAACATATAAGCCTTGTCTAGGTTGTCTCTTCCTCTCCTCCTGAGCATGAACAAGAGAATGCAAACTACTCTTGTAGCAGGCGTGCCACATATTCCATGTCTTTCAGTGAACATCTCTTTCCACCAATGTTGGTAGGTACTTAAGGTTAAAGCTGCATTCACAAGGGAAGAAATATTCAAGAATGTTTTGCTCTCCTTTAAACAGCTTATGAGAAATGAACCTATTAGCGATAGAACATTGCATAAAGGGGAATATATCAACCAAAATCAAACATTTAAAGCACAATTCATTACAACAAATAAGTAATCATGACTCCCAAACCAGGGTGCATAAACCCCGATGGAATTACTCCTATATTGAGCTTACTAAAAGAGCACACCTCAACAACATAAGGACTAAATACTTTCAGAATTATAAGAAAACATCATATATATTGGCCATCAGGTTAAAGAAACAAAAGAGACAGCAAAATGGGCGCTTCTTCTTTGCACTTATCCAATAAAGTGCAACCAAGTAAGCACGTCACTGAAAGACATTTTGTTTTCACATGTTCTACTCAGATTTCCAAAACATCAAGCCCAACTAACTACAAAACAACAACGAGTGTCAGACAAGCACCACGAAAAACATAAGACTCTAAGCAATGTTTCTATTTCAAAGATTAAAAGAAAAGACAAGGCAAAGCTGCGGCATCGCGGGCTTTGGGGCACGGCTTCGGGCGCGACTTCGAGTCACGGCAAAGGCAAAGCAGCGGTGTCATGGGCTGCAGGCGAGGTGTGTTGAAGGCAGCAGCGCCGAGTAGGAGCGACGTCGGGGCATGGTGAAGGCACGGCAGAGCAGTGGCGTCGCGGGCTGCAAGCGAGGCGCGGTGAAGGCACCAGCGGGCGGAGCAAGAGCGACGTCGGTGCGGGCTGCAGGCGAGGCGCGGCGGGGATGCTATTTGGTGGCGTCGAGCATAGGGCGAAGAGAGAAAAGACTCGTGGGTGAAGCAGCAGCCAGCAAGAGGAAGGAAGAAAAAGAAGAAGAAGAAGAAGAAGAATGGGGGGTTTCGGCCGAGAGAGGAGGAAATAGGAGAGAGAAGAAAAGAAAAAAGTAGGGGTAGGGGGGCAGGAAGTGACGTGTGAGAAGGAAAAAGAAGAGAAAAGAGAGAGAGAGAAAAAAAAAAAAGGGAAAGGAGGGAAAATCGAGGGGGAAATCACGTGGGGGAAGGGGAGAAGGGAAGGTTTAGGGTTTTTTTTTTTTTTGAATTTGACCGGTTCCAGTTCCGGTTCCCAGGAAAGGAGGGAACCGAGAACCGCCGGTTCCCAGGAAAAAGGAACCGGGAACCAGAACCGGCCACTTTAGAACCGGGAACCGAACCGGACCCTTCTCCGGTTCGGTTCTGGTTCCCGGTTCTACCCGGAACCACGCTCACCCCTAATGCGGCTCCTCCTCCTCCCCCTCCATGCATCGACATGGGCCGGGCTTATGGCCCACTTTAGGCCAATCTCACTTGGGTCTAAAGTCCAAACTTAAATGGCCCAAGTTTATTTTTAATAATACATTTTAATCCTCATTTAAATAAATACTTAATTGCATAATAAAATGGCCAAAAGACTTTGTGACATTAGTCCATCAAATCTATAAAGTGCATAGTCAAGAACAAAGTCTTCTTTATCAAATAGCCCATAGAAAAATATCGATAATAAGCCCATAATTCCTACACCACTTTAGGGCGTTTGATTTTTTTGATTTTTATTTATAGAAATAAATTAACATTCTCATAATCGATTAACATTTTCATAAGGGGTTCGGTCCAAGAGATAAAATATCGTGGCCGATGATGTAATTGTCCCTATGGCCATTCAAAGTCAAATATCGTTTCCCTCAAAATCAATATTTCGGGTTGAAATTCCCGGATGCCACGGCTATAATTGCTCTCAAATCTCGTTTTCCTTTTGCAGATGAAAATATGGACATACAAAGATTTAAGAGATTGAACAGACATTAAAGGAAGTACTGTTTAGCTACCTTTCTTAGATCACAACTCCACCTCGCATATCACACATATTGAAATTCCCTAACCATCTAGTAGTAAGTCACATTACCAGTTAAATCAAGAACTAACTTTAGGAATGAACTTACCAAGTTATGAATGGGGCAGTCGGACAAAAAGAGTTGTTCCTCCATAGGAAAACTTCCGTATGTCGATTAGGTCTCCCCTCCAGTACATGCAACCAACTCCCGCATCATAAGCATGTGCTGCACACGAGCAACTATTGAGGCACTGCTCTCGGCACTTGTCTTTCAAAGATGATGACCATATTGCATAATTTGGCACTTTCACATTCTCAAGCTTTAGAAATCCATCCATGTTTCCCACTTTAGTACTACCATTTTTTATCTTGTCACATTATAGCAATGATCTCTGGATGCATCCACTGGACCAATTCCCTCTGCTCCATTCTTCGACTCTTTTAGGCTGAAAGCCTCTCAAGTAGCTGCAAATTGGTGATTTCTTGGTTTCGCAGAATCCAAATGGCTCGCACTTGCCATAAACATCACGATCGGAATCTGGGGTTGACCAATCGATTCGTCAATACTTAAATTTTAAATCTCAATATGGCTGCAACAATACTCCATTTGACTTCACAAAAAAGTAGGACAAATAAGACACCTCCGCAAAATTGTAAGTCAGATAGACAGTTCCTTCTTTGCCATCCACTATGCTAAATCCATCAAGATAGACAGATGCCATCCGGGGAATTCCAATGAAAAGCTTACCATTCCATGGACCACTCTGCCAATAAAGAGTACTGCCATTCCAAAGGAATACTTCAGGAATATTTAGTGGTTCAAAACTAATTGAGAAACTTCCAATTGATGGATCAGAAGGGCTTTTCCAAGATGTGAGTAACTGCTTCTCATTTGTTCTCACATTAGCGCTAAGCTTCATTTTCGCCGTGAGTGTATCAGACATGTTCTGAAAACTTTCCCATACCATTGCTGTATCATTTGTGCTCCTATTAGAACTTTGTTTGAGCAAGATAAGATTTCCACTATCTAATAATTGGGCTTTTGCATTAGCTCTAGAGGTGGAAACATTGGATGACCAAAGTACTTCCTTCTTTCCATTCATTATCACAAGATTACTGTCATCAGATATGGTCATGACACCAAAAGAATCTGAAACAGGCTTCTCCCTGTTCGCAACCCAAAAGACGTTATATGCAGGAATCTTGTCATGCCATATTCCGACATACCGATTGGTAGAACCATTGGGGCTAAAGAATCCCAGTCTGTAGAGACCTCAACTTGATATGATACTTCCAGGGTTTTGGATGTACTCAGATGCTGTAATGACATCTCCACCAACGCAAAATTTCACAGCATAATGAGAGAAAAATAAAAAAGAGAGAATATTCTTACTTTTCCTAGAAGTATCATGACTACTTGAATCGTTCTTCTCAGCAACAACTGATTTTGGTAGCTTTAGAACATCAGAAGACACAACCTGGAGTTTAGGACAGAAGGTGGAATTCTCAAATATAGAGAGAGAAGACCTTGTGGTTTAAGATAAAGATACATTTTCCATTGCAAAGGGTGTCTTAAGCATCGCCATGAAGAAATTTATATTGCTCTAATGGGAAGATTTTCCTCGTCAGCTATTGCTATCAATATCCTGATTTTTCCCTGTCTAGTGGCTTAAAATGGCCTTTCAAAAGTCTTCCACATGGTGGTCTTTATCGTTAAGACCACTTTCCTCTTTGACTCTTATGGACATTTATTATTTCTTCTCATAGGGTGATTCTTGCTTTACCTTGACTTATGGGTCAAGAATAGTGATCTAGCGAGCCATGTGAGAGCATTAATGTGACGATCTAGACCCGGGAAGTACGGAGGGACAGTCTAGTGCAACGCCTCAGCTGTACATGGGTGAGGCTAAGCACATATCTCGTGTCCCACATTACTTAGGAGGGAGTCCTAGGCTAGTTAATAAGACTTGGGTTCTTTATTTTGTGTAATGCGTTTTAAAGCCGTGAGGGTAGAAGGCCCAAAGTGGACAATATGTGTACAGTAGCAGATCTAGGACGTTATAGGTGGTATCAAAGTCGATTCCTACAGCGTGTGGGGCCACAACGAGGGTGTTGTGCCTTAAGGGGTGGAGAATGTGACGAAGAGCCAACTCTCGTAGCTTGTAGGGCCACAACTAGTGCCTTGTGTCTTAAAAGGTGAAGAATGAGACGACCCAGACTCGGGAAGTAAGGAGGGACAGGCTAGTGCAACGCTTTGGCAATACGAGGGTGAGGCTAAGCGCATGTCTCTTGTCCCACTTGCTTGGGGGGAGTCCTGAGCTAGTTGATAAGGTTTGGGTTCTCTCCTTATGTAACACGTTTTAAAACTGTGAGGATTGAAAGCTCAAAGCGGACAATATTACATAGTAATTATATAATGATAGCTCCCGAGTCCTTATAGTTAATGAAGAAGATTTTCGCCCTTTGAGGGCAACTAAACACAAAGCAATTAAGTCCTTGAAAGTGACCAATAAGAGAGAGAGAGAGAATACCATGGAAATTTAACATAATCAGACACTTCAAAAGCTTAAAATGCAAGCCCATGAATTTTTATTTTTATTTTTGGACAAAACATTCGTAAGTTGACAAACTAAAGATGCAAACACAATCACGACTCAAATCCCGAACATCATATCGATATTTCTTTTTTGGTCGAAAATATGATTACTATTGACTTACTTAGCCAAGTTTGGAGGAAATACATCAAGAGCATCGGCGCATAATAAGTCGAAAAGGGCGAGGCGGGGATTAGCTAACCAAATAGTAAGAAGTGTTGACACTTAAAGTTTTGCCCAAAAATAATTTCCAAAAAATGGAAACTTTTTCTCCACAAAAATATTTTATGTCAAATTCTTGCATATAGATTATTTAGGTGTTTAGTATAGTTTATTTTTATTTTTTTAAATGGAAGATGTTTTTCCTAAAAATAAATAATCAAAAAATTAAAAATATAAAAATATAAAAATAGATTTAAAAAAGAGAAAAAGATAAAAAAAAAAAGTTGGGGCCAATGATTTAAATGTGACTAGCGAAGCCCAAGAGGTCATATTGGAATTAAAATGGTAAATTGGGGCTAAAATGCAATTTCTAAAAGTTGAGGGACCAATTTGTAAATTTTGCAAAATTTCACCCGAGCCCTTAAATCATCATCTTGGTCCCCAATTAAGTTCAAATTGGGCTAGGGCCAGGTCAAATCAATTAAATCGGGCCAAAATGACCAAATTTGCATTGAATTGGGTATTTTTGGATAATAAAATTACCAACTTTGAGGGACTTTCTTGCAAAATTGGGTGGGAAAAATTGTAAAATCTGGTTGAGATCTTAAACTACTATACATGAGCTTGCTAATTGATCAAAAATCGCAGCCACATTGATGGATTAAAGCACCAAAACCAGCTGACAAATCTCAGTCCACAAATTGGTCTGAATTCGGAACTGCTGAGTAAGCAACTTGGTGGCCCCACTATATCCTCCTCAGTAGCCCAACCAGCCGGATATCTGCACGTGATGGAAGACCATAATTAGTAGTGCAAGTGGACAAAAATTGGCTAGGGATAAGCTGTTGAAAGAACAGGAAAATCGCAGCAAAATGCGTACACTCAACAGCTGCAATTAGTCAAAAATTTAAATTAAAAAAAAACAGCTGCAAAATTTGAAAATTTTGGCTAAAGTAAGAAAGTGGGCGAGCTGGTCAGTTGGCAGTCTTGGCAGGAGGACAAAAAGCCGATCAAGAGATTGCTTAAGGTAGTGGAGAAGATCACGGAAGCAAGCTCTTTTAGGGGAGAAAAGAGAGGAGAGAGTTGACGGTCGTTTTCCAAAAACACCTCGAGAAGCAACTCAAGAAAGAGAACCCAGAAGTTCCAAATCAACCTTCAGATAGAAAAGTAAAAATTTCACAAACTTGCAGCCAAAATTAGTCAAAACCTTCAACTAGAGAGTGAAACTTCACTCAAAGATCTTTCCATCCATAGGTGACACGTCCCAAATGGAGTTCGGGAAGGTCTCCTAAAGCCCCCCCCCCCAAAAAAAACACCCTCTTGGCGGGCCAAGAAACACTAAAAAAGTTTCGAAGTGTTGAGCCCGGTTGGTCATGAGTGAGGGAAAGCCAGTGTTTTTGAGAAAGTTGAGAGACAAATGAGGAAAAACTTGACTTTTACCACAAACTAGAATACATATAGTTTGACTTGGTGTCAAGTTTTCCAAGAAAAGAGATCTTGAAGTCTAGTTTTTAGGTAAATGAAAACCTTCGTTGTCGGTTATTTTTCTGCAAATCTTATTTCCAGTTTGAAGGAGCCAACTTCCACGTGCCCCCCCAAGGATAATTTCTTGGTTTCCTTGGCCAAGAACTACTTGCAAAAGAAACTAGGAAGCAAGGTAAACATCCTAGACGTATTTTTGCTTGAGTTTGAACATGTTTTAATAGTGAAAAGCAAGAGGAAAATTAGTCCAAAAAACTGATTTTGAGGCTGGAATTTTTCTTAAGTATTGAAATCTCTTCAAGAGTCTTGCATGTTTGATTTACCATACCCCATTTTTGTGCATTACTTGTCTTTGTGACTTTGATCAATGTTATATGGGAATACAAATGATGCATAGGTCAACCCGGTTTAGTCTTTAAATCTCCGTGTGAACTATGAGATCGTCTAAAACTTGGGCCGAAAACCAAGCCAACCCACATTGAGACACGGTTGGCCAGCATAGATCATGCATATACGCTTCTTGAAGAGTTCGTTTCGATGTGTCTAGTTGATCGTTTTCTGTAATGTTTGTTGCATTTGGAAGCCCATGTTACCTACATTCACTTGGATTATTGGTGGTCTGCAAGACAACACTTCAAGATGTAGATGTACACAAACAAGAATCAGCCATCAAATGTTGCCTTCAAATAAAAGATTTTAGTGAGGCAAATTACTGGCAAGCAAAACGTTACATGGGGAGGACAACCTGGTCCAAAATCACATGATCTCTAAAAGAAAAGGGTGTGTTCGTTCAAAAAGTCAAAACAACTCATTCATAAACTGACATAGCCACCCATGCTTATAGATTGTGAAGTGGGAAATGCATTGATGCAGCAAAAACGGCGAAAAATCACCTAGCCTAAAAGGGGTATGCGGGAAACTGAGTAAAGCATGAAGGATTCAAATGAAATGAAGATTCATCAATCCAACATAATGAAGCTGCATATGGACAAGTTAGCTAACTCAATGTGGCATACATTCGATCATAAGGACAATATCTTCCCTTCTTCTAGAAAGATATGATGAGATGCGGAATTGCCCCACTTTGAAAAAGGGTGTACTTCGTTCCTAAACCTAATGTACCTAAGAATAGAAATAATACATTGTTTTCGTATATGTAGGAAATTTTAATTGAGGCAAATGGCCACAAAATGGATCGGGAGCACGCAATGCCTGAGTCACCCGACTTCTAAAAAGGGAAAGATTCAAATGGAATAGACATTTGTCCAGTGAATTGCTATCAATCATGAGAGAAAATCCATCCCCATAGCCAAGGAAATAGGATGGAACGTGGTCATTAGATATGCCGTAAAAGGGAGTATACCGTTCCTAAAATGAATTAGGTTGAATATGAAAATAACATATTACGTCTCTTTTTTCTTGCAGTTGATAAATGGGGCAAGTCACTCAAAGTAGCGTAACTCTCACCCATGAAGCAAGATGAAACAAAGTCAATTGATTCAACACAAAAAGGGGCAATGCCAAGAAGGCATGCTAAGGCCCAACCATCCATTTTGATGGAATAAATGGAGTAAAACATCTAAGGAGCAATGCCCTCATATGTCAAAACAAGGAGTACCCCTCTCCTTTCATCTTTGACGCCCACTCAGAATGAGTGAATTCGATAGCATCTAAATGGTCCATTTGAAAGCAAGATCTTCAAGGAAATGTTAACAATTGAGGAGCAAAAACACATGAAGAGGAAACACAAGACATTTAATGTCAGATGCAGGAGAAGGGTAATTTGGTATCGTTACCAAAATGCCCCTCTCTAACTTCATTTTTGATGTAGTTCCCTTGTTTGATAGGAAGCATCGATATTCAAGGAACAAACTCGAGAAATTGATTTAAGCATAATACATATCGACCAAGCAAGCATATGGAGGTAACACATGTCAAATTCACCTAACTTGATTTAAAAGATGTGTCGTTCTATAGGTAGTTCAAATAAATAAGAAAAGGAAGTGCCCCATGGACACTACCAACGCTTCGGCTTGGTGGTATGGGGAATGAATGAATGGGTCCGAGAGGTACGTGGTTTGATCCCCAGAAACGGCAACAAGGTTGCCATGTAAAAAGACAAAAAAAAACTTTTGCATCTCTTATTTTTGCAAAAAGAGGAAAATGCTTTAACTAAAGAGACCAAAGACCTGAGATTCTCTTCAAGCCTTAAAACAGCATGTTCATTCCGCTGTTTGCCGCCAAATGGTGAAACTGACCAAGGGTAATGTTGTATCGTTTCCAGTTTTACGATCCCTGAGGATTCATGTACTAACACATTCCCTTTTGTTCTTCGTAGGGTCACCTAACTACTAAGGCACAAGTAAGTACCATTCTTCTCAAAATCAAATGGAAAACAAATGGAGAATTTCCATCGCAAAAAGGAACACTTAGTGTTTTTTAGAAACAAGCACAAAAAATGGAAATTAAAGACACAAGTTTTTCACAAAGTTTGCAAAAATCTTCTTTACCTTTAAATTGTTCGTCCACTCGACGAATCACTCATTTTGAATCAAAATTTCCTCAGTATATTAATCCATCCAAATGATCTCAACAAAAATGAAAGGTGATGTTACTCATGCCAAGCAAGAAACATTTAGGATGAGGAAAGGCAACCAATTTCCAAACATGTCATTTGAGCACTTTGGGATTCGAGCAAAAAAGAAAACCCGTGTTGTTTACAGGCAATGGATTCATTCGCAAGCGGTACATAGATCAAGATGATAAGAGGCATTTCTTTCCTTTATCATACACACACAGGTGACAATAGTTAGCCCATTTGAGACTTTAATGTGAAGAATTTTCTACAAAATACCCCTGTCAAGAACCAACCCACGATGGGGCAATTATGGAGGTTTGGGTTGACATTATTTGGAGAGGAAGGATGAGAAAGGTTTCTTTGCTCTCACTTGCATAAATATTTTGTGGTCACTTCAAATGAATTCTTATGGAAACTTGAAGCATCCAAAGGTGAAGAAGAGCATTCATTTCTCCGCCCAAACACAAATACCCATTGCTTAAACCATATTAAGCCTAACTATTCATTTCTAAAACCCGAGTGGTGATTATCTCCCCACATTGGGGGCATGACACATGATTTACCAATGCAATTGGTGTTTACATGAGAATATGAAAAACATATCCAAAGTCCTAAGAGCTCAAAAAGTTCAAAAGAGCAAAAGTCAAATGAAAATTTAAGGGGCATGAAAAAGTAGTGTGTCTAGTAAAACCAAGGCCAATGCCCAAAAAAAAAAAAAAAGAGAGAGAGTGGAAGAAAAACAATTGCATCAAGAGGAATATCTCTGTGAAAGAAAAAATGGCAAAAAAAGAAAAGAAAAGAAAAGAAAAGAAAAGCTTGCATTGAAAAGAAAATCATTGCAAATGCAAAACCCATTATGTTAAGATGATTAGTTAAAGGACTGTCGAGACAATTTCAATTTTAAAAGTTGAGTGCTTTTAAAAAAAAAATGGATGATATGGTAATGATGCCATGTTAAAAACCAACTCTCAAATCCCCCATCGACAAAAAGTTCTAAGCCTTTTGAGCTAAGCCTTTTGAACTTTTCCCCGAATCAACATTACAACCCATTTCCAAAATCTTTTTAGATTGGGATGATTCAAAGTGGAAATAAGGACTTTCCAAAGAAGATGCCACTCGAAGAAGTGAGAGCAAGGTTATTTTATCTCATCTTATGGTTTCTTCACTTGTAAACCTGGCAAAGATGTTGATCGGTGATTAATTCATTTCATAGCCAATGATGCTTATCCATTGCTAAAACCATGACCAAACCTGCACTACGGTCCTTCTAAAAGCCCTCTTTGATTGGTCAATGTGTACTTATTGCGAATGATTCAAAGCCTTGCACACTGGAAGAGTGAGATTGAGTGATCAGTTTACTTCCCACATGAATAGATGGGATCAAACAGCCCTTTTCTTGAGAATATGCAAGAAGCCCTTTCTGATTAGGGGTCCTTGCTCGGCATACTTAACAAACCTTTCTCATAAGTCAAGGTCATTTCAACAAGGGTTTTTTCTCCCAAGAGAATTTGACGATTAATGATATCATCCAGGTGTGATGACAGTTTTGCGAGTTTATCAAGTGGTCGAAATTAATTTGATTTGTTTATGCAATCATTGCCTTCTCATTACCGATATACTTTTGATATTGTTGC
This sequence comes from Eucalyptus caleyi, assembly GCA_014182885.2. Lineage (NCBI taxonomy): Eukaryota > Viridiplantae > Streptophyta > Magnoliopsida > Myrtales > Myrtaceae > Eucalyptus > Eucalyptus caleyi. The sequence goes on from CM024470.2 coordinate 55,318,702, forward strand.
TGATGACATGCGCTAAAATTGATCTCATCTAGTATGCTTTTGCTATTAGAATACTTGTTATAATGAATTCTATTTGATGTGTAGTACCCATTTTAGAATATTCTCGAATGACAGGTTCCTCTAAGGAAACCATGCAATTCTAAAGGGTTCATGGGTTAACCTTAAACCATGCACTTTCAAGAGTTCTTGGTTATCCTTAAACCATGCAATTCCAAAGGGTTCATGGGTTAGCCTTAAACCATGTATTTTCAAGAGGTTATTGGTCATCCTTAAACCATGCATTTTTAAGAGTTTTTGGTTACCCTTAAACCATGCAATTCTAAAAGGGTTCATGGGTTAGTCGTAAACCATGCACTTTCAAGGGTTCTTGGTTATCTTTAAACTTTGCGATTCTAAAGGGTTCGTGGGTTAGTCTTAAACCATGAATTTTTAAGAGATTCTTGGTTATCCTTAAACCTTGCAATTCTAAAGGGTTCATGGGTTAGCCTTAAACGATGCACTTTCAAGAGTTCTTGGTTACCCTTAAACCATGCAATTCCAAAGGGTTCATGGGTTAGCCTTAAACCATGTATTTTCAACAAGTTATTGGTCATCCTTAAACCTTGCAATTCTAAAGGGTTCATGGGTTAGCCTTAAAGGATGCACTTTCAAGAGTTATTGGTTACCCTTAAACCATGCAATTCCAAAGGGTTCATGGGTTAGGCTTAAACCATGTATTTTCAAGAAGTTCTTAGTCATCCGTAAACCTTGCAATTCTTAAGGGTTCATGGGTTAGCCTTGAACCATGCACTTTCAAGAGTTATTGGTTACCCTTATACCATGCAATTCCAAAGGGTTCACGAGTTAGCCTTAAACCATGTATTTTCATGAAGTTCTTGGTCATCCTTAAACCATGCCATTTCAAAGGGTTCATGGTTAGCCTTAAACCATGTATTTTCAAGAAGTTCTTGGTCATCCTTAAACCATGTTATTTCAAAGGGTTCATGGGATAGTCTTAAACCATGCACTTTCAAGAGGTTTTTGGTTATCCATAAACCACGCAATTCCAAAGGATTCACGGGTCAGCCTTAAACCATGTGTTTTCAAGAGGTTCTTGGTCATCCATAAACCAAGATATTCCAATGGGTTTATGCGTCAGCCTTAAACCATACATTTTCAAGAGGTTGTTGGTCATCCTCAAATCATACAATTTACACAGTTAGTGGGTCTGCCATAAACCACAAGGTTAGTGGGATTGCCTTAACCACATGGTTAGTGGGACTGTCTTAATCCACAAAATTAGTGAGACTACCTTAAATTACACGGTTAGTGGGACTGTTTTAAACCACATGGTTAGTGGAATTGCCTTAAACCACAAGGTTAGTGAGACTGCCTTAAACCACATTGTTAGTAGGTCTGCCTTAAATTACACGGTTAGTGGGACTGCCTTAAATCACACGGTTAGTGAAACTACCTTAAACCACAAGGTTAGTGGGACTGCCTTAAACCACACGGTTAGTGGGACTGCCTTAAACCACACGGTTAGCAGGACTGCCTTAAACCACACTATTAGTGGAACTGCCTTAAACCATAAGGTTAGTGGGACTACCTTAAACCACACGGTTAGTGGGTCTGCCTTAAACCACACGGTTAGTGAGATTGCTTTAAACCACAAGGTTCGTGGGACTGCTTTAAACCATAAGGTTCATGGGACTGCTTTAAACCACAATGTTTGTGGGTATATCCTTAAACCACACTTTTCAAATTGTTCACAGGTACATCTCTATACCATGCTATTTACATTAAGCTCACTTGCATTTTTAATTTTTCTATTGTAAAAAGAAAATTAGGTGTCACCCTATCTTTGAAACAAATCTCTTTGTGCTTCTTTCCAAATATGGGCAGTGTTGACACCTAAATTTTTGCCTAAAAATCATTTCCAAAAAAATGAAAACTTGTTTTTCCATAAAAAAATATATTTCATGTCAAATTCTTGCATATAGATTATCTAGGTGTTTAGTATAGGTTTTTTTTTTTTTAAAATGGAAGATGTTTTTCTTAAAAAAATTAATTAAAAAATTAAAAATATAAAAATAGATTAAAAAAAAAAGATAAATAAAAAGGTTGGGGTCCATGATCTCAATGTGACTAGCCAAGCCCAGGAGGTCGATTGGAATTAAAATGGTAAGTTGGAGCCAAAATGCAATTTTTTAAAGTTGAGGGACCAATTCGCAAATTTTGCAAAATTTCACTTGAGCCCTTAAATCATCATCCTGGTCCCTAATTAAGTTGAAATTGAACTTAGGCCAGGTTGAATCAATCAAATCGGGCCAAAAGGACCAAATTTGCATTGAATTGGGTATTTTTAGATAATAAAATTGTCAGCTTTGAGGGACTTTCTTGCAAAATTGGGTGGGCAAAATTGCAAAAGCTAGTCGAGATCTTAAACTACTATACATAAGCTTGCTAATTGATCAAAAATCGCAGCCAAATTGATGGATTAAAGCACCAAAACCAGCTGACAAATCTCAGTCCACAAGTTGGTCTAAATTCGGAACTGCTGAGTAAGCAACTTTGCGGCCCCACCATATCCTCCTCAATAGCCCAACCAACCAGATATCTACACGTGATGGAAGACCATAACTAGTAGTGCAAGTGGACAAAAATTGGCTAAGGATAAGCTGCTGAAAGCATGGGAAAATCGCAGTAAAATCCGCACACTCAACAACTACAAAATTTGAAAATTTTGGTTAAGTCAGAAAGTGGGTGAGCTGGGTCAGTTGGCAGGCTTGGCAGGAGGACAAAAGGCTGATGAAGAGATTGCTTAAGGCAGTGAAGAAGATCATGGAAGCAAGCTCTTTCAGGGGAGAAAAGGAAGGAGACGAGAAGGAGAGAGAGTTGATGGTCGTTCTCCAAAAACATCTCTAGAAGCAACTCAAGAAAGAGAACCCATAAGTTCCAGATTAACCTTTAGAGAGAAAAGTGAAATTTTCATAAACTTGCAGCCAAAATTAGCCAAAACCTTCAACAAGAGAGTGAAACTTCACTAAAAGATTTTTCCATCCATAGGTCGCACGTCCCAAATGGAGTTTGGAAGGGTCTCCTAAAGCCCCCCGAAAAACACCCTCTGGCGGGCCAAGAAACACTAAAAAAATTTTAGGTGTTGAGCCCGGTTGGTCACGAGTGAGGGAAAGCTAGTGTTTTTGAGAAAGTTGAGAGACAAATGAGGAAAATATTGACTTTTACCCTAAACTAGAATGCATATAGTTTGGTTTGGTGTTACGTTTTCCAATAAAAGAAGTCTACTTTTTGAGGTCAACAAAAACCTTTGTTGTTAGTTCTTTTTCTGCAAATCTTATTTCCAGTTTGAAGGGGCCAACTTCCACGTGCCCTGCTGAGGATAATTTCTTGGTTTCCTCGGCCAAGAATCACTTGCAAAAGAAACTTGGAAGCAAAGTAAACATCCTAGACGTATTTTTGCTCGAGTTTGAACATGTTTTAATAGTGAAAAATCAAGAGGAAAACTAGTCCAAAAAATTGATTTTGAGGCTGAAATTTTTCTAAGTATTGAAATCTCTTCAAGAGTCTTGCATGTTTGATTTACCATACCTCATTTTCGTGCATTACTTGTTTTTGTGACTTTGATTAATGTTATATGGGAGTACAAATGATGCATAGGTCAACTCAGTTTAGTCTTTAAATATCCGTGTGAACTATGAGATCGTCTAAAATTGGGCCAAAAACCAAGCCAACTCACATTGAAACACGGTTGGCCAGCATAGATCTTGCGTATACGCTTCTTGAAGAGTTCGTTTTGATGTGTCTGGTTGATCGTTTTTTGTAATGTTGCATTTGGAAGCCCATGTTACCAACTTTCACTCGGATTAAGTAATATTTCCCTTAGATCTTGCATGTGATAAGTGTCGGGGCTTGAATATGGGCTTGTAACCCGTTTTCTTGACTAGATTTGCAAAACCAGCTCAAACCCGCACATTTGAGGATGATTTTAGCTTGGTTCTAGTGTGTTTTAAGCTATGATTTCTATCTAATCTTGTTCTTTGCATGTGGTAGTATAACCTTGATATTTTAGTTCCACATGAGATTGCTTATGGGTCGAGATTGAAGGCCACAAACATGGCTCGAGAAAGCTATTTGGGCTAGTTTGAGGCATGCCAAGTGTTCGACGAAATGCGCAAACCAAGTTTCGATCTTCAAACGGTCGATTTGAGCTCGTTTCTTATTATATTCATGCACTTGGCAGTTCCATATTAGTATAAATAAGCATATATCAGTTTAGGGAATTATTTTTAAAAATAATTAAAAATATGAAAATAATAAAAATTTCAAAAAAAAAATTATAAAAATGATGGATGTTATCAAGTTATGATATAAATAACATCTATGAAATTTTCCTAATTTTAAAAGGTCATTTTCCTAATTTAATGTTATTTTGGTATTTTATAACCATTTTTGTAAATCCATTTTGCGTAGATTAAAATTATTTAGAGTAATTTCATGTATATTTGAATTCTTCTTTCACCCATTTGGTTCTTGTCCCGAGGTGTGATAACAAGGCCATGTAATATTATATGCCTGACTTGTATCGGGTTTTCCTTTTCTGTATTTATTTTCAAGTCATTTCAATTTCTTCAATGTTTACTTACGCACCGCTTTTCATTAAGTCAAGTGTAAATTTCTCTTCTAAATTATGTTAAGATTAGTCTAGACATTAAGGAAAACAAACCTACAAAAAAATTTGCATGGACCCTTAGCGGTTTTATAAGGATTATAATTGTTAATCAAGATTGTGTGGCCATTTAGATAAACAACCTTCCAAGTTAGTGGTACCACAAGGGTGCTAATGGAAACATTGGCGTAAAAAGTCCCCAGTCCTTGAAATCTCTGGTTGCGCAGGAATCGAGACAACATCCTGCGTCTTGATTGGCTTCTAGCCGACCCCAATAGGCTAGTGGCGACTCCTAGAAATACATAGGTTGTTAAGAATTAAAATTCAAAATCCAATGTCACGCGATGTATGGGCTTGGGAGAGCATGTGCCTAATTTAGGGCCATTGGTCTGACTCTTTAGGCAAATACCCTTAAACCTTCTCTTCCTTTTTCCCCTGGATGGAAAAAGAGAGGTTGCGACAGCAAGACAATTAGATCTTTGGGCTTTTGCAAGCCAATCTGCAAGTCTATTGGACTTCTTGCTGTAATGGGTCAGAGATAGGCCTGGAAAATCCTTGAGCTTTGTCTTGACCCGGTCCACGATGGCCTTCACTTCCCAGCTTACCTCTATCGAAGACATAACCCCTTGCATAAGCTGGAGGTAGTCAGAATGTACTTGCAAACTCATATTAGATCTAGTGGAGAAGAACTCTAGGGTTTCGAGAAAGGCAAGGGCCTCCGCCTGTTCCGCTGAGGATGCTGCCACCAGCTTGGAGAAGCCATCGACAAGACGACCCCTGGAGTCTCAGTAGATGTAGGCGATAGATCCCTTGTTTTTGTCCGCTCCCCTACTCTCCTCGAAATCTAATACTGCTTCTTTGTTCAGGGCAAAGGAGGCATCAATGTTGATTTTCAGCATATCTAAGGCCGGGGGTTTCCATTTGTGAGTTTGGGCCTCGCTTTCCTTCTCTCATTTTGCTTTTCAGTTCTAAGTGACAAAGTTTTCATGTAAAGCGATGGCCTTGAACATCGTTTGTTGCGGGTGCAGGGGGCGTTGTCCAAAAATAAACTGATTTCGGTCTTTCCAAATACTCAACAGGGTTGCAGTGGTTTGGTTGAACTTAATGGTGAGAGTAGCTAGTATGAACACCTAGAGGGGGGTGAATAGGTGTATAAAATAAACCTTGGCAAATATATGCGGAATAAAATAAACTTCGAGTAAAACAAAGGAGTTAAGGAAGAGAATAAGAACACAAGATTTATAGTGGTTCGGCTTAATACAAGCCTACGTCCACTCTCCCACGCTAACAGCCTTCTTGGCTAGATTCCACTATGCAATCAACAAGAGATTACAACTTTGAGTGCAAACACTTAGTAGTAGATCACACTATCTCACTAAGTCACTCTTTTGGTATTTCTCTCACGATCACAAATGTTTAATATCTCCAAAGACAAGTGTATGAACAAAAATCGCTCAGACTTTGGAATTATAAATTCTACGCTCTATCTCTTACTTGCTCATCAGTCCATGATCTCCTTAAATACTCCTCCACTTCCAAACTACCCGTTGGACAGTATCCCAGAGAATCGTCTTCCAATATACCCATCGGACAGCTCTGTATCTAGAAGATTTGGTAGCCGTTGAGTGACAAAAGTAGAATTCCAGATTGATTCCGATCGCCCATACAAACGGAATCTTGATTTCCATAAGTAAAGCTTCTTCGTATAGAAAGTTCCTATCTTCAAGATCCAATCGTCAATCAAATAGATTGAGTCAATCAAATCAATCTTGATGTAGAATCCAAACCAGATCACAAGCCATTATATGATTGGGCTTGAGTTACGTTTTGTCGAATCTGGATGTAAAGTCTGAGAGCAATAGACTTTACAATCTGAGTCTGAGTGCAATAGATTTTACAATCTCCCCATTTTTGATGATGACAAATTAATCTCTGAATATGCAGATTTGTAAACATACTTTTAAAGATATTAATTTAAATCAAAGGATATCAGAAGATAGCAAATAAATTGAGCATAACAATATATAGAAAAATAATCACAGCTCAATATTATGCAATAAATAATATCAACCAATCAACACATATGCATATTCATATCTTCTCCCTCTTTTTGTCATAATAAAAAAACAATAATAATGGAAAAAAAGTATCACGTAGAGAATTATAACAAATATCTCGCATGAATCACAATTTCCAAAAATCAGCTTTTATAAAAGCAAGTCGAATATTAAAGATATGCAATGTAGCTCACTTCGATCATATATATCAGCAAATATTCAATAAAAATCACGGATGCATCATAAAATTTATTTATCATTTTTGTCAAAATAAAATGATAAGATTAATAAAAGATTTGTTAATGACAAAAGGTAATAAAAGATGCACTAATCGAATTTTTTTAAAACAAATTCTGACACATTTACCTTTCATTTAATTCATAACAAGATAACGATCAATCCAAAAAGATTTTTCCATAATTGATCAAAGCTCCCCCTCAATTTGTTATCTTTTTGAGATGATCACGGTTATTTTCCTTTTCTTTTGGATTTGATTTCTTCCCCTGTCATCGTGATAGTATTTGCGAATAGAAACAATTGTTGCTTGTGCATGTTGAATAGAATATTTTTCCAGTATTTCCTTTGTAGCAATATCCGCAACGTTCACTTGCATTTTAAAATTCGAGGCAAAAATTTATTTTCTTTTACCAAGCTCATCTCGAATTCAACCTGCATAAACTTAACAAACTTTTTTTCACAAATAAGCTGTAATAATATCCACGTAATATATAATGTCCTTTCTTCAAAAAATAAAAAATAAATTGAATAGCATACATAAAATTATCAATTATTAAAATTCAAAACTATTCAACCTTTTGTACGACACATTAGGGATTTCCTTAACAATTTGCAAAAACTTTGCACAAGGAAGGGAATTTTTGAACCTCAAAAAGATAGTATAGAATCTCCATAATTTTTTAATTGAGTTTTCCAAAATCCATATGGAAGATTCTTTTGTGACCTGCAAATTCTTATATAACAGATAATAATCTTTGCAAAAATGTCACGTAATACTTTCTTCCAATTTGCTATTCAAACTTGCTAGATATAATATATCTTCTGAGAATATAGCAAGAATATCCATGAATATGCAGTAATATCTTTCAAGATCAAAGAGATTTCCCCTGAGCATAAATTTCAGATATGCATTTTGCAAAAGGAAAATAGATATTTCTGTCACGTGCCAAAATTTCAAACCTTATATTTATGACAAAAGATATTCGCAATATAATAAACAATCATCCAAAATCATGATAAACGCACGTAGAAATTTGCAAGGCTGGATGAAAAAAATATTCTCTTACCCATGATATATATTTGCAATATACTATTGAAAAAGAAAAATTATTACCAATCTTCGCCTGAGATTATTTTCTTATTGCACAAAAATCTATGTTAGAGCAAAATATATCATCACCAAATATTCTTTCTTAATTCATCATAACAGAGTACTCAAAGAAAGAATATTATGCACAATGATATTTTGAAAAATAAATTCTCACTTGGTCATAGTATGATAAAAACAGAGAGAATAAAATTCTTTGAGTGTCTAAAAATATCTTGCATCATAAATTAATATCATGTAAAACAGATTGTTATCTGGCAGAATATGATAAAATCAAACCAAATAAATTCATTTGTCTCAAAAAATAATCACACGCATTATATCAAATCTTAATTCACGAATAATAAATCACACGATTCTTTCTTCAATAAAAAAAAATTAGAGAATATGATTATTATAAAGTCTCAATCAACCAAGGATATATCGAATATCAAGTATAATGAGAAATTTTAAATTGTGTACTCAAACCAAATTGAGAATAAAAACATATACATTCCTTACCAAACTCTCATTCTTCTCTTCCTTTATTTCCTGCAAAAATAACTCATATTTTCTTTGGTACCCATTTTTTCTTGGGTCCATAAGAGTTAGTAGAATATGCTCTTTTTACCCAGTTTTTCTTAATAGGTCTCCAGACTTTAGGACAATCTTTTTCAAAATGTTCCGAATCTCCACAATTTGAACACTTGACGTCATTTCTACCAATAGGTTTTACAAACACTTTTTGAAAATAATTTTTGTAAAATGCCTTTGGAGGTCTTTGTCCAAGTCTCTCCTTGACTTTAGGAAAATCTATTAGAGAATCATTTTCCTTAATGAAACCAAGTCCCGACTTATTATAGTAAGGAACTTGTATAGAAATGATATGCTCTAATGTTTTTGATCCATTTGAAAATCTTGTTGAAATATTTGAAAATTGTTTCTTCAAAGAATCATTTTCTTTAACAAGCAAATCTCGATTTTCTTTTGTTTGTAGAAAATCTTTTTGCAAAATTTCAAAATTTTCTTTTTTAGAAAGATCTTGTTGCCTAAGTTGAAAATTCTCCTTTTTAAGTTCGAAAATCCTTTTAAGAGATGATTTGAGATTTGAACAAAGCTCATTTATATACTTTGAAACTTTGAGAGGAATTTTTGAATTGCTTACCTCGATTTCCTCATCGGATTCTGAGTCTATGTCCGAGTCAGACTTTGATTCTAAGTCTGTGTCTGAATTAGACTCAGATTCTGAATGTGCCATCAAGCATAAATTTCCTTGCTCATCATCTTCTTTTATTGTTCTTTTATGGCCATTCTGCTTGTATTTTCTTCCATCGAATTTCATTCCTTTTCTACTCAGCTTTTTGAATTTCTTGACCATAAAGGCAAGTTCTTCATCGTCCATGTCATTTTCTGAGTCTGTTTCATCAAAAACAGCATTAGATATTAAAGCAATGGACTTCTTACCTTTGGGATCTTCATCGTTGATTTGTTCCACTTCATAGGATTGAAGAGTGCCGATCAATTCATCAACGGTGAGTGGCATAATCCTTTGAGTCTCCCGGATTGAGGTCTTGACATGGTTCCAATCTTTTGAAAGACCTCGCAAGAGTTTGTTGACCTTCATTGGAGAAGAAATTGGATGACCTTGATATGCCAAACCGTTTACAATTTCTGTAAAACGAGCGAACATATCTCCAATTGACTCTCCTTGCTTCATCTTGAAGGATTCATATTTGCCGAGCAGGAAGTTTACTTTTGTCTCTTTTACACGATCGGTCCCTTCATATGTAACATGAAGTCTATCCCAAACTTCTTTTGCTGTTTCACATGAAGAGATTCTATTATATTCAGTAGGAGATAATGCGCAATATAAAGAATAAATAGCTTTTGCATCAAGCGCTTCTCTTTTGGACATCTCCATCCGAGACATAGGAGCGGGGGTTTGGATTCTTTGTCTTTGCCATTCTTATTTGATGTAGATGCAGCAGTAGGATTGATTCCTTTTTCCACAACATCCCATTGCATGGGATCTTTGGATCTTAAGAATGCTTTCATTTTGTTCTTCCACACGTTGTATTCCTTTCCATCAAAATATGGTGGCCTTGTGTTGCTTTGTCCTTTCATAAGTCCTGAGTCCAAGATACTAGCCATAAAAGATCTTTATCTCAAAAGTAAAAATACTTTTATAAACCGAGCACTTGGCTCTGATACCAATTGAGAGTAACTAGTATGAACACCTAGAGGGGGTGAATAAGTGTATAAAATAAACCTTGGCAAATATATGCGGAATAAAATAAACTTCGAGTAAAACAAAGGAGTTAAGGAAGAGAATAAGAACACAAGATTTATAGTGGTTCGGCTTAATCCAAGCCTACGTCCACTCTCCCACCCTAACAGCCTTCTTGGCTGGATTCCACTATGCAATCAACAAGAGATTACAACTTTGAGTGCAAACACTTAGTAGTAGATCACACTATCTCACTAAGTCACTCTTTTGGTATTTCTCTCATGATCACAAATGTTTAATATCTCCAAAGACAAGTGTATGAACAAAGATCGCTCAGACTTTGGAATTATAAATTCTTCGCTCTATCTCTTACTTGCTCATCGGTCCATGATCTCCTTAAATACTCCTCCACTTCTAAACTACCCGTTGGACAGTATCCCAGAGAATCGTCTTCCAATATACCCATTGGACAGCTCTGTATCTAGAAAATTTGGTAGCCGTTGAGTGACAAAGGTAAAATCCCAAATTGATTCCGATCGCCCATACAAACGGAATCTTGGTTTCCATAAGTAAAGCTTATTCGTATAGAAAGTTCCTGTCTTCAAGATCCAATCGTCAATCAAATAGATTGAGTCAATCAAATGAATCTTGATGTGGAATCCAAACCAGATCACTAGCTGTTATATGATTGGGCTTGAGTTACGTTCCGTCGAATCTGTATGTAAAGTCTGAGAGCAATAGACTTTACAATCTGAGTCTGAGTGTAATAGACTTTACAATCTGGGTCCAACATATCTGCTTCGAACAGATTTAGCTTTAAGGTCTGCATGCCGGTTCGGTTTCAGAATAGAGTCTATCTTCCGGTTCGGCATTCACGTTCGATGTCCCGGAATTAGTCGAGTTGACAGACTTCGATGTAGAACGACTTTGACACTAAAGTCGGCGGTCTTGAGACTTTGACACGAAGTCTAGAAATCTTCATAATATACTTTGGACATATGTTACGTTCAGTCTTCTGGCCGTCTTCAGACTTTGACAATATGATTTACATGTTCTATTATCTACATGGTCTATTACTTAACCATTAAACATGTTAGTACCCTTTGATTTATTTTGTCATCTTCAAAACATCATAAGGGATTTCCCTAACAAATGAAACTTCTTCGGTCTGCTTTTACCCTATACAGCCATTCATCAAGCCGTGTTAATCCTATTCTTGAAATTTTGATTTGTAGGGGAATAGCTCTCCATATCCGTACTGCCCAAGAGCAAAGCAACATAGTATGTTCAATGGTTTCGGCTTCCTGTTTGCAGATAGGGCATAATGGGTCAAGTACTACTTTTCTCCTATGCAAGTTGTCCATTGTGGGCAATGCATTTTGACATGCATTCCAGAGAAATAGTTTAACTTTGGGTAGAGTTCTAGAGTGCCAAATGTATTTTCAGAGTTTTGGTTTCGTTTGGTGAGATGAAGTTGCTGTTGTTGTATGTGTGCTGGCTAATCTCTCTTTAGTGGTGAAATAACCACCTTTCACTGTATAGGACCCTGACTTGTTGTTAATCTAGACCAGTTTATCTTCTGTAGTAGGTAGTCCAATAGGGGTTGTAAGTATTTCCTTCATTCTTTGATCATTAAACAGCGACTTTACCATTGGTTCATTCCATTTTCCAGTCCCTTGTTATATTAAATCGCCCACTTTATCTGGCTCATATTTTGTTGCTCGACCGCCAATAGGTCCACTCTTCAACCATTTATCCTTTCTAATCCCAACTGTATACATAACATGTGGAGATATAGAGTCTCTTCCTAGGATAATACTTTGATAGGGCTAGTAAGAGCACCTAGAGAGGGGTGAATAGGTGATCAAAGAAGTTTTTGCAAAACTTAACAGAATAAATCAACTTCTGAGAATAATAGACTGAAGGTGTAAAAGATTATAAACAGTCATATAAGGCTACGTATTAAAGTAAAGAGATAAGGGAAAGAGAATCAAAACACAAGGTTTATAGTGGTTCGACTTAGACCAAGCCTACGTCCACTCTCCCGTACTGACAGCCCACTGGCTGGATTCCACTAAGAGCTAAAAAAGATTTTATAGTCTCACGTCCTTGATTCCATAGTGTAGAGACTCTGCTACACTTTCTCAAGGTCTCACAAATATCTAATTTCTCTTTTGAGTACAATTTGAGCTCAACAATTGAAATGTCAAAAAACTAGGAACTTAAAATTTTGGAATTTTTCTTTTATGTACACACTCGAATAACTTAAGCGTCTTCCTTATATACTCCTCCATGCCTTCATAATCGTTGGCACCTTCCAAAGGAGTTCTTTCAATCTACCCGTTGGATAGAATCAATTAGGGAGATCTCGAGTTATTTAAGGAATGTAATGATAGCTCACCAATCCTGCTCGCCCATACAATCAAGATCTAGGTTTCTATAAGTAGAAATTTCCAAATATACTTCACCAATCAACAGATCTAATTACTCGAATTAATTTCAATACGAATAATTGATCATGAGATGCTATCTCCAAACGTGAGATTTTCTTCAATCGTACCAATCAAATTCTTAAAGATATATTTGCATCTGGATAAGTCTTCTTCAATGGATAAAACTTTTCTTCGTCAGTCTGGAAACTATCAGTGAGGGCAGACTTTAAATCTTGAGTCTGGAGGTCTTTAGACTTTGACGGACTTTGACGATAGAGTCTACAAATCTTCAGACTAGATTGATAGAAACGTTTTGTTAACTTCAAAACAAATAAGAAAGTTTTCTCCAACAATCTCCCCTTTTGCGATGTTGACAAAACTTTCCCACAAATTTGAACACTTTTGACCTGCAAAACAACACTTAAGCAAACCAAGATATCTCATAAAAGATAAGTAGATTAGGATAAGGATAGTAGTAATTCTGCAACCACATAAAAACTGTTAGTCCTGTAAAAACAACTATATTTACCATAATCATTAACATAGCTTAAGTTACTCCAAGCATCAAAAGATCAAATCAACCAGTCTAAACCAGTCCAAATCATAACCAAATAAAAGATAATTCCATAAGTCAAAACCAATCAAAATCAAAGTCAAATTTGCATCTTCTCGTCCTTTTTGTCAACAGCAAAAAGTGGAGAACAAATAAAAGAGATGTTTGAAAATGGAGTCAGAATCATGGTTGTTTTGGAAGGCGAACAAACTCGAATTGTCCCATTGAATTCACTGTCTTCTCAAGCCTTGCAAAACTCTACTTCAGTAACTGAAAATCTTCACCCTGCACAGTAGATTGCACTTGATTCTTCAGGGCTTTTAACTAATCGTACAAAAACACTGAAGTGGCCATGAAAGCATTCATGAGATCCTGCATCTCATACCCCATAGCATATTGCTACTTCCTTACATCGAATAAAATCTCTAGCAGTCTCAAAAAGTCTGCTGTTTGTTTTGTTGCAGCACTAGGACTAGTCGAGTCGATTCTAGGGGTTTTGAGAATGGATGGAACTTCATCAGATTGTCTACCATGACTATGAATGGAGGCTTCTAGATAATGAGAGGCATACACATCCTCTGGATCCACTGAAGAACAATTCACATCACTAGTAAAGATAGGTGAGGAAATACTTTTATGTCCAATAGCTCCCCCTGTTTGGTTGCCTTTAGGTGGAGTAGGTAAGATTTCTTCATGATCAACTTCAGCTTAAGAGTGATGCGCGTCACCATTTCTAGTTCGTGCCATCTCAGAATTACTGGACAATGAGACAACTAAAGTTGGCTCAAAAGAGTCTTCTTGACCCTTGTCTCTCTCTTCTTCTCCTTCATGTCCTCTTTTTTTTCTTCTTTCTGCTTCTTCTTTATCTCCTCTTCTCTTCCTTCCTCTTCTTCCTTTGTCCTCATCTATTCTTCATCTTCCTTCTCTATCTCTTCTCTCTCTTTTTCTCCTTCTAGCTCTTCTCGAGTCTCTTGAAAACTGACAAAACTCTTTAAATTTCATAAGGTTGAAAGAGTCATTTCATCCTCATCCTCTTCATCCTACAAGATGAGAATTCCTCTTCACTGGAGTAGCCATGGGCTCCTTGCCTTTCCTCTTCATTGCAGTAGAGTCTTATTTTCCTTTGACGGGAGACTTCTCCTTCATACACTCCAACACCTTGTTAAGCTCTTTCAAATGCATCTTTGTGACCATTTTAAATCCAATCACCATTGGAGAAATGGTTGTCAAACATAATGGTGCAGGGATGTGAATTTTAAAATGTTTAAAAAGACGCATGATAAGAGCAGAATAAGGGAGTTGTCCCTTATCCTTCACCATTGTTTTGTACATGTGAAATAAGATGGTGTGAGGCAGAGAGAATTTATAGCCAATGTTGATGGCATACATCAATTTCACTTCAGACCGAGAGACATCAGTCTTGGATGTCAATTTTGGACAATGCAGTTTATTACAATCTTGTGCAACAAGATGTTAGAGGCATTTATCCTAGAGTAGGAAATCTTGCCTTCAGCATCTCGATTTTTCACAAATGACAGAGTAGCATGAGCAACATACACGCTAATTGGTTGGAAACTTGATCTTTCCACCCCAATTATGTCAGCAAATGTGTCCATATTCACCAAAAACTCATTCTCCCTCACTGTGAAAGAGAAATTGTTTGCATCCATGAAAGATATGTTCGAGTAAAAGTATTCTGTGAATTCAAGATAAGCAATAGTAGATTCAAAATAAAATCGCTCCAATTGCAGTATAGCAAACTTCTCTTGCAAACTTACTGTCACCGAATCAAGGAAATCAAAATCGACACTCCTAGGGTTCATGATCCCTCTCTTCATCAATTTCAAGTACACCCTTTTATGGTTTTTTGATCTGAAAAGACTTGAACCATCACCAGCAATGTTTACTGCCACTCTTGTTCTAGGCTGAAAAGGGGTAAACATGCATTTGTTGTCGTCTTGTCCTTGTGGTTGATTAGCAGTCCCAAAGCGTGGGTCACTAGGAAAGTTAGCGAAGGCTTTTTCAACTGATCCCTTTTCGGCAATACCCATCTTCTCCATATCATGCAGAAAAAGAGTCTTATTCTAATAACCTCTCTCTTGCAGGTATCCATCAATCAAGGACATAGTAGTTCCCCCTCTTTTCAAATTAGAATAAAGCTTGTAAGCAACTTGAGGAGTTAACGTTCTTACAGGTTCCACTTCTTCCAAAATTTCTTCTTCTGGAAACATGCGTTTGTTGTCATCCTGTCCTTGTGGTTGATTAGTAGTCCCAAAGCGTGGGTCACTAGGAAAGTTAGCAAAGGCTTGTTTAGCTAACCCCTTTTCGGCAATACCCATCTTCTCTATATCATGCAGAAAAAGAGTCTTATTCTTATAACCTCTCTCTCGCAGGTATTCATCAATCAAGGACATAGTAGTTCCCCCTCTTTTCAAATTAGAATAAAGCTTGTAAGCAACTTGAGGAGTTAACGTTCTTACAGGTTCCACTTCTTCCAAAATTTCTTCTTCTGGATGAGTGTGTGGAGGAGGTTGACGCTGCTGAGAAGATTTTTACCAACTTGGTCGCTGTGGTAGAGTAGAATCTTCTTCTTCGGTCAAGTCGAAGTGTGTAGGACCCTCCGGCATGTGTCGTGGTCCCCTGCTTGCAATTCTTAATGACTTTCTCCAAGACATTGTCTCTCTAAGGGAGAAATTCACAGCCTTGCTCAAAAAGATGAAAACTTTTTGGATTAAACAACAGGGAAAGTGAGAGCAAGTGGGAGTTTAGAACTTTTAGGGTTTGAGAGTGAAAACGAAGAAGACCGATTTCAACAGTATATAAAGCAAGTGAAGCGAGGTAAACGAAGTGACATAAAAGGAAAAAATAAAAATACCTTTTCAAAAAAGAATAACTACCTTTTTGAAAATAGATAATTGCCTTTTTGAAAACCGATAATGCGCTTTAAATAAAAAAACTTTGAAGGATAATTTCAATCAATCTGTGATTAATAAGTAACCGTACCTTGTCAAGTTTTTAACCAAAAATTAAATTATCAGTACCGAAATAACTTACAATCGTAACTCTTGGTCTTCTAAGTTTGAACACTTTATCTCCGAGTCCGAGCTCCTTCGGACTTTAAAAGATATGATGTTCAATCTGGTGCGAATAAACTCAAATAGGCTTTTCTCTAATGGCTTTGTAAATATGTCCGCCGGTTGATTCTTTGAATCAATGAATTAAATCATAACTTCTCCATTTTGAACATGATCTCTAATAAAATGGTATCGAATCTCTATGTACTTTGCTCTTGAACGAAGAATTGGATTCTTTGTGAGATTAATTACGCTGCATTTGATCTCAGTGCATGAGTCTTCGATTCCAAAGCCTCTCAGTTGTTGTTTTATTCATAGGATTTGAGAACAACAACTTTCAAGGGCCACATACTCTGCTTTTGCTGTTGAAAGAGTTACAGTACTTTGCTTCCTTGAGAACCATGATACTGTCCTGTTACCAAGCAATTGACAAGTACCAGAGGTACTCTTTCTATCAACTCTGCAACCTATTAGATCTGTGTCTGAATATCCAAGGAGAATAAAGTCTCCTTCTTTGGGATACCACAGACCTAACTTTGAGGTTGTTGCAGCTTATTTGATGATGCATTTTGCAGCAGTTAGATAAGATTATTTGGGATCATATTGAAATCTAGCACAAAAATGCAAACACTAAACAAAATGTTAGGTTTAGAAGCAGTAAGATAAAGAAGTGAACCAATAATACTCCTGTAGAGCTTTTGGTCAACTTTCTTTCCTCCTTCATCTTTGTCCAACTTCAAAGAATTTGACATAGGTATATCAGTCTTTTTGCAATTCTCCAATCCAAACTTTTTAATGAGTTATTTTGCATATTTTTCTTGGTAAATGAAAATTCCTTCCTTCAATTGTTTCACTTGTAGTCCGAGAAAGAAGGATAGTTTACCCATCATGCTCATCTCAAATTCATCATGCATAGACTTAGAAAACTTCTTGCACAGGTTTTCGTTAGGTGATCCAAATATAATATCATCAACATATATTTGAACAAGTAAAAAGTTTTTAGCTTCTCTTTTAATAAACAAAGTAGTATCCAGTTTTCCTTTAATGTTGGAAGATACGCATTTGGTGGATTCCGAAGACGTACTTGGAAGGAATCTCGGACGATTATATTTGTGTATAAATTAGTTAGGGATTGATATCAATTGTTTATTCAATCTTTTTCTTCCCTTTATTATTTCAACCTTGTATTATAATTACAGAGAATTGTACATTCAATCAATACAATGAAAACACAATTCCTACAGAATACTCTTGATCTTCTCTCGATTCTTCATATTCTTTCATTTAACAAAATCATTTTGCATTAAAAACTTACTTAACCTGTCGTACCAAGCTCGAGGTGCTTGCTTTAATCCGTATAGAGCCCTTTTTAATCTGAATACTGAGTCTGGTTTTCTTGGGCCTTCAAAACTGGGAGGTTGTTCCACATAGACTTCTTCTTAGATAAATCCATTTAGGAATGCACTTTTGACCTCCATTTGGAATAATCTGAAATTTTTATAATAGGCAAAAGCAAGTAAAAATCTAATTGCTTATAACATTGCTACCGGTGCATAATAGTCTATCCTTTCTTCTTGTGTGTATCCTTTGGCCACGAGTCTTGCTTTGTTCTTGACCACTTTTCCTTTTTCGTCCATTTTGTTCCTGAAAACCTATTTAGCTCCAATAATATATTTACCTTTTGGTTTATGAGTTAATTCCTAAACATCATTAATACTGAACTGTCTGAGCTCTTCTTGCATAGCTTCAATCCAGCTTTCATCAGTTAACGCTTCTTCTATGCTTTTTGGTTCTATTTCAGAAATAAGTGCCACAACGCTAGACTCTTATTGCTTTTTGGATTTGGTACGAATCCCTTCATCAATGTCACCGATGATGAGTTCTTTGGGATGACTAGACTTGTGCTTCCAGTTGTTGGTCGGTCTGACAGATTACTGATCTTCTACTTCAGTTGATTATTCATCCATTCGTTGTTGTTCTTCTGAAGTCTGAGCTGCTTTAGGGGAGGTAAACTTTGTAGAGTCTGGAGCAGGTTCAGATTCTTCAGGTCGAATCAGAATCAATTGATTTTGTAAAGAGTTTTGAAATTTGACATTCATAGATTTTTCCACAAACTGAGTCTTCTTGTTGAATACTCTGTAACCTTTGTTGGAGGTTGAATATCCAAGGACGATTCATTCATCTGATTTTTCTTCAAACTTACTAGTTCGATCATTTGCATTTTTCAAGACAAAACATTTGCAACAAAAACACATGAAAATAAGAAACAATTAACTTCTTTCCTTTGAATAACTCATAGGGAGTTTTCTCTAAAATAGGCCTTAAGAATACTCTGTTAATAATATAACATGTTGTAGAAACTGCTTTAGCCTAAAAACGAGAAAAAATATTACTTTCAATTAAAAGAGTTTTTGCAATTTCTTGCAAAGATCTATTCTTCCTTTCCACAACTCCATTTTGTTCTAGAGTGTATGGGGAGGAGAAAACATGTTGAAAACCAGATTCACCACAGAATTTTGCAAAGTCTTGATTTTCAAACTCACCTGCATGGTCTGTCTGTATGCTTGAAATAGTATATCCTTTCTCATCTGTACTTTCTTGGCAAACTTTGAAAGGTGAGAAAAGGTTTCAGACTTACTTGCTAGAAAGTAAACCCAAGTGAATCGTGAATAATCATCCACTATAAATAGGCAATATCTCTTTCCACCAATGCTTTGAGTTCCGGTTGGTCCAAAGAGATCCACATGCAGGAGTTGCAACACACGATTAGTGGAAACTTGATTTATTGGTTTAAAAGAACTTATAACCTATTTTCCCAACACACATGGTGTGCATAAGTCAGATTTTTGATATTTCAGGTTGGGTAGTCCACAAACAAGCTTCTTGGAAGAGATCTTGGCAATTTGCTTCATGTTGACATGGCCAAGCTTTCGATGCCAAAGGTTCGCTTCATCTTGAATTGATATTAGACACCGAGACCTTTCTAGTTTTATATCCAGAAGACAAATGTTCCCATGTCTTCATCCAGCAAAAAATTGAGAAGAATCTTTACTAGTTCCTGAACATATTCCTTCCTGGAAATTGATTTTAAATCAAGTGTTGCACAGTTGACTAATATTGAGTAGATTGTAATTTAGTCTTTCCACCAATGAGACATTGTTGATTGTAAGACTTCCAATCTTTACTGTTCCGCATCCAACAATTCTTCATTTGCTATTTCCACCAAAATAGACTTTTCTACCATTTGTTTGAACAAGTTTTATAAAACAACTTGAATCTCCTATCATGTGTCTTGAACAACCATTATCCAAATACCATTTAATCTTTTTCTTGATAGTGACCTACAATTAAAAAAGAAACTCAAGCTTTCTTTGGTACCCACATTTTCTTGGGTCCAATGGAATTAGTGCAATATATAGTCTTTGCCTAATCCTTCTTAACAGGTCTCCAAACCATATGACATTCTTTCTCAAAGTGTTCTGAGCTATTACACTTAAAATATTTGAGAGCACTTCGACTAACAGATTTTACAAAGGCTTTTTGAAAATGATTTCTATAAAAGGTTTTTGTAGGTCTTTGTTTGATTCTTTCATTTACTTTTGGAAAATCAATTAGAGAAATGGTTTCAGAAGTCATTCCCAAGCCTGATTTGTTAAAGTGAGGTCTTTGTACTGAAAGAATCTTTTCCAACTTCTCAGATCCTATTGAAAACCTTTTTGAAATATTTGAAATGTCATTTTTCAAAAATGTATTTTCTTTTGAAAGAGAATCTGTATTTTCTTTTAAAATGGAAAAACTTTTGTTTAAATTTTCAAAATTTTCTTTCCAAGATTTTTCTTGTTGCTTTAGTGTAGAATTCTTCATTTTTAGCTCGGAAATCCTCTTAGGAGAAGTTTTGAGACTAAGACAAAGTTCATCAATGTATTTCGGGACTTTAGTAGGAATTTTTAAATTTCTTACTTCAATTTCGCTATCTGAGTCTCGAGTCCAGTATCTGTCTTAAAGTCAAAGTCTGATTTTGATTTTGCCATTAAACAAATATTGGCATAATCATCATCACTTTCTTCGCATTCAGTATCACTCTATGTTTCTACTTTAGGAGCCTTTCTGTATTTCTTAACTTTCCCTTCTTTTTCTTCGATAGAGGACAGTTGGGTCTGATGTGTCCATTTTTCTTGCATTCAAGGCAAATCACATCTTTATTGGATTCATCATCCTTAGTTGAGTTGTTTGGAAAGTTTTGAGTGTTTTGTTTCTTCCAATTGAATCTTCTTCCATTTTTGTTCAATTTCCTGAACCTTCTTATCATAAGTGCTAGCTCTTCATCGTCCATATCTTCTTCAGAGTCTGTAACATCATAATCATCTTTTTCCTCGTTGATTTGCTCCACTTCATAGGATTGAATTGTGCCAACCAGTTCGTCTATGGAGAACGGCATGATCATTTATGTTTCCCTTATTGAAGTCTTTACGTGATTCCAGTATTTGGAAAGTCCACGTAGCAATTTGTTAACCTTCATGGGTCTTGAGATTAGTTGTCCCTGATACTTTAGACCATTTACAATTTCTGTAAAACAACTAAATATGTCAGTGATAGATTCTCCTGGCTTCATCTTGAAGGATTCATACTGTCCGAGTAGAATATTGATCCTAGTTTTTTTTTTTTTTTTCACTCGATCAGTTTCTTCATAGGTGATGTGCAGTGTGGCATCCTAAAATTTCATAACAAACCCTGGATACACCATGACCTATGGCAAGATGATGGAAGCATTAACAGACTATATTATAATCATTAGACCAATGGATTACATTTAAGCAAGGGCCGAGCATTGAATGGAGTATTGTTTTATTGGAAATATATCCTATGTCCATGTGTGATCTAGGTTGTACTAAAGGATAAATTGATAAGGAATTTTCTATTCTTGGCCGTATACTTTATAAGTCAGATTACCATCGATTAATGTTGCAATATTATATGGCCATGTGAGTATTTGTAATTATATATATATATATATATATATATATATATATATATATAAGTGGGGATTAAGGTAGATTATTAGAAGCAAGTGTGGGCTGGATACCTAAGGCCCAAAATAGCCCAAAGCAACCCACATTCCCCCTATTCGGTCAACCAAGGCCTGGCTGAATGAGGCCCATCATCTTTGCATGAAGACTGACAAGTGGCAAGAAGGATTAAGCAAGTGTCGCTGCCCCCATTGCTTCACCAGTGATCTCCATGCAAACCTAATGATCACAAGCAATTAAGAAATTAGAAAGGAAAATGAAGGGGCGGATTGAACGAGGGAGTGTTCAAGAGAGAGAGTGACCGAGAGAGAGAGAGAGAGAGAGAGAGAGTTCAAGAGAAAGAGGGAGTTTGTGAGGGTGCATTGGTGAGGCAAGAAGGAGACCAACCCCACCATGCGTGCGCCTACTGCTGCCATCAACGTCGCCTAGCTTCGCCATCGATCGTGCTACGTTTGAAGTCCTCTAATCGTTGTTGTGCTTGCTATGATTTCGTTGGATTTAAGGCAAGTGAGTCCATTGATCTATATTTTGCTGTGCTGTGGTAGTCTAGTGGAATGTGGTAGACTATGGAGATGTTTGAATCTTGATGCTGGATGTTGGAATTTCGAAAGTATAGGAGTAGTTTTTCAAGCTAGCAAACTGTTTTATGGAAAACAGCTTGATCTTTGGCGACTTCGTGAATTTTATATAATTATATAGTTAAAATTTGACTTTATCTTCTTGATGAAAGTTGTAGATGACATCTGGAAGAGTAACATACTGAAATTTGAGAAGAAACGGACAAGTATACGTCGGTGAAAGGATTTTTCTTTGAAAATGTTAGATCTGGAAACTCTTACCGAGGGTTAGGGAGAGTTATAGTGATTATAGCTTTTGATCTATCGTGAATCCGACTTTGAGTTCTTCATGAAACTTTTACCTCTATGTTTTATCCATAACATATAAAAATTTCAGAGTTTTCTGAGTTCATTTAGGGGTTATACCAAATTTGTTATTAAAACTATGCAATAGTGATGCTTGAAGTTTTATGGCTGTGATTGTATGGACCATTACAACTCATAAGAAGTTTTCTTGACCTAGAATCCTTCATGAAACCTTTTTATCTAGGTCTCATTTACAACATGTTAAATTTTCAGAATTTATTAAGATCGTTTACTAATTTTTCTAGAATTTCAATTTGTGGAGTGCATTCTATTTTATCCGAGAAACTGTTTTATTTTAAGAACAAATGAATTGCTTTGTAAGCTGAAATGTCTTGAGTTGTTATTTATACAATGGATGCGGTGACATTGAGCATATCATATGGCATCAAATGTTATTTTTCAAAATGAGACATATATGTGAATATATCATGATGTTAATGATACCATCAGACGGTTGTGACGACGATGCCCTGGGAGTGTCGGGATGCCCGGAGGTATGTGCCGGATGCCCGGAGGTGTGTGTTGGATGTCCTCGGGAGTTTCGAGATACCCGGAGGTGTGTATCGGATGTCCTCGTGATGCTAGTTGGGGTACGGGATGCCCGGAGGTGTGTGCCGGATGCCTGGAGGTGTGTGCCGAAGGTCTCGCAATGCCAGGTTGGGTGCAAGAGCCAGGAGGGATGCAAAGATTGGTCCCTGGGAAAAAAATGAGATCCTTTTGAATATCAAAATGGGAAATGAATCATGCGCATGTGTGTGCATATGGCATGGAACATAAATTGCCTATGAAATTGAGTTGGTGCTGTTTGGCATTGAAAATGTGATCATTAAGACATCGAATGGATCTTATGGAGATAAATACATGATTCTATGGATGTTCTGAATCATGCGCATGTGTGTGCATATGGCATGGAACATAAATTGCCTATGAAATTGAGTTGGTGCTGTTTGACATTGAAAATGTGATCATTAAGGCATCGAATGGATCTCATGGAGATATATACATGATTATATGGATGATATGAATCATGCATATTTATGTGCATATGGCATAGAACATAAATTGCCTTAATGAATGAATCTCATGGAGATATAAGCATGATTGCATGGATGATATGTGCATTACACATGATATCTTGGTTATTTTGCTTGTTGCATTATGTAGTTTGATGGATCTTTATTGCTGAGTGGTTGTACTCACCCTTTTTGAGGACTTACATTTCAGATTGAGAGATGCCTCTGTTACTTGTCACACGTGGCACTTTTTACGGTGTCCTAGTGGATGTTGAGTGCTCATGTACGGAGCACATCTGTGTTGGTGTTCGAGGACTGGTGTTCGTCCGTGTTCGAGTCATTGTCATGTATGACGTGGGTCTACCTGATGGCCCCATGGTACAAGAGTTCCTATCTGTGCATGTTCGTCACGGCAGGATTCTGATGGGGATGCTGCTGCGGCCACCAGCTGATGGACCAGGCTTGGTGTGATTGTGCATGTGATGGGTAGCGGATGACACTTTTTGGATGGCCGACACTGAGTGATGGACTGCTGTGCATGAGTGCTGTGGAGTTGGGTACTTTTGGATATAGCCGAGCATAGAAAAGCCTTGGCCTTTTGATGTACCGACTCATGATGTCCATTAAAGTGATGTAAATAAAAGTGTT
This sequence comes from Eucalyptus caleyi, assembly GCA_014182885.2. NCBI lineage: Eukaryota > Viridiplantae > Streptophyta > Magnoliopsida > Myrtales > Myrtaceae > Eucalyptus > Eucalyptus caleyi. The sequence continues at coordinate 55,342,646 of CM024470.2, forward strand.
CGGCTCTAACTTATATATATATATGTGGCATCCCAAATTTAACGACAAGCCATAAGGTGAGTTGAAGTTCCTAATTAGGTGATAGAATTTCTTTTGGCTTATGCCTTAGCCAATTTGTCTTTTAATTTGATGATTTGTGTATTTAAATTTAATAGATTAATAATCTATGCTTGGCCATATGATTTAAATTTCAATGAGCAAAAATATCCTAAGACTTTGGCCAAGATTGAAAATTGAAATTTAGAAATATTTATAGAAGGAATTTAAAAAAAAAAAAAAAAAAAGGGAAAAAGAGGGTTATTTTTGGAATGGGCCTTGGACCCATTAGCCTAAGCCTAGTGGGCCGAATGGTCGGCCTAAACGGAAGCCAAGGGGAGGATTCGACCAGCCCAAGGGAGTGGCCGGATGGGCCTAAGCCCAAGCCCATTCAAATTCAAAAATAAAAATTACATGTGGCACAAAGGAGAGCATGCATTGGTTGGACATTAGGTGAATCAATCATTACTAATCATGGGCTTTAGGGGATATAAAAAGAGAGAGAGAAGATGAGTGGCCGGTTCTTCTTGATCATTTGGCCGAGAAAGGGTGAGAGAGAGAGAGGGTGTTCGAGAGAAAGGGAGGAGAGACCGAGTGGGAGAGAGAGAAGGCGGAGCCGAGAGGGAGGTGCCGCCGTGTGCTCGCCGTTCGACTGCCTTGTCCGACCACCGTACGCCGTCGTTCATCGCCGTTTGCTCATCTTAGAGGCAAGTGGAGTCCGTAACTTCCCTTGCATGTTTGTTGTGGTGTTTGCATGTTAGATTTTAGGTATGATTCGTGCGAAAAACCGAGGTAAGAGTTGGTTATTTGCAAACCGTGTGACTGTTCTCGTTCGGGTTGTGGAAGTCACTAGCTTGTTCGAGTTTGCATGTGTGTTTGGAGTCCGATTTTGGCTTCGGTGTCTTCACGAAAGTTGAAGCTATCGTCTTGTACTATGATATACTAAAAATTCGTAGAAAACGATGGACATTTGAGGGGTCAAAAGTTCCATTATACGGAGACCCTAGATCTGCGAAATTTTCACTGACCTCTTGCAAGATTCTTGTTTGCATGTTGGTTTCTGTTGAAGATCTCACTTTGTTGTCTTCTTGAAAGTTGTAGGAAACACCTTAAAATACAACATACTCAAATTTGAAGCAAAAAGAACAAGTGTAGCTTGGTGAATCGGCTAGATCTTGGAAATAATGGTTCTGGTGAAGTATCTCGAGACACCCGAGACTTCATGGACTAGATCTCTTCATGAAACTTGTAAAGGACACCTTGGTACATAACATAATCAAATTTCAGAAGAAACGAAAGAGATTTGATGGGTGAGGTCTACAAATTTCGGAGAAGTGTGTTCTGGACGTCGCGGTAGTGGTTCCAGAAGCTTCGTAGGGTTGTAGAAATTAATCTAAAAAGAATTTGGCTTAGGGTTCTTCATGAAAAGTGCACGAAAATGTGTTGGCTATCGCCCTGTAAAATTTCGTAATTTTTGAAGGCCATATGAGTATTTTAATCGAAATTATTTGGAAACTGTGCAAGTCTGGCCATTACCCGAATATAAGGTGCTATTTCATGGAAATTGTGAAATTTATGAGAAATTCAATTTGGCCATGAATTTTATATGAAATTGTAACCCTATTAGTGATTGTTTGAATATTATGATTTTGGGAAAATCATAGATATTAAATATTTATTTATGAAAATAAATAAATATAATAATATAATAAAATGAATAAATAAATAAATAATAAATAAATAAATAATAATGGATTATTTTATTGGCCATAGATTCTATTTAATTAATTCATGTTATTATGTGATGAAGTCTTGGTGTGTGTATGACATGGAATTGAAATGTATGTACGTATTCAATGTGGAGCATGATCTTGAATTGTCTTCACATCATATGTCATGATAAATTGAATCATAATAATGTGAATTGAGAAGACCGTCGGAGGTGAGCCGATGATGCCCCGGGAGTATCGGGATGCCTGGCTAGAAGGGTACGGCCGGTGCCCGGTGGTCATGAGTGGCCGAATGCCGGAGGGTCCTCGGGAGACCGAGTGGTGTCAGGATGCCCGGAGAGTGGGGGAGCCGGAAGCTCAGGATGGTAATTATGTCGAGGAATACCTCGCGACGCCGGATTGGGTGCGAGATGCCTGGCCTGAAAGGTGCGGCCGGTTGCCCGATGGCCTTAAATGGCTGGATACCGGAGGGTTCTCGTGATGCCAGTTGGGGTACGAGATGCCCGGAGAGTGGGGGAGCCGGATGATCTGAAATTGTTTCTTGATGCATGGGGGCCGCAAACATTGGTCCCGGGAATGAGAAATATGATGGTCCAAGATGAAATTGGAATTAAATCATGCATGATAATACATGATAATGATATGCATGATGATATGCATGATGATAATGACATATGCATGATGGTGTGTATGATGAGGATGATATATGCATGATGATATGCATGATGATAATGACATATGCATGATGATGTGTATGATGAGGATGATATATGCATGATGATATGCATGATGATAATGACATATGCATGATGATGTGTATGATGAGGATGGTATATGCATGATATATGCATGATGATATGCCTGATGATACATGATGGTATGCACATGGTTACAAGGTAAGTAACGCCTGCAATGCATGTATGAATTGTATGGTGCATTGAGTTGTTATTGGATTTCCTTATCTGCTGAGTAGTTGTACTCACCCCTTTTGGGGATAACATTTCAGATTAGAAAGATGCCGCTTCCTACCGTCACGCGAGGCACCTTCTATGGTCTCCCGTCAGATGTAGAAGTAGAGTGTACGGAGATCAACTGCGTCGTTATCCCTGGACTGACATTTGTGCGAGTGCATGTGCTGGTCATGTACGACGTGGGCCTGGCCGAGGGCCCATCATCCAGGAGTTTTTGTCTGTCATGTCCGCCGAGACGGAGTGATTAGGGAATGTTGCCGCCACCACCACCCGATGCACCTAGATGGGTGTGATGGTTGCGTGAAGGGTAGAGAGCTGGTGTCATCTTTTTGGGGAGTAGCTGCCACTGTTGGATGGGGGATGTCATGTGATTTTCTTTAGGGGTCGTAGTATCTTTTTGGGATGAGGCCAAGTGTGGCTGAAAATCTTGGTCTCCTTTTTGTTGTATCGACCCGTGAAAAACCCATCACGATAATATGTAAATAAAAGTGGCATGGCTTATCTTTTAAATCCTAATGATTAGTGGTGTGTATTTGTATCATGGATTGGTAGGGGGATAGATGGTGATGTTTAATTTGCTTCCGCTGTGAGTCGCGTTGGGACCGCTTTTAAAAAAATAAAAAATAAAATGCCTGTGATTAACGACGCTTGTTTTAAGTACAAGATAGAAAAGGAAATCAAGTGTCACACCGGCGTTGGTGACGACCTGCGAAGGGTTCGGGGTGTCACAGTCGCCCTTTTTTGGTATCAGAGCGAATTGTTATAGGTGGAGTGATAAGGAGCCTCATTTGGAATTGAGGAAACATGATGACAATGCACACCATAGGATGTAAAACGAAATAATTGAATAACGGGTGATGAGAATTCACTCGTAGATCCCTAGTAGTTTATTTTGGATTGCCTTTAGGTGCCAGTGACATGTATATGTTACTTATGTAGTGATAGAAATTGCTTTGAGTGGAGGCAGTGAGTCTCAGATTATTCCTGAGGCAATGCTTGGAAATTGCAGGAAAGTCATGGTGCGAGCTGGAAGTGCTCATCCATCGAGGGCTGAAGCCTCTACTGCAAGGGCTGAACCCCGAATGGAAGATATCCTGCAGGCATTAGCCAATATTGGAAATCTGATGGAGAGGCAGGCGCAGCAACAGCCCGGAGCAGAACGCCGTACTCAAGGACTAATGGAGCAGTTTTTAAAGCTGAAGCCACTTAAGTTTAATGGAATGGGAAGTCCTGAGGAGGCAGAGCAATGGATTGACGGGATGGAACGAATTTTCCGGCTGTTGGACTGCACTGATGCTGAGAAAATAGTCTTAGCAGAGTATCAATCGAAGGGAAATGCGAAGTTTTGGTGGAGAGCATCGAGGGATACGATCTTTCCACCAGGTACTGAAGTGAGCTGGGAAGAGTTTGTTAGAGCTTTTAATAGGAAGCATTTTTCTGATTGTGCTAAGGATAGAAAGATTACTGAGTTTGTTCAGTTAGAACAAAAGGAGTTGACTGTAGATCAGTATGAGGCTAGATTTTCTAAATTGTCTAGATATGCTCCTAGATTGATTGAGGATCAGGAGGAGAAGGCTAAGAGATTCTTGAAAGGGTTGAGGACTGACATTAGAAAGCAGCTAGTGCCTTTGAACATAAGAGATTATAATGAGATATATGAAAGGGCACAGTTGGTGGAACAGGAGTTGATGAGGGAATATTCAGAGGATAAGAAACCATTGTCTTTTAGTGATGTGAGAAGGGGTAAGAGACCCTATACAGGTCAAGGTCAGACCTGGGGATCTAAAAAGAAGAGTAATTTTGGGAATTATGGAAGAGGCAAGGGTAGCCTGAGTTTGGGAAGGACACCTTATCAGAATGCGGAGTGTTGAATGTGTAATGGGCGACATGGCCCAGGACCTTGCATTGGACAACCAAAGTGCTATGGTTGTGGTCAGATAGGCCATATTAAGAGAAACTGCCCTCAGGAGAGATCGCACGCGAGTATGGGCTCGGTGCAGCAACCGTTGCAGAATGCTGTTAAGCCAAACTTACCAAGGAAACCCCAGAGGCCACCAGCACAGGGAAGAGTGTATGCGATTACCCAAGAGGAAGCGGAAGCTTCCAAAAATGTTATCTCAGGTACGATTCTTATTAATGGTGAAAAGGCATATGCATTGTTTGACACAGGTGCAACGCATTCGTTTGTGTCTGAAAGATATAGATGTTTGAATAAGATAGAAGTTATGCCTCTTGAAACGCCTCTTTGTGTTTCCACGCCTTTAAAGGATATGTTATTGTCTACATTGGTGTGTGGAAATTGTAAGATAACAATGGGAGGAAAAGATATGGAAATAGACTTAGTTGTAATGGCCATGTATGATTTTGATGTTATCATAGGAATGGATTGGCTTCATAAATATCGGGCTCAGATGGATTGTTATAGGAAAGTGATCCAATTTACCTTACCTGATCAGTCTAGTTGTGAATTTCTTGGAGGTCAGACCCACCTACCTATAGCACTTATTTCGGCAGTAGAAGCATGTAAGTTACTTGACGAAGGATGTCAAGGGTACCTAGCCATAGTTAGAGATTATGCAAGGGAGGAGCCTAATCTTGAGGAAGTTCATGTAGTTAACGAATTTCAAGATGTATTCCCTGAGGAATTGCCTAGATTACCGCCAAAGCGAGAGATTGAGTTTGAAATTGAATTAATGCCTGGAACAGGACCAATATCAAAAGCCCCGTATAGGATGGCCCTAGTTGAATTAAAGGAATTGAAAGTGCAACTGCAAGAATTGCTTGATAAAGGATTCATTAGACCAAGTGCTTCACCTTGGGGTGCACCGGTCTTGTTTGTGAAAAAGAAAGATGGATCGATGCGCTTGTGTATTGACTATAGGCAGTTGAATCAGGTGACCATTAAGAATAAGTATCCTTTTCCTAGAATTGATGATTTATTTGACCAACTCTAGGGAAGTTCAGTTTTCTCTAAGATTGATTTGAGGTCGGGATACCATCAGTTGAGAATTAAGAAAGAGGACATTCCTAAGACTGCATTTAGAACTCGTTATGGGCACTATGAGTTCCTTGTTATGCCATTTGGATTGACTAACGCCCCTGCTGCATTTATGGATTTGATGAACAGAATATTTCAGCCTTATTTAGACCAGTTTGTAATTGTGTTTATTGATGATATTCTGGTATATTCGAAAGGACCTAAAGAGCATGAGCAGCATTTGAGAATAGTTTTGCAGACTCTGAGAGAGCATAAGTTGTATGCTAAGTTCAGTAAGTGTGAATTATGGTTGGATCGGATAGTATTTCTAGGACATGTGGTGTCAGGAAAAGGAATTTCGGTAGACCCGGCAAAAGTTGAAATGGTAGTGAATTGGCCGAGACCGACGACACCTACTGAGATACGAAGTTTCTTAGGATTGGCTGGTTATTATAGGAGATTCATTGAAGGATTTTCACGAATGGCAGGGCCTTTAACTAAGTTGACCCGAAAGAATGTGAAATTTGAGTGGAATGGAGAATGTGAAAGGAGTTTCCAGGAGCTTAAAAGGAAATTGACTTCAGCTCCAATTCTGACTATACCTACTGGACCTGATGGTTTTACGGTGTATAGTGATGCATCTCACAAAGGATTAGGATGTGTTTTGATGCAACATGGCAAGGTTGTAGCCTATGCATCCAGACAATTGAAACCTCATGAGCTGAATTACCCGACGCATGATTTAGAACTAGCAGCTATAGTGTTTGCCCTGAAGAAATGGAGACACTATTTGTATGGGGAGAAGTTTGAGATCTACACGGATCATAAGAGTTTGAAGTATCTGTTCTCACAAAAAGAGTTGAACATGAGACAAAGGAGGTGGATGGAGTTATTGAAGGATTATGATTGTGAGATAAGATATCATCCAGGAAAAGCGAATAGAGTAGCAGATGCTCTTAGTCGAAAGTCGGCCGCAGAAATAGCTAGTTTGAGGATGGTGGAATGGAAATTGTTGGAATTTGTGGCAAATTCCGAATTTAAATTGCAAGTGGATTGTCTTACTGGTATGCTTAGTGCATTAAGGATTGAGCCAGAGATTATCTAGAAAATTAAAATTTTGCAAGGATCTGACCCAGAGATTTTGAAAGTGAAGGATGCTGTATCTCTAGGGAAAAGATCAGAATTTTAGATCTCTGATGATGGAATAGTAAGATGTCAAGGACGACTTTGTGTTCCCGACAATGAGGAATTGAGGAAGGAAATTCTATCGGAGGCACATCAGAGTAATTATAGTATCCACCCAGGTAGTACAAAGATGTACAGAAATTTGCATCAGCAATTTTGGTGGAATGGTATGAAGGCAGATACGGCTAAGTACGTTTCTCAATGTTTGACGTGTCAGCAAGTAAAAGCGGAGCATCGAAAACCCGCAGGACTCTTGAGACCATTAGATATTCCTAAATGGAAATGGGAACATATAACGATGGACTTTGTGCAAGGATTGCCAAGGACGTCAAGTGGTCATGACTCTATTTGGGTTATAGTGGATCGTTTGACTAAATCGGCACATTTCCTAGCGATTCGCATGGACTACCCAATGGATAAGTATGCGGACATGTATGTAAGTCAAGTGGTACGCTTACATGGTGTTCCGGTGACCATTACTTCAGATCGGGATTCGAGGTTTACTTCGAATTTTTGGAAGAGCCTTCAAATTGCGTTAGGATCTAAGCTTCAGTTTAGTACAGCTTTTCATCCTCAGACAGATGGTCAATCAGAAAGAGTAATCCAGATATTAGAGGATATGTTAAGGGCTTGTACAATCGATTTCAAAGGAAATTGGGATGAAAGATTGCATTTGGTGGAGTTCGCCTATAATAATAGTTTTCAGAAGAGTATAGGCATGGCTCCTTATGAAGCATTATATGGAAGGAGATGTAGGACTCCTGTCTGTTGGAGTGAAGTAGGTGAAAGGAAATTAACAGGACCTGAATTGGTACAAGTTACCACTGAAGCTGTTGATATTATCAGAGAAAGGCTTAGAACAACTCAGAGTAGATAGAAAGACTACGCGGATAGACGTAGAAGGCCTTTAGAATTTAGTGCAGGAGACCATGTATTCCTTAAGGTATCTCCAATGAAAGGGATATCTCGATTTGGGAAGAAGGGTAAGTTAAGCCCTAGATTTGTTGGACCTTTTGAGATACTTGAAAGGATAGGTGATGTAGCTTATCGTTTAGCGTTACCTCATAAGTTGGGAAATCTGCACGATGTGTTTCATGTATCGATGTTGAAGAAGTACTAGCCGGATCCTGGTCATATACTCGATCATGAAGCCATCAAAATGGATGAGAAAGTAAGGTATATTGAAGAGCCTGTGCAGATATTAGATCGAAAGGAGCAAATTCTTAGGACTAAAAAGATCCCATTGGTTAAGGTGTTATGGCGACATCATGATGTGGAGGAAGCCACATGGGAAAGTGAGGATCAGATGAAGGAAAAGTATTCCTTTTTGTTTCAAGAAGGTGCGAGTAGTGCTTGAATTTCGAGGACGAAATTCTCTAAGGAGGGGAGAGTTGTGGCATCCCAAATTTAATGACAAGCCATAAGGTGAGTTGAAGTTCCTAATTAGGTGATAGAATTTCTTTTGGCTTATGCCTTAGCCAATTTGTCTTTTAATTTGATGATTTGTGTATTTAAATTTAATAGATTAATAATCTATGCTTGGCCATATGATTTAAATTTCAATGAGCAAAAATATCCTAAGACTTTGGCCAAGATTGAAAATTGAAATTTAGAAATATTTATAGAAGGAATTTTAAAAAAAAAAAAGGGAAAAAGAGGGTTATTTTTGGAATGGGCCTTGGACCCATTAGCCTAAGCCTAGTGGGCCGAATGGCTGGCCCAAACGGAAGCCAAGGGGAGGATTCGACCAGCCCAAGGGAGTGGCCGGATGGGCCTAAGCCCAAGCCCATTCAAATTCAAAAATAAAAATTACATGTGGCACAAAGGAGAGCATGCATTGGTTGGACATTAGGTGAATCAATCATTACTAATCATGGGCTTTAGGGGATATAAAAGAGAGAGAAGAGGAGTGGCCGGTTCTTCTTGATCATTTGGCTGAGAAAGGGTGAGAGAGAGAGAGAGGTGTTCGAGAGAAAGGGAGGAGAGACCGAGAGGGAGAGAGAAGGCGGAGCCGAGAGGGAGGTGCCGCCGTGTGCTCGCCGTTCGACCGCCTTGTCCGACCACCGTACGCCGTCGTTCATCGCCGTTTGCTCATCTTAGAGGCAAGTGGAGTCCGTAACTTCCCTTGCATGTTTGTTGTGGTGTTTGCATGTTAGATTTTAGGTATGATTCGTGCGAAAAACCGAGGTAAGAGTTGGTTATTTGCAAACCGTGTGACTGTTCTCGTTCGGGTTGTGGAAGTCACTAGCTTGTTCGAGTTTGCATGTGTGTTTGGAGTCCGATTTTGGCTTCGGTGTCTTCACGAAAGTTGAAGCTATCGTCTTGTACTATGATATACTAAAAATTCGTAGAAAACGATGGACATTTGAGGGGTCAAAAGTTCCATTATACGGAGACCCTAGATCTGCGAAATTTTCACTGACCTCTTGCTAGATTCTTGTTTGCATGTTGGTTTCTGTTGAAGATCTCACTTTGTTGTCTTCTTGAAAGTTGTAGGAAACACCTTAAAATACAACATACTCAAATTTGAAGCAAAAAGAACAAGTGTAGCTTGGTGAATCGGCTAGATCTTGGAAATAATGGTTCTGGTGAAGTATCTCGAGACACCCGAGACTTCATGGACTAGATCTCTTCATGAAACTTGCAAAGGACACCTTGGTACATAACATAATCAAATTTCAGAAGAAACGAAAGAGATTTGATGGGTGAGGTCTACAAATTTCGGAGAAGTGTGTTCTGGACGTCGCGGTAGTGGTTCCAGAAGCTTCGTAGGGTTGTAGAAATTAATCTAAAAAGAATTTGGCTTAGGGTTCTTCATGAAAAGTGCACGAAAATGTGTTGGCTATCGCCCTGTAAAATTTCGTAATTTTTGAAGGCCATATGAGTATTTTAATCGAAATTATTTGGAAACTGTGCAAGTCTGGCCATTACCCGAATATAAGGTGCTATTTCATGGAAATTGTGAAATTTATGAGAAATTCAATTTGGCCATGAATTTTATATGAAATTGTAACCCTATTAGTGATTGTTTGAATATTATGATTTTGGGAAAATCATAGATATTAAATATTTATTTATGAAAATAAATAAATATAATAATATAATAAAATAAATAAATAAATAAATAATAAATAAATAAATAATAATGGATTATTTTATTGGCCATAGATTCTATTTAATTAATTCATGTTATTATGTGATGAAGTCTTGGTGTGTGTATGACATGGAATTGAAATGTATGTACGTATTCAATGTGGAGCATGATCTTGAATTGTCTTCACATCATATGTCATGATAAATTGAATCATAATAATGTGAATTGAGAAGACCGTCGGAGGTGAGCCGATGATGCCCCGGGAGTATCGGGATGCCTGGCTAGAAGGGTACGGCCGGTTGCCCGGTGGTCATGAGTGGCCGAATGCCGGAGGGTCCTCGGGAGACTGAGTGGTGTCAGGATGCCCGGAGAGTGGGGGAGCCGGAAGCTCAGCATGGTAATTATGTCGAGGAATACCTCGCGACGCCGGATTGGGTACGAGATGCCTGGCCTGAAGGGTGCGGCCGGTTGCCCGATGGCCTTAAATGGCTGGATACCGGAGGGTTCTCGTGATGCCAGTTGGGGTACGAGATGCCCGGAGAGTGGGGGAGCCGGATGATCTGAAATTGTTTCTTGATGCATGGGGGACGCAAACATTGGTCCCGGGAATGAGAAATATGATGGTCCAAGATGAAATTGGAATTAAATCATGCATGATAATACATGATAATGATATGCATGATGATATGCATGATGATAATGACATATGCATGATGATGTGTATGTTGAGGATGATATATGCATGATGATATGCATGATGATAATGACATATGCATGATGATGTGCATGATGAGGATGATATATGCATGATGATATGCACGATGATATGCATGATGATAATTACATATGCATGATGATGTGTATGATGAGGATGATATATGCATGATGATATGCATGATGATAATGACATATGCATGATGATAATGACATATGCATGATGATGTGTATGATGAGGATGATATATGCATGATGATATACATGATGATAATGACATATGCATGATGATGTGTATGATGAGGATGATATATGCATGATGATATGCATGATGATAATGACATATGCATGATGATGTGTATGATGAGGATGATATATGCATGATATATGCATGATGATATGTATGATGATATGCATGATGATATTGACATATGCATGATGATGTGTATGATGAGGATGGTATATGCATGATATATGCATGATGATATGCCTGATGATACATGATGGTATGTGCATGGTTACAAGGTAAGTAACGCCTGCAATGCATGTATGAATTGTATGGTGCATTGAGTTGTTATTGGATTTCCTTATCTGCTGAGTAGTTGTACTCACCCCTTTTGGGGATAACATTTCAGATTAGAAAGATGCCGCTTCCTACCGTCACGCGAGGCACCTTCTATGGTCTCCCGTCAGATGTAGAAGTAGAGTGTACGGAGATCAACTGCGTCGTTATCCCTGGACTGACATTTGTGCGAGTGCGTGTGCTGGTCATGTACGACGTGGGCCTGGCTGAGGGCCCAGTCATCCAGGAGTTTTTGTCTGTTCATGTCCGCCGAGACGGAGTGATTAGGGGAATGTTGCCGCCACCACCACCCGATGCACCTGGATGGGTGTGATGGTTACGTGAAGGGTAGAGAGCTGGTGTCATCTTTTTGGGGAGTAGCTGCCACTGTTGGATGGGGGATGTCATGTGATTTTCTTTAGGGGTCGTAGTATCTTTTTGGGATGAGGCCGAGTGTGGCTGAAAATCTTGGTCTCCTTTTTGTTGTATCGACCCATGAAAAACCCATCACGATAATATGTAAATAAAAGTGGCATGGCTTATCTTTTAAATCCTGATGATTAGTGGTGTGTATTTGTATCATGGATTGGTAGGGGGATAGATGGTGATGTTTAATTTGCTTCCACTATGAGTTGCACTGGGACCGCTTTTAAAAAAATTAAAAAAAAATGCCTGTGATTAACGACGCTTGTTTTAAGTACAAGATAGAAAAGGAAATCAAGTGTAACACCGGCGCTGGTGACGACCTGCGAAGGGTTCGGGGTGTCACAATATATATATATTATGTGTAGTTGGTGTGCATTGCATTATTTTGTTAGAGTATGGGATGGGGAGATTTGAATACGCTTTCGCTATATGAACTGCGCTGTGACCGATTTAAATGATATAAACCCCCAAGACTTATGGACCCACTATAATTAAATGTTATCAGAGTGACATGTTATTAGGACAAGTGAAAGGCAAGTGAACTGTGGTGACCTTAACGGATCGGGGGTCGTTTCAAGGGTGCCACATGCAGCCTATCCTAGACTTCTTTGGCTGTTTCATAAGAAGATATTATGTTATACTCAGTAGGAGATAACGCATAATATAAGGAGTAAATTGCTTTAGCATCAAGAGTTTGTCTCTTGGTTATTTCTTCTTGATTAATCTCGCTAGCTTTTGCAACTTCTTTTCCTCTTTCTGAAACTGATGCAGCTTTAGGAATGATTCATTTTTCTACCACATCCCATTCTAGAGGATCTTTTGATCTTAGGAATATATTTATATTATTTTTCCATATGTTGTATTCATTTCCATCAAAATAAGGTGGTATGGTGTTGCTTTGGCTTTCAACTAAACCTGAAGCCAACATACTAGCCATAGATCTTTAAGTCAGAAGTAAAAACACTTCAATTAAATGAGCACACAGGCTCTAATACCAATTGATAGGGCTAGTAAGAGCACCTAGATAGTTGTGAATAGGTGATCAAAGAAGTTTTTGCAAAACTTAACAAAATAAATCAACTTTTGAGAATAATAGACTGAAGGTGTAAAAAACTATAAACAGTTATATAAGGCTACGAATTAAAGTAAAGAGATTAGGGAAAGAGAATCAAAACACAATGTTTATAGTGGTTCGACTTAGATTAAGCCTATGTCCATTCTCCCGCGCTGACAGCTCACTGGCTGGATTCTACTAAAACCCAAAAGAGATTTTACAGTCTCACGTTCTTGATTCCATAGTGTAGAGACTCTGCTACACTTCCTCAAGGTCTCACAAATATCTAATCTCTCTTTTGAGTACAATTTGAGCTCAACAATTGAAACAGAAAAAAACTAGGAACTTCAGACTTTGGAATTTTTCTTTCATGCACACACTCGAATAATTTGAGCGTCTTCCTTATATACTCCTCCATGCCTTCATAACCGTCGGCACCTTCCAATGGAGTTCTTTCAATCTACCCGTTGGACAGAATTAATTAGGGAGATCTCGAGTTATTTAAGGAATGTGATGATAGCCCACCAATCATGCTCGCTCATATAATCAGGATCTAGATTTCCATAAGTAGAACATTCCAAGTATACTTCGCCAATCAACATATCTAATTACTCGAATTAATTTCAATACAAATAATTGATCACGAGATGCTATCTCCAGCCGTGAGATCTTCATCCATACGAATCAAATTCTTAAAGATATACTCACATCTGGATAAGTCTTCTTCAACGGATAAAATTTTCTTCATCGGTCTGGAAACTATCAGTGAGACAGACTTTAAATCTTGAGTCTGGAGGTCTTCAGACTTTGACGATAGAGTCTGCAAGTCTTCAAACTAGACCGATGGAAGTGTTTTGTCAACTTCAAAATAAATAAATAAGTTTTCTCCAACGTACTTTGTCATCCCCAGGAAGGTCGGGAACCTTTTCCAGCTTTCCAAAGCTCACATTATGGATAATACAAAGCCTTCATCACTTGGCTTAAAAGGGATTGAGGGTGCTGTGAAATACGCCAAGCTTGCTTCCCTAGCATAGGTTTATTAAAAGCTAGTAAATCTTTGAAGCCAAGACCCCCCTCTTCCTTCCTAAGTTTCAGAGTTTTCCATTTTTTCCAATGAACCCCGGTAGTTTTATTATTATTTCTCCACCAGAAGTTGGCAATTTTCTTCTCAATAGCTTTGCAAATTGAAATAGGGATTTTGAAGATAGATATGGCATATTGAGGAATGGCCTGTATCACTGATTTAATCAATATTCCCTTCCCCGCTTTTGACAACAAGTTCTCCTTCCAGCTTTCCAACTTCATATTAACGTGGCAAGAATCTAGGCGAACATATCTTTCTTCGAGACTTCCCAATCTGAGGGAATTCCTAAGTACTTCTCTTTTTCTCAATTTTGGAACTCTAAACTCGAAGCCATATTTCTACTCAAATTCGGTAGACAACTTTTACTAAAATATATTCTTGATTTATTAAGATTAATAGACTGACCGATGCAAAGCAATATTGGTGTAGAATGGCCACTAGATTTTAACATTCCAATATGGTTCCGTTAAGAAAGAAGATAGAGTCGTCTACAAATAGCAAATGTGATAGAGTAGGGCAGCTGCTATTCATTTTAATTCCTCGAAGCATACCATCTGCTACTATTTGTTTCATCAAGTTAGATAGTGTTAGAGAAAACTCCTTTATTATTTTGAAGTTGACAAAACCTTTCTAAAAGTATGATATGAAGACATGCATACTTAAGTGTTATAGTCTGAAGAACTCCAGACTCTACCGACAAAGTCGGAAGACTGCTAGACTTTAATCTCAAAGTCTAACCTCACTGACAGAATCCAAACCGAAAGGTGAAGACTTATTCAAATGCGAGTTTATTTTCAAGGATTCTATTTGTACGATTTTGGAAGACTTTATGGTGGGATATAGCATCTAATATATTGATTATTTTTATTGGAATCAACTCTAATATGAAGATCTTTTGAAAGACAAAGTATACTTGGAAGGTTCTACTTATGGAAACCAATATTCTAATTATATGGGTGAGTAGGATTGATGGGCTCTCATCACATTCCTAAAACGACTCAAGATCTCTTTGATTGATTCTGTCCAATGGGTAGCTTGGAAGAACTCCTTTGGAAAGTGCCAACGGTCATGAAGGCATAGAGGAGTATTTAAGGCGAACTCTCTAGTTGTTTGAGGCATGCGTGAAAGAAAAATTTCAAAGTCTGAAGCTTCCTAGTTCTTTGTTATTTCAATTGTCGAGCTTAATTTGTACTCAAAAGAGAGAGCAAACACTTGTGAGACTTTGGAAGAGTCTAGTAGAGTTTCTACATTGTGAAGTCAAGAATGTGAGATTGTAAAATCTCTTTTGATTCATAATGAAATCCAGCCAATGGGTTGTCAGTGCGGGAGAGTGGACGTAGGCTTGATTTAAGCCGAACCACTATAAACTTTGTGTTTCTATTCTCTTTCCCTAAACTCCTTACTTTAATTCGTAGCTCTATATAACTGTTTATAGTTATTTATATCCTTAGTCTATTATCTTCTAAAGGCAATTTATTTTCATTTAGTCTTGCGAAAATTTCATTTACACTTACTCACTTCCCTCTAGGTGCTGATACTAGTCCTTTCAATTGGTATCAGAGCTTGTGTGCTCATTTTATTGAAGTGTTTTTACTTATGAGTTAAAGATCTATGGCTAGTATTTTGGCTCCAGGTTTGGTTGAAGGCCAAAGCAACACCAGACCTCCTTACCTTGATAGAAAGGAATACAATGTGTGGAAAAACAAGATGAAGACATTCCTAAGATTGAAAGATCCCTTGGAATGGCACATAGTAGAAAAAAGGGATTATTCCCAAAGAGGTTGCAGATGCTAGCGAAATGGCATAAGAAGAAATAATCAAGAGATAAGCTCTTGATGCTAAAGCCATTTACTCTTTATATTGTGCTTGATCTCCTACTGAGTATAACAAAATTTCATCTTGTGAAACAGCCAAAGAAGTTTGGGATAGATTACACGTTATCTATGAAAGAACTAACTGAGTTAAAGAAATAAAAATCAATATTCTACTCGGACAATATGAAGACTTCAAGATGAAGCTAGGAGAATCAATCATTGACATGTTTAATCGTTCATAGAAATTGTAAACGATCTAGCATATAAGGGATAGCCAATCTCAGGACTAATGAAGGTCAATAAATTATTGTGTGGACTCTCCAAAAACTGGAATCACGTGAAGACTTCAATAAGAGAAACCTAGATGATCATGCCTCTTTCAGTAAACGAACTAGTTGGCACACTTCAATCATATGAAGTGGAGCAAATCAATGGGGAAGAAGATCATAAAGATAAGAAGTCAATTGCTTTAAAATCTAACAATGATTTTGATGAACTAGATTCAGAAGATGATATGGATGATGAAGAACTAGCACTCATGATAAGGAAATTCAGAAAGTTGAATAGAAAAGGAAGAAGATTCAACTGGAAGAAGCAAAGCACTCAAAAGTTTCAGAAAAAAATCAACGAGGATGATAAAGTCAACAAAGATGTGATCTGTTTTGAATGCAAGAAAAAATGGGCACATCGAGATCCAATTGCCTTCTATTAAAGAAAAAGAAAGGATGAACTAAGAAATACAAAAAGGCTCTCAAAGCAGAGACATAGAGCGATACTGAATGTGAAAAAAGTGATGAAGAATATGCCAACATATGTCTAATGGCAAATTCAGAATCATACTCAGACTTTGAAACAGATTCAAACTCAGACTCAGACAAAGAGGTCGAAGCTAGTGATTTAAAAATTTCTGTTAAAGTCTCAAAGTATATAGATGAACTTTGTCTTAATCTCAAAACATCTCTCAAAAGGATTTCCGAGCTAAAGAGGGAGAATTCTAAACTAAAGTAATAGGAAACTACTTGGAAAGAAAAGTTTGAAAATCTAGACAAAAGTTTTGTTAATTTGAAAGAAAACGCAGATTCTTTTTCGAAGGAAAATACCTTTTGAAAGAGGACATTTCAAATATTACAAAAGGTTTTCAAAAGAATATGAGAAGTTGGAAAAGATTCTTTCAATACAAAGACCTTATTTCAACAAATCTGGTTTGCGTATGACACCAGAGACCATTCCTTTAATTGATTTTCCAAAAGCGAATGAAAGAATCAAACAAAGACCTACAAAAACATTTTATAGAAATCATTTTCAAAAAACTTTTGTAAACCTGTTGGCCGAAATTCTCTCAAATGGTCAAAGTGTAATAGCTCATAACATTTCGAGAAGGAATGTCCCAAGGTTTGGAGACCTGTTAAGAAGGATTAGGCAAAGACTGTATTTAGTACTAACTCCTCTGGATTTTCTGGGTACCAAAGAAAGCTTGAGTTCTTTCTATAATTGCAGGTCACTATCAAGAGAAAGATCAAATGGTATTTGGATAGTGGCTGTTCGAGACACATGAGAGGAGATTCAAGTTATTTTATAAAGCTTGTACAAATAAATGGTGAAAAAGTTTCTTTTAGTGGAAACGGCAAATGAACAATTGTTGGATGTGGGACTGTGAAAATTGGAAGTCTCACAATCAACAATGTTTCCTTGGTGGAAGGGTTAAATTACAATCTATTTAGCATTAGTCAATTGTGTGACACTGGATTCAAAATTAATTTTCAAGAAGGAATTTGTTCAGGAACTAGTAAAGATTTATCTCAATCTTTCACTGGATGAAGACATGGGAATATTTATCTTCTAGATATAAAACCAAAAAGTTCTCAGTGTCTAATATCCATTCAAGATGAAGCAAACATTTGGCGTCGAAAGCTTGATCATGTTAACATGAAGCGGATTGCCAATATCTCCTCCAAAAAGATTGTTTGTGGACTTCCTAACCTGACTTATCAAAAGTCTAAATTATGCATGCAATGTGTTATGGGAAAACAGGTTAGAAGTTCTTTTAAACCTATAAAAACAAGTTTTTACTAATCGAGCTTTGTAGCTTCTGCATATGGACATTTTTGGACCAACCAGAACTCAAAGCATTGGTGGAAAAAGATATTGTCTTGTAATCATGGATGATTATTCTCGTTTTACTTGTGTTTACTTTCTAGTAAGTAAGTCTAAAACATTTTCTCACTTTTCAAAGTTTGCCAAAAAAGTTCAAAATGAGAAAGGTTATGCTATTTCGAGCATACAAACAGACCATGGAGGTGAGTTTGAAAATCAAGACTTTGCTAAATTCTGTGATAAATCTGGTTTCCAGCATGTGTTCTCTTCTCCATATACTCTAGAACAGAATGGGGTTATGGAAAGAAAGAATAGATCTTTGCAAGAGATGGCAAGAACCCTTTTAATTGAAAGTAATATTTCTTCGAAGCGGTTTCTACAGCTTCCTATATCATTAATAGAGTATTTTTAAGGCCTATTTAGAGAAACTCCTTATGAAGTATTTAAAGGGGAAAAGCCAAATGTTTTGTTTTGAAAAATGCAAATGATTGAACTGGTAAGTCTGAGGAAAAATCAGATGAAGGAATTTTCCTTAACTACTCAACCTCAAGCAAAGCCTACAGAATATTCAACAAGAAGACTCGATCATGGAAAAATCAATGAACGTCAAATTTCAAGACTCGTGCAGAATCAACTGAATCAAACTCAACTTGAAGAATTTGAACCTACTCCAAACCTTACAAAGTTTACTTCCCCTGAAGTGGTTCAGACTTTTGAAGATCAGCAACGAACAGTATTATTGGAACTTCAGACCAACCAGTAACTGGAAGCATTAATCTAGTCATTCCAAAGAACTCATCATTGGCAACATTGATGAAGGAATTCGCACCAGATCCAAAAGGCGAGAAGAGTCTAGCCCACTAGTACTTATCTCTGAGATAGAACCTAAAAGTATAGACGAAGCCCTGTCTGATGAAAGCTGGATCGAAACTATGCAAGAAGAGCTCAGATAGTTTAGCATCAATGATATTTGGGAGCTAATTCCTAAACCAAAAGGTAAATCTATTATTGGAACTAAATGGGTTTTCAGGAACAAAATAGATGAGAAAGGAAAAGTAGTAAAAAACAAAGCAAAACTCGGGGCCAAAGGGTATACACAAGAAAAAGGGATAGACTCTGATGAGACATAATTTGAAAATTATTTATCTGACATATCACTCCCCAAACGGTGGTCATTCCAAACATAAAGTCGATGACCTCTGAAAGCACTACTCCCATAAGATTCACATGAACTAGTATGCTGGCGCGGTTACGCAAGCAAAATGCATAGCTTCAAGGTGGAAAATGGACCAGAGAATAAGAAATTTAATAGTTAAGGCCGCACTCACTAGACTCGCATGAACTAGTAAAACCTTACCAATCATCATCTGAGCCAAGGGGAGTTGGATATAGTGAACTAGAAGACAGACTCTATGCCGAAGCTGAACCAGAAGACAGACTCTATGCTGAAGCTGAACCAGAAGACAGACTCTATGCTGAAGCTGAACTTATTCAAAATATATCCAGACCTTAAAGCTAAATCTATTCAAAAGCATAATACGTTCAGACTCAAATTGTAAAGTCTATTGTACTAAGACTCAAACTGTAAAGTCTATTGCTCTCAGATTTTACATCTAGATTCGACAAAACGTAATACAAGCCCTAATCAAATAACGGCTAGTGATCTAGTTTGGATTCCACATCAAGATTGATTTGATTGACTCAATCTAATTGATTGACGATTGGATATTGAAGACAAGAACTTTCTATACGAAGAAGCTCTACTTATGGAAACCAAGATTCTATTTATATGGGCGATTGGAATTAATTTGGGATTCTACTTTTGTCACTAAACGGCTACAAAATCTTCTAGATACAGATCTATCCAATGGGTATATTGGAAGACGATTCTCTGAGATACTGTCCAACGGCTAGTTTAGAAGTGGAGGAGTATTTAAGGAAATGAAGGACTGATGAGCAACGAAGAGACGGAGCGTAGAATTTATAATTCCAAAGTTTGAGCAACCTTCGATCATACACTTGTCTCTTGTGAGCTTAAACATTTGTGATCGTGAGAGAAATACAAAAAGAGTGACTTAGTGAGATAGTGTGATCTACTTCTAAGTATTTGCAATCAAAGTTGTTATCTCTTATTGATTACATAGTGGAATCCAGCCAAGAAGGCTGTTAGCATGGGAGAGTGGACGTAGGCTTGGATTAAGCCAAATCACTATAAACCTTGTGTTCTTATTCTCTTCCCCGAATCTATTTATTTTGTCCGTAGTTCTATTTAATTGCTAAAGTCTAATCTCGCTCAAAGTTTGCTGCTATTCAAACTTAGTTTGAAAAGTCTATTGTTATTCAGACTCAGGTTAAAAGTAAAGGTTTTCACTGTATTTTGTAGAATATGTTTTTACACCTATTCACCCCCTCTAGGTGTTTATACTAGCACTTTCAACTCTCCTTGGATATTCAGACGTAGATTTAACAGGTTGCGGAGTGGATAGAAAGAGTTCTTTTGGTATTTGTCAATTGCTAAGCAACAAGCTGGTGTCTTGGCTCTCAAGGAAGTAGAGTACTATAGTTCTTTCAACAGCAGAAGCAAAGTATGCAGCTCTTGGAAGCTGTTGTTCTCAAATCTTGTGGATAAAGTAATAGCTAAGAGACTTTGGAATTGGAGAGCAAAGCACATAGAAATTCGATATAATTCCATTAATCTCACAAAGAATCCAATTCTTCATTCAAGAGCAAAGCACATAAAAATTGGACATCATTTCATTAGAGATCATGTTCAAAATGGAGAAGTTTTAATACAATTAATTGACTCGAAGAATCAGTTGGCAAACATATTTACAAAGCCACTGGAGAAAAGTCTATTTGAGTCTATTCGCACCAGACTCAACATCATATCTTTTATTAGTTAAAGTCTGAAGTTGATCGGACTCGGAACATCCAAAAGTTATGACTATAAGTTAATTTTTAATACAAGTATTTTAATTTTAGGAAGAAATTTTGAAGAGGTGCGTTTTATTTTTGAATTGTTACTTGATTATTTTATTTTTAGAAATGATCTTTTCGAGTTTTGAATTTATGGCAGCTTTTCATTTTCAAAAGGCGGTTTTACTTTTTCTTTGTGACGATCCGTATACCCAATTCAATCTACTTTATATACTGTCAAAATTCTTCTTCTTTTTTTACACTCACTCAAACCCTAGAATACAGAGATCCTACTTTCTCTCATTTTCTCTCAAGTTTGATCCAAAATTTTTTCACTTTTTTCAACGAGCGAGTTCAAGAAATCCTCCAAGACAGTGACAATGTCTTTCTAGAGAAAGTCTTCTATAATTGCGAATAGGGGACCATGGCACATGCCAGAGGGTCCTACTCATTTTGATCTAACCAAGCAAGCGGATTCTTCTTAGCAGCAGCAACAACAACAACATTCTCAACAGCGTCACTTTTCACAATAAGAAACACAAGTTCCTCCGCAGCAACAAGCAGAAGAAGAGATCATTGAAGATGTTGAACCCATAAGAACTCTAAAGTCCAAATTTCTCTTTAAACTCTACTCTAAGTTAAAGGAGGGTGGTACTGTAATGACATTCATTGATGAGTTTTTGAGCGAGTGAAGGTACAGGAATGAGACTCATTTTTTTTAGAACAATGGAAAGTATGGACATTGCGCCTATAGGTTTGACAGCAAGGACTTTTGCCAACTTTCCAAGTGATCCACGGTTCGGAACTTTAAATTAGCCTGAATGGAAGGATGATGATGAGAGGATACAAATTTTCAGCCCAGGATGGGCGTCGCTGCACATGTTCGTGGTGAAAGGATGGACTTATTTCGTTCTAAGGACAACAAGAAGACTTATTCGAAACTACTGAAAATAGAGGTGATGAACCCTAGAAGTGTTGACTTTGATTTCCTTGATTCCTTGAAGGTGAAATTAAGGGAGAAGTTTGGTCTCCTTCAACTTGAACAATTCTGTTTAGAGACATCTATCGCCTACCCTGAATGAACTACTTATTTCTATTCAAATCTGTCTTTTCTAGATGTGAATAGGTTTTCTTTTACGATGAGGGACAAAGAATTTGTGGTGGATGTAGACACCTTGGCAGATGTGGTTGGTGTGGAAAGAGAGAGTTTCCAACCAATCAGTGTGTCTATTGGCCACGCCACTTTGGCTCTTGTTCGGGACAGACTTGCTAAAGGCATAATTTCTTACTCTAGAATGACCGTCTCCAATATTTTTCTTTACAAGATTGTGATAAACTGCATCAGACCCAAATCCACTTCAAAAATTGATGTCTCTCACTCTATAGCGAAACTGATGTATGCAATTAACATCAAATTCAAGTTCTCACTGCCTCACACTATCCTAATGCACATGTAACGGGTTCTCATAACCATCACACGCACATCCATTCCCAACCAAGGACATTGTGCTTTGCACTCAAATGTCTCAATTTAAATAATGTGCTTGGCCTATTTCTTCATATTAAAAACACCCGGTAAAATAATTGCGTGTGGGTTCACGGTCAACTTGAGCCATAAAATGTGATATCCTCTCTTTTAAAAATCCCACTATTTGATATAGTAATTAAAAATATTTTTGGTGTAAAAAAACGACACTCGGTATTTTCTAATTAAATACCAAAAATCCATTATTTTTGTGAAAGCTAGTATGAGCACCTAAAGGGGGATGAATAGGTGTAGAAACAATTTTGCGAGATAAGTGCAGCACAAATCAACAATGGATTATGAAAAGGAAATTCCTCTCTTTTCAAATAAACAGGTTACGATCAAAGTAAAAGAGCGTAGGGTAGAGAATTTGAACGCATATTTTATAGTGGTTCGGCTTAATCCAAGCCTACGTCAACTCTTCCACACTGACAGCCCACTGGCTGGATTTCAGTATGAACAAAAGAGTTGTTACAGTAAAGCTCTTCCTTGATTCCACAGTGTGGAGACTTTACGACACTTCCTCAAGGTCTCTCAAAGATATAGACTCTCTTTTGTGTACAAAATTTCGCTCAACGGTTTAATTGACTAAGAACAATGAGCTTCAGACTTTGGAATTCTTCTATCGCGCATGCACTCGAACAACTGGAACGTCTTCCTTATATACTCATTTATGCCATCATACCCGTTGGCACTTATCAAAGGAATTCTTCCAATCAACTTGTTGGATAGAATCAATTAGGAAGATCTTCGAGCTATTTTAAGGAACATGACGATAGCCTATCAATCCTGCTCGCCCATACAATTAGGATCTAGGTTTCTATAAGTAGAACATTCCAAGTATACTTCGCCAATCAACGGATCCAAATTCCCTCAATCAATCTTGATTTGAATAATGGATTCTGATATGCTATATCCAGCCAAGAGATCTTTTCCAGTTGGTAAAGTCAAATCTTTAACGAAACATCCAGTTCTAGATAAGCCTTCTTCGACGGTCCAGAAACTGTCAATGAGGATAGACTTTGAGTCTTAAGTCTGGTAATCTAGAGGTCTTCAGACTTTAATAGTAGAGTCTGCAAGTCTTCAGACTAGACTGATGGAAACGTTTTGTTAGCTTCAAAAAACTCAAGGAAGTTTTCTCCAACAATTTTGAAATAATAAATAAAAATCAACAATCACCATCTAATTGTACAATTTAACATTCAATTGCACAAACCAACTACACCACTCATTTAGCACGAAATTCGACAACCTATATCTCGGTATAATTTCTAGAAATTATTAAATATTTAATAAATTGCAAAATAATTAAATAAATGACTAATTCAATATTTAAATAGATTGCGCTAATCAAACCACCTAATTGGACTTAAATAAATAATGTACTAAGCTAATTAAATCACATAATCTAATTAACCCCTAACTAAACTAACCTAACCACCTAATTAATATAATTAACTAACTAAATAACTAATTACACTAACTAATCCTCCTAATCTAATCTTAGTCTAAACTAATCCTCCTCTAAGCATAATTAATCTCCTAAGTAAGGTTTAGAAAGTGAACTCACCGGATTAGTAAGCCGATGAGTTCACGGTGATGGCGATGTGGAGGCGAGTAAGACTCAAGCCTACGACGATACCAAAAGAGGTCCGTAAGGGGGCCCAAAAAAGGCCTATGAAGCTTCAGCTCTAAGCTAGAACTTCGATTCTGCCGGACCAGGCGGGCAGGCGGAGGCGAGCTGGTGGCTCGGAGATTAGCAACGGCGGCTCAAGGGCTTTGGGATAGCGACGGATGGCGAGGACGACGGACTAGGCTTGTGGGGACGGCAAGCTCGGCCGTGGGGGTGCTGGCTTGCGGCAATCGGCGACATGCGGTTGCTATGACTTCAACGGGCTCGGGCGGTCAACGGCAGCAGGGATGGAGGATTGGCTGATCTTGGTTAGTTTTCTACTTCTACTTCAGCAACAATGGAGGACAAATGCTGAAGAATAACCAGAAGATGGGATTACAGCTAGAAAGGAGGGGGACAAGGCCTTTAATGCTCACCAAAAGATCTAAAACACTAAAGTGTGAGCCCCCAAAGTCCACAGCCCTTATCAGCAGCCATTTCCCTCCCAAATCTTCCTAAGCAAGCCACTCTTGATGCTTAAAATGTTGCAGCCCCCATGGCCTACGAATTTCAAGAATTCCCTCACAAATGTTACACCAAACCCCTCCAATTCAATCCAATTCAAAGGCTAAAATGCCAAGGAGGAAGCCCACACCAAATTCCACAATTTCCCTCACCAATTGATCCATATTAAATGCCAAAAATTCACACAAAAACGGCCTTTCGAAGGATGAGTTGACGTTTTTAAAATAAATCATGACATGCTAGAACTTTCGATTCTTGAAACCGGGTTCAATTTCATTGTTAATTTCAACTAGACATGATTTTAGCGTGACCTAACCTACCGGGTAGCTTTTAGGAATTTTTAACGCATTTGACCAATGATCGATTATTTTCGATCTACATTGTGCATCTTGGACTCATAGGCGACTGTCGATTGTCGTCAAAATCTCAAGGTTTCAAATACGGGTATAGGGTACTGAAACAATAGAAAAATCGTTTTAGCGCCGTTCGATATGAATTTTGTAATTAGGTGGAATCACCTACACTTTAATTACATGCCTCTATCAAACCGTTCTATCTCCGATCTCTAATCGATTTTAACAGTGTCGAATTGATCCCTGTAGATTAGCACGGTCGAGCAGTCGAACTTTGATTGAATTCTCAAGTCCGTCGCGTTTAGATTCTTTAACAGCTTCACCTGATAGATTAGTTATCTCATGAGTGATCATCTTAGAGAAAAAGACTATAGGCGTGTCGATGAAAAACCCATTTCATTTCATCAAAAATAGGGTTGAAAATCAGGATGTCACAGGTGATCTCTTTGTTTGGAACAGTTTACCAATCCTAACAAGCTCAAGGATTGATCTCCCTCATTGAAGCTAGTGTTCTATCTTCCACTTACAATCTCCGGCAATACTACTCTGAAGCTAAAGACATATGATTTTTCTGAAAACCGCCCTTCCATCACATATTCCAGAGCCATGTAACCACTGCATTCAAGGAAACACCTTCATATTTCTTATGCTGGGTATAAAGATAAAAATCATTATGAGACTCATAATATAAAAAAAGAAAAAAGAAAAAAAAAACTAACTAGGTTCCCACAACTCTTAGTGTGTCTACTTGATCTTCTTTTCCCCCAAATATCCTGGTTGTTCCTATAGGATATTATTTGTCTTAAGATCTCTACGAATTATCCATAGCCTGGAGTCACAGTGAAGGTATAGTAGCCCTTGACAAATTCCATCAATAATGTTGAACCGTCTTCTCCAATCCAGTTGCTCTCGTTTGAGCGGATCTGAAGTAGAAAAGAGAAGTGAAATTCATAAAATAATGTGTTAGTTTTATGAATGGAGAAGAGTAAAAATGCACAGGAAGATGTTCCTATGTAAATCGAAAATGTGAAATACGTGCAATAGGTATAGCCAGATGCTATTTAAACAACTAAAATTAAAAATTAGACTTCCCTATAAACTGGCATTCGATGATAGATCGGGGGAATGTTGCAAGAAATGGAATATTACCAAAAAGAAATGCTTCTAGACCCTTATTTGGCATGAACTCATAGATTAATAGTTTCTCATCTTGCTCGGCACAACATCCAATGAGTCGAACTAGATTTCGATGTTGGACCTTGGAAATCATGACTATTTCATTGATAAATTCCTGCAATCATTGTCTCGAGGCCCTTGAGTCTTTTGACTACTATTTCTTTTCCATTTAGCAATCTCCCCTGTACAAAACGACTTAAATGAGCTGCTGAAATTAAAGAAGAAGAAAAAATGGAGTTGCTGCCTCTTCATGACAAAGTATTACCCTATATATTGCCCTAAAACCACCCTCTCCGAGCTTGTTCACGTCACTAAAGTTGCTTGTTGCTGTGGCCAGCTCTTCCAATTTATATAGCACAAGCCCCTAGAGATAAACTTTGCTCAAGCTCTTTCCAAGCATGTTCTCAATAGAAGCCTCTGAAAATTATTCTCTTTTGACACTTGAAATTTTTTGTCGACATTTTAAATAAACATTTTTTGCAAAAATATAAAAAAAAAAAAAAAAAAAAAGAAATGAAAACATAAAAAAAAATGTAAAGAAAACGAAAAAAAAAAAGGAAAAAAAGAGAAAACAAAAAGAAAAAGGGAAAACGTGGACGGGGGGCTCGCTGATTTTTTTTTTTTTTTGTGTGAATTCTCTCTCACGGGTTCTCTCTCTGAAAAAGGGCTGAACGGTTTCTCTCAAAAAAAAAAAAAAAAAAAAAAAAAAAAGAACGCTCGCTCTTTGAAAAACGTCCGGAAGACTCTCTGTATTCTCTCTCTCTCTCTCTCTCTCTCGATAGCAAGCTGGTAACTCGGGAGGAGATCGGGGGGAAACCGAAAAGCGGAACGGGAGAAGAAGATCGATCGATCACCATCGCTCCTTCCCTCGCCTGGCGCGCGATTCGAGTCGATCGGGACTATCGTCGACGGCGATAACGACGACGACAGCGACAGTGGTGGTGACAGGGGGCTCAATCAGTTAGGGTTTTCTTCCATTGGTGTGATCGGAGAATCTCTGACAATCTCTTGATCAATCGCTTTCGGGATTTGGAGATCGGAAGCCCTGTTTTCGCTAAGATTCTCTCCGGGTTTCGCTGGATGTCTCGGTTTCGACGTTCTCGCCTTCTCTCGCCTTAGAAGGAGAGCAACTGTTAGACTGAGGAGCTCAAGGCGTGGGGATCAGATCCGAGGTTGACCGGTAGTGACGACGATCAACAGCGAATTCGACAGCGACGTCAACAGCTTCCGATTGTCTTCTCATTCTGTTTTTCCGATCTCTCTATTTTGGTTCGGGCTCTCGCTAGCTCGCTCGATCAATCGAAGACCGGCGGTCGAGGATCGCACGTGAGCTCTCTCTCTCTCTCTCTCTCTCTCTCTCTCTCTCTCGATCCGTTAGGGTTTCTATTATTGTTCTCTCTTTGAATCCGTTCGGGCTGTGGATTCTAACTTCTCCCTCTCGATCACTCTCTCTGGTGATCTTGTTCTCGGCTGAATCCAACGCTCTCGTCGCAAATTGCATCCTTCTGGAGCTCGAGGTGCAAGGATTCGGAACTGCGCCGAGTTTGGAGATCTCAACTCGGCTCCGAGGGCAGAACCAAAGAGTAGATCTGCTGGTATTCACGGAGACTAGATCACTCGATCAAGCATCAAAGTTTCACAAACAAGGTATCATTCTGAATCTAGTTGGCAGACTTTGTTAGAAGTGATTGTCGAGCATTATGGACTGGAAGTTGATCAGGTTACTATTACTAGTTTCATATGTCTGATTCTAGTTGTCATTGATGCTTGTGTGAAGCCTGTGTCAATGAAGTCCTGGTGTGATTGATCAGTGGGTGCTTTACATCGATTAGGTTTTACCATTGATGATCTTTATGTCCTGATCATTTACTTCATCGTCTTCATGATTGCTTGTTTAAAACTTCGTGCCGATCACAAGTCTAGCTTTTCAGGGTCATAAGCTTACGGAGAAATGATATCTCAGCGTAAAAACACATTTGTATGGAGAGACCTATCATTTGAAACTAAAAGTATATGGATAGTTCTTGATTATTTGAAGATATATTGTTGTTGCCATCTGTCGGATCTCATGCTTGCTTTAGATTTGTTGGAACCTCTTCAACACATGCTGATTTGTAACTGTTGTGGCCTTGAGCTAATGTACGTTGACCCTTCATTTGATGCTATTCCATTTAAGTAAGCATGAGCAGTGACATAAGATCGTGTTATTATGAATTTCATGTTCGCTTGGAAAAGATATTATGTCAGGGACGAATCAAATTTTACTGGAAATCAATCTATGGATGCTGACCATGTCTTGATATCCCATGATTGTGTCTTCTGCTGCTATACTGTGTTAGGCTTTCCTTGCTTATCCTTCTCTTGGATTATGCTTTCGTATGAGGTTTCAAGTAACACAGAAAGCCGGTTGTCTTGATATGATTTTGTCGGTTCTGTTCACTAATTTTGCTATTTCTTTGTGTGCTGTTTTTGCTATTTCTTTAGGTACTGATTTTGTTGGTTCTTTGCTTTGAGAGGCAAATTGTCTTGAAAAGATATACAATAATAGATTCAAACGTTTGCGAATTCAAATCGCAAGTTTGTTATCTGATTGTGGGAATAACGTAGCCATATTTTTTTAGCAAGTTGAGAAAAAGTTAGAAATTTGTACCAACCCTGCTAGCATGTTGCCACGCTTTTCTCTCAC
Source organism: Eucalyptus caleyi (assembly GCA_014182885.2). Classification (NCBI taxonomy): domain Eukaryota; kingdom Viridiplantae; phylum Streptophyta; class Magnoliopsida; order Myrtales; family Myrtaceae; genus Eucalyptus; species Eucalyptus caleyi. The sequence continues at coordinate 55,371,180 of CM024470.2, forward strand.
ATGATTTGTAATGAGTTGATGATTATTGATGATGAACTTGATTTGCCTTGATTTGCAATTTCGTATGCTTGATATGTCACTTTCTGTTTTGGTTGAAATGAGGTGCTAGATGAGTTTTTTTTTTTTTTTACCTCGAGCCCTTCTAGACATAAAAGAATACACTTCTAGAGCTTCGATTTGATATGTCGCATGCCCTGAACAGATGTCATTTGGTCACTCAAAAACACCTACAAAGTCTGTTGATTCTGCAGTAGGTTTAGATTGATTTGCTGTTCTGACTTACTGCGATTTTCTGTTTTAACTGGAATGAGCTGGTAGATGATGTTATTAGGATGTAATATCTTCTAGAGATTCGTAATAGACTTCTCAAGCTTTCCATAGACATATTATACGTGCGATTTGGCCACCATTTGCCTTGTCATATGTTTGTTGCAAAAATAGAAGTCGATGTTCTCATGAATTCTGCTCCTCATATCTAAAAGTATGCTGTTCCAGAATGATTTTTGTGTGTTCATCGATGTTTATAAAATTGTATGTTCTGAATCTGACAATAAGGTCATATGGTTTGAATGCTTGTCATGTTATACATTTCACATGTGATTGTTAGATGAATGATTTAGGTATGACGTACAATAATATTGAACCTTGGGGTATTACCTAGAATTCGACCTATAGACTTTGTGACTTTGGTTACTCTTCTTGAACACAAAAGATGTCTTGTTTTTTATTGTTTTGATATGTGATGATTGTTTCTTTCATTTGTATGCATCTAGTCATCCGGATTTCTTAAATTAGGTTTAGAATAGGATCCTGAACATGGATAAAGCGTGAAGATGGTGGAGGTCGATGTCCATTCCGACCATTGTCATGTACTACTTGTTTTCCTGACATATGTCTCGGGTACTATGCATTGTATAAAACCCGACGAGTTGTGGCTTTTCTTTTTTTCCCAATTGTTTTCTCTTTTATTTTTTTTTATAGAATTGCATGATTAGGTTTAACTGCTTTTCTTGTTTGTTTACTTCATGTCTTGTAATTTCAATTTCTTTGATTGTTTTCCTTTCCTTTTTAGAAATAGAATAGAATGAAAGTAATCCACCACGCATGATCACTTAGTATAGAATTGATAATCCTGAAAAATGTAAAAAGAAACGCATGGACATGTTAGGTAAACACAACATACTGTTTAAGTACCGAAAGGGCGCTAATAGCAACATTAGCGTAACCCAAGTCCCCGAACCTAGATATCTAGCTGCGTAGGAATCGAGGGAACACTTCCGACCCTCGATTGGATTTTTAGCTGACCTCCAAAAATGAGGCTAGTGGCGACTCCTATATATTCTTAGGTTGTTAAACAATTAGACCGCATAAATAAACTCGTTGTCACGCGGAGTACGAGCTTGGGAGAGCTCACGATCTTGTGAGGGAACTCTCGTGATCAAGTACCCCTAAATCCGACCTTTTCTCCCTTGGACATTTGAAGGCGGTGAGATCGGGTCGCGACATTCTCCATCTTTACCTCTTCGTTTTTTTGACTTCTTCCAGGCAAAGTGTGACGCCGCGAACCCCGGGCATGCGCACATCCCTCGATAGTCGACTGAAATTCGACTTTCCCAAGACGCGTCACAAACCCTTTCTTTTTATCTTTCAATTAAGCACATGCGAAAGTGAATTAAACAAACACCAAACAACCAAACAACATAGGGATAGTGAAAACATGCTAATGCCTTTTCACAAACCACACTTTATATACATGCCAAGTTAGTCTTACAAGTCTATAAACATAAGTCTGACCCAAAAAGAAACTACCCGACAACCTACACCTTGGGCCCCTCAGCCTCGGGCTCTAAATCCTCCACGACACCATCTAGTATATCGATGTCCATAGGACGAGCTACCTCCCCATCCTCAATTTTCATGGTAGGTCCATCAAAACCCTACAACGGACCCTCCCGAGCCCCGTTAGGATACCTAATGAACCACGCTTTGAAGCGATGAGGTATCTAGTGATGGAGACCCTCATTGATCCAAATAGTGGTCACAACTAATTCACGGGTCTGGGTGGTCCCAAGAATAGGGAAGTAGGAGGGCTCGTAGTCTATTTCCTTCGGTACTCCAAAATGAACGGGAAGTCTCTTCATACAAAGGACCTGGAAATATTTAAGCACGACGGGGTGAGATAAATCTCAATGAGTCAATACCCTAAACCTTGATTAAGACGCAAATTCACTCAGAGGCTGCCTAAACAAGCGTCACACACAACTTACCTCGCCTTGGCACGTCCTTGCACATTAGCTCATCTCATATGCATTTATAAATGCGGCAAGTGTAATTTAATAACTGGAACACATCATTTCATTTTCAAACAATCACAAGGGTCATGATTATAAGGTAAAACCGTTATGACACTTCCCATTCCGTGCCATACAATTTTTCCCCATAATGAGGCGCATTTATTATAACCACTTAGGCGTGTCCTAGTTATTACGATCCATAGGCCATGGCCAACTCAACAGTCGGCGGTCATCTGGCATAACTGGACATCGTCCTGCTTCGTCGGGCACGGCAACCCTCACGGTGGCTGAAAACAGCCCAACAAGTCTTAGCCAAAGGCCAAGATTCGGCTTTGTGGAGGGGCTGGTCTTGGTTGGACACGGGCTGGCAGGTGGCTGGATGACACGGTGCTGGCGAGCTGGCCGTGAGGTTATGGGTTAGTGGTTGCTTATCGGAGCTGGGCTGAGGCATTGGAGTTGTAGCGGAGCTTGAGCTGCAAGCGTGAGCTAATGGTTCGATGGCTGGGCGGTTGAAGAGGCGGTGAGGGCTAGTGAGGCGGTGGCTAGCAGAGTGAGCTGGAGATGGTGAGGGTTGTTGGGCTGAGAGAAGTGGCCGCGGGCTGAGGAGGTTATGGGCTTTGATGGTGGCGTTGGGTGGAGTGGCAGGTTAGACAGGCGAACGTCATGGCTTGGATGGACGGACGACAGCCAATGTTGGTGGCGGGATGGCTGGGCTCGGATGGAGGTGCGGTGAGCTACAACTACTGGAATCCTAGCGTGAGGTTGGTCGCTGTAGTGGACGTGCAGAGGAGCTGGGAAGATGAAGATGGAGCAGATGGGCAGCAAGGGAGTTGGCGGAGGAAGTGCATGCAGGAGGGATGGAGGGAAATGGGAAGAGAAAGAGAGAAGCCATGAAGTCAAGGCCATGGCCAAAAGGGGGCCATGCAAAATATCAAGCCCACTCATTGCATTTGCCTCAAAAGTCTTCAGCCAAGGAAGTCAAGCATCCCTCCAATGGCTAATTTCCCTTCAATTCTTTACAAACTAAGTCATTTTGGTGGCTCTCCTATTTTATTTTTGCCGAAATTGATTTTTACGCAAAATCCCGAGCTCCATGAAAATTCTCCAAAACACAAGACAGCATCCTAAAAATAAATTGTGACACGCTTGAACGTCTGATTCCTGAAACCAAATTCAATTTAGTGGTTAAAATCGACTGAGCGAGATTTTAGTACAACCTAACCTATTGGGTAGCTTTTAGGGATTTTAGCGTGTTTGACCCGTGATGGATAATTTTCGATCCATGTTTGTGCATCTCCGACTCGTAGATGACTCTCGGTTGTCGTAAAAATCACAAGGTTTCAATTATGTGTACCGAGTATAAAATCGATAGAAAATCGGGTTAGTGTCGTTTGACATGAATTTCGCAATCACGCAGAATCACCTGTAATTCAATTATGTGATTCCATCGAATCGACCTATATTCGATCACAATTCAATTATAATGGTGTAATATTGACTCTTTTCGATTATTATGGTCGAGTAGTCGATTTCCAATCGAATTCTTTAGTCTGTCGTGTTTATATCCCTTAACGACTTCACCTAATAAATTAGTTAATTTGTAAGTGGCCAACTCAGAGAAAAAGGACCATAGGCGCGTTGGCAAAATGCTCATTTCATATAATAGAGACGGGATCGAATTTCAAAATGTCACACGAAGAAAGTACCAATACTAAAAATAACTGTTACCACAACAACTGCAACCACTAAAATTGCTCTCAAATCTCGTTTTCCTTCTACCGATCAAAATATGGACATACAATGATTTAAGAGATTGAACAGACATTAAAGGAAGTACTATTTAGCTACCTTTCATAGATCACAACTCCACCTTGCATATCGCATAGATTGAAATTCCCTAACCATCTAGCAATAAGTCACATTACCAAATTAGTCAAGAACTAAATTTAGGAATGAACTTGCCAAGTTCCGAATGGAGAAGTCGGACAAAAAGGGTTATTCTTGAAAGAGCTAGTATCAGAACCTAGAAGGGGGTGAATAGGTGTAAATAAAAATTTTCGTAAGACTTAATGAAAGTAAATTGCCTTTAGAAGATAATAAACTAAGGACATAATCAACTTTAAACAATTATATAAAGCCACGAATTAAAGTAAGAAGATAATATACAAATGTTTGCTCTCTCTTTTGAGTACAGATTGAGCTCAACAATTGAAATAGCAAAGAACTTGGGAAGCTTCAGACTTTGAAATTTTTCTTTCACGTGCATACTCGAATAACTAGAGAGTCCACCTTAAATACTCCTTCATACCTTCTTGACCGTTGGCACTTTCCAAAGAAGTTCTTCCAATCTATCCATTGGACAGAAACACTCAAGGAGATCTCGAGTCATTTTAGGAATGTGATAAGAGCCCATCAATCCTACTCGCTCATATAATCAGGATCTTGGTTTCCATAAGTAGAACCTTCCAAGTTTGTTTGCCTTCCAAGGATTTTCATATCGGAATTGATTCTAATAAGAACAATCAATCAAGTAAATGCTATATCCAACCATAAGGTCTTCCAAAACCATACGAACTGAATCCTTGAAAATAATCCCGCATCTGGATAAGTCTTCAATACTTCGGTCTGGAACCTATTAGTGAGGGCAGACTTTGAGATCAAAAAGTCTAGCGGTCTTCAGACTTTGACAGTAAAGTCTAGAGTTCTTCAAACTATACTACTTGAGTCTGTAAATCTTTAGACTAGACTTTTAAAATGGTTTTGTCAGCTTCAAAACAATGAAGGAGTTTTCTCTAACAATTCCTCCATAGGAAAACTTCCGTATGTTGATTAGGTCTCCCCTCAAGTACAGGCAACCAACTCCCGCATCATAAGCATCTGCTGCACACGAGCAATTACTGAGGCACTGCTCTCGGCGCTTGTCTTTCAAAGATGATGACTAGATTGCATAATTTGGCACTTTCACATTCTCAAGCTTTAGAAATCCATCCATTTTTCCCACTTTAGTACTACCATTTTTTATCCCGTCACATTGCAACAATGATCTCTGGATGCATCCACTGGACCAATTCCCTCTGCTCCATTCTTTGACTCTTTTAGGCTGAAAGCCTCTCAAGCAGCTGCAAATTGGTGATTTCTTGGTTTCGCAGAATCCAAACGGCCGCACTTGCCATAAACATCACAATCGGAATCCGTGGTTAACCAATCGATTTGCTAATACTTAACTTTTAAAACCTAGTATGGCTGCAACAATACCCCATTTGACTTCACAAAAAAGTAGGACAAATAAGACACCTCCGCAAAATTGTAAGTCAGATAGGCAATTCCTTCTTTGCCATCCACTATGCTAAATCCATCAAGATAAACAGATGCCATCTGGGGAATTTCAATGAAAACCTTACCATTCCATGGACCACTCCGCCAATAAAGAGTACTGCCATTCCAAAGGAAAACTTCGGGAATATTTAGTGGTTCAAAACTAAATGAGAAACATCCAATTGATGGATCAGAAGGGCTTTTCCAAGATGTGAGTAACTGCTTCTCATTTGTTCTCACATTGGTGCTAAGCTTCATTTTTGCCATGAGTGTACCAGACATGTTCTGGAAACTTTCCCATACCATTGCTGTATCATTTGTGCTCCTATTAGAACTTTGTTTGAGCAAGATAAGATTTCCACTATCTAATAATTGGGCTTTTGCATTAGCTCTAGAGGTGGAAACGTTGGATGACCAAAGTACTTCCTTCTTTCCATTCGTTATCACAAGATTACCGTCATCAGATTTGGTCATGACACCAGAAGAATGTGAAATAGGCTTCTCCCTGTTCGCAACCCAAAAGACGTTATATGCAGGAATCTTGTCATGCCATATTCCGACATACCGATTGGTAGAACCATTGGGGCTAAAGAATCCCATTCTGTAGAGACCTCCACTTCATATGATAGTTCTAGGGTCTTGGATGTACTCAGATGCCGTTACGACATCTCCACCAAAGCAAAATTTCACAGCATAATGAGAGAAAATAAAGAGAGAGAATATTCTAACTTTTCCTAGAAGTATCATGACTACTTGAATCGTTCTTCTCAGCAACAACTGATTTTGGTAGCTTTAGAACATCAGAAGACACGACCTGAAGTTTAGGACAGAAGGTGGAAATCTCAAATATAGAGAGAGAAGACGTTGTGGTTTAAGATAATGATACATTTTCCATTGCAAAGGGTGGCTTAAACATCGCCATGAAGAAATTTATATTGCTCTAATGGAAAGATTTTCCTCGTCAACTATTGCTATCAATATCCTGATTTTTCCCTATCTAGTGGCTTAAAATGGCCTTTCAAAAGCCTTCCACATGGTGGTCTTTATCGTCGAGACCACTTTCCTCTTTGGCTCTTATGGACATTTATTATTTCTTCTCATAGGGTGATTCTCACTTTACCTTGACTTATGGGTCAAGAATAGTGATCTAGCAAGCCATGTGAGAGCATTAATGTGACGATCTAGACCTGGGAAGTACGGAGGGACGGTCTAGTGCAATGCCTTAGTTGTATATGGGTGAGGCTAAGCACATGGCTCCTGTCCCACATTGCCTAAGGGGGAGTCCTAGGCTTGTTGATAAGACTTGGGTTCTTTATTTTGTGTAATGCGTTTTAAAGCCATGAGGGTAGAAGGCCCAAAGTGGACAATATGTGTACAGTGGCAGATCTAGGACGTTACAAGTGGTATTAGAGCCGATTCCCGCAATGTGGGGGGCCACAGCGAGGGTGTTGTGCCTTAAGGGGTGAAGAATGTGACGAAGAGCTGACTCTCGCAATGTGTGGGGCCATAGCGATTGCCTTGTGTCTTAAAAGGTGAAGAATGTGACGACCCAGACTTGGGAAGTAAGGAGGGGCAGGCTAGTGCAACGCCTTGGCAATACAAGGGCAAGGCTAAGCGCATGTCTCTTGGTGAAGAATGTGACGACCTAGACTCAGGAAGTAAGGAGGGACAGGCTGGTGCAACGCCTTGGCAATACGAGGGCGAGGCTAAGCGCATATCTCTTGTCCCACATTACTTGGGGGGAGTCCTGAGCTAGTTGATAAGGTTTAGGTTCTCTACTCTATGTATGCATTTTAAAGCCGTGAGAATTGAAGGCTCAAAGCGGACAATATTACATAGTGATTACATAGTGATAACTCCCAAGTCCTTATAGTTAATGAAGAGGATTTTCACCCATTGAGGGCAACTGATGTGACATCCCAAATTTTTTATTATGTTTTCAATTAAATAAGTTGAGCTTTTTATCGACGCGTCTATAGTTCTATTTTTCGAGCCGATCACTCACGAGATAACTAGTCTATCAGGTGAAGCCGTTAAGGGATCTAAACGCAATAGACTTGAGAATTCAACCATGAATCGACTACTCAACCGTGCTAGTCTACAAGGTTCATTACGACGCTTTCAGAATCGAACATAGATCAAAGTTAGGTCGATTTGACTAAGATATGTGATTAGAGTGTGGGTGATTTCACTTGATTTCAATATTACCGTCGATTGGCACTAGACCGATTTTTCTGTCATTTTTGGTATCCTGTGTTTGTATTTGAAACCTCGAGATTTTCACAACAGCCAAGAGTCACTAATGTGTCAAAGATTTATGTCGTGGCTTGAAAATAATCAACCACAGGTCAATTGCACTAAAAGTTCCTAAAAGCTACCAGGTAGATTAGGACGCACTAAAATTGCACCAGATTGAAATTAACCATGAACTTAAACCTGATTTCAGAAATTGAAAGTTTTGTCATGTCACAATTCATTTTAGGAACGTCGACTCATCCTCAGAAGATTTTTCTACAAACCGAGATTTTTGGCGAAATTTCAAAGTAAGGCCGTTTTTTATCGGGAAAGTTAGAGGGCCATTTTTGATCGCATCTTTAGCTGTCAAGTTGGATCAATCGATGGAGAAAAATCATAAGAGGGACAAGGACACCTTGGCTGAATTGTTTGGGTTTCAATTGGTTTATTTTGAAAAGGATTGGAAGAGGAATTGAATGAGATTGAAGGGGAAATGTCACAAATTCATAGCCCCCATGGTGCACAACCTTTTGGACTCTTTGGCAAGCTTATTGGGGAAGATTGGTGGCTGCAAAGGGAAGAGGGTGAGGGCCATGGATGGTGGGGGCATGTGTGAGGAGAATTGGACAAGTGTTGAGGCTTAAATGCCACTTGGGGTTTCCCTTGCTTCAACTGGCTTCGTCTCCCTCAACTAGCCACCTTTCTCCATTGTTGTTGTCCATCTTGAGCTTCAAAGAACCAAAGAAGACTGCAGCTCCTTGCCCTCCATCGTCACATGTCCATCGGACCCCATTTCCCTTATGTTTTCTCTTCTACCAGTTTCTGCTCCAGTTGACTTTTCTCCAAAGATTTGAGTTAAAAGTGGTCTTCTCGTGCAAATCAGCTCTTGTGCCTCCCACCACTGTGCTTAGCACATCCAAACCATCTACCTAGAACCCACCGCTCGTTGGAACGAGCCGCCGGCCGACACGTATGCCGACCAAAAGGAACCGGTCGCCAGACAGCCTAGGAGCCCACCCACCTGCACTGTTTCACCTTTGTTGCAATTTTTCTCCCATTTCAACCCTTCCTTCGCCCATTCCAACCACCAGCAAGCCCCCCTTGACCCCTAGGTGCCACTGGTTGCCGGCCACCCGCTCACTGGAGCTCCAATCAACTCATCTCCTTGTCATTCAACCTTGGTTCTCCTCGGTCTAGTAAGTAGAAGTAGAAGTCGAACTAGTAGGGGTCTTCAGTCTTCGAGGCCCATTTTTGAGCCCTTCCCGGCTTCCGTTGGTGTCGCCACTAGGAGGATTATTAGTCGCCTCCGCATCACCATCGTTGTGGACTCACCGAAATGCAAAACCGGTGAGTTTACTCACTAATCTTCGCTTAGGGAGTTAATTATGCTTAAGGAATGATTAGATTAGTCTAAGAATGTTTAGGTGGTTAGATTACTTTATTTAAATGTTAAATTGATTTAGATGAATGATTAGTTTAGTGGATAGATTAATTAGTCGATTATGCAATTAGATTACGGTAAACATGATTAAACTTTTAATTAATCATTTATTTAAAAATATATATTATTAAATATTATTTCAATTATATTATTTTATATTTAAATTCTTTTAGTTTTCAGAATTTATTTAATTATTAATTAATTAATGTTTTTCGTTAGAATTTCGCACTAATCATAGCAATGTGGTTAGTTTGTGCAAACTGATTGTTAAATGGTACAATTTTGTGATGTTGGTGAAGTTTTAGTATTTAACTCGAAAATACTGAGTGTCGGGTTGTGACACTGAATTGTGGTTTTTAAGTACTATAGCAGCTTGTGTGAATACTGTTAAATGGACAGCTTGTGTGAGCATTAATAGATATCGGCTTGGGTGAGCAACGAATTGTCAGCTTGTGTGAGCTTATATGGAAGTTAGCTTGTGTGAGCATTAGTGTATCTTAGCTTCTGTGAGCAGTGATTGATTTATTGATTGGGTTGATTGAATGGATGGACCGATGTGTGTGTCGGTAGTGCATGCTTGTGTGAGCAATGATTGAATATGAATAGTACTGATGTGCAGGAAGGACTGAGGCAAGGTGAGTCTGCTGATTTGTGTGGCTAGGCCTCTAGGCATATTTCTTTCCTAGTCAGAGTTTAGGGGGTGAACTCGCCGAGACATTGTCTCACCTCATCGTTGGCTCAACATTTTCAGGTCCTTAGATGACAGTCGTGGAGGACCCAAAGCCATGGAGTTTGTGGAGGAGGAGACCGAAGAATCGACAAACGTGATTGACTAGTGGGTCATAGGACAGTTCTCTTTTTGTTGAGTCGATCTTTTGTAATCAGCCTAGTTTTGTGTATAAACTTAGAGTGTTTATAAAAGGCTTGTTTGGTTTTGATTTGTTGCTTGCTTTTCTATCCCAAGCTTTTGTTGTTAGGGGTATTTGTTCGCTTCCGCATGCGTATTAAATGAGTGGGTCGGCGACGCATCCTGGGACATAACATATTTATTGACCACCAAGGGATGGGTACGTGCCCGAGGATCGGGGTGTGACAACTGAAGACAAAGCAATTAAGTCCTTGAAAGTGACTAGTAAGAGAGAGAGAATACCATGGAAATTTTACATAATCAGACACTTCAAAAGCTTAAAATGCAAGCCCATGAATTTTTTTTTTTTATTTTTTTGACAAAACATTCATAAGTTGACAAACTCAAGATGCAAACACAATCACGACTCAAATCCCAAACATCATATCGATATTGACTACCCACGATATGATCACTCCTATTATGTTCTCTTTAACTTAATCAATGAAATACTAAGATGGATTCTCAACTCTCGAGCTTGAAAAGGGTCAAATCCACTGTCTCGCTTAGGAGTTTATAACTTCGGAAATAGAAGTAACGCAACTCAACCATGCTTAGATTGCTCTTGACATAATATAGTGTAGCAGATTATAATTGAGTATTTAAAAAGTTAAATCATATTCGATTCATAATAAATAAAAAAATCCCGCAACATCACTCAATATGTCAGTCATAAGTATTTCCCGCATCAATTGGATTAGTGCAATGTGTGATTGAATTTATGACGCGAGATGAATATGGGTAAACACTAGAGGCCATTTCCACATTTGAGGGTATTTCTAGCGCTTCTACAATTTGAATTCTAATTTGCAACAAATAGAAACATCAAGGGGTAGCTGCAAACGTTAGAAGGAGGGCTAACCGCATCGTGGGGGGGGAGTGGCGGGCGTGGCGTGGCGGGTTCACAATTTTTCCAGAATTTTGTCTAAAGCACTGCCTCCTGATATGAGAAGTAGAAGCATGAATCCCAACAAAAAGTACCAAATACTAGAATCCCAACTTTTGATGACACAAATAGTTCATGTTTTGCTTTTCTATACATTTCCAAGCAAGATTCCCTAACAATGGCAAGTTGAACTCAAAATAGTAAGAACAGGACATGTAGTGAGAATTGTGCAAAAATTCAGATCATGTCATCTTCCTTGAAGAACAGTAAGAGTGACATCGTTGGCAGAACATGTCTTTTGGCTTTGTTCAGGGGAATCTGTGTCTTGGGTTATATTCCTCGCGGTGAATGCAGGTTACTTTGGACGAGGAAGATCCATAATTTCGCTGTTCATCATAGAAGTAACTGTTAATATGGAAGGCCGATCTTTTGCCCTTTCTTGTGTACAGAGAAGCCCCACATTTATGCACCTTGAAAGCTGAACCTCAGGGTGTAGCAGGCATGGTTGGGTCCACTAGTGCTCGAACATTCTCTTCATTCCATAACTTCCATGCCTGTAAGTTAATCAAGTCAATTTACTGTTGGAGTTCCAATTTATGAGAATAGAATGCGATTCCAACTTCTATATCAATGAAAGCTTACATATCCTAGAAGGCTCAAGCATTGATCTTCATAATGAAAACTTGTGTTCTGTCTTCCACTTACAATCTCTAGTAATAATATGTCAAAGCTAAAGACATCTGATTTTTCTGAAAAAACGCCCTTCCATTTCATATTCAGGAGCCATATAACTACTGCATTCAATCAAACAGGTTCAGTTTGCTTATTCTGAGTAGAGGATAAAATCACTAGGAATGTCAAAATTAATGAAGTACTAACTAGGTTCCCACAACTCTTCGTGTATTAGCTTGATTTTCATTTCCCCCAAATATCTGAGCCATTTTAAAGTCTGAAATTTTTGGATTGAGCTCTTTATCCAGCAGGATATTGCTTGCCTTCAAATCTCTATGAATAATTCTTAGTCTAGAGTCCCTATGGAGATAAAGCAGACCTCGACAAATTCCATCAACAATGTTGAACCGTGTTCTCCAATCCAAATGTACTTGTTCAGTAGATCTGAATAGACATAGAAGTTTAATGCAAAAAAATCATTTTTGCGACTCGAAAAGAGTGAAATGCAGAGAAGATCAAAGGCAAACAGAAAACTTATAGCCTCTGCAGCAAGAACAGTCCAATCCTGTTCCAATGGCT